>JAFJYJ010000002.1:3645000-6145000 GCA_019022615.1 Acacia melanoxylon
AGCTAAGATATCTTCTGTTGCAATAGCAGAACGTTGAATCAGTCTCCACATTTTGAAAATCGATATATAAGGAGAAGCTTGTTAAGTTTTCAGAAGTTTGAAAATCGATATGAAATGTGTATAATATTTAAGGAGAAGCTTGTTAAGTTTTCAGATTTAAATAGTGGAAGAATGAGCCATGAAAAAGGAAAGGAGAATGGAAGAGAAGAAAGTTACAATTTAAACTGGCACTTCAATTATCTCTGCAGATCTGGTGTAAATGTGCCTCCTACAAACCCAAGCAATCTGACCAGTGTCTCTGTACCTCACACGCCACAATCCAAACTTTTCTGCAATATCTTTCCCTGATGAGCATCTTCTTTCCCTTAAGAAATCCACAATCCATTGTTGAGCTGCCCTTAAATCCTGTTGAACATCCCTTGAACCTTGTGCCGCCCTATTCCGGCGACCTATGGCAGCAGCCCCCATGGTGCCGGCGGCTGCTGCAGCTCCAGCTGCCATGGAAGCGCCGCCGGCCAAATGTGCAACTTCCTTGCTCAAGTCAGGTATCATTTCTCCCATCCCAGCTGCCAGATGAGCTCCTATCTTAAGAGCAAATGTTACCAGTTTCATGAAGTTCTTCACATGAGGAGCCAAAAATCTCACAGCTCTGTTGTCAACTTGCATGAGTTCACAACCTATCTGATCTTCAACCACGTGCATTTCGCCCCGGAACTCGCATAACATGTGAAGCCGGAGAGCAGTCATGCCGGTAATCATGGTGGTGATAAGTCTCCTTGAGTAGTTTTCTGTTTTCACAAAGTAGAACATGTTGGGGACCTTCCTCTCTTCAACTTGCACATTGAAGGACACTAGGTAGTTTACTTTCCGGTGAAGCTCGAGCAGGAGCTGATGCTCGTAGTATCTTAGCCCTTGGATTTCCTGCTTCAGATCTCTTATTTCCTGTTCAATAATCTTAAGTCTCTCTAAAACTGCTTCAACTCCTTTAGCAATGCCTCCAATGGTTGGTTCTACAGTTTGAGTTTCTTCACTTAAGCCTAAAGCATGATCTTGTCCATCTGTGTTTTCAAGTGGGACTTGCAGCTCTTGGGAGAGATTATACAGGTCATGATATCTCCGGTGAAGCACTTGCCGGAAATCATCATCGGATAGAATGTCCCTCGCGAAATCAAAGCCAGCCTGCAGAATAGTCCTGCTGGAATCTGACACCGGACTCCATGTGTGTTGATAATCATACATGCTATCTGCTGGAAGTGAAAGCAATGCCTGCTTTAATTGCTGGAGGGAAACAATTTGAGTTCTTCTATATCTAGGAGGAGTCAGATTTTGAACACAAGCAGGTCTCATAACATTTTCGGTTAAGGTGATTCCTTGGCACAGGCTTTGAATTACCGGTATTATGAGTTGTTGTATGACTCTTAAGGTTTCTGTTAAGTTCTTGGTGGAACAAGCAAGAATGTCAATGTAGTATCCCAATTGTCCTCCTAGTTCCACTCTGATGTAGATTCCATTAATGCTGATTGAAATGAGGTACTTCTCAAGACTGTAAGTTGCTCCATGTTGATTCCTTAGAGCCATGATCTTGTTGTGAAGGTGTACCTATCCAAAATAAGTAAGATTCAGATTAGAATAGAAAGGTGTAGCTAAGGCTCAAAATTACAAAATATTGAGTTTGAAATCAGAGAATGAGAAGATCAGAATTTGAAAGAAACTTTGTTGCTAGAGAATTTGTTTTGGCTTCTCCACAAGTGTAACAGCCCAGCGACAGTGTAATAAGAAAAATTTAGAATTCAAATATGATAATTTTTCAACCTGTTCAAAGGATTTCAAACCTGTTAAACTTTACATTCTTATCCTTGTTTAAAAAATATATATATATATATATATATATATATATTATTTTTCTTCTTATGTGCTTTCTTCAACACACAATCTTGTCAAACTGTTAACATTTCTGCTACCGCAAATTATAAGTAGTGACTAATTTTACACTTTTTCCACAAGAAGTGGTTTTCTTGCCTCAGTTTTTCCTTTCTGAAATGTTTCATTTATATTACCTCTGGTCATAAATATAAAATCCACTTTAATGAAAAAAATTGAACTACAAAGTGGATCTTACATTTAAGATCAAAGGTAGTAGTAGTATATTGTTATTGCGTTAGCAATTGACATTCTGTGAACAAGCATAATCAAAAAGCAACAACAATTGATAATACTGCATAAACTTCAAAAGATAGAAAACAAGAAACCATTTCAGCAAGAAAGATTAAAAAAAAAAGGTGCCAAAACAAAAAAGAAAATGATGGGAACTCTTGCCTGTAAGCGAGGGAAGAATCCCGGCGTTAAAAACATATGGCTTGAATCGTGACATTCGAGATGACGACCGGCATAAATGCTGTCTGCAGTACTTAACTGCCACCTCTGTGGTTTTCCTCTTCCTTCTTCAAGCATAGAGGGGATAAGTAACAAAGAATTTGGATCTGATGGGTCCTGTTCATAGCAGAGGTCAAGTTTCAGCATCATCCTCACAATGTCACTAGCCTCCAAGTTCTCAAACACCTTTGAACCCATTCCAGGAATAGGACTCTGTAAACTTGCTCTCAAAATCTTTTCCAGCTCCTTCCTGCTAATAAAACCATTGCTTTCTGAGGAGTTTTGCTTTCTAGCTTTTAATCTTATGAGCTCTCCAAGTACTTCACCACAGAACCATTCACAGTCCAGGATTAGAAAACCCAACTCATCAAAGTAAATAACCTCTCCAATGTGATGAAGACAGGTAGCAATAGCTCGCCTTCTCATTTCCACTCTTTCTTTGTTGTCGTGTCGCGATCGGATTCTCAGAGCAGGAACCTTCACTTGGCATAGATTTTCAAATTCTTTCCACTTCATTGCCGGCTTGTTATAGTTCTCTGATCTCCAGTCTGACAAAAGCTGTATAAAATCATTGCATAGCTGGTAAACTTGGGGGACTCTTTGGAGAATCGTCTTGCAAGTCTTTCGGATGTGATGAGTGAGTTTGCTGACTGAAGCTGATGATCTTGCATCAACAGTGAACACGGTCGGGTAGAAATCAACAAAGCCTTGAAACTTGTCTCTTAATCTCTGTATTGAGTTTACAGCGAGCTGCAAATCCTGTGATGGTTGGTTGATTTTATCAGAATGTGTGAGAACAACAGCTACACTTGGTAGAGTGCATTGTTGTACAGCTCTTCTAGAGTTGGAGACTATAAAACGGAGCCAATATTGTAGGTCTTCTTCAATTTCTCCCGTGCTTTTCGGTTCTTTGTTGCCTGGCTTCCTGAATAAACTCGATATAATGATGAAGAACGAAGCACTTCCATGCCCGGGAAACATAAGATCATGGAGGGAGAAAAATTCATGTTGGCCAGCAAGATTCCATATAGAAATCTTTGTATCCTCATCCTTGAAAGTCTTTATCTTCATTCCTACTGTTTTCACCGCCTGCTCCACTGGGTTTACTATAGTGCGAACTTGATCAAAGTAGGGAAGTGCTGAAGCTGAGAAGTTCTGTGAAATTGAATTACAAAGTGTGGTTTTACCTGCAAATGAAAATGAGGATTAAAACTATATATAGGTCATGTTGGATTCATTAGTTTAGTGTTGATATTTTCTACTTCATGTCATTTAAACTTACCTGCATAGTCTTGCCCACAGAAGAACACTCTACAACTCTTGGGCTCTGTCAAAGGCATGTCCGTGAGCAAATCCATTTCTGGTTCTGTCTTCTCATTCTGACCTAACCTTCTATAAATTCCCTGAGTCTTTCCGGAGTTGTGCAATGGTGTTCTTGAGAGATCAAGATCTTCAATCCATGGATTTATCTGAAGTGTCTCCATAATTGTCTGCAACAATGCCTCTCCTTGTACTCCGTTGCAGCCTTGCAAGGACAAGTATTTCAAAGTTGCATTCTTCTCCAAGCTCTTGAAGATCCTGACAAAGTCATTGGGTCTCAAACTCAAATCATCATGTATCGCCAACCGGGTCACGCTCTGGTTACTCGTTAGCATCTGAAGTATAGCAGCTAGCCCATCCCTTCCTATTCTTGTCCTCCCACCTCCAAAGCTCAGAGACTTCAAAGTAACATTGGCTTGGCTTTGCAGGGCCGAAAACCGGCTCAAAGGGCACAACATATGTTCAACACCAACCCCAGTAAACCAATTTCCAGTCAAATGTAAAGTCTGCAAACTATGATTTTTGAAGAGACCAGCTGCAATGTACACAATTCCCTTGTCCTTTAAACATGTTCTGAACAAATTCACTTCTTGGAGGGTTTGGTTTTGTTCTAGAACCCATCTGAACTCTTTAGCCCACTTGGATTTGAGCCTCACACCTGTCATGTCTAGTGATTTCACTGTGAAGTTCATTCCTAAAGAACAAGCAACCCTGCAAGAACCTGAGAGACTAAGCTGATAAATTCTAAGTGAGCTATTCTCAGGTACAAACTCAACAACCTTAGAGGTTTTTCCACGGTTCTGCCCACTCCAAACATGAACTTCCATGGCTCTATTCCTTGCCAACACTGCAGATATAAGCGGGGTTGCTGTGATAGCATTCGAATCGAAAATAGTCAGCAATTTAAGAGTTGGATTAACCTCAATCATCTTGGAGAGTTCTTCAGCACCTCTTGATCCTATTGAGTCTTCCCATATCTGTAACTCTTCCAAGCTGTGATTCACCATTAAAGCAGAAGCAATATGCCCAGCCCCAACAGACCCAATATTTGATTCTGAAAGCATAATCTCCTTAATCATCTTGTTCCTCTTCAGGATCTCAGAAAGCTCAGACATAGATTTTCCCAAGAACCTGTTTCTTCTAAAAACAACTTGTTTTATACTCGGGTTATTCTCCAGCAACAACCCTAGCTGTCTCACTTCATCTATTTCCCATTGCACTAAGTGAAACTCGAGGTTTCTCAGAGTGGATTTAGCATTCTTAGATGCTGCTAATGTGGTTAAGAGGTGAGAGAAATAAGAAATGCTTTCCTCGGAGATGTTTATGTTCATGGAGTTCTCTGTTTCCTGGTAGCATCCTGAAGCTGGTTGTGAAAGGTAGAAGGAGATACTGTGGAGATTGAGGCCTTCAGATTTGATTGATTGCAGAAACCATTGAAGTTCTTTCATGTTCTGGTTTGATCCCATCATGAAAAGCTTCTTGGATTCACCTAAATCATCAAGAAACAAGGAGTTTGGGAAATCTTTGTTCAAAACTGAGTCTGTTCTATATTCTCAACTTGTCTATGAAGCTAAAAGGTCTGAACTTTAAGCAAAAAAAAATTGGATGAAAGCTGATGAGGTTGTTCCTTGTTCGATCTACTGAGAAAGGTATTACTTGTGGTTATTAATTGACTCCAGCGAAAATCTTTAGTAAAGTAATCAATGTCTCCTGAAACAAGAAGAAAGGGATTTGTTCCCTACAGAGCAGGAATAAACTTGTTAAACGATATATTTGTAAGGGAAAATTTCAGTTGGCCTAATGATGTCCTTCTTTTAAATTTTTAGAAGAACATGTATAAGATAAATAAGAACATTTATAAAATAAATAGAAGGACTCCAAAAAACATAGGAAATTAAAAAATTGTTGGTCATTTACAAAAAAAATAATTGAAATTCACTGGATAAATATAAGTATTTACAAAACAAATAAAGAAATTTAAATAACCTAGGGAGTTAAAAATATTTTGGCCATTTACAAAAAAGTATGAAAAATTATAAGATAAATATGCACATTTACCAGATAAATAAAGGAATTCAAAATAACTCAGGGAGTTAAAATCATTTTAACCATTTATAAGACAAATATAAAAAATCATAAGATAAATACATGTATTTACAAGATAAATAAGACAAATAAAATAAGAGTATTATTATCTTTTCATCTAAAAATAATAATTTCATTTTTATCATAAGGATATAATGAAGTTTCAAAAAGTTGTAGAGTTACTGAAATTAATCTGGGGAAGCTAACTGAAATTTCCCTGTTTGTAATGTGTAGCAGGTCTCTTTTATCTTTATCTATTTTTTTTTTTTTATGATTTTTAAATGACATTTACTTATATAACAAATAAATTTGACAAAGGCAGACAAAATAGAGGTCATGAAAGAAATTTAGGAATAATTTCTTTAAAAAAAAATCTCAAACCTTGAGATCTCCTTCAAGTTTGCCAAAAGTTCTTCGTTTTCATTCATGTATGTTGCAGTATAACTCTGTACTCGGCTGAGAGATTTGGTTGCTTGAATCTATTTTCCAAGAAGAGAGCGAGGAGAGGTGACGACAAGAAAAGAAGGAAAAAAGGAACCTTTTAACGGCTCTTTCCTTCTTCCTTATTCTGCGTTTTCAATTGTGGGGACCACTACCCCTAGCACCACCGTCTGTTGATGGGGGAAAAAAAATTTGAGATTTCTTATTTATAAATCTATTTTGACAAAAAAAAAATAGTTTATTTATAAGTCCAGTTTCATGTAATAAATGAGATTATGATAATTTTACCCATATTAATTTAGTCATGAAGATAAAGAGAAAAGAAACAGTTGAAAATACTTAATCATAAAAGAGGGCAAAATTAAAAATTTACCTCATAATCATTGAATTAACTACCTCTCCTTAGTATATGAGATTTGATCAGGCGTATAAATAAAATCATAGCGGTACTCCTTAGAACTAATAAATGTGTTTTAACAAGAATCAATAACACCATCTAGAAAATACCTTATGGTATAAGATTTAATGACCGAATGAGTTACTTCTGATTTAGTACTCTTTACAGTAATTTTATATCCAACTTTTATTCCAAAAAAAAAAAATGAAAAACAATTTTTTTATATTTATCAATATTTTTTCTAATTTACAATTTTTAGTAATAATCAAATAATATAGAGACAGAAGAAATTTTAAAAAAAAGGTGATTAGTGTATTCTAAAAAAAAAATTTATATTAATACACTTAAATAATTTTCTTAATTTAATTAAATTCGATAAATAAACTTTATAATTTGATTAAATAAGCCAGAGCAGCCAGGAGAATGTGGAGGAGGCAGTAGATGACAGTGAGGATGCTTTTTTGACTTTAGGGGGCTATAAAGTTAAGGGAAAATTCCATTTAAATACCATTTGAATTTGCAAAATCCCTAGATGGTTCTCTCGAATTTGTAAAAAGACTCGGAGGAGGTCTTGGGGACCTATGAGGGATATGCAAATTCGGGTGAAATTACCTTTTTGCCCTTACTTTTAAATAAATGGAAAAAAATAAAAAAAGCCTCTCACCGGGAGGCCGCCACCGCCCGGCCGCCGGAGGACCACCGGCCGGCGGCCACCGGTGGGGGTGGGGGGTTTTTTTTTTTTGGGGGGGTGGGGTTCGAACCCCCACCCCAACAACAAAAACCAAGTAGCTCAACTAGTTGGGCTACTTTTCTTTAATTATATATATACATTAATAAATATATATATTCTTCTTAACAATTTTTCAATTGTATTTACCATTCCACAAAACGCGAATTACCATTCTACAAAACGCCAATTACCATTCCACAAAACGCGAATTACCATTACTTTCCAAGGTTGTCATTTTTTACTCTTTTATGTATGTTATGGATAACAAAAAAAAATGACACTTTAACCATTCCACAAAACGCGAATTACCATTCCACACAACGCGAATTACCATTCCATTAACGCCAATTACCATTACTTTCCCAGGTTGTCATTTTTTACTCTTTCATGTATGTTATGGATAACAAAAAAAATGACACTTTAACCATTCCACAAAACGTGAATTACCATTCCACACAACGCGAATTACCATTCCATTAACGCCAATTACCATTACTTTCCCAGGTTGTCATTTTTTACTCTTTCATGTATGTTATGGATAACAAAAAAAATGACATTTTAACCATTCCACAAAACGCGAATTACCATTCCACATAACGCGAATTACCATTCGTTTAACGCCAATTACCATTGTTTTCCCAGGGTGCCATTTTTTACTCTTTCATGTATGTTATGGATAACAAAAAAAATGACATTTTTACCATTCCACAAACGCTATTTACCATTCCACAAACTCCATTTACCATTCCAAAAACGCCAATTACCATTTGAAAGAGTAAAAAAAATCATAACATAATTGACGTTTTTGGAATGGTAAATGGCGTTTGTGGAATGGTAATTCGCGTTTTGTAGAATGGTTAAAATGTCATTTTTTTTGTTATCCATAACATACATGAAAGAGTAAAAAATGACAACCTGGGAAAGTAATGGTAATTGGCGTTCTGTGGAATGGTAATTCGCGTTGTGTGGAATGGTAATTCGCATTTTGTGGAATGGTAATTCGCGTTTTGTGGAATGGTTAAAGTGTCATTTTTTTTGTTATCCATAACATACATGAAAGAGTAAAAAATGACAACCTGGGAAAGTAATGGTAATTGGCGTTCTGTGGAATGGTAATTCGCGTTGTGTGGAATGGTAATTCGCGTTTTTGTGGAATGGTTAAAGTGTCATTTTTTTTGTTATCCATAACATACATGAAAGAGTAAAAAATGACAACCTTGGAAAGTAATGGTAATTGGCGTTTTTGTGGAATGGTAATTCGCGTTTTGTGGAATGGTAAATACAATTGAAAAATTGTTAAAAAGAATATATATATTTATTAATGTATATATATAATTAAAGAACCAAGTAGCCTAACCTGGTTGAGCTACTTTTTTTTTGTGTTGGGGTGGGGGTTCGAACCCCACCCCTACACTTTCAAAAAATAGTTTTGTTTTTTCAAAAAAAAACTCCCACCCCCTCAAAAAAAAAAAAAAACCTCCAAAAAAAAAAAACCCCCACCCCCACCGGTGGCCGCGGCCGGTGGTCCGCTGGCCGGCCGGCGGCGGCCTCCGATGAGGGGCTTTTTTTAGTTTTTTTCATTTATTTAAAAGTAAGGGCAAAAAGGTAATTTCACCCGAATTTGCATATCCCTCATAAGTCCTTAGTACCTCTGAGTCTTTTTACAAATTCAGAGGACCTCTGGGGGTTTTACAAATTCAAATGGTATTTAAATGGAATTTTCCTTAAAGTTAATGTACTCCCCCTTTTATCTATGTTTTCTCATTGAGCCTTTTATTAGAGTTTTAAGTAGCTTAAAGTAAAAAAATTGTAGTAATAGAAAAAAAGAATCAAAATTAGAGTGTTTGGGTTGAGTTTTTAATTTATTGGGTTTTTTAAAAGAAAAAAACTCCAAAAAATTAGTTAACGAAAAAGTTTCCTGAGATAACTTTTTTTTAAAAAACTCTTAACTTTTTTTATGTGGGCCCACGCCACTTCTACCACCATTAATCTATACACAAATCATATTTACAACCTAACTTTTTTACTATCGAGCTTCTAAAAAAGTTAGATAAAAAACAAGACACCACTTCCATACTAACCTAAACTAGCCGTTTAATGCTGAAATCTCGCGGAAAAAAGAACAAAGCTCGTTGGCAAAAAATTTAAAAATAAAAAGATCAAATCTCGAGACCCAATAAAGAAGAGAAAAAGCCGGTTTGAATGGTAATTAGTGGACAAATTAGCCTCTTGATTTTTCCCTGGTTAAAATAGTAGCATCATGTGTTCTTCTTTATTTCTGTTTAAGAAAATATACTAATTATCCCTCTACTTTATTTAAATCACAGAAATATATTCTCTATTTTTTTAGAATATATATATAAACCTATCTTAAAATTAAAATATATACTATATAAACCTTCTTTATATATTTAATATTTCATTTTCATTCACTATTAGTTGACTGTTAAGCGACGAGGGGAAAAAATAGACTTGAAGCTAAAGAGATAATGTTGGAGGGTAGGGTTCTTTCAAACATATGTCCTATTAGTTTTTGGAAAAATTCATCTCAAAGCCCATTTAAGTAAAAAAAATCAAAAAAAGCCCAAACATTGTTCAAATGCCTGGGGCCTTTTTTGGTATTATTTCATAAAACACTAACAACTAAATCAGTCTCATTAACAACTAAATCAATGTCCGTTAACAACTAAATCAGTAGCATTAACAATAATATCTTAACAACTTAATCAGTCTCATTAACAACTAAATCAGTATCCGTTAACAACTATATTAGTCCCATTAATAACTAATATTTTTTGAAATAATACCTGACATTTGAATAATGTTTGGGCCTTTTTTGACATTTTTGTGCCAATATGGGCCCTAAGATGAATTTTCCCTTAATTTTTGCAATTTCCTTATCAATGCATGTTGATATTATCCATAAAAAAATTAAAGTTAGGTCTCATATAAAAGGAAGATAATCAAGCGTTTTGTGTATTCTTTTTAAGAACACTAGTGCAAAAAAAGGCTTTAAGACCGCCTCATTTAGACCGGACATTGGACGCACCGGTCTTAAAGGTATGACCGGTGGCAGTTTAGTAAATATAAAGAACTTCTTATGTACGACCGGTGGCAGTGGCAGTTTTGTAAATATAAAGAAACTTCTTATACCGAATCATTTTTTCATAGGTCTTAAATATATTATTAAGACCTGTTAAAAAACAACCCGGTCTTAAAAATGTTATTAAAAAATATTCAAATATCAATTACTTTATAGAGAAATCTCACACAATCGGACTAATATTTTATGCGGTCCAAAATAATAAGGAAAAATTTAAATATAAAGGTAATAAAGTTTTAAGACCGAACATATATAAAAGCCGGTCTTAAAAGTTATTCTTTTAAGACCGGACATAAAATGCGGCCGGTATAAAATATAGAAAAAGAGTGCGGATAAAAAATTAATTACTTTTAAGACCGGACTTTAATATATCCGGTCTTGAATATTAATTATTAAAACCGTCTATAGTTTCATCCGGTCTTAAAAATGAACCGCCAAATAAACATTTCTTTGCGCGAAAGCTTTTGTTACTATCATTTGAAGAACCTCGTTCACGTTGCGAAACCCTTCCCGTTGCATTACCTCTCTTCCCGTCTCGAAAATGAACCGTGAAAACGATTCTATTCCCGTTCCCGGAATGCCGATTCTCTTTGTGGATCGGTGTGAGTCAGAACGAACCCTCTTCATCTCACAATGAGCCCCGTAACCGCCCTGCACGTCATGGTAGAAGAGGCACACGAATGATGGATGTAACCCTAAGTCGGACTTCTGGCTCAAGGCTAGAGATTCAGTTTGATGAAAAGTTGGAACCTTTCGGTCCCAAGAAATCCAAATATACTAGTTTTGTTGGCTATCTAGCACGCAGCAAGGTTAGCATCTTGACAGATGAGTGGAAAAGTGTGGAGGTTGGCACAATAAAGGATCCTATTTGGGACACTATCCGGCTTACATACACTGTCCCTGACTGTCAGAAGTTGAAAGCCAAGACATTGTCTTATTGTGCTGATCGGTGGAGGAAGTTTAAGACCTTTTTAGCTAACAAGTATATTTTTGCCGAGTTTCAGCCTCAAAAAAATCCTTGGGAGAAGTACACATTTATTGATGAACAAACTTGGCAACAATTTGTTCAGCTGCGGACCACTCTTGAAGCTCTGGTGAGTTTATATTTAGTTTTGTTTGCCCTTTTGTGTGCTTATTAACCTGTGCGGATATGTGAATGTTATTCATCTAATCCTGTTAGTCAAGCCTCTAACTATATATAAGAGGTTAGTCTAATATGTGTAGGAACCAGTTATGATGAATGAATGAATTGACCGAGTTGGCAAAACATTTCGCAACTCCCTTTCCTCTCGTTTCTCCCAATTTCTTCTACTATTCTACATCTTTCTTAAATAAAATGTTGAAACTTGATTAAGTGAATTTGACTAATGTTTGACCTTCATATGAAGCAGAAGTTCTCTAATTTCTGTTAGACATCAATGGCTGGAATTCATAATTAATAGTTTTTTTTTTCAATTCTGATTCACAGAAAAGAAGGGAACAAGCACATGAGATAGGGAGAAAGAATGATTTCACGCATAGGGCTTCTCGCGGCGGATATGAAATGGCCGAAAAAGAATTGATGGCGGCCAAGCGGAAGAGATTGGAAGATGAAGCTGAATCCAATCCTTCTGCGATAGTTGATCAGCCATCTCCTATACGTCGCGAGGAGTTGTGGTTGCATATTTGGCAAAAGCCAAGCGGTGCTTACACGAGTGAACAAACTCGTGTAGTTGCTGAAAGAATTGTAAGTATCGTTATTGTTATTTTTTTAGTTACTAAACATGTTTCATTACTAAGCTTCTCGTTATCTGTATCTTACAGGAAGATCTTAAAAAGAAAGAAGCAGAGAGATCTTTTGTGTCGGACCGGAGGAATGATGTTCTGACCGTTGCGACTGGAAAACCAGATCACGCGGGGCGTGTAAGGGGGGTTGGAGGATGGGTAAGCCTAAATGAATACTTTGGTAAATCCAAACGCCACAAACAAAGTATGGTTACCGGGAGGAGATGGAGCAGTGCGGCGGGCAAATTAAGTGAGGAAGCGGCTAAAGAAGCAATGTGGCAATCTCGGATGAGCGGATGAAGGAGGAAATGAATCGGATGAGGTCGCTTTTGAGCTCTCGTCCGCAGAGTAGTGTTCCGTCACACATTCACTGCGGTTATGCGTGAGCACTAGGGGAGCTGCATTGTTGGACGGTTAGAGCAACCTTCTCCTCAAGTTCCATCCCCTGGTCAAGCTGTATCCCCTCCTCCTCAAGTTCCATCCCCTCGTCAAGCTGCATCCCCTCCTCCTCAAGTTCCATCCCCTACTGCTTATTTGACTGCCAAGGAAAAAATATCTGATTTGGCAAACAAAAATTATTTTAAAGATAAATTGTGGCCTGTCCAAGAAATAGTAGGCACCCCTCATCCTGTAGATGTTTACCTTGACAATATAGATGTAATGTCCCTGTTGATTCCTGGACAGGAGCTTAGTAATCCAATCATTCAACTGTTTATGAAGTAAGTATCTGATTCTATGAGTACATAATTTAAATGCATCGTTTAGACACACATACATATATACTAATTCCCTGATCGATGTCATTATTGTAGGTTCATGCATCAAGAATTGGCCAAACAGGGCAGAATAAATGATTTTGGATTCTTGTGCCTAGTCTATACAAGCACAAGATATGGGGAAATTTTGTATGGGAGATTTGTAGCATCTAATATTCATTATTTATGGTTTAATAATAATATGGTGATTTATAATTATAGCACATGCAAATTGTATATTTTCCACAAAAGATATGTATTTTCTATCCCTTTTTTCCCTTCTATTTTATTTATGGGATTTAAATTTCTCATGTTGCATGAAAAGAAGAAGATTCCTACACACACATGAAATGATGGGACCCACATATATATATATATATATATATATATATATAATCTAATTATATATATATATATGTGGGGTCCCACTATTTCATGTGTGTGTGACATGAGAATACACTTCTCCTACAACATGAAAAGTTAATGTACTCCCCCTTTTATCCATGTTTTCTCATTGGGCCTTTTATTAGAGTTTTAAGTAGCTTAAAGTAAGAAAAAGGTAGTAGTAGGGGGGGGAAATCAAAAATAGAGTGTTTGCCTGTTTGGGTTGAGTTTTAAATTTATTTTTTTTTTTTTAAAAAAAAAAAACTCCTAAAAATCAGTTAAAGAAAAAGTTTCCTGGGATAACTTTTTTTTTTTTAAAATGCTCAGCTTTTTTATGTGGGCCCCGTCACTTTTACCACCATTAATTTATACACAAATCATATTTACAATCTAACATTTTTCCTATCGGGCTTCTAAAAAAGTCAGATAAAAAACACGACACCACTTCCATACTAACCTAATTAAACTAGCCGTTTAATGCCGAAATATCACGCGGAAGAAAAAAAAGAAGAAGAAGAAGAACATACCTCGTTGGCAAAAAAATAAAAAGTTCAAATCTCGAGATCCAATAAAGGAGAGAAGACAAATTAGCCTCTTGATTTTTCCCTGGTTAAAATAGTAGCATCATGTGTTCATCTTTATTTCGTTTAAGAAAATATACTAATTATCCCTCTACTTTATTTAAATCACAGAAATATATTCTCTATTTTTTTAGAATACATATAAATAAACCTTTCTTAAAATTAAAATATATACTATATAAACCTTCTTTATATATTTAATATCTCATTTTCATTCACTATTAGTTGACTGTTAAGCGACTAGGGGGAAAAAAGACTTGAAGCTAAAGAGATAATGTTGGAGGGTAGGGTTCTTTCAAACATATGTCCTATTAGTTTTTGTAGTTTCCTTATCAATGCATGTTGATGTTATCCATAAAAGGAAGATAATCAAGCGTTTTGTGTATTCTTTTTAAGAAGTATTCTTCATTGACATTAAAAATTAGTCTTTCTTAGAATATGAAAGGTCAAAAAAATAGAACGCAAAATTGAGTTTTGACTGTTCAATAGTACTTGGTATGGCGTTTGCCATGTCAAAAACAACTTATGTTTCAACTAAAAACATCTATTTAAGTTTAAAATGATGTTTGATCGTTTTAAGGGCAATTGACTTTTTTCCTTTTATCTCAAAAGTCATTTTAAAGTTGAAACAATTTTTTCTAACTTTTGATTTTTAACTTTTCTTCATGTTTGAACCTTTTTTAAACTGACATTTTAACCGTTTCATCCAAACAAATTTTTGTTAAACTAGCGTTTTCATAAAAGCACATTCAAACATAAATCTGAGCAACCTTAATAAAGTAGACGATCATATGATTATCAGAAATACTCAAATTTTGAATCCAAGTGACGTGATCATCAATTGGATCTTCATGTCTTACCTATATGTTTTGTGATCTAGCAAGAAATTGAATAGTGATTTGATCTCTGTTTTAGGGGAAATTTTGTATGGGAGATTTGTAGCATCTAATATTTATTATTTATGGTTTAATAATAGGGAGAATCTCATATAAAGACGGTTGAAATAAGAAAATTCTATATAAGGTTGGTAAACTTAACAAATCTTAAATTGGGTCAATGACCCAATTTAAAATATTTAAATGTTGTTTACTTTTCCATAACACCCCTAACCCTAACCCTAACCCTAACCCATAGTGCAAAACGAGGATATTCTACATCCAAAAAGAATTTCAAAATCGGGGACTTCAAGTCTAGTCAATTCATTTCACGTGAAATCCTCCTAACTTGTTAAAGTGAAAAGATCCCAATCAAAATGAACCAAACTAGCAAAATCATCTTCAATGGCAGAAAGACCCAGAAAACAAAGATTGCATTCATTGCAATTGCAATAGATTTTGCAATCAATATTTCCGGAGGAAAAAGCGAAAGAAAACCAATTTTTCTCCGTAGGTAAAACAAGGCCTAAATGCTTCGCCCCCTCAATGGTTCGGAGCAAATCATCCAAGTCTGAAATCTTTCAGTCTCTTGATTCATCCATTATTTGTGGTCAGACCAATATTTGCATCAGAAAGGCTTTTCCCCTCTACTCGAACTAATCTATACGTTTGGCCAAGCTGCACCAAATCCTTTGAACTTTACCCAGATCAGAAAGTTTTTAGTAAACCAACAAATGGATTAAGGGATATAGAGGTAATTTGGTCCAATTTCTAAATCCCTAATTGTGTCACATAACCTAATTAATAATTTGTTAAGTTTAGTAACCCAAATTAAAATTTAAGTAATTCAACCGTCTTTATAAGGGATTCTCCCTTAATAATAATATGGTGATTTATAATTATAGCACATGCAAATTGTATCTTTTCCACAATAGATATGTATTTTCTATCCCTTTTTTCCCTTCTATTTTATGTTATTCTATTTTATTTATATGTGAGTGTGTGTAAACCATTGGTTATTTTCTGGGATTATATTAGGTTAAATTTGCCGTAGTCCTATAACATAGCTTCATATCAGAGAATTTAAACATTGTATTCATTTTTGAAGATAGGGGAATCTTTCCCTTTGGACCGTGTTTATTTGCTCTCGCTCAATGTTTTTTTATTTTTTATTTTTTTAATGTGAGATTGCTAGAGCCTTTATTTATTACTCCTCATATTTATAAGGTAGAGAGAGAAGATACTTTTTTTGCCTTATTAATAAGTCATGTCATTAAATTTAAGTATAGTGTAAAACAAGGATGAAGGTAGAAAATTGTTAAATTTTAAAGTAGAGTTAATGAGATTTATGGTTTTTCTTGATTCCGATGATTAATAGGAATAACTTAAAAATAGGATCAGACGAATATTTTTATTGCTCATTTTATATTCTATTTATTTTGACTCTGTACAACTCTTGTCATTAGGTGGATTTAATCTTTGTTGAGCTCTTCCTATCAAAGACATGAAAGAGAAGGAAAACAAGCAAACATCATATCATGAGAATTTATTGGTTCACTCACACATATCAATATAAACTTAATAGGAGGATCATTTTAAGCCGTGCACTATTTGCCTTCACAAATAAATTCCTTAGAACAAGATCGGCTATTCGGCCTTCGTGCGAGAAATGAACGTGTCTTGAGCATGTGGCAGATTGTGACTTCGACCTAATCCCCGCCACCGCTTGCGATTTTCAAAATTCGAATGTCCCTCCATTATCGCCATCAATCAATCCTTTGAGAGCGACGAAGATATTCAGCTACGGACCGCTCTCGGTGCAAGAACTAAGCCTTTGAAGAAAGTTAGGGTTCGAAGATCCCCGCCCTAATCGACGAAGACGCCGCCGCCTTTGCTTATTGATCATTTTCCTTCTCTAACGAACGAGTAATTGGATTCAATGGATGAAAGAAAAAGGGTGCGAATTTGCGTTCCATTGTTATTTCCATCCAATTTTTGTTGTTGTTGCCTTTTATTTTCATAATTCATTTATGATCTTCCTGGCTTCAAGTTTAAGCTTATTTAATTTTTTTAATGAATTACTAATTTTCATTCCCTTATCTCTTCATTTCAATTACGTTTCTGGGTTTTTTTCATGGCCTTCTCCCCGATGGATTTAATGGATGAAAGAAAAAGGGTCTGAATTTGAGTAATCTCATGGTTTAATTTTTCTTCGGGCAAAGAGTGCCTGGAATTTACACAATACCCAGAATGCTTTTCTTCGAATTATTCAAACTTTGAATTGGAGCAAGTCGGTGCCTCTGTTTGCTCAAATTGTTGTTGTGGTTCCGTGTTTCGGAAATTATATGGTTAATTTTTGTAACATGCGTAGTATCATATCTATGAAGGAAACTTTTATTTATTCTAGTTGTATCATCTGCAACAGAGTGACCCTTTGTGTCGGTATCGTTGAATTAACGTCCTTATACAGCTATTAATTATGTCAAACTGGACTAAGCATGGTGATTTTTGATATTGATTACCTGTTTATTCTGGAAATTTGTGAATATACTTACAGCTGAGGAGGTTGATCTCTCTTATGATGTTGAACATTGGGAAACCTTGACCTACTCGAGAAGCACTTCACAAACCCATGTCCTAGCCTTTTTCTTTCATCGATGGAATAGTACTAGAAAATTTAGCCGTAAGGTTTCTGAAGGATGTTCAATTTCCTGAGGTAAACTTGCATTCTGCTTGTATTATAATTAATAATTATTCTGTGGTATTTACCACTGCTAAGTGCTAAGTGGCTGAGTAGTTTAATTATTTTTCTGTTTCTAAATATCTAGAAGTGCTTTATCCTGTTTACCTTTTTGGCTGAGTAGTTCAATTACATGTCACAAGTATTGTTCATGAACTTGCATAGACACCTTTGCACACACACAAAGCAAAAGTTGGCACCAAATATGTTTAATTATGCTCTATCATTTACATTTCAGTTATTAATGGCAGGCTCGGCATTCTATGGCTTTCAAATGGCAATGGAGAACATTCATTCTGGTATAAATTGTGATTGATGTCTTCTCTCCTTCCTATCAACCTACTATCATTTTCTTCAATATGTTCTTATATGTCATATACCTGTATATTCATAATACTCAGCTGAAGATTCTTATATTATTGATGATGCTACTATATGCCATTCCCATAATGTCCTCTTGGTAAAATATTAATATATTGGCCCTATGAATCTTGGATTTCATATTTTGAAATCTAATTCGATAGGCAACACAGGATCCTAATGCATAAGTTTTTACTGTTGATGATGAAGTAATAAATCCATGAAAAGTGGGTTTTCTTTTTTGCCTCATATAGATTGTGGCTATAGTTATGTCCTAGCTTTAGTGGTGGTTTTAGGCTTTTAGTTGCCTATCCGGTGTTCTGGGATGCAATGTGGTAGATATAAGGAGAGAGAGAGAGCACTATAGGATATATCTGATTATGTGAGTCATCCTTACTTGATGTTGGTCTAAGGTATCGGCTTATTGAATAACATTAAAGAATAGAACATAAAACTATTTATAAGCCTAGCCTTTGCCTAATAGATTAAGCTTTTTAGTTGAATTGGTCCTTGACATGGTCAGATGTTCTGTTACATTTATCATTTATTGCTTGATCTGATAAAAATAAAAAATATGGAAAGCTCCTAGCATAATAGATCATTAAAATAACAAATCAAATCATTTGAATGCCCATCTCAATACCTAATATCAACCATTTGATCACCAATCAATATGTGATATTCAAGTACAGATATCTGATTTGAACCATTTGCTATTAGTTTCCACCGGTATTTGCTAACAAGAAAAAAAATTCCATTTTGGACATTTAGTTATGCTTTTGTAATCTGCATGCCTATTTAAGAGTAACAATAAGGATGATGCACATTAACAGATGCTCCCAAGTTTGTGAATATCTTGCTCTTGCCTATTTTTCACCTTGGTTCAGTTTGAAATTATGTTCACGAACTGTTTGCTATTAGGTTTAGTAATCATGGTTTCTATTGATGCACAGTTTCGGTTTTATCTTGCCTTTTGTTTGGGTATTGCAGTAGCCAATTTTCTGCAGACATTCGACTCAACTGGATAGAATCATGGTTTCTATTGTTTCGATTGGATAGAATCATTCGACTCAACTACGATACTTTAGTAATCATGGTTTCTTTTGTTTGGATTTTACCTTGCCTTTAGTAATCATGCTTTTACTGTCATTCTCTGTGCATATAATCTGTATTTTGGCTGTTAATTATTCTTTGCAAGTTGTTGAAGGTAGCGAGAGAGAGGCTATTAGACCATTGTTGTGGTACCCTGAAAATCTTGCGTGGCATACAAATTTTTCCCGGATGTAGATGAGGAAGAACCAAACACTTGATAGGTAAATAAATTCTGATTTCCATATGGTTCTCCGGTTACAACATCAATACATCCTTGGCTGCTGCTGGTGTATTTGTAACTCCATGTTTCTAGCAGTGCATGCAAAAAGTAATAAAAAAGACAAGGGGTATATAAGCTTGGGGCGAATCCTAACCAAGTAGCTTAAGCTGCTTCTGTTAAATTGATGAGCCATAAGTACAATTACATACAAAACTCAGTATGGTATCAGAGTTTGATGGAAAATTAATGAAAGCCAGAAAAAAAAAACTAATGAAGAAAAAGAAAGTTAGCAAGGGGAATTTTAGGAGTCCTACATTCGAAAGTCCTAATTTTAGGAGCCATAAGCTGCTTAATTTGGATTGTAAACTTAGTGCTTCTGTATTTTGACTATTTTACTTTGATTTTCTTCAGTGTGCGCTGCTTTAAGGTTCAAAAACATTTCAACTGCTTCAAATTATACAATTGGGCCTATCAATCAATGTGAACATGCATCTAACTCTGCAGTATTGTCTTTTATTTTTTAATGTTTTCTTGCTGTGATTTAATGCCTGCCTAAATTATCTGTTATGTTTTGTGTCAGTAGAAGGTTTGCCACCCTCACATTTTCTTTATCACATACAAATCTTATGCATCTTATGTAAATGGAAGGAAGTTGGACTTATTCTGGGCCTTCCTATGCTCATGTCCTCCTTTTCCACCGTGACCTGTTGACATTGTTGTTATTAACATGTACAACTGCTATAAATAATTAACTAGACATATTTCAAAATGATGCTACTTAGTATGTGGCTCTTTAGACTTCTGAATACACTAATTGTATGCTCAAAAGCCACTTCTTACTAAGTTTTTTCTCTTCTCAATGCTAGCAGGAAGACCAAGAGCATGAAACTCATTTCCACATTTCAGTGAGCTGTATCTCACAGTCATTAAAGTCTCAGATCATTAACAGATCATATGATGAAGTTGCTTTCTGCTTTTTTAACACAGTAAGTAGATGTTGCTCCTTTGGACACTATGCATTTGGTGATTATCTGCTGGAGTGTGTTAGCATCTCAAACATACAAGTCTTAACCCTTTACTGTATTTTGCATTTTAATTTTTGACAGCTTCATTATTTTAGTTTAAACTTAAAGATTGGAATGCTTCATGATTTGATAAACATTTCCTGAGCAATAAAATAGTTAATGCTTCATGTATATTTTAGTTCAAACATACAAGGTGGCTGATGTGCCTGTTCCAGAAAAGCCATCTGAAGAAGCTTTGAATCCATTTTTAATATTCCCTAATCACAAGGAAAATTTGAAGGTATATAATTGCCTTATTTTAACTATCAGTTTCATATTCATTCAATTTTGTTCATGTTGTGTTGCGGACTCATACCTCACTTTGTTAATGTGCTTTTGTTCTGTTACTATGTGAGAGTATCCATGTAGTGGACTATGTTAAAACTTTATAGTTTATGAAGTCTTCTTTATTGTCAAGATTATGAATTTCTTGTACGCTGGGTTTCCTGGTGACACATTAAAATCTCTGTACCATCAACCTATATCTACAACAACTCATGAATATTTTGTTGATTTTCAGGTCCATACCGAAGTTGGGAGAGGCAATGGTAGTATTCTCGAGGTGTTGCAATACCAAATAGCTTCTTGACAAGCATTTGAAAGCTACACAGTGGGAGTGTTCGACCCTTTTGTCCACGAACCAAATGGATACTGCATATTGGTCATGCCAAGGTACATAGTTTGCATTTATGATATAGCCATGCAGTTTAATATATATACTCTTTTTATTAACTATGTTATTGCTCAGGCAATGTTTATTAATTTTGGCTTGGCGAAAGATAGAGGTGGAGGGTGCTATCTAAGGTGATTATGTTCGCTATTGATTTCCTTTTACTCTCACACACACATGTATATTCTACCTGGTGTTCCGGAAAGAGTAGATGTTGCTCCTTTGGACATTATGCATTTTGTGATTGTCTGCTGGGGGGTGTTAGCATCTCAAACATATAAGTCTTAAACCTTTACTGTATTTTTCATTTTAATTTTTGACAGCTTCATTATTTTAGTTTAAACTTAAAGAATGGAATGCTTCATGATTTGATTATTGACAGTTTCATATAATGTGAGAAAATATTCCATATACACATCGCAAAAAGAACTCACCTCTACTTTAGGAGGTTTCTCTTTCTTCTTTTTTACTGATTTTTCATCATCTGCAGCTGTCCTTTAACCGAGCAGTTCACATAGTTTTGCATCCATGACTTGTTGTGACAAAAAAAGAGCAATGATTAAAAGCACTGAAATGTGAAAGTTTGCATTCTAATTCATTATTAGCAATTGTCTTGCTTCCGTGAGATTTTTTTTCTTAAAAAAAGGGACATATTTCTTTTCTTGGCATCTCTTATTTATTATCGTGTCCCTTTCTAACACACTCGCATACTGATAATGATTGGTTACATGATAACTTTAGTCAAGTGTACTTATAGGAACTTTAGCATTCAGAAATAATTAGAATTGGTCAATAATAATAAGAAAGTAATGAAATACAGATGAGTACCACAATAGTGAATGGTTGGATCACCATATTCATGCCTATTTCACTATTGGGGTGATTGACTCATGCGAATTTGATACCTCTTATGGTGTTGCATATGGTGATAATCAATTGCATCTACTACTTTGACATTTTTGTTTGGTTTTGTTTCAAGAGCTTCCTTTCTTGGTGCAAGTAAGACCATTGAAGCAACACTTTCTAGATTTACATTTGTTCTTCCAGTTTCTGAGGTTACTTTTTAATGTTTTACATTTCTGTTTCTTTTTGGGAGGATTTTTTACTATGATCTTTCTAGGTTACCCAATAGTATGTAGGTTTGTTACTGCATTTAGCTTTCAATTGTTCCTAATGAGTCAAGTTTTACATTTAGTTCTGTATCATAATATTTTACTCTGATTTTTACAGCTGACAACCAATTTTGCAATAAGAGAGTTCTCAAATATGTTAATATCCTCTTATTGACCAACATAAAGAATTCTTTTGTAGCTTCTTTGGTATAGGTTATCGAGATGCAATTTAAATGGCACAGATAAAGTATTTAGTGTTTAACTAACATGAGTTAGTGAGATGCACAAGTGATAGCAACTTCATATGATCTATTAATGATTTGAGCCTTTAATTGTCATTTTAGATTGCATTCATGTTGGAATAAGGTTTGTATACTGTCAGGAAATACTATTTGGGGCAGCAATTGACTTTTGTTTTGCCTTTGGCTTTTCTCTTCGTAGTTGGGGTTTTTGGCTTTACTGTGCATTCATGACCAAAGGTTGTACTGCACTAATTGCATGGTTATTAATTGAATTCTTTAATGTGTATAAGGAGCAGTAAATACTATCTTTACATATTGGCCATTAGTAAAGATAAGGTTTACTAATATTAAATTCGGCTTGAATGGGTTATCATGTAAGTGTTTAAGTTCATCATGGTAACATGTCACAGTGCAAGATATTGGGCTAACCTCACAGTCATCTCACTCCATGTTTCTCACATGTTTTTATCTGTTTTCTCAGACTTAACCAAGGAAAATTAACACGCTATGTTGACCAGTTCATCATGGTAACATGTTAGACTAGGACTCTCTGAAGTCATTACCTCTGCATTTCCCATGACAAAAAAAGGTTCCTGACAAGGTGAGTTCTGATCTTCCACAAATTTAGTTCAACATACACTTAAAAACGCCTTGTAGCGCAGTGGCACTTGTGCTAGCCTTAAGAGCTAGCCTCCCCCTTCCCCTCGTGGCTTCGATCCCCGCTTATGTATCAAAAAAACCTTTTTAATTGAGAAGTAGGTGGTGGTGCTTTTCTGATTTTTTTTTTTTTCCTATTCATTTGAACTTAAATTTTTGTGTACGAGTTTAATAGGAAGCTTCATTAGGGTTAGGTTCTTTGTTACCTTGAGGTATGCTGACAATGGGACTGAGCTAACCGAATGTCATTTTCAAAGCTCTAGTTGTGCACTGTTATATATGTAGTTAAACCATGTGCACTGTGAGTGAAATGAGTTTATAAATGATCTTAGTCATATAGTAGGAGTGCTGTTATATATATATTGATTAAGAAATGTAATAATAGTTCATATTTGAATTTTTAAATTTTCAGAAAAGGGTAAAGTTTAAGCATCTTCAAACTGGAGTACTATTGCATCATCCTTGAAAACGAGCAAACATCATATCATGAGAATTTATTGGTTCACTCGCACATATTTCTCATCAATGTAGGATTGAATTCCACCGTACACTCTTGAGGGTGAGGCACAATCACACTAATCCCACAATCATTTTAACATGAAAACTCTTATTTTGCAAAAATCAAATCATCAACAACAGCCAGCCAAAATCAAATTTTGATATGTCCACATTTTGCACTATATTAAACAGGAGTTTTTGTCGATTAAGAGATGATCTTATAGGTAAGTGTAGGTAACTGAATAATGAAACTCTGATCTAGAGAAATAGCAAGAATCTCACTACTTCAATAAGAACAACCAATCTCTAATAATTAGATAAGCCAAAATCTGAAACTTAACTAATTACCAAAGCTTAGGAGAACACTCCGATGATAAATTACTCTCTGAATATTAGACACTTTATTGATGAGGCACTAGGCCTATTTATAATGATTTACAGAGGAAAAACTCTATCCAAAATATAAATATGAAATCTAAAAATATATCTAAATCTAAGATTTAGATAACGATAATAATAACTCCTAAAGATAATAATAATAAGATAATATCTAATAAGATATTCCTCTTATTTCTTAATTCCTAAAGATAATAATAAAAGATAATAAAAACATACTCGATAAAATAAATAATAAAAGATAAATAATTCCTAAATAAAATAAAGTAATTCCTAATTTATTTTAAGATGTTTATTCTTCCTAGAATAAACTAAACCATAGCGATTTATAAGGTGCGGAGTGAGAATTTTAGTAAGGAGGGTGAGAATAAAAAATATTATATCAGAAATAAAAATACTTAAAATACAATACAGACCTAATATACAAAAAATTGAAAGAAATATATTACAGAAATTAAGATAGCTTCACTTAAGTCTTACTCTACGTGTTTTCATATTGTTAAATTCATCTATAATTGAATATGTGCTAAAAGTTGAAAAAAGTGTCAATGAATGATAGCACTCTTCACCATAATAATCATTTACAAAGAGCATAGGTTAATTCATAAAATTCCTTATCACACATCCTATTTCACATAGAGATATAATTCATAAAATTTCATATCACAATTTCCATTTCGTAAATTCCATATCACAAATTCCATATTACAAACTCCATATCATAAATGATAAATCACAAATTTTTGTAACCAAACCATAACTTTATTTTCCTCAAATCAACCACTCAAGTAAAAATATAAACCATATAACTTTTACTCATGTCTCATTAACTCCATTAAGAGCAAAATGATAATCTAGAAGCCTCAAAATTTCAAAATCTATCAAATCCTTAACTTCTTTATTAAACAAATTTCATCCAACTAAAAGATAAGAGAGTAGAAAGATAAACTATATCACTTACCTAAACCCTAATCTTCTGTGCAAGTGCGACTATTGAATTGCTTCTTCTAATCTTCAATGACTGTGCCCGTGTGCTGACTGTGCGAGGATTTGTAGAATGAATTAAAAAACGGAAGGCTTACCGGGGTTTTAACTTTTAGTGTAGTGCGTGCGCTGAACTGTGCTACTTTTTCTTTTGATATATGACTGTGCGCCTTTAATGCATGAATTAATGATAATTGGTGGGATCTCGGCTTGGTGTTGGTGGTTTGAAAATAAAGTTGGGCCTTTAATGCATGAATTAACCATGTAGCCCCATTTCTTTCTAACTTTAGGCTTGCTATTGGTGGTTTGAAAATAAAGTTGGGCCCATTTCTCATATATGCTATCAGCTTATTCCCATATTTGTTTTTTTTTTTTTTTTTTTTTGGGGGACCCTAGCCTCCTAATCTGTCCCTGGCGATTTGGATCATTATCATGTGTTCTAAGTACTTTAGACACAGAATTATACACCACCAAACCAAACAAAACTATACTATGAATAAATATAGTCATATAAACATAATGCACTGATAAAAAAAAAATTAGTAAACAAAAGATGACAAAACATCATTTATCTGAGCTCAAAATTAATTACAGAACATAGACTAGTTAATTAACATGACATACTGCCCCACATGACTCAAAGCCCCATCTCCGAATATCAGACAAACATATTATCAGTAATTTGATCCAGGAGAATCCCAAGTTTCTGGTATGATATTGTGCAATGAACAACAAACATCATGGCTTCCATTATTGTTGCAACTTCTTGTTGGATCATGTTCATGCTGCAGCATCTGAACATGTTCATACTCCTGCAAGACTCTATCTATCTTCTCCAAGACTTCTTCCATGGTTGGCCGGTACTTGGGGACGCGCGACACGCACAAAAGGGCGATGTTCAGCAAGAGAAACAGCCACTGATACTCGCTTTCCGTAACCGCCTTATCAAACACCTCCCCTGTCGATTCCTCTCTAACCATGGATTGGACCCATCTAGGAAGGTCTATGTTGTTTATTTCCACACTCCTTCCAGTTAGTAGCTCGAGCAGGATCACTCCAAAGCTATAAACATCACTTTTCTCGGTTAAACTGTTTTCCGGGGCGGTGTATCCATGAGAAGAAGAGAAGAAGGACCTGTTAGGGTCTAGCAATTTTGATAGTCCATGCTCACTTATAAGAGGCTCATTGTTGTCATTAAGAAGGATATTCGACAGCTTGAGGTTTCCATGAGGAATTATTTCTGTTCCTTCTATCTTCTGATGCATGAACCCTAAACCCCTTGCAATTCCATCTGCTATAGATAATCTCAATTTCCATGGGAATTCTTTTTTACCTTGCAAGTA
Organism: Acacia melanoxylon; assembly: GCA_019022615.1. Classification (NCBI taxonomy): domain Eukaryota; kingdom Viridiplantae; phylum Streptophyta; class Magnoliopsida; order Fabales; family Fabaceae; genus Acacia; species Acacia melanoxylon. The sequence continues at coordinate 3,671,187 of JAFJYJ010000002.1, forward strand.
TTCTGTAGCAAAATAGCAGGAAAAATCATCAAATTTTTTATACTGAGGAAGAAATTATATTTTTGTTAGTACAAGTAATAACTGTTTGTCTGAGCTGTGATAAACTGATAATTCGTTTTTTTTTTTTTTTTACCTTCAGTTTAATTAGAATGAATTATACAATAACACCAAAATAATCAAAGTACTCCCTCCGGTCTTTAATGTAGGAGTTAGATAACTAGTTTGCAGATATTAAGGAAATTAGTTGAGTAGTTATTTGTAACAAATGTGTGTTGATTTTCTTAAAATATTCTTTTTAATCATGTGTATTAGAACTACTTTTTGATGGAAATTGACTTAATAGGTTCAATCAATAGAGTTATTTTGAGGAAAAATTATAAATTTAGGAGATTAGATTGAGGTCTTATATTTAAGACGAAAGCAAACTCCCTATTTAACTCTTATATTTAGGACAAGAGAGAGCACCGTATACTTTCCCAAGCTTAATCATGATACGTTTCAATGATAGTCATGTTAATATGCTTGACAAGAGAATGATATTGAAGATAAAATACTATTTGAAGGACCAATGTAATATATGTTTGATATATCACACACCTGACAAACTGAAATTACTGATTTGAACTTACCTTTTAGAAGGAAAAGCAGACTTCCATTGCTTTGATATTTATAAATCAGAAGTTTTTCTTCATTAGTCGATCGATAGCCAACAAGGGGAAGAATATTTGGATGTTTCAGGTTACTTACTTGCCTTAGTGTTTCTCCAAAATCATCAGAAGTTACCCGCAAATTCCTTAGCCTTTTCACTGCATAATGCATATTATTCTTCAGTATTACCTTATACAAGCTGCTGCTAAAGCTCTCACTTCTTACATCAGCTGTGGCTTGAAGCAAGTCCTCAAGTGTGAACCTCTCATGCTCTTCTACAAAGAAAACAAGCTCTGAATCTCTCTTCTTCATCAGCTTCTCAACATCTTCTGCAGCAGTAATGTCCCCTTTCGGCTCCCCTGAAAACTCTCTATGGGTTTCCATCTTCTTCATCTCTGCACCTAACTTAGACATCGTCTTCACCATAAAGAACACAGCCAGCAATAACACTCCAACACCACCTAGTATTGGTGCTAGTTTTTCCCAACCAGTATACCATTTTTCTTGGCTGGAACTTCCTGCAGATTCATTGTTTCCAGTAGAAGGACTTGGTTGACCTGATGATGCAAATTGCATCAGTTTCCTTAACTTTAACCCTTCACTCTTTGAATAATCCTCAGAGAAATCATTGTTAGAGATGTCCAATGTTCTGAAATTTCTCAATTTTGTTAAGGCTTTAATAGGTAGCCTCCCACTCAACTTATTTCTGCTTAGATTTAAATACGCCAACCTTGTGCAGTGCACAACTGAGTCAGGAATGTTTCCTCTGATGTGATTCTTAGCTAAGTTAACACTTTCCAGATTCTGAAGCCTACATAAGGAATCTGCAATGATTTTGCCGCGGACATTCTTAGTTTGAAGGGTTATTTCTTTGATGGTGGAAGCTTCTGAGTTGCATCTTATGATACCTTGGAGCTCAAGCAATAAGCATGGATGGAATGAAAGTTGGTCAACTTTGTTCATGTTAAGTGCATTTTGGGAATCAATGGCTCTGGTGAAACCGAAGAAAGATTCAGATTCTGAGAACTCACCTGCACAGACTGTGAAAAAGCGATGAGGAGTAGGAGGAAGAAGAAGAAGAAGAAGAAGGCAAGCTTGGGTCTTCTCCATTTTCTCTTGGTGGGGTTCCTTCTTTGTTCATGACTAGTTTCTTTATACGTCAAAAACTAGAATCATATACATACCCAGCTGGCTTCTTTATTTGTGCAGATAGATAAGGACTAAAGTTTTTTTTGTTTTTTTGTTTTTGTGTGGGAAAATTAATGTCAGGTCCAAGGTACAGAATTAATCATAGAAAAGTCCCATACTAAATTCTCATAACAAAGTCCTTGCATAGGTTACAATGTTTGATTATCATATTCCCTTGTTATTATCACTATAAAACGTTCCAAAATACAGAATGTTTCAGAACAGAGAGTGAAGCTCTCCTTGAGCGTTCAAAAAAAAGTTCTCCTTGGGCCCCATCTTTCAAAATATATATAATAATTGGCTTTTAGATATGGTGATGACATGTAAAGGTTTCAACGTTATATTGCTCTCAAAAGGTGTCTGGCTATAAACTTGATGTGATTTAACTTTTCATTAATACCAGCAAAAATGACTTTTATTCTATTTAATTATTGCAAATTAAAGTTGAGGTATAAATCTATTACTGTAATGTGATTTATTTTTCCATCAGCTTTTTTTATAAAAAAAATAAGAAAGTGTTAGTTTGACGTAAATTTATTTAGATGATATATTAAAAAATCAAATTCAAAAGGTTGAAATATCTATATAAAAAAAAAAGCCAAAAGTTTTTTTTTTTTAAAAAAAAAAAAAAACCTTCAATTTTAAGGTACTTTTAAGTATTTTTTTTTTTAAAAAAAAAATTACCCTCCAAGTTATGTCATCCCAAACAAGCTCAATAAGCGACAAATGGCGTGCAGTCCTTATACAGTGGAGTCTCATATAGCCAGGGACTATGCACCAAACAAGACTTGCAATGTGGGGAAAGTTGAGGGTTGTCTTTTGAATTCTTAAACCTGCAATATATAGGTAGAACAAAGACAAGATATTTACAACAAACATTCACGTACTATACACACACACATAATTTGGTGAAAAGAATGGGTGGAATGAACTATGTAAGGAACTATCGATGAGTCATTGGAAGTTGCGATGAGTGAAGACTTTGAAATGAACCATTTCTAATTATTTTGTTTATTGACAACAATGATTGCAACAATGTCTTTGATTATTATTATTTGTTATGGACCGATATAAATGGGCCTCGGAAGATAAGGCCAATCAATGTGCTTCTACTGGATCCACGATCCCATGATCCCATGATCCTGTAACCACGGGATCCCACAACCCCCACCTTCATAAATGATGGGGGAAGAACATGCCGAAGAGAAAGGCAGGAAAGCTGTCAATTGACTGCCAGGATGCTTCCTCTATAAATAGGAAGAATCCAACAGGTGCAAGGTAACACACAGACATTCTCTTTGAACCTACTTGTCATATTGTATACACAGAACACACACCCCACGCCTTTGGGTGAAGACCCTTGTGTTTAAGCTCTGTGATCTCCTATCTATCTTGATATCTCGTCCATAGATATCTAAGAGAAGACTAAAGATCCTACATCGACTTACTAGCTTGCCTAAAGCTAGACATCTGTGTTCTACATCGAACATTATTATTTTTAAAAAAAAAAATTTGGGGAACCTATTGAAGTCGGTTTGAGTTCAGCCCACTCTTCGAAACTTCATTTTCCCACTATGTATTCATTCTTGTTCTTAGTTTATTTATTTTTATTTTTTAAAAATGAAGTATTCATTCTTGTTCTTAGTTTATTTATTTTTTTTTTAATGAAGTAAAGTAAATAAATAATTTAATCATGGTATATGTTGTAGTAATATATTATTTGATTATATATTAGTTTATAAGTCAAAAAAATTATTTTGGTATAAAAATGATAAATATAAATACTTTAAAATACTCCAAAAAAATCAACTAGATCATATATTAAGCACTAGAGGTAGTATATATTTTCTCTAGTCGAAATATAAGACCCGATTGATTTTTGGAGAAATTAAGGAAGTTAATTAACTTACTTTAAAATATTTATATTTATCATTTCTATACCAAACTAATTTTTCTCGACTTATAAACTAATATATAATCTAATGATACAGAACATATGATATGATTAAATAACTTATTTAAATTCCTTAAAATCTTAAAAAAAATCAGTTAAATCCTATTTTGAGGATCGGATATAGAGTATTGAGAAGTTTTATTTGTGGTGCTTTTAGAGAGAGAGAGAGAGAGAGTACTAAGAACGTTGTGGATGTGATGGAGGGCCGTTTAGGATAACGACGGTAGAAGTGACTTTTTTTTTCTGATGTGATTTGAATAGAAGTGACTTTTTTCTTGATGGGTATTTGTTTGGTATAGCTTTTGAAAAAAATAGATGAGATGAAAAATGACTGGAAAGAGTATGAATCAATATGTGTGTGTGTTGTATAAAATGTAATAATTTGGGATAAAAATTAATATAAATATAAATTTGCTAAATAAAATGGTAAAATTACCATTAAAAAAATTGCCCACAAATGAAACATTGTTCAATGGTCCACGAATTTTAACACAGTCAAATGAAAAAGGGAAAATTCCATTTAAATACCAGTTGAATTTGTAAAACCCCCAGAAGTCCTCTGAATTTGCAAAAAGACTCAGAGGTGATAAGGACTTTTGTGGGTTTTGCAAATTCGAGGGAAATGACCGTAGTGCCCTCCTTCATTCTCATTTTCAAACCGGTGATTTCTCTCTTGCCCTAGCGTGAGCGTCACTGCCGTCGGAACATCCGCGTCGCTGCCGTCGCCGTTCACGCTGCGCTCGCCACCACCGTCAGGTATCTTCCACATCTCATTAGTTTTGAGCCCTAATTCATCGTCTGTGGTTTTGCCCTGGTGCGTTTTATATAGCGTCGCGATTTTGATTTGTAGAATGCACAAAATTTGGGGCTTTGTCTAGATTTTCTCTTGCTTCAGTTTCGATTGTGTTGCATGTTTTGTGAATTCACCTAATGACCGTAGATTGCATTCTTTCGTTTTTCGCCGTGCGTCCCCCCTATTTGTTCCGTTTTTGGTCTGTTAATGACGATGACCTTGTAGTCTGAGCATTTACTTGCTTTGGGGATAACCTTGTAGTATGAGCATTTACAAAGTTAGCAATGGCTGTTAGATGGCATATAGCAAGTTGAGCATTTACTTGCTTTGTGGATAACCTTGTAGTCTGAGCTTATTCTTACAATCCTAGGATCTTGTTCATCTTTTTTGGGATACTATAGGCTATAGCCCTAACTATCAGATACATACTGACGAAATCATATTCAAGCCTCATGTTCTCCATTAAAAAAATACTGAAATTTTCTTGAGCATTTTGTGATGTGCTGCTTTTAGTCTGAATTTGGTTATGAGCACTGTTGTTACTCTGTGGCACTTGGACGTTTTATATTTGCAAGTTTGTGATGTATTCAACTTTGAGCATATATGCATGTTTGCACCTTTACCCATATTCCAACTACAATTTTGAAATTCATATAAAGATAGGTCATTGCTTATTCTAATCTTAATAACATAATTAATATTATGTTCTTCTAGACCCAATCATAAAACTTATCCTTTTTATTTGAAATAATCATTTTTGGACCCAAAGAAAATTTGCCTCTTAATTTTTCAAGAAACTTGGAAAAATCATAACTTAGTCTAGAAAACTCTAAATGAGGTGATTCCAGTTCCTATTTAGAGCTCTATAAGCTTACTTTGAAGGAAAAATGATTACAATATCAAATTATGACTGTAACCTTGCATAATTTGCAAAAATTATTACTGTCTAGTTGTGGAAAATAGAGTCTTCTCAGTTTTTCTCTCTAAAGTTGGAAAATTCATAACTTTCACTATAGACATCCGATTAGGGAAGAGGGTGTGCTAGGGTTTCTAAATCAGGGTTGCAAATAATCATTAAACTCAATGGTCATACTTGTGCATATTATTATGTTGAAATCATTTCCATCAAGTCATGAGTCATCAATAGTAGTGACGGCGAGACTTCAGTTCTTGGATTCATATATTGGTGCTTTATTGTGTTGTTTCAAGGCCAGTCCAAATTTGCAAATGTAATATTTTTTCGGTTTCCACAAGTTCATGTGGCTTCACTTATGTTTTTAGTCCTATCCATGACTTTTTTGTGAGTCTATGCTTATTAGTCCTTCTCCGAATTTTTCTGGTCAAACGTCTTAATGTATCATTGTTTTTTTCGCATAATTTCTCTTGTTTTCGTGTTTAGCAAAGCAAAAGTGTAGCACAATGTCCACTACTAAGAAGGGCAGCTCCACTCCGCCTCGGCTTTTCCCTCACGATGCTCGTTAAACAAATTTTCAAAGCTTGTAGCATTTGTGAACTCCGACGAAACTTTAAAAAGAAAGGTCCAAATGCGGTTAGGTTTTGGACGCTTGCTTGAAATTCAAAGTATGAGACTTCCAAGGGAAATGTTGGTCCCTATAATGAGAGCTTATGATCCCCAACCAATCAACTCCGAATAAGGGGAAGACACTTGAAATACAAGCAACGAGATATGGCTCGGCTACTTGGGGTGCCACATAGTGGAGACGAGATACCAATGATAGTGGTCGACACAGATCCGGGATTTCAAAGAACCCGGGGAAAGACTACGGAAAAATGAAGTATGACGACATACTTCACGTCATAACCGGGGAGTCGGGTCAACGAGTTTGAGTTGTTATTTATGATGCACATGTTGGGGACTTTTCTCGCTCTAACTTCAAGCACAACTCCCAGTTGGCAGTTATTGAAGGTATTAACGTCGACAAGGAAAGGGTTTGGCCACTTCGACTGGGCCACATACATTGCCAACGACCTCCGAAGAGAGCTCTCTGACTATGTGAACGCGATAAGATGAAACAACAATTGCAACTCCTATGTGGGGGGGTGCATGTATATGTTATTGGTAAGTGTTATGATTGTGATTTGTGTTAACATTATTTTGACATAACATTTAAATGTTTAAGTTTGTCGTTGTCGTTGTAGTTATTGCTCGGAGAGCAGTTCCCATTGGGAAAGGTAGTTGATCATAAAGGAAAGAGTCCAATCCAGTTCTGGACAAAAGAGAAGGTGAAGGAGATGCTTCGAGAAGAGAAGAAGAGCAACATAGGGATGTTGTATACCGTGAAGGCCGGTAAAGAGAAGGATACGAAGCACACCGCGAAAACGAATTTTGCGGCCTCTTTAGACCCGTAAGTGCTTCCTCATGTGACGTTTAATTGAAGATTGGCTATTATGATAATGACTCGTTATAAACTGCATTTCGATTTAGGTTTTAAAGGATTTGCATGGCTCTTTGATGTGTATAATCAATGATAACCACACAAGGCTTGTTCTTTGTCGAATATGAGAGCGAAATGCACAAGATAACATTGGAAGGTCGGAAGCATGAAGACCATGACTCGAGGAAGATAGTGACGATGCGATGATAGGGAGCAAGAAGGTGATGGTCATGATGATATGGAGCAAGAAGGACATGGTCCTGATGATGGTGAGCAAGAAGGTGATGGTCCTGATGATGGTGAGGATGGTTATGATGGTCCTGAAGATGGTGATCAAGAAGGTGATGGTCCTGATGATGGTGAGGATGGTTATGAGGATGACGCATCAGACGGAACCCCAATCAACATTGCCGATCAGATTGATGATGACGAAGTGGAACAATCAATTGTTCCCTTTCACAGTCAACAGGAGGATGCACCACGTAGGTCACATCAGCCAAAGAAGCCCAAAAATATGTCGCCTTGGACTTTGACCAAGCCATTAAAGCGGCCTAGGAAGGCAAAAGAAGAGAGGGAATTATTCTTCGACCTTATCTCTAGATCCTGCATAGAAGAAGAGGGGGATGAGTAAGTAATCCAAAAGTTAATTTCATTGAGTAGACATTATTAAAAGCCGTTCTATCTCGGACTAGTTTATGTCTGGTGACATTGTTTCTCCTTTATAGGGTTCTCATAAAAATAGACGATGAAGACATAACCCGGTCGTTGCAAACACTCAAAGGAGGAACAGATTAAGTAACAGGGTAGGTACTAGAAATTCCATTGTATCAATAAACATGTTGAAACCTGCTTATTAAAATGTTCACATATGCAGGTTATGTCTCTCGTATGTAAAACATTGATGCGAGATATGATAAGTCAGGGCGAAGTGAAGAGACATATTTTCAGTGCTGATCAAATGGTAAGTTTGCATATATGGACCTTGATAATTTATTTCCCATTGCCATACGAATATTTGAGATCATTGCTTGTTGATGGTGCAGCATTTGTTGGCCACAAAGCCCTTGGGATGGAAAGTGTCTCAGTGGAAAGACCAATTATTGCCAAAATATTTAGGTTACAATATCGGTGACTGTGATTTGATCATGGGTCCGGTATTGGTTGAGGGGCACTGGTTTTGCACTGCCATTGATCCAGGCACGAAGAATTTTTATGTCCTGGATTCACTGAAGACAACCGTCGCCATGAGCCATAATGAATCCGGTAAAAAGAAGAAAACTGCATGTGTAAATCCCCAGGCAACGACAATTAAACAAATTGTATGTTACATGTTATATTGTTCTAGTTACGATTAGGTGGTTTGAACACCTATGTAATGCATGTTTGTTATTTACAGAGGGATCGTTTTGAAGAGATAATTGCACTTGTGAAACCAAGAGACAGAGCCAAGATGCGAAGAACAGAAATTAGTTGGCCATCCGTTCCAAAACAACCTAATTTGTGAGATTCATTTTGTGACAGATAGTAAAAAAATATTAGTTGATGTATATTTGTTAATTCGTGTGTTTCTGTGTTCTGTAGGCAAGATTGCGGCGTTCATGTCTTGATCTGGTTGCAAAATTGGAAACCTAACGAAATTCTTGAATATGGTGAGGATGAGCTGAATGAGTATAGGTGCCACCTCATGTGGTGGCTGGTCAACCATGATTTGAATGAGGTCATAGATGTTGCATTGGGACTATTGACTCGTCCAGCAACCAAGAGGAAGTGAAAAAAGACATGATCATCATTGTAAATCATGATGTGCTGTATGTTTGTAAATCATGAGAGTAAATCAAGAAAGACATGATCATCATTGTATTTGAACACTATTGTTAGTTAGGTAAACATTACCAATTTGGATGTGCTGTATGTTTGTAAATCAGGAGAGTAAAGTTGATTGAAAGATATGGAATTTTGTTACTCTTTCTTGCATGTTGTGGAATGCCAAAAAAAAAGGGAATTTAACCATTCCACTCTTCGCCATTTACCATTACCCTCTTCACCATTTATCATTCCCCTCTTCACCAATTACCATTACTCTCACAGGGTGCAATTTTGTTACTCTTCGCCAATGTTGTGGAATGCAAAAAAAAAAAAAAAGAATTTAACCATTCCACTCTTCGCCATTTACCATTCCCTTCTTCGCCATTTACCATTCCACTCTTCGCCAATTACCATTACTCTCACATGTGAAATTTTGTTAATCTTTCTTGCATGTTGTGGAATGCAAAAAAAAAGGAATTTAACCATTCCCCTCTTCGCCATTTACCATTACCCTCTTCACCATTTACCATTCCCCTCTTCGCCAATTACCATTACTCTCACAGGGTGCAATTTTGTTACTCTTCGCCAATGTTGTGGAATGCAAAAAAAAAAAGGAATTTAATTATTCCACTCTTCGCCATTTACCATTCCCTTCTTCGCCATTTACCATTCCACTCTTCGCCAATTACCATTACTCTCACATGTAGAATTTTGTTACTCTTTCTTGCATGTTGTGGAATGCAAAAAAAAAAGAAAAGGAATTTAACCATTCACCTCTTCGCCATTTACCATTACCCTCTTCACCATTTACCATTCCCCTCTTCGCCAATTACCATTACTCACAGGGTGCAATTTTGTTACTCTTCGCCAATGTTGTGGAATGCAAAAAAATGGGAATTTAACCATTCCACTATTCGCCATTTACCATTCCCTTCTTCGCCATTTACCATTCCACTCTTCGCCAATTACCATTACTCTCACGTGCAATTTTGTTACTCTTTCTTGCATGTTGTGGAATGCAAAAAAAAAAGGGAATTTAACCATTCCCTCTTCGCCATTTACCATTACCTCTTCACCATTTACCATTCCCCTCTTCGCCAATTACCATTACTCTCATTGGGGTGCAATTTTATTATTCTTCGCCAATGTTGTGGAATGCAAAAAAAAAAAGAAGAAGGGAATTTAACCATTTCACTCTTCGCCATTTACCATTCCCCTCTTCGCCATTTACCAATCCTGATATGAAAATTACCATTCCTAATATGAGAGTTAACATTCCTGATATGATAACAGATAGTCATTTACAAATCCTGACACAACATTCACATAATATCCATTACATAGTCTCCACCAACAGATGGTCATTTTGGTGTTGATAAATACACAATTACAAAAAGTTATAATAGGATGACAACATGTACAAAATAAAGTAAAATGACAAGTGAACATTACGATGCACATTGACGTAATGTTTACTTGTCATTCCCACGACGAACATATTCTCGTGCCATTTACACCAATTACATATGGAGTGATCCTATAGGTATAATAGCCCTTCTAGCCAAAAATATGTGAAGGGATTCAAGTCATTGTATATATACCAATAGATGACTTGTCAAATATTTACATAATTACCGATCAGCAAGCTAAGTTGGGTTTTGATTTTTGCAGGTTCTTCTTGTGTGTCCTTCTGCATGGCATGAGCTGCAATGGTAAATCTTCTTGTTCCGAAATTGTGACTCTATCCTTTCAACTCTTGGCCTTCCCGCGGACGACGGGTCTTGGGAGGTGTTAGGAACACTTGACTTCCTATGTCATATAGGCGGAAGTCATTTGGATTTGGCATGTCTATTGTGACAACAGGAGTCATGGTTCGCCTATAAATCTTTTTTTGGGCTACGTTAACGTAAGGCATTCATCAACATAATTGTACACATTCCCATGAACACCATTTATGGCTGCACATGCATGAGGACAAGGAATACCTGACATTTGCCATGCTTTACATGTGCACTCGCGCAAGTTCAACTCAACCATTAGCGCCCCACTTGTTGTACGGACCTGCACCCTTCCGGCTCCATATATCTGAACATTCATGTATTCAGCCCATGCCACATTTTCCAAAGACTTGTTGTTCGATGTTGGCCAACACCATTTTTCCACTTACTCATTGCCATGCTTGCCGCATACATCTTCTTTGCAACTTTGTCACGGTGCTCATGTATAAGCTGGGCAACATTAAGATGTCTCTCCTTCACCATCCAAGCATTGAAGGACTCAGCCAGGTTTGTGGTAATTTTATCCACACGTTGAAATGGGAACTTGCTCATGGCCCATTTGTCAATATCACCGTGATGTATCGGCCATTCAAATGCTTCCTTATTGAAAAGCCTCATTTGTTCCATCGTGTAATACCGGATTTTAACAAATCTGGAATTTACGAGATAAAGGAAAATTAATGAATATTTTAATGAAGTAAATTCATGAGATAAAAATGTTACAGAAAATTGTTATAATTATAGAGTAAATTGTCAAAAAAGTTACGGGAAAATCGATGAACGTAATGACTAAAAATGATATAATGGTGATAAAAACAGTCTAAAAATATTATGATAAATACCTGAAAAGATCACTAAACAAAGAAATTAGGCCCGATTAAGCCTTAACGAAGGCGGGGGTAAACGGGAATTTTGGTAAAAAATATTATATTTTTAAAAATGGAAAAAATTATAGAAAAATAAATAAATCTGAATTTTAAAATTAAGGGGACGAAATTATTGGTATTTTTAATTAAAAAGCATTGTTTAAATAATTAAAATGATAATTAGAATAAAATAATAATATAATGCGGTGAGTCGCCTTATAGGCGTAACCGAGGGAAAAGTTGGAAATAAATTCTACGGGTAAACCAGAGGTAAAAGTCTTTTCAGACTGATCAAATTAAGAACAAGTGAATTTTTACACGAAGAAAGAATTTATCAGACGTTGATTCCGCAACCGAAAACCCTAATTTCAAATAAGACGAAAAGTTGATCAGATAGAGTAGATTCAGATAGGCAAAGTGAGAACCTATAGAAACAATTGCGTATTTTCAAACACAGATTAAGTTAGACAACAACTGGACGTTTTACGATTCAACGAATTATTGTCCGAAGTTGGTTCTATCTAAGCGATTTTCCGTAACCGACGCGTTTGTCCGAATATCTTCCGACGCACCGGAGAATACCTGAATATGATCAAAAAGAGGATCAAAATAGAGAATATGAAAGAGGATGAAAAGATCTTCAAAGTTACATGCCCGGATTTTTGAGTTTCTGCGAAATCGCGTGAAACGGACACCGATCGGGTAGCTTTATCGGACCAGAGGCCATAAAGCAAGATGAAAAATCAATCTTTGACTTTTGGGGGACCAAGAGGTCGGCCAAGACCTTGAATGGTCAAGATTGCATCTTACAAAACCCTAGATCCAACGGCCGAATAATTTACGAAGACTTTTGTTAATACCCACCTTGTCCTCCCTTTTTCTATAAATAGCAAGCACCTCTCCTCTCATTCTTCACACCAAAATTCGAATCCTAGAGAGAGGTTCTAGAGAGAGAAGCTCTGGAAAAATTGTGCCTTAGCTCCGAGTAAGTTCTTCTGTCCTTAGTTTTTAGTTTCCGTAGTTCTTTCGGTAGTTATAGTAGAACCGTTGTTTTGATCTAGGAAGTTTCGAATTTATTCCTATACTTGTTTTTATGCCTCATTGCATTGAAAGATGCCTGACGAGGTAAAAACATAGTGGGGATAATTTTGAAATGAAATACGGTCAAAGTAACGAAGTTCTGGCGAAATTCCGCCAAATAGGGGTAGTAGGGGCAAAATGGTCTTTTTCACCTAAAATGCCTGTTATGCTGCCAAATATTCATAAGTGTGTTGTTATTCTGATTAGAATACTTCGACGTCGAACCTGTCGAAATTCCATCGTTCCGCCTTATTTTGTTGAGCCATTTGTTTATTTGTTTTACGTACGGGCCGTCAAAAAAGTACCGTGTTTAGCGGAAGAGCGGATATCGTAACGAAGGTACGGACGCGTACTGTAACCCTAACTCTATGCTGCTCATATACTTTTACGTTAAAGATACGTTCATAGGCGAGGTTACGTTGAGAATCGTCGGAGATACTTACTGACTTTACCACGGATTATAGTATTGGTAATGCCGTTTGAGTTATTCCTAGCGAGGACACGTTGTGGCGTGGCACTTTGGATATGTGCAGAACTAGTCGAGAGAGAGACTTTACATACTGCTTTGTGCTTATGTTCGTCCATGTTATTGATCATACATCCGCCTTTGTTTGCTTTTGTGATGATATCTTTTGTATCGAAATGAATATCGTTGTACGTATATCTTTGTTTTATTTGAGCATAAGGTTAACCGTTACACCGAGATCCATATGTGGAATGGATCTCTCGGTAGCATCAGGGTCAAGAGGACCGATGCATGGAGATCGAGGCAAGCAAATTGAGTAGCCAAGACGTGTCTACGTTATTTTCCGTTTTCTTTAAGTTCCTTTAACTTTTGAGAATTCTCCGATGACCGTAATCCAATACATTTACACTATGGTCCACATTTTGAATGTAATGTAAATTACTTACTCGCTCCAATGCTCTACTCGACTACTCGCGTGAAATATTTGGAAACGTTTTAAAAAAAAAAATCCGCCGTTTTCAAATGGGATGTTACATTTTTGGTATCGCAGCGTAGTCCGGCATTGATATGATTATGTTATTACGGACGGTATGGTAGGACAGTTAAGGCTAGTCTATGTGGGTGTGGCCAATCGGTCGCCATAGAGTTGGTGAGGTCCCCATGATAGACACTTATCGGCATTCATTCGGTTAACGGAGTTATATTCAAATTAGCCTTTTTCAAAAACTTTGAGCACTTTTTGGAAAATGAGTATTGATATGACCTAGTGCAATGTGTAGAGATGAACGAGACAACTTCGATTTCCGGACATCCAAAACCTCGATACCGAGGAAGTCACCCTTGACGATTTTCACTTCGTGTTGGGCGACATACGGCCTTAACCCAACAATTAGAATCATTTTACTTGTTTGCGCACGTCTACAAACACTTCAAAGGAAAGGTATTTGACCTTCCTTCACTTGGTTCAAAATTCTCAAAACCGAGAGGAACCCACATTCGCCGGAGACCGGGTTAGATCCACTCTCTTTTGTTTCCCGTGACCCGTTTTTGGGCCAGACTCACTAACGAACTGCTGGACGAAGGCCCTATTGCGGACGCTCGTATTTATCTTCGTTATCTGAAAAGCATAGTGCACCGGCAAATGTAGAAAAGAGCATGAAGAACATCTGCACTTAGTATTAAACATACCGAGAGAGAAGCGGCTCTACGCAAAGTTGAGCAAATGCGAATTTTGGTGGCGGAAGTGAGATTTCCGGGCCATGTGATATCTAGCGACGGAGTTGTTGACCCGAGCAAGGTGGAAGCGGTTCCGGACTGGAAGAGGCCGAGACAAGTGATGTAGATACGTAGTTTTCTAGGTCCGCGGGATATTACCGCAGATTTATACGGGATTTCTCGCGTCTTGCCCTACCATTGACAAAGCTTACGAGGAAGAATCAACCCTTTGTATGGGGAGATGAGCGTGAGGAGAGCTTTCGAGAGATCGAGGGAGAGGTTGACTACAAGACCGCATTGATCATCCCGGATCCTGATGAGACTTACGTGGTCTACAGTGATGCCAGTGGGCAAGGATTGGGTTGTGTCCTAATGCAATTGGGCAGAGTGGTGGCTTATGCCTCTCGTCAGCTAAAGCCTCACGAGTCGAACTATCCTACACACGATTTGGAGCTTGCTGCCATCGTGTTCGCTTTGAAGATATGGAGGCATTATCTATACGGTACGATCGTAGAATTATCGCGACCACAAGAGCTCGAAGTATCTCTTTGATCAAAGGAACCGAATATGAGGCAACGTCGTTGGATGGAATTCCGAAAGACTACAACCTAGAGATCAAGTATCACCTGGGAAAGCAAACGTTGTTGCGAGATGCTCTAGCGGGGAAGAAGGTGCAAGTGTCATACATGATGATACAAGAGCAGTAAATTACTTGAAGATTTCGTAGACCCGAATCTTTCAAACCAAATCTGCATGAATTTCAACGCACCAAGTGACGCCTACCTTGCAAATCTTTTTGTGAGTCAAGGGAGTACGACCTGATAGATGAAGTTGATAAAGCTCGGAGACAAGATGATTGGGCAATCTCCGTGCGGGGAGAAGATCTCTCAAGGTGAAACCCAAGACCACGACCTTTCATCTAGTGGATTGGTCGGACATAGGGGTGGGCGCATTTATATACCGCCAGTTGATGAACTGAAGCGGAAGATACTGGATGAGGCTCATAAGAGTAAGTATACTCTACATCCAGGAATGGTCAAGATGTACCAAAACTTGAAGGCTGAAGTTTGGTGGCCTGGAATGAAAAGAGACGTAACTCAGTACGTAGCTGGGTGTCTAACTTGCCAGAAAGTAAAGATTGAGCACCGGCGACCCCCTGGTCTTCTTCAAGGACTAGAAGCGCCGGAGTGGAAATGGGAGAATGTGACCATGGATCTTGTGGTAGGTCTACCTAAGATCGTGCATCACGATACCATTTGGGTAATCGTCGACCGATTAACCAAGTCGGCACATTTCATACCCATTAGCATCCACTACTCTCCGGAACGATTGGCCGCAATCTACATCAAAGAAATCGTGAGACCGCACGGAGTCCCTAAGAGTATTATCTCCGATCGGGATACTCGATTCCAATCCCGCTTTTGGCAAGCACTACATGAAGGAATGGGTACCAAGTCTGAAGTTCGGTTCGGCTTATCACCCTCAAACCGACGGTCAATCGAGAGGACGATACGTATTTGGAGGATATGCTGCGAGCATGTGCCCTGGATTTCAAAGGAAATTGGGACGAACACCTCTCACTAGCAGAATTCGCGTATAACAATAGTTATCATTCAAGCATACAAATGGCTCCGTTCGAGGCTTTGTATGGGCGAAAGTGCCAATCGCCTTTATCTTTGGAGATGCGTCTCGGTGCGATTGCTTGGACCGGATATGCTAAAAGAGACCTCCGAGCAGATCGCTCTGATCAAGAAGAGACTCCTTGCTGCACACGGTAGAGACGTAAGAGCTATGCGAGATAAGAGGAGAAGACCGTTGAAGTTTGAAGTTGGAGACCATGTGTTTCGAAATTATCTCCGATGAAGGTGTCGCGGAACACCGAAGAAAGAAGCTTAGTCCGCGTTACGTTGGACCAATTGAAGTGTTAGCCGAGCGAGGACCGAGTTGCGTATCAACTAGCGTTACCCCGAAACGAGTAATCTCCACGATGTTTTTCACGTGTCACAACCGAAGAAATACCTACCAGATCGAGATCATGTCATAAAGTACGATGATGTTGAAGTACGGCATGATAACACCTTTGTAGTCGAGCGAGCAAATTCTCGAACACCGGGAGAAACGACTTAGGACTAAAACTATACCGATAGTGAAGGTGGTCTCGGAAGGGTTTGTCACAAAACGAGGCAACTTGGGAAACCGAGAGTGACATGAAGGAGAAATACCCGAGTTTATGGCCCATAGTCTAGTTAGTGTAGATTAAATTTCGAGGGCGAAATTTTGTTTGGGGGGGGAGAGAAATGTAATACCGGATTTTAGCAAACTGGAATTTCGAGATAAAGGAAAATTAATGAATATTTTAATGAAGTAAATTCATGAGATAAAAATGTTACGTAAAAATTGTTATAATTATAGAGTAAATTGTCAAAAAAGTTACGGGACAATCGATGAACGAGAATGACTAAAAATGATATAATGGTGATAAAAACAGTCTAAAAATATTATGATAAATACTTTGAAAAGATCACTAAACAAAGAAATTAGGCCCGATTAAGCCTTAACGAAGGCGGGGGTAAAACGGAATTTTTGGTAAAAAATATTATATTTTTAAAAAATGGAAAAAATTATAGAAAAATAAATAAATCTGAATTTTAAAATTAAGGGGACGAAATTATTGGTATTTTTAATTAAAAAGCATTGTTTAAATAATTAAAATGATAATTAGAATAAAATAATAATATAATGCGGTGAGTCGGCTTATAGGCGGACCGAGGGAAAAGTTGGAAATAAATTCTACGGGTAAACCGAGAGGTAAAAGTCTTTTCAGACTGATCAAATTAAGAACAAGTGAATTTTTACACGAAGAAAGAATTTATCGACGTTGATTCCGACAAGAAAACCTAATTTCAAATAAGACGAAAAGTTGATCAGATAGAGTAGATTCAGATAGGCAAAGTGAGAACCTATAGAAACAATTGCGTATTTTCAAACACGGGATTAAGTTAGACAACAACTGGACGTTTACGATTGGCGAATTATTGTCCGAGAAGTTGGTTCTATCGGAAGCGATTTAAAAGAATCGGAGGACGTTTGTCCGAATATCTTCCGACGCACCGGAGAATACCTGAATATGATCAAAAAGAGGATCAAAATAGAGAATATGAAAGAGGATGAAAAGATCTTCAAAGTTACATGCCCGGATTTTTGAGTTTCGCGAAATCGCGTGAAACGGACACCGTCGGGTAGCTTTATCGGACCGAGGCCATAAAGCAAGATGAAAAATCAATCTTTGACTTTTGGGGGACCAAGAGGTCGGCCAAGACCTTGAATGGTCAAGATTGCATCTTACAAAACCCTAGATCCAACGGCCGAATAATTTACGAAGACTTTTTGTTAATACCCACCTTGTCCTCCCTTTTTCTATAAATAGCAAGCACCTCTCCTCTCATTCTTCACACCAAAATTCGAATCCTAGAGAGAGGTTCTAGAGAGAGAAGCTCGGAAAAATTGTGCCTTAGCTCCGAGTAAGTTCTTTCGTCCTTAGTTTTTAGTTTCCGTAGTTCTTTCGGTAGTTATAGTAGAACCGTTGTTTTGATCTAGGAAGTTTAGAATTTATTCCTATACTTGTTTTTATGCCTCATTGCATTGAAAGATTCTGACGAGGTAAAAACATAGTGGGGATAATTTTGAAATGAAATACGGTCAAAGTAACGAAGTTACGCGAAATTCCGCCAAATAGGGGTAGTAGGGGCAAAATGGTCTTTTTCACCTAAAATGCCCGTTATGCTGCCAAATATTCATAAGTGTGTTGTTATTCTGATTAGAATACTTCCGACGTCGAACCGTCGAAATTCCATCGTTCCGCGTTGTGCCGTTGTTGTTGAGCCATTTGTTTATTTTTTACGTACGGCCGTCAAAAGTACCGTGTTTAGCCGGAAGAGCCGGATATCGCAACGAAGGTACGGACGCGTCGTAACCCTAACTCTATGCTGCTCATATACTTTTACGTTAAAGATACGTTCATAGGCGAGGTTCGTTGAGAATCGTCGGAGATACTTACTGACTTTACCCACGGATTATAGTATTGGTAATGCCGTTTGAGTTATTCCTAGCGAGGACACGTTGTGGCGTGGCACTTTGGATATGTGCAGAACTAGTCGAGAGAGACTTTACATCTTGCTTTGTGCTTATGTTGTCCATGTTATTGATCATACATCCGCTGTTTGCTTTTGTGATGATATCTTTGTATCGAAATGAATATATGTTGTACGTATCTTTTGTTTTATTTGAGCATAAGGTTAACCGTTACCCGAGATCCATATGTGGAATGGATCTCATTGTAGCATCGAGGGTCAAGAGGACCGATGCATGGAGATCGAGGCAAGCAGTGGAGTAGGCCAAGACGTGTCTACGTTATTTTCCGTTTTCTTTAAGTTCCTTTAACTTTTGAGAATTCTCGGATGATTTGTAATCCAATACATTTACACTATGGTCCACATTTTGAATGTAATGTAAATTACTTACTCGCTCCAATGCTCTACTCTGACTACTCTGCGTGAAATATTTGGAAACGTTTTAAAAAAAAAAATATTCCGCCGTTTTCAAATGGGATGTTACACATCGCAGATTCGAAGTCACAATCAAGTCTTGCATATGCAATTGCATCAAGTAATTGAAGTGCGGTTTGCCTTTGTTGCCCACATATCTTCCTCTTTCATTTATTCAGTTTAATCATTTGGGCGCTAAAGTTCTCATTAATGTGCCTATAGCAGTATGCATGTCTCTCAGACCCGAAAACTCCGCGGACAGCAGCGATAATTGCATTGTGTCGGTCGGACACAATTGTAATCGGTAACCCTCCAAGTGTCCTCCTCACCATTTCGAGGAACCATGCCAGTCCTCAATTGTCTCTCCATGGACAATAGCAAAGGCAAACGGAAACAACTCATTGTCTGCATCGAATGCAG
The DNA here is from genome assembly GCA_019022615.1 of Acacia melanoxylon. Lineage (NCBI taxonomy): Eukaryota > Viridiplantae > Streptophyta > Magnoliopsida > Fabales > Fabaceae > Acacia > Acacia melanoxylon. The sequence continues at coordinate 3,690,341 of JAFJYJ010000002.1, forward strand.
AAGCTGACAGGAGAGTCCCCATATATGGTCCACTTAAGTGGCTTCCATCGATGTACAAAACGGGTCTGGAACCAGCAATGAACCTCTCTAGACAACAACCATACGCTATAAATACACGCTCAAAGGTGTTGCTCCCACTAGCCACCCATTCAGCCATAGTCTTGTCATCAGTTTGCTTCAGCCTATCACATATCCATGGTATCAACATGTATGTACATTCGAGTCTACCATGAATTTCCTCCATGGCCTTCTCCTTTGCCCGGTATTCTTGCTTATATGTCAAGTGCACACCGTAGTCTCTTGCCAAACTATTCTTTATATCATTCGGACGCTTGTCTGTGTGATTTCTAACCTCTTCAATAATAATTGTACTTGTCAGGGCAGCACTTCGAGCATGTGTCACCTGAAGATTGTCTTGTGCTGTATGATCATGGTCTTCGGTGTATTTTGTCACACGTAAGAAATCATTGCTCTTCCCAATTGCCCTTGCAGTTATCCTCCATGGACAATCTTCAACCTTGCATTTAACATACACACGAGTCCTTGCATTCTTCACATATGTGTACTCAAATTTGTGGGCAATACTGAACTTGTGCAGCACCTTCTTGAACTCATCAGAATTTGCAAATGTTTGATTCACTCCTATGACCAAGTCCTTCCACTTGTTAGAGTTCATCTCTGGCATCGGTGTTGGTGCGCTTTGACTTGCACACGGAAGGCTCAAAAGAGGTATTCCATTGCACTCATTGTTTGCATAATCATCACTTGCTCCGTATGACATTGGCTCCTCAATGTAAGCCATTTTCTCTATACGATCCACGAATTGATGAACCCTGCATAGATAATGACAACTTTTATCAAGATATTACAAAAACCCTATATGAGATTATTACTGTTCTAACTAAACTAACTATGACATACCTTTCTTGATCATCCATCTCCCTTGCTGCAGTATCACTACCTTTACATCCTATATACACATGTGCACTTCTTTCATTATAACTAAACAGATTATCCATTTCATAATCATCAACCATGTCTACTAAAATCTTTTCATCAAAGCTTAAAGTGTATTTAATGTCACACCCATTACCATCTAAACCAAACCATTGTCCTATCATTACCCTCATTTTTTCAATTTTCATCCCCTCCTTTATCGATTTTACCCTCACACTCCCACCATTATATTTAACTTCACCTTCACCATTGGCTACGAACTCCCCCCCCCCAACATGGAAAAAACAAATTAGTGACTTTGAAGAAGGTGTTGCCGTCATATTTGTTGTCATCTTGCATTTCAACCTGCAACAAACAACGAAGAGAAGGAAGTAAAGTTGACTGAAGGATATGGGATTAACACAAAATATATTATTTATAACATACTTTGTATTGGCATTTGTTACTCTTTCTTGCATGTTGTGGATTGCAAAAAAAAAAAGGAATTTAACCATTCCCTCTTCGCCAATTACCATTACTCTCACAGGGTGCAATTTTGTTAATCTTCGCCAATGTTGTGGAATGCAAAAAAAATGGGAATTTAACCATTCCACTCTTCGCCATTTACAAGTGTCTTTAAGTGCATTTAAAAGTGCTTGGGGATTTTAAGTCATTTCCATTACCATTACACATATGAAATGAGAATTACCATTTTAGAAGTGAAAATTACCATGTTTTGTAAAAACACAAAAAAATGGACTTTTACAAAACCTGAAGTGATAATTACCATTCATGAAGTTACAATTACCATTTCAGAAGTGAAAATTACCATTGTGAAGTCCATGGTTCACTTTTTTTACATGAAGCATGTTTTGTAAAAACATTAAAAAAAATGGACTTTTACAAAACCTGAAGTGAGAATTACCATTCGTGAAGTGAGAATTACAATTTCGAAGTGAAAATTACCATTGTTTCTTCGGGTTCCCTTTTCACTTCTTCAAGCTTGTTTTGTAAAACCCACAAAAAATGAACTTTCACAAAACCCATATAAAAAGTTATGTAGCAATTATGCATATGGAGACAATGATAATAAAGGTGCCAACAGTGAAAGCAAACACCTAAATGCAGAGAAATGCAGTAAATGTGTTCCAGCAGGAGAAAATAATTACAATGAATGCACAAAGTTTAATTAATTTTAGTTGGTGCGTTGAATGCAGCAGCCTTTATGATGCACTTTGTACATAAAAAAAAGATGCTTCATTTCGACAGACCGAAGCATAAAAACAGAGGGAGAAAGCAAATGACTCCACTTTAGCAATTTAAAACCCAGTTTTAATGATGTCAAACTTAAATTCATTCACACTTTGACATTATTTGATATTGCAGCTCTGTCATAAATTATTGCAGACTTACAAATCAAAGGGAAGTTAATAAATTGGGAACAGAGAGCTAAACGTGCCTCTTGTTTGTGTGGTCATTTCCCTTAAAATTGCATAACCCACAAAGGTCCTAATCACCTCTGAGTCTTTTTACAAGTTCGGAGGACTTCTGAGGGTTTTGCAAATTCACATGGTATTTAAATGGAATTTTCCCAATGAAAAATTGCTCATAAATAATTTTTTTTAAAAAAAAGTAGAGAAAGGTCAAGAATAATTATATAAAAGAGGACCAAAATGTGGGTTTAGGTATGTGAGAGTGTGGCCCTGAGTTGGGAGCAAAGTGAATATGACGACACTTGTTGTAACATCCCATTTGAAAACGGTGGATTTTTTTTTTTAAAACGTTTCCAAATATTTCAAGCAGAGTAATCAGAGTAGAGCATTGGAACGAGTAAGTAATTTACATTACATTCAAAATATGGACCATAGTGTAAATGTATCGGATTACAGTCATCCAGAATTCTCAAAAGTTAAAGAAACTAAAGAAAAACGATAGATAATGTAGACACGTCTTGGCCTACTCCAGCTGCTAGCCTCGATCGCCAAACATCGGTCCTCCAGACCCTGATGCTACGGTGAGATCTATTCCACATATGGATCTCAGGTAACGCTTAACCTTATGCTCAAATAAAACAGTATACGTACAACAGATATTCATTTCAATACAGCATATCATCACAAAAGCAAACAGCAGATGTATGATCAACAACATGGACAGAACATAAGCACAAAGCAGTATGTAAAGTCTCTCTCGACTAGTTCGCACATATCCAAGTGCCACGCCACTAACGTGTCCTCGGCGCTAGGAATAACTCAAACGACATTACCAATACTATAATCCGTGGGTAAAGGCGTAACGATTCTCAACGAACCTCGTCTATGAACGTATCTATAACGCAAAAGTATATAAGCAAACATAGAGTTAGGGTTACAGTATGCGTCCGTACCTTAGTTGCAGATATCCGGCTCTTCAGGCTAAAAACGGTACTTTTTGACGGCCGTACGTAAAACAACGAAACAGAGGAACGATGGAATTTCGACAGCGGTTCGACGTCAGAAGTATTCTAATCAGAATAATAACACACTTATGAATATTTGGCAGCATAACAGGCATTTTAGGTGAAAAAGACCATTTTGCCCCTACTACCTCTATTTGGCGGAATTTCGCCAGAACTTCGTTACTTTGACCTTATTCCATTTCAAAATTATCCCCACTAGGTTTTTACCTCGTCAGGAATATTTCAATGCAATGAGGCTTAAAAACAAGTATAGGAATATATTCTGAAACTTCCTAGATCAAAACAACAATTCTACTAAAACTACCGAAAGAACTACGGAAACTAAAAGCTAAGGACAGAAGAACTTACTCGGCGCTAAGCAAAATTTTTGCAGAGCTTCTCACTCTAAGTTTCGGCCAAGGAAGAGAGAAGAATGGTGTGAAGAATGAAGAAGAGGAGGGTGCTATTTATAGAGAAAATTCAGGACGTATAGGGAATTTTCTGCTTTGTTTATGGACCGTTAGATCTAGGGTTTTGGGAGAAGCAATCTTGGCCCTCCAATGCTCATGGCCGACGTCCAAGGGCCCAAAAATTCAAAGGATGAGTTGTCATCCAATGATGGCTCTTGCTTTATGGCCTCCGGCCCAATAAAGCTACCCGATCGGTGTCCGTTTCGCGCGATTTCGCAGAAACTCAAAAATCCGGGCGTGTAACTTTGAAGATCTTTCCATCCTCTTTCATATTATCTATTTTGATCCTCTTTTTGATCATATCCAAGTATTCTCCGGTGCGTCGAAGATATTCGGACAAACGAATCCGATTCTGAAATCGCTTCCGATAGAACCAACACGGACAACAATTCAGAATCGTAAAACGTCCGGTTGTTGCCTAACTTAACCCCGTGTTTGAAAACAAGAAATTGTTTCTATAGGTTCTCACTTTGCCTATCGACTCTACTCTATCTCGATCGGCTTTCCGTCTTTATTAGGAATTAGGGTTTTCGGTTGTGGAAATCAACGTCTGGTAAATTATTTCTTCGTGTAAAAATTCACTTGTTCTTAATTTGACCGGTCGAAAAGACTTTTACCTCTGGTTTACCTGTAGAATTTATTTCTAACTTTTCCCCTCCCGCCTATAAGCCGACTCACCGCATTATATCATTATTTTATTCTAATTATCATTTTAATTATTTAAACAATTCTTTTTAATTAAAAATACCAATAATTTCGGCCCCCTCATTTTAAAATTCAGTTTTAATTAATTTTTCATAATTTTTTCCATTTTTAAAAAATATAATATTTTTTACCAAAAAATCATGTTTTACCCCTGCCTTCGTTAAGGCTTAATCATGCCTAAATTCTTCGTTTAGTGATCTTTTTAGGATTAGGTTTCTTCATACATTTATCTTTACTAATTTTTCTTAATATTTTTATCATAATCAGTAAGTATATTTTATGCTAATTACCAGCCTTAATATCTTAATTAAGGATTTTACCATAAACTTAACTTTCTATATTTCTCTTGTTTTATGAATCAATTAGCTAGTAATTATCTAATCATTCTCTTACCAATGGTTGATAATTTTATAATTTACAGCATATTATTATCTTACAAACTTTATCTTGACATTGTCATTTTATATCCTATGTAAAATATTAAAAATGTTTACACCATAAAGTTACTTTATGGTTCTGGAATGCTTTTTAAACATTTCTTCATGTTATTTTTCCTCGAAATAATTTATTAAATTCTTATAATTAAAGATAATACTCCCATAATTTTCTTATAATCTTTCATGATCTTTCGCAGTATTTATCATAATGTTTTTAGACCGTTTTTATCACCATTATTGCATTTTTAGTCACTCTGTTCATCCGATTATTCCAGTAATTTTTCGACAATTTACTCGACAATTATAACAATTTTCTATAATAGTTTTAAACTCATGAATTTTCTTCATCAAAATATTCATTAATTTCTCTTATCTCAAGAATTCCAGATTTACTAAAATCCGGGTATTACACTTGTTCAGGACGACACCCTCACGTTTAGCCGCTGGTATAGGTACGAGCCTCTGGGTCTGAGGTCCAACAGCTACCATTTCCGGAGAGCCAAGCAACGGTAGATCTTTCTCACAACCTACAGGATAAGCTCCTTTGCCCAAGATTTTCCAGATTCCTAACCACCTTCTTCATCTCCTAAGCTCAAGAGGGTGGCTGTGAAGGTTAAGAAATGGTGAACTCTGTTCTGATGTTTGTACGAACTGGTTCCTTCAAATCCTGCAATTCTAAGTCCTTCAAATCTTGCTACCAGGCGAGGAGCACGACCAGGCAAATTGAAGGAGGAGAGAAGCATTCATTGAAGGGGGAGAGAAATGTCTTTTTTCCTTTTTACTAATGGGGCAATGGTCATTTTTCAAATGGGCCCACAGGAGAAATTGATAGAGAAGAAGCTAATGGGATCAGAAGCTCCATGGTGTGGCTTCAGAAAAAAAATTACCTTCAAACCTTGAAGCTTATTAAACAAGAAGCTATCCCAAACACTCATTTTTTGAGCTTTCACTTTTGATGGTTGCAGATGGACTTATTTGAGTTGTGGCAGCTATCCCCAACAGGCTCGAAGTGTTGCATCTAAGGCTTTTAAAATTGGATCAGGCTTCCTCTGCTGCGTATCCTCCGCTCCCATCCTTTTCTTTCAAATAGTGCCGTTTTGGCACAAAAATAACACTGTCTATTTTTTTTAAAAAAAAAAATAGCATTCACCATCCTAAAGTATTTTTTTAATATCAGTCAGTAACTGAAATATTTTTTCAAGATCCTCAGATATTTTCAAGATACTGGCTAGTACTGAAAAGATACTTCAGAATACTGACTAATATTGGAAAAATATTTTATGACCTTGAAAAATTAGTTTAGGGTACTGATAGTACTAAAAAGATATTTCAGGATACTAACTAGTACTGAAAAAGAATACTTCATAATCTTGAAAAAAAAATTTGGAATCTTGAAAAAATATTTTTGGGTACTGACTGGTACTACAAATATATTTCAGGATACTGACAGGTACTAAAAAAATACTTCAAGATACTGGAAAAATAATTCATGATCTTGAAAAAATATTTCAGTATATTGACGGGTACGAAAAAAATAATACTTCAGGATGGTGAATGCTATTTTAAAAAAAAAAACTAAAAAGTTTTATTTTTGTGCCAAAACGGCACAATTTGAAAGAAAAGAATGGGAGCGGAGGATAAACGCAGCGGAGAGAAGCCTGATCCTTTAAAATTAGGTTTGTTATCCAACCCATGAGCATCCTAATTCATACTTCATTCAAATGTGGTCCAAATGGTGGTAAGCATATAAACGGAAGGAACATACAAGGAGAATTGAAATATGATACTAGTTCTAAAATATTCCTTGAAATCGCTTGATTCCTTTAATATCTCCATCGACTTCTCTCTGAAATTATGTTTTTTTTATGACTTAAATTTCACTCATGTAAAAAATAAACTCCCTCTACCATTGGTGGTTGGAGAATTTTTAGGAAAAGGTTGCCCAATATGAACCTTTTGGTTTCTAAAAGGTTATATAACTATTTGGCCTCTAACACATGCAAAATGGTTATATAAAATAACTATCAATCTTTGATACACACATATATTGATGAGTTTATTTTAGTGATTTACAACTTTAATTAGATATACAATAAATAATGTTTTCCAAAAATTCTTAAGCTCCTATTACCAACAGTGCCATCAACTTCCTGTTAAGCTTTTTGGTGTATGCCGTGAGATGCCTTGTGTGGTAGTCAAGGCTTGCCAATATCTATATCGAACCTCTATTTTAGGAGGAGGGGGAGGAGGAGGAGGTGGAGGTGGCGGTGGTGGTGGTGGTGGAGGGGGCGGGGAGGGGGCTCCCTAAATACATGCCATTATTTTTGTGTTTTCATGGATTCTACCTCTCAATACATGACGGCAATGGTGGAACTACGTTTTGACTAGCTATGGCCGACTTTCTCTTATCTTATGTCTTTATATGTATGTATTATATTTTATTTTATTTTAGTCAATAATTTTGCCTCAGCTAATCTCTTATCTTCTCTATAATTACACTCTTTTTTTTTTATTAGGACAATATTTGATTCATTACTCATTGGGTTGTAAGAGAAAAGTAAAATTCTTGTTTGAAATACCTACTAAAAATGTTAGTATCATCTTATATATTATTTTTTTTTTTTTTTTTTTTTAAAAAGAGAACCATGGCCTATTAAAAAAAAGAATGATAATAATAATTGAAGGGGTCGTGGCCCTTTAGCTTGCATGTGGAAGGGGGTATTAAATCAAATACAAGCCAACTTCCTTCGCCATTTTCTTCATGTACATGAGACGGTCCAAATGTGTCAAACTTATTCCACTTCCTAGCTCTGGCGTTGTTCATCTCCATTTTAAGGACTAAATAGGCACTCAAAATCACTTCTTTTCATCTCACTTCTTTTATGAAAGTTATTTTACGTATTTTTCTCTTTCTAATGATATTGTGTTGATTAGTGAAAATTTTGGGGTTATGATTTTGGGAGAGTCTTGAGTTTTGACAATAGAGGACTATATATATGCAGATGATGATTAATGGCTAATTTTAATCAGTTTGAATTTATTATTTGATTGTCTTATGATTTTATAATGAATTTTTATTTAAAAAATCAATTATAATAGGTTATTTGCCTAGCTGAAATTGAATCAAATCTGTATGTTTTTTTAAAAAATATTTTTTGGGTTCATATTATATTTCTTTTATTTTCTCCGATTATTTTGTTTTGAGGTAGGTGGAATACACATTTAAGTGTTAGTTTTGTGGATTTAGTACTATAAGAATTCTTATTTAGTGACAAAAGATACTAGTTAACACTGACATCAATTATATTCTACGTCACCAAATTTGTTATAAGTTGAAAAAGAAGAGTAGGGATAGACAGAAAAACATAGATCTGTTCTTTAAGAAAAAAGTAACATAAAAAAGTGATATTTCTAAGACAATAATTTTTGAAAAGCATCCATGTAATTAATATGTTTGTGTTTGTGATATCTTTAGGACAATGTTTGGTTCATTACTTATTAAATTTGTGAAAGGAAAGTAAAATTTTTGTTTGAGATACTTATTTAAGAGGTTAGTATCATTTTATATCTTGTTTTGATTTATAATTATCGGTTATTATTTATTTATATTTTCAATGTTATGCGATATTATTTAGTAAATAGTTCAATTTGTTTATTTTTTTAGCCTTGGCTAAGAATATTTACTGGTTCCATCATTGCATGATGGTGCGCATATTTAACCATGAGGTTTTAATATTATATATTCTTGTGCGACCTTCACCTTGACATACATTATGCTTATTTGATGTAACCGTTTTTTTTTTTTTTTTGAATAAACGGGAAATTTCATTAAAAGAAATTAGAGTTGTACAAGCGAAAGCTAAGACCATTACATGAGAAGACTAAGCTTAGAAAAGCACTGTTGAGAATGAACTATAATGGCATTAATCTGAGCTAAAACACCCTCAGGGGAAAAAACTTCATCAGCAAAAATGGATTTGTTTCGGAATTCCCAGAGCTTCCAACAATTAATACACGCTCCTATCTTCCATGAAACATCAAGGGAGGGTGAGCGGATGATGAGGTTCAGCCAGGACTGGATGCTTAATATGAAAAAATCAGAGCACATATCAAGGGGTAAGATCTTCTTCCAAACCGCAGCAGCTAAGTTGCAGCCTTTGAAGACATGGTCAAGATCTTCCTTGGTGTGGCGGAAAATGGAGCAGGAGGGGTCTGAAGTCATGCTTCGTCTAAGGCGATTCTCATTGGTTAACAGTTTGCCTTTGAGAAGGAGCCATGTAAAGGTTTTCACGCGTTGGGCCATTGGTAGCTTCCACATTTGAGTCCAGATTGTATTGTGATCATTCCAATTTAGGGATTCAATCACTCTGTAGGCAGACTTGGTAGAGAAGGAGCCATTATTATTTAAGCACCAGTAGCATGAAGGAGCAAGGGGGCCTCTATGAATATTAATGGAGGATATTTCCTTCAGCACATCAGAGGGAAGAAGGTCAATAAATAGCCTCCAAGTCCAAGAACCATCCTCATTAACAAAATCCGAGATAGGCCTCAAAAGCTCATGGGAGGGAATAGGGGAAAAGGAGATATTCTTCAATGGGCCATAGTCACCCACCCAAAAATCCTCTCAGAATTTCACCCTACAGCCATCACCAGGGGACCATTTAATATGCATGGAAGTATCCTCCTAGGACTTAATAAGATTCCTCCAAAAGTAAGACATGCGAGCGCGGGCAGGTACTCGTGGAGGATCTCCAAAGCGGAGTATTTCTGTTTCAAAACTCTAACCCAAAGGGAGTCAGGCTGGGAGTGAATTTTGAATATCAGTTTCATCATAAGCGCCTTGTTTTGGAATTCTAGCTTGAATAAACCACAACCACCATGCTTAGTTGGTTGGCAAAGATCCTTCCAATTAGCCTAGTGGACTCCCCGATGGTCATCAGAGTAACCCCAAATAAATATCCTGGTTAACTTTTCAATCTTCTCACAGCAAGAGGAAGGAAGAATGGTACTTTGCATCGTGTAGAGAGGAAGTGCAGCCAGGACTGACTTTGCTAGAGTAATGCGACCAGCCAGGGAAAGGGATTTACTTGTCCAACCTGATAATTTTGAGTGAAGAATGTCAAGAATATACTTATACGTGGCCGAGGAGACTCTCCCATTTCACAACGGAACCCCTAGGTATTTACCTAAGGAATCAGTTTTCTGGAAACCCAGCTCCTCACAGATACGTTTACATTCATGGGGTTCCACATTCATGGAGAAAAAAACTTTTGTCTTGGGCTGACTTACTGAGTGTCCAGAGGACTTACAAAAGTTATGCAGGACCCCTTTAATCACGGCAACTTGGTGAGACGAAACTTTACCAAAAAGGATGAGATCATCCGCAAAGAAGAGATGAGATAGAGCAAACCCCGCTGTCCAAGTCTGATTGGCTACCAAGCACCTGAGCTGACTTTGGCCTCAATGAAATGAGAAAGGCGCTCCATACACAGAACAAATAGGTAAGGGGAGAGGGGATCTCCTTGCCTCACGCCTCTGTCAAGAGAAAAAGGGGTTGTGGGTTTACCATTCCAGAGAATCTTCATAGATGAAGAGGAAACACATTCCATAATCATGCGAGCAAGGTTGCAAGGAATGCCTGCATCATTGAGAGTGTTGAAGATGAAGTCCCATCTAAGTCTATCAAAAGCCTTATGGAGATCTATTTTGATGGCCATCCAGCCGCATGGAGTGGATCACCTCCTGGGCGATAATGATATTCTCAGTAATGCTCCTGCCTTGAATAAAACTGGACTGGAATTGGGCAATTAAATTAGGCATGATCAGACAGAGACAATTAGCGATAGTCTTAGAAATGATTTTATAAAGCACCGAACATAGACTTATCGGTCTAAATTCACTGATAAGGGTAGGTTTATTGACTTTGGGAATTAAAGCTAGAAGAGTATGGTTAATGAAAGGGTCAAGGGAGCCTCCTGACCAAAATTTCAGGACAAATTCGAGGATGCTGGGACCAACAGAGGCCCATTGAGACTGGTAAAAGAGAGCGTAAATGTCATCCATATCTGGCGATTTAAGTGGCTTCAACTCAAAGAGGGAGTGGCGAATTTCATCAAGGGTCACCGACCGCTCCAGAGATAAAATATGTTGGGTATCAAGCTTCGGAAAGGCAACACGAAGCGAGAAAGGGGTGAATACAGGGTCTTCAAGTGAATAGAGATCAATGAAGAAATTCCTAGCATAACTCAATAGTTGATTCTCGTCGACCAGCCACATCCCATCCGGCAATTTAAGTTGAGCAACATGGTTGCGATTCCTACGCATCAGCACTTTGAGATGGTAGTAGGAGGTATTTCGGTTCCCAAGGCACACCCAGTCTGAGAATGATTTCTGGAGCTAGAGGAGCTCCTCCTGAAAGCACACGTTTTCAAGATCCTCACACAGGGAAATCTCCACATCAGAAAGGAAATCATGGCGAGCATTCGGCTAAAGATCAAGCTTGCGTTGGATTCCATTTAGCCTTCTAAAGAGTCTTCGATTGCGATGACCGATCCCCCCGAAAATTTCAGAATTCCATTTTTGGATTTCCACCTTGAAGGAGTCAATACAAGGCAAGAGCTCAGCCCCAGAGGACCAGATACGCTGAACGATTTCATGAAAATCGGGGTGGGTGATCCACTGCGCAAGGAACCTGAAGGGAATATTTGGTGGGCTTGCAAAAGGGTTAGGACCCAAAGATATGGATATGGGACCTGTGATCTGAATGGATCTTAGGGAGGTTGTTCACCACACTTTCAAGGAACCGATGGAGCCACCTAGAGTTGCATATGGCACAATCAAGACGCATCAGGAGGGTTCCCCATCTCCAGGTGAATCTTGGCCCGTGGGAGCCCAAGTCAATCAGCCGAGATGAGTGGATAAAATTGTTGAATAGCCCACAACCATGAGCTCTCCTAGGCGACCCCCATGTCTTTCCTCTTAGTGGAGAATAGCATTAAAATCTCCAGCCAATAACCATGGAGATGAAATAGATTCAGCTAAGTGATTTAGATCCTGCCATAAGAATTTCCGAAGCTGCTGCTGGGGACTACCATACACCGCAGTAAAGAGCAACTGTGACTTTGAGTACCCCATAAGACTTCCATATGGATAAATTGGACTTGATTAACCAAAATATGAATAGACACCTTAGAAGACCAGAGAATCTAGATGCCTCCCGAGAAGCCAGATGCTTCAACCCTGTGAGAGTTTTGGAATCCGAGCTTCTTGATAACCAAATCGGTCTTTCTTCTAGAGATTCTAGGTTCTAAAAGTACAAAAATATCAGCTTTATAATTAGCAGCATAAGATTTAAGAATAGAAGGGAACTTTTTGTCAAAAGCTCCACGGAAATTCCAGGTAATTATTGACATTAAAAAAAACAGTTAAAATAAAGCAAGGATATGATTAGCTCCCTCCTCCTGCAGGGTATCCTCGGAGTCAGCCAGGTCCTTTTGAATTCCTCTGGCTAATTCTTTCATGGCTTTGACTGAAGGTCCAATGCCATCGGGATTGGGCTTGGCACCCAAGTGGTGGATGGTGACCTCAGAAGAGATTTTGGTTCCTCTGGCCTTCGAGCGTGGGTCGTTTCCTCCATTGGGCTGGGTCCTGGTAGAAGAAGGGTTTGGAGACCCATCTTTGTTTTCTTTGTTGACTTGGGTTGTTCAGGGAAACCGTTGGTCCTCAACTCGCATAGCAGAATTTAAATTATTATCTAGGGACGTGTCAGAGCGCTTGGCGACAAAGTGATGCGAATTAAAAATACATTCCTGGTTTTTGCCCTGCACAGATGTCACTTTTTGTTGTCACCGAATTAGGTTTTTTAACACCTTTTGTCTCTTTGACTTTGGACCTGCGAGTAACAAATTCATCAGCTGGGTAAAGACTCCTCTGCACTGGTTCAGGAGCCCATTGCTCGTCCTCCTCGATGACATCACCGAGAACCTCGTACCTCGAACCGTTGACGACCTTTTTGCCGCCAGATGCCGCATTCGTTTTGCCTCCTCTGTCAGAAGGTCATTGCCGCCGCTGCACTTGCATCCAGGCCCCAAAATGAGGAGTTTCACGCGCTAGTTGGTCAAGGGGCGGCGCGTTGGTTATTGGAGCAGGGGAAGGCTCCGACTGAGCTCCAGTGGTTGAGGCCATTCTTTCTGAACATGCTTCCAGGAGATGGCCATATTTGCCACAAGCGAAGCTTATAGTAGGGAGACCCTCATATTCAATGAAATAATTTCACCGTCGACCATGATCTTCGAGATTAAGGGCTTAGTGAGATCAATGACCACTGCTATTCTTGCGAACTTACACCTCTCACCGGAGTCGGTATTATAATCAACTCTGATGACATCCCGAAAACTCCGCCAATGGAACGAATAATACTTTTGTGGTAATACCGAGCCGGAAGCTTGGGGAGTCTTATCCAACCAATAACATGGTTGACGACGTGTTCATGGGATCTGAAAGAGGGCGACCAAGGCTGAACAGTCAAGTAGTGTCCAAAGATCATCCATGGACCAATCAAGAGTGCATTCTGGTAATCAAGATCCTCCTGAAATCTGACTAAAAAGCAGTCGTCATTAATATCAATGAGTTTGAGATGGCCCGATGGTTTCCATAGGGTCTGAAGCTGGGAACGAAGATGTCGGTAGCCTATTTTCCTTCCTAGGAGTTTGACCACCACAGTCAATCCCATTTTTTTTATTCAGTGAATCGATAACATGGGAAGCAAAGTCAACGGTTGGGATCTTCCCTTTTTTTTTTTTTTTTTGCTCCGAAGGGATCTTCCCATTCAAACCAATGGAAACGTAAGCGTTACACATACTCTAATCTATACTAGTGTCTCGAAAAATTCATCCAATGGTCGAGATTATACATCACAATCACACTAAACACTTCCTTTAAATTTTTTTCCAAACAAGAAGTTGTGAGTTCCGACTATTAGTATATTATGGGTAGTGAGTTATGACCCCCAAAAAAAATCACATGAATCTCATATCAAAACCTTGAAAATATTATAATTACTCTGCACTTTTTAGAAACTAATATGAAATTATTTTTAGTAAAATTACCTAAATTCCCTTGATTAAAATATGAAATGACATCAATTGTTAAAGGAAGTTATAAACAATGATAATTTTGTGAGCTCAAGTTGTCAATCTCCATCACATGGTAATTCCTATACTCAAGTTATCAATACCCAAATTTCAAAATCTCATATTCCTACTAAATTACCTATTTGTCATTCTGCCAATTTAGTAGGCATTTTGGGGTTTTTTTTTTTTTTTTTTTAATAATTGAAATGGTTTTTTCCAGTCATTTTCCCAAGCAATTAAGTTATTCCACTAAAAAAACTTAATAACATTATATAGTTCATAAGGACTTCATAGAAATTAAGCAATTTAGGGGAACTGTTTTGAGATCACATATTTCAGTAGTCTTATATATGTCTTCCTCAAAAGGGGAAAAAAATTCCAGAAATATTCAGCAACAAGGTCCTTCGTGTACAAACTTCAAAAATCCTTGTTTGCTTTATGTAGTTCAAGTCCAAAATTCAAAATCAAACGGTTATTTGACGAATACAAAAATAGTTAAATACCCAAAAGAAAAAGAAAAGAGAAGAAAAGTGGGTAATTTTTTTTTTTTTTAACCTTTCAATCCTTTTCTGTAAGCAAGCAAGGTATTTATTCTTATTATTCATTTAAACCTATTAATTGATTCACAGAACTGATTGTCCAAATTTTCATATATACTTGTTGCATCATTTAAACGTATTAATTGATTTTTTTTGAATATTACATATATATTAGTTGTATATATTGTGATAATTAAATATAAAAATTTAAATTTGATAAAAAAAATTGAATTATTATTAAAAAATTACAAAACTCTGAAGTATTTAATTAAGTATAATGTAATAGATAAATTAAAATATATACAAATGTATATTTAATAGGATATTGCTTATTAAATCATCTATCCTTAATATTTTTCCGTAGAAGCTGAAAAAATCACATTAGAGCTGGAAAAAAATGACTTCTAGAAAAAGTCATTTTTTTCGAGAAGCCCGTCGCCCACAGAAGCTATTACAAATGCCTCTTTGTTGGGCTTTTCCCCCCTCTGCGGCCATGCAATTGAGGGCGGTTGGGATAACGACGATAAAAGTGGCTTTTTTTTTTTACGATAGGCTTTTCTTGTTGGACTTTTTCTTGATGGACTTTTTCTCGATATGATTTGTGTTTGGGATAAGCGGTGACTGAAGTGACTTTTTTCTTGATGAGCACTTGTTTGGCATAGCTTTTTAAAAAGGTAGATGAAATGGAAAATGACTGAAAATGGCATGAATTAACATAAATATACAAAAAAAAAAATCAAATATTACATTTTGCTTGAAGGTGATATATTTAATCAGATTCATCAATGTAAATTCCAAATCCCAAATATTTTGCTTGAACGTTAATCCCAGATTCATCAGAATAAGAACACGGAAAAAAAAATCGTATATTGTAAAGAAATTTTAATTTTAAATTCTTTGGAGTAATACTGGAAGTAATTAGAATAAAAATCGTAAATATATTGTGAGTAATACTTATATATTGTGATGAAATTTAAAATTTTTTTATAAATGAGAATAAATAGCAGTATTTTTTTTAACTAGAAAGTTTATGGTTTGCATAGATATAAAAATAATAAATGGTGAGACGGAATAGTTTCGTCTAATTGAAGAGGAGTGGCACGACGGGTGGGCACGGTCTTTTCGGAGAGAAGCAGATACTAAAAAAAGGGAGAAGTTGTTGTGATGGGGTTAAAAGCTCCGAGGTCTAGCTTCAAAAAAAAAAAAAGAGTATCATAGCTTGAAGCACATCAGTAAATGATGCTATCTCAAACACCTTATAATTACAGATATGATGTGGTTGGGCTGTGGATGGACTTATTTTAGCTTTCACAGTCATGCCAAACAGGCCCTGACATTAAAATGTAGTGTCCGTTTGAGATAGTGGTGGCAAAAGTAGTTTTTTTCCGGATAGTTTTTTTTTTTTAGAAAAGTCAGATTGTAAATGTGATTTGTATTTTGAATAGTTGTGACATAAGTAATTTTTTTTTCCAGGTGGGCTCTTGTTTAAAATAATATTTGAAAAGTCGGTTGAGATGAAAAATGAAATTGAATCTTATGAATACCGTAGTATTCAACAAGAAGATTTTCGAGTGTAAACCCAAGTGAAATATGGAGGCTTAGAGAAGATTTTCTCTTTCTTTCTTGTGGGATTTCACACGGAAAGGGGAATATGAAAAAAATACTAGAACCCAGAGGTGCGATCGAACTTGTCTTCCCGTATGGCAGCTGAAGTCTTCGCATGCCATCACTTCCTTCCTTGTGCGGGTTGTGCTGCTGAACGAGCTCCATTCTCTCCTTTCTTAATTTTTCTTCTGTTACAGTAAATATAATAGGTAAGGTGCTCTCTCGTAAAACTTTTTCTTCTCCTTGTATTGTTTTTTGCTTGCTCTGCGTTGCTGGCCTGGCTGTTATGTTATGTGTGTGTTATTGCTCCATCTCTTCTCTCCATGTTGTTAGTGGTTCGTGTGCATGGGATTGTTTTTTATTTTCGGTTCTGCTGCACATCCGAAACAGGGGATTGAGTCTTTGATACATTGTTGTTAGATATTGTTTTATTTCTTTTCGGTTCTGCCAAGAGGACTCTGGAACCGTCAAGATGAAACAGCCTCTTTGTGTGTGGGGCAACGGTCCTTTTTTATGGCGATGGAGAACCTCAAAAAAGTGGCTTCACCCAAGCCACTTGTTTCAAAAAAGCTCATCACTATAGGAAGCTATGCCAAATGGAGAGAATCAACGTTTTCTTTCTAATTGGGCTTTCTTCACCGCCCACTGAACTTTTACATGGTCTCATTACCATGCCAAACATATACCCTTAATCTTTCCTAGAGTATGAATGGCAAAAAACCAAAATAGAACATGAAATTGAGCTTGAACCGTTAAATGGTACTCCTTCTGATCTTAATTATAGAAATACTTTCATAATGCAATTTATACTATAAAAGTGGTCTTATAATCAGGACCGGAGGTAGTACTTGGTCTGGGGTATGCTTGATGTTTCAACTAAAAAAGTCTATTTATGTCCAAAATGATGTTTGTTTGCTTTAAGGGCGATTGACTTTTTTTTTTCCATCTCAAAAGTCACTTCAAAGTTGGAACAATTTTTTTTTTAACCTTTTCACTTTTAACTTTTCTTTATACTTGAACATTCTTAAATTGACATTTCAACCGTATTATCTAAACAAGTTTTTGTTAAACTAAAACGTTTTCATAAAAGCACATCTAAACATAAATCAGAGCAACCTTAATAAAGTAGGGGAATGGATCCTCTCATGATCCTACTTTCTTCTCATCCCTCATAACCTAATTTACACCATTGATTTCACTTAATATTTGTTATCCATCGTATATTCTTAAAACTCGTTTCCAACCTCTCAAATGCTTCAACTCAGTGACTAGTACTAAAAAGACATTTTAGGATACTGATTGGTACTGAAAAATACTTCATAATCTTGAAAAATTATTTTAGGATCTTAAAAAATAGGGTTAAGGTGCAGATTTGCTAACGAACTATTACCCGAGGAGCGTCTGGCACAAAAAACAATTGAAGGGACCAAATTGGCCAACGAACTATTAAAAAGTGAAAAAAAAAATACCAAAGAACTATTAAAAAAAATAACTATCACTATTACGTTAAAATATGAGGCACTGGCGTAGAACGGTGATGGAAACTTATTTGGAGAAAAGAGTGGTTAAGCCTTCTTATTGGATAAGACAAACACCAACGAGAGATGTGATCCATGCGAGCATGCGTTGTGCGGCGGCCGGTTCTTGCTTGTGGCATCGGAGGCACGCAACCGAGTGCAAGACGCGTGCGTCGAAAGTCAGGACTTCTTGGATGAGTTCAAGAGGGTGAGTGGAACACCCAGCAACAATGGAAGCTTTGGAGACGCCGACGTCGTCAACACTGTGACAATCAATGGAAGACGAAGACACCAAGACAGTGACTGGGTAATAATTCGTTGGCGAATTTGCTCAAAATTGTGTGTTTTTTTTCACTTTTTAATAATTTGTTGGCCAATTTGGTCCCTTCAATTGTTTTTTGTTCATGTGCGCTCTCGGATAATAGTTCGTTAGCAAATATGCACCTTAACCCTAAAAAATATTTCAGAGTACTAAATGGTACTAAAATCATATTAATTGGTACCGAAAAAATACTTCATGATATTGAAAAATTATTTTAGGATCTTTAAAAAATATTTTAGGGTACCGACTGGTATACTTTAGGATACTGACTGGTACTAAAAAAAATACTTCATGATGTTGAAAAATTATTTTAGGATCTTGAAAAAATATTTCAGAATACTGAATGATGCATTTCAGAATATTTTTTTAAGACCTTAAAATAATTTTTCAAGATCATGAATTATTTTTTCAGTACCAGTAAGTATCTTGAAGTATATTTTTAGCACTATTTAGTACCATGAAATATTTTTTCAAGATTTTAAAATTATTTTTCAAGATCATGAGGTACTTTTTTCAATACCATTTAATATCCTTTTAGCATCATTCAATACCCGAAATATTTTTTCAAGACCCTAAAATAATTTTTCAAAATCATGAAGTATTTTTTAGATTACCAAGATCCTAAAGTATACTAGTCTGATGTTGGTACTTGAAATATTGTTTTAAGATCCTAAAATAATTTTTCAAGATCATGACATATTTTTTGATGCGGTAAGTATCCTATTTTTACCATTCAATACCCGATTTTTTTTTCAAGATCATAAAATAATTTTCAAGATCATAAAGTATTTTTTTCAATATTAATCAGTATTCTAAAATATCTGTTTAATATCAGTCAGTGAGTCGAAGCATTTGAGAGGTTGTAAATGAGTTTTAAAAATATAAGATGGACGGTTAAGTGAAATCAGTAGCATAAATTGAGTTATGAAATATAGGGAGGGATGAAGAGAAAATGGAATCATGAGAGCATCCGTTCCCAATAAAATAGACGATTAGATGATCATCGGAAATACCCAAATCTTGAATCTAAGTGACGTTATCGTCAATTGGATCATCATGTCTTACCTATATGTTTTGTGATCTAGCAAGAAATTGAATAGTGATTTGATCTCCGTTTTAGGGAAATTTTGTACGGGAGATTTGTAGCATCCAATATTTATAATTTATGGTTTAATAATAATATGGTGATTTATAGCACATGCAAATTGTATCTTTTCTACAATAGATATGTATTTTCTATCCCTGTTTTCCTTCTCTCTCTCTCTATATATATATAGCTTCGTATCATAGAATTTGAATATTGTATTCATTTTTTTAAGAAAGAGGAATCTTTCCCTTTGGACCGTGCTTATTTGTTCTCACTCATACTAAGTAGAAGAGATTTTTTTTTTTTTTTTTTAAAAAAAAGTTAAATTGTCAGGGCTTATATTTATTACTCTAATCCTATTTATAAGGTAGACAGAGAAGATATTTTTTCCCACTATTTATAAGTCATGAAATTAAATTTTCTATATGAATCTACAATTTTACCCTTCATTTGATATTGTGTAAACTTTTTTTTTTTCATGCGGTATAGTGTTTAATAGGGGTAAAGTTAGAAAATTGTTAAATTTTAAAGCAGAATTAATGAGATTAAAGGTTTTTCTTGATTCTAATAAAATATATTATGAATGACTTAAAAACAGGATCAAAGGAATATTTTTATTGCTCGATTTATATTCTATTTATATTGAATTTGTACAAAAATATGACATCAAAGAGAAGGAAAACGAGCAAACATGACAATGTATTGTTTTCTTTTTTTGCTCGGAACAATGTATTGGTTCACTCGCACATATTTCTCATCAATGTAGGATTGAATTCCACCGTACACTTTTGACGGTGAGGCACAATCACACTAATCTCCCAAGAAGTTTGACATTAAACCACTTATTTTGCAAAAATCAAATCAACAACACCAGCAAGCCAAAATCAAATTTTGATATGTCCACATTTTGAACTATATTAAACAGGAGTTTTTGTCGATTAAGAGATGATCTTATAGCATGTTCTAAGTACTTGGACACAGACTTATACACCACCAAACTAAACAAAACTACACAAAACATGTTGTTCATTGCCATATTGTATTATGAATATATAAAGTCATATAAACATAATGCACTGATAAAAAAAACAAATTTAGTAAACAGAAGATGACAAAACATCATTTATCTGAGCTCAAAATTAATTACAGAACATAGACTAGTTAATTAACATGACACACTGTCCCATATGACACAAAGCTCCATCTCTGAATATCAGATAAATATATTATCAGTAATTTGATCCAGGAGAATCCCAAGTTTCTGGTATGATATTGTGCAATGAACAACAAACATCATGGCTTCCATTATTGTCGCAACTTCTTGTTGGATCATGTTCATGCTGCAGCATCTGAACATGTTCATACTCCTGCAAGACTCTATCTATCTTCTCCAAGACTTCTTCCATCGTTGGTCGATTCTTCGGGACGCGTGACACGCACAAAAGGGCGATGTTCAGCACGGGAAACACCCACTGAAACTCGCTTTCCGTAACCACCTTATCAAATACCTCCCCTGTCCATTCCTCTCTCACCATGGATTGGACCCATCTAGGTAGGTCTATGTTGTTTATTTCCACGCTCTTTCCAGTTAGTAGCTCGAGCAGGATCACTCCAAAGCTATAAACATCACTTTTCTCGGTTAAACTGTTTTCCGGGGCAGTGTATCCATGAGAAGAAAAGAAGAATGACCTGTTAGGGTCTAGCAATTTTGATAGTCCATGCTCACTTATAAGAGGCTCATTGTTGTCATTAAGAAGGATATTTGACAGCTTGAGGTTTCCATGAGGAATTATTTCTCTTCCTTCCATCTTCTGATGCATGAACTCTAAACCCCTTGCAATTCGAGCTGCTATAGATAGTCTCAGTTTCCATGGGAATTCTTTTTTCCCTTGCAAGTATTCTGTAGCAAAATAGCAGGAAAAATCATCAAATTTTTTTATACTGAGGTAGAAATTATATTTTCGTAAGTACATGTAATAACTTTTTGTCTGAGCTGTGATAATTCTCTCTATTTTTTTTACCTTCAGTTTAATTAGAATGAATTATACAATAACACCAAAATAATCAAAGTATCCGGTCTTTAATGTAGGATTTAGATAACTAATTTGCAGATATTAAGAAAATTAGTTGAGTAGTTATTTGTAACAAATGTGTGTTGGTTTTCATAAAATATACTCTTTAATCATGTGTATTAGAACTACTCTTCGAGGGAAATTGACTTAATAGGTTCAATCAATAGAGTTATTTTGAGGAAAAATTATATATTTAGGAAATTAGATTGAGGTCTTATATTTAAGACGAAAGCTCTCTATCTAACTCTTATATTTAGGACAAAAGAGAGCATTGTATGCTTTCTAGAGCTTAATCATGATATGTTTCAATGATATTCATGTTAATATAATGATATTGAAGATAAAATACTATTTGAAGGACCAAAATAATATATGTTTGATATATCACACACGTGACAAACTGGAGTTACTGATTTGAACTTACCTTTTAGAAGGAAAAGCAGACTTCCATTGCTTTGATATTTATAAATCAGAAGTTTTTCTTCACTAGTCGATCGATAGCCAACAAGGGGAAGAATATTTGGATGTTTCAGGTTACTTACTTGCCTGAGTGTTTCTCCAAATTCATCAGAAGTTACCTGCACATTCCTTAGCCTTTTCACTGCATAATGCATATTATTCTTCAGTATTACCTTATACAAGCTGCTGCTAAAGCTCTCACTTCTTACATCAGCTGTGGCTTGAAGCAAGTCCTCAAGTGTGAACCTCTCATGCTCTTCAACAAAAAAAACAAGCTCTGAATCTCTCTTCTTCAGCTTCTCAACATCTTCTGTAATAATAATGTCCCCTTTCGGCGTATTCCCCGAAAACTCTCTATGGGTTTCCATCTTCTCCATCTCTTCACCTAACTTAGACATCCTCTTCACCATAAAGAACGCAGCCACCAAAAACAATCCAGCACCACCTAGTATTAGTGCTAGTTTTCCCCAACCAGTATACCATTTTTGTTGGCTGGAACTTCCTGCAGATTCATTGTTTCCAGGAGAAGGACTTGGTTGACCTGATGGTGCAAATTGCATCAGTTTCCTTAACTTTAACCCTTCACTCTTTGAATAATCCTCAGAGAAATCATTGTTAGAGATGTCCAATGTTCTGAAATTTCTCAATTTTGTTAAGGCTTTAATAGGTAGCCTCCCACTCAACTTATTTCTGCTTAGATTTAAATACGCCAACCTTGTGCAGTGCACAACTGAGTCAGGAATGTTTCCTCTGATGTGATTCTTAGCTAAGTTAACACTTTCCAGATTCTGAAGCCTACATAAGGAATCTGCATTGATTTTGCCGCGGAGATTCTTATTTTGAAGGCTTATTTCTTTGATGGAGGAAGCTTCTGAGTTGCATCTTATGATACCTTTGAGCTGAAGCAATAAGCATGGATGGAATGAAAATTGGCCAACTTTGTTCATGTTAATTTCATTTTTGGTATCAATGGCTCTGGTGAAACCGAAGAAAGATTCAGATTCTGAGAACTCACCTGCACCCACTGTGAAAAAGCGATGAGGAGGAGGAGGAGGAGGAAGAAGAAGAAGAAGAAGAAGAAAAAGGCAAGCTTGGGTTTTCTCCATTTTCTCTTGGTGGGGTTCCTTCTTTCGTTCATGACAAGTTTCTTTAAGAGTCAAAAACTGGAATCATATACCTTTGGGTAGGTGAGGTCCGCCTGGGGCCAGCATGCTTCCACTGAGCCAACCCCTCGTTGGTACCCAGCTGGCTTCTTTATTTTTGCAGATAGATAAGGACTATAGTTTTTTTTTTTTTTGAGCTTTTCATAGGTTACAATGTTTGATTATCAAATTCCCCTTGTTTTTATCACTATGAAACGTTCCAAAATACAGAATGTTTAAGGGTGAAGCTCTCCTTGGGCCACATCTTTTGAAGTATATATAATACTACCTCCTGTCCTAATTATAAAATTAAGTTGACTTTTTTTTTAGAGATCAAGAAAGCTAAATAAGTTACCTAATCATATTATATGTTGTGTATCTTTAGATTATATATTAATTTATTAGTTAAATTAATTAGTTTTGAGAAGAAAAAAATACTTTAAAATAATTTAATTAATTTCCTTAATTTTTTCAAAAAAATCAACTTGATCTTATAATTAAAAACCGGAGAGAGTAATTAGCTTTTAGATATGATGATGACTTGTGAAGGTTTCAACGTTATATTGCTATCAAGAGGTGTCTGGCTATTAACTTGATGTTAGTATTTAACTTTTCATTAACACCAAAGGTAAATATCCTTTTTCTTCTTTTGGGCTCTGGGGCCTTCGAAGGGTTTGTTTGAATTAACACCAATAAAAATGACTTTTATTCCATTTAATTATTGCAAATTCAAGTTGAGGTGTAAATTTATTAGTGTAATGTGATTTATTTTTACATAAGCTTTTATAAAAAATAAGAGAGTTAGTTTTGACGAAAATTTATTTGGATGATATATTAAAAAATCAAATTCAAAAGGTTGAATATATATATATATATATATTGGTGAAAAGAATGGGTGGAAGGAACTATGTAACTATGTAAGGAACTATCGATGAATCATTGGAAGTTGCGATAAGTGAAGCCTTTGAAATGAACCATTTCTAATTATTTTGTTTATGGACAACAATGATTGCAACAATGTCTTTGATTATTTTTTTCGTGTTACTGCTTCATTATTGGGAAACCTATTGAAGTCGGTTTGAGTTGATCCCACTCTTCGAAACTTCATTTCCCCACTATGTATTCATTCTTGTTTTTATATAAAAGGTAGTTGTTTTTTTTTAAAAAAAAATTATATAAAGTAAATGAGTAATTTAATCATGATATATGTTGTAGTAGTATATTATTTGATTATATAGTAGTTTATAAATCAAGTAAATTATTTTGGTATAAAAATGATAAATATAAATATTTAAAATAATTTATTCAATTTTTTAATCTCTCCGAAAAAATCAACTAGATCATATATTAAGAACCAAAGGTAATATATACTATCTCTAGTCCTAAATATAAGATTTGATTGACTTTTTTGGAGTAGTTAAGAAAGTTAATTAAATTATTTATATTTATAATTTTTATACCAAACTAATTGATTTGAAACTAATATACAATCTAATAATATACAAATATATAATATAATTAAATAAGCGGGAGGTTCCCACGCTAGGCGATGCCATCACATCGTTCATCCTTTGGCCGCATCATCTTATTCAGATGGAGACGACACCTCCAATGTTAGGAAATACATTACTGATTGATGATGAGTAGGTTCCCGATTGATTTTCATTGCTAACCCACTCATAATATGTTTTTTTTTTATGTTTTCATAGCATGAACAAGTTGCGAGCAGATTTCCCTACTTAGCACAGCTGCAGAGCTATACAGGGACATCAACTTTATAGGCTTGGAGATGTGTTCGGGCATTGTCGGCGCAGAAAAGACATATCCCATAACAATTGACAAGAAAGATTTGGAACAGTTTATACATAAGGAATGTTTAGATATAGAGTTTCTTCAACTTGCAATCCTGTAAGTTTTTTTTACCCTTTAATTATTGCATTGATTTTTTTGTTTTATATATTCAACAACATTTATCATTTTATTTCGATCATAGTGTCTGCCACGACATATGCGCCCAGCCAAACCGAGCGGGTTCATATGGATTCTTATGTCCTGCCAACACGACTTTGACTCGCAATAAGTTAGCTAGAAGGGAGCTTTATGTTGGTTTAACAATGGGCGACGAAGAATTGCCTTGTTATCTAGCGCCAATACTTGAAAAGTACGTATTTTAGTTTTGTCTATATAAGATTTTTAAGAATAAATTGCTTTCTTATCTTAATTTAATATTAATACGTATATGTTGTAGTGGTCATTGGACCCTGTGTGTTGTTTGTCCCGCCAACAACGTATGTTATTGGTTTGATTCCTTAGTTGGCAGGCCAAACAAAGATATCAGAACCATGTTTACCGAGTAAGTAAATTTTTGTCTAAATCATCGATTCTTCTTTTAAATGAATTGTTTTCATGTCTCGTTAATTTCCATTTTAATGATAGTGGTCTCAAGACGTATAGACAACTTTCGGATCACGGGAAGCGGGTGGACCGAAGTGGTTTTATCCGAAGGTAAGTAGTTTCAATTCAAGTTATTTCATTGACACAGTAGCTTTCGATATGCCTTTATTCGTTATAACAATTTGCTTTTGATTTATAGTGCCATCGACAACCAGGGAGCTCTGAGTGCGGATACTACATTATCAATTATATGCAATCCATCATTTCCAGCAGACGTATTACAGGTTTTCAAAACGTACGTAATCGCTTTGTGTTCTCAAATGATGATATTTTTGTTGTTGTACGTGAGTTGTAAATTATTTCATTCACTTAATTGGTTTATCTTATACCTTGTTTTCCAATTTACAGTTTTTTGGTAATGTGGATCCGTACTTGGAGGATGACATCGATACGGTTCGAGACCTTTTGGCTAGACATCTTCTTGAACACATATAGGTATATAAAGTTTACTTTGCATTTTTTGGTTGGATCAGGTGATCAATCTGTTTTATGTAAATCTTTTGATAAATGAATGTTTCTTGAGATTCTTCTGGAACTGTGATGGTGACATTTATATTGCATGTCTATTAAGAAAATTAGGTGTTGCATTACTATGTATTAGGTTATTTTTTTATGGACTATTCATTATTTCTCTACCAGTATCTATTTATATTGTTAGTGTCAAGTTGTTATCAGTAACATAAGTGTATCACTACCTTTTTGAAACTGATTGTGAAAACTTGTATAAAATGGTGGTAAATAGATCATCGTCTGGGTGTGCTTGGCGGTGTCAGGATCTTTGAACGAAATACTGGGTTTGCTGGAGTCCATGGCTGGTGTGTCCTTGTCTCTTGTTGCTAGGCAGGGGAATAAAACTACAGAAAAACTTGCAGCAATTGCAGCAAAGAAGATGCTTCAACCTTCTTGGTTGACTTGTGCTCCATCTTCTTTAAGCAAGCTCTTATTCTAGGACTCGGTAATGTCCAGAGAAGGCAAGTCTGGTATGTTTGGTGGGCTTGACAGGAAAGGAATTGGTTAGTAGTGCTGATATATACCTGATATAGCTGATAGAGTTTTTATTCATTGCTTTGTAGTGTTTAGTCATTGCTCTGTTCATTTGTTAATTCTGATATAGGTCTTGTTTTGGTTTAGCTGTGAGTTAGTTTGTATTGTTAGGTTCTTTTAAGCTTTTCTGACTATTAGCGTGTGTAAAATTGATCTTTTTCGGACAAAAAAAAAATGTTGCTGATATAAAAACAAACTCATATAAGGCGTCTTGATTTTATAACCAGGACGCCTATATAGCGATTTTTGGCGTCCTGAATACAAATCAAGATGCTTTTATTAAGGCGTCTTGAATTTATTCAGGACACTTAATAAGGCCTCCTGAATACAATTCAGGACCGTTATTAAGTGTCCTGATTTGTATTCAGGACGCCTTAATAAGGCGTCTTGAACACAATTCAGGACGCCTTAATAAAGGCGTCCTGAACACAATTCAAGACGCCCAAAAGTGCAAATTTCTGCTACCCTGGCCGAGACATCCCTCTGAAAAAGGACGTTAATTGGGTCTTATTTAGGTCTTTTTTTGAATCTTTTGTAGTAGTGGAAGGAGGAGGCCGATAAAGAAAAGTAGTAAAAATCACAAGAAATATGTAAGTTTAAATAGAAGTCTAACGAATTATAAAGGGTTATGACTTATGAGTTATTACTTATGAAGGTCCAATAATACAAAAGGTTATGAAAATGTTAGTTGACTGTTGGTTTTAAAGACCATTATGTTTTGTCTTTGTTGATATAAGAGGTTGGAAGATGAAGCGCTTGTAATTATTACATAACGGTTGTTTCATAAGAACCGTCATATTTGTCACTAAATAAATAAAGGTTAGTAACTACAACCGTTATTTTTGTGTTTTCATGGATTGTTCTTCTCAAATCTTAATATATGATGGTGCGTATATTTAACTGTTAGATTTTAGCGTTATATATTTTTGCACAACCTCCACCTCGACAAATATGATATTTATTCACTGTAACCATTATTTATCAAGCGTTATATATGCTCGAATCTATACTAATGTCTGGAAAAATTCATCCAATGGTCAAGATTATACATCACAATCACACTAAACACTTCCTTCAATTTTTTTCCAAACATGAAGTTGTGAGTTCCACTATTAATATATTATGGGCAAGTGAGTTATGACCAAAAAAAAAATTAACACATGAATTTCATATCAAAACCTTGAAAATATTATAATTACTCTGCAGTTTTTAGAAGCTAATATGAAATTATTTTTAAAAAATGAAATATTAACACATGAACCTAAATGCCCTTGATTAAAAAATGAAATAAAATAACAACTTTAACTTATCAAATAATGAACTAATCTCACTTAAAGCAATTAGAGAAAATGACAGGAAAAATATTATTTGAATTACAAAAATCTCAAAATGTCTACTAAATTAACAAAAAGACAAATAGGTTATCAGATGGAATTAGGATTTTGAAGTTTGGCTATTGACAATTTAAGTATATATAATAACAACTTAAGAATAATAATTAGTAACTTGGATATAGATAGTGACAACTTTGTGAGCTTAAGTTGTCAATCTCTATCTCAAGTTGTTAATTCCTATACTTAAGTTATTAATACCCACATTTCAAAATCTCATATTCCTACAAAATTACCTATTTGTCATTCTGCTAATTTAGTAGGCATTTTGGGTTTTTTTTTTTTTTTTTTTTTTTTTTTTTTAATTCAAATGGTTTTTTCCAATCATTTTCTCAAGAAGTTAAGTGATTTCACTAAAAAAAACTTAATAACATAATAGTCCATAAGGACTTCATAGAAATTAAGAAATTTCAAGGAACTGTTTTGAGATCTCATATTTTAGTAGTTTTATACCATTCTGATCTTATTTATAAGTTCATTTTGATCAAATCTCACATACTAAGGAGAGGTAATTAACTCAATGATTATGAGATAAATTTTCTACTTTGCCCTCATTTATTATGATTGAGTATTTTTTAACTATTTCTTCTCTCTCTATCTTCATGAGAACAATTAATATGGGTAAAATTGTCACAATCTCATTTATTACATGAAACTGAACTTATAAATAAAACTAATTTTTTTAGTCAAAATAGACTTATAAATAGGACCAGAGTGGTATATGTCTTCCTCAAAAGAAAAAAAAAACAATTAAATTCCAGAAATATTAAGCAACAAGGTCCTTCATGTTCAAACTTCAAAAATCCTTGTTTGCTTTATGTCGTTCAAGTCCAAACTTCAAAACCAAACGGTGCTTTGACGAATGGGAAAAAAAAAAGTTAAATACCCAAAAGAAAAAGAAAAAAGAAAAGTGGGGTAATTGTTTTTTTAACCTTTTAATCCTTTTCTGTAAGCAAGCAAGGTATTTATCAAAATCAAACGGTTCTTTGACGAATCCAAGAATAGTAAAATACCCAAAAGAAAAAAGAAAAGAAAAGTGGGGTAAATTATTATTTTTAAAAAAAAAAAAACTTTTAATCCTTTTCTGTAAGCAAGCAAGGTATTTATTCTTATTATTCATTTAAACGTATTAATTGATTCACAGAACTGATTGTCCAAATTGTCATATACACTTGTTACTGCTTATCTTCTTCTCCGTTGTTTACAATGAAGGCGACTCTGAATTGGGAGCACGAAACAGACAAAAAGCCGAGCGCCAAAGTGACGTTGGCCGCCACCACCGGCGAAATCAAGCTCCGAGCAACAGTTACAGAGGCCTCTATCTTAAATAAAGGTCCCAGTTTAGAAGGAGTGGTTCTGGCTCTCGAGAAACCTGACGCCTTCAACGTGGACTACCATGTTCTGAAACGGGTATGTATATATTTATACAACTTTGATTCTATTTATAAGTCTCTTTGGACCAAATAAATGAGATTATAACAATTTTGCTTATATTAATTGTACCAATGAAAATAGAGAGAAAAGAAAGAGTTGAAAGGTGTTTAATCATAAATAGGAGTAAAATTGAAAATTTACCTCATAATCATTCAGCTAACTACATTTCCTTGGTATGTGTAATTTAGTTAAGAGGGACTTATAAATAGGATCAGAGTGGTATATACTTATATGTGGCCAACCTGTTAATGGCTAAGCCTAGGCCTTTTTTAAGGCCTGTTTATCTAAACAGGTTAGGCCTAGGCCTTCCTATGAGCCTGTTAGGCCTGAGGACGAGCCTATTATAGGGGTATAATTGTAAATTCATATTTAAATAGTAATTATTATTAAAAACAAGTAATAATTACTATTTCTTAAAATTTTATCATATCATATATTTAGGAATAAAATAAACGAACACTAGTTCGCAAAAAAATAAAAAATAAATAAATCATGAGCACTTAATATGAGCAAATCTCCTCATGAAAATTTAAACTTTAATTCACTGTCATTCTAGACCTTATTGGGAAGTCTCATATGATCAAATGTCACAAATCAAAAAAATTAAAATTGAGATATTTAGTATATTTTAAATTGATTAAGATGCTATATATTTTTTCTTGCATATATTTTTAACAAGATAAAATTGAAAAATAATCATCAATGACTCTCATCAAAGTGGATCTACACACCTAGGAATATATATATATTAGAAAATAAAATTAATAAGGTCCAAAGTGATACATTGTAAGCTCACACGCCTTAACAGGCCACATGCCCAACCAAGCCTTTATACAAGCCAGCTCGTAATCAAAAAAAAAAATGTTCTACAAACCAAGCTCAGATCATCTTATTGTAAACATGTCGATCTGTTAAGGTTGCTGGAGCTGAGGCTATTTCCACCCATATGTGTGTATTAAAATTTTACCAAATTTGAATTCATTTTCTAGTGACTTCTCTCAATTTTAATTTTAAATCTATATTAGAAAAACAAATGGCGTATTTCAGTTTGTTCTATATTTAGACAATTTGTTGAAAGTGATTTATCGAGTTAATGGGGAGGGGGAGAGCTTTCTTGAGAGGTGACTGGATATGAATTTTAGTTTTGATGCTCTAGATAATGGATTGTGAAATTAGCTCACTAGATTTTAGATGATTCGAGGCTTTGCTTGTCATGAGTACAGACTATGGTTAAGGTAAAAAAAATACAGATTATGGTAGGTTAGATTCGCGCTGCGCTGGCATTTTGTCAAATCAAACTTGAATTAAATTAAACTTTTAAATATTTTTCATTTTAAAATTAAAATTTAAAAATTTTATACACTAGATTCAATTTTTATTTTATTTTATTTATAAAATTAAATAATTAAATAAATATCAAAACTTATAAATGTAAACATATAATCTATTTTCATTCATTTGGTCCTACAAAAATTAATGAAGAAATGTTAACTTATAGAACGTGTCTTAAATTAAGAACATTTTTCAATTTTACCCTAAATCTTTGTCTCACATTCTCTTATTTTTTGATATCCAATGTGTAGCTAATAAATAGGGATGAAATTGAAAAATATTAATTAATTAATATATCTCTATACAACTTATATTATAGACCAATGATTTATTCTCGAAGGCGTCATATATTTTGGATCGAATGGAGTACAAGATTATTATAAATATGAAAATGATAAATCAATAAAAAAAAAATTAGAAATCAAGCCTGGAATAAAATTTCTAATATAAAATAAGACAATGTTTAAATTAGATACAAAGAAATAATATCTTTTTATTAAAATTAAGGAATAATTAGTCCATGAGTCATTATAGTTTCAACCAATTTTTAATTGGATCCCTATTATTTTTTATTTATTTTATTAGGTCTCTAGACTTTCACTTGTTTTAATAAGGTCCCTATAGTTATTTTCTTTTTATTAGGTACTTGTAATTTCATCAAATTTTTAATTAGATTCTTATAGTTTTTTATTCTTTATTCTATAAATTATATTATTCTTCTATAAAATTAAATATAATGATATTAAATATGATATTTTTAATATTATGCTATAAATAAAAGTATTCTATATATAGTAAGTACTTATAATAATTTCATTTTAATATTATTTTAATTTCTTAATCAAAAGTATATAAATGTATTTTATAACTCGACGTTTTTATTTATTTTTATAATTATAAATTTGAATCAAAATAATAAAATTTCCTAGAATATAATATAAAATAATTCAATTATTTTTATGTAAATTTGTTATATTAATTATTTTTAATTAAAAATTAAAAATATAAATTTGTAATTAATATTTATTTTTTAATTATAAATAAAATTTTAAAATAAAAAAATATAGGGACTTGATTAAAAATCGTGTGAAACTATAATGATAAAAGGGTTAAGGTGCAAATATACTAATGTGCTTTTCTCCGAAAGACCCAGAATAAGTGCTATTTTTAGATGCAAAAGTGACTATGTGGTTACAAATTAGGTGTAAAAATACCGTTTGACCGTTAAGTTTGACTTTGACCGTTAAGTTTGACTTTTTTTGCTGACTGAATGATGACGTGGAATTTCAAAGGTGCAAAAATATACATGTAGTTTGTCAACAAGAGCGTCGAACACTAAATTATTATTTTTAAATTTAATAATTTTATTTTAATTACTAAGGTACTAAGAAGATATTAGGATCTTGACTTATCTTGAAAAATTACTTCATGATCTTGAAAAATTATTTTAAGATCTGAAAAATATTTCAAGGATCTTGATTTGGTACTAAAAAGATACTTTGAGAATATCGCCTCATACGAAATAATATTTCATGATTTTGAAAAATTATTTTAGAATCTTAAAAAAATATGCTAAAGTATATTTTTAGTACTAGTCGATCTAAAATATTTTTTTATGATCTTAATATAATTTTTCAAGATCATGAAGTTTTTTAGTACCGTAATATCCTTTTAGTACCATCAATAGCTTGAAATATATTTTCAAGATCCTAAAATAATTTTTCAAGATTATGAAGTATTTTTTTTGTATCAGTCAGTATCCTAAAAGTACTTTTTAGTACCAAATCAAGACTCGAAATATTTTTTTTTTCGCATCGGTCAAGATCCTTTTAGTACCGGTCAATACCGAAATATTTTTTCAAGATCCTAAAATAATTTTTCAAATTTATGTAGTATTTTTTTTTCGTACCATTCAGTATCCTAAAAGAACTTTTTAGTACCTTTCAGTACCGTGAAATATTTTTTTCATTATCATCAAGATCCTTTTAATACAGGTCAATACCTGAAATATTTTTTCAAGATCCTAAAATAATTTTAATTGAAGTAAAATTATTAAATTAAAAAAAAATTGGTGTTGGGCACTCTTATTGACAAACCACATGTGTATTTTTGCACCTTTGAAATGTCACGTCATCATCGAGTCAGTAAAAAAAGTCAAACTTAACGGTCAAACAGTATTTTTGCACTTAATTTGTAACCACATGTGGATTTTTGCACCTAAAAAAAGCACTTGCTACTGGGCGCTCCTCGGAGAAAAGCACATGTGTATTTTTGCACATTAACCCATGATAAAATAACTACAGGAACATGATTAAAAATAGGGAAAATTCGAAATAAATATCATTTGAACTTGGAAAACCCTTAAAAGTCTATTAACACATGAAAATGATAAATAGGTCTTAAGGGACTAATATGAATTTTAAAATATTGTGTTTTACCAAAATAGCCCTCAAGTTTTTTTTTTCCAAAAAAAGAAAAGCCCTCGTCGGCGTCAGAGCTCTACCAACCGGTACTACCCCTCCGGCGAGACTCCTCTAGCCGGATTTCTAGTGACAACTTGATTATATGGGTTAACTATTTGATCTCATTAAGCCCTATTAAGCTTTGTTGATAAGTTGAATAAAGACAATGACAACTTTAATATTGACAATGACAACTTGAGTGTAACCATTAATAACCTCGAGAGCGCAATTTGTTAATCGCTATACTCAAGTTATCATTGCCTTTATTCAACTTGTTAATGATGCGGGATAGGGTTTATGGAGCTCAAGTAGTCAATTCATATACTAAAATAGTCAATCTCACTACTCAAATTGTCACAGGAAGCTCCAGGTGGTGCTGGTGACAATTCTTTCTTTTTTTTGGGAAAAAAAAACTTGATGGGTATTTTTGTAAAAGCACAACATTTCAAAATTCTAAAATTGTCCATTGAGACCTATTTGTCATTTATATGTGTTAACAGATTTTTTTGGATTTTTCAAGTTCAAATAGTATTTATTTAGAATTTTTCCTTAAAAATAAGTGAAAATATAAGGATCTAATATTTTTTTAAAAAAAAAAAAAATAGGACCCAATTAAAAATTGATTAAGACTATTAAGACTTGCAGATTAATTTATTTTTTTTATTAAAATTAAAATTAAAATTAACAAAAAACCGGCAAACTCACATATTGGCAAGTGGGATTTTTTTTGGGGGGGAGGGGGGAGACCATTTGAAAACAAGTTGACATTTAGTCAAACTAACTTGTCACACGGAGGTTGATTATAGTGGAATGGGCTAGTTTATCATAATTTGGCAAACTAAGGTTCAAATCTTTATTGGAAGAAGTGTCCGTATTTAGTACCGACAACATCCCAAATAAGATTACCTCCAATACAATGATACTTATGCTTAGCAAATAAAAAAGGGGCACTTTTTGGTGAGTTCGCGGTTGGGCCCATGGGCCCAACTCATATTTTCATATGTGGTTCTTATCACTCATATTATCAGATCTAGAATACTATGAACTTCTCCATTTTTTATTATATATATAAAAAAAAAAAAAATGAACTTCTCCATTTTTTTTTTCCTTTTTCTCTGTATACAAAAATTTAAGAGAGTGATTGGGTCTTACTTAGAATGGTGCTTAAGCATTGCCTTATTGATTGACTATACCATTTCAATTCTTTGAACGAATTTACCATTCCAAAAAAAAAAAAAAAAAGTATTAGTGAGATTTAAACTTATGATCTTATGAGTTATGGGTAAAATTCTTACCAATTAGATTAACGTCTGATGGTCAACATCCCATTTTCTAATTCATATATCCTTTTTTCTAATCATTTACAAAATAAAATTTTGAAAAATTGGTGAACAGTTTTTATTTGAAAATTTTATTTGCTATAAGAACTTCATATGTTTTTATATATAGAAAATACCAGTACTCTAAATATGGTTTCTTTTATTGGTTACTACAGGATTGTCATTTCAAATTTATGAACACAACTAGAGTTTTAGAAAAGCCATTGAAATTTACATACAAACATGAGTGGTGTGACAAAAGCACAACAGATTTAGATGCCACATTGGAGTTGGATAATGATAATAAGGTATCTGCTAATTGCACGCTTGGCTCCTCCAAGGATAAGAATAAGTGCCAGTTCAAGTACAATCACCAACTCAACAAGGGACTCACCACATTGAAGCCTTCATATGAAGTGGTTCACAATGTTTGGGATTTTGCAGTTTCACACAAAATTTATGACATTAACACACTTGAAGCTTCCTACAAGACATCAAACCAAAACTTGGGGCTTATGTGGTCCCTGCCTTCAAAGCACAATGGTACTTTCGAGGTTAGTATATGTTTCTTTT
This sequence comes from Acacia melanoxylon, assembly GCA_019022615.1. Taxonomy (NCBI): domain Eukaryota; kingdom Viridiplantae; phylum Streptophyta; class Magnoliopsida; order Fabales; family Fabaceae; genus Acacia; species Acacia melanoxylon. The sequence continues at coordinate 3,725,209 of JAFJYJ010000002.1, forward strand.
GTTATTATATTTTGCTTTTGTTGGAACAAACGGCTTCTCTCCCCATTTTATGTGATTTAAGAATATTTAGGATAACTTTTTTAAGGATCCTCTTGTAACGGCCCACCACTCTCAGCAACAACCGGTTCTGGCGACAACCGGTTACTGGTGCAATGGATACCAAGTAGCTCTTAGGTTTTGGACTTATTCCTTAGGTCCAAAGTTCGAGGTTTTGACTTATTCCTTAGGTCCAAAGTTCGAACCCTTGGGGAGGCGCTCTTGGTTGTTGCCAAGAGACAAATCCTCTAGAGGAGGGGATAATACCTGCCCCAGTGCGGGCCGACACCACTCTGAGTGACCGGTTATCACCGGGAACTGGTTGTTGCCGGGGGTGGTGGGCCATTGCACCTCTAATCATAAATATAGAAGCTTTAGTGAGGTTTATTTTTGTTTCAAATACTAGATCACAATCCACTTTATCTATCAAATTTATAATTTATTTTGCAAAATTTTAATTAATTACACTTATTAATAAGTTTTCATCGAGGATAGTTTATTGCAAATAATTAAAGATGATTTTTTAGAAAATCAATTAATCAATTTTCTCATATATTGCAAGAAAATTAGTTATCTAATCCATGCATTATTTAGGACCCAAGGAATACTTTGCTTCTTTTGACGTACACAAAATACACTTTTAATCCCTTTATATTCAATTAGTTTCTTTAATTTTATAGAGCGTTTTTTTCAGTCCTCTAATCTAACATGGTTAGTCTCATTAACCCAAATCAATGCCTAAAAACTTCACAATAGTTAAACTATTTCAAAATCTTGAATTGATATTCATATACTAGCTCTGGCCCTAAATATAGGATATATAGGGAAAATTTTATAGGTAAGGAACAAAAAAAATTACAAAAAGTCCCTTGAAATCATCAAATTACGCTCAGTCCCCAAAGGACTTCTGTGTAATTATTTGTATGGAGGTTTTTAAATGTTGTTGTTAATACATGCATTTCCTGTTGTAAATACATGCATTTCCTGTTGTAAATAGCCAGGGACTTTTGTGTAATTATTTGTATGGAAATAAAATCCAGGTTTTTAAAAGTTGTTGTAAATACATGCATTTCCTGGTGTAAATACATGCATTTTAGAATTGTAAATGACCATATTTTAAATTTTGTTGCAAATGCAACATTTCCCGTCAAATCTATGCTTTTTCGTTGTAAATGACCTCTATGTTCAAAATCTAGGTGTTTAAATGTTGTTGTAAATATATGCATTTCTGTTGTTAATATATGCATTTCCGTTGTAAATGGTCGGGTATTTAAAAGTTGTTGTAAATATACGATTTCCCCGTTGTTAATATATGCATTTCCTATTGTTAATACAAATAATTACGTAAGTCCCTTGGGACCGAAAGATTGATGATTTCAAGGATTTTATCAGTAATTAATTCCTTCAGACGAAAGCGTAATTTTCCCTATAATTTATAGTAACATTTTCCTTACAAGCTATGTCTTATATTTAGGACTGGAGGAGTATTTCGTAGACTTTTTTCTATCATTCTCATGATATATGACTTGTCATTTGCAATTCAAAAGACCTCGTACCAGACATCGAGCAAGATCCTTGGGTTGAAATGGTTGTTGGATTCAAAGAAGCCTCATGGCTGTTTTGAGGTGAATAGTGATCCCTCCCTTGTATTATTTGTTGATGTTGCAACAAACGTTTTTTCACTCTCTTTTTATTTACTCTAAATTCTTAATTCGGATTTTTAATTTGTTTCAGATAAAAGCATCCTTAAACTTAGGGGAAATTGAAAGTCCCCAGTGTTGTTGCCAAAACCACTTTTAATTTTGAGATATAGTCTTTATATTATTCCCATGGTATATATTTCTACCTTACACTACAAAAAAACCTCAGATCACTCACAGAATTACCGACGGAAAAAAATTATGTCGGAAATTACCCACAGAATTTCGTGGGTAATAATTACCCACGGATTTCCGTCTGTAATTAAAATTATTGAAGCAAAAAAACATGTGATAAGTCATCGATAATTTTAATTCCTTGGGTAATTCCATGGGTAATTATTACCCATAGAATTCCGTGGGTAATTTTCGAAGAAATTGTTTCCGTCAGTAATTCTATGGGTAATCCAAAGTTTTTTTGTAATGTTACTTAATAACTTGTATATTTTTATTTTTTCAAAGTAACTTGTATATTTTATAATTTGAAAATAACCTAATAATTGATTAAGGTGTTATAAATAGTGTGATTTTTTTAAAAGGGAAAATTAGAACAGAAGACCAAGAGAAAATGATATTTATTGGATATGATCTTAAAAATCATAATTATTTGCAACCATCAAAAATAAAAATAAAAAGATTTACAAGTATTAAATTGTCTCTAAACTTATGTAATAACGTAAAGGAGGGTAATTTTACTTCTCGTTTGACAACCTATCATAAATCATATATTGTCAAATATTTGAATAAATTAATACCTTTTTTCTAATAATATCCTAGTTAGCATGGATATTGTAGGATAATAATGGCGGACATAAAAATTGATATATATATATATATATATATATATATATATATATATATATATATATATATATATATATATATATATATATATAGAGGGATAAATGTAATATGTACTCCTCATATTCTTAAGACATATTTGATGAGCTTGTCATGATCTTATATAAAAAAAAACATATTTTTTCATATTTGTCAATTTTTTCTTAATTTATTTCTGTTGATGCTCATTTAACAATAATTAAAGAGAAGAGGGTGAAGATAGAATATCACCTAGAGGGGGGTGAATAGGTGATCTCAAAATTCTTTTTGCACACCCACACGAAGACAAGTAGAAAATAGAAACAGAGAAATGAAGCAGAGAAGTGAAATAGACACAAGACGATTTGTACTGGTTCGGTCCAATATCACTGACCTACGTCCAGTCCCCAGAACACCTGGGATTCCACTATCTTTCAAGAACAATTACACACTCTGTAAACGAAGGATGATCCTCCCACTTTCAGACTCTACTCCCCTTTACAAGTTTTAATTGATACACCCTCTCTTAAGGTTCCTCAACCTTAAGATTCAACTAATAGTAAACTAAATGTTTATGAACTCCTTACGAGCAGATAAAGTATTAAACAATGAAGTACAAATTGATGAAATAGTTGAAACAGCGACTACTATTAACTCGAATTAATTGCACAGCGTTTTTTTGGGTAGATGGCGAATTCAATGCTTCGACTATTTATAGATCTTTCGTTTAATGACCATTTATGAAGCTTGAAAGTAGCCGTTGGGTTTTCTTCAATATGTCCGTTGGAGTTGAAGTGCGAAAGCTCGTCCATAATCCTAGACATCTAGTTGGAATATTCGTTAATTCCTTTTGTTGCTGCAATTATGACCGTTGAAGACATGTAAAAATATTTGCCCAAAAACCATCTTTGAATGACCAGAGGTTTGTCCGTTGGATATCATCTCGAATAGGCAACCACATTTAATGCGTTCTGACACAACTGCTTAATTCAAAATCTTGGGATAATATGTGTTTTAATCAACTGAAACCCACTAACAAACTTTATTAAATTAAGTTAAGAATATCCATATAAGATGATATGATGAATCTATAAGCATATGCAGAGAAATATGAGAATCTAGATAACATTTGCTAGAACAGAGGCAACATTGCCTCGAGTTATCATTCTTCCCGCCTCGAGTTCGTGTATGTTAAAGACAATATGTATATTCTAAAAGGTTGTTTAACTCGAGGTACAGTTCTCCTTACCTCGAGTTACCTCTTAGACTCGAGGTACAAATAGATGAGGCTCGAGTTAAACCATCGGATAAATTGTAAGAAGGTTTCAAATATGAACTTGCCTCGAGGCTGTAAATGATTCACCTCGAGTTATTGTAACGATAAAGATAGTAGGAATAATTGATGACACATATTGACTCGAGGCACAAAGGACTCAGCCTCGAGTCTGGACTGAACCTCGAGGTAGCTTAAAGCTAGACTCGAGTTAATTGTTCCCGTTATAAGACTTCTTTAAAAAGAACAACATAATTACCTCGAGGCTACAATTAGGTAGACTCGAGTCACGACCTAGACTCGAGGTACTTCTATCTGCCTCGAGTCAAAATGAAGCTTTGATGATGCATTTTTAAGGAATCAACTCGAGGCTGCAACATTACCTCGAGTTAATGTGACAGCAAGATATTTTTCGCGATTTGGACTAAGTTAAAGCTATTTTGCTTATCTTCCTTGAATATAATTTCATTTCAACTTTAATCATCATCAAAACACTAATAGGGAACTAACATTCTCCCCCTTTTTGATGATGACAAGATTTGAGAAAGAAGCCAAAATAGATTTAACCTTTAAGAGAAAGTTTTACTATAATTGAAGACAAAATCACTTTGGAACCAAATGATTAACTAAAAGGGGAACATCAAAACAAATTGTCAGATTAACATCAGAAGTCCAAGACAAAACATCAACAAGCAAAAAGTGATACAAAAGCTTGCCAAATGAACACATTGTCAGAAATAAATAAACATCACTTAAACACTACTCAAAACATAAATTATGAATCCCTTTCTTGGCTTCGGCTTCTTTGCTTCACGTCTCCCCCTTTGGCATCTATCAGTAGGGATCACAGTGGAGGCTTCTGGTACAGAGAAGAGAAGGGATGAGATGAGGTAGGAAAAGGTAAGGGAGAATATGGAACAATGGAGAGAATAAGAGGGATAGATAGAATAGGAGAGGTGGATATGAGGGTGTCTATGTCATCCTCATCAAACAATTCTGCTGTGGAGGTTCCAGAGTAGGTTATCTTCACAGGAGAAGAGGTTGAAGGAAGAGGTACAGTAGCTGGGGCAGAAATTGGAGGAGATGATTGGAGTAGTGGTGAAGGTAAAGGATGGGGAAGGAGAAGAAGGTGGAGATGGTTTGGGGATAGGAGAGGAAAGTCCAAAAGCAGAGCCAGATTGACACTGAGAAAGAAGTTTTTCAACTTTGTTGCTAAGGGACCAGAATGAATTGTGCAGATTGGTGATGGAGGCTCCATGATCAACCAGATGACCATTGAAATTATCAACTTCTTCAGCCAACACTTCTTGATTCTTTCGTATGGTAGTAACTTCCTTCACTAGTTTCCCAATCTCAAATTCCAATTTCACAGACAAAGAGTTTTGAGCAACCATAGATATGTGGAGTGGATCCAAGCTGTCTGAGATGACTTTTTCAACAATTGCCTTGATATGAGCTCCCATAGAGAAAGGACTAGGTTGGGAGGTCAGATCCTTCTTGAAAGTTGATCTTCATTAAATTCAAAATATGCAAGTTGGACCAAGAGTTCTTGGTTTGGAATTTCTTGACCTAGTAGGTGTCGGGGCCTTAGATTGTCCAAATCCTTCTTGAAAGTTGATCTTTATTAAATTCAAAATATGTTGGCCAAATTCTTCTAGTTTCTTGGCCACCTCATCTTTCTCCAGATACCATATGTGCTCATGGAATAAGATAATAGACACTAGGCTTAGGAATGGGATTGGTGAGTTTTTCCTTGAGTGTAAGACATATTTTTTCATTTCACTAAAAATCCAGTGACCAAAGTTATGGGGAACTTTGGCCACAATGGATGAAAACATAGAATAATCACGCTGGGTGAAATGAGTAAAATTTTTGCCTTTCTGTACAAAGTTCCTTGATTAGATATACCACAAGGCACGATGTATAGGTGGCATGTGAACATGATTAAAGCTAAGGGTCCCAACAGGCTCACTCAATGTCTCATCTGGACGAAGGATTTGGAATATTTGTTCATTGTCATAGTGAAACTGAGGAACAGGGGGTGGATTTGAAATTTGCAATAAATCATTCAAATAAGCAGGAGTAATCTCAATTCTCTTTCCTCTAACAGAAGTGAAAATTCTCTCTTTAGCTACTTGATTGTGCTTATCCAAAAGGGTATTGACAGACATGTTAAAGTAGAATACTCTAACCAGTGTTGGAATATATGAGGCATGGATAGATAAAAACAAAGCATAATCTTTGAACCATGGATATAGATCTAAATTACACTCAGATTTCAATTTGGCTAGGTCTACAGATACCATAACACAAAAGGTTCTAAGAGCATAATCTTTGCTAAATTTCTTTCCATCCTCAGAGGAGAATAAAATGGGACCACATGAAAAATCTATTGGAGGGTTAGAAGTAGGAGCATGGTAAATGGAGACAAGAGATGGTATTTCTAATACCTTTGATCCAGATTGGTGTACTGAGCCCTTTGAAGCAAACATAAATGCTTTGAACATAGAGGCAGAATCCTTTGAAGCTTTTGATCCTGAGACCGAGACTGGGTGGCTCTTGGAAGTGCCTCGAAAATCATAGGTTGAAACAACCATTTTCTTCTTTGCGAACTTGGACTAGCAACGACCACCACCTCTTTTTGTTTTTCAACGAAAGCCTCCTTCTCGATGGATTTCTTTGGAGGAACAACGGGAGGTTCCTCAATTTTCAATTTCTTTGGTTTCTTGAATCTCCTTCGTCAAATGAAACCTTAGGCCGATACCTCTTGGTTGGCATTTTTGTTCATTTTGGTCGTTCGACCGAGGAGATGCAGGTGATTCAGAGATTACAAAATCTGGGTCTTGGGTTTTGGATTTAGGCTTCGACGGAGATGAGGGATTTTTGGTTTTGGTAGGCATTGAGGAAAGGTTAGGGTTAGGGTTCTAGGTGAGAGAGACAGAGATACGAGATAGAGAGATATGAGGGAACGTATGAAGAGACGTGGGAGAAATGAGGAGCGAAGCAACACAGGGAGACATATAGTCAGATTTTAAAAACTTAACTCGAGGCTAGTGTGTTGGCCTCGAGGTACCCAACTCGAGGTTTCACTTACCAACTCGAGGTGACGAAGAACATGTACTGACCTGGATAGCGAGGATCTCAATTTGACTTGAGGTGCCCATTACCCACTCGAGGCAAAAAGTGCTCTGCATTCTTCAAACTTTCTGGTTGTCATTTAGCTCGAGGTAGCATTTGTGGCTCGAGGCAAAGATCCTTCTCAAACCGTCTAACTCTTTGCCTTCACTTAGACTTGAGGTTAGTTTTCCACCTCGAGGCACATTGCTTTGATTCAATTTCTCTAAGCTTGGTTTGAGCAGAGACTCGAGGTGCCTTCTTGGTTGACTCGAGGTAACGAATTCTCTGATTAACTCTGTTTCTTTTGTATTATAACAAAGTCCTGCAACAATATTAGCTAGATGCTCCGATGCTAAAGTTAGTTTTTGTTAATTGTCAAAACATAGATAATTTCATAGAAATAACATTTTACTTACAGTTCATTGGGATTTACCTTTCCCAATTCTCTTCGGATAAAGTTGAACTGTTCTTTTGCAAGTGGCTTGGTGAAGATGTCGGCCAGTTGAATATGTGTAGGGATGAACATTACTTTGACATCTTTTCTTTGAACATGATCCCGCATAAAATGATGCCTTACATAAATATGCTTGGTTCTTGTATGTTGAACTAGATTCTTTGCCAAACTTATTGTACTAATGTTGTCACAGAGGATTGGGATCTCTTTCAGATGAATTCCCAAGTCGGATAGTTGTTGCTTGAGCCATAACACTTGAGCACAACAACTTGAAGCAACTACATATTCAGCTTCAATAGAGGATACTGCTACCGTCGTTTGCTTCTTGCTAAACCATGATACAAGTGATCCTCTAAGAAATTCACACTGACCACTCGTACTTTTTTTATCAGTCTTATAGCCTGCATGGTCAGAGTCTGAATATGCAACTAGGAATTCTTGTTGACCTTTTGGAAACCAAAGACCTAATTCCTTTGTGTCTGAAAGATATTGAAAGATCCTCTTAACATGTTCAGCATGTGATTCTTTTGGAGATGATTGGAATCTTGCGCACATTCCTACGCTGAATTGAATGTCTGGTTTGCTAGCAGTTAAGTATAACAGAGAACCAATCATTCCTTTGTACTTAGTTATGTTGAAGTCCTTGCCCTTTTCTTCATCGGCGTCCAGAGAACCCGTTGAACTCATTGGAGTATCTGCACCATTGCAATTTTCTAATCCAAACTTCTTGAGCAAATTTACGGAGGTATTTTGTTTGAGATATAAATATTTCATCCTTCCGTTGTTTGATTTGCAAGCCAAGAAAGTAGTTCAATTCTTCCATCATGGACATCTCGAATTCTCCCTGTATTTTCTTGGAAAATTCTTCACAAAGAGAATCATTAGTAGCACCAAATATTATGTCATCTACATATATCTGTACGACTAGAATTTCATTAAGCTTATTGGTTTTGATAAACAATGTTGTATCTGTTTTTCCTCTAACAAAGCCTTGTTCTAAAAGAAATTTACTTAATCGTTTATACCAAGCTCTAGGAGCTTGTTTAAGACCATACAAGGCTTTCTTAAGGCGATAAACATGATCTGGATGATGTTCATTTTCAAAACTAGGAGGTTGTTCAACATATACTTCCTCCTGAATAAAACCATTTAGGAAAGCACTCTTTACATCCATTTGATAAAGTTTAAATCCTTTGATACACGCAAAGGCTAAGAGTACACGTATTGCTTCCAATCTGGCCACTGGAGCAAACGTTTCCTCATAATCAATGTCTTCTTCCTGATTATAGCCTTTGGCAACCAATCTAGCCTTGTTATGGACTATAATTGCAGATTCATCACGTTTGTTTTTAAATACCCATTTAGTGCCAATAACCGGATGGTCTTTAGGCCTAAGGTACCAAATCTCAAACTTGATTTCTATCAAATTGATGTAACTCCTCTTGCATTGCTATCACCTAATCATTGTCTGAGAGGGCTTTGTCAATTTTAGAGGGTTCAATGTAAGAAATAAATGTAGAAAAAGTTACTTCACTTAAAGTGCTATTTATGGTCCTTACTCCCTGATTAATGTCACTTATTACTTGGTCTAAGGGATGATTCCTAATGAACTTCCAAGCTTTAGGCTGAGATTGATCAGGATTTTCTAAATTGTTTTGAGGATCAGCTTCAAAAACATCCTCTGAATTTTCAATAGAAGCAGGAATGGTTTTTGAAAAGAATTGGTTTTTGAAAACATTTTCCTCATCATCAGGATCATCTATCTTAGATTCACAGAATACAACATGTATTGATTCTTCAACTACACGGGTACGCTTATTAAAAACTCTATATGCTCTACTTCTATCTGAGTAACCAAGGAATATACCTTCATCGGATTTGGGATCAAATTTTCTCAAATTGTCCTTACCATTGTTGTGAGCAAAGCACTTACACCCAAAGATGTGAAGGTGAGCCAAGTTTGGTTTCCTCCCTTTGTAGAGCTCATATGGAGTCTTGTTAAGTTTCTTCTGAAGATAGGCTCGATTTGATATATAGCTAGCCGTGCTCATAGCATCTCGCCCGAGAAGACTTGTGATGTCGATTTTGATTTAACATAGCACGAGCCATCTCGGTTAGTACGCGTTCTTCCTTTCAACCACACCATTTGTTGTGGTGTCCTTGGAGCCAGAAATTGTGATTGATTCCATAAGCATTACGAGAATTCTCCAAATACCATTCCTCACCTCCATGATCTGTTCGAATGGCTGTTATGCAAAGACCTTTCTCATTTTGCACCTTATTGGCAAACACAACAAACAGATCAAATGTTTCATCCTTAGATGATAAAAAGATAGTCCAGGTGAAACGTGAGAAATCATCGACAATGACTAGAGTATACAAATTGCCACCAAGGCTTTTTACTCTTGCCGGTCCAACTAAATCCATATGAAGTAGTTGAAGAGGTTGATTGGTCGAGATTTCAGGCTTGTTTTTAAAAGATGATTTAGTTTGTTTACCCTTTTGACAAGAATCACATATCATGTCATTTTTAAAACGTAATTTAGATAAACCAACGACTAAATCTTTTCTTATCAACTTGTCTAGTTGGAACATGTTCACATGAGCCAAACGCTTATGCCACAACCAACTTTCATCCAAGTTGCTAACAAAACATTTTTCAGAACTGACTTTAGGTAAATCTAAGGTATAGCAATTACCTTCTCTAGGAGCCTTAAATAATACCTTAAGTTTGCCTTTATCAATTGGGAGATCATCCTTGTTGACAATGAGACATTCTTCTGAATCAAAGATAATCCAGTTGTTCTTGTTAGCACTTTGACTCACACTTAGAAGGTTATGGCAGAGACCTTCAACAAGGTACACGTCTTTGATTAGAGGCCCACTCTTGTCACCAATCTTGCCAATCCCAGTGATTTTACCAGATTGATCTCCTCCAAATGTGACCTTGCCACCATCCTTTGATCTCATTGCAACAAACTTGTCTACATCCCCCGTCATGTGCCTTGAGCATCCACTGTCTATATACCACTTGTTGATTCTTGATGCCCTCAAGCACATCTGCAAATCAGATGAAATTAAGCTTTAGGTACCCATTTTTTCTTAGGTCCTTTGGGGTTAGTTTGGGCCTTAGAAGCATAAGTTCCCTTAGGTACCCACTTATAGTTTCCAACTGGTCTATCTCTTTATCTTTCTTGTGGAAACATGATGAAGTGTTATGCCCTTTTCGATTCGGTAGTTACAATGGGCAAAATGATTTGAGGAATAGACAGTTTTTTGAAAATAGTTTAAATAGGACTTTCCTCCTCTTTTCTTTTTCCCTTTCTTTTTGTCAAAAATGGGATTGTAACCAATGCCTGATAGATCGTTTGTAAATTTTTGTGCTTTCAAAATAACATTGAGCATTTCACTTCCTTTAGTGAATTTCTCAAGTGTTTTCGTAAGAGATAAATTTCTTTTCTCCAAATCCAGGAAATCATCACAGATTAGCTTTCCACAAGAAAATTTTCAACTTGTAGTTTAAGAGTCATGTTTTCACTTTTCGGGTTTATAAATTCCTCAACTACTTTTTCAAATTTAGCTTGTATTTCATTATACTCATCAAATAACTCATCGTAAGCGGGTTGTGATTCATATACCTCTTTGTCATTATCCGGTTGTTCTTCCTCTGCTACTAGACAGACATTTGCAATTTCTTTTTCTTCTTCACTTTATTCTTATGAGGAACTATCACCCCATATGGCTAATACATAGGCCTTCTTCTTGAAGTGATTGAACCTTTTCTTTTTCTCTTTACCATTATCTTTCAGCGGGGACATTCCGACTTGTAGTGTCCTGGCTTCTCGCATTCATAACAAATGACTTGATCTTTATCTTTGAATTCTTGTATGTTACTAGAACCACCTTTCTAGAACCTATTCCTGAAGCCTTGATCCTTTCTGTAGAACTTCTTGAATCTTCTCACGAACAAGCTCATCTCATCATCGTCATCATCTTCGCCTTTGTCTTCCTTTTCTTACACAGCATTAAGAGCAATACCTTTAATCCGAGTAGGGTTGACTTCGTCCAGGTCCTTCTTGAATTTCAGCTTGCTTTCATATTCAGATAAGCTTCCGAATAAAGCAACAACGTTGCTAGCGATCTTCAAGCCATTGATTCTCCACGAGTCTCCTCTATTGTTGTGACTTTTGCTTCCCAATCTTTGTTAGAACATTGAGAATTTTTCTGACTTGAGGACGTTGATCATATGTTTTTCCCAAGGCCTATGCGATAATATGAATACTTGGTATACATGTTGATTGATAAGATGAGTGTAGCGAAGTTGAAATTCAGCAATAGTTTCTCTGGCCTTCATTTGAAGATCATACTCAGAGTCAGAGTGCTAATACGATTTTCCTTAATGCCGGTAGTTCCTTCATATGCTACCTTTAGAGCCTTCCACATTTCTTTTGTAGTCGACAAATTGCATATTCGAAAGTACTCTTTCTGACTGAGAGCACTTTGTAACATCAGAATAGCTTTACTGTTAAGAGTAATGTTTCTCTTGTCATTTTCATCAAATTCGTCATCTTGTCTTGGGAACGGTGATGCCACCTTCAACCTTTGTGGGAACATAATCTCCAGTTCTATTACTCGCCGATCGTATTCGGTAGCTAACACAAACACTCGAATTTTGCTTTCCGAATGAATAGTGTTTGCCATTAAAGCCTGAAGGGCGATTAATAGAAGCACCGTCAGGTAATATTCCTTCCATGATCTATTTCGGGATGTTAAGCCCAACTGAGAAACCAGGCTCTGATACCAAATGAAGATAGAATATCACCTAGAGGGGGTGAATAGGTGATCTCAAAATTCTTTTTTCACACCCACACGAAGACAAGTAGAAAACAGAAACAGAGAAATGAAGCAGAGAAGTGAAATAGACACAAGACGATTTATACTGGTTCGGTCCAATATCACTAACCTACGTTCAGTCCCCAGAACACCTGGGATTCCACTATCTTTCAAGAACAACTACACACTCTGTAAACGAAGGATGATCCTCTCACTTTCAGACTCCGCTCCCCCTTACAAGTTGTAATTGATACACCCTCTCTTAAGGTTCCTCAACCTTAAGATTCAACTAATAGTAAACTAAATGTTTATGAACTCCTTACGAGCAGATAAAGTATTAAACACTAAAGTACAAATTGATGAAACAGTTGAAACAGCGAATAGTATTAACTCAAATTAATTGCACGGCATTTTGTTTTTATAGATGCTGAATTCAATGCTTCGACTATTTATAGATCTTTCGTTTAATGACCGTTGATGAAGCTTGAAAGTAGTCGTTGGGTTTTCTTCAATATGTCCGTTGGAGTTGAAGTGCGAAAGCTCGTCCATAATCCGGACATCTAGTTGGAATATTCGTTAATTCCTTTTGTTGTTGCAATTATGACCGTTGAAGACATGTAAAAATATTTGCCCAAAAACCATCTTTGAATGACCGAGAGGTTTGTCGTTGGATATCATCTCGAATAGGCAACCGCATTTAATGCGTTCTGACACAACTGCTTAATTCAGAATCTTGGGATAATATGTGTTTTAATCAACTGAAACCCACTAACAAACTTTATTAAATTAAGTTAAGAATATCCATATAAGATGATATGATGAATCTATAAGCATATGCAGAGAAATATGAGAATCTAGATAACATTCGCTAGAACAGAGGCAACCTTGCCTCGAGTTATCATTCTTCCTGCCTCAAGTTCCTGCAGTGTTAAAGACAATATGTATATTCTAAAAGGTTGTTTAACTTGAGGTACAGTTCTCCTTACCTCGAGTTACCTCTTAGACTCGAGGTACAAATAGATGAGGCTCGAGTTAAACCATCGGATAGATTGCAAGAAGGTTTCAAATATGAACTTGCCTCGAGGCTGTAAATGATTCACCTCGAGTTATTGTAACGATAAAGATAGTAGGAATAATTGATGACACATATTGACTCGAGGCACAAAGGACTCAGCCTCGAGTGCGGATCGAACTCGAGGTAGCTTAAAGCTAGACTCGAGTTAATTGTTCCCGTTATAAGACTTCTTTAAAAAGAACAACATAATTACCTCGAGGCTACAATTAGGTAGAGTCGAGTCACGACCTAGACTCGAGGTACTTCTATCTGCCTCGAGTCAAAATGAAGCTTTGATGATGCATTTTTAAGGAATCAACTCGAGGCTGCAACATTGCCTCGAGTTAATGTGACAACAAGATATTTTTCGCGATTTTGACTAAGTTAAAGCTATTTTTCTTATCTTCCTTGAATATAATTTCATTTCAACTTTAATCATCATCAAAACACTAATAGGAACTAACAAAGGGAAGAGAGGAATTAAGAAAGATGACTAGGGTATTTTAGAAAATATATGTTATAAACATTTATAAACTAACTCAACTAACTACCTTAATCTAATCAAATTAAGTATATATATCTTATAATAAGGACTGGAGGGAGTAATATTTTTTAGTGTGCTTTGTTGATTTCAAAGGAAGAGGTTTTGACCATTTAGGTATATGAGGTATTAAGTTTAAGTTTATGTGAATGCAAGAAGCACATTTGGGAGAGCTACCCCAATTAGCCCTAACAACGCCTCGAATTTAACCTAGTTAGAGAGCCATATAAAAAACAAACTTTTTTGGCCAAGAGAGTGACACATTTTTATTAAAAATGAAAAATTAATGTGAAAATCCTTATAGTTGACCCCAATTTTGAACTAGTTCCCTATAATTTATTTTGTTTCAAATGGGCACTCATAATTTGATCCATTATAAAAATTCATGCTTTATTGTAAAAAGTATTAATTTTAATGTATATAATTTCATGGATTTTATGAAATTATCTTCATTTCATTTGATAACGAGCTTTTATTTCCCCGTGCATTACACGAGATGATATTATTTCACAGGTTATTTAAACATATTTTGCTTTCAAATTGATGCAACTTTCTTGTCTCTAAGGAATATTACAACATCACAACCAATGAATGACTATATATTAGAAATGAAACATCAACAATGATGAACATCAATATCCTCCAATCGATTCAACAAATGAAATCTCACCAATGCTAAACAACAATGTCTTCTAATCAATTAACATTCCTAAATATCTCTTTGTACCAAGGTTCAAACCGGACCGATCACCAACCAAGTTAAGTCGGGTTGGGTTAAGGGTTAGTGGGTCGACCGAGTCAACCAGGGCCTAGACCGGTGAGGTATAAAAAATTAGAAAATAATTAATTTCTTATCATACCAACCTAAATTTGACATACTATATATCATTTCAATATTTTGGATCAGTGGAAAATAATCATATACTCCAATACTTGTGACATATTCAAATATTCTTAACAATTTTCTTTACAACCTACATTTGACATCCACTAAGAGCCAACCAAAAAAACAGAGAAACCACAATAGCTTCGGGAAAACCAAAAAACAAATCCAAATCTAATCCATATGACATCCAAAAGTGAAAAAAGGAAAAAAAAAACTGAGGGAGAAATAAAAAAAATTGAAGATTTTTTTTTTAAAAAAAAACGGTCTGACCTAGTGACCCGTCCGGGTCAGTCCGGTTTTGCACCAAATCGGACCGGTTTCAAGGCCGGTTGGCCGGTTCCCGGTCTGAACCGGCCGGTCCGGTTTCACAAACCATGCTTTGTACACAACATTCCTTGTTTTGTTCTTGTTGGCACAACTATTATCATCCACAACAATCTTTAGACCATCCATGCTTTTAACTTTGGATAATTCAACATATAATTGGCCATGTGTAAAGACTGGCTTCCAAAGATATAAACCAACATGGCGAAGCGATTGTCCTTGACTTTTGTTGATAGTCATAGCAAAGGAAAGGGTGATAGGGAGCATCTCTGTTTCATGCGAAAAGGCCATCTGCTTTCAAAAGGATTCATGTCCATCCTATGAGTAAGGACCTTTTGATTTGGATGTGAACCATTTAATGTGATCGCCTCAATGATAGTCTTCCCAAGCTGAGTTACACGAAGTTGTGTTCCATTGCATAATCCAGAAGATTGATCAATATTCCTCAACAACATTATAGGTTCTCCTACTTTCAATGTTAGCTTATATGGAGGCATACCGGAGCAACTAATAGTGTTAAGAAATTCTGTGGTATATAGGTTATCAAAACTATCACTATCTTCACTTGACTTACAAACTGAGTCACAACTAAGAAACTCATATGGTTCTCCAGGCAACATGGCACACATGTACTCATTTATAGAATTAATCATTTCAATAGTTGGAGCCATGATTGCTCTATCATTGAAGTATTCATTGGAGTTAAGATTTTCCTAGAGGTTTGTATACGTTGATTCCACAATCGCACCAATTGGATCTTGATATCCTGAAATTCAAGAAGCATTTTGGTACAGATGTTCTATATTGTTACTTAAAAATTCAAGATGAAAAATTCAAGAAGTAGAACTAAAAAACTCCTTCATGGTTGGTAGAGTTTAATATCAAGAAGCATGAATTTAATATCAAGAATGAAAGGCCTTATGGTACAGATGTTCTACATTGTTACCTAAAAATTAAACCACAAATCAAATCTAATAACAACATAAGAGAAAAAAGAACATGTTCATATCTATTAATGATCAGTACATATCTATGTAGATCTTTTTTTCCAGAGGACACAGGAACTTCCCTACCTCTTGTGCAGTGATGACATACCAAAAGGGGATCAATAAAACAGATTGACAAAAAGTATAACTGCTATGAAGCAAATCTAAAAATATGTGAGGACCATGTAAGCTAAGATTCTTTTATCAAATTAACATGTGAGGACCATGTAAGCTAAGATTCTTTTATCAAACATGTGAGGACCATGTAATGACATATATCCACACAGCAATAAAGAAAAATGAGAATGTTCAAACATAATTGATATAGATATGAAGGATCAGATTTATAACATACCAATAAGCTTATCCACAGGATGACGAAAATCAATTTTCATGATTTTTGGGATAGGGAAAAATGAGTAGGCATAACTTGGAATTGTAGCAATTGCTTCTGCAGAGGATATCCGAGGAGTGAATGGGTGGCTAGATGCTCTATACCGATTCACATTTGAAGTGACCTCAAAGTTAGCAAACTTGTAAATTTGGCCTTCAACAATTAATAAGCGAAATTTATCAAGGATGTTCCTATTATTTAGCACACTTGCTTGAATTGTCCTACCCTATGTTCATAAGTAAATAGAGGAACACAATAATTATTAATTACTTATGATAAGAGCAGAAGTAAAGGGTAATCACATATGTAGACAGTCAATATATGGGAAATGTAGTTCCTCTTAGTTAATGCAGTTTGAATGAGTTAATAGTAAGAGCATAAGCAAAGGGTAGTTGGCCAAATTAGAGTATTTTAATATCCAGAAGTAATGAAATAGCATAAGTAATTTCAGACCAATCACATATCTAGACAGTTAAAATACTCTATTGTTTGTCAGACCACATGTAATTGAAAAGAAACAATTAATGAAACATCTGGTTTCAGCTTTAATATTAATAAAATGTAGTTCCTCTTAGTTAATGCAGTTTCAAGTTAAGCTACACTTTCCTCTAAGAGGCTATCCTCTCTGGTTCAAAGTTACTTTCCTCTAAATATCACTTGAGTGTACATACAGAGTCTCAGAAGAAGAAAAATGTATTGTGGGCCTATAAAGCAAACTTATGATAAGAGCAGAAGCAAAGGGAAATCATATACATTAGAGTATTTTAATATTAATAACAAAGCATGTAAGGGCTAACTTGAGGTATTGGATTCAGTCAAAAAAATTCAAACACTAAAGCTGCATATTAATGAGTAAAGGGCTAACTTGAGGTCTTGCATAAAAAATGTCTCCAAATCTATATTTTGCGAAAGGCTTGAAAAATTCATATACTTTCTTAAAAGGCAAAAGTGTAGCTTAATGGAGTAAGCCTAAAGCCTATATATAGGAAAGTAGTGGTTTTGCTAATATGTATACATCATAAAGAATCAAGTATATCATCCAGAAGTTTATATATAATTAATTATTAGCCTACCAGTACTAAAACAAAGGTACAAAGTCTAAGGAACATACACTCTTGACATGGTAAGTGTTGTGAAACTGGAAGCATCACAGGCAAGAGTATACACATAGATGGTCTTAATGGCAAATCATTTAACTTTTACAGCTTCATACACAAAATTACAAGACATGCTTCATCATGATAAGTTCTTTATTTGAAGAATAAGAGAAAGGTGTCTTTGAAACTCATGACATACAGTAGAAAATAAAATCTTTTTGGCTTGCTTTAACACAGTTTGAATCAATGAAGTATGGACTTTATTTTAGAGAAACTTGAGGTATTTTTGAATTGAATGTTTCAGAGCTGTCACACTACTACTGCTGATTGGTGGTCATGTGTGTGTGTGTCTAAACTTTAGGTGATCTGCTTGCCTCCTCCTTTCTTTCCCATGATACAAAGTTCAAACGTCGTATTTCCTATGTATGCATGCGTGTGTAAAATGTAGATAAGATATGAGATGATTCTAATATGGGTTGGTGCAATTTAGCCCCGGAAATAATCAAACTGAGGCGGGTATTTGATAGTTTTTAAATGACCAATTTTACTTTGCAAAAATAATATGCAAAAAAATAAAGAATCCACTAAACACCAGCCAAGTTAGAGTCTTGTGCAAATGTAATTGTTGACAAGTTATGTATTGAAATTGAAATATACCTCCTCATCAATCAAGACCATTGAAGCACAAAACAATTCTGCTGGGGCAGACTTTTGGTAAACGTTCCATTTTCGAAAGACTCTAACCACAATGGCCCACCAATCAGTCGAATCATCCAACTCCCTAAATGAAGCACGACGCACCATAGTGGAACCTACATAAATGAGAAAACACGGTGCTTAGGATGAAATATAGAAGAAATATGAACCATAAATTAGTGAGCATTTGAGTGATTAGTGAGCATGCACTGTGAAGCATAAATTTGACATCTATTATCGTACTGTGTTGTTGAAGATTTGCTAAGGATTGATGAAGAACTAGTGAAGAACTGATGATGATGTTGCTAAAGACACTGTGGTTGAGTCCTTTTATGGACGATCAGATGTGAAAAATTGGTGGGAATGAATTTAAATTCACATTTCTGAAAAAAGGAAACATAATTTAAAATCTTCAGCAATTTCAAGTTGTTTCAAACCCTCTTTTGCAATTTCATGTTTGGAGATCAGGAATGAAAAGGAAAGCAGAATCAATAAGTTGAAGGAAAATTTACCTCTATTGTTGTTGGAGATCATGACACATTGGAGATCCTTGGCAAAACGATGGATCCAGTATCGGTAATGTCGATTCGGATAGGGACACGGTCGGACAAACGCTGCTCTCGAGAGACAGCACAGGAGGTCGGGCGGCACAAGTAAGCCTCCCCAAAAAGCAACACGACGACAACAACAACGACATTTTCCGACTCACCTTGCACGATTTTGTGAGGAGCCAGAGCATTTTCCTCTGTTCACTTCCGGAAAGTTTTTGAGGAGCTAACCCTAAGAAAGCAATGACTTTGCAAACTCGTGACTTTGAAAATTGTTTGCAAACCCGTGACTTTGAAAAAGTCTATTTTGATTTTTGATAAAATGAAAAAGTCTATTTTGGGTCTTGAGTCTTTGAAAGAAGGGAAATGGATATGTGGTTCTAACTATTCGTGCGATGGACTTTTTCCGGGTCAAATTCGTGCGATGGACCAATGGGTTTGAAATAAATTTCAACTTTAAAAATGTTGCCAGTCCCAACCCGTGACTTTGAAAAAGGAAAAAGTAGTGTGTGAAATTCGTGCGTATCTGATGGTATTTTATCTTCAGCCTGGCTTACACGCAGCCAGAGTAAATTAGTGATCGGCTTATGAACAGTGTTTTGGGTCTTGAATCGTTGCTAAGCCGTTTCTAAATGGCTTGAAGAGATGTGTTATTATATATATATATATATTGATGTTGTAACTTCCCTGCATTTTTATATATGAAATTTTATAAGTTTTAAATTAAAATTATCATATCCAATGCTCCATTCTAACAAAATAAGTTCCCCAAACGAAGCAGGTTATATTCTTCAAGTAGCGATGTCATTTTCGTGTCTCGACCGAGAAATCTACAAGGCCGCAGGAAGTGATCATGCCTTCTACAGTGGAGTATGGGATTTGCAGCGTTTTGCTTTGAGTTGGCATTGGGAAAGTTTGTTTACATAAGTTGAGACTGAACTTCTCTCATAAATTTATCTCATATACTGTAAATTACGTTGGAAAAGCAGCTTTTACCGCTAATCCAAACAGACACTTATCAAAACAAGCTGTTCGTAAGCTTTGGAATTTGTTTCTGGTAGCTCTCCAATGATTATTAACTGACATCAATGGAGCTTCGTTGCTTTACAAGAAAGTGTTCATGGGATGAACCTCATGCTCATTTTTTGAGTGTTAACTGAGCACATGTGGATAATTTTATCGGGAATCTCTAAGTTCAACAACAGCCACTTAGAGGTCCTTCTTGCAGTGCTGTATTTTTTTGGTCTTTTGATGTTCTTCTACTTTTTTGTTGTTGTTGTTGTTGTTTTTTTTAAAAAAATTAATAAGTTGCTTTAGCCCGTACTTCATTTACTAGTTGAATTGCTCACCTTTCTCCTAGTTTATGGTGATTGTTAATGTTGTCGAAATCGAGTTTACTACGTAGACACGGAAGTAGGTAGTAGAAACATAAATTGTAAAACGACATGAAATGTAAGGTTTCTACTTTCTACTACTTAAGGTCAGAATTCAAATATATAAATATATATATATATATATAAATATATATATATATATATACACACACACACACATGAAAAAAAAATCATAAATCATTACTCAAAATTCAATGAATAACTTCATATTTAAAAGATATAAGTCATATAACTATATAAAACATTTTTTTAAAAAAAAACTTATGTTAAAAAACTTACGTTTATAACTATGAAAACACGCTAAAAACTATATATAACTATCCGGTCTCCACTTTCCATTAATCCCGAGTCCAAGATGCATGATGGAAATAGGGTTTTCAACTTTTCATCCTTTTTTCGGGCCAAAAAAAACATTTTCATCCTTTTTTTTTGTTAAAGTAAAAACTGTTAGTATGTAGGTGTCCAGAGACAACTGTGTTATCGATAAACACCTTGTACTATTTGATATTTCATGATTAATATATTTGAGCATAATTTATCTTTATCATATTTATGTCTCGCATATATTTTATGGTTAATATGAGTTTAAAGATAAAGGTAGGAATAGAATAAGTGTTTACTCGATGATCTATGATAGGGATCATGATCATGAGGAATTGAGGACACTATACGCTATCGTCAAACTTGTTCTAGTCTTGAATCACCAACAAAGGGCATTGGTGATCTCAATAAGATCAAGACGACATCATCTACTTGTATAGTGATACAAGGTAGGGACCTCATGGAACGCAGCGTGTTGATCTTTAGGCGATGTCGTGGGTGGATCTGTTAGAGAACGATATAATCGAACGATCTACCGTGAGAGACTCCACAAGGATTCATTGTAGAAGAGTATCATTGGATTTGTAATGCCTCTCATCATTTGGTAGTGCTTGATCATCTTAGACTTGAGGATGTCATCAAACACTATGTCCTAGGGTTATACTTTGATTACAACTCTATCCTTCAAATATGGGAGAACGATTGTACTTTTAAAAGGTGTAACTTGAATACATGAGTATAGATGGGACGTACGAAAGCGACTTACATGATCCTACTGAGGATTAGTTGTTCACAAGACCGGTGAGGGCTTGGATGACTTCTAGTTGACTTAATCTATCATAGTAAGTGATCATGAAGAGTCATGATCCGTCTTAGATCAATAGAAGAATATTCCTAGTTCTGCGTGTAAAAGCTATATTTAGTCAATCTGAGAGGTGATACTCTATCCTCGCTTACCGACTAAATATGAACAACGCGTTGTAAGGAAAGTGATCATGCACAAGATCCAAATTAGAAAGGTAGATCACTTGATCAACTTGATTAGTTATGGGACTCCAGAAGCATTCTTAGTGTCTTATGTAGTCATTAGATAAATTGACCTATTAAAGAAGTTTAATTGGTTCAAGTTTATCTATGTCGAGAATTTATTGGTACAATGGGTCACACACTAAGATTATTCTTGATTGATAATTTAGCAAGTTTGAACCAATAATTGTTATTGGATTTTATCAAGATTATTGATGTAATTGGGTTAGAACTTCAAGCCCAATTATAGAGAGGATAAGAGATTAAGGATAATTTATGAATTATCCAAGGTTGTATCCAATCAGGATTGGATAAGTGAGAAATTTGGAATGAGTGCATTTTGGAACCTATGAATAGTATTTACTATTTGATGAATAGTATTTACTATTGAAATAATAATATAATATAATATTATTATATTATTATTTATTAAATTATTATTATATTATTAAAATATTATAAATATTGAATGAGGGCGGCTGTGCGTCCTTGGTGCGTTTTTTTGTGTTTCTTTAATGTTGGGAAAATTACCTCTAATGACCCAAAGTGAAATAATTACACCTAAGGACCCATTTTCCAACTACTATAAATAGCACTCATTTCATTCATTTTAAGACACACCAATTCTTCTCTCTTCTCTTCTCTCTTCCTCTTAAGGAAGATCTCTTCTAAGACTACAGTAGTCTTTATAGTGTGAGATAAAAGATCCAAACACTGACTTTCTACTAATTATTTACTACCTAGCAAGATCCAAGTGTCGGGGATTGAGGAGAAGGAGTTCGTTTGCAATCGGAGATAATCGTGTGGATCAACGTTAGAGGCGACATCATACTTTTCTTTGACGTCTTAGTGATCAGGTATTCAAACCCCGTATGTGTTTTAATGGCGAGATCCTTAATATGTATTGTAAAAGGTTACGGTACATAGTTCATTGTTCATGAGAATAGTATTTCCACACTGTGTGATAAATATTATTTACCGTATCGAGTCAAGATTTTCCGAGTATGCTCGTGGTCATGACTTAGTCTGATCTGTCACATCAGAAAAGAATTAATCTCGGGCGGTAAATATTATTTACCGACGCAGTAAAAATTATTTACTGGTGCAGTAAAAATTATTTACCTTTACGGTAAATATTATTTACTGGCACGGTAAAAAGATTTTTACCGACTATTCACACGAATAGTAATTTACTATTCACGCAGTAAAAATTATTTACCTTCACAGTAAATATTATTTACTGGTACAGTAAAAATTGATTTACCATCACAGTAAAAAAAAAATTTACTGTTACTATTTACGTAAATAGTAATTACTATTCACATGAATAGTATTTTTCAATGTGGGTTCCGCAAATACGAAAAATTTTGTTTTTCAACCCGTGAACATATTCTTGAATGTCAGTTAACGATTTTTAACCTTCAAAAGCTGTATAAAAATGCAAGTTTTTACGGTTTTGAGCGAGTTTCTATCGGTTTCGCTTAGGACATTTTTTACTTGTTTTTCAGACGTATAACCTTAATAAAAACATAAAATTTTACGTTTTTACACTAGTTTTTGACAACACTGGTGATTGTTGCTATGGCTCTCTCTTCTTCTGGGTGCTCCCAATTTCAATTACAACATCCTTAGGGCCTTAGGGACACAGATGTCCGTAGGGCTCTGGCCCATAATGGTATGGTTCGATGACTGGAGCTATACTTCTTTTATCTTCATTCAATTGCTCATGATAGGCCCGTGTGAGTTGTCGTAGATGGTAAGGAATCGGGATTAGGCGCTTCGGTCGTGGGTTCGATCCTCTACCGTCGCTTGGGACTCTTTGGTAAAGCGATCTCGTAAGTCCCGTAAGTCTTCATGGCCAGAAATCTTCCACGCCACGCCTAGTGGGGACGATGTTAACCCTCCTAAACTTTTTTTATAGCAAAAAAAAAAAAATTGCTCATGATGGTCTTCATCTTTTTCGGCGCGCTCAAGCATAACTAGGTCGTATTTGTAGCTGATTGGGGTTTGTTTATGTGTTGGGCCTCATGCTTCATGTATTTAGTTTTTTTTTTTTTTGGGTAGTTGCTTTTATGTTTACTGTATATTTTATAATTTTTTATCTCTGTTTGTTGTTTTCTACTCTTAATTGAGTGTTTGGTAACGCGTTCAGAAGTCAATTTTTATAAGTCGAAACAAAATTCTTCATCATCGACTTACTATTGAAGTCTTTGGTTAATTAAAAAATTGTCTCTTATTAAGAAAAACAAAATAAGTTATAGAGACTTGATTTTAAACTGTAGTGTAAGAACTTATAATTTTTTTTCCATTACAAAAATACATAAAAATATATAGATAAGCATTATTTTTCATGGGAAAAAAAAAGTTGAAGTCCAAAGAAAGAACCCTGTGGACAACAATGTACAAAAAAATGCGTTTAGAACATGAATATTATCCGGGAAATTCTCGGTATATCGGTAGCATGTTTGGGTTGGCGTTTTTGTAAGTGTTGGTGTGCAAAATTTTCAGTGGTGTTTGAAAAAAATTCCAATGAAAAAAAAAAAAAAAAAACCATTGAGAAGTGTTTGGGATAGCTTTTTACTCACTAGGCTTTTGAAAAAAAAAAAAAACCCCCATCTCACTGGACGCTTATGTGAGGAGCGTTGGGCCGTTGGAAATGCCGATCTCTTGTCTTGTACACTCTCAGACCATTCTGAGCTATCTTACTCACACCCACACCACTGTCCTCTCTCTCTCTCTCTCTCTCTCTCTCTCTCTCTCTCTCTCTCTCTCTCTCTCTCTCTCTCTCTCTCTCTCTCTCTCTCTCTCTCTCCCCCTCCTGGTCTTCATCTCATCGTCCTCTTTCTCTCTCGGCTCGACTTGAAGGAAAGCTTCTAGCCGTCCTCTCCCACCGCTACTACTCGCGATAGATATGGAAATAAGTGGGGGCTTTTTAAATGCGCTGAAATAAAAAAAAGGCGAAGGTCGGCTAAATTCGGGTTTTGTTTTAGCGCGAGTGCTTTAAGCTTTCATAAGACTGGTTGAGTTTGAAGTCCTTTTAAAGGCCTACTTACAATGTAGGCCTTTAAAAAGATCTCATATTGCAAGCCTTAGAGGCCATAAATAGGCTTTATATGAGCCTATCAAAACCTATATAACTATAACTTGAAATTAGACTATAAGAATTAAAAACAATAAATATTATGTTATTTATATGATATAAATATAAGAGTAAATACCTTTCTGGTCCCTGACAAAAAACACGGATCCCATTTTGGTCCCTCACACAAAGAAATATCATTTTTAGTCCATGAAAATGACGAATAAGGGTCGATTGGTGAACATTTTGATCCTCGTAAATTTCAAAAAAAAAAAAACCTTTTACCAAAAAGATCTTATTTTAGTCCCTAGGGACTAAAATGGGGTTCGTGTTTTTTATCGGGGACCAAAAAAGATATTTATTCTAAATATAATTATATTTATTTAATATGTAAATAAGTGACCTATTTACATATTTAGGGCTTGATTTTTTTATCAAACAGATCATTAGACCCTAAATTGGTAGCCTGATAGGGGCTACCCACCCCTACTCGTTGGAGTTCGTCTGTGGTTCGCCGGTTGGTGCTCTTCATTCTCTGATGTCTACCGCTCAAAGTCGCCGGAGTCCGTCCACGTCCAGGTGGTCGTCCTTACTCATATTTTTTATCTTGTCTTCTTTCTGGTTAGATGATTGTTGCTTCTTGAAAATCTAGCCGATAATTTGCAGAGTTTAAGCAAATCTGGCGGATGCTCACTCCCCAAATTTTAACTCCCCTTTTTTTCGCCCAATCTATTATCGTTGTTCCTTC
The DNA here is from genome assembly GCA_019022615.1 of Acacia melanoxylon. Classification (NCBI taxonomy): domain Eukaryota; kingdom Viridiplantae; phylum Streptophyta; class Magnoliopsida; order Fabales; family Fabaceae; genus Acacia; species Acacia melanoxylon. The sequence goes on from JAFJYJ010000002.1 coordinate 3,750,532, forward strand.
TTTCTGGTTCATCCCCTGTGTTTCCCCCCTGTTTTTGCAGGAGGAAAAGATCTGGCCTATGTTCTTGTTTATCGGGTCTATGTGGTTTACTGGCCCATGTTCTTGCACTTCTTCACCACCGTGACTGGCTATCTGGAGAAAGGGAAGCTTGCAGGTATTGAAGGAATAAAGACCAAGGTACTGATTTGGGCAAAAGTGACAACCATATCTTCTGAGGGACCAAAGGTCCATTTCACAGCTAGGATGAAGAAAACAAGGAGTAGGGAAGCATACGAGGTTTCCCAGGATGGAGTAATTGTGGATAAATTCTAAACTTGAGATCCTTTTGTTATTGGGTTGATAACACTATAAAACCCATATCTGTTCTTATTAGTTGTATTGCTCTCCTTTTGCATATTGGTTGTTGCAAGTATAATGTTAGTTCTGTATTTCAAATAGTGCTATTACATTTACATGAGTGCTTTTGATCAAGGGAATTCACATCTGTTTGATCCTTCTTGATGATCTTGCATATAATAATTTTAGCATGTTAGCGAAACTTGATCAGGGAATATAAGGAGTTTTTTCATGCCAAGCGTTAGTGACAAAGAGGACCAGAACAAAATAGTTAAGGTTGGGCACTAGTGGTGGAAAAGATTTGAGTGTTCGAGGGCGATTTTTTTTTTTTTTTTTAAGGAAAGTTTTAAATATATTTAAAAAACAAAAGAATATAAATAAGAAAATAAAATAATATAAAAAAAAATATTCATGAAATCAGTGAATACTTAATGATGTAATAAAAAGGCAGATTATTTTACAAACCTCGTTATTTAGAAAAGCAAGGCTATAAGAGCGTTTGGATCCTCTTATTTTTAAGTTAAAAATACTTTTAAGCTAAAGCTAATTTTTTTTTTTTTTAAAAAAAAGCTAAAAGCTGTTTGGTGATTATATAAATTTTTTAACTTAAAAGTTTGAAATTAAAAATAAGTTGTTTAACAAAATTTTTGTCATAAGACTTTTTCTAATAAAAATTATCATAAAAGGTATATTATAAAATAACCTTAAAACTATCAATATATTTACAAAATAAAAATACTATGAGAATAGATTTGCCAACCGTAGAGCACAATCAAGAAATATTCAGTTGGGTATCTTTTTCTGCCTATAAAACGAATTTGATCATTAGTAGGAGAAATTATAGGAATATGTGATCCATCTATAGCACCTATGCATCCTTGAAAATAAGGCCAATATCTACTATCACCCCTAATTTGTGATGGAACTTCTTTAAACTGAAAATCTGGAGACCTCACAATTTCCTTCGTTAGTGAACATAAACTATCTAATACTTCACTAAACTTTCTACTTACCGCATCTCCTTATTTTCCAAATTTGTTTTGGACATTTCTCAATAAAACTTTGCACATTTTCTTCTCTTAACAATTCTTGATGATGATTCCGTTTGTCTAGATGCCATGTATTATCTTCTAATAACTTCTTACCTAAAAATGATAGAGACCATAAATATAAGTATATAATAGTCAATTATGTCTTATATTTAAGAACTGATAGAGTATTAAGAATTGGAGGTAGTATAAGCCAACGACAAATACTTACCTTGCTCAATAACAAAATTAATTATATAAATTTTAAAATTTGTAGAAATTAAATTATTTTTACTTTTAATTTTTCAAATACAAATTAAAATAAATTAGATTAAAATCATACTATAGACTAATTTTCATTTATTCAATATATAATTTTATCTGGAAAAAATATTTAAATTCAACAAAAATATTTAAAAAATGTTATTATGTTTTCGTTTACTTGTAAAAATATTAAATATGCAAACTTTTAATAGCACATTTTTTGAATCAGTATTATACTTTTGAAATGAGGAAAATGAAAAAAATAATTACATTGGATATTGTTACGGACCCCCATCAGACCCAATACCGATGCGGCCCACTAAGGAATAGACCCAATCACGGGATCCTCCTATAATATTGGGAAATCCCACTATTATTTATAATATCGGGTATATCGGAATCCATACCTCGGATATGATATAACGGCCATAGATCACGATAGATCCTAGACACTGGACCGAAGGTACTATCTATAAATACAAGGGTCGACCCTTAAGGTAACACATTCTAACCTTGAACTATTTACATTCAGTCACTCTGTACACACACAGCACCCCCTTTTGCGAGAGCCTAACCTGTGTATAGTGATCCCACACTCTCCGGATGTAACATCCTAATTTTTAATTTTAGTATTTAAGTATAGTTGTGAAATAAGAATATATGATAAATGTGTTCATTACAAAATTTTGGTTTAAAATAATTATGAGAATAATTATTGGAAATTTAGGCTTATTTTTCCCTTAATTAATGTATTTCGAGAAAAAAGAATAAATGTGAATGAGGAATAAATTAGGCCTCCGAATTATGGAATTGATATTTTAAGGCTAAATGAAATTTAATTGAAAAAGAAAGTCCTTAAATAGAATTAAAGATTTAATTTTAATAATTATCTAATACTTATAAATATGGGACATGAAGGGTCAAGTAGGATAATTTTATTGGATCTCACAATCACCCCAATACACCTTTCTTTTTATTTTATTTGGACAGGCCTCAATTTTATATGTGTGCTTTCGGCCCAATAGATGAGGGAAAATGATTAGCCCAATACTCCACTTCACATACCCATTTTATCAATACACTTTAATCCATTAAGTCATTTAACAAAGCACGTGACAGTGGAAGCATCAAGCAAAGCAACAAAACATATAAACATATATTCTGATTATTCTCTCAAGACCAGTCACGTGCTTCCATATATAAACATATGCAGAACCATTCCCATCAGCAAATCTTCATTATACCTCTTGGCTCACGTAAACACGCAACAGATCAGCGAGAAATCAACGCCGTTACACAGAAAGATCACCCCAGCGATTTCCACGGATCACGCAACAGCAGCACTATACTCCTTCTCTCAGAAAATCCAGACTCCCATGCTTCTCTCGAGACCCACGTTGTAATGCCCCTCTGTCCGTTCTTCTCTCTCGGCCAGGACCCTTTGGTCCTTATATATTGCTTTCTTTAATCCTCATTCATATGGAGAACCCTCCAGCCAAGTGAAGCCGAGAGTGAGTGGAACCGAGTAGAGAGAGAGGAACTCAAGCATATCTTGCTCTACTTGGAAGCCAACAAACAGAGGTAACCTTATGTTTCTTTTCCTTCTTGTTTCAGCGATAAACCGATGCAAGTTTCTGCATAGTAGCCATTAGGAATATAGCTATAATTCCACAAGAGTAATCTATTAAATGAATACTAGAACAGGGTTGGTTTCAGCTTGCTTAAATGTTTTAGAACCCCTTTCACTGCACAGTTAGGAAAAAAAAAACTCTTACTGTCATATTTATATAAGTCGCTGCTACATAATAAAAACTGAGGTTAGTGTACCATATAAGGTTAAGCATAATCTGCACAACTCCAAGAGCATTTGTCCTTGCTTAATGTATGGTTTTGAATATCAACCGTTAGTTGTTGTCAAGTTATATATATAAATATATATATCATGAAACGCTATTAGGTATATATATGCGCATATCGTTGAACCTAGAGGTGAAAGGGAAAAGTGGTTTTTTATATATATATCTATATGCATGTACCATGAAACCAAAAGTAATAAAAAGTGTGGTCTTATATACATATATATGCAGGTCACTGTGCAGGAGAATAAAATAAAGTAAATAAAACCTTACTAATATATATACACTCACGTACACACACTTTTGGGGGCCGGAAAAATAACAAAAGAAACCGTGGGGGCCAGAGCCCTAGCCTGGCACAGGACCGGAAGAAGGACGAAAAGCGGCGAAAACCGCATAGTGATGACGAGGAGTTTCCAGAGGCCGAGTTCAATTGTAGCGTCATCAGCGGAGCTCTCGGCGGCGGAGGAGACACGGCAAGTCAGCGCAGGAAATATTTGAGGGAGATCCTCTCCGTCAGGGACATCCCAAAATTCAAAGAAGACAATAGTAAACCGACGCCTCCACCGTTAGCCTTTACTAACGAGGATATGAAAGACGTAGTTCCAGGCCATGAGGATGGTTTGGTCATCACCGGAACACTGATGAAATGCCGGGTAAAAAGGATTTTCGTGGATGCAGACAGCTCGGCGAATATCATAAGCTGGGATGTTTTCAAAAGGATGAAACTGGATACAGAGGACCTGAAACTGTGCAAAACCACCCTTATTGGTTTTAACGGTGAGAACTCACCTCCCAAAGGGTATGTCAACCTCAGGTTAACACTGGGAACCAAGGAAGCGTTCAAGTCAGAGCGGGTAAGATTCATCGTGGCCGACTTCCCGTCTCCATATAATATCATACTAGGCAAGACGACCATCCATAAGTGGGATATGTTAGTATCCACAAAGCATCAGAAGTTGAAAATGGCGAACAACAGAAACAAGGTTGTCACGGTCGCTGGAGACCAAAAAGAATCTCGACAATGTTATTTCGAGACAATCCGGGAAGGTGAAGGTAGTCAGTTGTCCCCACCTCAGATGCAAAAAGGCGAGGGAAATGCAGGCGCGCCATGAAGAATACAGGCAGGACGGCCCATAGGCATGGTCGAACTCGACCTAAGAGAAAAGCCTGAGTTCCCCCGCCTAGAGCCAGAAGGCGAACTCAAAGATTTCATACTAGGAACCAAGGCCTCCCAAATTACCAAGATTGGTGGAACCATGAGTCCAGAGCTGAAAGGCCGACTGGAGAACTTCTTAAGGAAGAACCGAGATGTATTCATTTGGACGTCGGCAGAAATTCCCGGGATAGACCCCAGATTTTGCTGCCACAGGCTCGCAATCCGGCCGAGATCAGCACCTGTTGCACAGAAGAAGAGAAAACAAGGGTCAGACAGGCAAGTAGCCCTGGAACAACACGTCGATGAACTATTGGACGCCGGATTCATCAGGGAAATACAGTACACCACATGGTTATCAAACGTGGTCATGGTCATGAAACCAAGCGGTAAATGGAGGATGTGCATGGACTACAAGGACTTGAACAAAGCATGCCCTAAGGATTCGTATCCGATGCCCAACATCGACCAACTGGTAGACAACTCGGCCGGATACCAGTTATTATCCTTCATGGATGCTTATTCCAGGTACAACCAAATTGCGATGCATCCAGAAGACCAGGAGAAGACGGCTTTCATAACCAAAAGAGCTAACTATTGCTACAACGTGATGCCCTTTGGGTTGAAGAATGCTGGGGCCACCTACCAGAGAATGATGAACAGAGTCTTTGAAGACCAGCTCGGGCGAAACGTAGAAGTGTACATCGACGACATGATCGTCAAGTCAATGAACCCTAACGACCATATCTGGGACTTGGAACAGACCTTTGAAGCCAACCCGGACAAATACAGGGCTGTTTTAGACATGAAAGCCCCTCAGAACAAGAAAGAAGTGCAACAGTTGACGGGAAGGCTAGTGGCATTAACTAGGTTCCTACCGAGATCGGCAGAAAAGGCTCTTCCTTTCTTCAAACTCCTGAAAAAGGAGGCGCAAGGAGGATGGAACACGAAGTGTGAGTCGGCATTCAGCAAGATTAAGCAATGTCTGGCGACCCCGCCTGTATTGTCAAAACCTGAACCAGGAGTGGTACTTTTCTTCACTTATCCGTAGGGGAGGAAGCTGTGAGTGTGGTCCTGGTTCGAGAGACTGAGGCCGACTAAGAACCGATCTACTTCATAAGTAAAGTGTTGCAGAGCTCGGAACTGAGATATCATAAATTAGAGAAAGTGGCTTTCGCCCTGCTTACGGCGGCAAGAAGACTGCGTCAATACTTCCAGGGATTCCAGATAGTCGTTCGAACGAGTCAACCGATCCAACAGGCAGATCTGGTTGGCAGGATGATCAGTTGGGCAATAGAGCTATCTGAGTTCAACATCACATATGAGGCTCGACACGCGATCAAATCGCAAGTACTGGTGGATTTTGTAAGGGAATTAACCCCGGCCTATGAAGAGGACATCGCCGGACTTGGAGTATGGAAGGTCTACGTTGATGGATCATCAAACACCAAGGGAAGTGGAGCCGGGATCATAATCGAAAACCTAGAAGGGGTTGCGATCGAACACTCACTTCACCTGAACTTCCCAACCTCAAATAACCAGGCAGAATGTGAAGCGATGTTGGCCGGATTGCAGCAGGCAAAAGAACATGGAGCACGAAGAGTAAAGGTCCTAACGGACTCATAGTTAGTAGTTGCATAGATCGGGGGTACCTACCAAGCAAAAAACCCTTGCTAGCCAAATACTTGAACAGGGCAAAGGAAATAATTTCTGACTTTGAAGAAGTAACGGTCACGCACATCCCGAGCGAGGAGAACGTTAGGGCCGACATTCTATCCAAGCTCGCCAGCACGAAAGGGCTGGGGAACCATAGAACCGTGGTACAACAAAATTTGGCAGAATCGAGCTGCGTACTGACTATTTCCGCAGCCACAGATTGGAGAAAGCCAATTAAAGACTATTTAGAAAGGGGAATCATCCCTACCGACACGACCGAGATGAAAAAGCTGGTTCGAGAAGCCACCATGTACACCATAGTGGACAATCAATTATATCGACGAGGACTTCACTCTCCGATGATGAGGTGCTTAGGCTCGACCGAGGTGAAATACGTTATAACGGAGATACACGAAGGGATCAACGGCCAGCATATGGGAGGAAAATCCCTAGCCAGGAAGGCTTTACGAGAAGGTTACTACTGGCCGACCATGGTGGCAGATTTCATAGAGTTTGTGAAAAGATGTGACAGTTGCCAGAAGCACGCCAAGATCATCTGGCTCCCTTCAGCGCAACTGAAAAGCATCTCGGCGCCATGGCCTTTCTACAAGTGGGGGATGGATCTGTTGGGACCATTCAAAGCAGCCCCCGGACAACTCTGTTGGCTGGTCGTCGCAGTCGATTACTTTACTAAGTGGATAGAAGCTGAGCCTTTGACGACAATCACCTCAACCTGCATTCAACGATTCTTCCGGCATAGCATTGTGTCACGATTCAGAGTACCGGCCGAGATAGTCACGGCTAACGGGACCCAGTTCATCGACAAAGGCTTCCAGGAGATGATTTCAGACCTTGGTATCGAGCAGCACTTCGCTTCCGTGGAGCATCCCCAGTCCAACAGGCAGGCCGAAGCCGCAAACAAGATAATTGTCGAGGGCTTAAAGAAGCGGATGCAAGAGGCCGAGTCCAATTAGGTCGAACAACTCAAACCTCAACCCAGGAGACCCTGTTCAGGCTGACGTATGGATGCGAGGCAATGATCTCGGTCGAGATAGGCCAGCCCTCTTGGATGAGATTGAAGGCTCTCCGAGATGGGGAGACGATGAACACCTAGGCAATGATTACAAAATTGAACTTTGTGGACGAGGTCAGGGTTACGGCACATTGTCGAGATATGGCCATGAAGCAGCTAATCCCAGCTAAATACAACCGAAAGGTAAGGCCCCGGTCTTTCGATAGGGGTGACCTAGTGCTCAGAAGGGCAGACGTCAGCAACAAGAACGCCAGGGATGGAAAGTTGCCAACAAATTGGGAAGGCCCTTACCGGGTTAAGGAGAAGCTTTAAAAAGGTGCCTATGTCCTGGAAACCTTGGCAAGGAAATCAATCAAAAGGACGTGGAACGCTGACAAGTTGAAGGTCTACTATAGCTAGACCCAGCTGCCTTATGCACAGGATGTCAGATATATTATGTCCGAGGTTCTTTATTTTGCTTCTTGCCAGTTTAAGTTTATTTTCGCACTTACGCAATTTCTTCATTTAAAGTTGTTAGCTCTTTAGAGCGGATTATTTCGTGAATTAATGAAGAACTCCTCTGCGGAGATTCAGTTTACGGACTATCAAAATGTCTTATCATAACCAACCTGGGTAAAAAGAATGACACCACGGCCCACGAGCCCAGGTTCTTGATTACGCAAGGTTTGGTTGAGAAAATAACACCAGGGCTTGCAAGCCGGGTTTTTAATTATGCAAAGCAACTAATATAAGCCTTTCCAAAAGTCTGATGCATCAAAGTACTTACTCCTCGATAAGAAGATGAATTGTCATCTCGGCCCTGATCAAGGCCAAAATGTGTAGACTCGTGCGTTTTTTCACCACGGCTGGACATGTGACAATTTGCCCTTATCCTGGTTATTATCCCAAACAACGGATCCGGAACCCGGTAGGGAGGTTGATTGAAAACCCCTACCTTGATACCCTGTCATAGCTACTGGAACACTATAAAAGAATTCTATATACATACGACCTTGACCCGGTCAAGGAATCCCCAACGCGGGTTGGAGCATTCATAACGAGATGATTAGCATGTATAATTGCTCAATCAATAGAACGTTAACGATTAATGTAACATCCCATTTGAAAACGGAGGAATATTTTTTTTTAAAAAAAAACATTTCCAAATATTTCAAGCAGCGTAGTCAGAGTAGAGCATTGGAGCGAGTAAGTAATTTACATTACATTCAAAAATATGGACCATAGTGTAAGAGTATTGGATTACAGTTATCCAGAATTCTTTAAAGAAACTAAAGAAAACTAAAGGAAACGATAAACAACGTAGACACATCCTGGCCTACTTCGGTTGCTTGCCTCGATCGCCTAAGATTGGTCATCCAGACCCTGATGCTACAACTGAGATCCATTCCACATATGGATCTTAGGTAACGGTTAACCTTATGCTCAAATAAAACAGTATACGTACAACAGATATTCATTTCAATACAGCATATCATCACAAAAGCAACAACAGATGTATGATCAATAACATGGACGAACATAAGCACAAAGCGTATGTAAAGTCTCTCTCTCGACTAGTTCGCACATATCCAAAGTGCCACGCCACAACGTGTCCTCGGCGCTAGGAATAACTCAAACGGCATTACCAATACTATAATCGTGGGTAAAGTGTAAGTATCTCGACGATTCTCAACAGAACCTCGCCTATGAACGTATCTATAACGCAAAAGTATATGAGCAGCATAGAGTTAGGGTTACATACGCGTCCGTACCTTAGTTGCAGATATCCGGCTTTTCCGGCTAAAAACGGTACTTTTGACTACGTAAAACATCTAAACAGCGGCAAACAGCGGAACGATGGAATTTCGACAGCGGTTCGACGTCAGAAGTATTCTAATCAGAATAATAACACACTTATGAATATTTGGCAGCATAACAGGCATTTTAGGTGAAAAAGACCATTTTGCCCCTACTACCCCTATTTGGCGGAATTTCGCCAGAACTTCGTTACTTTGACCGTATTCCATTTCAAAATTATCCCCACTATGTTTTTACCTCGTTAGGCATCTTTCAATGCAATGAGGCTTAAAAACAAGTATAGGAATATATTCTGAAACTTCCTAGATCAAAACAACAGTTCTACTATAACTACCGAAGGAACTACGGAAACTAAAAGCTAAGGACAGAAGAACTTACTCGGAGCAAGGAAGAATTTTTCCAGAGCTTCTCTCTCTAGAACCTCTCTCTAGGTTTCAAATTTTGGTGTGAAGAATGAGAGGAGAGGTGCTTGCTATTTATAGAAGAAGGGAGGGACAAGGTGGGCATTAACACAAAAGTCTTCAGATCGGATTCCGGCCGTTGGATTGCATTTTTTAGGACAAAGAAATCTTGGCCATTCATGGTCAATGCCGACCTCAAGGGGCTCCAAAAGTCAAAGGTTGAGTTGTCATCCAAGATGACTCTTGCTTTATGGCCTCCGGTCCGATAAAGCTACCCGATCGGTGTCCGTTTAGCGCGATTTCGCAGAAACTCAAAAATGCGAGCGTGTAACTTTGAAGGTCTTTCCATATTCTTTCATAATATCTATTTTGATCCTCTTCTTGATCATATCCAGGTATTCTCCGGTGCGCGGAAGATATTCGGACAAACGCGCCGATTCTACTTTAAATCGCTTCCGATAGAACCAACTTCCGGACAACAATTCACCGAGTCGTAAAACGTCCGTTATTGCCTAACTTAATCCTGTGTTTGAAAAGACGCAATTGTTTCTATAGGTTCTCAATTTGCCTATCGACTCTACTCTATCGATCAACTTTCCGTCTTATTTGAAATTAGGGTTTTCGGTTGCGGAAACAACGCACAGTAAATTCTTTCTTCGTGTAAAATTTCACTTGTTCTTAATTTGATCATCGAAAAGACCTTTACCTCTCGGTTTACTGTGTAATTTATTTCTAACTTTTCCCTCTACCGCCTATATCTTTGACTTACCGCATTATATTATTATTTTATTCTAATTATCATTTTAATTATTTAAACAATTCTTTTTAATTAAAAATAACCATAATTTCGGCCCCTTTATTTTAAAATTCAGTTTTAATTATTTTTCCATTTTTTAAAAATATAATATTTTTTACCAAAAATTCTCGTTTTACCCTGCGCCGTTCGTTTAATCGACCTAATTTCTTCGTTTAGTGATCTTTTTAGGATCAGGTTTCTTCATACACTTATCTTTATTAATTTTTCTTAATATTTTTATCATAATCAGTAAGTATATTTTATGCTAATTACCAGCCTTAATCTCTTAATTAAGGATTTTACCATAAACTTAACTTTCTATATTTCTCTTGTTTTAATCGAATCAATTAGATAGTAATTATCTAATCATTCTCTTACCAATGGTTGATAATTTTATAATTTACAGTATATTATTATCTTACAAATTCTATCGACATTGTCATTTTATATCCTATGTAAAATATTAAAAATGTTTACACCATAAAGTTACTTTATGGTTTCGTAATGCTTTTTAAACATTTCTTCATGTTATTTCCTTTGAAATAATTTATTAAATTCTTATAATTAAAGATAATACTCCCATAATTTTCTCATAATCTTTCATGATCTTTCGTATTTATCATAATGTTTTTAGACTGTTTTTATCACCATTATTGCATTTTTAGTCATTCTGTTCATCCGATTTTTCCGTAACTTTTTCGACACTTTACTCAACAATTATAACAATTTTCTATAATAGTTTTAAACTCATGAATTTGCTTCATCAAAATTTTCATTAATTTCTCTTATCGCAAGAATTCAAGATTTGCTAAAATCCGGGTATTACAATTAACAAGTTAATTTTCAGGGAAGTTTGAACCAAAGCGACAATATCCTATACAAAGTCAGAAGGGCATCAACGCCCAGAGTCAAAAAATAAATAAAGAAAATACAAAAAATTCAGATAGCAGGAGCCGCCGGGTTCGAAGGATCGGTGATACGAATCGCCGAGGTGCGCTCCGCACCTTCGCCTCCCCGTTCTCCGCCATCTTGGTCGACACCGACGTGATCTCGAGCACGGGGGCGGGACAAGCCGACCGCCCCGGATATACGCTCGATGGTGAAAACTAGCAAGGTTCGACCGAGGTCGGGTTCGGTGTCTTGAACCCGAGCGGGGCCATGTCAAAAGCATCCTTCGCGGTCTCCTTGATAATGTCAGAACAGTCCGCATAGGCCTTTTGAGCATCAGCAAGGGCCACCTTGGTCTCATCCAACTCCTTCGCCAGGTCCCCACGTTGGGACTGCACCACCCGAAGGGCGTCCATGTCCTCTGCATGGACCGCCTGCATCTTGACCAGCTCTTGATTAGCCTAGTCAAGAGCTTCCCGGGTCATCAGAAGCTCCTCAAACAACTTGCTTTTTTCAGCCTCGACCGCTTGCTGAGCCTTCTTGGCCTTCTTCTTGGCCTCCACGGCGGCGTCTCTCTCCTCCTGCACCCGAGATAAGGTCATGCTGGCATTCACATAATTTTGCTTAACGATCTTGAAAGCCTATACTACCCCGGCAGACTTCAGAGTAGCCTTCTGGATTTCCCACAGCTCGGTCTCATCTACATCCAAGAGCAGGACGCTATCTGTGTAACGCCGAGGAGGGAGGAGAGTCACCGTCAGTTCTTCGGTCCTCCCCTTGCTCCAGGTGTGACCGCGTGAGAGGTCTGGCAATGGCGGTGGAGGAGGTAGAATCGATGAAGAGGGCACTGACGTTTCCACGACGTGGGACGAAGTCAAAGTAACTTTGGCAGAACTAGCAGAGGGCCCGATGAGGGGGGCGTCCGGTGAAGTCGCCGAGGTCACCTTTGTTTTCTTGGCCGCCTCCGCCAAGGACTCCGCTCCAGCCTTGGACTTCCGAGGCTCTGGAGCCGATCTCTTCTTCGGGTTGACCGTGCACTGCCTGCCGGAGCTGGGATTCACGTGGGATAGGTAGCACGGCAAACCGTCCATAGCTTGTTTTGCATGACAAAATAGGGAGACCGGTTAGCACAAACAAAAGCAAAAGAAATAATTCTATGCACAAAACTAAAAAAGGATTAACACAGCAACAGAAGATATACGAGGAGCCTGATGGAGCTCGGCGGGAAGCCCCGAAAGAATGGAGGCAACAGTTTTCACTCCATGTTCAGATACGTAAGACACGAGCCGAGAAACATGGCCGACATCTTCGGGGGAGAGGTCGTCTGGGTCGATCTGGTAGCTCATAGAATGTTTGTTGTGGTGGTCATCGATCCAGTATAAGGGAAACCTCCACTCCACCTCCTTGGACTCAGGCCCGTGAAGGAACCAAGGCTATAGTCCGTGCTTGGTGACCACTTTAAAAAAAAAACCCATTCTTGAAGTGTTTGAAGGACTCGGAAAAGGCATGAAAAAGCTTCCTACCGAGGACCCCCGAATGGAGGTCAAACTCTTCAGATCGGAAGACTCCTGGCCAGAACATGGCATAAAGGGGCAAAAGAAATAAAAGAATACGGTGGCAGTACAAGGGATGGGCTCTACAAAAGATTTGCAAAGCTTCTCAAAAGCAAGCATAAAACCCCACCCGTTGGGATGGAGCTGTGAAGGAGCTAGTCGGCGATAATTTAGAACAGATACTTGGAACTCGGTAAACGGGAAGCGAATACCGAGTCGGGTGACATAATCCCGATAGAAGAAAAAGAAAGAGGTGTCGGTTCCTTCACGAACGGAACATATCAGCTCCTCATCGGAAGGCGGACGAAGAAGGCAGTTAGCAGTGTCGCCCAAATCGAGTCTATTGATGTCGGCCTGGGATATTAGAGAATGCGTTGTCAAGACTACATGAGTAACCCACGAGTATTTTCGGAGTAGAACTTGAGGGGGACTCCCAGAAGCTGACTCCCCAGTGAAAGAGGGCGTCCGATCGGATGATGACGGTGACCCCATTTATACCTAAAACAGCAATAAAACTAAAATCAGAATCCCACCATTGTACCTTAAGCGTGCAAGTTACGCCGAGGAGGCAAATTGATAGGACCAGGACGAATCGGATTCTTAGTGACCGGGCTAGGAACTGAGGAGGACCTATCCGGGCAGGAGCCTAGGGTAGCGTCCGCCAGGGAATCCTAGCCGCTCGCGATATAATATGAGTTGGAGGCGAGACAATCCCAGCACGGGCCAAGGTATCCCTCAGGCAGGGATTCCGTACTTACGCGTGGAGGGGGCTTGTAATAGTTGAGAGGGTCAATCGGGATGGCTTCGGGGACATCTCGGCCTCATAAGTTCGGCGATTCGGGAATAGGACGAACATTTGAGATCCCCGCCGAGGCAGAGCGGGACCCCCCAGCGCTTCCCCTACTCGAACCACCATGGAGCAAGGCGCCCAACCTTTCCCCCTCAGGCAGAGGGGAACCCAATATCCAGTAACTGGCCCAAGGGAAACGGGCGCGTAGCGCCTCTTCCTCTTCTGGGATTAGTGCTTGGTTCGGAAGGGATGAAGGGTTAATCTTATCCATCAAATGCGAAAATTGGAACCTAGAAGAGGCAGAAAAGGGTTGATGAGGAAGCAGAAGATGCTAAAGCAAACGAAACTAGACAGGGGACATTCCTTCAAGAATGGGGGTATGCATCTAGTGAGAGGAACCCAGAATCCTGTAACTACCCAGAAGCTCTCACCGGAACTCACCCGATAAACCATAAACCCGAAATCCACACAGCAAAAGAAGGTATGATGGATGAAAACCATGAAACTATGAAAATAGTAACAGAGAAGAAGAAAGCATACCTGATTAGATGGGATGCTCGAAGGACAGTGATAAAGATTTGTTGGACCCTCTCAAAATAACCAAGATTCAAATATTTGTAGTATAGAAAACCTGGATCGTTTCTCTCAAGGAATTCACAGCGGGTCTAAAATCCACAATAAACACGATAAAACAGTAACCAGACTGGGGGAGTTTTCAATGTAATTAAAATGAAGCTAAGCTAGAACAGAATATAAGAAAACGAGATTAATCAAATAAACAAAAGATCAACCCAGGATTTCGAATTATACCACTTTCCTTCCTCAGACAAAAACAAATTTATAACTGAACTTGTGATCGACTCTGGACAAACCGAAATCTCTGCATTTGTCTAGAAATTCCCTCAACTGAACAATCGTTCAGAATTTGTTCGAATCAGTGACGTATCATTGTACGATCACACATTAATACTTTAACCTAGTTCGAACTACGTCCTTAGGAAATATCGATATAGGTTTTTAATCAAGAACCCAATCCAAATCCAAAAATCGAATCCGATTAAAGAATGTAGAAACGAGTTAGATGGTTACCGATTAAGCACGAGTCCTCTGGATAGTGGAATCCTTAATCCATGGGCCGATAAGAGAGATTTAGCCAAGCATGGCTAGGCAAAAGACAAAAGAAAAGATGAAGAGGATAGTAAACATGATGAACAACTCAGAGAAAATATAAAGCTTATGATTTAATCTAAAAAATCATAAAAGACGTAATGTAGAATGTCTTAGCGGCCGCCAACTGAGTTAAACTAAAAGGGAATGACGGCTAGGGGTTTTTTTTTTTTAAAAAAAAAAACTAGGGTTACAAAATAGGCCCAATATTAGAAGCCTCTAATAATAATTAGTCTTTTATTACAAAATTCGAGCCCAATAAAAATCCAGAAAAAAGTGTCTGTCTTTAGCTCTGATTTCGTCCATCTTCTTGTCTGAATCAGCCTTCCAAGTCTTCCTAACAATTGTATCTCTCTGAATCATCTAAAAAATGAAAGAAGAATCAGGCTAATCGGATATCTAGATCAAAATTTATGGTGAAAATACTAAATCACTATAAATCTGGAATTTAATCATAAAAAATGAATTAAATCCAATTAAAAGTCCAAAGCCCAATTAAGTAATAAAACCCATTATTTATTAAGTAAACACTCCTAAATTATTAACCAAGAGATACAAATAAATGAAATAATATTCAATTATCAAATTCCCCACACTTATCCTTTTGCACTCCCGGGCAAAATTAAAAGAAAAAGAGCAAAAGAAAAACATATTCTTTCCAACAATTGCCAAAACTTCAAGATTTGAATAAAGATCACAAAGCTTTTCAAGATCAACCAATCAAGACTGAATTTCTTTAATCTCAAATTATAAAGCATGGTAATCTCAATCAATGATGCTAACTACACAAGATGGTCTCTCATGGATACACTCAATCAATCTCTCAAGTGTATAGGGTAAATTAATGTATAACTCAAATTCTACTCAAGAAGATTGTCCTACCATAGGCTTGCTCAAGTTCTACTTCTCTACTACTTATAACACATGCATACAAAAATCAAGAGAGTTTGTCATTGAAGGTTGTAATGGGGTTAGGGTAAAGGTGTGAATAAGTATGGATATGATAGGCTAAACACCCAAGAAATTCAAAGAACATCAGTTTATAATAGCATATCAACTCAATCTCATTTTCTTTTTATTTTTCCTTCTTTGCTCTCTCTTTCTTATTAATTTACCCTTTTCTTTTCTTTTCTTTCTTTTCTTTTCTTTCCTTTCCTTTCTTTCCTTTTTTTTTTTTATAAGAATCACAATGACTAACATCAAACCAAAATCAGTGCCAAATGATGAATGATATAAAATCAAATACTCTCCCCCACACTTAAAATGTTGTACACCTGGACAACCCCCACACTTAAACAAAAACTAAGGTGAAACCAATGCTCAGTAAATTGCCAAGGTACGGGATAAAATGGTTTTACACTTGGCTTGTAATGTGGCTGAGAAAAGAATGAGTCAAAAAGGCACAAAGGGGCTGACAAAGGATAGATAATGGAAAGGAAAAGCTATTTTGGCCAAATGGGGAAAAAGAAAGAAAGAAAACAAGTCTCCATCATATTAATGCATGTAAGTGAAAAATTTAGTTTCAAAAAGAAAAGGAGCAAGTTCTAGAGAACAAATATCATGAGCAAGTCACACAAGAAAGAAAGAATGGTAAAATATAAAGTCCATTCATGCAGGCTCAAAATCTCACAAAGGTCAATACAAAATCATGCAGCCAGCATCCCAAAATTAACTACTAAGAAATATAATCCAAGAGTTCAGAAATTTAGCCCAAACAGAAGGATCTATCAAAACCAAGATGTCAAAGTTCACAAGATGTAAAGCAATTATAGAAAGAAAGTGTGGTGCTCTAATTTTTTTATTTTTTATTTTTTTTTAGAAAATAAAAACAAAGTGGGAAAATGGAGGAAATAAAAGAAAAAGAGAAGAGAGGAAGAAAGAAGAATACTCCCCTAGGGTCTTAGGGAGGAGAGGCAATTCCTGAGGCTCTTAGGGAGGATAGGTGGCATCAGTGAGGAGAATCTCTGCGTCCATAGGTTGCTTCTAGAATCCCTCATGAAACTGCTTGAGTCGATGCCCATTAACCTTGAAAGTTCTTCATGTGGGTGGATCACACAACTCAACAGCACCAAAAGGAAAGAGGTTAGTAATTAGGAAAGGGCCATCCCATCTAGATCGAAGCTTACTAGGCATAAACTTGAGACGGGAATTGAACAAAAAAACTTTCTGGCCCACAGAAAATTCTTTCCTCAGGATATGCTTATCATGGAATGCCTTTGTCTTTTCTTTATACAACCGCGAACTCTCATAAGCATCTAATCTAAGCTCATATAACTCTTGCAATTGCAAGTTCCATTCCATTCCGCATCGAGCCAAATCCATGTTGCCACCGCTTAATAGCCCAATAGGCTTGATCTCTAACTCAATTTGGTAGATGACACGCCTTACCAAAGACAAGCCGATAGGGGGACATCCCAATCGGAGTCTTGTAAGCGGTCCGATATGCCCACAAAGCATCAGTCTTACTCCAATCCTTCCCGGTAGAGTTAACGGTCTTCCGGAGGATTGCTTGATCTCTCTATTCGAGACTTCTTGACCATTGGTGCGAGGGTAAAGTTAACAATCCATACTTACGTAACAAAGCATTCATGCTTCGATTACAAAAGTGAGAACCCTGGTCACCGATAATAGCTCTAGGAATACCAAACCTACAGAAAATGTTAGACCGAACAAAATCCACCACCACAGAAGAATCATTAGTCCGGGTGGCTTTCGCCTTAACCCATTTCGAAACATAATCCACAGCTAGAAATATGTAAGTAAAACCATATGAAGCAGGAAATGGACCCATGAAATCAATACCCCAGGCATCAAAGATCTCACAAAATAGTATAGGGTTCTGGGGCATCTCATGCCTACGAGAAATACTCCCTACTCTCTGACAGTTATTGCATGACTTACGAAACAAATGACAATCATGAAATAGGGAAGGCCAATACAATCCACGGTCTAACACTTTCCTATCGGTTCTTTGTGGTCCAAAGTGACCACCACAAGCGAAGCATGACAAAAGTGCAATATGGAATCAAATTCATGATCGACACACATCTCCTAATTACTTGGTCACTACAAAATCTCCTCAAATAAGGGTCATCCCAAACATAATATTTAGATTCACTTTTCAATTTCGAGTTTGGGCCTTAATGGAATCGTCGGTAAAGCACCAAGAACCAATTAATTAACTAAATCCGCATACCATGGAATCTTACGTTGCGGTTTGTAGAAGTTGCTCGTCAGGAAAATCATCACGAATGAAGAAGGGATTAGAAGGAGAATGAGTGATGCGACTCAAGTGATCTGATATCAAGTTCTGTGCTTCACTTCTATCTCGAATCTCAACTTCAAATTCTTGGAGTAATAACATCCATCGAATGAGTCTAGGCTTAGCATCTGCCTTTTTCAAAAGAAACTTCAAAGAAGCATGGTCAGAGAAAATAATTACTCTACTAGCTAGCGAGATATGACCTAAACTTATCAATGGCAAACACTATAGCCAACAATTATTTTCGGTGGTGGTGTAATTAGATTGGGCGAGAATCCAAAGTCTTAGACGTATAGGCAATGACATGAGAGGCTCATCAACCCGCCGAGCTAAGATGGCGCCAACAACATAGTTAGATGCATCACACATAAGCTCAAATGGAAGAAGCCGATCGGGAGGTTGGATCACTGGGATAGTGGTCAGGCACCGCTTCAAAAGATCAAAGGCGGACTTGCAATTATCATCAAACACAAACTTCGTGTCCTTATGCAGAAGGTTGGACAAAGGTAGGGCAATCTAACTAAAATTCTAGATGAAGCGCCGGTAGAAGCCTGCATGACCAAGAAAAGAACGAACTTCCCGCACACATGTGGGGTAGGGTAAAGCAGTAATAACATCAATCTTAGCAGGATCTACTTTAATACCCTTACTGGACACTACATGTCCCAAAACTATGCCTGACTCAACCATAAAGCGACACTTTTCAAAATTTAACACAAGATTAGATTCTATGCATTTATTCAAGACTCTAGACAAATTATCCAGACATACATCAAAATTAGACCCATACACAGTGAAATCATCCATAAAAACCTCCATGCAATCCTCTAGAAACTCAGAAAAGATACTTACCATACAACGCTGGAAGGTTCCAGGGGCATTGCAAAGGCCAAAGGGCATCCTCCGGTGGGAATAAGTGCCAAAGGGACATGTGAATGTCGTCTTCTCCTGATCCTCAAGAGCAATATGGATCTAGAAATAGCCCGAGTAGCCATCTAGAAAACAGTAGTGAGACTTACTAGCCAACCGTTCCAACATCTGATCAATGAAAGAAAGAGGATAGTGATCCTTGCGGGTAACTTGGTTGAGAGTCCGGTAGTCAATGCATACTCTCCGGTACATTCGAACTCTTGTAGGGATAAGCTCATTCTTTTGATTAGCTACCACAGTCACTCCAGATTTCTTAGGAACCACCTGAACTGGGCTAACCCATCGGCTATCGGAAATGGGATAAATAATACCAGCTTGTAGAAGCTTAGTCACCTCTTTCTTCACCACATCTAGAATAAGTGGGTTCAAGCGTCTTTGGGGTTATCTCACTGGCTTAGCATCCTCTTCCAGTAAAATCTGACGCATGTACATGGAAGGGCTAATACCAACAATATCAGCTAATGTCTACCCAATCGCCTTTTTATTGGCCTTCAATAAGCTTAGCAGCTTCTCTTCTTGATCGGGTAGAAAGTTGTTGGCCACAATAACGGTAGGTTGCTCATTCACCTCTAAAAGGCATATTTCAAATGATTCGGGAGGGATTTCAACTCTAACTTAGGTGGTCGCTCGGTGGATGGAAGCGGCTTAGTTGGTTGCTCACCCGCAATGCCCGAAATCACATGCACCGAAACAAGTATAAAGCGTAAGCTGTGTTTAGGCGGCTCAATGTTAATGTCAGAATTCACTTCATATTCAGAATGGACATCAGAATCAGAAGTGACATCAGAATTAGAATTTAGCTCAAATTCACAATTCACATTAGAATCCTCAATAAATGCAGAACCACCAATCAAGTCAGAATCACCATATAATGCATCATTAATTTTAGTGCAAATAGGGCACCACTCATTCTCAGAACAACCACAAACACCAGATTCACACATAGATGCAAAATCAGGATAGTCAGCATACCATTTAGCAAGCACATCATCTACAGCATCATCAATCACATCAATGCACAAAATTGAATGCTCTTCCCTTGGATGTCTCATGGCATCAAAAATGTTGAAATTAACAAGAATATCACCAAATTCCATGGAAAGAGTACGAATACACATATATCTTAGTCTTAGTTGTTTTCATGAAAGGTCTCCCTAGAATGATTGAGGACCTATTATTAGGAGATTATCCTCCATATCTAAAATGTAAAAGTCAGCAGGGAATAGCAATTCATTTACTTTGACTAAAACATCTTCAATCAAACCAGTAGGATGGGCATTACTCCTATTAGCTAGCTCGACAATAACACCAGTAGGACGTAAAGGACCAAGACCAAGAGATTTATAAACACATGCAGGCATGACATTAATGGAAGCACCTAAATCTAGCATGCAATCATCAAATCTATAATTCCCAATAATGCAAGGAATAGAAAACATACATGGACCCTTGCACTTATGAGGCATGGTGGGTTGGATGAGTGCTGAGACATTCTAGTTTAAGCTCACTCGTGAAGTCCCCTTCAGTCGCCTCTTGTTCGTACATAGTTCTTTAAGAAACTTGGCATATTTAGGAACCTGCTTGATTGCATCTAAGAGAGGAATGTTGATCTCAACTTTCCTGAATGTCTCAAGAATGTCTTGCTCTTTTGTATTCTCTGCCAACTTCTTGGATTTAGTGGCTCTCTGAGGGAAGGGAAGAGGAATGGGAATGTCAGGTTCCTCGTCACTTTGCTTCACTACCTCTTTGTTTTTAGAGTCAATCTTCTCAACATCTGACTCTTTTTCTGATGTGTATTTAGTCACATCTGCAGCTTGTTTAGGCTCCTCTAATTGCTTGCCAGAACGTAGGGAGATAACACTCACATTCCCCTTAGGATTGGGAATTGTTTGTGAAGGAAGTGTGTTGGATCCTTGAGGTTGGAGCTGGTTCAATGATGTTGCCAATTGGCCAATCCGAGTTTGCAAACTTTGAATGGAAGTTTCGGTTCTTTGTTGAAACCTGCATAGTGTTCATGGCAAATTGTTTCATCATATCCTCAATGAGGAACTACTACTACTAGGTCGCTTGTCGCTTTGTGGAGGTGCACCTATGGCTGGCAAATGAGGTGGTCCTGGTAAAGGAGTTGCAGATTGCTGTTGAAAATTCTGCGGTCGGTACTGTCTTTGTTGATAATTTCCAAAATTTTGTTGATGCTGGTTACTTTGGTTCTGATTCTGGTTCCAACGAAAATTAGGGTGATTTCTCCGGCCCGGATTGTAAGTATTAGAAAATGCACTATTTTGCTGGTATTGTGGCTTTCCCGAAAAAACACCCACTGCAGCTACCGACTGATCTTGATAAGCGGGATCATGCAAGGTAGGGAAAGAGTCAGTAGAATGATAAGGGTCAGAATAGTACCCACACGAGTATCTAATCTGAGGAGGGGAAGACTGTACTGTCTGTGTCACGGCCAACTGCATCACTAGAGAGGTCAGATCATCAAGTCTATTCTCTAATCTCTGAGAATTGTACTGGGCTGGAGGTTCTTGAATCTGGTAAACAAGAACGATACTTATTTGCTTTGGTGCCAAACTCGCGAGAATTAGTAGCCATAGTGGATATCAACTCTCGGGCATCTTTAGGTGTCTTGCTGTCTAAGGCCCCACCACTTGATGCATCCACAAAACTTCTGTCTAATGGCAATAAACCCTTATAGAAGTATGTAATCAGTAATTGCTCAGAGATCTGGTGGTGTGGACAGCTGGCACACAATCGCTTGAACCTCTCCTAATACTCATACATGTTCTCTCCATTGATTTGTTTTATGCTGCTGATCTCTTTTCAAATAGAAGAACCTCTCTAGGAACAACCTCTGCATATCGGCCCAGCTCCCAATAGATGATGGTTGCAAATAATATAGCTAATCCTTAGCTACACCATCGATAGAGAATGGGAAAGCTCTAAACTTTATGTGGTCCTCATCAATTGCTTGAGGTTTCATCGTGCTACAGACCACGTGGAACTCCTTTAGATGCTTATGCGGACATTCACCTGCAAGACCATGAAACTTTGGCAACAAATGGATAAGACCAGATTTAAGTTCAAAATTAGCATTAGTAGCCAGTTCAGGATATTGGATGCATAAGGGTTGATAATTAACATCAGGTGCAGCCAAATCCTTCAAACTAGGATGAATTTCTTGTTCTGCCATAAAATCTGAGTTAGCAAAAGTGCTACTAGAATCAGTGTCAACAGCAATATTAGAACAAAAACTATCAACGAAATATCGAATCAAGTTCAAGTATGCTCAAAATGTTTAAAATCGAATTAAATTCGGTAGTAGTCCTACGACTCAACCTAACAACTCTTCTAGCAAAGCAAGAATTGTTCTTTCAATTTCAGGATCAAATTCTAATAAGTCTTTTGGATCAGTAGTACTCCTAGTACTCATATAGCATAGGCGCACAGAATTTGTAGACACACAAAAAGACTCAAAAACGAAAAGAAGACTCAAAAACACAAAAAAAAAAATTTTAGAAATTGACCAAGACAAGTCCAAAAACACTGTCAAATGATTTTTACATTTTTTGGGACTTCCACAGGACAACTTCTGGACTATTCTAGAACCTAAAAATCAAATAAAAAAACTTTAAAAAAAATTGAAAAAGTAGTCTAAAGATGGAATTTGGCTAAAATCTGAAGACCATAGTGCGGAAGCACTATGTTCTTAATTAAATACTATTTTCCTTAAGCTCACCAAAAATTAGCCCAAATCGAGTAAGTCAAACAATTTCGGAAATACCCACGGAGACCAAAATTTGAAAAACAACGAAAAAATGGTCTAAACGATGGAATTTGGCCAAAAAGGATCAGACAGAGCAAGCTGTAAAAATTTAGACTTCAAAAGGTAGACGGTACAAATTTGGCCAAAAAGGATCAGACAGCCCAATCTCATAATGACTAATTCCTTTGAGATTGGTGCGACCATTGTAAAAAAAATTTGTCCTTGGAAGGAATAACCACCTAACAGTTGAAAAAGTGGGAAAAAAATAAAATAAAAAATTAGGGATTTCGGGGATATTTAATGAAGGAGAAATGAGGTCGTGTGAGCAAGCTAGATATCGTGAAGTAACAAGTCTCTAACAAGCGTCAGAGTGATCTGGGTAAGATACAAATCTTCCCAAGATTAAATTTCTCCTTGACCATCAATAGGTTTTGTTAGGGAATTTATAATACAACCCAAATAAGCCTCAGCCTCACTTATTGGTATTTGAGCAATCTTAGAATGGAAACTACTCTAATCTATACTACTCTACTGTCAGTAAAAAGACCGATGCAAATTCCTCGGCAACGGCACCAAATTTTGATAAAGATTTGTCGGACCCTCTCAAAATAACCAAGATTCAAATATTTGTAGTATAGGAAACCTGGATCGTTTCTCTTAAGGAATTCACAGCGGGTCTAAAATCAACAATAAACACGATAAAACAGTAACCAAAATGGGGGAGTTTTTCAATGTAATTAAAACGAAGCTAAGCTAGAACAAAATATAAGAAAACGAGATTAATCAAATAAACAAAAGATCAACCCAGGATTTCGAATTACACCACTTTCCTTCCTCGAACAAAAACAAATTTATAACTGAACTCGTGATCGACTCGGACAAACCGAAATCTCTACATTTGTCTAGAAATTCCCTCAATGAACAATCGTTCAGAATTTGTTCAAATCGGTGGCATATCATTGTATGATCGCACATTAATACTTTAACCTAGTTCAAACTATGTCCTTGGAAAATATCGATATAGGTTTTTAATCAAGAACCCAATCCAAATCCAGAAATCGAATATGATTAAAGAATGCAGAAACGAGTTAGATGGTTACCGATTAAGCACGAGTCCTCTGGATAGTGGAATCCTTAATCCATGGGCCGATCGGAGAGATTTAGCCAAGCATGGCTAGGCAAAAGACAAAAGAAAAGATGAAGAGGAAAGTAAACATGATGAACAACTCAGAGAAAATATAAAGCTTATGATTTAATCTAAAAAATCATAAAAGACGTAATGTAGAATGTCTTAGCGGCCGCCAACCTGAGTTAAACTAAAAGGGAATGATGGCTAGGGTTTTAAAAAAAAAAAGCTAGGGTTACAAAATAGGCCCAATATTAGAAGCCTCTAATAATAATTGGTCTTTTATTACAAAATTCGAGCCCAATAAAAATCCAGAAAAACGTGTCTGTCTTTAGCTCTGATTTCGTCCATCTTCTTGTCCGAATCAGCCTTCCGAGTCTTCATAACAATTGTATCTCTCTGAATCATCTAAAAAGAAATAAGAATCAGGCTAATCGGATATCTAGATCAAAAGTTAAGGTGAAAATACTAAATCACTGTAAATTTGGAATTAAATTTTAAAAAAAAAATGAATTAAATCCAATTAAAAGCCCAAAGCCCAATTAAGTAATAAAACTCATTATTTATTAAGTAAACACTCCTAAATTATAAACCAAGGGATACAAATAAGTGAAATAATATTCAATTATCAGACTGAGAGAGGCAGCGAAAAGTGAAAATCACAGAGACGCTGTGCGAGCAAGGAAAAACCAGAGTCGTGAAAGTAGAGACAAAATGTCAAGTAAATTGTGAAGTGTGAGAAATGGAGGGAAATACGAAACAAAATGGAAGCGTCGGGGGTAAAAGAGACAATCCACCCTACTTGTAGGGGTGATGTACGACGCACACTAGAGGCATTGAATGCGCACAAAAACTGCTAACGGCAAGGCAGGGCGGTTGCATTCCCGAGCCAATCTAGAGGAGACAGGTGTCAGGGAGCAATGATGGCGAATGCAGAAAGACGCTGACCTCGAAATACAACAACACAGCTAGTGACACCTTGGGTCCTTGAGTACCTCGGACCCTATAGTACCACAGCTTTTTGGCCTGGACCCGGGAGACATGACAATAGGATCATCTAGCACCCCGGTATCAGCTCAGACCTTTGAGACTAGGCCTCGGGTCACTAAATCGGCCGGGGTCATCGGCAGCGTAACTCGGTCTGATAGCAGGATACATCCCGGCAGCTCAAAAGCTTGAACTACCGGGCTGGGGGGCAACTGTTACGGACCCCCATCAGGCCCAATACCGATGCGGCCCACTAAGGAATAGACCCAATCACGGGATCCTCCTATAATATTGGGAAATCCCACTATTATTTATAATATCGGGTATATCGGAATCCATACCTCGGATATAATATAACGGCCATAGATCACGATAGATCCTAGACACCGGACCGAAGGTACTATCTATAAATACAGGGGTCGACCCTTAAGGTGCACACGTTCTAACCTTGAACTATTTATATTCAGTCACATTGTACACACACAACACCCCCTTCGGCGAGAGCCTAACCTGTGTACAGTGATCCCACACTCTCCAGAATATCTACCTCATAGATATTCGGGCAAGTCTATTGATCCAATATCAAAGCATTAGTCTTCCAGGCTAGACATCTGTGTTCTACACCAGAACAGATATATTACCATAAAAATAGTAAATTGTGCGTAGACCAAGGATAAATTACGGAGGTTTTTTTTTTTTTTTTTTTTTAAAAAAAGAGCTCATAAAAAAGCTCCTATGAGGAGTTTATTTTAAAACTCTTTTTTCTTCATTATAAAATAAGCTCTTATAATTATAAGAGCTTTTGTAAAATCCTGTTTGGTTTAACTTATACTTATAAGGAGAAGATAAGCTAAAAATAAACTAGGATAAACAGGCACTAAATTGTTAGAAATGCAGCTACATAAATTACAATAAAGAGTGGACACTCAATAAGTTCAAAAGACATATATTTTAATAACAAAAGTATATTATAATAAAAATAATTACATTGTCATCATTTTAAAGCGCTTATTTTTTGGAATTACATCATAATTGCCTTATTATCATGAGTGACTGACACTCAATAAGTTCAAGTACATATGTATTATAATTGCCTTATTATCAAGGGTGGACACTAATTAGTTGCTCACATCAAAGACTAGACACTTATTATCAAGGGTGGACACTAACTACAGGGATTAGTTTCCCCTATGTAATTTCCTTTTCTTTATGTTGATTTCTTTTGTATAAAAAAAGAAAATATGCTCACATCAAAATTCAAGCAGGGGCACTTGCCCCCTTCTCATATGAGTGGGTTTGCCCATGGTGACAAAGCACCAAATGGTGACAAAGCACCAATAACACACAGTAAATTTAAATATTAATTTAAATTTTCATGCCTATCAAAAAAATTTAATAATTTTTTAACTTTTTTTCAGTTTTAAATATAAATATAAATTTTTATCCTTAGTTATCTCAATATATACAATTAATATTGATATATGTAGTATTCAATAAGACTCATACTATATTTTCAGTCATTTTTCACTTTTCAAAAATAATAATCTAAACATATATTTCCGTTGAAAAAAAAGTTACACACAAATGACTTTTATCCTAACACAGCTCTACAAACAAGCTTCTGCGTCTACGGCTGCTGACTCCTTTTTCTTCTTCGTCGTCGTCAACCAATCCAAGTCACTCTAGGATTCTCACTCATTATATGGCCTCCGATCAACATTGCATTCCCATGTTCTGAAATCAGTTTCAGGCTTCGATCAATCATCCCAATTGTAATCACAAAACAATGGCCACCACATTGAAAACAATCTCCGCCGCTCTCAAGCTTATCGACACAAAGAAGGAAAACCTTAAGAAGGCCTACGATGACCTCCACGCTGACTCACATCTCCTTTCTTCCTTCCCTCTCTCATGGTCTGAAATCGATTATCACTTAACTTCTTTCCAGAATTCGCTTACTCAACGTTTTCATCTCCTCGAATCCCTCGAATGCCAGGGTAGCCAACCTTGTTCATCAACTTCACCCGTTCCCACGCCAACCCAGAATCCAAATTCCCCGACCCAGAACCCTAAAGATCCGTCCTCGTCATCTTTACAGTCGTCAAGTCAAAATCAAAAGCTCTCTGGTGACCCATCTTCATCGTCAAATCCACCGGATCAAAATGGAGCAAACGTTGTACCTAAAAACTTCGTTGAATCGAGCTCGGTCGTGCCTAGATTCGATTTGTGTACTTTGTGCGAGAAGATGGATGGCAAGGGATTGAGGCAGTATGTTATTCTTCACGCGAAAGAGAAGACTGCCATTCAGGCCGAGCTTCCAGGGGCACTACGTTGTGCTCCAGACCCAGCCGCGTTGGTTCTTGATTCTCTTGATGGTTTTTATGGGGTAACTGACCCAAGGGATATGGAACAACGTAAGCATAGGAGGGCCTGCATTGTCTTATTGGAACAGTTGAGGGTTTTATCTCCAAATATAGGATTCAAAGAGAGAGAACAAGCCAAGATGATGGCCGAAAAGTGGAAAGCTAGTTTGAGGACTGATGGCGCGAAGACGTTAGAGGCATTGGGCTTTTTGCATTTTGTGGTGACATATGGGTTGCTCTCTGAAGTCGGCACGGATGACCTTGTTGATTTTACCGCTATGGCTGCTAACAACGATGAGGTTCCCCAGCTATGCCAAATTATTGGTTTGACAGAGAAAATTCCTGGTAAGATAATTGAAGTTGCATTCTTGAAGGAATATGGATAATAAGCTAGATTATTTTTTATTATTTGAACATTATTACGCAGTAAGAATTGATTTAAGTGTATATTGACGTTGGTATATGAGATTTTAAGTATGGCAATGGGTGGGTTAAAAGAGGAAATACATTGGTTAGCATCGTATCATCTAAAGATGCTTTGGTATATAATGAACTTGAAAAGTTCTGTCATTATAATTATATTTTATCTTTAAAATTTTCCCATTTACTAGCATAACATTCAGCAAAATGCTTTTTAATGTTGAAAAAGTGTTGGTATAATTACTGGTGTCAGTCATTTCAATTTTACAGATCTTGTTCAGAAACTTGTTGATAAGGGCAAGCATGTTTTGGCTGTCAAGTATGTTTTTGAGTTTAGTCTTGCTGATAAGATCCCACCAGTTCCCATCTTGAAAGCTTGTGTGGATGAGGCTAATAAACTTGCTAAAAGACTTCTCCAGGAAGGGAAATCACTGGTATGTATGTCCCCTGATTGGTGTCTCAGGCTGTGTGTCACTGAGTCATTCCGATATTTATTGAGGTATTTTTGCAGAATGAGGCCACAGCAAGAGAAATTCATGCACTGAAATCAGTAATAAAGGTTATTGAGAATCATAAGCTTGAATCTCAATAT
Source organism: Acacia melanoxylon (assembly GCA_019022615.1). Lineage (NCBI taxonomy): Eukaryota > Viridiplantae > Streptophyta > Magnoliopsida > Fabales > Fabaceae > Acacia > Acacia melanoxylon. Next base: position 3,778,699 of record JAFJYJ010000002.1, read on the forward strand.
CCACCAAAAATCCTTGAGCAGCAAATAGTGCGACTGAACATGCAGAAGTCAGATAGGAAACGTAAGATTCATCCTCAGTCTCAGCTTCAACAGAAACCACAGCAACAAAAGAAAAAGCAGCAGCAGCAGCAGGTTCAAAACAAGCATCCTTATCCTCAAACATCAGCCCAAGTTGGTCCTACGGCTGTCCAGAATATTGTTAGTGTTGCCAACTCAGCACTGCACCAGTACCAACACACTCTGGTCCAGCCTACAGGTTTGTTGTCAGAACAATTGAATTCATACATGAGCTCACAAGCTGTGCCATATGGAATGGTGGGTCAAACCTCCACCATTTCTCCTTATACAGGTCCTTCAGTTGGGCCTTATGGTTTGGCTGGTGTCCCAATGGGGTCCAGTGGCAATCCAACTCCAGGTGGTTCACATCTATATTCAGAGGCAAATTTGCAGTCTGGTTATCATGACAGAACCACTACTTATAGTGGTTATGGTCTTCAACAATATTACCAATCTCACTATCCTCAATAGTTCAAGGATTTGCTTCTCATTGCACTGAACTGTTGGGGGTGGTATTATAGTCTCTTTCTGACTTTTCACTGCTGGTGTCTGGTTATCAATGTCACAATCATAAAAAAACTGGAATTAGATTCAGTAATTAAGAATTGTGAGAGATTGCTTAGTTTCGCAATTTTGATTACTTGAATCAGTTTGTATCTATTAAATGACTTTTAAGCTGTGGTCTACTAAACTTCTCTTTTCTGAATGGAAGTTCGTGGTAGGATTTTTAAAGTAAGAGCTTCTTGGATAGAATAAGTTCATAATTGTATTAGCTAGTTTTGCTTGAGAATCACTTATCAAGTGAGTCTACTGCTTGCTCACCTTAACCTATATTTTCCATCTCCAAGGAAACTATAAAAAGGTCATTTTATTTAAAGGCTAGCAAGAGTAAATCTTGTCAAATTTTCTATCTGTGCTGGAAGTTACCTGGATTCTTACTTCCCTTTATTTTTTACATCTTTTGGTTGTCTCTCCCTGTAAACATAAGTTACCTTTATATTTTTCTCCTTGACGTCAAATTCCAAAAAGAAATGTGGTAATTTATTTCCTAAAACATAAGACCTTTGGGAATTACATATTTTGTATTTTATGTTCCTTTCAGTTCGGTATTCCCACTTCTCTCTCATCCTTATGCACCATGTCTATCTGAGGATGACAAAAGTGATGTTTTGTGTTGCTTGCTGTCTTCTTGTAAAGTTTTCTTTCTTGTCACACCATCTCTGTCTTAAATTTATTTGATATCACTGGTCATATTTCCTTGTAATGCTCCTAATTTTGGACCGGGATTTTTATTAAATGAAAAAAGAAGCATATTTTGTGCCATTCAAAGTTGTTTTATTTGAATTTTCCTTTGCTATAATTTGCGGTCTTAGAATTGACATTAAAACGATTATTTTATCCATCTTTATATCAATATTCTTGGTTTTGATGGTAAAGGGTGATTGATATAGGTTATGTTTAGTTCTCTAGTTATCAACTTTAGCTGGGAGTATAATGGGCACTCAAGTAGGATAGAGTGCTCTCCCTCAAAAGTTGAGTTGGATAACCAACCCACTTAAGTACTTTATAGAGTTGCCTATACTACTCAATGTGAGGCTAAGGAATCCATATTACCTTGTTCTCAATTGATGGGCATAGAAGTGGGGTGAAGAATTCATGGAGTTGTTGCAAGGATTGAGGGAGATGGAAGAAGACATAGGAGGGCAAGAGGTGGCTTACAAGCCAAGAAAGTGTTTATTAATAATTGATCAAAGAATTTTCCCTAACCTTAATTACTTAGGGCTATATATAGAGCCCAAAAGATTATATTTTTTAAATGAAATGTACTAATCCTTACAACTCATTACAATCCTAAGAAAAACCATTAAACTAATAAATTCCTAGCAAGAAAATATACAACATAATTTAAATAAAATAAAATCCATTAAGATGTTAAATTTATATTGTAATTATTCTTAATTAATTGAAATGCTCTTAGTCTTATATACAATAATCCTTAATTTATGAAAAATTAATATTATCTTCTCTTTTTTCATCATATGTGCCCAAAGGTAGATGTGAGGGTGGATCAACCTGAACATCTTAGTTTATCCATACTACTCAATGTCTCGATGTGGGAATTTGAATAAGCAATACATATATATTTTCTCAGATTATGTTCTCACAATCCATGCAACAATTGGGTTGTCAGCATGGGACACAGGTACTTTTCATTCGTGCCTTTCGAGTGATGAGCAGAACTAACTCAAATCAGAAAACTTGATTTTTTTTTATTTTTTTTTTTTTTATGACGTAGATGATGATTGATGAAACATCATAACCCCACTGGTATCTGATTGGGACATGCTATCAATCATTTATTCTTTCATAGCTGACGTCCCATTCAAGTATGACTTTTGTCATAGGTGAATTTCATAGAGCAATTTGGATGAGTGGAGACAGCAATCGAGTTGCATTTTGCTTGAAATTGTTTTTCCATTACCCCATTGTGGGCTTCTATATGTATTCCTCTGTGGAGTAAGCTATCATGATTTTACTTCTACCTCCTGTCCTAAAGGTTGGATCTAGTTTGTATTGCACTACAAACTAGATCTAAAATTTAGGACAGGAGGTGTATCACACTTGGTAATGTGTTAAAACAGCTATAATCAACAGAGATTGATCTTCATAGATGATTCTATTCTTGTATCTATCAATTCCCCTATGAAGAAATAATCCCTTCTTTGATGAAGTTAGATCAGGCCACTTGATTACTAAACTTCCACAATTCGCTGCATTGGTTTAAACCATTAGAATATTGTAAGATTGATCTTGTAGTCACTTCAGAGAAACTGGTGCACAAAGTTTACCACTCTACATCCAGATGTGGTTTCAAAGTTGTTGGATTATTTGTAAGATTGATCTAGTAGTCACTTCAGAGAAGCTGGAGCAGAGTTTACCACTCTATATCCAAATGGATCAAACGACATCACTGAGCCTTGTCAAAAATCAAATCTCGGGATAAATTGTTAATCAAGAGATCTCACTTAATAATCTCATTGAGCGTTCTCTTCAGTCTTCTTCTACCCTTTTTAATTGGGCTTCAAATAACTTGATCTACCCTTCTCACTGGTGCATCTAATGGCCTTCTCTGTACATGCCTAAACCACCTCAGACGATTTTCTACAATTTTTTTCTTCAATAGGAGCCACTCCCACCCTTGCTTGTATAAGTTCATTAGAATCTTATCTTTATGTGTATGATAATACATCCATCTCAACATCCTCATCTCAGTTATCCCTACTTTGTGCTCATGTAGCCCCATCACAGCCTAACATTCACTACCATAAAGCATTGCTAGTCGAATAGCAGTACAATAAAATTTTCCTTTGACTTTATCAGGTATTTTTCGATCACAAATAACTCCGGTAGCTTTTCTCCATTCAAACCACCCAGCTTGAATTCTATGATTATCATCTCCATCAATTTCACCATCTTATTGTAGAATTGATCCCAAATATCTGAACTTTGTCACCTAAGGAATAACCTATTCTCCCAATTTGACCTCCAAATCACATCTTACTCCCCTCTTATAAAAATTGCAATGCATATATTCTATCTTACTGCTTCTCAGTCAGAAATCTTTTGATTAAGGTTCTTCTCTTGACTCAGCCACAAAAACAATTTGAGAGGCATTTGGTGTTTCCAAATTTGTTGCCTGGTATTACCATGAAACAATTTGCATGCTCTGCTGATATATGATTTCATAGACTTGTTTAACAGCAAATCTGCCGGACCTGCATCTGATTATGTCAAGATATTAGCTTCACTCTGCATTTTTTGTTAAGGTGATCTAGTAAATCATGATTGGTGCCGGACCTGCATCTGATTATGTCAAGATATTAGCTTCACTCTGCATTTTTTGTTAAGGTGATCTAGTAAATCATGATTGGTAATAAGTTGATTAAATTAACTGTGGAAACATCTAAGTGTGCATGCGCTCATGCATGGGTGTTTTTCAGTGATGCTTTTTAAATGTTTAAGTAGCTGTCTGTTTTGTTTAATTTACATATATTGTAGAATAGATTATAGGATTTCAACCGATGGCCAGTGGAAGGGGCTAGTCCTTCACAACATAGCTAACCAAGGTTCGAATCCCTGTTAAGAGAGAGATTTACATTTAGTGCCTAAGAGTGACATGGTTGCCTTCAATAGGATGATATTTGTGCTTGAAAAATAAAATGAATCGGTGATAGAAGTTCGTATTATTGCTTAGAGTGTTCTGATTCTATGCTGCTAGTCTTGTGATAAATATGACCATTCCTGGAGTTTTTGCTTATTCATTATTCTCTGGCATCTGGAGTCTCCTTGCTTGGTCTCTAACCGGAGAAATTTACTGGCTCTGTACATGCTTCATCAGCTCATGCTTTTTCTGTCTTCTTTCCATTAGTTCATGACCATCTAAGATGGAGAAGTAGCAAAAAAAAAAAAAAAAAGGTATTGGGAAATATCAATACTGTGGTCTCTTAAGGAGGCATCAAATTTTATCTTTTATTTATATTCCTACATTTATATAGTTGGTGTCAAGATGATGGAAAAATATGTGCCTTTGTTTCAAGTTTATATTTTATTTTTATATTCATATCATTTATCCCCTTCCTCTTTGAATAACATCATTCTACCCATGAAAGAAAAGGTTCGAATCTGAAATCAGTTATTTTTGTCCCTGAAAGACGTGAGATTGTGGGGTATATAAGTTATGCCTCATGATATTTTGCTAGTGATTTGATATGTAACAATTTAACTTGTAAGACCTTGTTTTCTACTAGTACTTTGTATGAGATGTTGATGGATCCACGTATTTTCAGTGTAATCCTTGAAGCCACTCTTCACCTTTCTCGCTAACTGGGAGTATAATAAATAGGTTTGATGTTTTTGTTTTTGTTGTAGAATTTTTTGTTTGCCACACTTACATAAAAATGAGTGGGTCTCATTGTAAAGAGAAGAAAGAAAATATATTAATGGGATCCACTCACTTTTATGTGAGTGGCAAAAATAATTTTTTTTGTAGTAAAAACAGAAATATTAAACCCATAATAAATAGCTGCAAACAAATGGAGAGAGAAACGAGATCCAAAATGATTAAGAGAGGAAGTATCAGAAGAAATTAATTGAATAATTAAAAATTAAATGTGTTGTGAATGAAAAATAAAAAGTCCAACCAAATGACCAAAGGATGATCTTGGGGGGAAAACCATTAGAGGATGATTTAATGGAAAGAGTTATGGTCGCTGAGTTTTTCGCTTTATATATATATATATATATATATATATATATATATATATATATAAGACTGTTATGTAGATTAAACGAATAAAAGTGAGGACCACAACCATATATACACTTTTCCATTTATCCTCTTATACTTCTAATCAATGCCCATTCTTTCCATGACCATTCAAATGTGGCGCACGTGTCTCATGGCACTTAGACTATGTGATAAGAAATTCAAATCGTTAGTAAAGGTTTTTGAGTTTGAATCTTATTGGAAAAAAGATTTTATACATGTAAAAATAACAAATGTTGAATTTTCATTTAATTAAAACGAAACTTGATTTTATTTTTTTTGGTAAAATGTGATAGGCCTCAGCCCTTATGTATTAATAGTAACTAAAAGAGGATCAAGTTTAGTACAATCAACCATTGTCCTTATAGTATCCGGACAGTCATACAAGATAGAAGATCGTGATATGCCTTCTTTTGTCAGAACATCAGCTAAAGTATTTTGCATTCGAGGTATGTGCTGAAGGTGAACCTCCCAATCTCTAGTTAGCATTGTTTTGATTTGCCAGAAAATCATATTGCTAGTTTTTATTTTTTATATATATAAATTTTAAGAAAGGGGTTGAGCTCATTCATAGTCCAAAAGCGGTATTTATGGCTTTACTCCCCAGGATATATAGGACTAAAAGTACACATGCCTCCACCTTAGCTTGTGTTTCCACAAGTTCATATCACCTAGGATGTTACACTCTTACCGGCCTCGCTCTCTCGGGTGGTGAGTTAGATGAATCCTTTTTACTTATTACATTTCCCTTAGTTAATTATTCCATTTTTACAAACATCAAAGTGTTACACAGCAAATCATATGATCGGTTTGGACAAATACGTAATATTGGTAAAAATGCAATAATAAAAAAGTAAATAGTCCCTATAGGGTTAAGGTTCAGTAATCCAAAGTAAGTACTAAGCAGTAAGTAAAAATATACAATCATCCAAAATATAAGATACAAAAATGATAGGGCATCCTCTTTTTCTTCCATCCCAAACTCCATGCCCTCACCTCTTTTCTCCGAATCAATTCAACCGGAAACACCTGTATTTCTAGCACGGTCTGGAGTTCAAGATTGAGCCCCAGAGTAATTGTTAAACTTATATACAATATGTATGCAATCCACAAATAGGAAAATCACAACAACAATGACAAACATACCACATGCATTCAGAACACACAATCACATCGGCCAGCCTATAAACATAGACCCCAATTCTACATCGCTAGGAATAGTAGCCAGGGCCTCCAACCCTAACTACACTGAATGCATCATCGGCTCGGTAGCGACCCAAGGACACACAGTCCACTAGGCCCTACAGTAGCGACCCAAGGACACACAATCCACTAGGCCCTATAGTCCAAACACATGTCTCACTCACGAGATATGTTCCTCAATCATAGCACAATAAACATGCAAAAGTAACATAGAGTATACGAGTAAATAATTATTACCTGACACTTGTCCAAAATTTATAAATTTTTCTCAGTGGCTGAAAATTACTCCGAACACGCACTGACCCTAAATAAAGCAAATAAAGTTCATTTTATTCACTTATGGAAACTCTCCTCTTAATTTCATGGAATTCGCCCATTTTCCCAAAAATTCTAGAAAATATGCCTTAACTTCAAAAATTCATAATTAATTCTAGAAAATTCCTTTTGGCATGATTCCAATGGCCATTAGCCCTTGAAATGTCTAGTTTTTATTAAAAATACTTTCAGAGGCCACACAAATTCGCAGGATTTTTCTATGTAAAAACTTTACTTGCTGGTCAGGAACAAAAATCCAGTATTTGGGCTATTTTCAAAAATCCATTTCTCCCAATAAATACCTCGAAAAATTGCAAAATTATATACCAAAATAAAGCACCAGATGTCTAATTTAAGCTTGTGAAATTTCATGGTTATCAGACATCGTTTACTATTTTTAAGCCTTTTGCCAAACACGACTGCCTAGAATTCATAGAAACTGGCAGATTCCTTATTTTTTGAAAATTAGAGTTTTTGAGTTCAAAATCATGTTTCCTACTTGGACCCTTACAAAATTTCGTCCTAAACACTTTGGGACCATAAAAACACAACATATCTTCATGTATACAGATCTGTACAAAAATCACTCCACAATCGTATTTATTATTTTAGCTTCGTATTCTTTCGTTTCTTGGCTTAATATTTCCTTTGACACCTGAATCTCTTCTTACCAAAACATTAATCTTTTAGTCAGCCTTTTTATGGAAATTACTCAAAATCCCAAAACACAAGCCACAACAAGCTAAGCTAGTGACTTACTCCTCATATGTCTTGGTTCCACTTGGATTCTTCTTCTTTATGCCACGCAGCCTTGAGCATAAAAGAATCATAAGAATATTAGATGAAAGATTGAAGAAGGTAGAAGGCCTGTTTAACCAAAACTCACACCTACTTACGTTGTTCTTCAACTTGAATGCCTTCTCTTTCTTCCTTGTGTATGAGCTTGCTTTCACTCTTTCCTCTCTCTTTTACACAATTTGGGGCAGCCAAATAAGGGCTGATAAGTCCTTAAAATAATGGCCATTGGTTATATAAAATACCCATGCAAACTATTGTCCAATGGTCCAAAGTGTGTCCTAGGATTTTGACTTGTTCTTCTTGCTTTTCCTCTAAGTTTTCCTTGATTTTTCTTTGGCTTAAATGGGCTGCACGAATCTGCCCTCTTTTTTATCAGATTAATTGATTGTCTCACATGTACTTTCGTTTTAAATTTAGGTCTTATACAAAGTACAAGGTAGTTGGCTTTCAACTCAGTTTTTGACCTTGGCTTCTTGTAGTTATGACTTGATTTTACTTGCTCTTTTGGCTTCCAGCTGGGCGAAATTATTAGGGCAAATAAGTCATCAGATTCTTGTCTCAATTTGCTTCAAAAACAAGCCTCTCCTTGGTCTTTGTTGGTCCTCTTTTATTGGCTAAATTTTTCCTAAGTCTTGACCTCTTACTTTGGCTTCATATTGGCTTTGAATTCGTTTAAATCAGCTTCTTACCTCTCTTGATGTGGCTGATCGAAATTTCATGCTTGGAGGAGAAGAAATGTGACTTCCATTTGCCTTAAATTGCTCTTGTACTATTGCCCACTAAGAGTCAAATATGAGTTTATAAGTTGCCACTTGTCCTCTTAGGTTTAATTGCCTTTGTTTTTGCATTTTTCATGGGATTATTGTGCAAGTTTCTCTTCTTCTCTCTTGTTGCCGGCGCATATGGGCCTTGTGGGGGAAAATTTTTGCTTTTCATAATGCCTCTTGGACTCTTGTTCAACAAGTTAGCTTATGTCATCTTAATGATGTGGGTTTAGTTGGCTTCAATCATAAGTCATAGTTCAATTATCATTGATTTCCTTTGACTTCCAACTATCCCTTCCATATGGAAAATATTTTGATCTCATGTCCCCTTCAAACCATGCGAAATTCCTAGGTCAAAGGAGACAAAATATAACTTTGCATTTTCCTTTCCTTTTGGCTTATTAATTTGAAAATTTAGTCACTATTGGAGTGACTTACACATTGTCTCAAAACTCTAAAATCATTTGGTTAATATGCCATTTTGGCTATTTAATTAAATTGAAATGGTTCCATGATAAGTAAACAATTCAATTGTAGCGAAAACCCTCTCAATATTTCATTAATATATGCTCTATACATTGTTTGTAAAAATAGGGGTGTTATGTAGGATGCCTCCTCCAGCGGCTTGACTAACTCAAGATTAAAGCTCTTTTCTTTGATGATAATGTTTGACCCCTTTCAGTTGAACCAAGACGAGAGGTAAACCATACTGCTAGTTGAGGCACCATTCTTATGAATTAGGTTGTCCACTTTAATTTGGAGTTTGATTCAACAATAATCTTTTTAAAACCTTCCTCCCAAGCAAGCCTAAGCCTCAGTAAGACAGCTCATTCCTTTGCTTCGCCTTGTCTTGTCGGGTTTGAACCACACTGAGTGCAACGTGTTTTTTGAGGTGGACTTAATAAGACTGTGGCATACTATTGCACAATGTCTCGCAGTTGGGCTCATTGGTGGGTTATTTTAATGTTACTTGCTCTTTAGAAGCCCAACGCTTTTGGTCTGAATTTATTAGATGTATTCTAAGCTTGGAGGCATGTCCTGACTTTAGCGGGATACCCCATCTAAACTTTTTAATATAAAAAAATTAAAAAATCTCCAAGTTTGCACTTTGATGAAGACCTTAGTTGGTTAAACGGGCTTTCTTATTATGGATTAATTCACCAAATGAAATGGCCTGGAATCAAGCTATTATGGACCTTCTTGATCCTTTGGTCTGAGTTGCCTATCAAATAGACTTGGGAGACCCCTCTTGTCCTCCACAACTTCAGAACCATATGAGTGTCTTTTCCCACTCCCTCAACAAGACCAGCATGATAATCACAACCAAATGGCGAATCAAAGAGACAGCGATCGTGAGTCCAATGCTGCTACTATCCTCATGGCTTCTAACGCTCAAAACTCGGAAAAGATTTCGGTCAGAAGCATCATCTCTATTTTATGGTCTTGGTTACGTTCTGTGGTGTCTTCAATTTCTAAACCTGGGCTAATTATTGGGGATTTGAATTAAATTTCTGGTCTTAATGATAATCTTAGTGCTTCATCTTCTGTTGTGGGTGCAGATTGTTTGCGTAATCTCATCAATGAAGCAATCTTTTTGATATCCCATCAAAGGGAGGATGGTATACACGAACTAAAGGTTGGATTAGTGTTTTACCTGATTATAGTGGGATTCTGTCACAAAGTGTTCCTGCTGGACCACATAACTCTAGACCCAATATGTCAGTCCATAACAGAATGTATTGGCTCATGGGCATTCAAGAATAATTTCAGACTGAAAAATATAAGACAAGCTCTTAGGCAATGGAATAGGGAATCAGTAGGCAGAATTTCTTTTTAACTTTAATAGATTAGAAAAAGAATTACAAGTCTAGCATGAGAAGGGAGTGCTTTCTACTTAGGAGCAAAATATGTTGAATTCTTTAAAATCCTCCTTAGAGTTCTGGTATGACTGTGAAGAAGTGTTTTGGTCTCAAAGTGCAAGACAAAACAGGTTACTATATGGTGACAGAAATACCAAATACTTCTATAGTTTTGCTTCTTCCAGGAGGATGAAAAATCTCATTTTTCGGATCCAAAATCTGAATGGTCAATGGATTGAGGATTATCAAGAAATTAATCAGGAGGCCTTGAATTATTTTAAAGAAATTTATACAAATATAAATCAGTTTGAGGCTTCACGGGTGGATCAAACCTTGTCCAACATCAACTTACTGAGATTATCCTCTCAGCACCTTGCGCAGCTGAATAGACCTCTATCATCCAAGGAAATTGAAACAGCGGTCTTCCAAATCAAAGAAGATAGCGCCCCTCGAGTAGATGGTTTGCATGCGACGTATTATTGCTATGGTTTCCAAATATTTTCTACAATATATCTGCTCAAGGAGCTTAATTGGTTCTTTATTGTTCTAGTTCCAAATTGTAATGGCCCAACTACTTTAAAGGGTTTTTGGCCTATTACTCTCTCCAATGTCATATATAAATTGATTTCCAAAGTTTTGTGTCATTGACTAAAGGAGATTCTGAGTGATATGATAAATTCTAACCATAATGCGTTTCTAAAAGGAAAATTAATCACAGTTAACATTATTCTTGCTTCTGAGTGTATGGCCAAAACTCATGGTACTCGGTAGAGCAAGAATGGTTGGTGTGCAATAAAGTTAGTTATTGCCAAGGCTAATGACAAGGTTTCCTAGCCTTTCCTACAAAAAATCCTTGAAACAATGGGGTTCTCGCAGTAGATGATCCAATTGATCATGCAATGTGTCTTGCCAAGTGATGATTAATGGCTCCCCTGGAAGCCCTTTTGCTCCTTCTCAAGGCCTCGGAAAGAGGGATCTGGTTTCCTGCTATATGTTTTTTTATGTGCTAACGTATTATCATGCATGATTCATCAGGCAAAAAAATTTCATTGGTGGAAAGGCATTCGTGTTGCTCGACAAGCTGAACCTCTGATTCACCTGATGTATGCTGATAATACCCTTTTATTTTGCAAGGCCATAAAGAAGGATTGTAGAATCGTCCGAGCCATTTTTATTAGAAGTAACAATTAGCGTTGTATAATTATCATTGTGGTCCCTGTATATTGTGGTCCCAATATTCTGTTAGTCTACACATATTGTAAATCTTGATGCATATCTGTCCAGGATAGTAGTGTGATACGTGTCATAGTATTATACGCTTAGTCAATATTTGTGTAACTGTAATATTCCTCTGGATTCTTCTATTGCTTGCTATATATATGAAGGTACTCACTGTGCATTACAGTGCGTCAGTATTACACAATTCTTCTCTTGTTTTTCTATCTTGGTATCAGAGCAATCATGGCTGACTCATCCGCCTCTGCTTCTTCTGGCGACTCAGCCTCACGCACAAACGCCAGAGCCTATTCACGATTCAGTTCCTCAAGTCAGACCACCGCGATCAAGCTGGATCGCGGCAATTTCTTGGTCTGGGAGTCTATTGTTCTCCCTTTAATCGAAGGAAACCAGCTCGAAGGGCATATCGACGGTATGATCTCTGCTCCTGCGAAGCTGCTGTTCGGAACAACCGGTGGTACTAGGCCAAATCCTGAGTATGCCGAATGGTACTCCATTGATCGTATGTTAGTAGGATGGCTGCGTAACACAATGACATAGGACGTCGGTGTGCAGCTCCTCCATTGCAAAACTGCCCAGGAACTTTGGACAGGAGCCAGAGACCTCACCTGCGCTGCGACAAAGGCACGCGTAATGGTTGTTAAGAGTGAACTCCACAACACTCGCAAAAATGCGATGACTATGGAAGATTACCTGAATAAAATGAAGAGCCGATCTGACCAGCTTGCTCTTGCCGGATCTCCTGTTGCCACCGATGATCTCATTTTGCATACACTGAATGGACTTGACAGTGAGTATAATGCTATAGTGGTTAAGTTAATCGATATGCCTGATTTGTCCTGGGTCGATGCCCAGGCAGCGTTACTCTCTTTCGAGACTCGCCTGAATCAACTGAGCAATTTTTCGAACCTTTCCATTCAACCCGTAGCTCATGTTGCTACTACTCGAGGTTTGATTCTCAGAAAAGTCATGACTCCAACTCCAGCCGTGGAAACTGGCGAGGAAATTCCCGTGGTTACAGAGGCGGAGGAGGACGCTTCCGTGGACAACGCCGTGGTGGCGCAGCGGCCGCCCATACTGTATTCACTGCCAAAAACCAGGTCACACGCTTGCTAATTGCTATTACCGTGAGAACAATGGATCCAATGGATCCTCTGCAAGTTTTTACACTGGGCCGCAGGCCCATTACGCTAATGGTCCAGATAGCTATAATGGACCGCAAGCCTATTATGCCAGCCCCTACTCTGTTGCAAACCCAGCATGGTATGTGGATAGTGGAGCCAATTACCATGTGACTCCGCATCCTGAACAGCTAGATGAACTCACTGCAGATGGTAAGTTTCGTTACCTCACTACATGTACTGGTGAGAAGAGCCAAATTCTAGGTGTTGGCTCCACCATTATACCATGCAATCGTTCTAAATTATTTCTCAAGGATGTTTTATATGTCCCTACAGCTACTAGATGAGTGTTAACAGGCTAATCAATGATAACAAGGTTGATGTCTCATTTACTAATCATGGCTGTAATGTGAAGGACCCGGTGACAGGAGAGCTTCTAATTCAGGGAACACCAAAGGAAGGCATGTATCGGTTGATGGAAAGAAGAACTGAAGAGAGTCCCCAAGTACTGATGGCAGCCACTACCAACTCTGGGAATCAATTTCTGAAATGGCACCATGCCTTGGGACACCCTAGTGTTAGGATTTTGAAACAGATTTTACATAAATGTAATGCAAAAGTCACAAATATTTCTGATGATATTCATGTTTGTGAAGCTTGTCGGTTAAGGAAATCAAAACTTTTGCCCTTTTCACTCTCTGTTTCACAAGCTTCTTTTCCTTTACAATTAATTCATATTGATTTGTGGGGACCCTCCCCTGTTCAATCCCATGGTGGTCATCGGTTTTATATGCATTTTGTGGATGACTTCAGTCGGTTTACCTGGCTATATCCTTTGAAACACAAAAGTGACGCTATCCATGCTTTTAAACACTTCAAGGCATTAGTTGAAAATCAATTTGATTCCAAAATCAAAGCTATACAGTGTGATAATGGAAGTGAGTATAAACCATTCATACTTATAGCACAAGAGGCAGGCATCAACATGCGTTTTACGTGTCCATATACCTCTGCTCAGAACGGTTGAGCTGAAAGGAAACACCGTCACATTGTTGAAATGGGGTTAACACTGCTTGCACACTCTGGAATGCCCCTAAAATATTGGGTTGATTCTTTTCAGCATTTTGTGTTTCTCATTAATCGTTTACCATCGCCATTATTAAGAGATCAAACTCCTCTGTTTCGTCTTTTGAAAGCAGAACCAGATTACAAGAATATGCAAAGCTTCGGTTGTGCCTGTTACCCTTGCCTCAAACCATATAACACACACAAGTTTCAATTTCACAGTCAAAAGTGTGTCTATATTGGTGTTGCGTCTCATCAGAAGGGTCACAAGTGTTTAAGTTCGACAGGTAGAATTTTTGTCTCACGACATGTCGTCTTTGATTCTAATCAGTTTCCATTTCGAACAAGCTTTCTTCATCAATCTAGCATGTGCAAGGATCAATCCAATTCTGTTCCATTGATTATCGAGAGCAGACTGAATTCTATGTCAATCGATTCTCTCCAGGATCTGTCGTCTTCATCCTCTGTTTCAGATGATCCACCTGCTCCACCGGAAGTTCAATTACCAGGCCTGGTCAATGAACCTGTTGAACGGTCTGTCGATGAGCCCAATCAAGAAGCTGAACTCAACATTTCTGATGGGCCTGTTTCACGTCATCACATGATGACCCTGTTGTTGGTTTTGATTAGTTTTGATGATGTCTTATATAGATGTCATTCTTAAGAGCAAAAAGGTTGCACACTACATTTACATTATACTTGGACTAATTCTTATATTTAATGTAGATGTGAAGTTTAATGATGGAGAATAATCAAGAAAAGAGTAGAAATAAAGGAAGAACTTGTTTAATGGAATGAGAAAATCATTATACAAGTTCCTAGATTGATTCTAGAAGTCTCCACGATGATATAGAAGTTGGAACGGCTCAATTCGGAGTTAAAATGAGTGAAAACGAGTTACAAGTTCATTCCTGAAGCAATTCTCGAGAATGCAATCAATTCCTGAAGCAATTCTCGAGAATGGTCCTGAACATGTGAAATTTGGAAGCAATTCTCGAGAATTGAAAGTCCATTCTCGAGAATGGTTCTCGAGAATGCTATTCGATTCTCGAGAATGATCGTGCTTCAAAGATACTCTGTTCTGCTCTGTTTTGGCGACCTTGAGTAAATCAACGATATCTCCCAAACCAGGAATTGGATTGACATGAAACCAGAGGCATATTAAACTAGACATCCAACACGTACTGTTAACAAAATTTCAAGTCAAAATGAGGCCAGATGAGAGAGCTATGATTTTCGAAAGTTGGAACACAAATCACCGTCACAGTCCAGACCAACCTTCGGTGTTTTGAGTGTAACTCACAAACGACAAATCGGATTGCGCTGAAATCGGTGCCATTGGAAACTAGACTCAAATACATTTTCAAAACCATCAAGAACACAGAAAATGAAGATTAATTGAAGAAGTTATGATGTTTTGAAATTGGTAGTATGTTCTGGATGCTTTGCGAAGTGTTGATTAAGAAGAGCCTACATTCATCCTATGATAACCAACGAAATACATCAAGTTTGGGCTGATTCTTCTTGCAATGGAAAGAAAGCTTGAAGAGATTTATGAGCATGAGAGCTTTGACAAATTTGCTATCTCTTCTAATTCCCGATGTGATGTGCAGGTATCAATTCTTGAGAACTATCTCAAGGATTCTCGAAATTCGAGTGGTTGCTAATCGTAATTCAATCACAGCAAAGCAATTCTCGAGAATGGGTATTGCATTCGGAGAATGGTTCTCGAGAATGCACCAGCACTCTCGAGAATGATCGAATCCGAATCGAGAATCGAAGATGTCTCTCCGGTGATTCCGAGAATTGAGAATCCATTCTCAAGAATGGTTCTCGAGAATCGCAAGTGATTCTCGAGAATGGTCGATGGCTTTATCGATGCATTCCGTTTCGAAGTGACTCTCGAGAATCGAACTAATTCTCGAGAATGGTTCTCGAGAACCGAAAGGATTCTCGAGTATTAACGAATGCTTAAGCGATATTTGCTTTGTGTGTATGCTTGTTGCTTGAGTGATTCTCGAGAACTAAGAATTAACTCTCGAGAATGATTCTCGAGAATCATTGGGTGATTCTCGAGAATGATCGAGAATTGATCAATCTTGATTGATTCCTTATGCGATTCTCGAGTATAGCTTGCATTCTCGAGAATGGTCGAAAGACCCATACCAGTTGGACAAAGAAAACGATTCATTTGTAACTTTATTTAAATGATCTATTTAATTGTTTTAATTCTTCAATACATCATTCTACATTAACTATGATATCATTAATCATCTTCCTAAGTATTTTTCAGATTCATAGTCAAAGTTTCACATTCGAGATGAAGAACATGCGAGTATTAGCCAACAACGATGTTTCGGGAATACTCGAATGAATACTTGTATCGATGAACCGAACCCAACTATAACTCATTTGAATAAATTGATTATATAATAATATCCTCTTGAATCTTATTATATGCTAATCATCTTTGTGAGTGGCTTTCGAGACATTGAATCTCGGTTTAAAGCATGACAGTCGGCGCCGAAAGTATGGAGAAGCAAAGCCGACATGACTCGGAGGACCCATAACTAAAAAGCATCTTTAAAGTTTCTCTTCACTCAAGGTCACAACTGTAAAGATGACCCAACTAAGGAGACATTTGATTATGGGTGAGCGAGAAGACGCAAGTGCTTCAAAACAATCAACGGACGTTTAAATCTCTCCAACGAGACATTTAACAAAGTAAAAATAGCGGACAACACATAGAGAAACACGAGACGCTCCAATAACCATTCCCAACGGTCGAATGCTCAAAACAAAATAACTTCAACATTCAAATCCTTCCAACGGTCTTCCAGCTCCAACCAATATAAATACACGAAGGTTTGAATTCTTCAATGGTGGAATAGACGAATACACAGACAAAGCATTAAAAACATTCAATCTACATTCTGTATATATCTTAGGATATCATTGAGCTTCAGTGTTTATCATTTATCTACTCTGTGAGAGAGTCTTATCATTTGTTTTAATCTTGAGTGTGGGTGTATCAATTACAACTTGTAAGGGGGAGTGAGTCCGAGAGTGAAAGGATCATCCTTCGTTTACAGAGTGTGTAATTGTGTCCACGGTTAGTTGGTTACAACTTGTAAAGAGGAGTAAGTCCTAGTGAGAGGATTACTCGTGAGTTACAGAGTCTGTAATCAAGTTTAAAGATAGTGAAATCCCAGAGTGTTTCTGGGGACTGGACGTAGGTCAAGAGTTGGACCGAACCAGTATAATCTCTTGTGTTCATTGCTCTTCTCTCTATCTCTGTTTTAAGTGTTCTTGAGCAATTAGCGAAAGAATTTCAAGATCACCTATTCACCCCCCTCTAGGTGATATTCCACCTTCACCGGTCCAAGTCCGGTATAACCCGACCCAATCATCCTTATGTTGGGTCTCTGAGTGCCACTACCCGACATTCTGCAACTCGGAACCCTACCAGCTCTCCGTCATCACCCCTCTCGTCTTCCTCTCCATCTGCTCGAGATTCTCCGTTGTCAGTCCGAGATGCTTTCTCGTCTCCTCAATGGCTTAACGCCATGCGTGAAGAAATAGATGCCCTCCAGAGAAATCGAACATGGGTCTTGGTTCCTTACACGAATTAGAAGTTGATAGACAACAAGTGGGTTTACAAAACCAAATTTCGAGCCGACGGTTCTATTCTCAAGCACAAGGCTAGGCTAGTCGCAAAGGGCTTTCAACAAATTCCTGGCGTCGACTTCAGTGAAACCTTTAGTCCGGTTATAAAATCCACCACCATTCGAGTCATCTTGTCCATTGCGGTGACGTTCAAGTGGCAGGTCAGACAACTTTATGTAAATAACGCATTCCTGAATGGATTTCTTAAAGAAGAAGTCTATATGCACCAGCCTCACGGGTTTGTTGATTCTCGACGGCCTCAGCATGTATGTAGATTGATTAAGGCGATCTATGGTCTTCGGCAAGCGCCACGGGCCTGGTTCGATCGGCTCAGGTACACACTCCTTAATTGGGGTTTTCATAACTTGAAGAGCGACACATCTGTGTTCTTACTGCAAACCCACAATCTCACTATTTTCATCCTAATCTACGTAGATGATATTTTGGTGACAGGGAACAATCCTGTTTATGTTGAGAAAATTGTTGAACAACTGAATTTAATCTTTTCTTTAAAAGATTTGGGACCTCTTTATTATTTTCTTGGATTGGAAGTGTATAGGGATGCCCAGGGTCTATTTCTGAGTCAGAATAAATATGTGTTAGATTTGTTAGACAAATTTGGTATGGCAACATGTGCTTCTGTTCCAACACCGATGGTCACTGGTCGAGCCATCTCTGCGTCTGATGGTGATTTACTGGACAATCCTACCGAGTATAGACAGGCAATAGGGTCCTTACAATTTTTGACTACTACACGTCCAGATATTTCCTTTGCTGTTAGTAAACTTAGTCAGTTCTTGTCACAACCACGTACTGTACACTTCCAGGCTGTCAAACGAGTTTTCAGATACCTTAAGGGAACATGTAACTTTGGTCTGCATATAAAGCCTTTTTGTCATTCTCAACCGCAGTTGATAGCATATACTGATGCTGATTGGGCTTGTGACTTAGATGACAGAAGATCAGTTGGGGGAATGTGTGTTTTTCTCAATAATAACCTTATTTCCTGGTCATCAAGAAAACAGAAAGTGGTTTCAAGGTCAAGTGCTGAGTCTGAATATAGATCCTTATCTGACGGTTCTGCGGAAATTAGATGGTTAAATTCCTTGTTTCTTGAGTTAGGCTGTCTCTTAAAAGACCTTCAATAATTTGGTGTGATAATTTAAGTGCTAAGGCTCTAGCTGCAAATCCGGTTCAACACGCTAGAAGTAAACATATTGAAGTTGATATACATTTTGTTTGAGATTTGGTCTTATCTGGTATGATCGATATTAGATATGTTCCCTCTTCTTATCAAATTGCAGACTGTTTAACAAAGCCTCTAACTCAATCACAATTTCAATACTTCAGAGACAAACTCGGTTTGGTGGTTACACCCTCTCGTTTGCGGGGAGTATTAGAAGTAACAATTAGCGTTGTATAATTATCATTGTGGTCCCTGTATATTGTGGTCCCAATATTCTGTTAGTCTGCACATATTGTAAATCCTGATGCATATCTTTCCAGGATAGTAGTGTGATACGTGTCATAGTATTATACGCTTAGTCAATATTTGTGTAACTGTAATATTCCTCTGGATTCTTCTATTGCTTGCTATATATATGAAGGTACTCACTGTGCATTACACAGTGCGTCAGTATTACACAATTCTTCTCTTGTTTTTCTATCTATTTTGAAAAGATATTCTCGAATTTCAGCTCAACAGATAAAGTATTAGAAATCCGATCCTGTCGTGTTTTCAACCCATCTGGCCCATATCGAGTGAAGAAAAAGCTAACGGATATACTTGGAGTTAGATTTCATTCCCGGCTAGGGAAGTATTTTGGAATGTACATTGATGATCCTAATTCACATAAAGGAAGTATGAAAAGGTGATAGAGAAAATTGATAAACGGCTGGCAGGTTGGAAAAGTCATCTTCTCTCATAGGCATGAAGATTTGTATTGATTAAGAATTCTTTGACATCGTTGTTGGTTTATCCTTTTCTCGTGCATGAGGTTCTCTCAACAACTTTGTCATAAGATTTCTATGAAGATGGCAAATTTCTTTTGGGGATCATTTGGTGATTCAAAAAGGGCTCATTTCCTAAGATGGGAACAACTAGGTCTTCGTAAGGATAAGGGAGGCTTACAAATGATTTAGTTGCATAACTTCAATTCAGTGCTTCTGGCAAAGCATTTGTGGAGTGCAACAATAGCTGAGCAATCTACCTTGCTTAGTCCCATAATGATCACAAAATACCTTAACCCGGATCAACAATTTATCTTCAAACCAACTTATAATAGTTCTATTATATGGAAACATATTCTTAAAGCTGGCTCTGCAGAATCTGACCATCTCACCTGGCAAGTTAGAAATGGAACTTGTAACACCCTCAAATAAATAAATAAATAATAGCTTACATGCAAGTGAAAGTATATATAATGTAACAAAACAAATAATATATATATACACACACACGTATGTATATGTGTGTGTGTGTGTTATAATAAAAGAGTGCATTTTAGACTAAAGTTATATCGCAAAAGAGAAGCAAGTCATGTGAAAGAAAGAAAGAGAATAGTTAATAATTAATATAGGGTGACAAGCATGCCATGTGAATGTGAGAGAGGCGAGAGAGGAAAAGAGGGAATATAGTTGACATACTTCAAGAGGCGTGGTAAAAACGAAAGAGTAGAAAGCGTGGTGAAGAGAGAGTAGGATAAGAGGGTAATAAATAAAGAGGAGATAAGAATGTTAAGTCATGTTGAAGAAGTTGAAGTCTGACGCATTAAAGAGCATTAAAAACATAGTGCCCATATAAGATGCGTCTCTCACTTTCAAAAACTCAGCCGTACGAAAACTAAAGAAAGTAATGAGAAAGATAACTGTCACTAACTCACTGCAAAAAAATAAAAATAAGAATTTCTCTTACTGAATAAGAATTTCTCTTACTGAATAAGAATTTCTTGTACTATTTTATTGTTTCAGAACTAATATTTATTGTTCATGTATCTTTCATATATTTTGAACTGATATTTATGATTTTTTGAGAAAGAGTGCTAGATATTGTTGCTGTGTGAAGATTGTTATTGTGTTCACCCATTAGTACTAAGTGATTATTTGTGAATCCACTCTAGGGGACGCTGCATATCTATGTGATGAAAATTTATGGTTGCTCAAGAAATCATTTTACTTGTGCTATTTTTCTCACCTCATAAAATTTGGTTATTTTCCTGGTTTTTCTTCTTGTGAAATGTGGTTGAAGGGTTGAAAATATTTTTCTGCTTAGAATGGGCATTATTAGTTCAAAAATTGTATTTTTTGTTATTTCTCATCTTTTATTTTCACGTAATACCCAGATGGGTCTAAGTTGGGGATCTCCAAGTCATACGTAGCATACGTGTTCATACCACCAACCCTGTTGATCCTCCACCTTTCAATCCGAGCCCACTGCCACCTTTTGCAAATTACTATATATATATATGTTCCTAATGATGATGTGTTTCTCATTTCTCTTGAAGAATTTATGCACACGTGAACCATCCCTTAGACTTCCCAGATCTCCCAGCAAAACATTTCATGACTGAGGATCCTACCAACTGATAAATTACTAAAAGCGCTACTTAGGAATATTATAAAGTAAAGTGGCTTAGCTTTATATATATAATTTGGTTATGAACAATATGATGTATTTCGGATGTACGTCCCCACCTTTTGCATTATCTTTTTTTTTTGCTCAAAACCTTTTGTATTATCTCAAGAATGCGAAAAATACAATATAATATTTGACTTTACCTTCTACATGTTCTATTTGTAGCCATTTCTTATTATGGTTTCCTTTTATAATTATAGATAAATATATTTATAGAAGAATAGGCGAGTAGAAGCAAAGAGAGTAAGGAAAACAAACAAACATACAATTGACCGAAACATTTGATGGGTAGGGTAAGACTTGTCGGCAGGAGAGAGAGGAAATATATAAATATATTAGTTAGTACAAAAGGACGAAGCTCACCACCACATGGGGAAAATCTACTAGGGGGCCCTTTTTAGAGAAAAAAAAATCTTAAAAAAGTTTGATCCAAGATTTGAAAATCTCAAAAAAACCTCGGGACCTTTTCCGAGATTTTTCAATCTTAACAACTAAATCAGTCACATTAATAACTAAATCAATACCCGTTAACAACTAAATCACTCGCATTAACAACAATATTTTAACAACTAAATCAGTCACATTAACAACAATATCAAATTAGGTTAACAATTATATCAACCTCATTAACAACTAACGAGATCGAAAATCCCGAGGAAAAGGCCGGGGCCTTTTTTAGGATTTTCAGAATCTTATAGCCCTTTTTAGATTATTTTTTTTCCCTCCCAAAAGGGCCCCCAAGTGGATTTTCCCCACCACAAGAGCTAAAGTGAGGATATAAGTGTGTGTGTGTGTATATATAAAGAAAAAGAAAAACCATGCACGGGCAACAAGGCGGAATAAAAGAAAAGAAGGAAGGTGTTTCTATTGTCAAGTGGGGTAAAGGCAAATAGGTAGAGATGAATTAAGAACCATTGGATAAAAGGGTGGATCTTGGAAATTTTCCTCTTCCAAGGAAGTTAATATAAAGGCTGACATAAATAGACCTAGATATAATATGGATAAAAAATTCTGTTTCGGATGGAAATGGCATGGAAGTGAACGAACTAGGAAAACAACATGGAAAGCGATTCTCATAGCACCCTCACAGAGTGGTAAGGGACTAGACTCAGAGGCGGATGCAGGTGTATGAGAAGGGGGGCAAGTACCCACCCTTAAAATCTGTCGCTCTCTTATCCATATGCATGCATGAGGCTCTATATAAGTAACAATAAGAGCTTCATGGATACATATATTGTAACACCCCATTTTCGTAAATGTTTTCATGGCGTTTTGATCAGAGTTGAGCGTCAGAATGATTTAAAATAAAGAGTAACTTATTAACATTGTTGGCGGTGTATCTAGTTGTTCATACAAAGAAGACATTCATCCGAGTATTTAATATAATAAAGTACACGTCAAAATAACGTTTCTCCGTCGGTCCTCACACGGCTCCTTACCCTTGTCCTCGGCCCCGTTTCCCCGGACCCCGGCTAAGGTAAGAGCCGAGGTCCAATGCCCATCGGACCTCAGGTAAGGGTTAACCTCATGCTTATGTAAACAATATATGTATGACAGTTTATTCATGACATTACAGCATTAATCAACACATAAGCACACATCAGATGTAAAATTAATATATCAACAGTACACATCACATGTAAAGTTATCTATGTTAACAGTACACATCACATGTAAAGTTATCTATCACATATAAGTATACGATAAGCATCGAGTTAGTGTTAAGACGTGTCGATGCCTTTTTCCGTTCGGATAGCGGTACGTCTGCATTTTTGTCGCACGTTCGGATAGCGGACGTTCTCTCGGATAACCTATAATAGCATTACCGCATTATTCTCTTATAAATAATATCCTAAGAGATATTTTAGTCATTAATGACCTTTTTACCCTTGGTGGATTTATTATTCCAATTATTCCCCCTTTATTTCTCAAAAACGTTAATTTCAGCATTTCGGCCAGATTTTACAATAACTTTGAAAAATCATAAATAATTCTAGAAAAATCGAATCGACGATCCATAAAATTCCTTGGAATCCTTAGGATGTCTATTCTTAGGGAAAAATATCTGTTTTCACCCAGATTCAGCGAGAAATTCCCAGCTTTCATTTTGCAAATTCTGCCCAGAAAAATCCCAGAAAACGTAGCCCAATTTTGGAAATTTTTATCTCCTAGCACAGAACTCGAAATGATACACTCTAGGTATATTTGAAAATCCCTATATGTATACTTTAACCATGAATTTCCTCAGAACTTTAGAACCTCATCATCAACATAAAATACTTGCATTTTTACCCCTGACTTCAGGAATTGTTAACCGACAAAATTTCGCCAGAGCTTCACTACTTTGATCCTAATCTTCCAAAATTTTTGCTATATCATTTTCTCCATCATTTTTTTGAAATAAAACCATTTTCAACCATAAAAACATGATAACACGAATATATTAGAAGATTAAAGATCAAAACAACATTTAAACTATAAACTCAAAAGCTATAACTCAAGAACTAGAGAACTTACCCTTGGAGAACCTTGCTACTCTTTCTTGCTATGACTTTCTCTCTACTCTTGCTTCTCTAAACTCATCTACTTTGGTTGAGTTTTGGTGTGAAAATTATGAAGACCCAAGGTGCCTATTTATAGTGAAAGGTCATGGCACTTTGGTAATTCTTTCAAACCTACTCTTCTTCAATTTGAGCCATGGGATTTAGGTTAGATAAAAATCTCTCATCCTCACCCTTCAATCCTCTTGACAGACCTCCCCTCTCTCACACTCTCATCCTCTTGCATTTTTCATCAATGCACCTTTATCCAAGTACAAATCTCTCTCCAATTAGTTCCCTTCATAAATGCATGATTTTGACAATAATCCTACCCTTTTTTCAAGCTTCCTATCCGTGCCCCTCCCCCCTTGCTCTTTAGTTTGTTTGCTTCAATTTCTAGTTACACCAAGTGTTCATGTAACTAGGTGAAAAATGGTAGTTTGGTTAACAACCAAACAAAAATATACTTTAGGGGTTATCTTGTAGTTTATTCAAGTTTTCCACTTTAATACTCTAATCTCAAAAATCATGGCTTCATTAGAAGTCACTACTAGCCCTTTAATCATTTTAAGATTAATCACAAAAGTTGGGGAAAAGATTTTGAAGACAACCTATCTCAAGCTTAAAATATGCTTGTTCAAAATAAATCCTTATATTTGATCTATGATTAAAGTTTCTCCTGATACAATTTATTCTCTAGAGATTCTCATTTACTAGTGTCTTGAATTTATCCCAATGATTTTTAACTCACAATTCAATGAATTACACAATTTTCTCTCTCATACACTAGACTCACAACTCCTTTGTACCCCCATCTTTCTTTCCAAAATATCATCATTCACAAGCCTCTAAAGTCAAACTAAGTACTCTTAGCAATTTCTCAATTTGTCCCCTAATTAAATGCTTGCATGTGATTTTAATTGCATGTGCTTATAGAATTAATATTAAACAAATGAATTCTTACCCAACAAGCCATAGTGAACCGTGATTTACCCTCCAACTTGACTCTTCAAATGTGTTTTTAATGTCTCACAAATTCAAAGAAGGAAACCTTCCATTGGTGGATTTTAATTCACAAGGATTTTAACTTTATGAGGCTTAATTAAGGCCTTTAGATCTAGCTTTATTAAATTTAATCCAAGCCTTTAATTTGTGTTGGAAAAATCCTACCACTATTGATGATATTTGTTCATATATTATGTGCTCTTAGGATTTAATATTTGTGTAATTATCTTGCCTCTTAAAAAGGGAATTTTCACCACTTATATTAAAATAGGGAAGATTAAATTAATCTTGGCTAATATCTCTAAGATAGTGTTTTTAGATGTTATAACTTATAAGGCTTAATTGATAGGTTACTATATTAATTATGATCATTAGAAATCCCCTTTATGCTAATCTTGGATTTTTATTAGCATTTGATCACTAATTAATCTCATGTATTCCTTAATTATGACTTTTTAATTTAATTATTAATTAATTACGAAAATTAACATAATTATTGCAAATTTAATTGCCTAATAGTTGTTGGTAATTTTCTCTAATTGAAATAAGTATTTCTATGTCATTTAATTGCCTCTCATGATTAAATTAAGACTATGCTTAATTATGATAATTTTATGATGTTTTATTATCCCTACAAGAAATTAGAATTTTTGGTCTTTAGCTTATTTAATTTCAAGAAGAAATTACTTAACATAATAATCAATAAGCTTCTAAGGTTTGAGACCACATATTCACCTATTTTAAATAGGTATTATTTATCAAAATATTGTATTTAAGATAAATAATAATTTTTGGGTATTACATATATACTGCTCCCTTGTTTAATTATCTATTTTTTTATATAAATTTTTCACTAATTAAGATATTTTCTCCTCCACCTCCATTATCCAAACCTAACAATGAAAGTTTCATTGAAAGTGTCCCATTCTTCATTAATTTTTGGATCCGCCACCCATTAGACTCTTATCCCTCTACTAAGGTGCTTCCATTCCCTACGTATGACACTACATGCCTTTGCCGCATCCTCTCATGCCCGATCCAAAATTTCACATCTTATCATGATTGGTAGGAACATGGTTTCTCTTGATAACATGGGTTAAGCTTTTTTTTAAAAAAATTGCTATTAGGTAATTTATGTTTCATAGTTAGATAAGAAAGGGGTTTTACAGAACTGCAATCCAATCCAGTTGAATAGTCGGTTTTGGTGGCTTGTACAACATTCTAGTTTGTCTTACTCGTCTATGCGAGCATTAGACCTTATAATGCATCCATATGGGAAATGGGAAATGGAATTGACAGCTTCTGCATCTCTTTACCCTAAGCAAGTGGTAAATCAATTTATATTGTAGCTTGATCCTTTGGTGCAAGCTCGGGATTCAATCAAATGGACCGGCAACCATTTGATAAACTGGTTGACTATCAAATACTAGATTACACTACTAAATAGTTTAGTGAAAGCAACCTAGGTTGATTCTTAAAGGTTTATTGTTCTCAATTTAACACAATTTCAAGACAGAACAAATTAGATTTTGTCACAAAGTTTAGTGAATTTTAACTAGCCTAAACTACCTACTACTATTCAATGACTAAGTCACCTTCCACCTCAACTACCTTCCTTATCATCATTGCCATTTCATTACTCTAATTAGTCTCGTTCTCAATCTGTCATTTAGACTTCTATCCAAGAAGTAATGCAAAACTATTTCTGAAATTAAATAGGAAAACTGAGGAAATATATGGAGATTAACAACTCACATAATCCGAATATGAAATATACCATTCACAAGGATTGTTCATGAACTCTTAATAACAAATTTACTCAAGCTATCATGACTAGAACGCTACTTAGAATTCAGATTACTAACATAAGCTTTAATCTCTAAGAGTTATTTAAAAATATGATCAACTAATGATTCTAGCAATGGACAACAATACTCTGAAATTACACACTGATTCAATCAAAAACAGAAGCTAAATGAGGATTCAAGATTGAGAAATTTTCCTGTATTCATTCCAACTCCATAGCTCAAAGAAGGTTGGTTAGCCGAGATGGAAGGCTCAAGAATCTTCTTTGCTATAGCTAGAAATGAACTCTGAAATGCCACTGGAATCATCTCTGAGCTCTTTCACATCCTCTTTCTCTCTTGTTCTTCAAAGTTCTTTAGCTCAAACACCTTGCGTCCGATTCGGAAATTGTCCAAACATTGCACTCCCTTTCTCTTATTATACTCTTTCATTCCAATGCCCGATCTATTTCAGCTTCCTAACCACTTTCTCTTTCTGTTAGAACTTCACTCCAGCTTCCAGAAATGTTAAAGGCTCTTCTAATTTATGTTTTTCACTCAATCCTGTGCTCATTTCACTTTGAAACTTCAGCTCAACTCTGAAGGAATCTCAATTCCATTTTGTGATGGAATTAAACGTTTTCCTCTAATCGACTTGCAATTCCGTGGAGTGAATTTCCTTCCCTTGGTATAAAACGCCCGTCGTTTAAGCCAGCTGGCGCCTTTTTTGTTTAAAATCTAATTCCTGCTAATTCCTCACAACTTTTACTTTTTGCATTTTGCATTTTGGTCTCTTCTTCTCTTATACTTGTGCCCGGTAAACTTCCAGACTGTGCAGTTGAGTCCCTACGCTTATAATGAACACCAAGACTTATAATAGGGATCAAATTCATCAATTTAACCATGAATATTTCCACACGCTTTCTAACTCATTTAATACTAACTTTATCATGGATTACTTTATGCACCCAATTCTTATTAATCTCAAGGAATTTAAGCATATGCCCCTCTTGTCTCACAATTTCTTCAAGTTTTTAAGGTATACATCAATGTCATTCACTGGTTGCCTTGGCTCTGAGATTAGAATTAACAACATCATATACTTCTGTTTTATCAAGAACCATGGAGCGAGGTTATGTATGAACAATATAACCGGCCATGTATTAAGGTACTCCTCTGTATCCCAAATGGATTCATCTCATCAGTAGCCAATGCTACATGAAAGTTTCTTGGTTCTTTAGCAAATCCGGGATACTTAAAGTCAAACTTACTCCATTTTGCAGAGTCTGCAGGATGCCGGAGCATGCCATCTTGAATCCTTTCATTTGTATGCCACCTTAAATTTTTTGCATCAATTATACAAGTGTCTAAATTTAGATATAATTGGAAAAAAATACTAGAACGCCTTATTTGGACTCTTCCCATTCGCTTGGTAGCATGATACAGAACATAGAGGAGACTCAATTAACGATTCATACTCTTTTGTGAATAAAATACAATTATTGAGGCAAGCATGTATCTTTTCATAACTTAAGCCGATGGTGTGCATCATTTGTTTTGCATCATAAGTCTTAATTGGCATATCATTTCCCAGTGGTAGCATTCTTCTCAAAAGTGCAAGCAATTATGAGAAACCTGAGTCATTCAACCCATATTTTGCTTTCTAGTTGTATAAGTTTATCAGTCATATCTTGAAGACAATCGGCATCAAATGTACTTGTGTTGAAGTTAGGTTATTCACACCTTTCCAAATTCAACCTACTAGCACATGTGCCCACATCCATCTCCCCATATTTTGTTCAACAGGTATAACTCTGATAAAATCCATACATCACTAAGTGCAACTCACAATTTTCTAGGTCAACACGCTTCACAACGTCACAATTGTCGCAAGGGCAAATAATCATAGCGTGATTGTAAACACTATTACGAATTGCAAACCTTATGCAATCGCCCACCCCATCCTAGTACTCCTTCGATAGACGATTGGTAAACATCCATTCTTTATTTCCACTCTCCATTTAGAGCATATCATGTTTGTAGAGGAAAATGTGACAACGACTTAATAGAATCACTCAAAAAGCAATAACTCTATAAACTTTATTCAAATTAATACTAACAAATAACAACTTTAATAGCAACAAACACTTACAATCAGTGGCAAAACCTTATGCACATATAAAATCGCTCAAAAGACAATCTTTACATACCCTTTACTCAAAGCAATACTAACAAATAACAACTTTTGTAACAACAAACACATAAAATCAATGGTAAAACATTATGCACATGCAAAATCACTCAAAAAAACAATATTTACATACTCTTTACTCAAATCAATATTTAAAAATGAGCTCAAAAACCACTAGTGGGAGAAATTGAATTGAACTCACCTTTAGGGGGAAAAAGAGAATAGCTCAAACACCAAGAACCCACAAACAATAAACAACGAAGGAGAATTACGGAGGAGATTGATGGAGGATAAGGGAGTAAAACCATTAAGGGTGTGTTTGATTTGAGGGGAGGGGACGGAAGGGGAAGGAGGAGAGACCTAGAAAAAACTTAATTATTAGTCTCTAAGTTTAAACCACATTCATCCCCTCAAACCAAACAAACTCTAAGGGAGTGACAGAGGAGAGCGAAATGGTGGTGAAGAAGCCGGAATCGAGTTGTCATAAATGTTATGAGTAAGTTCTCTATAATTTGTAGCTTTCAAATGTCAAATGAAAATGGGTCTGAAGGGTATTTTTAAAAGAGTATACGTAGCAATTATAAGTAAAGAACCGTTTAGTATATAATAGTTTACGATTATTACAAAACAACTATCAAATATATGTTGCCCATAACATAAATAGTTCCATTTTTCCCTAAAAAAAACTAAACTAATATATAACGCTTGTCTTATAAAATTGT
The DNA here is from genome assembly GCA_019022615.1 of Acacia melanoxylon. Taxonomy (NCBI): domain Eukaryota; kingdom Viridiplantae; phylum Streptophyta; class Magnoliopsida; order Fabales; family Fabaceae; genus Acacia; species Acacia melanoxylon. The sequence goes on from JAFJYJ010000002.1 coordinate 3,807,985, forward strand.
CAAATATTCTCTCACACATTTAACGGTTATTTAAAATAATTGTTATATATTTCTTTCTCATAACTCTACCTCTTTATATTTAATAATTTTATTCGTTGAATATGGAGCTTCAAATTATTCTGTAGTAGTGGGAGGAATATGATCTAGGTTGTCCTCTACTATAACCTATAGGGTTAGTCTAGCATATTATGTAGGTGCATTCACGACAAAACACATATGAGAGGCAATAAAAATATTGTTTGAGATCAATCTACCTTTGACAAAAGCACATTGATTCAACGCAATATAGGGTGTGCATGGTAACGCTTTCGGAATGATTTTTTTTTATTAAAAAAATTATGTTTCCAAGAATAAAAATGGATAAGAATTGTGTTCGATAAATCGTTTTTTTTTTGTTCGGGATAACCTAGGTTTATTTTTGTCTTTGAGGAAAAAAAAGAAGCAGAAAATTTCTGCTTCTCTATTCCACGACACAAAATCAGAATCACTTTTCTCTAAAAACAAAAACAAAAAACTAAACTCTTTCCTCGACCTTCAAGCTTCGAAATTTCATTTTCTATCTTTCTCACCACTGTTGCTTCGAAATTTCAAATCGAACTTATTTTTTCTGCAATTTTAATTCCTTGTGTCTTACAATTTTCCCTTTTCGTTCGTACCTCTCGCGCTTTTCTTCTTCGGTGCAGACGACGGTTCAATTAAGATACGTTCGAGATTTGCTGGACCAGATCTGCCGATAACGTCTCCTCCATGGCTGGAAGCTTCTCTTTCGTCTTTCTCGTCTTTGTTGCATAAGATATGTGTTTCAACTTTTTGTTTTTTTTTTCCTTACTTTTCGAGAGAACCTGATTGAAACGCTCTAGATCTGGTGCGAGGGAGAAGATGAACTCTATCGAAAAAGTACAAGTGACGAATTGATTATGGGTTTCAACTCTTCAGAGTCTCCAACAATCCCTGATTTGTCTTCTTCTTTCCCTATCTTTCTCTACATACTCTATTGTCCTCATTGAGGCTTCATAACTCCCACCAATTTCTTCATTTTCTTCTCTTATTTTGCGTCTCCATCATGAGACGTTTCGATGGACTTACCCAAAATGAACAAGTTATTTGATAATCTAGCTCCCAATTTTGAATTCTTTTGAACCTTTTGATCTGTGTAATGGATTCCGCTAATTTTGAATTGCTATTTTTACTTCCCATTAGTTGCTTGCATTTATTTAGCTCTGTCATCTGTTAAATTTTGATACATTTGACGCGTTCAGTGATTAGATTAGTATATTACTAGAGTTGCTCCATTTGAGCTTCATAATTTAGCTACTGGGAGAATATTTTTCAAGTTCTTTTGGATTGATGAGAAACCATTGTTCCGTCCCACAATTCTGATTCTCGGAGTAAAAATAAAATGAGTTAACAAACGTAATTATGATTCTCGAAGTAAAAATAAAATGAGTTAACAAACGTAATTTAATTCTTAGATTTCTTCCAAGGCACAAAATCAGAAAAAATTGTTTCATCTCAGAAACAGTGCTAAGGAATAGAATGGTTGCAATGCACACCCATAGTCACCATTAATTGAACCTCTGCATCTGGTTACATAGATGGTCTTGTAAATCATGTCATACAAGCGAATATGACGATAATACTTAAAATTTTGAGCCCCTACACTTAGAAATAAGAGTGTAATTATAGATCGATTTCAATGGACAACCCCTTTGTTTAGAGTTCAAATTAATCAAGTGAAGGGAGATAAGTGTATTTTATTTGTACAATATTATATAAAATAAAATGAGTTTTATCTTGAGGAGTTGCGTAGTCCTCCCTAATTTTCTTTAGTATTTTTTTTAAAAAATATGACTCATTGTATTTTTCTCTCATTCAGAACCTCATTTAATATAGGTAAAATTATAAATTTTCTTCAATTTTGGATAAATTTAATGAGTTAGCTACTATTTTTTGTTATTATGAATTTGTTAAAGTGACTTATACTGTGGATCGGAAGGAATAAAGATAAAAATATTGGTTAAAATTACTTTTATGTAATAAATGTATAACTATATTACAAATACAATTTATTTTCTAAAAGTTCCCTTATTAATGGAATGAGGGTGGATACGATAATTAATGTTGTGAAACTAACTAGTCCATCCGTTATTTTTTATAAGATACAAATAAAAAATTATGTAGATAAAAAGTTGGTTAAAATTAATTTTAAACAATAAATATATAAAAATGCAACTTATTTTTCCAAAAAACACCCTTATTTATAGAAAAGGTGAGTGAGAGAGTAGGAGTGGTCCGGGGGAGAAAGAAAGAGAGAGAGTGTGTGTGTGTGTGAGAGTGGAAAAAGTGATGAGAGAATGAGTGGGAAAAACTAAAAAAATGATGGGAGGAACATATAATTAATTGAAGGTAAAAATAGAAAAAAAAAATGCACGAAATGATTACATATCCCAGAAAACTATCTTATAAAAAGGAACATACACATCCAACAAATGTCATCTTATAAAAAAGAATGGAGGGAGTCATAATTGGTTGGGACAAAAATAAATAAAAAATGATACTAAAAATCTCAAACATTCTATTAGAGTCTTTTATGAAAGATGAAATATCACTAAGAGGGGGGAAAATTGAGTGATCTAAAATTTTCCAAAAACCTCTGAAACTGGCTACCAAAAACAGAGTATAACAGAGAGGGATAGAGAAAAATTAGACACACAAGATTTATACTACTCTCCGGGATTTCACTAACTCAAATAATTACACACTCTGTAACTCTCGAAGTAATTCTCTCACTAGAACTTACTCCCCCTTACAAGTTGTAATCAATTGTCTTAATCCCAAAGTCCCAATACTTTGAAATTCTTACAAAGATTGATAATCAATAATAAACTCTCTAAAAGAGCAGATATATGAACACTAAAGATTTAAATATCCAAAGATATTGTCTTTAAGATTATAGAAACAGTAAATGCTTAAATCGCTAATTGAATGCGCAAAGTTCCGGTAGTTGAAAAATTGAATGCTTTTGGCTTTTATAGTTGATGGCATTAATGAATGTTGAAGAGATTTAATGAGCCATTGAGTGTAATGAATGTATCCGTTGGAATCGAACGTTACTCGTCTCTTCGCATTCTTTCGATGTTAGTCGTTATTCTTTGTTGACATTCTTCATTCGATTTGTCCGTTAAGACTTAGTTGGAATGTTGACTGGAAATGGCTGGAATGCTTTATAGTTGCTCAGAAGATCAATTTCTACTTTCATGCTTCGTCTCTGATAAACATTTAATGCATTTTGGAACAGATTTGCTTTAGTGTAAATTGGTGTTTAAACCAAGTTAAAATCATCTGAAACTCATTAGCAAAATGATTAAATTTTGTTAGAAATAGTAAGGATCAATAATATGAAGTACCCAAAGTATAATCAAAGATTTACAGATTATGAAAATGAGATTTCAAAAGTTGGTATATCTGACTCGAGTCAATCTTGACTCATTTTCAAATTAGAGAAGAGTTTTGGCAAAACCTTGACTCGAGTCACATGGACTTAACTCGAGTCATTCTTGCAACAATATATTTGGAGTTCTACGTAACTCACTTGACTTGAGTAAACTCTCAGTGACTCGAGTCATATCAGTTTCTCAAAAAGTTGCTATTGGGTTTAGACTTTGAGAAATCTTTGAAAACATGCCTTGACTCGAGTCATTAAATGACTGACTCGAGTCATCTTTGAACAATGAATATAATTTGAAAAAACTGAGACATCTGACTCGAGTCACATATGCTTGACTCGAGTCAAAAGCTTTTCACAAATTGATTTTACAAAGGTGTAACTCGAGTCACATAACCTTGACTCGAGTCACTGTTGTAATTCCGGCTGAACCCAAGAGGGGGGTGAATTGGGTGAAGATTAAAAACTTGAAACTTTGAAAATGTTTTCACGTTTTCTAAATCAACAGTTAGATATTCAAATAAGCATATACTGGAAATATAAGAGATAAGGGAAGATAATATGCAAACTGTGATTTATACTAGTTTGGCCCAATCCTTGACCTACGTCCAGTCCTCAAGCTCCACTTGAGATTTTCAATCCACTATCTCCTTGTTTAACCGGGCACAAGAGAAAAGCCTTTACAACCTCACAAGTTTAGTCGAGCACTTGTGCGGCCTTTACAATCTCTTTCGAGATACTCCCTTACACACTTGTAAGGATACAATTACACACTCGTAAATGAAGGATGATCCTCTCACTCTTGGACCTACTCCCCTTACAAGTTGTAACTATACACCCACTCTCAAAGGTTCCACAACCTTGAGATTTGATCACTAAACAGATAATCAAATAAGTTTTTGGACTCTCTCACAGAGTAGATGAATAATAATCACTGAAGTACATAATCGATCATCTCACTCTCTACTGTAAACTATATAAACATTGAGAAACAGAGAGTATATGAAATAAGTGTTAGATTCAGAATATCAGCATTTCGACAGTGCAAGCTCATATCATCGTCTTTTTCCGTATTGAATGAGTCTCTACTTATAGACAACTGATATTAGTTCGTTGAAGCATTGGTTCCGATGTAGAATATTACCGTTGTAAGTTTTAGTCCGTTGGAGAAATAGTCGTTGGAGCTTCTGACGTCATCATCTGCTTTTTGATAATCTGATGTTAAACCTTTATTTGATCATCTGAAACTTGCTAACAAACATGATTAATATCATTGAGAAGTATAGTAAGCAGAAATCAATTGATAATAATCATTTCTGAAATTGGACGTTGCGCTTTGGCGAGTTCTTTGTCATGCGACTTGAGGCATAGAAGAGCTTGGCTCGAGTTAAACCATCGTCAAATGTAGGCAGAGTATACCAGCTGTGTAATTGACTCGAGGCATAAATTACCTTGGCTCGAGTCGACTGACTCGAGGCGACATTCTTATAGGCTAAAGTCAAACCATCGTGAAAGCCAACAGAACACTTCACAAAAATGAACCTGACTCGAGGCAGGTAATAATTTGGCTCAAGTCTACAGACTCGAGGTTGCATTTGGAGAGGCTCAAGTGAATTTAATTGATCATTCAAGTTCATAAGCATTTGAGTCGAGGCACCATTAATCTTGGCTCGAGTCTGTGTTCAAAACAAGATTTCTGCCATGCTGACTCGAGGTGCGCTTGCTGACTCGAGGTAAAAAGCCTTCTCAAAACGTCTAACTTTCTGTCTTCGATTTGACTCGAGGTGGAACTTCTGACTCGAGGCAAAAACCCTTCTCAAAATGTCTAACTTTCTGTTTGCCTTTGACTCGAGGTGATAAGCTGACTCGAGGCAAAATCTTCAATTCTGTGCTCTATGATTTGAAGTTGACTTGAGGAGATGCTCATTAAAATTGGTTTCTTCCAAATTCTATGAAACCCTTGTTGTATCTAGAATCATATGGAATTGGTTTCATTTCATTTGGTTGCGTATAGAAGGAAAACCGAAGCTATGCTGAACTGAATCCACAATTTCGAGTGTCAACTTTCAAAGACCATATCTCCTTGGTCCGAACTCCGTTTGGGCTGGTTCAACTCTTGATGGAACTAATTTTGAGTCTACCTTCAAATGGCACTAATTTCAGCTCGATTGGATTTATATTTTGTGAGATACACCCAAAATACCAAACCTTGGTCTGGACTGTGATGGTGATTGATGGTCCAACTTGTATAATTCATATCTCTCTCATCCGAACTCTTTTTGGCTTGAATTATATATCAAAATGACGCATTGGGAGTCTACTTTCATATTCCACTGGTTTCACCTCAATCTAATCTCTGGTTTGGGAGATATCATCAAATTACCAGAGGTTGCCCGAGCTGAACGTGAAACAGAGTATGCTGAAGGTGCATCTGACTCGAGGTAACTGAATTCTTGACTCGAGGCTGGTGACTCGAGGCAACAAGTTTCTTGACTCGAGGCAAATTGTCCCAGAGGCGAAAATCACTGTAGCAATCATTTTAACTCGAGGTAAACTTCCTGGCTCGAGTTAAGTCATCCCAAAACTTGATTTTGTTTATTTAAATCCGATTTGAGTCGTTCCAACTTCCATATCATCGTGGAAGCTTCTAGTGTCAATCTAGTAACTTGAATAATGATATTCTCATTATATTCAGTAAGTTCTTCCTTCTTCTTCAGTCTCCCATCTTGATCATTTTTTATCATTTAACTTCACATCTTCTTGATTCAATTTTTTTCTCTGATTCAGTACTTCTTCTTGTTGAACGTTCTCCGTCATTCAACTTGAACTCATCATTCTCAGCAAGTTCCCCAATATCTTCTCTTCTTGATTATTCCCAAAATCCTTTGAGAACTTCTTGCTTCCTTGACATTCTGATATTCCCATTATATTGTGTGCAAGAACTTTTGCATCTACATTAAATATAAGAATTAGTCAAAGTATAATGTAAATGTAGTGTGCAACCTTTCTGCTCTTAAGAATGGGACATCATCAAAACTAATCAAAACCAACAACTGTGTTCAAAGATTATTTGGCTTTTGACACATAAAGGTATGACTCAAGTTAAACAACTCTGACTCGAGTCATATCAGTACATAAAGTTTTATTGTTATTGAACCAAGTTAACTTTCAAATTAAAAGCCTTTGGCTTGAATCAATAATAATCTTTTGGATTTACAATTGCCAGTTATCATCAAAACACACAGAGAATTAACATTTTATGAATAAAAAATTATCATCACAGAAAATTCTTCCATAGGTTGATACAATTTTTGGTCTCAAGTTTGTCTCTATTTTAGTTTTAGTTACTTAACTTTCAAAACATAAGTTTTGGTCATTCAAGAGGCAAAATGATCCAGGTTTTTATTTAATTATAGGGATCAATGTTTTATCAGAAATGAAACTTGAGGCATCAAAACCTATTGTTTGAAACTCGAGGGACCAAAAATAAAATAAAACAAACTTGAAAGACTAAATATTGAATCAACCTTTCTCTTATATAGTTCTCAGTCCCTTATTACAATATCCAAATAACTGAGTTATAAAAATGTTTAGGAAATGTACTTTTTTCTTCAAATATGCCCAGTGGATAATTTAATGCCAAGCAACTCAGAAGACCCAATTCAATTAACTCCACTAGAGAAATCAAATTGGAACATTAAAAGAAGGGATAAATACCAATTTTATCACGGAAGTTTTAGTTTTGGAGCACCCGAAGCCCGGAAGTTTTTTTGGTATCATTTTTTCCTTGCAAGTTTACAAAAGTAGCAATCTTGCTCATCGGTTGATTTTGACCGTTGGATTGATCATTTTTTGTATCAGTTTTACCAAGTTTACACAAATTTGCTCCTAAAAAAAACTTCCGGGCAAATTTGCTCCTAAAAAATACTTCCGGGGCATATTTGCTCATTTTTGTAAACTTCCATGGCAAAAATGATATTAAAAAAACTTCCGGGTGTTGAATGCACCCTAACCAATACTTCCGTGGTAAAAATGGTATTTAACCCTTAAAAGAATGAAATCTCTATAACATCAATTAGTCAGAAGCAACAAAAATCCATTAACAATCACTCAAAAATTAATAATATGTTATTTTTATTCTTTTATCCATTAACAAGCATTTAACCGGTTTGGACATTCTACTGTACTGGTAAAAGTAAAATAAACGGAAAGTAAAAGTCCCCGAAGGGTTAAGGGTACAGTTATCCAAATAAGAATCATAATAATAATACAGTCATCCGAAAAGGTAAAGTACAAAATGATAGGGCATTCCCTATTCTTCACTGCACCGGTACGCCTTTCCTTTCCAAAAAGGTCTTTCTAGATCAGGCACATTCCCCTGCGTCTTCACAAGCTTTTGGAGTCTGACATCGGCCCCCAGAGTAACCGTCAGTACTCATGTACTATATGTGAAGTGTGTATGCATGAAACCAGGTGAGTGTGTAACAGAAACAATAAGCCAAATATACCATAATATGCAAACAGACACATACACCACAACACGTCTTCGCACCGTCGGGCCGCTTTACCAAGACAGGCCCCGGAATTACCGGAATCACAAGCCTGTCTCCGTAGAGTCGCCACGTAGGCAGACCCCGGCAAGCACCCTCAGCGCTAGGGACACAACCACAAATATGTACTGTATGCATATTTGGCAAAACAATACAAAACACACTTATGGCAAGCAAATACATACATCAAACACATAAAAATGCCGGAGTAAAGAGGTTACTACCTGGTGGGGAATATACTGTCTCTAGTATTCTAATGTGCCCGATCGCTTTTCCAGATATACCCTTGTCCTATCTAACACCAAAACACCTTAATTTTAGTATTTCCAAAAATACCCTTGCATTTTAGTTAAAACCGATCCCATCACAGAATTTCCAGAAAATCCAGTGAATTTGGCCCAACTTCAAAGATTTTTAATAAATTCTAAAAAAATCATATTTGCATGAAATCAGCGCCATATGAACCATTAGTATGTCTAGTTTTCAGGAAAAATAATTCCAGAGACCAAAAGAACACATATCCTGGCGTGTAGCCCAATTTATACACTCTGGTCAGAATTATCATGCTGTTCTATGGACCAACTTTACCAATTTTTATCTCCTAGTAGAAAACTCCAAATATTACAAAATTGTACATCAAGGTGGACCTTATGAAGTTTAATTTCCACAATAAAAATTCCAGATTAAACCAATGTTGTTTACTATTTTTAATACCGAGTTGAAAACATACTGCCAGAAATTCCAAAATTGCAAATAAGCTTAGTTCAAAGGGTTTTTCGGTGTTTAGAACTTCGGCAGCTTAACCATAGGTTAACCTTACAAAAAATCGTGTTTTAAACACTTTGGAACCATAAAAATCTCAAAAATCAGACCCTAACACCAAGCCCTAACCAAGTGCACGAAAATACCTAGCAAGAACTCAAGAAGATGGAGTTTTCGGGTTACCTCAAGATCGGTAAATCGGTGGATGCTCTTGTGATTTTGGGACCCTGATCCTTGGTTATGGTGGCTGAGCTCTCTCTTCTTTCCCTCTGAAATTTTCGTCAGCAAGGGTGAAAAATGAAGAGTTAAACACCTTTTTATAAAGGTGGAATGGGCCCGATAAGTTCCGGAATTAAGCGGTGTCTTCGACCCAGTAGGGAGTATTTTGAATCTGTAATTTTGACTTATTCTCCAAGAAAATCTAGAAAAGTCCAGGGGCATCCAGCAGCTGCCAAGTGGCGCATCACACTCCATGAAAATGCTGATATTTATCTGCTTTTGGGGAAAATTACACGTTTGGCCCGAAACTTTCAGAAATTGCAATTTTGGCCCAAAACTCTTTAATAATTACCAAATTTTCCCACATGTCTTGGTCTGTCCAAAGGGCACATGGCACGCCATTTGGAGCCCACCATTCAGTCCAATTCAATCTTTACCTATTTATTTCCTATTTTGCCCTTTTTCTCTACGTGTGGGACCCGCGGTTTGACTTTTTGTACTGATTTTCCTTTTCTTTCTCTCCAAGCAATTCTAGAGAATTTCAGAGGCTCCTAGATGGCTGCCATGTGTCACTTCCCCCTCCAAAAACGTGCAGATCTTTATCTACCTTTGGGGAAAATTACGAGTTTTGGCCCGGAACTTTCATAAATTGCATTTGTGGCCCAGGACCCATTAACTCCCCTGACTTTTTCCCCAAGCCTTCTAGGCCTTTCCTAAGCCTAAATGGCACTTCCTAGGCCCCACAAATCAAGTCCCCTGGTCTTTATTCCATTCCTCCCATTTTATCCGGTTATTCCTTTTTCGTCCGGCGTGGGCGCGATTGACTTTTTGTTGACTTTTCTCTTTCTTGCTCTCCAAGTCATTAAGGGAACTGGGTGGCGCCACTTTGGCCCACCAAATCCGTCCCCCAACTTTTCCTGGACCTTTCCACATTATACGGTCCAATCTCTCACCATCGGCCCACGTGGGTCCACTTGGTCAACGTGGCCTCTCTCAATTCTTCGAATATTTTACAAATTATATTGTCACAATAATAATATAACACTAGCGTAATAACAGTTATTGAAAATAAAGCTTCTCATTAATTCATCAATGAAGCACAAGTACATTGGTTACAAAAGTAGGGGTGTTACAAAAGCCCAGCCTCTAATTTTTGAAAATTATTATTCCAAATTTTAACTATTTTTCCTTCAATTTTTTTAAAGAAATATAATTAGTAAATTGCAATCATTAAAGTTATAATCTATCAAATCAATGTTATCAACATTAATATCTAAATAATATAAATCATTCAACAAATAAACATATTCATTAATTCGTAATAAAAAAACAAATAAACACAAAGAATATGTTTTTTCCTATTTTTCAAAAAAATATTAAACAAAGGAATTTCTTTATGTATGCCCACGACAAAATGCCTTTCCCTCTCGTAATTTTGTATGTGTCTGTATATTCTTTCGGTTCATGCATGATTTTTTTGACCGGGTAAAAATAATTATACTTATTTTGACACCAAATATATTTATAATTTATTACTTATATAATATTGTAATGCCAAAGTATGTGTTTATTTAATATGAAAACATCCATTCTTTAAAATTTATAATAACTAATTATGTGTTTTAATATAGAATAATAATAAACATAAAAAATGGTTATAGTTTAAACTAAAAAAATCTAAGTAATTACAAATAAACACATTCATTAAGTGGAAGTCTAAGTGATTATTTTTTTTTAAAAAAAAAAAGCTACAGTTAAACGGGTTTGCGGGCGGCCCGATTAAGCCGAGGCCCTACGGGGCCGGCCCGCAACGGCAGGCGAATTTCAAATTTCCGGCCTATTTTTCAATTCCGAGACCTGTAGGGTCAGGACATAAACGGGCCGACCTGATTTCCCGGCTCTACTTAGGAGGGATCTTCCTAATGTATACCTTGAAGGAGATTGAGAATAACTTTGGGGTAAATTGCATATTAACAAACAAAAGTGTTACGCTAGGAACATCGAACACAAAAATGTTTTGAAATAAGCAAAAATACAAATGAACAATTAAAAATGCACAAAAATTACCAATAAAGAATTTAAAATTTCGGCGAATAGACCAAAACAAGAATTGTGCTACTTGCCCCATTTTTAAAATCTTTATTAGTATTTTTACGCATTTTCAATTGTTCATTAGTATTTTTACTCTCTTCAAAATATTTTTGTGTCCGATACTCATAGCGTAACACTTTGTTGGTCAATCTACACCTTAACCCAATAACTTTAGTCTCAGATAAGTATATGGTATTGGAAAAATAGTGATTAATGTTGCCCTTAAAATCCTAAAATATAAATTAAATAGAAAAAGTATTTTCTTAGAAAGTATTTCCTCTGTTTTAAAAACACAAATAACTTTGATGTTTGGACTTTATTTTCAAACAATTGTCACTTTAGATTTTCAATAAAGCATCAATGATTCACTTAACAATTTTATCCTCCAATCATTAAAGTAGGTGAAATATTAAGATCTAAAATACCAAACATAACTCAGAGCTATTTGGTTCAATTGATACCAAACAATTTCTTTTTTTTTCTTTTTTTTTTAAGTAAGAGGTTGTGAATTCAACCCTATATGGGTACATTTTTCTAAAATATTAGTAGTATTGCATTTGTTAAAATTTAAATTACTTATTAATTTTCTTAATCAAGATGCATGGTTCCAAATAAAGCAACTATGTCTGAAAATGGAGGTAGTAACACTTAAAAAGTGAGATTGAAAAAGTATTGAATTAATAATTATTAAATACTAATTAAATTGTTCAAATAATATATGAAAGCCAACTTACCAACTTACTCCACCTCAACCCCAAGATCTTTACAGCATATCCAAGAAAAATTGACAACATTCTAATTATTTATTGTGATTGAAAGATGAAGTAACACCTAATTTTGGGTTTTCAATCAATGAAGAAGGAGTCAAAATATGTTTAATAAATTTTACTGTTAAGTTGATCATGAGGTTAATTTTCCAGTCAACTAAAATGACTCCACCAAATAGGAACTTTTAGTTGCATAATGAAATTACCTTTTTTTTTAAACAGTGGTAAAAAAAAAAGTCAAGGCCAATTTGCTCCCAATATTTAAAATGAATTGAATTTTTTTAATTGAGTTAATTAAAAACAATACATTACATAAAACTAAAGTTATTTAATCATTATTTATCGATATGATATGAGTAATAAAATTAACTCATATATCATCATTAATTTACTATTCATCTATGCACACGTTTCTTCACATATTTTGTGTTTAGCACGCACACTATATTAAGTTTGGTGTACAATTTGTGAAGTCTCACCAACATAAAAAATATATATATATAAATATATAATTTATTTATTTATTTATATTTAAAAAAATTTAAATATTCTTTTCCTGGTGACAAATTAATATTATGAAAATACTAGTTCACATTTTATTAATTCAATTACAACACATACTTAAGTTACTATATTTATAATTTTTTTTTTGGCTTTTAGGAATGTATGCTCACTATAGGGAAACCTCACTACCTCGATCGAGTAAATATATTGATAAATTTTATAAGAAGATAATGACCAATTATTTAGTTCCTAATCAATTTTATCACTTTTAAAACGTTATTTGATTTAAAAGAACACAACAATATGGAACTTAGCTTTTATTTTTATTTTTTAAAAAGAAAAGTATGGAATTTATAGTTAAACAATCCCACATATTATCTTCTTTCTCGAGAATTCACCACATAAATTTCTCTAAGTTGAAAATATTTTCTCCATCTTGAATGTAGGAATTAAATAACTAATTTATAGATATTATAAAAATTAATTAGTTAATTACTTGTAACAAATATATACTAGTTCTCCGAAAATACCCCATTTAATCATTTTACTCCCATTAATGGAAAACTTCCTTTAATATATGCAATTATAATTTGAGAAAAAATTATAAATTTGGAAATCAAAGTTAATTGAATATTTAGAACCAAATCAAACTCCTAAACAAATTTCTGCTTCATTTAAAATTGGAAGAAGTCTATTGTAACACTCACATTTGTATTTACAATGATAGGATCATATTGCTGTTTCAATCAGGGGGATTCAATTGCTGTTACACTTATCGCAGAAGGAGGAGCAGACAAAAACCTGACTGATTAGAATGTATGATCAAAGTTAATATAATATAGACGGAAAAGTCAGATTGCTTCACAATCACTCTGCTATTTTTGCGGCTTCAAATTATGTGAACCTGACCCTATTTTTTGTTGTTCAACTTGCAGAAAGAGATTTGCAGATTTGCTGCATTATGATCATTGGGTTTGATTCTTGTGTGTGGTGATGAGTTACGTAGACTTTGTACTTGCCACCACTTTTCATTCTCAAGTCTTCCACCTCATATATAGCTGAAATATTAATATTAGCAAGACATGCAAGGATGTTGAAGAGAAAATTGAAGAAAATTGTATGAGGTGGTTGGAATATATATAAAGAAGAATGTTTGAGATGCTCTTAACAAGAGTAGATTGAACAATATGAAGCCATTTGAAAAGATGTAAAAAATGATACAAGAAAATATTCAATGAAAGTATCAAATGAAAAAATGGTAAAAAATTATCTAAAGTGGTTCAAATATGTGCAAAAAAAGACAGGATTTAGGGTGTTTGTTGCCCCATCTATGCCACCCTTGATTTCCCCCAACTTCCGAAATGTTTTTTGTTTTGTTTTGTTTTCTTAATCATTAAAATTGTATAGTTTCTTTTTAATTTAAAGATGTAATCTTTGAAAAATAATAAAAAATTGAAAATTACATCAATTTTTGCTCATAAAATATCCCAAATAGCACTCATTTTATATACAATCTAGTGATTAAAAAAAAAAACATTTGGGAAGTTGGAGAAAATTAAGGGGCCTCATAGAGGGCAATAGAAAAGGGGGCAACAAACACCAAATCATTCGAGAAGCCCTTGGGAGAGTAGTATATCAAACAATATGAAGTCATTTGAAAATATGTAAAAAAAAGTGAAAAGAATATTCAATGAAATTATCGAATGAGACTCTTTAGCTAACCATTTACCTAAAGAATTTATAATTGATATAGTGCATTGTGAAATTTTTGAACCTCATGAAAGAAGACTCATTGTTATTGTTGACGGATGGAAGGATTATGCAAAGAATGTTAAGTTGTATGTAAGGTTCATTTTAGTTGTCTATTTGTAATTTAAAAGAATCAAGTGAGTGATGTGCTTTGGTTCATGTAGATTGGTAAAAGGAACCTCTAGCTTAGCTAGCATTTTTTTTTTAAATAAATAAATCAGCAAGACTTAATTATATTCAATGTCTTGGAGAAGAGGTATTGAATTCTTTATTAGCCAACCAAATGTAAACAATTAAATTTTTTTTTATTAGGATAAATCATATAAATGATTTATATTTTTTTAAATTATTTAATTTTCTCCTATCTTTTCCATGCACAAAATAGATGATAACTTGATAAATTTTGAAAATTTGTATTATATTTTAATACTTAAATTATGTTAAAAATTACAAGAAAACCTAATTAAATATGTGAGAATGATTTCAAAAAATAAAGCACATTGCACAAAATAAAAAAAAAAAGTTATGCCCATATTTTATATTAGTAATTTAAAATAAAATTTCATAATTCTTATATTTGTTACATCACAATTTTTATAATTTCTTTCCATTTTAGAAGAAAATAAAAATAGAACAATGATACCTTTTTATCAACTAAAAAATGATTTTTTTTAAAAAAATTTATTATATAATAAAATGGACACTAATTGAAAATTGGATCAATATGTTGTGAATTCATACCACGTGAGAACGGCGTCTAAATACTCTATGAGATCCCTATATAACAAACCACCTCTGCTTCCGATTTCCTATTGGATAGCAGAAAATGCTTTATAGTGAAAACTGTTTAATTTTTAAGGGGGGAAAACTCAGATATTTATGTATTTTATTTTTTTTCTCTGTTTATACTACCTCCGGTCACAATTTTTTTTCTCTGTTTATATTTTACAATTTATGAAAAAAATAAAAATAAAAACTCCAATAACACTTGCTTATAATTAGAATGAAATTTTTGGAACCAATAAACTTGAACAAATCCTAGAAGCCTATTCTGATCAATTTAAAATTCAGGTAAAAAAATCTGATCATTTTAATCTTTAATATATATATATATATATATAAAAAAGGTGGTTTACATTGCATTGAAAAAAAAGATTCAATCTACCCACACATAAAATGGTGGAATCCACATCTTTTATATATATATTAAAAAAAAAGCATAGAAATGATAACCTACATCTTTTTTATCTTTTTTTCCTGTATATGTATATATATATATATATGTCTATATATCTGTCTGTATGTTATTAGTTAAACAACTTAACATAGGAGAAGCAGCTTCATAAAAGCTTTATAAAACGAGAGACGAACCACAAAAGTCCGAAGTCAAATGCGCTTCGCTGACACAAAAGCTTCTAAACACTCACAAAGGAGGAAAAAACAAAGTATGAACGAACCTCCCACAGGGACGCTCGTACCGGAGCAACCTCTGAAATGACCTTTTTGTCCTTCCATCCGCCTCCTCCGTACATCGAGACCCTGCTTCTTCCGCTTTGACTCTCCCCTCCGCCTCATCCTCCTCCAGTCCTCCTCCTCACTCTCTTCGACCAATAATGGAGGCTACAGCCACTCGGCTTCGCAGCTCCAGCCTTTGGATTCCGATGATGTAGCATTTAACGATCTGAATCAGCTCGGTTCGCGGCAGAATTCGGACGTCGGAGCATCTGCCTCTGGAAGTGGAGGTGCCAGGTACAAGCTGATGTCGCCAGCGAAGCTTCCGATCTCGAGGTCGCCCTGTATTACGATACCTCCCGGGCTGAGTCCGACATCGTTTTGGAGTCCCCGGTCCTTCTGTCCAACATGAAGGTTAGCTTGTTTTGAGTTTTTTTTCTTGGGATTTTGGTTTTCTTCCCTTTGTCTGAAAATGTAGTTGGTGAAATTGAGAGTGGGGGGGATTCGGGTCAGTTTTGGTGAAAAAATTAGGGAAAGTGATTCACTGGCGAAAATTCCACCTAGTGGGTGGGGTTGAAATTTTGTTATTTTCACCTTACTTTCCTGCGGACACTCAGCGACCAAACATATCGTATCTGAGTCTATTCATCTCTGAGCAATAATTGTTCTACCTGAAGCTTTTGTTGTGAGGTGTCATGCGTTGACAGGAATAAATTAAATGACATGACTTAAACGTTGCTGAGCTAAAGATGCTCTTTTTACATAAGTTAGGCTTCTTTCATCTCGTGGAAATAGTGTTAGAGTGTTGGATTTTTTATGTTTGATCTTTCCCTCTCTGGATTTTATATATTTGTGCTTTTGTTGGGACTGCTAGATTCGGATGCTTGCTCCTAATGAATTCTGTATAGGCTGCTTTATTCCCAATAGGCTCTTCCGTGGGAATATGGCTCTCTCTTATGATCACTCAGTATTCTTTTTTTAATTGAAGTGTTGTTTTTTCATATTATCAATCTTCCTTTCTGTTGGTGCTTGCCCTTTTTGTTTTGACGGTGTTCTAGGATGTTCTGGAAAACTTTTTCCATTTATAATTATGTGGAACAAACGAATAAATGACTAGTGGACTGATTTATGTTATGGGTGTTATTGGAATAATATACGGAATGTCAGAAAGATTGTGGGTGAAGAATTTTTGTGGGATGACAGGATTATCTAGATATTAACAATCTGGATGGATGCTTCTAAGCGGTGCAAACATTCTACACAAGATTCATGTGGGAATAGCTTTTCTTAATTTCGTTTATATAACTTCAACAGATGATCAGGTATTGGTCTATCTTTCATTTATGCACACAAAATGAGCTGTGAATTATGATCAGAGCAAGAAAGTGGATAAAATGACTTTGGCTTGGTTATAGTTGATCATTTTGAATGGCTGGATGGTAAATCTGCTCGGAAGTTCATTTATCTCAGACAACTGTATGTGTGATCTCCTGTTATTTCTAATACTTATGATAAGAGATATATGCACACCAGAAGTCAGCATGGTATCCCTAAATTGAGGTTCTTGCTTGTATCTTGGGTAAATTGATTGCAGTTAGGAAGGGACCTTAGGGTTTGTAGGAATTTAGAACTTTCTATGATTTGTCCTTTGGTTTTTTTATGTGCCTTTTCGTTCTAAATTTTTTCTCCATCTTTATATATATATATATATATATATTCATTTAATTCAGCAGTTACTTCACATTAAGGTCTATTTTTCATGTAGGCTTTTTCTTTCCTTGTTTTGCAGGTGGAGCCCTCACCAACAACAGGGTCCCTCCCTAAACCTCAAGCAGTGTTTGGTTCTGTTTCTTCTGCAGCATTTCCTGTGACAACTATATCCTCAAATACCAATTTTGTTGATGACAGAAAATCTGACTTCTTTGAGTTTAAACCGCGCAGTAGCACAAATATGGTAATGAAATATTGCTTTTGAATTATAGTGATGAATCTTTTGTTTTAGGTGGTCATGTAGACCTGGCTATGATATTTCTGTCTCCTACTTTTTTGATTGTGCCTTAACAAGAAGGAATGATTAATCACAGATTATTTTTGTCCAACAATTTTTTATAAAAGACTAAATCAAATGTTTCCTTGTTAGGCACAGTTGTTAATAGACAAGAAATTGGTTGCCATTTATAATGTTCTGATTTCAACGTTCTTATTAAAAATTCTTGTTGCATTTTCCTAATCTAGTCCTATTCCCTTATTTAAAGGTTCCTGCTGATTTTACCAACCATGTGATAAGTGAACAGTCCAGGCAAATAGATGGTCCAGGGCTTGTTCAATCATATGCCTCATCAACATTAGTTAAGACTGAGACAGCAGTGCCATCAAATAAATTGTGTCTATCATCGACTGTTCAAATGGTTAGTTCAGGTGCTAGTGCTCCTTCTGAAGTTGATCCAGATAAACTTAACCAGAAAGGCAATGCTGCCCCTGGGTTTCAAGCATCTTTAGTTGATGGTAGAGGCAATGGCCTTCCAGTTGCAGCCGAGAGAATATCAGATGATGGATACAATTGGCGAAAATATGGCCAGAAACATGTTAAGGGATGTGAATTTCCGCGCAGCTACTACAAGTGCACACACCCAAACTGTGAAGTAAAAAAGTTATTTGAACGCTCTCATGATGGGCAAATAACAGAGATAATTTATAAGGGAAAACATGATCATCCTAAACCTCAACCAAGTCGCCGATACTCTGCTGGTACTATGATGTCTATACAAGAAGAGAGAACTGACAAAGCTTTGTCAACCAACCAAGATGGTAATACCAACTAGACGCTTCTCATTGATATGCATTTGTTTTTATTTATTAGAAAACAAATAATCTGTCTTTTCTTTTTCTCCCATTTTTGCTTTGTAGACAAATCATCCAATATGCATGCTCTGGTGCCTCACATTACTGAACCCAACAGTAACCCAGATCAATCTCCCATACCTGCTGATAGTCCAGAGGGTGTTGGGTTAGTGTCAAATAGGGTTAATGATGAGGTTGATGATGATGATGATCCCTTCTCAAAGAGAAGGTATGACAATTTTGGTGGGAGGCCATTGTTCTAGATTTTTTCTGCAACATGTGCTCTTGTGCTGACTTTTAAGTATATTATTGGGCAGCAAAATGGACACTGGAATTGCTGACATTACTCCTATAGTTAAGCCAATCCGGGAGCCACGGGTTGTTGTACAAACACTAAGTGAGGTTGATATATTGGATGATGGTTACCGCTGGCGTAAGTATGGGCAGAAGGTGGTGAGAGGCAATCCTAACCCTAGGTATGTCCTAATTATAATGAGATGGAAGCTTAAGCTTGCCTTGCCTAATCAAGGCCAATATAAAATATGCCATCCATCAAATAAATTTTTAATGTTAATTGGAAAACCAATTTGTGTTTTGCTCTATCTAAGCTACAATTGAAGTGAGGAATCAATATAATATGGTGTCATTGAATCATATATAAATTATAATCAATTCCCAATCATTTTGATGTGAGTCTGTCTTTTGTGACATCATTACATATGAAATTTCAGTAATTTATTTTGCATGTGATTATTTTGTGGAAGTTAAATGAAGTCACTGTTCTTGTACCCCTTCTGGTCCTTATAAGATTCTTTTCTGTAGTACTTATTAGTTATTATAAGGCCCTTTGTGACTTGTTTAAATTTTTTTCCTAATTGCCCTTTACTTTGATATTTCATTACTAACTAAACAACCTCTCAACTGATAAATTATCCTTGATTTTATGGACTTCATTGAGAATAGTTCTGGAAATTTAAATGCATTAACTAATTTTAATTTAGTTCCTTAATCTATGTAAAGATGTTAATAAGCCTTTTAGAGGGAGTATTTTTTTGACATATGACTGCATTTAGTATATTTGGGTTTTTCACCATAAAAGCAACTGATAATTTTTTCACCTTTCTAGAACTTTTGGTATGTGCCTTTCTTTTTGTTGGTGTTATTAAGCAAACAAATGTATTGAGTTCAAGCACCAATTTGTATGAATGTTACAATTAAGAAAACTTGCAGTACTGATTACAGATGATATTTTAATTGTTAGAGATGCTAAATAGTGGGATGTACTTGTAGGGATTTTCAGTAGATAGTGTTTATGGTATACCAATGTGGGGAGTATGGATGATATTTTTATTATTAAGGATGCTAAATGGTGGGATGAAATTGTAGGGATTTTCAGTAGATAATGTGTTTAAGATAACAATGTGGAGAGTATGTTGGGCTCTGATATGATACTTGTGACTTTTTGATGCAATTCCGCCTCATGCTACTCATGGGACTTTTATTTTCCTTGCTTTGATCTATCAGATATGATAGTTGTTAAGGTATTAAAGGTTGAATGTTGATATCAGAGAGATTGCTAGTATTTACTACTTGCCCATAGTGTTTGCATTAAAATCAGATGGGATATGGGATCTTAGGGAAGAGAGTTATATCTAGAATAATCAAACTTATGACTAGAGTAACAAAACACATTTCGGTTGTTTAAGTAAGATAAGAATATGAAGTAAAAAACAGCAACAAAGCCTTGTCCCAATAGGTGGGGTTGGCTACATGGATCATATGGTGCCATTGTGCTTCATCAACAATCAAATCTTTGGATAGATTGTTAACCAAAAGACTTCATTCAATAATTTCATTGAATATTTTTTTCTGTCTTCCTCTACCCCTTTTTAGAGAACATCATATTGCTTGATCAACCCTCCTCACCGACACATTCAATGGCCTTCTTTGAACATATCTGAACCGTCTCAAACAATTTTCTACCATTTTATCTTCAATGGATGCCAAAACAGCAATGTTAGGCTGTTAGATATTGAGAAAAGTGTCCAAACATACACCTTGATTAAAAAAAAGATGGAATATATGATTGTGAGTGGCATGTGAATGCAGGCTTGCTGAGTTGCAAGGAAACTCAGAAAAGGAGGTGAAAATATTGACAACTAACTTGATTGAAGTTAATATAGAATGGACAATATCGAGGACTTCTTTATGTTATAAAATTGTTTACACATTCATTTCTTATCCACAAAAAGTTGTACTTTCTTTTAGCTTACCTTTATGCTGAAGTACTTCACTTGTCTGATATCCTGGAACAAAACTAACAGCTATTCAAATTTTTAGCATTAAACCATTACAGTCTACTTGAATTTCACTGGCATGATAAAATTATGCCAGACTTTCATATAACAAAGCAAAATGAGTCGGGACATTTCCTATTCTATTTGGGACTTCAAGTTATTTTTATTGTCTTGGTTTTGGATTGTCATAGATGACCCCCAAATATTACAATTATGGCTTCTTGTTGATGTCATTTCCTCAGTTTCTTGACCACTTATGGGCAAGTAGTTAAAAGTTTAGCTATCTCATCTAGTTATCTTGTTCCAGCACCAGTAAAAGAAGAAACCGCAGATTTGATACTTTGTTCAAGATTCATGCATCTCTATATGTTCTATTTGTTGGATAATTGACCTGGCTGATGAATATGTAGACTCTTGACATGTTTGAAATGATTACGCTGTGATTGCTTGTGTGTTTGTGCAAAAGTTTGAAAGTATGGAACAAACATTAAGTGTTTGTATGTGGGCTGTGATGCATGTAGGAGTTATTACAAATGCACAAATGTCGGTTGCCCTGTTAGAAAACACGTGGAGAGGGCATCTCATGATCCCAAAGCAGTAATAACCACCTACGAGGGCAAACACAATCATGATGTGCCTACTGCAAGGAGCACTAGCCATGACACATCAGGACCAACAGTTGCTGCTGGAGGGCAGACAAGAATTAGACCTGAAGAAAGTGATAATATTAGCCTTGACCTTGGGATGGGCATTAGATCAGCTGCTGGAAATATACCAAACAGACAAGGCCAATTGCTGCTCTCTGAATTTGGTAACAGCCAAACGCACCCCAGCAATTCCAGTCTCAAATTTGTTCATAACACCCCTCCTCCAGCATACTTCAGTGTTCTTAATAACAGCTCGAATCCATATGGTTCTAGAGAAAATCTGAGTGATGCTCCATCTTTGAACCATTCCTTTATCCGTGCTCTCCGAACATGGGAAGAATACTAACTGGTCCTTGAAGTCGCTCGCAGTGTTAGAAGGAAGAAACAGAAATAAAATCTGGGTACAAGTTTGTTTCCATCTTTTGGGCTGGTAAATCTCCCAAAAGGTAAAGCATCACATCACATTCTCAATCTGAAACTGCAAATAGTTATCTTTCATGTTTTAAATTACCATTTGAGACCCGCTCTGTAAGTTGGTGGAGTACGAGTCTCTTGGATTGACTGAAATCTAATTGCTGTTTTCTGTAATAGTTGTAATTGTAATTCTTCTGTAAACACATGAAGCTGATATTGAAGTTGCTTCACTGGAATACCTTTTGTAATAGAGCTTGAATGGAACTCTTTATAAGAAGTAACATTTAGCCGTCATACTGAAATCTCATGATGTAATCAAAACGTTGTTGGAGATTGCATAATTTTTAGAGCTGGAAACTTAAGTCTCATTCATTTGATTATGGATAAAATGAACTTTGGGTTGGTCCAACATTATATACTCTTGTAATTTGGTTCTCTAAAATTACAAAACATTGGTGAGACATTCCCCTCCATCAGGGTTTTTGAAACCAATTCTAGATTTAGAGTATTCATAAGGAGATCAGTACTATATTTTTCTCTTGGATTCATTTATGATTGAACTTGGTATTTCTTAGTTAAAAAACATTTTTTTAAGCTGATACTTGAAAGATTATTTCTTATTTCATGTTATTTTTCATTCAGAATGAACATTTAGTTTTTGAAAAGGTGATGATGGATGAATGCAATATTGATCTACATGAGATGACTGGGAATAAAATTTACTTTGGGAAGTTACCAAATCTGTGCAGATGTAGCCCATGAAAATTTTATTTGCCACCTAGTTAAACATGGAAGGATAGACTTGCATTCAGGGTCCCTAAATAAACCAGCTTCTAATAAATCATCAAGGTCAAACTTCAATTTTACTTCATAATTTATAAAGAAATACTCCATCCGATCCTAAATATAACACAGAAATTAACTTTTTTTTTGAAGAGATTAATGAAGTTTAAATAATTTATTTAATTATATTATATATTGTGTATCCTTAAATTATATATCAATTTATAAGTTAGGCAAAATAATTTTGAGAAAAAATGACAAATATAAAATTTTTAAAGTAATTTAATTAGCTTCCTCAATCTCTTTAAAAAAGTCAATTATATCTTATATTTACGGTTAGAGGAAGTATGACTTTTTATGAACTTTATAATAAGAAAAATATTTGGGTTAAGGGGCCAAAGTGCCCGTGAACTTTTTCTTAATGTACATCTAGCACAATATACATTTCTTAGTTGCAAAAATACCAGCTTTGTTTGTTTGAGCTAATGACGGCTACTCTTTTGTTGGTGGGCCTCATATTGTTGTATAGGTATAAAATGCAGAAATGTCCAAGTCTTTAACTAAAAATCCGACACCAATACATTTTTAACGCGAAAATGCGCACAAACTTCTTTGAATAGAGCAAAAATGTCATATTGGTTGACAACATAAACACACGGAGTTCAAATTAGGCACACAATACTTATTCCCTCTAATTAGAGGGATTGTGATTTTTTTTTTGATTTTTTTTTATATATGCTATTTATTTAGATTATATTATATGCTATATCTTGAAATTTTTTTACACCCAAGTATCTCAAATTAATTAATTTTAGAGTCACCACGTTCAAAAATTTTTTGATGGGCCCTGGAAATTAATTAATTTGAGACACTTATTCAAGATGCATTATATAATCTAATCTATATAAATAGAATATATTATTCTTCCATGTTCTCTCATATATGTCAATTATCTCTTCTCTCACTCACCCTTCCTCTCTCTCATTGCCCTCTCTCACTCTCTCATCAGACACCACTGGATTATTGCTTTGGTTGCCTAGGATTATTGTTGAATCGACCAAATAATAATGCATTTAAGTTACGAGATAAACATAAAGAAAAACAACCCTATATATGGAATCGATAAATGTTAATAAAAAAAAACCATAATTTATATGCCAAGTTGCAGTGTGGCTAGCATAGATATATTTGATAGGATTGTGCCACAAAACTAGTTTTTTTTCCCCCATTAGGGACAACTACAATTACAGATGCTATGGTTGGCACATGATCTATGAGATAAGAAATAGGAAATGGAATATATTTATATATATTTGATAAAAACGTTGAATAAAATGATATGATATGGATCCAATTCACTTGTTCTTAAAAAAAAAACACCATTCAGAGGAATGAGCCAAGCCTATAAGGCCAGTACGTTTAGGCCCAAATATGGCTAGGGTCAAAAGCGAGATTTAGATCTTCAAACAGCAAACGAGCTTGTAAAGGCGAGTCCTAATGATGCTGCAAAAATTGTTGTTGTCTTAGCCTATAAGGCCAGTACGTTTAGGCCCAAATATGGCTAGGGTCAAAAGCGAGATTTAGATCTTCAAACAGCAAACGAGCTTGCAAATTTTAGTATAATAGTTTTTGTTTGTTTAGTTTTGACTATAGTTTATTCATTTGAAATATAAAAATAGTTTATATATATATATATATATAAAATTGAATTTTATATAATAGTTTTTGTTTGTTTAGTTTTGGACTATAGTTTATTCATTTGAAATATAAAAATAGTTTATTTATAATTTTGGTAATGATTTGATTTATATTACGTGTTAATATTTTTAAATCATATATATATATATATATATATATATATGATAAGAGAATATTTTGATACTTATATAAATTTTGATTTTATTATTTGAATTAGAAATTTATGAGTTTAAATAATATATTTTTATTTTTAAAATTTTGATAATGAGTTTTGCTAACAAAATCCTTTTTGCATTTACAGATGGTTTTAGACTTGGTTCTTTTAAGCTAGAGCTAATAAAAAAAAAAACCAGTCTTTTATACTCTCCAATCCTAACTATAAAATAATGTTGATTTTAAAAAAAATATCAAAAAAACTAATTAAATTACTTAAAAGTACTTATATTCATCCTTTTTTTTTCTCAAATCATTTTGTTTAATTTATAAACTGATATATAATCTAATACAGTAATTTATAACATAAGATTGATTAAGCAACTTATTTAGCTTTTTTAACATCTCCAAAAATAAGTTAACTATGTTTTATATTTAAGACCGGAGGGAGTATATGATATGTTTTGGCCAGCCTGTTCTCTTAACTCTTACCCGCAAATCAACATCTTAGTTACGATGGTATTTACTTGGAAATTAAGTTGCTTAACTCAGTAAACAAACCAGTATTTTCATTTATGAAAGTTCCTCATTCGGTTGCTTCTTAACGTTCGTATGCTCTTTCAAAAGTAGTTAATTAACTAACAACAAATTAAACGGTTTTTTTTTTTTTTTTGAAGATACACCATTTCACTCTTATCTTCTTCTTTTATAAAGGACAAAATGATATTACTTAAGAAGAAAATGTTCACAAAATAATAAAGCAAATACCACAAATAAAATGATGAAAATAATGACAATTGAAAGAATATGAAATAACATGAACATGCTGCAAAATAAAAATCTTCAAGAAGCCTCAGAATCACCTGTCATGTGATGCTTTGTTGACATAAGTAATTATAAGACGTTGTTGTCCTTAACTTTCCTGTATGTTAGATTTAGTGATCCATAATAAAGAAGCTCTTAAGCATCTAGTGTGAAATGGAGTACCAAGATTTGCTGAATTTCTCGAGACAAACTGAATTAATGGAAATACTTGACACTCTTATTGTCTTAATAGTATTTATGTTCGTATGAGCCAACTCTTTTATACATGGATAAGCAATATACTAATTATTATTTTTATAATCATTATTTTTTCCCCAAAATATTTTATAAATTACTTAGTACACATATTTTTAAACTAGATTTTAGTATTGTCAAACCAAAATAAATATTGTTCGAACCCTTGACGAGTTGACTCAACATATTTAAATGCAAAACAATATATTATATGCATCTGATATTATTTATTACTTATGTAAATACTCAGATATTTTATGTTATAAATTATTTATGTATGTCTTAAAAATGATTACATATATGTACCGTCTAAGGGTAAAAATAATGGTTAATGACTTAGCCAGGAAGGGAAAAAAAAAAACACACACACACACAAGTTAATGGTACCGGTACCACCTGTAAATGCTTGTGAAAACACGCAAGGTTAGGTTCCATTTTACCATCCTAGATGTTACCCTTTTTGGCCATCATGGTTTTTACTTTAAGGTTTAAATACTTCCGCTCGCGTTTAATATAAGGTTTAAATACTGGTTTCCTCTCGTGTTTAATATAGGAATTTTTTTTTTATATCAAAAAAAAATATATTTTTTTGTTATAAAAATATGATTTTTTTTTTAAAAAAAAAACTTTCTTAAATATAAGACATTACTCCTCTATATGATCATATTTCTAGGGCAAAGAGAAAATGATCATCTTGGTCATATTTTATAAATCACATCATTATATTTCATATGAATGTATAATTATATCATTAATTTATTATTATGTTGACTTTATTTTCAAGGAATATATTATATATTAAATAGAGATAAAATTTAAAAATTATTAAATTTTAAGGAAGATTAAATAAAATTTAAAGTTTCTCTTAGTTTATATGAAACATATATTGGAAATGACTTATAAAAAAGATCTGAGGAATAAGTGGCAGTTTGGATAAACAAAAAAAATAATAATAATAAAACTTTTGTTTTAAAACCATGGTTTGCTGAAAGATTATCCAAACACTTGGAAAAATTGGGAAGCACTTTTTTATCCAAAACCATGATTTTGAGGCTTAAAACTATGGTTTTGAACAAGCTATTTTTCTTCTTCTCATTTTTCTCTTTCTACTGCGATCTTTTCCCTTTTATCTTTTCTCTTCCTGCGTGTGTGTATATATATATATATATATATTTTGCCTATCATTTCTGGAGATGAAGGGTAATGCTCATGCCTTTAAAAAGGAATCTATGAACTTTTAATTACTATTTAGAATGTAAAATTTATTAATTACAATTTAAAAATGGTTTGTCTATATAATTTGTTAATACATATATGTTTGAGCTATTTTATCATATTATAAAATTGATTAATGTTAAAATTTAATTTTGTACACAAATTTATGTAATTTTTTGTATTTATTATGAAATTTAAAGTTAAAACTATTTAAAATAAAACATTATCCTTTATATACAAGTATCACAAAAGCTAATGTCATTTTTGGTAATTTGATCATGAAAAAGCTATTCTGATAACAATATTCAAATACTATCATTTTATCACAATCATTTTTTTTTCGCAAAATCTATTTTGAAAAGCATTTTTACAACTTTTTCTCCAAAAGCTATTCGCAAAAGCTAATCCAAACACTAATTTGGTTTGAGGGGAGGGATGGAAGTGAAGGGAAAATTCTCCCCTCATTTGGTTTAAAATGTTGGAAGGAAGGGGAACCAAAATCTTAAACTACCCTCCCTCCCCTCTTAAACTAACAAAGAATCTTTTCCTTCTCCCCTCCCTTTCCCATGTTTTCCCCTCAAACCAAAAACACACTTGTTTCGACTTGTTTCAAGTTGCAACTACCATTTATTTTCTCTAACTTTATGCTAATTTTATACCATATTTTAATTTTATAAAGTATTTCCAGTCTCTAACTCTAACAATCACTACAAAAAAACAGACCATTAGTAGCGCACCATTAGTAGCGGTTATAAAAAACCGCCACAAAATCACTATAAAATGTGTTTTTGTTGCGGTTTTTTAATGAACCGCAACAAATTAGCAGCGGAATCATAAAGAGGACGTTTGCTGAGACATTTGTAGCGATTCCTATAGTGTAAACCGCTACAAATTTTGGCGCTGACTTAGCGCGCCATGGCGCGAATCTACGTGGCGCAACCTTTGTTGTGGTTTCTTAGTAAAACCGCTACAAATTTGGCACCGGTGATTAGCGTAATGGCGCGAACTTAGTTGAAGTAATTACGTAGCGGTTATATGAAAGAAACCGCAACGTAGAAAGACAAAACGACTTTTTGTAGCGGTTGTGTTGAAGCGAAGTTGAAACCGCATCATATAGTATGATTTTGTAGCGTTTTTAGTACGCCGCTACAAAAAGTGACGCTATAAATAGTTAATCTGTCCGTACACCGATTATAAATTTTCAGAAATTACCACATCCGCATTGTATTTGAATGAACATTCTCGTCGAGTAGTCGAAGGCATGCGAGATATCTCGCAAGAGATCTCTTATGTCGAGAGTGTTCCTTCGGTGACAATCCACATTTGGGATTTATCTACGCGTGAAGACTTCCTCTTCGAAGATATAGTCTAACGTGCACCAAAGATTGATTTTCATTATAGCCACCATTCTCTCTATAAAATATCTCTGATCAAAATGAGCCAGTGAGTGTTTCCAGAGAGTTTGGTGGCTATACTGAATGCGAATCTTCACGGACATGTTAGACTATTTTCAGTAAACTCATTATTATTAATTTATTAAACTCGAGTGTTTTGAGAAAATCGATGAAAATAATTAAAATAATTGAAAGTTCTTTTATTTTAATTATGTTCACCAAACTAATTGGTTGGACTCCTAAACCAATTAGTTTGGAATTTTTTTGTCAAAAAAGTATTTTGTAGCGGTTATATGATATAACCGCTACAGAATCACAACGGTTTCTATTTTTGTAGCGGTTGTAAGACCGCTACAGATGTTCACCAAGAACGAGGCAAGTTTGTTGCGGTTTTTAGCTAAAAACCGCTACAGAATTGCAACGGTCTATGTTGTTGTAGCGGTTGTAAGACCGCTACAGAAGTTCACCAAGAACGAGGCAAGTTTGTTGCGTTTTTTTAGCTAAAAACCGCTACAGAATCGCAACGGTCTCACAATTTGTAGCGGTTGTAAGACCGCTACAGATATTCACCAAGAACGAGGCAACTTTGTTGCGGTTGTCAGCAAAAAAAACCGCTACATAATCGCAACGGTCTTACAATTGGTAGCGTTTTGGATGTCGGTTTTATGAAACCGCTACAAATTGTAGCGGTTTTTAACTGTTCGTCCCATTTTCATTTTCCCCGCGCAAAGGTTTTGATTTTTCACCTTTTAACCTTTCAACTTGTACCTTTCGACGTGATGGCCGATAAGGGAAAAGGAAAAGTCATTGAACAAGAGAAAAGGCCTATAAGGGGCGGTAGTAGTAGAAGGGCCGTACGAGAGGGCGTGGATCTGTAAATATCCCCTCCGCCCCTAATGTGGCGGGGAGGAGTTTGATGCCTTCTTTGAAGATGAAGAAATCCCAATAATAGAGACCGTAGGAGGAGATAAAGACCCAAGTCCGTCCCCGGCCGACATAGACGAAAATCCGAAGATCCATATTGAGATTCCCTTGAGCGAGGAGGAGCGGTTTCTCGATGAGGAGAACCAGCGGGACCAGGGGAACCCCCGACCATCGTCTTCGCGTTCCACCGGATTTTTGGTGGATGTCGAAGGTAAATATAATTAGTTTTCAGTCAATAAATTAAATTTAAATTTCTTACATGTAATCTTAATTTATTTAAACGCAATTGCACAATGTGTTTATAATTGTGCGATAAACATGGGAACATCGGCGGGAGGACGGTGGATGTTGCCACGGCCACTCAGACGGACGAGTTCCGCATCATAGTCCCCCGGAACTCGAACACGGACCGCCCGATCGGAAATGGTGGTCATCGATGAACCGATTCCGTCGAATTTGGCGGAAATTGGGCATGGTTCCCGATCTATATCCACGATTGGAGAAAGATTCCTCGGATAACAAGAAAAAAGCGTTTAGTGACGTGGTGCGAGGTAACTTATGTTGTGTAACTAAATTCAAATATTAATAGTATGGAATGTTGAGTTTAATTAATTATTTATTTATTTATTACTTAATTACTAACTACATAACTACATTATGTAACAGAAAAAAATTTAAATTGCGAGAGCCACATAAGAGGCACGTATCGATGAAATCGGGCAAGGGTGGAAGAGTCGAAGGCTTGCGTCTCTACACCAGCCGAGAATGGAGATTCGACTATGACTCTGCGGTGATGGAGAACGTCCCAGGCGGCGCGTGGATCCAAATCTCTCGGGCGGCTTATGTCCAATATCGAAGGAGTGCGGATGCACGGGTAGGTTGTTTAATTAATCATAGTTTACGTTTTATTTAAATATGAGTTAATTTATTGTTTAACATTTCTTTAAATTAATTTTGTTTGAGTGTAGTTTAAAAATATATATATATAGATGAAATTAATTTATTGTTTACATTTTGGTTTAAATTATTTAATAGTTTAACTTAATTTATATAATTAATTTCAATAAACATTTTGTTTGCTCTTCCTTGCAGGCCTGTCACATAGGAACACCTAAGAAGTCGGTCACATCAAATAGGTCCATCACGGCAGAACCAAGACGTTTGCCGTGACCTACGGTGAGTGGGTATTTTCAAAGATCAATTAATTTTAGTTTTAAATGACGAATGTTTTGTTTATGAAATAATAAAGTTTATATTCTTTTACCTCGTCGGGGAAGAGAAGGCTC
Source organism: Acacia melanoxylon (assembly GCA_019022615.1). Taxonomy (NCBI): domain Eukaryota; kingdom Viridiplantae; phylum Streptophyta; class Magnoliopsida; order Fabales; family Fabaceae; genus Acacia; species Acacia melanoxylon. Next base: position 3,838,235 of record JAFJYJ010000002.1, read on the forward strand.
GGGAGGAGAACCGTGAGATGGACTATGGCCGCTTGTTCACAAACACCCATAGACACCGTGATGGGACGCCGATTTCGATGCGCGAGAGGACATCATAGTAAGTTACAAAAACAAATTATTTATATAGTTAATGTTGTATATTTAAATTGAATTAAATTGTTTGATTAATGTTTTCCGAAATCTTTGCGTCGGGCCGGATTGAGCGGGCGAGGCAGCCGAGCCGCGAGCGTCGCAACCCCGGAGTCACAGGGTCTGTGGATCCCTGCCCCTTTGAAAGTTCTTTGTGGGCCCAAAAGAGCATCCCGGCCGCGTGAAGGGTATGGGGTTAGGCGCGGGCCTAGCATGGTATACGGCAAGGCCTCCAGCTCTTATGCGGCACCTCGCTCGAGAAGGCCACCACCGGAGGAGGTTGATGTCATCATTGCCGCGAAGGTTGCTGCGCAGGTTGCCGAGCAGGTTGCTGCACAGAAGGCCGCGCAAGATGCCAAGAACAAACGCATGCAAGAGAGGTACAACCGTTGGGTCGCGAGTCGAGAGGAGATTGTGAGTGCTATGGCCGGTGCCTTGAGCGAGTTGATGCGACGACGACGGTTTCCATCTCCCGAGCCTCCCTCCGTTCTTCTACAAGGATTCCTCCCCGTCTCCGCCTCCGTCTGTGAAGATGAGCACGAGATTACCTCTGGTCGTGCCACAGGACCTGATCATCAGGCTCCTGATAGTTAGTTTTTATTTTGAACCGTTGGATCTTTGTTTTTTTTTATCTTATTGCGGCGGGTTGACATTTTTTGTTGTTACATATTTGTTATCTTTGACTATGGTGTGTTTTTAATATATTCGAGGACTATTTTAATACTTATATTTCATTTATATTAGGTTAATAATGTTATGTATAAAATTTATTATAGCTAATGAGTTGTAAAATAATTAACTTTGTAGCGGTTATAACTAAAAAACCGCCACAAATTTTTCGAATTCGCTCATTTGTAGCGGTTAGTGAATCGTTTCCCAAACCGCAACTACTTTTTTTGCAATTTGTGGCGGTTTATGTAGCGGTTGAGAACCGCTACAAAACTCTGGCGGGATTTTCAATTCGAATTCGCTCATTTGTAGCGGTTAGTAGAGCGTTTACGAAACCGCAACTAATTTTTTTTTGCAATTTGTGGCGGTTGAGGTAGCTGTTTTTAACCGCTACAAATTGTTTCCATGTTGCATTTAAACATCAGGTGTTGTTATTACGGTAATTAAACATTCTCTCTACATTTATATTGTGTATCCTAGCTTTGTTTACTACGAGATGGATAAGTCATGGATCAAGCTACCGCAGTTCTCTGTATATTTAGCGGGGTTGAAAAATTTCTTAGATTTCGCCTTCTCTCATGCTAGCATTAATGGAAAGATTGTGTGTCCTTGTTGTAGATGCAAGTTCAAGAAGTGGCAAACGCGAGAAGGCGCTATGGAACATCTTCTTATCAAACCTTTCCCGAAGGATATACATTCGGCAAGTTCATGGTGAAGAACGTGGTATGAGATATGAGGCTCACCTTCCTCAAACCTCACAAGTAGCAAATCAAGTACTTGAACATGATCCGGTTAATGAAGTTGTTCACGATGCTTTCGATGTTCAAGACGACAACTTCACTGCAGAAGTTCAGGGTCAGAACCGTTTTCTTCGGGAATGATGCGGCTCGGGAATTTTTCGCCCTAATGGATGAGAGTGATCGTCCTTTGTATCAAGGTTGTCGAAATACTCAAAATTATCTTTCCGATCAAACTGTATCATATCAAGTGCTTGTGTGGGGTCACTAATAAGGCAATGTCGATGTTCTTGGAATTACTACGAGATGCTTTCCCTGACGCGGACATTCCCACAACCTTCTATGAGGCCAAGAAGATCATCAACAGATTAGGCCTGAACTACGAAAAAATTGATGCATGTCCCAACGACTGTATGCTTTATTGGGGAGAGGATACTCGGAGGGAGACTTGTAAGAAGTGTCATACTTCGAGGTTCAGGACAGTTCGGAAGGGAAAGAAGCAGAAGAAGAAACTCGCAAAGATTTTAAGGTATTTTCCTTTGAAACCTCGCTTACAAAGACTGTTTATGTCGTCTAAGAAAGCTGAGCATATGAGGTGGCATGAAGCTGACAAGAACGAAGATGGTAGACTCAGACATCCACGGGATGCTGAAGCCTGGAAAGCGTTCGACTCAGACTTTCCTGATTTTGCAGCGGACCCTAGGAATGTTTGTCTTGCTTTGGCGACCGACAATTTTAATCCTTTTGGGAATCTTAGCACAAGCTATAGTATATGGCCAGTTGTTTTGATACCTTACAACTTGCCGCCTTGGATGTGTATGAAACAGAGCTCCTTTATTATGTCCATGATCATTCCAGGCAAAAAAGGCACCCGGAAATGACATCGATGTGTATCTCCAACCGCTTATCAAGGAGTTGGCGGAGTTGTGGAATGTTGGCGTCGAGACGTATGACGCGCACGACAAGACACTGTTCAACTTGCGTGTGGCGTTAATGTGGACTATCAGTGACTTCCCGGACGGGGAACATTATCGGGGTGGAATGTTCATACCGGCCTTGCGTGTCCGGCGTGCAATTTTTGGCCGACTCGGTGTGCCTTCCCACATGATCGCAAATGGTGCTTCATGGGTCATCGGCGGTTTCTCGATGGTACGCACGGGTTTAGGTTGCAACGCAATCGTTTCAATGGGCAACAAGAGAAAAGAGGACCTCCTAGGCATTTATCCGGTGCGAGAAATCATAGAGCAGCTTGTGGATGTTGAAGTTGAGTATGGGAAAAAGACGATCCGGCAAAGGCCGGGACAAAGACTACCGGGGCTTCTTTCTGCGCCCCAAGAATGGCGGAAGGTAAGCGCCTTCTTCACTCTTCCGTATTGGAAAGATAATTTGCACCAACACAGTCTGAATGTCATGCCATTGAAAAGAATGTGTGCGACAATGTGTTGTACACGATTCTAAACGAACCAGGCAAGTCAAAAGATCATCTTCAAGCGAGGAAAGATTTACGGGACATGGGGGTTCGTGGAGACGCGTGGCCGGATGAGCATGACAGATTTCAACCGGCAAAATTCACACTGACAAAACCGAATAAGGAAATCTTCCTCGCAACGTTGAAGAAGATAAAGTTCCGACGGGTATTCAAGCAACATTTCACGATGTGTTGACGTGCAGGCTCGAAAGGTTACTAGCTTGAAGAGTCATGACTCACATGTGCTTATGCAACAGTTACTTCCGCTGGCCATCAAAAATACGCTGCCACTGGATGTGTCGATCGTTTTGGTGGAGCTTTATACTTTCTTTCGGAAGTTGTGTTCCAAGGTTTTGATCGTAGAGGAGCTCGACCGGCCTGCAAAGAAAATCATTCTTACGCTGTGTCATTTAGAGATGATCTTTCCTCCGTCATTTTCACGGTCATGATTCACGACAAGACACCTTGTTCACGAAACAAAGCTTGTGGCCCGGTTCACTACCGATGGATGTATCCTATTGAGAGGTACTCATTTAAAATTATTTACTTTAGCATTACTCCCTAGTCTCACGTCTAACCATTGATGTATCGAAATTTTCCCTTCATTACTTTATAGGTTTCTTGGGAAGCGAAGTTTTACGTGAGGAATAAGGCGTGGCCGGAAGGTTCAATAGCGAAGGCTATATTGGGGATGAGGTCTTGTATTTTTGTTCCAGTACTTTGATGACATTGAGACGTCATTCAACCGACCGCCTCGTGTTGACGATTGTCCCGAGCGAGCCATCGGAAAACGAGTTGTTAGTCCCTCGTGTTGGTAAACCGGTTGGCGGAAGTGAGAACTTCAAACTCACGGCACTTGAGAAGATTCAAGCACATAGACATGTCTTGATCAATTGCACTAAAGTTGAACCGTACCTTCAGTAAGGATTCCACACAGATATATATATATATATACACACACATATATGTTATCCTAAATATTTCCTTTCAGTTTATACTAACATTTAATGCTCGTCATCGCACCTTTAATTGCGGGAATTCGGGAGTTATGTGAAGCGTCGGTGAGGATCCGTAGGCGAGACATCATCCGAAATTGATAGAAAGGTCCACGAGAGAATTCGCCGGTTGGTTCAGGAGGAGAATAATGAATGACCACAACCCGCACTCACCAGAATTTAGAGCTCTCGCACTCGGCCCGCTTGACCACGCCCAAAGATTTACGGCATACAATGTCAATGGTTTCAAGTTTTGCACCGTTTCACGAGATCAGGGATTGCTGACCCAAAACTCGGGTGTATATGGCACGTTTGGGACGAGGAGTTATGCGAGCAGTAGTGACGGGAACATGCAGTTCGGTGACATCCCATATTATGGAAAGTTGCTTGATGTGGTCAGGATAACTTACCAAGGCATTTTTCCCGTGACGCTGTTCAAGTGTTCGTGGGTGAATACGACAACGCCCAGGGGACTCACGACTGACGACTTAGGCATCACATCGGTGAATTTCTCCCGGCCTATTCACACCGGGTCTGCGTACGAAGATGACGAGCCGTATATTCTTGCCTCCGAGGCCCAACGGGTTTATTATGTCATAGATGAGAGGCACGTGGATTGGAATATGGTGGTTCACTTAAAGCCTCGGGACCTTTACGATATGGGCGATGGTGATAATGTCGCCTACGATTGTGAGCCGTTCCGCCCGGCCCGGTTTTGAAAACGTCTTCCCCACGGCGATGACAATTTACCTATAGTTCGGTATGTTTTTAAATATACGTTTTATGAAATAATAACATTTAACCAAAGTTTTATTTGTGTTTAAACATATTCAACTCACAGGTAACATTTTATCCAAACTTTCTTTGTAGGGATGGTGACGAAGAATGAGAGAACAGATTATGCCATATATAGTTAGTCTGTAATCTTTTTTTTTTAAAAAAAAAAAAAAAAAAAAAATTGTAGCGGTTATGTAACCGCTACAAAACCTAAAATATCTTGCTACAAGTTAGAACCGCTACAAAATACATGTCACAAACCGCTACAAATTAATTCCGCTACAAAAAAATGGCAAATAAACCGCTACAAAATGATTCGCACCTATCGTAATAAATACCCCCACCCAACCCCATTTAATTTGCTTCACTCCTACTTACCTTGTCTCTCGTATTTACTCACGTTTTTCGGAATAGCTCAAGTGTTTAAAGGGGTAAGTGTTGTTGAACCACATCAAATCTAATGCTTATTTTCTACCATATACTTATACCGACTTTTGTTATTTTGCAGATGAATTTCGTATTTTTTGACACTTTGTTTCGATTTTCTATCCGATTCACATTCACACACATTTTTTATACCAAAGCAATTATATTTTATTTAACACATTCTTTCTACCACATTCTCATTCCCATTCTTTTCTATTATATATTAACCTTATATAATGAAATATTATATTTTAATATAAGTTATTTTTATCTAAAATATTAATTATTATTGCCTAAACAATATTTAACTAATTTAATTACTTAATTTTTTTTTTTAATTTCATTGGTTTGTAGCGGTTAATGAACCGCTACAAATAATGGAAATAAAGCATACGGAAAAAAAACAAAAAATGAGGGAATATTTTGTGGCGGTTTTTAACCGCTACAAATTTCAAAAAGAAATTGCGGCAAAAAATTACCCCAAAAAGGCGGGAGTTATTTGTAGCGGTTACAAACCGCTATAAATATTTGCCGCAAAATTTTTCCCAAAATTACGAGGGAATATTTGTCGCGGTCATATAATCGCTACAAAATATTTTCAAATTATTGGCACTACTTTTGAATATTTTTAGTTGCGGTTTAGTAACCGCTACAAATGTGATCGTTCTCAATTTGTAGCGGTTCGTAAACCGACACTAATGTTCCAACAAGGTGGACGCCGGTGTCAAATAGTTGCGGTCATTTGTAACCACTACAGATATAGTAGCGGTCTTGGTGGATGTAGTAGCGGTTTTTTTTAATCGCTACAAATGGCTTTGCCACGGTTGATTTTGTGGCGGTTGGCCTAACCGCTACAAATGTCATCAGTGGCGGCTAAAACCGCTACAAATATGTCATTTTAACCGCTACTAGTCGTGTGTTTTTTTTTGTAGTGAATTAGTCTCAAATGATTTTTTTTGTACTAATTTTATTTTTAAAAATTTAACTTATATATTACCACCTTGGGTCCATAATATATGAATTAGATAACTAATTTATAGATATAAATAAAATTAGTTAAATTAATTATTTGTACTAAATGAGTGTTGGTTTCATTATAATACTTTCTTGAATCATCTAATTTAAACTACCTCTTGGTTGTATTTAGAAGAATCACAAATAAAAAAAATGATATCTAATTTTTGATGATAGACATTGCGAAAAAGTAGAGCGTATGAAAAAGATGATAAGGTAAAATGCTGAATTTTTTTATTGCAGTGAATTACATTAGATTATATTAACTAAAAATCAATAACAAATTTTTGTTTCCTAAGTTTTAGCATAAATCACAATCTATTTGAATGTTGGGTAATTCCTTAATTTTGAGTATTTCACATTACTAAACTTTAGCAAAATAAAAAAAAAAAAAAAAACTTTAGCAAACATATCAAGTTTGTGGAATTAGGTTCGAAATTTGCTCAAGCTTTTATAATTGCCAATTTTTACTATATATTTTTATATTTATATTACGAGATTTTCTCAAGCTTTTACATATGTTTATTTAACTATATATATATATTATTATTTTCCTATTTATATTATCTTTTTTCAGTTAAAAGATATAGGAAGAGAACTCGGAGAGTATATGTGATCTATGAACAATCTACAATAAAGGCATTGGAGAATATATTTTTTTATTAATAGATTTTCTCTTAGAATTCAAAATATTATAATTAATGTTTTATTGTGAGAGTGTTTAAGAGATTAATTTCTTTTAAATTGTATGATTCTATCTATAATGTATGGAATTTAGAATATACTAATCATAATTTATATTTAATATTATTATCTTGTTATTATCAATGATTATATTGTGTTTTATATAATAAATATTAATAGTAAAAATAAATAAAAAAATATTAAAAAATAACTATTTATAATATATAAAAAATAAAGGTAGTATAATACGTCAACATTTTTTAGCAAATGAAAGTACAAGAGAAGAAGACGAGTGAATTTCCTTCAAAATTACTCGCACAGGCTTGGCTGCATGGTCCAAACCTTTGTATGTGACGAAAACGACGTGGGTGTGTTAATAGCTCTGTTCATAAACAACCAATTCTCGTTAATTTCCATCTCATGTTTTGTCTTTGCCTTCTCCAGCAAGCACTGGAGAATTCTGCAGCCACGTTATCCCTCTCTCTTTCCTTCCACATTTGGATAAAACTAACGACTATATAATTTCAGACACCCAACGTTTTCATTCCACATTTGGATATAACGTGAGAGGCCAAAAAAATCAGAGACTTGGGAAAACAATCTCCATAAGGATTTTCATTATTATTATTATTACAGAGATGAATGCCTTGTGGGTTTCGCTGAAGGAGAAAGTTAAGTGTGGAAGTAAGCTCACTGATGTGATGATGAGGCAGCAGCCTGCTGTGAAATCTTATAATGACAAAAATGGCCATTCAAATCCTATGCAATCTCAGGCTAGTCTTGTTGCTACCACACCAAAGCTTCATGGTAATTTCTTTGCTTATTATGTACTACCAGTTTAATATTAGAGTTCAGAATCTTTGAAGAAACAAAATGAAGTTTTACTGATACCTATATAATATTATCTAACTAGTTTCTTCATGGAAACTAAATTCTTTGCCTATATTCTACAGTACTATTATACTACAACTTCAATGTCAATTCAGAAGTTCATGTCATATATTTATACATATGATATGACTTGATATCACTTTCATATTATTTGAAGAACCAAAGTTGCAGGTTTTAGTACTGATATATCTGTATGATCTAACTAGTTTCTCCATGGTAAATTGGTTGTTCAATTTCTTTTACTTGCAGAAACACAAATGTCACGATTACAAGCATTATTAAAATTTCTCATTATGCTTCAGCTTTTTGATCCAAGTTCATGCTGCTAACAAGAAACCAGTTCATTCTATTTAAAACTCATTTCTTCTTATTTCTTTCCAATTTTCATTTCATGAAAATGACATTCTTGGAAGAGGGGTGTGCAGAAACTGACTTGATCCCATAAACCTGATCTTCCTCATCCATTATGGGATGGGCTGGCTGGACCAGGCTAACAAAGAAACTGAGCCCAACTGGCAAAAACCGCTTTGGGCCACAAGACAAAAAATAATCTCTTTTGCAATAGACTCCTTCAAACATTAAAGTATTACTCTTATATAAAAAAAAAAATTAAAGTATTACTCGGTAAAAAAAGAAAGAAAGCATTATTAGTATTTGCTTCAGTATTTTAAAGTTTTGTTTTGTTTTAGTGCTTGTTTGGGTTAGTTTTTTTAAAAACAAAAATTTAAGTGTTTTTGCATGGTGAGCCTACAAAGTAAGTATGTAAGAAAAGTTTTAACTTCAATTGCATAAATAAGTTCTTTCCAAGTGTTCAATAATCCCAAACAAGCACTAAGACCTATAAAAAATTTGTCCATCAAAAGATTATATTTTTTTTTTTTTTCCATCAAAATATTATATTATTACTTCTCCCAGCATGAAATTCTAATTAAACTAAGCTTCCTAACTGTAAAATGATTTAAGAAAAATGTTCAGTTGGTATTAAAGAAGTTAGTCTAGTTCATTCATAGTTAAAACTACTCTGTTCATTTTCTTTCTATATGTAAATTATCTAACTCCCTCCTTGTCCCTATGAATCTTTGACAGAACTCAGTATAGGAGACCCATCAAGGAAAATTGTTGAGATGATATTTGACAAAGCTTGGATGAACACCTCAACTCCACAGAAAAAGGTCAAAACAGTCTTCAAGGTGATCGTTTCGCCAGAAATGCTCGATAGATTTGAGAAGTACAGAGAAATGGTTAAGGAAAAAGCCTGTGAGCAAAATCCAAGGCACCCCAGAAGCATTGTTGATGGGAATGAACTTCTGAGATTCTATGGCACCACAATGAGGTGTTGCTGCCAAGGAAAACCTGTGCAGAAAGTTAAATATCTCTGTAATGACCCTTCTTGTAGTGTTTGCCAAATAATTCAGTTCAACTTTGACACAGAATTGTCCAGAATGTTCTCTGCAGGAGTGAAGACTGAGAAACGTGCAGTAATAATTTGCAGGATCATTGCTGGAACTTCTTCAATACATGAAGTTAATAATGGTCAAATTGAAGGGTCTTGTTCAAATAGGGTAGGAAAAATGCAATTTAGTTTGGACAAGTTTGAAGTTAGAAATCCCAGTGCTATACTTCCATGTTTTGTTTTATTTTTTGATTGACATGTTTTGTTGGCTTGAAACGACCATATTACTAATATAAGATTTCACTTCTGTATCTATAGTTTAAAAACTTGTAACTGAACCTATAACGCTTCAAATATCTTCTTTAATTTTATTCTTGTCTATGTTCTAATGTTATCTCATCCACTTTATTTAACCTTTTAGAACATTAAATATCATAGACGTCAGTGAATTTCGTTTCATCTTCCACCGTGACCCTTTCATAGACAACATACATATTTTATCCAAAATATTAAAATGAGACTCAATTTTCCATGTCAGTGGAATTTAATGGAACATATTAAGCTTATTAACGTTATAATCTTCGTTTCAGTACTCAAGAAAATATAGCTTACTGAAATTCTGGATGTACATCCTGCTTGTTACGGTTACTGCTGAAACAAGATCTTTAATGTTATATCTAATCTGACCATGAAAGATAAGGATGAAATATAACCTAAGGACCTAATCTACAAGATTGAAATGATGAAAATGACTGATCTGACATTGGAGAGTCATCTCCAAGCACAAGAGGAAACAAGAGGTTGATTCATCCAACCAAGGTATAGAGCACCATCTTTCTCTTGTAGAGTGTAGTTTTTGGAATAATCCTCCAGAAGATTCTTGATGGTAAAATTAATGAATGAGTTCAATGGATATTGACCAAACCCCGCCATTCTGAAACGTAATCTCCAAGTTTCCAAAGTCTCGTGTCGTTCCACTCTATCTTCCCCTTCACATGCTATCAAGTTCACAATCTCTCGAGCCAGACAATGTTGTTCCACGTTGATCCTATCCCTGTGATCCCTTTCCATGACATCATCAATTGATTCAAAAACTGGCAAGTAGTAGTTAAGTGTCTGAACAAAACGCGGGTAGAAAGGGACATGATTGGTTTCATTTTCTTGCTCAACAAGGGTCACTACCTTGGGACACAAGCAATTAACTAATCTCAACAAACGCTCTATTGTCTCATCTTGAAGATGGTGTAGCATCATGGTGAAGTTCACGGCAATGGCTTCACCAGGTAGAATCTTAAGGTGTTGGAAATCGACATCTGACGCAGAAACTTCCATAGCAAGGAACTGAAATGGGACATTACATGACTGTGCAAGTGCTGATAATCTTTTCCCCACAATCTCAAGTCCTCCTCCTCTAGTAAAAGCCGAAGTGGAGTCATCAACACCTGTGATTCTAATCTTCGGGGGCCCTCCTGGTCGACAGGCGAGAGCTCGAATGAGACTCACCCACTGGATGCCCTGATTAATCTGAAAATCAATTATATGAACGTTATTCTCTTGCTTCATGGCTTCAGCAATCACCCCATTTGCTGATAAATAGCCAAATTTGAAGTATGGGCATAATTCATATAATTTGTTCATATAAGAAAGGAGTTCAGAAGCAGTAGGTTCTTTGCATTTCAAGGATTTGCATATTTTGCTTCCTGAAGAAGACAATCTAGCCACAAGAGCCTCTAACGCATATGCACCTAAACGTTGTAGAGGATTTCCAGAAATGGACACCATTCCTCGCAGCTCAGATATCAGCCATTCGCTCGTCTCCATATCATTCTCCTCCATTGCATGTGCACAAGAACAAAGCATCTCTTTCAAGTCTCCTCTAGATATCATCTCTATGGTCTTCTTCCATCTTTCTGCTTCATACATGACTGCATCAGCATCATATGTGACGGAAATTTCTTCATCAGGTCCCAACATCGCAGTCTCCAGCTCGTGTAGCTTGTGGCTAAGATCATCAATATCTTGTGTCTGTGTCAAGCAAGATTCAAAAGAATTTTGTGTCTTCAACATGTATGAGTTTAATACTGGGCTTCCATTGATTGATGGAGAACTAAGGCCAGGATTACTGTTACTTGTTGAGCAAGATTCTATGGTTTGAGCTAAAGAAGAATGATATGATTCCAGAGTTTGCACAGAGCCATAGCAAATCTCACGTTTCTGAGATGCCTGCATTTTAAATTAACCACTTCTTTCACTATCCTCAATAAATTTTGGTGTGGTCTGAATGTGGGTCTTGATCTGCGCAAAGCTAAGGGAAAGTAAATGTTTGAGGTTGGAGATGAATGGAATATATTACTCACATGAATGTGAAACAAAAAATAGAAATACAGAATATATATATATATATATGTGTGTGTGTGTGTGTGTGTGTGTCAAATAGATGTTAGTGGCTATTTAGAATGTACATATACAGAAATTGAGTGTTGCATTTTTCATTTTACTCACCCAAAGCATGTTTAACAGTAGGTTTATCAATAATATGGCCTTTGATATAGAAACAAATAAATATAAAATTTATAATAAGTTGTACAATTTATAGGCTATGAACAACAGAGCTCATTTGTCCTATTCCATGCAATACATAGGAAAATATGCATATAGTAGTTCTTGGAGAAATGACATGAGGACTAATATATGAAATTGATAAAATTTAAGGACTTTAAAATCAAAATTATTGAAACTATCCCTTGTAATTTTCAAAGTTATACTTGTACTACATATTATTTTCCAAATCATAACTTGGTCAAATGGATATTATAAGAATATTTTAGATTTATAATTTTAAGAACTTTGAGTAATAACTTGGGGATAGTTAATAAAGTTGAAAAGATAAAATAATTCTCACTCCCGTTCTTAATTATCTTGGGATTGATCATGTTCTTAAATATAAAACATATTTTTTATATTTATCAATCTTTTCATAATTTACCCATATTATATTCCCTCAACAATAATCAAGAAAGATAACTAGAGTATATTAAAAAATATGTGTCATATTAACTAATTTAACTAACATTTTTAATATAATCAAATTAGATAAATATCTTTTATATTAAGAACTAGAGGGAATACTAACTTTGATTAATAAAAAAGTTTTGAAGTTCTTTTGGTACAATTATTATCTCATATGAGTCATCAAATATCAAATATTTTTAAATTATATAGATATCATACATAAAAAAAAAATGTTTGAAAAGTACTTATGTTTTTCAATATGCATTATTTTTTATCAATTTATAACTAATTTTGAAAGAAGTAATTTTCAAGTGATTTAGACAAGAGTAATTAAGAAGTACATCAAACTTTAAGTTTAATTTTTTTAAAAAAAAATATTTTTTATGAAACATTATAATAATGTTAACTACAGTCTATAAAAAATTGAAAGGGAAAAAAATACTATTACTTTACCAACCAAACCGACTCTTGTCCAATTTTCACATCACATCCGAGGATAATGAACGACACAGAAAAAATGGATTTCTGAAACACCCATGACAACGGAAAACTGAAAACTCGAAGCTATCTACAAATTATATATCGAAGCGCGCAGAAACAAGAGGACAAAGAGATTGGGATCAAAACACACACACACACATATATATATAAAACCCAGAAACTTGAAAACCATAGCCACAAATGAAATAAACAAGAACACAGTTTAACAATCTCAGAGAGAGAGAGAGAGACTCGTACCTTATTAAGAACGTACAATAAGGGTGTTGAATTCTGAGCTCAACCTTATAAGAATTTGATGACTTAGGTATATAAGGTTACATTTTCTGGTTTGGTTTCTTGGAGGTTGAATGAAGAAGAAGAACACGGACGACGCATCCTTGTTTATGAGAACTTCATCTAACCCTTTCTCTGAAATGCATATCCATTTGTTGATTTATAGAAAAGTATCGCTTATATGAAATTACTTTTCTGCCACTGACATTTCACTCACGTTTCTTCCCCTTCTTTTGAAATTTTAATTTAATTTATTCTTTGCGGCAACTGGGTTGGGTATATGCATGTGGGGACCTGCGTGCTGACTTTCGTGCTCAGTTTGCTTCTTGCATGGGTTAGTTTATTTTGTATGAGGGCAGGGGAGGTAAACTGGGTGAAAGGAATATTTTTTAATTGAAGTTAGAATAATTACAGAAATGGGGTTAAAAAGTTTTTGGGAAAAAAATACTTAAATATTATTTGAACTTATAAAACTCAAAAAAAATTCTGTTAACACATAGAAATAACAGAAAGGTGATGTGGTAGGAATTAAATATGAAAATTTGAAGTTTGTGTGTTTTTACCAAAATACTCTGATATTTTACTTTTTTTTTAAAAAAAAAAAAAAAAAAAAAACAAGAACCCCTCCAGCAGCCAGCCTCTAGAGTTCTAGCACCGATACCCTCACTAATGTTTTTTTTTTTGGGAGGGGAATAATTTTTTTATTGAAAAAATGTGGAGCCAAGGTGGTGAAAGTGGGATTTGAACCCACCCCACCCCACCTTGGTTCCCTTGTCACCCACTACTAGAAAAGGGTGAAATTGCAAAATTATGGGTTTTTGCGATGGAATTTTATTTTCCGCAAAATTTCGCGGAAATGATTAAAAACTTGCGATGCAATTTTTGCGACATTCATCGCAAGCTCCTTTGGGGCTTGCGACGGATTCCAAGGCATGTGACAAACCGTTGAGTCCGCCCCCCGAGGCGTGCGACAGATAACTATATTGGGGGCTTGCGACGGATTCCAAGGCATGTGACAAACCGTTGAGTCCGTCACAAGCCCCCCTGAGGCGTGTGATGGATAACTATATTGGGGGCTTGTGACGGATAAGTATATCTATTGCAAGACCACAAGGGGCTTGCGATGGACCGTGATATTCGTCGCAAGTCCCACAGGGGGCTTGCAACGGATCCAAAGATCCGTCGCCACCCCCCAAGGGGCTAGCGAAGGGATATATCCGTCGCAACTTGTTTTAAATCCCCACCACCTCATTCGACGTTCACTCTTCCCTCTTCTGCGATTTCCCTCTCCCTCTCGCTCCGATGTTGCTCTCAGTCCACCGTTGGTTCTCCCTTCCTATCCGGTCTCCGTTGTCCATCGCCGCCACCGGTTCTCCCCTCCGGTCTCCACCGTCCGTCCGTCGCCATCGGAACTCTTCCTCAGTTTCTAGGTTTTTTTTTTTAATAGTTGAATCGTTGTTCTAATTATATACAATAATATATACCTTTTCTTTATTAGATTCTTACCATCTACAATCTTTTGTTGTAAGATAATGTAATTTAGCTTTATTTAACTTATAAATAATATGGTGATTTTGCAATGTTTGAATTGTATTTGAAGTGTTTATGAGCTTTTTGCCACTGTCATATCCTATAAATCAATTATACAACTAAATGTGTTGTTGTTCATTGTATGTTAAATTATGTGTGTATATTTAAAGTTTGTAAATTCATACAGTGTCATGAGAATGAATGACTGTTATATATTTTTTTAATGAATAGATAGTATAGCAAATAGAATAATTTATTAATGAGCATTCCATTGGTGAATAAATTATTTGTGTATATGAATGATTTGTGCGAATATTAATCTTGCATTGTCTTTTTATGGTTTATTTTGTGTTGTGAAAAAATTGTGTGAGAAAATTATGATTTTGTATTTGTTGGTAATGATACATAAATCTATAAATAGGATGGTGTTGAAATTAGAAAAGTGAAGTATTGAAAAGTGATGTTTAGGGATAAGAAAATTAATTAATTAATGTAAAGTAGGAGGAATGTATGACTTTAAGGAATAATAATTTTTATGTATGATAAATATTAGTGAAATTAGCTAGGTTATTTAGTCTCATGTAAAAGTGATTGTTAAATTTTTTAAAAAAAGTTATCTCATTTAAATTTTTGATTTAAAACTATTTAACAAGTTATACATTAAACATGGAGAGAGCTGAGCCGGATAAAGCACCTCGGAGTCAAAAGCAAATGAGCTTACGAAACACACGGCGACGAGATGAGTCGGCAAGCAAATGAGTTGCATCGGACATAGGAGATGATGAGGCGGATATAGCTTCAACTCCTATCCCTAACAAAGGCAAGGGTACGGAATTCGGCTCGGTGGTGATGATGACCATGCCGGGTGATGATGACCATGCTGGTGATGATGATAATGATCACAATGTTGCTATTTAGACTACTTTTTTAGTACATGTTCTTTACAACATTATTATTTCTATTTTGTTTTCTCTATATAAACTTTTTATGATTGTTATTATATATTTTCATGATATACGGGTTATTTTATGTAATTTTTTAATTTTATTTAAAAAATTATTATTTTTTTAATAAAATGATTAAATTTACGACGGAAAATAAAATCTATCGTAAATCCCCCGAGATTTGCGACGGATTGCAATTCCGTTGTAAATCCCTTGAGATTTGCGACGAAAATTTGATTTTTTTTTGATTGTGAAATTTTTTGCGACGAAAAAAGCTTTTTTTTGTGACGATTTTTTCCATTGCAAAAACTAACTTTTTTGGTAGTGACCAAAGGTGCAATTTTACCAACAAAACTTTTCCTAAGGGGAGTTTGACATAAATAAGTTTTAGAAGGGGTAAAAACAAATACCAAAAATTAATTTAAAAGGGTGAAAATTCACCAAAATTGTTAAATTTCACCAAATGCCGTTAGGGTTTTATTCTCTTATAACTTGACGATTTTGGTGTATTTGCACAATTTAAATTGTTTATTGGTATTTTGCCTTTTTCAAATAAAACTTATTTGTGTTAGACGGCTCTCGGAAAAAACTTTGTTGATCAAGATCCTTGAGACCAAAATATTCTCAAGGAGAGCAACACTCCTCACCATAGCATAGAAAACACAGTTAGTATAATAATAAAGGAAAGAGTCACAACTCCAACCCGAAGATAAATAGTAATGTTATACACACTAAACTAGCATATGTCGAGCCTAAAAATGAACAGTGTTAGCGTAAACATTGAACAGATACAAATCAAGCTAAAGATGAACCACATGTACAAGTGTACTAGACAGGCAGGAGTTGATGATTCTTATTTGAAGAGAAATTAACCATGCATTAAAAATTTGAACAACAAATAACTCCCTCCCACATAGAAATACCTCAAACTAAAATATTTGTTTTTAATTAAATGAGACATGTAGATTTTCTATGCATTGTTTATTGCATAACAGATTCTTGTTATTGATATTTTAAAATTTAATTATTTTAAATTAATTGGATAAAAGTTTGTGAAATTAACATTATAAATTTTTTCTTAATATAATATGAATTCATTAATCAGTCATTTAGTTGAAGTCATGACATGCGCAACATGTGAGGCTATGTATTAGTAATATTTTATTTTATTAGGACAGTTTGGACATTAACTCAGTACTTCTCTGGCTCCCAATCGAAAAGAGATAGAGAATGTCGGTAAAACTGTTTAAAAGGTTGGAGTTCCAACTTCCTGGGTGGAATTGGACCCACACGGTTTTAGATCTCTTTTTCTCTTTTCCAGTTTTTTTATTATGATATAAATAATTAAAAAGAACTAATATATCATGAATATCACGTTTGCGCAACATGTGTGTGTATGTAGATATATAGTAGACAAGAGCAGTATTTAATCAACATGAGATATGCATTTATAAAATGGTTAACTTTTTGGGAGCGGATTCTCTTAAAATCCCCCCAGTATCTCTTAGTATTGGTGCATTCTGACCATCCAATATTTATACAAATATTTAGAGATCGAGTAGAGCCATATCTATTTTTTAAAATTTTATATTTATTTTGTAAGGTCATTTTTACAGGTAATTTGAAAAAAATGACATGACTTTTTTTAGACGCTTGGAATAAATATTAAACGCTCAGGATGTAGGGATATTGAGGAGAAGGATTTTGAGAGAATTTAGATCCTAACTTTTTTTTTTCCATTCTTGGCTTTTTTGGCCATATTCATTTATTGGTTAACTTAAGAAGTCAATGCTCAATCTTGTCGTTTAGTTTAGCAAAATTTTTAAAAAGAAACAAGAAGGAGAAGAAAAATTGTCGTTTATTTCAAGTCAAATAATGTATTCTCAAATCATAAAGGTAAGAGAGAGTCCGCAAATTGGTCTTCTAAGCGCAAGAATGAATCGAAGTATCTGCAAATTGTTGATTTGTGCACAACATTCGCCAACCAGATGTGAATGGTTGTGCAAGTTTGGTTGAAACGGGATTGGTTGTGTTGTCGTTTTCTGATTCATTCCAACACCATCGATCAACCTCCAAGCCCTCTTTTTTCAACTATAATATAATGTCATGCCACATTTTCGATTTACATCACCAATACGTCATTCATTCTGTAATATTTTGTTTATAAATTTTAAGGATTTTTGGTCCATTATTTATTTATTTATTTATTCTCAGTTTGAACAAATTTTAAAACATTTTTACAATAGATATGCATGACAGTTTAGAAAATATCATCACCATATTAATCAGTCCTCCTTATAATTTAGCAATTTTATTTACACTGGGACTTTATAATTTGATCCCTTGTCAGCTATATCATTGAGTGTGAAAACTATTAATTTTAACATATAATTTCATAGACTATTAGACTTTATAAAATTTATTTTCTTTCATTTTAGACAGTTTTAACATTCGTTCATTTTATAAATATAATTTCATAAAGTCTGTAAACTAAAATTAATTTATCAATAAAGGAAAATGGAAAAAAAAAACTACAGGGATATGAAATTAATAGGGACTTAAAAATTAATAATTTTTGCATATATCAATGTAGATCTTAAAAGAGCTGTATAGGAAACTGTTAACGTATAACGCATAGGAAAAATATCAGTGAGATCTTAAGATAGATAAAAGAAAATCAAAATAGTCCCCACTCTAAATCCCCTCACAAAAAATAGAAACTTTTTTTATATTAATTACGGAATTCCTCTCGCAAAAAAATATTGTTGTCAAAATGGCTTTATTAGTTATTAAATGTTCATATGAAAATCTCTTTGTCAAAATGGTTTTTCATGTTATCAAAATGGTTTTTCCTGTTATAAAAAATTCTTCGAGTTTTTCCTCCGGCGTGTAGAATTTTAGAAACCTGGACAATTTTTGGCAACAGGAAATGTCATTTTGACAATATGAAAAAGTCATTTTGACAATGAGATTTTTATAGGGGCATTTTAACAACTAATAAAGCCATTTTGACAACAAAAAAAACCATTTTGACAACGAGACTTTTTTGCAAGAGGAATTCCGTAATTAATAAGGATTTTTTTGTGAGGGGATTTTGGGTTGAGATTTTTTTGATATTTTTTATCTACCTTGAGACCTCACTAATATTTTCCCCAACACATATTTTCTCACAATCTCTATTCTTAGACGGAGACCTCTCTGTCTCTCTCTTTTTAAACTTGCATGCAAAATACCGTGCCTATAAATGTTGGTAGAATTACAATATAAAGCCTCATAAAAAAATCAATTCAATATAGAAATATTCACATTGTAAGTCTAAAACTTTGAGTTAGAAATTTAAAAATTCAGACTATACACAAGTCTTTATTTTAGATTAATATTCTTACCGTGTCTTTAATTGTGAATCACTCATGGGGTTCTAAGGTACGAGAAATTTAGAGGAGAGGAAGAGAGGAAATTTTTTTAGAGTAAATACCCTTTTGGGTCCCTGGAAAAAAACACGGACCCCATTTTGGTCCCTCACACAAAGAAATGTCATTTTTAGTCGCGAAAATGACGAATAAAGTCGATTGATGAACATTTTGTTCTCACAAATTTTCAAAAAGTTCTTTTTTAGTCATAAAAAAGCCTCATTTTAGTCCCTAAAGACCGAAATGGGTCCGTATTTTTTTTTGAGACCCAAAAGGGTATTTGCTCAAAATTTTATAAGTTTAATTTTTTTTTTTAAAAAAAAAAAATAGAGAAGTGAGGTTAAATTTTTTTAAATAATTTTTATAATCTCTTAAATAATTTTTCTTACTTAACCATCTTACATCTTCTTATTTTCTTGAATTTTGTTAAATCGAACTAATAAATTTTTCCTTCCCATCTCCTCTAAATTCATCGTACCAAACAACCCCTTAATTATATTACTCATTGAGAATGTGACTATTCTCTCATATCAATAGGATAGGGCCTATTTTTCTTTTTTAAAGTTAAATGGGTCCTATATTTCTACTTCTTTAACTTTTTTTTTTTATAAAAATACAAAATGAAATTAAAACAATCAAGGTTTACAAGTTATATAGGGATAAAAAATGAAGATTCCCTAGACCTTAGAAAATTGTAAAATACAGCTTGGGAACAACCCTAATACTAATAACAGAATATATATATATATATATATATATATATATATATATATATATATATATATATATATATTAAACTTCTCATGTTGCATTAGAAGAAGAATATTCCTACACACATGAAATAGTGGGACCCACACATATATATAATTTCAATTATATATATATGGGTCCCACCATTTCATGTGTGTGTATAACGATACTTAATACACTTATCCTACAACATAAGAAGTGTTTTTCCATATATATATAAATACTTTGACCTTCCTTACATTTTATTTTAGTTACACAGATTTGCCCTTTATTTTAAAAAATATTTAAATAAATTTTATCTACTCATCTACCCTTTATAATTGTAAAGCGATAATTTTGGTTTAGAATATTTTGAAGAATTTAAGAGTTCTATTTTTTCTGTTTAATTTATTTTTCTTCCTGAAAATATTTTTTATTTATTTATTCATATTGAGACAGAAGTTCAAGTAATTTTGTTAAAGTAGATATAAAAAATTGATTAAAACTTGAATTAATTCTGTGTATAAATATAAATACTTGACTCAATGTGTTTATAGATGTTTGTAGCAAATCAAATGTGCTTAAAAATCATAAATTGTAAATTTAAATGATTTATATAATATCTCAAACTTTTAAGGTATATCATTTAAACTATAAAATGAAAAAAATGCATTTGAAATATGTTTTAAGCCATTTAAGAAAACCTAAACAAATAATTTTCAATAAAGGTGATGAAAAATTGAAATTGTTAAATTTTATAATATCATTGAAATATATATAAAAATTTATAACATATTTTAAAGTTTGAAAATGTATGTATTAGGATTATTCCTACGTTATATAAACATTATTTTTTGGTAAATATATATGTTATAATAATTCCTATGTTAAAGAGGAGTATTTCAGCCAAAATAAAAGTTTATAAATTAAATTTAACAAAGTGAACTAACAGTTTCATGCGGATAAAAATAGAATTTAAATATATAAGGGAGGTTTGTGTAAAATGCATTTTAATTTCAATAAAGGTTTATAAACATTTTTAAAATAGAGAGGAAGTTTTTGTAACTTTAAAAAATAAGGTGATTAGTATAATTTACTCTTTATAAAATATATTAATATGTATATCAATATTGATTAGTTTTAAGTTAATAAAGCATAAATCAATTTATTATAAATTATTTAAAGTTCGAACTTCGAAATATGGATTTAACCAGTTGAACTAACCTAGTTAGCCTACTTTAAAAAATGAGTCATGCTAAGAAAACATTGTCATGTTTTAAAATAGGAAAATTTTGTTTGCCCTAAGGATGTGACTTAATTTTAGTCAACTCTTGAAAGATTCTGAAATTCATCGCACCCCTTTGGATCAATATGAAATTAAATTTTGTAGATGAAAAGACAATAATACCCTTCTTTTATTTTTTTCAAAATAGCATTTATAAGACAAATAAGAGTATTTAAAAGAAAAATAAAAACATTTACAAGACAAACAAAATGATTTGAAAGAACCTAAGGAATTAAAACATTTTGACCATTTAGAAGACAAATATGAAAATTCATAAGACAAATATGAGTATTTAAAAAAATAATAATAAAGGGATTCGAAAGAACCTAGGAAATTAAAAATATTTTAGCTATTCACAAGACAAATAAAATAAGGCCATCATTTTTTTTCACCCACAAAACTTAATTTCATTTTAATGGGGTGCAATAAAGTTACATAATTTTTTAGGGGTTGATTAAAATTATGTCATATCCTTAGATGCTAACTAAAAGTCACTCTTTTTAAATAGGCTAATTTAGGCCTGATCCGCTTAGCCCACAAGAGAAGAAGTGGGACTACCCATTTTATTATTTTAAAATTAAAATATTAATCCGTTTCTTCCAAGTTATTTATATTCATAGTTAATATATTGAGTATTTGAAATGAATATTGTCTCCATATTTTAGTATTTGTTTCTAAATCATAATAATAGACAAGATATGAGGATACAAAACACCTCAGTATTCTGATTGTTGAATTGATTAATTGGACAATTTATTGTGTTTGTGATTTTCTTAACAAATATGTGTTTCCAAATTTAAGAAATGTATATTAATCTACAAGTTTATATAGTTTCAACTATTTTTTAATTAGGTCTTTACAGTTTTTTTTTGTTTTTGTTTTTATCAAGTTATTATGATTTCACTTGTTTTTAATCAATTCCTTATATGTTTTTATCATGTCTTCATAATTTTACTTGATTTTTATCGTTGTAGATGTTTTGCTTTTTAATACGTGTTTCTAAGTTTAATTATGTTAGTTTTTGAGAAATTAAGGTTAGATATAGAAATTTGTTTAGAAAAACTCTTATTAATTATTTTTTATTAAAAAAATATGATAGAAAAAATAGGCCAATTCACTTGACTCACCAATCCACCAAAATTCTTCCAACTATAATATTCATCATATATATTTTAACGACTTTATTCGACAAAATTTTCAAAATAATTTGTGGCTTTCATCAAATTAAACTCGTTAATTATTTCAATATCACTGTTGATAAAACACAAAAAAGTCTAAAATGATGGCTTTTCATATGCATTCAAATTCAAAGCTAATGATTCCTAAACAAGTAATTGGAGCAAAAAGAATGTAACTTAAAGTCATAATTATCATGGTACTATGTAATTATCAGTAAATTAAAGTCATAATTTTGTGCATCATCCACACAAACCAAGTCAATCTAATTCCTCAATTAACAACCAACAATATAGTTAAAACCTTGTAGATTTGGGCAAAAAGTTAAGTTTATTGAAGGAAATTTGTGTAACACATGCTTTTCAAAATTCAAAGTGAAGAAGGATATGCAAATAATAATAATAATAATCATCATCATCATCAAAGTCAGTGCAATGAGAAGTTAAAGGAAAATTAAGTGGACTTTTTGGTACAAGGTGGTGAATCATAAGTCAGCGGATAATGTTTTATGATTATTTTGAAGATTTTAGCAGGGATATAGTTGAAAATAATATACATTACAAAGGGGGAAAATATGTTTTTCATGAAATTAAAGTGTGTAATATTTATTAGTTAATTGCTGATATTATTCAATTTTATTTTTTTATATCATATATTACTATGTATATTGTGAGTACATGGACGTATTTGGAGTGCATGTGGCCTGCTACCTTGAATACCCACACTCAATTGACTGAATCGCAATGATAGGCATGATTATGAATACACAACAAACACTACTACAAAAAAGCCCATTAACGTCTTAAATTAGAGACAATTAACGTCCCTTTTCAGAGGGACGTCTCGATGGGGGAAGTAAAAAAATATCATATAAGGCGTCCTGATTTTATTTCAGGACGCCTTATAACATTTTTTTTAAATTTTTAAAATATATATATATATACCTGCTTCATATTTTTTACTGGGCATTTGAAGATTGTCATATGAGAATAATTGTTGTATATTCAGATGAGAGCACAATTACATTTATAGAAAAAATAGAGATCTATATTTGAAATTTGAAAAACTAACATCCTAACAATAATCTCCTATAATCTTTAGGTTTAGGTAATCCCTATAATTATGGGACTAATAAAATATTCTAATAATAACATATTCTACCGCATTCAAATTAAATTACAACATCAAATATGTGCAGATCTGCAAACTCAAATTAACCCTAAATTACAACAGCAAACACTTATAGCAAAAATCACAAGCCAAAAATCAGAGTGAAGATCTAAAACCTGAAATCGTTTCAGCGCTTCATCAACTCCTTCAAACCAAATCAAATAAATAAATAACTAGAAATCAAACAAAGAAATAAAAGGAATCGCAGATTGAAGAGTTACATTGTAGAAATTGCAGATCTAGGTCTGCGAGTAGAAATCACAGATCTGGGACGACGAGTAGAAATCGCAGATCTAGGACGGCAAGCAAGCACGGTGGGTGACGAGGCGAGCAAGCACCATGGCCAACGCGACGAACGAGAGTGGTGTCCGACACGACGAGCAAGCAAGATCTGTGAAAAATGAAAAAGAAGAGAGGCAGAGATTGCGATTAGGGTTCGGCGTGAATCGAGCAAGGGGACTGAGTCGATAGGGTTCAACGAGAGAAGGCAGAGGGAAATACCTGAGAAATTATGAGAATGGGTGTGGACGCGGGCTATTTGCTTGTTTATGGCAATTTTGGCGACCTGATAGAAATTCAGGTCGACAAAATTAAACAATTGCCTACTTGAAAGTAAATTCAGGTCACCATTTTTTGAATTTTGGCGACACGAATATTATTCAAGTCGCCAAAATTCACAAATTGGTGACCGAATTTACTTTCGTGTCGCCAATTTTTTTTTAAAAATATATATATTCTAATGGCGCCAAAAAATGTATTTACCATATTTCTTTTTTTAAAATAAAAAATTGGCGACATGAAATTAAATTCAGGTCGCCAATTGTTGAATTTTGGCGACCTAAATATTATTCAGGTCGCCAAAATTCAACAATTGGCGACATGAATTTAAATTTAGGTCGCCAATTTTTTTTTTTTTTTTTTTTTTAAAAAAAACAATATTCCAACGGCGCGACAAAAAATTCTCATATATCCCATGGCGCGAAACAATATACCCAGATTTTAGGCGTTCTTAAACAATGTTAGGATGACAAAAATTAATTTTATGAGTCCTAAACTCTAATTCAGAAAGCTCAAGACTCTATTTCCTTGCAAATAATTATAAGAATGTCACCACCTTCATTTTTTACTTCCTATTTTTAGATCAGGACGTCGTTTAAGGTAGTAATATCCAATTTTTGTAGTAGTGAAATACACCACTTACATATGAGGAGAAGACAAAGCACACCTATTCAATGTGCAGAGAAACCTATATATTTGTGTGTGGAGTAAAAAAGAAACATTCCCTTCTTAACGGACTTTGAGTTTTTGTGTACAAATTTATTGCACCCATGAACGCCTTGCAGCTCCATTGATTTAATCCAAGAGAAACATCCTAGAACATCAACTCATGGAGTTTCAACAAAAGGGGTATATAACAATTTCAAGTTGGGACAACACTACAAAAAAAAACATCGTATTGCCCATGTAAAAAATTCTGTGGGAAATTACCCACGGAAAATGTTCGTCTCAAAAAAAGACGTGGCTTATTTTACCACATATTTTTTTGCGACGGAAATTTTTGTGGGTAATGTCAGTTACCACAGAATTACGTGTGTAATTTTTACCCATGGAAATTACTCATGAAATTCTGTGGGTAATTTCCCACGGAATTAATACGATGTTTTTCTGTAGTGCAATTGCATCCATATTACAATTAACAGACTTAATGTCAACCATGTCTCTTGAAATCATGAAATTGCAATAAAGTCTCCAGAGACCTAGATGCTATTAATTCCAAATATGAAAAATACAATTTTACCCCTCTTTATTTAAAATGGAAAAAACCAAGTAGAAGAGATTCTGACCTTGTTTTGTGCGCATAATCTAGCATTAAGAGAAAGAGGAGCGTTTCACGATTTTTAGGTTAATAGCTTTAGGACAGCTTTATCTTGATCATCTAACATCTCCATTATCTTAATCATATGTGCAGGTCTTTAGTTAAAAGCTTTTGTCCCTTTTTTATGTACAATACGAGAAGTTTTTATTTTGGTATGAAAATGACTGGATTAGGGTTTTTGGGTATAGGTGATATTTTCCTTTGGAAAGATTGTTAGTTATATGACATCTTTGTAATTTATGTTGTTGTTCCGTTGAGTGTGGGAGAGGGTTTGGATTTCTGCTTTGTTCCTAAAGAGAGTATGCTCTATTTTTGCTTCCTTAGAATGTAAAGGATACCACTCTGATCCTATTTATAAGTCCCTTTTGACCAAAACATTTGGTCATATTTATAAGTCCTCTTTCAGGTAATAAATGAGATTGTGACAATTTTGCCCATATTAATTGTACCAATGAAAATAGAGAGAGAAGAAAGAGTTGAAAGATACCCATCCAATGAAAATAGAAAGAGAAGAAAAAGTTGAAATATACCCATTAATAAATAAGGGTAAAATTGAAAATTTACCCCATAATTATTGAGCTAACTAATTCTCCTTGGTATGTATGTTTTGGTCAAAATGGACTTATACATAGAACCAGAGTGGTAAATCTTTATGTGTTTATAACCTCTATTATGCAATTTTAATACATGTCGTCAATACATACTTAATTGTTATTAATGTAGCTCATATAGTTGTCAATAACAACTTTGTTAATCCCTTTTTGTTGTACAATACGAAAAGTTTATATTTTGGTATGAAATTGATTGGGTTTGGGTTGTTGGGCATAGAGGATATATTTATATGTAAATATTGTTAATTGTATGCTGCCTTTATGACTTATGTTGTTGTTTTTTTGAGTGTGTGGGAGGTTTTGGATTTTTCTGTGAAGATTGTGCTTAGACAGAGGTATGTGTGAAAGGATGAAGCTTTATATGTTTATAACCCATATTATGCGATTTCAAAACGTGTCGTCAATACAGTGTTCTTAAGTTGTTAATGTTGCTAATATAGTTGCCAATAACAACTTTGTTCTGCAAGGTGACAAAAAAGATGATGAGTACGTCTAGAAAGCAAATATTATGTTTCTTGCATATAGGGGGACAATTTTTAAATAGAGGAGAAGGTGATTTGCAATATATGGCAGATAGTTCAAATGGACTTGTCAATGGTTGCTCTTGCACTTGCCGATTGCTACTCACTCACTTGTTATTGCCTAGTCATGCACTTGTCAATTGTTGCTCACACACTTGTCCCATTAACTTGTCAATGACTGATACACTCTCAACAGCCCTATCATCTACTAATCTTTTTAGCACATTTTAATTATATTTCTAAATCTTCAAAATTAATGGTTAAGGAAGTTTCAATGTTGTCATCTCATCTTAATATTTTTACTTGTAATTTGTTAGTAGAAAGTTTGTATACTCCAATGCTTCATAGTTCATCAATCGCCATGAAATTGTGTCAATTCTTGTTGAATTGTTAAATTTTAGCTCTATACAATTGCTTCCAATCTGTTTTACAAAAATAATTCAACAAAGCATTCATTGACATTCTAAGATTCCTTTCTATACTTCTACAACTTTTCAATCTGTTTTACAAAAATAAATAAGCAAAGTATATTCCTTGACATTCTAAGATTCCTTTGTATGCTTGAAAAACTTTTAAACATACGTGTTTGACAAAAAAAATAAAAATAAATCAACCAAGCATTCTTTGACATTCTGAAACCGGCCACTATAGATCACTCTATACACTATATACATTTAATTTAAACGACTAATAATTCAAACTTAGTGTTACGGACCTGACTCACGGCCCAATCCGGGACGGTCCAACAAGAGATGTAACAGATATCTCTGATTCCCCTACAATCACGGAACGATATATCATATCTATAATCCAGGGATATGATAGATCAAGCAGTTAGGATACCACGGAATACCCTATATATACAGGGGTCGAACCCTCAGGTGCACACGTTCTAACTCAAGCCTACTTACTTTTTGTATCACAGCACAACCCCACTGAACACATACCCCCTTCCCCCTTAGGCGAAAGGCCTTGTGTGCAGTGATCATCCGCTTCCCGGGATATCTGTCTCATAGATATTCCGGCCTAGCTACTTCGATCCAATATCGAAGTACCAGCCTACTGGGCTGGACATTAGTGTTCTACACCGGAACATTGGCGCCGACCGTGGGGATGTTAAATTTCGATCCCCGTGACCAACAATGGCTAACACCAGAAGTAGCAGTCGGAACCCTCACCGTGGAAATCCATCGCAAGCTGAGACGAGTCAACAACAACAGACTCAAGGGCTTCCGCGATCTGAGGACATCCCTGACGTTGATGCCACAAAGGAAGGGAATGATGTGTCGGACACGGCCTCGTCCCCTCCAAAGGGGGAAAAATCCGAGGATACGCCAAACCCAGACCTCCTCCTCTTACAGAAGACTCAGGAGTCAATTTTGAGACGAATGGAGAATATGGAGAAGTGAAACAACCTCCAGCGTCAAGAAGACCTCAGAGTAATGCAACAGATCATGAAGGACCACTTCAAACGAACCGAGGCGTCGCCTCAGAAGCAGGATTGAGGCGAGAAGAAAGGGAGGAAAGGAAAGATGGCCCGAAAACATGGCAGCCCCCCACCAGTCAAACAATCAAGATATACCCGATACAAAGCAGAAACAGCCTCTCCGGAAACGGATCCTGACCCTGATAAGCCCCGGGACTATATCTCGGCTCGGAAGAAACGTTTCTTGGAAAGGACCTCGGATGATGAAGACAGAGAGAAGGCGCTCCGACCGAAGGGCTCACCCCGGGAATATCGCATAAAGTACATAGCAGGGCACAACAACAGTCCTTTCTCGGAAGAAATTGAGAATGCCCCGTACCCAAAGAAATTTGAATTGACATCCTTGCCAAAATATGACGGCACCCAGGATCCGCGGTCGCACCTCGACGCTTTCGAACTGCTCATGTTTGTACGACAAATCAAAGGCTCGGTCATTAGTCGGCTCTTCGTGGCCACACTGATCGGACCTGCTCAGATTTGGCTCCATACTTTGCCAGTCAGGTCCATATATGATTTTGAAGATCTCGGGCGAAAGTTCGAGTTGAATTTCGCGACTTGCAGGAAGCAGCCCAAATCTCAGTTCACCCTGAGTAAGATAAAGCAACGACGAGGGGAGACGCTGCAAAAGTACTTAGATAGATTTAAGGTGGTCGCCCTGCAAGTGCGGTCCCTCCCAGAAAGTGTTCACGTACATTGCCTCGTTGATGGCTTGGATCCCTCGTCCAGGTTAGCGAATTCAATCTTCAAGAACCGGGTATACACCCTCACTGAGTTTAACACTTGAGTGAAGCAGTATTTAGAAGTAGAGCAGATGGAGATAGCCAATGCCATTGGAGATGATAAACGAAGGAATACACCCCCTCGGCATAAGAATCAGCCGGGTAGTTGTAGAGAAGATCCACATAATCAGAACCGGGATAGCCGGCCTAAAGGTGAAAAATTGGAAAAGAAGCCGAGATACAAGAGGTACGCTCCCCTCAATGTTTCGCGATCCCAGCTATGGAAAGAAGTAGCCTCCACCGAGATGAAGAGAGTTGATAGACCTCGGCCCACAAGATTCCTGTCCAACACGGACCAAACGAAATTCTGCGATTTCCATGACGGACCGGGGCATACTATGGATCAATGTTACGAACTCAGAGACGCCATCGAAAAATTCATCCGAGAGGGAAAATTACGCCAGTACCTGATAAAAACACAAGGGTGGAAGAATAACAAGAGGAAACAAGGTGACCGGAGTCTGAGTCCGACCCCACTCAGTCGGAAGATTGACGAAATTCGGCAATGTAATCAGTGGAGGCATGGGCGGAGGCGGAGATACGGCAAGCCAAAGAAGGAGATACTTGAGGGAAGTCCTTTCGGTAAGAGACGCTCCCAGGTTCAAAGATGATCAAGACCGACCGACACCTCCACCACTACAATTCACTAGAGACAACCTGAAGGACGTTGTACCGGGGCACCAAGACGGATTAGTTATCACCGGAATCCTGGTGAACTGTCTTGTGAAGAGGATTTTCGTCGATGCAGGAAGCTCGGCGGACATAATCATGTGGGACGCCTTCAAAAGGATGAATTTGGATGAAGAGGACCTGATACCATGCAAAACAACACTCGTTGGGTTTAATGGAGAGCGAGCCTACGCCAAAGGGTACATCGACCTAAGGCTGACATTAGGAACAAAAGAAGCGTTTAAAACCGAGAGGGTAAGGTTCATCGTGGCCGACTTCCCATCCCCATACAATATGATATTAGGCCGACCGACCATCCACAGCTGGGACATGATCGTATCTACCAAGCATCAAAAATTGAAGA
Organism: Acacia melanoxylon; assembly: GCA_019022615.1. NCBI lineage: Eukaryota > Viridiplantae > Streptophyta > Magnoliopsida > Fabales > Fabaceae > Acacia > Acacia melanoxylon. The sequence goes on from JAFJYJ010000002.1 coordinate 3,867,754, forward strand.
TGATCAGTTCTAAAAACAAGGTAATCATTGTAACCGGGGACCAAAAAGAATCCCGACAATGTTATTAGAGATGATGCGGGAAAAAGATAATGAGAAGGCATCTTCATCTCGGGTTCACAGAGATAAAAAGACCTCGGACGAGAGAAAAAGAACACGGCAAGGTCGACCCGTCAGTGTTGTGGAGTTGGATATAAGAGATGAGGAGCTCGAAAATCCAAGACCCAAGCCAGAAGGCGAGTAAGAAGAATTAATCATGGGAGAAGACCCGACGCAAATCACGAAGATAGGAGGAGCGATGACCGCGGAGCTCAAAGAAAGGTTAAGCAAGTTCCTAAAAGCGAACCGAGACTTGTTTGCATGGAGAGCTTCGGCGGTACCCGGGATAGATCCCGGATTTTGCTGTCACAGGTTAGCTATCAAACCGGGATCCACCCCGATATCACAGAAGAAGCGAAAGCAGGGTGCTGACAGGCAGAAAGCCTTAGAGAAGCATGTGAAGGAGCTGTTGGAGGTTGGATTCATTCGGGAAATACAATACACAACATGGTTATCTAACGTGGTTATGGTGATGAAACCTAATGGTAGGTGGAGAGTATGCATGGACTACACCAATTTAAACAGAGCATGTCCCAAAGACTCTTACCCGATGCCTAGCATCCACCAATTGGTCGATAACTCATCCGGATTTCAACTACTATCCTTCATGGATGCCTACTCCGGGTATAATCAAATAGCGATGCATCCAGAGGATCAGGAAAAGACGGCCTTCATAACCGAGAAGGCCAATTATTGCTATAATGTGATGCCTTTTGGATTGAAGAATGTCGGGGCTACCTACCAGCGGATGATGAACAAAGTCTTCGAGGACCAACTCGGTCGAAACGTGGAGGTATACATTGATGATATGATCGTCAAGACGAAAGAGCCGGGAGACCATATCCAAGACTTAGAACAGACGTTCGACAAGTTGCGAAAACACCGGATACGTTTGAATCCTACAAAGTGTGCATTCGGAGTCCCGGCGGGGAAGTTCCTCAGGTTCATGCTGACAAACCGAGGAATCGAAGCAAACCCGGATAAGTGTAGGGCCGTGCTACCAATAAGTAAGAAGGAAGTACAGCAATTAACCGGGAGATTGGCGGCGTTGACAAGGTTCTTGCCGAGGTCGGCCGAGAACGCCTTACCTTTCTTTAAGTTACTAAAGAAGGAAGCAAGGGGGGATGGAACCCGGAATGTGAGTCAGCATTTGGGAAGATCAAGCAGTGTTTGGCGACCCCACCGGTCCTATCCAAGCCCGACCTAGGAGAGACGGTCTTCCTGTACTTATCAGTAGGAGAAGAAGCTCTAAGCGACGCATTGGTTAGTGAAACCGAGGCCGGCCAAGTACCGATATATTTTGTAAACAAGGCATTACAGAGCTCGGAACTCAGATATCAGAAGCTGGAAAAGGTAGCATTTGCTTTATTAATGGCAGCAAGACGCCTACGCCCATATTTCCAAGGGCACAAGGTCGTGGTACGAACCAGCCAGCCAATCCGACAGGTACTACACAAACCAGATTTGGCTGGACGGATGACGAGCTGGGCAATAGAATTATCCGAATTTGACATTGCTTACGAGGCCCGACATACGATCAAATCACAAGCACTGGCAGACTTTGTAAGGGAACTTACCCCGATCCAAGCCGAGAAAGTTGTCGGCCGTCAAGAATGGAAGGTGTACGTGGACGGCTCGTCAAATGCTAAGGGAAGTTGAGCCGGAATAATAGTTGAGAATCCAGAGGGAGTCGCTGTCGAACACTCACTTCACCTCAATTTCTCGACCTCTAACAATCAGGCAGAATACGAGGCAGTGTTGGCCGGCCTCCAACAGGCAAAGGAGCACGGGGCACAGAGAGTAAAAGTCCTAACTGATTCCCAACTAGTGGCGGCACAAATAGAGGGCACATACCAAGCAAAGGGCCCGTTACTGGCAAAGTACCTGAACAAAGCCAGGGACATGATCACCGAGTTCGAAGAAGTAACAATCACTCACATCCCTCGGGAGGAGAATGCAAGGGCGGATATATTATCTAAACTGGACAGAACGAAAGGTCCAGGAAACTATCGAACCGTGGTACAACAAAATTTAGACGAACCGAGTTGCATCATGACCATATCTTCGGCCACGGATTGGAGAAAACCAATCGAGGATTATTTAGAAAGAGGGATCATACCCGTCGACACGACGGAATCTAGAAAGTTGATTCGGCAGGCCGCCATGTACACTATAGTGGATGATCAATTGTATCGAAAAGGGTTACATTCTCCCATGATGCGATGTTTGAATGCGGCCGAGGCACGATACGTCCTGGCCGAGATACACGAAGGCATTAACGGTCAGCATATGGGGGGAAAATCTCTAGCACGAAAAGCTCTTCGCGCCGGTTACTTCTGGCCGACCATGGTGGCCGACTTGATAGAAACAGTGAGAAGGTGTGATGGCTGTCAGAAACATGCCAAGATTATTTGGCACTCGCCAACAGAATTGCAAGGCATCACGGCCCCCTGGCCTTTCTATAAATGGTGGATGGATCTTCTTGGACCTTTCAAAATAGCTCCCGGACAGCTAAGGTTTCTCATTGTCGCAGTCGACTATTTTACAAAGTGGATTGAAGTCGAGCCATTATCAACTATCACCTCGGCCCGCATACAACGGTTCTTTCCAAGACAAAGATTGTCTCTCGGTTCGGGATCCCATGATATCCGACCTCGACATCATTCGACAGGGTTCTTTGATATCGGACCTCGACATCATTCACCACCCACACCCAATCGAATGGACAAGCCGAGGTTGCCAATAAAGTTATTGTTGACTGATTAAGGAAGCGTATGGAGGACGCCGAATCTTCTTAGGTCGAACAACTCTAGTGTGTTGTGGGGCTACAGGACCAGTGTACAAACCTCCACTCAGGAAACTCCTTTTCGCTTAACATATGGATGTGAGGCAATGACCCCGGTCGAGATAGGCCAGCCCTCATGGAGAAAGATGAAAGCTCGTAGAGAAGGTGAAGACTCAAACAATGACTCATTGATCACGGAACTAGACCTGATCGACGAGGCAAGAATCTTGGCACATTGTCAAGCCTTAACCGCCAAGCAAATCATCGCGGTGAAGTACAACCGAAAGGTGAGACCGCGCTCCTTCAACAGGGGAAACCTAGTGCTCCAACAGGCTGATATCGGGAACAAGAATGCCAGGGATGGCAAGCTAGCATCGAACTGGGAAAGTCCTTACCGCATAAAGGAAAAACTTGAAAAGGGAGCATACGTACTGGAAACCCTGGGAAGGAAGCCGGTCAAAAGGACTTGGAATACCGACAAGCTGAAAATCTATTACAGTTAGACCTCGGTCCAACCATCGTAATGTGTCCGACGGGCGCATCTAAGTTCATTTATTTTGTTGTTTTGATGTTTTCAATTTCATTTTTTTGTTTTGATTAATACTCAAAGCTGTGTTTCTTTCAAGCCGATTATTTAATAAAAGCCTCCCCAGTGGAGACACCAATTATGCATTACGGATTGGTCAAAAAATTACACCGAGGTAGCTAAACCTGGTCGAACGAGAAACCCAAAATAAGGGATTACACTCGGGCAATCACGCCCTGGTCGCGAAAGGGTAAAAACACCATTTCTATTAAAAATGGATGCATCGAAAAATACTCCTAAATAAGGAGGCGAATTGTCACATAGGTCCCGATCAGGCCGACATGTGTAAACGTGCGTTCTTACACCACGCTTATGCATATGACATTTCGCCCTTATTCTGTCAAATATCCCGGACAGCAAAATCCGGATCTCGGTAGCTCGGGTATACTCCCCTACCCCTATGCCCGAAGTCAATCTATCGGAAGAATATAACTAGCAGATACTGCGCAAATGAGACCCCGACCCGGTCATAAAAAGCTATAACTTGAACAAAAGTTGGTAGAATAACTATTGATAGGTTGAGATCAATGTTTATAAATAGTAGCATAAATACAAATTAAGTACAAAGTAAATCCGGTACGAGACACCGGTAGAACAATATAAAAATCTACAGCGTTAGCTCGGAGGGGCGGTGTCTTCTGAAGGGACCACCTCGGCAATGGGAACAGATTTGGAGGTTCCTTCTCCGCCACCGTCATGGGACCCCACGTTGAGAGCCTCTTCTCCACCCTGTTCTTCCTCTTCACCGCCTTGGTCTTCCTCAACAAGCAAACCAGATTCGTCCTCTGGTGAAGAGGGAGGGGGATGAAGGACTCCATCTTTCACATATGCCCGATGGTCGTACCCGTCGGTATTGAGCTCGGCCCCCAGATTAAGATGGCGAATCGAGTAAGAGCCATCTTAAAAAGCGGTCAGCGGCCTCCTTCAGGATGTCCTCACACTCGAGACGGGCCTTCTTCTCCTCGGAAAGGGCAACACAGGTCTGTTCGAGCTCGGAGCATAGATCCGCCCGCTGAGTTTGAAGGGCTTTAAGGGCGTCTATGCCCTTTGAATGAGCCTCTTTGAGAGCGGAAAAGTCCGAGGTAGTCTTCTCAAAAGCTTCTTTGGTAAGAAGAAGTTCCTTGGTTGCCTTCCCAGCGCTCTCCCTGACAACCTCAAGTTCCTCCTCGACCCTTTTCCTAGACTGAGCGGCCTCGTCCTTCTCTTTTCTCAGCTGGCGAGCCTCAGCGAATTGCTTAACATACTTCCCTTGCAGATGCAGAAACGCTTGGGCCAATCCAAACCCTGACAGAGGCGCTTTTGAACATCATGAACCAACCCCTCGTCAATCTCAGCAAGAGGTAAGGCATTCATAAATTGGCGAGGCGGTAAGAAGGCAAGTTCGAGCTCCTCGATCCGAGGCCCTTTTTCCCACGCCAGACCTCGGTTGATCTTCTGGACCGGAGGAGGAACTGGAGGACCCCGAGGAGGAGACAAAGTTGCCGGAGAAACTTCTTTATCTTTGGCCGGAGGGGAGGCGGAGTAGAGAGCATGATCAGCTCTAGGGGGCGAAGACGTCCGAACTGGGGCTGAGGCCTTTGCCTTCTTAGCTGCACCGGCTTGGGTTACCTCCGAGGACTGTCCTTTCTGAGCCTCTGAGGAAGGGAGTTTGCGGGAACCTTTCTTCGTAGGAGCACCGGCGGCAGGAGCCACGACCGACAAATATCTGGGAAATTCCGCCATCGGCTGCACTGCAAAAACAAGAATTCGAAAGTTAGTAAGGAATTATAATCGAGATATGAACACGTTAAAGATAGAACCACAAGATTCATACAAATTACATATCCCGGCTTAGAGCCGGCACCGGTGATGAAGAAAGCCGCGCTTCTGGCACCATACGTCTTAACATATGACACCAGGCGGTCAACAGACAAGACTTGCTCGGCAGGAAGGTCTTCGGATTCTACTTGATACGAAGTGGAGGTCAACTTGTGATGATCATAGGTCCAATAAAGGGGGAACCTCCACTCCACTTTGCATGCCTCGGCCCTTTTCAAAAACCAGGGCTGTTGGCCGGATTTTGCTACCACTTTGAAGTAGCTGTTTTTAAAGTGTTTGAAGGAATCGGAAAAGGCTGTGAGGAGTTTTTTGTCTGGGTCACCCCAGAGAGAGGTGAGCCCCTTCAACTTCTCTGGTTCCTTACCAGAGCGTGGAGTAAAAGGACAGAAAAAGAAAAAGAATAAGGTGGCGGTACAAGGAATAGGGGCCGAGAAAGACCGACATAGCTGCTCGAAGGCGACTATATAGGCCCACCCGTTGGGGTGAAGTTGTGAGGGGGCTAGGTGGAGATGGTTCAAGCAGGATATCTGGAACTCGGTAAACAGGAAGCGAATACCAAGCCGGGTCATATAGGCTTTATAAAAGAAAAAGAAATTGGTGAGGCCTTCCACCCTCGAAACGCAGATAGGCTCATCTTCACTTGGGGGGCTTAAATGACAACCTTCCAAGGCCCCCAGCTTCAGTTGGCGGATGTCATTGGCGGTCATCAAAGAGTGGGTCGTCAATACGTCATGCGTCACCCAAGGATATTGGTCAACCAGATCTTGGGGAGGATTGGAGGAGTCCGACCTCCCGGCATCGGATGGGGCACTACTCGGCGAAGACGACGACTCCATTTACCTATAAACACAAAACAAAAATACTAAGATCAGCAAGTGTGGGAATACCTGACAAAGGCGGGATAGCCGGTCGAGAAGAAGAAATGGGTGGACTCATACGAAGACGACCCTCAAAGCTTGAGGTTGGACTAAGGCCGGACCTATGACGATAGGATCCCAAAATGGTCTCGGCCCTAGAATCTTCCCCATTGGCGATATAATACGAGCTCGACTCTAGACAGTCCCAACAAGGGCCAAGGTACCCTTCCGGGATTGGGTCGGACCTAGGGCTAACAGGAGGTTCACAGAGGTTGATAGGTTGTACCGGCACGACCTCGGCCTCATCCCAACTCTCGGGGAAAGCTATAATAGCGGAACCTACACTCGAAGAGCGAGCAGGGGGTGAGACACTCCAACAGTCCTCCTACTCGAGCTACCACCTAAAAAGGAGGCTAGCATTTGCTCCTCGGATAGAGGAGTACCAAGCAGCCAGTGACTCATTCGAGGATAACGTGCACGAAGTGCTTCCTCCTCTTCGAGGGTTAGGTCTTGACCCGATGAAGAAGGTTGATTAATTTTACCCATGGTCACCAAATGATGCAACCTAAAGAGGCAGAAAATGACAATAAGGAACATGGTGGAAACTCCCCCATGAGCAAAAGCCTTACATCTACAGGCAGGAATAAAACCAACACTTAGGAACTACCCAGAAACCCTAAACGAAACTCAAACATGATAGCTCTCTCCAAGGCCAAATCACGACACAGAAGCCAAAATGAAGGACGGGTAAAACCAGTAAACAGTAAAATACAGCGAAGGAAAAAATATGGAAGTTGAAAGAAATATAAAGACTTACCAAGTTGGATTGAGTAAGATGATGAAGGAAGTCGCAGGGAACAGAGAACTTCTTCTTCGTAGAAGGAGAGGAGTCAGAGAAAACCAGAGAGCATAATGTATGAAATGAAGAAGAAAGAAGGGAAATGAGGTTAAAAGCTACGAAATGGAGAAAAATATGAAGGGGCGCCGGGGAATTAAGGGTAAAAGAGACAATTCACCGGTAAAACAGAGGGACGTATACCGGGAAGTACACGCATTAAATCCGCACGAAATTCGGAGGCGGCTAGGGACGACGGTTGCAGATCCTCTCCAATCCACGGAGGCCAGGTGTCAGGAGGCAAAGATGGCGAAGTTGGAAGGGTTTTAGCCTCGAAGCCAAGCCATCCATCTGGCGCCATCTCAGATCTATGAAGTCATCGGCAGGAGTGCAGACCTTTGAGATACGACCTCGGGTCCAGGAATCGGATAACGACCTCGGGACTCGGAGTCGGATAGGAAGCCTGGCATTACACATCGGCTTGGGGGCAAGGGATAGACCAACCCGAGGAGCAAGGTACACCCCGGCAGCTCAAAACCTTGAACTACCGAGCTGGGGGCAACTGTTACGGACCTGACTCACGGCCCAATCCGGGATGGTCCAACAAGAGATGTAACAGATATCTCTGATTCCCCTACAATCACGGAACGATCTATCATATCTATAATCAAGGGATATGATAGATCAAGCAGTTAAGATACCACGAAATACCCTATATATACAGGGGTCGAACCCTCAGGTGCACACATTCTAACTCAAGCCTACTTACTTTCTATATCATAGCACAACCCCACTGAACACATACCCCCTTCCCCCTTAGGCAAAAGGCCTTGTGTGCAGTGATCATCCGCTTCCCGGGATATCTGTCTCATAGATATTCCGGCCTAGCTACTTCGATCCAATATCGAAGTACCAGCCTACTGGGCTGGACATTAGTGTTCTACACCGGAACACTTAGTATTATAACTTAGATGTCTATTTCTTCCTCTTGCTTGGTTGCTTGCCTGCTACCACTGAAAGTTTGTTCGTACGTATCACAAGGCACCAAAGGCATTCAACCTTGATATCATGGGGTTGGTCATCATGGGAGTACTTGGGCATTGCATAACCTTTTGCATCATGCAAGCAAGATAGCACATGCATAATCATCAAGTAGTTATGAATCAAAATACCAACCACCAAACACTCACATAACAGGTTGGACGTGCACTATTATTACCCAATGAACTTTGTCTTTTTTATGCACTTTTTCCAGAAGTTCTGGCTTAACCTTTCCAAATATTTTGAGGAAGCAATCCCTCTTCATAATTTAAATACATATAGTAAATAAAAACATCAGTGCAGTCAATGCAAATTCACAGCAGGAATTTACAACTTCAGAGCAGGCATTGACAACAATCTACAATAAACTAATGAGAAAGAACCATACACAGCGGCTAGCCTATCGATCCTTCCTTTCAAAATCTTCTTGACTTTTTTTTTTTTTTCCTCTTATAATGTTTTGGCTTCTCTCCCTTCTCCTTTGCCTGACTTTTTTATTTTTATTTTTCCTCTTATAATGTTTTGGCTTCTCTCCCTTCTCCTTTGCCGCTTCTTCACATGTGGATTGCCTTCCTCCACGGACTTGTACTTCTCGGGGTCTCTATTAAAAAAAATCCTCAGTGAACAATGAAAACCCCATTAATTTAGTGCCCCTTAGTCCAACTTTCCTTTTCCTACTCTTCTGTCCATCTTTGCTTTTGTACCTTTCTGTTCATCTTTGCCTTTTGTAATTTTCTGTCCAACTTTTCTTTTTGTACTCTTCCTCATTTTGTTAACCTATACAAAAACAATAAAGTTACTAAAACAGGACTAAACACACACACACACACACCCCTTGAATGTCGACTCCAATATCTAAAATTTATACACACAGCCCTTTAACATATCTTTTAGCAAATCAGATCAGTTAAAACTAATCACTTCGAGTCATGAAGCGAATCTCAAGGCTATAGACGCATGCTTTGCCATCACTTGGGGGAAGAAAAGGCTACAGGCATACTGCATAATTAAGAGAGACTAAATGCTAATCGTGGGAAAAACTTTTGACATTTCTAGTCATCAGAGAAGTATTGCACAAAAAGGGTGCATGGGAATATGAAGTACAATATTCGACCAAGCATTTATTGTAACTAGGTTAATTGTTGCTGAAACAGTGGTGCGTGACTATGCACCAGGCTCAGTTTGGTTTCTGGTAGCAGACTCTTTGGAAAGATAATAAATTAAAGAGGGAAATCATAATTATAGTAAAAAAAACAAAGGTAACCCAAATTCAATGTTTCCAGCTTGCAGAAAGATACATGCTTTATTCCCACAAATCAAAGTTCAAAACTGTGAAGGGAGAAAGAAAATTTATATAAACAAACAAATTAGAAAAATATGATCTTGTATATGAAAAAAGCTACAAGTCTCTGGATTAGGGAAGCTGTGACAATGCATTCAAAACTTTCACATATGCAGGACAAAGGTAAACTTTCAAATCTAAATAATAATACATGAAATCAGAAACATTTCAGTTTTTCCTTCTGTTTTTAACCTTGGGATGGAACAACAACAATACCTCAACTACCTCAACCTAGCAGACAACGACCAGCTGGTCTAAATATAATAAAATTATATATTTAACAATATCCCAGATAACATAATTTACTATTATATTATTTATATCATAACATCAACTTATCAAGCCAGAGACAGAAACAACAATTGAATAACGATACAAGAGATGTTCAAGATCAAGATTAGAAATAAAAAAAAAATTGTCATTAATATTATAATAGCTTTTTTTTTTTTTTTACATAATTAAAAAAATCCTCAATCTTCCTCCTCATCGTCAAAGAGGAGGAAGGGTAAGAGGGGTTATCTGAAAGATTGTACTCAACATCGTTGTTGTCAAGTACAAGGTTCAACTTGTTTCGATAGTGTGCAGCAAAGTGAAAAGTCTTCTAAGGCATCTCTCTATGTGCGAGAAACCCTTGCATTGAGGTGGTCAAGAACCTGCCTGACTAACGGTTGCGAAGGAGGCAATGGAGGTTGTAGAGACGGAGGAGGGAAAGGATGACAAATTGAAGGAGTCCTAATGCGTCTCACAATATTGATCTTCAAGAGAGGATCGAGAGAAGAGGGCTGGATCTCAAGAAACGAAAGGAATGAGGAATTTAAATAGACAAGACAAATGAAGTTTACATTTATTAAAGTGTCTTTAGATTTCAAAGAGATACTTAGTTGGGAAGTTTACCTTGAAAGCTAAAGAAGATCAAAATCATTTAAAACTAGTTATAAAAGAACAACGGTATCTAATAGGATATTTAAACTGGATGTATAAGCGTCATATCTAAAAACAATTAAATTTTTTAAATTTTCATAATATTTAATACATATCAATACCGCATTAAACTATAACCGGTTTGGAAAGTATTATTTAAACCGAGAGGAAGCACAACCTGTCTAAAGTTGTATCAATATTTACAAAAATGGCACCAGTCATAGTTTTTAAATCGTCTCTGGCTAAAGATGTCTAGATGTGGCGGACTTATAGGTCTTTTTTCTTGTAAAGAAAAGTTCATTGTTTTGTTTTGTCACATGGGAGGTAAGAAATTGATTCAACATATTTCTTAAACCTCTTTCACAATATCGCTACTATAGGAGCAATTTGGATGCATCGATTCATAACAAGCTTTGGGAAGAGTAACAATCTTCAGGTGGTCATACCTTTCCTTTAAATTGTTCTAAGGAACAAGTGGTTCTTTTATTATCAAATCTTCAATTTTGGGACCTTCATTGCAAATGGTGGCGTAAAAAAATCATGGGTCAAACATTCAAGATAAATAGTTCTTTTTAGTAATGTCAAAAGCCACAAACTTAAATTTTGCCAAGTTTGACATAATTTAGATTAAATCAATAAAAGGAAATTCTTAAGATATGAAAAATATAAACACAATAAGTAAAAGTATATAGCTTCTGGTCATTTATCTTCAGGATAAATAAAAGTTGTATACGACTTCCGACCACATAATAAGATAGAAGATGAAAAAGTACATGGCTTCTGACCATATAATAAGGAATCAAATGAATATGGCTTCTAGCCATATTATGTCGAAATAAGAAATCAAAGCGATATGACTTCTAGTCATATAATTTCAGAATAGGTAATTAAAGCATTACGGCTTTTAATCATATAATTTCATAATATGAAATCGGAGGTGTTGGGCTTCTGGCCGTGTTGAAATAAATATGAATCGTATAAAGGAACTTGGAAAGGAGATTAAAAATATATATATAAGCATTAACAATCTTCAATCTTAGACATGGAACCTAATGTTTATAAAAATTAGTAACAAAATCTCTTTAATTTAATATAGTGGCTCAAATTATCCTAGATCAAATAAACATATGATTAAATAAAGTAGATGAAACCATTAAAGAAACAACGAGAGAAATGTACCTTCGTTAGAGCTTTTATGCAGATAATGTATTATAAAATAAAAGAAATCTGATATAAGAGAGCAAGAGATAAGAGAAGAGACAATTCGAGAGAGAAAGTGGAGAGCAATTCTCATTCAATTTCTTGTACTTACAAATTTACAATGCTTGTACAAGATCTTTAATTATAGGCCCGTAAGGGTCACCACTAGAGATGGGAGTGTGGCCAGCTCTGTGCCCACCTGTGTGGCCTACACTTTTGTGAGATGAAAAATGCTAACCCTAACCCACTATGGCGGGTTAAGGGGCCAACCTGCGGCCCACTTTTTTTTTTTTTAAAAAAAATAAAAATTCTCTATTTTTTATAAGGCTGTCAAAAGTCCGAGACATATATGTGAATCATAAAATTTACATTCCTAGCATCAATAATTCCATATAAAAATTTTAAAACATAGTCCTCAAGTTAAATGATAAAGTTATCAAATTTTCTATAGTTTATAAACAAACAACATCAAATCATCCTCAAGCAATCAAATATATAATAATTTGGTTTAAAGAAGAAAGGAGGAGGTCGAGTTTTTTTTTTCTCTTTGGAATTTAAAGGTACCAAGGTGGGAGAGTGCAATTTATGAGTTTTGTGAAATTATTATAAGCAAAAAACAAATTGTACGGGTTGAGCCCATATTATCAGCTCTAGTCACCACCAACCCCAATCCTGCCTCAACCCACAAGCTAGCAGGTTAAGCCCATATTACTGACTCTAGTCACCAAGAAGGGTCACCACTAACATACAATAAATACAAATGAATGTACAATATATGTGGTTGAGCAACGGGTAGGCGGGGCTGCCCTATGGCCTAACCAGTATCCCGCACATTTATTTTGCATGGCTACAGGCAGATCATACCAATGCATAACCCATTTAACCCATAATAAATGGGTACAACAACATACACAAGCGGGTTTCAATGGGTTTCAGCGAAATATGAGAAATTTGACGACGAGATCTGGGAATTCTTATGCACCACGATGGAGAAAATAGATATGAGATGAGATGGTGAGATGCAGTTTGACGATGAGATCTGGGAATTCTTATGCACCACGATGGAGAAAATATGATATGATTCCCGAAAGAAAACGATGATTGGATCAACTAGGAATGGAATTTTGCACTGAAAATTCAGCCACCAACACGTTCTGATATGAACAAACGTATCTCGCGCTATCGACCTCGAATTTGAGTGATTCCAAAACGAGGTGAAAGATGGCTTTTCGAAACGCGATTTTGGCTCAAGAAACACCGAAAAACGATAAGGAAATCGGGAGATACGAAACCAAGAAATATAGAACGAAAACTGAAGTTTATGGATTATAGGTAGGCGCCACAATTCCAAAGAATTGATAAGCCCAAGAACGCCACAAGGATTGAAGCCCTTGATAAGTTCGAGATTCTCAAAAGAACCCTAGAGAAGCTTGTCTCTCACCAAAAAGGTAAACTTTGAATTCTCGCCCTCTAAAAGGCTATGGTGTTCCCTTATATAGTGGACAACATCCATATTGAGTTTAACCTAATTATGCTTACAACAAAGGCCCAATAAGCCCAATAAGCCTTATTACAAAAGTTTAACTAAACGTAATAAAAATAAAACTAAGTGCAGAATTTGGGCCAAGTAAAATGAAGCCTTTATGCATATCCATTGAGGCTTATTCTTCAAGGTCTTCAATATGAATTAAATGTATCATTTTGGTCTCTTCTTCCTTTAAACTTGGGCTTGTCTCAAGTAAAGTGGTCACCAAGAGATTTAGAGCCTCTTTAGCCTTTTTAGCTTTTGCTCTTGTCATTGGGCCTCCAAGACCTTGTATGTCCTCCAAGTTTGTTGCCTTGGTCATGCCGCCTCCTATGTCCTCATCAAAATATATATGAGATGAGATGGTGAGATGCAGTCGCAAATGAAAATAGAAGAAGAAGAAGAACAGAGATGACTTGTCGTCATTGCAGTAGCGGCGTGGGAGGGAAGAGAAAGGAGGAAGAAAGAAAAAGATGAAGATTAAAGGAGGAGGAGGAGAGTGATGGTGTCGATTGTCGAATGTGAGGAAGGAGACGGCCAAAGGGTTAGGTCAGGTTGATTTGTGTTTTAAAATTTAAAATGTTTTACTAAAGTAAAAATTGATTTTTAAAAAAATATTGCAAGTATCACGAATGGGATTCGATGTAGGGGTGAGCATGGACAGGGATGGGCTGGGTGAGACCCCTATCCGATACCCTGCTCGAAGGATCATTGGGCAGTAAAATGCAGCTCAGTACCCGGTGTTAGTTCTCTATATTTTGATGTTAACAATTATAATAAAAATAATACTATAGATTCAAAGAAAAATGTTTTAAATCCATCTTGAATCAATAGTTGTTTTGAAGTTTCGTAAAAGGCTACCTCGAGTCATAAGTCATTTTCCTCGAGTCAAATGTTTCAAGCCTTTTATAAAAAGCAAACCGACTTGATTTGGTATGCCTCGAGGTTGGTCAAGTTTAACTCAAAGGAATTAGTTTGAAAGTTATTTAACTCGAGTCAAAATCGTTTTACCTCAAGTTAACTCTTTGAAAAGATTTTAAATAAGAGTTTTAACTCCAAATCAATTATGTATTGCCTCGAGTCATTTGGTCTAAAAAATTTAAACCTTATGTTTCACGACAATTCATTTCTTTTCAACGTTCAACCTTTACATGAACTACCTAGAGTGACTAACTTGAAGTTTATAATATAACCTCAAGTTATCTTTGCGTGAAATAATTTCAAAGTATTATGTTTTAAAATCGGAATGACTTGACTCCAGTTAAATAATAATTGACTCTAGTGAATAACTGATAAATCCCAATTTTCATATGTTTTATCCCGCCTTATTCATTTATTTTGGGAATTATTTTAGGCTAATTTGGAATTATTAGATAATATTTTGATTGTTAGCCAATTTTAAGAAATAATATAAATCAGAATTAATTATAAGATTATTGGTCTTAAATTATTAATATTCTGATTGATATCTTGTGATTGAATAATATTTCTAAATATATGATAGATCACGATTTTATCATATTAGAAGATCCTATGGTGCAAAATTTTTCAGGAAAGCTAAAAGGAAATCTAGTAGTAGAATTTTATTGAGCTTCTTAAATTTTAATGGGCTCAAGTTGGTACCTAAAAACCCTCTCTTCACTTCTTTTGATTAACCTAGCTGCCGCCTACTATGAAGACAGGCTCTCGGATTGAGAGCTGAATGTTACGGTCTCACCGTGATGGGTCCCACATCGGGCAGGATCAGGGAAGTTTCTGGGGCTTATATAAAATGCGGTGCGCCTCTGCTATCAGCTCGAGCTTTTGGCATGATGGTTAGCGCCTCTCAAAGTTAAGCGTGCTTAGCTCAGGAAAATCTTAGGATGGGTAACCCCTAGGAATTTTTTGTGTTGGTGTGCTTCCAGGCGTTACAAGTGGTATCAGAGCCAACCTTGCCTCGCCCCGCTGTGGTGGCCCCTCCGTTGATGGAATGGAGGTGGACCCTCACTCGGTGATGGGCAGTGGTGGTGGGTCCCCTGTGTGGAAGGGGGTGGGCCGCCTCCCCCGTGGATGGAATGGGAGACCCCTACTGGGTGATGGGGGCATCACCAGGCCTCGCCCCGCTGTGGTGGCCCCTCCGTGGATGGGATGGAGGTGGACCCTCACTCGATGATGGGCAGTGGTGGTGGGCCGCCTCCCCCGTGGATGGAATGAGAGACCCCTACTGGGTGAGGGAAGTTTCTGGGGCTTATATAAAATGTGGTGCGCCTCTGCTATCAGCTTGAGCTTTTGGCATGATGGTTAGTGCCTCTCAAAGTTAAGCGTGCTCAGCTCAGGAAAATCTCAGGATGGGTGACCCCCTAGGAAGTTCCTGTGCTGGTGTGCTTCCAGGCGTTACATGAAGCTCTCCTATTCGGCGCACCATTAATCCCTCTCTGGCTATTCTCTCTCACGCACAACACCCATTCATCAATTCCATCATTCTATTTCACTTCCCCTTTCCATTCGCACAAACACCACCGTTAATCTTCATCACTCAAGCATCATGCCACCTCATCAATGTTTATCCATTATCCTATTTTCATGGCTGTGACGTGTTTGGGGCTTGGAGGGAGGACAAATAATATGGAAGCTTAAGCTAGTTGGGAGGCAACTTGGGAGGAGTATGGAGGAAGCTAGAGCCTAGGACTTGCATTTGAAGACCACAAAAGAGTGTCTTTCTTTTTTATCGATTTATTTCAAGACTTGGAAATTATTTAGTTTTAGATAAGGGTAAAGGAGCAAAAATGCTTTATTCTTGGGAGCGCCCAGCACCATATGCTTTTTTGGGAGTAAAAATATACATGAACTTTCAAAATCAGTGCAAAAATACCATCTCCGTTTAAACAGTGTAACATACGTTATTTTTTATGTGGGCCCCACCCTATTAAAAAAAAAGCCTTGGCTTTGTTTAATTTACCCACCTACCCCTTAGCTCTTCCATCTCTCTCGTTTCTCCACCCCCAATTCCTTCTCAGATGCGGACGGCGGCACCCTCCACCAGCGGCGACGGCGCACCCTCCACCAGCTGCGACGGCCCCCATCTGAATCCTCAACAATCCTCAGCAGGCAAAATCAAACGCCTAGTTCTCAGCCCAGAAGGCAGAACCAAATTCAACGCTTTACCAGATAGAGACTTCTATGCATACCCACGCTTGGTGAAGCACGTCGACGATGGCTTCATTTCTACACTCACCAATCTTTATAGGCAGAGACTGAGGCTTGAGATACACATTCTTGACCTCATGAGCTCTTGGGTTAGCCACCTTCCCGATGAAGACAATTACACGAGAGTGGTGGCTCACGGCTTGAATGCTCAAGAATTAGCCAAGAATCCAAGACTGTGATCATTTTTTTTTTCTTTGGATAGTTAACATAGGAATTGTTGATTGTTAAAAAAAAAAACATAGGAATTGTTGCTTGTTTTAATTTTTCCCGGTGATTTTGTTTGTTGGTGTTAGAATTGCAAAGAAATTGCTTTACTGAGATTTTGATTTGGTTGACTACTGACCTCTATCTACTGGGATTTTGCATTTATTAGCCTGTGATTTTGCCTGAATTATTTCGATTTGCAACGGTTCATTAAGTGGCGGCATTTTAGTCTCTGGGGATTTTTTATTTTTATCAAAACAAAGGAGCTTGGCAAATCTAAAACTGGGGATTTTTTATTTTTCTCAAAACAGAGGAGCTTGGCAAATCTGAAACTGACATGGAATAAAAATGCACATGGAACACAAAAGAGCTTCTTCTTCTCCAATGACCTGAAACAAAGACACTGGGGGAGAGAGAGAGAGAGAGAGAGAGATACGATTGGTGGAGGAAGAAGAAAACTGGAGCTATTTTGTTTTTCAGTTGGGGGCATTTTGGTACTTTTAAATAGTAGTAAATAGAAGTTAACATTGTTTAAACGGAGATGGTATTTTTGCACTGATTTTGAAAGTTCATGTGTATTTTTGCTCCCCAAAAAAGCATATGGTGCTTCAAGACTTTACCGAGGGTAAAGTACATATATATTTTTGCTCCTTTACCCTTTAGATATTTTTGAGTTGTTTTCTTGAGAACAATCTAGTTTTAGATTGTAGATATATTATTTAGTTTGGATTGAATTGATATTTGGATTTGAATTGTGCATTTGGATTTGAATTGTGCTAAGATATTTGCTGGGATTTTTGTTTGCAAACTGTTTGATTGTCGATTAAATTATTAATTGAGTTTTCATTATAAATTTAATTGTCGATTTAGGTTTATCTTCTTGGTTGTTTAATTAGGTTGGTTATTTGTCTAGTTGTTTAATTAGACAATTGTGAATATGATTCCCAAAACTATTTTATAACTATTTTAATTGGTTTTAATGGACTTAATTAAACTAGCGCTTATTCCATTATGAGTTTTCTAGTGGATTAGGTGTTATTGAACTTGAGGGTTTCCTATGTTTCAATTAGTAATTAAATTCATTAATTTTAATCTTTCACCAATCTCCCTTTGATCTAACTAATTAATTTAGGCTAAGAAAGTTAACTCCATGTAAATCCCGAGTTGTTCCCTTCTTCGTACTTGAAGTAAACCATTTTATCTTTTCTTATTTGTTAGTAGTTTCTTTTCTTAGGATTTTAGTTCTCTTTTCATAAAACCCCCAAAATTGCATTTCCATCTAGATTAGTTCCATTCCCATATAGGTTTTAGAGTTATTTTCATCTTGCATTTAGTTAGTTTAGTTTCATTTCATTGCATTTTTTATCATCTAAAATCAACCTAAAGAAAACCCACAGATTGTTCATTGGGAGAATGATCTAGGTTAACCCTAAACTGTATAATTAATTAAGACCTAATTTAATTAATTGCTTTAGCGACAAAAGCAACACATCAATGACTCAAGGCAATTATTTCTTAACTCAAGTTAAATGTTGTTTTCTTTCAACTTGCGTTTTTAACTCTTGAAGAAAACAATTGACTCCGGTCTATGACTTAAGGCAATTAGTACTTAACTCAAGTTAAGTATTATTTTGTTCAACTTGCGTTTTAACTCTTGAAGAAAATGATTGCCTCCAGTCATTGACCCAAGTTAACTTTTTTCTAAACCCGAGTTAATTACTTACAAAGACATCTTCTCTTCTATGACTTAACTCCTTTTCTAAGAAGTTCATGGAATGACTCGAGTTAACTCAATTTTGGATTACCTTGAATTAGTTCAGTTTAACTTGAAGTTAACTCTTCCAGTTTTTGAAAATCACCGTGTTCGAAAATCTAAAATCTTTGATTGTGATTTCATTAATCTTTATCATTACTCATTACTATTTCTAACTATCTTTAATCAGTTTGCTAATAAGTTTTAGATGATTATATCAAGGATTAACAACAAATTGTCATAAAACAATTTGTGTCAGAATGCATTTAATGTAGTTGCCTAATTGAGACACAATCATAGCAACCATTCTTCTGGGCATTCTAAAGTACCTTCTGCTATTCCATTTGTGTAATAAATGTTGTTTCTTAACGGGCAAAACAAATGGAATGTCAAAGCAGCGCATTTACGACTGCATCATTAATGGTGAAAGTGACTATCAAGTTTCATCGATCTAATGGCTACTTTGAAGAGTCACAACGGATAATCCTCAATCTTCTCCAACAGTCATTAATGCAAATCAATATAAATACCAGAAGCATTGAATTCAACAACTACCGAAACTCTGCGCAATCAATTCTAAGTGATTACAAGTTACTGTTTTATTAGTTTCATTTAATATATTCAGATATCATTGTACTTCAGTGTTTATTATTTATCTACTAAGTGAGGAGTTTAAACGCTTTTTATCATTTCGTTTAATCTCAAGGTAGTGGGACCTTGAGTGTGGGTGTACGATTACTGTAACATCCTGAATTTTTTCGGAAGAAATTAATTTATAATAATTAAAATTTATCATTTAAGATTATTTTTATAGTAATATCTCAAATTTTGGAATAATAGAGTTTAGGAATAAGACTGGGATAAGAAAGTTACTAGGCTTTTGATAATCGGTATTTTTCATTGCAATTAGGGTAAAAATCAGATATTAATTTGAATGGTAGATGATTATGTAGTAGATAAGCATGTAAAATTTGATCGGTAGATAAGTATTTGGTAGATGAACATATGTATGGTAGTTAGATGGTAGATGTAGATGTGAATGGTAGTTACACGGTAGATGGACATAAGAGTGGTAGTTAGATGGTAGATGGAGATGTGAATGGTAGTTACACGGTAGATAAGAGTGGTAGATAGATGGTAGATTGAAGTAATTGGGTAGTAGATAGACATGTGATTTTTAAAAAATGGTTGAGACCCAAAACTCTATAAATACCTCACCCCTTTTCTTCTTTCACAACACACAAACACTCAAGACTCACGAGTAAAGGTAGAGAAAGAGAGAGAGAGAGAGAGAGAGAGAGAGTGAAGGAAGCCTTGCGGTAATTTTGGGAACTATAGAGTAATGTGTAACTCGAATATTCTTCCATATACTTGTGAATTGTGTATGATTATAAATTATGTTATATTTTATATAGACTAAATTATTTGTATATGTATTACGATATTATCATGATGAAAACTGAATATTACGGTTTTGCCCCCGAATTTCGTAAATAACAATTTAGTCCTTTGAATTCTCAAGTATGAAAGATTGGTCCGATGAGGTTTATGAGATGTTGATTTTTCCTTGTGATGATATAAATGGAAGCATGTTTTAATATACTTTATTTTTATTGAATATAATTATCATGGCGGATGTATGTGTGATGGGTTGGAGTAAGGAGAAATTTGAATGATAAGATTTCTTTATGCCACCACTCGGTGCACAGTGGATGGTACTTTTCAGGGCCCCTTCTTCCATGTTTTTCCTCTGGCCGAGATTGCATTGGAGTTGTGGGACATGTGACACCTCCTTAGTTGTTCTTTTAAGGAGGGGAGACATAGTCCATACATAAGCTCTATACCTTTAGCCAGGTGTATCTTAAGTTCTGGTGAGCTTGAAACCATCCAGTCAAATGAATGAGTTTCTATTGGACTTTGTATTAGCCTATGGCTCCAGTCAGCGGTACAAGAGCGAATGGTGATATAAGGAGGCTGCATATTGCATATTATAAAATTGTATAATTCACAATTCGACATAATGATGATTACTTTTGCAAAATAATTCTCGTATGAGAAATTATGGTATATATATAAATATATTTGAGATCAGCCTTGCTTTTTGTCATATGTAATTTGCTTGTGTACGGTAGAAACTTTCGCAGTTACCGAGACGTGAAATCTCATCCCATATTAACATTTTTCGTGTGAATATCCTAGTAGGAAGCAAGGGAAGGCACATATGGAGTGAGCTTTGAAGGCTCTTTTGTACTCCTATAGTTTATGTTATGTTATTTCATTTGCCATGAACCTAAAACTTTCGCTTTGTATTAAACTCTGAAACATTTTTTGGAAATTTATTTTGAATATTATTATGAACTTTATTTTAAATAGTCTTGTAATTTCATGATTTGGATATTGATTATCCATGTTTGGAGGTATTTCAAATATTTTAACCAAGTTTTCAGGTGTTGAATTTGAGGTGTTACAATTACAACTTGTAAGTGGAAGTAGATCCAAGTGTGAAAGGATAACTTCGAATACAAAGTGTGTAATTGTATTTGTGTTTGAAAGATAGTGAAAATCCCAGAGTATCTGGGAACTGGACATAGGTCAAAGAGTTGAACCGAACTAGTATAATCTCTCTGTGTTTATTCTCTCTATCTTTGTCTATCTTAGTGTCCTTCAAGTGAATAGCAAAAAGATTTTTAAAATCTCCTATTCACCCCCTCTAAGTGATATTTCACTTTCATCCGACCCTACCCGATAGAAGCCCTAACATTTTTGGGCAGGGCGGGCTTCCCTGCCCAATTGGTGATATCCTGCCACACACTAGGTGTCAAAAAACAGTTTCAATCATACCTATAAGCAATATTGTAAACTTTAAATGTAATACATAATTATACACTTTAGAATATTCTAAAATAAATCTATAACTTGAGTCTTGAAATTGAAAAAACTACCATATATCTTAACAAATAATCAAATACACATACGTGAAAAATTAAATAACATCCATAGTCCATTAAATATAAGGCATCATTAGTAATATAATGGACTAATGGTCAAATACTCAATGGATATATTAAAGTATTAGTAAATATATAATATAACATAATATAAGTATATTAACTATTATGTAAAAAATATTTATATCAAATATAATATATATATATACACACTTACCGGGTAGGGCCAAATAAGTAGGGCGGCATACCCTGCTCGATGCCTAGCCCTGCCCACAAAAATGTCTAGTCCCATTGTACCCAATTGTTTTCGGGCTTCTTTTTTTTTGGGCTGGCTAGGGGATTTTTTTTTACCGAGCTCAGGCGGGCGTACTTGGCTCCTATGCTTCATGCACACCCCTAGCCACGACAACTGGTGCGACTGTGCTGGGATATAGGGGATTTGACTGAGTCGTCAATGACCTCCTTTGACTCTCACAACTTGGCCTTGAATGACTATGTTGACGGGGTCCGCATTCGGTGCTCATCATATTGACAAGCACTTAATTTAACATCACTTGATAATAACTTAACCGTTGAAATTTAATCTCAACGGTCTTAATTTGTAATTTGTATTTTTTGTGATTTTTTAAATGATAAATTTATTTTTATAAGAATATCCTTATTTTAAATTTTACATATATTAAAATAAAAATTTATTTAACATATACAAATTAAATCAAATCAAATCTAGACCATCCAAAATTAATCCAACAATATAGATGGGTACGTGATGTGAACATTTGTGCTCATCACTTTGATGTGCACAAAATGTGATATCATGTTGACCACTGCGAGAATGTATCAGTGGAGAGGAAGATTTTGGAAGCACATTACATTATGGCAGGTAATGTTTCACAGTTTAATGAATCTTCTACCTATTTGATGGGATGGTTAAGAGATTATCTATGGTTAAACTCTTCACGACTTATCAATGGATATAACCCTTTTGGTATGAATAATTTATCAGTCTGGGTGTGGATGTTCTTATTTGGACATCTTGTTTGGGCTATTGGGTTTATGTTCTTAATCTCCTGGCGTGGATATTGGCAGGAATTGATTGAAACTTCAGCATGGGCTCAAGAACACACACCTTTGGCTAATTTGATTTGATGGAGAGACAAACCGGTGGCTCTTTCCATTGTGCAAGCAAGATTGGTTGGAATAGCTCACTTTTTTATAGGTTATATATTTACTTATGTGGCTTTCTTGATTACTTCGACATTAGGTAGATTTGGTTAATTCTTTATTGTATCCGTGAAAATATCATTTCTTTCTATAAGAAATGTTGGAGTCAAATAAGAGGAACATGAACATGCCACGTTTCGGAACTTAAATCATGATATTCCATTTACATAAGAATAATGCCCTAACATTTTGAAAACTCTTCATGAGAACTCCATAATCTAGAAATTTTCTAGCTTTAATCACAAAAATTCAAGTAATCCTTTTGTTGGTCTATAAGCACAATATGATCCTCTATAAACTTTATTCAGAACTTAAGAAAATCATTGAACATAGGGAAATGGTCACATAAATAATCTTACGATCTTGAGATTTCACTACACCACCAACATATATACATACATACACACACCTATATATATATATACACCCACCTCACATTTATAATCATCTATGCAACCTCTTATATTTTTGCTTATGAGTAGTATGACTTTATGTTGTTGTCTGGAAATTTTCAAATTTAAGAAACGTGCTTAAACCATTAAGCCAATCATAAGCAAGAATACCCAACCACATACAACCCCATTTCTCACTTATACAAGCTCGAATCTATGCCTATATGACTTGTTCTTCCATTATTATCTCTCAATGACCGGATTTAAAAATCACAGTCTTCTCTTCAAAGAAGCCACAAGAGAAAACAAGGATGGTAGAAAGTTTAGAATACCCACCTTAGTCTAGAGATCGGTTCGCATTTTGAGAGAGATGAGGGGCTGATGACTTAACTGAGAAGGTAGCGAATTATATATTTTTTTAAAACTTTTGCTTTAGATATAGATTAGGGAAAATCTCATAAAAAGACCTCCCAAATTTTAAAACCTCAAATCAAGTTTATGCAATGAATGGTCTAGATATGGTGGACAAACGACATTTTATCTACTATCGTAATTTTTATATTTTTCCCCCTTCAATTACCCTGCAGATCGAGCCTGAACAAACGCCGTTTAAGTTAAAAAAAGAAAAAGAAAACACTTAACCATATTTGTGCTTTAATAACTTTATTTTTATTGGATTATATGATGTATTTTTGATTTTTTTTTTAAATAAATAATGTGCCTTCTCTACTGTGCTATCCAATGCCCCTTAAAGTTTTACAATTTTCCAAGTTTCTGTTCAGGTTAGTTGTAATCATTGGATTTTACATGTTGATATTTTATGAGAATAAAATGGTGTAGTTTTGATATTTTTATTATTATTTAATAAAGAAATAATATGCCATCTCTCTTGGGCTCTCCCCATTAAAATTGCACAACTTCCTAAATGTTTTGTTTTGTGATAATTAGCTTATATACAAAATTAGTGACATTTGGATATCTTATGAGCATAAAATGATTTAGTTTTGAATTTTTTTTTTGATGATTTTTAAACAATAAATAATGCATAATCTATAATATTTATTCTGTGATAAAAATTCACAAAAAAATCAAATTTGCATCATTTTATACATGTCACCCATTTTTAGAAAACTTCCATTTCATTATCTGGGACACTATATTTATTTTTTAAAAACACATGTTTAATTATATTCCTCTTAATTAAGGGGCAATTTTCCTCAGAAGTATCAGCAAGGGAGCAATTTTGCTATGTTGTTATCCCAATTATTTTGACCATTAGTTGATCAAATATGATGAGCCTATCAATCCACATGTCATTTTTGTTAAAGTGTAAATTTGAGCAGAAAATCCATGTGTTATTTATTTCAGCTTTTTTCTAAGTCACATTTAAAACTCCCGTGCAAATTTGTACATGAACAAAAATAACATGAATGATTTATGTCTGCTAGCTTAGCATATTTGTTAAACTAACTGTCAAAATTAACTGAAATAACAGCTAGGGCAAAATTGCTCTATTTTTTACACTTTCGAGACAAAATTGCCCCTTGGTGAAAACTTTCGGACAAAAACACTCCTTAACCCTTTTCCTCTTTTATACTACATATAAATATATGTGCATGTTTAAATATGTTCACCCTCTCTTGTAGCTTCTATCAATTCACCCCATAAATCTTCTCTCAAGTTCTCTTATGTTTCCACGCCCCTTCAAGGTTAGTGTTTAATTTTCTCCTTTCATTTGAAATTCTTCTGTCCTACAATTTTCACCCATTACTTCTTGGATCAATTATCAAGACCAGCCTACTCTAATCTCTTGTGTTTTACACCCCTTCAAGACTTTCCAACCAATCTCAAGGTTTTTCTTTAATTTTATCTTTTTATTTGAAATTCTTTAACCCTGCAATTCTCACTCGTATTCTTAGATTGATTATATTAGGAATTCATACTTTAATCTCTTATGTTTTCAGGCCTCTCTACACTATACTTGGACTTCCATCAGTTTGTCTCCTTTTTTTTTTGTTAATTTTTTTATTTTTCAACCCGCATTACTGTAATCCTCACTAATCTTCATGAATAATCAAAAAGATTCTTTTTATAGTATCAGTTTTACTTTTTACAAAATAAAGAATGACATTCACTGATTTTGTAATTCACAAATAAACATGGACCAGTACAAAATAATTCGAATGGTGTTTGGAGAATTCGTTATGGAACCATGTGAATTCATGATGGTTCACTTTGTACATGTTTCTCAAACTTTGTCTTTTGACAATAATTGGGAGGTGTTAGAAGAAAAATAATGTTCTTGTAGGAGGATATTATATCCGCCTTGAAACCATCTATTAACGCTGACAAAGAATTGATATCTATTAACTTCATAGTGGGTTTGTGTAACACCCCTTCCTTAGGCTCTGACACCATACCAAGCCTAGCTCTGATACTATAAAAGTGTAACACCTCATAAGCTCTGATTCCATACAAGTTGTAATACCTTGCTCTGATACCACTTCAGTGTGAGGCCTTACTCTATGCTAAGTCAGGTGAGTTATTTCGATGTTAGGACCAAACTCTAAATATTTACCTCCTTTACCACAAAAGCCTGACCTCTACTGGTTACAAAAGTTGGAAAAGTAATATATTATAAACACTTTATACAAATAAATAAATATATATATATATATACAACCAATATATATATAACAACCCATAGGTATATATATATATATATATATATACATACAACCAAGTACGAGCAGCCCATAGGTATGCTTGTGCTCCGCCCCGTTTAAGTATGCACCTGCCTGTTTTAGCCTACCCATTATAGGCTCAATTTGGGCGAGCTTACACGAGCAAAAAATCTATGGGTCGAGGTTGGGCATGGCAGTGGCGGAGCCACACTAGTGCAGATATCTGCACTTGCAGATATAAGATTTTGAGGATATATACAGTGTGAAGGAACCTATTAACATAAAGCACAAGTGGTCTAGTGGTAGAAATGTTACCTGCCACGGTACAAACCCATGTTCGATTCCCACGTGGTGCATTATTCTTTCCTTTTTGCAATTCACATTTCATGTTGAAGACGAATCAAACGCAGTTATCATTCTTTTTAATTGTGGCAGACAACACAAAAATATTTTGATATATATTTTTATATTTTATTTTATTTTATCATTTTTTATATTTTAAAAAATTATAAATTAAATACATGCATTTATCATATATAATTTCACTCTTAATTATAAATAAATCCTAAAAGTAAAAATTAGGATATTACAAAAGTCGTTGAAATTTCATAGAGGTATCAATTCCATATTTCTTAAAAAGCTCATGCAAGTATTTGGTTTGGAAAATAAATATTCATAATTCTCCTAGTGTAAGACATTTCAAACTCACCTTGCATGATCTTAGAGAACTTTTGACATATACACACTTAAGTTGAACGTGACATGTTTGATAAGATTGATGATGAAGATATAATGCAATATTTTCAAGGAATGAATAATCGAAGAATATTTTTGTAATCCTTCTGTTGTAACAGCTTAATTGACTCTTGATTATTATTTTTCTATGTTAGGTTGAAGTTTTCTTTTCTTGTTTTTCAATGCATTTAAAATTTTCCAAAAAAAAAAAAAAAAAATCCGGGCCGGCCCCAAATCTCCTCACTAATTGTACAGACACAAATAAAATCTCCTAGCTCCGCCACTAGGCACGGGTTGCGAGTTTTTTGCTTAGCCATAAATATATGACCATTTGTATCATGTATGTATCTGAATATACATTAAATAGCCTTTTAGTTTATCAATTATTATTTAGGAATGATGACTAGGATATGAGAGGTCAAGAAGCAATAAATATTCATAGAATTAATATTAATATATTCTTACCAGAGGAAAGTATACATGTACTTGTAAAATGGTTTTCTAAAAACAAAATCAAAACCCTGCAACAAGCTATACTAACGCAAAAGTTAAAGTGAAACCAAACTAAATAACTTAAAGGTCAATGCATGGCTTTTTGAATATTGGTAGAGATTTGAAGAAAATTAAAACACAACTTGACTTCCTCAAACTATCAACCAATAAAATGCAATAAATGAGTCAATTAATAAATTGCATACAGCGATATCCAACTCAGCAGGTTGCAATATGGGGAATGAAATTGAAATGATAGTCTTCACTTTGGAAAACGACTTTTCATAAAAGCACTAATAATAGTAATTGAGACCACCTCAACTTCATTTAAACAATAGAGTCTCCGCTAAGCAATAGACTCTCCACCAACCCATATACAATTGAAATTGTATACTATATAAAAAAATATTATTGTAACATTTATTATTTAATGATAATAATATTTTTACAGAATAAAAAATCTCAACCATTAAGCCAATTCTATTATGGAGAAAATAAGTGAAGCAAGGGGTTAGTTGAGACACTCTTTTCTCATATGCTTACATATATTATTTATAGTTTCACATTGTTTCTTCTTAGATTTCTATATTTTTGTTTGTTTATTGGGTGCTTACAATTTTCTTGCATTAGGTTATATATTCATAATAATATTTTAATTATAATTATGTGAATGTTGTCTACAACTCTACATGACATGTAATAAGTTGTCACAAAATATAAAATAAAAAGAAGTTATAAAAATAAAATTTATCTATTATTAACATAAAAATAAAAATAAAAAAATTATATTCATAATAGTCTCCTTGCATCTATATATAATTTGTAGTCTGGTTGATTTTGATTTTATTTAAATCATGTGATAAAATCATGAGTATAAAATTAATACCTACAAATGTAAAAGGTATAGGGTTGCCAATTCGGGTTTGTTTGGGCGGGGCAGTGGGTCAATGAAAATGGTGTTAAAGTTCTACTACCTCCGGTACTAATTATAATTATAAGATCTAGTTGACTTTTTTTGGGGAGATTAAGGAAGCTAAATAAGTTACTTAATCATTTCATATGTTGTGTTTTCTTAGATTATATATGGGGTTTACACTTCTCATGTTGCATGAAAAGAAGATTCCTACACACACATGAAATGGTAGACCCACATCTTTTTGTATCTATGACATGAGGATACACTTCTCCTACAACATGAGAAGTGTATTTCCCATTATATATTAGTTTATTGGTCAAACTATTTAGTTTGAAGAAAAAATAAAAATAAAAATACTCTAAGCTAATTTAATTAGCTTTCTTAATCTTTTCAAAAAAGTCAACTAGGTCTTATAATTAGGACCGGACAGAGTATTAAATTGGGACAAAATTGGTCCATATTTTTAATATAGGAAGGCTAATATTGTACCCTTAAATACTTTATAGCCTGTTTGTTTTGATTACATGAGAAAGAATTAATACAATAGAACGATTACAACGTTGAGTTGGGTTTATGTAATGTAAAGAGAATTACATTTTGTTATCTTGATGACATCATTTGATATAATCAGAATTATACTACTATGACTGATAAATGAGGATGTAGACATCTTGTAATAAAGTGAAAATAGAACTATTGCCATTATAATTTCTTAAATTGACTAAAGTGCCCACTCATAAATGTTGTTAAATATTAAATAATTTTAATTAACACCATTAAATATTAAAAAATTAATTAATAATATAGAAATTTAAGAAATATTCCCCCTTAAAAATAAAAATAAAAATAAAAATATATTTCAGCATTAAAAAACTATTAAAATATCTCATTAAATAATACTCTATCATCATTAAATATTAAAAAATTAACATGAACCAAATCTATACACTACATAATATTTCTACTATTAAATATTAAAAAAATTACTATGAACTCAATGTGTACACGGTATATAATGGAAAAAAAATTATCATGAACCTAACGTGTACATTATTATATGTGTAGACATGGGTTATTTTGTCACTTGCTATATTATTCTCATATATTCTCATGTTAGATGTAATCCAATCAAACATTTTTATATATATGCATAATCTTTCCCTAATGACGAACCAAATAAATTATGTAATCATCATTACATTGCATTGCATTCTATTACATTATTTCTAATTCTGTGAACCAAACGGTCACTTAGGGTGTTTATTGCACATCAAGGTGCTCAGCACCCCTTAACTCAAAATAAATTGAAAAAATGACATGAACTTAATTAAAAATGAAATGAAATTATAAAGATTTGTATATTATTTTTCTCACTAATACAACACAAGGATACGTATTTTAACTATTTCCTTTGCAGCTTCAATTGATATATTCATCATCTTCAGATGCACACTGATTTCTTTTCTTTTCTCTTTTCAGTTATAAATAAAAAGGAATTAATGAACTAGTCAATAAAAGAAATAAGGAATTATTTACGTTCTAGAGTTTTTGTAGTCAATTTTTGTCAAATGCATATTCATTTATTTTTTATCAAGGTCCTTGTAGTATTTTATTGATGAATTAGTCCTTAAAATTTTGATCAAATATTGCTTGAGTCACTATCTGATACTAAACGTGAACATCTCTTCTAACAAAAATTCAAACCCTGATTCTTTTTGTTGTGATGAAATAATTCCTTCTACTAGACCCAACCTTATTGGTTGTTGGTGGAAAAGCTCAAGATAATGCCTTAAAAGAAACGAACAAGTATTTGGGTTGGGCCAATAATGTTTGGGCTTGAGCTTACTTAGGGCCTACTGTAAGGACTGAGTTTAATGGGCACAGCCTGCATGCCCAATTCAGCTCTTCAGGAGATGCTCTGGGCTCCCATTTCAAATTAAAATTTGACAAAATTATATGAATATCATGAAACAAAATAAAATTAAAGTTTTAATTATATTCGAAAGCAATTGAAAAACTAAATTTAAAGTAATGTTAAGAAATAAAATTATAGTTATAAAAATCAAAACAAACACTCATTTAACTTATACTCTCCATAGTCTCATATATAAGTTATGATAGAGAAGAGTGAGACAGCCAAAGTATAAGTCATACATTCAATGTTTGAAGAATTATTATTTTTTTCGTCTAATAAGAGAGAAAATTTGTTTAACTTAATTAAATATCATTAATTTAATGTAGCATTTTGATCAAGATAAAAACTAATGGACCAAACCGAATAAAATAAAACATAGAAAGTAGCATACAATTTGCATTATTATTATTAAGGGGAAAAAAACACTGTTTTTAAGGCAATATTAAATGAATGTCACTTTCTAACAACAAAAGCATTTAATTAATGCCCTTTTCAATTATGACCCACCCAATTCAATATCCTTTGTTCCTAATTGGGATTTTAACAAATCAAAACAAATTTGGGGTTTTCCACATTTATTGTCTTCATCCTAATACAATTAAATATTGTCCATATATTCTACATAAACTTATTCTTTGATCTCTCAGTCCCAAGACAAAAATCTGTTTTGGGTTTATGAAGTTTTGTTCAAAAACATGATAATTTAGAAGAAAAAAGCCTTAAAATACAAAATAACATTTGAAATAGAAAGACAAAGAAAATTAAAGTACATATTCACTTATATCATCAACATCAATTATGACATCAAATAGATTGGCCTTCTAATGGTTTGAACAATTTTTCCAATTAAACTTTGAAATGCTTGAATCTAGCTAAATAGTGTCATGTAAGTATATAAGAGGGGAAAATTAACAGAGTGGAATTCTTTACAGATTATAAATAGGGTTAAATCACATAAACTCCCCTAAATTTTGGATTATGTACAAATAATCCCCTTAACATTTAAAACTTAATAATAAACCACCATAAGCTTTTAAGTTTGTGCAAATAATTCTTTACTATTAATTAAATACCCCATAAACTTTATTTTTATGTACATATAATCCTCTCAAACTAAGTTATATACAAATAACCCCATAAACTTTAAGTTGTGTGGAAATCAATGATGGGTAAAACTAATCATAGGGGAGTTATATGCATGTACATAAAAGTTTAGGGGAATTTATTCTAAAATTTTAAAAGTCAAGGAAGTTATCTACACATGATATACAATTCAATTAGGTGATGTATGATTTATCCTATAAATAATAATGAAACTAAGACTGTTTTGGCTAAATTTATTTTTAACTCATTTTCTCCTTATAAAGATAAGTTTAGGAGAAATAGGGTTTTTTACAAAAGTTCTTATAATTATAAAAGTTTTTTATTTTATAATGAAGAAAAAAGAGTTTAAAATAAACTCCTCGTAGAAGCTTTTTATAAACTCTTTTTTTTATAAGCTCTTTTTTAAATATAAGTTATTTTCTTTTTGTGTCTCAAAATTTAAAAATATCATATACGGGAGAAAGTTGGTAGTTGGGGGCAATCCAAAGGTGCCGATATTCTAGCCGATATAATAGTATGGATAATATCATATACGGTACTTTAATTAAAAAAGTGAAAATTTATGGACATTTTTTAAAAGAAAAATAATAAACATGGAAAACTAAGAAGACTGAGATCTTATATATAGGAATATATTATACCTGATAACTAATTTAGCCACAAAACTCGGGTATTAAGAAAAAATTTGGCATAGGAACTTTCAAACATTATATAAAAAATTATAGAAAAATTCATTAATCATTTTTAAAATGCATGGTAAATTCGTCTTTTGGTCTATATAAACTCGGGTGCTAATTAAATCTTAGTTCGTTATTATCAGAATTTACAATCATATTTTTTTTTTGGCGAAATAACATACATAAATAGATATAAATCACAGGAAATATAATTCGAATTCACTCTTTTTTTTTTGCTCGGAGTTCGAATTCACTCTAAGTGTGAATTATATAACATGAATATGGCTTTCATTTAATTTCGTTTTGAATTAATTCAATTGAATATTTTTATTTTTATTTACACCAAACAACTTATTTTTAATTTCAGATTTTAAGTAACTTTTAAATTAAAAAATTTATATAATCACCAAACAACTTTTAAATTTTTTTAAAAAAAAGTTTTTTTTTTTTTTTTTTTTTACTTTAGCTTAAAAATAATTTTTAACTTAAAAATAAGAGGATCCAAACGGCCTAAAGTCTAAATAAAATGTGTAGGGACAAAATAATGAATCAAATAAAGAGAAATAGCAACAAAAGTAAGTAACAAACACTTGAGAGAGAAGGAGTGTAAGCTGCTGCTATTATTATTATTATTATTGAAAATATCATTAGTAAGTAATTCAAATGGTTCATCTCTGTGCAGACCCACAAAATCCCAAAATAGTTCAATAAAGAAAACTACGTATATACATAGTTTCTTTGATACACACTGAAATGACTACATAAGGATCTTCCTAGCTAAAGACCAAACTCTTTTGCCTTATTTTTTTAACTAAAAAAAACACCAGGGTAAATCTATAGAAAACTACATATCAAAAGATTGAGCTTTTCAACAGAAAATGTTCTCACACTGAAGTGTGTGAGAATCTTAAGGTTGTCTTGATTTATAACTCAACCTTTTGAGAAGTAGAAATCGCGATAAATTAGCCAAAAACTATAACAGTCTTACATATTTCCTATGTTATTTCTATTTGTTAGACACCCATTGTCAGGAACTAAAGAGGAGATTCTTCCTTGTTTCTTCTTCTTCTTCGGCTAGCAGCATGTATTTGTTGGAGCTGAACAGAGAAAAGATTTAGTGGATGAGTTACTTGATAAAGGAAACTGATGAAAGGGCCTGTGCTTCAGGATACCAAAAACAAAAAACCTAAAACATGTTGCTTTTTGCCTGGTGCAATTAACTCTATATTTTTCTCCTGTGGGGACAAAAAGTTCAGGTAAAATTCATAAGATGTTTGGTTTCAAAGTTTTCTAATAAAAATATAACAAGTGGGTTTGTTTTTATGGCTCAATGGCACACCACTTATCATACCCTTACTTAAAAATTTGATAGCAATAAGAACTTTCCTTGGAAATTTACTTGACTGTTGAAATTCCACTATCTACTGAAAATGAAAGGGGCTGTCTGGCAGATCAATTCCTTGACACCTGAGCAAAAAAAGAACAAAGAAAAATGAGAGGATCCACAACAAGCGTTTAAAATGTCAGAAAAATCGAAGCGATAAAAGAACACATATTATGAAACAACTGTAATGTGAAATACTATGTGACAGCGACGAGAAACCTATAATAAGTCAATCTGTACCTGTCTTCATCAGCAAAACTGGGGTCTGTATGCCCAGTCTTGTCATTCATAGCATAATTGATAAATTCTGCAGACCGAAAATTGAAATGACCTGCATGACAAATGATTCAGTAAGTACAAAAAAAAACTACAAGGCAAAAATTTAGAAAAGAACGAGCCGTGGAAATATGCGATACAACATCTTTTCACACCACCTGAAACATTGAACTGGCCCAAGGAGCTTCCAAAATGAGGCGAAGTTGACAGATGTTTTTGGGTCAGTTGTAGCTCTGCAAGATGTTGTCTCCTCTGAAATTCAAGGACCTGTTCTTGCTCATACACGTGCTGCCTCCTCTGAAATCTAGGGTTCCCATAACTTGGCACTAAAAAAATGGTTTAAGATATATCTTATTAACCAGAAGAAATTAGACTCCAAGTTCCAATTCAGGAAAGTACCAAACTCACTTGGGGTAAGTTCAAAGTATGTGTCCACATAACGAGGTGAACAAACAACCCGAGGATCAACTCTCCCCGAATATTTCCTGCATCAAATGAAAGACCATCAAAACAATGAATAGTCACGGCATTTGTCCCATGACAAAAGATAATCTTTCCAGAAGGTCTCAAGAATTCCACATATTATTAAACCATTACACAATGAGTGCGAAGGCTGATTCAGGAAGCAGAAACAGCGGAACGAAGAATCAATAATGTGGAAAATCTTCTTGTTAATAATGGTGACACATTACTTATACTAATCATTCCATGCTTTGTTCTGGAAAAGGTAGCTTTGATTGGTGACATGAACTAATATAATTTAACTTCCAGGTTAACATGGGGATTTGAAACAATAAAATCAACAACTTGAGGTTCAAGGGAAGAACAAAAAGGTCAAGGATTATTATACCTGTCCATAGGCTTTGACTTCTCCTGATAAGGTTTCGCAAGCACGGAAGAGCCACATACATAGTGGCGAATTCTTTTTTCCAATATCAGTTTAACAGTTTCAGGATCAACAAATGTTACAAAACCAAACATCCTACTCTGTTGGGGTGGAATCCTTACATCTTCAACCTGCCCAAAGGAACTGCAAATGCAGGAAACCAAAATCAGTTTTCTGACACAAATCTCTCACCTGTGAAGAAAGCCTGAAAATCAAAAAAAAAAAAAAAAAATACAACAAAATTAAACTTACTTGAAGTAGTCTGAGACATCCTGTTCTGTGAAAGAACTTTCTGGCAGAAACGTCATAAATAATTGTCTCGATGCACTTATATTTTGACAGCGATTTCCTTTTTCCAAGTACCTATCTTCCACCAGAATCACTGCATGCTGCCCGTTAGGTCTGTGAACCAACCATAAGGAATATGTCAAATTTGGAGAAACAAATTATCCATAAACTTATAAAATAACAATTATGTTAGGATAGAGAAGAATTCACCTGCCGATCAGTCGTATACTATTTTTCAGCCGCGCAAGAAGCTTTGATAAGCTATATCCCGATTTACCATGTCTCTGGCTCTCAGTTAGATAACCATCTGCCTGAAGCACTCTTTTGTATTTCTCAAAATATAACATTGGCAGGGAAGCAATGGAAATAGGACTGCCTCTCCTTGGCCTTAGAAGCTCAATAAGGTCAGCCTCTAACTGCGCGAGCGAGCCAGGCAATACTCCAAGATCGTCGCCATTCATCTGAGAGAAGCTCTCAGGTGGAGCAACTTGTCCATGATAGAATCTACAACTACTTCCATGCCTACAGTATCCTTTGTTGAAAAAGTAACATGTCTTGACTGGATATTCAGACACACCGAACCTCCTACCGGATTTTCCATTCAAATTCAGTTTCAAAGAGTCTAATCTAAAGTATCCATTGGCAATGCCAGCAGCACCAGCATTATTAGAAGGATCTATATGATTCTCTGCACACAAAAGCTGGGTCTGTTTTTGACGTTCTGGGATTGAATCTATGTAATCCATTGACATTAGTTCTGGGTTAACAGCCAAATTTTGTAGCTCATTTTTCACCTTAAAGTCGATTTGGCTTATCGTATGTTCAGAGCATGAAGACAATTCAGCCAATCCAGTCAATCCCTGCTCTCCAAGGTCATGTAAAAGGAGATAACCAATGATTTTTGTGGCATTTTCTGATTCAAATTTCTGAATCTTATCCAAAACTATTCTTGAGCAGTATGATATATCCATCATGCATCTAAGCACCGCAAAATATGTCCTACCAAAAGAAGATGAATCAGATCAAGGTATCCAGAAGACAAGCAAAAAACTGAAAATTGCTACAAAATGCAAACATCAATTAATCACAATGAAATATTGGTAAGCGATTCAACATATCTTGAAAATTCTGTGTGCTCAAGTAAAAGCTATGTCCTATATGAACCTATGGTATGAATCTAGTTATAGATATGAAAAGTGCAGCAAAATTTGCCTCAATTGCCTCTCAAATCTTACAGAGAAATCTTAAATGCACGGAAAAATGACAACGTATGTAATTTAGAAATGGTTAAGAAAATGTGAAATAACGAGCATTGAACAAGTGATACTGGCCATTCAAATTTTGAATTCGCAAGGACGTACGGATCAAACAAGAAGAA
The DNA here is from genome assembly GCA_019022615.1 of Acacia melanoxylon. NCBI lineage: Eukaryota > Viridiplantae > Streptophyta > Magnoliopsida > Fabales > Fabaceae > Acacia > Acacia melanoxylon. Next base: position 3,903,202 of record JAFJYJ010000002.1, read on the forward strand.
GATAGTGTGTTTCAGCAAGTGCTTCAACCCGCCATCTTTGAAAAAATCTGTTAAAGCGAAAACTTTCAAGTTTGAGAGAGAAATGATTATAGAAAACAAAAACAAAATAAGACCCAAACAACAAAAACAACTTCTTTCCTTCCTTCTTCTCCCTTCAGTGAAAGAGTTAAGTGACTCACTCGACACACTACTCAATGAATGGACTTCAGCCCTACATCCCTCTCTTTCACAGAATCGCTACATTCCATGTCCTTTTAAAAAACTGATTCGGGGAGCAGCCGTTTCGTCGTCAAAATTTTGCCGATGCTTGATTTTCGAACGCCATAACTGTCGGGAGAAAAACTGCCGTCACCTACAAAAGTGCCCCTTATTTCCAATTTCCAATTTCCAATTTTTCTTTTTTTCCACTTGAAAAATAAGGGAAAATTGCATTGAAGTCCTAAATTAGACAAAATAAAACCCAAAAGTCCTTTAAAATAACCAATTGCAGTGAAGCCCTGATAATATATTACAATGGTGAAAAGACTAAAATACCCCCTCATATTTAATTTGGCTTTTATATTTTTAAAGTTTATAATTAAGTATTTTTCTCCCTCATATTTACACACACTCCTTCTAGCCTACGGAGCACCTTCTGATAAAGAATGGATTATCCTTATTATAAGCCGCAAAGTGAGAGTATTAATTATATATTTTTTTAAACAAAATTATCTCTATTAAATGTTTGATGCATTTTTTTTTTTTTTTGCTTATTAAGATGTAGTTATTCATTATTTTAAGGGGTAACACTAAAATATTTTATTTTAAAATAAATTTAATAACTTAACCACCACTCAATAATTGATTTAATTTTGGCAACGTGATTAAAAGTGCTTTGTAATAGTAATATGAAAGTGATATGATATACAAACTTTTAAATGGGGGATCGTCTATAAAGATTCAGCTTTAGTTTAAGAATTTATGTAATATTGTGCAATTTGTCACTTGTACTTTTCCTATGTGTCCTGAAATGTCCAAATTTAATTCATGTTTACCACACAACGCTCAAGTATATCATCATTAAATGATAATATTGTTAATTTTTAAATTTATTAAGCCCTTTGGTGTTTATCTTAATTATACTTTTTTTTTTTTGAGTTTTGGTTTGATATTTTCACAAAATCTCATATTGCCCCATTATTGGATTCATAAGGTCCTCAGTTTCCTTCTCTTTTTAACATTTTCTTGTAGTGGGGCCCACAACATCCAAGAGGAGCATGGTTTATTTCTTCAATTCTTCATATTTATTTATTTATTCAGTGGAAAAAAAATATTTAATTGGTTTTTTTGTGTTATGCTACCTGGCATGGCAACAAATCATGGATTTAATTGAACCTTATCCTCTCCATGTCATGTTGTTGTGTCAAGTGGTTTCCATTTTTTGGCTCATATCAAATATTTTAATCTACATGGAATTTATTGAATATTCTCATCTCTAGTACGGAGTATCTTTAAAAAAAATAAATTAAAATCACGTTTATTTTTGTTGAATTTGAAAAAACCCATTTATTGTTTATATATTTTCTTGGCATATATTGCATTATTTTGACAATCTTTAGATTTCTTTATTAATGTTTTTCTTACATAAAAATGTTTGTCAATTATTTAGGGCCAAGAAATGTAATTTCTTTTTTGATATACACATAAATTTGAAAGCATTTTTATGTAATTTCTTCGTTCTAATTCTTTGGAATTTTAATGAAAAAGTTATAGGAAGAGGTAAAGTATGTAGGAATCTCTTTATTTTATTTATTTTAATGATTCAAATATGTTAGTTAGCTACAAAATTTAATCCTTAAATATTTAAGTAATTGATAATTAGTAAAGATATGGGAAGGTTAGTTTTGGTAATTGAATGTGGAAAAAAATAATGGAATGAGTCACAAGAGCGAGATCATGGAATCGAATCGACACTTCCTGAAATATCGGTAAATAGTTATCCACGTTTGCTTTTTGATTAATTTTGTTTGAGCTGATGGTTTGGGATACTTCGGTATAGCCGCAAAAAAAAAAAAATCAGGAGCGAGATCGATGGAAAGTCAAGAATGCTGGAAATTGATAATACCCGATCTTTAATCATATTTGACAGTTTAAAAATACACATGTATTTTATTTCGAAAAGACTCAACACCAAATATTTTTTTTGGTGTAAAAGTAATTATGTGGTTAAAAATTAGGTGAAAAATACCATTAAATTTGATTTTGACCACTAAGTATGACCTTTTTGGTTGACCGGAAGATGATGTGTCTTTTAAAGATTTAAAAATATACACGTGGTTTAAAACCTAAAAGAAACACAACACCAAAAGTAGTTTTTTTTTTAATTTAATAATTTTATTCCAATTAAAGGAGAATTATTATTTCTCTAGGTATAATTCATGAAAGGCCAGATTTTTTCTTCTAATTTATTATCTTGGGAACGCGGATTTATTTAATGGGTAAAAATGGTAAAAATTTTTATTTCTATAATTGTTTTCTTAAAAAAAAATCCTTATTAAATTTTCTTATCAATAATTGATAAATGAGTATTTATGCATTTAAAAATTTGATATTATAAATAATATTTTTACTTAAAAATAATTTTAATTTTTAAAAATAAATAGTTAAAGAAATAATTCATTTATTCTATCAGAAAAAATAACTCAATACTTTGAAAAAGTCAAATTTATAATTATAAGTTTATAACATTTTTTGATTTACTTTCATTCATCATATAAATATAAATAACTCAGTTAGAGGTCCAAATATTTATATTGCATATTTTTTAATGCAACAAAAATTAAATAATATTGTTTAGTTTTGATTGAAAAATTATTTAAATAATTTCTTGTTTAATTTGTTAGATCAAAAAATTAAAATTATTTCTAATTAAATATAGTATTTATAATATCAAATTTCAAATACATCAATACTCATTTATTAGAAAATTTAATAAGGATTTTTTAAAATAAAATAAATTATGGAAATAGAAAATTTGGCCTCCCAAAAAGTATACTTTAAAAAAATAATAATTTTTATTTAATTGAAATAAATCATTAAATTTAAAAAAGAACTTGGTGTTGAATGCTCCTTTGCCAAAAACCACATATGTATTTTTGTATATTTGAAAGTCACGTCATTGTCCAGTCATCAAAAAAGTCAAACTTAACGATCAAATGATATTTTTGCACCTAATTTGTAACCTCCTAAAAATTTGTAACTACATAATCACATGTGTATTTTTTGCTTAACCCTATTTCAAAAGTTAATTAAGATTTGCAATTTGTTTCATAAAAACATAGTAATTTTGTCCCAACCGTTAACAAACGGTAAATTAAAACACATGCATTTTTATACCTTAAGCCTATTTCACCCACTAAGTTAATTATATTGATTGAGGTGCAATTTGTTTCATAAAAACATAGTAATTTTGTCCCAACCGTTAACAAAGTTAGTTTTGACTCATAAAGTAATAAAATTAACCCTTGTAATTATGTTATGGTAGTTCTGTCATGTAATTTATAATGCCACCTCATCATCCAACTCAGCCAAAATGGCCTCCACATAATCAATTCTTCCTTGGAAAAATTATGTATAGTCCCAACCAAAGAAAATAATATCAAAATACTCATATAAGGTTGTTAATAATAAGTGAAACAACAATCATCAATAAGTGACTCAGTTAACATTAACAAATTATGAGTCTTTTCTAATAATATTTAGGGTTAAATACCATTTTTGTCACGGAAGTATTGGTAAAGAGGCATTTCGCTTTGAAAGATTTTTTTGTATCATTTTTGCTTCAGAAGTTTACAAAAGGGAGCAAATATGCCCCGAAAGTTTTTTTTAGGAGCAAATTTGCCATGGAAGTTTACAAAAAGAGCAACTATCCAACGGTCAAGATCAACCGATCGGTAAAATCATTATGTTTGTAAACTTCCGGGGCAAAAATGATACAAAAAAACTTCCAGGTGCTGAGTGCACCCTTATCAATACTTCCATGACAAAATTAGTATTTAACCCTAATATTTACCTTGATTTAAACCCTGATTTTCCCTTCTTCCTTCCCTCTCACATCACACATAACCTACCTCTTCCTCTTCTGATTATTCTTCCCCATCAACTTGTCATCTTCTCCTATCCTAATGACTTCCATCTCATCACCCTTCTCCCATAATCATCTTAAAATCACACTAATCAACACGGAAAATATAAAAAATGTCAGAAACAAAATCATGATAAACCAGAGTTCAATAAATCTAGAGACAAAATTTAAAATCAAAAGAATCAACTTTGACACTAACCTCCTCCTCGACTCTTTCCTTCTTCCTTACCAATTCTTCCGTTCTTTGTCATCTATATATATGGTTCATCTGCCACCACACTCTAACCATGACTCCAAAGATGACCCATTTCTTGAAAGTATCAAAAGTTTGAAATTTATAAAGCTTAAAATCTTTAGAAACAAATTTTACTTAACTACTATTATTTTTAAAAAAATGATTTTAAATTTTAAAAAAATTACTATTTTAAACAAAATTCAGATCTAAACAGTCCAAAATCAAATCTAAACGACCAAAACCTAATGAGCTCTCCCTACCAAAATTTTCACTTACTAAGGAAACCGATTCCAAAGATACAAGTATTCCAAGGAACATTATATTGAAAAGACAATTGAAAAAACTTCTAGCAATTTGAAACTTGATAATAAAATCACACGAGTTGAAAAATAAAACACATTAACCATAACAATTAAACAAGTAAAAACAAACTAAACATAGCAAACAAACCATGGAGACCTTGAATAACCCAAGTATATAGCAGAATATGAACATTTCTCTATGATAGTCTCTAGCCCTAATTCTCATTTGTTTAATGGATGTTTATATTGAATAAATTATATTAATATAGAGTACTTATATTATTATCAAAATTATCTATCAAGCACTCAAGTGTCACTCTTAACAATTTTTAAGGGTTAAATTATACAAACTTCTCTCAAATAATTCTCTTAATATTTAATAATAAATCATCTTAATCTTTAATAACTTCCAATCATCAATTATATATCCAATTAAACTTTATTTTTATGTACATATATAATTCAAAAACTTAAGCTATATGTTAATAAGGGCCCGTTTGGATGGGCTTTTAAAAAAAGTGCTTTTTTTTTTAAAGTGCTTTTCTTTTAAGCTCCAAATTGGAACTTTTTTTTTAAAAAAAAAAAAAAGCAGCATTTTGGCTTTTTTTTGTGACTTTTTTTTTTTTTTTTTTAAAAAAAATCATCTAAACACATAAATTAATAAAACAAGCATTTTTTTTGCATTAAAAAAATGCTTTTTTTTTAATAAAAAAAACCCATCCAAACGGGCCCTAAGTAATCCCTCGGTTCTAATTATATGATAATATTTGGGAGTTGATTTTGGTTCTAATTATAGGACAATATTCTAATTTTTGTCAATTTTCTTTCTAAAATACCCCTGTTAATACTTTCTAAATAATAATTAAGCACAATAATAATTTAATAATGCACTCATATATTCTATAAAGTAAGTAATGCTTGCAAGTCATTAATGTCACATACATCTTAATTCTACTATTTTTTTAATAAAATAATTGAGCAATTTTTATCATATTTTTCCTATATCACCCCTCATGCTTCTTCTACACTAATTAATTTAATAACACGCTTACATTCTATTAAGTGAAAGATTCAACTTTCTTTTTTTACTCAAATTCTTTGTTGAACATTGAAGAGCCGCAAGGTGTTAGACCTGGCTGTCACCCAAGAGGGGGGGGGTGAATTGGGTGTCTGATAAAAACTTATCAGCTTTGAAAATCTTTTCACAACTTACTGAAAGTAGTTTGTATGACAATAATGATTTATAAAGCAATAAACAGTCATTCAAATATGTATGTTGGGAATGTAAGAGATAATAAGGGAAAAGAATATGCAAACAGAGATTTATACTGGTTCGGACAATCCTTGACCTACGTCCAATCCCCAAGCTTTACTTGAGATTTTCAATCCACTATCTTCTTTCAACTTGATTACACGCTCTGTACTCAAAGTAATCTTTTCACTAGAATTCACTCCCCCTTACAAACTGTAATCAATACAATGAGTTTCCTACTTAAGATCACCCAATCTTGAGTATCACTCAGATAAAATGATAAGATGATTACAATGAATCTTCTCTCTCAGAAGTAAATGAATAAACACTGAAGTACAATACAAATTATTTTACTCTCTATGATGAGCTACAAGCATTGAGAACAGAGAGCGTATGAGATAAATGTTGGATTTAGAATATCAGCATTTCGACAGTGCAAGCTCTCATCGTTATCTCTATTTTGAATGGTTCTCCTTTTATAGTCAATGAAGAACATTGAGCAATTCTTCCAGGTTTGAATATGACCGTTGTGAGCGTATATGACCGTTGAAACTATTCGACCGTTGGAGAAATATTACCGTTGAAGCTTCTGACATCATCATCTACTTTTTGATAATCTGATGTTAATCCTTCGTTTGTGTTGGAAATTATGCCCTAGGGGCAAGTCATTGTACTTTGAACGTTTATGTTATTTAAAGTATTCTCCTTTAGTTATCATTTCATTTGCATGTTTATAGTGATAAATGTATCCTTGGATATATCTTATAGATTATCCTAAGTGTCCTTAGTCGGTCATCTACGCGGGAGCGAAGATGAAATAAGACTAGTATGACTTTGATGAGTATAGAGATACAAATCAAAGTCATAGGCACTTGTAAGAGTACAAGGTCTTTGGGACCGACCCACTATGAGAAAGCCGCATGGATTAAGTCATAAGCTTTTCTCATGTATAATCGCGTCACAATGCCCTTTGATCGAGATCATCATGGATTCCTACATGAGAGTCGTTGACCTTTGACCTAGTCAAAAGTCACCTTTGACCGGGTGATGATAAAGGCTTGGATCGTGATCAATGGTTTTCATGCAGAGGAATGTGAATGGTCAAGATGGAATTTGTCCCTCACATTTGTAGAGAGATAATACTGGGCCCCTCGATGAGTAAGTCTGAGAAATGTATGGCCATACTACGATGGAAATGAGTTTCCATTTCAATTATTAGATTACTCAAGAATCGAGAAAGTAACGGTCAAGAACAGGAAGTTGACATTATCCATGCCTCATCCTTGACCAAATTATCGTGTGACAAAAGGGACGTGACATGGTTGTATGATAGGTTGTATCGCATTATCGATCCCCATATGAATTGGATAGTCGCAATGTCTTGCTAGAGGCCGATTGCGACTTATGGGCTGGTACTGTATTCGCCAACTGCCAATCTCATGTGGGCCTACAGGGTCACACACAAGAAAAGCCCAACACGAGCAATAGTGTCCAGATTTATTGAATTTTAGATATGTCTATGATTTAATGAATATTGTACTTATTCTAGGATGAATATATATATATATATATATAAATAATTTCAAAAATTAATTAATAATAATATTATTTAATGATGATATTATTATATAATATTTTTTTGTATTTAATTTACTTGATAAATTAAATATTTAAAACAAATAGAGATATTGTATCTCGATTTAATTTTGGAATAAAGATATCATATATCTCGATTTAATTTGAATTGAGATATAGTATCTCATATTTAATTAAATAGATAGATATCATATCTCGATTTAATTTATAAAGATAAATTAAATTAGGCGGCTTTTTATTTGGATTAAATGAATAGATTAGATTAGATCTGTTGGATGATTTCATTAATATATTAATCCAAACTTGTTTTCCAAGATTGATTTAGATTAATCTTGAATATTTTAATACGGCCCAATTAGGGTTTGAGAAACTCTATATAATGGAGCTTTAGTCGTATTGAAATGGGTGAGGCAAGCCGTGAAAGAAATCCTAGAGAGAAAAACGAGAGACACAAAAGAGAAGGCGCTAGCACGCTGCCGTACGTGTTGGAAGAGCTGTTCGGTGTGGATACCGGTAGAGGGAGGAGACTCGAAAAGTCTGCTTCTATTTGATCGAACGAGATGGCACCACGTTCAAGACATACGACGGTCGAGACGCACGAAGCAGGAGATGCGCACCAGACCGGATCGAACGAAACTCTCAACCCTTTACATAGGTACGGTTTTTCTAACGAACCTTAATTTAAACGTCTTTGACAGATCTTCTTTGGGATTCGTAAGTTTTTTTTATTCCGCTGCGTGAACGGATCCCAACAGTTTGATCATTCGAAACTTGCTAACAAACATGATTAATAGCATTGAGAAGAATAGCAAGCAGAAATCAATTGATAACAATAATTTCTGAATTCTCGGAGACGTTGTAGAATTGTGCTATGCTGTCTGATAAGCTATGTGCTTGAGTCCTTCACATAATCATCTGAAACTTATATAAAAATGATATAAATAATGTTAAGAAGTAGTATAAGTTCTTTTGGAATTTATCTGGATGTTCTTGATGAGAAGCCAAGATTTTGAACACGGTGATTTACAATCAGAGAAATATTGGCTCGAGTTAAACTAGTCTGGCTCAAGTCAATTAGTCTTCTCCAAAGATAATTGCTCTCTGACTTGCAATTGGCTCGAGTTAAAACAAATTTCCGCTCGAGTCAATCCATCGTTTTAAAGCATAGAGAAGTCTAACACAACATGACTCGAGGCAGCAATATCCTTGGCTCGAGTCTGTGCCCAAATTTGAGGCAACCAAAATCCTGGCTCGAGTCAATCATCAATTGATCCATTAGCTTCAAAAGCATTTGACTCCAGGTGAATTTTCTGGCTCGAGGTAAAAACCTCTCTCAAAATGTCTAAATCTATGCCTTGCTTTGACTCGAAGTTGACAAAGCCTTGGCTCGAGGTAAGATCCCATCAAATTTGGTTGCTTCCAAAATTTGTGAAACACTTGTTGAGTCTACATTCATATGGAATTGGTTTCACTTCATTTTGTTGTGTATAATGTGAGCTATATCCAAAAAACCGAGCCTATGCTGATATGATTCCAGAATTTCGAGTGTCAACTCTCAAAGGCCATATCTCCCTGGTCTAAACTCCGTTTTGGTTGGTTCAAATCTTGATTGAACTAATTTTGAGTCTACTTTCATATGACACTAATTTCAGCTCAATTGGATTTGTATTTTGTGAGATACACTCAAAACATCGAAGCTTGGTCTGCTGTGTGGCGTGAATTGATGGTCCAACTTGTGAAATTTATAGCTCTCTCATCTGAACTCCTTTGGGCTTGAATTTTATATCAAAATGACGCATTGGGAGTCTAGTTTCATATGCCACTAGTTTTACCTCAATCCGATCTCTGGTTTGTGAGATATCATCGAATTACCGGAATTCACCCAAGCTGAACGTGAAGCAAAGGTGAATAGAGTTGCTAAAAACACACATGACTCGAGTCAACTGAAGCCTGGCTCGAGTCAACTCATTCCAGAGAGCGAAAGTGACTTGAAAATCACTATTGGCTCGAGTCACAAAGATGGCTGACTCGAGTTTAGGCCTAGACTCGAGTCTATGAGTTTCTTGGCTCGAGTCAACTCCTACCAGAAGCCCAAAACACTGTAGAAACAATTTTAACTTGAGTTTAGACCCCTTGGCTCGAGTTAATTCATTCCAAAGCTTGATTTTACTTATCTTAACTTCGATTTGAGCTATTCCAACTTCAATATCATCATGGAGACTTCTAGAATCAATCTAAGAGCTTGACTAATCATATTCTTATTCCATTTAGCAAGTTCTTCTTTCTTTCTTCTCTTCTCTTGATCATTCTCTGTCACACAACCAACTTGGACTCATCATTCTACCTTCTTCAATATCTCCTCTTCTTCTTGATTATTCCCAAAATATTTTCATAACTTTTTACTTCCTTGACATTCTCTGCAAGTTCTTCTTTCTGAAACCTCTTGTCTCCTTCTTAATTAATTTTTGTAATTCAACTTGGACTAACTACATTAAATATATAGTAGTTAGTCAATGTAGGAGATAAATATAGTATACAAGCTTTTTGCTCTTAATAATGGCATCTATATAAGACATCATCAAAACCAATCATATCCAACACAAGGTTAATTTAATTGAGGCGAGCACTATAAAAAGAACAAATTTAGCAGTGATGGTTCTGAATTGATACATGAATTATGGATTATGAAGTATGTCATAGGACAATGATATATGAAAGTATAAAGCTTAAGTCGAGATGTAAGTCGTTTATTTATAATATAAAGCATAGTTCAAATATGAATGAATGATTATGTGAAATCAGCAAGCAAGATAATTGAAGTGCAAAATTTATATAAGGGCATTTTGAAAAAAAATGAGTAAGATTAACTAATTTAACTTCTATAAACCAATATTTAATATGTCCTAGATACGGGAGGTAGTAATAAATAAAGGGTTAAAGACCATTTTTGCCCCGGAAGTACACGCCGAGGACCAATTTTGCCCTGAAAGTTTCTTTGGGAGCAATTTGCCAGGAAGTATAAAAATGTAGCAATATTGCCCCTCCATTAGGGTTCCGTTAACAGCCCTAACGGTCAACATTAGTTGACTCCGTTATGCTGAAGTGGATTGTCTACGTGGCATTTTTGTCACTTTTTTTATGGGTTAAATAACAATTTTGTCCCAGAAGTACACTCCAGAAGCAATGTTACCCTGGAAGTTTCTTTTTGACTCAATGTTACCCCGGAACTCTAAAAACTTAGCAATGTTGCCCCTCAATTAACAGCCATAACGGTCAAACGTCAACCTGATCTTATAATTAGGACCGGAGGTACTATGATTAAGTAACTTATTTAGTTTTCTTAATTTCTCCAAAAAAAAAAGTCTACTCGGTCTTAAAAGTAAACATAGCGTACTCCTTCTTCCCCATAGCGTCCTCCATCGCAAGTATCCTCTAATCAAACAATAATCACTCGCATGCGGAATTTATCCAGAAAAAATGTTTCAGACAAATCAAACAAAAAAATAAGAACGAATTTTTTTGTACAGAAGATAAAATGAGTACGTCGCAGGCAGTTCAAATAAATTTTTCTAAACAATAGTCACTCGCCTATAGAATTATCTACGCGAATGACTAACGAACTTTTGGTGCAATGTAAAAAGAGATGACTGAGAGAATAAAACTTACAAAAAGTGTCAAATACAATTAATTATTTAAATCACTTAGAAATTCATCACAAAATTTCAGGCGTGGAGCTCAGCTAAGGTGTTCTCTACCTTTAAGTCTCAAAGGCAAATTTAATGCAAAACAAAGAAAATTGCAAATAAAAAAAGAGGAAAGGAAACAGATTTATAGACACAATCTTAATGGCACAATCCATTGTGGAGGAACTAACGTTTGACCGTTAGGGCTGTTAATGGAGGGGCAATATTGCTACGTTTTTAGACTTTCGGGGTAACATTGAACCCAAAAGAAACTTATAGGGCAACATTGCTCCTGAGAGTGTACTTCCGGGGCAAAATTGCTACTTAACCCATAAAAAAAGTAACAAAGATGCCACGTAGATAATCCACGTCATCATAACGGAGTCAACTAACGTTGATCGTTAGGGCTATTAACGGAACCCAAACGGAGGGGCAACATTGCTACGTTTTTATACTTCCAGGGCAATATTGCTCCCAAAGAAACTTTCAGGGCAAAATTGGTCATCGATGTATATTTCCGAGACAAAATTGGTACTTAACCCATAAATAAAACTAATATTGCCCTGGAAATTTAGGGGGTTTATTGTAACCGGTAGAGCGTTCACCATGAGAAAAAATTAATGCTAAAACAAAACCCTGAGAAAAAAATTATCGGTGATAAAACTCAGGGACCCCGCCTTGAGCTCATCACCGACTCGGGGTTTTCGTACCCGTTGAATTGCCGACGCGAACCACAGTCTTCGTTTTCTTTGTGACATATTGCTGATTTCTCGTTTCCATTGCCTTTCTTTCAATTTCAGCGGCTCCTTCACAACAGGTACTTGAATTTATCGTCTTTTTTCTTCGAATTATTTCTTGTTTCTCTCTGTATCATTAGTTATTCCTTCTTATTCTTCTTTCATTTCTGATATGTGAATAGCTGTGTGGAAATTGTATTACTATAATAATTTAATAGTTTTTTTGTCTCTTTCTTTCGAACTATAAAGTAAGAAGGCTGATTTTGTTTATAACTTCAGGTTTCGATTTTCTGAAATGAATCACTCGGACATTGAAAATATTGATGAAACTAGTATAAATTGGGAACAAGCTGTGAGTCAGTATGAAACGGTGATGTGTTCCGGGACTAATACTATGCAAATAGAAGCCTTGATGAAGCTAGCCCGTCTCTCTAAACATGCCCCTGAGAGTTTATTAGTTCGCATTATACCCAATCTCATTGAGAATCTCGATGATTACCATTCAATTCATTCAAGTTGTTCTCTTCAAAAGGCTTCTGCTTATTGCTTAAAATGTATAGCTTGTAGAGGTGATGGTGGGTTGGCAAAGGAAATAGGTAGACGTGGTGCAGCAAATTCTTTGTTATGGTGGCTGTCACATTCTAATGGGCAGTTTCAAGAAGTCCTGATAAAATGTTTGCTTGTTGTTGTTACCTTTTGTGATTCAAGTCGTGCAGTTGTTGCTAGTAATGGTGGCGTAGAAGTTATAATCAGTTTGTTAGATTCTTGTACAAGTGATATTAGGCTATACCTGTTGGAAATTTTGAGTACATTGTCTTTGCTGAGGGATGTTAGGAGGGCCCTCACTAGATTAGGAAGTCTTAAATTTCTTGTGGAGGCTGCTAGCTGTGGTAGCATGGTTTCTAGGGAAAGAGCTTGTCAAGCAATCGGGTTACTTGGTGTCCCAAGACGGGCCAGGCGTACGCTAGTTGAACTAGGAGTGATTCCAGTACTTGTTGAGTGTCTTCATGATGGAGATCACGCCATGAAACTTGTGGCTGGTAATGCCCTTGGTGTGATCTCTGCTCATATTGATTATATTAGATTAGTTTCTCAATCTGGGGTTATCTGTCTTTATGCTGAGCTTCTTCAAGGACATGACCCTTCTGGTAAGGAGATTGCTGAGGATGTATTTTGTATATGGGCTGTCGCTGAGGAGAATGCTGTTGAAATCACTAGACATTTGGTGAGAATTCTTAGAGAAGGGGACGATGAATCAAAGGCATCTGCTGCCGATGTGTTATGGGATCTGGCAAGTTACAAGCATGCAACATCCATGATCCGGGAATCAGGTGTGATTCCAATTCTGGTAGAGCTTCTGCAGAGTGGAAATGAAGAGATAAAGCAGAACGTTTCTGGAGCGTGTGCTCAACTGAGTTATGATGAGGCAGATAGAATGGCACTTGCTGAAGCGGGGGCAATCCCAGTTCTCATCGAAATGATGCTGCATGATGAGTTGGAGGAAGTAAGGGATAATGCAGCCGAGGCTCTCGTTAACTTTGCTGAAGATCCTTTGTACCATGATAGAGTATCTGATGCAATAAGTGCTCCTTCATTTAGAGATATGCAGAACAGATTACTTCACATTCGTGCTTCAAATGAGCATATGGCTAGATCGTTACGTAGGATGACTGATTGGCAGCTCACATGGAACCCTGATCTTACTTAGTCATTTGAAGGCTATTTTTATTCCAACTCTTTTGGAACATTGGACATAACGAGAATAGGAGGAAATAAGAACAACTTGTGAAATACAGCCAATGGGGGATGAAGAAACATTACACGCGCAGGTACAAATGTATGAATGGACACTGTTTGGACATTCATTTCTGCATTTTTGTTTTATGGATGGTCCTGCTAAGATGCTGTTTCAAGCACTTAGGACTTGATGCTTATTGTACAAAATAGGTGATAGGTTGATCAAAATATTTGAGTGTGTTAGAGGCGCGTCCTAATGAATTCAGTGTCTGACGCATTTACATGCCTTTTTCATTAGTTTGGGTTGCTTATCTTTGTAAACCTTGTATACTAAAGAATTTTGTGTAGAGTAAAATGAAGCTTTTTTTAATCAATCCAGACAGGCATTGCTTTCTTGAATCCTTCATATGGATTAATCAATACCTAGTTTTTTAGCTTTCCTACATAATTCACCTATAACATTGTCATATAATTTGATGTTTTTCTTTTGATTCAATAGTGAGTTGCCTCACTGAAAATACTGTACTGAACAACATGATTTGAATTGATGAATCAGTGATTCCTCTGCTTGGAATATCACGCTGTTTAGTTCTATGACTTCCTACAATATCATGAAGGCAAAACTTTAGCAAATTACAAATTGTGGACTTAAAACCTTTCTTAATCTCTTCTTTGTGGGGTCTTATGATCTGAATGCTAGACCATGCATTATGTAATTCAGAATCCATAGCTTTCTAGATTGTCATGTCTTGGACAAAGGCAAAACACTCACTTTGTGATATTATTCGTATGAAAGGAGGTTACAATATACAAGCTAATGAAGTGAAATAAGAGGAGGAAAATTAGGGATTACAATTAAGACTAGGAAATCAAATAATAAAGTTTCTATAATCAAAGATCCTAAAATTAAGGAGAAACGATCAAGGGCTGATTTATTTTTTAATATTCTAACACTCCCCTCAAGCTGGAGAATATATATGTCAATCATTTCCAGCTTGCATCGAAACCCTTCAAATTGGGCTCTGCCTAGTGGTTTGGTCATTATATCCACAATCTGATTTGCAAATTGTGAGTAGGACAGATTCATAATGCCTGCTTCAACCTTCTCTTTAATAAAGTACTTGTCTATCTCAATATGTTTCGTTTGATCATGATAAAAAAGATTCTTCGTCATTTCGATGCGGCCTTGTTGTCGCACCGGAGTTGCATGGGTCTCTTATATGGAATTCCCAATTCAGTCAATAGTATGATAATCGAGAGTCCTTCACACACTCCTTCATTAACAACTCTGAGCTCTGCTTCTATACTACTTCTTGAAACCACAGTTTGTTTCTTGTTTTTCCACGTAACTAGGTTTTCTCTCACATGTGCAGTATCCTGAGGTTGACCTCTTGTTTTCCTTTTTTTTTTTTTTTTTTTTTTTTGCATAAGTGTAGATTTCAATATTTCTGGCAGTGCATTTCTCAAAGAAGATTCCTCTTTTAGGATTAAGTTTCAAATAGCTCAGGATTTTGTATACAACCTCCATGTGCTCTTTCTATGGTTGCTGCATTAACTAACTTACTATTCCAACTACTCCCTCTGGTCTTATTATAAGGCACCAATTGTCAACAATTTTTTGTCCTTATTATAAGGCACCAAATACCTTTGTCTGACTGATTTTTCGGTTTTCCCCATTATGCCCTCATTTATTAGACCAATATTTTTTCATTGACTATTGCATTCACAATCTATTCAACATGTTTCTCTTTCTCCCCCATTAAGTTTGTATATTTTCAATCCAATCAGCATGTTTCTCTCTCTCCCTCCATTAAGTTTGTATTTCTAATCCGATCAACATGTTTCTCTATCTCCCCCAATAAAGTAGGGGTAAAGGTGAAAATATTTATCAACTTAACACTAATTTAATAACTTAACTTCCTTTCCTTGATATAAGAGAAATTACAGTTGATGCCTTATTATAATACCAGAGGGAATACATAGCTAATGTCTGAACGTGTATGGGTTAAGTATATTAGCTTCCTGACAAGTCTTCTATATCATTCTAAGTTAATTGGGACACCATTTGGTTTGATCTCCTGGTGACAACCTTTTTCCATAAATGGTTCTTCAGGTTGTGTCCTTAACATACTTGTTTCATATAATAGATCTATGGTGTACTTTCGCTAGGACATGTTGATGCCATTTTTGGTTCTTGCCACTTCTATACCCAAGAAGTATCTCATTTGGTTGAGATCTTTCACTTGGAACTTACTTGATAGGTCCTTCTTTAGTTGGACAATGGAATCTTCATCATTCCCTGTAATAACTATGTCATTGACATAGACAATCATGATAGTGATTTTTCCATTATCACGTTTGATAAACAGTGTGTCATTTTCCTGCCCTTGTTTATATCCAAGTTTCTTTACTGCTTTGTAGAATCTTTCTTAAATGGTCCTTTAGGTTGTGTTCTTAACATGCCTGTTTCATGTAATAGATCTAGGGTATACTTTCGCTGGGACATGTTGATGCCATTTTTGGTTTTTCCCACTTCCATACCTAAGAAGTATCTCATTTGGTCGAGATCTTTCACTTGGAACTTACTTGACAAGTCCTTCTTTAGTTGGGCAATGGAATCTTCATCATTCACTATAGTAACTACGTCATCGACATAGACAATCTTAATAGTGATTTTCCCATTATCATGTTTGATAAACAGTGTGTCGTTTGCTTGCCTTTGTTTATATTCAAGTTTCTTTATTGCTTTGTAGAATCTTCCAAACCATGCCCTTGGAGATTGTTTTAACCCATATAAAGACTTGTTGAGTTTGCAAACAGAGTCACTTGGAGCTAGAACTCCATTAGGAACCTCCATGTAGATCTCTTCCTCTAAGTCACCATTCAGAAATGCATTCTTAACGTCTAATTGATGTAGTGACTAATCTAAGTTAGCTGCAATTGGCAACAATACTTGGATCATATTGAATTTAGCTATCGCTGCAAAGGTCTCTTGGTAACCAATCCCATAAGTTTGAGTATACCCTTTTGCAACCAGTTTTGCTATGTATTTGTTGATACTTCAATCATGATTGAACTTTGGGGTAAAGATCCACTTTTATCCTATCGGTTTTTTTTTTTGGTAATACCCATCCTATCGGTTTCTTTCCTGTGGGATGAGTTTTGATTTTCCAAGTTTTACTTTTCTCAAGTTCCTTTAACTCTTCTTTTGCATCTTGCTTCCAATTTGAATCAACCATAGCTTGTTGGAAAGTAGTTGGAATTTTAAGTTGTGCACTGTTTACAATAAAGTTTTGCATCTTTGCAGATAGATTACCATATGAGATAAACTGTTGAATTGGATGTTGAGTACAAGATCTTAGCCCCTTTTCTCAGTGCAATAGACTATCCCGTCTATTTAGGATCTAATCCTGGGTTATAGTCCTGGTCATTCTTTCAAGAAGAAGAGACATTTCTATCGTTATCTTCTTCTTCTTGAGACAATTGTCTAGGCTCTCCTTTCGATCTGCCTCCTCTATCCATCCTAGAAATGATTTAAACTTGTGGTTCCAGTTCATTAGGTGTAGGTTCAGGTTGATTGGTTAGAGAAGTGGGATGATCATAAGGGGATGATGGCAATGTATCAGGGATTGGTAAGGAATTAGAAGAAGATGATTGCAAGATATCATGGGATTTAGGGGTATTGGAAGTGGGATGATCATGTGATAGTTCATGTGAAATTAGTCATTCAATATTTGAGTGCTTCCCCTGAATGGTTAATTTGGGATAATAGGCATCCTCCTCATAGAATGTTGTATCTTTGGAGACAAACAGTTTCTTTGAGGTAGGATAGTAGCACTTGTATCCTTTTTGGGTGAAGTAGCCGAGGAATCTACATTTCTAGGCACAAGCATCCAATTTACTTCTATCATGTGTATAGACAAAGACAACATATCTGAATACTCTTTGGGGTAATGGATTGATAAGAGGACAATTAGGAAAGGTGTCAAGGAGTGTTTGGATAGGAATGACATAGTTGAGAACTTTAGAGGGCATTCAGTTCATGAGATAGGTGGTAGTTACGACTGCATCACCCCAGGATACCGTGGGCACATTTCGTTCAATTAGTAAAGTTCTAGTTACCTCCAATAAGTGGCGGTTCTTTCGTTCAACAACACCATTCTGCAGAGATGTGTAAGCATATGAGATTTGATGATGAATTCCTTGCTGATCAAGAAATTCTTTAAAGGTGCCACTTAGATATTCACTAGCATTGTCACTTTAGAAGACTTTGTTGGAAGTTTGAAATTGGTTTTTCATAGAGTTATAGAAACTTTGGAAAACCTGGGCTACCTGAGATTTTTCCTTCATTAAGTAAACCCACGTGATTCTGGTGCGGTCATCTATGAAGGTGACAAACTATTTTTCATTTGTCAGGGTTTTTGTTCTTGTTGGACCCCATATGACACTGTGTATTAGTTGGAAAGGAGTGGCGGGTTTGTATGGTTGTTTTGAGTAGGAAGATCGAGTTTGTTTAGCATATTGGCAAGTCTCACATTGAAAAGGAACAAAATTTTTATTGAATAAACTTGTAAACACATGTTTCATATAATTAAAACTAAGATGACCTAAGCGACAATGCCATAAAAATACATTTTTTTTTCTTGAGAACTTGAGCTAACTAGTGCCTTTTGTGCATTCAAAGTATCTTTATTCTTCAATTATGATCTCTCGAGGTAGCAATGTCCATTCACTTTCTAGAAGTCCCAATCGTCTTTATCGAGTTTAAATTCTGAAAAAGACGACAATCATCACGAAAGATCACTCCTCATGTACGCCCTTTGGTAATTTACTCACATATATTAGATTGTAGGTAAGTGTTGGCACAAATAGAACATGGGTTAAATACCCTTTTCGCCATGGAAATTTAGCCTAAGAAGCACTGGTCACTTGAAAGTTTTTTCGTCTCATATTTGCCTCGGAAGTTAAAAACATAGCAATCTTGCCAATATGTTGATCTTGACCGTTAAATTGTTGCTCTTCTTTGTAAACTTCCAAGAGCAAAAATTCTCATAAAAAAACTTTTGGGGTAAATTTACTCCTAAAAAGAACTGCTGTGGCATATTTGTTCATTTTTGTTAACGGGGGCCAAAAATGAGACCCAAAAAACTTTTAGGTGACTAGTTTTTCCCCCCTTCCACAGGTGCACTTTAAACAGGTCCTGTTGTTGCCAAAGTTTCAACAAGGCATTATAATAATCAGTTACTGACATGTTACCTTGTCTCAAATCTCGAAGTTGTCGTGTCAAGTGGATTAAGGAAATAGTGTTATCAAGAGACAAGTAGGTTCTTCTAGTTGCATCCGAGATTTCTTTTGCAGTATTTACCAAGAGATTGCCTTCATTGATATCCACATCAGAGTTGCATAACTAAGTCATAACTTGGTTATTTTCAGAAAATCATGTATTGTAATTTGGGTCATTTGGGGTTGGTTGAAATGCTGCCCCATTAATATATTTCTCCTTTCACTTGTCATGAATATACCTCATCATGCTTTGAGACTTTGGAGATAGTTTCTTCCATTGAACATATGGTTAATAGCCATAATCTAACTATCTGAGAATTTTGGTGCCATCACTGTACTACTGGTAGTGGAGGAATTGGAGGAAGAAGATGAGTTTTGAATTTGTACCGGACATGAGTGCCATTAGAGTGGCCACGGTTTTAGTTGAATTATTTAGGGATAGAGCCGGAAAAAGGAGGAAATTTAGAGGGATTCATGGTTATGGGAAAAAAAGGTTGCCGGAAAACATTAAAGACGACAGCGCGTAGGGTTCACACACCGATGCTGTGGTGGCGCATGGGGGTCACGCGCTGCTCCAATCGCCTTTGCGCCTTGAGACCCCATATTATGCAAGCTAGTAATCTCCCCATATTATGCAAGCGAGTAATTTCCATTTGTAAATAAAGAATGGGAAAAAAGGAAAAGAAAAAAGGAAAAAAAAAAAAGAGATCCTTGAGACCCCATACTATTTAGTATTTACCTTTCTTTTATATTTAGGTTCTCACCTCTGCTAAGGTTATTTGGCCACTCAATGGCTTCATATAAAGGTAGGAGTTCTACTCAATGTTTGTCTACTTCAGTCTCCAGAGAAGCAGCAAATGAATCTCATATGGAGGCTGAGATTTGGCACACTCGAGGGTTTTGAAGTAAAGGAGAAGAGTGAGTTTGTTTGTTTTTTGTTTTGGTTTTTTTTTTTTTCATTTAATTTTTCAGAGTCTTTGCTTCCCGGTTCATGCAGATTAATTAATTTTTTAAACTTTTTTAATTATAGTTTTGTTCACTTTTTTTTTTTTTTTTTTTTTTTTTTTTTTTGGTTCTTTTATGAATCTGCCATTTTACAGAGCAAGGCCTTTTATGCCGCAGCAGAGGATCCAAATCATTCAATAAAAGAACACCAACAGTATCATAAAAAGTCCTTGCATAAAACATTTGGTTTCTTTTACATATAATTGTCGCCCTTGATATAAAACATATTCCAAGAGGTTTCTATGATGCTAACTACGAGTAACTTTGCAAAAAATTAATAGCATTAAAATTTTCTTTTTCACAAAACTCTTATTAATTCTGAAGATGATGACTACTCCGGCGATAGAGAGGACGAACTGAGAACGCCCGAGAATGAAGAACCTGAAGCTGCTGATGAGGTTTTGATTGTATCACGGGAATAAAGCTACTATACCCCTTTTTTTTTGTTCAAACATTAGAAGCAAATAAAGAACAAAAGAGAAGATTAGTAAATATTTCCAAATGACTGTACTGCCCTTGATTTGTGTAGCAAATAAAGAACAAAAGAGAAGATACAAGT
This sequence comes from Acacia melanoxylon, assembly GCA_019022615.1. Classification (NCBI taxonomy): domain Eukaryota; kingdom Viridiplantae; phylum Streptophyta; class Magnoliopsida; order Fabales; family Fabaceae; genus Acacia; species Acacia melanoxylon. The sequence continues at coordinate 3,923,714 of JAFJYJ010000002.1, forward strand.
AGTCAATATGGATACTAAAGTTGTCAATTGCAATTCTTAAGTAGTTATTTCCTACACGTAAGTCGTCAGTGGTGCGTCACAATGGTGGCTTCAAAATTGTTTACAAAGTTATTGACATTTGAGGCACTTAAGTAGTCAATATAGATACTCAAGTTATCAATTGTGATTCTTAATTAGTCATTTCCTATACGTTAGGGATCCGTTTGGTTCAATTGCATTGCACACATGCAATGCTGATTGTGAACACCCACTCCATTTTGTTTGGGCCCCACTCAAAAAAAAAAAAATAAAAAAAAAAAATTCCTCCTTAATCCTTGCACATCTAAATTAATAAACAAATAATACTGATGGAAATTGGATTGTAATTAAAATTTGAAAAATGATCATCATTATTAGTGATTGCCTAGCAATTGAGGTTTGTAAAATTTCACAATAATTCATCTCATTGATGTTAATTGATATTTAGATTAGAAAATTTAGTGTGGAGCCATTATGAAGAAAGAAAAATTTAGACAATAAAAAATTACAAAAAAACATCTATCACTTATGTTGATAGGTTTGAGCAAAAAAAAAAAAAACTTATGTTGATAGGTTTAAATTAAGAAATTGCTTGTTGGAAAAAAAAAAAAAAAATATATTTTTAAAAAAATCTTACATTGATGGTGATTGGGTTAAATTAGGAAATTTTGTCAATAGAAAATACAAAATAATAATAATAATAATAATGTGCATTTAGGAGGAAAACCCTATTTTGAAACTATAAATAGGGGACCAAAGGTGGAAGCAAGACAAAAAAAAGTTGGGAGAGAAAAGAGACAAGATGGGAGAAAAAGGAGCTCAAAGAAAAAGGATCTACGAAGGTGAAGTATGCTTTATTTTTGCAATTCTTAGTCATCATTGGGTTTACATTTCCATTGCTTCTATACATAGTGTTGATAACAGTTTATGCGTTACCTTGGTTTTCTTAATATTTTCTTAAAGATCAAAAGTTTGATAGTTGGTTTGAGTTTCCAATAATTATACAACTTCTTCCCTTTGATCCTTGGTCATTGCTTCATTCTTATCTTCTTTTTCTTTTTTGCGAATGGGTCGAATATGGGTGGAGATTCAAGATGAAAGTCAAATGGAATTGCAAGGGAGATAAATCACTCTAGTTGCTGCACAAAAGCCCAAACATATGTGTTATGGATCATATATGAGGCCCAGTGGCTATGCGGCCTAACAAGAACAAGTTGTACCAGAATCCCTCCATAATCAGGTAAAATACTAATTGACCTATAATCAAGGAATGTACAGGTAGTGTAGCTGGAACATGGGCCTGGAGCGCACTAAGCCCAAGGACCAAAACCCTAAAGGTAATCTCTATAAATAGGAGATTAACCTAAAAGGTACACATTCTTTATTCACCCTATTTATTATTCAGTCTCACTGTGCACACACCTCACCCTTTTTTGGCTAAACGCCATATTCGTGTTGCATAGTAATCCATCGCTCTCTTGGTATCTTCTGTATAGATATCTGAGAGAGTCATTTGATATTCTTTTTGGTGTCTACCATATAGATACCCTAAGGAATCCTTTGATCCAATACTAATCACTTACTAGTCCATTGAGGCTAGACATTTGTGTTCTACACCAGAACAATATGAAAGGAGGTTTCATGTTTCTCTTCTCAACTATTTAATTGTTCCATGAATATGCATGTTGATTATTCTAACATTTGCACATATTTGATTTATTTTTTTTTTTTTGTATTTTTATTTATTGTTGGAGCTAAATGTCGTGTGATTTTCGGAGTACATCATATTAGAATCGGCTGACACTCAAGATTGAGTTATTTAGATGTAAGATAAAAACCTTAAAAATCTTTTCACATCTCAAAGAAAACAGTAAGTAACAATGATTATAAAGATAATGAATTGAAATGCATAATCAAATATCTAAATCATTTATGCTCGAAGCATAAGAGATTAGGGAAGAGAATATACAAACTGTGATTTATACAAGTTCGGTCCAATCCTTGATGACCCACATCCAGTCCCCAAACTCCTCTTTAGATTTAAATCCACCATCTCCCTCAAGTTTAAACTGGGTACTTAAGAACTACTATAATCTCACAAGTTTGATCTCAGCACTTGTGAATTCACTTACAATCCTCTCATCAAGTTACTCCCCCTTACACAGCTTAAGGATACAACCTTGATGATAGAATATTACAATCAATCTTCTCTCTTAGAAGTGAATTAAGATAAATACTGAAGCACAAACAAATAATATCTCTCTAAAAAAATATATTATACAAGCACTTAGAAACAAAGAGTGTATGAGATGGAGATGGATTTAGAGTTTCAGTATTTTGATATTGTACACACTTCCTAAATCACTTGAGTGCTTTGAAAGTGATGTCATAATAGAACTTCATCATTGAAGTGCTTACTCAAGTGATTTGCCTATTTTAACTCCAAATCAAGCAAATGACCTATCCCGAGAATGCAATAAGAATCATAGTAAAATTCTCTACCTTAAAAAAGTTATGATTAAACCAATATCTATTGGTTTGGAACCAAGTGTATATTCAAGCATCAACTTCCGAAATTCATATATGAACTTCTTTGAGCTTGATTTTGGTGTATTTGAAACTCTTCTAGAGTCTAATATGATATGTAATAGGTTTCAATTAAAAATATGTTGTCTTGCGAAAGTCATGATCTAAAGAGTGACTAATTGTCTGGAACAACATGTGAATTTCGAGCAGAAACTTTTGAAATTTCTATCTCCTTCATCTAAAACATTTTAAGCTTGGTCTTATATCATAGAAACTCATTTTGAGTCTAATTTCATATGCAAAAAAGTTTCATCTCAATCGGATTTTTAGTTTGGGAGATATGACTAAAATATTGAATCTTTGTTATACTGAATGAAAACAGAGCAGGATAGAGTGATCATCACTCGAGTGGTCAATCGAGTAATAATAAAAAAATCATCTATGGAGGTGCCTCTTGAGTGATCACTCTAGTGAAGTTGATATAAGTTTCATATGAGGCATTTTAACTTAGAATTGAGTCATTCCAACTTCCATTTGATCATATAGACCTCCAATATCACTTTTAAGAACTTGAATATTGATATTGTCCTTTTATCTTACAAATTATCTTTTCTTCAATCTCATTTGTTCTTCTATTTAATCATTCTCAATAAACCAACTCCATATCTTGTTTATTTATTGACTAATAAGATGCAAGTTATTCTTTCTTCAATCTTTCTTATTCTTTTTTATTTTTTCCCACAATCCTTTTTTGATAACTCTTTTCCTCTCATAACTAATATGTTCTTCTTTCTTCTTCTTCTTCCTTTTAATCCTTCTTGATCATTCCCAATAATAAACTTTATATCTTCTTTCTTTGCTTGACGAATCTACAAGATATTTCACATTAAATATAGTCATTAGTCAAAGGATAATATAAATATATGATGTAAACGTTTTGTTCTTAATATTTGACATCATCACAACTATTTGACAAGTCCTTTATGAAAAATATGTATGAATATGAAAAGAAATTAAATGCAACATATTTTTCTTTCCTTTTCTCTTCCTATTTGACATCAGCAAAAAATTTGAACGATAAATAAGAAATGTTCTTAGAAAAGCGGATATGAAAACAAGTTTGTATACAAATAGGTTTGAAATAGTTTGCAAAGGATTTCAAGAGAACTTTCATAATCAATGCTTAATTATACCGAAGATTTACAACGTATTCATAAAAAAATATAAAGAGAAAGGGGGTTTAGAAATACTCGTTTGGATTGGGCAAGATGATGAATTGTTCCGTGAAGTCCATTGCCTTTCTTTCTTGTTGTGTTAGATCACTGATATTGTGTTCATTATGCTTTTGCTGTGCAACTTTGAGGGATTAGGTTCATAGAGGTAAGAGGGGGCTAGTGATAATTGAATATTTCATACACTTATTTTTATCTCTTGATTAATAATTTAGGAATCTTTAGTTAATAAACAATGGCTTTTATACTTATTTGGGCTTTGGGCCTTTGATTATACTTTAGCCATTTTTAATAATAAAATTCCTGTTTTGTATTGTCTCACTATTCCTACCATAACTCTTGAACCAGACATCGGATTTGCCTCATTTTTGTTTAATATTTCACATGATTCAGAGAGCTACAATTCTTATGAAGACATAAAGGGCAAATTTGGACAAGAGGGCGGTCGATTTTGAAGCCAAAGTCAGATGTTTAATTGGGCTTGAATTTGTAATTAAAACTCATTTTTATTATTTTCCGTTTTGGGCCTGAATTGTGGATTGAAGCCCCATTTCGTTTTTCCATTTTAGGTTTAGTGAGGCAGCAGCCACAAACACCGATTCATTCATGTTTTTACTCAGTTTAGGATTAAATACAGAAGTTTTCAAATTCTCTGAAATGTTCTTCGTGTTCTTCGTCTTTTCTTCGTTTTTCCCAGCCATGTTCGGCTAAACTTCTGTGATTAACCCAATGTTGAGGGTTCCATGATTCATCCAGAGAACTCGTGCTTAATCGATAACTTTACTCGTTTCTGTTTTCATCTTATTGGATTCGATTTCTGGAAATAGTTCGAATATTAGATTTAATATTCGGTTTGGTTCATCCCGAGGACTGAGTTTGAACTAGGTTACAGTGTTGCTGTGCGATCGCACAGTGAGACGCCACTATTTGGACAGATTCTAGGCGATCGTCTAGTCGAGGGATTTCTGGACGAACGCAGAGATTTCGGTTTGTCCAGAACCAAACGCGAGTTCGTTTATATTTCGTTCAATGAAGGAAGTTTCTGGAATCTAAACGTTGGGTTGATTGTTTTAATCTGTTTCAATCTTGTTTTATTTGGCTCTGTTTTTAATCTGTTTCTGCATATTTCGGATTAGTTTCAGTTTATTTTTGTTTTAATCTCTTTTGAATCAAAAACCCCCCAATTTGTTATTGTTCTTTTTATTTCGCGTTGCTTGATTTAAACCCACTGCAAATTCCTTGAGAGAAACGACCCAGGTTACATTATACTGCAAATCCTTTTCTAATGTGGTTATTTTGGGAGATGACGACAAATCTCTGTCAGCTAGCTCAAGGGTAGGTTCTGATGATAGATGAGAGGAATCCTTAAAAGTAACATTATAATGAATCGAGGATGTAGGATCATCCATAGAAGCCCTGAAAAGTGGTCTCAAGAGCAAGATCAGAGGTAATTAGGGGTATGAAGAGGTAGGTTTGAAAAGTGGGATCTCAAAAGGCTATGTCTCAGAAGGCATGGTCTTAGTAGGTGCCTTAGGAGGAGGAATGCCCATATGATCTTTGAATAGGGTTTCAAATGAATCCAATCTCTGCTCATAACTACTCAGAATGCTGCCAAACTCAAACATAATCTTGGTTTGAACTTCTTGCTACTCAAACAGATTCTTGATGTTCTGATTAACCATGTCATACAGCTGCCTCATATTATAATTCACAAAAGTGATGAACTCAGCATTTTTGGCAACCTCTTTGTGAAATCTCTTAAGCTCCTCTCCCAGATATCCCTAGATAGATGGACCAAAGAATGTTGGGCTAGGGGATCTAGCTCTAGCTGAAGAATGTCCCTTATCTATTCTCGAAGTCCCAGCTTCTATCTTTTGCCTCTTCCTTAGAACATATCTCAACTGGCTTTAAGAGGTCTTCCTCTTCCTTTGTATGTGTTGTTACTTTCAAAGTTACCTCCAATATATTTGTCTTGATTGAGCATCAAAGCATATTTTCTCACATTTGATAGTTTTTTCTTATAGCGTGTTGAGGAATGATCTTGCATAAAATAAGTGCTCTTACCACAAATTCAAATCCTTCTTTCATGATGGATATCTAGATTCCATGGATTTTGAATCATATGGACCTTGTGAATCTTGTTTGGCTGGAAAGATGAAGAAGACCAAGCTTGAGAATCTTGTGAGTCATAAAGCCAATGAGTTGATGGAACTCATTCATTCTAAGATTGGGGCAAACATAAAAGTTTCTCAACCAGAGTTACAACAACCTAAACCTGAATGATATCCTACATGAACAAGTGAGTGAGGGGGTTTTGGATAGGGCTGAGGCTACGGGGGCAACATCATTGGTTAGGTTGATCATCATCATTTTCACCATCATCGTTATCATCCTCATTTCATCATTTCCATTATCATCTTTATCATTATCAGCATCATTACTATCATCATCATTGTCATAATGCAAATCTAGGGCACAGAATGCTTAGTGCCATACTATCACCCATGAATTCCTCATTATGGTTTCATCTTCATCATCATTGTTGTTATCCATATCTAGATTTCATCATCATTACCATCATTAGTGTCATTATCATATTGCATGTTTGGCTTATCGTGTACTTAGTATCCCACCACCACCACCACCACCACCATTGTCACTATCATTTATGACTTCATCATCAACATTTTTATCATCCTCATCATCATCATCATTATCATAGTGTGTAAACCAAATTATTTGGGGCACCACACACTTAGTGTCACTTCATGAACATTATCATCATCATTAATATACTTCATCATCATTTTCATACTATCATCTTCATCATTAGTGTCATCATCTTCATCGGCACTCTTCATAAGTACTATATAGAAAGGGGCATCCCATGTTCACATGTTATGGCACCCTTTTCAAAGCCCTACAATGGCAATCATTATTCTTTCAAAGCCTTTTATCGTCAAGCACCCTCAAAGCCCAGTAACGACTGAAATAATTCTTTTAAATCCCTATAACAATGGTAACTATTATTTCAAAGCCATGTATCGGTAGGCACTCTCAAAGCCTAGTAATGGTTGGCACAATTCTTTTAAAGCCCTAAATTGGCATACACTATTCTTTCAAAGCCCTGTATGGTAGGAACCCTCAAAGCCCAGTAACAACTGGAACAATTATTTTAAAGCTTTGTAATGGTAGGCGCTATTCTTTCAAAGCCCTATATCGGCAGACACCCTCAAAGTCTAGTAACGATTGGCACAATTCTTTCAAAGCCTTCTATTAGCAAACAATATTCTTTAAAAGCCCTATCCCAACAGGTTGCTCCTTTTCAAGCCGAGTTACAGTTGGCACAATTATTTTACATCCCTCCAAAGTCTTATGAAATTAGGCACTTCACTTCCATGCCAGGTGAACTTCTAGCTCCACTGGTGTCCTTCTCCCCTATGAACCAAGCAATGAGGGGGATGAACATTGTATTTTGTCCAAACCCCTTTGGTTTCAAGGGAGAACTTTATTCTTTTTTGGCTGGACAAAACTAGTAAAGAGAGGCAACTATGAACACGTCATTTTCTTTGGGCCCCACTAAAAAAAAAAAACTTCTCTTTGATCCTTGCATATCTAAATGGGTTAAGGTGCGGATTTGCCAACGAACTATTACCCGAGGAGCGTTTGGCACAAAAAACAATTGAGGGGACCGAAATTGGCCAACAAACAATTAAAAGGTGAAAAAAAACAATTTGGTGCAGATTTGCCAACGAACTATTACCCCATCACTGTCTTGGTGTCTCCGTCTTCCATTGACTGTCACAGTGTCGGCGACGTCGGCATCTCCAAAGCTTCCATTGTTGCTGGGTGTTCCACTCACCCTCTTGAACTCATCCAGCAGTCCACAGCTTTCGACCGGTACGCGCCTTGCACCCTGGTTGCATCCCTCCGATGCCACAAGCAGCAATCGCCGCTGCCACATCGCTTGCTCACATGGGTCCTATATCTGTTGGTGTTTGCCTTATCCAACAAGAAGGCTTAACCACTCTTTTCTCCAGCGTCTCCGCCACCGTCCTATGCCAGTGCCTCATATTTTAACGTAATTGTGATAGTTGTCTTTTTTTAATAGTTATTTGGTACTTTTTTTTCACTTTTTAATAGTTCGTTGGCCAATTTGGTCACCTCAATTATTTTTTGTGCCAGACGCTTCTCGGGTAATAGTTTGTTGGCAAATCTACACTTTAACCCTATCTAAATTAATAAGCAAATTACATTGATGGCGATTATATTGTAATTAAAATTTGAAAAATGGTAATCATTATCTTTTTTTAATGTTCTCTTAAAGATTAAAAGTTTGATAGTTGGTTTGAGTTTCCAATGAATTCCGAGATAAAGGAAAATTAATGAATATTTTAATAAAGTAAATTCATGACATAAAACTGTTATAGAAAATTGTTATAATTATAGAGTAAATTGTCAAAAAAGTTAATTATGAAAATCATGAATGAAATAATGATTAAAAATGATATAATGGTGATAAAAATAGTCTAAAAATATTATGATAAATACCGAAAGATCATGAAAAATTATGAGAAAAATATGGAAGTGTTATCCCTAATTATGAGAATTTAATAAATTATTTCAGAGGAAATAACATGAAGAAAAGTTTAAAAAGCATTTCGTAACCATAAAGTAACTTGACGGGAAAACATTTTTAATATTTTACATAGGATATAAAATGACAATATCAAGATAAAAGTTTGTAAGATAACAATATACTGTAAATTAGTAAAGATAAATATATGAAGAAACCTGATCCTAAAAAGATCACTAAACAAAGAAATTAGGTCCGATTAAGCCCTAACGGGCGTGGGTAAAACGGGAATTTTTGGTAAAAAATATTATATTTTTAAAAAATGGAAAAAATTATAGAAAAATAAATAAATCTGAATTTTAAAATTAAGGGGACGAAATTATTGGTATTTTTAATTAAAAAGAATTGTTTAAATAATTAAAATGATAATTAGAATAAAATAATAATATAATGCGTGAGTCGCCTTATATAGCGCATCGAGGGAAAAGTTGGAAATAAATTCTACAGGTAAACCAGAGGTAAAAGTCTTTTCGACTGATCAAATTAAGAACAAGTGAATTTTTACACGAAGAAAGAATTTATCGACGTTGTTTCCGCAACCGAAAACCCTAATTTCAAATAAGACGAAAAGCCGATCGATCGATAGAGTAGAGTCGATAGGCAAAGTGAGAACCTATAGAAACAATTGCGTATTTTCAAACACAGGATTAAGTTAGACAACAACGGACGTTTTACGATTCAAACGAATTATTGTCCAAGTTGGTTCTATCTAAAGCGATTTCGTCAGAATCGACGCGTTTGTCCGAATATCTTTCGACGCACCGGAGAATACCTGGATATGATCAAAAAGAGGATCAAAATAGATAATATGAGAGAGGATGAAAAGATCTTCAAAGTTACATACCCGGATTTTTGAGTTTCGCGAAAATCGCGAAACGGACACCGATCGGTAGCTTTATCGGACCGGAGGCCATAAAGCAAAGTCATCATTGGATGACAACTCATTCTTTGACTTTTTGGGCCAAAGATGTCGACCAAGACCATGGATGGCCAAGATTCCATCTTACAAAACCCTAGATCCAACGGTTTAATCATTTCAAGACTTTTTGGAAATTCCCACCTTGTCCCTATTTTTCTCTATAAATAGCAAGCTCTCTTGCTCTCATTCTTCACACCAAAATTCAGATCCTAGAGAGAGGTTCTAGAGAGAGAAGCTCTGGAAAAAATTGTGCCTTAGCTCCGAGTAAGTTCTTTCCGTCCTTAGTTTTTAGTTTCCGTAGTTCTTTCAGTAGTTATAGTAGAACCGTTGTTTTGATCTAGGAAGTTTCGTAATATATTCCTATGCTTGTTTTTATGCCTCATTGCATTGAAAGATGCCCGACGAGGTAAAAACATAGTGGGGATAATTTTGAAATGGAATACGGTCAAAGTAACGAAGTTCGCGAAATTCCGCCAATTAGGGGTAGTAAGGGCAAAATGGTCTTTTTCACCTAAAATGCCCGTTATGCTGCCAAATATTCATAAGTGTGTTATTATTCTGATTAGAATACTTCGACGTCGAACCGTCGAAATTTCATCGTTCCGCCGTTTGCCGCCGTTGAGCCGTTTTATTGTTTTTACGTACGCCGTCGAAAAGTACCATTTTAGCCTAAGAGCCGGATATCTCGCAACTAAGGTACGGACGCGCATCGTAACCCTAACTCTATGCTGCTCATATACTTTTACGTTAAAGATACGTTCATAGACCGAGGTTCCGTTGAGAATCGTCGAGATACTTACGCCTTTACCCACGGATTATAGTATTGGTAATGCCGTTTGAGTTATTCCTAGCGCCGAGGACACGTTGTGGCGTGGCACCGGATATGTGCAGTAACTAGTCGAGAGAGACTTTACATACCGCTTTGTGCTTATGTTTCGTCCATGTTATTGATCATACATCCGCCGTTTGCTTTTGTGATGATATGCCGTATTGAAATGAATATCTCGTTGTACGTATACCGTTTTATTTGAGCATAAGGTTAACCGTTACCCGAGATCCATATGTGGAATGGATCTCACCGTAGCATCGTGGTCAAGAGGACCGATGCATGGAGATCGAGGCAAGCAAGCACCGGAGTAGGCCAAGACGTGTCTACGTTATTTTCCGTTTTCTTTAAGTTCCTTTAACTTTTGAGAATTCGGATGACCGTAATCCAATACATTTACACTATGGTCCATATTTTGAATGTAATGTAAATTACTTACTCGCTCCAATGCTCTACTCGACTACTCGCGTGAAATATTTGGAAACGTTTTAAAAAAAAAAATATTCCGCCGTTTTCAAACGGGATGTTACATTTTTGGTATCGTAGCGTAGTCCCGGCATTGATATGATTATGTTATTACTGACAAGATGGTAGGACAGCTTAAGGCTAGTCTATGTGGGTGTGGCCAATCGGGCCGCCATAGAGTTGGTGAGGTCCCCATGATAGACACTTATCCGGCCATTCGTTCGGTTAACTGAGTTATGTTCAAATTAGCCTTTTTCAAAAACTTTGAGCACTTTTTGGAAAATGAGTATTGATATGACCTAGTGCAATGTGTAGAGATGAACGAGACGATAATCCGTTCATTTGGCGGTATGGGAGATGGAATCGGACCGCTAGAAAGTCGTGGGGACCGAGATGATAGGAAGAAGATTGAACCCTAATCCAATCTACCCTCCACCGGAACCGAGCTTGTACAACCCGTACCGCCCAAGCATACGATTATGTACCGCCTTATGACGTTGACTATGTCTGTTATGGACCCCGATAACTCGAACCCCGCATCATCCCGGACCGGAATACCCCGATCATATTTACGATCCCGAACGAATCGAGGAAGATAGAAGAAGACCCTTTAAGAAGACCGGAGGAAGATCCGGAGGAAGACCCGGAGGAAGACCCGAACTCATGTATGTTGAAGATGCACCGTTGCAACCCCCGATAGTTCAACTCACTCTTCCGTAGGAGACAACTTCGATCTCCCGATATCCAAAACCTCGATAATGAAGAAGCCACCCTTGACGATTTTCATTTCGTGCTAGGAAGTAATACGGCCTTAACCCAACTATTAGAATCATTTTACTTGTTTGCGTGCACGTCTACAAACACTTCAAAGGAAAGGTATTTGACCTTCCTTCACTTGGTTCAAAATTCTCAAAACCGAGGAACCCACATTCGCCCGGAGATCGGGTTAGATCCACTCTCTTTTGTTTCCCCGTGACCCGTTTTTGGGCCGACTCACTAACGAACCGCCGGACGAAGGCCCTATTGCGACGCTCGTATTTATCTTCGTTATCCGAAAAGCATAGTGCACCAAAGACATGAGAAAGAGCGAGACGGTGTAAGAAAGCCGTGGAACCATAGATAGAGGCTATATAGTATTGTATTGCTTTAAAACTCTCTAAATGCCCCGAGAGATTGTGAGATATTCTCGTTAGAATAAAAGGGATTGTAGAATTTTGTATAGTTTAGGATATGACCAACGTCGAGGTCAACTTGTACAAATAAGATGCATTAATAATATATGTTGTTTTGTGTGCTTATTTCGTACTAATTCCCTTATTCCTATCTCTTGTTATAAATAAAAAGGTATAAACCTAAAGAATGGCGAACCTAAGAAATAGGGGTCGTGGACGAGGCCAAACTAGAGGTAGAGGACGTGGTCGAGCGCATGCATGCCTCAAAGAAGTCCAACACCCGAGCCCGAGAATAACCAACCCGAGCAGATCGAGCCGCAAGAAGTAAAGCAAATGCCGCAAGAGCAAAGAGCTCTTATTAACGTATTTCCGGAGGAAAGACAAGCCGTAAATCAAAGAAACGACACCGATGAAGAGGCGGATGAGTCGGAGGGATCTCGATCACCTTCGCCGAATAGAGCTTTGGTAGTTCTACCGCAACGCAATAGAGAGGTGGAAACCATGCAACATTGGGTAACTCAATTTCCGTAAGTTGAAACCCCGGTTTTCCGCGGTAAGACCGATTCACCGAAGACCGGCCGATGAGGTTAGATAAGATCTTTGTGGTCTTAGACGTCCCGAAGACCGCAAGGCCCAGCTTGGCAATCTACAACCGGAAGGAGATGCCGACCGTTGGTGGAAGACCGTGCAAAAGGACATTACGGCACGCGTTTGCCCCGTGACTTGGGAGAAGTTCTTGGAAAAGTTTAACGAACAATATTTCCTCCTCGTTACAAGTAATAAAAGAGTCGAGTTCTTACATATTCGACAAAACCATGATGAGTCATTCGAGGATTACTTCGCCGCATTCACCAACCTATCTCGATACTCGTCATATCCGAAGACCAACGACAACGAAAACCGGAAGGCGAGTCGATTGGTAGATGGTCCGAGGTTTGAGATTCGGGAAAAGCCGGTGTCACAACAATTTCCGGATCCGATTCAAGCAGCTTGAATCATGCCGTCGGTCGAGCGTAATCAAGGAGCTCAGGAGGATCAGACATCTCAACAACAACAACAATGCAAACCGTGGCGGATCAAGTCGCGGAGGTTCCTCTCAGAAGAGGACTGCTCCATGGAACAACTCCCGAGGCGGAGGCAAGAAGCCGTTCCAACAAGGGCAACAAGGTTATCCCGGTCCAGCAGGGACCCAAACTTGCCCAAAGTGCAGAAAGGACCATCCCGGATCCAGCTGTGATGGGAAGCCGATCTGCTACAAGTGCCAAAAACCCGGGCATATCGCCGGAATCGTCCGGAGATTGCAGCGGTGGCAAGACCGCGTAACCAAGGCCGGGTTTTTGCGCCGATCGACGCGGAGGCCGAGAGTCTCCGAGATGGTGCAAGGTATCGTTATTATCAACGGAAATCTACCGCAAGCATTGTTTGATACGGGTGCTAGTCATTCGTTTATTTCCTATGATTGTGCAAATCGTCTAGGAATGCATGCCTCTAGATTGTCTTATGATCTGATAGTATCTACACCACTTGGCTTGAAATCCTTAGCTTCTGATGCATGTATTAATTGTACCGTGAGCGTTGATGGACGAGTTTCAAAAGTGGACCTTATCCGACTGCCACTTCATGGCATAGATGTCATACTCGGGTTAAATTGGCTAGCAACGAGCGGTGCGATGATCAACTGTAGCAGCAAGAAGATAACGTTCTTCGATTCACCTAGCGTAGATAAAGTTGATGTGAGCCTGAATTTTCTCTCTCGCTACGGAGGCCGACGATGCATGAAGGAGGATGCCAAGCATATTTGATCTTTTCTCGGTTAAAGCCGGCGTAGCTTTCACTTGAGAACATTCCCGTTGTAAACGAGTTTCCCGACGTGTTCCGGAGGATCTCACCGAGCTACCTCCTAGAGAGAGAAGTCGAGTTCACCATTGAATTGATGCCCGGTACAGATCAATTTCAAAGGCGCCGTATCGTATGGCTCCAAATGAGATGCAGGAGTTGAAGAAACAACTTGAAGAGCTATTACGTAAGGGGTTCATCCGACCCAGCCAGTATCACCGTGGGGAGCCCCAAAGGCTGTTCGTAAAGAAGAAAGATGGAAGTTTCCGACTCAGATCGACTATCGTGAACTCAACAAAGTAACCGTCAAGAACAAATATCCACTTCCCGGATTGATGATCTTTTGGATCAATTATCCGGTTCCACCGTATTCTCAAAGATCGATTTACGTTCGGATATCATCGCATGCGAGTCAAAGACGATGATATTTCCAAGACGGCTTTCGTAACCAGATATGGGCATTATGAATTCCTTGTGATGCCTTTCGGATTGACAAATGCACTCGCGGTATTCATGGATTACATGAACCGTATCTTCCGACAACACCTAGACCAGTTTGTGGTGGTGTTCATCGACGATATTCTCATCTATTCCAAAAGTAGAAAAGAGCATGAAGAACATCTGCACTTAGTATTAAACATACTGAGAGAGAAGCAGCTCTACGCAAAGTTGAGCAAATGCGAATTTTGGTCGCGGAAGTGAGATTTCGGGCCATGTGATATCTAGCGACGGAGTTGCCGTTGACCTGTGCAAGGTGGAAGTAGCTTCCGGACCGGAAGAGGCCGCAGAGACAAAGGATGAGAGATACGTAGTTTTCTAGGTCCGCGGGATATTACCGCAGATTTATACGGATTTCTCGTCTTGCCCTACCATTGACAAAGCTTACGAGGAAGAATCAACCCTTTGTATGGGGAGACGACCGTGAGGAGAGCTTTCGAGATCGAGGGAGAGGTTGACTACAAAGACCGCATTGATCATCCCGCATCCCGATGAGACATATGTTGTCTACAAAGTGATGCCAAAGTGGGCAAGGATTGGGTTGTGTCCTAATGCAATTGGGCAGAGTGGTGGCTTATGCCTCTCGTCAGCTGAAGCCGCACGAGTCGAACTATCCTACACACGATTTGGAGCTTGCTGCCATCGTGTTCGCTTTGAAGATATGGAGGCATTACCTATACGGTGTGACCGTAGAACTATACCGTGACCACAAGAGCCCGAAGTATCTCTTTGATCAAAGGAACGAATATGAGGCAACGTCGTTGGATGGAATTGCTGAAAGACTACAACCCGGAGATCAAGTATCACCCTGTGGAAAGCAAACGTCGTTGCAGATGCTCTAAGCAGAAGAAGGTGCAAGTATCATACATGATGATACAAGAGCAAAATTACTTGAAGATTTCGTAGACCCGAATCTTTCAAACCAAATCTCGCATGAATTTCAACGCACCAAGTGACGCCTACCTTGCAAATCTTTTTGTGAGTCAAGGGAGTACGACCGAGAGATGAAGTTGATGAAGCTCGAGACAAGATGATTGGGCAATCTCCATGCGGGAGAAGATCTTTCAAGGTGAAACCCAAGACCACGACCTTTCATCGAGTGGATTGGTCGACACAAGGGGCGCATTTACATACCGCGCGCTGATGAACCGAAGCGGAAGATACCGGATGAGGCTCATAAGAGTAAGTATACACTCTACATCCAGGAATGGTCAAGATGTACCAAAACTTGAAGGCCGAAGTTTGGTGGCCGGAATGAAAAGAGACGTAACTCGCACGTAGCCGGGTGTCTAACTTGCCGTAAAGTAAAGATTGAACACCGGCGACCCCCGGTCTTCTCGCAAGGACTAGAACCGCGGAATGGAAATGGGAGAATGTGACCATGGATCTTGTGGTAGGTCTACCTAAGATCGTGCATCACGATACCATTTGGGTGATCGTCGACCGATTAACCAAGTCGGCACATTTCATACCCATTAGCATCCACTACTCTCCGTAACGATT
This sequence comes from Acacia melanoxylon, assembly GCA_019022615.1. Classification (NCBI taxonomy): domain Eukaryota; kingdom Viridiplantae; phylum Streptophyta; class Magnoliopsida; order Fabales; family Fabaceae; genus Acacia; species Acacia melanoxylon. The sequence goes on from JAFJYJ010000002.1 coordinate 3,939,345, forward strand.
GGCCGCAATCTACATCAAAGAGATCGTGAGACCGCACGGAGTCCCTAAGAGTATTATCTCTCCGATCGGGATACGATTCCAATCCCGCTTTTGGCAAGCACTACATGAAGGAACGGGTACCAAGTCAAGTTCGGTTCGGCTTATCACCCTCAAACCGACGGTCAATCGAGAGAGACGATACGTACGCCGGAGGATATGTCGCGAGCACGTGCCCCGGATTTCAAAGGAAATTGGGACGAACACCTCTCACTAGCGTAATTCGCGTATAACAATAGTTATCATTCAAGCATACAAATGGCCCCGTTCGAGGCTTTGTATGGGCGAAAGTGCCAATCGCCTTTATGCGGGATGATGCGTCTCGAAAAGCGCTTGCTTGGACCGGATATGCTAAAAGAGACCTCCGAGCAAATCGCCCGATAAAGAAGAGACTCATTGCCGCACACAGAGACGTAAGAGCTATGCGAGATAAGAGGAGAAGACCGTTGAAGTTTGAAGTCGGAGACCATGTGTTTCGAAATTATCTCCAAGAACCGTGTCGGCAGTAACACCGAAGAGAAAGAAGCTTAGTCCCGTTACGTTGGACCATTTGAAGTGTTAGCCGAGCGAGGACCGCTTGCGTATCAACTAGCGTTACCCCGAACCCGAGTAATCTCCACGATGTTTTTCACGTGTCACAACCGAAGAAATACCTACCTGATCGAGATCATGTCATAGAGTACGATGATGTTGAAGTACGGCATGATAACACCTTTGTAGTCGAGCCGGAGCAAATTCTCGAACACCAGGAGAAACGGCTTAGGACTAAAACTATACCGATAAAGCGGGGTGGTCCGGAAGTGGTTTGTCATCAAACGAGGCAACTTGGGAAACCGAGAGTGACATGAAGGAGAAGTACCTGAGTTTATGGCCCATAGTCTAGTTAGTGTAGATTAAATTTCGAGGGCGAAATTTTGTTTAAGGGGGAGAGAAATGTAATAATCTTGATTTTAGCAACTGAATTTCGAGATAAAGGAAAATTAATGAATATTTTAATAAAGTAAATTCATGACATAAAACTGTTATAGAAAATTGTTATAATTATAGAGTAAATTGTCAAAAAAGTTCCGTGAAAATATGATGAATGTAATGATTAAAAATGATATAATGGTGATAAAAATAGTCTAAAAATATTATGATAAATACCGAAAGATCATGAAAAATTATGAGAAAAATATGGAAGTGTTATCCCTAATTATGAGAATTTAATAAATTATTTCAGAGGAAATAACATGAAGAAAAGTTTAAAAAGCATTTCGTAACCATAAAGTAACTTGACGGGAAAACATTTTTAATATTTTACATAGGATATAAAATGACAATATCAAGATAAAAGTTTGTAAGATAACAATATACTGTAAATTAGTAAAGATAAATATATGAAGAAACCTGATCCTAAAAAGATCACTAAACAAAGAAATTAGGTCCGATTAAGCCCTAACGGGCAAGTGTGGGTAAAACGGGAATTTTTGGTAAAAAATATTATATTTTTAAAAAATGGAAAAAATTATAGAAAAATAAATAAATCTGAATTTTAAAATTAAGGGGACGAAATTATTGGTATTTTTAATTAAAAAGAATTGTTTAAATAATTAAAATGATAATTAGAATAAAATAATAATATAATGCGCGAGTCGCCTTATAGGCGTACCGAGGGAAAAGTTGGAAATAAATTCTACAGGTAAACCAGAGGTAAAAGTCTTTTCAGACGATCAAATTAAGAACAAGTGAATTTTTACACGAAGAAAGAATTTATCGACGTTGTTTCCGCAACCGAAAACCCTAATTTCAAATAAGACGAAAAGCCGATCGATAGAGTAGAGTCGATAGGCAAAGTGAGAACCTATAGAAACAATTGCGTATTTTCAAACACAGGATTAAGTTAGACAACAACCGGACGTTTTACGATTCAAACGAATTATTGTCCGTAAGTTGGTTCTATCTAAGCGATTTCAGAATCGACGCGTTTGTCCGAATATCTTTCGACGCACCGGAGAATACCTGGATATGATCAAAAAGAGGATCAAAATAGATAATATGAGAGAGGATGAAAAGATCTTCAAAGTTACATACCCGGATTTTTGAGTTTCGCGAAATCGCGCGAAACGGACACCGATCGGTAGCTTTATCGGACCGGAGGCCATAAAGTCATCATTGGATGACAACTCATTCTTTGACTTTTTGGGCCAAAGATGTCGACCAAGACCATGGATGGCCAAGATTCCATCTTACAAAACCCTAGATCCAACGGCCATAATCATTTCTGAAGACTTTTTGGAAATTCCCACCTTGTCCCTATTTTTCTCTATAAATAGCAAGCTCTCTTGCTCTCATTCTTCACACCAAAATTCAGATCCTAGAGAGAGGTTCTAGAGAGAGAAGCTCTGGAAAAAATTGTGCCTTAGCTCCGAGTAAGTTCTTCTCGTCCTTAGTTTTTAGTTTCCGTAGTTCTTTCAGTAGTTATAGTAGAACCGTTGTTTTGATCTAGGAAGTTTCGTAATATATTCCTATGCTTGTTTTTATGCCTCATTGCATTGAAAGATGCCCGACGAGGTAAAAACATAGTGGGGATAATTTTGAAATGGAATACGGTCAAAGTAACGAAGTTCGCGAAATTCCGCCAATTAGGGGTAGTAAGGGCAAAATGGTCTTTTTCACCTAAAATGCCCGTTATGCTGCCAAATATTCATAAGTGTGTTATTATTCTGATTAGAATACTTCGACGTCGAACCGTCGAAATTTCATCGTTCCGCCGTTTGCCGCCGTTGAGCATTGTTTTATTGTTTTTACGTACGCCGTCGAAAAGTACCATTTTAGCCTAAGAGCCGGATATCTCGCAACTAAGGTACGGACGCGCATCGTAACCCTAACTCTATGCTGCTCATATACTTTTACGTTAAAGATACGTTCATAGACCGAGGTTCCGTTGAGAATCGTCGAGATACTTACGCCTTTACCCACGGATTATAGTATTGGTAATGCCGTTTGAGTTATTCCTAGCGCCGAGGACACGTTGTGGCGTGGCACCGGATATGTGCGTAACTAGTCGAGAGAGACTTTACATACCGCTTTGTGCTTATGTTTCGTCCATGTTATTGATCATACATCCGCCGTTTGCTTTTGTGATGATATGCCGTATTGAAATGAATATCTCGTTGTACGTATACCGTTTTATTTGAGCATAAGGTTAACCGTTACCCGAGATCCATATGTGGAATGGATCTCACCGTAGCATCGTGGTCAAGAGGACCGATGCATGGAGATCGAGGCAAGCAAACGTTATTTTCCGTTTTCGGAGTAGGCCAAGACGTGTCTACGTTATTTTCCGTTTTCTTTAAGTTCCTTTAACTTTTGAGAATTCAAATGGGATGACCGTAATCCAATACATTTACACTATGGTCCATATTTTGAATGTAATGTAAATTACTTACTCGCTCCAATGCTCTACTCGACTACTCGCGTGAAATATTTGGAAACTTATTTTTAAAAAAAAAAAAAAAAAAAATATTCCGCCGTTTTCAAACGGGATACCCCAACTTTACTTTTTTTACGTTTTTAATTTACAAAATCGTGTTAACCCACTCTTAAACTCGTGCTAACTTTTTTTGATTTGATCATACTCAGTGGTTTTTGAAGATGGAATATCACCTAGAGGGAGGGTGAATATGTGATTTCAAAAATTCTTTTCGCTAAAAATTAAAGAACACCAAAACAGAGACAGAGAGAAGAACATAGAGACACAAGAGATTATCCTGATTCGGTCTAACTCTTCGACCTACGTCCAGTCCCCAAAACTCCTGCGATTTCCACTATCTTTCAAAGACAATTACAATTACACACTATACTCAAATGATCCTCTCACTAGGACTCACTCCCCTTTACAAGCTGTAATTGTACACCCACACTTAAGGTTCCACAACCTTAAGATTTTACAAAACAGTAACCAAATAAGTGTTTAGAAACTCCTCACGAGTAGATAAAAGATAAACACTGAAGTACACAGAAATATCCGAAGATATTAACGAAGTTAATGAAACAGTAGATTGCAATAAATTTGAATTGAATGCACATCGTTTCGGTAGTTGGAGAATTCAATGCTTCTGGTATTTATAGTTGTTGCAATTAATGACCATTGGTGATGCTTGAAGATTATCCGTTATGACTCTTCAAAATATAGCCGTTAGACTGAAGAAGTCTAGTTAACACTTTCGCCATTAATGATCCAGGTGGATTTGTCGTCACGACATTCTTTTATTCCTTTTGTTTTGCCCGTTGAGAAATAGCATTAATTGCGCAGATGAAATAGCAACAAAAAATTTAGAATGATCAGAGGATTGGTTGTCGTGAAAATCACTTGATTTGGGAACTGCATTAAATGCTTCTCTGACACATAAATTGCTTTATGACAATTTGATGTTAATCCGGGTTATGATAATCTAAAACTCATTAGCAAACTGGTTAAAAGCATTTAAGAATATTAATGAGTAATGATTTGAAGAAATAAAATCATAATCAATTCATTTAGATTTTCCGGAGACGATGATTTTGAAAACAGAGAACATTAACTTTCAGTTAAAGAGTTGATGCCTTGAGGTAATGACTTGAGGCAAGAAAATAAATGACTCAAGGAAAGTTATTTTTATGATTTAAAGTCTAGAAGAAGTTAACTTGAAACTTTGACTAGAGGCAAGTTCATTTTCCACAAGTTAGAAACGCAAGTTAAAAGAAATAGCAACTTGACTAGAGGTAAAAATAATTGCCTTGAGTTGGTGACTAGAGGCAATGACTTTATAAGTAAAAGTCAAGGGCAATTCCATTCCAAATGCACAAGTTTAATCTTTTAACTTGAAGTCTGAAAGTCATGCCTTGAGTTAATGACAAGAGTCATTAACTTGATTTTAAAAGTCAAAGTCGATAGTTTCAAAAGAATAGACAATTTGAAAGCTTAACTTGATATAAGAAGTGAATGACTTGAGTCATTAACTTGATATTCAAGAGTCAAAGTCGATGCTTTCCAAAAGAATAGACAATTGAAAGCTTCACTTGATATAAGAAGTTAATGACTTGAATCATTAACTTGATATTCAAGAGTCAAAGTCGATGCTTTCCAAAAGAACAGACAATTGAAAGCTTAACTTGATATAAGAAGTTAATGACTTGAGTCATTAACTTGATAGTCAAGAGTTAAAAAATGATGGCTTCAAAAATCAAGATTATACATATGACTTGAGGTAGATAACTTATTGACTGGAGTTAAAAACGCGCCTGATTAAAACACTTCAAGTAGTTAACTCGAGGCAATCACGACTTTAACTTGAGTTATATAAATTTCAACTTATTACTCCAAGTTGGAAGTGTTTTAACTTGAGGCAGATGATATCAAAACATTTTCCTTTTAAATAAAAGAAATCTCATGACTCCAGGCATGCAACTTAAACTCGAGGCATCCAAGGGAAATCTTTCAAACCATTATGGATTTAAGTTAACTATATAAGACATGATTTAACCTTAAGTCTATTAATTTAATTACATTATAGTTGTTATCATCAAAACATCAAAAACATAGAGAACTAATAGTTTTATATATACATTTTATAAAAGAAATTTCTTTGTTGACTATGATAAATTGCAAATGTTGATGGATTTAATTTCAATTATTTGAATCTAATAATACTTTGATTGTACAACTCTATCCGCCTAAGAATGGGAAGAACAGTGTACTTTTGGGCGTAACTCAAATACATAAGTATAAATGGACATGTCGAAAGGACTCACAGTCCCCTACAAGGGATTAGTCATTCACTAGACTGGTAGGGCTTGGTTGACTTCTAGTTGACTCAGGAGTCTATGCGCACAACAAGTGATCATGAAGAGACATGATATGTCTTAGAGTAAATAGAAGAAGATTCCTAGTTATGTGAATTAGCTATATTTAGTCAATCAAGAGAGATTGTACTCTTATTAGTTCTCAATGTTTTGATGATAACAGACAATTGTAAAGACAATAGACTTAATAATTCAAGTCACTTAAGTGTATGTTTAATAGCACTTAAAGTGAATAACTCTTACTTCAATCAAATCTTGCTTCAGTAAGTGTTTTAATGTGTCTATCATAGACACACTCTAGTTTGTGGTCCAAGAACTCAAGTCAATGCTTTTAAAAACTTAGTCAAAACAATTTTCAGTTTTGACTGACTCGAGTTAAATGTCCCTAACTCGAGTGAAAGGTTTTATATAACATTTGAATGAAAATCATCAACTCAAGTTACCAACGTATGACTCGAGTTGACTTGAGGAGTATTAAAACTTATTTTGAAACTTCAACTCCCGTGTTCAAATGTCCTCTTCTTGAGTTAAATGTTTTAGACTTGAGTTAACATTTATACACTCGAGTTACTCGTTAGAGTTTGCACTTTTGCACTCGAGTGTCATTTGTTCAAAATCATCTTCAAAGGTATTTCTCAATATTATTTGTGAACAAATCTTGATTAACTCGAGTTATAACTTTTGCACACTCGAGTCATCCGTTAGACTAACATTTCAATACTCGAGTGTTATTTGCTTAAACTCATTTTGAATATAACTCGAAGTCTTTTGTTTGTGAACAAATCTTATTGACTCGAGTTATAAAGACTTGACTCGAGTGAACAACTCAAGTCAGTACTTTTAGCCTTTTGAGTTATCCTTTCTAAAATGATTTTCTCAGTTCAAAACTTGTGTTTCAAACATATTCTTTTTAGTAGAAAATCATCTTCACTCGAGCATGAAAAGAACCAACTCGAGTTATTTACTAGAGTCAGTTAATGATTAACTCGAGTTTACTTTTTTGCTTCTGTAAATTCCCGTGTTCGTAAAGTTAAAATCATTAATTATGATTTGATTACTTCTTATCATCACTCGAGTTGACTTATTATACGTGTGATTAACTTAGAAATCTCAAAAAGCATTAATTATGTTAGAAGCATTAAATGCTGTTGCAGAAAATGAAGCACCAATAAGGCAACCATTCTCTCAGCATTCGAAAGACCTTTTCTACTATTCCCATTCAACATTAATTGCCAACGGGCAAAACAAAAGGAATGAATGAATGTTTAACGGCAACATCTCTGCAAGATTAACGTTATGAGTAATGAACGAGTTCAAAGTCTAACAACTATATTTATTACTCACAACGGATTCATTGAGGCATCTAAACGGTCATTAATTCCAACCACCAAATATAAGATGAAGCATTCAATTCGAATCAACTATCAAAACATTTACGCTAAAACAAATTTATTGCAATTACTGTTTCATTCATTATTATGTAATATCTTCGGATATTTTGTACTTCAGTGATTCTTTATCTACTCTATAAGAGAGTTATTATTTGATCAATTTTTTTGTAAGAAACTCAAGGTAGAGGGACCTTGAGAGTGGGTGTATTGATTACAACTTGTAAGGGGGAGTGAATCCTAGAGAAAGGATTACTCATCTTACAGAGTGTGTAACCGTGTGAAAGTGAGAGTGAAAAACCCAGAGAGTCTAGGGACTGGACGTAGGTCAAGAGTTTGGACCGAACCAGTATAATCCTTCTGTGTCATTACTCTTTTATCCTTGCTCTGTCATTTTATTAATTTGCCTTAATCGCAAAACTCTTTGAAATCACCCAATTCACCCCCTCTTATGGTGACATTCCATCTTCATTTGGTATCAGAGCTAGAACTTCTCTAAAAGGAGTAACACCCTTAGAAGATTTGTTATGGATGGAATCCTATCGGACATAGCTTCAATCAACAGACCTCCAGGTTTCGATGGATAACATTACTCCTTCTGGAAGGCCAAATTCAGAATCTTTGTCATGGCCTCTGATTATGGACTCTAGAATGTTTTTGAAAAGGGAGACTACTTTCCAACGAAATAAGATGGAGGAGTTCACATGCCAAAGGCCGAGGAAGAATTTAATGAGAATGATATAAGACAGATCATAATGAATAGCAAGGCTATTTTGATGTTGCAAAGTGTATTGAGCCAGAAAGAATATTTCCACATGTGCACTCTGCCGTCAACAAAAGAAATGTGGAAGGCCCTCGAAATTGCTCATGAAGGGACAACCAGCATTAAAGAAAATCGCATCAACACTTTAATGACGTAATACGATTTACTTTGTATGAAGTAAGGAGAGTCCATTGGTGAGTTTCAACTGAGGTTCACTCACCTGATAAATCAACTTTCAGCCTTAGGAAAGGAATATGAATATAGAGCTCAAGTAAGGAAAATTTTGAATATCCTTACCAAGGAATGGGAAGCCAAGGTCACTGTAATTGAAGAGGCTTATGGAGAGTCTATGCAATCTATGGCCGCCTTATTCGGAAGTCTTTCCGAGTATGAAGGAAAGATGAAGTTCAAGAAAGGTTTGGATGAGATTAGTAGCAACCACAAGGGAGTTGCCCTTAATATTGTCAAAGAAGAAAAAGAGGAAGATAACGATGATGATTGTTGGTTGAATTCCCTTATGGAAAGTGAACTAGTTGAACAAGTAATAAATAGTGAGTAGAGTATCGTCCCACAAAGATTGTCAATACCAAAGATGATGCTAGTTTCTAATGACAAGTGTGTCATGAAAAGACTTGTAGTTGGTTTGTTTTGCTTTAGCTATTACTAATGACAATAATTAAACAGGTGATCGAAAGTCAAAGAAAGATATTTTTTTTAGAAGTAGGCTAAGTTCAGATTTCATCCTAAGTTATGTCATTCCCCCAGTTTGCATACAATGCATTGCTATAGCAATCATGTTGTGCAACATCCGTAATGCTACAACATGACCACCGATGCAACGTTATTCAATTAACCCATCTCCATCCTATACAAAAGCTTCCGCAATCTTGCAAATATAGTCCTAGCCTTACTCTCCCATATTCTTATGGCGATTTCTAGTTCATTATGTTTAATTAGCTCTAGTTGTTTTGGTTATGAGCGGTAAATCCATTCCTGGCATCTACAGTTTAGGTTGAGTCGTGCATGGGCTCGCCCAGCAAACATTGCTTAAAAAAGGTATAACGCTGACTCCCTTTCAGGCTGTCAAGACGACTAAGATAACCCTTAGCGTCCGCTAACCGGCTATGAATTAAAACACTGTTAAAACAAACTGAATTTATTAAAATAAAAACTTGCAAACTGGGTTCCTTCTACAACTTAGGAATTTATCCTCACTCAGCCAAGGGAATTTAGTTCATGACTGATGAGGTACATATAACATAGAGTACTATAGAAATAATAATTACGAGAATGAAAATAACAAAGAAAACAAGAAGCTCGTTTAAAAGTTGACGGCGTAAAAGACGTCTTGTCACGCGACGTCTACACGTCTTTTACGATTCGTCTTGCTCTAGGGAAGAACTTGGTGTGGGCTACTGTCCTCTCAGTCTGTCATTGATAATTGAATATTTCATACACTTCTTTTTATCTCTTGATTAATAATTTAGGACTCTTTAGTTAATAAATAATGGCTTTTATACTTATTTGGGTTTTGGGCCTTTGATTATATTTTAGCCAAATTCCATCGTTTAGACCACTTTTTCAATTTCTGAAGTTTTTTTATTCCATTTTGGGTTCCCCAATGGTCTAGGAGTTGCCCTGTCCAAGTCCCATAAATTTTAAAAATCGTTTGATAGTGTTTTGGACTTGTTTTGGTCAAATTCCAACATAGGTTTTTGCTTTTTGTGTTTTTGTTTGTGTGTCATCTTAGTGTTTCCTACTTTTTACCACTTTTAGTGGCATTTTTGTAATTCTGATTTTCTTGTGGCATTTTCGTAATTCTGATTGTCTGCAAATTTTGCCTTGTGTTTATGCTGTATGAATACTAGGAGTACTATTAATCCAGAAGACTTGTTGCCATTTGATGCTGAAATAGAAAGAACAATTCTTACTGCTAGAAGAGTTGTTAGGCTAAGTCGTGAGATTAATACTTTTGAATTGGACATTGAACTTGAGTCTTATTGTGTCCATTCTGTTGATCTTGACTCTGATAGTACTTCTGATAGTCTTGTTGTTTTCACTAATTCTAGTAGCAATTTTGCTAACTCAGAAATTATGGAAGAAGAACAAGAAAATCGTCCTACTTTGAAAGAATTAGCTACCCCTGATGTGGGCAATCAAAATCTGTGTATTCAATATCCCGAACTTGCCGCTAACTTTGAACTAAAATATGGTCTTATCCATTTGTTGCCCGAGTTTCATGGTCTTGCAGGTGAATGTCCTCATAGGCATCTAAAGGAGTTCCATGTGGTATGCAGCACAATGAAACCTCAAGCAATTGATGAGGACCACATTAAGATGAGAGCTTTTCTATTTTCCCTAGATGGCGTGGCTAAGGATTGGCTATACAATTTGCAACCTTCATCTTTTGTTAGTTGGGATGATATGCATAAGTTATTCCTAGTGAGGTTCTTTCCTTCCTCAAAAGCCGTTGCTATTCAGAAGGAGATCACTAGTGTTAAACAAATCAATGGGGAGACCATGTATGAGTATTGGGAGAGGTTTAAGCGATTGTGTGCTAGCTGTCCACACCACCAGATTTCAGACCAACTCCTGATTACATATTTCTATTACGGTTTATTACCGATGGATAAAAGTTTCATGGATGCGTCCAGTGGTGGGGCCTTAGATAGCAAGACACCTGAAGAGGCCCGAGAGTTGATATCTACTATGGCTGCTAATTCTCAGCAATTTGGCACTAGGGCCAATAGTACTCATGTTTACCAGATTCAAACACCTCTGGTCCTGTACGATTCTCAGAGATTAGGGAATAGACTTGATTATCTAACTTCCCTTGTGAGGCAGTTGGCAGTGACACAGACAGTACAATCTTGCCCTCCTCAGATTGGGTACTCATGTGGGTTCTGTTTTGACCCTTGCCATTCTACTGATTCTTGCCCTACTTTGCATGATCCTGCGTATCAAGACCAGTTGGTAGCTGCAGTGGGTGTTTTTCCAGGAAAGCCACAATACCAACAGAATAATGCCTTCTCCAATACCTACAATCCCGGTTGGAGAAATCACCCCATTTCCATTTGGGACCGAATCGAACCAGAGTAACCAAAATCAGCACAATTCGGGAATTACCAACGAGACAGTACGAGACCACGTAATTTCCAACAGCTAGTCGCACCTCCTTTGCTCTCCCAAAGCGCACCACCTCCTCGACTAGCCATATGTGCACCTCCACAAAGGCGACAACAAGAAATGCTAGTACCGTAGTAGTGGTTCTTCACTAGAGGATATGATGAAGCAATTTGTCACAGCCAATATGCAGTTCCAACAGCAAACTGACACTTCCATTCAGAGTTTGCAAACACAGTGCAGTTGGCAACATCAATTAATCAGCTTCAACCTCAGGGATCCAACACTCTTCCTTCACAAACAATTCCTAATCCCAAGGGGAATGTGAGTGCTATATCCCTTCGATCTGGCAAGCAATTGGAGGCACCTCAACTAGCTACAGTTGTGACTTCCACATCAGAGAGAGAGAGTAAGATAATGTGAAGATTGACTCTAAAAACAAAAAGGCAATGCAGTAAGGTGAAGAGGAAGACATTCCCATTCCTTTTCCTTTCCCTCAGAGGGCCCCTCGATCCAAGAAGTTGGTAGAAAAAACACAAGAGAAGGATATACTTGAGACATTCAGAAGAGTAGAGATCAACATTCCTCTCTTAGATGCAGTCAAACAAATTCTTAAATATGCCAAGTTTCGAAGGAGTTATGCACCAAGAAGCGGCGATCAAGGGAATGAACGAGTGAGTTTGAACCGAATGTATCGGCCTTGATCCAAACCTACCATGCCTCGCAAGTGCAAGGATCCGGGGACGTTTTCTATCCCTTGCATTATTGGTAACTATAGATTGGATGATTGCATGCTAGATTTAGGTGCTTCTATTAATGTCATGCCTGCATCCGTTTATAGATATCTTGGTCTTGGTCCCTTGCATCCAACTGGTGTTATTGTTCAATTAGCTAATAGGAGTAATGCCATCCTTCTGGTTTAGTTGAAGATGTATTAGTCAAAGTTAATGAATTGATATTCCCTGCTGATTTTTACATCTTAGATATGGAGGATGAGTCTCCTAGTAGTAGGTCACCAATCATTCTAGGGAGGCCTTTCATGAAAACAGCTAGGACTAAGATAGATGTGTATTCTGGTACTCTTTCCGTAGAGTTTGGTGATATTTCTGTGAATTTTAATATCTTTGATGCCATGAAACATTCTAGGGAAGAGCATTTTGTTTTCTGTATTGATGTGATTGATGATGCTGTGGATGATGTTCTTGCTGATTGGTGTGCTGATTATCCTGATTTTTCATCTGAGAGTGATTCTTCCATTTGTGCATGTGCTGATAATGAATGGTGCTCTTTTTGCACTCATTTGGTTAATGCTGCATTATTTGGTCATTTTGACTTGTTGGGTGATTCTGCATTACTTGTGGATTCTGATATTGATTCGAGTTTGAGCTTCATCCCGATCCCGACGTGCATCCTGATTTTGATTTTGAAGAACTTAACTCTGATTTTGATGAGCTGAATTCTGATGTTAACATTGAGCTGTATAGACATAGTTCTTCTGCTTCTTTGAATGTGGTTTCAGGCATTTCCAGTGTGATGACATCCGAGTTGTTGCAACAACCACCCAAGCTTCTTCCTTCCACTAAGCAACTACCCAAACTTGAGTTAAAATCCCTTCCAGATAACCTGAAGTATGCATTTCTGGAGGTGGATGAACAGTTGCCAGTCATTGTGGCAAATAATCTTCTTCCTGAACAAGAAGAGAAGCTGCTAAGCTTATTGAGGGAAAACAAGAAAGCCATTGGGTGGACATTAGCTGATATCGTTGGCATCAGCCCCTCTATGTGTATGCATCGAATTCTTTTGGAAGAGGACTCTAAGCCGGTGAGGCAACCTCAGAGACGCCTTAATCCCTGTATCCTTGATGTGGTGAAGAAGGAGGTCACTAAGCTTCTACAAGATGGTATCATCTATCTCATTTCTGATAGCCAGTGGGTTAGCCCGGTCCAGGTGGTTCCTAAGAAATCCGGAGTCACTGTGGTAGCCAATCAGAAGAATGAGCTCATTCCTACTCGAGTTCGAATAGTTGGAGAGTTTGCATTGACTATAGGAGACTCAACCAAGCCACTCGCAAGGATCATTACCCTTTACCTTTCATTGATCGGATGTTAGAGCGATTGGTGGCAAGTCTCATTACCTTTCGGATGGCTACTCCGGATACTTCCAGATCCATATTGCTCCTGAGGATCAGGAGAAGAAGACCTTCACATGCCCCTTTTAAACATATGCCTACCGAAGGATTCCTTTTGGCCTCTGCAATGCACCTGGCACCTTTCAGCGTTGTATGGTAAGCATTTTCTCTGAGTTTCTAGAGGACTGTATGGAGGTCTTTATGGATGATTTCACTGTATATGGGTCTGATTTTGATGCATGCTTAGCTAATCTATCTAGAGTTTTGCATAGGTGCATTGAGTCTAATCTTGTGCTGAATTATGAGAAGTGTTCTCTAGAACTTGCTCATTTTCTTTTTGAAACTACATTTTTCACTTACATGCATAAATATGATAGAAGCTTGTTTTCTTTCTTTTATTTTCCCCACTTTGGCCAAATAGATTTCCCTTGCATTATGTTTCCTTTGCTAGCCCATTTGTGCCTTTTCGACTCATTCTTTTCTAAGCCACATTACAAGCCTAAGCGTAAAACCATTTTATTCCGCACCTTGGAAATTTATTGAGCATTGGTTTCACCTTGGTTTTGTGTTTAAGTGTGGGGGTTGCTCAGGAGTGCAACCGTTTAAGTGTGGGGGGAGGTATTTGATTTTGTCATTGTGATTATGTATAGAGAATGATTGTGTTAATCAGTGTTCTTTTTAATTTCTTTGGTGCTTAGCCTCTCATTCCATACTATATTACCTACCTTCACCCTAACCCCATTACAACCTTTAATAATAAGCTCTCTTGATTTGTGCATGCATGTGTTATGAGTAGTGGAGACGTAGAAATTGAGCAAGCTTATGGTAGAACAATTTTCTTGAGTAGAATTTGAGCGATACACTTATTTACCTTCAACACTTGAGAGATTGATTGATTGAGCGCATCATTTGAGAGACCATCAATTGTGATTAGCATCATTGATTGAAATTACCATGAATTGTAATTTGAGATGAAGAGATTTTTGGTATTGATTGATTGGTCTTTTGGAGCTTTGTGTCCCTTGTTCAATTTTTGCATTGTTAGCAATTGTTAGAAAAGAAGAGTTTCTTCTTTAGTTTTCTTCTTTGAATTTTGCTCAGGAGTGCAAAAAGATAAGTGTGGGGGAATTTGATAATTGAATATTTCATACACTTCTTTTTATCTCTTGATTAATAATTTAGGACTCTTTAGTTAATAAATAATGGCTTTTATACTTATTTGGGTTTTGGGCCTTTGATTATATTTTAGCCATTTTTAATAATAAAATTCCAGTTTTATATTGCTTCATTATTCCTACCAAAACTCTTGAACCAGACATTGGATTTGCCTCATTTTTGTTTCATATTTCAGATGATTCAGAGAGCTACAATTATTATGAAGACATGAAGGGCAAATTCGGACAAGAGGGCGGTCGATTTTGGAGCCGAAGTCGGATTTTTATTTGGGCTCGAATTTTGTAATTAAAGCCCATTTTTTATTATTTTCCGTTTTGGGGCTGAATTGTGGATTGGAACCCCATTTCGTTTTTCCATTTTAGGTTAAGTGAGGCAGCAACCACAAACATAATTCATTCATGTTTTTACTGAGTTTTGGATTAAAATACAGAAGTTTCATTTTCTCTCAACTGTTCTTTATCTATTCATCGTGTTCTTCGTGTTCATGATGAACTTCTTCATTTCTTTCCCATTTTCGTTTTGCATAGCTATGATAGGCTAGGCTTCGATGATTGACCCACGGATTAAGGATTCCATTATCTAGAGGACCCGCGCTTAAATCGGTAATGTAATTCGTTTCTGTTTATTTTAATCGGATATGATTATAATTGTGGATTAAGTATTAGATTTAATACCTAGATTGATATCCCAAGGACTTAGGTCGGACCAGGTTCAGAGAGAACGTTGTGCGATCACACAGCAAGCTCGCCACGTGTTCGATCAAATGCTAGGTGATCGTCTAGTCGAGGGAATATCTGAACAAATGCGGAGATTTCGGTTTGTCCAGAATCAATCATGAGTTTGGTTATTATCTTTTTGTCTGATGAAGGTTATGGAATCCCAATTCTAGGTTAATTGTTTTTAATCTGATTAATCTCGTTTTCTTGCTTTCTGTTTTGATCTTTACCGCATTGAAAACAACTCCCCCAATTTGTTCTTGTTCGTTTGTTTTATTCTTCGATTTAGACCGATCGTTTGTGAATTCGTTGGGAAACGACCCAGGTTACATTATACTGCAAATCCTTTTCTAATCTGGTTGTTTTGAGAGATCACGGCAAATCCATGTCAGTTATCTCTCTTCTTCCTTTGGCATGAGTTTCAGTCGGATAGGAATTAGTTGATCGCCTTCTCTCGCGGCTTCCGACTAGCTTTTTGCCGCGCTTCCCTCATTTAGTCAGGTTTCCTAGGTCGTACGTGCAGTTAGTTGGGCCTTCCAAATCTGTCGGGTCCAGGATCTTAGTTTTGGTTGATTGAACTTTCTTTTAATATCGTGGGATTCTTTAAATCTTTATTTTGATTCCCCGCATCTTCTAGATTCAGCTTCAGCCAATCACCGTCTCAACGTGCGTCTGGGTGACCTATCTTAATTTCCTGAAATCTTACGAGGAAAGGTTAGGATAACTTAGCGCATAATTTTACCTCATCTACGATGCTATAGCATAGACTTCGCATTGTATTGTTGGCGCAAGTGTAGGCATATGTTATGCTATAGCATGGTATTATCTTCATCATGTGCTTTTCGCGGTAAACCAAAAATTGGTACTTTTCTTATGGCCATGAGCAGATTAATGACATGAATGCAACAATTTGTAAGATCTAACCTCTATTTCCCTATGTGCATGCATTCTAAGATATTCTATCATATGGCGCATATTAAAGCTCAGATTTGGCATTTAAAACTATCAAAACACATAAGGAAAATATGACATAAACACTACTCATCAAACTCCCCCACACTTAGTTTTTTGCACTCCTAGGCAAAACAAAGATAAAAATTCTAGAGTAGAACATAACCTTGCAGCTGCATGTTTGTCCTAGGAACCAAGTGTCCTGTCATTGTCTTGAGTTTAGCTTCCCCGTGTAAATAATCCCACCACCCAGTACTGGTGACTTAGTGCAAAACATTGCTCTAGCAAGAGAGTGTCAAGAGTTTCTCAGGTAATGTGTTTTGTTCGCTCTCGCAAATGGGGGTATTTGTTTCTCTCTGCCATGCTAGCCTAGAAGTTTTATAGGTTTGTAACATTCTAAGGCTGTTTACTAGTGGTTGAACTTAATTACATCGAAAGGACTTTTCAAGGTGTAATACGTGTAGTGGCAGTGTATGAGTGGCTTATGTGAAGAAGAAAATATGCTATAGCAAGGTGCCAGTCATGTTTTTTCAACATGTAGTCACGATGTTGTGCCTTATCATGCCATATTTAGTAGTGATGTCTTCTGCTGTCACTAAAAGATTTTTATTTTTATTTTTTTTGCATAACCTTGTCACGATTTTGGCATATATGCTACAACATTTGTATGCGCATCTTTTTATCAATCGCTTGTCTGGCATCTGGTATAACATTATGTATATGGCTCGAGGGGGATGACAATGGGAGTATGATAACAAAGGCTTTTGTATAGGATTAGTGGATAAAAATGAATGCCTTTGTCCTATGCAAGTTCAATTCAGATGCGGGACATCAAACCAGAGAAACAAGACAAACCAAAGAAAGTTCTTAGGATTAGCATGCATGCTCATAAAATAATGAAAATTAGGCTTAAAATTCCCTTCCATGCGGCTCTCTCTGTATTCTCCATCACTGTCACTTTGACCATCACTGATTAATCCAGTACTGTTAGTTTCCCAAGCTTATAATCTATCTGATTATGTAGACAGTTTGCTCTACTACTATAGGTGTTTATTCATGCTCAAAATGTAAGTTTAGAAGTTTAAAAAATTTCTTTTGCCCAAAATTGCAAAGAGCTAACCTTGCTATTCTAAATTTAGATATGCACATTTAAACGCATCAATCATACATTCCTTCCCCACACTTAAAAGTTACAATGTCCCCATTGCAGCAGATAAGCGAAGCGTCAGTGGAGAACTGAAGAAATCCCAATCAGAGAACAGGGCGCGACTAAAATAAAACTAGCAGCAAAAACAAGGGTGATGAAAAGAAAAAGGAGTAGGGATACAGAGATACGGAAAAAGTATATGAGATCAGTGACAAAAGGCCCTGCCGCTGGCGGCCGGCGTGCTAAGTCAGTGCAACCGATAAATAATATTAATAAAAAAAGGAAAAACAAAGAGAAGAACTTGGGGGTAGGCAGGATACGAGTAGCAGGGCTAGGGTTGGTGGCGGTGTCATTTATGGAAGGAGACGCCGTGGCCAGATTCACAAACGGGATGTTCGAATGAGTGTCGGAGAGGTCAATGGTAGTCGGCCGTCACGGCGGTGAGCAGCAACGAAGGCATCAAACTTTGTCTACTGGGTTTTTAGTTCAGTATGGAGGGCGGTTAGGCTAGGGGCACAGTTTTGGTATAGGTTGTTGGGATCCGTACAAGCAGCGGAGGTTAAAATTTTTACGAATCCCAAGAAGAGGATCGTTCAACTGCGTTTAAATCAAGGTTAAAGATTCTGAATCATACCTTATACGAAATTCTCAGCTAGCGTTTCTTTCGATCTCGAACACGTGGGCTACCTTCTCCGATCAACGGAGCGAGACTCCGTGAATCTCCTCCCTCTACTGGTATCCACACGAACAGCTTCGAACCCGATTGCGGCAGCGTGCTAGCGCCTTCAAAAACTCGTGTCTCTCTATTTCCTCTAAGGTTTCTCGCGGCTTTCTAATTCGTCAGTCGTTCTAATATGACTAGATCAATATCTATTTATAGGGTTTCTAAAACCCTAATAAGCCATATTAAAATATTCAAAATTAATCCAATCAATTTTGAAATTTGAATTTCAATTAAAATAATATATTAATTAAATCTATCAAAATAGATCCAATTTCATATATTTATTTAATCCGAATTATAAGCCTACATATTTAATTTATCTTTATAAATTAAATATGAGATATGATATCTTTTTATTTAATTAAATATGAGATACTATATTTCAATTTAATTAAATCGATATACCATATCTTTATTCGAAAATTAAATCGAGATACAATATCTCAATTTATTATAGTCATTTAATTTATCAAATAAATTAAATACTATATATAATAATATTATTATCTATAAATAATATTATTATTATTTCGAATTTAATAATATATATATATATATATATATATTCACCCTAGATTAAATGCAATATTCATTAAATCTCATACATATATGAGATTCAATTAACTGGACACTTTTGCTCGTGTTCGGCTATTCTTGTGTACGACCCCGCAGCCCACATGAGATTGGCGGTGGGCTAATACCACCAGCCCACAAGTTGCAAGCGGCCTCTAGCAAGACATTGCGACTACCCAATTCATGTGGGGATCGATAATACGATACAACCTATCGTACAACCATGTCATATCCCTTTTGTCACGCGATAATTTGGTCAAGGATGATGCATGGATAATGTCAACTTCCTTTTCTTGACCATTACTTTCTTGATTCTCGAGTAGTCTAATATTTGAAATGGAAACTCCTTTCCATCACAAGACGCCATACATTTCTTAGACTCACTCATCGAGGGCCCAAGATTATCTCTCTACAAATGTGAGGGACAAATTCCATCTTGACCATTCACATTCCTCCACGTGAAAACCACTGGTCCCGATCCTAGCCTTTATCATCACCCGGTCAAAGGTGACTTTTGACTAGGTCAAAGACCAGCGACTCTTCATGTAGGAATTCATGATGATCTCAGGTCATAGGGCGTTGTGACGCGGTTATACATGAGATAAGCTTATGACTAAACCCATGCAGCTTTCTCATAGTGGGTCGGTCCAGCACCTTGTACTCTTACAAGTGCCCATGACTTTGATTCGTATCTCCATACCTCATCAAAGTCATGCGGTCTTATTTCATCTTCGATCCGCGTAGATGACCGACCGGGGACATTTAGGATAATCTATAAGATATATCCAATGATCGGCTATCACTATAAACATGCAAATTGAAATGATAACTTAAAAGAGAATATTTTAATAAACATAAATGTCTAAAGTACAATGACTTGCCCTAGGGTATAATTTCCAACATAGGTGGCCGTGCGTTTGGAAGTAAGCACGGCAAGACGAAGTTGAGTCGCCGGAGGAGGGGGAAGAGGGAGTGTCAAAGGAAATGTAAATGAGGGAGTTAGATGGGGAGGGTGATGGGGAAGAAGGTAGTGGCAGGGGTGAAAGGGGCGGGGGGAGGGTAGTAGGAGCAGTGCTGGCGGTGGGAGTTGGTAGATAGGCTAGGCGTAGACCGTTAGGGGCAGACGGCCATGACCGGGCAGTCTGCTTGACTCGTGGCATGGCTGGAGGGGTAGAGAGGGGAGATGGTGTGTGGGTTAGGGTTGAAAGGGGGGGTAGCGTGGGAAGGCGATATATAAATGATGGAATGGTCTAGGGAAAGAAAAACTGAAGAGTAATCAGGGGAATGGGAAGGGATCTAGGGCAGTGGAAGAGTCGCATGGTCATGGGAGGGTGCGGGAAAAAAGTTTGTGTTACATGGTATGGTGTTATGGGGAGTTTGGTGGGCCAGCCCGGATGAGGATTCTAACATAGGATTAGAATTTTAAAACCCGCGGGAAAACAAATATAGAGTTTAGATGCTAACCTGGTTAGAACATAGTACTGGGGCAATGTGGAGGAGCTGCGTTGTTGGCCAGGTGTCCGAGTTTCGGTTGGGCCCTACAAGAGTTTTTTTTGGGCTACCTCCCAATAGCGCTTGGTTTAAAGTCCTTAGCCTGACTTGGTTGTGATTTGAATTTTAGGGCCATGAAGGGTTGCTGGGTTCGTTCGTGGTTCTGCTCTCATCTAGGCAGGCTTTGACTTCTTTCTTGTATTGTGGTGTATTGGTCGATTTCCTTAATGGCAAGTAAACCAGTTGAACAAGTAATAAAGTGTAAGTAGAGTATCGTCCCACAGAGACTGAGATACCGGGAAGTGACGCTCAATTGCTAAGATAGTTGTAAGAAACAAAAAATATATTAATTGGGTTGAGAGGTTGTTATGGTTACGCTAAGTAACAAACAAAAGTAAACGGAGTTTCATAGTTGTGAGAAGATATCAGTAGGAAATTAGGCTGAAATTGGAATCATCCTTAAGCATCTCAATCCCCCAGTTGCTTTACCCATCGCTATAGCATCTATAATGCACAGCTTCCGCAATGCTACAACATAGTTACCACCTACAACGCTATTTAGTTAACCCACCACTATAGTCTATCGAAGCTTCTGCGTCCGATACTTCTAATGCTAACTTTAATCCTTCCATATGCCTATGACAATTTTCTAGTTAGATCAACATTACAAACATGGTGTAGTGGTTTTGAGCGGTAGACCCATTCCTGAAGCCTACAATAATAGGTCAAGCCTTGCACCAGCCTGCCTAGCAACCACTGTTTCTTAGAGGTCTAACCTCGAATACTTGCCAATAAGCTGAGGCCATAAATCTCACCCTTAGCTTCCGCTAATCGACAAAGTCTTGAAATCACTGATAAGCAAACTGAATTTATTGAATTAAAAACTAGCAACTGGGTTCATTCAAAACTTAAGAATTCATCCTCGTTCAACCATATGGAATTTAGTTCATGACTGACGAGGGAAACACAAAACAGATAACAACAAGATGACCCATGATCAAAAGATTAAACAAAGGAAACAGAAAGCTTGACGAAGTTCTGATGGCGTGGAAGAAGCCCTGTCACGTCACCACTCCACATCTTCTTCTCTCCATCTTACTGTAAGGAAGGATGCTGGGTTCTTTTGGAGTTCTCATGCCTCGTGAATTCTCTCTCTCTCTTCTTTCAAGTCTGACCGAATATGGAATTAGTTTTTGGCTCTTTTCGGCTCTCTTTTAGGGTTGGTTTATTGTTTCCTTATATAGTTAGGCTTTCTTGTGGCATAAGTTTCAGCGAGCTGGGCTTTCCAAATCTGTCGAGATCCATTGTATCTTTCAATCGCAGTAGATTGATTCTGCTGTTCCTGCGGGATTCTTCAAATCTTTTAATTTCAATCCTCCGCATCTTCTATTTTGTTACGTCAGCAATCTACATCGCGTCCTTTACTTTGCTATAGCTTTATAGATGCTTTGTATTGCACTTTGATATGCTGTTAGAATGCTATAGCCTAGTATAAGCTTTGCTATACGTTTTTCTCATTAAACCTTGTAACTTGTTCTTCTTTTGGCACATGTTTAGGATGTGCATGATTTTTATCCTTCAGTTCCCTATATTCATGAATTAATGCCTTTTTACTTAGATTGATTGCGGTTAAGCTTGTATTTACCATACAATTCAGTCATAAGATATAGGGAAAACATGGCATAAATTGTGCTCATTATGGTGCCATTATGTGAAGTTGATGCGTTTTGTTGTGCATCTGATGTTCATCTTGGGCTATTTCGTCAGGGGGTAGCGTGGCACTCGGTACTATGTTTAGAACAGAACATTCTCCTAGGGTCTTTAGGTCCATGAGAGTCTTTAGTATTGAGAATGTCACTTGGTCTCCATTGACTCGCATAATAAGTTCTCCTCTTTCGAGTAGACCTCACTTTGATACCAAATGTAGATGACACAATATCACCAAGAGGGGTGTGAATTGGGGATTTAAAAACTTTTCCGATAAGCTCAGAATTTCACCACAAAATATAGGCAAACAGAGAGAGAGAGAGAGTAGAAAAGGATGAACACAAGGATTTATACTAGTTCGGCCTTAACTCTTGACCTACGTCCAGTCCCTAGACACTTTGGGATTTTCACTATCACTTCAATCAGATACACACTCTATACTTGAAAGTTATCCTCTCACTAGGATACACTTCCCCTTACAAGTTGAAAAATGATAACCCAATCTCAAAGTTCCACGACTTGAGATTCTTACAGTGATTTAATAATCATAAATGAAACTCTCTAAAAGAGCGGATTGATAAACACTGAAGAATATTTATATAAGAATATATTACACTTGAAAGTGTAGTAGTAAATACAAGTTGATCTTTTTGCGTTTTTGTCTCTCTTGGTTGTTCTTAGTTGTTGAGAATTGAATGCTTCAACTTATATATGAAGGAAGCAATTAATGACCGTTGGAAATCTTGATATAACCGTTGGAAGCATTAAAGAGCTGTTAGGTTGAACTATGTGCATTTATTTTGAAGCTTTGAGTCAACCAATGTGCCCAGATATTCTTTGCTGACATTTCTTGAAATATTTTCGTTGGCTGATCTGGCTTTCAGATGTGGAAAGAAAGAATTAAACCCTTATGCTTAGTTTTCTGGACCAGCATTTAATGCTCTGACATCATCTTTTGCTTTATGGCTAATATTCATTCAAATATTTGTTTGATCATCTGAAACTCATTAGCAACTTGATTAAACATAGTTAAGAATAGTAATGAGAGATGATATGAAACATACAAATCATACATGAAGATTTCACAAATACAAAAGTGGTGATTTCAAAACAAAGATGCTTAACACTCGAGTTTGTTCAACCAAACTGAAGTGCATGACTCGAGTTTAACATTTTAGGTTCGAGTCACATGATCATCTTCTTTGAAAATAGATTTGAAGTTTTAAGTGAAGATGTCTCTGTATGACTTAAACTAGAGTTTAAAAAAGTTTCACTCAAGTGCATGACTCGAGTTAGTTAGCGTAAACTCAAGTTTAGATTTTCTTTCGAAATGAGCTTCGCGATAACATTTTGAAAAGCGTTTTGGGTTTGAGTAAACTTGAGTCATTAAATGACTAACTTGAGTTTATGACTGTTCTAATTTGAAAATAAGTTTACGTCCATAAACTCTAATTGGAGTTTTCAAGATCAGGCTCGAGTTACTTTAAGTTCAAAATATTGTGAAAACTCTCGGCCTAGCACAAAGTCGAGTTAACCATAACTGGCTCGAGTTTGCTTTAAAAATGAAAAAGCTTTGAAAACTCTCGGCCAAACACTACCTTGAGCTTTGCATTCGGAAACTTGAGTCAAGTTAAGTTCATAAATCCTTTAAAGCTCTCTGCCTTGAGTAAACTCGAGTTTTGAAAGTCTAAACTCGAGTTAACCTTTGACAGTAGGTTATTGGTTAAGTTTGAGCAAATTTCAAACATTTTTAACTTAATCATTAACTTCATTTAGTTTACAATTGTCAGTTATCATCAAAACACCTAGAGAACTAACAGGATCGTCATGGACTTAAGGATGTCATCGAACACTATGTCCTAGGGTTATACTTTAACTGTACAACTCTAGACACCTGGAAAAGGGGAGAACATTGTATTCTTTGGTATAACTCGAATACATGAGTATAGATGGACTGTCGAGAGGTCTCATAGTCCCTTACAAGGGATTAGTCATTCACAAGACTAGTAGAGCTTGGATAACTTTTAATTAACTCGGGAGTCTGTGCCCACAACAAGTGATCATAAAGAGTCATGATCCGTCATAGAGTTAATATAAGAATATTTCTAGTTCTGTGAATTAGCTACATTTAGTCAAATAAGAGAGATGATACTCTATCTTTCCTCTCAACTAAATGTGAGGGATGATGCCTGCATGGTATCCAAATATGAAAGGTAGATCACTTGATCAACTCAATTAGTTCTGGGGCCATATAGCAGTGCTGGTGTCATATGAGGTCATTAAATAAGTTGGGCCCGTTAAAATAGTTTTAATTGGTACAAGTTTATTTATGTCAGTGACTAATTGGGCCTAATGGATCACACACAAAGGTTATTCTCGATTGCTTAAAATTAGCAAACTTGGGCCAATAGTTGTTATTGGGATTTATCAAGAGTAAAGATGTAATTGGGTTGGAATGAGACTTCAAGCCCAATAAGGAGAAAATGACATCATATATGATGTCCCCAATGGGAAATCAGTTTCTCCACAAAAGGACCCAAATGTGTTGGAAGACCTAACGGGGTCTTAGGCCAAGTTGAATTTGGAATTCAAAATTTTGAATTTAAGTTTGAAATTGAAATTGAAATTCAAGAGGTTAGGTTATAAAAGATAATTCTGAATTATATATATATATATATATATTTATATATATATATATATATCCAATAAAGATTGAATGAAGGCAGGAGAAATAATAAATGAAGATTGAATGAAAAATAATTTTGAGTTTCATCATCTTAAATTTTTATTCAATCAATCAATCAAGATATTGATGTGATCTATCATCATAAATGATTGATTCAATCAATCAATCAAGATATGGATGTGATCTATCATTTTAAATGATCGATTCAATCAATCAATCAAGATATAAATGTGATTCATCATCATAAATTCAATCAATCAATCAAGATATGAATTTAATTCATTATGATTTGTAATTTCAAATTCAAGCTTGAATTGAGCATTTCTTTTAAGCACTTAAATTAGGGTTAAACTCTTATAAAGTGTTGATTTTTGGGTGCCCCTTTTCTTGTACGTTTTTGTAGAGAGAAAAACAAGACGCTAATTTGATTGGTGTGTGCCACCAATTCAAAAAAAGATAAGTTCACAATCTTGTTCATCCTATCTTCAACCTAATTCCAAGAAACCACCATCTTCTTGAAAAGAGAAAATAACCCAAGGAAACGAAACCTCAACCTTGCCATCGCCTAGCAAGCATCCAAGGAGTGACAGGTATTAAGAGAAAGAGTTCTCATTGCAATTGGGGGACAACCGTGTGGATCAATTTAGAGGACATCAATAGCATTGAAGTCTTCGAGTGATATAAGGTAATCCTAATCTCCAATAGTCCTTTTATCAAGTAATCATAATCCCCAATAGTTGTTTTAACGAGTAATCCTAAAAATCATGATTATCATAAATTGTTACAAGTTCACATGAGTACCATAAAAAGTTACAGATTAATGAATAATAACTAATTAGCATAATGAGTTAAGGTAAATAATTTGAGGACCGTAAGGAGTTACGAGTTTCTGCAATGATTAGACAAATTTTTGTTTTCAACCTCATGAAACTTTGCATGAAAGTCGTGTAATAGGAAAATTTAACCAACAATCTTGACTCATACCCATGACATACCCACCACTATCTTTTGGTCATACATGAATATGTGAACAACGTTAAACACATTCGTCTAATGGGTTGCTCATGGTTATGCGTGGCTGAGAAAATCTTACTGTAATCGTGACATATCCATTACTCGCATGTGGTCACACCCACTTTTGTGGTCTAATTTAACTGCTATGGACGTCATGGTTACAAGATAGTTTTATAACTTTGATGTTACCCGTTGAACGCCCACCAAGCGCATATGGGCAAGCCCACTTCTTGTATGTGCAATATCACATATTTAACCCACGTTCACCTCATGGGTACTTCATGATTAGTGTTCACTTGACCAAGTTGTCTCCCAGCCATGGAGTTCCCACCATTGCTAGTTAGTATGACGCAGATCCCGTGACCAATGGTGTCCTCGCTTAACTCAACCAAAAAAAAAAACAAGGGATGCTCAAAGCAAAAACAAGAGAACAAACAAAAAGACGGAGAAGAACCAACCTTCTTGTTCTTTGGGATGCACCGTCGTTGTCGAAAAATTGCCACCTGCCCTCTCTATTCTTCACCACCCTCTATTTTTCTAGCTCCACCAGTGTTAATTGGTATCAAATCCTCCTCCTTTTTATAGCATGTTGACGTCACATCAGGGGAAAATGGGCTTGTAGGCATTTTTAGAGGCTATGAAAAATGGGTTCCCACCATTTTTTGTGGGGACCCATTTTCATTTAAAGGTGGGAGAATGGGTGCTGGTGGGAAAATTTTTTCCTATGGAAAATTCGGTCCAACAACCGCCGCTGGATGGAAATTCAAATTTGCCAATCCCGCGCTCAATTTTCCTTTATCAAAACGGGCACAAAGTTTTGTACAAACAACTTACTCTCCCGATTCTTGACATATTTATCTAATTTGATTATATTAAGGTAGCTAAGTTAGTTGATATGACATATATTATCTAAAACACCCTAGTCATCTTTCTTAATTCCCTCATTTTTTTCTTCTCATTACTTATTGTTGAGGAAGTATCAATGAGTAAATTAGGAAAATAATGGCAAATGTGAAAACTATGTCTTATATTTAGGACCAAGATGAACTCTTCAAATGTCTGATATTAAGGACCCGAGGGAGTATTAAACAACTAATAAGCTTTAAATACTCATGAAATTAATGAGAGAGAAGAATGCATGCAGCTCATACTAGTATCTTTATGGACTAAAACGCTAGGGTCAAATGTAAAAGAACAAGATCAGGAACATAAATATTACAAGATACTGTTAAAACTTCATGTTAGTTTTAAAACTAATAACTAATGACCATGCACAAATATATTGTCCAGAATATTAAATATATAAGAGCAACGTTTTTTATATCTGAGTATTTGCAAGCCTCTATTTAGTGATATCATTGATAAAGGCATTGATGTTAGTTTCAGAAGAGCCACCATTTGCTATTGAAAGCTGACACTCACGTTGAAGCTCTTTGGCTCTCATTCTCATATCTCTTGCTTCTTCATCATTCAAATCCATAAATTTCTTCACCAACCCACCAATCTCTTCTCTACCTATCAAACTTTGAGGATCAACATTATCTTTCTTCACTTTCCAACCAACTTTCCAATCTTCCACTATCATCTTACTATTGAGCTTTTGATCCCCCAGTATCGGAAAAGTAAGGAAAGGAACGCCTGCGAACAAACCTTCCTTAGTAGAGTTCCAGCCACAATGAGACCAGTATCCACCTATAGAATCATGCATTAACACTCTCAATTGCTCACACCATTCTATCACTAAACCCTTATCTCCACAAATCTCTCTCAGCCTACGAGTCTCTTTTCGTGCTACCCAAAGGAATCGAACACCGCTTAAGCGTAAACCAGCTGCGATTTCCTCGACCTGAGCATTTGAAACTAAGAGGAAGCTTCCTTGTGAGATGTATAGCACAGAAGAAGAGGGTTGTTTGTGCAGCCACTGAAAGTAGGGTTTTTCAGATGTTGAAGAAGAAGAGAGGCTTGAGTATGGTATTGCAGGGCCAATAAGGTAAATGGGCAAAGAGAATTCAGATGTTAAGACATGAATGGCTTGAGGTTCAAGGTCGTAAGTTGTAGACAATAATAGATAATGTACTCTGGACATAGAATTTATACATATATGTCTATTTAATAATAAAATATTAAAAGTCACGGAAATTTCAAATTCGATTCATAACATCACAATTTATTTTAGTATAAAAATACTCTCTTATAACATATAACATAAATCAAATCATTATCGAAAACTCAACTCATTATTTAAAGTTCATGTCAATAAAGCATTGTTCAAAACTACTCATCTCCATAGAAATTATTGATTTTTTTAGAGAGATTAAAGAAACTAAATAAATTACTTTAAAATATTGATATTGATATTTTTTTAATCAAATTAATTTGTTTAACTTATGAACTGATATATAATCAAATGATACAAGACATACGATATGATTAACTAACTTATTTAATCTCTATAAAAAAGTCAATTATAATTATATTATAAGGATTGGAGGAGTAATAAATAAACCAATGCATTATATAAAATTGAATTCTAAAAATAGACTAGCTAACAACAAAATATTTTCAATATCATCACCAAATAATAATAATAATAATAATAATAATAATAATAGCCGCAGCGGCAGCAGCGTCACCAAGAATTTTAACTAAAACAATAATAAATGAATCTAAATAGGCTAGCCCCTCAATCTTAAAGGGCCGTTTTTTTTTTTAATTCTCTTAATCCATTTATACTCTCACCCTTGACCATCACAAGTCTATTTATTGTTTAAAACTGATCTTGGCCCGAACAAGTCTTAGATTTATATAGGTCCAACATATTTTCTTAATAACTCATATAATACATATATATTTGGGAGCGGCTACGGTTCGATCTACTGCAGTGGACCATCCACTTCCCTACTCTGTCTAAAAATTGTGTCGTTTTTTACACAAGTTCTGTCTTTTTTTAAAAAAATATTTTAAGGTACTGGCGGGTATTAAAAAAATAGTTCATGGTCTTGAAAAAATAATTTAGGGTACTGATTACTACTAAAAATATTAAAGTAATTTTTTTCGGTACTAGTCAGTATCTTCAAAAATATTTTTAGTGGCAGTTAGTACCCTAATTTTTTTTTCAAGACCATAAAGTATTTTTTTAGTATCCACCATGTCACGCACCGTAAGGAACGCCAGATAATTTTGTGCAAGACACCTTCAAAGAGGTTTCTAGATAATTCAAGATTGTTGTAGATATGTATACATAGAGATAGAATTGTGTAGAGAATTCTAGAGACTCTTTTGTAAATATAAATATCTAGATATTTTAGGAGAAGGTTTTGGAGAACCAATCTCCACCGTTGGATGTATTAAATCTTAGCCGTTCATTAAGGAGGTGGATGCCTATAAATAGGAGGTGCCACCCTCATTTGTAACCATCGAAAGCAATACAAGTTATTTGCATTCCAGAGCTTCTCTCTCTAAGTGTTTACTTCTCTCTCTAAAAGTTCTCTTTACCTTTGTGTTCTTTGCCTACTTGTGAGGGTTCAGTTGACTTAGCCAAGATTAAGGGAGTAATCAAGCTAAGGCCGACACGGTTTTGGGAGGACTTTGTCTAAGACCGTGACAACGTGGTATCAGAGCTTTGGTTCGAAGCTTTGAACGTTCGTGGGAGCCATTGTGTAGGCAAGGATGTCGGGCACTACTGAGGACATTGTGATGACTGGAGAAGAGAGAGGTAGGGAGACTCAACCTCCTCACCAACCAAAGAAGGTTAGGGGCAGGAGTAAGTCTCGCCAAGCTGCGGATGTTGCCACCTTGACGGTAAAAGTGGAGGCTTTGGAGGTGGCCTTGTAAGAGGTGGTTACTAGGGTAGACAAAGTGGAAGGAGACTTTGTGACTCTTGAGTCCCACACCCTAGACCAATTAGATAACTTGAGGTCGGACCTTGATTTGCACCTCAATGTTGAGGAGGAACGGGCCGAGTCCATGAGGAGACTCGAGGCAAAGGTGATGGATGCCATTACCGCCATGCAGGAACAACTTAACTCTCTTAAGGCTTCTTTGGAGAGTCAAGCCAAGACTCCATTGGTAGCTGGGACCAGTGGAACAAGGGAGGTAAGGTTGGACCTCCCTAAGCTGAAGGAATTCAAAGGTGTCCGCGATGCCAAGGAGTTTGAGAACTTCTTTTGGCAAATGGAGCGCTATGCTGAGAGCATGAATTTGGCCAACGACACGGACAAGGTACGCACTGCTTCCTTATTCCTTACTGATTATGCTATGTTATGGCGTAGGAAGCATGCAAATATGGAAAAGGGCCTTTCCACTATTACAACATGGGAAGATTTTAAGAAAGAGTTAAAGAAGCAGTTCTACCCTGAGAATGTGGTCTATGAGGCTCGGAAGAAGTTAAGGGAACTTAAACACAAGACCACGATTGCTGACTATGTAAGGGACTTCACCACCCTCATATTGCAAATCTCCAACTTGACCGATGAAGAAACATTGTTCTACTTCATAGACGGTCTTCAAAACTGGGCTAAACACGAGCTTCAACGGTGTGGTGTAATAGATGTGGATGAAGCCATTGCCATTGCCGAAAGCCTTACCGAGAATCAAAGGGGAGAGAAAGGCGAGTCTTCCAAGCCTAAGTCTTTGAAACCTAATCAAGGAAAAGGTGGGGGAGACAAAGGCAAGGGGACCACCAAGGGAGGACCTAGCAAATCCTTCCATAAGAATCAATATGAGGAGAAGAAGAAGAAGAACTACACAATTAGCTACTTCGTGTGCAAATGGCCACATCGCATGAGCAATTGTCCTAAGCTCGGTACCTTGTCAGCCATTGTTGAGGGGCAAGATGTACCCAATG
This sequence comes from Acacia melanoxylon, assembly GCA_019022615.1. Lineage (NCBI taxonomy): Eukaryota > Viridiplantae > Streptophyta > Magnoliopsida > Fabales > Fabaceae > Acacia > Acacia melanoxylon. The sequence goes on from JAFJYJ010000002.1 coordinate 3,969,640, forward strand.
AGGAAGGGCCTAGTTCACAAATAGGGTCTCTCAGGCTCCTGAATGCTTTGAAGGCTAAACCTGTGCAACCTGCTCCCAGAAGTAATGGACTGATATATGTGGAGGCAAGATTGAACGGGAAGCCTGTAAAGGTGATGGTGGATACTGGGGCAACCCATAATTTCATTACTCCAGAAGAGACTAAGCGAGTTGGCCTCTCGGTTACTCAACCACAAGGAGGATGGTTGAAGACTCTGAACGCCCCTGCCAAACCCCTTAATGGCATAGTAAGTGGAGTGGAGCTATGCCTTGGGACGTGGAAGGGCACTGTGGATTTGTCAGTGGCCCCTATGGATGATTTTAAAGTAGTATTCGGGATGGACTTTTTGCGCAAAGCAAAAGCATTCCTCATGCCATGTTATGACTCTGTGTGCATCATGGAAAAGGGGCTCACTTGCACAGTACCTACAACAAGTGATGATCAGATTGCTCATTTGTCAGCCATGCAGGTGGAAAAGGGAGTTAAGAGAGGGGAAGTCACCTACCTTGCGGCTTTAAAGGAGGTAAGTCATGATGTAGAAGATAGCAAGAATCTTCTCATATCATCCAGAATGTCCTCAAGGAGAACGAGGACATCATGCCGTCAGAACTTCCTAAGAGGTTGCCACCTAGGCAAGAGGTAGACCACAAGATCAAGTTAGAGCCGGGAGTACGACCGCCTGCCATGGCACCTTATCGCATGGCACCACCTGAGTTGGAAGAGCTAAGGAAACAAATGAAAGGTTTGCTCGATGCTGAGCATATACGGCCTTCTAAAGCACCTTATGGGGCACCTGTCTTGTTCCAATGCAAGCATGATGGATCATTGCGACTCTGCATCGACTATCCGGCCCTGAATAAGGTAACTATTAAGAATAAATATCCTATTCCTTTGATAGCAGATTTGTTTGACAGGTTGGGTAAGGCGAAGTACTTCTCCAAGCTAGACTTGAGGTCAGTGTATCATCAAATTCGCATTGCCGAAGGAGATGAACCTAAGACCGCTTGTGTGATAAGGTACGGGTCCTTCGAGTGGTTGGTGATGCCTTTCGGTCTAACCAACGTACCGACGATATTTTGCACATTGATGAATGAGATCTTTCATCCTTTCCTTGATCGGTTCGTGGTGGTCTACTTGGATGACATAGTAATTTACAGTGACACCTTGGAGGCTCATGTAGAACACTTACGGGCCGTGTTTCAGACCTTGCACAAGAACAAGTTATATGTCAAGAAGGAGAAATGTTCTTTTGCCAAGGAAGAGGTGCACTTCCTTGGACACATAATTCGCCATGGGACCCTTATGATGGACAAGGAGAAGATTCGTGCTATTGAGGAATGGGAGCCACCCACCCGGGTATCCGAGTTACGATCTTTCCTTGGGTTGGTGAATTATTACAAGCGGTTCATCAAGGGCTACTCTGCTAGGGCAGCCCCTTTGACGGACTTGTTGAAGAAAAACAAGTCATGGGAATGGACTAAGGAGTACCATGATGCCTTTGAAGACTTAAAGGCAGCGGTAATGGAGGAACCTGTACTAGCTCTCCCGGACTTCTCCAAGACTTTTGAAGTCCACACAGATGCTTCTGACTTTGCTATTGGAGGGGTGCTAATGCAAGAGAGGCATCTAATAGCATTTAAGAGTCGCAAGCTCAATGATGTCGAGCGACGTTATACAATCCAAGAGATGGAGATGACAGCCGTAGTGCATTGCTTGCGCACTTGGAGGCATTATCTGCTGGGATCCAGGTTAGTGATCAAGACTGATCATGTGGCTACGAGATATTTCCAATCTCAAAAGAAGTCAACGCCCAAGCAAGCCTGTTGGCAAGACTTTCTAGTTGAGTTTGACTATGTGATGGAGTACAAACCCGGCACGGCTAATGTAGTGGTAGATGCATTGAGTCGAAAAGCAGAGTTGGCATCAATGAGTCAAGCCAAAGGCGACTTGATCACAAAAATCATTGAAGGTATGAACCATGATCCCCTTGCTCAACAACTAGTAGAGATGGCCAAGGAAGGGAAGACCAAGAGGTTTTGGTTAGAAGATGGTATTCTCTATACTATTGGGAGACGAGTCTTTGTTCCCAAATGGGAGAATCTACAAAGAGAGCTCATCAAGGAGTGTCATGACTCCAAGTGGGCTGGTCATTTGGGACAAAGACGCACTCTTGCTTTATTGGAAGCAACTTACTACTGGCCACAGATGAGGGACGAGGTGGAACTTTATGTGAAAACTTGTCTTGTATGCCAACAAGACAAGATAGTGAACCAACAACCTGCAGGACTGTTGGAGCCTCTCCCTATACCAGGGCAACCATGGGAAGGTGTTTCCATGGACTTCATTTCAGCCTTACCAAAGTCCGAAGGGTTCGGCTCTATCATGGTGGTGGTAGACCGATTTTCAAAATATGCAACATTCATATATGCCCTTATGGATTGTACAGCAGAAGAGGCGGCCATGCTATTCTTCAAGAATGTAGTGAAGTATTGGGGGCTACCTAAGACAATCATCAGTGACAGAGACCCCCGTTTTACTGGGAAATTGTGGACCAAGTTGTTCAAGCTCCTGGGCACTGAGCTACACTTCTCCACAAGTTTTCACCCGCAGATTGATGGACAAACAGAAAGGGTGAATTCTTTGTTGGAATGTTACTTACGGCACTTTGTGAGTGCCAACCAAAAGGACTGGGCCAAGCTCCTTGATGTGGCTCAATTCTCTTATAACTTACAGAAGAGTGAGGCAACAGGAAAGAGTCCCTTTGATGGGACAACAACCACTCACTCCTCATGCCCTTGCCACCACCTACAAGGGCAAGAGTCCAGGAGCCTATCACATGGCCAAATCTTGGTAGGAACAAGCTGAGGTAACAAGATCTTTTCATGTCAAGGCGGCCAAGCGGATGAAAAAGTTTGCAGATAGGAAGAGGCGAGCTTCTGAGTACCAAGTGGGAGACATGGTCATGGTGAAGCTTCTCCCTCAACAATTCAAAGTGTTCCGGAAGGTGCACAAGGGTCTCATTCGCAAATATGAAGGCCCATACAAGATCGTGGGGAAGGTAGGAAAGGTTTCCTACAAGCTAGATCTATCCCCAAACTCGAAGATTCATCCCATCTTCCATGTTAGTATGCTCAAGCCGTTTCATGAAGACGTGGAAGATCTTGATCGAACTGTCTCAACCAGAGTGCCTCCAATTGTGACAAAGTCATTTGATCGAGAAGTAGAGGAGGTGCTAGCTGATCGGATGGTGCGACGACGAGGGGTACCACCAAGTACCCAATACTTAATCAAATGGAAAGGATTGCCAGAGAGCGAAGCCACATGGGAACCTCAGGAGGATCTTTGGCAATTCGAAGACCAACTACACCGGTACAAAGACAAGTCAGTGACGAGGACGTCACCGGATTAGGTGGGGGAGAGTGTCACGCACCGTAAGGAACACTAGATAATTTTGTGCAAGACACCTTCAAAGAGGTTTCTAGATAATTCAAGATTGTTGTAGATATGTATACATAGATCTAGAATTGTGTAGAGAATTCTAGAGACTCTTTTGTAAATATAAATATCTAGATATTTTGGGAGCAGGTTCTAGAGAACCAATCTCCACCGTTGGATGTATTAAATCTTAGCCGTTCATTAATGATGTGGATGCCTATAAATAGGAGGTGCCACCCTCATTTGTAACCATCGAAAGCAATACAAGTCATTTGCATTCCAGAGCTTTTCTCTCTAATTGTTTACTTCTCTCTCTAAAAGTTTTCTTTACCTTTGTGCTCTTGGCCTACTTGTGAGGGTTCGGCTGACTTAGTCAAGATCAAGGGAGTGATCAAGCTAAGGCCGACACGATTTTGGGAGGACTTTGTCTAAGACCGTGACAACCAGCACCCTAAAATATTAAAAAAATAAATAAAAAAGGCAGAGCTTATATCAAAAACGACACAATTTTTGAGTAGAAGAGAAAAGTGGACTGTCCACTACACTACAGTGGATCGTAGCCACTCCCTATATATTTACTATACTACAAGAGCAAGAAAAGTCAAGAATTATTGTGTCATCTTCAATTTAGTGTAGTTTTATTAGTTGATTCCCCCCCCCCCCCCCCCCCCCCCCCTCTCGTTGTATACTGAACAAAGTCAAGAAAAAAAACCGTAAATTTCTAGCACTCACTGCTTACAAATTTCTCAACCAAGGAAAAGAAATTACTGACCTGATGCATTTATGGGATAATGTCCACGTTGCTCAAAGAGATCCAAGTGTTTGATGAAAGAGAAATACGATGCAGACATTGGCCAAAACGACGCAAGTGGGATATTACTCCTATTTCCAACTTCAACGACCCAAGGGAGAAGAGCATCATGTATGATGAGTGTAGGCGGTGGCTCAAGCCGATGGAGGAGCTGCTCAAACGGAGCTTCCATTTTTGTCATGACAGCTTCCAAAAAGCTGAGAAAGTTAGCGGCGCGGTCCAGCACGGAGGGGATAACATTGGGTATGGTAACGAACTGAAAATTATGAGGTGTGGCTTGGGAGCCGATCAAGCCGAACCATTCTTCAGTGACGACGAAGGTGACGACAATGTTGGGGTTGTTGGAGAGAAGCAAGTTACAGAAGTTGAGGATGGGGTTGATGTGGCCTTGACCTGGGTAGGGCATGGCCACCACGTGGCAGGTGACTGTTGGTGGAACTTCCATGGAAATGAAATGTTGCAGAGAAGTGAGGAAGACGTACGACTGAACTAGGAGAAGATGATGAACAGGAAGCTCTTTTGGCGACAAGCTTTTATCTCTGTGACATGAGAGTACTAAAGTTCTATACGGGTTGGTTGAATCAATAAACCATTGAACTAAGTTTTCTAACTACTCCAATCAAGAGTTTTGGAGGTGTATAATATATATATATCCCCCCATGTGCACTGAAACACGTCATTTTAAGTTAAAAAAATAGCAGTACAGTGCATTGTTAGATTATACTATACGTTTTCGAAAGAATAAGTTATCCTTGTTATAAATCATCAAGTTGGGTATTTGTTATATTTTTCTAAGGGGTTTAAACTTCTCATGTTGCATGATAAGAAGAAGATTATTGCACACATATGAAATGGTGGGACCCACGTCTTTTTATGTTTTTTTTATTTAAAAAAACTTAAGCACGGAAATCGAATTATCTATGACATGAGGATACACTTTTCCTGCAACATGAGAAGTATATTTCCTTTTTCCAAACGCCCAGTAAAAATCCTCATACAATTTTTCTTTCTCACTTCTAGAGATGTAATTCATTGTTTTAAATGTGAAAATTTGATTGCCCCCTATTTTCAAACCAATTAAATGATTTCACCATATTTTCTTAGTTTTGATGATGTAATTAGAAGTTCCTCATAATGAAGCCTGGAATCCGGTCCATAATATATGACACTTCTAGAAAAAAAAAAAGCATTCACCATATTTTCTTAGTTTTGATGATGTAATTAGAAGTTCCTCATAATGAAGCCTGGAATCCGGTCCATAATATATGACACTTCTAGAAAAAAAAAAAAAGGCATGATCTAAAATATAAGTCACTAACAGGATAGTAAATGCTTTTTTTTTTTTTTTTTTTCAGTTTTGTCCTTACGATTATTATTGTTTACTCATTTTATCCACACACTCTCTCTAAAATAACACATAGGGTCCACATTATTTAATAAGGATAAAAGTGGAAAAATATTTCAATTTAATTATGATATTAAATAAGTTGACTGTCACTTTTTTATTTGTGTGAATTAGTTAAAATGCTATATATTATGGATCAGAAAAAATATGATGTATGCATGAATATTATATTTACTCATAGATTGATGTCTTTTTTATTTGAATATTATTTTTTTCAAGATAACCTGCAAATACCCCTTCCGATCTTACATATGAAATACAAATAATATAATTATGTAGATAAAGAAATTAGTTAAAATTGGTGAAATGAAATAGTACATTAATTATTTGTAAAAAGATGTACCTTATGTTTCAACAAAATTATGACTATGCATAAAAAAATAATTGTATCTTATATATCACTTTGGTCTATTATAAGTTTATTTTAACTAATTCTCACATATTAAATATAGATGGTTAAGTCATTAAATATATCTTAAATCTATATATTTTTTTAAATTTTTCCCATATTAAAAAGAATTTCTATTGAAAAAATATGTTAGACATTTCCTTTGACATATTTTCTCATTTAATAAGGGTAAGATTATAATATAGTTATTAAAAACCTTAATTCTCACATATTAGCTATGCGAACTTATATATATGTAGGACACAAAATCTTCAGGAAATACACTTATTGTTATCTTTCTCATTATCTTCTCATCATTTCACATATTTATTTATTTATTATAGATTGTAATTATGAAGGGTATATATTAGATTTTAAGAGTTTAAATTTACTTATTTATGTTTATAAAAATAATTTTATAAAAGATTGAATCTCAACCATATAATATTTCAATCTAACAATAAATATGAGATGAGTTCAAGAAAATGAAAAAGAAAAGAATGCGAGAACTCATTCCAAATCTTCATAAAAAATAACCTAGCTAGGACCAGAGGAAGTATTATTGGTTTTGATGTTTTTGAGGGAAGATTCTTCGCACGCCGGTATTGACCAACCTTATTTTCTTGATGGCTCTCGACGGGTCCCACGTCCTTTAATGATGTTCCCAAATTCAAAGTTTGGCGAAATTTACGATGGGAAATGACAATTGACTAGGAGGACCCATTAAAAGTGGAAATTTAGAGTATGTTTGGTTTGAGGGAAGGGAAGGGGAAGGAACGAGAAAAAAAAAAGAGGGGAAAAAAATTGTATTAAAATTTATTATAGTGGGGCCCACAAAATTTTCTTCCCATTACGTTTTTTTTTCCCCTCCCCTCCCCTCCCACTCCCTCAAACCATGAACACCCTTGACCAAGCTTCATAAGGATTAACAATTTTGCAGATCAAGAGGCCCTTGGTTTGAACTTGGTTGGGCAGGCTTCCTGAAATTAAGGATTAACAATTTCTAAAAATTTAGAAATTATGGACTATTCTTGAAAATTGTTGTTAAGAAAAAAACCACAAAAGCAAAAGCGTGAAAAGAGGACCGAGCGCTCTCTCTCCCGCCGACAATTCTCCACCTTCTCTCTACATCTTCCGCTCACATCGCAACACACCTCTCGCCGGTGGCTTGTGATCCCATCACATGCCGCCGGCGAGTCCTCTCTTTTGTGCCACGACGAGTCCGAGTGGTTGTTGCGTGTCCATATCTACGATCCGTGGTCCCTGGTGTTTTGGAGTCCAGGATCTTGGATCTATGGTCCTCTCCCTCGAGTTACGTCGGACGTGGCCTTCTCTCGTCTTTGGGGCGAGTCCTTCTCTCGTCCTTGTGGCGAGTCTTTTCCCTCTCCTCCTCCGGATCGATCCGTGGAGGTGAAATTTATCTGTTTTTTTGCTACTTTTACGTTGTTCGGGTATTACGGTGGTGTTTTTGTCTTATGAAATAAGCGGATCTGTAAGATCTGCGGTCAAATCCTCTTGGTTGGATGAAATTTGGTTGAACGTTATTAGATCCGATTATCACTTAGTGATTCGGATCGCGTTACGGGGGCGATTTAAAGAGGCGTTGCTTGGTGTGCGGTCATGGTCACGGATTTGTTTCAACAGAGGAGCGAAGTTTTCTTCGGGACATTTTGGGTCTTCTTACGTCGAGGTTGGGTTTATTGTGCTCTTTACCCCAATATGGGGTACTTGTATGTTGCTCTCATTGCGGCTTATCTTTATAAGGAGTGTGTGCCGTTTGGGTGGGTTTTACAACTCTTACCTTCTTCCTTGTCACTTCTAACCCTGGATTTTGAGGAGGATTTGCCTCTACGTCATGATTCTACTTCTACTTCTAAATATTTTATGTACGGTGATTTGGCTATTGTTGTTGTTGTTTTTGGCTTGGTTGTATTTTGTTGTCTTGGATCCGCTTTACTTGTATCCAGATATTGTACCTATTTAAATTATTAATATAAATATCTTTCCGACCAAAAAAAAAAAAAATTGTTGTTAAGGATTTCCTTATTGTAAATATTATCACACGAGGTATCTAAATTTTATTTAAGAACACAAGTAGGCAACTTATCTTTAACAGATGCAACTCTTCTTTAGTAGCTGTGCATAACCTAATCTTTAAATGCTTACAAAACCAAAAAAAAAAAAAAAAAAAATACACACATTTTTACATAGCTGCAGAAAAGTGACATAAAAAATAGTTGCACATCCTAAAGATGAGTTATATCCTCACAAAAACTTGAGTTCTTATTTAGGTACCTTTGGATAATAAATTTTAGGTTAAATTATACAAAAATGCCCCTAAATTTTGGGTCAATAGCCAAATCACCTGCCAAAATTTAGAAGTAGAATGCCCCTAATATTTTATACAAAAATGCCCCTAAAAACACACATTTTATATTATTTACCCCTGATGTTAACTAATCAATATTTTTTAAAATAAATTGTCACATCATATTAACAAATGACATGTGGCATCCTTTATAAATTACTAATTTTATAATTTCCTTAAACTTTGACCAACTATAGATACCCTCTTGAATTTTGATAAGTTATAGATAACCTATTGACACTTCAAAATTTTAATTTAGCTCCCTTCAAATTTTGATTTATAATATCAAACACAATGTCATTAATTTTATCATTTTAATAAATTTATTAATGTTTTTACTATCATTTGTCAATTAAAGTACCTTTTTGGGTATGGTAAAAATTAGAAGAATAATGTTTAAAAATTATAAAAGTTAAAATATCATCATTTGTATAACATTTACTTATTTTCTTATTTTCTTAGGATGATTGAGCATTGTTAGTTTAAATATTACATTTGTGTATGAGGATAGATTTTGCACTCATTATTTCTTTAGTGACAATGCATATTTTGCCTTGAATCCGAGGTTTATAGTTCATTCTTTTTAAGTATTATTCTTATAGTTTTTGCATACAAAAAAGCTACCTTAATTGAAAAATGATAATAAATTTATTAATAAAAATGATAAAAGTAGTGTCTTGGGGTTTAAAATTATTAATAAAAATTCTAAGGAAGTTAAATTTAAATTTTTAAATGTCAAGAAAGTTATTTGTAACTGATCAAAATTTTTAGAGATTATTTGTAAATGGCCAAAGTTAAGGGGGTTTTATGAAATTTGTAATTTAGATAGGATGCCACGTGTCATCTTTTAATTTGACGTGACATGGAAATTTCTGTTAAAAAGATAATGGTCAGTTGAAGGCATGAAGTTAATAATAAAAAATGTCAAGGGTTGAATTTAAATTTTGAAATGTTAGGGATTATATATAATTGACCCAAAGTTCATGGAGTTTTGTGCCTATATTTTATAAATGGGGATTTTTGGTCATTTTAGTGAGATTCTTAAATAGTCAGGATTTAAAAACATAATTACTTAAAAATCCTCAACTTTTAAATTATTTTCACCCAGGTAAGCAGTTTTCTCCATCTCAAGTAATCAATATGGAGATGTCTAAGACTTTGTTTGGTTTGAAGAAATCGGAGGGGAGAGGGAGGATGAAGAGATTTTAGTCCCCTCCCCCCGTTTGGCTGATGATATTTTTTAGGAGGAGAGGGGACATTTTTTTAAATTATCCCATCTCTCCCCTAACAAATGTCACCCCCAAATCAAACGGATTTGAAGGGATTATTAGAATAGGTGCGTCAGTGGACTAAGATGCCCCAAGAATTTTTCTATTTTTCCTAAAATACCCAGGCCCTTTCAAGCACATTATGTACTTTCCCCGCTTATGATCTGTCTCTCTCTCTTTTTTTTTTTTTTTTTTTTTCGCCGATCCTCTCTTTATGATTTTCTCTCACCCTCAATTCAGGTGATCTTGTCCTCCCTCTCTTTACTTTGCCTCGAGATCACCGACGATCATCGACACCATTATATCCACCCACAGCTCCCTGGTTTTGGCGCGACCATCAACACCATTATATCCACCCACGTATTGCTTCTAGTTAAAACCCATTTGCCTGCCCTTATTTTTGGTTTTCAGTACAGGGAGTCGTATAACTTCCATGTAAATGTACTTTGTAGTTATTTCATAACTGACGCAGGTTTCCCTTCCTTCCCATAAATAGTGCATTTAGCCAAAAATAAAGACGTTGATGGTAGGTAAAATTTCGAATCGGTTCCTGGGTATAGCATTAGTTGCATCCTAAAGTATAGGGTCAGATCTTTTTATTGTTATTTTTAAATGAAAAAAATCATTTTTTTAAAAAAATGTTAGTTCGAAGATTATTTTTATTTTAGATTCTTTATCGAATAAAATTATTTTTTTTATAAAAAAGCCAAAAAAACAAATCAGATCTGGGCAATATATATTAAATGTTTATTTTAATTTAAGGCATAGAAATGTTATTTATAATTAAATGTTATTATACATTTAATAAAGTTTAGTAAAAATCACTTATAACATAAGTAAAACTATCCATATGAAAATAATTTCCCTCTTCTCTTGAACTAAACAAGGTAACATTAAAATCACTCTTATAATATAAGGGTAAAGTTGTCAATGTAATAAAAAATTTCCTCCCCTTCCCTCCTGAATCAAACAAGGTAACATTAAAATCTCTTTCTTCCCCTTCCTTCTGATAAATCCAAACAGGGTAATATTAAAATCTCTTTTATCCCTTCCCCTCCATTAAAATCCCCCATTCTCCTTCCCTCCATCGAACCAAACAGACCCTAAGGGCTTATTTGGTTTGGTAGGAAGGGAGGGAAAGGGATGGAGTTTGCTTCCCTCCCCACCCTTTGATTGATTGGCACTAGAAAAATTGGAGGGGAGGGAAAATTTCTTAACCCCACCCCTTCCCTTATAACCCTCCCCTCCAAAAATGAGGGAATTGGGAGGGAGGGGTAATATTTTGTCTTGTGCTGCCCACTTTGCTCATGAATATTTTTAATATCTTGAAAATGCCCTTTTGTCTCTCTTCCTCCATACGCTCCTTCACCCCTTTGCCTCTGAACCCTAGCCACCATCATCCCCATCCTCTGACCAGCGACCTCATAGCTGGGAGCTTGTGACCATCTCCCCCACTCACCTCAACAGCAACGTCTTTCTTTTTCTGTTTGAAATCATTTGAGATCCAAAATAACTTGCAACAAAAAATCTTTTTGTGCTTCAAAGAGATGCAAAAGTCCGATGATGTGAGACTAGAGGCCTCCAACAAAAATAGGAGCAAAACCACTCTCATCTCACTACCATTCATTGAATATCCAATACTAATCTTAAAAAAAAGTTTCAATAGCATCTCTCTAGCTCTAGTTTTCCCAATCAATTCATGGTGGGGTGGGTGCGGTGGAATTATATTTATAAATACTATTATATATATCATGTTTATAATATTCATAATTATTATATATTATAAGTTAAATTATTATATTTTTATAGCTATAGTATTTATAATTATTGTTTGTTACGATAATATTTATAATTATTATGTATAGATTTTAAGTATAATTGTAAAATATAATTTTTGATATATATAAATATAATTATAGTTATAATTATTGTATATTATATATTAGCTGTCAAGGATAAAGTTGTTCATTTGAAAATATTTTCCTTCCCCTTGAACCCCTCCCTCTCCTTCCCTTTCATCAATCCAAATGAGGTGATATTAAAATCCCTCCCATCCCCTCCCCTCCCCCCATTAAAATCTCTCCCCTCCCTTCGGTTAGTTCTCTATGTGTTTTGATGATAACGACAATTGTAAACTCAAGATTGAAGTTTGTTTAAGTAAGTTGAAAAACTTACTGTCAAAGACAAACTCGAGTTTGGGATTCGAAACTCGAGTTTGGACTTGACAGAGAGTAGCTCATTTTATGAACCAAGCCAAAACTCCAGTTTGTGGCATACAGAGAGCCTTAAAGTTTTTCAAGTTAAAGACAAACTCGAGTTTGTAATTGGAAACTCGAGTTTGGTCAAGACAGAGAGCTATCAAGTTTTTGAACTAAGTCAAACTCCAGTTCCCATTTGGAAACTCCAGTTTATGTTTAACAGAGAGCTCTCACACTTTCCAAGCTTTGTTGGAAACTCGAGTTTTCTGTTGTCAACTCGAGTTTGTAACAAACAGAGAGCTATGCTCAATTTTGAACTTGAGAAAACTCCAATTTTGTTTTATAAACTCCAGTTTGCATTTGACAGAAAGTTTTGAAAGTTTTCTCTCTTTTGAGGAAACTCGAGTTTGGTTTTGCAAACTCGAGTTTGGATCATACAGAGAGCATTCCATATTTTTGAAGTTTTGAAAACTCCAGTTTACCTTTGCAAAATCTAGTTTTCTCCATACAAAGAGTTTTCCATTTTTCCAAACATTTATGGAAACTCAAGTTTGGACCAAGCAGAGAGCTTTGCTCTATTTTATGTTTTTGAAAACTCCAGTCTAGATTTAAAAACTCCGGTTTTGAGCTTTTGGACTTAAACATATCTTTCATCATAAAAGTCCAAAACTCGAGTTAGTCACTAATGAACTCGAGTTTGGCCTCTATTCAAAATGCCATTCAAAGTTTAAATCGCGACATTCTTCTCTAGATGAAGTAAACTCAAGTTTAGTTTTCTAAACTCCAGTTTAGCTTCTGAAACAAAGTTACAAACTCCAGTTTGTAAGAACAAACTCGAGTTTGTGTCACTCAGTTTGAAAATCAAATTGGACGAATTTGTGAAATCTTCATGTTTGATCTAGATACTTCTTATCATCACTCATTACTATTCCTAACTATGTTTAATCAGTTTGTTAGTGAGTTTCATATGGTTTAAAGAATATTAAATGAAGATTTAGCTTAAAGCAAAAAGTGACATCAATGCATTTATTGCAAAGTCCAGAAAACTTACATCCTTTTGGACAATCATTCTACACACTTTGCAAAGGGATTAATGTTTTCTTTCCCTATCCAGTAGCTGCTCCTCCAACAGATTAAATTCAAAGGAAGTCAACCCTAATCCTCTAAGCAACTGGATTAATTGAAGAGTAAAGAGAGAAGAGACCAAAGTGTTCCTAATCAACTCAACAATGTGTCCAACGGCTACATTGATCAATCCAACAGTATTTTAATGCTCTCTTCATATATATAGAGCTGCATTCAAGTCTTCTCAACAACCAATCTGAGAAAACGAAAATCATTCAAGTTTCCAACTACTCATTTAGTTTTCTACTGTAAAGTATCTTTTGATACATTTTGTACTTCAGTGATTATATTATCTGCTCTTTGAGAGAGTTTCATTTATTGTAAGAATCTCAAGTCGTGGGACTTGAAGATTGGGAATATCAGATTACAACTTGTATGGGGGAGTGTATTCTAGTGAGAGGATAACTTCAAGTACAGAGTGTGTAATTGATTATAAGTGATAGTGAAAATCCCAGAGTGTCTGGGGACTGGACGTAGGTCAAAAGGTTAGACCGAACCAGTATAAATCTTGTTGTGTCTTGCTTCTTCTTCCCTTACTCTATTCTGTGTTCAAGTTTCAAAGCACTTTGATTTGTTTAAAAAAAATCCCCAATTCACCCCCCCTCTTGGTGATTTTTTCCACTTTCATTTGGTATCAGAGCAATGTCTTCTCTAAAGAGCTTAACATCTTGAGAAGGATCAATATGGACGGTATTCTACTGATGGAGCTTCGATCAACAGACCACCGAGTTTCAATGGAGAGCACTACTCCTTTTGGAAAGCCAAATTCAAAGTCTTTGTGTTGGCTTTTGAATATGGCCTTTGGAGGGTGTTCGAGAGAGGAGACTATGCTCCTTCATCAATTCAAGATGGTGTTAGAACTCTAAAGCTTAAGGAAGAATATGATGAAAATGACAAAAAGCTAGTCACTCTCAACAGTAAAGCTGTTCTCATGTTGCAAAGTGCTCTAAGTCAACAAGAGTATTTTGTGTTGGAGATAGCTTATGAAGGAACAATGGGAATCAAGGAGAATAGAGTCAATACCCTCATGACAGAGTACGATCTTCTTCGTATGAAGTCTGAGGAATCCATTGATGAATTCCAACTTAGATTCACTCATCTGATCAACCAACTTGTTGCATTGGGAAAAGTTTTTGAACAACCTGTTCAAGTTAGAAATATCTTGAACATTCTCAGCAAGGAATGGGAAGCCAAGGTTACCGCAATCGAAGAGGCTCGTGGAGAGTCAATGGCTTCTGTGGCAGCTTTGTTTGGCAGCTTGTCTGAGTATGAAGGCAATATCAAGTTTAGAAAGGGACTTGATGAGATCAATGGCAAGAAGAAAGGGATTGCTCTCAAAGTTGTCAAAGAAGCAAAAGAATCAGATGAAGAAGAAGAAGAAGAAGACGAAGATGAAGAGTTAGGCATGATGGTCTGGAGATTTAAGAAATTCTACAAGAAAGACCAAGGATACAAGAAGTTTCACAAGGGTAGCTCCAACTTTGAGGCAAAGAAGCCAATCATTTGCTACGAATGTGAAAAGTCTGGCCACATCAAGTCAGAATGCCCCCAGCTGAAGAACAAAGACAAAGAGAAGAATAAATTCAATAAGTTCAAGAAGAAAGCTTATGTCTCAGCAATATGAGGAGACAGGTCATCCGATGAAGATGAAGCTGAAGAAGAGGATAAAGCCAACATATGCCTTGTGGCTCAAGAAGAAGAGCAATATGAAAACATTGATGAGGTATATGACTCGCAACCTACATATGATGAATTATTCGCTGAGTATAATGTTTTACAATCTGAATTTGAAAAGGTTGCTGAAATGAAATTCAAAATGGATTCGACCGCGGAAACGTTCCGATGTTATTAATTTTTCATAAGGATATTGAATAGTTACAGGTAAACGATTTGCGTGGGCTAAGGTAATCATGAAACTTTGACCAATGTATCTTGCAACTCGATTGTTTGTTGACCATAATTCATGAACCCAGTTACCATAAGGAACATATCGTGAATATCTATGAATATTTTTGTTTTGTTTCTTTATCTTGTTTGAGACAAGTTATGAATATTGAATATCAATCTTTTACGGTGAAAATAGTCGAAACGAAGTTGTTAATAATAGATTACCCGAGAGAAATAGGTAAAAGAAATTTCCATCCAGATTTAATAATTGATCCATTCTTAGCCTAGGCAAAGTCCATCTTGTTGTGATAGAAATGAACAAGAACAAATAAGTTTTAGCTAATGTAATAAAGATACCAATTGTAGTTCCAAAAACTCCACATGTTTTATTTATTTCAAAAAGCTCGAAACAAATATGTACGGAATAGAGATATTCCAACCGCCCAAGTAAAGAACTGTTACAAATAATGAAGAAACTAATAAGTTTAAATAGGAAGCAACGTAAAATAAACCAAATTTTATACCCGAATATTCGGTTTGATAACTGCTACTAATTCTTCTTCTCGCGTTTCGGTAAATCAAAAGGTAATCTTTCACATTCCGCTAGGGAAGAAATTAGAAAAATGATAAAACCTATAGGTTGACGCCATAAATTCCATCCCCAAAAACCATATTTTGATTGCGCGTCAACTATATCAACCGTACTTAAACCGTTAGATAATCCTAGTCGGTGATAACATTAATGTTCCCATCGCTATTACGTAACCGTACATGAGATTTTCACCTCATACGGCTCCTCGAAGGTCATAAATAAATCTAAGGGACCGGGCCGGTTATTTATCTTGATATATCCCTAGGATAGATAGGATTCAAATCCATTGGACGGTCCGAATTAGACCAATTGAATTTCATCTGTTATAATAATAAATACAAAAAAGGTACTTCCGAATTGATCTCATCCCTTAATAATTTGAATTTGTTGAGTAATAATTGAACTCTTCAATTCAATAAAATACTCCTTTAGAATTCTCAATAACCCGTCGTTTTTTTTTTAGAAAAAAAATTCGACATTAGTTTATGAATTATGACATAAATTGTATTTCCATGAATATGGATATAATAAAGAATCAAAAGGGATCCCTCTTTTTTTTTTTATGGTATTCTATTCTTTTTTTTTTTTTCGTTCCTATTCTTCTTTTTTTTATGTGCAAAACAAAAAGGGACTTAAAAAAAAATTAAAGGATTATTTCGTTTCGATAGTTATTTATTTAATGAGTGGATAGGAGCATACACGGATCGGAATTGTGGGGAGATCGCCCTGATTTTTTCTACCAACTTAAAGCCCCAATTTGTATGCTTTTTATATTATGTGGAAATGCTCTTTTGGAGAATTTACATAATCTCCATTACTAATCCCTTGTGTATCTTGGTGTTTCTAACCATCCACACATTTTTTATCAATCTCCCCTTATGGTAATAGATGTATGGTAATTCATACAAACGATAGTGAAAACTCAATAAGGTTGGTCTTTTGAGCCCGCTTCAAAACAAAGGATGACTAATCAACCAATTTTGGGGTAAACGCTTTCTTCCGTTTATAATTTTTTTTTTCACTTAATTCTTATACATAGAAAATGAGACTCAATATAAATATATAGCTTTGAAAAAGAAGAACATAGTTCTTGACCAGCAAGTTAAAAATACTTCTTGTGAAAACATTGTTTGTGAAGAATGCCTTGATTTAGAGAAAAAGAATTTGTATATCACAAAAACGCTTGAGAAATTCACTCAAGGTAGTGAAATGCTCAATGTTATTTTAAAACAGCAAAGGTTTACAAATGACAGATCAGGAATTGGTTATAAACCTGATTTTGATAAGAAGAAAGGCAAAAAGAAATTTGGAGAAAAATCTTATATGAACTATTTTTAAAAAACTGTACATTCTTCAAATCCTTTTGCTCATTGCAATCGTAAAGGTTATACTACTTCTTCCTATTTTCATAAAAGGAAATAAAGAGTAAACCTGTAGGAAATTATCAATGGGTGCCTAAGGGATCCTACAAGGTTCCTAAGACACAAACTACACTTGAGACCATTTTGAGTGTGGTAAGTGCAGAGCACTCTGAGAAGATACAATAGTGTTGCTAGAGATGAGACATACTAGAACATTATTTGTTTGATTTAGACATATAGGAACAAAATTTAGTGAGAATCTCTGTTCATTTGAAAAATTATGAATTTATTATTTATAAATCCGATCACTTGCTTATGAAGTTAATTACTATCATTTTTGAAAAGTACAAGAAAATTTGATTTTAAAGTTATCCATATCTCAATTAATATCTAATTGTCATCAAAAGTTGAAACAAGAGTTATTGTCATATTAGTATCCCAATTAATAAACTAATTGATAATGTTCCATAAACTTCCTTTTATATATGTCCAAAAATCTATATTGCATTTGAAAAATAATAAATACATTTTTATAAGGTCTATTTGGTCGCTCATGCGATAGTTAATATCATTTATGAAAGTCAAAAGTCGATTGATTTTTAAAGTGAACAATATTATTTTGAAATATTTTAAATTTCTCGATTAATACCCTAATTGTAATAATTGCGGTATCAATATTCCTACTATTAATCAATATTAAAAAAATTTCATCTTCTATATAATATCCCAAAATATATACAAGGGCTAAATGTATTAGATAGATAATGGTAACATATCTATTGTCTCGGGTATGGGCAAAAGTGGATTTTATGAAAATTACAAGGCACTTAAGGGTAAATTTGGAAATTATGCCAAAAAATTTAGGAAAAATTCTCGAAGACAGAGGAAGGTAGAAAATAATTTTCCAAACCATACTTGAGGCTTGATTGAGGTATAAATGAGAAAGTTGCCTTAAAAAGGAATTTTAAAGAATTATTAGAATTTTGGTTAATGAAAAGGATAATTAGCAAAAATTAGTTATGAAAAATATTAAGAGGCCTCAAATAATTGGAAAAAAGTGGGGAGTAATTATTTGAGGATTGGATTGAATTAACTAATCCAAAAGTTACTTCTTAGATAATGAAATTGTTAAAATCCATATTTATTATTGGGCCATGAAAATAAATATTTTCCTCATAAAACCCAAACCTTATGTGGAACATTTTGATGGGAGAAATTGTGAAATTAATGAAGGAAATGGAATATGTGGAACATTTTGATTGGTTGAATTGTGAAATCATGAAATGTGATTGAATCTTTGATTTTTAAACACAATTCTCCTTCTTTCCTTTTGAATATTTCTTCTGGACCAAGGAAGGCAGGGAAGAGACAAAACTTTCATGGGTGGTTCTTGCAAGTAGAGAGAGAAAGAGGTATAAAGCCACTTTTACCACCAAAACCACATTTCTAGCTCAAAGTGCCTTCATAAATCTTGTTACTCTTATCAAGAGCAATATTCCTATGGTTTTAGTTTCTTGAGAAGAGGAGTTGGGTGCAGCTCAAGAAGTGTAGAAGTTGGAGGAATCAAGAGAAAGTAATAGCAAAGGAAAGAGGTAAGCATAAGCTTTGATTTGAACTATGTATCTTGGAATTTGATTAAGTTGTCATGATGATGAAATTCTATCCTGTATTTGCAAAGAGAAAACCTTGGGGTTTTAATGATGTTGAGAACATGAAAATGATGCTAAAAGAGGTTTAAATATGGTAGAATGAAAGTTTAGCAAGTTTTGTGAGAGGATTAGTAGTTAATGGAATGGAAGTTGCAAAATCACTTGTTTTCCCCAATAATATATTTCGGTCAATATAGGTCAAGGGGAAGAATGATATTTTTTCTATTTTTGAGGTTTCCAATGGATTCTTTGGGTAAAATTGTGTAGAGGTAGGTTGTTAGTATGATTTTAGAAAGAATGGATTTGAAATTCAAAAGTTAGTATAATGCTGCCAACTAAGGTTCCTGTGTGGCCGTTTGGTTGTGCTGTGTTTTTGGGTACATGAATATTGTCCAATGGCTATTATGTTTTCCACAATAAAGGTAGACTTGTCAAGCTTTAATTTGATAGGTCATTTGCTTAATTTGGTTTGTACACGTGGAGATATGAATTTTTAAAAATGACCTATAATTCTGGAATGAAATTTGGACAGAGGACACTATTTTATTGCGTTGGGAATGGTTTTCATGTGAATAGCTACTGGAACTATTTTCTCTTGAAACTAGACTTAATAAGGAGTCCATAGGCTTTGGAATCACCTCATTTGGATATTTGTGCTAAGAGATATGATTTTTCAAAGTTTCGGCACAAATTCTAGAAAATTAGGGCAAATGTGTGAAAACAAAGGAAACTGTGGAATCTTGGACACAGATTAAGTTTAGCAATTTCATGTTTAGATATGTTACACTAGATAATATTTGAAATGTCTAGAGTCTAATATTGTCCATTGTCCAAAATGTGTTCTTATAGGAACCCATAATTCCCGGAACACGTGAGGTTCACGAAATCTACTTGGATAAAGCAATAAGGTAGTAACTCTAATCTCACATTCTTTGTATAGACGTATATGTCTGTTTGAATCATATATGTGAATTTTCCGGTGGTAAGACTAGGTGTAAGGCCTATTAGATCGGTGGTCCTTAGGTGGCTAACCTAGTTGCATTCAGGCTACTTGGGGCATTATCGATTGAGAACACTAGTAGATTCCATATAGGACTCTTGGTAGTTCCCAGTCAATGATTCCTAGTTGGGTCTCCCAATTGAGAACTCCAATGTATAGGAGGACTCTTAGTACATGCCAATTCATTATACCCGATTGAGAACTCTGACGTACAGGAGGACTCTCGGTACATGCCAATTTGTTATACTCGATTGAGAACTCCGATGTACAAGAGGACTCTCGGTGCATGCCAACTGGTTATACCTAGCACTATGGTTATGTGATATGTATATGCTGGTTTGACTGCATATGATATGATTTCTGAATGCTATACATGATGTTGTTTATGATTAATTCTCATATATTATTTATTCTTTGCATGTGAGATTAATCTGTTACTCTGGGATCCTTCTGGATTCCAGCCCCCGTAATTACCTATGAACTCTCAGACATACCTAGAGAGGTTAGACATGGTCAAAGTGGCAGGCAAAGCTCCAAAGGAGAGTCAACAGACGTAAAGGAAGATCATGACGTGAAGGTAATTATTGAGTGAATCGAATAGGATTTGGGTTTCAAAATGTTATATAAAGTATTATGAGAAGCTTAGTAGAAGATTATGGTAGTGGACCGAACATAAATCCACCAGCCCAAACAAGATGTCCAAATAAGAACATCCATGCCCAAATTGATAAACTATTCATACCAAAAGGGGTCATGTCCATCGATAAATTGTGATAAGTTAAACCATAGATAATCTCTTAAACATACAATGAAATAGGTAGAAGATTCATTAAACTGTGAAACGTTACCTTGCCACAATGTAATGTGCTTCCAACACCAACAAAAAGTAGCCCATCCAATGGTATTTAATATCAAAAAACAACCAAATAAAATGTGTCCTGAGTCAAAATATCAGAAGTACCACCTTGTCCTAAAATATCACAACAAAAACTACAACAAAAAATCATTTTCTTTGGTATTAACTTGGAACCACATTTTACAAAAAGATAGAATTTTTAGAAGAGGGCTAGCATAGTGGGTTAAAGAGTTGACAAATGAGAGGAATTAATTATAGAACCATGAAAATATAAATTACTTGAGTATGTTAGGAATGAGAAATGAGAGGCAAAGTAAAGGATACATTGGTAATGTGTGAAATTTTAGTGAGTCAAAAGTGATAGCCAATACTAGTATGAATAAAGTTAAAAGCATGACAAGATAAATAGATTGATAAATAAATAAATAATGTAATGTAAAAGTGAAGATGTATGGTGTGCATATTACGATACATCATACTAAATTACATGCATGCATAAGTACTACTCAGTCTTCGTTAAACCCGATTTGAGATTTGATTACCATCAACTTAGAGTACACATCTCTAAGACCATGTTGCGCAAAGATAAACAAGGCCTTTAGATCCTATGTGAATAAGTCATGACAATTTATATCAAGAAGATCCCCATAACCCTTCATGTGAATAGACGAGCATGAAGTGGTAACCCAAGAATTTGAGAAGGAGTTGAAATACCTAATGGATCAGTAGAAGTTGAGTAACTGATGAGGTACAGGAATAGAATTCCTAAGAGAGTACAATTTGGAGTCAAAACACAATTTAAGGAAGGAAAAGGAGGTTGGCGAGGCCTTGAGCATAGAGAAAGTTCCAACACTTTACGTTGTGCTCTTATAAGAATGACAATTGGACAGATAAAAAATATAGACCGGAAAGGGTGCAAGACCATCAAGTTGTAATGTGTACAAACAAAAAGTGAAATCCTTAAAGAACTCGAATGATGAATATGTTAGTATTTAGGTGTCCTAGAGACAATCTGTAAGAACATATCAACACCATTTCTACGTTGTAGTATTTCATTATTAATAAATAAGCACATTTTATCTTTATCATATTTATGTCTCGCTTTTTATTTTAAGGTAAATATGTCTTTGAAGATAAAATCCCTAGGAACAAAGCATGTGTTAATCTTGAGGATCAATGATAGAGATCATGATCATGAGGACTCGAGAACACTGGATATTTATTGCCTAAAACTTGTTCCTAGTCTTGAATTACCAAGAAAGGGCATTGATGATCTCAATAAGACTAGTACAACATCATCTACATGTATAAGATACAAGATAGGGACCTCTTGGAATACAGGCATGATGATGTCTTAGCTGATGTCATGGGTAAATCTGTTGGAGAACAAATAGCACTGAATAGACCCATCGAGAGACTCCACAAATATTCATTGTAGAGAGTATTATTGGATATGTAAAGTTTCTCATCATTTGGTAGTGCAGATCGTCCTAGACTTAAGGATGTCATCGAACACTATGTCCTAGGGTTATACTTTGACTGTACAACTCTATCCGCCTCGAAAAGGGGAGAAAAGTGTACTCTTGGGTATAACTCGAATACATGAGTATAGATGGACATGCCAAGAGGACTCACAATCCCTTGCAAGTGATTAGTCATTCATAAGACTGGTAGAGCTTAGATAGCTTCTAATTAACTTGGGAGTCTGTGCGTACAACAAGTGATCATGAAGAGTTATGATCTGTCATAGAGTTAATATAAGAATATTCCTAGTTCTGTGAATTAGCCACATTTAGTCAATTAAGAGAGATGATACTCTATCTTTGCTCTCGACTAAATGTGAATGACAATGTGAGGAATGATGCCTACACGGTATCCAAATATGAAAGGTAGATCACTTGATCAACTCAATTAGTTTTGGGACCGCAGAGCATTGCTAGCGTCTTATGGGTCATTAAATAAATTGGGCCTATTAAAAGAGTTTTAATTGGGCCTAATGGGTCATAGACATAGGTTATTCCCAATTTCTTAAAATTAGCAAACTTGGGCCAATAATTGTTATTGGGCTTTATTAAGAGTAAAGATGTAATTAGGTTGGAGTTGGACTCCAAGCCCAACAAGGAGAAAATGACGTTATATATGTTGTCCCTAGTGGGAAATCAGTTTCTCCACAAAAGGGCCCAAATGTATTGGAAGACCCAATAGGGTCTTAGGCCAAGTTGAATTTGGAATTGGAATTTCGAATTTAAGTTTGAAATTTAAATTTGAATTCAAGATGTTAGGTTATAAAAGATAATTCTAAATTTTCATATATATATATATATATATATATATATATAAAGATCCAGATTGGATGAAGGTAGGAGAGATAATAAATAAAGATTGAATTAAAAATGACTTTGAATTTTAGTTTAAGATATGAATGTGATCCATCATCTTAAATTTTTATTCAATCAATCAATCAAGATATGGATGTGATCCATCATTTTAAATGATTGATTCAATCAATCAATCAAGATATGAATGTGATTCATCATCTTAAATTCAATCAATCAATCAAGATATGAATTTTATTCATTATGATTTGGATTTTCAAATTTTTAGCTTGGATTGAGCCTTTCTTATAAGCACTAAAATTATAATTAAACTCTTATAAAGTGCTGATTTTTGATTGCTCCTTTTCTTGTACGTTTTTCTAGAGAGAAAAACAAGACGCCAATTTGATTGGTGTGTGCCGCCAATTCAAGAAAAGGGAAGTTATCAATCTTGTTCATCCTATCTTCAACCTAATTCTCAGAAACCACCATCTTCTTAAAAAGAGGAAAGACCCAAGGAAACGAAACTCAACTTGCCATCGCCTAGCAAGCATCCAAAGAGTGGGAGGTATCAAGAGAAAGAGTTCTCATTGCAATCGGGGGATAGCGTGTGGATCAAAGTTAGAAGACATCAACAACATTGGAGTCTTTGAGTGATATAAGGTAATCCTAATCTCTAATAGTCGTTTTATCAAGTAATCCTAATCCCCA
The DNA here is from genome assembly GCA_019022615.1 of Acacia melanoxylon. Taxonomy (NCBI): domain Eukaryota; kingdom Viridiplantae; phylum Streptophyta; class Magnoliopsida; order Fabales; family Fabaceae; genus Acacia; species Acacia melanoxylon. The sequence goes on from JAFJYJ010000002.1 coordinate 3,993,028, forward strand.
ATAGCTGTTTTAACGAGTAATCCTAAAACTCATGATTATCATAAATTGTTATGCGTCGTTCTCATGAGTATCGTAAAAAGTTACAGATTAATGAATAATAACTAATTAGCGTAATGAGTTAATGTTAATAATTCATGAGGAACGTAATGAGCTACGGATTTCCACAATGACTAAACTAAATTCTCTTTTTTCAACCTCATGAAACTTTGTATGAAAGTCGCGCAATAGGCAAATGTAACCAACACTAATACCTTAGACATATGTAGAGGTTGAATAAGTAGAGACCATTATTTGTGTTAGACCTGGCTATCACCCAAGAAGGGGTGAATTGGGTGTCTGATAAAACTTTGGATAACTTTGAAAATCTTTTCGTAACTTACTGAAAACAGTTCGTATGATAGTAATACTTTATAAAGTGATAGTCAGTCATTCAGACATATATGCTGGAAATATAAGAGTTTAGGGAAGAGTTTATCCTGGTTCGGCCCAATCCTTGACCTACGTCCAGTTCTCAAGCTCCACTTGAGATTTTCAATCCACTATCTTCTTGTTTAATCCAGGCACAAGAGAAGCCAATACAACTTGATTACATGCTCTGTACTCGAAGTAATCCTCTCACTAGGATTCACCCCCTACAAACTGTAATCAATACACCCACTTGATTACACACTCTGTACTCGAAGTAATCCTCTCACTAGGATTCACTCCCCCTTACAAGCTGTAATCAATATAATGGTTTCCCACTCAGGATCACCCAATCTCGAGTAACTCTTAGATAAAATGTTTACAATATATCTTCTCTCTTGGAAGTGAATGAATAAACACTAAAGTACAATACCAATCATTTCACTCTCTAAGATGAGCTATATATGCATTGAGAACAGAGAGCGGATGAGATAAATGTTGGATTCAGAATGTCAGCATTTCAACAGTATACGCTCTGGTGTCTCTATCTTGGATGCTTCTTCTTTTATAATTGATCGTCATTAATGACCGTTGAGAAGCTTTGATTATAGTCGCTGAGTCCCTTCGAACTTCTGTTAGGCACAAATGAAATTTGTTGAGTTTAATCGACCGTTGCTTCATTAAACGCGGTTGCCGTCGATTGTACTTGTGTAGAAGTTGACTCAAAATAATTTCCGGAATAAGTACGCCTCGAAGGATTGTATTCATTTGCTCAGAGCGTTCATTCCATTTGTAGACTTTGTTTACGACAAGCATTAAATGCTATTGACACGTCGATCTTTTCGGTTAATCACAACTTAAGCATTTGTTAATCAACTGAAAGTTACTCAAAAAGATGATTAGAAATGATAAAAATGAGTTTGAATGAGATTAACAATAAATAGATAATGACCCATAATGATTAGAATTGAGATTAACGATTTAGCAAAGTGTCCTGGAATTCTGAAGATACTTACTCGAGTAGCATTCTAAATTACTTGAGAAATATCACATATTTTCATAATAAAATCCCAATGGAAAGATACTACTTTAGTAACAACATTTGTTACTTGAGTAATATCGAATGTATTCAAAAAATAGAAGCCTCTGTAGCATGTAGCAAAATTACTTGTGAAGCATATATTTATTACTTGAGTAAGGTTCGAAAGTAATATCGCATATTTTCAAGTCAAAATTCCACTGGACTGATATTACTTGAGTAACAAGATTTGTTACTTGAGTAATATCCCAAGCGTTTAAAATAATAATCTCTGTAGCGAAATTACTTACGAAGCATACATATGTTACTTGAGTAAGGTTTGAAAGTAATATCAAATAGTTATTTGAAAATGAGTGACTGTATATCAAAATTACTTGAGTAACATCTTATGTTACTTGAGTAATATCTGAATATTACTTGAGTAACGTTTTGTGTCACTTGAGTAATTTCGAAAGGCTTCTCGCGAAAGTAATATCTTGAACCAAAAATTACTTGCGTAATATCCAAATATTACTTGAGTAACAATATTTATTACTTGAGAAATTTTGTGTCAGTTAAGAAAAATTGTTCCATTAGCGACATTACTTGAGTAATTAATTAAACTAGCTCGAGTAACTATATTTGACAACCTCTGAACTTACCTTTAGAGTCGACATTACTTCGAGTAATACCAAGAATTGCTTGAGTAATTTTCTACTGATTTCCCCAAACTATATATTGCATTTCTGTCAACACTCAACAGTTTCATTAGATGATAATTACTTGAGTAAGTAAAGGGGGGTGAATTGGGGATTTTAAAAATTCTTTCAGAAGTGCTCTGTTTTTCAAACACTAAAACAGAGCAGAACAAAGGATAGAGAAGAATAGCAAGACACAAGAGATTTATACTGGTTCGGTCCAATATCTTGACCTACGTCCAGTCCCGCACACTCGGGATTTTACTATCACGATTGATTACACACTCGTACTCAAGAGTAATTCTCTCACTAGAACTTACTCCCCCTTACAAGTTGCAATCAATGAACCCAATCACCAAGTCCCCTGACTTGTGATTCCTTACAATAAATGATTTACAATTGAGAAACTCTCTCTAAGAGTGGATAATGATAAACACTGAAGCTTAATGTATCAACAGATACTTTACACAAGAAAACTCAAGAGTAGTTGGAAACTTGAATGATTTTCGTTTTCTGTTGTCTTGGTTGTTGAGAAGAATTGAATGCAGCTCTATTTATACTAAGAGTGCATTAGATGATCGTTGTAATTCCTAATGTAACCGTTGGAGATATTCTGGAAGGATTAGGATGTGTTTTGGTCTTCTTCTCTCTCTACTCTTCACTTAATCCAGTTGTACAGAAGTTTAGAGTTGACTTCTTGAATATTAATCCGTTGGAATAGCATCTACTGGATGTGGAAGGAAGACATTAATCCTTTGCAAGCGTGTGCAGAAGGATTACCCAAAAGTATGCAACTTTCTGGGTTTAGCATTTAATGTTCTGACATGCTTTTTGCTTTTGCTTTAAACCTTCAATAAATATTCTCTAATTCATCTGAAACTCACTAACAAAGTGGTTAAACATAGCTGGGAATATCAGAGAATAATAATGACAAGTATTAAGATCAAATAAAGACGTTTTCACAAATTCGTTCAACTTTATTTTCAAACTCCGCGACCAATACTCGAGTATGTCACTGTGCACTAATATGAATACTTGAGTATACATGTCAATACTTGAGTATTCTTCTTCCAGAGAAGCACTTCATGTTTTGAGCTTTGGACAATTTCTTTGAATAAGAGCAATACTTGAGTATTCAAATCCAATACTCGAGTTTTGAACTTTTTATGTGAAAATGAGTTTAAGTCCAAAACCTCAATACTTGAGTATTCAATTCAATACTTGAGTTTTCAAAATGTAAAAAAAAGCTCTCTGTATGCCCAATACTCGAGTAATCAAATTACTTGAAAAACTTTGTGAAATCTCTTCCAACTCTATACTTGAGTATTCTCTTTAATACTTGAGTATTCAAGTCACTTGAGAATAGCAAAGATTTCTGTATCCCCAATACTCGAGTTTCCAAGTCAATACTCAAGTATTCAGATATTTCCAAAAACTTTGAAAAGTTTCTGCCAAATCAATACTTGAGTATTCACAAACATGTGTAAAGTTTGAAAACTTTTTGATAACCCAATACTCGAGTATTGGAACTCATACTCGAGTGAACATGTTGGAATACTTTGGTGACTCTCTGTATGACCAATACTCGAGTATCCAAATGGATACTTGAGTATTGACAATTTTGCCTTTTAGTGAAAGAGTCTCTGTATGGTCAATACTCGAGTATTCATACCAATACTCGAGTTTGGCTCATAGCGAAAAACTTGGAATGCTCTCTGTAAGTTCAATACTTGAGTATTCAGATGAATACTCGAGTATTGCTTATCTTTATGAGAAAGGGCCATTCTCTATCAACTCAATACTCGAGTATTGAAACCAATACTCAAGTTTGGCTTTGACAGTAAGTTTTTCAACTTAGCAAAGACAAACCTTGACTTGTGTTTACAATTGTCAGTTATCATTGATACTTGAATATTTTATACGCTTCTTTTTATCTCTTGATTAATAATTTAGGACTCTTTAGTTAATAAATCATGGCTTTTATACTTATTTGGGCTTTGGGCCTTTGATTATATTTTAGCCATTTTTAATAGTAAAATTCTAGTTTTATATTGCTTCACTATTCCTACCATAACTCTTGAACCAAACATCGGATTTGCCTCATTTTTGTTTCATATTTTAGATGATTCAGAGATCTACAATTGTTATGAAGACATGAAGGGAAAATTCAGACAAATGGGCAGTCGATTTTGGAGCCGAAGTCGGATTTTTAATTGGGCTCGAATTTGTAATTAAAGCCCATTTTTTATTATTTTCTGTTTTGGGCCTGAATTGTGGATTGGAGACCCATTTCATTTTTCCATTTTAGGTTAAGTGAGGCAGCAGCCACAAACAGATTTTCATTCACGTTTTTACTCAGTTTTGGATTAAAATACAAAAGTTTCATTTTCTCTCAACTGTTCTTCATATGTTCATCGTGTTCTTCGTGTTCATGATGAACTTCTTCATCTCTTTCCCATTTTCGTTCTGCATAGCTATGATAGGCTAGGCTTCTGTGATTGACCCATGGATTGAGGGTTCTACGAATCCAGAGGGCACGCGCTTAAATCGGTAACGTAATTCGTTTCTGTTTATTTTAATCGGATCCGATTATAATTGCGGGTTAGGTATTAGATTTAATACCTAGATTGATATCCCAAGGACATAGGTCAGACTGGGTTCATAGAGAACATTGTGCGATCGCACAGCGAGCTCGCCACGTGTTCGATCAAATGCTAGGCGATCGTCTAGTCGAGGGAATATCTGGACAAATGCGGAGATTTCGGTTTGTCCAGAATCAATCATAAGTTGCGTTATTATCTTTTTGTTTGATGAAGGTTATGGAATCCCAATTCTGGGTTAATCGTTTTTAATCTGATTAATCTCGTTTTCTTGCTTTCTGTTTTAATCTTTTACGCATTGAAAACAACTCCCCCCAATTTGTTCTTTGTTCCGCTTTTATTTATTCTTGATTTAGACCGACTGTGAATTCCTTGGGAAACGACCCAGGTTACATTATACTGCAAATCCTTTTCTAATCTAGTTATTTTGGGAGATCACGACAAATCTCTGTCAATCATCAAAACACATAGAGAACTAACAAAAGATAGGTTATACTTGGGTACTTAAATAAATTCCAAGTACCTTTGGACAAAAATTTTGTAATGAGTATTTTTTTTTTTTACAATACTACAAAAAACAAAGGTGATTTTAACATCCCTAAGCCATGTAAAAACAAACTTGGCTCTAGGTTTTCACGTCTGTTTTCATAACAAAAATTGGACATTAAAAGTGTTTTCTATATTAGTGTTAGGAATTTCCCATCTTTTTAAGTTTAAATTAGATAAAATTTCTCTAAAACTTTGAATTATCTATAAATAATCACCTAAACCTTGAAAACGTAATGTTGAACTGCTGAAACTTTCAAGTCTATATAAATAACTCCCAAGCATTATATAACCTCATAAATTTTCTATTTAGGTGCTATAATCCTATCTAACTTTGAGTTATATGCAAATAACCTCCAAAACTTTAAATTAAATGCAGATAAGTAATGAGCAAAACTAATAGTATGAGAGTATTATGTATATAAAGGGTTAAACACTACTACAAAAAAGGGTTTTAACATCCTTTTTTCCCCAATTTTACGCCCTTTTTTTAGAGGAAGGCCTATATAGGAGGCATAAAAAGTCTGCACTTACATCGTCTTAAAAAATGTAGCACGCCATTTTGCTTTTGTTTTTTTTTTTACAAAAAAAACCCAAATGGAGGTTTGGCCATGGAAGAAGTAGTGCCTGCGCATAAAGAAAAATTCCAGATCCACAAATTCCACGTCAACATACATAATCTAAAAACCAAAAACATCTCAAAAACATTGAAAACCAAGAGAATGAGCTAAGAGATCATTCTAGATCTACTCACATTCAATCTACATACACAATCCGGCTCAATCCAAAAATTAAAATCATTCCGGATCTACTCACATTCAATCTATATACACAATTCGGCTCAACCTGAAAATCAAAATCAGTCCAAATTTACTCACATTCAAACTCACTCCCCAGGTTCTCGATTCCGACTCAATCCTTGTTGCCACGATCGTTTGGTGGTGCTGGGAAATAAGAAGAAAAGAATACATAAAACAGAACAACATGAAATCATATGGCTTTCTAAACACGGAGTTTGAACACAATTTCCAATTCAGGAGGCATGAAGAACTCTCTAACACCATTAAAGTTGTATCGCTGTGACGGTCGTGGCTTCATCGGCGCTAGCGGGCACGAAAACCTTTCTTGTATTCTTGCCTCTTTCGCTGTCAGGGTCGTCGAGCAGGCTTCCTTATCCTCTTCCTCGTTCTCTTTTCCTCTCAGCCTCATGTTTATGGGCTTCAGACGCTCCTCTTATTACAGACGAGGAAGAGCTACGACGAAAAATGGAGAGATAGATGTGTGCTAAAAGTGGGTGAGATAGTGAGATATATGTAGAGAATGGGTAAGATGGTGAGATGTGTGTAGGAGCTAAGGATGAAAAGGCAGAGCGAGAGATGTGTGGCTGAGAGGGGGAACACGTGAAGAAGGGAAGAGACTCGTGCTTGTGTTGTGCGAGAAACATAAAAAAGCAATGTGTGTTTGGCGCTGCTTTTGGCATCTAAAATTCAATTTAGGACGCTAAAAAGACTTATTTTCCTGCCAAATTCCCCTTCTTTTGGTGTCCAAAATTTAATTTGGGATGCCTAAACCGTCTATTTAGGCGTCCCAATTTTAATATAGGACACCAAAAATACTCCTTTTCCCTATCAAATTCCCCTTCTTTTAGCATCCTAAATTTAATTTGGGATACCTAAAGCATCCATTTCCACGTCCCAATTTTAATTTAGATGCCAAAAATACTCCTTTTCCCGCCAGTGTTGTCAAATTCCCCTTCTTTTGGCATCCTAAAGTTAATTTAAGACGCCTAAAGCTTCCATTTAGGCTTCCCAATTTTAATTTAGGACATCAAAAGTAACTTTTGTCATCCTTCTTCAAAATTAGGACGCCAAAAGCCTTCATATAATTTCGAAAATGCCACCGCCTTTATGTTTTACTTCCCTTTTTAAAAAAAGGGACATCTCTTAGGGAAGTAAATGTCATTTTTTGTAGGGTTTAAGAGCAAAAATACACATGTGCTTTACCCTCAGGAGCGTCCAGCACCATATGCTTTTTTTGGGAGCAAAAATACACATGTGGTTACATTTTATTCGCAAAAGTCACATCACCGTTAAAATCTAACCATATGTGTATTTTTGCTCCCAAAAAAAGCATATGGTGTTGGGCGCTCCCGAGGGTAAAGCACATGTGTATTTTTGCTCCTTTACCCTTTTTGTAGTAGTGAAAGTCCATTTTTGTCTCAGATGTTGTCAAAAAAAAAATTCTTAATTTTGCCTCAAAAGCTTTTTTTATAGCAATGTCTCCCTCGAAGTTTTCAAATCATAGCAATTTTACCATGGTCGTTATCCAAGTTAAATTTCACTGTTAGTTAACTAAATATACTAAGTTGGCAATCCACATAACTTTTGCATCATTTTTCTTTTAGGTTTAGGCGCAAAGTTGCCCTGGAAGTTTTCAAATCATAACAATTTCACCTCGGTTTTTATCCAAATTATAAGTTTACCCCTTAGTTGGTCAAATATGCTTATCCGGATAGTCCATGTGTCATCAATTCATTTTTTTCCAAGTTAGATTTATAAATAAGGAATTTTTTTAAATTAAAAATGCACTCCATTTGAATGATTGGAGAAAATCAACGAGGTGAAAGCAACTTGTGCGATGAAGACAAAATTAAAGAGGTACCTGTTTGTCTCGCCATCATTGAAGTACAACAACAGAGAGTTACCAATGGCCTTGTTCTCAGTAATCTTGCTCGGTGTATCTTGAATTCAGTAATTGAATCTTTTTCTTATTTTCTAGCAAATGTGAGCTCCTCCTCCATCTGCAGCTTCTTCTTCAATATTGTTCACGTCGCCTTAGCATATTTGGTCAACTAATAGTCCAATTTAATCTTTATAATGGTCAGGGTGACATTGCTATAATTTAAAAACTTCTAGGGCAATATTGAACCAAAAAAAAAATCAAGCCAACATTATTCTTGAGTGAAAACTTTTCGAGCCAATTTGCACCTTAATAAAAATGACATGAATAATATGTGGACCTGTCAGCTCAACATATTTTGTCAACTAATGGTCAAATGTAACCTGGATATTAGCTAGGGTTAAATTGGTACGATTTTGAAGCATTAGGGGCAACGTTGCTCCAAAAACAAAATCTTTCATGTAAAATTGAGATTTTTTGACAATTTTTGTAGCAAAAATGAACATAACCCTTATATAAATGTAAGAACTTAAGGATTCATCACAAAGTTTCACCAGTATCAAGAAAAACCTTAAATATGATTAACTTAATCTTAAAAATTAATAACTTTCCAACTTTACTCAATCTAATACACACACACATATAGATAAATACATATATACATAGATATTTTATATATGTGTGTGTGTGTGTGTGTGTATGTATATACATATATACATACATATATATACATATACGTATACTCACACACACATATAGGTGTATACACACACACACACACACACATGTGTGTATGTTAGTTAAATTTGGATGTTGCTTGATGTTCAAGCGTAAACTCATGAGGTGGAAGAAACAAACAATTTTGTTCTTCACTAATTGCTGCAGAATCCAAAATTTATAACTATAACTCTTTACGGTACTCATGAGAACCCGTAACTCTTTATGCAACTCATGAGTTACTTACAAGTGTAATTGTTTAAACAATGATTTAATATATGAGAACCCGTGACTCTTTACCACTAGTGCAAAAAATGGCTTTAAGACCGCCTCATTAAGACTGGACTTTCGATGACCCGGTTTTAAAGGTATGACTGGTGGCAGTTTTGTAAATATAAAGAACTTCTTATGAATGACCGGTGGCAGTTTTGTAAATATAAAGAACTTCTTATACCGGAGCATTTTTTCATAGGTTTTAAATATATTATTCAGACCCATTAAAAAACAAAACGGTATTAAAAATGTTATTAAAAAAAATCAAATATCAATTACTTTATGGAGAAATCTAACACAACCGTACTAATATTTTCTGCGGTAAAAAATAATAAGGAAAAATTTAAATATAAAGGTAATAAAGTTTTAAGACCGAACATATTTAAAAGCCGGTCTTAAAAGTTATTCTTTTAAGACAGGACATAAAATGCGGCCAATATAAAATATAGAAAAAGAGTGCGGATAAAAAATTAATTACTTTTAAGACCGGACTTTAATATGTCCAGTCTTGAAGAAGAATTATTAAGACCGTTTATTTGTTTATCCGGTCTTAAAAATGAACCGCCAAATAAACATTTCTTCGCGCGAAAGCTTTTGTTACTCTCATTTGAAGAACCTCCGATCACGTTGTGAAACCCTTCCGTTGCATTACCTCTTCTTGTCTCGAAAATGAACGATGAAAATGATTCTATTCGTGTTAAGGGAACGCCGATTCGGGTGTGAGTCGAACGAACCCTCTTTATCTCACAATGAGCCTCGTAATCGCCCGCACGCCGTGGTAGAAGAGGCACACGAATGATGGATGTAACCCTAAGTCGGACTTCTGGCTCAAGGCTAGAGATTCAGTTTGATGAAAAGTTGGAACCTTTCGGTCCCAAGAAATCCAAATATACTAGTCTTGTTGGCTATCTAGTACGCAGCAAGGTTAGCATCTTGACAGATGAGTGGAAAAATGTGGACGTTCGCACAGTAAAGGATCTTATTTGGGACACTATCCGTCTTACATACACTGTCCCTGACAGTCAGAAGTTGAAAGACAAGACATTGTCTTATTGTGCTAATTGGTAGATGAAGTTTAAGGCCTTTATAGCTAACAAGTATATTTTTGCCGAGGTTCAGCCTGAAGAAAATCTTTGGGACAAGTACACATTTATTGATGAACAAACTTGGCAACAATTTGTTCAGCTGCGGACTACTCCTGAAGCTCTGGTGAGTTTATATTTAGTTTTGTTTGCCCTTTCGTGTGCTTATTAACCTGTACGGATATGTGAATGTTATTCATCTAATCCTGTTAGTTAAATGGTTTGGTGTGTGAATAGAAGTATACATTTCCTACCTTTGTCTATGCAAGTCTGATATGTAAACCCTGAAAAGGTAAAATACTAAGAAGGTAATTGGGGAAATAATAATGGCATAAGAGTCAAGCCATTATTATAGTCTTAGTTCTGTTATAGTAGGTAGTGGTTAGACATTGTTGTTAGTAAGTTAGTACGTTAAGCGTGTAATGGTTTCGGTGCAAAGTTTGTTATTGGGGCTTAAGAGTCAAGCCTCTAACTATATATAAGAGGTTAGTCTAATATGTGTAGGAACCAGTTATGATGAATGAATGAATTGATCGAGTTGGCGGCATTTCGCAACTCCCTTTCCTCTGTTTCTCCCAATTTCTTCTACCATTCTACATCTTTCTTAAATAAAATGTTGAAATTTGATTAAGTGAATTTGACTAATGTTTGACCTTCATATGAAGCAGAAGTTCTCTAATTTCTGTTAGTGAGATGGCTGGAATTCATAATTAATAGTTTGTTTTTTCAATTCGATTCACGAAAAGAAGGGAACAAGCACGGAGATAGGGAGAAAGAATGATTGCCTGCATAGGGCTTCTCGCGGCGGATATGAAATGGCCGAAAAAGAATTGATGGCGGCCAAGCAGAAGAGATTGGAAGATGAAGCTGAATCCAATCCTTCTGCGATAGTTGATCGCCATCTCCTATACGTCGCGAGGAGTTGTGGTTGCATATTCGGCAAAAGCCAAGCGGCGCCTACACGAGTGTACAAACTCGTGTAGTTCTTTGAAAGAATTGTAAGTATCGTTATTGTTATTTTTAGTTACTAAACATGTTTCATTACTAAGCTTCTCGTTATCCGTATCTTACGGGAAGATCTTAAAAAGAAAAGAAACGAGAGGGATCTTTTGTGTCGGACGGGAGGAATATTGTTCTGACAGTTGCGACCGGAAAACCGGATCACGCGGGGCGTGTAAAGGGGCTTGGAGGACGGGTAGGCTTGAAGGAATACTTTGGTAAATCCAAACGCAACAAACAAAGTATGGTTATTCGGGAGGAGATGGAACAGACGCTGGTCAAATTAAGTGATGAAGCAGTAGCTAAAGAAGCCATGTTTCAATCCCAGATGGAATAGACGCTGGCCAAATTAAGTGAGGAAGCAGCGGCTAAAGAAGCAATGTTTCAATCTCAGATGAGCCAGATGAAGGAGGAAATAAATCAGATGAGGCTGCTTTTGATCTCTCGTCCAGAGAGCAGTGTTCCCGTCACACATTCACCTTTGGTTATGCAGCAAAGCACTAGGGGGAGCTGCATTGTTGGACAGTCAGAGCAACCTTGTGACCTGTATGTGGAGGATTGTTATAGTCATAGACGATTAGTTGCAAAAGGGACTGTCCACAACTTGGGATCAACTGTACATCACCAACAAATGGCTGATGATGAAGTCAGAGTGTCGGTTGAAAAGGTGATCATTGATGCACCTCTCCCTCTCCCAACTGATTAGCTGAAGCTTGTGAGTGATGTCAAGGCAACCTTCATCTCTTGGCCAGTGAAGCTTTTACATGTCTCTACTCGTCCTAAATCTTCATCCCCTCCTCCTCAAGTTTCATCCCCTCTTCAAGCTGCATCCCCTCCTCCTCAAGTTCCATCCCCTATTGCTAATTTGACTGCCAAGGAAAAAAATATCCGATTTGGTAAAAAAAGGATATTTTAAAGATAAATCGTGGCCTGTCAATGAAGTAGTAGGCGTCCCTCATCCTGAAGAGGTTTACCTTGACAGCGTAGATGTAACGTCCCTGCTGCTTCCTAGATAGGAGCTTACATCTGTAATTGTTCAAATCTTTATGAAGTAATTAAGTATCTTCTTCTATGAGTAAATAATTTAAATGCATTGTTTAGACACACATACATATATACTAATTCCCTAATCGATGTCATTATTGTAGGTTCATGCATCAAGAATTGGTTGAACAGGGCAGAATCAATGATTTTGGATTCTTGAGCCCAGTCTATGCAAGTACAACATCCTTGGAGTTGAGACAAGAATACATGTCAACCAGGGTGTGTGAAGTGATAAGAAAGGTGTACGTGTTTTCATACTACCATAGGTACATATCACAATTCTTGTATGCAATTCACTTAAGATCATTCTGCTACATATATCACTGAGTACTTTACTGCTGTGAATTTTCAGCCGCCACTGGCAGTTGGTCCTCATGTGCATGGAGGATCATAAAGTTATCTTCTTATGCTCCACTCAAAGTGAGCCAGAGCCTATATTGACGCAGAATGTCAACAAGTAAGCATGTCATTTTGATTCTCTTGTCTGAAATCTCTACTGTGAATTTTCAGTGAACATTATTGATAAATTTGTGATTTTGATGATAGTGCTATGAGGACCTTCCAAGTTGAGGTAAAAAAAATGAGTGGGTCTCAGGCCACTTATCCTAAATGGTTAAAACTAGAGGTTAGTACATATTTGGACACTGGTACACTGCATTGTAAACTTGGTCAGTAAGCTATATATGCTAGCTCTTATATATATTTATTGTTCGTTTTAGACCCATCGGCAACCAACGGGGTCCAACTTATGTGGCTTGTACGTCATGAAACACATGTATGATGTTATCACGGGAGGAAAGACAAAATTAACTGCAAAGGTAAATGTATTTGATGTTACATATTATGGCTGAATTCAGTTTCTAGCTTAATGTTACATATGAAGTATGCACGCAAGTTAATTCAGTTTCTATCTTTGATGTTACAGAGGTTTGCCGGACCTGCTCCCTTTCTTGATGATGAAGTGGAGCACATACGCAATGTGTTTTGTGAATATCTGTATGACCTAAATAAGTTCTAAATTCATTTGTAAATATACGCACAATGTGTAATTCAATAATAAATTTCTATATTTTTTCGAAGAAATTCGTTCATTCATTCTAGATATTTAGTGCTTGAAATTTTAGGTACAGATGTTGTAAATGAGAAAAAAGAGACTATTTGAAAGTCCGGTGCTAAAAGTCTTCGTTTATTTCTAAAAATATGGTGAGACCTTTAGAACCGCATGATTATTAAACCTCCGGTGCTAAAAGTCTTCGTTTATTTTTAAAAAAACTATGGCTAGACTTTTAGGACTGTTCGTATTTATTTGTCCGGTCTTAAAAGTCTTCTAAAAATATTCTAGACTTTTAGGACTGCATCTTTATGTTATAACCGGTCCTAAAAGTCTACATTTAATTAACTAAAAAATATGTCTAGACTTTAAGACCGTAAATTTGTTAGATAGCCGCTCCTAAAAGTCCATCTTCTTCATTTATTTTAAAAATATGGCGAGACCTTTAGGACCGCATATTTATTAAACCTTCGGTGCTAAAAGTCTTCGTTTATTTCTAAAAAAAACTATGGCTAGACTTTTAGGACCACATATTATTTAAACATCTGGTCCTAAAAGTCTTCTAAAAATTCGCTAGACTTTTAGGACCGAATGTTTATATTATGACCGGTCCTAAAAGTCTACGTTTAATTAACTAAAAAATATGTCTAGACTTTTAGGACCGTAGTTTTGTTATTTGTCCGCTCCTAAAAGTTCAATCATTAAAATATTTTAAAAAAATATGGCTTAACCTTTAGGACCGTGTATTTGTTAGCTCTTAATAGTTTTTGACTCGGTTTTCAGACAAATTTTTAGGGTTCAAGACAACCGAGGTTCTGGCGTTCTGCTCAAGCTAGGACCCTCATTGTCTTCGATATTACCTTTCTTGATGTTGAGCAGCATTATCGGTTTCCCTTTTCATTGTCTCTTTTCTTTTTGTCGGAAAAATAAGGAAGATATTGAAAGAAAACTGAAAATATTCAACTCAGGTCGAGGTAACACTGACGACAACGACGGTCCAACCTTGAGAAGAATAGTCACTTTGTTTGTTTTTATTTGAATAAGGAAAACAATCTTTTTTTTTTGTTTTTTGTATGTTCTTAACTGTATTCTGCGAATTTTTAATGTTGATTTACACGAGGACAATGTTTTGTTTGTTTCCTTTTTGTCAGAAAAAGAAAGAAGATAATGAAAAGGACATGGCGATCGAATATGGAAACAAATTTTTTTTATTATATTTTTTTACTGCTGCCCCTGAGGAGGAGGAGGAGCAGCAGTACAGACAAAAAAAACATAAAAACATCTACTCCCCCCCATTGTTGTCGGAGGGGATGGAGTTGTCGGAGACGTCGTCACCTTCAGGATGGTACTCAACGTCCTGGGCGTCGAGTATCGCCTACAGCTTGTCGTTGATGGCGTGATAAACCTGAAACAGTGGCCGCAGCGATCGGTCTATATGAGCGAGGTGGGCGAATGTCGAATCATCCGGTAGATTGTCGGTTCCGGAGGCAACGGAGGAGGAGGACCTCGTGGTGGTGGAGCAGCCATTGCGTGGATGTTTCAGAAGTTATGGAGAAGAATGTGAAGGAAGTACAGTAACATCGGGTTTAAATAGAGAACACTGCCTGACCAATGTGAAACGCTGGAAACAATAATGAGGAGACACATAATTCCTCAGAATACGAGCAGACGCCTAGTTGGGAAGTTTATCTGGAAGTTGAATAGACTCTGAATCATTCATTTGAACAAAGTGTAAGGATACGACTCTGAATCATTCAATTGAAAAAAGAAATGAATTCTAGGACCGGATACAAGATAAAAGGTCGGTCTTAAAAGTGATTGAATTGATTAAAAAAATAAATAATAGACTTTTAGGACTGGATATATTATAAAAGGCCGGTCTTAAAATCAATTGAATTGAAAATAAATAAATAATATAATTTTAGACCCCATATTTATTAACTCTTCATACCTCTCTGTCCTTATTAAACTCCTCATACCTCGTAACTCCACAATTCGTCGCTCTTAAAAATATAAACTCCTCATACCTCTCTGTCCTTATTAACTCCTCACATTCTCATAACTCCATACTACGTGGCTCTCTGCCCCAACTGCTCAAACCATGGTTAGATACAAGAGAACCGCTCGTAGGGGCACTCTTACTCCTGATGCTCGTGCCTTTCGTAGATCGTTATTCGGTGCACCTCCTCCAGCGAGAGTGCGTTCTATTGTGACAGAAGAGTCTTGGGTCATTGGACCCATTGCTATTTTGGATGATGAAGAGGTTGCCGCACCCCCCTCCAGCCTTCAGACCATGAAGAGGTTCCTGCTCCCCCTCTCCAACCAGTTGGCCCCAGCGCGCATACCGCCGATGCCTCTCCTCTTTCCTCTAATGGTGCATTGCGGCGATGCGAATAAGACAAGAACTTACTGATCTCCGGCGGGAAGTTATTGCTTTTCACGTCGATATCGCCAAGGATGTTTAGTCAGATTCTTGTTTTTTTTTATAATTTTCTACTTGTTTGTCTTTTGTTTTTTTTCTTGTGTACGTGCATATTCACAAGTAATGTATGAATCATTAAGAACTAAGCTTGTGTCTTTTTTTTTGTTCACATTCTCCAGTAATTAAAGAAGCTTATTCTCCATTTTTTCTTTAATTTTTATTCATTCGTTTCGCCAAAGCCAATCCTCGTTGTTTTTTTAAATGAAGACTTTTAGGACCGGATTTTTAATAAGACTCGGTCTTAAAATTAAATGAAAAATAAAAAATTAAGACCGGAGTATTGTTGGCTCCTATGTTTTGATGATAACAAATGTTTAAGAATTTAAGTTTTGAAACTATGATTGCATTTTGCTTCATGTGTTCCGGGAATGACTCTCGAGAATCAGATCTTGAATTCTCGAGAATGGCGCAAGACCGTGTTACTAAGTCTAATTTATTTTCCATCGCAAAGCAAAGCATTCTCGAGAGTGTTTATTGGATTCGGAGAATGGTTCTCGAGAATACCAAGTAATTCTCGAGAATGATTAGATTTGAAGCGAGAATGCGAGAAATATGTTACTCGAGTGATTCTCGAGAAATGATAATCAATTCTCGAGAATGATTCTCGAGAATCGAAAATAATTCTCGAGAATGGTCGATGATCCTTGCGATATCTTCATTCGTTTGAGGTGATTCTCGAGAATGGGAAGTCATTCTCGAGAATGATTCTCGAGAATCGAATGGATTCTCGAGTATGATCGTAAGCTTCGTTCGAGCTCTCGGTTTGCAAGTAATTCTCGAGAATGAGGAAGTCATTCTCGAGAATGGTTCTCGAGAATGAGCAAACAATTCTCGAGAATGCTCGATCGCATTAACTCGAAGTTTGCTTAAATCTCTCGGATTCTCGAGAATTGAAATTCAATTCTCGAGAATGGTTCTCGAGAATCACTAAGTAATTCTCGAGAACGATCGAAATTGATCAATCTGCAGAATGATTCCTTGAGTGATTCTCGAGTATGGCTTCTGCAATTCTCGAGAATGGTCTATCAGCATCCATACCAGTTAGCAACAATGACAACCCGCATTCATCTCGTAACTTTCTATAGATGATATAGTTAATTGTTTTAACCTCTCAAACATCATTCCTTATTAACTATGATATTACTAATCATATTCCTAAGTGTTTTCAGATTTATACATTAAGGTTTCACATTCGGACGAAGAACACCGAGGATGCCTATCGTTGCTTGATCTCGCAAATGATTGAATATGCCTTGCTGTTTATTATCATTGATTTATATACCTTCTAACCATATTTAACAAGTTTGCTGATGAGATTTTAGAAGATCAAGGTTTGCTTCTCAATGTTCAAATTGTGACAGGCTGGCACATTGAGAATGTCGCAAAACAGAGCCGACAAAAAGAATCTTATCATAATGGTGCCCATACAAAGACAAAAGCTTCCGAATCATTAAACTATGATGATCTCCATCCAAGAACATCCGAGCAACAAGTCAGTAAAGACATTCCACTAAGCAAACTTCAAACATGGGCAAGCGAAGGCGCGAGTGCGCTATTAACGGACATATTCAAATATTCCAAACAGCACATTCAAATCCTTCAACGGTCTTCAACTTCAACCAAGACAAATACACGACGGATTGAATTCGACATTTACGAACCGGTGCATACATTGAAAAAGCTTTCAAATAGTTCAAATTGTATTCTAATTATATCTTCGGATATACTAAGCTTGAGTGTTCATTATCATATCTACTCGTGAGAGAGTTTTACTACTTGTTATTACAATTCGTTCAAATCTCAAGATAGAGGTATCTTGAGTGTGGGTGTATTAATTACAACTTGTAAGGGGGAGTGAGTCCAAGAGTGAAAAGATCATCCTTCGTTTACGAGTGTGTAATTGTATTTGTAAGATAGTCGAAATCCCGAGAGAGTGTCCGGGGGACCGGACGTAGGTCGAAGAGTTTGACCGAACCAGGATAACTTCTCCGTGTCCATTATCTTTACTTCCTTACGCTTTCATCGTTCACCTATCTTACGGCGAAAAGATTTTTGAGATCACCTATTCACCCCCTCTAGGTGATATTCCACCTTCATTTGGTATCGAGCCTGGTTTCTCGGTTGGGCTTAACATCCCGAGAAAGATCATGGAAGGAATATTACCCGATGGTGCCTCCATTAATCGACCCCCGGATTCAACGGAGAAAACTACTCCTTCGGAAAGGAAAATTCGAGTATTCGTAATGGCTACCGAATATGGTCTCTGGGAAGTGATAGAAATTGGAAACTATGTACCTATAAAGATTGAAGGAGGAATCTCTGTTCCAAAGACGAAAGCTGAATTCGATGAGAATGATAAGAAGAATGTCACTCTCAACAGTAAGGCTATTTTGATGCTTCGAGTGCTCTCGTCAAAAGGAGTACTTTCGAATATGCAATCTATCAACCGCGAAGGAAATGTGGAAGGCTGGAGATTGCATATGAAGGCACTTCCGGCATCAAGGAAAATCGTATCAATACTCGACCACCGAGTATGACTTATCGCGAATGAAGTCGGGAGAAACCATGGCCGAGTTCCAACTCGGATATACTCATTTGACAAATCAATTGGCGGCTCGGGTAAAAACTACGATCAAGGTCCTCGAGTCGGAAGATTCTCAATGTTCGACAAAAGGCGGGAAGCTAAAGTCACCGCAATAGAGGAGGCTCGTGGAGAATCAATGGTTTCGATTCTTTGCGCATTATTTGGAAGCTTGTCTGAATATGAAAGCAAACTGAAATTCAAAAAGGACCTAGATAATGTTAACAGCAGTCGGAACAAAGGAATTGCTCTTAACACTATAAAGGAAAAAGAAGAAAAAGAAGAAGATGAAGAGGACGATGACGAGATGGCCATGTTTGTTCGAAGATTCAAGAAGTTCTACGTAAAAGATCGAGGCTTAAACAGATTTCAAAAAGGTGACACAAGCAATGAGACATGAATTCGAGGCAAAGACCAAATCATACATTTACGAATGTGACAAGCGGGACATTACAAGTCGAATGTCCTCAACTAAAAGACAGCGACAAAGAAAAGAAGAAGCACTATCAATTCAAAAAAAAGGGCTTATGTATCAAGCAATATGGGGAGATGGCTCCTCGACGAAGAAAGCGAAGAAGAGAAAGAGAGCGCCAACGTCGTCGTCGGTGGCGAAGAAGAGCTAGCGAGAAAACAACAATGAGGTACATGATTCGCAACCAACCTATAATGAATTATTTGATGAATATAATGAAATTCAATCTGAATTTGAAAAGGTTGTTGATGAATGTTTTGCCCTAAAAAGGAGAATATAACTCTCAAACTACGTGTTGAAAACCTTTCATGTGAAAATCTTATCGTGATGAATGCCTGGATTTAGAGAAAAGAAATCTTCATCTTACGAAAACACTTGAGAAATTCACTAAGGGAAGTGAAATGCTCAATGTGATTTTGAAAACTCAAAGAATTACAAATGATCGGTCGGGCATAGGATATAATCCTATCTTTGACAAAAGGAAAGGCAAAAAGAAAGCGGCGGAAAATCTTATTTGAACTACTTCCGAGAAATCAGTTCATATTTCAAATCCGTTTGCTCATTGTAACTATTGTAATCGAAAAGGACACTCTACTTCATCATGCTTTCATAGAAAGAATCGAAGAGAGATAAACCGTTGGTAATTACCAATGGGTACCTAAGGGAACTTATACTTTCCCCGAGGCCCGAACTAACCCGAAAGGACCCAAGAAACGTTGGGTACCTAAAGCTTAATCTTATTTGAATTATAGGTTTGTCTGAGAGCATCAAGAACCAACAAGTGGTACATTGACAGTGGATGCTCCAGACACATGACGGGAGATCAATCCAAATTCGTTGCAATGAGATCAAAAGATGGTGGAAAAGTTACTTTTGGAGGAAACCAATCTGGAAAGATCTCTGGAATTGGAGAGATTGGTACAAAAGATGGACCTCGAGATCAAAGACGTGTATCTTGTTGAAGGTCTCGCCATAATCTCCTAAGTGTGAGTCAAAGTGCTGATAAGAACAACTGGATTATCTTTGACTCGGAAGAATGTCTCATTGTCAACAAAGATGATCTTCCAATTGATAAAGGTAAAGCGAAGGTATTATTTAAAGCTCCTCGAGAAGGAAATTGCTATACATTAGATTTACCTAAAATTGACTCTAAAAAATGCTTTGTTAGCAATTTAGAAGATAGTTGGTCGTGGCATAAGCGTCGGCTCATGTGAACATGTTCCAATTTGGATAAAGTGCTAAGGAAAGATTTAGTTCTTGGTTTGCCTAAACTTCGTTTTAAAAATGACATGATTTGTGATTCTGTCAAAGAGGTAAACAAACTAAATCATCTTTCAAAAATAAAACTGAAATCACGACCAATCGACCTCTTCAATTACTTCATATGGATTTGGTTGGACCAAAAGAGTTAAAAGCCTTGGTGGCAATTTATATACTCTAGTCATTGTAGATGATTACTCTCGGTTCACTTGGACTATCTTCTTATCTTCTAAGGATGAAACATTTGATCCGTTTGTTGTGTTTGCCAATAAGGTGCAAAATGAGAAAGGTATTTGCATTACGGCTATTAGAACAGATCATGGAGGTGAATTCGAAAATCAAGCGTTCGGAGAATTTACGTGATGCTCACGGAATCAATCATAATTTCTCGGCTCCCGAACACCACAACGAGAATGGTGTGGTGGAAAGGAAAAATCGAGTGCTCACGAAATGGCTCGTGCCTTATTGAATGAGAATCGAGACCTCACAAGTCTTCCGGGCGGATGCAATGAGCATGCCGGCTATATTGCCAATCGAGCATATCTCGAAAGAAGCTCAATAAGACTTCTTACGAACTCTACAAAGGAAGGAAACCAAATCGGCTCATCTTCATATCTTTGGCTGCAAATGCTTCGTGCATAACAATGGTAAGGACAATGCGAGAAAATTCGATCCCAAATCGATGAAGGTATTTTTCTCGGATACTCTAATAGAAGTAAAGCATATAGAATCTTCAATAAGCGCACTCGTTCAGTTGAAGAATCAATTCATGTAGTATTTTGTGAATCTAAACCGCACGAATCTTTGGATGATGATGAACCCATTGATAAAAATCAATTCTTCTCAAAAACTACTCCCGCTTCTATTGAAAGTCCCGAAAATGTTTTCGAGGCTGATCCTCAAAATGATTTAGAAAACTCAGATCAATCTCAACCTAGAGCTTGGAGGTTCATTAGGAATCATCCTCTGGACCAAGTGATAGGTGACTTGAATCAAGGTGTAAAAACTAGAAACAGTACCTTGAATGAAGTAACATTTTCTGCCTTTATATCACAAATAGAACCTTCTAAAATAGATGAAGCCCTTTCAGACAATGATTGGGTGATAGCTATGCAAGAAGAGTTACACCAATTTGATAGGAATCAAGTTTGGGATTTGGTACCTAGGCCTAAAGACCATCCGGTCATTGGCACTAAATGGGTATTCAAGAACAAACGAGATGAATCAGCAATCATAGTCCGTAACAAGGCTAGACTGGTTGCCAAAGGCTATAATCAGGAAGAAGGGATTGATTATGAGGAAACATATGCTCCAGTAGCTAGATTGGAAGCAATACGTGTGCTCTTAGCCTTTGCGTGCATCAAAGGATTCAAACTCTTTCAAATGGATGTTAAGAGTGCCTTTCTAAATGGATTTATTCGGAAGAAGTCTATGTTGAACAACCTCCTGGTTTTGAAAATAATCATCATCCAGATCATGTCTATCGTTTGAAGAAAGCCTTATATGGTCTCAAACAAGCTCCTAGAGCTTGGTATGAAAGATTAAGTAATTTCTTATTAGATCAAGGCTTTATCGAGGGAAATCAGATACAACTTTGTTTATTAAGACTAACAAACTTAATGAGACTTTAATTGTGCAAATATATGTGGATGATATTATTTTTGGTGCTACTAAAGATTCTCTCTCGCGAGGAATTTTCCAAGAAAATGCAGGGTGAATTCGAAATGTCTATGATGGGTGAATTGAACTACTTCCTTGGTTTACAAATCAAACAACGGAAGGATGGTATATTTATATCTCAAACGAAGTATCTCCGTGATTTGCTCAAGAAATTTGGAATGGAGCATTGTAATGGAGCCGACACTCCAATGAGCTCAACCGCCTCTCTAGATGCCGATGAAGAAAAAGGAAAAGACTTCAACATAACCAAATATAGAGGAATGATTGGATCCCTACTTTATTTGACTGCTAGCGCACTGACATTCAGTTTAGTGTGGGAATGTGTGCAAGATTCCAATCAGCTCCTAAAGAATCGCATGCCGAACATGTCAAAAGAATCTTTCGATATCTTTCGGATACAAAGGAATTGGGTCTCGGTTCCCTAAAGGTCAACAAGAATTTCGGTGGCATATTCGGACTCGATCACGCTGGATACAAGGCGATAGAAAGAGTACTAGTGGACGGTGTGAATTTCTTGGAGGATCACTTGTATCATGGTTCAGCAAAAAACAAACCACCGTGGCCGTATCCTCAATCGAATTTGAATATGTAGCTGCATCAAGTTGTCGTGCTCGGGTTCTATGGCTCAAGCAACAACTTCAAGACTTGGGAATTCATCTACGGGAGATTCCAATCCCTCCGTGACAACACTAGTACAATAAGCTTAGCAAAGAATCCAGTTCAACATACAAGAACCAAGCATATTGATGTTAGACATCATTTTATCAGAGATCATGTCCAAAAGAAAGATGTAAAGGTAATGTTTATCCCTACTCACTTGCAACTTGCTGATATCTTCACTAAGCCACTAGCTAAAGAACAATTCACATTTATCAGAAGAGAATTGGGAATGGTAAATCCCAATGAATTGTAAGTAAAATGTTGACTCAATCTCGCGATTATGTTTTGATGATGTTTGAAAACCGACTTAAGCATCGGAGCTTCTAGATATTGTTTTTGCAGGTTTTTGGTCCAGTTGTAAAAAAACTGATATAAAACTGATAGTTCTCAAGAATGAATTTATCATTCTCGAGAATTGATAAGTGAAGCTTTCATGCTCTTCCTAAGCACTCTCGAGAATTGGAATCTACTCTCGAGTAATATCGGGATTTGGTAAATAAGGATCATTTCGCATATTAACATTCTCGAGAATACGTGCTCATTCTCGAGAAATATCGGATATTGTCTCGGTGTTCTATGTCGATTACATATGTCATTCTCGAGAATGGTTGAGGCATTCCGAGAACTATATCGAAAAATATGTTCGCATAATCAAAATTCCTTTTCAACGAGATAATTCTCGAAAATGAAGTGTCATTCTCGAGAACGGCTCTCGAGAATCATCTGCGATTCCCGATAATTATAGCAAACGGTGTTCTGTTTCGCCGAGTCGATCCCTTTTCGAAATACTTATTCGAGTTCATTCTCGAGAATGAAGTTTCATTCTCGAGAACAACTCTCGAGAATCACTCTACGATTCTCGAGAATCATCGTGCGAGGACTCAAGCGTCGCCATCCTTCGTGTCGTTTCATTCATTCTCCCATGTCGTTTTACTTCTTCACTTTTAAAACCCTTGTTCATCACATCTATTCTCTCATTTCACTCTCTCTAACTCCCGAGAATCTCTCTTCGTCACTTCATCTTCTCCGTCGTCGCACTTTGTCGATCCGATCATTTCTCTCCATCATCTTACGTGATCCATAGCTATCTTGTTCCTAGTTAGCAATGGCGAAATCCTCATCTTCCGAATCTCTTGAACAACCTCTCGGGAAGAAGCCGCGCACCAAGTATCGTCCTAAAGTTCAAATTTCGGAGAAAACCGAACCATCGAAGAAGGCGGCTAAATCGGTAACGATCATGGACTCTCCTCATGTGACTCGCACCAAGACTCACTCTCGCCATCCGACAAGGCCAAAAGCAAAGAAAGCTCCCGCCCTAAATCACAATCCGTCGGTTACGAAGCAAACGAAAATGCAAACTCAAAATCCAAGTCTTGCTCTCAATCTCGTCCAAACCGTAAGTTCGCAACAACCAAGTCGTCCAAGCCTTATTCAAGTTCAAAACCACATTTTTATGAAAGAAGAACTAAGGAAATTGAAGAACGGATTCGAGACCTCCCCACACTCATCATGAGATTCCTCTTTCAACTCTTCCTCCGTTTGCTTCCAAGCTAATTGGGCAACTCAATGTTCTTGATTGTCCTCCAGGCTTCGTCAAGCTCCTCCGGTAATCCCATCGATCCCGATTTTGTTCTTTCATATGAAGGAAGACCGTTTTGTCCTACTTGTCTGGTTGAATCTAGATGACTTTAGAAAGGAATGCAATTTAGATCTTTCACCATGGTTGAAATCCTATATGCCTCTACTAAATATTCAAACTCCCTATTCCCCTCAAATTGTCAAAATTTTCTATTTTAACATGTTTGAGGAAAAGACCGAGGATGATGAGCTTGTCTTTGCCGCATTACACCGAGGTTAGAGGAAACCCATCAAAATCACGGTGATATAATTAACACCTTCCTTGGTGTCATTGATCCCCAGAGAAGATCCTCCTACATTGTCCGAACATGAATGCTATAGGTTCCTTCTCCCTACAAAGCCATATGATGGAAACCCCTTGAAAGTTAAGCCATCGAAATGCCGGATACTTACGAGTCCTTTGGTACCTTTACGGTCGTAATATTGTTAACAAAGGTCAAAGTTTTACCCACTTTGTGAACAAAGACTACCAACTAATGGGCTCCATCATTGCCAAGCAACCTCAAAATCTTGGAAAATTAGTCATCTCGAGATGTCCAACTTTTCGTCCAACTCGAAGTCTCCAAGAAAAATACCATTCCGTATCCTAACCTAGTTTCTAGGATTCGGGTTTTAACAACATCCGGTATCTTCTTGAAAATGACAAGATTTGTTTTTCCCAAGAAATTTGGGAAGACTCATCTTTTATACATGAAGATCTCATTTACCGAGGCAACCGGGAAGCAAGCAAGTCAAGTCCACCACTGATCCTAAGCCATCTACATCCAAGCAGCAAGACGAAGGCCAATCTTCACAGGCAGCACCTGCTTCGACTTCTGCCCCCTCTTTTGCACAGGCTGCAATCCAAGCTCAGATCAACTCTGCAATTCAGGAAGCTATGGCTCATGTAATACAATGTTTAGACTCTTATGGCAATCTAATAAAGGCAATGATCAAGGCCATAAGTAATGAGATGATCAAAGTAGATGCTCATCTTGAACAATATGTGAACTCGAAAGTGGAAAACCTCAAGAAAGAGATGCACCGAATTCTTGTCCTCTATGATCGCAACAAGAGATTAAAAAATCAGTTCAACAGACAGAAGATTGTTTGGAAGCCCTCTTATTGAGTCTTCGAATCATACTAAATCCTCTCGCTATGACCACTACATCCATTCCCGATCCCGAGACCTGTTCCCCACCGCCTCTCGATATTCCCATGTCGATCCACGTTCCTGCGCCTCCAAAGATCTCGGCTCTCAACCTACTCCCGAGACTCGTCTCTACACCTCTGTTGATCCCGATATCTCCGATCCCCCTCTTTGATGGATGACAAAGGGGAGAAGAAGAAACAACAGTGATAGTCTAGTTGTTTTTAGGTTTATTTTGATAGTTGTCTCGCTTAGAGTTGAAATTCATTTTCGTGTAAATGGATTTGCTACGTGAGAAACTACCCGATCATTTGAAATTACATGACTGTTGCATTTATGCTGCATTTCGCATTCAATGAAAAGTGCTATGTTCTCTATCATTGTATCAATCAATTTCTTTTTTTCAAAACTTCAAAATGATTTTCTCTATATGTTGTCATCATCAAAAAAGGGGAGAATGTTGGCTCCTATGTTTTGATGATAACAAATGTTTAAGAATTTAAGTTTTGAAACTATGATTGCATTTTGCTTCATGTGTTCCAGGAATGACTCTCGAGAATCAGATCTTGAATTCTCGAGAATGGCTGCAAGACTGTGTTACTAAGTCTAATTTATTTTCCATCGCAGCAAAGCATTCTCGAGAGTGTTTATTGGATTCGGAGAATGGTTCTCGAGAATACCAAGTAATTCTCGAGAATGATCGATTTGAAGCGAAAGTAAATGAAATATGTTACTCGAGTGATTCTCGAGAAATGATAATCAATTCTCGAGAATGATTCTCGAGAATCGAAAATAATTCTCGAGAATGGTCGATGATCCTTACGATATCTTCATTCTTTGAGGTGATTCTCGAGAATGGGAAGTCATTCTCGAGAATGATTCTCGAGAATCGAATGGATTCTCGAGTATGATCGTAAGCTTCGTTCCGAGCTCTCGGTTTGCAAGTAATTCTCGAGAATGAGGAAGTCGTTCTCGAGAATGGTTCTCGAGAATGAGCAAACAATTCTCGAGAATGCTCGATCGCATTAACGAAGTTTGCTTCGTCTCTCGGATTCTCGAGAATTGAAATTCAATTCTCGAGAATGGTTCTCGAGAATCACTAAGTAATTCTCGAGAACGATCAATTGATCAATCTGCGAGAATGATTCCTTGAGTGATTCTCGAGTATGGCTTACGCAATTCTCGAGAATGGTCTATCGATCCATACCGGTTAGCAACAAAGAACCCGCATTCATCCGTAACTTTCTATAGATGATCTAGTTAATTGTTTTAACCTCTCAAACATCATTCCTTATTAACTATGATATTACTAATCATCTTCCTAAGTGTTTTCAGATTTATACATTAAGGTTTCACATTCGGACGAAGAACACCGAGGATGCCTAATGTTGCTGATCTGCAAATGATTGAATATGCCTTGCTGTTTATTATCATTGATTTATATACCTTCTAACCATATTTAACAAGTTTGCTGATGAGATTTTAGAAGATCAAGGTTTGCTTCTCAATGTTCAAATTGTGACAGGCTGGCACATTGAGAATGTCGCAGAACAGAGCCGACAAAAAGAATCTTATCATAATGGTGCCCATACAAAGAAAAGCTTCCGAATCATTAAACTATGATGATCTCCATCCAAGAACATCCGAGCAACAAGTCAGTAAAGACATTCCACTAAGCAAACTTCAAACATGGGCAAGCGAAGGCGCGAGTGCGCTATTAACGGACATATTCAAATATTCCAAACAGACGATTCAAATCCTTCAACGGTCTTCAACTTCAACCAAGACAAATACACGACGGATTGAATTCGACATTTACGAACCAAAGTGCATACATTGAAAAAGCTTTCAAATAGTTCAAATTGTATTCTAATTATATCTTCGGATATACTAAGCTTCGGTGTTCATTATCATATCTACTCGTGAGAGAGTTTTACTACTTGTTATTACAATTCGTTCAAATCTCAAGATAGAGGTATCTTGAGTGTGGGTGTATTAATTACAACTTGTAAGGGGGAGTGAGTCCAAGAGTGAAAAGATCATCCTTCGTTTACGAGTGTGTAATTGTATTTGTAAGATAGTCGAAATCCCGAGAGTGTCCGGGGACTGGACGTAGGTCGAAGAGTTTGACCGAACCAGGATAACTTCTTCCGTGTCCATTATCTTTACTTCCTTCTTCGCTTTCATCGTTCACCTATCTTACAAGCGAAAAGATTTTTGAGATCACCTATTCACCCCCTCTAGGTGATATTCCACCTTCAAGTATTTTAACCCTCCGGTCCTAAAAATTTAATTATATATTTAGGACCGCTACTTTATAACTAACCGGTCTTAATAAAATCCAAATTAATAAAAATAAAACATGTCTCTGTCGCGCGGAATATTAAATTTCCCTCTCTGAACTTCTCATCTCGCGCCGAAAGTGATTACTCAGGTTCTGTCTCCAGTGTTTTTGTGTTGCTTCGTCGATCGCTTCGCGTTGCTCTCTCGACAATCACTTTCTCGGTTCCTTAGCTAAACGTCTATAGACCAAGCCGTAAGAGGTGTTTCGGTTATATAACTTTATGGTTTTCGGGTTGAACGAAATCAATGAAATGTTCTTGTGGGTTTCTCTATTGTTAATGAATATTGTATTTTGAAGATTATATTTGCGCTTTAGACCTACCCAACTGACCAACAAATGTTTTTAGGTTACTCTTGCTATCTGCAACATCAACGTTCGTGGCGGGAGAAGAAAGACTCCGCAAACGCATTTGAATTTATATGCTACAGGTGAGTCCACAAGACCTTCACGCGATGCATTTAATTTCCTCGTCATGCTTTTATTTTGCTTCTTGGATTCACTGTGATACATTTATGACCAAAAGTGATTCTTCGTTATGCATTTAATGGGCAAGTTTCTCCGTAAAAAAATTGACATAACCGACATTGAGCATAAATATGCATTTTGTGTTGCCTTATTTTATATGCAAGTGTCAATTTTTTCGGATTATGTATGTTAAATCTTTCCGTCTATAGGAATTCTACTATGGATCACAGTTGGATAATTGGGTTACGGACGAGTGTTGAATATCAGAATGGGGTGAGGAACTTTATAGAATTTGCTAAACAAAATGCCCATGATGATAGTGGGAAGTTTTATTGCCCTTGTGTAAAATGTTTGAATGAGAGGCGACTAAGTCCGAAGTTATCCACACACATTTAATTTGTGAAGGATTTTGTAAGACTTATACAGTATGGGTATGGCATGGTGAAAAAATACCAAGTGGGTCTCAACATGCCTTTGATGATAATGACACGGATATGGATGATCACATAGAGGACATTATTCGTGATGTAGGAGAAGAGGCTTTTCATCAATCACATGCATATGGTAATATGTGCAAAGTGATGTAGACCCCGCTATACCCTGGTTGTAAAAAATACCAATTGTTGAACGCTGTATTGAAATTGGTAAGCTTGAAGGCACGTCATGGATGGAGCGACAAGAGTTTTTCTGAAATGCTTGAGGCTTTTAAGGACATGCATCCGGATGATAATGTCTATACTATGATGCTAAGAAAATACTTTTTCCACTGGGGATAGAGTACAAAAAGATCCATGCATGCCCGAATGATTGCGTATTGTATAGAAAAAAGTTTGAAGAGAAGCATAATTTTTCGATATGTGAAACCCCAAGGTACAAGTCAAATAAGGGGCCTGCAAAAGTGTTGTGGTATCTTCCAATCATACCAAGGTTCAAGCGGTTGTTTGCGAATGAAAATGATGCAAAAAATTTGAGGTGGCATGCAGATGAGAGGATTTTTTATGGAAAGCTTCGACATCTGGCTGATTCTTCTCAATGGAAGAAAATCGATCACTTATTTCCGAACTTCGGCGAAGAACCTAGGAACCTTAGGCTTGCCCTTGGCACGGATGGCATGAATCCCTATGGAAGCCTTAGCAAAGATACATAGTTCATGGCTTGTACTCCCGATTATTTACAACTTATCTCCTATGTTATGCATGAAACGAAAGTACATCATGCTGTCTATGTTTATTTTGGGACCAAAACAACCCGAAAATGACATTGATGTTTACCTTGAGCCCTTGATCGAAGACTTGAAGGAGTTGTGGGAAGAAGGTGTTGATGTTTTTGAATCTTTCAAGAAGGATGTGTTTAAATTGCGAGCCATGATATTCTGTACTATAAACGACTTCCCAGCGTATGGGAACTTGTCAGGGTAGTGTAAAAGGCCATAAAGCATGTCCGGTTTGTGAAGAAGGCACACGCTACCATCAACTTCAACATGAAAGAAAGACGGTTTATCTTGGACATAGGAGATTTCTTAGATGGGGCCACCCATATCGTCGATTAAAGAAAGCCTTTTTTGGTTGCCAGGAGTATGAAGATGCTCCGGTGGCATTGACTGGGGAGCAAGTTTATGAAAAGGTGAAAAATATCAGTGTCATCTTCGGTAAGACTGCAAAGAGTAGAAAAGAAACAAATATATGGAAAAAGAGATTTGTTTTCTTCGATCTTCCATATTGGCGCAATCTTGATGTGAGACACTATATTGATGTCATGCACGTGGGGAAAAACGTATGTGATAGTATTGTTGGCACACTTCTCAACATACAAGGTAGTTCCAAGGATGGTGTGAAGGCAAGATTGAATTTGCAAGTAATGGGAATACGCGAAGACTTACATCCAAGGCCATACGGGAAGAGAACTTATTGTCCCCTGGCTTCTCATACTTTGTCTAAGGATGATAAACAAAGTTTTTGTGAGTGTTTACATGGCACAAAAGTTCCATCGGGGTATTCTTCAAATTTTAAGAGGCTTGTATCGATGAAGGACTTGAAATTAGTAGGCCAAAAGTCTCATGATTGTCATGTCTTGATACAATAGCTACTCCCAGTAGCTATTTGAGGTATCCCCGAATATGATCTTCGAGTCGTTTTGACTAGACTTTGTGTCTTCTTCAATGCGATTTGTAGTAAAGTTTTCGAGATAGAAAATTTGGATGAATTGGAGAATGAAGGATATCTTATCTTGTGCCACCTTGAGAAGCTTTTTCTTCCTACCTTTTTTGACATCATGGTTCATCTAATTGCTCATCTAGTGAGGGAGATAAAGTTGTGCGGACCTATCCATTTACGGTGGATGTACCCAATTGAAAGATCTATAAATTCCTAAAAGGGTACATGAAGAACGCATACCGGCCAGAAGCATCAATTGTTCAGAAATATGTTTCTGAAGAACCCATGGAATTTTGTCAAAATTATGTGGCCAAAGTAAGACATATTGGGCTTCCAAAACGTCCACATGCTGAAGGAGGTAGACGGGGGGCTTCAATAAAGAGTGTGGATCCTGATGAATTGTCACAAGTCCACTTATACATCTTGAATAATGTTGATGAAGTTCAAGCCAGCATAGCTACACATAAAGAAGCTGTAAGGAAAGAAAATCATCGAATGACTAAACAAAGGTTGAGTAGGGAGCATAACATAACTTTTGCAAACTGGTTCAAACAAAAGGTCGAGGGAGAGGAATGTGTTTCTGATACAATCAAATGGTTAGCACGTGGTCCTGAGGTTGATGTCATAAGTTGGAATTCATATGTGATCAATGGTTATACATTTTACAAGAAGTCCCTAGATGATAGGAGCACCGTCCAGAACAGTGGTGTTATGTTAGAGGCTGAATCTATGCACTTCTCCAGTTTGAAAGACAAGAGGCCTTTAATGACAGTCATGCCATATTATGGGGTTATTGAGGAGATTTGGGAGGTAGACTATGTTAAAATTAGATTTCCCATTTTCAAATGCAAGTGGGTTAATGTCAATAATGGTGTTCAAATCGATCGGCTAGGATTTACATTAGTCAATGTCAATGGTAGAAGTTTTGGAGATGAACCTTTTATTATGGCAAACTAGGTGAAACAAGTGTTCTATATCACCGATCAAGAAAATAAAATGTGGTCTGTAGCTCTCCAAGGAAAAAGGGTCATTGATATTGATGAGGAAAGTCATTCAAATTATGGTCTTCCTGAGAGTACTCCTTTTTCAAGAGGTCTACTAGGACATGAACGAAGAAGATGAAGCGGATAATGAACCCGGCATAAGAAATGATCATCAAGAAGAGATATGGGAGGATATCGCTTTATAAAAGAGTCAATTCATAAGGTAATATTCATATGCAAAATTCTTTGAAAACTTTAAGGTTTTAACTATATTATATTCCTAGCTTCTATGTTCTTAAACAATGTCACTGACTATGAAGTTTGTTCTTGTTTTATTTTTGTGACAGGATCGGATCCAAAGGGGCATGTTATAAAAGAGGATGTTACGTTAACTGTTGGGTGGGAATCAGATGAAGGCATGGTGAATATTACATTGGGCATGTATGTTGTATTTGTAACTTATTGTGTATTTGCATTGTAAGTAAGTTATCTTATTGTATAAATTAATTTAGGTGTTGTAGTCATAGTATAATCATTAATTAAGAAGCCACATAACTCATGGTGAATAATATTTTTATTCTTTTTCCCAATTCAATTTATTCATAATTGTTCATAGCTTGTACTTAAAGTATCGACTTTTATGTGCTGGATTGGGTGGTGGATTTGTGAATATATATGATCAGGAAGAACATATCAGGGAAAAAATTCGAGAAAATTTAGACCGGTCTTAAATGTTCAACTATTAAGACCGGATGTATTAATATGTCCGGTCTTAAAGGTCATGCGTACACATTTGATATTAAGCCGGTCTTAAAAGTTTGTCTTTTAAGACCAGTGTATTTATATGTCCGGTCTAAAAAATTAATTTTTAAGACTGGACGAATTTACCGTCCAATCTTGAAAGTCGGTCTTTTAAGACCGCGTATAATTAGTCGTCAGGTCTTAGAAACCGCTATTTTTCAGACCGGATTTATTTTTGTCCGGTCTTATAATTTTGATCTTTTAAGAGCGGCCGAGTTTTTGCCCGGTCTTAAAAGTTGAGTTTTAGGACCGAACAAAAAATATTTCAGCTTTATTTAGTATGACTTTTAAGACCTAATTTTTTAAATGTCTGGTCTAAAAGAGTTTCTTTAAGACCGGTTTGAGTCCGGTATTAAATGTGGACTTTTAATACCGGCTGGAACAAGACCGATCGCGGGTCCGGTCTTAAAGCCCTTTTTTGCACTAGTGTACAGATGCTCATGGAACTATTTATCATAAACTTTTAGCCATTATCTAAGCTGTGACTCTTTATGAGTTATTATATGAGAACCCGTAACTCTTTATGGGTGCTCATAGAACTAAATATCATAAACTTGTAGCCATTATCTAAGCTATGACTCTTTATGAGTTAATATATGAGAACCCGTAACTCTTTACGGGTGCTCATAGAACTAAATATCATAAACTTGTAGCCATTATCTAAGTTGTGACTCTTTATGAGTTAATATATGAGAACTCGTAACTCTTTACGGGTGCTCATGGAACTAAATATCATAAACTTGTAGCCATTATCTAAGATGTAACTCTTTATGGGCACTCATGAGAACCCGTAACTTTTATGGTACTTATGAGTCATAACCCATAATTACTTACAATACTCATGGGTAATGATTTCAACTATGTTTTTAGATATATTAATCATTATGGACCCCATAACTCTTTACGGGTCCTTATGAGTTATCCCAAATTAAATGATAAAGAAAATACCCATGGCTTCTTTTAGGATCTACTCATTACAATACATGTAGGTTTTAGAATTACCTTAGATCACTCGAAGACCTCAAAGTGTATGACGTCCTCTAATGCTGATCCACACGGCTATCTCTCGATTGCCTTGAGAACTCCTTCTATTTGATTCATCTCTTTCCTTGGCCGCTTACTAGGCGACGGCAAGGTTGAGGACTCAATGTTCTTGGGTTTTCTTTTTTTCAAGAAGGTGACGGTTTCTTGAGGTTAGGTATGGGGCAAGAGAGGAAGATTTACCTTTCTTGTATTGGCGGCATGCATGTGCAAAAGTGGTGCCTTTTTGCTTTGTTGAACCCTACAAGAGTTGTGCCTTCTTTTCAAAAACGTACACAAAAATTGGCCGCCAAAATCAACCATAAAAATTAGGATTTAACCCTAATTTTAGTACTTACAAGGAAGGCCCAGTCCAACTAGAAAGGCCCAATCCAAGAATGGCGCCTTCTAAGAAGTCCAATCCTTATCCAATCTTTATCCAATAAAGATTGGATATCTATCCAATATTTATTAAATATTGTTTTGGATAATTCAAAATTATCTTTTATAACCTAACCACTTGAATTTAAATTACTATTTTTAAATTCTAAATTCAAATTGGCCCAAGACCCTATTAGGCCTTCTAACACATTTGGACATTTTAGTGGAGAAACTGAATTCCCACTAAGGGCTCAAATATGGCGTCATTTTGCTATTGGGTTTGGAGTCTTACTCTAACCCAATTACACCTTTAGTCTTAATAAAGCCATAACAATTATTGGCCCAAGTTTGCGAATTTTAAGCAATCAAGAATAACCTTTGTGTGTAACCCATCGACCCAATTAGTCACTGACATAAATAAACTGGACCAATAAAACTCATTTAATGTGCTCAATTTATCTAATGACCACATCAGACACTAGCAATGATCTACGGTCCCAGAACTAATTGAGTTGATCAAGTGATCTACCTTTCAAATGTGGATATTGTACCAGCATCATCCCTCATGTCGTCATTCACATTTAGTCGAGAGCAAAGATAGAGTATCATCTCTCTCTTGATTGACTAAATGTAACCAATTCACAGAACTAGGAATCTTCTTTCATTGACTTTAAGACAGATCATGACTCTTCATCATTGCTTGATGTGCACAGACTCTCGAGTCAACTATAAGTCATCCAAGCTCTACCGGTCTTGTGAACGCCTAATCCCTTGTAGGGGATTGTGAGTCCTTTCGACATGTCTATTTATACTCATGTATTCGAGTTACATCCAAGAGTACATTGTTCTCTCCATTCTTAGGAGGATAGAGTTATACAGTCAAAGTATAACCCTAGGACATAGTGCTCGATGACACCCTTAAGTCTAGGACGATCCGAACTACCAAACGGTAAGAGACTTTACATATCCTTTGATACTCTCTACAATGAATCTTTGTGGAGTCTCTCAGCGGGTCAGTTTAGTGCTATCTGTTCTCCAACCGATCCACCCAAGACATCACCTAAGGCATCACCATGCCTGTATTCCATGAGGTCCCTTCCTTATATCTCTATACAAGTAGATAATGTCGTGCTAGTCTTATTGATATCACCAATGCCCTTTCTTGGTTATTCAAGATTAAGAGCAAGTTTCAGGTAATAGATATGCAGTGTCCTCATGACCATGATCCCTATCATAGATCTCAGAGTGAACACCTATTCTATTCCAAGGGCTTTTATCTTTAAACGCATATTTACCTTAAAATAAAGGCAAGACATAAATACGATAAAGATAAAATGTGCTCATTTATATTAATCATAAAATATTAAAATGCAGAAAAGTGTTCATATGTCGAAATAGATTATCTCTAGGACACCTACTTACGAACAATCTCCCACTTGGCCTAGAGACAATCAGGTGACGTGTCAAACCTAAAGACTCATAATGACTGTCATGTTTTCTTTGAGAAATTCCCTTCATAAGAGAATCAGCCAAGTTATCATCAGTGGGGATATAGTCCATCTTTATATCCTTTCTTTCAACAATCTCTCAGATGAGATGATACTTATGAAGCACATGCTTAGATCTCTAATGAGACCTAGGTTCCTTGCCCTGAGCTATAGCTCTGATGTTGTCGCAATACAAAGGTATTGGATCAACAATGATGGGAACCATTTCAAGTTCATTAATAAACTTCTTGATCTATACTGCCTCCTTATCTGCTTATGAAGCTGCTATGTAGTATGCCTCGGTAGCAGAGTCTGTCGTGGTCTCTTGCTTGGAACTCTTCCAATAAATTGCTCCACCATTTAAGGTGTAGGTAATCCATGACTGACATTTACAGTCATATATGTCGCTCTGGAACTTGCATCAATGAACCCTTTCACTTTCAGCTCAGCACTTCTACCATAAACCAGAAATAGATCCTTAATCCTTCTTAAGTACTTTAGGATTGTCATCACGACTATCTAGTGACCCTCTCTAAGGTCAACCTGGTATCGGCTAGTAATGCTCAAAGCATAAGAGGCGTCTGGTCTCGTACATAGCATGGCATATATGATGTATCCAATTACTGATGCATATGGAATCCTCTTCATGCATTCCCTTTCAGTCAATGTCTTAGGACACAACCTTAAAAATATGAATGCCATGATTTACGGGAAGAAAACCCATTTTCAAACCGTCCATACTAAACATCTTTAGCATTTTGTCTATGTACGTAGAATGAGATAATCCCATCAACCTTTTGGATCTACCTCTATAGATCCTTATACCAAGTATATAGGCCGCATCTCCCATATCCTTCATAGTGAAGTTCTTTGATAACCATATCTTTATGGACTATAATATAGGAATGTCATTTCCAATAAGAATATATCATCCACATAAAGCTCAAGGAAAATAACATCATTCCCACTGACCTTCTTGTAAACACATAGTTCATCTTCATTCTTGATAAAGTCATTACCTTTAACAACTTCATCAAAAAGAAGATTCCAGCTCTTGGATGCCACCTTAAGCCCATAGATTGATTTTTGAAGTTTGCATACCATATGCTTTTGGTCTTTGGATGTAAAACCTTCAGGTTGTATCATATATACATCCTCCTTCAAGAAACCATTCAAGAAGGTGGTTTTGAAATCCATCTGCTAAACCTCATAATCATGATAGATTTGATCATGGCAACAGGTGAGAAGGTTTCCTCAAACTCAAGTCCTTGCCTTCGACAATAACCTTTCACAACCAACTTAGCTTTATAGATTTGTATGTTGCCATGTGTGTCCGTCTTCCTTTTGAAGACCCACTTGCACCAAATGGGAACTATTCCCTCAGGTGTGGAACCAAGGTCCATACCTTGTTATGATGCATCGGATCTATCTCCGATTCCATGGGTTAAAGCCATTTTGAGAAGTCAACATCCTTGACTGCCTCAATATAGGAAGGAGGTTCATCATCTTCAATGGTTTTTTTATTCTCAATCACAAAACCGTACCTTTCAAGTTGATGACTAACCTTAGAAGTCCTACGGGGCTGGGTGTCTATAGCCTCTACTTGAGACATCGCCTGATCAACAAACTCAGGCTCTGTTATATGTTCTTGTAAGTCTTGAATTTCTTCAAGTTCTACCTTACTCCCAATATCTACTTGAGAAAGTAGATCCTCCTCAAGGAAGGTAGCATTCTTGGACACAAACACTTTATAGTCCTCAGGGTAGTAAAAATAGTATCCCTTTGTTTCCTTGGGATAGCCTTAGGGATGAAAATAGGCCAGGGGCCTGTGGCCTGGCCTATTAAAAGCCTGGTCAGGCCTGGCATGTCAGGCTAAAAGGCCAGGCCAAGGCCTTTTTTAAGGCATGTTTTGATTAACAGGCCAGGCCCAGGCCTCTGAATAGGCCTGTAAAGCCTGTCAGGCTGGCCTGTTAGTAGGAGGGTAAAAGTGTAATTGTGTTTTTTTCATATGTCTGCCTCAAAACTCAAAAGCCTAGTAATTAAAAAAAAATCCATTCACATTCTTGCTCTCTTCTCCATTTCCCTCGACCACCCTGCGATTCTGAGCCAAAAAAAATACCCTAATTCCCTAAACGATCCAGATCTCAACCTCACCGTGCTCACCGTCGGCCGTCGCACCTCTTAGGATCTCAGGCCTCAGCTCGTCGAGTCGTCCTCGTCAGTGAGCACAGGCGTAGAGCACAGCGAGTTCTCGACGGCGGCGCACCTCTCAAGATCTCACTCTCGGCTCTCGGCCTGTTCTCGACAGCGGTCTGGTTAGGATTCTTTTTCGAATAATTTCTATGATGTTATTCTTCTTTTTCTTCTGTATTTATGGACTTTCATCGAGAATGGTTTACGCTAAAGAAGTAGACTATGGCAACAAGTACCCTAATAAGCATTAGGTTTGGAAAATTCTTGAATCTTGATAATGTTTCTTTGTACTTTGCCAAGATTTTCAAGTCTTTGATGTGCTTTCTTCTACAATTAAAAATGGGTGCGTGGTTTTGCGAAGAAATTGGGTTTCTGAATGTGCGTCTAAATTATTAGTATTGGTTCTTGATTTTCTTTTACCTGGTTATTTTTTCGCGCGCTATTTTTTATTTTAGTGAAATCTTTGAAAGAGCCGACTGTTTTTTATCTGATCTTGAGTTTTGTCGATTATTAAAAAGGAGCTGAACTTACTTATGCTTTCTTCTTTCTTCTTTAACTTTGTTTTTATTGTTTACATTGGGATTCGACAATGCACTGTTCCAGTGCGGCTTGATTACCGGCAATCACTTAAGTAGGGTGCTATATTTCTAGTTTGATTGTCTTGATCTTTCTGGATTTTGATTGTTATCCCTGTCAACTTCGTGTTCTGTAGTAACAGCAGAGTAGCCTGGGTTCTTTGCAATTCAACAACATTGTCACCTAATTTGCCATGGAAGAGTAAATTTCTCTTTACTTATCAGTCATCAAACTTGTGATAACCAAAATTTTGTCATTTAAGTTTGCATGTATCTCAGATATGGTTATTTTATTGATTTAAGAGAAAATGCAATTGATCTTCTCCAACGGTACAGAAGGGATAGGCGAACACTTCTTGATTTTATACTTTCAGGGAGCTTAATCAAGAAAGTTATAATGTAGTACATTCCCTCTGTTTGACACTGGACGTTTTTAAAAGTTTGTCATAATTATTTTTCCTGGTATGTTTTTTTTTTCTTGGTTTGTTGGTGTTTATGGTTTGTTCATTTATCATTCTATCTCCAAATTAGGAGATTTTTGTGGGGGAAAAAATCAAATAGGTCATGGATTCCCTTAACAGGCCTCTTAACAGGCTCAGGCTTGTTACAGGCCAGGCTCAGGCCAAAATTTAAGCCTGTAACAGGCCACAGGCCAGGCTCAGGCCACTTCCCTGCATAATAGGCCTGGCCTGTTTCCATGCCTAGATAGCCTACAAAATAGCACAAAGTGCTCCTAACTCCTAATTTATCCGGTGCTAGGGTCTTGACATAAGCTGGACAGCCCGAACCTTAAGGTAACTCAAGTTGAGCTTTCGGCCGTCCATATCTCATATGGAATAGTCTGAACAGATTTTGACAGAACTCTATTAAGAAGGTTTAACACCGTATTGAAGGAAAATCCCCAAAACGATTTTAGGAGCCTCGTACTGCTCATTATTGACCGTACCATGTCAAGCAAGGTTTAGTTCCTCCTCTTAGACACACCATTTTGATGTGGTGTGTATGGAGTCCTCAACTGTGAGAGAATCCCATTCTCTCTTAAATAACCTTAAAACTCCTGACTCAAATACCCGCCACCCCGATCAGATCAAAGTGTCTTAATCATCTTGCCAAGTTATTTCTCTACTTCATTCCTAAACTCCTTGAACTTTTCAAAGGCCTCGGATTTGTGTCTCATAAGATACACATATCCAAATTTGGACTTATCATCATGGGTCCACAAACATCTAAATGAATGAGTTCCAACAACTCATTGGCTCTATGACTCATAAGCTTTTCTAGCTTGGTCTTCATCATTTTACCAGCCAAACAAGATTCACACAGTCCATTGGATTTAAAATCCATGGAATCTAGATAACCATCCAGATGGAGTCTAGACAAACTTGTCTCATTGATATGTTCCAACCTATAGCGCCAAAGTTAGGATTGATTAATTACCTCGATTTCTTAACTTGAACGCTAAGAAGTTCACTATTCTTAGGATTCTTTAATACCATAGGTATAAGCATCATCATGCTTCTTTCCTTTAAGGCTCCCAAGGTATAATGGGCAGTTCCTCATCCAATGTCCTTCCTTCTAACAATGGAAGTATACATCAGTTGTAATGTCCTGAGAATTTTCTTTCCCCTTTCCTTTGCCCTTGTCCTTCTTCTTCTTGGGCTTAAGCTTGTCTGACTCCATAGACTTGCCCTTTCCTTTAGCCTTAAAAGGTCCACCAATCAGAAGAGCTAGGGTCTTTTTTTTCCTAACAGTTGCAGCATTAATGGTCAGTAGACTCAACAATTCTGGTAATGTTGACTCCATCTTATTCCTATAATAATCGACCACAAAGCCATTAAACAAATGTAGCAATAACTGTAAGACCAAGTTAATACTCGGCTCATGGTATATGATAAAGCCTAGAGAAGTAAGCTTCTCTATCACCCCAATCATCTTGAGGACATGCGGTTTAATCGCCTTGCCTTCAGCCATCTTGCAGCCAAACAACTCTTTGAGATCTCGAAGCGTTCAGCCTTCCCTTACTTGTATAAAGCTTTTAAAGTGCAAGATAGTGGAGGGAGCATCCATATGCTCATACTAACATTGGAGTTTTGCAGACATAAACGCAAGCAGTACATAGACTGCTAGCTCATTATCTACCAGGTGCTATTTATGGGCTTGCCAGTCAAAATGATCATACTCATCTTGCCCTTGAGTAAGGGCAACAAGAATCAAAGAATCTAAGATATAGGCTATCTTTTCAGAACGCAAAACAAATTTTTGCATTCTGATACTAGTCCTTAAAATTGGGTCTAGCTAACTTATTAACTAGTCCTTAAAATTAGGTCCAGCTAACTTATTAGCATCCATAATAGAGCAGAATTAAAGTTTTCGGCTATGACTCAAATGTTGAAAAACAAAAGATGGACTTATAAGTATTTGATGAATTTAATCAACCATATATGGAGACTTTTGAAACATATGTGGTCCTCCCACTATTTTCTCTAGAATCAATGACCCTTAGTTAATTGACTTAGGGTTATCCTTCATAAGGATATCAGTAGTGGGCTAAGAGAACGACTAGAATCATTAGTTTCCAGCTAAGCCTACAAAACTAACTTATCCAATGGGTTGATTTGATCAACAACATCTCCATGTCTTCTCTTAGATCGTCAGGTTGACAACACCTTGTCACTTAATATCACATCACTATGTGATAACCTGGCATCTTTACCCTAAATGCATAGACCCGGTTGAGGCTGTAGACTACACATTTAGTCTAGCACAAATCATCATCCTAAGTGTTATACATTTCAAATGGCACCGTTAGTAGGTCTTAGCTGGGCTAGAGAACATTACCATGTAGAAGGGATTTAAGTGTCACCAATGATAGGAGGCAAACAAACACGCTAGATAATTTGCCCTAAATGTATAGACTCAACTGAGCCTGCAGACATACGTCTAGTCCAACATAAACCATCATCTTTAGTGTCATACACTTTGAATGGCACAGTTACCCGACGAAATGGTAGGTCTTAGCTAAGCTAGAGAGCACTACCATGTCGAAGGGTTTTAAGCACCACTGATGATGGGAGGTAAACACACTAGATAATTTTGTAAGGGTTCATTTCGGTCTCATCCTTATTAACAAACTAATAAATCATTTAGTTAATTTTCTAAGCTAGAATGAATTTTGTCTTGCATGCATAATTAGATATACAAATAAAACAACTATCATATAGTTCAAATTTAAATGGCTTGTATCTATCATGAATGCTAGTCGTATAGTGACCGCATTTACTATTATCATGCATACTAGTTGTACTAAAGCTATGAATAATAATGACACATTTATTTTTATGGATGATCATGGTGCCTTTCGATTATTCATCTAAAACATCTTCATGTCTTCGATTCTTGAGGACTTCAAATCTTTTCTGTCCTTTCATCATGACCGAATGATTTCTTGGTAAAGTCTTTGTTATGGACCGAGATAAACGGGCCTCAGAAGATAAGGCCCATCAACGTGCTCCTACTGGGACAGGACCCATGATCCCATAATCCCATGATCCCATGATCCTAGAACCTCGGGAACCCACGATCCCCATCATCATGAATGATGGAGGAAGGACACGCCGAGTGGAAAGGCAGGAAATCTGCTAACTAACGGTCAGGACACTTCCTCTATAAATAGGAAGGATCCAACAGGTGCATGGTACACATACATTCTCTCCCAACCAGTTTACCATATTGCATACACAGAGCACACACCCCACGCCTTAGGGTGAAAACCATTGTGTTCAAGCTCTGTGATCTTCGATCTATCTGGGTATCTCATCCATAGATATCTAAGATAAGACTAAAGATCCTACATCAATTCACTAGTCCAATCCCGGGCTATACATTTGTGTTCTATACCAGAACATTGGCGCCGACCGTGGGGACCGTAAATTTCGAATCCCACATAGCAAAACCAAGAGTGTAACTTGGACAATGGCGAACACCAGAAGAAGAAATATGGAAACTCGGCAGGATAATATGCCAGAAGAAGCAAGGCAACATCTCCAGGAGCAAACATCTCGCCAGGAAGGTCCTACCAACCCGGAAGCAAAAAATGTGATGGTAGAGACCGAGTTTGAAACATCAGACACGGCAAACTCTCCTTCTCCCGAGAATGTCATCATCCAGCAAATTAACCCGCAGGCTTTACCACAGCAACACTCGTTAGAGTTCCAGACGGTAGATCCCGACATTCGCATTATGCAAACCACACTCGGTTCCATGTATAATCGGATGGAGGCAATGGAAACCCGCAATCGCCTACTACACGAGGAGGATGTCCATGCATTCAGGGAGGAGTTGGATAGTCGAAATGAAGAGTGGAAGCAGATGTTTGAGCGACGTTTCGGAGATGCAGAAAACCATACTTGGATCCCGGGTAAAAATGTTGTCGGCCATAGCCGAGATGAGGTTTCCATATCTCAGAAAGCGGAAACTTCCCGGGTACAACAGAGAGAAGAAATCATACTCGGGGAAGATCAATAACAACTAATCGAGGAGCGGTCGCGAAAAATACAAGCCTTGCAGGAACATATCAAACTCCTGAGACAGCTCGGAGGGAACCCAATTGAGCATGATCAGGAAGTGAATTCTTGGGCAAACATTGACAAAGAAAGATGAGGTCGGGCAGAGACAAAGAAGTTAATCGGAGAAAAAGCAAAGGAGCCACTGCAGGCCCGCAAGCACTCAAAGAAAGATGCAACGCCGACTTCGTCTGAATTAGATGCCTATGATGACAATATCCAGACTCCTTTCGTGGATAAAATAATGGCCGCCCCATATCCAAAATGTTTGCATACCAAATATTTTCCTAAATATGACGGAAGTCAAGATCCGCAATTGCACATCGGTCACTTTAAAACGGACATAATGGTGAAAGGATTTACTGGGCCGGTAATCCCTCGACTATTTGCCGGAACAATTCGAGGTCTGGCTCAAATATGGTTCAGCTCTCTACCAATTGAGTCGATCACTGACATGAAGGATTTCGAGAAGAAATTCCTGCAGAACTTCGCCACAAGTCGGAAGCAACCAAAAACTGAGTTCCAACTCGACCAAGTTAAGCAGTCGCCAGGAGAGACAGTACAAAAGTATCTGGAGCGTTTCAAGGACATAGCCTTACATGTCCCGGGCTAAAGGATGAGGTACACTTGCATTGTGTGATTTCGAGGCTTAGACAAGGATTCTCGCTTGAAGAAGTCGGTGATGAAACGTCGGCCCAAAACTCGTCGATTTCGAGATCGCTCTAAACAATACATAGAGCTGGAGCAGATGGACATCATGACCCAAACGCCTCAAAGTAAGGCGAAAAGCCCGACACCAAGAGAGAAGCAACAATTCAGAATGAATCAGCGGGATACTCGGACACATGTAAGGGATATAAAATCAAGAAGGGACAAGGCTGAAGGAAGATATGACGAGATATGCCCCGTTAAGGATACCGCAAGCACAAATTTGGAAGGAAGTCTCCTTAACGAGAGATGAAAAGGTGGAACGACCACGGCCAATGCGCAATGAAACCACTCGGATAAATCTAGATATTGCGAGTTCCATGATCAGCATGGCCACACGACAGACATGTGTTGGGACTTGCGGGACACCATTGAGAAGTTTATTCGAGAAGGAAAACTATGCTGTTATGTTATACAAACACAAGGACGGCAAAACAAACATCAGGAACGCAGAAGTAGGAGCCCGGCACCTGAAAAGAAGAGAACAGAACAGAGGAAACCGGGACGAGGCCAGGATGACGAATTTCCCGAGTCAAAATACGATTGTAATGTCATAGTCGAAG
Source organism: Acacia melanoxylon (assembly GCA_019022615.1). NCBI lineage: Eukaryota > Viridiplantae > Streptophyta > Magnoliopsida > Fabales > Fabaceae > Acacia > Acacia melanoxylon. The sequence continues at coordinate 4,036,277 of JAFJYJ010000002.1, forward strand.
GTTTTGGTGGAGGAGGAGACTCAGTTAGTCAAAGGAAAAAGTATTTGAAAGAGATCCTCTCTGTAAGAAGTCGTCCCGAGTTTAAGGGAGAATCTACAAAAACTCCTACCCCAATACTCGGATTCACTGATGAAGAATTGGATGAGGTAATACCAGGGCATCATGACGGCCTCGTCATCACGGAACGTTGGTGGACCGCCGTGTAAGAAAAATCTTTCTCGGATAATGGCGGCGCCGCCGTTAACATCATCCTTTGGAATGCGTTCAAACGCATGAGGTTTGATTCCGAAGAGCTAAAACCCCGTAAGACCGTGTTAACGGGTTTTAACGGTCAAGATACTCCGTCCAAAGGGATTCATTGATCTTAAACTCACTCGGGCACCAAGGAGGCTTTTAAGACAGAAGTGGTTCGGTTTGTTGTTGCCGACTTCCCCTCCACATACAATATCATCCTGGGACGACCCGCTATTCATGACTGGAATATGTTGGTATCTTCAAACCACTAGAAGCTGAAGTTTATCAACAAGAGAAACAAAGTGGTTACCGTCAAAGGCAACCAAAAAGACTCTCGGCAATGCTACTTTGACACTGTCAAAGGTAGTAAAAATTCAAAGAAAGGCGAGTCAGAGAAAGAAGCCGGGTCGGTCCAAGTTGTGGAGTTAGATTTGAGGGAAGAGGACAAGATCCAAAGAATATAACCAAATGATGAACTCGAGGACTATGTCTTGGGAGACACCCCAGAGAAAATCACCAAAGTCGGGAAAGGGTTGGATCCCGAGATCCGTAGGGAAATTGAAAAATTCTTAGTCGAAAACAAAGATGTATTTGCATGGAAGGCCTACGAAATCCCGGGTATGGATCTGAATTCGCCGCCATAGTTTGGCGATCCACCCCGGCTCAACACCCGTGGCGCAAAGAAGAGGAAGCAAGGCTCGATCGGTCAAAGGCCTTAGAAGCACATGTGGAGGAGTTACTCGAAGCCCATTTATCGGGAAATACAATACACAACATGGCTCTCCAACGTGGTTATGGTTAAGAAACTAAATGGGAAGTGGCGTGTTTGTACTTATTACAAAGATCTGAATAAGGTATGCCCAAAAGACGCATTTCCAATGCCTAACATAGATCAGCTGGTGGATAAATCCTCGGGTTTTCAACTCTTATCATTCATGGACGCATACTCGGGGTACAATCAGATAGCCATGCATCCCGATGATCAAGAAAAGACGGCTTTCATCACAAATAGCGCTAATTATTTACAACGTGATGCCTTTTGGCCTTAAGAATGCTGGAGCTACTTATCAGAGGATGATGACTAAGGTTTTTGCTAGTCAAATGGGGAATAATGTGGAAGTATATATTGACGATATGATAGTCAAATCGAAGGAAGAGAACAACCATGTCAATGATCTACGACAAACATTTGAAAAACTGTGAAAGCATTGGATCAGACTGAACCCGGCCAAAGGTGCGTTCGGAGTACCATCGGGCAAATTCTTGGGTTTTTTACTGACCCACCGGGGAATAGAGACCAATCCAGAAAAATGCAAAGCAGTGTTGGAAATGAAAACCCCAGTCAACAAAAAAGAAGTCCAACAATTAACAAGGCGATTGGCAGCGTTGACAAGGTTTTTGCCTAAGTCGGCTGAAAAGTCACTTCCGTTTTTCAAACTTCTGACAAAAGAGGCACATGGAGGATGGAACTCGGATTGTGAAGAGGCATTTGCAAAGATAAATTCATGTCTGGCATCTCTACCAGTGCTCTCGAAACCTGAACCCGGAGAAACACTGATCCTATATTTATCGTAGGAAGAAACAAGGTCCGTTCTCGTCCGAGAACTGGAGGAGGGGCAAAAACCCATGTACTTCGTTAGCAGGGTTTTACAAGGTTCTGAATTGAGATATCAGAAGTTGGAGAAAATGGCATTTGCACTACTAACTGCGGCAAGGCGACTGCGCCATTACTTTCACGGGCATTCTATTGTCGTCAGGACAAATCAACCCATACGTCAAGTACTGCATAAACCAGACTTAGCCGGAAGAATGATAAGCTGGGCAATCCAATTGTCCAAGTTCAACATCAGCTACGAAGCCCGGCAATCAATCAAATCTCAGGCCTTGGCTGATTTTCTAATGGAGTTAACCCCGTCAACTCCAATGGAGGGAATGCAAAATGAGTCGTGGAAGGTGTTTGTTGACGGCTCATCAAATGTTAAGGGAAGCGGCACGGGAGTCATTGTGGAGAGCCCCGAAGGAGTTGCAATGGAATTATCACTTCGGCTGGATTTCCCGACATCAAATAATCAGGCAAAGTATGAGGCCCTCATCGCTGGCTTACTGCAGGCTAAGGAGAATGGGGCCCAACAGGTACATTTAGCAACCGATTCTCAACTAGTGGCCTCCCAGATACAAGGAACCTATCAAGCCAAAGGCTCATTGTTGGCAAAATACTTGCGAAAAGTGAAGGATATCATTGCTAATTTCGATAAAGTAGAAATTGAGCACATTCCTCGATCGAAAATGTTAGAGCCGATGTCCCGTCTAAACTCGCCAAAGACACTAAAAGTCCGGTAACCTTCGGACTATGATACAAAGCAGAATCTCCTAGAACCAAGTTGCATCATGCTTATTTCAGATAATCACGATTGGAGAAAGCCAATTGCCGACTATCTAGAAAGGGGGATCGTTACAGAAGACACGGCGGAATCAAAAAGACTAATCAAAACAGTAGCCGCTTATTCAATTATGGATGATCAGTTATATCGAAGGGGCTTACACTCTCCGATGGCCAAATGTTTCGACCAACTTGAAGCCCAGTACGTATTTGCAGAAATCCATGAAGGGATAAACGGACAGCACATGGGAGCAAAGGCGCTGGCTCGAAAAGCGATACGAGATGGATATTATTGGCCTACTATGGTCCAAGATGCCAAGGATCATGTCTAGAAATGTGAAAGCTACCAGAAACACGGCAGAATAATATGGACCCCTCCATCCGAGTTGACACAGATCTCAGCCCCTTGGCCGTTCTACAAATGGGGCATGGATTTGTTCGGACCATTCAAGGCGGCACAAGGACAATTGAAGTGGCTCATTGTTGCGGTAGATTACTTCACTAAATGGATTGAAGCCGAACCTTTGGCGACCATCACCTCGGCAAATGTGCAGAAATTCCTCAAGAGAAGCATTATTTCGCGTTTCGGAATACCAGCCGAGTTGGTGACCGACAATGGAACCCAATTTGTGGATAAAAACTTTCAAAAATTAGTAGCCGACTTTCAGATTAAACATCATTTTGCCTCGGTTGAACACCCACAGTCCAATGGGCAGGCCGAAGCAGCCAACAAGGTCATAGTGGATGGATTGAAGAAGCGTATGGAAGATGCTGAGGGTAGTTGGGTTGAACATCTACACTCAGTGTTATGGGGACATTGGACTACTTCTCAGACGTCAACAAGCGAGACCCCGTTTCGACTCACATATGGATGCGAAGCAATGATCCCAGTCGAAGTCGGGGAACCTTCATGGAGAAGGCTGTACCATTCGCGGGAGCAGAATGATCAAGAGTTGGCAATGGAAATGGATCTCATAGACGAAGTCAGAGCCACAGCTCACCTTTGGGATTTAGCCGCCAAGCAACTCCTCGCCTCGAGATACAATAGGAAGGTAATTCCACGCTCGTTCGTAAAGGGCGACCTGGTACTCCGGAGGGCCGACATTGGCAACAAAAACGCACGGGATGGCAAACTCACCGTAAATTGGGAAGGGCAATACCGTATTACAAATGAACTCGGAAAAGTGGCCTATGTGCTGGAATCTTTGACAGGCAAAGCAATTAAAAGGACCTGGAACGCGGACAAACTTAAGGCCTACTATAGTTAAAGTCGGGGAGATTAGTTTCCAATTGGGTTTGTTTTCTGCTTTTTGCAATTTCACTTAGCTTTATTTTCAAGAAAATCGGTCGCAAGTACATGTAAATTCCCATGTGAATCAAATTTGATGTAACTTCGTGGACTGAAGAAATAAAGAATATAGGGTCATGGAGCCCGTGTTTGACAACCTGCGAGTGAATATAAGAAGACTGAACATGTATGAATAGAGATTCGAAACTCCTTCATAAATCATGTGGTGTGAAAGACCGATTTTTAACTCATTCATACAAGACATGAGTGACTCAGGGTAAAAAGCCCGATTACGCGAAATTTGTCATAGCGGCAAAGCCGCCAAAGAAAAAACATACCCCGAGTCCAAATAGACAAGGCGAGTATAAATATAAGACATGAGCGACTCAGGGTAAAAAGCCCGATTACGCAAAATTTGTCATAGCGGCAAAGCCGCCAAAGAAAAAACATACCCCGAGTCCAAATAGACAAGGTGAGTATAAATATAAGACATGAGTTACTTAAGGTAAAAAGCCCGATTACGCGAAATTTGTCATAGCGGCAAAGCCGCCAAAGAAAAACATACTCCGAGTCTAAAATGACTAGGAGAGTATCGATCGAGAAAGGTTTCCCGACACTGATCACGTCGGATCCTAACTTCTATTAAGGACAAGAATAAAAAGCAGTAAGTGCAAAGGAGAAAAGGAGTCAATTCAGATACATTTAATAGATTGTCTATTCCAAAAGGCCCAAACGGGCGGAGAGATAAAGTACAAAGAAAATTACGGACTAAGACAATCGGTTCGGGGGAAGAGATTGGTCTTCCCCATGAGATTGATCTTCCTCGTGGGCTTCCGGAACTACCACGAAGCTTGGAGCGGAGTGAGCCAACAGTGGAGAAGGAGCAGAGAAAAATTTCCCGTCGTCAACATAGGCGTTCATGTGCACCCCTTCCAGATTCAACGTCACCGTTGGGTTCAAGAATTGAACCTACTCCAGGGCGTTTGCAAAAGCATCTGAGACACCACTCTTCAGCTTGGCAACATCGGCTTCAGAGACAGAAAGAGCATCCTTGTACAAATCCAGCTTGGAGGACGCCGCGCTCTTGCAGGATGCCAACTCGGACTCTAGGGCCGAAATCATAGTTTTTTGACGGCTCATGGTCTCCAAGTCCTCTTTGTGAATCTGCAGCCTCCGGTAATCTCGGATTCAGCTTTATTAAGGCTGTCACGGGTGCGTCCAAGCTCCTCATCCAAGCTCTCCTTCTGGCCCTTTTCCAACTCCAAGTCCTCAAGCGCTTGGGTTAACCGTTCCTCGACCTTTTTCTTCTCCTCCTCAAGCTAGTCCAACTCTTCTTCATTGAGACCGACCTTTTTCTTCAAATGGGCAACAAGTTCACACAAGCCGGCATTCTTTAAATTAACGCCGCCGCTCCAAAAGCTCTTCCTTCTCGTAGTCGGCAAGCCTCTTCCCATCAAAAAAGTTTGCGAGAGGACGCGAGCTTTGCGAAGGCCGGGAGGAAAACGACCACCCCGAGAGATAAGAAGCGGGAAGTCGGACTGCGGGACCAGAACCAGAGGGCACACCTCCTTGAGTTTCAGGCTCAGGAACTGAAGAAGATGGGACAATAGCTTTCTTCTTCTTGGAAGTTTTTGCCTTCTTGGCAACTGGGGGAATGCTAGGCTCTCCACTCGGGAGTACTCGTTTTCCACCCGCGGGTGTATGGACCATCTCCTAATGACAAGTCACATCAAGGTACTCGGGCCTTTTCCCCATTTGCCCACCTGAAAAGAAGAGCAAAACGCATCACGGATCTGAGCAAAGACAACAAAAATTGAGCGAATGAGAAATATCATACCCAAAACGGGTTTTGATTTATTACAAATAATATACTCGGCCGAGTCCGCCAAAGGCCCCTTTTTACTGGCAAGAGTGGTTAAGGTAACAATGGCTTCATCCTCGGAGTCAGAACGCTGCGAAGGGGCGAGTAAGAAATCCTTGGAATGAAACTTATGATGACTTTCACTCCAGTATAGAGGAAAGCACTCTTCAATGTTCCCGGACGGGCTCCTCTGAAGAAACCAAGGTACCTCCCCGGCTTTGGCAACTACTTTAAAAAAAGAAGTTTTAAACCCTTTCCACGAATCAGTGAACGGCTTTAAAAATTTACGTCCGTGACAAGCGCGAAGAGACGTCCAACCATACCACATCTTCCTCCTCCACCGTCATATTGGTCTCCAAAGGTGAAAAGAAGCTACAAAACACATGTACAGAACACTTGAGTTCGTGTTTCATGCAACAACTTTCAAAAGCTAAGGCAAAGGCCCATCCATTCGGGTGTAGTTGCGAAGGAGCCAAGTGCAGGTGGCGGAGTAGGCACATTTGAAAGTCGGAAAATGGAAATGAAAGGTCGAGTCGGGTAATCACATCCCGATAAAAATAAAAGAAATGGCCGCCTTTATCAGATAACCGACCAGAAGCCACTGATTCGTTCACTGAATGCAAAACTACATTGTATCCGGCCACCTCGATGATGATTCGGTCAAGCTCTTTTGTGGGCATTTTATTCCATACTCCGATAAAGATCGCTAATGACGTATTCCTTAGCCGACGTCATCCGAGAAGACCCTGAAGGGGCAGATTCTCTGGTCTCGGACTGATGAGACGGGTGAGAGGGGGAATACATCTAATACCTATAATAAACAGAAAACAAAGGGAAGGGTCGAATCATGAAGTATACCCGACATAACGGGATTGTGGAGACGAGTATCGTAAAACAAAGGAACGGGAGGAATGCGGGAAGCAATGCCAAAGTCGTCGAGGTCCGAGGAGACAAGAACATCCGTCCATTAATAAATCGCGTCTCTCTCTCGCCATGATCGACTAGCTCTATCGCCTTATTACGGCAATTTTCGCAAGGATTGCAACCTCGGAATACGATTAGCGGATTATCAACCACCGACGTCGAAGAAGACGTTGCCAAAGATGAAGCTGGTCAACTTGCGGCAGACAAAATCGGCGACGGGAAACCTCGGGTATTTCTAATTCTTCCACCTCCCTGAGAAGAACCACCTTCCCGAGAAGAGCCACCCCCTCGGGTGGGGCCAAGTAATCTTGCCATCCGTTCTTCTTCAGTAGGAAGAAGGGACCATAGCCACTGTTTGGCCGTACCATGGGTGTTTTTAAGAATTTCCCTATCTTCCTCCAGGATAGGTCTACCATAGATGTCTACTAGCATCTCAGGATCGAGATCCATTTTTGTCAATGATGAGAGGCTATAGGCGCAAACAACCCTATCAGCGCTAAACTCAGATTGCCTAGAATGGCTTGAAAATTATGGATTCAAAAGGAGCTCCTATGAATGTAAAATCTATTCATACCCAGAATACCCAGAAAACTCAAGAACACAAAAATAGAGAAATTACAAAAAGGGGAAATGCGATAGAAGAGGAGTTATACAGTTCAATTGAAAATCATACACACATTTAGTAAGCAAGAACATTGAGATCAAGTATAATACTGGAAAGGGATAAGAGGGAACTACTTTCTGAGAAGGAACAACAAAGGAATGCTCTGCAAATGGAGGCTTCTTCAATCGCTTCAGAAATCTTAGTGAGTGCGAAAGTGAAAAATGAGATGAAGGGGTCGAGATATATAGGCGGAAGCGCCTAGGAACCCCAAAGCGCCAATCGCCGTGACAATTACGAGGTGAAAACCACCGAGTAATCATGGTCGACGGGTTAAAAGACGTGTGAAACGCCGGGTGCCATTAATGGGCACGATAACCGAAGGCAGCGTTTGGGGACGCATGGCTGCAGGCGTCAGAATAGAGGTTATCCGCTGCTACGCGGGTAAATGAAAGGGCGCCTAGTAAAGTTAGCTAATCGCCAGGGCGGGAGTTGAGATGTACAACTCGTCCTCAATCTGTACGGGAGGGTGATAAGAGAATCAGTGAATACCTGAGTATAAAGTCGGGGATACAAAGGCTAAAGGTTTGAAGCCTACTCGATTCCAAAAGTCGGGCTTAGCAGCAAAATCTTCCACAATAATATCAACTCGGCAGATCAGAAACCTGAATGACCGAGCTTGGGGGCAACTGTTATGGACCGAGATAAATGGGCCTCGGAAGATAAGGCCCATCAACATGCTCCTACTGGGACAGGACCCATGATCCCATAATCCCATGATCCTAGAACCTCGGGAACCCACGATCCCCATCATCATGAATGATGGAGGAAGGACACGCCGAGTGGAAAGGCAGGAAATCTGCCAACTAACGGTCAGGACACTTCCTCTATAAATAGGAAGGATCCAACAGGTGCATGGTACACATACATTCTCTCCCAACCAGTTTACCATATTGCATACACAGAGCACACACCCCACGCCTTAGGGTGAAAACCATTGTGTTCAAGCTCTGTGATCTTCGATCTATCTGGGTATCTCATCCATAGATATCTAAGATAAGACTAAAGATCCTACATCAATTCACTAGTCCAATCCCGGGCTATACATTTGTGTTCTATACCAGAACAGTCTTCTCATAAAGTTCCACGATCTTAAATTATACATTTTTATTCCTATTATAATCTTCTATGTAATATTAAATTGGGATAAAACAATCTCATTTACCAAAAATAAAAATAAAATAAAATTTAAAATCGGGACAAAACAATCTCATTTACCAAAAGAAATAAAATTTAAATTATTCATTCGAGGCATCATGACCATCCTTTTTTTTCTTGTACCTACAAAAAGGTTAAAAAAACACATGCAAGCAATTTTTGAAAATCCTAAAGTATCATTGAATCGAATTCAATAATAGTACCCTATGTATTTATGGTAATGAACCCTACTCTGATACCACTTGTTAGTTAAATTTGGATGATGTCTAATGTTCAAGCATAAACTCATGAGGTGGAAGAAACAAATTTTTTGTTCTTCACTAATTGTAACGAAATTCAGAATTTATAACTGTAACTCTTTATGGTACTCATACATTACTTAAAAGTGTAATTGTTTAAGTAATGAGTTAATATATAAGAACCCGTAACTCTTTACGGGTGCTCATGGAACTAAATATCATAAACTTATAGCCATTATCTAAGCTGTGACTCTTTATGAGTTAATATATAAGAACCCATAAATCTTTACAAGTGCTCATAGAACTAAATATCATGAACTTGTAGCCATTATCTAAGTTTTGACTCTTTATAAGTTAATATATAAGAACCCGTAACGATGGAACTAAATATCATAAACGTTTAGCCATTATCTAAGTTGTTACTCTTTATGGGCGCTCATGAAAACTCGTAACTTTTATGGTACTCATGAGTTATAACTCATAATTACTTACAGTACTCTTGGGTAATGATTTCAACTATGTGTTTAGATATATTAATCATTATGAACACCGTAACTCTTTAAGAGTCCTAATGAGTTATCCCAAATTAAATAATAAAGAAAATACTCATGGGTTCTTTCAGGATCTACTCATTAAAATACATGTGGGTTTTAGGATAACCTTAGATAACTCAAAGACTTCATAGTGTATGATGTCCTCTAACGCTAATCCACATAGCTATCTCATGATTGCCTTGAGAACTCCTTCTCTTTGATTCCTCTCTTTCCTTAGATGCTTGCTAGGCGACGACAAGGTTGAAGACTCAATGTTCTTAGGTTTTCTTTTTCTTGAGAAGGTGATGGTTTCTTGAGTTTAGGTATGGGGCAAGAGAGGAGGGTTTGCCTTTCTTGTATTGGCGGCATGCATGTACAGAGAGTGGCGCCTTTTTGCCTTCTTGAACCCTTCAAGAATTGTGCCTTTTTTTCAAAAACGTACACAAAAATTGGCCGCCAAAATCAGCCACAAAAATTGGGGTTTAACCCTAATTTTAATCCTTACAAGGATGACCCAGTCTAACTAGAAAGGCTCAGTCCCACTAGAAAGGCCCAATCCAAGAATGGTGCCTTCCAAGAAGCCCAATCTTTATTGGATCTTATCCAATCTTTATATGATATTGTTTTAAATAATTCAGAATTATCTTTTATCACCTAATTTCTTAAATTTAAAATTTGAATTTAAATAAATATTTTAAATTATTATATTTAAATTCCAAATTCAAATTAGCCCAAGACCCTATTGGGCCTTCTAACACATTTAAGCCTTTTAATACAGAAACTGATTTCCTACTAAGGGCTCAAATATGGCACCATTTTGCTATTGGGCTTGGAGTCTCACTCCAACCCAATTACATATTTAGTCTTAACAAAGCCCGATAACAATTATTGGCCCAAGTTTGCTAATTTTATGCAATCATGAATAACCTTTGTTTGTGACCCATTAAGCCCAATTAGTCACTGACATAAATAAACTTGGACCAATTAAACTCCTTTAATGAGCCCAATTTATCTAATGACCACATAAGACACTAGCAATGCTCTGTGGGCCCTGAACTAATTAAGTTGATCAAGTGATCTACCTTTCTAATTTGGATACCATGCCAGCATTGCCATTCACATTTAGTCGAGAGCAAAGATAGAGTATCATCTCTCTTGATTGACTAAATGTAGCTAATGTACAGAACTAGGAATCTTCTTCCATTGACTTTAAGATGGATCATGATTGTTCATGATCACTTGTTGTGCACAGACTCTCGAGTCAACTATAAGTCATCCAAGGTCTACCGATCTTGTGAACGACTAATCCCTTGTAGGGGACTTAAGTCCTTCCAGCATGTCCATCTATACTCATGTATTCGAGTTACACCCAAAAGTACATTGTTCTCCCCATTCTCAGGCGGATAGAGTTGTACAGTCAAAGTATAACTCTATGACATAGTGTTCGATGACACCCATAAGTCTAGGACAATTTGTACTACCAAACGATGAGAGACTTTACATATCCAATGAAATTCTCTACAATGAGTCTTTGTAGAGTCTCTCGGCATGTCAATTTAGTGCTATCTGTTCTCCAACAGATCCCCCAAGACATCACCTAAGGCATCACCATGTTGTATTCCATGAAGTCCCTCCCTTGTATCTCTATGCAAGTAGATGATGTCGTGCTAGTCTTATTGATATCATCAATGCCCTTTCTTTGTTATTCAAGACTAGGAACAAGTTTCAGGCAATATATATGCAGTGTCCTCGAGTCATCATGATTATGATCCCTATCATAGATCCTCAAGTGAACACATATTCTATTCCTCGAGCTTTTATCTTTAAACACATATTTACCTTAAAATAAAGGTGAGACATAAATATGAAAAAGATAAAATGTGCTCATTTATATTAATCATGAAATACTAAAATGCATAAAGGTATTCATCTGTCAAAACAGATCATCTCTAGGACATCTACTTACTAACAGTGTTTGTATGTGTTGTTAGAACTGACTGTCACCCAAGAGGGGGGTGAATTAAGTGAAGATTAAAAAGTTGGAAGTTTGAAAATCTTTTTGCATCTTCTAAATCAACAGTTAGATATTTGAATAAACATATACTGGAAATATAAGAGATAATGGAAGAGAATATGCAAACTGTGATTTATATTGGTTCGGCCCAATCCTTGACCTACGTCCAGTCCCTAAGCTTCACTTGAGATTTTCAATCCACTATCTTCTTTCAACTTGATTACACGCTCTGTATTCGAAGTAATCCTCTTACTAGGATTCACTCCCCCTTATAAGTCGTAATCAATGCACTCACTTGATTACACACTATATACTCGAAGTAATCCTCTTACTAGGATTCACTCCCCTTACTAGCTGTAATCAATACAATAGATTTCCCACTCAACATCACTCAATCTTGAGGAACTCTCAGATAAGATAATTACAATGAATCTTCTTTCCTAGAAGTGAATATGATTAACACTGAAGTACATAATCATTCATCTCACTTGTTGGTTATGATTAGTTTTGATGATGTCTTATATACATGTCATTCTTAAGAGCAAAAAGTTTGCATACTACATTTATTTTATACTTTGACTAATTCTTATATTTAATGTAGATGTGAAGTTTAATATAATGAAGAATGATCAAGAATAGAGTTTGAAGAAAGACGAAAAATTTTAAATATTATGAGAATATCAATATTCAAGTTTCTGTGATGAAATAGAAGTTGGAACGGCTCAATTTGGAGTTAAAATAAGCAAGTTCAAGCTTCCTGATGAATACTAGTTTGTTAGAGGGCATTAATGTAATTTCAGCATTTTTTCTCTCATGAACAGTGCCTTGCTCGAGCATAAAAAGAGTCCTTGCTCGAGCATAAATCGAAAAAAATTCCTTGCTCGAGCAAGAAGCAAATGGCATGCTCGAGCAACAACGTTTTTCAGCATACTCTGTTCAGCTCTGTTTCAGGCGATCTTGATAATTCGACGATATTTCCCAAACCAGGAATCGGATTGACGTGAAACCAGCGGCATATGAAACTAGACTACCAATGCGTCATTTTGACATAAAATTAAAGTCCAAAAGAGTCCATATGAGAGAGCTATGATTTTTTCAAGTTGGAACAAACATCACCGTCATAGTCCAGACCAACCTTCGGTAATTTGAGAATATCTCACAAACGACAAATCCAAATGAACGGAAACTGGTGCCATTGGAAACTAAACTCAAATACCTTTCCAAAAACATCAAGAACATGAAAAAAAAGATCAATTGAAGGAGTTATGATGTTTTGAAGTTGACAATATATTCAGGATATTGCAGAAACGCTGGATAAGAACAACCTCCATTCAACTGATGTTAATGAACAAAATACAACTAGTTTGGAGCTGATTCTTATTGAAATGGAAAGAATATTTGAAGAGCTTTCTGAAATGGGATTATTTTCTAAATTTGGATTTATACCAAAGAAGTTATATGCTCGCTGGAAATTGCTTCTTATACTGTCAATGAGTTTACTTCTTGGAAATCTGATTTTTGCACAAGAACATAATATATGGCAGCCAGGAGTTTGACATTCGAAGGCAGTCTACTTGAGCAGAGAATTTGATTTGCCCGAGCATCATCGGTTTCTGGAAAGGAAGAAGTTATGTTTGATCAGTCATGCTCAAGCAACACATAGAGCTTGCCAGAGCAACATCGAGCCAGAGACGAAAGCAGCATGATTGAACAATCATGCTCGAGCAAGATATATTCCTTGCTCGAGCAACATCGAGGCAGAAGCTAAACAATGTTTGGTAGTACACCATGCTCGATCAAGAAGCATAACGTTGCCCGAGCAGCTTGCATCTTTTGCACTATTCTATCACTTGCCCGAGCATGAGAAAATCCATGCTCGAGCACTTTGCCCGAGCAAGAGCAAGAACCATGCTCGAGCAGCATTGTATCTACCATCATGCTCGAGCAACGTCGCTGGAAGCACAATCTCTCGCCTCTACCAATGGCTTGCTCGAGCAAGGAAGTCACCATGCTCGAGCAACAACGAAGCAGATCAGTTTCAAGCTCCTGTGAAGAGGCTTGCCCGAGCATGAAAATTGTCATGCTCGAGCACCATGCTCGAGCAAGCAAAGTAACCCTGTTCGAGCATCAGCTCCAAGAACATATTCATCTGATTCAAGAGAAGCTTGCACGAGCAAGAATGGATTCCTACTCGAGCAAGGTTCTGATAAACTCAAGTATTCAGGAAATTTTCAGAAAGTATTTACAAAAGTATTGAGAAAGTATTCAAAAAGTATTGACGAGGAATGAGCATCTGATTCTGCAATGGATACTCAAGTATATTCAAGAAAGTATTCACGAAAGTATTGAGGAAATATTCAGGAAGTACTCAGGATTGAATACTCAAGTATGATCAATGTCAAAGCTTTTGGTATATCTGAATCAAATGGATACTCGAGTATTAACTATGGCTACTTGAGTATTGACAAGAATCAAGCTTGTGCTTCTGTAAAGGCTACTCGAGTACACGGAATGGGATTCTCGAGTATGAGCTATCAGCTACTACAAATCGACTCTGCAACATTTTCGAATGCACTAATTATCCAATTAATTATTCCTCCTATACATCATTCAATATTATCTTAATCATCTTCTTGAGTGTTTTTCAGATGATTAATCGTTGTTTGAATTATGATGAGCTGTCAAGCATCAAAACTGACGGAGGAATAGAGCCGACACGATGAAGGATGGCCCATAATGTCAAAAGCACAGATTCAATATTTTAAGCTATTCCCCATCCGAGACCATGTGGAATAACGGCTATAAAGAATCCAACTAAGCAGACACTCGATCATGGTTAAACAGATGGCACAGATGTTTAAACACTTTCAACGGACATATTCAAACAAACAGATTCAAATCCTTCAACGGTCGAATACTCACAATGGTAACTTCAACAGACGAATTCTTTCAACGATACTTATAAATAGAAACACATTCAAATTGGAGAAAGAAGAGAGACATATACACAGACAAAGCATTCAAAGCGATCAACTTCTATTCTGTATATATCTTTGGATATTATTGAGCTTTAGTGTTTATTATTCATATACTCTGTGAGAGAGATTTATCATTAGCTTTACAATTCGTTCAAATCTCAAGGTAGAGGTATCTTGAGTTTGGGTGTACAATTACAACTTGTAAGGAGGAGTGAGTCCAAGAGTGAGAGTATCATCCTTCGTTTACAGAGTGTGTAATTGTGTCTGTAGTTATTTTGGTTACAACTTGTAAAGAGGAGTAAGTCCTAGTGAGAGGATTACTCGAGAGATTACTGAGAGTGTGTAATCAAAGTTTGAGATAGTGAAATCCCGAGTGTTTCGGGAATTTGGACGTAGGTCAAGGATTGGACCGAATCAGTATAATCTCTTGTGTTCATTGCTCTTCTCTTTGTCTCTGTTTTAAGTGTTCTCGAGCAATAAGCGAAAGAAATTTATAATCACCTATTCACCCCCTAGGTGATATTCCATCTTCATCACTCTCTACTCTAAACTATATAAATATTAAGGAACAGAGAGTGTATGAGTTAAGCGTGTATTGACATAGACGATGAAGTAGTAAAATCATTTCATTGGGTTCGTTGAGTCATTCATCAATCGTCTCTCTTTCCGGTTTGAAGACTTTGCAATTTATAGGCATTTGTGTTTCGACCGTTGCGAGCATTCGACCATTGGAGATTTGTTGGAAGTAGTCGTTAAAGCTTTTGTTACTTTTTGCCCGTTGAGCTCTAATCCAAATTTAATCATAGAATGTTTAACATTGACTTCATTAATGCTCCGTCTTGAGTGTTGTATTAATGGCCGTTGTGAAGATTCAAGCTTTTCGTTAGAATTTCAAACTATCCGTTAGACTCAGAAGCTTTCCTCTGTTTTCTGACGTAGCATTTAATGTTGTCTGACACACAAATTGCTTTATCTCAATTTGTTGTTAATCCATAACATAATCATCTAAAACTCATTAGCAAACTGATTAAAAAGCAATTAGGAATAGTAATGAGTGATGATATTAAGAAATAAAATCGCAATCAATTAATTTAGATTTTCGAAGACGGTGATTTGAAAAAAAAAACAAAGGAATTTGACTCTAGTCAAAAAGGTGTTGCCTTGAGGCATGGTGACTCATGGCAACTTGCTTATTAACTCGAGGTGAAAACGAGGTTGGGAAACCATGAAGAATGAAGTCTAGCCTTGAGTCACAATGACTAGAGTCATGGTGACTTGAGGCAAAAAGGTTTTATCGCGTCAAAGAGTCTCTGGAAAGATTGCCTTGAGTCATGGTGACTTGAGGCATTTAAAATATGACTCGAGGTACACAGAGATCAAAAACGTTTGAGCAACAAAAACAATTACCTCGAGGTATTTAAATAAATGACTCAAGGCATTGAAAAGGATTTAAAAACATTTGATCGTGATTAACTCGAGGCATATTAAATCTGACTCGAGGTAAACTTCTCCAAACTTAATAACTTCTAGTTAAAAACAATGACTCGAGGTACAGAAGGAAAGACATGTTGCTTTTGATAAACTGAGCCAAATGACTCAAGGCACATAAAATTTAACTCGAGGTAACAAACGGACTTACCTAGAAGTCAAGTATGTAGCGAGAATACTTGACTCGAGGTGATTCCATTGAACTCGAGGTAGTAAGTGTTTTCAAAAGAATTGCTCCCTGTCTTTCAGAACGTAAGCATATTATCAACACAAGGGTCAATTTCCAGTAAGTGTAGCATCTTTGATATAGCTCAAAATTTTGCAAACCACTTATCCCAATATAGCTCTTTGAGTCTTGTTTTCAACGCAAAAAGAATCAGCTCCAAACTCATTGTATTCTAACGGTTATGATCCGATGAATGAAAGCTATTCTTTACCAGCGTTTTTATCATATCCTAAACTGACTGTCAACTTCAAAACATCATATATCCTTCAATTGATCTTTGTTTTTCATGATATTTATGTTTTTTAAAAGGTATTTGAGTCTAGTTTCAAATGGCACCAGTTTTAGATCATTTTTATTTGTCGTTTGAGAGATACACTCAAAATACCGAAGCTTGGTCTGCTGTGTGGTGTGAATTTCACTGTCATCTTCCCAAGTTCATAGCTCCTTCATCTTACCTCCTTTGGACTTTCATTTTTTCTCAAAATGACGCATTGGAAGTCAGTTTCAAACAAAATTGATTTCACCTCAATCCGATCTCTGGTTTAGGAGATATCATCGAATTACCAGACCTCGTCCGAGTGAAACGTGAAACAAAGTTGAACAGAGTTGCTGAAAACATTACTAACTTGAGTCAATTAGTGGCCTAACTCAAGTCAACTTATTCCAGAGGCTCAAATCACTGTAGCATAGTCATTAACTCGAGTTGGTTTATCCTGAAGCTCATTTTTCCTTATTTTAACTCCGAATTGAGCAATTCCAACTTCCATTTGATCGTGGAGACTTCTAGGATCAATCTAGGAACTTGAATAATGATATTCTCATTCCATTCAGCAAGTTCGTCTTTCTTCAATCTCCCCACTTGATCATTCTTCATAATTCAACTCTTCCTTTCTTCTCTTCTCTTGATCATTCTCTATAATTCAACTTGGACTAATCTATATGGAATATAGCAGTTAGTCGATGTATATGATACAAACTTTTTGCTCCGGATATTGATAAGAATATTTGTCATCATCAAAACTAAACATAACTAACATGTGTGTGTACACACTTTAATAAGAAATTCATGAAAATAACAGTCTATAGAACAATAAATTAAGAGTAAGCTTTAATGAATCAACGAAGTGACTTGTATTAAAAATTAAACAAGTACTTTCAGCCCCATATATAGGGAAAAAGGCAATTTCTTAAAAAAAGTAGTTTCTACGAACCAAATAGGTCATTTGATTTTAATTATTGCTAGTTAATTAGAGCTTTTAACGGCATTACAAGTGCATTGCATCATGCATGTGCATGGTAACACGTAGAACAAAATTTTCAACACTGCCATGACCAGCAAGTGGTATATTATTATATATTACGTAACCTTGGCTTCATTACAGTTAAGCAGCAATTGACTTAATTAATTAATTAATTTTTAATTAGGCTAAAATACGATGAATGCATAGCATGCATGTGGATCAGTACATTTTGTTGTCTATATTCTAATACTATTCCCGTTTAGTCAAATTTAATGTTCTCATTGAAGCTAGCTCATTATATATATAAGTACTAGACAAGAGGATTATATTCATCTTCAAATTCCATTACTCATCGATCTCTCTGAATCCCAAACTTGGTTTTTGCTCAGGGAAGGAGCCTATGGTGGTAAGCCACTTCGATCCCTTATTCAAATTAGTATTATACCACTATCCATGTTTATATATCAAATTATATACGTGTAAAAATTTATACAGTGCATACATACAATTACAAATATATATGCGTGTGTATTAAAATGGTTCCAGGGTTACATTACTAAAATTACATTACACACACATACATACATACAAACCTCTTCTTGAAATAGAATAGATATCAATGTAATTTTAAGGGAAAACTCAAGAGAGTAATTTGCGTTGTTTATTATTATTATAGAGAATCTTTTTAAAATTTAATAATTTCAACGAAGTTCAGAGAGAAACAATAGATGTAATTTACTCTTATTATTATGTAGGGTTAATAACTAGACAAGCTTATATATATATATATATATATATATATATATATATATATATTCAAATTAATGAAATGAATGTTCAATTTTGAAAAGAAACAAAGGATTGAGATAGAGGTTCCTCTGAGCAAGGAAAGATGGAGAACAAGGGCGTTGACCATAGCCTCGGAGGCAATCGGTGAGTGACCTGTTAGCTTTTTAACTTTTTTCCCCCCTTTAAGAATAACAATTAAAATTCTGTAAAAAAAAAAAATACAAAACAAGGTCTCGTTTATAATTGAAATTTACAAATTTACAACTCAAATTGCTTTATTTATAATTAATTTGAAGGTTCTTATTTTACAATAATCTTTTTGGCTAAATTATATAAATTATTTTCTGAATTTATGTAATGTAAACAATCTCCTAAACCTTTGAAACTTTACAATAAACCTTCATATACTTTTATATTTATACATATAACTCTCATATTATTAATTTAATTCATTATTTATCTGTAGATGACATAATGTTTAAGTTTGATTATGTTGTATGCATATAAAAATAAAATATAAAAGCATAAAATTGATAGTTTGGGTTATTCACATTAATTTCAAAGTTTAGGTGGTCTATCATTGTAAGGAGGTTATTAGTACATCTAAATTCAAGAAAGTTTTATATTACCTTTGATCCTTAATAAAATATCTAGTTAACTTTTTTTGGAATGATTAAGGAAGCTAAATAAGTTAGTTAATTATAGCATATGTTGTGTATTATTATATCATAAATTAGTTTATAAGTTAAGAAAATTAGTTTGGTATAAAAAGGACAAATATAAATACTTTAAAGTAATTTATTTAACTTACTGAATATCTTTAAAAAAAGTCAATTAGGTCTTATATTAAGGACATAAAGTAGTGTAATGTAGCCTAATTAATATTTTTAGAAGATTCTTAATTGTTGTTCTCTCTGTTTTTTTTTTTTTTTTTTTGCTATAAAGTAATTTTGAAGTTAAGTTAGTGTGTCTCTGTGCGTGTGTATCTTGTAATAATAATATTTTTAGATTATTTTATGTATTGATTCTTGTGGAACATTTTGTACATCACAAAGGTGTGTTTATTAGTTAAAAATTATTCCAAATCCTCTTTTCCTTTCTCTTTTTTTGTATTATATTAACATATTTGTGCGCCAAACATTGCATGTCTAGAATTTTTCTGAATAAAATTTTATGTTTATGAATTTTATTGGTTCATTTCATTTAACGATAGATTTATATATTAATGAATTTTTCATTTTATATTTGTATGTAGGTGTACTGTCGGTAACATTGGAGAGGGAAGGGAGGGATAGAATGGTAATTATAGGAGAAGGGGTTGATTCCACTGAACTGACCAAAGCACTGAGGAACCGCCTCAAATATGCGAATCTAGTAGGATTGGGCCCACTAGAAGAGAACCAACAATAAGAGGAGGGACCATTTCATAATACATACATATATGTGTGTATGAACAATCTAACATTATTGAAGGATTATGTTTAATTTTGTTTTGTGCTTCTTGTTTGTAACTCATCTTAATTTGGAATAATTATGAGTTTTGGGACTTCTATGCATGGAAAAAAAATCTTATAGTTGAAATTATGATTAACTTTTCAAATATATTCTATATTAAAAACTAGAGGGAGTATTGATTGATGTAATGCTTTGATATTTTTGATTTATATTGTCCATGTTCGTAGTCAAGAATGTGTATTCAATAGTTTGCTTTTAGAATTTAATAATAGGATAATTATTTATCTGGAATATTATATTTCGATAAGTAAATACCTATTGGAAATAGATGAATATGTGGTCTCGAAACTAGTGCAATAAATACATTATTTTCTAAGGTAATTTCTATTGAAATTAGGGTGAATAAAGAGCGAAAAATCCCTAAAATGCATTTATGAAGCATAAAATGGCGAAAATATTATGATAAATCCCTAGAGGCAATAAAATATTTGCTAAAAATTTGAAAGTATGTTGTCTCTAATTTTAGGAATTTTTGGGATTATTTTCTTGAAAAATTGAGAGGTATAAATATAATATTATTAAAAGCACTTTTTGGCCCCATGATTTTTAATATTTTACATGGGATATAAAATACCAATGTAAGTAAAATAGTTGTGAGATAATAATTTATCCTAAATAAGAAAATTATCAACAATTAGTAAGTGGCTAATTAAGTAATTAATGGCTAATTGTTTAAGCTTGATTAAGAGAATATTCAAGGTAAATTATGTAAAACCCTTTATTTTAAATGTTTATGGCTAAAATTAGCAAAAAGTATACTTGCTAATTAATTGGAAAAGATTAAGAAAAATGTATGAGATTAAGTGCATGAAAATCCTAAATCCTAAAAGATTGCTAATCATAGGATTAAGGCCCTAATTAAGCTTTCTAATTAAAATATAAATACTTGATTAAAGGAATAAGTTAACTTCATTAAACCTTTCCAAAGAAATGCTACGTTCAGCTGATTGTGAGTGGAAGAATGAGAAGATATGATAATTTATTGGAGTTGAAGTTGTTGACCAAGTCTTGTGAGGAGTTTTTATAACCATGGAATATTTAATTAATAAATGTAACACATTAATTTGCAAATGAGACGTGGGAGATGTCGGCCAAATATGAATGGTTGAAATTGGATTTCAAAAAGTGAGTTTTAATCCATGGTTTAAGAAGAAGGAAGAGAATTTGGATGACCTTGTAAATGACCCTTTTAGCCTTGGGATTTTTCTATAAATAGCGAGGTTCCTCTTCTAATTTCTTCACACCAAAAATCACAAAGAAATCCTAGAGAGAGGTTAGAGAGAAGTGAGAGCAAGGAGGAGCTCACGAAGAAGGAGTAGCAAAGTCTTTGGGTAATTTCTTGGTCCTAGTCTTTAGTTTCGGTAGTTCTTTCGGTAGATGTAGTAGAAATGCTTTAGATTTATCTTTAATTTTTCAAGATAGTCTAGATATCATATTTAGGGGTAAATATGGTATTATTTTTGAAAATATTATTGGGGAAGAGGTATGTCAAAATTCCGGAGAGATAGAGTTAAAATAGCGAAAAGCTCTGGCGAAATTCCGTAGATTAGGGGTTCGGGGGCAAAATGGTAATTTTGTACCTAAAATGCACGTTATGGTGCTAGATATTGATAAATATTATCCTTATAGGATATCGAGATAATCGTACTCGTTAGCCATTGTTGTACCGCCGTCATCATCATTGTTTCACGTGTCAAAAAGTACCGTTTTTTAGAAAAAGTACCGTTATACCACCAGAGGCGAAGGTACGTTCGTGTCTTTAACACTAACTCGATGCTTATTGTATGCTTATATGTGATAGACGAGTATACAAGTGATTTGTATAGATAACTTTACATGCGGTGTGTATTGTTAGCATAGATAACTTTACATGCGATGTGTCTTGTTAGCATAGATAACTTTACATGAGATGTGTCTTGTTGTTATATTAATCTTGCATCTGCTATGTACTTATGTGTTGATTAATCTTTGTGATGTCATCCATATGTTGTTTATATAAGTATCGGTTAAGTTATTCGAGGTCCGATGTGCATTTGGACCTCGGCTTCTAAAATAGCTTCAGGGTCGGGAGGACTGAGAGCCGAAGATAAGGGCATGCAGCACGCTTAGAGTCTCGGTCGGAGAATTTCTTTTGTTGCCACAGCATGGGTGTTGCCAAGGAGACACTTCTGTTGTTATTTACTTTTGAAAACTCTCGTTCATTGTCTTGCTTTTTGTAATCGCCGGACTTACGGCATTTTAAATATATGTATCGATTCTTCAATCGCTCCAATCTTTCTACTACGATGAAAAAAAAAATTTACTGCTTTTAAAAATGGGATGTTATAGAATTTAATCTTCACTATATGTTAAATATGAGAAAGTTTGGTGTGTTATAAGAATCTTAAATAATATTCCTGCTCCTTAATATAATATATACTTTATAGTTCAATTTCTTTATTAAAATATATATTATATTATGGGCCGAAGGTACGGAGTATATTTAAAAAGCTTTTTAAAAGGAAAGTAGTCCTGGAGTCATGGAAAACTTGAATCTATAGTGAACATGCATGCAAAGTTTTTAAAGCTTACTTCTCATGTGCCTTTCCTTGGCCTATTCAATTTCTCACCCGAAAATGATTTATATAAATATATATATTCTGTAACGTCTTTGTAACTACTGGATGCTAATATACAAGGAAAAAACCACTAAAACATAAGCTATACTAGATTATCATGTGTGTACACACATATAACTGTAAACCATATTTCATGTTTCATAATCATTTCACCATATTAATTATCATAAGATATCCTTAACATTAGTCAACACATACATAAATATATTTGCGCACACGTGTCAGCATGACATGCAACATCTTTATAATGGGTTTTGTGCTTATCCTGCTGGCTGGAGTCATAAGCTAACACAATCCAATAGAATCTCACACATGACATATTGATGCAAACTCACTAGTACTTGAGATATGCCAGCCAAATATATATAAAGTTGAAGACTGGACTATGACTCCCCTCTTTAAAGAAACAAATTAAGAATTGTCACAATCCCACATTCCCATCAAATCTTGGTTAGAGAAGGAATAATGGAGAATATGGCCTTATAAGAGGCCAACCACTATGCACTATGTGGTGGCATACCGCATGGTAATAGAATAAAGGGTAAAAGTGCCCATTATCTTTTCCAAAAGGTGCTGCTAGCACCATAATCAAACGTCAAGTGTAAAAATATAAATGAACTTTTCAAAATAGAGCAAGAACGTACGCCATTTATGTCAATTCCTCTCATCTGTTAAAAATCTGTTACTTTTTAATACATATTTTTTAAAAGATGAAAGTGTCTCCTTCCTCTTTTTTTTCCTTTTTGTCATCATTCTCCACTAATGAAGATGGTGGAAAACTCGTCAAAGAAGGCAAAGAAGATTAGAGAAGAGGAAGAGCAATGTTCTGTTATAAGAATACAGATGTATAACCTTAGTGGGTTAGTGAATGATTACTATAGGATCAGAAATACCCTCCGGGGTATGTGTATTTATGTAAGCCGGAGAGAAGATGGAAGTTCAATGATATCTATGAGGAAGACACCAAAGAACACCAACAGATCACTGTGCTACACGATAATGGTGATTTGCAAAAGGGGGTGGAGTGTATGCACAGTGAGACTGAATAATAAAAGGATGTGAATAGAGTGTATGCACCTGTGAGGTTTAATCTCCTATTTATAGGGATTACCTCTAGGGTTTTGGTCCTTGTGTTGTGTACGTCCGAGTGCCTGATCCATTAAACATTTATGCCTGCTCCACTCGATGCTCTGTCCGTGATTAGTGCCGACATTACGGGGTGATTAGCGTGTTTTACCTGATTATGGTTGGATTCTGTCAATAAATGTCCTCACTGGGCCGTATCATATCTAAGCCTAATATATAAGTCCATAACAAGCAACATACACTTAAAGGAGATACGTCAATGGAAATGACATTTTTGCTTAAATTTAAAAAGTTTATGGGCATTTTCACATTCGAGATTTGTCACACTTTTTGAAAAAGATAAAGGTTATTTTTACATATTTACCCTAAAACAAAATGTAATTCTCAGCTGACCTCATCTTGGTCAACAATGCTTATGCCATGTACATAAATATCAAACCATACCAATCATACCTGGGAAATGCAAAATCATTTACTACCTTAGAGCATACATAGTTATTTAAGTATGCTTAAAAAGGTTGAACAATAATATGGTCTATAATTTGAACTCCCAATAGATTACACACGGTGCTAAATTTTTCGTTGTAGTTATCATTATCATGGAGTACGCATAGTTTATACCGTACATGTATAAATAAGAATATTCATAATATACTTGCTACTCATTAGCTAACAGACAAATAAAAAATGTACCCCAAGCAATATAAATTCTCTATGATAGTCCACAATATTTATGCACGCACAAATTCATCTATCTATATATAAGTCAAAAGCTACTTTAGAGTTAATTACTCTAAAACTACTCTAAGAATTATAGACTAAGTTTATCTTTTAAATTTTTATCACCTTCAATTTCTAGTTTGGGAAATTCATTAGACTCGATGATTACTAATCAAACCTCCTTAATTTACTAAAATTCCCAATTCTTTTACTTCAGGTTCATTCTTTAGCACGATCGTAGGAGAAATAATTTTTTTAAAATAGTATTTTAATGGTCCAGATTAAACATTTTCAACTAATGATTTGAAATTTTCAAAAAAAAAAAAAAATCCTTTTGAAAACTGGCAATGAAGAGATTATTCTTATTTTAGATTTTGTACATATTCAAATAATAATTTTTTGAAAAAAGGTAAAAGTAAAAAAAGTAAAAATTGATTAATCTAAACCATTCAAATTAGATCTAAACGGTTTGTGATACTTATCATTTCATTGATGAACACTGAAATTGGTTCCCAGCAAAGCACAAAAAACATATTTTCACTTTATGTTCTTTTTTGCGACTCACATTATTAATATTCGGCGCCCGATCTCTTACCCCTTTTTTGCCTTAGCTAGCACTATAAAATGTACAAATTTTCTACCATAGCCATATTATAAAGCAGATCTATTCCTTTTCTACTGTAGTAGAGACTAAATTGTTTATGAAAATACTCCCTCCGGTCCTAATTATAAGAGCAAGTTGACTTTTTTTGAGAGATTAAGGAAGCTAATCAAATTAATTTTGGAGTATTTTTATTTTTATTTTTTCTCTAAACTAATTAGTTTGACTAGTAAACTACTATGTAATCTAATGATACACAATATATGATACAATTAAGTAACTAATTTAGTTTTATTAATTTCTCTAAAAAAGTCAACCCAATCTTATAATTAGGACCAGAGGGAGTATTAAATTTGAAGCATTTAAAAAAAAAAAAGTAGATGTTACATACCCTCCATTTTCATCTCAATTTCCCCGTCTTTATTAAAAGTTACATGACTAATAACCACCAATAAATGGGAATGGTTTTAGTGCTCATCACAGTGATGGGCACCAATAGCGCTTATCACCGCTACTGACGATTCATATCTCATTTGAATGGTTCAGATAGCTTTTTTTAGTTTTATTTTAAAAAAAAAATTTGAATTTGTACAAAATCAGAAATAAAAGATAATATCTTTAATGTCACTTTTTCAAACAAAATAATTTTTATTTTAAAAATCATTTGTTGCAAATTTTTAAATCTGCATTATAGAAATACTCCATTTGATCCTTTTTATAAGAAATAAATACTTAAATAATGAGGTTCAAAATGTTAGTTAATAAAAATAAATGTGTCAAATTTGTACCATTCTTTCTAATTATACCCTTATTTATAAAAAGAGTACATGAGAGATAACAAGTGAAAATTAATTGTAAAGACTAAAGAGATCATAAGTGGCATATATCTAATAGGGGTAAAAATGGAAATATTAGTTAAAGATTTCAGACAAAAGAGATTTGTTACTTATATTAAGAACCACCCCGATGAGAGAGAATATTACTTATTAAAAGAACTAGAGGGAGTACTGTTTAAACAATACAAAAGCGATGAACTTTTAGTGCTCATAAAATGGGGATTGCGTTAGATAGCTTAAAAACCGGTTCCCAATTAAATGAATGTTTTGGGGACCTTGTGAATAGTAAATAAATTTGGGAAATGAAATTATTGTTGCAAGACTTGTGTTATTATAGTCTATTTTTCTAGGATGAGTTATGGGAAATTAGAGAATTTAAGGGCCAAAGTGCCAAATGACCAAAATACCCCGGTATGCAAAATGATAGGAAAATTGTGAAAAATCCTAGAAGGCAATGAAATAATTATTTGAGTTAGGAGAGTATATTATCTCTAATTGTGATAATTTGATAAATTATGAGCTTGGAGAAATTGAATAAGAATGCTCAAAAAGTATTGTAATGACCATAATACTCTCTCAAATTCTAGAACCAGAAATGTCGGTGCTAGAATTATGAGGTAATGAGGCATTCTAATTAAGAAAATTATCAACTAGTGATAATAAAGTAGTTAAGTAATTTCGGCTTTTGGCTTAAAATTCATAAGTAATTTTGTAAAGCCCTAAAATTAGTGGTTTTTTGCTTAAAATTAGTAAGAACATATTTAGTAATTAATTGGAGAATTTTGTGAAAAATAAGTGAGTTTAGGTATTTTTAAGCCTAAATACAAGAATAGACCAATTAGGTAATTTTGTGAAATTTTTGGAAAAATTGGAATAAATAAATAATTAAATAATTAATTAAATATAAAATAAAAATAAAAGGAAAAAAATGGTGATAGGAACAAATTTTAAATATCATGATATTTTTGTAAAATTGTATTATTATATAATATAATTAAATATAGTGAATAGTAATAGAATAAATAGGAAACGGATCCTATCTAGAGAACCAGGAATAGGAATTCCAAAGTCAAGGTAAAATATTGATCAGTGAGTTTTTACCTTCAAGTGACCTCTTAGGAAGTTAATTAGAAATTCGGTAGCGCATTACCTAATAAGACGAAATAGGGAAAAATGCATATAGTCACATTTTGGATTTGAAGAGAATAAATTATAACTCAACATTCGGAGATGAGTTTATAATTATATGGACATATTTGGAATCGGTGAATTTTTGTCAGTTGATGATTCAAAACGATTTTCGTAACCGACGCGCCGGACATGTTTTTCGAGAAAACTTCAATGGGATCATTGGAACCCTTGTAAGGGACCGAAATCTAAGTTAAATTAGATATTATTGATGAAGAAGAAGATCTTCAAAGTTATGAATTCGAATTTTGAGATTTTTCGAGACTACGCGAAAACGAACACCGATCGGGGAAATTCTATCGGATAGGGCATAAAGTGAGCTTGAGTCACCAGCCACATCACCCCCTAAGTCGACCAAGAGCTTCCCATGGACAAGAATTAACCACCAATTAGCCTTGATTTTACATGGTTATAAGGTAGGGAAAAATTACAAGATTTGGAATGTGTAAATTACCAAAGTGGCACAAATTTTGCCTATATTATGAGCACCTCTTGGATTTTCACATCCATTCTCAAGCTAGAAACCAAATCTGAAGCTCGGAAAAAATTGTGAAGCCTTAGCTTTTAAGTTCTAGTCTTTAGTTCAAAGGTAGTTGGTAGAAATGTTAGTTAGACTTAGTAAGTAGGGAATGAGATTTCCAAAGCCTCATTGCATTGAAAAAGTCAGGCCTAAAAGGGCATTTTTCACCTAAAATGCCCGTTATGCTGCTAAATATTCATAAGTGTGTTATTATTCTCGATTAGAATACTTCCGACGTCGAAGTCGAAATTCCCCGAAGAGCCGGATAGCTACGGAATCGTAACCCTAACTCTAATTGAGAACCCATTAATTTTTTTTAAAAAAAAATAGTGTCATTTGAATTTGTTGAGTGTCCAACTAGTATTTATTTGAATGTTTTGTAATGATGCAGGATTATCAAGATATTTATGAGGGTATGGATCATTCTTTCATGAACAAGTTTGAATTGGAAACTTATTTTGAAAGAACCAATATTGAAGCGTAATAAGATTGGAAAGAATTGGATGTCTTGAACTGGTGGAAGAACAATCAACAAAGATTTTCGATTCTTTCAAAGATGACAACTAATATTATGTGCATTCCAATTACTATAGTAGCTAGTGAATCAGTTTTCAGTATTGGTTCACGTGTTGTAACAAAATATAGAAGTTCCATTCTTCTATGTAATGTTCAAACTCTTATTTGTACTTACAATTGGATGCATAGATTCACATATGATGGTAATTTACTAATTAATATGTATTTTATTTTTGTTATAGAGTTATTTATCCATTTAATTACAAATACATAATAACTATACTCTGATTTTATTATTTGTTGCAGATAAAGATTATGGATGTATTCATGATGCAGAAGAAGAAATTCTTGATATTTTTACCCATAAAGCAGAGCCTACTACTCACAATGAAGAACAATCAAATGTTTTTGAAATTGATGATAGTGGCGAAGAAGATGACAATGATAGTCATCATACTCATGTTGTTTAGTAGTAAGCTTTTTATGCTTTCTGTGTTTTGTTTTTGTCAACATGCTCTGTATGAGTTAGTGGTGGACAATAGTTTACTTTTGATTATGAATAGTGATTTTGTTTGTTTGTTGTATGATGCGTGTTGTTTATACTTTAATGTTGACAACATTTATTTGATAAATTAGAAATTTAATTGTTGTAATTTACTAATTATATTTCTTTGAAAAAAATAGTAAAATTTAGAAAATAGCTTCTAGCCCTATAGGGCCGGCTTTGCCCTACATGCGCGAGTCGGGCCTTGAAAAATAAATGTGCCCTAAAAAGATTAGCCCTTTTAAGTCATGGCCCTTCAAAAGGTCGGCCCTAATTCCCAACTCTACTTGTGAAGGTGTAACTTCCTATATCAGAGCTAGCATTAATTGATATAGTTCTCAAAATAAAATACCAACACATGCATGGGGGGGGACTTAGGAAATTGCTTTATTCGAGCTTAGTTCTTATACCACAATATAAATTGGCCATTGTGAGTAATCTTTGAAAAACGAGCTATTCAAAACTTGAAACTCAACTAAATACTCATTAAACTTTGAATATTACAAAAATAACCTCAAATAACTATCATTTTAAATTATTTTAAACTTGAAAATTTTGTTATGCATAAATGATAATAAAAAATATTTTTATGGGAAAATTCTAAATAAATACCTTTTAAATTTATAAAAACCTCCAGAAGTCTGTTGAATTTGTAAAAGGACGGAGAGGTACCAAAAACCTATGAAGGATATACAAATTCGGGTAAACTTACCCTTTTACCCTTACTTTTAAATAAATCAAAAAAAAAAAAAAAAAAAAAAAAACCCTCCACCCCCCCACCGGCCACCCGCCCCAGAATCATGGCCATGGCCACCATCCCCGGGCCACCACACCACCGCCACACCACCATGGTGGGGGAAATTTGGAGGGTTTTTTTTTTTTTTTATTTATTTAAAAGTAGGGGTAAAAGGGTAATTTCACCGAATTTACATATCTCTCATAGGTCCTTGGTACTTTCTCCCTTTTTACAAATTCAACAAATTTCGGGGTTTTACAAATTTAGAAGGTATTTATTTAAAATTTTCTCTATTTTTATTAATGTTTCAAAAAAGTGTTAATCATAAATCTTAAGATCATAGAAAGTCAAACTATAACAGAAGAGAGCGCTATTCTAAGATTTTGTTATTTTATAATTATCATATAATATAATCATAATAATAGCATTATTGGGCCGCGAGAACATGCACAGTGGAACGCTAAGCGTCATGCATGGCAGATGGTGCGCTTCATATACCCGTCTCTCATCCTTAATATAAAATATATTTACTTATTAATTAGAGTAGGAAAATTAGTTAAGTTAAGTAATATGATATATATTTTCTAAAATAACCTACTCATCTTTTCCTATTCTCTCCTTTCATATTTTCTTTGATGATTGTTGAGGGAGTATCAATAAGGGAAAATTAGAAAATGATTGACAAACATAAAAATTATTACATCCAGTCCTAATTATAAGATCTAGTTGAATTTTTTTGGAGAGATTAAGGAAGTTAAATAAGATATTTGATCATTTCATATGTTGTGTATCCTTAGATTATATATTAGTTTATTAGTCAAACTAATTAGTTTGAAGAAAAAAAATAAAAATAAATTATTCTAAAGTAATTTAATTGGCTTCCTTAATCTCTCCAAAAAAATCAACTAGATCTTATAATTAGGACCGGAGGGAGGATATCTTATATTTAAGACTAAAATTAACTACTGAAATACTTCATCTGGTCGTTATTATAAGGCACCAACTAGCAATTTTATTTAGTCCTTTTTATAAAGCACTTGTTAATTCCCAATGCATATTAATTATTTATTTTCCATGTATATCCATGATTAATAAGGATAGTAGGTGACAATAAATTTAGTGCAATTAGTAGGGATAATATTGAAAGTTATTTAAAATTTTGGACAATTTTATTAATTTATATGAATTATTAGTTTTTTTTTGGTCAAAGTATGAATTATTAGTTGGTGACTTATAATATATGTGCTTTATTAAGGACATGAGGAGTAGTATCTAGGGAAAATCCTTTTAGGGGCCCTTTTAACAAAAAAAATCCCAAAAAAAGCCCCAAGATTCTGAAAATCCCAAAAAATGCCCCAGGACCTTTTCCAGTATAAATTCATTAAACGTTGACAACTAAATCATCTTCATTAACAACTAAATCAATACTTGTTAACAACTAAATCAATCGCATTAACAACAATATTTTAACAACTAAATCAGTCACATTAACAACAATAATATTACCTGGTTAACAACTATATCAGCTCTGTTAACAACTAACGTTTTGATGACAAATCCTAAAAAATGCCCTGGGGCCTTTTTGAGATTTTCATAATCTTTGAGCCTTTTTTAGGATTTTTTTCTATTAAAAGGGCCCCCGAAAGGATTTTCCCTAGTATCTATTAACGTGGTTGACGCAATAGTTGAGAAGACAAGTGACGTCATCAATTACGTTTCCCATATCTCTCTTCGTATATTTGATGGATCCCAATCTGATTTGTACATTAAATTAATATGTCAATGTTAATTATATCATTTATAATAACTAATTAACTTTAATGATATTGCAAGTCATATGTATGGCAATGGTGTTACATGTGCGGAAAATTTTCAAACACTTAATCCACTTATAAGCAGTGATGGATCTAGAAAATTAATCAATGGGGGCACTAGTGGTGGGGGGATTCGGAGGTTCAGAAGCAATGCCTTCGAATTTCTTTTTAAGGAAAATTTTAAATACATTAAAAAAAATAAAAGAATATAAACACAAAAAGAAAATAATATCACAAAAATATTCATGAAATCAAGTGAATACTGATGATGTAATAAGAGAAGCAATTATTTTACAAACCTGTCATTTAGAAAAGCAAGCCTAAATGTTGTTAGAAATGCAGCTACATAAATTACAATGAAGGGTGGACACTCAATAAGTTCAAGTATACATATTTTAATAACAAAAGTATATTACAATAAAAATAATTACAATGTCATCCTTGTAAGCCTTATTTTTTGGAATTCTATCATAATTATCTTATTATCAATGCTATCAAATACATTTGTTTCAATATAAGGCACTAAACAATCATTCAACCATTTATCCTCATCCAATTATGAAGTGCAGTCTTGATATATTAAGGGTGGACACTTAATTTAAGGGTGAACGATCATTCAAAACGTGTATTTATTTTTTTAAAAAAAAATCTCAAAATCTCAATTCACCAGGGGCACTTGCCCCCTTCTCTTGTATGTGGGTCCACCTATGCTTATAAGTTATGCCTTAGAAGTTGCATGTAGGATCGGTTTCCACTGGGGGGAGGGGGCATTAAATTTCTAACGGAATTTGTCATGAAATTCAACTTATCTGACGAATTTGTAATGAAAACGGATTTCCAACGGAATTTTTGATGGATTTATGACGGAAATGGATTTCTAACAGCATATTCGATGGAATCTATTCTGTCACTAACAGATGCGTCGCAAACGAATTGAAATTCCATCACAAATTTCCGACATAATTTTTTATGGACTTCAACCAGAAATTTGTGGGGGAAATTTCGTCGCAAATTTATTTTTTATCTTTTTTATTTTTAAACGCCACGTGAACTTTTTAAGAGAAGCCACATGTGATGTCTGTAGGAGGCCACAGAATCCAAATTTGTAATATGCATACTGTTATATATATAAAATAACTTGAAATAGTTTTTATATATTAAGATAAATTAATTTCAAATTCAACAAATTTTAAATCTTTAATAAATCTTCTTATAAGATATTTTTAGTCAATATTTTCTAAAGTGAATTTTATTCTTATTAAAATTGTTAGTTCTCGGAGTTTTAATGATAACAAGACTTAACAATGATTAAGGTTTTGAATTGAAAATGATTAAAGTTTTGAATCAGGAAATATTGCCTAAGGTAGGAGTATACTCGAGTATGCCCTTTAGCTTACTCGAGCATACTCAATCTGATAGTTTGTTTAAGTGCATTCACATCTTTACTTGAGTATAAGTTAATCACTACTCGAGTATGATATCAGATAAAACTCTCTGCATCAATATCAGAAGAAGAGTACTCGAGTATCATTGTTGCATTACTCGAGTACATGTAGAATCAAAGCAAAGTTCAGAGAAATTATGACTCTGTACTCGAGCAAGGTTCATTGCTTACTCAGGTATGAATACCTATCTACTCGAGTACAAGGCTCTTTTGGCAAAGCAAGTATCCTTATCAGTATGCTACTTGAGTATAAATGTTTAAAACTTACATTTGCTTTCTATTTGAGGTGTACCTGAGTATTGTTTTATGTTAGTTTTGATTAGTTTTGATGATGTCTTATATAGATGCCATTATGAAAAAGCAAAAAGATTGAGTAATATAGTTATCTCCTACATTGACTAACTATTTGTATTTAATGTAGATTTATCCAAGTTGAATTATAGAGATTAATCAAGAAGGAGATATTGAAGAAGATTATTCCAAGTTGAACTATAGAGATTGATCAAGAAAGTAGATTGAAGAAAGAAGTTCTTGCACACAATATAATGGGAATATCATAATGTCAAGGAAGCAAGAAGCTATCAAAGGATTTTGGGAATAATCGAAGAAGAGAAAATATTGAAGAAGTTTGTAGAACTTGCAAAGAATGATCAAGAGAAGAGTATAAAGAAAGAGTTGGATTATGAAGAATGATCAAGATGAGAGATGGAAGAAGGAATAACTTCTTTGAATGGAATCAAATATAATTATTCAAATTCTTATATTGATCTTAGAAGCCTCCAAGATCATATGGAAGTTGAAATGACTCAATTTGGAGTTAAAGACAAAGCAAACATCAGCTTCAAGATGAGAAAACTCGAGTTCACAACTCAAAACTCAAGTTTTGTAGTGTCTTCAAAGCATTTCGGCATCTCGGATTAGGAAAACTCGAGTTTTCAAGTCAAAACTCGAGTTTCAAGACTATTCAACAACTCGCTTCTACTGCTGTTTCACGTTAGAACCAGCGACGTGGTAATTCGATGATATCTCTTAAACCAGAAATCAGATTGAGGTGAAATCAGTGGCATATGAAACTAGACTTCCAATGCGTCATTTGGATATAAAATTAAATCCAAAAGGAGTTCAGATCAAGGAGTTATGAATTGTGGAAGATGACAGATAAATCCACGCCACACAGCAAACCAAGCTTCAATGTTTTGAGTGTAACTCACAAACAACACATCGGATTGAGCTGAAATTTGTGGCATATGAAAGAAGACTCAAAGGGCTTTCCATCAAGACTTTAACCAACTAAAACGGAGTTCAGACCAGGGCGATATGGCCTTCGAAAGTTGACAGTCAGTTCAAGATGTTTCAAAAACGCTGGTCAAGAATAGTCTTCATTCATCGATCATAACGGACATAATACAATGAGTTTGGAGCTGATTCTTCTTGCATTGGATTCTTACCTCGAGCTTGGACACATAAATTTGAGTTTGAGATTAGCCAAGAGTTTTGATCTTAATGAGAAATATCCTGAACAAAGCAAAACCGCCAGTTTTCAGAGAAAACTCAAGTTTTCACAATACAGAGACTTCTCAATATTTTTGGAAAAGACAAAACTCCAGTTTTCATTGAAAACTCGAGTTTTGGACTTACAGAGAGTCTCCTAAGTTTTTGAACTTTGAAAACCTCCAGTTTTGGCTAAAACCTCCAGTTTTCAACATAACTTGAAATTTTCCAAGTTTTCACTAAATTTGTGAAAACTCGAGTTTTGAATCAAAACTCGAGTTTTGAGTTGGAGAAGAGGATTCAGTTTTTAGCCAGTTTTCAAAACCTCCAGTTTTTGTGAAAACCTCCAGTTTTGAGTTTGACAAAGTTTTCTCAAAGTTTTCACAGTAAAGTGAAAACTCGAGTTTTGATTTCAAAACTCGAGTTTTGCTCAGCGAAAGTCTTCATGTTTTCTCGGTTTTCAAAACCTCCATTTTTCTCCAAAACCTCCAGTTTTGACTTGGCGCGATTTCTTCAAGTTTTCATATTTAAATGAAAACTCGAGTTTTGATATGAAAACTCGAGTTTTGGCCAAGCGAAAGTTTGATGTTTTTCAATGATTTGAAAACCTACGGTTTTTGAAAGAAAACCTCCAGTTTTGATGTTTTGGACTTAAATCGATTTTACACACCAAAGTCCAAAACTCGAGTTTTGATATCAAAACTCAAGTTTTCATCGCAGAGTTTGAAATTCAAATCGACGATTTTGTAAAACCTTCTTGTTTAATCTTAATACTTCCTATCATTATTCTCTAATGTTCCTAGATATGTTTAACCACTTTTTTAGTGAGTTTCGGATGAATTAGAGAGTGTTTATTGAAGGTTTAAAGCAAAAAGCAAAAACATGTCAGAACATTAAATGCTTCAACCAGAAAAGTTGCATACTTCTGGTAATCCATCTGCACACGCTTGCAAAGTATTAAAGAATGTTTTCTTCATCAAGCAATTGTTCAACCAACGGATTAATTTGCGGAGAAGTCAACTCGAACTTCTCGCACAATTTGGATTAAAGTGAAGATTAGTGAGAGAAGACACCATAAAGCGCCTACAACAGCTAGATTAACACTTCAACGGATATATGGAGTTGGCAACGGTCATTTAATGCCTTCTCGTATAAATAGAAGAGCATTCAATTCCTCTCAACAACCAAGACTATAGAAAACGAAAATCATTCAAGTTTCCAACTACTCTTGAGTTTTCTTGTATAAAGTATCTGTTGATACATTAAGCTTCAGTGTTTATCATTATCTACTCTTAGAGAGAGTTTATTGATTGTAAATCATTCATTGTAAAGAATCACAAGTCAAGGGGACTTGGTGATTGGGTTCATTGATTGCAACTTGTAAGGGGAGTAAGTTCTAGTGAGAGAATTACTCTTGAGTACGAGTGTGTAATCAATTGAGATAGTGAAAATCCCGGAGAGTCCGGGGGAATTTGGACGTAGGTCAAGGGATTGGACCGAACCAAGTATAAATCCTTGTGTCTTGCTCTTCTACCCTCTACTTAGTTCATCTCTTGTTTTTAGTGTACAAAAACAAGAGTAAGCTGAAAAAGTTTTTAAAATCCCCAATTCACCCCCCTCTTGGTGATTTAGCTCCACTTTCATTTTATTGGTACTCGAGTATGGTCCTCGAGTAAAGGTAAATTGATACTTGGAGTATATATGTTTTTAAACTTACAATTACTCTCATTTTAACGTATACCTAAGTATTGTTTTACTGGTACTTGTATGAGGAAAATGCTACTCGAGCACAATTGGCTAA
Source organism: Acacia melanoxylon (assembly GCA_019022615.1). Classification (NCBI taxonomy): domain Eukaryota; kingdom Viridiplantae; phylum Streptophyta; class Magnoliopsida; order Fabales; family Fabaceae; genus Acacia; species Acacia melanoxylon. The sequence continues at coordinate 4,071,721 of JAFJYJ010000002.1, forward strand.
TATCTCTCTAAGTTATTGTTTCAGCGAATAACAGATATTACTCGAGCATAGATAATTGTGTACTTGAGTATAGTCATAATGTTACTCGAGTAAGATCATTGCATAAAACTTTGATATGAATTTACTCAGATGATACTCGAGTACGGATATTGGTTTACTCGAGTATGGTTTATTGTTAGGCTTCTATGAAAGCATTTTTACATGTCTACTCGAGTATGATTCATCATCAACCAGAAACCTTCGCTGTAACAGTAATCATGAATTTGAATATTTTGGGTTATCATTGATTTTTGTTTAATCATACTCAATCTTAATTATACTATTACTAATCATTCTTTTGAGTAAATTTCTAATCATTAACGATTGTTTAAACCGTGACTAGTCGAAAAGCAACTTCGTGTGTCAGAAGCATTTAATGGTTGCAGAAACAGAGCATACACACGGAGTAAATTTTCAGAGCAGATGAAATCATTTCTTCAAGACAAACCCATTCTGACGAAAGTCTCATGGTACCTTTTCTGAGTCAACTTTTGACCACGAGTACATCGACAACAAGCAAATTAATTAAGCAACGTTCGGCTATGCCTGACGGAAGACATTTGTGTCAAACGGAAGTTTGAAAAGTCTCAACGGCTACATTCAAAGCTCTTCAACCTCATTTATGGAAGTTGGTATAAAAGCTCGACGCTTTCAATTCCACCAACTACCGAAACTCTGCACATTCAATTTGGAGTTATTGCAATAAACTATTTCATTCTTTTCATTTAATATCTCCGGATATTCTTGTACTTTAGTGATTATTTTCTATCTACTCAGTGAGGAGTTTAAACAGTTATTTGACTATCAGTTTATCAATTTAATCTCAAGGTAGAAGGACCTTGAATGTGGGTGTACGATTACAACTTGTAAGAGAAGTGAATCCTAGTGTGAAAGAATTACTTCGAGTACAGAGTGTGTAATTGTATTTGTGATTGTGAGATAGTGAAAATCTCAGAGTGTCTGGGGACTGGACATAGGTCAAGAGTTGGACTGAACCAGTATAATTCCTCTGTGTTCATTCTCTCTGTCTCTGTCTGTGTTTTATCATTCTCCGACCAAATCGCAAAAAGAATTTGAAATCCTCTATTCACCCCCCTTCTAGGTGATATTCCACTTTCAAAAATTACTTAATAAATAATAATTTATTTTTAATTAAAATTAAATAATAACTAATATAAATATTATTTTAGTAGAAAAATTTAAGTATAATATTAATAAATAATAATATAATTTCAATAGTTAATATTAAATAGCATTAATTAATAACTAATATTTTAATGTTATAAATATTATTTTTAATAAATTCATGAATGAATATTAATAAATAATAATATAAAATTAATAACTAATAATTTTTTATTTTAAATTAATATTATTTAATAACTAATATTATAAATATTATTTTAATACAAAATTTAAGGAAATTAATTTTTGCCACCGAATTAGCCATGAAAAAAAATTCCGTGGCAAGTTTCAGCGGAAATTGAGTTTTTATTTTTTAAGTGGTCTTTCATTTCCCTCCTTTTTGTTCTTTTATGATCAGAATCTCATATTTATCTTTAGATAAAATAAATGGATAATCAAGATTTAATATTTTATTAAATTACTATAATAAACCTAAATAAAATTAAACAGTTAAATTTTGATATGTACATACATAAATGTATAAGGAAAAAAAAAATAAAAATAAAAGTACTTATAAAATACTATAATTTTATTTTTATTTTTATAAAATATTAAATCAAACCATTCATTTTTAATTTAAGGATGGAGATGATATATTTAAAAGAAAAGATGGGAAAAAATAAGAGAGGATCTACTTCAAAGTGGCATATTTTACATTTTACATACTACGTTGGTATCCTTGACTCCTAATTTATATGCAGTTGACTTGACTTAATATATTGTTAATTAGAGCTAAGTACAGTGAATGCATAACATGGATCGCTATATTATATTTAGTGTATTATAAGATTATAACAACTAATTAATATTAAGTTTTTGTTTATAACTAATTAATCAAATGCAGTGTTCCCATTGAAGCAATCTAAGCATTGTGGGGTTTGGAGAAGAAGACTATGGAGGGAAGCATTCCCATCGTTTACCGAAAATTATTAAAATACATGCTTGTGTGTTTATATAATATTGAAAAAATTTAATGCATAAATTCTTACAGTTTAGTTGAATTTTGAATCAAGTTTTTGTAGTTTATTTTGTTTGAATTGCACTATTACTGGAGACACTTTTAACCTCTATTTTTTGGGAGCACATAAGGTGCTTCTCCCTTATGTGCTCCTTACATGCACATCCTTCTAATTAGAGGGATGGGGCATTTTTTTAATTTTTTTTATATATAGTATTTATTTATATTTAAATTATATGCGGCTTTCTGGAATGTTTTTTGCACTCGATCTCAAATTAATTAGTTTACGGGATATTGGTGTTATAGGATAATATTTCGTATGCGGGACTTTGAAACTAATTAATATGAGATGCGGGTGCAAAAAACATTCCAGAAAGATCATATAATTTAAATCTAAATAAATGGTATATATAAAAAAATTAAAAAAAATGTGCTCATCCCTCGTATAGAGGGACAAGCACATAAGGTGCACATAAGAGATGTGCACCTAATGTGAACCCCTATTTTTTGAAGTTTTCGATGTCCGTCTTCAAAAGTACGTCATATGAATGACGTTGTAAATAGACGTAAAAAGTCACTTTATTTAACTTCCATTTTTGAAAAACGGACGTGAAAAGCACGAATTTTAACCTTCGTTTGACAGGAGTTAAAAGTGACTTTCAATATCCTTTTTTTAAAACGAACGTTGAAAGTCTTTTTTAAGGGGGAGACTTTAAAAAAAATGGAATCACCTCCAATCCAAAAACAATGCCTCTATATATTTATTCCCTACAAAAAGCAATGAAATTTGTTGTGAAACTTTTAGAAGCCAATTTGACAATTCATCAACAATTTCCATTTAAAAGTAAACATGATTTACAAGGAAAACTAGATATTACTAATCCACATCATCTTCTTGGTAACATATGAAGTCATATAATACTCATTGGTTGGGAATCATAGATACAGAGAAAATGACAAATTATAATTTGTGAGAAATATGCAATCACAGAGACATAGCACCGAGGTCGCCCCCCAACTAACGACTCAGAAAATGCGATTATGTACATGAGATTTCTTCGCTTCATGAGCAGCAACTTTGAACAAGTGAGTAAAATATGGTTAGCCATTACTACAAAAAGGGGATATTACTTCCTTAAAGGACGTCCTTATTTTTTTTAAAAAAAAAAATGAAGTAAAAAGTGAACGCAATGGCATTCTTGTAATTATTTGCTTGATTTTTGAGCCTTATGTGTCCTAAAATATGATTTAGGACGCCTAAAATTAATTATTGGCATCCTAAAATGTTTTTGGGACACCTAAAATTAATTATGTGTGGCATTTTAGGATTTTTTTTGGTCTTTGGTGGAAATTTTTGGTGCCCTAAAATTTTTTTTAGATGCCTAATATTAATTATTGGCATCCAAAAATGTTTTGGGGACGACTAAAATTAATTATTTGGCCCATTTTAGGATATATTTTTTTGTGCCAAGGGAAATTTTTTGAATTTAGGTGTCCTAAATGGCCTTTTAGGACGCCAAAAGAAATATTTTTGGCGTCCGAAATAGATATTCAGGACACCAAAAGAAACATTTTGGGTGTCCAAAATTGATATTCAGGATGCCAAAATAGATCACGCGATATATATGCAGCGTCATTTTCAAAAGCAAGAAATTGAAGTGTTATTCTTCCACTCATCGTCTTCTCCCTCTTGCTCTCACGCATCGCCATCTCACCCTCGCCGCCACTCCCAAAGCCTCCTATGGTCGCTTTCCATCTCACCCTCGTCGATCGCTCACCATATCGCCCTCTCCGCGTCTCCCACAGCCTCCTATGCTCGCTCTCTGTCTCACCCTCGCCGCGTCGCCCATGGTGCTTGCTCGCCATCTCATCGTCGTCGTTCGCTCGCGGTCGCTAGCTTCCATCTGCGATTTCAGGTCTCAGACATTTGCTCTGATTTTTTGTTTTGATTTTTGGCTTGTGATTTTGCTTTGAGTGTTTGTAGATCTGTAATTTGTATGAATGTTTGTAGATCTTTTCCTATTTGTGATTTCAAATATGTCGATCACCTCTGTTGGCTTTTTTTTCTCAAGGTTGTTTTCTCTTTCTAGATTTCAGGTCTCAGATGTTTATGATTTGTAGATCTGTAATTTGTATGAGTGTTTTCTCTGTCGATCTACGTTGCTCTTCCTCCGCCCAAATCATGGCTTGCGCTCCGCTTAGTAGCTCCTCGAACTTGAGGTTTGGGGGTTTTTTTTTTTAAAAAAAAGGTAATATAGTGCCCCAAATAAGTTTTGGGACGCCTTAGCTCTAGACTTTGTGCGCCCCCTACTTAGACATCCTCAAAATTATGGACATAAAAATGGTACAAATAAGGACGTTATAAAGCTTTTTTATAATAGTGGGCCATTGGATGAATGTAATGAACCTAAATGCATTAGGCCTGGAGAAGGCTTCAAAGGAAGGCCCAAAACAAGATGGGTGCTTGGCTGAGATGAGAATCGAGATCTGCAAGATATAACTAAACAGAGCAGCAATAGAATGGGTGTGGATGATTTTGGTGTGATCTTGTCTCTGGTCCCATTCTTGGGAATTCCCTCCTTCTGTATGGAGCTTCTTTCACCCTTCCCGTATATCTATTTCCCTCTTCGTCTTTCTATCTTCTTTTTATTATTATTTCTTGCTTATCAATATTATCTAAATGTATTTCCAATTGCTCATGGTTATTATAAATTGGATTGAATATTGAATATATACTTGTTATTCCATTGTACTGAGATACCTTGAAAGTGATTATTACAATTGGTGCTTTCATTGAGAGATTTTCCCCCTAATGGCTAACGATTTAGATGATGTTGAACTTGAAAGACGGAATATCACCAAGAGGGGGGGTGAATTGGAGATATTAAATTTTCTCGCGTAAATGCTCGCCAAGCGAATGCAAAACAGAGATAAACGGAGAGTAAGGGTAAGTGAGATTGAACACAATGAATTTATCTTGGTTCGGTCCAAATCCTTGACCTACGTCCAGTCCCCAGACTCTCCGGGATTTCACTAATTTCAAATGATTACACACTCTGTAACTCTCGAAGCAATTCTCTCTCTAGAACTTGCTCCCCCTACAAGTTGTAATCAAATGTCCCAATCTCAAAGTCCCAATACTTTGAGATTCTTACAATAAAGAATAATCTATGAAGACTCTCTAAAAGAGCGAGAATAATAATCACTTTGAAGCTTAATATATCCGAAGATATTATCTCTGTGTAGAAACTGTAAATGCTATTAATGACTAATTTAATGCGCAGAGTTTCGGTAGGTGGAGACTTGAATGCTTCTTCTATTTATAGGTTGGTAGCATTGATGACCGTTGAGAAGAATAAATGAGCCGTTGTGAGTAATGAATATATCCGTTGTAAATCACTTGCTCGTTTCCTCGTATTCTTCCGACATTCGACCGTTATCCTTCATTAACATTCTTTATTCGATTTGTCCGTTGAGAACCAGTGAGAATGTTATCTGGGAAGAGGCTGTAATGATTTTGGTATGTCCAGAGGTCTATTTCTTCTTTCAGCTTCGAAGTCTGGGACTGCATTTAATGCTTCTGACACATATTGACTTTTCGTGATTTCAAGTTTAAAAACATGTTAGAAGTATCTGAAATACACTAGCAAACTTATTAAACTTGGTTAGGAATAATAAGAATTAATTACATAAGATACCCAAGCTTTAATCGAATGAAAACTGAATGCGCGAGAAAAACATATTCAAATCGATATGAACAACTCGAGTTGCTTCACATAACTCGAGTTATATTTAGTTCGAGGATATGCGCATGAAGAACAGAACTTGAGTTATCCTTAATAACTTGAGTTGGATAACTCGAGTTACTATGCCTAACTCGAGTTACTTCGAGAATCAATTATTCGGAAATTCTTCGCAAATGGTATAACTTGAGTTATAGTAATAAGCTGGAGTTGTCCAACTCGAGTTTTGTACTCTAACTCGAGTTTCTTTGGAATTCAAATCGAGACAGAAAGTTTTCGCGAGAAAACATAACTTGAGTTATTGCGAGAAGCGGAGTTGTCCAACTCGAGTTGTACTTGTTAGTTCTCAATATGTTTTGATGATTAATAACAATTGTAAACATGAGAGAATGTTTTTGTTGTTATAGTCTTGGTAAAGCTTGATGATTCCAATTGAAAAACATTCTGGTCAGTTCCAAACTCGAGCTTGGGTCTCCAAACTCGAGCTTGCCTCTTACTGAGAAAGCAAACCAAGCTTTTTTGCATTTTCTAAACTTGAGCTTGGTCCATAAACTTGAGCTTGAAGGTTTTCAAAGTTTACTCATATACCGAGTAAGCTCGAGCTTGCACTGTAAGCTTGAGCTTACGAAGGTTTGAGGATTTTATCAAGTTACTCAAATTGCAAACTCAAGCTTATTAGTTATAAGCTCAAGCTTGCCTCTTCCGAGTCTTTTCTCAATGAGTTTACAAATATGTAAACTCGAGCTTGCGTTACAAGCTCGAGCTTACCTCCGGCAAAATCCTTTAAACTTGAGCTTATCATTTTCTTGTAGAGTTTGTGAGTTTACAAAAGTTGTAAACTCGAGCTTGGCATACCAAGCTCGAGCTTGCACCAGAGAAAGTTTTCAAGTTTTTCCTTCAAAGAGTAAACTCAAGTTTAAGACTGTAAACTCAAGCTTGCGTCTGACAAAAATCTTTCAAAGTTTTTAAAAACCATTTCCAAACTCGAGCTTGCCCTTGCAAGCTCAAGCTTGGGTCAGAGAGAGCAATGTCATATTTTGAGCTTAGCAAACTCAAGTTTACTCCTCTAAGCTCAAGCTTGCATTTTGTGAACTAAAATTATTTTTGACATGAATAGTGCCAAACTCGAGCTTACTCACTAATAAGCTCAAGCTTGCGTTTTCCACTTTGGCTCTCAAAATGAATTCAAACATATTTCCCGACAAATGCTAAACTCGAGCTTACTCATTTACAAGCTCGAGCTTGAGACTTCCAGGAGGCAAAACTCAAGTTTTAAATGAAGAGCAAACTCGAGCTTACATAGGTAAACTCGAGCTTGGAACTTCGAACGAGATGAACGCATCCGGGTGTATTTTGTTCGGTTTGATTTATGCTTTAACTTGATTCTCGCGAATTGGTTGTATATGATTTATATGATTCATATCAATATTTCCTAACAGATTTAACCGGTTGCTTATGAGATTACGGAAGATCTAGGTTTGTTTTAAAGAAGACTTTAAAACAAACAACTTGACAACTTGCAATATTATATTATATCTTCTTCTCCAAAAGCAATGGGTTACAACCTGGATAGCAACACAACCATTCTCCAAGAAAGAAAGCTAGCCTCCAAACAAGCTGGACAATATTATACAAGCGCCTCCACTAAACATAATGAGCATGGGAACACATTCATGAGGAGCCAAATTTCAAATATTCAAATCTGCAACAACCATATTCAAACAGATTTGTCTACAACAGCTAGATTCATGGAGACACACTCACAACAGCTATATTTTCGAATCAGATCAAGTCTCAACGGATCTACAACGTTCACAAGCTTCAAACCTGTATAAATACATGAAGATTTGAAGTACGAAAGTAGACAAGACATACACGTAAAACGCATACAAAGATCTCGTCTTTTTTCGCTTATATTTCTCATTTGTATCTTTGATACATTGTGCTTCGGTGCTTATCTTTATTCACTCTTTGAGAGAGTTCATTTACGTAAATCATTCTTTGTAAGAATCTCAAAGTTGTGGGACTTTGAGGTTGGGTTATCGGATTACAACTTGTAAGGGGAGTGTATCCTAGAGAGAGGATAACTTTCGAGTACGAGTGTGTATCGATTTGAGTGATAGTAGAAAAACCCAGAGAGTCCGGGATTTGGACGTAGGTCAAGAGTTAAGACCGAACCAGTATAAATCTTCTTGTCAAGCTCTTCCTCTTTAACTCCATTTACCTTGGTTAAGCATGTTGTGTGGGTGATCGAAAAGAATTTTTAAAATCCCCAATTCACCCCCTCTTGGTGATTTCCTTCACTTTCATTTGGTATCGAGCCTGGTTATCTACATTAAGGATTAACATCCTAGATCAAAGATCCAATGGAAGGAATTCTACCCGATGGAGCTTCAATCAACGAGACCTCCGGGTTTCAATGGAGAACATTACTCCTTACGGAAGGCCAAGTTCGAGTCTATGTAATGGCAACCGAGTATGGCCTATGGAGGGTATTCGAGAGAGGAAATTATGAACCGGCAACAAAGAAGATGGTGTCGAACTCCTAAGCTAGAAGAAGAGTATGATGAAAATGACAGAAAGCAAGTCACTCTCAACATGAAAGCAATTCACATGCGCAAAGTGCTCTAAGCCAAAAAGAATATTTTCGAATTTGCACTTTGTCATCTGCTAAAGCTATGTGGGATGCTCTTGAGATAGCCCATGAAGGACAGTGGAATCAAGGAAAATCGAGTAAACACTCTCATGACTGAATATGATTTATTTCGTATGAAGTCCGGAGAATCCATTAGTGAATTCCGGCTCAGATTCACTCATCCGATCAATCAACTTGCTGCATTGGGAAAAGTCTATGACCAACTTTGTCCAAGTGAGGAAAATACTAAATATCCTCGGCAAGGAATGGGAAGCTAAGGTCACCGCAATCGAAGAAGCTCGCGGTGAATCAATGGCTTCGAAGCAGCACTATTTGGGTCTTTCCGAATATGAAGGAAAAATCAAATTCGAAAGGACTTGATGAGATTGATGGCAAGAATAAAGGAATTGCTCTCAAGACTGTCAAAGAGGTAAAATCGGATGATGAAGATAAAGATGAAGATCTTTGAGCTAGGCATGATGGTCCGAAAGTTCAAGAAATTCTACAAAAAGGACCAAGCCTACGAAAGTTTCACAAGAGTAGCTCTAGCACGAAACAAAGAAACCCATCATATGCTATGAATGTGAGAAGCTGGTCACATCAAGTCCGAATGTCCACAGTGAAGAACAAAGATAGGAAATTCAATAAGTTCAAAAGAAGAGCTTATGTTTCAGCTATATGGGGCGATAGCTCATCCGATGAAGATGAAGTGAAGAAGAAGACAGAGCCAATATTTGTCTTGTAGCTCAAGAAGAGGATTCGAGATAGTGAAGAGGTAAACAATTCGACTCACCCTATGATGAACTTTCAATTTGAATATAATTCTCTTTTCATTGAATTTCGAAAAATTGCAAAAGAGCTTTTGTCTTCAAAGAAGAAAATTAAATTGTTGGAAGAACAAGCTCAAACTGTTTTTCTTCTTGTTTCTCCTTGTGAAAACATTTCGAAAAGAATTGCGAAAAGATTTGAGAAAAAGTTTGTGACAATTCTTTGTATTTTAGAGAAAAGAAATTTGCATCTTACAAAAACTCTTGAGAAATTCACTAGAGGTAGTGAAATGCTCAATGTTATTTTAAAACAAAGACAAAGGTTCACAAATGATAAGTCGGGAATTGGTTATAGACCGATTGATTCGATAAACGAAAAGGGAAGAAGAAGGTTGGACAAAGATCTTATCCGAACTATTTTCGAAAAACAGTCACTCCTCTAATCCTTTTGCTCATTGCAACTATTGCAATCGTAAAGGTCATGCAACTTCTTCTTGTTTTCATAAAAAGGAAAGAAGAAACAAGCCTATAGGTAATTATCAATGGGTGCCTAAGGGATCCTATAAGATTCCTAAGACACAAACTAACCCAAAAGGACCCAAGAAAAAATGGGTACCTAAGACTTGATATTCTATATCATGCGGGTTTGTCTTAGAGCATCAAAATCCAACAAGTGGTTCATTGACAGTGGATGCTCAAGACATATGACGGAGACGAATCTAAATTTGCTACAATTAAACCTAAGGATGGTGGCAAGGTAACATTTGGTGGAAATCAATCCGGAAGGATTCTTTGGAATTGGAGAAGTTGGAAACAACGAAGGACCACAAATCAAGGATGTTTACCTTGTAGAAGGCTTATGTCACAACCTCCTTAGTGTGAGTCAAAGTACGGATAAAGGTAACTTAGTTATCTTTGATTTGAAGAATGTTTAATTGTGAACAAAGATGTTCTCTCTTTAGACAACATTAGAGCTAAAGCTTTATTTAGAGCTCCTAGAGAAGGTAATCATTATACTCTCAATCTCTCTAGTAACTCTATTTAAAGCGCTTTGTTGGTAACTTGGATGAAAGTTGGCTTTGGCATAAACGATTAGCTCATGTTAATATGTTTCAACTTGACAAGTTGAGAAAAAGGATCTGGTTATTGGTTTACCAAAATTACGGTTTAAAACGACATGATCTGTGATGCATGTCAAAAGGGTAAACAAACCAAGACATCCTTCAAATCTAAAAATGAAATTTCAACTAATAGACCTCTTCAACTACTTCATATGGATTTAGTTGGACCCGGCTAGAGTAAAGAGCCTTGGTGGCAATCTTTATACTTTGGTCATAGTTGATGATTTCTCTAGATTTGCATGGACCATATTTTTATCTTCAAAAGATGAAACATTTGATCAATTTGCTGTATTTGCCAAGAAGGTCCAAAACGAGAAAGGATTCTCTATTGCGGGAATTCGTACGAGATCATGGTGGAGAATTTGAAAATCATGCTTTTGGAGAATTCTGTGATAATATGGGCATTGATCACAATTTCTCAGCCCCAAGAACTCCTCAACAAAATGGAGTTGTTGAAAGAAAGAATAGAGTCCTCATTGAGATGGCAAGGGCCATGTTAAATGAAAATCGAGACTTCTCAAGTGTTGGGTGATGCTATGAGCACGCATGCTATATTTCAAATCGAGCATATCTCCGGAAGAAGCTGAACAAAACTCCATATGAGCTGTACAAAGGAAGAAAACCCAATATAGCTCATTTGCACATCTTTGGATGCAAATGTTTCATCCACAACAATGGTAAGGACAACTTGGGTAAGTTTGATTCCAAGTCGGATGAAGGTATATTTTTGGGTTATTCAAACGAGAAGTAAAGCTTATAGAGTCTTTAACACTAGAACACGTATTGTTGAAGAATCTATGCATGTTGTATTCCGTGAAACCAATCTAGACAAATCCTTCGATGATGATGATGATGTTTCTCCTATTTCAAATCAATCAGTTCCGAAACACTTCGTACTTTAACAAATTCGAAAAATCTTTGGAAAAGGAACACGAATTTGAAAATCATTGTGAAAATGTTTGTGAAAACACTGATCAACACCAACCTAAATCATGGAGATACAGTAGGAGTCATCCTCCTGGATCAAGTGATAGGTGATGTTAATCAAGGAGTTAGAACAGAAAAAGCACCTTGAATGAAGTCACATTTTTCGCATTCATTTGAAAATTGAACCCTCTAAGATTGATGAAGCCCTTTCGGACAATGATTGGGTTATAGCAATGCAAGAGGAGTTACATCGTTTGAAAGAAATCAAGTTTGGGATTTGGTACCTAGGCCTAAAGACCATCCAGTCATTGGCACTAAATGGGTATTCAAGAACAAACGTGATGAATCTGCAATAATTGTTCGAAACAAAGCAAGGCTAGTTGCAAAAGGATATAATCAAGAAGAAGGAATTGATTATGAAGAAACTTATGCTCCGGTAGCAAGATTGGAAGCTATAAGAGTTCTTCTAGCTTTTGCTTGTATTAAAGGATTCAAACTTTATCAAATGGATGTAAAATCTGCATTTTTAAATGGTTTTATTCAAGAGGAAGTTTATGTTGAACAACCTCCTGGTTTTCAAAATGATCATCATCAGATCATGTTTATCGCCTCAAGAAAGCATTATATGGTCTTAAGCAAGCTCCTAGAGCTTGGTATGAGCGATTAAGCAAATTCCTTCTTGATCAAGGATTTGTCGGAGGTAAAGCGAGATACAACTCTCTTCATAAAGAACAATAAACTTAATGAAATTTTAATTGTTCAAATATATGTTGATGATATAATATTTGGTGCTTCTAACAATGCTTTGTGTGAAGAGTTTGCTAAGAACATGCGGGGAGAATTTGAGATGTCCATGATGGGAGAACTCAACTATTTCCTTGGTCGCAAATTAAACAAAGGAAAGATGGAATTTTCATTTCCCGGACCAAGTATCTCAATGATCTCTTAAAGAAGTTTGGGATGAATGAATGCAATGGAGCGATACTCCAATGAGTTCAACCATTGCCTTGGATCTTGATGAAGAAGGCAAGGACTTCAACATCACAAAGTATAGAGGAATGATTGGATCATTACTCTATCTCACAAAGAAGCCGTCCGACATCCAATTCGGTGTGGGGATGTGTGCAAGATTTCAATCGCTCCCAAGGAGTCACATGCGAGAATGTGAAAAGAATATTCAGATATCTTGCGACACAAAGACTCTTGGTCTATGGTTTCCCAAAGGTCAACTGAACAATTGGTGGCTTATTGATTCGGATCATGCTTGGATATAAGACCGATAGAAAAAGCACAAGTGGCCAATGTGAATTTCTTGGTGGTTCACTTGTTTCATGGTTCAGCAAGAAGCAAACAAGTGTTCTTGTATCCTCTCGAAGCTGAATATGTGGCTGCATCTAGTTCTTGTGCTCAAGTCCTTTGGCTTAAGCAACAAGTTTCGACTTGGGAATCAAGTTAAAGGAGATCCCAATTCTATGTGACAACACAAGCACAATAAGCTTGGCCAAGAATCGATTCAACATACTCGAACCAAGCATATTGATGTGAGACATCATTTCATAAGGGATCATGTTCAAAAGAAAGATGTCAAGGTCATATTCATCCCAACACATCTCCAACTTGCCGACATCTTCACAAAGCCATTAGCAAAGGAACAATTTGTGTTCATAAGAAGAGAATTGGGAATGGTAAATCCCAATGAGTTGTAAGTAGCTCCTACTTAAATGTTAGTTATGTGTTTTATGATTACAATTTACTAACTTAAGCATCGGAGTATTTAGATGTGTTTTATGCGGGGCATTTATAATGTTAAACAACTCTCACATGTTGCTTTGAAGTTTCTTTGTCAAGAGAGGCAAACTCGAGCTTAGCGATGTAAGCTCGAGCTCGAGGGAGTCGAGAGAAAATAAAATTTTGGAGAAACCCAAACTCGAGCTTATAAGTGAGTAAACTCGAGCTTGCGAGAGGAGTTTCAAGAGCTTTCACATACACTCTTGAAGTCCAGGTTAGTACAAGTTTATGCAAACTCGAGCTTAGCTTCCTAAACTCGAGCTTGCCGCGCATTTTATATATGTAAAACCCGTTGTTCCTCTTCACTTCACTCAACTCTCGAGCTTGCTCCTATTCCCTCTCAAAATTCTCTCATCTTCTTCGTCAAAACCCGAGCGAAAATGGCCCGAACACTCGCTTCCGTCAATGTCTCGATTCTCAATCCACTCAAAACCCGAACGCCCTAGTAGATCAAAAATGCTGCCTAAAAGATTTAATGTTGGGATAGATACCCACATTCCGGAGTAACATGAACAACCCATTCGACTCCTCCATCAAGACCAAAGGAATCGAAATTAGAGACAAACCGAGGCTCCCAAGAAACGACCAAATCCAGAAGAAGCAACCAAAGCAAAGGGAAAGGCAAAATTCCGAGGTGATTGCAACCTACAAGTCCAAACGAAGCAAGAGGACCGCCTCTAGGATCGATCAAGGAAGTTCTCAAGTTCCTTCGAGTCTCAAAGCAACAAGAGGATCCTACTCCTCGGGTATTAAAGGAAACTCCGCACTATATGATATTTACAATCACTCTACTATACCCGAAGGATTCTCTAGTGATCCTATTCGTTTGGAAGGAGACAATGCTATTAGCTTTAAAGAAAAATTTGGTTCCAAAGTTTTACGTCCCATCGTCTCTGTAGACCTTTGCACTTAGGAGAGAATGCAATTTGGATCTCTTTCCATGGCATTTGAAACAATTTGAAAATCTGATTTCTATAAGTGTTTCTTACATTGGCCCACTCTTGTCAAGGTATTCTACCATGGCATGTCCTACGACAACTTGCTAGGCAGTGATGGAAAATTAGTTGAGGAAAGGGTTACCACAACCATTAGAAACAAACAAATAACCATTACCCCTTCCTATCTAAATTCACCGCAAATCTCCAATCCTCCACTTTGTAGCTTCATTGAACTATACCGATAGGCAAATCTATGAACTGCTAAGACCCAATGAGCCTATTCCGGAGGGTTAGAGATTCTCAATTTTGAACTGGATCAATGAACCCCACCTTCGGGGCTATCTCGGTACATCTATGGGAATCTCATACGAGAAAGGAGGTAGCTTCACCCATTTCGCAAAGAAGGATTATCCTATCTTTGCTTCCATTATTGCCAAGGTACCTCATAATGTTGGGTACTGGATTTTTCAAGAAATGGTAAAATTTCGTTTTGCTTCCGAAAGACTTCTCGAATTCCTTTTGCAAGTCTTATCTCTATCATCCTTTTTCATGAGAAAATTTGGTATATCCCTACCAAAGAAAAACTAGAAAAACCACAAGTGTTTGGAAGGCACATTTTGAACCTCATGAGAATCAATATGGATGAAGGTTACGGTCAATCAAGGGCCCCACCTCTATCAAGGCCAACCAGATCAAGAGCCACTCACTCCAAAGTGCAAGAAGCACGAGTGCTCCTCCTCCTCCTCCTCGCCTACTATGCCTTTCGATTTGGATGTAAAGATCAAAGAGATAGTTGACAAAGCTATTTCTGATTTATCGGAAGGAATCGAAGCGAGAAATGGGAAAATTGGTCTACGAAGTAAATAAGGGTCATAACAATCGGTGGATACTCGGGAAGGTTTCAATATAGGCCGGGAAGAGCTGAAAGAAGGTCGCGGGCGAAAAAGGAAGTTAAAGACCTTAGTGGTCAGCTTGGAGATCACTCGGCAAGTATTTCCACTCTTCGGTGACCATGATGAGTCTCGGTGACAAAATGGACAAAATCTTGAAGAATGGTCCATGTCGCCTTCGGTTTTGGTGCATCTTCCTCGCGAGAACCTAGTTCTACTATGCCCAACACAGGACTACGAACCGCCCCGATCCATCGCAACTTGACCATCTCCATTGAACCTGAGGCAACCCCAGTAGCTCCACCCTTGTTTGCTGATGACAAAGGGGGAGAAGAAAAGAAGTGAAGAGAGCAGCAGAGCACTTTCATGTTTCTTTTTGTTTTTGATCATTTCATTGTAGTTTTAACTTTGATTTTATATATTTGCTTTTGAAACTCTACTTTAATGGATTGATCATTTCAGTCATATCATTATCTGTTATTTGCTCTTGAAATTTTAATATTTTCTTGAGGCTGATATGATGTTTATATGTTTAAGAATTAAATTGTAATTTCAATTTGCTAAACTCGATGTCTACTTAATCAGTATTGTTTAATTTTGTTAAATCTGAGTTTATCAAATTGAAATCTCAAAACCTCAAGTTTGCAAATATTTTTCTCTTTCTCAATGCTCAAAATATCAAATCTGTTTTTGAAAAGAAACAAATGTTTACAAGTGTTGTCATCATCAAAAGGGGAGAATGTTAGTTCTCAATATGTTTTGATGATTAATAACAATTGTAAACATGAGAGAATGTTTTTGTTGTTATAGTCTTGGTAAAGCTTGATGATTCCAATTGAAAAACATTGCATCGGTTCCAAACTCGAGCTTGGGTCTCCAAACTCGAGCTTGCCTCTTACGGAAAGCAAACCAAGCTTTTTTGCATTTTCTAAACTTGAGCTTGGTCCATAAACTTGAGCTTGAAGGTTTTCAAAGTTTACTCATATGCGAGTAAGCTCGAGCTTGCACTGTAAGCTTGAGCTTACGAAGGTTTGAGGATTTTATCAAGTTACTCAAATTGCAAACTCAAGCTTATTAGTTATAAGCTCAAGCTTGCCTCTTCCAGTCTTTTCTCAATGAGTTTACAAATATGTAAACTCGAGCTTGCGTTACAAGCTCGAGCTTACCTCGGCAAAATCCTTTAAACTTGAGCTTATCATTTCTTGTAGAGTTTGTGAGTTTACAAAAGTTGTAAACTCGAGCTTGGCATACCAAGCTCGAGCTTGCACCGACGCAGAAAGTTTTCAAGTTTTTCCTTCAAAGAGTAAACTCAAGTTTAAGCTTGTAAACTCAAGCTTGCGTCGACAAAAATCTTTCAAAGTTTTTAAAAACCATTTCCAAACTCGAGCTTGCCCTTGCAAGCTCAAGCTTGGGTCGAGACAGAGAGAGCAATGTCATATTTTGAGCTTAGCAAACTCAAGTTTACTCCTCTAAGCTCAAGCTTGCATTTTGTGAACTAAAATTATTTTTGACATGAATAGTGCCAAACTCGAGCTTACTCACTAATAAGCTCAAGCTTGCGTTTTTCCACTTTGGCTCTCAAAATGAATTCAAACATATTTCCCCGACAAATGCTAAACTCGAGCTTACTCATTTACAAGCTCGAGCTTGAGACTTCCGAGAGGCAAAACTCAAGTTTTAAATGAAGAGCAAACTCGAGCTTTCATTGGTAAACTCGAGCTTGGAACTTCAGAACGGATGAACGCATCCGGGGGTGTATTTTGTTCAGTTTGATTTATGCTTTAACTTGATTCGCGAATTGGTTGTATATGATTTATATGATTCATATCAATATTTCCTAACCAGATTTAACCGGTTTGCTTATGAGATTACGGAAGATCTAGGTTTGTTTTAAAGAAGACTTTAAAACAAACAACTTGACAACTTGCAATATTATATTATATCTTCTTCTCCAAAAGCAATGGGTTACAACTCGGATAGCAACACAACCATTCTCCAAGAAAGAAAGCTAGCCTCCAAACATTTGGACAATATTATACAACCGCCTCCACTAAACATAAAGCATGGGAACACATTCATGAGGAGCCAAATTTCAAATATTCAAATCTGCAACAACCATATTCAAACGATTTGTCTACAACGACTAGATTCATGGAGACACACTCACAACAGCTATATTTTCGAATCAGATCAAGTCTCAACGGATCTACAACGTTCACAAGCTTCAAACCCGTATAAATACATGAAGATTTGAAGTCCGAAAGTAGACAAGACATACACGGAAAAACGCATACAAAGATCTCGGTTTTTCGCTTATATTTCTCATTTGTATCTTTGATACATTGTGCTTGATGCTTATCTTTATTCACTCTTTGAGAGAGTTCATTTACGTAAATCATTCTTTGTAAGAATCTCAAAGTTGTGGGACTTTGAGGTTGGGTTATCGATTACAACTTGTAAGGGGAGTGTATCCTAGAGAGAGGATAACTTTCGAGTACGAGTGTGTATCCGATTTGAGTGATAGTAGAAAAACCCGGAGAGTCCGGGGATTTGGACGTAGGTCAAGAGTTAAGACCGAACCAAGTATAAATCTTCTTGTCAAGCTCTTCCTCTTTAACTCCATTTACCTTGGTTAAGCATCTGTTGTGTGGGTGATCTGAAAAGAATTTTTAAAATCCCCAATTCACCCCCCCTCTTGGTGATTTCCTTCACTTTCAGTACTGAATAACTCGAGTTACTTTTGAATTTAAATCATTCAGAAAACTTTCGCACATAATATAACTTGAGTTACAAAAATAACTTGAGTTGGGCAACTCGAGTTATATTCTATAACTCGAGTTTTTCTACTTCGAAAATCAAACGAAAGTTTTTAACACTTGGGCAACTCGAGTTTTTTCTTGTAACTCGAGTTATATCAGATACCCAAAATCTGATATCGTGATGAGGCTTTTGGGAACTGAAGTACAACTTATAACTTGAGTTGTTTAGTGACAACTCGAGTTATCCATTGTTTGAGACTATGAAAAACTTGAGTTTTGACAGGCAACTTGAGTTGGGCAACTTGAGTTGTTTTCAACAACTTGAGTTACCAATTTTCAAAATTATTTTACTAGGCTTTAATTTCAATCTGTCTAAAACTTAGATCTTTCCAATTTTAATTAAGTACTTATTACAATTGTTAGACATCATCAAAACACACAGAGAACTAACATTCTCCCCCTTTTTGATGATGACAACACTTGTAGAGTTTTGAAAAATGATTTTGGGAGTTACATCAGCAACCATATCAAAAACAGTATCAGAGAGCAACATACTTGCATTTAAGAATTGTAAATTTCAAAATGAGTCTCATAAGCATAAACAGACAAGTCGAATGAGTCTCATAAACAATCTAGCTACTTGCACTGATTACAAAATACATAGATTAATCCGCAATGTAAACTAGAAAGCAAAAATAATATGCAAGCATATGCAACATCAAAGCACATGAAAACTCTTCAAAAACTCTTCATTTCTTCACTTTCTCTCCCCCTTTGTCATCAGGCAAAATGGGAGGAGTGGGAGTCAGAGATGCAAGCAGGGCTTGAAGAATAGGTAGTGGTGAGTACAAGGTAAGAGATAAAGAAGGAGGTTCGGGTGGTAGAGTGAGAGTTAAGGATGAAGAAGTTTTGGGAGAGTGTGGTGGTGAGGAGGTACCAGAAGAATGTTCATCAAATAGATCTGCGGTATCGCCAGAGGAGGAATAGGTAGGGGTGAGTGGAGGAGTAGGAAGGATAACAGTAGGAGGAGCAGAAGAGATGAAAGGAGCATAGAGAGGTGGAGTGGGTAGAATAGGTGTGGCTTCAGGATGAGGTGGAGATGGATAGGGAGAGGATAGAATGGGAGTGGAAGAGGGTGGAATAGATGAAGTGTGAGGTGGTGAATGATAAACAGGGAGAGGTAATGGGAGAATGTCGGGAGAGGAAATAGGAGAGTGTTTGGGAGAAGGAACAAACCCTGAAGGACTAGCATCTTCAGTCTTCAGTATCTTGGAGAGCTTGGAGTCCAGTGTTTGATACAAAAGATGCATACTCTCGAATCTTTGATCAAGATCACCAAAGTGACCTTCTACATTCTCCAATCTAGCATCTAAGGAATCCACCTTTTCTTCTGTAGAGGAAACCTTCTCAACCAATTTTGCAATTTCTGACTCTAGTTTCTCAGACAACTCATAGTATTGAGCTGTAAGGGTTGTCTGGAGAGAACCAAAGGTCTCAAGCATAGCCTTTTCCACAATTTTCTTGATAGTTTGACTCAGATTAGATGATTGAGGAGGAGGTGAGACTCTGCTGAGTCAGGAACTGATTGGGCTTCAGTGTATCTAGAATGGGAGGCTCGGATCTAGAAGGTGCTCTGGATTGACTGAATCCTCATGAAAGGATATATTCATGTAATTCAAATGAGTTTGCCCAAACATCTTAGGCTTGACGGGTTTTTCGTTAAGCTCCGGGTACCAGATTTTGTTGGTGTACGTAATCGAGACACTAAGTTGGGAAAAGGTATTGTGGACTTAGAGCTTGAAGACACAAACCTAAATTTTTTCATTTCTTGGTAAACCCAGTGGCCTATGTTGAAAGGTACTTTGGCTATCAAGGATGCAAAAAGGGCATAGTCTGTGGAATTGAAGTGAGTGTAGTTTTTCCCTTTTTGAACTAGATTCCTAGAGTATATGTACCATAAGGCTCTATGGACAGGAGGCATATCAACTGGGGAAAAATTAAGATGGCCTTCATAGACTTTGTCAGGTCTAAGGATTTCAAAAAATTTCTTTTTATCATAACTGAATTTGGGCACAGGTGGAGGATTCTCAATGAAAAGCAATGAATTGATTATATCAGAGGAAATAGTGATTGATTTTCCTCTAACAGATGTAATACATTTGTCCTCTATAAGGACACCTTTCCTACCAACCACATTAGCCATAGTCATGTTATAGTAGAATTGTTTGACCAAGGTAGGTGAATAAGCAGTGTTGATAGCCAGAAGATTTTTGAATTGGTTCAACCAAGGAGACAAGTCAAGATTGCACTCCTCCTTCGTTTAACCAAGTCCACATACATTTGTGGGACAAAATCCACGAGAAGCATATTTATCTTGGAAATCTAAGAATTGGGCATTAGTCATGGGAGTGGGGTTACAGATAAATTCGTGATTAGGTGGTTTAACTATATTGGGTGGATTGAAGACATAAGTTTGTGATTGAGATACCTTTGGAGCAGAACCACCCAGACTAGAATCACCTTGTTCCTTTGAACCAAAAGCGACTATTTTGGAGCCAGCTTGAGCTTTGGAACTCTGAACATCAGAAGCTATGACCACTTGCTTCTTTTTCTTGTGAGGCGCGATGACCGGTTCCTTGTCCTTTCGAGTAGCAATCTCGGGTCAATCTCTTTGCGTGTAGGAACTTCAGGGGGCTCTTCTATTCTTAGCTTCTTCGGCTTTTCGGTGTGAGTTTGAAGCTTTGCTCGATGGTTTTCGCTTTCTCTTTGGTCGTGACGAAACGGGAGGTGATGTAGAGACGGTGGGTGCATAATCGAAGTAGAATCCTTCCGAGGTTTGGAATTCTTCGTCGATTTGGGAGCCATTTCGAGGATTTGAGGATTGAGAAAGTATAGTGAAGGCGAGACGGAGGAAAAAAACTTGAGTTAGGGTTTGAGAGTCGTGAGAAATGAAGAGTCCGAATTCGACCGATATATATAAAGCAAAGCAACTCGAGTTTTTAAATGAGTAACTCGAGTTGTAAATGAAGAAAATTAATAAGGAAAATCGAAAGTTATACCTGGAACTTGAGTTTTCCTGATAACTTGAGTTGGGTAACTCGAGTTGCTCATAGAAACTCGAGTTGTGGCTGAGCTTTGCGATGATATGCTTCACGATAACTCGAGTTGGACATATAACTCGAGTTGCTCCATTGAATTTTTCGATTATGTAAGTTTCTGTCTGATAACTCAAGTTGTGAGGAAAATAACTCGAGTTATATCAGTATTTAAGCCTTTGACAGAAGCAATTATGCACCAATTTCTTCAGAGTTCATTAAGTACTCCTGCAAAAACATTCTATAGACACTCCGAAGCTTAAGTTAGTGACTTTTATCTCATCAAAACATATAACTAACATTGTTGGAAGAGAATTAACTTACAATTCATTGGGATTTACCATTCCCAATTCTCTTCTTATGAACATGAATTGCTCTTTCGCAAGGGGTTTCGTGAAGATATCGGCAAGTTGCGAGATGTGTTGGGATGAACATCACTTTAACATCCTTTTTCCCGAACATGATCTCTTATGAAGTGATGTCTCACATCAATGTGCTTGGTTCGAGTATGTTGGATTTGGATTCTTGGCCAAACTTATAGTACTTGTATTATCACGGAGGATTGGAATCTCCTTCAAGTTGATCCCCAAGTCGATATTTGTTGCTTGAGCCAAAGAACTTGAGCATAACAACTTGATGCGGCTACATACTCGGCTTCAGTTGAAGATCTTGCCACACTTGTCCCGCTTCTTTATTTGAACCATGAAACTAGTGAGCCACCAAAGAACTCACATTGCCCACTTGTACTTTTCCTATCGGTCTTATAGCCCGCATGGTCTCGAGTCGAATATGCAACCAAAAATTCTTGTTGCCTTTTTGGAAACCAAAGACCCAATTCTTTTGTGTACGAAAGGTAGCGAAAGATCCTTTTAACATGTTCGGCATGTGATTCTTTTGGAGCGGATTGGAATCTTGCGCACATTCCTACGCTGAATTGGATGTCGGGTCTTTGGCGTTAAGTACAACAAGGAACCTATCATTCCCTATACTTAGTTATGTTGAAATCTTTGCCCTTTTCTTCATCGATCCGGTGAAGTTTGTTGAGCTCATTGGGGTGTCCGCACCATTGCAATTTTCCGAGACCAAACTTCTTGAGCAAATCACGGAGATATTTTGTTTGAGAGATGAATATTCCATCCTTCCGTTGTTTGATTTGCAAGCCAAGAAAGTAGTTCAATTCCCCATCATAGACATTTCAAATTCTCCCCGCATTTTCTTGGAAAATTCTTCACAAAGAAGATCATTAGTAGCACCAAATATAATATCATCAACATATATTTGAACAATTAAAATTTCATTAAGCTTATTACTCTTTATGAAGAGAGTTGTGTCAGCTTTGCCTCTTATAAAACCTTGATCAAGAAGGAATTTGCTCAATCGCTCATACCAAGCTCTAGGAGCTTGCTTAAGGCCATATAGGGCCTTTTTGAGACGATAGACATGATCTCGGATGATGGTCATTTTCAAAACCGAGAGGTTGTTCTACATAGACTTCTTCTTGAATAAACCCATTTAGAAATGCACTTTTTACATCCATTTGATATAGTTTAAACCCTTTTACACATGCAAAGGCAAGAAGAACTCTTATGGCTTCCAATCTTGCCACTGGAGCATAAGTCTCTTCATAATCAATTCCTTCTTCTTGATTATAGCCTTTAGCAACCAATCTTGCCTTATTTCGGACAATGATTGCTGATTCATCTCGTTTGTTCTTGAATACCCATTTAGTGCCAATGACCGGATGGTCCTTAGGCCTAGGTACCAAATCCCAAACTTGATTTGTCAAATTGATGTAACTCCTCTTGCATTGCTATCACCCAATCATTGTCCGAAAGGGCTTCATCAATCTTAGAGGGTTCAATGTGAGATATGAATGCGAAAAGGTTACCTCATTCAAAGTGCTATTTCTAGTTCTAACTCCTTGATTTACATCACCTATGACTTGATCTAGAGGATGATTCCTAATGAATCTCCAAGCTTTAGGTTGAGATTGCAAATCATTTTCGAAGTATTTTCAAAAACATCTTCGGTGTTTTCAAGAGAAGCGAGGGTGGTTTTAGAAAAGAATTGATTTCGTAAATATTTTCTTCATCATCATCCAAAGATTTCTCGATTTAGTTTCTTTGAATACAACATGAATTGACTCTTCAACAATACGAGTACGAGTGTTGAATACTAAAAGCTTTACTTCTATTTGAGTAACCAAGAAATATACCTTCATCGAGACTTAGAATCAAACTTACCCAAATGTTCCTTACCATTGTTGTGCACAAAACATTTGCATCCAAAGATGTGTAGATGACCGAGGTTGGGTTTTCTTCCTTGTACACTTCGTAAGGTGTCTTCTTAAGTTTCTTAGGATGTATGCACGATTTGAGATGTAGCATGCCGTACTCATTGCATCGCCCGGAAGACTTGAGAAGTTTGATTCTCATTTAACATTGCTCTTGCCATCTCGGTGAGAACTCGATTCTTTCTCTCCACAACACCATTTTGTTGAGGAGTCCTTGGAGCAGAAAAATTGTGGTCTATCCCATGGGCTTCTGAAATTCTTCAAATGCATGATTGTCGAATTCTCCACCATGATCAGTTCTTATACACGAAATTGAGATACCTTTCTCGTTTTGGACCTTTTTGGCAAACACAAACAAATTGATCAAAGGTTTCATCTTTCGATGACAAAAATATAGTCCAAGCAAATCGAGAAAAATCATCAACTATGACCAAGGTATAAAAGTTGCCACCAAGGCTTTTTACTCTATTTGGTCCGACTAGATCCATATGAAGTAGTTGAAGAGGTCTATTAGTTGAAATTTCATTTTTAGATTTGAAGGAGGATTTGGTTTGTTTTCCTTTTTGACAAGCATCACAAATCATGTCGTTTTTGAAACGAAGTTTTGGAATACCAATAATCAAATCCTTTTTGAGTAACTGTCAAGTTGGATCATATTGATATGAGCTAATCGCTTATGCCATAACCAACTATCATCTAGATCACTAACAAAACATTTTTCTAACAGAGCCATTTCTAGAGAAATTGAGAGTATAACAATTTCCATCTCTAGGAGCTCGAATAAAGCTTTTGATTTTATATTTTCTAAAGAGAGAAAATCCTTGCTTACTATCAAGCATTCCTCGAATCGAAGATAACTAAGTTACCTTTGTCAGTGCTTTGGCTTACACTGAGGAGATTGTGGCAAAGTCCTTCCACAAGGTAGACATCTTTGATTTATGGTCCTTCATTGTTTCCAATTTCACCAATGCCGGCAATCTTTCCAGATTGATTTCCACCAAAAGTCACCTTGCCACCATCCTTGGGCTTGATTGAGATAAATTTGGATTGGTCTCCCGTCATATGTCTTGAGCATCCACTATCGATGTACCACTTGTTGGGATTTGATGCTCTTAGACACACCCGCAAGACATAGCAGATCAAGTCTTAGGTACCCATCTTTTCTTGGGTCCTTTGGGGTTAATATGTGTCTTAGGAATCTTGTAAGATCCCTTAGGTACCCATTGATAGTTTCCCATGGGTTTACTCCTTCTTTCCTTTATATGAAAACAAGAAGAAGTAGTGTGACCCTTTCGATTACAATAATTGCAATGTGCAAAAGGATTTGAAGAGTGAACTATTTTTCTAAAATAATTCATATAGTTCTTTTCTCCAAATTTCTTTTTGCCTTTTCTTTTATCAAAATCTGGTTTGTAACCGATTCGATCTATCATTTGTAAATCGTTGTTCTTTTAAAATAACATTGAGCATTTCACTACCTCTAGTGAATTTCTCAAGTGCCTTTGTAAGATGTAAATTCCTTTTCTTTAGATCAGAACAATCTTCACAGACAGTATTTTCACTTGAAGATGATTTTTCAACTTGCATCTCTAAAGTTGTATTTTTCCTTTTCAAATCAAGATATTTATCAGCAAGTTTATCAAATTTTGTTTGAACAACAATGTACTCAGCAAACAATTCATCATAAGATGGTTTTGAATCGTATACCTCCTCATTGTTGTCATGTTGCTCTTCTTCCTCAAAGAACTAAACGGATGTTTGCCTTATCTTCCTCATCGGCTTCATCTTCATCCGATGAGCTATCACCCCAAATGCCCATTTGAGACATAGGCTTTCTTTTTGAATCGATTGAACTTCTTCTTTTCTTTGTCCTTTGTTCAGGTGAGGGCATTCGGACTTGATATGGCCTGGCTTTTCACATTCGTAGCATATGATCGGCTTCTTTGCCTCATTCTTTGGAGCCACCTTTGTGAAATTTCTTGTATCCTTGATCCTTCCGATAGAATCGTTTGAATTTTCGAACGATCATGCCAAGCTCCTTCTCTTCGTCTTCTTCTTCATCATCATCTGTCTCTTTAGCTTCTTTGATAGACTTAAGAGCTATGCCTTTGCTCTTACTATGGATTTCATCAAGTCCCTTTCTGAACTTGATCTTGCCTTCATATTCTGATAAGCTACCAAATAACGCTACCGAGGTGCATTGATACACCATGAGCTTCTTCGATGGCGGTGACCTTGGCTTCCCATTCCTTTTTGAGAATGTTCAAGATTTTGCTTGACTTGAATCGGTTCATCATAGGTTTTTCCCAATGCAGCAAGTTGATTGATGAGATGAGTGAATCTAAGCCGGAACTCATCAATCGATTCCCACGACTTCATACGAAGAAGATCGTACTCGGTCATAAGGGTGTTAACTCTATTCTCTTTGACTCCGGTGGTTCCTTCATGAGCCAACTCCAATGCGTCCCACATTGCTTTAGCGAAGTCTTGGAACATATTCGAAAGTATTCACTCGACTTAAGGCACGGAGCATGAGAATGGCTTTTTGTTAAGAACGATCTCGCTTCGATCATTCTCATCGTATTCTTCTTCTTTCTTTGGGGTTATTACTCCATCTTTAGTAGTTGAAGGAACATAGTCTCCTTTTTCAAACACTCTCCGAGA
The DNA here is from genome assembly GCA_019022615.1 of Acacia melanoxylon. Lineage (NCBI taxonomy): Eukaryota > Viridiplantae > Streptophyta > Magnoliopsida > Fabales > Fabaceae > Acacia > Acacia melanoxylon. Next base: position 4,097,523 of record JAFJYJ010000002.1, read on the forward strand.
CCATATTCGAAGCCATTACGAAGACTTTGAATTTGTTTTCGAATGAGTAGTGCTCTCAGAAATCCGGTGGTCGGTTGATCGAAGCTCCATCGGGTAGGATACCTTCCATAGTGATCCTTCTCGAGATGTTAATCTCTTCGGAGAAGACCTTGCTCGATACCAAATGAAAGACGGAATATCACCAAGAGGGGGTGAATTGGAGATATTAAATTTTCTCGCGTAAATGCTACGTAAGCCGAATGCAAAACGAGAGATAAACGAGTAAGGGTAAGTGAGATTGAACACAATGAATTTATACTTGGTTCGGTCCAAATCCTTGACCTACGTCCGGTCCCAGACTCTCGGGATTTCACTAATTTCAAATGATTACACACTGTAACTCTCGAAGCAATTCTCTCTCTAGAACTTGCTCCCCTTACAAGTTGTAATCAAATGTCCCAATCTCAAAGTCCCAATACTTTGAGATTCTTACAATAAAGAATAATCTATGAAGACTCTCTAAAAGAGCGAATAATAATCATGAAGCTTAATATATCCGAAGATATTATCTCTCTGTAGTAAAGCGTAAATGCTATTAATGACTAATTTAATGCGCGAGTTTCGGTAGGTGGAGACTTGAATGCTTCTTCTATTTATAGGTTGGTAGCATTGATGACCGTTGAGAAGAATAAATGAGCCGTTGTGAGTAATGAATATATCCGTTGTAAATCACTTGCTCGTTTCCTCGTATTCTTCCGACATTCGACCGTTATCCTTCATTAACATTCTTTATTCGATTTGTCGTTGAGAACCGGTGAGAATGTTATCCGGGAAGAGGCTGTAATGATTTTGGTATGTCCAGAGGTCTATTTCTTCTTTCGGCTTGAAGTCTCGGGGACGCATTTAATGCTTCGACACATATTGACTTTTCGTGATTTCAAGTTTAAAAACATGTTAGAAGTATCGAAATACACTAGCAAACCGATTAAACTTGGTTAGGAATAATAAGAATTAATTACATAAGATACCCAAGCTTTAATCGAATGAAAACCAGAATGCGCGAGAAAAACATATTCAAATCGATATGAACAACTCGAGTTGCTTCACATAACTCGAGTTATATTTAGTTCGAGAGGATATGCGCATGAAGAACGAACTTGAGTTATCCTTAATAACTTGAGTTGGATTAAAATGTTTATATTGAAAGATCAGTCTTGTTATAAATGTGGTAAAATTGGTCATTATGCTAAATACTTTAGAATCTCCAACAAAATAAACAACATTGACCAACTCGAAGAATCTCTTGAAACCAAATAAACAATCTTCTTCTTGATACTTCCTCGATTCGAAGAAGAAACCAGCTCAAATTCCCGAGGATATTAATCAAGTACAAGATGATGAATATTATTCATCCTCTGACTCTGATAATATTGCTCAAATAAATATGATCACCAGGGAGCAAGATCTACTCCTTGATGTCATCAACAAACTTCCAGATTGTGATAAAGGTGAGTATTTTTCAAAGTTGAAAGATATTTTATCACAATCCTCCCAACCCTCTTCTTCTACTCCTTCCAAAATAAATATTCCACAGAACCATTATGATCTTACCAAAACCATGGAAAGATTTAAACGTTCGTAAAACCCGTTACTATAAATGATCTTCAGCCGAGATTAATACACTCAAATCAAGTTCAACAACTTCAATCCTCTCAAAAAAATCATGAGGATGCCATACTCCAAATCCATCAAATCTTATCTTCTTCTCAAAATCCTTCGATGAGAATAATGATCGGTTTCAAACAATGAAAATCAAGATGAAAATTCTCTTGAGAATCCGATTTTAGAAACACCCTTTCTAAATGAGGTATCTCAATGTTTTGTACAAAAATTTTATATAAACGTCAAGATTATAATCGGTGATTATGTTCTTGATCAACCACTTTTATTTGACACAGGATCCATGGTCAATTGTATTTTAGAAGGCCTGGTTCCTACAAAATATTTTGAGAAAACAAGCGAACGATTTGTAGGTGTTTCCGCATCTTATTGTCTGTTCGGTATAAAGTGTCAAAGGCAATTGTCCAAAATGGAAATTGGAAGGTAAAAACCCCTTTTATTCTTATGAAAACTATGGCATCTAATATTATCCTTGGAGCACCATTTGCTACAATGATAACGCCATACAAAACTCTTTCGAGGGGATTACAACCAAACATTTAGGTTTTGGACAAAAGATATTTTTTCCTTTTTTCGAAAAACCAAGAGTTAGAGGATTGAATCTTGTTTTCATGAAACAAAATCAGATCAATTTTCTTAAAGAAGAAGTCTCCTTTAAACGCATTGAACATCAACTTCAACAACCTTTTATCCAGAAACAAATCCATTCTTGTCTGGATAAAATCCACCAAACCGTTTGTGCGGATTTACCTAATGCTTTTCGGAATCGAAAGCAACACATGGTAGATCTTCCTTACGAACCAAACTTTTCGAAAAACATATTCCCACAAAAGCCCGCGCTATTCAAATGAATCAAGAAATTCTTGAAACTTGCAAGAAAGAAATTCAAGATCTTCTTGACAAACGTTTGATACGCAAAAGCCAAAGCCCTTGGTCTTGTGCGGCTTTTTACGTTAACAAAAATCTTTGAGATTGAACGAGGAACACCTCGCTTAGTCATAAATTATAAACCACTTAATGAAGCTTTGCAATGGATTAGATATCCAATTCCAAATAAATCGACTTACTAAAACATTTACATTACGCAAAAATCTTTTCTAAATTTGACATGAAATCTGGATTTTGAGATACAAATTCGAAAAAGATAGGTATAAAACTGCTTTTCTTGTCCCATTTGGTCGATATGAAGTGGAATGTTATGCCTTTTGGTTTGAAAAATGCCCCTTCGAATTTCAAAAGATTATGAATGACATATTCATGCACCAAAGTCAATATATCATTGTATATATTGATGATGTTCTAGTCTTTTCAAATTCAATAGAAGATCATTTTAAACATGTCAATAAATTTATTAGAAGCTGAGAAATAAATGGTTTAGTTGTTTCAAAACCAAAAATCAGTTTATTTCAAACAAAAGTCCGATTTCTTGGACATTGGATTAATCAAGGAACTATCACGCCAATTGAAAGAGCAATTCAATTTGCGGATAAGTTTCTGATCAGATCCTTGATAAAAATCAATTGCAGAGATTTTCGGGTTGTTTAAATTATGTGGTGAGTTCATTCCTCAACTTAGCAACTTTCTTAAACCTCTCCATGAACGTCTTAAGAACAATCCATCTCCTTGGACGGATGTTCATACAAAGATTGTTCAACAAATCAAAAAACAAAGGTTAAGGAGCTTCCATGCCTTAACCTTCCTCTTCCTATGGCCTTTAAGATTGTCCAGACGGATGCTTCGAATTAGGCTATGGAGGAATTCTTAAACAACGAGTAGGAGATAAAGAGCAAATTATCTCTTTTACATCTAAACACGGAATCCCGCTTTCGAGAAAAATTATTCTACGATCAAAAAAGAAATTTTGGCCATTGTTTTATGTGTTTCAAAATTTCAAGCGATCTGTTAAATCAAAGGTTTTTAATTCGCATTGATTGCAAATCTGCAAAAGATGTTTTACAAAAAGATGTTAAAAACCTTGCATCAAAACAAATTTTTGCCCGATGGCAAGCAATTTTGAGTGTTTTTTATTTTGATATTGAATTTATCAAAGGCACTACAAATTCCTCCCTGATTTCCTTACCCGAGAATTCCTTCAAGGAAGTTCTAAGATGAGTGAAACCTAACCATAAATTTTTCTCTTCCTTTAGCCTATGACGAGAAAAAAGAAACCAGGAGATGATCAAAAGAATAAACTGTCCTCTCCCATGATGAGGATGATAAACAAAGCATTTTCCAAGATGCTCAAGGCCCCCTTCCGGCGATTTGGCCAAAATTATAAAACAAGCGCTTCAACAACAAACGGCTTCTCGGGAAGCATCTTCATCAATGAGTCAACCCATCCCGCAAACACGGGGAATGCGTCGACTCGTTCACAAACAAGATCCGGGTCATCTACCCCAAAACCGAGTCATCTACTCCAATAAATCAGTCTCAATCCAGGGACTAATTTCTAAAAAATCTTTAAAGCCACGAACCAAAAACCATTGATTCTTACGTCAAAAAACTTCCTTCTCAAAATTGGAATGAAGTATTGACAAAAAAGGATCCAAAAATCCAGGCTTTAGAATATGATAAATTGGCTTTATCTTTAATTGCCTCTTCTTCCCAGGCAATTACAAAAGGAGAGTATGATTCAGCAAATAAAGAATTTGCTCTCAACTAGCCGAGAAAAAGCCACCTCGGTATCACGCCCATTAGCAGTTCTTCCAATTTGTTAATACTATAGATACTCCATACATCGAAAAACAAAATGTTGTATTGGATATCTTACAGATTGAACCGAGTTTTTCTTTTGAAACTCCAAACCAAGTAGCATTAAATGTTTTCCTTCTGGATTTCATTTTGTGCCTACTAGTTTACAAAAAACACAAGAGTTTTATGAGTTAATTTTAGTTGATTCCGGATCCATAAAGTTGACGAGACATATCTCTAAACCTAAGGATCAAGAACAACAATTTATAACTCATTCAACTTTACAAATTTTAAAAGTTCTTACGCCTACAAACTGGGGTAAGAATCTCAATAAATGGAAACCTTTTTCTAAAAGAGTTTTCGATCTGGAAGGATATACATCGGGATTATTATCTTGCTGGTATAATGTCTTTTGGGATCAAAATAAAATTTTCAAACATACTTGGTTTATTTATTTCAAAAATAAAACCGAGTATATCTTTTCCCAATGGTTTTTGAAATGGTGGCGAATTTTTGGACCAATATCGAAATTCTTCCGCCACGGCTTCAAAAGGCATTGATTCTTTTTCAACATAAATTCGAGAATAATGGAGATCCTTTTCCCATAGATCTTCATTATTTTTCAAAACTGTCTGTATCTTGGATTTTTTCCTGGCAATACAGATTTTCTCATATAAACAAAAACATACCAAATTTACCAATTTTACAAAGACAAATCTTTGTTCGTTGGTGGGGAAACTATAAAACGACTCTTTGCCGACCGCAAAGCGGTTGATAAATGGTTCGAAGAAAACCCAAAGTATCTTTGTGCCCTTTGAAAAGCAGATTCTTGAATCAAAAGAATCTTTGTTCAAAGATACCCTTCTTCTTGCAAAAGATAAACAAGATTGTATCCAAGCAACTTACTCTTCTTCTCAAACAACTCCAAGAAGATAAAGCTGGACCATCAACACTATCCGAATCCAATGATGATGAAGACGAAGATGAATTCATTGTCAATTTGGAAGAAGACCGAACTTTTGCAACTTTTGACGGAGACAATAAACACATTCGTTTCCATGTATAAAGTTGTAGAATTATAAATCTCTTTGTATTATGATAATTTATTGTAATATGTAGAGTATTTGTTTGTAGTTAATTACGAGTATTTCTTTGTAGTTGATTACGTATAAACAAAACAGTCACGGTCACCAACCGGAATCGTAGCAAAGCTGGCGGTTCGGAGTTACCATTAACCGGAATCGTACAAACGATGACTCGAACCGATCTATATAAGCGAGACATTCGATGCTGTTTGAGCGGGTTCAAAACCACTACTCTCCTCTCTCTAGCTTCTCTGCGCTTCTCTCTACAACCTTTCCCTTCTCTCTTTAAGCTCTTACAACCTTTCCTTCCATGTAAGTGTGTTTACATTTCAATAAACGTTTTCTTCTTTATGTCTTCTTGCATCTCGCATCCTTACTCTCTTCTTTTATGAACTAGATCGGCGTAGTTTACTACCGATCTTTTTTTCTTTCTTTCTCTTTAGCACGTTTACTACATGTTAATAAATTTTAATAATTCTTTATGTCTTCTTGCATCCCTCCTTTACTCTTTTTAGATTGATCCTTTTATGAACTAGATATTAGTATCGTTTACTACCGAAATAATGAGATATGTGTTATTAAAATTTTCCTAGTAATTCTCCTAAGAAGTTTTATGTTTGATTTTTTTAATTTGTTTTCTCTTTAGCACGTTTAAATCTTTCCATAAGATTTTTCGTAAGATCTTATGTTCTAAATTTTTAATTGAAAAGGATAAGATTGCTTTCTTTGAGGAAAATATCTCAACTTTATACTCACCTTTATCACGGAAGTTTGTTGATAACATCAAGGAGTAGATCTTGCCCTGGTGATCATATTTATTTGAGCAATATTATCGAGTCGGAGGATGAATAATATTCATCATCTTGTACTTGATTAATATCCTCGGTGGAATTTGAGCTGGTTTCTTCTTCGAATCGGAGGAAGTATCAAGAAGAAGATTGTTTATTTGGTTTCGAAGAGATTCTTCGAGTTGGTCAATGTTGTTTATTTTGTTGGAGATTCTGCGGTATTTAGCATAATGACCAATTTTACCACATTTATAACAAGACTGATCTTTCAAAGGTTTTTGAAAGATTTATTAGGTTTGGATTTTGATTTAAAATTTGGACGAAAGCCTTTTCTTGGTTTTTTATGAAAAAGGCGAGAATAATCCTTAAAATAAGGACGTTTTGAAAAAGAAGATGATTTATAAGGTTTAAAAGTTTTTTGAAAATGAGAAGATTTGTGAGTCTTTGGCCTTGGTTTAGAACAAGAAGGAAGACCAAATTGTTCACAAAAAGTACCTAATTCTTTTCTCGTTTATACTCTTTTCTTTGGCAAGTTGATGTTTGATTCCATCATCTTGACATATTTTTAAAACGTTTTTTGAACATGGGAAATCAATTCACCATATGTCAATATATCATAAGGGATAGTGCCATTATACAAGGTTCTAAGTTTATCTCTAACTTTATCACCAAAAGAAATTGGTAATCCGGCTAGAAATTTTTCTTTCCAAAAACCTTGGTTGGCATCATCTCTTGTGAATACCCGAGTCATGAAGGTATCTTTATACCATCTAAATTCGGATAATGTTCGACATTTGATGTTTGATAAAAGTTCGGAAGAGCGATCTTTCCAAATCTCACGGATCGCCAATAAAGTGTTTAACTATTGAAAAAATAAGAGTATTAACAGAATCGGAATTGGTTCTCCATTGTGAGTTATCGGAGTTCCATCGGACTCGGTTTTAACGAGATGAAAAAATTTGTTGTTTCTCGAATCGATCGAGATAAAAATCCCACCAACCTTTTAAGCGTCCGGAAAATCCGGAAATTAAAAGATCAGTAATATCACGATCTGTGTAATTCTTTGAAACATAGTAAGCGAGCTTACCATTGTCATCTGTTGAAGAATTTGAAGAATATTAGTCTCACTCGACCATCTATATTCCATTCATAGATGTCATTTGAGTTAAAAGACTTAAAAGTTTGATTATGGCGTTCTCGGTTAGAATATCCAAAGGACTGGCCCTAGGATAGTATAACTTTGAAGAACTTTGAAAAGAGGGATTTTTCCAAGAAGGTTTTTGCCATCGTTGATGGTTTATTTGAAAATTAGATTTTGAATCGATTAGAATCTTTTGAAAAGGTTTTTTAAATTCATGATCATTCTTGTATTAATGATGATGAATCATGAGTTGATTTTGGGGAGTAGAAGGGGTTTCTGGAATAATCTTTCTTCTTAAATCTGTTGTTGGTGTTGAAAGATCATCCTTATTTCTTAACTGTTGTAATTGTTGGTCAATATACTGAATAATACTAGAATTTGTTTTTGTTTGAAGATCAGTTTTAACCTTAGGATCAAACTGAAATGGTTTGAATAAAGGTTGTTTTGTTTTTGTTTTTTGGATTTGGTTGAGAAGCGAAGTTGTTTGTGAGGAAGAAGAAGAAGATGCATTTATGATATGACCTCCAAGAACTTGAAGATCTTGATTTGTATAATTATTTTGCTCTATAATATTGACAATATCCCGAGCGGTAGGATTATCATCGAAGGTGTTTTTGCTTTGAAAGGGGAGGCAATAACGGGATTTCCTTTCTTGTCATTGATGTCAAGTTGGAATGATCTAATAGGTGGAAGTTGAGAAGAAATTGTTTGATTGTCACAAAGCTTCCAATCCTTTTTGATCATATTAATAGATTTGTAAAATGGATATTCTATTTTTTGTTGGAGAGTGTATTCCTCAAACCGGTCAAAAAATAAAATATTTATTTCTTGCTTTGTAAGGAAACTGTAGAATTCTTCTTGGATCTTTGTCATGATTTTCCTTTGAAGTTTTCTAAAAACCAGTTTCTTTTCAAAGTATTATGTTCGAATAGAATTCCTTTTGCAAACGTTTTTATCAATTTGAAATTCTTGTAAAAGAACTCCAATTGATTGAGGTTCACCTAATTCAGAATAATTTGCGGGTATTTCTGAATTTTGGTCATCCTCTCTTTTGATAGTTTGCATGAGGAATTGTACCGAATTATCTATTCCTTGCATCTCAACATTAGGCTTATCCTCATCTTGCCTAGGAGGTGCGGTTGGTTGAGGAGGTGTTATAGGTTGTGAAGGAGGAGGAGGAGGAGGTAAATGAATAAGCTGGGGGGGGAGAAGCGGGATATTCAAATAACCTTCTAGAAGAGTTTGGAGATCTACAACTTTCATATCTTGAAGAAGTAGATCCGTAAGAAGAATTTGTTCTACTAGATCTGTCAAAAGAAAGAAGGGCAGTTCGGTAGGTGTTTGTGTAATTCTTGTGATTTGTGGGACGGGTTTGGGTATAGCCTTAATGACTTTATCCATGACCCATGTGTCCAGGAAGATTAACATCTTTCCAATGGATACCCTTGGAACCATGATGTTTGTGTTTGTATGATCAGTGAGGAAAACAATAGTTTGACCATTGTCTTCAGGATTTTGAAAGAGGTAGGAGGAAGAGGATTTTGAGACCTTATACTGTATCCTATAAATTAGGGTAACAGGTATAGATCCTGGTTTCATGTTGAAGCCAAAGAACTTAAGATTAAGATCTAAAGCCTCATAAGCATGTTTATCGTTAAGATCAATGGTTTGATTTGGAAAACAGTTGAAATAGATTTGGACCATTGTGCGCAGTCCAAATTCAGTCTTTGCCAAAAGAGAATCTTCGTAAATGTTATGTCTTTGATCTCGTAAGCAAGCAAGACCGAAACATTTAACCCTTTACGAGTAAGAGGTTTAAGTGCAATCTGTACACAACCAATGTGTAAGAAATTGTACTTTTGTTTATGTTTTTCAATGGATTTGGTAGAAAGAAGATGAAAAACTTCTTTCTCAGGATGGATAGGGACAGATTCTTCAACAGTCTTGATTATGTAATCGGACTGGAAAAACCATTCCTTATTTTTATGGAAAAGAGTTTTTGGATCAATTTTAGGAAGAGTCCAATTATCAACATGTTGGTTTATGTTGTTAAATTGTATTTCTTCATTGAAAATGTTATGGGTTGAGGACGTTTGATCTTGAGAATTTGTAAAAGTATTTATGAAAGAGTTTGGAGCGGGGATGTCGAAGAAGAAGAAGAGGTAGAAGAAGAACGTTTATGGGGAGAACGGAAAAGAAAAGCCATAATAAAATTTCAGAAAATAAAAGCACAATAATAAAATTGCTAGGAAATAAAGCGAGAAATTTAAAGAAACTTAACCAAATAATTTAAGTCTCCCTTCAACTGATATCTTCACCATTGGATGAAGTAGTGGTATGTTGATTAAATATTTACTGTAAATTACCAATCATAATATATAGTTGGTCATTCTAGAGGGTCTTTAGATCATATGCTCCTTTAATAGTGAATATGGGTCTTATTGATCTGAAAATCTAAGATCATTCAATTCACATTAATCTAGATAGCTCAAGAATCGACAACCGCCAAGGTGCAACCATCTTAAACATCTGAACATTACTATGAATGAATCTTATCCTTTTCTCGGATCGACGAAATCCCATAGTCGGGAATTAACCTAACCATTTCACTTAAACGAAATATAAAAGTGATAACGAAATTAAATGTGATAAGTCATGAATTCCCGTAAGAAATCTTATGTTCGGGATTCACATATGACAAAGTATTTCATGCGGGGCACACTCGCCACTTTTGTGAGGCGGATCGCCACTCCTTGGGACTTACGGCCTTAGACATCCCACAACCATGGCCTTAGGACTTCAAACATAAAACCTTAGACATCCCAGCAACCATGGCCTTAGACCCTAAGGATCGATAGACGATACCAATCTAGGGGAGAGATCGAGATAAGCGAGAGAAGTAGAGAAAGCAATAATTAAAGTTTAGAACATAAGAAGAAGAGTAAACGTGCTAAAGAGAAAGAAATAAAGGAAAAGATCGGTAGTAAACTACGCTGATCTAGTTCATAAACAGAAAGAAGAGTAAAGGATGCAGATGCAAGAAGACATAAAGAAACAAACGTTTATTAACATGTAAACACTTACATGGAAGGGAAGAGCAGAAGAAAGCTTAAAGAGAAGAGAGGGGGAAAGGTTGTAGAGAGAAGGCAGAGAGAAGCTAGAGAGAGAGGAGAGTAGTGGTTTTGAACCTTTGAAAGCATTGATCGAATGTCTGCTTATATAGATCGGTTCGAGTCATGTTTATACGAGTTCCGGTTAATGGTAACTGAAGCTGCGGTTTCTACTGATTCGGTTGGTGGCCAGAGTCTTGTTTGTTTATACGTAATCAACTACGGCAAATACCGTAATTAACTACAGACAAATACTCTACATATTACAATAAATTATCATAATACAAAGAGATTTATAATTCTACAACTTTATACATGGAAACGAATGTGTTTATTGTCTCCGTCAAAAGTTGCAAAAGTTCGTCTTCTTCCAAATTGACAATGAATTCATCTTCGTCTTCATCATCATTGGACTCGGACGGTGTTGATGGTCCAGCTTTATCTTCTTGGAGTTGTTTGAGAAGAAGAGTAAGTTCTTTGGATACAATCTTGTTTATCTTTTGCAAGCAAAGAAAGGGTATCTTGAAAGCATTCTTTTGATTCAAGAATCTGCTCGTTCAAATGGCACAAAGATACTTTGGGTTTTCTTCGAACCATTTATCAACCGCTTTGCGATCGGCAAGAGTCGTTTTATAGTTTCCCACCAACGAACAAAGATTTGTCTTTGTAAAATTGGTAAATTTGGTATGTTTTTGTTTATATGAGAAAATCTGTATTGCCGGGGAAAAAATCCAAGATACGAGACAGTTTTGAAAAATAATGAAGATCTATGGGAAAAGGATCTCCATTATTCGGGAATTTATGTTGAAAAAGAATCAATGCCTTTTGAAGCGTGTGGCGGAAGAATTTCGAGATATTGGTCCAAAAATTCGCCACCATTTCAAAAACCATTGGGGAAAGATATACTCGGTTTTATTTTTGAAATAAATAAACCAAGTATGTTTGAAAATTTTATTTTGATCCCAAAAGACATTATACCGGGCGGTACAATAATCCCGGTATGTATATCCTTCCGGATCGAAAACTCTTTTAGAAAAAGGTTTCCATTTATTGAGATTCTTACCCCGGTTGTAGGCGTAAGAACTTTTAAAATTTGTAAAGTTGAATGAGTTATAAATTGTTGTTCTTGATCCTTAGGTTTAGAGATATGTCTCGTCAACTTTATGGATCCGAGAATCAACTAAAATTAACTCATAAAACTCTTGTGTTTTTTGTAAACTAGTAGGCACAAAATGAAATCCGAAGGGAAAACATTTAATGCTACTTGGTTTGGAGTTTCAAAAGAAAAACTCGGGTTCAATCTGTAAGATATCCAATACAACATTTTGTTTTTCGATGTATGGAGTATCTATAGTATTAACGGTTGGAAGAAGCGCTAATGGGTGTGATACACGAGGTGGCTTTTTTTCGGGCTAGTTGGAGAGCAAATTCTTTATTTCTTTGAATCATACTCTCCTTTTGTAATTGCCTGGGAAGAAGAGGCAATTAAAGATAAAGCCAATTTATCATATTCTAAAGCCTGGATTTTTGGATCTTTTTTGTCAATACTTCATTCCAATTTTGAGAAGGAAGTTTTTTGACGTAGGAATCAATGGTTTTTGGTTCGGGCTTTAAAGATTTTTTAGAAATTAGTCCCTGGGATTGAGGCGGATTTATTGGAGTAGATGACTCCGGTTTTGGGGTAGATGACCCAGATCTTGTTTGTGAACGAGTCGACGCATTCCCTGTGTTTGCGGGATGGGTTGACTCATTGATGAAGATGCTTCCCGAGAAGTTTGTTTGTTGTTGAAGCGGTTGTTTTATAATTTTGGCCAAATCGCTTGAGGAAGAAGGGGGGCCTTGAGCATCTTGGAAAATGCTTTGTTTATCATCCTCATCATGGGAGAGGACAGATTTATTCTTTTGATCATCTCCTGGTTTCTTTTTTCTCGTCATAGGCTAAAGGAAGAGAAAAAATTTATGGTTAGGTTTCACTCATCTTAGAACTTCCTTGAAGGAATTCTCGGGTAAGGAAATCTGGGAGGGAATTTGTAGTGCCTTTGATAAATTCAATATCAAAATCAAAAACACTCAAAATTGCTTGCCATCGGGCAAAAATTTGTTTTGATGCAAGGTTTTTAACATCTTTTTGTAAAACATCTTTTGCAGATTTGCAATCAATGCGAATTAAAAACCTTTGATTTAACAGATCGCTTGAAATTTTGAAACACATAAAACAATGGCCAAAATTTCTTTTTTGATCGTAGAATAATTTTTCTGAGCAGGATTCCAGTGTTTAGATGTAAAAGAGATAATTTGCTCTTTATCTCCTACTCGTTGTTTAAGAATTCCTCCATAGCCTAATTCAGAAGCATCCGTCTGGACAATCTTAAAGGCCATAGGAAGAGGAAGGTTAAGGCATGGAAGCTCCTTAACTTTTGTTTTTTGATTTGTTGAACAATCTTTGTATGAACATCCGTCCAAGGAGATGGATTGTTCTTAAGGCGTTCATGGAGAGGTTTAAGAAAGTTGCTAAGTTGAGGAATGAACTCACCACATAATTTAAACAACCCAGAAATCTCGCAATTGATTTTTATCAAGGATCTGATCAGAAACTTATTCGCAAATTGAATTGCTCTTTCAATTGGCGTGATAGTTCCTTGATTAATCCAATGTCCAAGAAATCGGACTTTTGTTTGAAATAAACTGATTTTTGGTTTTGAAACAACTAAACCATTTATTTCGCAGTTCTAATAAATTTATTGACATGTTTAAAATGATCTTCTATTGAATTTGAAAAGACTAGAACATCATCAATATATACAATGATATATTGACTTTGGTGCATGAATATGTCATTCATAATCTTTTGAAATTCAGAAGGGGCATTTTTCAAACCAAAAGGCATAACATTCCACTCATACTGACCAAATGGGACAGTAAAAGCAGTTTTATACCTATCTTTTTTGAAATGTATCGCCAAAATCAGATTTCATGTCAAATTTAGAAAAGATTTTTGCGAGAATGTAAATGTTTTAGTAAGTCGATTTATTTGGAATTGGATATCTAATCCATTGCAAAGCTTCATTAAGTGGTTTATAATTTATGACTAAGCGAGGTGTTCCTCGTTCAATCTCAACATTTTTGTTAACGTAAAAAGCCGCACAAGACCAAGGGCTTTGGCTTTTGCGTATCAAACGTTTGTCAAGAAGATCTTGAATTTCTTTCTTGCAAGTTTCAAGAATTTCTTGATTCATTTGAATAGCGGGCTTTTGTGGGAATATGTTTTTCGGAAAAGTTTGGTTCGTAAGGAAGATCTACCATGTGTTGCTTTCGATTCCGAAAGCATTAGGTAAATCCGCACAAACGGTTTGGTGGATTTTATCCAGACAAGAATGGATTTGTTTCTGAATAAAAGGTTGTTGAAGTTGATGTTCAATGCGTTTAAAGGAGACTTCTTCTTTAAGAAAATTGATCTGATTTTGTTTCATGAAAACAAGATTCAATCCTCTAACTCTTGGTTTTTCAGAAAAAGGAAAAAATATCTTTTGTCCAAAACCTAAATGTTTGGTTGTAATCCCCTCAGAAAGAGTTTTGTATGGCGTTATCATTGTAGCAAATGGTGCTCCAAGGATAATATTAGATGCCATAGTTTTCATAAGAATAAAGGGGTTTTTACCTTCCAATTTCCATTTTGGACAATTGCCTTTGACACTTTATCTTGAACAGGGATAGTAAGATGCGGAAACACCTACAAATCGTTCGGTTGTTTTCTCAAAATATTTTGTAGGAACCAGGCCTTCTAAAATACAATTGACCATGGATCTGTGTCAAATAAAGCTGGTTGATCAAGAACATAATCACCGATTATAATCTTGACGTTTATATAAAATTTTTGTACAAAACATTGAGATACCTCATTTAGAAAGGGTGTTTCTAAAATCGGATTCTCAAGAGAATTTTCATCTTGATTTTCATTGTTTGAAACACGATCATTATTCTCATCGAAGGATTTTGAGAAGAAGATAAGATTTGATGGATTTGGAGTATGGCATCCTCATGATTTTTTTGAGAGGATTGAAGTTGTTGAACTTCAGATTTGAGTGTATTAATCTCAGCCTGAAGATCATTTATAGTAACAGGTTTTACAGAACGTTTAAATCTTTCCATGGTTTTGGTAAGATCATAATGGTTCTGTGGAATATTTATTTTGGAAGGAGTAGAAGAAGAGGGTTGGGAGGATTGTGATAAAATATCTTTCAATTTTGAAAAATACTCACCTTTATCACAATCGGAAGTTTGTTGATGACATCAAGGAGTAGGTCTTGCTCCTGGTGATCATATTTATTTGAGCAATATTATCGAGTCGAGAGGATGAATAATATTCATCATCTTGTACTTGATTAATATCCTCGAGTAGAATTTGAGCTGGTTTCTTCTTGAGAATCGGAGGAAGTATCAAGAAGAAGATTGTTTATTTGGTTTGAAGAGATTCTTCGAGTTGGTCAATGTTGTTTATTTTGTTGGAGATTACGCAGTATTTAGCATAATGACCAATTTTACCACATTTATAACAAGACTGATCTTTCAAAGGTTTTTTGAAAGATTTATTAGGTTTGGATTTTGATTTAAAATTTGGACGAAAGCCTTTTCTTGGTTTTTTATGAAAAGATCGAGAATAATCCTTAAAATAAGGACGTTTTGAAAAAGAAGATGATTTATAAGGTTTAAAAGTTTTTTGAAAATGAGAAGATTTGTGAGTCTTTGGCCTTGGTTTAGAACAAGAAGGAAGACCAAATTGTTCACAAAAAGTACCTAATTCTTTTCTGTTTATACTCTTTTCTTTGGCAAGTTGATGTTTGATTCCATCATCTTGACAGATTTTTAAAGCAGTTTTTTGAACATGGGAAATCAATTCACCATATGTCAATATATCATAAGGGATAGTGCCATTATACAAGGTTCTAAGTTTATCTCTAACTTTATCACCAAAAGAAATTGGTAATCCAGCTAGAAATTTTTCTTTCCAAAAACCTTGGTTGGCATCATCTCTTGTGAATACCCGAGTCATGAAGGTATCTTTATACCATCTAAATTCGGATAATGTTCGACATTTGATGTTTGATAAAAGTTCGGAAGAGCGATCTTTCCAAATCTACGGATCGCCAATAAAGTGTTTAACTATTGAAAAAATAAGAGTATTAACGAGAATGCGGAATTGGTTCTCCATTGTGAGTTATCGGAGTTCCATCGGACTCGGTTTTTAACGAGATGAAAAAATTTGTTGTTTCTCGAATCGATCGAGATAAAAATCCCACCAACCTTTTAACTGTCCAGAAAATCCGGAAATTAAAAGATCAGTAATATCACGATCTGTGTAATTCTTTGAAACATAGTAAGCAGAGCTTACCATTGTCATCTGTTGAAGAATTTGGAGAATATTAGTCTCACTCTGACCATCTATATTCCATTCATAGATGTCATTTGAGTTAAAAGACTTAAAAGTTTGATTATGGCGTTCCTCAGTTAGAATATCCAAAGGACTGGCCCTAGGATAGTATAACTTTGAAGAACTTTGAAAAGAGGGATTTTTCCAAGAAGGTTTTTGCCATCGTTGATGGTTTATTTGAAAATTAGATTTTGAATCGATTAAAGAATCTTTTTTGAGAAAGGTTTTTTAAATTCATGATCATTCTTTGTATTAATGTAGATGATGAATCATGAGTTGATTTTGAGGAGTAGAAGGGGTTTGGAATAATCTTTCTTCTTAAATCTGTTGTTGGTGTTGAAAGATCATCCTTATTTCTTAATCTGTTGTAATTGTTGGTCAATATCTTGAATAATACTAGCATTTGTTTTTGTTTGAAGATCAGTTTTAACCTTAGGATCAAACTGAAATGGTTTGAATAAAGGTTGTTTTTGTTTTTGTTTTTTCGGATTTGGTTGAGAAAGCGAAGTTGTTTGTGAGGAAGAAGAAGAAGATGCATTTATGATATGACCTCCAAGAACTTGAAGATCTTGATTTGTATAATTATTTTGCTCTATAATATTGACAATATCCCGAAAGCGGTAGGATTATCATCGAAGGTGTTTTTGCTTTGAAAGGGGAGGCAATAACGGGATTTCCTTTCTTGTCATTGATGTCAAGTTGGAATGATCTAATAGGTGGAAGTTGAGAAGAAATTGTTTGATTGTCACAAAGCTTCCAATCCTTTTTGATCATATTAATAGATTTGTAAAATGGATATTCTATTTTTTGTTGGAGAGTGTATTCCTCAAACCGGTCAAAAAATAAAATATTTATTTCTTGCTTTGTAAGGAAACCGTAGAATTCTTCTTGGATCTTTGTCATAGAGTTTTCCTTTGAAGTTTTCTAAAAACCAGTTTCTTTTCAAAGTATTATGTTCGAATAGAATTCCTTTTGCAAACGTTTTTATCAATTTTGTTAATAACTTGAGTTGGATAACTCGAGTTACTATGCATAACTCGAGTTACTTCGAGAATCAATTATTCGGAAATTCTTCACAAATGGTATAACTTGAGTTATAGTAATAATCTGGAGTTGTCCAACTCGAGTTTTGTACTCTAACTCGAGTTTCTTTGGAATTCAAATCGATTTAAAGTTTTCGAGAAAACATAACTTGAGTTATTGCGAGAATCGGAGTTGTCCAACTCGAGTTGTACTGAATAACTCGAGTTACTTTTGAATTTAAATCATTCAGAAAACTTTCGCACATAATATAACTTGAGTTGGGCAACTCGAGTTATATTCTATAACTCGAGTTTTTCTACTTCGAAAATCAAACAGAAAGTTTTTAACACTTGGGCAACTCGAGTTTTTTCTTGTAACTCGAGTTATATCAGATACCCAAAATCTGATATCGTGATGAGGCTTTTGGGAACTGAAGTACAACTTATAACTTGAGTTGTTTAGTGACAACTCGAGTTATCCATTGTTTGAGACTATGAAAAACTTGAGCTTTGACAGCAACTTGAGTTGGGCAACTTGAGTTGTTTTCAACAACTTGAGTTACCAATTTTCAAAATTATTTTACTAGGCTTTAATTTCAATCTGTCTAAAACTTAGATCTTTCCAATTTTAATTAAGTACTTATTACAATTGTTAGACATCATCAAAACACACGAGAGAACTAACAGAACTCACTGAGCATGAAGGGGCGTTTAGACGATCTCAAGCTTCGATGCGAGAAGTTTTCACTCGTGGTTTTGACCGATTGGAAGCTTCTCTTCTCACCATCATACAATGGATCGAAACTATGGTACGAGTTAAAGATGGCTTGTTTACATTTCCCAGATCGACGAGCTCCGTCGAGAAGGAAATTGACTTAGGAACTCAAGAGTGTTTACTGTTCATAGTTGAAGAAAATAAGACCGAAGAACTTTGCGGCTCCAACCTAAACGCTTCATATGAGAACCCTTAATTTGAAGTTGACGTGACGAAAGCTGTTGAGCTGCTTACTTTGGATGTGCATGATTCATCATTGACTACTAATGTTATGTTGCTGCCACCCATAAATGTACCAACTGATGCTTCTAAATCTATTGGAAATTTCCTATATTCATGCTAACGAAACCATCGTGCAACCCACAACCAGACAACTCTGCCAACAAATTTTTCCAAGGGTTTATGGTGCTCGATAATAGTGTTGATGGTCACCGAAAGGAGGACTTGCTCCATGATATCCCCTATCTCATACTGTCAATAATCAAGCCTGAGTTTCTTGGCCCATTGTTGCCTTCACTTCTTTGTTCTATCAAAGATTATGAATATATCGATCTTCTTATGGTTAGATCTTGCTTCTTTGATATCGACTTGCTACAATTTTTCCTTCATCATAATTGGGTGCCGGTTCAATACTATGATTACTATGCAGTACTATATGGGTTAATTTTTGATCCTAGTATAGATTACTATACTCTAATAGCAAGGTCTCAGCTTTATGAATTCTCAAATTTATTGCAACATAGTTATGGTCTGTTCATGTATTGTTGTGGTGGTGATACAATGGATTTGTTACTTTGGGTTGCAAATGGGATACTACTGAGATTGGTTTTTGATCCTAGCACATTCAATTCTATGACGTTTCCTTATCTGAATTGCAGTGTTGTTGTTTGGATTTACCATGATTCTAGTTTTGTGTTTGTCCTTGGTGAGAAATTTTGCTAGCCTTATCACAGTATTACTCGTTATTCTCTAATTTCGCCAGCTACTTTGGATAGTATACTCTGGTTCATCTGTGAAAGGGACATTATCCTTCATTTTCTCATTGAGACGTCCATTATAGGTTTGATGTATGGCTACCTCTCAACTTTTATCTCTATTATTAGTCTTCGATTTTTTCATTTTGTATTTGACCCTGGAAATGATAAGGATAATGGATTCCAAGCTATGTTGGATTAGGTTTCAATGGAATGTGATCAGATTATGGTTCTTTATTTGGGGCATAACTTTGATTGCTTTTCTCTTACATTGTGCACATGGTGTTTATTAATATGCTCCCCATACAATTCTAATTCACGTGCTGGCCTTCCAATTCTGTTTGTGCATATTCTTTTGGTATTTGACCTAGGAGTAGTCAAGATATTTTAGAGTTTGTATTTAATTGATGCACTTTATCATTTAAGTGTTGTACACATGCAATAAAGTTTTGGTTTTATTTCCACACCTAGTTCAATTTTGGTCGCCAAGCTTTTGTCTCTTGTACATGCACTAATTGGTAATAGGGGAACGAATCTACACTATGGAAGATTCACTTGCCAGCTTATGTTCAAGTTCATCAAAAGCTTTGTTCTAATAATGCAAAAGTATGGGTTCTGTGTTGACCATTATAATGATGCTTGCCTTCTTGTTAATACTGTTGCCATTAAACCACATTTGGTCTTCTTACCTTACTTGGTTCCTTACAATTGGGAACAATGGCTTGGTGAACTGGGCAAATTGAAGCATAAAGTTATATATCTATTAGCCCAATCACCTTTAGATGGAGGGTCATGCCATGTTATGGTATATTTTGATATTCAAAGCGATAGTGAACCACTATTTGTTTCATTTTGGGTTCCACTATCACGTCAACAAGATTTTTGGGTTGGTGGTGTGAGTGGTCCACTTGAAGATTTCTTTGCAACTACTTGTGCCGGCAATTCATTAACTAAATGGACACAACACTTGGACTTTGGTTTCAAGACCTCTCAGTTGAAAAAGCAGGGCAAAAATTCTGCAGTCATGTCACCTGACTATCTTAACCTTCTTATTTTATTGGCATTAGACTCTTATTTCTCTTATATAAGAACATGTCATGGCCTACTCTTGTTAATAATCTTTCTAGACCTCTAGCTACTCGCCATAGTTTCGACCTTGCGGCTCAGACTAATGTCGGTAGATGGTTCTTCACATCCTACTTGAGCGAAGGGCGAAGACATTATACCTCTATATCCTGACTTAGACCTTGAGGACAAGGTCTATTTTAATGGGGGGAGTAATGTAATGAACCTAAATGCATTGGGCCTGGAGAAAGCTTCAAAAAAAGGCCCAAAACAAGATGGGTGCTTGGCTAAGATGAGAATCGGGAGACTGCAAGATATAACTAAACAGAGCAGCAATAGAATGGATGTGGATGATTTTGGTGTGATCTTCTCTCTGGTCCCATTCTTGGGAATTCTCTCCCTCCATGTGGCGCTTCTTTCACCCTTCCTGTATATCTGTTTCCCTCTTTGGCTTTCTATCTTCTTTTTATTATTATTTCTTGCTTATCAGTATTATATGAATGTATTTCTAGTTGCTCATGGTTATTATAAACCGGATTGAATATTGAATATAAACTTGTTATTCCATTGTACTGAGATACCTTGAAAGTGATCATTACAATGAAGTAGCTGCAAGCCCCATGATTGCTGCAATTGCAGATTTAGCATCATTGTTGAACTCTTTCTTGAGCTGTAAATTATAAGAATACATGAAAAACAAGCAAATATGATTAATTCATGCTTCATATCCTTAAAAAGAAACAAACACAACTATTTTTAGAGTCATATTTCTTTAATAAGATGATTTTTTTTTCTTTTTAATACAAGTAGCCTTTACTCTAGCATGATCAAAGAAACAAGCGCCGTCTGTATCCAATTTTATCAGAAAAATAGAACATTTTATAATCACATCATTCAATTTTTCATTAAATGAACCATGGTTGTAGATACTGGAAGAATGTGTTGAAGGGAATCCTTGAGTTTCGATCACCGATATGATGTCAAACTTTCTTCCATAAAGAAATATAGAAGTTAAGGGCTTAACAAGTTGCCCAACTAATAGAAGCACAAGCTGCAATCAGAACCTTAATAACAGGGGAAGGATAATGTTAGTAACATAAATTAGATTGGGAAGGATAATGTTAGGAGTTAGAGGTTTTCCAGTATGTCAAACTGCTGCAAAGGAAGATGTTAAAACATTGAGAATTCACTTGACTGCCGAATCAATAAGTTCAATCCGAAATGATGATAGAGTTTGTAAATGAAGCAATAATAAAAATAAGAAGACCCTATTAACCACATACTTAAAGGATAACAGGTAACTGGGCATGATTCTTAATTCTCTACCGTAACTTCAGCATAAATTTCACAAGATTTGTAATTTTTGAAGTCTAAGAGGAAATGGAAAACTCATTCCACTTTAAGAACTTGATTGTGTTAGTATCTGTCAAAGTAAGAGAAAGGAGCAAGTTTCTGAAAAGGTCCGACATGGCAGTCAATATGTAATTTAAAAATTAATTGCCTGCTTTAAAGGCAAAATTATATATTAAACGTTTTGCCCTTCTCAAGCAACAATGCAAAAGAACAAAACTTCACTGTAATACATCTCCCAAGATAAATAGAGTCTCCAAACAATATAAAATTTAGGGAATATAATGCTTTGAAATTAAAAATTGAAAGTTGTTAATCATAGCAAAAGGTGTGATTTAGTTTTGGAACGACTAGATGACTATGTTATTATCACATATTAAGTTGTGTAATTCAACAACAAATGGCATTATTTAAAGCAGTACAGATGTAAAGTTCCACATCAGTTGAGGAGGGGAATGAATAACGCCTTATAAGTGTTTGGATATGTTACCCTCTTTAGCCAATTTCAGGTTGCTGGATACCTCCCCTCTTAACCCGTCAAGGGAATGACGGACTCTTTATAAGGGTTGGAATAACTCTCACCTTTATACGTTTTTATGTGTGACAACAGGTGTGCAATATAGATCTATCAGAATCATCAATCATCAAAAATCCATATAACTCCTCATGGATATGGAAAGGATTGTCTGATAATGCATGAACCATTCTAGGAATATTAAAATAGAGGGTTGGAAATGGTTCCATAATTTCAATTAATCCTCACCTTCGGTGGCCTATGCAATGGAATCAAGCTTCTTTATTCAACATTGAACAAGTTGTTGATCTATTATTGCATGTTCCCCTTTCTTGGAATTCTACTGCTTTGAATACTCAGTTGGTTTGCTGATTATATTCGCCCATATTTGCTCAAACTATTTTGGGCACTCCTATCTCCATTTTAGGTTCTTCGGACAAACTTAAGTGAATTGGCAATTCATCAGGTCTTTATACTATCAAAGATGAAGTATCTCAATTAATGGAAGTTGTAATCACTAATGACGATCATGGTGATCAATTCTAGTGGCTTTTATGAAGCTCTGTTTACCATACAAACAACTCCTTTTCATTTGAAAGTTATTTCATAATGCTTTGCCATAATTGATAGTATTAACTCAACACCACCTTCCAACTTAGACCCTATATTTGTTTTGATGTGATGTGGAGGAGTCTTTAAATCATCTCCTTGTAACATGTCCCTTAACTAGAAGTGTGTGGTATGGTTGTCTTAATATTAGGGTTCCTACTTCTAGCTTTTTTTATTTCAAGAATTGAATCAAAAATACTTTCCTCAATCTTCATAAGGATAGACTGATGCATTTGGTGTAAGAGATTATCTGTCTTCTTCTACACATTCTATGGAAGAAAAGGAATCAAGCCTTGCATCATGGTAAAAGAGAAAGCCCCTTAATAATAATTTGGGAGATTAAGCAAATTGTCAGCTATCAATATTTCCCTTTCTCTAGTCAGTTATGAAGGTGGAATATCACCTAGAGGGGGGTGAATAGGTGATCTTAAAATTCTTTCGCTAATTGCTCAAGAACACTTAAAACAGAGATAGAGAGAAGAGCAATGAACACAAGAGGTTATCTTGGTTCGGTCCAACTCTTGACCTACGTCCAGTCCCGAAACACTCGGGATTTCACTATCTCCAAACTTGATTACGGACTTCAGTAACTCTCGAGTAATCCTCTCACTAGGACTTACTCCTCTTTACAAGTTGTAACCAACTAACCGTGGACACAATTGCACACTCTGTAAACGAAGGATGATCCTTTCACTCTCGGACTCACTCCCCCTTACAAGTTGTAATTGATACACCCACACTCAAGATACCTCTATCTTGAGACTTGGAACGAATTGTAAAACAAATGATAAGACTCTCTCACAGAGTAGATAAATGATAAACACTGAAGCTCAGTAATATCCTAAGATATATACAGAATGGAAATTGAACACTTTGTATGCTCTGTCTATGTATGCGTTGGTTGTGTTTTTGATGAATTCAAACCTTCGGGTATTTATAAGTTGAAGAATGAGGACCGTTGAAGGATTTGAATTTGTCCGTTTGAATGTTTGAATATGTCCGTTGGGAGTCTTCAAACATCTGTGCCTTCTGCTTAGCCACGATCGATTGTCCGCTTGGTTGGGACTCTGTACAGTTGTTATTCACGTGGTCCAGGATGGAGAATAACTTAAAATATTGATTCTGTGCTTTTGACATTATGGGCCATCCTTCATCGTGTCGGCTCTGTATCTCCGTTTCGGTGCTTTACAGCTCATCAAGATTCAAACAATGATTAATCATTCGAGAATCCCATTCTGTGTACTCGAGTAGCCTTTGCAGAAGCACAAGCTTGATTCTTTGTCAATACTCAAGTAGCCATAGTTAATACTTGAGTATCCATTTGATTTAGATATATCAAAAGCTTTGTCATTGATCATACTTGAGTATTCAATATACTTCCTTGAATACTTCCTGAATACTTTCGTAATACTTTCGCAATACTCAAGTATCCCCAATCAATTCACAGAAGTTCATAGCTTGTTAATACTCGGGTAGCCAAAATTCAATACTTGAGTATTCATTTCAGAATCAATTGACAAATGCTCATATGGTTAGAATCAATGATAATAAACAGCAAGGCATATTTCATGATTTCTAGATCAGCAACAATCTTGGTGTTCTTCGTCAAAATTTGAAACTTGATCATGAATCTGAAAAACACTCAGGAAGATGATTAATGATATCATAGTTAATGTTGAATGATGTATTGGAGAGTTTAAAACAATTAACTAGATCATTTAGATAAATGAATCAGGTTTGCTGTTAAGTCATCAGTTTTGCTGTCAGACCATTCTTGCGAGCATACTCGAGAATCACACAGAGAATCAATTTGAAGATTTGAGCAATTCTGTTCATTCTCGAGAATCACCCAATGATTCTCGAGAACCATTCTCGAGAATCGCTTTCTCATTCTCGAGAATCGCCTATAACCGAGAGCACGGAATGAAGCTTACGATCATACTCGAGAATCTGTTTTGATTCTCGAGAATTGAAACTCATTCTCGAGAATTACTTGAGCGAGTATATCGGTGAAGGAGTATACAACCATTCTCGAGAATTCTTCCTGATTCTCGAGAGCCATTCTCGAGAATTGCTTATGTATTCTTGAGAATCATATCAGAGAAATTATGCCAGTGTGTTCTGTCCCGATCATTCTCGAGAGTTGATTCCTCATTCTCGAGAATCACAATATAACTCTCTTCAGTAAGGTGATTCAGACCCAATCGTTCTCGAGAGTGCTGGTGTATTCTTGAGAACCATTCTCGAGAATCCAATACTCATTCTTTGAGAATTGCTTTGCTGTGATGAGCTACATATTAGCAACCATTCTGGAATTCTAGAGAATCCTTGAGACAATTGAATTGATCACATCGAGAATCAGAAGAGATAGCAAATTTGTCAAAGCACTCATGCTCATAAATCTCTTCAAGCTTTCTTTCCATTTCAGAAAGAATCAGCCCAAACTTGTTGAATTTCGTTGGTTATCATAGGATGAATGTAGGCTCTTCTTAATCAATACTTCTGCAGCATCCAGAACATACTACCAACTTCAAAACATCATAACTCCTTCACTTGATCTTAGTTTTCTGTGTTCTTGATGTTTTTGGAAAGGTATTTAAGTCTAGTTTCCAATGGCACCGATTTCAGGTCAATCGAATTTGTGGTTTGTGAGATACACTCAAATTACCGAAGGTTGGTCTGGACTGTGACGGTGATTTGTGTTCCCACTTACGAAAATCATATCTCTCTCATCTGGACTCCTTTGGCCTTGAAATGTTGTCCAAAGTACGTGTTGGATGTCTAGTGTCATATGCCACTAGTTTCACGTTAATCCAATTCCAGGTTTGTGAGATATCATCGAATTACCAGAGGTCGCCCAAGCTGTACGTGAAACAGAGCTGCTGAAGAACTGCTGAAACTCGATGATTCTCGAGAATCAGAATGGCATTCTTGAGAACCATTCTGGAGAATTGATGTGCCATACTCGAGAATTGCTTGCAATTTTCACCTGATCAATACCATTCTCAAGAATTAGTATGTCATACTCGAGAATTGCTTCAGAATGAACTTGTAGCTCGTTTTCACTCATTTTAACTCCGAATTGAGTCGTCCCAACTTCCATATCATCGTAGAGATTTGTAGAATCAATCTAGGAACTTGTATAATGATTTTCTCATTCCATTAAACAAGTTATTCCTTTCTTTCTTCTCTTTTCTTGATCATTCTCTATCATTAAACTTCACATCTACATTAAATATATGAATTAGTCAAAGTATAATGATAAATGTAGTATGCAAGCTTTTTGCTCTCAAGAATGACATCTATATAAGACATCATCAAAACTAATCATAACTAACATTCTCCCCCTTTTTGATGATGGCAAATACTCTAAGAAAAATATACTTGAATATGAAAATATATAAGAACACATATTTTTCTTGCCATTCTCTCCCCCTTATTTGTCATTAGCAAAAAGTTGAAGTAAAGAAGTGATGTTTGAAGATGCAAATATGAAAAAACAAGTTGAAATGAATCAAGAATTCAATTTTCTTTCCCTGATTGAAAATGTTTTCATTTTGATATGAAGCAATTTGGAATGTTTGTATGAAAACAAATTGAAACATGTTGGAGAGGTTTTCATGAATAAAGCAACTTGATACTATCACAGAATATAAAGAGATAAGGTTCAAAAATGCTCATTTATATTTGGCAAAGTGATGAATAATCTGTGAAGTCCATGTGCTTGCTGTATGAAATTCGGTTGAATTCGTTGTGGCCTAAGATGAAGTGGTAGACTCGCTTTCTTTATAGCTCAACTTCAACCATCAAGGCATCTTTCCTTAAGTTGAATGTTTCTCCTTGTAGTGCATTAAGGAAAGTCCTAGCACATACCAAAATCTCCTGCTACAAATTTAAAACACTTTCTTTGCAAGAGAGATATGTTAGTGTAATCAGATATCAAAAAGTTCCTTCCTATATGATATTTTTAAATCAAGATAGTGAAAGGAAAATATGATATTAACTCATCATCAAAACTAATAAAACATAAATAATGCAAATGAGTATACTTAAAAGGGTTTTCTTTCAAAATAAAGAAGATGAGTTTTTAAGACATAAAACACATGTTAATGTGAAGATGAATAATGGTAAAAGAAAATGATGCTTGATCAATTAAAGAGTCTTATGCACACATCACCATCAATTTCTTTGAAATAGAATGCTTGTTCATTTAAATGATGCACATAGAAAAAGAATTCTTTGAATGAACCCCCTTTTTGAATGATGCTTTGACCTCATATCAAGTGTGTATTGTAAACACTTGAACCCTTTTTGATGAGATAATTGATCTTAGCATATTAATCTGGTGAGATAAACTTGAATTTGTTGACAGCAAATAATACTCGGGAATGCTTCGCATATACTCAGGATGAAGAGTTTCACTGTTTAACTTCCTTTTGTGAGAGAGAATGATGAGGTAACAGTAACGAAGGGACAAAACGACAGAGCAGAATAAATGAAACGACATCATATACGGTGAAGCTTGAGACTTCCTGCCCGATGATTCTCGAGAATCTCCAAGTGATTCTCGAGAGCCGTTCTCGAGAATGACATTTTATTCTCGAGAATGATCTCAGCAAGGAAGAATTCAAGGAAGAGATCCATTTCGCGAGAGCGTTCTATCGTATCAATTCTCGAGAATGATAAAATCATTCTTGAGAATTATCGGTCATATCGACTTTTGTTCATAGGGCGACTAGAACCTGCAAAACAACATCAAGAACATCCTGTACAAATCAAATGTATATGCTCTTTGTACCCAATGAATCTTGAGTCCACACATGATTAGACAATACAACTCTTATACTCTTATAGGATTAAATCATATGATATTTGAGCAAGGAGTAAAACAATCAAAGATCAAAAGCATGATTTTACCCAATCAAATAAATTCAATCCAATGAATCAGATAAAGTAACAGATGATTCCAAGGGTGTGATTTCTCAATGACAATTTGGAAATACACTTTAAAATGATGTCATTGATGTGAATCTTCTGTAATCCATGGATCAGATAAAAATTTCAAAAATGAAACATGCAAATTGTTTCAAATCTTGAATGTTCTTTCAAACCGTATGATGCATTCTGAAATCAAAGTTCTGATGAAAGATTCATTTTTGAAACATATTTGAAATCAATGCTCATTCTAAAACATGGCGGAAGTCAATCAATTAAATGAGTATATCAGAATGCTTCAGATTGAGAACATGGCGGAAATCAATGCTCATTCTGTACAGCCGCCTTACCAAGGCAAGCCTCGGACTCACTGGATTCACAACCCGTAAAGTCGCCCTTACCAGGCCAGCCCCGAACTGTTCCTCAACCCGTACAGCCACCAATCAAGGCCGGCCTCGAACTGATCATCCTCATCGCTAGGAACCACATAACTCTGTATGCATATTTGGCAAAACATATACAAAAACACACATGGCAAACACAAACATACAACAAAACACATAAAGATATCTGAGTAAAGCGGTTACTACCTGGTTGGGTATGTACCGTCTTACAATTTTAATGGGCCCACTAGCTCTCCCAAGTATGGTTTAGCCCTAAATAACACCAAAAGGCCTTGTCTTAGCATTTTCCAAAAATACCCTTACATTTTTTGTCAAAACCGAGCTCTTTCTTATTTCTCCATATTCAAACATTTTTAATAAATTATATAAATATCATATTTGCATGAAACCAGCGCCATTGGAACCATTAGGATGTCTATTTTTCAGGAAAAATAATTCCAGAAACCAAAAGTACAAATATTTTGGCGTGTAGCCAATGTTTCATCCTTTGGTCCAGATTCGCCTGATGGCTTCCTGGTTCAACTTTGGCAATTTTTATCTCTTAAAATAAAAATCCAAATAACAAAAAATTATACATTATAGTGAACCTTAAAATGTATAATTTCTCCCTATAAAATATCAACTTAAACCAAGTTCATTTACTATTTTTAAAACTCAGTTTAAGGTTTGCTGCCAGAATCTCTAGAAATAACAACAAACTTGTTCTTAGAGGTTTTTCGGTGTTTTTGAGTTTGGAAAATCCAACCATGGGTTAACCCCATACAAAATCATGTTTTAAACACATTGAGACCATCAAGAACACAAAAATCAGTTTGCAACACCATGCCCCAACCCCTTGAACGAAAATCACAAGTTCAAGTTCAAAGGTTCGGGTTTTCGGTGTTTACTTGAATCGGAAGTTCGGTGGATGATCTATGAAGCTTGGACCTTGATTTGGCAATGGAACTTGGCTGAGCTCCTTTCTCCTTCCTCGGGAAATTTCTTGCTCCTTGGGTTAAGAGAGAGGGACCTTGAGAGCTCCTTTCTCCTTCCTCGGGAAAGTTAAGAGAGAGAGAAAGAGAGCATGTGATTTTAATAATAGTTAAAGGTACAGATCAGTCCAAAATAACTGGAGTAGAATCCTGTCCAGTAATTAATGAATTGGATCTGACTTTTTGACTTATTTCCCAAGAAAATCCAGAAGACTCCAGAGGCAGGACATGCGGCGTATTATCCTCCATTTATTCAGATTTTAATCTTTTAAATGGAGCAAATTACCTACTTTGGCCCGGAATTTACGAAAATTCCCAGTTTTGGACCGAAACTTCTTTGTTATTCTTTTATTTTTCCCCAAGTTTTATAGATCTACCTAGGCTAGGTGGCGCCTTCTAGACCCCTCAATTCAGATTTCATGATTTTATTTTATTTTTCCCAATTTATTTGATTAATTCCCCTTTTCCCAGCAAGCGGATCCCGCACTTTGACTTTTGCCCTGATTTTACTCTTTCTTTTTCTCCAAGCCATTTTTTAATCATTATGGAGGCTAGGTGGTGCCACTTTAGGCCCACCAAATCTGTCCTCACCTATTTTATCAGGCTTTCACACTTTAACCGATCCAGACTCCTTCCACCGGTCCACGTCAGGCCCTACACTAGTCATTCGGGTGCTTCCCTTTGTACTTTTCTTCAACTTTTCAGATATTTTCCTCTGGATGGACATTCATATGTGCCGCCATCTTAAATTCCCAATATGGCCCTACACTTGTCTCATTCAGTCTAAAAGAAGCCCCTAACTGTAAGACCTGGCTATCACCCAAGTGGGGGGGAATTGGGTGTCTGATAAAACTTTATAAACTTTGAAAATCTTTTTGAAACTTCTAAATCGATAGTTAGATATTAAAATAAGCATATACTGGAAATGTAAAAAATAAGGGAAGAGAATATGCAAACTGATTTATACTGGTTCGGCCCAATCCTTGACCTACGTCCAGTCCCCAAGCTCCGTTTGAGATTTTCAATCCACTATCTTCTTTCAACTTGATTACACATTTTGTACTTGAAGTAATCCTCTCACTAGGATTCAATCCCCCTTACAAACTGTAATCAATACACCCGCTTGATTACACACTCTGTACTCGAAGTAATTCTCTTCCTAGGATTCACTCCCCTTACAAGCTATAATCAACACAATGTGTTTCCCACTCAAGATCACCCAATCTTGAGTAACTCTCAAATAGATGTTTACAGATAAATCTTCTCTCTCAGAAGTAAATGAATAAACAATGAAGTACAATACAAATCATGTCACTCTCTATGTTGAACTATATAAGCATTGAGAATAGAGAGCGTATGAGATAGATGTTGGATTCATAATATCAACATTTCGACAGTCCGAGCTCCTCTCATCATTGTCTCCATTTTGAATGGTTGTCCTTTTATAGTCAGTGAAGAATATTGAGCAATTCTTCCAGGTTTGAATATGACCGTTGTGAGCGTATATGACCGTTGGAACTATTCGACCGTTGGAGAAATATTACTGTTGAAGCTGCTGACATCATCATTTGATTTTTGATAATCTGATGTTAATCCTTCGTTTGATCATCTAAAACTTGCTAACAAACATGATTAATAGCATTGTTAAGTATAGCAAGTAGAAATCAATTGATACCAATCATTTCTGAATTCTCGGAGGAGACGTTGTGGAATTGTGATATGCTATCTGATAAGCTGTCTGAACGAGTCCTTCATATAATCATCTGAAACTTATACAAAAATGATATAAATAATGTTAAGAAGTAGTATAAGTTCTTTTGGAATTCATCTGGATGTTCTTGATGAGAATCTAAGATTTCGGACACGGTGATTTTCTGATGCAGGGATGTTGACTCGAGTTATTCCATGTGACTCGAGTTATTTAAGTTCCAGATGCTCTCTGTTTGGATTCTGACTCAAGTTGTCGTATCGTGACTCGAGTTGCGCCTTTGTTCCAAACTTCTGGTTGCTTTCTGTCTGAATGGTGACTCGAGTTATCATGCTATGACTCGAGTTACCCGTTCATCTGACAGTGGCTCACATGTGTTTGCTAGCATTGGCATTGATCCTCAATTCTAGCTTTTGATCATCTGAAACTTCCTCACAAAGATTATTAATAACATTGAAGAGTATAGCAAGTAGTAATCAATTGATAACATTAATTTAAGAATTCTCAGAGACGTTGTGGAACAGTGCTCTGCTACTTTGTTCGTTCGAGTTAAAATCTCTTCCCAATATTCATTATTCTCTGTCTGCCTCTCTGATTGACATTGACTCAAGTTTCCAGTCCTAACTTGAGTTATCCAAGCCTAGTTAACAACTCATTCCAAACTCAATTTATGTTGATCGTCTTTGAACCATCTTGAACTTACTGTAACTTTCGAAGGCCATAGCTCCATGGTCTGAACTCTATTTTTCTTGGTTCAAATCTTGATGGAAATACGTTTGAATCTTCTTTCATATGCCACTGATTTTGGCTCAATTGGATTTGTAGTTTGTGAGTTACACTCAAAATACCAAAGCTATGTCTGCACTGTGGCGTGAATTGTAGTGTAAACTTCCACAATTCATAGCTCCTTAATTTGAACTCGTTTGGGCTTGAATTTTATATCACAATAACGCATTAGGAGTATAGTTTCATATTCCACTAGTTTCACCTCAATCCGATTTCTGGTTTGGGAGATATCATCGAAATACCAGACCTCGCCAGCTTAAACATGAAACAGAGTATAATAGAGGTGCTGAAAAAGCACTGTTGACTCGAGTCATTAATTATAACTCGAGTTACACCTTTCCAGAAAAGTGAGAACACTTTTTGACCCGAGTTACTTAGTGATGACTCGAGTCATACCAATCTAGAAACACTGTAGCAAAGTGGTTAACTCGAGTTGCAACCTCATGACTCGAGTTGGATCATCCTGAAGCTCCCTTTTGCTTATTTTAACTCCAAATTGAGTCATGCCAACTTTCATTTGATCGTGGAGACTTCTAGAATCAATCTTGGAACTTGTATAATGATATTCTCATTACATTCATCAAGTTCTTCCTTCTTCCATCTCCCATCTTGATCATTCTTCGTAATTTAGCTTGGACTCATCATTCTCTACAACTTCAATATCTCCTTCTTTATTAATCTCTATAATTCAACTTGGATTAATCTACCTTAAATACAGCAGTTAGTCAATGTAGGAGATAACTATGTTACTTAATCTTTTTGCTTTTAATAATGGAATCTATATAAGACATCATCAAAACTAATCATATCTAACACTAACTGGTCTCTATCGGTCCCCTTTCTACTAGTTAACATCCCGTGGGACCCGCTTTTTGTGTTTGGGTTTGAGTGTGGATAAAATCATCTGACTTTTCCTTCTTTCTCTTGGGTGGAAGAAATTAATGACTTAAGGGGTAAGGATTTGACTATTTTTCTCCTGTAATCATTACTTACTTTTTATTTTTTAATCATGTAGTGACACGTGTCCTCAGGTAATTATTACATATGACTTTTCATTCTTATCTCTTCAAAAACGCAGGAAATCCTTACCTGTCCAGGAAATGTCATGTGCACACTTGTTTTAGCACATTCTTGCTTAGCTAATTGTCCCATACCTTTGGACATAGCTAAATGACATTTTTACCGACTGGTTAACACTGCATAGGTCCTCTGTACCCCTTTTCCATTAGCACTTTCAATTTCACGGCTTATACATACTAGGGCTACTGACCCGTATAGCCGAGTTACTTAGTCCCTAAAAGGCTTCCTATCTCTCAACATTCTTGCGACTCTTCCCGAACCAGGCTTAGTCGTCCGCCTAATTTAGGCCTGTTCTCGATTCTCGGGGTCCAAAGTTCGGGATATTACACTCTTTAGTGGGGAAACTTTTAACCAATAAAAATTTGAACATTCCGACAATGATATCCATGATTAAGAAGGGCTGGCAACTAGGAGAAAAGGTGGAAATTTATGAGCTAGATCGAAAACAACTTATATTTCTGTTTCGATTCAGTAATCATGCTGATTACATTCGCATACTCAAAGGTCGACCTTGGCGATACTAGGTTTTTTACTAACCCTCCAAGTTTGGGAAAATGACATGGTGCTTAAAGATACCAACTTTGACTATGAACCTTTTTGGGTTCAATTCCATGGCCTTCCCCTTGCAGGCTTTGACAACAATAACGCAAAAATCCTAAGGGATTCAGTGGGGGAAGCAGTCATGTATGAAAGCCCGATGGTTGACGGCAAGTTGGGAAGAGGTTTTGTATGAGTTAGATCACTGCTCAAACTTGACAAACCACTTCTAAATGGTTTTTGAGTACCGAGAGAAAGGAAAGATCCTACATGGGTTTCAATAAAGTATGAGAGATTGTAGAATTTCTGCTATAAGTGTAGGAGAATAGGGCATGAGGGGTGAGGATGCAGCGAGGCTGGCGACTGGGAAGGAGATGATAAGGAAAATTTTGAGTATGGCAACTAGATGAGTACTCCCTCGGTGCATACGGGTAAGGAGGCAGTGAAGGTGTGTAATGGGGATTGGATGGAAGCCTGTTTCTTCAAATCGAATCCGCCGGCGATCTTGGCTAGTTGGAGCTCCTCACCGGAAAAGAATAGAGATGACTTAGGTGACTTTTCAGCTAGGGAGGAGGAGTGTCAGAGACACGATTTTACTAGTTTAGTGATTGGGTGTCAGCAGGAGGAATATATGGGCCATTTACAGAAGTCAAAAGAGAGTCCATCTGCTTTGCGTGCTACTCAATCGAGAATTCTACCTCACGCTCAGGGGGTAATCCAAACAATTCTTTTGGGAATACATTTGGAAACTCATTAACAATTTCAATTCTATCAATCCCTTCTTCCGTCTCAACTTGAGTAGAAAAGAGAACTATATATACTTGACATCCTTGTTTGATACAACTTTCAATTTGAATATCCGGTAACAAAGGAGGACCACTAGGAACCTCCACAGGCACAGGAAATGCAGGCAAAGAAACAGTTTTTCCCTTACACTCAAGTATGGCACCATTAGCTGTAAGCTAGTCCATACCCACAATCACATCAAGACCTTAAAGGGCAAACAAATAAAATCAATCTTTGTCTTACGATTCTCAAACTCCAATACAAGATTCAAGCATGCATCAAATGTTTTCACAGAAGATCTAGCAAGTGTTGACATAAGTATATCAACATGTAACTTATAAACATCTAGATTTAATCTCTTGGCACAATCAAAAGCTATAAAAGAGTGTGTGGCTCCAGAGTCAAATAAAGCAAGAATATCATTATTCTGCAATTTAATTTTACCTCTAATGATATTAGGTGAAGTGTCTGCCTCCTCTTGAGTCAAAGCAAATCCTCGTCCTAGAATAGTAGGCTTGGAGGCATGAGAATTCTGCTTGCCTTATTGACAATTGCGAAAGATGTGGCCCGGCTTACTACAAGTATAACAAGTCAAACATTGTACCTGATGATACCTTCCACATCTTGAGCAAGCTGGGGTCTTAGCAGTACTAGACACATGGGAGGTAGAACCTCTATAAGATGACTAGTTTCCCTAGCCCTAGCTCCTCTGAGCTTGAGTTCTCAAGCCAGACCTACTCTAAAATGATCCCTTTGGGTTCTTGTTCTTATTTTTTTTTTAAGTACCCAGAGCCTCCAAAACTATAACTACTCCTCTTGTTGAAACCCCCGGTAAGACCAGTATAAGATGAGAATCGACCCTATGAGTTCCTCTTAGGCTCGAGCTCATAACCATGACCCTGTATTTCTACATCCAAAAGACGGATTCGAGTACACATATCCTCAAAAGAAGTAATCCTAAGAGGTGTCAATTGTCTCTTAAACTCCGGTCTAGCAGTAGGTCTGGCCATAAGCAGTATACTTGACCAGCTCCAAAAATTTCGTGACAAACGAATCTACATCCAGGTCACCTTGTTGTAAGGCATAGAACTTCGTCTCCTTAAGTGATTGTAAGGCTGCTGGAAAACAGTGTTGACGGAACATCGCCTTGAACTCTTGCCAATTAAGATTGGTTCCATCTGTAGGCTTGTTGCTTTTCCACCACATTTTTGCATCATCAACCAATAACATCGCTGCTATTGTAACCTTTTGTTGTTCGTTGCATTTGACTATGGAGAATATAGTCTCCAAGCGATCGATCTAGGCTTGACTAACTCTTGGATTGAACTTGCCATCAAAAGTCCGTGGATTGAATTTGTGCACTTCTTTCCATGCCTTAGTAATGGAATCTCCATCATTCTCTTGAGAGTTGCTACCTGTAGTCTCTACTGTGGTATTATGGCCACCGCCAGAATGATAACCATTGTGAGTGCCGAAATTTTCAAGCCCATTCTCATGATTAGAGTGCTCTTTCTCTCGGCTTTTTCCTTTATTTAATTCTTCCTCATGCTTTTGCACAATTTGACTAAGCCCACGTACCTTAGTCAATAGCTCTCTTAAGATGGCATTAGTGTCTTGTGGTTCCAAAGGTTGACCCTGATTACTTAGGTCTCCAGTTGGTTGCATCCTACACGTTTCCTCCATCTTTTCCTTCCTAAAGGATGCAACCAATAATTAAAGTAAGCCTAGAAACTAATGGGTCAAGAAAGGGGTAGTACATGAGTGATTAATGTATATTGCCAATGCAACTATATGAAATAATAATGGAAACAAACCAGAGCCTTTAAACAAACCTGCTCTAATACCAAATTGTAACATCCTTCCATAATTACTATTTAAATTATTATTTTATACCTAAACATATTTAATTCCAGTCAAAATAAATTATTCCACATTAAACATTATATCAACAGACTCTGTTCATAATTATAAGTTTCAGTTTGCAGCATAATGATCAAAATATGCAATGTGTCAAAAAGGTCGTAAAGTTCAGCAATATACATTAGACTATACTCATGTAACAAAAAGAGACATACAAGATTGATAACTCAGATCAAGTCTCGGATGCCTTCTTCCCCTTAGTATCAGTGCTTGAGTTCTCGCCTGAAAAATAAATAATGACGAGATGAGTCACAAAGACTCAGTAACCACATATCCAATTTAACAAGTATACAAGGAATGATTACAAGATAGTTATTCGGACCAATTATGCCTTCATATATCAATAGGTCTAAGTAGTTTATCATACTATTTAATAGTTCAAAATTATTCAATATGCATGTAACTCCCTCAACCATCCTTATAACCGTTCACAGAAACCATGGCCTATAATACAATAAGTTTAATCTATTTGATGAGATTATACCAAGCTCACCAATGTTAAGGTGTAACCCGGACAAAGGCTACAAAACTTATATTGGACCATGGGTTCTATTTCTTCCGAATATAGAAAGATGTTATTGTTCCAAGGGCTGACCCTAATCTCGGCCAAAGGAAAAGGATGATACCAAGGGCCCTGAAAATGTCAAAGGATGATACTCGTCTCATCTCAATCTAGTACACCTCAATATGCATTGCAATATCACACTTTCAACATCAACAATTTATACTTATATTCAATATTCAACACCATGCATAAACTTTCACAATTACAATATAAACAATTGAATCATAACAATATAAAAAATTTATGCCCACTTAACTAAAAGTTTACCTTCAAACAAATATCTCACACATACATGAAAAACCAGGCTATCACCCAAGAGGGGGGGTGAATTGGGTGTTTGTTAAAACTTTATGAACTTTGAAAAACTTTTCGCAACTTATTGAAAGCAGTTTGAATGACAATAATAATGATTGATAAAGCAATAGTCAGTCATTCAAACATGTATAGAAAATGTCAAAGTCATCCAATACATTGATGCGAATGATAGGATGTGTACAATAACTCTCTTCTCTCTCGAAGTAGATGGTGCACAATTACAAGTCATCTCACTCTCTATGCTATACCACGTGGTAGACAAAATCAATCTCCTCCTTTGTTTGAATATCACAACTCAGATTTGAATATTTGAATCTCATCTCAATCTAGTGGAGGCATTGTTGCGCATTGAGAAACCTTTCCAGTCGTCTTCCATTTGCTTTGTTTGAGAAGATATAATAAAATAATACAAGTGGCTCATGGAGTTGCTTTATTTGACTTTAAAGCAAGTTCAAATCTTCTCAAATCTGAAGTTAAAGGACATTGAACATTTGAATCCATTGAAGAACAATATCACACTTTCAACATCAACAATTTATACTTATATTCAATGTTATCGATTCAACTTATACCAAATGATATAAACTTTCACAATTACAATATAAACAATTGAATCATAACAATATAAACAATTTATGCCCACTTAACTAAAAGTTTACCTTCAAACAAATATCTCTTCAAAATCACATATATACATTTTCATAGGTAATATACTATAATATATTCATATCATTTAAATGATTTCAGCTCCATTGGATTTGTAGATTGTGAGTTACACGCAAAACATGGAGGCTTGGTTTTCAGTGTGGCGTGGATTTTATAATCACCTCAACAAGATTTTATATCAAAATAAATTGGAAAGTAGTTTTATCAATCAAGTTCTTAGACGTTGCCTGTGCTGAACGTGAAACAGTTGATCACAAGCTCGAAACACCAAAGCTGCTGAAGACACTTATAGACTCGAGTTTGGAGTGCTAAGCTCGAGTTTTCTCATATCGATAGGCAAATTACTTCAAGCAAGGCAAGAACTCGAGTTTAATACTTGAAGGCTCGAGTTTGCTCATCCAGAACCTCATATTTGCTGACTTTAACTCTGAATTGAGCCAATCCAACTTCCATATGATCTTGGAGGCTTCTAGCATCAATATAAGAACTTGAATAATGATATATTCATTCTATTCAACAAGTTCTTACTTTTTCCATCTCCCAACTTGATCATTCTTCCTCATTTAACTTAGCATCTACATTAAATACAAGAATTAGTCAAAGTAGAAGATAAATGTAGTATGCAACCTTTTTGCTCTCAAGAATGGCATCGATATAAGACATCATCAAAACTAATCATAACCAACAATACATACATTTTCATAGGTAACATACTATAATATATTCATATCATTTAAATAGACGAGCATACGCTTATAATCACCTCAACAAGTATACAGGATAAATTGGAAAGTAGTTATCTCAAGTTTTTGACACAACACTAAGCGTGAGAGAAATCAGTCTCCTTTAAAAATAAATATATAACTATACGTTAATAGAATTAACAAAAATAACCACTAATACCATAATCAATAATTAATTAAACTATTATCTCACTATAAATTTTCGTAGAAACAATGACAATTTATTTATTCCTCAATTTTTAATCTAATACTAACTTTTATAAGTATAACCCAATTTATTAAACAATCTCCAAACCTCCACATAATCAAAATCATATCAACTCTAATTTAAAATTCTAAATCCCAATTCATAATTTCATATAGTTCAAGATTTAAGAAAACTAACCGATTAAACCCTTAATGATACCTCTAGTAGTCCAACTAAATGCTTAAATTCTCATTTAATCGGTAAAAATATACTATATGACGTAAATCCTAAATTCTTTTAAATAGAAAATAAATTTAAATTCCCACAACAACCAACTAACAAACCTAAACTGATTAAAGTTACTTATTAATCATGCTCTTCATATATACAGTCATCTATTATCAAAACTCAAAACTTTGTCAATATTCAAATCCCAAAATTTTCAATAATCAATATTATATTACCCTCATTATAAAGAGAAAAATATGTAGAACAACTTTTATGAAGAAAGTTTGTTGAAAAGAAATTGATTTAACTACCTAAATCTTATAAAATAAATAACTTACCTTAAAAACTCCTTTCTTCTCTTTACTCTCAATTCTCGTCGTCTCTCCCAATTCCTCATGCTCACACATATACAATGTCACACACAAAATAATCACACATGCACACACATATTTATATAACATATATATATATATATTCCTCTACCACACACAGTGGCAGGAAAGCTGCCACCTGACCCATAATGGTGGTAGTGTACCTTCCACAAAAAGTATATAATATATATACTTTTTTGGTTTTTTTTTTATTAACTTTTAACTTTTTTTCTTAAATGTTTATTTTAAGAATATTACATATTTTGTCAACTTGGTGCAAGATGATACACTGGCATCATTACTAGTGCAAATGGTCACCCTATGTCAGATACAATTGTACTAGTACAACATGGTCCTGCTATGTCAAGTACTCTTGCGCCCATGCAATATGGCCATCCAATGTCAAATGCACCATTCCATTACAATATGGTCTCTCTGTGTCAAATACACTAATCACAATACTACATGGGTCCACCAATCTCATACATATGACTATGTCAAATGCCATTTACAACACTAACGGTGGTGAAGCTCACCTATATTACAAGTTCTTGAGCAATTTATTTCAAACATATCATGATACTATTTTTATTTTTTATTTTGCTTTTAGGCTTCATCAAACTATAATGTGAAATCACTTGAAGCATTAGAATTTAGTCAAGTGTTTACAAAAGGTATACATATCACCACCACTAATACAGATGGGCATATCTAACACTTAGTATATAACATTCACGGTAAATAAATGTCATGTATGTTGAGGTGGATGTCGCACAAGAATATATAACGCTTAAAAGTAATGTTTAATTATATGCACCGTCATGTATTGCGTGGAAAAATTTGTAATAATGGTTGTAGTTAATAACCATAATTTATTTATTGATAAAAATGACAGTTCCTTCGAAACAACAATCATGTAATACATACAAATGATTCGCCTTCAACCTCTTATATCAGGAAAGACAAAACATATTGGTTTTCAGAAACAACTGTCATTTAACATGTTCATAACCCTTTGTAACATCGTTAAACCTCTATTTAAACTCACATATTCCTTGTGATTCTGACTACTTTTCTTTATCTGCCCACTCCTTCTCTCCTTCATCATGTTAAGATCCCAGGGAGCTCCTCCACGGACACTACCCCCTCCTCCATAACCACTACCTCCTCCTCCTCCTTCACCTCCTCTTGAAATGGAGGCTCTGATGCAAATGTTGGCAAGCCTTGACCACTACACAAGGTGTCTCATGGCATACGCAAACAAGCTGAACATGAATTTGAACCTCGTAATTCATCACAATGACGTTGAATATGACTTGTTGTTAGACCCTTCATCTTCTTCCTTCGATGATGAGAATAAGGAGGGGGAGGAGGATGATGGTAATGGTGGTGATGACTGAACACCTCTTGTTAAAGTATTAAAAAATTGTTAACAAAAAACACTTAATAATTCACGGTTATTAATTTAAAACTACAAAATATTTTGATAACACCAACATACTTAACAGTTCTAACTTAATAAACATTAATTAAAGATTTTGAAACATTTTCTTTCTTGTAATGACTCTGGGTGCCTCCTCATTATCCTTTGATTGTTAGGAGAACCAGGTACCCTTTCATTATGTCATTCAACTTTCAAAGCTTGCATTGGTGGTTTTTGCATGTCCCTTCTAGATGTCTATTTAAACTCCCCATTGTTATTTGTTTTTCCTATGTTTTCTTCATCGTCCCCCTCTTTGTTCTCTTGATTTTATGTCATATTGAACTTTCGATAAAACTTTAGATTATTTTGAAAAAAGCTTGCATTGGAAATGGTCAATCATTCAAACATTTTGCAGTTTGTCAAACCAAGATTTATCTTGGTTCGGTTTCTAGATGTCTATTTTAAACTCCCCAAGAGAAAAGCCTTTACAACCTTGTTATTTGTTTTTCCTATGTTTTCTTCATCGTCCACCCACACTCAAAGGTTCCACAACCTTGAGATTTGATCACTAAACAGATAAAAACAAGTGTTTAGACTCTCTCACAAAGTAGATGAATAATAATCACTGAAGTACATAATCATTTCACTCTTCTACTATAAACTATATGGACATTGAGAAACATAGTGCGTATAGATGTTGGATTTAGAATATTAGCATTTTGACAGTGCAAGCTCGTATCATCATCTTCTCCATTTTGAATGGTTCTCCTTTTATAGTCAGCAAATTCTTCCAGGTTTGAATATGATCGTTGTGACGAATATGACCGTTGGAACTATTCGACCGTTGGAGAAATATTACCGTTGAAGCTTCTGACGTAATCATCTGTTTTTTGATAATCTGATGTTAATCCCTCGTTTGATCATCTGAAACTTGCTAACAAACATGATTAATAGCATTAAGAAGTATAGCAAGCAGAAATCAATTGATAAGAATCATTTCGGGATTCTCGGAGGCGTTACTGCTACTGAGTTGCTGTCATACTGACTCGAGGCACATACTTCCTTGGCTCGAGATAATCGATTGGTAATATTCAAACAAAGAGATCCAGATGAGATATTAACTCGAGGTATCACTTCTCCTGACTCGAGTTGATCGACTCGAGGCACACTTCCTGTAGACTCGAGTTGCATTGTGATAACAGAGAGTAATACAAGAATGAACTTGACTCGAGGCACACTATATTTTGACTCGAGGTCCTTGACTCGAGGCGGCATACTTAAAGACTCGAGTTGAAGCTAGAATAGAATCAATCACAATCAATGACTGAGACTCGAGGCACACAAGAAATTTGGCTCGAGGCATTCGACTCGAGGTAGAATTTGGAGAGACTCGGGTTAATCCCAATTTCGTCAATGCAATCTTAATTGGCTAACTCGAGGTTGCAGCATCGCCTGGAGGTAATATGACAGCAAAAACATGTACCTGGATAGCATGAATGCGATATTGACTCGAGGTACCATTATTGACTCGAGGTAAAATCGCTCTCTATTCTTCAAACTTTCGTTTGAATTTGACTCGAGGTGAATGTCGACTCGAGGCAAAAACCCTTCTCAAAAGGTCTAACTTTCTGTTTTGCCAATGGACTCGAGGTATATCATTTGACTCTAGGTAAAAATCCTTCTCAATTCTTCTAACTCTTCCATCGACTCGAGGTACATAAATTGTTGGCTTGAGTTAACCAACTCGAGGTTGTATTCCTACTGACTCGAGGTAACAACTTCAATTTTGTGCTATTTGACTTGAATTTGACTTGAGGAAATGCTCATTAAAATTTGTTTCTTCCAACTTCTATGAAACCCTTTTTGTGTCTAGAATCATATGAAATTGGTTTCATTTGATTTGGTTGTGTATAGAAGGAAAACCGAAGCCATGCTGAACTGATTCCAGAATCACCTGTGTCAACTTTCGAAGGCCATATCTCCTTGGTATTAACTCCGTTTTGGATGGTTCAATTCTTGATGGAAATATCT
Organism: Acacia melanoxylon; assembly: GCA_019022615.1. NCBI lineage: Eukaryota > Viridiplantae > Streptophyta > Magnoliopsida > Fabales > Fabaceae > Acacia > Acacia melanoxylon. Next base: position 4,139,390 of record JAFJYJ010000002.1, read on the forward strand.
TTGAGTCTACTTCCATATGCCACCAATTTCAGCTCCATCGGATTTGTATTTTGTGAGTTATACTCAAAACATTGAAGGTTGCTCTGGACTGTGACGTTAATTTATCCGTCCACTTGTAGAACTCATTTCTCTCTCTTATAGACTCATTTGGACTTGGATTATATATCAAAATGACGCATTGGGAGTCTAGTTTCATATGCCACTGGTTTCACTTCAATCCGATTCTTTTTTTGTGAGATATCGTCGAATTACCAGAGGTTGCCCGAGCTGAACGTGAAACAGAGTATGCTGAAGGAGCATTTTAACTCGAGGCGCCTGAAATCGACTCGAGGTGGCGACTCGAGGCAGCTGATGGCCTGCCTCGAGGTAAATAGTTCCAGAGGCGAAAATCACTTTTCTAAAGGGCTGACTCGAGGCAACTGATCCCTGGCTCGAGTTAACTCATCCCAAAACTTGATTTTGCTTATTTCAACTCCGATTTGACTCATTCCAACTTCCATATCATCGTGGGGACTTCTAGAATCAATATTTGAACTTGTATAATGATTTTCTCATTCCATTGAGCAAGTTCTTCTTCTTCTCTTGATCATTCTTCATTATTTAGCCTTCAATCTTCTTGATTGAAATGTTCTTCTTGTTAAACGTTTCCGTCATTCAACTTGAACTCATCAATCTTCATTATTAAACTTTGCATCTACATTACATATAAGAATTAATCAAAGTATAATGTAAATGTAGTGTGCAACCTTTTTGCTTTAAAGAATGACATCTATATAAGACATCATCAAAACTAATCAAAACCAACACTGAAAACTTTCCAGAAAACTCTTGGCATCATCCTCCACCTCTTCTATCTCCTACTCTGCAACCTCCACCTCCTGCTTCTCCTCCTTAACATCGACCTCCGTCACTGCCGCCTCCACCTCCACCACCGCCACCTCCACCTCTACATCCTATGCTTCCTCAACTAAGAGACAATGTTGGGGCATGCAAAACAAACTGACCATACCGGATTTCTGGATACCTTTCTGATATGAACAAGAAGACGAATCTCATACTTGATAAGTATGAGATTGGCCATGATCCTAACAATGATACTAGCCACTCCTCTAGTGATGGGTAGCTTGGTGATCTCATCGGTTCATTAGGCTAATCACCACTATTATGTTTTATTTTTCATTTTAAATGTTTTTTTAAAAAAAAACATATACAATGATTCTTACAGAAAAATCATAATGAAATAAAATAAATAACGGTTCTTAAACTTTTGTTTCTAAATGACCGTCATGAATTTGAAAGTAAATAACGGCTCTCTTGAAACCAACGTCGTGTAACCATGGCACAAGAAAAAGAATAATGATTTTCATAAGTCTCTAATTAAATTCACATATTTTAATTTTTTTTTCTATAATATGGTGGTTCATATATGCAACTTGCACGCATTAAAATAAAAAAAAATGACAAATATATAACGATTATTAAGAAAAATCCATCACTTATTAGAATACCATTTCAAATTCCTAATGCTTATTAAAAACCAACCATAAACATGTATAAAATATAATGATATGTAAATCTAAGGACGCAATGGCTCAAAAATCCACAAAACCCTTTCTATATAAACACCGGAAAAACTGAACTCCACTTCTCCACTTCCATTTCAACTTCTCATAGCCAACTGCAAACTTTTGTTTTTCTTCACCAAAATTATATACAAACGCAAGAGAACTTCTGCTTCATCTTCTTGGGTCAAATCGAAAGATGAACTTCCTCCACCAACAATCCATGAAGGGCTCGTCCATGTGACCTAGAAGCTCCATCATATAGTTCAGGTTTACTTGCGAGACCAAGGATGCATGGACCAATGTTTGAAGGAACTTACCATTCTCATTTGCTCTTTGAACAAGAAGGTAGACAAGTTACTGGAGAAAGAAGAACCTAATGATGCATCAAATTCTTAAAACATCTCCATAATTTGTTATTTTTAGTTTTTTTTTATATACTTTGTCTTTTTATTTTGTTTGTAAAATGGTGATTGCATAATCAACCACCAAAAAAAAATTGTTTGGGGGGGGGGGAGTGAAACACATAATGGTTATTAAGTAAAACTCTTCACTTATTAAAATATCATGCAAATAAATAATGGTTGTAATTAGAGTACAAGGGATTCATATGTCACAACTCACAATTCCATGATACTCTTCAGTAATATATCCGTTACTCTCTCCCTAATATCTCTCTATGATATCCGTTACAAGTTTTTATCAACAAGATAGTTCCAATGGAAATGATAAAAAAAATAGAAAAATCAACACATATTTTTTATAAAAACCAACACATATTTCTTAATCTTTAATATCTAGCTTTTACATTTAAAACCAGAGAGAGAAGGGATGAAGTTTGTAGTCGTCTGAAATAGAAGCATTATGCTAATTGTAAAAGTAGAAGCTAAAAACTTAAGGCTTTTCTTTCAAAGGATTTTAAAATGGTCATAAAACCAAATCTTGTTTGGATCCGAATTCTTAAAGGAAATAATGGCTTCAAAGAATTAAATCTTCATGATGTTCCTAAAGCAAATTACCAAAGATTTGGCAGGAATCTAATTTCCGCATAAAATGGACATGAAGCTGTTCTGATTTCTGGGTTTTAAAACCTCTTTCCTTTGTAGAGAGGTGCCTGAACCAGAGCTTCTCAAGTCTATCTCTGATTATGTTAACAATAATGGACATTGGAAATGAAATATATTCCAGCAGCTTCTACCACACGCCATTCTTTAAGGGATAGCCAAAGTTACATGAGCGATGTGAAACCAAAGGTTTAAAAGTTGGACCTCCCATCAAACCAAAAAGTCAATGGGTCACTGTTCTTATAGTCCCACCAGTTGGATCGGCGGTCAAACCAAAGACGTAATAATTAAATAAAAAAATTAATAAAAAAATAATATGTGCGTATAATATATATATACACATACACACATAAAAGAAATAAGGGTTAAGGAGCGAATTGGCCAACAAACTATTACCCCAGAAGCGCCCAGCACAAACAATTATTAAGTGGACCTTAAATTCTAAAAAACTTTTTAAAAGGTGAAGTTAGCACAAAATCGTTAATTCATCATCAACGTCCGTTAGTGGAGTGCAAATTGGATAGGTAACCTTCGTTTTCAGACATGGAAGCTAATGCACGGGCCAATCACTGCATTGCAACAATAACAAATCAGCTTCTGCCTCCTAATTTCCAGGTTTCTTCCTTTTATTTGCTTAAATTTTTGTCTCCTCTTCTGGTAATTCATTCTTCAAAGCTCGTATTGATTATCAATTTTCTCAATTTGGACTGAAATTCAAACCCAGACAATTCATACATTAGGGTTGAGCGAAAGCTGATTAGCTATATATTCGATTAAAAACTAAACAAATGACAAAATTCGAAGCTTTAATTCTCAATTTAGCAACACTTAAACCTATATATTTCGGTGATACTAATTTCAAAGTCTAAAATTATCATGATGGGTCGTCATAAATTGTTCATCAAACTCGAAATTTCAAAATTGTCGAAAGTTGTTGGGTTATCATGTGAAATTGATGTGCTATTAGCGCATTGATTTTTTTACAGGAAGGAGGTGATGTTCATCTGAATACAGGACCAGAAAAAGAGGGCAGTTTCAAACATACCCCAACTCAGTAGTGTTTTATAATCAAAGGAAGTAGAACAAAGCACCATAAGAGAATCACTCACACACCCACACATCGTGACAGCGACGGCAAAAACAGAGGACATCAACGAGTTTCCGGCACTACCGAGAGTTGATTCCGAGCGAAAGGTGGATCACCTGGATTCAAAGTTGCTATTTTAGGTGCTGCTTTGGGGAATTGGCCAACCCTTGCTTTGCTAATGAAGATGAACCCACTAGTTTCAGTTCTTCATCTTTATGATGTTGTAAACGCCCCTATCTGGAGACTACGTTGAGTCTGAAAATGAAGGTTACTAACGGACGTTGATGATGAATTAATGATTTTGTGCTAACTTCACCATTTAAAAAGTTTTTTGGTATTTAAGGTCTCTTTAATAGTTGTTTGTGCTAGACGCTCCTGGGGTAATAATTTATTGGCCAATTTACTCCTTAACCCAAGAAATAAATCCATAATAAATCTAATCATCAACCTAATATAAACCTAATAACATCATAATATATGAAGTTTTCAATTAAATAACACTATTATAACAAATAGTCTCGAAACCATATTGAATTCTTTTAGGGTTTTTTTTTTAAAAAAAAATTATAGGCTATTCCCAACTCCACTTATGTTTTATAACTTGTCCCAAGCTTGAGTAAAGGAGGAGGGTTGTGTTAGGCTCCAATAACCAACGTAATACCCTATCGAATCTTTTATGAACATCGATCAATGAAGAAATTGTGCTAATGCTAGGTCATTGCTTGAAAGTAATGTGTTGTATGGCTCGAGTACAGTGAGAAGTGAGCGAGAGCCACTACATCGTCGACCGAGTGTAGCGTTAAATGTAGCTCTCTTTTGAATGGAAGCAGCTAAAGAAGCTAGTTCACTAGAGCAAGATCAGATTGGGCATTTGAAACATTGGATCTCTAAATGAAAAGTCTATGGAGGTGGTGGGGGTAATGGCATATCATAATATTAACATCTTGTGCTTCCAAGAAACTAAATGGAAAGGAGAAAGGTCTCGGGAAATTAATGGTTTCATGCTTTGGTTCACCAAAAATGTAAATGCAAGAAATAGTGTTGGTATCATCGTTGATAATGAATGGAGGAAGAATGTGGTGGAAATTAAAAGGATTTAGGATTGAATCATATCCTTAAGAATGATTGTTGGGAAGGATACTATCAACATTATTAGTGCGTATGCACCGCAAGTAGGGCATAAGCACATCTTAAGGAAACGTTTTTGCAAGATATAGAGCGGCTAATTGAGAGCATTCCGCTAACCGAAAAGATTTTTATTGGTGGGAATCTTAATGGACATGTTGGTAAGGCGGCAGGACCACATGCAAGGGCTCATGGTGGTTTTGTTTTTGGGGAGCTTAATAATGAATGTCAATATATTATTGATTTCTCCCTGGCATATAACCTCAAGAGTGTTAACACTTGCTTTAAGAAGCGACCAGAGCATTTAATCACATACAAGAGTGGGGGAAGAAGGATACGGATTGACTTCTTTTTTCGTAAGGAATCCTAAAGAAGACTTTGTACGAATTGCAAATTGATCCCTGGGGATGGTGTGACCACATAACATAGGGTTTTGGTCCTTGATGTGCATATTGAGTGTATAAAACAAAAGCACCATCAAGTTTTTAACCCAAAAGTCAGGTGGTGGTAGTTAAAAGGGGAGAAGTTGGAAATTTTCGAGAGAGCTCTTTTGGAAGAGGGATGTGGAGTTACAAGGAAATGATAATACCATGTAAGAGAATATGGCTAAGAAGGTTCATAAGGTTGCTGAAGCTATTTTGGGAGAATCAAAAGGTAATGATCAACCAGATAAGGAGACTTGGTGGTGGGATGAGTTTGTTCAAGAGAAAGTCAAAAATAAGAAAGATTGTTTTAAAGCCATACACTTGTGTAATGATGCTGAAAATTAGGAAAGGGGTCGTTTGACTAAAAAGGAGACTAAGAAGGTAGTGAGTGAGGCTCGTGCCAAAGCATATGAGAAGTTTTATAAGGAGTTAGGGACAAAGGCTGGAGAGCATAAGATTTACAAGATAACAAAGAATAAGGAGAGAAAATCAAGAGACTTGGACCAAGTGAGGTGTATAAAAGATGAAGAAGGCAAAGTTTTGATTACTGATGGAGGTGTTAAGAAAAAGTGGGAAGCCAACTTTTATAGGTTGTTCAATTATAGAAGGAGAGGGTCGACTTGTGACATGGAGGAGTTGACAACTCGAGAAGGTGAGCTTAATTTATCACTTTATCGCAGGATTCTAGTTAGTGAGATTAAGGAAGCTCTTTAAGAAAATGGAAAATGGTAAAGTTGATGGAGCTAATGGTATTCCTATTGAAATTTGGAAATGTTTGGGTGAAGATAGGTGTTATGGCTTTCTAAATTATTTAATGAGATTCTACAATCCAAGAAAATGCCTGATGCTTGGAGAAAAAGTTCTTTGGTCCCTATTTATAAGAATAAAGGAGATATTTAGAATTGAGCAAACTAGGGAGGAATTAAGCTTATGAGTCACACAATGAAATTATGGGAAAAGTGATTAAACAAAGTTGAGGCTGAAGACTGGTGTTTCTAATAACCAATTTGGGTTCATGCTGGGAAGGTCCACTATAGAAGCAATTTATTTACTAAGTGGCTAATGGAAAAGTATCGAAACAAGGGAAGGGTCTTACATATGGTTTTCATTGACTTGGAAAAACCTTATGATCATGTGCCAAGAGATGTACTTTGGAAAGACTTGGCAAATAAGGAGGTGCGTGTTACATTTATCAAAGTCATTGACGACATGTATGACAAGGTAACAACCAAGTGTTAGAATGCCTAGAGGCGAGACAACGAACTTTTCTATAAGGATTGGCCTACATCAAGGATTAGCTTTAAACCCTTATTTGTTTAACCTAGTGGTCGATATTCTAACTAAGCTTATCAAAGAAGAGATCCATAAATGCATGCTTTTTGCTGATGACGTCATTTTGTTGGTTGAATCAAGGGAGAAAATTAATTCTAAACTTGAGATATGGAGAAAGACTTTGGAGTTTAAGGATTTTCATCTAAATAGGAGAAAAACAAAATATATACATTGCAAGTTTGACAAGAGACGAATGAGAAATGATGTGGAGGTTAAATTGGGAGAACAAGTCATTCAACAAGTGACAAAGTTAAGATATTTGAGATCAGTTATACAATAAGCTGGTGAAATTGATGGTGTAAACCAAAGAAATTCAAGTTGTGTGGTATAAATGGAGAAAAGTTATTGAAGTTATTTGTGATTGGAAAGTTTCTAATAAGGTAAAAAGGAAGTTTTATTGCAATGCTCTAAAACTAGCAGTGCTATATGGTAGTGGATGTTGGCCTTTAAAATGACAACATGAACATAAAGTGAGAATAGCCGATATGAGAATGCTGAGATGGATGTGTAGTTATACAATTAAAGATAATAATCATATACATGAACGTATCCAAAGAGGGCAATTGAGTGTAATGGTGAGGGTCAATAAAGTAATATGAAGCCCTTTAAAAAGAGGTAAAGGAAGATCAAAGCAAACCCTTAAGGTTATAGAGCGGAATCTATTAATTAATAATCTGTCTAAAGATTTGACTTTCGATAGAGCATAATAGCATCGTACTATCCATGAAGTCAACCTCACCTAATAAAATAAGACTTTATTGTTGTTGTTTATAGGTTTTTCCCCTAAATTTTCAGCATTTTGCCATCATCCCAATACACTTTCGATTTTCTAAAAACCATTCCAACTCCCAGATTAAAAGCCCATTTGGATGGGCTTTTTAAATTAACAAAAAAACACTTTTTAACAAAAAAAAAAAAAAATTATTAATTTATGTATTTGGATGATAGCTTTTTAAAAAAGCAAAAGTCTCAAAAAAACAAAACCAAAATTTGAAGCTTTAAACAAAAAAAAAACAAAAAGCAAAAAAAAAAAAAAAAAAAACCATCTAAACGGGCTCTAATTCCAGGTCCGGCTCAATGGAGGCTAAACTCCTCAACAACATGGCTCAATCACAAGAACGGCTTTCTAGTCCAAACCGGCCATTAACGGTCCAGTCAATAGTCCAAATGGTTGGACCGTCCGGTTCTTTGACATCGTGCGGTACTTTCTTGCTTTTGGACCCTCAGTCAATGGAGAATCGGCTTATACAGCTACTCAATGTCGATCACCTTCCACGTTAGAATGTCCCTGCAGTTTCTTTTGAATGAAATGCTTCCATTTTATCAAGGGGGGAAAAAAAAATAGAAGCCGCAAATCAAGCCAACAACAATGCAAATGCATCTCATCCCACTGATCTACCTATTATTCAATGAATTATTGTCATTCTATGAAGTATTTCTCTCTCGTTCTTCACATTCATTTTATGAAGAATAGCACAAGGCGGGCCCCCCCCAACAAAAGGAAAAACAAAGCAAAACAAGAACCTAATGTCAGCCAGAATGGTCATGGGCATCTTCAGCTTCATGTTCATCAGATAGGCGGCTATCCTGGGGTCTCTTCGGGAATGCTTCTCCATCGTACTCGGCACTATCCGATTCTTCTACATCATTCCATCTTTTCTTCATGAGTTTTGGGACCAGCTTTGTTACTTCCTTGGCCTCCAACATTTCATCTCCATTGTTTATTCGTTCAAACCGAACCGCGCTCACCTTTCTGGCATTTCCTGCCAGAACCTGCGACAAGGGGGACAAAAAGCTTGCATGTATTCTACACGTCACAGTAGAACAGCGGATAATACAGAAATGATGGTAAATCCATATACATGGTCAAGGAGCTGTGAGACTATTATCTTAATTATGATCAATAAGGATGTTATAAGACACGTTTTTCAATGTTCATTGCCGTCATATTCTTCCATATTTTGTCTAGCTGTTCCATAATCCTATGGGTACTTTTTTCTCCCCCACTCCAACTCATATACAAATTGCATATACTTTATCACCCCATATACCCATATTGCACCTACTCAAAATATACTATAAAAAGAAAACTTTTATCTTCAAAAAAACATGTTTCAAATCGATATACTAATATTGGATCAAGAAATTCATATGCAACTCAGTAATTCATATACCCGTGTTCTTGTTTTTTTTAATTGCATATTTCACTTTGAAATCTTCAATTCGTTCAAAAAAAAACTTCAAAATCTTTAAGAAGTTCTGAATTTGTAAGCACACTTACAAATTATCCAATAAGTATTAAAAACAAACATTTTTATCCAAAAAGAACCCAAATAGCATTTTGGGTCCAGGTATGACACAATACAACACAGGTATTGGTGGAGTTGACTCTAGAAGGATTTTAGCAAGACTACAAGCGGGATGCACAAATAGTGTAATGGGCACATTGGAGTTAGAGTTACATTGTTAAGCTGTAAATGTCGGAACATTTATATTGTAACTAAGATACCATTCCCCATGTATTATACCAAGTCTAAGGAATGAATTGTACATATACATACACACACACACACACACACACATATATATATTTATATTTATATATAGTTACCTTGTTAAGCTGTAAATGTTGGAACATTTATATTGTAACTAGATACCTTTCCCCATGTATTATACAAAGTCTAAGGAATGAATTACACACACACACACACACACACACACATATATATATATATATATATTTATATCTTGACTTGAGTATCAGCTGAGACCCAAGAGCTATAACTTATTGAGATGCAAGTATATTTCTATTGTATTCATCTGGTCCTTAATGTAGAACCTACTTGAGAGTTGATCTTGGTCTTAAATCTAAGGTCTATTTCGCATAGTCATCAATTTCTCCCAAACTACCCCTATTAATACTCCCGCAATAATAATAGCCGTGCGAGGGGGATTAATAAAGATGATTCGGGTGTTTTAGAAAAAGCATGTCATATTAACTAAACTAACTTCCTTAATCTAGTCAAATTTATTAAATAGGTTTTACATTGAAGAACAGAGGAGTTATTATATGTAGGTCTTACATTGAAGAACATAGGAGTAGTTATTATATGCACCCTAGATGCACCTAACTCCCTAATCTTACCTTTTCTTACCCTCTTTAACTTTTGAGAAGGCATGGGCAACACAAACATGATTTCCAGAAAAATAACAAAATGATTACCTCAAGTTTGAAAATCTGATACTTCTCCTTTGCCTCCTGGTTATCACCATTAGACTCATCATTTTCATCTTCATCTTTTTCTCTTTCAAGAACTACCTTGACACTCTCGCCTGTCCTTGGGATATAGCCAAAGGCTTCACATACAAAGCCCGAAACTGTCTCATATTGATGACCCTGTAATATGAAAGTGTGGAATAATATGAGAGAAGAAATGTATTCTCATTGATGTATTGATAGTGAAGATACAATTCCTACTTATACACAAATAGAAGGACAGAATAGTAAAGATACAAAAGGACCCTATAGATGGAGGATAGTACAGGCTGGAAGATAGTGGAGATTCCAGGCTGGTAGATAAGTCCCTGTGGAGACAGTGTAGAGTGGACAGCTAGGGGTTACAACTATGCAGATAGTGGAAATATGATAATTAATATAATATTCCAACACTCCCCCTCAAGTTGGATCATGGTTGTTAATCATATCCAACTTGCAATTTTCAAGTGGAGATCGATGCTTCTTGTAGTGTCATCATGCTTCACGTGTACTCGAGGTTGATCATGGACCATGAGACTAGAAATGGCTTACAATGTGACGACAAGGAATGTTGATCCCGAGATAGCAATGAGATACTCGACCACATGAGAGTTCTTGGGTCGTGACAAGTCGATGGGCAAAAGATGTAGGTTCGGGTTTCCAAATTTGAGGTTCATCACCCATACACTCTCCCCCCGAATTGAAGAATGGTTACTTTTCTCTCTTGTCAATGAATTCGGTAAGTTCACAAACGGACATGCGCCGATACTTCAAAATCCGAGAATAATGACAAAGAGTGAACCGGTCTAGCTTGATGCTAGTCAAGGTGGTGTTGGGTCGTAGGGAAAGACACTCCCGTTTATATCCTCGGAAAGATGGTTTCCAGTAACCAAGGTAGACTTTGGGTCTGGTAGTCCCTTGTTTGAGACAGTCTTTTTCTTCCCTAGCGGTGCTTTCTTCTCCTATCCTCTTTTTTTGGTGGTGAGATCGAGGCTGTCTGACGGTGAAGGTAGCAATCGTGTTGCTCGGCAATCTTTGTTGCTTCGGCAATCTTCGTTGCTCTGGCAATCTGTGTTGCTCTGGCAATCTTCGTTGCTTCTGGCAATCTTTGTTGCTTCTGGCAATCTTCGTTGCTTTGAGTTCTCCTACCGCGTAGCTCTCTTCTTCTTTCCACTTTAGGAAACAACACTCGCTGGAAATTTGTTGATGCTGGGAATTTTTATTGCAACATATGAAGGTCCCATAACTGCTTAAGTCTCCAAAATCCTTAGGCTTGTATTTCTGAGTCTTAGATGCCCACTTACTTTGTCTGGACTCTGAACTTGTACTCCTGTTTGAGTCTCAGAGGCCTACTTACTTTAGGCTTGTACTCCTGTTTGAATCTCAGAGGTCCACTCACTTTGGGCTTGTACTCCTTTTTAGGTTTCTGGTCTGAGCTCTGTCTTACCGGTGTCTTCTGGCCGGACTCTGAATCCCTGTCTCTGACGCAGGTGATGATGGGTTTGAAATCACCGGTGAAGCTCCAGTGTTTCTATCCCTCTCGGTTCCAGAAAACTTCAATATGACAATTTAAGCCTTTGAATTTGAAGAATGACAATTCTATCTTCGAATTTCTGAAATGACAGTTTAGTCCCTCAATTTAGCAAATGGCAGATTAGTCTTCGAATTTGACAAGTGACAGATTGGTCTTGCCATTAAATCTGCCCGCAGTTGTTGAAATAATCCAGCCCAACAGTCTCTCAATGCTTTTGAGCCCGTCCTGATGTTTTCTTCCTACAATCACGTCTCCTTTCTCACTTTTTCAACTTTGAGACCCAATAATCCCATTAAGTTTAAAGAGACATCTTGAATAAAATTTCCATTCTGTGAACACTGCTGGAAGAATTCTGTCCTGTGCGCAGCAATAAACAATTGAAAGGAAAAATGTGTGGACCCCGGTGGACACTATTCATCAATTGGGACTTCTTCAGCTCCGCGAATTTGACTGCTCGTTTCTTTCTCTCCCTGGTTCTTCGACTTTGAACTTCTCGTCCTTCTTCACCTCCGTCTCCTCCGTGGACAGCGACTTCTATATTCCATCCTACCGCCGTTGATCGGCGTTTAGGCCGTCACTTTGGTCGTGTTTAAAGTAAAGGTGGAGATGGTGAACTTACGCATAGTTCGCGATCTTTGCTAAGGTAATTTGTGAGAGTCCGAAAACGATGGCGGTGGTCCTCTCTTCAACTTAAGCCGAAAGAGGGCGGATGAACAAGCACCCGACAATGAACAAGCACGACGGATCTCGCAACTCGTTTCTCACCACCGGTGAACTTCTCTCCCCCGAGTTGCGACGTCGGTGATGTATAATTGGGGTTGAAGAGAGACGTCTCCGGAGACTATGAACGCATTCGATGGGGAAAATAATAAAACGGTGCCGAATGAATAGTGATCGGAAATATTTTACCGGAATCATGATGTCGGCGGGATTAGACCGTGAGTCTCCGTTCGTGTTTCAAAGGCGTCCCGCAAGAAAGAAGAGGAATTGGACAAGTGCCCCCATTTTCATTACGTGGGACCCACTACAACCAACTATTCTTCAAATATGGAATTCTGAGTGCGCTTTACATGGAAATATTCAAAGGTGTGAACACATGCACCACTTTCCACTCTTTATCAATCTTCCAACACACGTGGTCCCATGATGTGCTAGGTGCATGACTTTTCTCTTGTCCGCACCTTTTCTCTCTCCATGACTACTACTTTTCTCTTATCCGAATTAATTGTGACTTTCTCGATCTAAACCTTCTCTCTCCATCATCACCGCTTGTTCTCTCCGGAATTCTCATTTGGAAAGCCCGGATAATTCGGAAACCTGCAGAATCTCACCCGGAAACTACGTACATGCCTTGCTGGAAATTTGTTGGTTTGGTGAGCAGCGCTTGAAACTCGTTTCACTGGCCTGTATTGAATCTGCAGTGTGCGGAATCTGTGACTGGATCTGTCCAATTTTCTCTTACTCTTCTCTTGTTCGTTCGGTGGCTTGAGGTGGCTTCTAGGCTCACCGAAAATAACCCGGACTTACCGGTGATAACAGAAATGAAGAACAGAGGTGATAACGTGATCTCTAACGACGGCGAGTTTCTGGACTTGTGTGAAGAAACCTGTTCATTTCAGCAAGCTTCTCCAGTTTTGAGCTTTTCGATAAGTGCTGAAAATTAGGACAGGTTTCTACAGATTCCGAGGAAACTCTCACGCAGCTGAATCTTTTCTCACAGTGGTGACTGGGTTTCTCTGATCTTTTCTCTCCCTCCTTCTGACTTTGAGCAGCAATCTAATTTGACGGTGTGCTGGTGTTTTCCAGTCCGTCACAACGTGCTTACTCTTCCTCTGATTAGAAGACGACGGTGAAGATGGTGGTAGACGGTGGCTCGTTCAAATCAAGCTCTCGGTGGTCTTTTTCCTCACCCTTGGCTTTGTTCGAATCAAGCTTTCATTCTCCTACAAACTTCCCGTCGCGGTTGTGCTCAGTTTTGGTGATTTGAAACTCCAGATTCTGAATATCACAACTGTTCTCCCTTTCCAGTTCTGCTTCTTTGGCCTGACAACCTCTGCAATGTCGAGCTTTTGTTTCTTATGACTTTAGCAGTGAAGGTGATGGCTTCTTCTCTCTCTCTCTCTCTCTCTCTCTCTTTCTGAAAGGTCACCTAAGGTTCTGGTTGTGAACTCATGATGCCTTTATTCTACCAGAAAGGATGAGGATGGAAGAATGATTTGAGAAGATGAATGAGTTTTTTTGTTCTCTGATTCTGCCAGAGAAAATGAGTGTCTCCTGGATTGGTCTCCCGGCGCTGTGTGTCTTGTAGCCTCTCTAACTATCTCTAGAGGGCAGCAAGTCACCAGCGCCGAGAGCCGTAACGTAACCGCTAATTTGCTTCGGGAATTAATCCGCTCTGATACCATGTGGAATAATATGAGAGAAGAAATGTATTCTCATTGATGTATTGATAGTGAAGATACAATTCCTACTTATACACAAATAGAAGGACAGAATAGTAAAGATACAAAAGGACCCTATAGAGGCTGGAGGATAGTACAGGCTGGAAGATAGTGGAGATTCCAGTGGTAGATAAGTCCCTGTGGAGACAGTGTAGAGTGGACAACTAGGGGTTACAACTATGCAGATAGTGGAAATATGATAATTAATATAATATTCCAACAGAAAGCCAGCCAAGTAAGCGTTATGGGACCCACTTAAACAAACCTGCTTGACTAGGCTCTCCAACTTGAGGAAAAATCTCAGACTCAGCTATTCTATGGGTTGATTCAAAAACAACTCATGACAAATGGCTCTATATGTTGTAACATATCCTGGTATAGCAACATGGAAAATTGCATTAAATCCAGCCAAACACAAGGTTACTAGTACTCTACATTTACAAACAATGCCACTCTTTCATTCATTAGACAAGTATAAAAGTTGCACTTATTTATAAAATAGTGGACCTCAGGCATCTTGATGCTCAAATCTTCGGAGAGCTGATCTATTGATGTATTCGCATCCACATCAAATATACCCTCGGCTCGCATGACAATGTACCCAGTTTTTTTCTGTATCTCCTCCTGTTGAATCACCAAAGAAGAAAAGGAAATTTACTTTAATGGAATATGAATTTGCAGATCATTATAACAAATACATTTAATCGCTGACAATTCCAGCTGCCAACCTTAGAGGGAAAGCCAAAAAACCTAAACATTAGATTTTGTTATTCCTGATGGGCAGAACTTGAATGAGAAATAATGGAGAAAGGTATTCAACGTCTACTTTAAACAAAATCATGCTACAATATCAAATCAGCAGCAATGCTTGCAATCTTCAAGGATGATGAATGTATATTTGCTCACCAAAAAGTTATAGAAAAGCATGGTTTTTAGGTGGAACTGATGAAAATGAACAATGTTTTCAGAGAATGTTCAGGGAATATTAATAATAATAAGAAAAATCCTGCCTGTGTTGCTTGAAAATAAGCATGACACAGAGAGAAGAACAAAAGGGGAAACATTGGTAATGAGTTTTACCTTTGAGTCATTTTCATCAAAGATTTCACCAACAATTTCCTCAACAGCATCTTCCAGAGTTACGATCTATCCAATTGAAGCACAAATATTTAGTTTCCAAGCAAATAAGCTAGCTGCATGTTAGACCTTGAAGGAAAAGCATATAAAATAGACTTCATAAGTAGTGTTTAGCAACAAATCTAGTTAACTACACCAACCTAGCAAACTTCCCTCCAAATTAAGATATATAAACAATATTTTACTTACTCAACTTATCACCTTCAAATTTATCAACCAAAATATGGACGAGAGGAAATTGATGTAATAAAAAACTATCAGTTATAAAACTAGTAGCAATAAGGCAAGAGATTGATGTAATAGCTATTTAGTAAGTTAAAATATAATAACCTGACAGATTTCTAGTTCTAACTTCTAAATAAAATTAAAATTTAGATAATTTACAAATATTTGAGCAGAAACTCATGGTGGTTACTGGTTGTGACCTCTAATTCCAGATTAACAACAGACAAAAATAATAGAGTAAGGAAAAACAAAGAAAGAAACAAAAAACCAGAGAAAGCATGATTTAATTGCTACACTATCATAAGCTTCCTTTAATCTACAAAGTTAATAAGCATGACATATTTTCAATGAATCAAGCATTTTACATCATCTTTTAAAGCCTGATGTCAAACACAGATCTATTTTAGTTGGCTTTAATAAGATGTGTACGTACTCCCACAGTCCCACCATACTCATTGAGCACAACAGCCATGTGAACTTTCCGGATTCGGAACTCTCTGAGAAGATTCCAAACAGACATTGAATCTGCAAAACCAATTACAATAATTTATTCACCCAATAATGTCCACAAAACATGAAGATATGCTTCTTTTGTTAACCAAATGTACAAGAAAAAAAAGGAGAATCGCTAAATTGAACAGTCAAACAAAAGAAGAAAGAATAGTCATTAAGAATGCAGACATTGCAAGAAATAGGCCATACTGTTCTCCACTTTCCTTCTGCCAATGCCAACTAGCATGTAATTTGGCAGAAGTAAAAGAAATTGCAAGATTATCAAGAGAAAATGATGTCTTGCAATATAATGATAGCAAGTTTGTTCCATATTCTGGGACAAAAGCTTGAGCCCCAAATCTATCCCCAAACATGCAATGAGATATATGAAGCAGCACACGGTCAACAGGGAAAGAACAGCTGGCAAGCCTTCAAGCTATAGTCGTCCAATAGCATTAGGGGCAAGGCTGACTGTTAGGGTTCCATGTGTCTTTTTTAAAAGAAAGACACGTGTTAAGAGAAGTTAGGAGTAGTTTATTCTGGTTTAGATTCTCAGGGGAAGTTAGGAGTAGTTTATTAATTCTTATCTATTGTGATTAGAGGAGTTAATTCTTCTTATCTGTTGTAGGGTAGTTATGATAAGTAGTTATTTAGGAATATCTCTATATATATTTGTATTCTGTCTTAAAGAGATTTAGGAATGAAGATATGATATTTCAGAATTGTGTTGTGTTAGCTAGAGTTAGATTCTGACTCTAGATTTTCCTTTTTCTACTTCTCTTTTAATTTCATCAAAATCTCTCATTTCATTCTCTTATTCTAAATTCTTCAAATCCTATCAATTGGTATCAGAGCGGTGTATCTCTGGACCTGTAAATCCACCATGGTTAACACCCGTATGTCTTCTTTTGAAAATAACTCACCATTACGTCCAAATCAGAATCCCGAATTTCCATTAAATCCTGATCCTCAGAATGATCCTGCTGTTATTATGGACCAACAGCCCTCACAGATGTCCAACCAGCAGCAACTAACAGCCATACTCGCACAATTGAACATGATGAACTCAGAGATTAATACATTGAAGAAACAAAAGGCGCCTATGAAGGTTCATGGGGAATCAAGTCATAACAATAGGGAGACTTACGATGAAGATGGTGATGGAGAAGCACCTTGGTGGAGTAGAAATCCATCAAAGCGACCTTATTCAAAGGTGGAGTTTCCAAAGTATGAAGGCGGTGATCCAAGGGGCTGGATACTGAAAGCAGAAAAGTATTTTCGTTATTATCAAACATCAGAAGATTTAAAAGTTGATGTCGCTGCAATCAATCTTGAAGGAGATGCGTTAGATACGTTTACTTGGGTGTCCTCTGGAAGAACCGTACAATACTGGGAGGAACTAGTGCAAATTTTTCAGGAACAATTTGGACCTTTCCGAGTTTCAAAATCCCGATGCTCATTTATGTAACATAAAGCAATTATACTCAGTGACTGAGTATAAACAGGAGTTTGTTAGAAGACAAGCACAAGTAAAGGGGTGGCCAGAGCATTGCCTCTTAGGCGTTTTTATCAATGGCCTCAAAGAGGAATTGCAAGCAGATGTGAAAATACATAAGCCAAGAACCGTCTATAAGGCCATAAGCCTCGCACTGGAGTTCGAATTAAAATTTCAATCACGGGGTATCCAGCGGCCAAATCAGCTATTCCATAATCCACGTGGGAGCGAAATTGCAAACCGAGATTTCTGTTCTTATCCTCGCAACCAGTTCGGCAATTATGATTATGGAACTCCAGGAAATCAGGGATATTCAAGTTTGAACGGTGCGCAGAATCAGGGATATTCAAGTTCGAATTCCTCCTATCCTGACGGGGCGACATTATCGGCTGACCAGCGGAATTTTAGTCTCCAAAATTCAAATTCCCAGCGACAACCATTATCGACCAATTCCCCAAAATTACCACCAATTTCGCACGGACCCAGACTTTCGGAAACTGAGAAGCAACACCGCCGTGATAAAGGTCTCCGTTTCCGTTGTGGAGAAAAATTTACACCTGGACATCGTTGCAGATCATCGACTTTGCAAATAATGGAGATTACCGAAGATACAGGGAAGACGCCTGAATTCTCGGAATCTGAGCAGCTGGACAACACAAATTTAGCAGAAATTTCTTTATTCCCGCCTTGAGGACAAGGCTGATTTTCAAGGGGAGGGTATTGTTAGGGTTCCATGTGTCTTTTTTAAAAGAAAGACACGTGTTAAGAGAAGTTAGGAGTAGTTTATTCTGGTTTAGATTCTCAGGGGAAGTTAGGAGTAGTTTATTAATTCTTATCTGTTGTGATTAGAGGAGTTAATTCTTCTTATCTGTTGTAGGGTAATTATGATAAGTAGTTATTTAGGAATATCTCTATATATATTTGTATTCTGTCTTAAAGAGATTTAGGAATGAAGATATGATATTTCAGAATTTTATTGTGTTGGCTGGAATTAGATTCTGACTCTAGATTTTCCTTTTTCTACTTCTCTTTTAATTTCATCAAGATCTCTCATTTCATTCTCTTATTCTAAATTCTTCAAATCCTATCACTGACTAAATGCAATAGATATAGAATGCTCATAGACCAAAGTTTATAGTTTTTATCCACTAGAAAAGAGGATGAAAGGTCAAAAATAGGAGGCAGATTTGGAGAGGTCAGAAGCTGAATATTCCTTCTTATTTTGATGTGCTCATGTCTATGCTTTTAAGTGTTAAGCAGCCAGAAAGTAATCACATGGACATAATTAACTCACATGGTTGAGAAAAATAATTAGTTACCAGGAACAAAATATGCAGGCTTGTGGGCCATATCTCCAACAGTGGTACTTTCTAGTAGCTCACCCTTCAAAATCAAAGAGGTTACAATTCTGCAAACTATGAGATTGAGGGATAGAATTAATAGCCAAAGAAATGATAACAAGTAAAAGAGATAACAGGAGTTAAATCTCGGCACCTTATGAACATAATCTAGGAGATCCATAGCATATGCAATACCCATTATATTATCAACACGTTGCTCAAAAACAGGCACCCTAGAAAAAATATCATGACCCAGTTAGCAAGCTTAAAAAATTACAAAAAAAAAAAGTATGCAACATAAACTCAAATGATCTTGATATACCTTGAGTATTGATGAGTGACCCACAAGTCATTAAATTCTACAAGGCTCGCACTTGCATCGATTGCAACAACATCAACAAGAGGTGTCATGACTTCTCTGACATGTGTATCTTTTATCTCCAGCACATTTTCAATCATGTCCTATGAGAAAGAATTTACTCCATCATTCATACTTAACAGAAACTAATAATATGTGGCTAAGGAATATACTTTTTCCATGCATGTCTGTTCATTTCATTATATATAAAAATGTCATAAGAAATCTATAACAGTCACTGAAAAAGTAGGGTTTTCATTACAGACAATCAATCATTTATTCCTTTTCTCAAGATTAACATTTTTGTAGTATCCCAAAAAAAGCAAGAAAAGAAAACCTTTCATTTTCCATGCAAAAGATTTTTATCATCTTATGTGTGACAAACACAGTGGTTTCTGATCTTAGCACATTTAAGAAAAATCCTTTTTTCCACAATAGAGGATAAAGATTGAAATACCGCATCTTACAAAAGGAAAGAAAAAGGAACGTTTTCCTGATCCGATAAATCCCACCTATTTTTATAATTGTAGAAAAGATAGTCTAAATTGTGTGTTTATTCATGTCCATATGATGTGTATTTATACAATAGGAGAGAGCCTTAGTATTGATGGCTCTTAATGATAATTTATGATGATTTCCTCTAATTCCTGATTGTTAGTGATACTGATTGACTATGTACTAATTACAATATATTCCCTAATCATGTATTTCCTAACACTCCCCCTCAAGTTGGAGCATAGATGTTAATCATGCCCAACTTGTTACAAAGATAATCATAATATAAATAAATCCAAACAAAATAATTTTCTTCTTCATGAGATCTTGAATCCACCAACAAGTTTGGCCACATCCAAGAATGATTCAACCAAATGTCACACCGGGGACATTCAAAAGAAACGATCCAACAACTTCACCAAGAGTTCGAATAACAAAGGGTACCAAACCAAAGTAGAAGCTGCAGCAAATGGTCTCACAAGGGACCAAACAATACTTCAAACGTCTCACCAAAGACCAAACACCTCACCGGAGGCAAAACAACGAACAGGTTACACAAGGACGACCACCAAACTGTCTCACCTGAGACAAACACCTCACCGGAGGCAAAGCAACAAACGGGCCAATGAAATTACCCAACCACAAATATGGCATTCAAGACAAAAGAGCACTTCATGAATGCGCTGGAAAACGAAACAAACGAAGAACCCAACCACTAGAGACAAGTGAACGTGCACGAAACAAAATGCCGACCATGTTGAAATAGTAGAAACCCAGTCTCACAACGCAACCTTCGAAGCAAAGAACCGGCCTACATATACCGGAATGAAGGCTCGACGTTGGAGAATGAAGCACTGTAGAAAATGGTCACAAAGAACCAAACGAGGTATCAATAACCTCCACAACAAAAACCTCACCGAAACTCAAAGAACCACTAGAACAAGTTCCAGCAGCCAATCAGGACAACATAACAACCAAACAACGAGGTACACACTTTAACACTTTCTCTTTCCCCCTGTGAACAGTGACGATATGGTCACTGTTCACGAAACAACAGACAAAACAGTACCAAAAAACAGCAAAAAAATCGACACAAACAGAAAAGAAGGAGCACCACCAAAGGATAACCAAAGAATCGACAGAAACTGAAATGACACAAACACACGCCAGAGACGGAGATCAGCCCCTTTGTCACGTACACGGTGACAACGGCCACCGGAAAACTCAAATTGGCCAAGAACTAACCAAGCTCTGATACCATGTAGAAAAGATAGTCTAAATTGTGTGTTTATTCATGTCCATATGATGTGTATTTATACAATAGGAGAGAGCCTTAGTATTGATGGCTCTTAATGATAATTTCCTCTAATTCTTGATTGTTAGTGATACTGATTGACTATGTACTAATTACAATATATTCCCTAATCATGTATTTCCTAACAATAATGATGATAAGTCATAAGTTTGGTTAGCTTCTTACTACATATTGTAACTTCAACTACCTTTTTTATACAACATAGTACAGATGATGGAATATTTATTTTAATTTTATATACATTAGCAATGACCATTAAATAAGGAGAATACCACTGGGATGCAAATATAGCATGCAGAACTATTGTCAGAGTAACAGCTGGTGAATATAAGTTCATAAAATATATCAGCTTAATGCAAATATAGCAGTTGCTCATATGATAGATAATTGCTCATATGATACATAATGCCACCCAAAATTCCATATTAAACATCAACGGTTCTATCAAAGAACAATAATGTTCTGAAACCGATCCTTCTTTGTGCCTTCTAGATTTAGAATATAAATCACTCCATTCATATATTGCTTGCCCATGCAATTTGCAAATATACCACAGTTATTTTAATACATATTCTTTATATACAAAAACTAGTCTTGCACGTTAACAAACATTTCAGATTTTAATTTCATAGCAATGAGATATCCCAGATGTGACGAAACCAGTTTTAGCGTGCTATGAAACCATTATTTGAGTTCTCAAATCATTACAAAATAATAGTTACCCAAAATAAGGATGGCGGAGAAAAGAACTACATAAATCACTTTGAAAGTAAATTCCAACATCAATCAATACCTGCACTGATACTACGGATCTAAAAATATATACACTGATATATTTTTCTCCACTTTATAAACTTTAATAGAATAGAAAATTAATATTTAGTACCTGTTCTTCCTCCTCTATTGCCCCGCTCAACTCTGCACCTCTTAACATCAATTTCAGTTCATCTTCAGTTACATACGGTTCACTGGTACAGTTAACATTGAAAACAGCTCAGTGCTAGCAATAAGCATCTATTTAATATCATGCTAACCAGCAAATGTCAAAAGAATTGCCCATACACTCTTTAACTTCAAGCTACTTGAGAAGTATTTTTGCAGACAAAACATGTTAAACCGACATTGTCCATGAAACATGGAAAATACATTAATGATTATTTTGTTCCTAAATAAACCTTACAACACAAAAACACACTTTTCAGTATGCAGAAGAACAAATTATGTTTTACTGTTCACCAACTTATACGTCCAAAAAAAATTCTTGAAGTCCAAAATGGCAACGATTATCAAGTGCATATAAAACTAAACCGTAGAAAAATGAAAGAAATTGCAATGATGCAAATACAAGGAAATTATTGCAGAGATAAAGGGACTAAAATTGTGCAAGAGAATTATTAGGCACCAAAATCTCTGATAAACTGCTCGAAAAATATATACAAGACAACAAGAAAGAGCAATCTCTGTCTATCTTTACAGCAGACCTTCTTCCCTTTAAGCCAAGCAATTTCAGCATCCCCATTGAAAGGTAAGTGACAATTCTTCCTACTGGATACAATACCAGGGAAAGCCACGCCACTGGCCTAACCTACAGGCATTTAGAGCCAAAATCTTTTTAGAAAATGAAGTCAAAGCAGAAATGAAATGTAAATACAATTGACAATACAAAATGATAAATTACAACTTACCACAAACCGGGCCACCTCTGTTGGATTATGAACAGCTATACTCTTTGGAGTGATTTCAGTGAGAAGCAAAATTGCAACCTAAAATGAATAAGGACAAAAGATAGAACTAAGATATTAATGTAAAAACAAAAGAAAAGAATTTACTAAAACAGGAAAGAGTGTTGAAATCATCCTGTACTTCACATAAAATTTTTCTTCAAAAAGTAGTTTATGACTAGAAGTCACAAACAGCCAGAAATTGAAGCATGCATCGAATTTTGAGAATAAACAATCACAAAGTTAAGCTGAAAAGACACTTTTCTTTGAATCATGTAGGGTGCACTTTTAGTGATTCAAGACCAAAAGGTCTCTTGCTAGCACCTTTGAGAATAACCTTCCTTTCATACCAATGAGTACTAACAACAATGGAGCTGGGAAGGGAGGAAGGAAAAGAAATTGATCATATGATAGTAGATGATTCAGTCCATCATGAAGATAATGGACTGATCCTAGTAACCAAAGAGCTCACGAAGAAAAGAGGAAATCCTACAGAGTTTTTCTCTTAAACTTAGAAGTCATGCTTTATTAGTCGAGTTAAATTTGGAAGCATTTATCAAGAGAACTAATGATCATGTGATACATCCAGGTCAAGATGTCCTCAAGTCCAAATGAAGCACTAATGCAGTGTTCTGTCACTTTTATGGTCAATCTAATGCAATCAGTTAGCTATAGAATGAACACTAAGAAATATTTGATACAACTATATCAAGAAAATTGGTTATTAGTGAATATAAATTTAAAATATGCAACACTAATTAGGATAATAAAGGGGATACCCACATCTATAATATTTTACTTTATGAGCACCCATAAGGAACTTTATGATTGTACAAATTAAGAGAATTTTATCTTACTACATAAGTTCATTGGTACTTCAATTAGGTGCGGCTTAAATGGTTTAGTTATCATTAGAAAATCAGGAATTCAAAATTATACATAAACATCTTGATACACACACACATACATATAAATACAATGTTTCAAAGTGAATTAACAATTTAGTAGCCTGGTAAGTCTAGATAGAGTCAAATTCAATAGCCTACACAATTTAAGAATTTTCCCATATGCTGGAAGAACTAGACTTCTCAAATTTTCAACTGTTCAAAAGTGAAAAATAACAAAACATACCGTCATCACTCCTGTTGCTGCACTAACACCAGCTTCACCAAAAATAGCAGTTGCAGCTTCTGTGACCAGTGCCGTTGCTCCAATATTGACTACACTGGGTACATAAAAGTAGAGACAAAAGGAAAGATATAGTTAAAGTAGAAGTAATGTCATATTATGGGCAATAATCGAGGCAAGAGAATTACGTTGTGCCAATAAGTATAGTCGTAAGGAACCGAGTAACATCACTTCGGAGCAGTCTAAAGACACCATTTTCAGACTCCTTTTCAGCCAACTCCCGAACCTTTGTACAAATTATCATCAGCAATGATGAGACATTAGACTTTACCATCTCAATTATTAACTATGTATATGAATGTTAAGGCAAAGCCAATGTGCACAAAATTACAGCCACATTGAAATCATGAATTCTGAACTGAAAAGGAGATATATTACTCAATTCTTAAACCAGTAGAATTAGGCAACCAATATAACATAAAAGTGAATTAAGAAATCAAGAGCTCAAGCAGCATTAGAAAAGTAATTTATAAACTCTGCAGTCTAGCCAACAATAAAGTCAAGATAGACTCTTTTGTGAAACTTCTATTGGCATTTCTGCTAAGTGGCTAGTGTCTAATTGTCTAAGACTACAGCTCCTCTTTTTACCTTAAGGCAAAACTTTGGACATTCATATGCATGATAACAAGCTTATCTCAATTCCCCACTACATTCTGATGTTTTAATACCAAATATAGTTACTAATCCCAACTTATAACCAAATAGAATATGTCAGGACAATAATTGATACCTTCCAAGGCCAAAGGGTAGTAATTGAAGTCTCTGCCATGGAGAAAAAAGCTGAAAGACCCAAAAGAAATACCAGTACCAAACCTTGCTCCTTAAACATCCAAAGAACTTGTAACACTTTAGGCCATGCATTCCGGAGAAACAATATGCTCTGTCCAAAAACTCCATATCCTGCGTTTGCTACACCTTCAATTGCAAAAACACGTCGACATCCAACTACCAATACACCACAAACCATTGCAGCCAGAATAACTCCCTTCTTCGCCAATTCCATAATAAACTTCATATTTACTTTTGACACAGAATTGTTTCCACTCAAGTAGTCATCACTTCCACATAAACATCTCAAGCGAGCTCTACCAAATGACCTGTCCTTGTCCCCATATCTGGAAGCAGAAAAGCTTCTAGAAGTGGATGGGCCAATACAATTCGATACGAAGGGAAATGGGTAACTACTGATATTCGCCAAAACTTTCATCGGCATTCTTTTGGGCCGATTCTCACGAGCAGTGCATAGTAATTTGGAGCCGGAAATGAAGTCTGGCCGACTAAGAAAACAAGATTGGAATGTCATCTCGAAAAATTATGAATACCACAAGTAGAAAAACACCCACAAACCCAAATTCCTTATTATGCAAAAAGACGAATTGTATTAATCAATGGAGGTTCTTTTAATTGTTTAGCTCCTGGTATTACAAAAACGTAAAAACAATGGTCATGTTAAGCAACAAACTGAAAAAAACATATATACAGGGAAGTTCAAATTATTGTGCTACTGAGTTTTTCAAGATTCAGAACTAAGAATTTGAAATCGGGACTCGAGGAAAACTAGGGTTTCGGAAGGACGTAGCAAATATGAGTAGCGAAGAAGTGAACTACGGGGGATTTTACAGATGAGAACAAAGGCGAGAAAGAAGAGATGAAAGGGAGTGATGGGTTAAAAGAAAATCGCATTTTGATTTCCTGGCCATAGTATTTGCTGAGGAATTGGAGCGGAAGTTGGAATGAATTGGTCGCCGTTGAACTTTGCTGGTGCCGAATGATGATGATGCTCAGTTCGGCAGCGCAAGTGGGAAGGAATCAATTTTTTATTACGTACAAAATTTAAAACGGAATAAAATATCCATAACCTACTCTTTTCTATATTATCACTCATATCCTTGGGTTTGTGGTTACCCTCTAAACATAAGGGTCTTACATCACCTGTTTGGGTTAGTAGTAGAAGAAGTGACTTATTTTCTATCTGATTTTTGTAGAAATACGATACGAAAAATGTCAAATTGTCAATGTGATTTGTATTTAGATTGATAGTGACAGATGTGACTTTTTTCCAAACGGAGACGTGTTTAGATTATTACGTGTTTAGATTATTACTATATTTGAAAAGTTAATTGTAAAGTTAATTGAAATGGAAACTTGCCGAACTCACCAAAAAGTTCAGAAGCTCACATTGATCACTTGTGCCTCTTTGCCTTTGCCCTTTAGCTTCCAAATGCACTCAAACTAGTCTCTTCTGGTCCTTCTTCTTCATCACTTTTTTCCTCTGGTTCTCCCTCTCCCTCTTTCACTGGTTTCACCCTGGTGGTCCTACTTGGGGCAAGTATTACTCCACCACCAAATTCAAACACAGTTCTTCATTAACAATACCTGGCCCAAAAGGTATCATGAGCCTTATGACCTCACTTGCCCACCGTCGTATCGCGCCATCGCAGAAGCTCTAGGAGCCAAGAGGCTCATGGCCTTCAGCCTAGGTGAAACTCGAGTGATGGTCACATGCGACTCGGACGTGGCGAAGGAGATACTTAATAGTTTGGTGTTCACAGATCGGCCGGTGTTAGAGTTGGCAAATAGCTTGATGTTTAACAAAGCGATTGGGTTTTCTTCTTACGGGGTTTACTAGCGAACTTTGAGGAGGATCGCCGCCACACCTCTTTTGCCCAAAGCAAATCAAGGCGTTGGAATCTCAACGCTCTAGCCCCCAACGTGTCCAACGCTTTGTCTCAGAGCGTCGCCATAAAACGAGCTTTTTTTATAAGCCCAACACGCTGAACGCTTACCTAAATGGCGCCTAAACATGCTACCACTGCCTACCGGGCTTTTTCTTTCTTCCACTGCGTTTTTTTCCCTTCAACGTTGTAGCCATCATGAACCCAAACACACTGTCTATATTGTTACTCCCTCTGGTTCTAATTATAAGACAACATTTGGGAGCTGGTTTTGGTCTTAATTATAAGACAACATTTTAATTTTTATCAATTTCTTCCTAAAATACCTCTATTTTATTCTTTTAAGTATATTTGGTTTTTAGCAAGTATATATATATATATAGGTGCATAAACTCTTCCGAGTTCCAGTCAATAAAATTTTTAAATTGTTGGATTTTAATTTATTTATCGATTAGCTGACTTTAATTTCTCAATGTATATATATAGAGACACACATATATAAATACATACACATAAACACACAAAGATATATGTATGTTTTATATATATGTGTGTCTACACACACACACATATGTATATATGTTTGTGTAATTGTCAATATATATGTGTGTACATATATAAACACATATAAACACACACACACACATATATATATCTGTGAGTGTGTGGGTGTGTGTTTATATATGTGTGTAGATATATACACACATATGTGTGTGTGTGTGCGCATATATACACACACATAGATGTATATATAGTAAGATCATTATTTCAATTAGAAAGCCTATGGAAAGGAAAATTATATGTGGGAAAGATATATGGTAGGGATTGTTAATTAACTTTTATTTTTGTCATTTTAAATTTATATAAGGGCATTTTAGAAAAATAAGTAAAATTAACTAATTTAATTATTTTCCTTAATCTCTCAAAAATCAGTTAAATATGTCTTATAATCAGGACCGGAGAGAATATTTCACATCACCTACTTTAGCCTCAAGCCACAAGGTCAAAAAAAGAAAATATATATAGGGAAAATATATGTACAATTAAATAGGATAATATTTAAATTTAAACACTACACAATAAAAGAAAATAAATTTGAAATATTGATTTTTTATCAAAGAAATATTGATCAATACCCCTGTGTGCATATCTATAAATAAAATTGACTGTACTGTTATAACAATACATCCGTGCTTTTCATGGGAAAAAAAATAGGGAATAGCCCCAGAAAGTATGAGCTCATCGAAAGAATTTCCTACGGCTTCCACCCATAGATACTAAAGTTTGGTCCTCAATCAACTAACGCAGGAGAACAATCGGGGACATCTAAGCAGATACCCATTTCTATTTACTAGCATTACACAGAAAGAAGGTCAGAAACAGACTACAGTTCCTACCTTGGGGTAGGAAGGGGCGGGATAGGAGGAGCTCATTTAGAAGAGCTAGTACCCTTATTAGTAGGGGCGGTCTCTTTTCTTGGGGATCGGCTCATCCCTACACTAAGAACAGTCCTATAGGCTTCTGTTATGAGTTCATCTCTTTTTGCATCAATTGCAACTTCAGTGCTCATATTTTTGATAGACATACTAGTGATTTGGAGGAGATTTCCTGAAAAGCATTTAGCGCCATTTCGGCCAACTCTCCATCATCTTTTTTTGGTTGAGTGGCATAACTTGGAAAATTTTTGACAACAAAAAAAGCTATTTTGACAACAGAAAAACCATTTTGACAACAATAGTTTACATAGGGAAATTTTAACAAAAAAAAAAAAAAATCATTTTAACAATAGAAAAAATTATTTTGACAACGAGACTTTTTTTGATATTGGAATTCCATAATTAATATTAAAAAAGTCTCTAAGGGGATTTGGGGGTGAGACTTTTTTTTTTTATATTTTTTTTCTTCCTTAGGACCTCATTGATATTTTTACACCCGTGCTTTAATGATAATTAGATAATAAAAATGGGAATAAGAAAGTTGGCAAAACTTAAAAATAGGAAAAAGAAAGAAGTCTAGAGATCTGGGTAAGGATGGAGTCCGGATCTTCTCCTTATCGATTTTCTCCTATCCCTCCTCATCAACATCCCTACTGGCGTCAAAATCCTAATCCAAGGGCCTAAAATTGTTTGAAAAAAAACCGCTCGCGATTTTTTTAAAAATTATTCTCGACCCTTGGATGTTAAATCGACGGTCGATCGATGATGGGAGGGATGGGGAGAAAGATGATTAGAGAAAGTATCTCCTTCCGTAATGATGTGTTAGTTTGGCAAAACCGCAAAAAGAAGCAATTAAGGGGAATTCAAGGGCAAAAGTGTAAATAAAAACATACCGGGAAAAGTGTAATTATAAAACATAACTAGAAATTTGAAAGAATTCTTAAAAAAATCCTAAAACATCAGAAAATGGGTTCTGAGATTTTTTATTTTTTTTTTTTGGGCCTAGGAAAATTATACAAAGTGAAAATACCTCAAAAACAATTTATTCAATTAAAAAGCCTATTTTTTAAAGAGATATATGAGAATATAGTTATTAAAATTATGTAAAGACCCAAAAATTAAGAAAAAATGTAAATTATTAGTTTGGTAATTTAGAGAGTTAACGAAGAGGTATAATTCCCTAAAATTTGAAGTAAATAAATTAAAGCTAATTTTATTTTTTAAAAAAATAAGGGCTTATTTACACAAAAAATTAAGGGAAAATGGTTAGAAGTTAATTTTTAAGTTAAAAATTTTAAGAAATTTATTTTAAAGGTAAAAAAAGATAACTAAGAAAGAAATTCCTTATAAAATATTAAGCATTAATTTTTGAAATTTATTTAGAGTACAAGTCACAATAGAGAAGGGATAAAATAATAAATTCGATACCTCAAGTCCAAAAATTACTTGGGGCCAAAGCTAAACATATAATTTTTAGTTCTAAATAACATGCTTAGTTCGACAAAATCCACTCACAGATGTAAACAAGCAAGCATAGTAAGAAAATTGAGTAAATCGGCACAAATAAGAGTTCTTGATCAATCACGATCTTATCTAATTAATTAATTTATGCCAGCCAATGCTACTTGAATGCTCCCAACTCAATTCTATTTCCATTATCCCACTATCCTCGAACTCCTTGCTATCATACTTGACCATTGATAACAAAAAACGATACTCAAGCCTCACAATCACCACAAACCCCAATTTATAACCTAAAGTTTAGCTTAAATCGATTCCCAATCATGAAAATACCTCCAAGAAACCTTAGTCATTCCATAACAACCTCAAACAACCCATTTTTTGAAATCAATCTTAATTGGTGGAATCCTCATAAAAGGTGGTTCCAAAGCTGGTCTGAGTGTAGTTAGAGGCCGTTTCTCCCCCAGCCCCATTATACTGTGTTTGGGGATCAATTTGAATTTAGGATATATCATTCCAACCCTCAAAAGTGGCGTTTTGGTTTTTAAGGATGTTTGAATTGATTATGGACCAAATACACTTGTGATTTAAAATTATTTTAAGATATTAAAAAATTATTTTTAGTATCATTCAGTACTCTAAAATATTTTTTTTGGTACTAAACATATAACTTCAGGATATTGAACGGTATCAAAAAAATACTTCATGATCTTCAAAAATTATTTTAAGATCTTGAAAAATTATTTTTAGTACCATTCAGTACCCTAAAAACTTACTTTGGGGAGCTTTTGAATGACTTTTGACTTATGTACTATATCGTTCAATATCACGAAGTATATTTTTACCAAATTATTTTTTAGATTTTAATCTTGAATGATACTAAAAATATACTTCATGATATTGAACGGTATAGTACATAAATCAAAAGTCACTCAAAAGCTCCCCAAAGTAACTATTCAAATAATTAACTTTTGATCCATATGTCCAATTGAAACAACTTCTCAACCAAACATAAAAAAAAAAAAATCTCATAAGTCCGATTCGCACCGTGCTTAAGTTTGATTGGAGGCACCCAATCGGCGTACCAAACATGCACATTGTAGATGAGAAGCTAAAATTGAATAGCGATTTTTTGAAATCAAGCACTGTGGTCTCACCATCGTTTACTTTAAAAGACCAAATAAGTCCTAAATATAAATCTTAATCTTTTTTTTTTTGAAATTAATGAAATTAAATAAGTTACTTAATTATATCACATATTGTGTATCATTAGATTATATATCAATTTATAAATTAGGCAAAATAGTTTTGAGAAAAAAATGATAAACTTAAATACTTTAAAGCAATTTAATCATTTTTTTTAATATCTTTAAACAAAAGTCAATTGAATCTTATATTTAGAATCGGAAGTAGTATTTAATAATATTAATGTCATTTTTCAATCATTTTAATCTAAATGTGATTCTCAATTTATCATCCAAACAAGTTTTAACTTGTCAAATTGACTTTTTACAAAAGTCAATACAAACATAAATCACATATCTTTATCTCAATTCTACTATAACTTGAGTCTGTAAAAGTCATATTAAAAATAAGTTACTTCTGCCACCACTAATTCAAACACACCCCTATTCTTTTGATCCAAAAATATTACTCTCTTTCCAATCCTTTTCATAAGAGCTTAAAATTTAAATTGCTTAGGTCCTTTTTATAACAGTCCGACAAGAGTTGTCTAAACATTTAATGAGTTTTTTCTATTTTTGCCCCTCATTAATCATATATATTGCATTAATTAAAATTTTGGTGATACCTATATTTATTTTATTTCTCTCTTTTGCTCGTCCCTCATAATTGTAAATTTGTAAGGGCAAACAGGGAAAAAATATTTATTTCAAACACACTTTGTATTTTTAACTTATTCTAATAACTTTCTTAAATCAAGTAATTCAATTATCAAGCTCTTATAAATAGGACTGAAGATTATTCTACCAGTTGTTTGATTAAAGAACCTGGGCTCTTTGAAGCTTTTTTGGCCCTTTGGCGGCTTATACAATTGCCATGATTCCTTACAATTTTTGACAATATTTTTTGAAGTTAAGAAACAATATAACAAAATTAATAAACAAGTCCATATAATTTGATCTCATGTTTATTTAAGTCCTTATAGTTTATTACTTCACTTTTTTTATCCTTATTTTTTCCTCAATTAAATTATTAGCACATATACTCATTATTTGTTAATTTGTAGAAAAGATATTAGTAGCTAATTCTGTAAAATCATTTCCTTAAAATAATAATTAATTAAGGATTTGATCAAACTATTCATCAAATTATTATGCATATAATTGGGCTTTAGACTTCACAATGCCCAAAATAATAGTCACTACCAATCCCAAACTCTTAACGGAATAATAGTTCATCCCATATCAAAATATCCAAATAAAATCAAGTTGTGGATCCCTAAGTTTAAGACAAATCATAAGGCCTCTAGGCCACCCAAAACCACCAAAAGTAATCTAGTCACATAGAAATCAAAACTATATAGTTAATGTATCAAATCTTCAAAATAAATCAGAATATGCAAGATGAGCCATAATGTGGCAATATACAATGATCTAATACATACCAAAAAGTTTAAGACAAATCATAAAGCCTCTGAGCTACCCAAAACCACCAAAAGTAATCCAATAATAGAGAAATCAAAAGTATATAGTTAATGCATCAAATCTTCAAAAAAAAAAAAAATCAGATTATGCAAAATGAGCTATAACATGACAATATACAATAATCCAACATATACCAAAAAAATAGAAGCACTACTATTAGAAGAAGCAGCTTAATCTTCAGGAGTTTTCCCTGATGGATCCACTGAGAAACTATCAAGTAGAAAAATGTTATATCAATGAGGTGAGACACAAGCCTTAACAACCAATAGAGCCGATAATACGGGTTTAACCCGTGGGCCAAACCAGCCCAACCTGGAAAACTTGGTGGGTTAGGTTGTGAAAAACAAGGATCATTTTGATGCGGGTCTTTTTTGCTCGAACCCACATGGGCCCAACTTGCGGTAGCCTGTTTTTGTTTTTAAAATTGTTAAATGTCGTGTTGTGTTATCCTTTAAAGCTCAGATCCTAGTCACTCATTAATATTGTTATTTTAATTAAATTATGAATTTGTTAAAAAAAATTGAGTTGATGTGGTAACCAATAAGGATTAAAATAATATAACTTGACGAATCAACATTTTTTGTTATATTAGACTTACAACGTTAGGATTGAAGACTAAAAATACACTTTTAAAACTTAAGGGACTAAAATGAACAAATCTATACTTTAGCCTTAATTTTTTTATGGTTTGGGTTTGTAGGAAAAAAATTCAGTATATTGTTCTAAAAAAGTTTGTAAAACGTAGTATGAAAAAATTAAGAAAAAAAAAAAAAAAAGGGTTGGGTGGGCTGACCCATCAACCCAGAGGTTATGGGTTGGGTTGACTATATGTCAACCCATATTGATACAAGTCTTTTTGGCCGAAACCCATATAGTCTCAACCCATGCTGGGCCAGCCCGAACCTGGTAGGATGGCTCATATTACCAGCTATAGCAACCAACAATCCATCTCATTAGGCATATGAGTAAATGCTCATGAGGCGTCAAGTGAGACAATTATAAATACATGGCATTATAAAAAATAAAAATAAAAATCACATGGTCACATGTATATCAATTTACAATATCATGATCTCATTATCATATTTATCGTATAGGTGCACTAAAATCAATACACAAGGATTTATTTTCTAACCTTCATTATTTCCTCTAACTGAACACATGGGTTAGTACTTAGTACTCACCCATGTGATTGGTAGTTCCACTTAATAGGCTCACCGATCAAGTGATATGAACTGGCTAAAATCCACATAACAGACGACCGTATTATGGGTTCCTCCTCTAATACGTTAGCGAGGTGTTGAGGCCCTACTAAATACAAATGGGTCAAATGACTAACAAGTATACACTTGGAAGCTTATCATCTTATTTCCTCTGTTGGTACAAAAATTCACCCCCTTATTTCCTTTTTGAATAACCTCCAAGCAAATCCACATCCCATTATCACATGCCATTATCAATTCACAAGTTATCAAGAGATTTTTTTCAATCTTATAAATCAACACCAATTCATATAATATAATATCACTAATCATTTATTAATGAAAATAAGTCTCACAAGACAATTTTATTAACAACATAGTTTCATAGTCCATATCATAAACCAATAGAAATTTTATAGTGCTATATAGTTAAAAATCACTCAAAAATATCATATAAGCATGTACAACAAAAGAAAAATAGTTACATCTAGGCCAAAACAAAATATTACATCAATGCTCCTAATCCAATAATAGCTCAAACACAAGCTATAATTAATCTTATTGATCCTCAAAGTGAACCCTAAATAATGGAGGAATACTCTCGGATCTCTTCCAACGGTTACTGTAGCTTAATGAATACTGATTAAGCTGTAGGGTATTTACATGGCCCCCACGTGCTGTTACTAAGGGGCCCACATGCCCCTTAGTTCTTAGTTCTTTATAGTTTTTTTTTCATAATTATATATCTATATATTATAATCCTATTATTCTTATTTCCTTAATTTTTAAATATTAACAATAACAATTAAATATTATTATTATTTCTACATTTTTATTCCACTAATTTCTTTTGCTATCATAAATTATATTATAAATAAATCCTTTTTATTTCAATATAATTATATGATAAATCCATTTATCATTATTAGTTATTTCTCAATTATAATTAAATCTCAATATAAAAATTAGAAGGTTACAGATTGCATAAGTCTTACTCAGAAAACACCGACATTAATTGTTACAAGAATCTAAATAAAATCGAAGTAAACCAAATTACACATTTTATATAGATGCAATGAGGCAATTTTGAGTTTGACCAAAAAAATGTGAGGCAATATTGAGCATAATAATTTTTTTATGTTAATAATAAAATTAAAATACTCTAACTACCCCTATGTTTTGCCATAATTACAAAAATATCCCCTATATTATGGAAAACTATATATAGTTCTTTTAAAATTAAAATGTATATTACATAAACCTTTATTATATTTTGAGTTTTATTTCCATCTTTCTAATAGTTAGTTAATCGTTAAATTTAAACTTTGGACTTTTATTTTACTAAAATTCTTCTCTTTAACATTAGAATTATTTAGACATATAGATGGGTAAAAATTTACACCACCAAATTTTAATTCTAATAGATTTTTTAAAATTTTAATATGTTAAAAATTTATTAATTTTGAGGTTGTAAAATTTATAATTTTAATTTTTCATCATATTTAATATTTTTTTTTTTTTTTAGTTTCTTAAGTTACTAAAAATGTATATCAAACAATGTTTTCTATCAAATATAATAAACTATATAGGTAATATTGTATAAGTCATTTAAATTTATAATTTCATATTTTTCTACAAACATTTAAAGAAATTAATCAATTTTTTTAAAGATTGTGATATTTATAAGTTGTCAATTAAAATTTGTGATTTAGTAGTAAGGGTAAATTAGTAAATAAATTTTATTTTTCTATTAATTTTAATTGAAAATATCTTTTTTAGAATCTTTTTAAAATATTCTAACGGAGTTAAAAAGTTAGATTTAAGTGTATGTTTTCAAAACCGATGAAAGGTATATATAATTAAGGCAACATAGAAGGACGATTAAAGTATTTTACTCTAACAATAAATAAATTTTATTTCATCATTTATTTTTTTTAAATCTCTTTATTTTGTATTTTGTAACAATGTCCCTTAACTAGCATCCATGTTAGCCGTAACTAGAAGATTATGGGTATAGGACTAATGCCTATAATTGAGAGAAAAGTAAGGACCTAATAAAAAGAAATAACTATAAGAACCCGATTAAAAATCAAACAAAATTAAAAGCATTTTTGAATTAATTTTTCCAATAATGATTTATGGAGATAATTATTAATTAAGGCCATTTAAAATATAAAATAATCTGGAAGTTAGAAATATGTTTCAAACCCTTTTCATTTAAAATTCCATTTGATTTTTTCCCCTTCAGAAATATGTTTAGCATTTCCCATTACTTTGAAGACAGACTTAAGTTCAAAATACGCAATTAACAGTCTGGAATCTGGATCACAAAAGACTGTGTGAAGATATAACTTTTTGTCAGCGGACTAACTCAAATACATTGCAAGTTAATCAGTAGTTTTCTGTCAGGACCAACAAGCTAGAAAGATCATTACTTGATCTTATCAGTACTTCATCTTTATCACCACTAAGACAAGACCTGATTCAAAAATAGTTTCCATTAATTATCAGCTAAGTTTCAAAACCTGAGTTTGACCTCCGAGTGTATTCTGCAACTAGTTGAGCAAGAGATGAAGATTTCTTCTCCAGCAATCTTTTTGGTGAGTCATATTCCTCAATAAGCCCTGCACCAAAGATATATTAGAATAAAATGACAAATGACTTATTAAAAAGGAAGAAGAGGGAACTTAATGAAGAAAGCCTTTATTGATTCTTGCCTTGGCTCAGGACCAAAACCATGTCACTATCAAGGATAGAAGTTATTCTGTGTGCAATGGTTATAACTGTACATTCTGAGAAATGCTGCTTTAGGGTTTGTTGAATAATGTTATCTGTTGCAGTATCAACCGATGCAGTAGCTTCATCAAGCACCAAAATCTTGCTTTTCTTAAGTAGCACTCGGCCGAGGCAGACCAGTTGCCTCTGGCCCATACTCCAATTTTCTCCATTCTCAGTAACTGCCACATCCATGAAGAAAACATGTAACCATGTTAAATATAAATGGGAAAATTAATATTTTTCTCCTCATAGTTTTGACTCAGTTTCTAAATTTTTTACTCCGTGCAACTCAATCTCTATGATTTTGATTCAGTTGTAACTCAGTTCTTGAATTTTGATTCAATGTAACACAGTTTATATGGTTTAACCACTTAAAATATCAGTCCCTATAAATGAAATTATATATTTCATGAAGCTTAGAGACTAAAGTTTTAAATGGTCAAAATTAAAGTTCAAGGGCAGAGTTTCAATTAAATGAAAACTATAGGGACAAGGTTGCATTGAGTCAAAGTCTAAAGATAAAGTTACAACCGAATCAAAATTTTAAGAACAAAAAAATTATTTTTCTCAATATAAAGTTTAGCAATACTCCTTTCAAAGTTGAAAAGTTTTAGTCTCGCCTATCAGTTTAAATATTTTAGAAGACTAACCAATGGACTCAAGCTTTCCTTCTTTCTTCCTGACTTCATCTCCAAGTTGGCACATATCTAGAGCCTAAAATAACACTTAAAAATATGTTAACATGTTCATCATAGATAAAGATCAGGATTAATTCATATAATTTACAGTAACAAAATAAAATAAAATAAAATAACCTGCCAAATCTGTTCATCGGTGTACTCTTCAAGTGGGTCTAGATTACTTCTTACAGTCCCTTGAAACATAGTTGGATCTTGAGGAATAATGCTAAGTCTAGACCTTAAATCGTGAAGACCGATTGAAGAGATACCTATGCTGTCTATTAGTATCTGACCAGATGTTGGTTCAATGAGCCTGAATAGTGTTTGTACCAGAGTTGATTTTCCACTTCCAGTTCTCCCTACAATGCCTGTTTTTCCTCCAGCATTGAATGTGCATGTAAGACCTCTCAACACAAGAGGCAAGTGAGGAGCGTATCGGACCTGCATCATCATAACACATCCTGATTGCTGATTGATACAGAACGGGGAAGGGGAAAGGAAGAGAAGGAATAATAGAGAAACTAGAGAGGAGGGAGAGACAGAGAGAAAGGAGAAGGAAACTCAGAGAGAGGAGGCAATATCAATATTCAATATGATTTCATTCAAAAGGCACACAGAGCAAATGTGTCAAGGCGTTATTTCTATACCTCAACCTAACCCGTAGAATTAATGGTAGGGTATTCCAGAATCCTAATATTAGATGCGAATAACAATTTATGATAAAAGATAACAATCAAATAAAAACTGAAACAAAATATTTCTAAATCTTCTTTGATAAAGCTAAATATCTAAAAATCCTGATTAACCATTATCTCATCAATGATAAATTCACATAAGAACTATCAAGAACATAAGATTATAGGTTCAGACCTGTAAATCCTGGATATGAACCTCCCCAGATGTTGGCCATGAGCAATCTGGTCTGTTTTCTTCTATTACAAGAGGAGGCTCACTTGGGATGTTAGTATACTGAAATATTCTTTCCACTGATATAATTTTGTTCTCCATATTGCAAAGCACCCAAATTAGTCCAGCTTGCAGCATGTTTAGATTAAACCCATATGTCACAGCCAAGCCGGCAATGCCTTCAAACAAGGAAAAGAAAAAAAAAAAGAGCAATAAGAAGCGATAATGAAGCTTTGTGCCTATTGATACAAGGAATGAAACTTTGGAAATATGACTCACCAGGAACACTAATTGCATTTGGAAAAGAAATCAAGAAAATCAAACTGAAAGCAAATGTGATAGAAGATAAAATATCCAATCGAAAGCATAGCCATTCCATTGCAGTGGTAGTGTATAACTTGGGCTTGGAATATCTGTCTATCAGTTTCATGTTTGTTTCCTGAAACCTTGCTTCTTGGTCAAAACTTCTGATGGTCATTGATCCAGAAATGGTTTCAGAAAAATGCTGTATAACTGGAGCTTCACACGTACCAACCAAACGAGATAATTCTCGTGCTGATTCTGAGTAGTATCGCTGCATAATACCGATTTATAGG
The DNA here is from genome assembly GCA_019022615.1 of Acacia melanoxylon. Lineage (NCBI taxonomy): Eukaryota > Viridiplantae > Streptophyta > Magnoliopsida > Fabales > Fabaceae > Acacia > Acacia melanoxylon. The sequence goes on from JAFJYJ010000002.1 coordinate 4,177,382, forward strand.
AAGCCTGTCAGAACTTGAACATGTCTCTAATTGTCAGATGCATAATATTGCACTAAGTAAATTCCAGATTTTCCACTCTTTCTTTTCAGAGATTCAAAGGATTAAGTGACAAAAGATAATGCACATTATAATTTTAATTAAAGAGGGAACATTAAACAAATGCTTTGTATAATAAATTAAAAGGAACTACCTGATACCATATACAAGCTGCAACCACTGGAATAAATACTAAAAAGACCTGCCATGCAATTTGAGACATCACAGCAATATTTGCGATGAGCTGAATAAGAAAGAAGGCAACTCCTGATACTAAAAGTGGAATGCTCATATCTACTGCGATTTGGTCTGTGGAAGCCTATAAAAAAACAACAATTTAGACAAGGAAAAGAAACCAAAATGGAGATTTGAACAATAATAATCAAGAAGAAAAAGATCAAGAACTGTTTACTATAATAAAATCTTTAAAAAAATTTGGTAGATTTAGCCTATAAATAGACATGTAAACATGTCAGGCATACTTTATACTACCTCTGATCCTTAATATAAGATCTAGTTTTTAGTACAAATTAATTAGATCTTATATAAAGAACCGAAGGTAGTATTATCATCATTGACATGTTTAGGTTTATTTAAGATTTGTTGTGTGTATTTTATCTTTTGCATATCGGAACTATTCTAAACTATATCCTATACAAGTTGTTTATTCAAAATACAACAACAACAAGTCTTTTCCTATTAGATGAGTCGGCTACATGGATCGCACTCCACACATGCCTCCAAGCATGTTGACGTGTATCTACGCATGTGTGTGTTGTGTGTTCATTCTGACATACTCTGTTTAAGATTCGTCCACTTGGAGTAGAATCGAAAAACGACGTAGGGGCTCGGAAGAAGCACATATGCAATTTATTGAAGAGTGTAGTGGCTGTCTTATATCCAGCTACAAAAAGAAGCATGGTTCTAACAATGTTGCAGAAAGAACTGGAAATGGCCAAAACAACGTAGACAAGCAAAAGTGTAAAGCTCCCAACAGGAGGCTCAGAAGTTGCTGATGCAGGAGCTGCCCAAGCCATCCAATAATTGCTTCCAATTTGAAAAACCTGAAAAAGAACATGCAAGAGTAATATGAAAGGTACAAGAGCTCCTCCATAAGCTGTTGTGAGGTATTTCCAATAAACTTCAAACCCAACTTTGCCCTTTTCTCTTTCTTCTTCTTGAACAAGCTGGCCATTTGTTTCACCTTTATCATCTTCTTCTTGAACATCTTTGTTTTCAACATTTTCTTCAAGTCCAAATTCAGTTAATGAGTCTGTCTCATTCACAGTGGTACTAGTTTCTTTAAAGGTGGGTTTTCTCTCTAACTTTTTGATTGAAGATAAGGCTTTTCTGTGTGCTCCTACAAGCTCCATAAAATCTGTGCCTGAGTTGAGTATGTCGTTGTACTTCCCTGATTGAGTTATCTTTCCATCTCTCATGACCTAATTAAAATGTAAGCAAATAGGAAGTACACAGTTAGATGAAGGTAAAATTATATTTTTTGAATTAATTGGGATAAGACATTGTCTCACCAATATTAGATCAGCATCGGGTAAGAACTCTACTTGATGAGTCACATATAACACTGTTTTTGAACTCAAAAGGCCAAGCAAACACTCCTGAAACAGTGTAAAAATAATGCGACATAAGAAAAAAAACCTGTGCATCCAAATGATTTACAAACTGCTGACATTTTAGGAAAATCAAAGCATTAAATTTGAAGTGATTACTCACATGTAGAAACAACCAGCTATAAAAGAAAATAGTAATTTTTTCACTCAATAAAGAACCACCCAACTCATTATCTCAGTTAAAATTCACGAGTCATCCCACAAAAACGCAACGGAAAACACTATTAGCAACCTAACATGCTCAGGAAGATTAACATGAAGTACACTAATTAATATGGGGTTTCAAATTATTTTATCAACGTTCAGAACCTTTAGGTGAGTACGAAAGGCATTGCAACGTATAAAAAAAAGAATAGCAGAAAAATATAACCTTAAAGAGGTGGGATCCTGTATGGGCATCCACAGCACTGAAAGGATCATCAAGAAGATATATATCAGCATCTTGGTATAGAGCGCGAGCTATTTGTACCCTTTGCTTCTGTCCACCACTCAAATTGATACCTCTCTCTCCAATAACAGTTTGATCACCAAAGGGAAGAATTTCTAGGTCTCTTTTCAAGGAACATGCTTCTAGAACCCTCTCATACTTTTCCCTATCCATCTCTTTCCCAAATAGTATGTTCTCTTCTATCTTTCCACCTTGTATCCAAGGTGACTGAGCAACATAAGCCTTTGTACCACACACCTTCACTATCCCAGAGAGTTTTGATACTTCTCCAAGTATACAAGAGAGTAAACTTGACTTTCCTGAACCAACAGTACCACAAATTGCAACTCTAAAGCCATGAACTATGTTGATGTTTATATTTTGCAATGTAGGAACAGGTGAAGATATATCCCAAGAGAAATTCCCATCTACTATCTCAATTGCCGTACCCGAACTACCCCGAGGAAGCCTCTCTATGACATCAGACTGTAATTCCTTGAGACAAAGGAATGATGCAATCCGATCGAGGGAAACTTTGGTTTGTGCTATCATTGAAATTGTGTCAGGAAGGCTATATATAGGCTGCTGCAGAATTCTGAAAGTAGCCAATGCAGCTAAGATCTTACCAGAGTCAAGTGGGATTCCTATGAGAATACAAGTACCAAAAGTAACCAATGCAATGAAAGCTGGGGCAGAAGAGAAGATGAATCTTGTTATTCCTGAACTGAATAAAAATTTCTTTAGCCATTTTGTCTCAGTGTTCCTAATCTCAATAACTCTTGACAGAAACTTCATCTCCCATGCTTGAAGCTTTAGAATCCTCATGTTCTTTAGAATCTCAGAGGTTACCTTCATTCTTGTGTCTTTTGACTCCATTAACTTTCTCTGGAACTTCTCTTGAAGCGACCCCAATGGCAAGTTTGCCAACATCATTAAAACAGTAGCAGCAAAAGCAGATAATGAAGCAATCCCAACACTTCTATATAGAATAACTAAAGCTAAAGTTACTTGCAGAACAGCCATCCATGGATCATGCATGTACCAACAAAACTCACCAATCCTAGCAGCATCAACAGTCATTAAGTTGATAATTTCCCCACTAGTTCGACCTTCTTTTGATTGACACGAAAGGGTCAATCCTTTTGCGTAGATCATCGCCACCAACATTGATTGGAACCTAATCCCAACTTGCTGGAACCTAAACATCCAGTGCCTCTGTGCAAGGCACTCCACAAGCTTTCCACCAAAAAATGTCATTGCCAAAACATAACCCTCATATTTAAAGCTTTCTTGTCCATTTAGATATTCAACAAAGATGTCAATCAGAAAGGGACCAACATAAGAAGCACATGTGTAAAAGAATGCAAATACAGCTGATAAAAGAATCCCTTTCCATGTTGAGCAGATTAAAGCCTTCACCAGTTTAAGAGTGGTCACTCTGCTAAGATCATCACTACACACTGATTCAAGGTTGTTTCTAAATGTTGGAAATGTCCCATATACACTGTCATGGTTAGAGAGCAAAGGAAGGTCCTCAAGGTCTAAAGTCTTCTTATTTCCAACAGCAATTAGAGGACTCATCCATGAGAAAGTAACAATACTGAAAAACCCAGCTTTTGAATAGGGGGTGTTCTTATAGGACTCATAACCGCTACTTTCCCTAGAATCACTACTCAAAAGGGGTTCTTCAAGAAGCGCACTTTTTGCCTCTTTTCTCGCTGAAAATCTCACATAACAGAGAAACAGACCCAAGAAAGCGGAACCGATATCAGAAACCAGGTATATCATTGGGAGGAAAACATGTTTTCTATAGAGCAGAAAGTCTATTACTAGGAAAGAACAGAAAACAAAGAAGTAAGCCCAGAACCAAATTCTCAAGAATCTTGGAAAGTCAAGTTCCCCTGAACTGGATCGTCTAGAATGCAAATAGACACAAAGAACACCCCAGGCAACAGTTTTCATCACAAAATCCACAGTAATAACAATCTGATCAGAGCTATCATTCTTGTACCAGTAAAAGTAGATCAGTAAGGACAACACAAAGTTAAAAGCACACACAACTAAACAACAGAAAAGAGTCCGTCTGTCGTACAAAACACCAGTATTGTAAAGTTTTGTTCTTCCACTTTCTCTTTGGCCTACCTTGGCTTTCTGACATGCCCATGTTATCAGTAACACAAGTAGTAACGCCAGGTGCAGAGAACAAGAAAGCCCATGCGTGAAAATGGGTTGGAGGAAAAAGCTGGTTTCTGGGGGCATTTCCAACTTTGAGGAATCAAGAAGCTCCATTTGATGAAGATTACGGTGGATCACTTGAGAGTCATGCTTGGGTAGCTTCAAAGTGAGTGTGTTTCAGAAATATAAAAGAAAGCGGGGAAAAGTCACGTTGTTATGTTCAGATGGTAGCTTTCAGCTTCAGAAAAAATGAAAAAGAAAAACTTTCAGCCTCAGATCACGAGAGGATATTTTTTGGTTTTGAAAAGTCAGCATCCTGCTTCTTTTAGTAGAGAACGATGACCTTTTTCTCGGATCAGCCGCCCTCCTTGAGAGTATGGAGACAAAAATTATACTCCCTCCCTTATTTTTTATAAGGAACAGAATCAAAATGAGGTGCTTCAACATGTTAAGCAATGTGATAATATGTACTCTTCTTTTTAATTATATCCTTATTTATAAAGAGACTACATGAGAGATAATAGATTTTTTTTTTTGAAGAGATAATGAGTTGCCTATATTTAATAAAGATAAAAATTAAGGACTACTTATATAAGAGAGAATGTTTCTTATAAAAAAAGTTGAGGAGGAAGTACCCATTTTGTGCTTTTAGAAGTATATTAAGATATCAATATATATTCTAATGCCATAATCTGAGTGAGCACTTTCTTGAATGAATTTTTCAATTTTTTTGAGTAATTTCAACTTGTAAGACTTTTTCATTCCAAAATTTATAAAATTATGGTGCTTGAATGTTTTAATGTTGTTAGATATTATTATTTTTGTTGATGTCAAATGTTAAGAGCAAAAAGTTTACATAATGTATTTATAGAAATATCGGTGAAGTCCCAAGGTCGATAAAAAATATCAATCCTCTCACAAAAAAGTCAATAGGGACTTTTTTTATATTAATTACGGAATTCCTTTCGTAAAAAACTTTCGTTGTTAAAATGACTTTTCATGTTGTTAAAATGACTTTATTAGTTGTTAAAATGTCCCTATGATATCTCGTTGTCAAAATGGTTTTACATGTTGTCAAAATGACTTTTCTTGTTGTCAAAAAATCTGAGTTTTTCCTTCGGAATGTAGAATTTTTGAAACCTGGAAAATTTTTGGCAACAAGAAAAACCATTTTGACAACGAGATTTTCATAGTTTTAATATTTTAACAACTAATAAAGCCTTTTTGATAACAAGAAAAACTATTTTAACAACGAGAAATAATTTATCAAAAAAGAGGATTTGATTCCATAATTAATATCTAAAAAAAGTCTATATTAACTAACAAGCGGCGCTAAATTTGTAAGACCTGATGATCTTCAGATTTGAGGTTGAAACTTTTTAATATTTAGAATCTTTAAATATATGTCGTGGAATCTATACAAGTAGACACAAATTAAAGTCAACTGTTCTGATCACATGGGTTTACTTTCCCCCTTAACTAACTTTCTTAATATATACAAATAACTAAATAAGTCATAAGAGTTCTATATTAACTAACAAGCGGCGCTAAATTTGTAAGACCTGATGATGTTCAGATATTTGTAAGCTTTGTGGAAATATGGTTATAGCATTCATTTGATTGAAAAATTACCTCCACCCAATGTGATTGATTGCGAGACAAGATCTTTTCATGTGACTTTAAATATATGTCGTGGAATCTATACAAGTAGACACAAATTAAAGTCAACTGTTCTGATCACATGGGTTTACTTTCCCCCTTCTGTCTTAACTTAACCCCCAAGATTTATGCAAGATTTTGATGATTTCAAAATACTGAGTGTTAAATTTTAAATAACTTTATTTTGAATTGACCTAGACTTGTTGCTTTTAGAACAAAAAAAATAAAATAAAAATCCGTTGGTTGCAAGAAAATAAAAAATAAAAAACATCTTCATCTTGAGTCTTGGCTTAACCACGTGTTAGATTTTGCAAATCGGTTTGGTCTTTTGTGGGTAATTTTACTTTATTAAAAAGGAAGCCCAGTGAAAAAAAAAAGGTGAACTCGGAGAAAAAGAAACCCTCTACTAGGGTTTCGCGTCACGACTGAACTGAAGACCCCGCCGCCCACTGCGACGGGGAATATGAGTGTCCCCTCCGGCCGTGTACTACGGGGAGGGGAAAGTGAGGGAAAAATGGAGGAAGATCGGGAGGATGGGTCAAAGCAAAAGAGGAAAGTCCGATTTGATACGACCAATTTCACGGGAAGTGAGTCGCGACCTGTGCGTGAGAAAAATGGATGCAACAGGAGGAAAAAGTGGCATCACCGAAGTCTTATAGGGAATCACTGCTACAGAATGTTAATCCTAGGGTATACTGGTGGGAATGGTCGAAGTGTGAAGATGAGGAAGCGACTGAAGACTATGGAGTAGGTACGGACTTTGCCAAGGTCCTAAACCCGTCCGATGGAATATCCGTTGATGCGTCAAACTCAGCTGTGTCCAAAGTTCTACCTCGAGGAGAAGGAGAAGGATAAGGAGAGGCTGATGAAGCCTTTTGGGAGAACGTTGGTGGTGAAATTGTTAGGCAGACAGCCGTCCTACGGCTTTATGGTCAAAAAATTAAGACAGATCTGGGAGCGAAAAGGCAATATAGATGTATTCGAACTTCAGGATAATTTCTATTTGGTGAGTTTTCAACATGACGATGACTAAATGGAAGCCCTAACAGGTGGGCCTTGGGTCATCAACGATGCTTATCTAAACATGTCTCGCTGGCGCCCGGATTTTAATCCGCAGAATGAGAGAATAGAGACGGTGGTTGCTTGGGTCCGTTTCCCTGATTTGCCAGCTCTCCTATTTGATAAAAAATTCCTGTTGAACCTAGGGAATGTAATTGGAAAGGCCATTAAGTTGGATATCCATACAGCGCAACGAGCGCGCGGCAAGTTTGCACGGATGTGTGTTGAGTTGGACTTGACAAAACCTCTGGTGCCAGAATTTATGGTGGAAGGGATGACTCTGAGTGTAGTCTATGAAAGCCTAGGGCTGTTGTGCACCAAATGTGGTATATTTGGGCATATGAAAGAAGGCTGTGATGAGCTACAGCGGAAAAGGAGTGAGCGTAGAGGATGGACGTAGAGGAAAGGGGGGTACTAGAAGTGGTGTGACGGGAAGCAGTTAAAGATCGCTGGCAAACAGTGCAAAGGGTCAGGAGACAGAGAAATTTCAATGCGCCGACCCAAAATAAACAAAGTGGATCACGTTTCACAGTGCTGGAAGGGGTAAATGAGGACGATGGATTGAAGAAGGAATCTGAAGTAGTGAAGGAACCAAAGGAGTCTACAGGGGGCCTAGAGAGGATTCATAAAGAGGAGCCACTGAAGGAGTTGAAAAAACAGGGAAAGCAAGGTAGCATACTTGAGGGGAAAATGAATTCTAAAGGGGCTAAACTGAAAGGAGTAGGTGTTGGAGAAAGTGGTGAAAGGAAAGTGTTGGAGAATAAAACAAGGAAGAATCTAGCCCAAATTAAATTGAGGGCAGAAAACAAGCCGGCCAAGGAAATTCATCATGTACAGTTTAGTCCTGAGTGTATACCTGAGACTAACCTGGAAGTGTATATGCACCATGGTGTGGAGTGCAACGACAAGGAAAACCTTCACCCGGGTGAACTAAATGGAGGGGCAACTTGTAATGAGAACATGGAGGTGGAAGCAGCAAAGAATGATCCGGGATATGTGGATGTGCAGAGTTGTTCTGTTATGGGTGATGATGGCAACTACCCCACGCCAGCACTTGCGGATACAGGTAATTGTAGCCTATGGTTCCGTATATATTAAATAGGTAATAATGTTGAACATATTGGTGTGGAATTATCGGGGAGCAGCAAGCAAGGGGATTGCGGTTGTTATTAGAGATACGAGGAAACGATACTGTATAGATATAGTGGTTATTCTTGAACCAAGAATCAGCGGGATTCAAGCAAATAAGACAATTAGGGGTTGGGGTTTTAAGAACTCAAGAAGAGTAGAGGCAGAGGGATTCTCAGGAGGTATTTGGATATTATGGGAAAGAGAGGACCTGATGGTGAACATTGTATCGACATGGGAACAGTTTATGCACTGTAAAGTAGGTTTGGGAAAGGAAATTATGTGGTTTATAGCCGTCTATGCAAGCCCGAATGAACAAAAAAGGCACAGGCTCTGGGAATTACTTCAAGAAATAGCAGATGCCACCTCTGATCCATGGCTCATTGGTGGGGATTTTAATGACATTAAATCCCCGTTGGAGCAAAAAAGGGGTGGAAGATCTAATGAGGCAAGGTGTAGGAGATTCAATGAGTGGATTCAAAGATGCAAACTTATTGATATTGAGGCTAGTGGACCTTTCTTCACTTGGAAAGGACCAAAATGGGAGGGGTTGGAGCGAGTATTTAAAAGACTTGACAGATGCTTATGCAATACTCAGTGGCAGGAAGCTTTTACAAATGCGGAGGTGCGAGTGGTTCCAAGATTGGGGTCAGATCACCATCCTATGGTGGTCATGCGAGAAGAAGAAAGGAAGGGTTTTCAGGTAAGATCGTTTAGATTTCAAGCTGCCTGGTTAATGCATGAACAATTTGGAGATTTCCTAAATAACAACTGGTCGGGGGAGATGGAAGCACATATGAACCTGACTACATTGCAGCAAGATTTGATTAAGTGGAATAAAGAGGTGTTTGGAGGTATAGAGGCTCGAAAAAAGAGACTGCTAAATAGACTAAATGGGGTTTAGAAAAATATATAAAGAAGAAGCAACCCTTTCCTTGTAAATCTGGAAAAGGAACTTGAGGAGGATCTTATGAGAACCTTACGACAAGAAGAAGTATTGTGGTTCAAAAAATCAAGAGGAAAGTGACTTGAGGAGGGAGACCGCAATACTAGGTATTATCATACAAAAACAATAGTAAGAAGAAGGAGGAATAAGATAAAAATGCTTAAGAATGAGGCTGGACAGTGGGTAGAGGATGACGAGATTATTGGAAACATGTTTCAGTCGTTCTTTGGAAATTTATTTCGTAGCGATGGGGCTAGAGTGGACAGATGCAGAACGTCTCAAAGTTGGGGAAGGGTGTCCGAAGATAATCTGAGACTGGTGGGAAGAGAGGTGAAGAACGAAGAAGTGAGACGAGCCTTCTTCCAATTAGGAAGCTTCAAAGCGCCGGGGAATGATGGATACCCGGCAGTGTTCTACCAGAAAAATTGGCATGTGATAAGTGATTCAGTCTGCAAACTGATCAAGGATTTATGGAGAAATCTAGAACGTATTGAGGAAGTGAATGAGACCCTACTAGTCTTAATTCCGAAAGTGGACCAACCTGAACTAGTGAGTCAATTGCGACCCATATCATTATGCAATGTGTTGTACAAAGGGTTGTCTAAGGTGTTTGTGAATAGACTAAGGCCACTTATGGATAAGCTAGTGTCACCTTTCCAAGCTAATTTTGTACCTAAACGAAACATTCATGATAACATAATTGTAGCAAAAGAGATGGTGCATTCTATGAGAAGAATGCAAGGTAAAAAAGGCTACATGATCCTTAAGGTAGACCTTGAAAAAGCCTATGATAGAATGGAGTGGGCTTTTCTTGGGAGTGTACTGGAGGAAATTGGCTTTGATGAGAAATTGAGAGAGGTCATAGGGAAATGTGTGAGTTCTTCCTCTTTGAGGCTATTATGGAATGGGGGGAAGCGTGGTGTCATTGTGCCTATGAGAGGGCTAAGACAAGGGGATCCTCTCTCCCCTTACCTATTTGTCTTAGGTATGGAGAAGCTAACTCATCTCATTATGGATCAGGTTCACAGAAAGGCATGGAAGCCGTTGAAAATAGGAAGAAATGGAACTTCTATCTCGCATCTCATGTTCGCAGATGACCTCTTATTAGTTTGTGAAGCGAGTGTGGAACAAGTTAATACAGTCATGGGTGTGCTAGAGAAATTTGGGGAGCACTCAGGCCAAAAAATCAACATTAAAAAATCTAGTATTTACTTCTCAAATAATGTGAATAACTGGATGAAAAAAGAGATCTGTACTTTGTCTGGGTTCAAATGCACAGAGGACTTGGGCAAGTATTTAGGGGCTTTTATGGGATCGGGTGGTGGCAGCAAAAAGAGCTTCCAGCACATCATTGATAGGATGCAGGGCAAATTGAGCAGCTGGAAGCAACAAACTCTTTCTTTGGCTGGGAGGCTTACATTGGTTCAGTCAGTAACAAACCAGATGTCAGTTTATCACATGCAACACTCTCAGTTGCCCATTGGGGTCAGAAATAAGATGGAGAAAATTCAGAGAGATTTTATTTGGAGGGATGGGGAAGGAACGAGGAGGATGCATGCGATTAGTTGGGATGTACTGTGTACAGAAAAAGAATATGGAGGATATGGGCTGAAACGGTTGGAAGTCATGAATGAGGCATTACTAGGAAGAGTTGCATGGAATGTTATCACCAAACCCTCTAGTATTTGCTCAATGGTACTCAGTGGCAAATACAGCAGGAATAAAAATCTGAGGGAGGAAGCTGTCAGTAAGAGAACTGATTCTGAGTTGTGGAGGTGGATCACGAAAATATGGCCAAAGGTTTTGAGGAAAATTAGCTGGAATGTGGGGGATGGTACTGAGATTAGCTTCTGGAATGATTGCTGGTTAGACAAAGGAGGGAAATTAAGTAGTTTGAGATCAGAACCGCTACCTGAAATGGAGATGGCTCTGAAAGTTGCAGATATGGTTGATGAGCTTGGCCAGTGGAATATGGGAAGAATTAAGGGCCTGGTTGGTGAAGTGGGAAGCAGCTTTATAAGGGCGATCCCTCCTCTAATATATATTTTTTCAATAAAAAGGACTTTTTGTTGTTGTACATATTGAAACACAAGCAAACTTATACAAAAAACATATTTTAAAAAAACATTGGGCTTTTACAAGATTATGTCAACAATAATAGAAAGTGCTTTACAACCCCTCGTGGGCTCAACTGACAAAGGGGTTGGACACTCTTACTAAAGGGAGGGGGTTCGATCCTGAAGTTTGTTGGCGCTGTGGGAGGTATCCTAGCTCCTAGGTGCCTAGGTTAACGCCTGAGGGTAATAGACGGCTCGCCCTGTCAAACATCAGTATCACCTAGAAAGAAGGGAGATTTCGCCCTGCCCTTAGATCGTGGGTGAATCCAACCCCTTTCTTAAAATTTTGATATAAAAAAAAAAGTGCTTTACACAAAAAACACTCAATCCAACACACCAACAAGAGTCTAACGGAAGGGTTAGTTCCTAACAACGTGACAAACTAAAGTTTAAATAGATGCCCATTTTTAGTATTGTGCTCTAAATCTTGAAAAAGAAAACGTTGATAAAAAAAAATCACTCTAACACAAACAAAAACCAGAAACAAAACTACCACACACTAAAAACAGGATGCCGAACACAAAACAGAGTACAAATGCTTAGCACCCATTGCACCAGAAGAAGTGTGGGGTAGCGAAATATCCCTCTATTGACCACTAAGGTGAGGACATGAATACCCCTTCAGGTATTGAGAAAATATCTGAAAAATTAAGTCCGAGACAGAAAGCTTGGCCAGAAAGTCAAGGAGAGAAAGATATTATGGAGTAGGGCCAAGGCTTGTGATGACAAGATGCAAAACACAGAAACTAGAAGAAGGAGGAAACATATAATTAGCAGCTAAAAAAGACATGAAACTAAACCATAAGTGAGTATCCTGAAGAAACCAAAATCATAATCTATTAGATTCGTCTTTTTGTGTCACCAGGAGAACTTGAATTTAGGATAAATTGAAACAGAGCAATGATGGTTTGATTTTTAGGTCTCCTACTGATGTTAATTACAAGGCTATAAAAGTTCCTCTTACTAGATCCTTTATCTCTACTAGTCGCTCAAGTTTGCTTTTTCAGATATTCCTTTGGATCGCTGCCACATTATGAGATACAAATTGGAAAGGATGTTTGCCCTGTTTTTGCCTCTCATATTACCTTTAAGAGCATAAATGCTTTAAAGAGACACTTATTTGACTTATTGAATATTACAACAGTGACTCATACTACCTATCGGAACATAAATGAGTGGCTCCTTTTGAAGCATATATGGGAGAAAAAGCGTACATCGCCCATAATTTGGCTAGAGTTTGGGGAAGGAAAACTTTTGGGTCCTAAAATAATAGATCAAACTTCCGGGCCAATTGAATTGGTAAGAAAGAAACTGTTAGGGGCTCAAAGTAGGCATAAGAGTTCTTCAGATAAAAAATCAGGAGAATGCTAGGTTTTGATGTTGGGGATGATGTATTTCTTAAAGTGTCTCCGGTTTATTAAGATTAAGAAGCTTAGTCTAGGACATATTGAACCATTCTAAATTCTTTCTTGAATGAGACTTGTTGCTTGTTAATTATAACAACACAGTATATTTAATAAGTTATATAATTATTTTGAAATAACTAGGGACTAATGTGAACTATTAATCTAGTCACTAAATTGAAAATATTTTTAAATATATTTTTACTATTTTATTGGTTAAAGATATTTATCGGTAGGATGAAGATAGGAAAATCATATAAATTTTTCTAGATAGAGACACTTGTGTTATAAAACTAAAAGAAATTGAAGATAAATGAAGGAGAATAAGAGTAGAGGAATTTTAGACAGAGTAAGTAGAGAGAGAGTTCTCATTCAGGAGTGTATTGAATGTTTACAGAGGACGTCTATTTATAGAATGAAAATGGGTCCTTAAGTGTAATTTCTATCTCTGGGTCATAAGAGGTAATTTGCTCCAGACGAAAATCTTCCCACCTGCCTTCACGTGAAGAAGAAGAAATTTTTTGACCGTGGGTCCCACATGTTTATAATATAATATGCCGGTACATAATGTGGGATCAATGGACATCCACATAATTAATATATTTATAACACTCCCCCTTGGATGTCCATTATGAATGTACCTCATTAAAAACTTTAACTAGGAAAAACCCTGTGGGATAAAAACCTAACCAAAGAAAAGAGTACAACATTCATTGATACACTTTGCAGTGCTGCCTCATTAAAAACCTTTCTAGGAAAACCCAGTGGGAAAAAACCTAGATAAGGGAAAAAGAGTACAGCGTGTATCAACTCCCCCTTTTGTCAACATTAGTATTACTCCCCTTGATAATAACATCATTTAAGATCTTTGAGTCTCCGAAGACCAATACCATTGACAAGCTTTTCAAAGATTGCTCCTGGAAGTGTCTTAGTGAATAAATCTGCTAGATTTTCACTTGAACTGATCTGCTGGATATCTATTTCACCATCTTTTTGAAGGTCACGAGTGAAGAAAATTTTTGGTGAAATATGCTTCGTTCTATCACCCTTGATATAACCTTCTTTAAGTTGAGCAATACATGCAGTATTATCTTCATATAAAACTGTTGGAATCATTTTCCCAGAAGATAAATGACAAGTTGTTCGAATATGATGTATTACTAACCTCAACCATACACATTCACGACTTGCTTCATGCATTGCTAAAATTTCTGCATGGTTTGATGATGTGGCTGATATAGTCTGTTTCATAGACCGCCATGAGATAGCTACACCTCCACATGTAAACAAATAACCAGTTTGTGATTTACCATCATGTGGGTCAGATAGAAAACCAAAGATCTCGCATAACCAATCAGTTTATGCTTGGATTCATTTGAGTAGTATAACCCCATATCAATAGTGCCTCTGAGATATCAAAAAATGTGTTTTACTCCATTCCAATGTCTCCGTGTTGGTGCAGAACTATATCTTGCTAATAAATTAACAGCAAATGATATATCGGGACGAGTGTGATTAGCAAGATACATTAGTGCTCCGATAGCACTAAGATATGGTACTTCTGGACCAAGTAGTTCTTCTTCACCTTCTTCGTTAATTATCTGAGGTCGGAATGGATCTTTATCCACATTTAGAGATCTCACTATCATTGGAGTACATAATGGATGTGAATTATCCATATAAAATCTCTCCAAGACTTTCTTTGTATAAGTTTGTTGATATACAAAAATCCCATTCTTTAAATACTCGATCTGTAGTCCAAGACAGAATTTCGTTCGGCCTAAGTCTTTCATCTCAAATTCTTTCTTCAAACAAATAATTGCCTTTTGGAGCTCTTCAGGAGTTCCAATGATGTTGATATCATCAACATAGACCGCAATAATAACAAATTCTTTTTCAGATCTTCTCATAAAAATACATGGGCATATTGGGTCATTTCTGTATCCTTCTTTCAACAAATATTCACTGAGACAATTATACCACATGCGTCCTGATTGCTTCAAGCCATACAAGGACTTATTTAATTTAATCGAGTATTGATCTCGAATATTTGAACTAGATGCTTCTGGCATCTTGAGTCCTTCTGGGACTTTCATATAAATGTCACTATCAAGTGATCCATACAAATATGCAGTTACAACATCCATTAGATGTAGATCAAGCCCTTCTTTTACTGCTAGACTAACCAAATAACGAAAAGTAGTTGCATCCACTATAGGTGAATATGTTTCTTCAAAATCAATACCAGGTCTTTGTGTAAAACCTTGGGCTACAAGACGTGCCTTATATCTTGTAATTTCACCCTTTTCATTTCTTTTCGTACAAAAACCCATTTATATCCAACGGCTTTACATCTTGGTGTATGAACTACAGTCCAAAAACTTTTCATTTTGCCGTGATTTTAATTTCGCATTAATAGCATCTTTCCACGAGGCCAATCCTTTTTCATTGTTGGCACTCGTTAATAGATCTTGGCTCATGATCCTCATTATCATTTATTACATCTTTTGCTATATGATAAGCAAAAATGTCGTCAACGTTGACTTCGTTTCGGTCCCATCGAATACCGTTCATAACATAATTTATTGAGATCTCATTATTTTCATATATTTCAGGTACCTTGGTCTCTTCTGGGACTACAATATTCTCTTCTTGAGATTTCTCTTCAGGAGATGACTCTTCTAGAGTTATTAACTTTTCTTGTTTATCCTCTTGACCATTTATACTTTTAGCTCCTTTTCTTTTTCGAGGATTTATATCTTTGGAACCGATGGGTCTACCACGCTTCAGGCGTACTTTAGATTCATTCATAATGGGTTGTCCTTCAGGGACATCAATTCGAATAGGAGCATTAGCAGCTGGTACATGTGACTTTGTCACCTTCTTTGGGTCAAGAATGATTCGGCATTTGATTAGCTAAATTCTGCAAATGAATTATCTTTTGAACTTCTAGTTCACATTGTTTTGTACGAGGATCAAAATGAGCCAATGATAATTCATTCTAGCTAATCTCTTTACCTAACCGCTTATTTTCTCCCCTAATGTTGGGAAAAATGATTCATCAAAATGACAATCGCGAATCGCGCAAAGTAAACAAATCTCCGTAGATGGTTCTAAATATTTTATAATCGAAGGAGATTCATACCCGACATATATTCCCAACCTTCTTTGAGGACCCATTTTGGTGCGTTGTGGTGGAGCTACCGGTACAAATACGCACATCCAAAAATTCTTATATGGGAAATATTAGGTTCTTGACCAAAAACCATTTGTAAGGGGGAAACCTTTAAGTAACTTGTTGGTCTGATGCGAATTAACATTGCTGCATGCAAAATGACATGACCCCAAACAGAAATTGGAAGATTAGATCTCATTAGTAAAGGTCTTGCAATAAGTTGCAATCGTTTAATCAATGATTCTGCAAGTCCATTTTGTGTGTGAACATGAGCTACAGGATGTTCAACATCAATTCCAAGGGACATACAATATTCATTAAAAGATTGTGAGGTAAATTCACCAGCATTATCAAGACGTATTTTCTTGATAGAATAGTCAAGGTAATGTGCTCTTAATCTGATCAATTGAGCAAGTAATCTTGCAAACGCAGGTTGCGTGAAGATAATAAAATGAGACATGCGACCATTTAGTTGATGCATCAATTAATATCATATAGTACCTGAATGGTCTGCATGGAGGATGTATTGGCCCACAAATATCTCCCTATATCCTTTCTAGAAATGTGAGAGACTCACTTTCTACTTTGCTTGGTGAAGGCCGAATAATCAACTTTCCCTTGGAACATGCTGCACATGAGAATTTATTGGATTGTGGTATTTGCTTACACTTCAGGGTATGTCCACATGAATTCTCAATTATTTTCCGCATCATATTTGACCCGGGATGGCCTAACCGGTCATGCCAAACATTAAATTCATTAGTAAACTTCTGGTTTATATTGACAAACTTCTTGTTTGTGTTGGTAAACTTTCACGGTTTACAATGGCATGCATTTCAATTGTACTTATATATGTATAATATAAACCAAAAGAGAAGGTAGGAAAACATTCTAATATGCTTTTTCTACCGAAACAATATTTGTAATAGCAAGACATTCGATCATTATTTGTTGTTGTTTCTATATGATATCCATTTCTCGCGAATATCTTTGAAACTCAACAAATTTCTTTTAGACTTGGTAGAATAAAATGCATTATCAATGCATAAATTTGTTCCTTCAGGTAACAAAATATTAGCTCTTCCGGAGCCTTCAATCAAATTTATATTACCAGATATAGTTTGAATATTGGCTTCTTGCATTACCAAGGAAGAGAAATATTTATCTTGTCTTAATATGGTGTGGGTTGTAGCACTATCAACGAGACATAAATCTTCAGAATTGATGCCAATGAAAATCATTCTTCATAAAATATACATGAAAAACAAAAAGAAATACATAAGATAGAAAACAAGCTTAAAGCATATAAATATTAAAAGATAAGAGTAATTTATTCTAGGAAATCAGCAGACTTCCATATAATTTACATCATTATCATTATACTCAAAGTATTTTACGCCATATCCACATGATTTGCCTCGTCCTTAGCCCTTTACCATTATTTTTCAGTGATTCTTGGTAAAGATCAACCAAGTGTCTTGGTGTATAGGTACGAGACCAATGACCTTTTCCACCACATCGATAACATGCATTTTCAGAATGCTTGTTATTTCCACTAGTTTCTCTTCTGGAGTTCTTTTCAATTCTTCCCCCCTTGGGGCGGGAATTCGATCCACCATGATATGGACTATGCCAATTTGATCCACCACGATTTGGACCATGATTGATCCACCACGATTTGGACCATGATTACGGCCACGACCGCAGTTGTAACCACCTCCGCGTCTACGTCCTCGGCCCTTAAAATTTTCATAGCTTACTTCATTCACTTCAGGGAATGGATTTGAACTTTGTTGGACGAGATTCATGATTTTTCAACAAAAGCTCATTATTAATTGTTCACCACGAGGAGACAAGAAACTAATTCAGAATATTTCTCGAAACCTTTTCCACGATATTGCTGCAGGAGCATATTGGATGCATGAAATGTGGTGAATGTTTTTTCTAACATATCATAATCGTAATATTTTCTCCACATAATTTTAACGTGAAGTAATTCGAACATGGCCGAGTTATATTCACTCACGATTTAAAATCTTGTAGACGCAGATGCATCCACTCATAACGAGCTTTCGGAAGGACGATCATCTTCTCGGTGATCATACCTTTCTTTTAGGTCTGTTCCAAAGAACTAGTGGGTCTTTCACTGTCAAATATTCAATTTTTAAATCATCATGTAAATGGTGACGAAGGAAAATCATGGATCTTGCTTTGTTTTTATTAGATTCTTCATTTTGTTCTTTAATAGTATCTTCCAGACCATGTGCATTCAGATGAATTTCCACATCAAGCATCCAAGATAAATAATTCTTTCCGGTAATGTCAAGAGCCATGAATTCGAGTTTTGCATAGTTCGCAAGGTTTTTGTTTGCCATGATTCAAACTATTTAAAAAGAAAAATATGCAAGAGTTATTAAAATAGAAATATTAATGATAATAATAGGAAATTCAAAAAGATAATGAAGAAGAATTAAAATCTTATGACTTCTGGTCATAATATTAGTAGATTATGACTTCTGGTCATAATAATAACAAAATAGTTTGTAGAATTAATATATAATTAAAAGTTAGCAATAATAACAGTATTATGTTAGAAAACATAAAATAAATAGTAAATTGCTGAATCATAAATATGTTAGTAACATAAAAGTAAAATTGAATCATAAATATGTTAGAAACATAAAAGTAAATTCTTTGAATCATAAATATGTTATCATAAAATAAATATGTTAGTAACATAAAAGTAAATAATGAATCATAAATATGTTAGTAACATAAAAGTAAATGTTATATTAGTAACATAAAAGTAAAAGTTATGTTAAAGTTAGTAACAATAACAATAAACAATATGAAAATAATGAAATCAAGGATGAATAGTAAAATACTATTCAAATAAATAATCTCCAATCTTAAACATGGAACCCGACGTTTAAAACATTCGGTAAAAATATATGCTTTTAATTCCATGTTGTTAAGATCATCACAGATCAATATAATGAACATATAAAGAAATCATAAAAAGATAATATGAAAATAATACCTTCTTTAGAGCACTTTCGTGCTGATAACGTGTTATAAAACTAAAAGAAATTGAAGATAAATGAAGGAGAATAAGAGTAGAGGAATTTTAGACAGAGTAAGTAGAGAGAGAGTTCTCATTCAGGAGTGTATTGAATGTTTACAGAGGACGTCTATTTATAGAATGAAAATGGGTCCTTAAGTGTAATTTCTATCTCTCGGGTCATAAGAGGTAATTTGCTCCAGGACGAAAATCTTTTGCCTTCACGTGAAGAAGAAGAAATTTTTTGACCGTGGGTCCCACATGTTTATAATATAATATGCCGGTACATAATGTGGGATCAATGGACATCCACATAATTAATATATTTATAACAACTTGAGATTTATAAGACTATATTCAGAGAACTTAAGTTTGGTTTCTCGAAAATAAATTTAACCATATAAATGGTAATGCTTCCAGAATGAGTTTTTTAAAAATTTCTGTTCCCAGGAACAAAAATGGATAGGAATTGTGTTTGATAAATCCGGTTTTTTTTCTTGTTCCGGGATGAACCGGTTTATTTTTTGTGCTGGAGAATAAACAAAAAGAAGCAGAAAATTTCTCCCAGAGCACAAAATCAGAATCATTGTTCCCTACACCTTTCCTTCCCCGTTCGCGTATGTAACATCCCATTTGAAAACGGCGGAATATTTTTTTTTTAAAACGTTTCCAAATATTTCACGCAGAGTAGTCAGAGTAGAGCATTGGAGCGAGTAAGTAATTTACATTACATTCAAAATATGGACCATAGTGTAAATGTATTGGATTACGATCATCCGAATTCTCAAAAGTTAAAGGAACTTAAAGAAAACGGAAAATAACGTAGACACGTCTTGGCCTACTCCATTTGCTTGCCTCGATCTCCATGCATCGGTCCCCTTGACCCTGATGCTACAGCTGAGATCCATTCCACATATGGATCTCAGGTAACGGTTAACCTTATGCTCAAATAAAACAGTATACGTACAACAGATATTCATTTCAATACAAAGCATATCATCACAAAAGCAAACGACGAGATGTATGATCAATAACATGGATGAACATAAGCACAAAGCAGTATGTAAAGTCTCTCTCTCGACTAGTTCTACACATATCCAGTGCCACGCCACAACGTGTCCTCAGCGCTAGGAATAACTCAAACGGCATTACCAATACTATAATCCGTGGGTAAAGCCGTAAGTATCTCGCGATTCTCACAGAACCTCGGTTATGAACGTATCTATAACGCAAAAGTATATGAGCAGCATAGAGTTAGGGTTACAAAGACGCGTCCGTACCTTAGTTGCGAATATCCGGCTCTTCCGGCTAAAATGGTACTTTTCGACGGCCGTACGTAAAACAAATAAACAATGCGGCTCAACAATGTGAAACAAACGGAACGATGAAATTTCGACAAATGTTCGACGTCGAAGTATTCTAATCAGAATAATAACACACTTATGAATATTTGGCAGCATAACGGGCATTTTAGGTGAAAAAAGACCATTTTGCCCTTACTACCCCTAATTGGCGGAATTTCGCTTAACTTCGTTACTTTGACCGTATTCCATTTCAAAATTATCCCACTATGTTTTTACCTCGTCGGGCATCTTTCAATGCAATGAGGCATAAAAACAAGCATAGGAATATATTCGAAACTTCCTAGATCAAAACAACGGTTCTATAACTACCGAAAGAACTACGGAAACTAAAAACTAAGGACGGAAAGAACTTACTCGGAGCTAAGGCACAATTTTTTCCAGAGCTTCTCTCTCTAGAACCTCTCTCTAGGATCTGAATTTTGGTGTGAAGAATGAGAGCAAGAGAGCTTGCTATTTATAGAGAAAAATAGGGACAAGGTGGGAATTTCCAAAAAGTCTTGAGAAATGATTCGGCCGTTGGATCTAGGGTTTTGTAAGATGGAATCTTGGCCATCCATGGTCTTGGTCGACATCTAGGGCCCAAAAAGTCAAAGAATGAGTTGTCATCCAATGATGACTCTTGCTTTATGGCCTCCGGTCCGATAAAGCTACCGATCAGGTGTCCGTTTCGCGATTTTTGAAACTCAAAAATCCGGGTATGTAACTTTGAAGATCTTTTCATCCTCTCTCATATTATCTATTTTGATCCTCTTTTGATCATATCCAGGTATTCTCCGGTGCGTCGAAAGATATTCGGACAAACGTCCGCGTCCGATTTGAAATCACTTCCGATAGAACCAACTTACGGACAATAATTATTTGATCGTAAAACGTCCGTTGTTGTCTAACTTAATCTGTGTTTGAAAATACGCAATTGTTTCTATAGGTTCTCACTTTGCCTATCGACTCTACTCTATCGATCGCTTTTTAAATGTCTTATTTGAATTAGGGTTTTTCGGTTGCGGAAACAACGTCGATAAATTCTTTCTTCGTGTAAAAATTCACTTGTTCTTAATTTGATCAGTCACGAAAAGACTTTTACCTCTGGTTTTACCTGTAGAATTTATTTCAACTTTTCCCTCGATGCCTGCCTATAAGTGACTCACCGCATTATATTATTATTTTATTCTAATTATCATTTTAATTATTTAAACAATTCTTTTTAATTAAAAATACCAATAATTTCGGCCCTTAATTTTAAAATTCAGATTTATTTATTTTTCTATAATTTTTTCCATTTTTTTAAAAATATAATATTTTTTACCAAAAATTCCCGTTTTACCCCACTGCGCCCGTTAGGGCTTAATCAGACCTAATTTCTTCGTTTAGTGATCTTTTTAGGATCAGGTTTCTTCATATATTTATCTTTACTAATTTACAGTATATTGTTATCTTACAAACTTTTATCTTGATATTGTCATTTTATATCCTATGTAAAATATTAAAAATGTTTTCCCATCAAGTTACTTTATGGTTACGAAATGCTTTTTAAACTTTTCTTCATGTTATTTCCTCTGAAATAATTTATTAAATTCTCATAATTAGGGATAACACTTCCATATTTTTCTCATAATTTTTCATGATCTTTCGTATTTATCATAATATTTTTAGACTATTTTTATCACCATTATATCATTTTTAGTCATTACGATTTCATCGTGATTTTCCCTGGAACTTTTTTGACAATTTACTCTATAATTATAACAATTTTCTATAACAGTTTTATGTCATGAATTTACTTTATTAAAATATTCATTAATTTTCCTTTATCTCGAATTCAGTTGCTAAAATCCGTTCGCGTATACCCTCGTGGTCGAGACCTCAGCTCTGCGATTGTCGCTGCTTCTTCTCACAAAAAGAAAAAGGTGAACTATTGGCCTCTATAATTTTTGGAATGGGGAAATCGTTTCGTTGTAGATCCCGTCTATGTGAATTTTGGTTTATTTTTCCCCTTTCCTTTTCCCGCAAAACCCTAAATTCATATATCACTCCGAAGAAATTTTGAAACATAACCCCAAAACCCTAAATTTTTGAAGCTGACCTCAGCTCTGCGATTGTTGATTTTTTTTTCCTCAAAATTCTGGAAAATTTTGAAGCTTTGTGTAGTTTTCTGCAATGGTGGAAATTTGAGCTTCAACACTGTGTTCTTGTCGCAGAAGAGAGAAGAGTTTCAACTTCTGCGATTCCACTGTTCGATCTTTTGTTTGTTTCATCTTTTCAGAGAAAAAGGTTTTGAGTTGTTGAAGTTTTCCGTGAGCTTGCAATTTCTCTTTTTGAGCTCAAACGTCATTGTTGTACTATTGCTGGTTTCTTTTCTTATACAAACTATTTCATTTGATTATTTCATTGCTGGGACGAACGCAATAAAATTTTATATTTTTTTACATATGAATTGTTGGCATTTTAGTTAAAATTTCTTATTTAAACAGTTGATGAAATTTGTAAACAAAAAAAATAAAGAAATAGATTTGTATTGTATTAGAAGGTAATTCTAATTTTTGGAATAAAATAACATGTGTTAACAAACCTAAATCTGATTCCCAAAATGAAAGAAAAAATATGTTAACAAACGTAATTCTGATTTTCGGAGTAAAAATAAAATGAGTTAACAAACGTAATTTTGATTCTCAAAACTCTTTCAAGGCACAGAATCAGAAAAAACTGTTTCATCTCAGAAACAGTGCTGGAGAACAGAATGATTGTCATGCACAAGTGATTTTTAGCTCTTTAATTAGGATAATAAGAAATCAAAAGCTAAATAAATAGAACTAGTAACCAGGAGTCCTGATTTAGCAAATTATATTACTCCTCCTGTCCTTAATGTAAGGTAAAAGTGATTTTTTTTTTGAAAGATTAAGGAAGCTAAATAAATTACTTTAAAATATTGATATTGCTCTTTTTTATACTAAATTAACTTGTCTGATTTATGAACTGATTTATAATAAAATGATGCATGACATATGCTATGATTAACTAACTCATTTAACTTCCTTAATCTCTCTAAAAAAAGTCAACTATGTTTTATATTAAGGACCGAGAGGAGTAAGTAAAACCTTAATCAGCCTATATGTCATCCCATTTAGTTTAAAAATTAATGCTCCCTCGGGTTCTAAATATAAGACATAGTTAACTTTTTTTATGAGTTAAGGAATCTAAATAAGTTACTTAATCATATTATATGTTGTATATCCTTAGATTATATATCAGTTTATTAGTCAAACTAATTAGTTTTGAAAAAAAAAAATACTCTAAAGTAATTTAATTAGCTTCCTTAATCTCTCCAAAAAAAATTAACTCTATCTTATACTACATATTTAGGACCGGAAGGAATAGTTCACTTGATTATGTGGATCTTGTTTTACCTTGGATCTATTATAAATTATTTGAATTTTATGCTTTAGTTTAGTTTTAGTTTTTGTTTAAAAAAAAAGGAAAAAATCATTGAATCTTATCCCTGCTTGCAACTTTGCTTCATTATACCCTCATTTATATTCCTCAACTCCTTCAATCATTTAGATTATTATTCCCTCTAGTTCAAAATATAAGCTTTAAATTTGTGAGTATGTGTTTTTATATAAGCGAGTAGCAAGACGTCATCGTCCATACTCTAGAGTCTAGTCAGTCGATAGAGACAGGGAACGGAACTACGGAAGTGCCGGAGATCCAGAAGCTCGAAAGTCCATTGGCCATCGCCACTCACCTCCGTGACTCCGTCGTCCATACTCCATCGGCACGACCCAGAAGCTCGGACGCCCAGAAGCTTGAAGAAACGCGTTCCTCGCTTGACGAAGAGAAACCGAAACAAATTTACTACATCAACAGGTAAGACTAGTCTCAGATTTTGATTTTATTGAATACTCTATTCATTGTGTTTAGGAATAGTTCATGGGACAATTTTTGTTGCTTTTGCATTCATAAATCATGACAGATTTCTGGCCCATCCACCCCCGATCTCAGCCCTCCTATATGAGATTTTGATTTTATTGAATACTTATAATTCGATTTTCCTTTTGTTGAAAAATATGAATCCGATGTGAGTATGTGACTCTGTTCATTCTTTTAGATGTGACTCTGTTCATTTGATTTGCACTAATCTCTTGGTATTAGACTATTTCATTTTTTAGATCGAGTTTGGTTTCACGCTTCACCATGCGGGATTGAGATGTGAATTTTTTGGGGATTAAATTGGTTTTTCCTGAAATATTGTTAATTAGTTATGTGTTCATTGAAATACTTATAATTTGGACACTCCTCTATTTCATGAGTTGCCCAATGTTTTAAGAGAACTAGCCAAACTGTTTAGGGAGGGGAAGTTGATTGGAACAATACTGGATTGCTAAGCAAACACGGACCATGGTCATGGGATAGGTTTGTGTGAGTAGAAAGGTTTTTTTTTTTATTAACAGTGAACCAGAATGGTAGAATGATGAAATAAATGCTCTAAAGATCCTTATAACCTCGCTAACATGACCATTGCATCAGTGGCCCAAATGAAAACATGGATGCCTCATGCCACACAATCCTCCTTTGACTTTGATGTGGACATAACAAAACCCCTTTGACATGTCCTAAGCTATTATATTTTTAAAGTTTGAGTATTGCAAATAAGGAAAATTAAATTATCCATTCACGGACAACGATAAAGGATGAGGTTTGTAGAATTATGTTGTGTTTGAAATGTTTGAAAGCTTTTGTAAAGTAAGCAAGCTTTTAAAAGATAGAGAGCATACAGAGAAAGGGGGCAATTTACATTACATGACAGTTTCTGCACTTTTGTAAATTATCCTCCTCTATGATTTTTTTTTTTGTTTTTAATTTTACATCATGATGTGTTACGTTTCATTATATTCTTTGGCTATTTACATTACATGACAGTTTCTGCACTTTTCATGCTGCTTCATTAGCAGATGGCTGCCCTTTGATCGTTGAAAATTTTGATTCCTGATTAGCGAGGGTAGACCATCTTATGTTTTTCTTCTGTTTACCATGGTTGTTATTTCATTTGATGTTATATGCTTCAACTTTATCTTGAAGTGAAACTAATTTCTCAAGTTGCTTAATATTTTGTCACGCTTTGGAAATTGCTTATGCTAAAGTTGTTGCTTTATGTTTCATTTATCATACTTTTACTAACTTGGCTGCATTAAGTAAGCTTGCCTTTTCGTGCTTCAAGCCAAACATTATTTATGCAAATTCATTTTAGTTAATTGTGTTTATGATCGGTTTTAACATCATTAATATTATTTATTGATTCATTTTTGTTATTTTCCATTTTTTAGGATGGAAAAGTATGTAGGTTCTTTTTTTTTACAAAGTCAAGTGGTAGTGGTACTAAACGTTCTCGATCCGAATCTTCATCTATTGATTTAATTCAAGATAAACAAAATAAGTGTGCTACTCCCTCAAGTCAGAACAAACCAACAATAGAAGGTCCACCGGATTTGTATGTTCTCGATCCGGTAAAAGACTTCCTATTATGACGATTCATGGAAAGAATGCTCAAGAAAGGGAAATGATTGAAGAATTTATCTAACGAATGGTCCTTGTCAACCAAAACTTGACAACTTTCCTCAATCCTTAATTGGGCGTAAAATGCGTAGATTTAATCCTCAATGGTATAATGAGTTTGGCACTTGGTTGGAGTATAGTGAATCAAAAGATGCTATTTTTTTCTTGCATTGTTATCTGTTTAATTGTGAGCATGGTGATGGAAGAGGTGGTCACGATTCATTCGCGAGTGAAGGATTTAGCAATTGGAAGGAGAAACTTCGGCTTCTTTAACATGTTGGGAAAGTTGGAAGCATTCATAACTTGTGCTTCAGTGTTGCCAAAGATTTGATGAATCAAAATCAACATATTGACATTTTTATGTCTGACATTTCTGACAAAGCCAAACAGGATTATCGTATTCGTCTGAATGGTTCTATTCGATGTATTCGATATCTCGATCATACGACAAGGTTTGGCTTTCCGGGGACATGATGAGACAGATGCTTCAATGAATCAGGGAAATTTTGTGGAGCTTGTAAAATTCCTTTGTGAAAGCAATGAGGAAGTAAGTAATGTTTCTTTGAATAATGCCCCAGAGAATCTCAAAATGATAGCTCCCTCAATTCAGAAAGATATTACATATGTTGCTGCTAGTTTAGTTACTAGAGCTATTATTTCATATATTGGGGATAGTTTCTTCTCTATACTAGTTGATGAAGCTCGTGATATATCAATTAAAGAATAGATGGCCATTGTTTTGAGATATGTGAACTGCAACGGTGACATTATTGAGCGTTTTCTTGGTCTTGTTCATGTTTCAGATACTACAGCTAATTCACTTAAAGAATCGATTGAGTTAATTTTTGCAAAATGGCTTGAGCTTGACAAAGATTTGTGGTCAAGGTTATGATGGCGCAAGCAATATAAGTGGTCAATTTAGTGGTCTGAAAAGCTTGATTTTAGATGAAAATAATTCTGCTTACTATGTTCATTGCTTTGCACATCAACTTTAGTTAGCTCTAGTAGCTTGTGCAAAAAAGGTTTACGCATTGCTGACTTCTTTAATTTTATACCGTTGGTGCTTCTTGCAAAAGAGCAGATATTTTTAGAGAAAAGCAATTGGAAGAATTAATCAAAGGTATTGCAAGCGATGATGTTCAATCGGGAGAGGTTTGAATCAAGAAATGAGTTTGTCACGACCGGTGTAATACCGGATTTTTAGCAAATCCGGAATTCTTGAGATAAGAGAAATTAATGAATATTTTGATGAAGCAAATTCATGAGTTTAAAACTATTATAGAAAATTGTTATAATTGTTGAGTAAATTGTCGAAAAAGTTACGTAAAAATCAGATGAAACGAGAATGACTAAAAATGCAATAATGGTGATAAAAACAGGTCTAAAAACATTATGATAAATGTTGAAAGATCATGAAAGATTATGATAAAATTATGGGAGTATTATCTTTAATTATAAGAATTTAATAAATTATTTGGAGGAAATAACATGAAGAAATGTTTAAAAAGCATTCCGAACCATAAAGTAACTTTATGGTGTAAACATTTTTAATATTTTACATAGGATATAAAATGACAATGTCAAGATAAAGTTTGTAAGATAATAATATACTGTAAATTATAAAATTATCAACCATTGGTAAGAGAATGATTAGATAATTACTAGCTAATTGATTGATAAAGCGAGAGAAATATAGAAAGTTAAATTTATGGTAAAATCCTTAATTAAGAGATTAAGGCTGGTAATTAGCATAAAATATACTTACCGATTATGATAAAAATATTAAGAAAAATTAGTAAAGATAAGTGTATCAAGAAAACTAATCCTAAAAAAATCACTAAGCGAAGAATTTAGGCGATTAAGCCTTAACAAAAAAGGGGGTAAACAGAATTTTTGGTAAAAATATTATATTTTTAAAAAATGGAAAAAATTATGAAAAAATAATAAAACTGAATTTTAAAATGAAGGGGCGAAATTATTGGTATTTTTAATTAAAAATAATTTTTTAAATAATTAAAATGATAATTAGAATAAAATAATAATATAATGCGGTGAGTCGGCTTATAGGCAGGCCGAGGAAAAGTCAGAAATAAATTCTACAGGAAAACCAGAGGTAAAAGTCTTTTCAGACTGATCAAATTAAGAACAAGTAAATTTTTACACGAAGAAAGAATTTACCAGACGTTAATTCCGCAACCGAAAACCCTAATTCCTAATAAGACGGAAAACTGATCAGATAGAGTAGATTCAGATAGGCAAAGTGAGAACCTATAGAAACAATTGCGTGTTTTCAAACACGGGATTAAGTTAGGCAACAACTGGACGTTTTACGATTACGAATTGTTGTCGTAAGTTGGTTCTATCGGAAGTTTACGATTTAATAGGACGCGTTTGTCTCGAATATCTTCCGACGCATAGGAGAATACGATATGATCAAGAAGAGGATCAAAATAGATAATATGAAAGAGGATGAAAAGATCTTCAAAGTTACACGCTCGGATTTTTGAGTTTTCGCGAAATCGCAAACGGATACACCGATCGTAACTTCATCGCCGGAGGCCATAAAGCAAGAGCCATCATTGGATGACAACTCATCCTTTGAATTTTGGGGCCCCTTGATGTCGGCCTTGACCATGGATGGCCAAGAATGGTTTGTCCTCAAAAATGCGATCCAACGGCCGTGCGGAATCCGATCGAAGACTTTTGTGTTAATTCCCACCTTGTCCCTCCCTTCTTCTATAAATAAGCAAGCACCTCTCCTCTCATTCTTCACACCAAAATTCGAAACCTAGAGAGAGGTTCTAGAGAGAAGCTCTGGAAAATTCTCGCCTTGCCCCGAGTAAGTTCTTCCGTCCTTAGCTTTTAGTTTCCGTAGTTCTTTCGGTAGTTATAGTAGAACTTGTTGTTTTGATCTAGGAAGTTTCAGAATATATTCCTATACTTTTTTTTAAGCCTTATTGCATTGAAAGATGCGACGAGGTAAAAACCTAGTGGGGATAATTTTGAAATGGAATAAGGTCAAAGTAACGGGACCAAGCTTATTATACTTGTGTTGTCGCAAAGGATTGAAATTTCCTTGAGATGAATTCCTAAGTCTTGGAGTTGTCATTTGAGCTATAGCACTTGAGCATAACAACCTGAAGCAACTACATACTCAACTTTAGTGGATGACAAAGAGACAATGTTTTGCTTTTTACTGAACCACGACACAAGAGATCCACCGAGGAACTCAAATTGTTCACTTGTGCTATTTTTTCTGTTTTGTAACCAGTATGATTTGAGTTTGAGTAGGCAATGAGATATTCATTTCATCCTTTAGGAAACCAAATTCCAAGTTCTTTCATGTTTGCAAGATAACTGAATATCCTTTTAACTGTCTTAGCATGAGATTCTTTTGGAGCGGAGTGATATCTTGCACACATTCCCACACTGAATTATATATCTGGTCTACTTGCTATCAGATATAGTAATGAGCTAATCATCCCTTGATATTTGGTTATGTTGAAATCTTTCCCTTTAACGTCAACATCAAGAATAGTTGTTGAGCTCATTGGAGTGTTACCTCCATTACATTGATCCATGCCATATTTCTTGAGAAGATCTCAGAGATATTTGGTTTGGGAAATAAATATTTCATTCTTGTGTTGTTTTATTTGTAGATCGAGAAAGTAATTTAGTTCTCTCATCATTGATATTTCAAATTCTCCCTGCATAGTCTTAGAAAACTTTTCATGGAAGGAAGCATTAGTAGCACAGAATATAATATCATCACATAAATTTGCACAATTAGTAAATCATTTTTCTTATTATGTTTGATGAAGAGAGTTGTGTCGACCTTTCCTCTAACAAAGCCTTGATCAAGAAGAAATTCTCTCAATCTTTCATACCAAGCTTTAGCAGCTTGTTTAAGACCATAGAAAGCATTTTTGAGATGATAAACATGATCAAGATGAGAAATGTCTTTAAAATCGGGAGGTTGTTCAACATAAACTTCTTCCTCAATAAAACCATTTAGGAAAGCAATTTTGACTTCTATTTGATAGAGTTTGATTCCTTTGATACACGCAAAGGCTAACAGTACTTGTATAGATTTTGATCTAGCCATTGGAGCATACATTTCCTCATAATCGATATCTTTTTCTTGATTATAGCCTTTGGCAACCAATCTTTCCTTGTTTCTAACAATGATTGCGGATTCATCTTGTTTGTTCTTGAATACCCATTTGGCGCTAATGACCAGATGGTCCTAAACCCTGGATAATAAGTCCTAAACTTGATTTCTTTCAAATTGATTTAGTTCTTTTTACATTGCTCCCACTCATTGTCTAAAAGGGCTTTGTCAATGTTGGAGGGTTCAATCTTAGAAATGAAGGCAGAGAATCTAACTCATTAAGGATTTTATTCCTTGTTTTTACTCCCTCATTGATGTCTCCTATAACTTGATCTATTGGATGACTCTTATTATAACTTCAGGCTCTAGGTTGCCCATGATCATCTGGATCAAGATCATTCTTAGATTCAATTTCTAATGGAGAAGGGGATTTTGAGATGATTTGAGATTCCTTAGGATGAATCAATTCAAGTTCATCATCTAAAGGTTTGGAAGAAGGGTAAAACTCAGAGAACACAACATGAACAGACTTTTCAACAACACAATTACGTTTGTTATATACTTTATAAGCTTTACTTCTATTTGAGTAGTCAAGAAATATACCTTTATCTGAATTAGGATCAAATTTTTCCAAGTTATCCTTATCATTTTTGTGGATGAAGTATTTGCATCCAAATATGTGTAAATGAGATATATTAGGCTTCCTTCCTTTGCACAACTCATAAGGAGTTTTGTCAAGTTTCTTACCAATATAGGCTCTATTAGAGATGTAGCATGTAGTACTCATAGCATCAGCCCAAAATACTTGTGATATGTTTTTCTCATTAAGCATAGCCTTAGCCATCTCAGTAAGGACTCTATTCTTTCTCTCCACTACTCCATTTTGTTGAGGGGTCCTTGGTGCTGAGAAGTTGTGACTGATTCCATTGGATCGCAGTCTTCCCCTGTCCTTATTCCTGAAATGCACATACCTTTCTCATTTTTTATTTTCTCGGCAAATACAACAAATTGTTCAAATGTTTCATCTTTTGATGAAAGAAAGATAGTCCAAGAAAATATGTAGAAGTCATCAACTATGATCAAGGTATATAAATTGCCACCAAGGCTTTTATCACTTGCTGATCTAACTAAATCCATATAGAGAAGTTGGAGTAGTTGATCAGTCGTGATTTCATTCTTTGATTTAAAAGAGGATTTAGTATGTTTACCCTTTTGACAAGCATCACAAATCAAATCATTTTTAAAAGTAAGTTTGAGTAAACCAAGAACTAATTCTTTCTTAAGCAACTTGTCCAGTTGGTGCATATTGATATGATCTAAATGTTGCTGCCATAACCAACTTTCATCCATGTTGCTAACAAAGCATTTTTCAGAATTACTACAAGGAATATTCATGATATAGCAATTACCTTTTATTGATGCCTTGAAGAGAATGTTTAGTTGCTCTTTATTTATTTGGAGGTCCTTTTTGTTGACAATGAGACACTCATCTGAATCAAAGATGATCTAGTTGTTTTTGTTTGCACTTTGGCTGACACTGAGGAGATTGTGACAAAGACCCTCTACATAATACACATCTTTGATGTGGGGTCCATCATTTTCTCCAATTTCACCAACTCTGGCTATCTTTCTAGACTAGTTTCCTTCAAATATCACTTTGCTGCCACCTTTTGGTCTCATTGCAATAAATTTGGATTGGTATCGCATCATGTGTCTAAAGCATTGATCAGTCATATTTATGCCATGTTTTACCTGTGCGTTTTGATTGTTTCGGATGGTGAATCTGAGCTTAATTGTGTGTTATGTGATGGAATATTTAAGAATTCATGCACATAGGAAAATAGAGGATAGATCCTACAAAATGTTGCATCCACATCATTATCCTGCTCATGTGCATAAGAAAAGGACAACTTTATGGTTTACCGTGAAAGCGTATAACGAAGCAGATACAATACTATAACATATGGCATGCTCACATCTGCGCCAACAATACAATGCGACCATTATGCTGAAGCATCGTAAGTGATGCGAAGTTATGTGCTACGTTTCTCTAACCTTTCCTCTAGAGTTTTCAGGAAATTAATACAGGTTATCTAGACGGACGTTTAGACGGCGGTTGAATTGACTGAAGATGAATCAAGAAGATGAGGAGAATCGAGAGAAAGATTTGAAGAATCCCACAGTATTAAAAGAAGGATCAATCAACTGAATTTAGGGGTTTGAACCTAACAGATTTGGAAGGCCCAGCTCACTAGGCGTACGGCGCAAGAAGACCAAACTATAAGAGGAAAGCGCAGCTAAACTTGGAGAGTCATCGATGTCGTGAGAGTCAGTGTAATTCCAATCCGACTGGACTCATACCAAAGGAATGAGAGAATACCGATTGAGAGAACTGCAGACAAGACCCAAATCTTCCCTGAAGCAACACGGATTGTAGAAGACGTAGAGACGTTGCGTGGCAGGATGCCTCTAACGCCATCAACCTTTCCGACGAGCTTCTCTATTTTCGTCTTTTATTTTATTTTTGTAAATCTTTCCATGGGTTGTTCTATGTTACTCTGTTTTGTGTTTCCCTCATCAATTATGAACTAAACTTCCATTGGCTGAGTAAGGATGAATTTCTAAGTTGTAGAATAAACCCAGTTTGCTAAGTTCTTAATTTAATATATTCAATTTTTTTAACAGTAAATTAATCTATAGTTGGTTAGCAGATGCTAAGGGCTAGATCAGTGGCCTTGGATTACCAGACGAGAGTTAAGGTTAGACCTCTATTAGACAATGTTTGCTGGGCGAGCCCATGCGCTTGACCTAAATTATAGGCTACAAGAATGGGTCTACCGCTTATAACCAGAACACTTAGGTTAAAACTGACAGTCTAAACTGGAAAATCGCCATAGGAAAATGGGAGAAGTAGAGCAAGGACTATATTTACGGAATGCAAATGCTTCTGTATAGGATATGATCCTTTAGGTACCCACTTATAAGCACCTATTGGTCTATCATTTCTTTCCTTCTTATGAAAGCATGAAGATGTACTATGCCCCTTTCGGTTGTAATAGTTACAATGAGCAAATGGATTAGAAGAGTAAATTGATTTTTGAAAGTAGTTCAAATATGATGTTTCCTATCTAGTTCAGGACTATAACCTATTCCTGACTTATCGTTTGTAAACCTTTGAGTTTTCAAAATGATGTTAAGCATCTCACTTTCTCTGGTGAATTTTTCAAGAGTTTTGTTGAGATAAGAATTTCTTTTCTCCAAATTAGGACATTTTCACAAACCAGAGGAATGTCTTAAACCTGTTGCTCAAGAGACTTGATTCTTTTCTTTGAAATTATGAGTTCTTTCACAATCTTTCTAAACTCAAAATGTAACTCATTATACTCAAACAGAAGTTCATCATAAGTTGGTTCAGAATCATATACCTCTTCTCTTTCATGTTCTTCTTTAGCTACAAGACATATATTGGCAATTTCTTCATCCTCGATTTCCTCATCGGAAGAACTATCTCCTCAAATGGCAGATACATATGCCTTCTTCTTGAAGTTGTTGTACCTTTTATTTTTCTTATCCTTGCCCTTCAGTTGTGGACATTCAAATTTGATATGACCAGGTTTCTCACATTCATAGCATGTGATCTAATCCTTATCTTTGAATTCACGTATGCTACTTTGGCCTCCATTCTGAAATCTTCGGAAGCCTGGGTCCTTTTTGTAGAATCTTTTGAATCTTTGAACAAACATGCCGAGCTCATCATTTTCTTCATCTTCATCTTCCTCTTTTGGCTCTTTGTCTTTTACGGCATTGAAGGCAACACCTTTGCTTTTATTGTTGATCTCATCTAGATCCTTTTTGAACTTTAGTTTTCCTTCATATTTGGATAGACTTATGAATAGAGCAGCTACAAATCTCATTGATTCTCCTCGAGCTTCTTTGATGACTGTGACTTTAGCCTCCCATTCCTTGTGAGGACGTTCAAAATTTTCCTCACCTGAGAATTCTGATCATACATTTTACCCAAAGCTGATAACTGATTAATCAGATAAGTGAACCGTAGTTCAAATTCCGCTATAGATTCTCCAGACTTCATACGGTGTAGATCATATTCAGTCATTAAAGTATTGATCCTATTCTCCTTTATACTAGTGGTGCCTTCGTGAGCTATCTCCAGATCCTTTCACATTTCTTTAGCGGTTGTCAGATTTCATATACGGAAGTATTCGTTCTGGCTTAAAGCACTCTGAAACGTTAGAATGGCCTTACTGTTTAGTGTTATTAACCTTCTGTCATTTTCATCGTATTCTAATTTGAGCTTTGCTACTCGAACTCCATCTTCTAGCTTTGTTGGGAAATAGTCTCCTCGTTCAATCACTTGCTGTATGTTGGCTCTCGGAGTTTTGATGATAACAAGACTTCATTATTTAAATCTTTTGTTAAAAGGGATTTGTGTTTTTGAATCAGTAAATGATAAGTTAAGTAAGGTGTTCTTGGTTATTCAAGTAATTGTCTGTATAAATTGACACCTTTCGAAAGTCATTGAAAAAACTATCCGGTATTACTTTCGGACGTTACTCAAGTAATGAGCACTCCTTTTGCAAGTAATTTAATTACTTTCTATGGTTACTTGAGTAAGGTTCTTTAGTTTCGCAAGTAATTATTTTATTCAACATTACTTTCTGGAGTTCCTCGAGTAATACCTTTTCATTTGCAAGTAATATGGACCTAATCGTGTTTTACTCAAAATTACTTTCGAAATTACTCGAGTAATGAAGTTTTTCTCCAAGTAATTTTATTACTTTCAAGTGTTACTTGAGTAAGACTTAATAGCTCAGCAAGTAATCTCAAGTCAATCGCTTTCTCCTGAAATTATTCGACATTACTTGCGTGGTTACTCAAGTAAGCTTTTTCTTCTTTGCAAGTAATTGCATTACTTTACGACATTACTTTAGTAAGGTCGCAAGTAATCCGATAACGTTGTTCTTTGTTCAAAGCCTCTCAATATTACTTTCGAAATTACTTGAGTAATGTTTTTCAAACTTCGCAAGTAATATTGTTCTTCTTTGCAGAGTCTTATTATCTTTGATATTACTTTCGAAATTACTTGAGTAAGCTTCGCAAGTAATTTCATAAAGATGATTCTAACGCCTTTGTTTCTTGAACAACTTGATTTTACTCAAAGTAATATTTCTCCAAAGTATTTTATATCTTGAAAATATAAGATATTATTCAAGTAATCTTTTAAGCTACGGAGTAAGTTCTTGCAAATTCCGAAACCATCGGTATGTGCTTAAACTCGCTCTAATCATTATGGGTAATCTTTTAACTACTCTTAATCACTCTCAAACTTATTTATATCATATCTAAACATCTTTTTGAGTGGATTTCAGTTGATTAACCTTTGTTTAATGTGAGATTAGCCAAAAGCATTTCAACATGTCAAAAGTATTTATTGCGCTGAAAAAGCAGAACACGCAAACGAAATTAAAGCGTGTAGCGATCGAAGATATTCAGTTTGTTATTACGTACAAGTAGGCGAAGGCATTTAATGAAGCAACGGTCGAAGTCTCTCAATAGCTATCACATTTAATTCCGCCAACTACCCAACTACCGAAGCTTTGTGCAATTAATTCGACTCAAACGGTCATCAAGCTTCAACTTGTATAAATAGGCGAAGGGTTGAATTCATCAGTACGAACAACACAAACACAGAGAGAGTATTCAAAGCGTTCAAATTCTATTCTGTTTATATCTTCGGATATCATTGAGCTTCAGTGTTTATTATTCATCTACTCTGTGAGAGAGATTTATCATTTGTTTTTATATTTGTTCAAATCTCAAGATAGAGGTATCTTGAGTGTGGGTGTACGATTACAACTTGTAAGGGGGAGTGAGTCCTAGGGAGAAAGGATCATCCTGAGTTACAGAGTGTGTAATTGTATTTGTGAGTTAGTGAAAATCCCAGAGTGTCTGGGGATTGGACGTAGGTCAAGGAGTTGGACCGAACCAGTATAAGTCCTCTGTGTCATTTCTCTTTACTTCTTTTACTGCTTTCATCATTTATCCGGCGAAAGAATTTTTGAGATCACCTATTCACCCCCCTCTAGGTGATATTCCACCTTCACTGTAGACCATACTCAGTAACAAACATGAAGACTCTGAACTTTGCTTTCCAGAATGAGTAGTGTTCACCATTAAAGTCTGGTGGTCTGTTGATAGATGCACCGTCGGGCAATATTCCTTCTATGGATCCTTCTCGGGATGTTAATCTTGTAAAGAGAAGACCTAGCTCTAATATCAAATGTTAGTTACAGCGAATCACCCAAGAAGGGGTTAATTAAAAAAATTAAAACAGTCTTAACCAATAATTAAATCAGGAAGGAAAAGTTAGAGAGATATCACCAAAGTGTGCACATAGGTTTATACTAGTTCATCCTTAACCTCGTGACTTACGTCTAGTCCCTAGAGCTTCCCTGAGATTTCCACTATATTTCAATAACGATTACAATAAGCACAAAGTAATTTCACCATATTCACTCCCCCTTACAACTATAATCAAACAACCACACTTAAAATCCTACTACCTTGAGATTTTACAACAATCAATTGAATAAAGATAACTCTCTTATATAGTAGATATATGATCACTAAAGAATTGAATATCAAAAGATATCAAAAAGTATTAATGATGAGCAATAAATGATATCATCGTTGGTTGTTAGCTCGAATTGAATGCTCTTCATATTTATAGTTGAACTTCATTAATGACTGTTGGTCAAGCTTCAAACTATCCGTTAAGAGATTTCAAACATTCTGTTAGACCCAAAAGCTTTCCGTTAGACACATGCCGGAGTCAATGGAAGATAATTTGATGAAATGTCGTTTTCGTATCGTCGTTGATAATCTTCGCACAACATGCCTTTAGTCTCTGTATTTGACTAAGGTAGAATTGCTTTCGCTTTCGTAGGAATGGGTCTCTGAACATATGAGCATTTGACCTGCTCTGACTCAGTTTCAGTGTCCATGCTTTGTTTTTGCAACTACATTAAATGCTTCTGACACAAATCTTGTTTTTTAAAGATTTTCACGTAATCCTTCATTTGATAATCTGAAACTCACTAATAAACATGATTAAAAGCATTGAGAATAACTGTGAGTAATATTCAGAGGTTACTAGTTGATAATCAAGAATTTTGAATGTTACGAAGACGATGATGTGTTACAGAAGCAGCTATGACTCGAGTTGTAATCATCTTAACTCGAGTTTAGGTTTTCATGACTCAAGTTTTGATGACTTTGTTCTTAGAACAAAGATTGTCACAAAAAGGAGTTATGTTGGCAAATAATATTTCAACAATGGATACTCGAGTTTTGGATTTCAAACTCTAATGTGGAACTCGAGTGTTAATAATTATAACTCGATTTTTGGCTTTTTGAAAATTTGGTAGAAAAGTGCTTAATTATGAGATAACATTAAGTGAAAACATCAAAGCTACCAGCACTCGAGTTTAATTTTAACAAAATCGAGTTGTAAACTCAAGTTTCATAAAATGAAACTTCAAGTGTGCCAAAGTGCTTCCTTAAATACTTAAGATTAGAGAGGGGTTGAAGTAATACCTAAATACTCAAGTTTTATTAATGGAACTTGAGTGTTTCCTTGGAACTCGAGTTTTATCATCAAAACTCGAGTGTTACCTTTGTTTGATCCAGGATGAGTAGGAGTAATAATGACCTGCAAGCGTTGGAGCACTTTTGACACTTTTGATTTTAAAACTAACTTTCTGATTTAACTTGGTTTCAATAACTGTCTTTAACTCGAGTTTGATTAATATAACCTCGAGTTGCTTGAATCATTAAGTCAACATTCTTGGCAAGTGGTTGTTATCATCGAAACTTAAAACTAAGAACTAACAGTATGAATAATTGAGGCTTATGGATAGGATTTTACACTCCATATGCCAACTTGATATCTTCTTTCTTTACTTGACTAACCTATGAGATATTTTACATTCAATATAGTAATTAGTCAATGTAAGAGATAAATGCATTTTGCAAACATTTTGCTCTTAATATGTGGCATCTATATTTGATATCATTAAAACTAATCATATCTAGCTAACAATTACTCCCTTGAGCTTGAATCTACACAATAAGTTCTTACGTTAAATTTGTGAAATTTGCTAGGATCATAGCCTTAATTTTTATTTTTTTTGTCTATAGTTTGACTTTCAAATTTTCCATTTTCCACATTGAGCCATTTTCAGGAGTTTCCTCTAAAACGAAGAAAGCATGTGCACTCTGGTAGTCGTGGAGGTGAGGAAGACATAATGGTAAGAAATTCAATTACAAAACTGCCCCCACCACTATTCACTTGGTGCTGGATTTTATAGTGAAATTTGCAAGAAGACTAGGCTCTTTCCTGGATTTTAGCAAAATTGAATATAGGTCTAGGCTAGATTCCTTTTTAACTATATGAGGCATTTTTGTCTTTTAAAACCATTAAAAAAAATAATCATCCCTTTTCGGCTTGATTATGAATTTATTAAAAATGTAGGCCTAGATTTTTATTTTGGTATTTAAACTGGACTTAATTGAGATTTTTCAAATTTAATTTTTAATTTTTTAATTTATTCTCTCGATATTTCTTCGTAAAAATAATCATATTAAATTTAAATTTTATCACCGATATGTGAGAGACATTTATTGTTCAAAGAATAAAAAATATAAAAGCTTTGAAGGCATTATATTAAAGTGGACCGGGATTCAAGACATGATGAAGAATTGAATTCGCATGTAAAATACGCAAATAAGAATCTCACTTTGACTTTTTCCAAGTGACCGTGAGGGACCCGCATGCCAGACAGATATCTAATTTAATTGGTGTTGAGCCTCGTAAGAGAGACTTAGCTTGACTTCTAAACCTAAATTGAACTAATTTGGAGGAGACTTGACTTCTACACCTAAAATAATAACTTCATCAATGGTATACCTACTAGTATTAGGATCTGTCTGATATTGAATAGTTAGATACATAAAATGTGAGGTATAATCAATCAATTAGCTTAAGTTATTTTAATAGAAAAAGAAACCTCAACCTCCACATATATCTAAAATTCATTTTTTTATTAGAGCTATTAAAAAAGAAGTAGAAGCATATGTCCCACATTGAAGTTTATCCCAAACTCCTCGTGGTTGATCCAAGTTTATATGCCATCTTCATCTTCTTCGTTAAAATGTATAAGCATATAATTATAGTTATTGTAAATTCTTTTCTTATAAAAAAAAAGAAAGTCGTTGAAGAAGTAAAAGAACAAAAATTATCTAAAGGAACTAAATGATGAAATCCAGAGTTTATAGTTAATTATAAGAACCTTGCTAGTAAAACACTGAAAAGTCAGTATTCTTATAGGTCAATTCTGGGTTTAATTAATTATGCAATGTACGTAGTTTTCTATTTTTTTTGGTCAAAAAAAAAATTATATAAAATAAAATTTTAAAATAAGAAGTATGAGTATAAAGACTTCCCCACAAATACAATGGGTTCAGTCTCCTTTTCTTCCTTCTTTTTAGTGTCAATCTAATCTCATTCAAGTCAATATAAAACTAAAATTGTATTTTTCGTACACAACATCCACACCATAGAAATCAACAAAATAACATAATAAAAGGGATACATCTGAGATACCAGCATAAGCATATATATTCCATTTAATTTCATCTAATTGGGCCTATGAAGAAGACTTTAGGGGATACATTACAAGCAATTCAATTTACAGCTCGCGTATCAAGCTCAAATGCTGGGATGGTTGCATTAGCCGCCTGAACGCTGAGTCTGTGAGGTAGAAATTAAAGAAACCTGGCTCTAATACGATTGGTGCAAAACTGTGGAAAGATTGGGAAGATGGGGGAAGAAGAGAGAAGAAAATAGGATATCACTATCTATTAGCCAAAACATACAACATTTAGGTCATATTCCCTTTATAGTCGTTGGCTGCCTGTAACTTGACAACCCCTCCAACAAAATCTCTCAAATTCAAATGATATGATGAGCGAATAGTTTCGTTTGGGTGGTAAGAAACGCAACATACATAGTGACCCACATATATTCCCATTGATGAGTACTACCCACACATGCACACACATATATACATACGGCACACATACATACACATAAACTCACAGGACGATTCTGTAACTTTTATACTGATCAAGTGAAGGAAAGACAAAGGAAAGATATTCAAATTCAAGAGGCTTCAATATGCATTTAGAACATAAGTCAATGTATTACAGCTCCAAAACTAAAAATATAAACTTGTAGGAGGCAAATTGGGATATAAACATAGGGAAATACACTTCTCATGTTGTAGGAGAAGTGTATCCTCATGTCATAGATACAAAAAAGATGTGGGTCCCACCGTTTCCGTGTTTGATTTATTTATTTTTTATAAAAAAAAACGTGGGTCCCACCATTTTATGTGTGTAGGAATCTTCTTCTTCTCCTGCAACATGAGAAGTGTAAACCCCATAAACATATATATAAATATATAAACCCAAATCCATGTTGTAACCCACATACATATAAAAGCTGAAGACAATAGTAAAGTCTATTCATATGTAAACTTCTCGAAACCCTTCATCCTCCAAAGAGTTGATACAGGTTTGATGCAAGTGAAGCAGCGGAAGCAAACAGTGATAAAGGATGAATTGACTGAGGCTGCGGTGGTGGAACCGGATATGGAGGCGGATGATGGGATGGTGAAACCAGATATTGAGGTGGATAATGATGGGGTGGTGGTGGATATGGAGGCAAATATTGATGATGGGGTATCGGTGATGGATATGTCAGCGGATAATAATAGGGAGGCGGCGGATAATAAGACGGTGGCGGTGGATATGGAGGTGAGTGATGGAGAAATGGATGTGGCCAGTATGACAATGTTGGATCTGTAGAAAAATTATTACAAGAAGAGGGACGTTGCGGGTAGCTTTGTTGTAGCGATCTTGCAAAAGAGGATGGATCGTAATTCTGCATACAAAATCACTTCAAATGGTCAACGCTTATGAGGTTTTAATGCAAGAGATGAATAAGTAATTCGTAGATATTAGTTAAATTAGTTATTTATGAAATAAAAAGTCCCTTCAATCCTACTAACAAGTAATTGGTTGAGGTGGTAAGTTGTTCTTACCTAATAAGGAGGAGAACTTAAGTTTGAGTCTTGAAAAGCTAATTTTTATCGAGAAAAGTGAAACCTTTTTTATTCTAAGTGTAAATAAGAGTAATCATTTAGCAAAAAACAAAAACTCCCTTTGGTTCTTAATTTAAGACCCAAGCGAGTCTTATATTATTAAGGATATATAGGACGAGTTTGTGATAATTTTCTTAAACTACTATTTTTATAATTATTTGCACCAGAAAAACATCTGTTTTGATGAAAAATATTGAATCCTTGCTATTTGCAATCAACATCGAGAAGTTTAAAAAACATTATAAATTTAGGAGAGAAAAGTGAATTAAGTACTTAAAATGCTATATTAAAACAAAAAATTTCACTCATTTGCTCACAAACGACCTTATTCTATGATGAATTGAAAGGATTATGGTTTTAAGCTTCTTCTATGTTTTAAGAAAAGGATAACATTATTATATAATAATTGTATTTGACTCAATAATATACATTTAACATCTGATTTTCGCATAATATAAAATATAATTAAATCCAAGACAAATTTACGAAAAATACAAAAGTAATTTTCCTAATATTATTGCAAAGTTTAATCTAACTAACCTTCGGATGGGCATGTGTGGACCTCAATACAAGTTTTAATTCACCAGTTCTGCGAAAAGAAAATTTTTATCATGTAAAAATAAAAAATAAATACAAAGAAGCTAAATGAAATATTAGATGTGCGTAATATTACCCAATATTTCCTTTTTCTAAGGGAAAAGAGGATTCTTCAGAACCATTTGAAACTACATTATGCAACTGAACCCTGGAAGTTTCAAAATATACAATATAACGAGATTAAAAATTGAACAAAATGGGTATTTATTAAATAACCAAATTATTGGGCTAACATACCGGGAGTAGCTGACTTTCATCTTTAACTTCTTGTTAAAATAAAAAAGGAGAATATAGAAAACTAAATATTATTATATTTCAATATATAAAAAAGCAGAATTACCGGCCACTGCCCATAAAATCATCATAATGGAAACCAGAGTGAATATTCTTCCAAACCACGAATTTAAGGTCACTTTGACCATCAATTGGGAAGTCGAACTTGTTTGGAAAAGTGGTGTCCATTTTTCCATCTGCAGTAGCCAAAGGTAGAAAATTAACCACACAGCAGTTCACATGCCATAAAAACAAAATACTGATAGAAAAATTTCCATATGTCATTTTATAAGAGATGCATAGAAAATTTAAATTCTCCACTTTCGGCATCTACCTCCAACGTTCATGGCCTTCCCCCTCGGCGTCCCTCTTCGATCTGTGACCCCGACACCTTCCCCTCTCATCTTCGTTCTGATAGAAGAAACGAAGAAATCGATAATGAACATAAACGCTCAGATGTGTGGCATCGTTCGGTACTCCTCCTCTTCCACCTTGTGGCATGGCTTCATCATCGACGCGAGATGCACGTGTGGGTGCTACCGGCCTATGGTGGACTTCCACCGCTATGTCGGTGATGGGGTGTTTGGGTTCTTTGTAGCTTCAAGTAATTTTTTAACTCACCAATTATCTGCTGGTTTTTATTCCTTATTATAAGACAATAACTTC
This sequence comes from Acacia melanoxylon, assembly GCA_019022615.1. Taxonomy (NCBI): domain Eukaryota; kingdom Viridiplantae; phylum Streptophyta; class Magnoliopsida; order Fabales; family Fabaceae; genus Acacia; species Acacia melanoxylon. The sequence goes on from JAFJYJ010000002.1 coordinate 4,220,000, forward strand.
TTTTAACTAATTTATTACTATTTTTCTATCATGCCTTCATTTTTAACTAACTCATTTAAATCTGCATCATTAAAGTAGAGGTAAAGTTTGAAACATTTATCAATTTTGGACTAATTTAATGACTTAAGTTCCATTCGTTGGTTTGCGAGAAATGATAGTTGGTGCTTTATACTCACTCTAGTCCTTTTTATAAGCAAATTTTTCCTTGATTGTGTAAAATAAATTGACGGTTAAGATTGGTTAAAAATAATAAATTTATGAAAAATGTTATGTTTTTTTTTTAAATATGCCCATATATATGAAAAGAGCAGCGGAAAGAGAATAAGTAAAAAAATGTTAGAGGGAGTGAGTATAAAATATAAGAGATAATGTTTGATAAAATGATTAAATGAAAGAGAATTATTAGTGGTGAGTATGAGATAGTTAATACAAGCATATGTATTTAGTAGGGGTAAAAAAGAAAAATTTATTTAAATTTTGAGACAATAAAAAAATTGCTTATATTAAGGATAAACTCCTAGAGAGAGAAAGTTGTTTATAAAAAGAATTGGATGGAATAATAAGTACCATAGAGAGTATATGATAGTTAGGTATACCAAACAAACTTTAAACCCTCACTTCAACTTTTACATAGACTCTTCCACCGTACCAAATGGGGCTTTAGTTATTTGTGTTAGAAACTAGGGAAAATTCCATTTAAATTTCAAATGAAATTCCAAATATCATTAAACTTTGTAAAGGACTTAAAGGTGACAAGGACCAAATTGAGATTTGCAAATTCGAGTGAATTTACCATTTTGCCCGAGTTTTTCAATAAATTAAAAAAGATAAATGACCCTCACTAGAGGGCCATTGTGGTTGACCGCTGGACGGCCTGCAACCGCCGGCAGCTTAGGCTCCGGCCATTGGCGGCCTAAGATTTAGCGAGAGATTTTTTTTTTTGGTGGGGTTGAATCTTTAAAAAAAAAAAGATTGAATGAAAGTGAGAAGGTGGGTTTCAAACCCACTCCACCTTTATGGTGGGCCAACTTGGCCACTTGATTCCTTTGATATTATATGCATTAAACTATATATATATATATATATTCTTCTTAACCCTTTTTCCATCAAAAAACACTATTATAAATCATATTACATAACTTGTAAATCTCATTAATACACTTGTTATTCTCATTACAAATTTTGATCATAGTGTTCAGATTTTGTTCAATCTTATGAATCTCATTATATATATATATATATGCATTAAATTAAAATACCATTAATGATAATTAGATTATGCTTGTGACTATAATTGTTCTTTATTGATTGAATATCTATGACCACAATTTGACTAGTGATCATTGCAATTAAAATTTGAAGAGACACTTGTGAAAAACCTGACGAAAACACTGGTAATTACCATTACGGAACTTATAAATATCATTAACGAATTGGTAATTCTCATTACAAAAGTTGTTATAATTGACCCTTATTTGTTGTTTCATAAGAGACACTTGTGAAAAATCTAACGAAAGTACTGGTAATTACCATTACGAAATTCAATTGTAAATACTATTAACGAATTAGTAATTCCCAATACAATAATTGACGCTTATTTATTGTTTCATGAGAGACACTTGTGAAAAACTTGACGAAAGCACATGTAATGACCATTAGGAAACTTGTAAATATCATTAACGAATTGGTAATTACCATTACTAAACTTGTAAATCCCATTAATGATTTTGTTCTTCCGATTATAATTTTTTTTTTCAAAATGCTCAGATTTTGTTCAGTCTTGTGAATCCCATTATATATATATATATCCATATATATATATATATATATATATATATGTATGTGTGTGTGTATATGTATGTATGTATGTATGTAGGTATGTATAATGGGATTAACAAAATTAAACAAAATCTGAGCATTATGATCAAAATTTATAATGAGAATAACAAGTTCAGTAATGAGATTTACAAGTTTAGTGATAGGATTTACAAAAGTGTTTCTTGATGGAAAAAAATATTAAAAAGAATATATATATACATATTTCTTAATGCATATATCAAAGGAACCAAGTGGCCGAAGTAGTTGGGCCACTTGGCCCCCATGAAGGTGGGGTGGGTTCAAACCCCACCTTTTCACTTTCATTCAAATATTTTTTTTTTTAAAAAGATTCAACTCCACCAAAAAAAAACCCCCCTCATCGAATCTCAGGTCGCCGGCGGCCAGAGCCTAGGCTAAAGGCGGTTGCAGGTAGTCCAGCGAGGGTCATTTTTCTTTTTCTGTTTTTAATTTATTTTAAAGCTGAGGGTAAAAGGGTAAATTCACCCAAATTAAAAAATCTCAATTTGGTCTTGTTACGTTTAAATCATTTACAAAATTTAACAGACATTTGAGGGTTTTAGAATTTAATTTAGTATTTAAATGGAATTTTCCCTAGAAACTACCCCTTTTAGAAAGTAGAACCTCAGTTAATGTATGTAATCAATTGGATATGTTGTTTGATAGAAAATAAAATATAATTGGAAGATAAAGTAGATTAAGATTTTATACTTAAAATTAAAGTAAACTCCCTCATAGTTTAGGAAGCCTAGATCCAATGAAAGACTAGAGACCAAATATTGAATTCATGGTTGTGGGACGGTCAAAAAGAGATGCAGATTCGTTTTTCCCATATACTAAGAAAAGGAAATTCTGTTGCGGATTGGTTAGTCAATAATAGTTTTAATTGTAGTAGGGATTTTATTGTTTTTGAAACTCACCTAGCAGGGTTGACAAAATTTTTGCATAGTAATATTGTGGGAGTTGTTTACCCACAACTAAAATCTGATGGATAATAATGAAGTAATGGGCATTGACCCCACTTTTTACCCAAAAATAAAAAGTAAACTCCCTCATTATTGACTCTTTCGTTTAGTAAACAAAGCATGTTATATTACAAAACATGATATCAAAGGGATTATAATAACTACCTAAGAACTCACCTTGACTTGGTATTGTAATAGAGAAGGTATTGGCGCCATATTCAAACGAGACGTACAAGGGATGCCTCCTGGAAACCAAATTCGATTCTGAAAATATGTTGCATCCTACGACTTTATGAGAGAGATACGAAGTATGAGTTTGATTCTAGCTGGGAATATATTTAAAGAAAAAATAGTATCATACATACTAAGTAAGAATGCGTGTGTGTAGAAAGACACACTCACGCACGCATATATGTCTTTTCTTTTGTATTTTAAATGGAAAGAGAGATAGGTTTTAAAAGTTATACCAGTAACCTCAAGGTGGCCATGGATGATCAACGAGGTCATTAAGATATCCGTATATGCACGAAGATGAAGCTGTAATGAGGAATTGAACATGAATTACGAACTAAGAAACCTCTTCTATTTATAGGGAATTCCAGCTTCTACAATCACACAATCCCTCTCCCTCTCTCTCTCTCTCACACACACATGATTAAATCAGTACGATGCAATGACTCTTTTGGTTTCAGTAGACTGACCTAGTCCATTTCAAATTTTCTATGAACGCGTTGGGTCCACAAATGCTGCTTTTTAATTGTGCTCAGAGTTCGTCATCAATAGGCAGGGAATATTTATAGATCTACTCATCTACCTATTAGAAGATTTACTTTTTAGAGTTTAATTAACAATCCAGGAATTTGCACTCAACAATTATAATTTATAACTACAATTATGTGCATCTTTACAAAAATATCCTTATTATAGTAAGAATAATGATATTAATAAAATATTCTCAAATAATGATATATTAAGTTTAAATTTAAATTTTGTCACTGAGATTTGTGATCTATGTGAATTGAAATCGCAAGTACTCCACTTTCATTTACATATTAGTAGAGAGGAAATGGTAGGGCGAAAGTCGCCCGTTTAAGTCCCGCCTTGCAAGGTTTGAGTTTGAAAAATATCTTTAGAAATTTGAAATTGGCCCTATAGGGCCGACCCGTAGGGTTTCGGGCTTAATCGGGCCGGCCCGTTAGGCCTGTTTAAGCGTAACTTTTTTTTTTAAAAAAAAAAATTTAATTACTTAGACTTCCACTTAATGAATGTGTTTATTTGTAATTACTTATATTTTTTTAGTTTAAACTATAAAATTTTTATGTTTATTATTATCCTATATTAGAACATATAATTAGTTATTATAAATTTTAAAGAAGAGATGTTTTCATATTAAATAAACACATACTTTGGTATTACAATATTATATAAGTAATAAATTATAAATATATTTTGTGTAAAATAAGTATAATTATTTTTACCTGTCAGTAAAATCATGCATGAACTGAAGGAATCTACAGACACACACAAAATTATGAGAGGGAAAGACATTTTGTCGTGGGCGTACATAAAACAATTCCTTTGTTTAATATTTTGTGAAAAAAAAAAGGAAAAAACATATTCTTTGTGTTTATTTGTTTTTTATTACAAATTAATGAATGTATTTATTTGTTGAATGATTTATATTGTTTAGATATTAATGTTGATAACATTTATTTGATAGATTAAAACTTTAATGGTTGCAATTTATTAATTATATTTCTTTGAAAAAAAATCAAAGGAAAAATAGTTAAAATTTGGAATAGTGATTTTATTTGCGCCGAAAGTACTTATCGGATAGGGGTTTGAAAAACAGATGTTTCCTTACCCCTGCAGGACCTTGTAAAGCCAGCCCCGATTAGGTCGACCTTCAGGGTCAGACCCTATCAGACCGGACTGACCCTGATTTCCAGTTCTAACCGTAAGGGACACGCTTGGCAGAGGGAAATATTAAATGCATATTGTCTTTGGAGGAGACTCAGAGTCAGAGGAGACTTGACTAAAACAATAAAGCGTCATCAATTGTAGGGTAGGTCAATTATATATTATTTACAATCTATTTCTCCTAACAAAAATACTGATGATTCATCCCAGTCCTTGTGGGTAATCGAAGTTAATATGATATGTTGGATAAAAAATATGATGAAGTTATTTGAGTTGTTTTCATATTTTATTATTATTTATAGCTTATTTTTATTTGTTGTTATTTTGAAATGTAATATTCTAGGATTATTATTATTATTATTATTATTATTATTATTATTTTCCTATAACTAGTTCTAGGTTTTATTTTAGGGTAAATGTGTAAAAATACACATGTGCTTTACCTTCGGGAACGCCTAACACCAAATGTTTTTTTTGAGTGCAAAAGTGCCCACGTGGTTACAATTTTAGAACAAAAGTCATATAAAACGTTAGTGGAGAAAACGTCAGTTAAGTTAGTGTTGATGGAAATGGAATTAAAACGCCAACATACTACAGGGTTTGAGAAATTGAGCCCAATCAAAGAACACAAAGAAGGGAAGTAGTCGCTGATGGGAATGAAGGCGAGAGGGTTCTCGATCAAAGAATGTAAAGTATGGAAGAAGTCATTGATGGGGATGAAGGTGAGAGGGTTCTCGATCAAAGAAGGGAAGAAGTCGTTGATGGGGATGAAGGCGAGAGGGTTTTCCACTATCGATCAAGGTGAAGTTCATCAGTGCAACGTGACATGGAAAGAACGCGAGAAGAAGCAAGTTAGTTGTAGCAGTAAAGGATGACGGGAGTTTATAGCAGGTGTATCTAACAAATCTAAGTTTAAACGACTGATTTTGAAAAACCAGTCGTTGTAACTCAAAAACAAAACAAGAATTTAACGTCCTCTAATTAACGTCTGTTTTTTTAAAAAATAAACGTTAAAACGTAGGTGGTGAAACTGTTGTAATTATCTCCTTACTTTTAATGTCTTCTTTTTTTAAAAAAAAAAAAACGGATGTTAAAAGTGAATATTTAACGTCTATTTTATAAAACGGACATTAAATGTTGTGATATTGTATTTTAGACACTATTTATTTTATTTTGAGACACCATTTAATTTTATTTTGCGAAAAATTAGTGCTACTTACCGTTAGAATAAAAACTTCTAGATTATATGACCACTATGATTTTATCCCATATTTATAGCTATTTCCTAGTATGTAGCCTAGAATATCGATAGTGAAGAGAAAAAATCTAATCGTATTTTCATTTAGTCAATTCCTAATTAAATTTAATAAATTAAAAAAATATCTCTTTTATATATATAAGTATATATATCCACACACCATATTTTCATTTAGTTAGTTCCTAATTAAATTTAATTAATTAAGCAATATATCTCTTATATATATATATGTGTGTGTGTGTGTGTGTGTGAGATTTTATCTCATATTTATAGTTATTTCCTAGTATGTAGCCTAGAATTTCAATAGTTAAGAGAAGAAATCTAATCTTATTTTTCATTTATTAGTTAATTCCTAATTAAATTTAATAAATTAAATAATATATCTCTTTTATATATATTTGAAAAAATATATCTCAATATCATTTAGTTCAGGGTTAAATACCATTTTTGCCACGGAAGTATTGGCTAGGAGACATTCAGCACCCGGAAGTTTTTTGGGTATCATTTTTGCCTCAAAAGTTTATAAAAAGAAGCAAATATGCCCCGGAAGTTTTTTTTAGAAGCAAATTTGCACTGGAAGTTTTTTTAGGAGCAAATTTTTGTAAACTTCTGGGGCAAAAATGATACCAAAAATGATCAATCCAACGGTTAAGATCAACCAATGGGCAAGATTGTTACTTTTGTAAACTTCCGGGGCAAAAATGATACCAAAAAAAACTTTCGGGTGCTCGGTGCTCCAAAACCAAAACTTCCTTGGCAAAATTGGTATTTATCCCTTTAGTTTAAGCCTCCCTCATATCATTTTATTTTATTTTTTGTTTTGAGTTACAATGACTGGGTTTTCAAAACTAGTTGTTTAAACTCAAATTTTTTAGATTTTAAGTTACAACGACGACTAGTTTTGAAAAACCAGTCGTTTAAACTTAGATTTTTCAAATACACCTGCTACAAACTCCGTCATCCTTTACTACTACAATTGGTTTTGAAACTCAAATTGTTCAGATACATTTGCTACAAACTCCCTCATCCTTTACTGCTACAAGTAACTTGCTTCTTATCGCGTCTTCTCGCATTCTCTCTATGTCACGTTGCGCTGATGAACTCCACCTTCATCGATCGTGGAGAACTACCCTCTCGCCTTCATCCCCATCGACTTCTTCCCTTCTTTACGTTCTTTGATCGAGAACCCTCTCGCCTTTATCCCCATCAGCGACTGCTTCCCTTCATTGTGTTCTTTGATCGAGCTCAATTTCTCAAATCCTGTGGTGTGTTGGCGTTTTAATTTCATCTCCATTAACACCAACTTAACTGACGTTTTTTGTGACTTTTGTTCTAAAATTGTAACCACATGGACACTCTTGCACCCAAAAAAAGCATTTGGTGTTGGGCGCTCCTGTGGATAAAACACATGTATATTTTTGCACCTTTACTCTTTATTTTAAGACTAAACTTGAATTATTGAATATCTCTCCCGGCTTTCTTTTCTCTAATGCAGTAATGCCTCTCCTCTCCGGTCTCCTCTCTTCTATCTCTCTTCCTTTCACTTTCTTTGTGTGGTTATTGTTAATTCTAAGAACCTTCTCTGAAAAGTCAGTATTCTTATAGTAGGTCAATTCTAAGCTTAATTAATTATGCAATGTAGTTTCTGGATCCACCAACAAGGGTGTGGATCATATATAAATTAAAGGGTGAAGGTAAAAAAATACACATATATTTTACTCTAAGAAGCGTCCAATACCGAATGATTTTTTTTAAGTGCAAAACTATATATGAACTTTTAAAATTGGGGCAAAAATATCATCACCGTTAGATTGACTTAACTCTGTTATTTTTTCAGTGGGCCCCACAATATTAAAACAAATTAAAATACCTAACTTTTTAAATTTACTTTACTGCGCTCAATGGATATGTCAAAGAACATGGCGGTCTGGGTGGGTTTTCTATCGGTGCAGCCATTAGCATTGAGGGTTGAATTCTCTGGAGTGCAGTCACTTTCTTGAGCTCTTAGAGATGGAGGAAGAGGTAGTGCATGATCACCCAAAAGAAGGAGCAAGCAAGAGTTGTTGCAAACCTGAGCTGTCGACTCGATATATACTGTGTTGGGCGGTAGGTGGAGTTGTGAAGGAGACGAGCCATTTGGGTTCCTCTTCGAAAGCCCTCAATTTTCTTGAATACGTTAGAGCAAATGCACCATCTGAGCAGAGCCATTGTCTGTCCCCCATACTCCATGATCTTATTGAGCTTTTCAGTGAAGAGACCATTTCAGAATATAAGCTTTTGGAAATTTATGAGAGAGTCAAGCAGTGGGGCATCCCACTTACTTCTAGATCGGCTACCCTTCGATTCAGTGCCTTGAGCAGCTAAAATGGTGGGTGAATTGCTTCTACTTTTCAATAATCGTGACCCTTCTGTGAAGAGTACTCATGTTGTTAATACATTGATTAGTACATTGTTTAGATTGGGGCATATTGATAGTGCAGTCCAAGTGCTTGATGAAATGTGGAAACCAAATACTATGTTTCCTCCAAACAAAGTCAATGGTGATATTGTTCTTGGTGAATTATTAAAGAGGGATAGCCCTATAAGAAGCATTGCTGAAGAGGAAATTGGTCAGTTGGTAAGAAAGCTAAGCAGACATGGTGTTTTCCCTGACACCATCAATCTCACAAATCTGATCAACATGCTCTATGGGAAACAAAAGACATAGCTTGCTTGGGATCTTTTACATGATGTAATGCAATTGGGTGGTGCAGTTGAAGCCACTTCTTGCAATGCCCTCTTGACAGGGTTGGGAAAGGAAAGGGATGTCAAGAGGATGAATGGCTGCACCGACAGAAAACCCACCAAAACCGTGTTCTTTGGCATCTCCGTTGAGGGCAATAAAGTAAATTTAAAAAGTTAGGTGTTTTTATTTGTTTTAATAATGTAGGGCCCACTAAAAAAGTAACAGAGTTAAGTCAATTTAACGGTGATGATATTTTTGCCACAATTTTGAAAGTTCATATGTAGTTTTACACCTAAAAAAAACATTTGGTGTTGGACGCTCCTCAAAATAAAATATATGTGTATTTTTGCACCTTTACCTTAAATTAAAATATGGAATTGACTCATCATTCAGTCTACCTATAAAATACTACTACGTCCATGCGTCGTACTGATGATAATTATGAATAGTTGTGTTATAATAAAAAATACTACATATATTATAAATAAAAGTATTTGAAATACAATATAGATCTAATATACAAAAAATTGTAAGAAATCTATTACATAAATTAAGATAACTTAACTTGACTCTTACTCTACGATGTTCCCACATATGTTCCCATTGATGAGTATTGCCCACACATATACATATGCAGTGGTGGATCCAGAAAAATAATGAAAAGGGCGCACCGGTGGTGGAGCTAGAATTTTTTGTTTGTGTCTGCACAATTAATGGGGGGATTTGGGGTTTTGGGGTAACACCCCCAATTTTTTTTTAAAAAAAAAGTTTTAAATGCATTAAAAAGATAAAAGAATATAAACAAGAAAAGAAGAAAATATCAAAAAAATATTCATGAAATCAAGTGAATCGATAATGTAATAAGAGAGATAATTATTTTACAAACCTATTATTTAGAAAACCAAGACTAAGTGCTGTTAGAAATACAGCTACATAAATTACAATGAAGGGTGTGTACTTAATAAGTTCAAGTACATATATTTTAATAACAAAAATATATTACAATAAAAATATATACAATGTTAACCTTCTAGACATTATTTTTTGGAATTCTATCATAATTGTCTTATTATCAATGATATCAAATACATCTTTAACAAATTTTTTTTTTGGAAGAGACAAATTCAAGGGACATCTAGATCCGCCTCTGTACATACGACACACATACATACACATAAACTCATAGGACGATTCTGTAACTTTTATACTGATCAAGTGAAGGAAAGACAAAGGAAAGATATTCAAATTCAAGAGGCTTGAATATGTATTTAGAACATAAGTCAATATATTATAGCTCCAAAACTAAAAATATAAACTTGGAGGAGGCAAATTGGGATATAAACATATATATAAATATATAAACTATGGAGGCGGATGATGGGATGGTGAAACCAGATATTGAGGTGGATAATGATGGGGTGGAGGTGGATATGGAGGCAAATATTGATGATGGCGTATCGGTGATGGATATGTCGGCGGATAATAATAGGGAGGCGGCGGATATGGCATCGAGTGTGAATATTATGTGCGGTATCTTTTTACAACCGGTTAAAAACTGTGTGTAAAAACAAATCAAGGATTACGATACCCATAATGGAAAAAAGGGTTAGGTCACCCATAATGGAACTAAGGTTACTCCGCCCATTTTCAAATAAAGCACGGATACTGAAAATAATACGGTTAAACTCCGCGTTCCTTAAACGGACCCCGGAAGAAATTCAAATTCTTTACTATCAATAGCTAAAGATATACACCAAGGTCATTTACACCTGGTCAAAAATAAAATCGAGGTCATTACACCCGGTTGATACCGAATTCTTTGCTATATCCCTTGAGAAGTTATAATCTCGGGTGCCGGGATTTTGGATGGGCGAGATTATTAAATGCGATGATGATGAGGTATCGATATGTACATAGAGCCGAGATTCCGGGTGTGCATACCGACATGCATGTTATTAAGATGTATGAAACGAGATACAAGCCGATATGTGCATGGATCCAAATCGCAAGGTGTATACCAAGATGTATTTAGATGCGACATGCTCCCGACGTGAACAAATGCAGAGATGATGACAGATGAATGCCGAGACCCAATATCGAGATTATGAGACATTAGAGCTTTTTCTGCGTCACCCAATTCTCATCTGGGGGTGGAGGACGACATCTATCCCGACGGAAATAATTTGAGATCGATGGCTCCAAGAAATGCTCGGGGAAGTCATATTCGATGAGTCCTAAGGACGACATCCCGATTGATGTCCGAGATATAATTATCCGAGGTGTCAAGATTTCAACCAGGATCATTATGCTTTACTAAATGGATTAAGTCGATAATGCGAGAAAGATGAGGAGCCTTGCCGAGGTACTAAGGCGGTGAGACGTAGACTTTGGAGAAAGTGGATGCCGAAGAAGATGATGTGCCGAGATGGGAAATACTCCTGTAGAGTGAGCACGGCAAAGATGTGGAAGAAGCAAAGATCGTTGCGAGATATTTCTTGAGATTTTATTGCACTATATGCAATACCGAGATTTAACTCCTTTGAAAAAGCTAAGTTACCCTTTTTGTTCTTAATAGAATTGTTTATTGATGGCTGTTACTTAGAAGATAAGCGCATCACATGATGACTAAGCTATTTTGGGGTTGCTAGAGTATTTGTCAAGTACAACATTTATGGCAATCTTTCCCCCCTCATATTGATATGTTGCAGAGCCAGTGGTGATGTGGTTTTATTAGTAATGGATTGCTATAAGAGATTTTGACTCGGCCCTATCATCAAATGGAACCCGAGGCGGAGGAATCCACCTCCACAAGAAAAGAAGAAGGATCAGTGGAAAGTTTGATGCTTAAAATTCGGGATGGGTACTCCTTAATCGAACTTCTGGATAAACAAAAAATTATCCAGTTGACTCCTCCTTAATTGGACCCCGGATAAGTGAAGACTATCTAGTTGACTCGGCTCCTTAATTGGACAGGTCGAAGATAAAGGTTGACTCATGACTCCTTGATTGGACCCCGGATAAATTGAAGATGATCTAGTGAAATGGGCGCTTCTTAATTGGACCTTGGATTAATTAAATACCATCACTACGGCTCTTAAGCCTGCGCTTAGCCATATTAACCTCGTGCAAGCGACGGTAAACGTCGGAAACAAGAACACCCGGGGATGGCAAACCACTGATGGGATGGTTAAGGAGATGCTCGACAAAGGAGATTACATACTCCAAACCTTGGGAAGGAAGCCAATCAAAAGGACCCGTAATGCCGACAAACTAAAAATCTACTATGGCTAGATGGCAACACCTTAAACACGTCATGTTTGAGCACGGTTATTTTCTTGATCTTGATTTCAATTTTACATTTATGATAATTCAATTTCCTTGTTTTTGTTAGATCATTGCAGGTGGATTATTTAAATCCCCCGGTGGAAATTCAAAGGGCGTCTTGTCTATAACTAAATAGGTCCACATAAGTCAATATATTATAGCTCCCAAACTAAAAATATAAACTTGGAGGAGGCAAATTGGGATATAAACATATATATAAATATATAAACCCAACTCCATGTTGTAACCCACATACATTTAAAAGCTGAAGACAAAATCAAAGTCTGTTCATATGTAAACTTCTCGAAACCCTTCATTTTCCAAAGAATCGAAACTGGCTTGATCCAATTGAAGCAACGGAAGCAAACAGTGATAAAGGATGAATTGGCTCAGGCTTCGGTGGTGGAAGCGGATATGGAGGCGGATGATGGGATGGTGAAACCAGATATTGAGGTGGATAATGATGGGGTGGAGGTGGATATGGAGGCAAATATTGATGATGGCGTATCGGTGATGGATATGTCGGCGGATAATAATAGGGAGGCGGCGGATAATAAGACGGTGGCGGTGGATATGGAGGTGAGTGATGGAGAAATGGATGTGGCCAGTATGACAATATTGGATCTGCAGAAAAATTATTAGAAGAAGAGGGACCCTGCGGGTAGCTTTGTTGTAGCGATCTTGCCAAAGAGGATGGATCGTAATTCTGCATACAAAATCACTTCAAATGGTCAACGCTTATGAGGTTTTTTTTTTTAATGCAAGAGATGAATAAGTAATTCGTAAATACTAAAAAATTAGTTAAATTAGTTATTTATGCAATAAAAGTCCCTTCAATCCTACTAACAGAGTGGTAGGCTGTCTTATTTAATAAAGATGAGAGCTTAAGTTTGAATCTTGGGAAACTAATTTTTATCGAGAAAAGTGAAACATTTTTTAATCTAAGCCTAAAAAAGAGTAATCATTTAGCAAAAAACAAAAACTCCCTTTGGTTGTTAATTTAAGACCCAAGTGAGTCTTATATTATTAAGGATATATCCTTTGACCAAAAAAAAAAAAAAAAAAAATTAAGGATATATAGGACGAGTTTGTGATAATTTTCTTAAACTACTTTTTTTTTTTTTTTTATAATTATTTGCACCAGAAAAACACCTGTTTTGATGAAAAATATTGACTCCTTGCTATTTGCAATCAACATGGAGAAGTTTAAAAAAATTATAAATTTAGGAGAGAAAAGTGAATTAAGTACTTAAAATGCTATATTAAAAAAAAATTGAAATATTATTATTTCTATACTAGTTGATGTTGACTCATTTGTTTTAAGTTCTCTATCAACCTCACGAACCATCTTATTCCACGATGAATTGTGAGGATTATGGTTTTAAGCTTCTTCTATGTTTTAAGAAAAGGATAACATGATTATATAATAATTGTATTTGACTCAATAATATATATATATATATATATATATATATATATATAACTAAATTGAAGACAATATTATGAAAAATACAAAAGTAATTTTCCTAATATTATTGCAAAGTTTAATCTAACTAACCTTCGGATGGGCATGTGTGGACCTCAATAAAAGTTTTAATTCACCAGTTCTGCGAAAAGAAAATTTTTATCATGTAAAAATAAAAAATAAATACAAAGAAGCTAAATGAAATATTAGATGTGCATAATATTACCCAATATTTCCTTTTTCTAAGGGAAAAGAGGATTCTTCAGAACCATTTGAAACTACATTATGCAACTGAACCCTGGAAGTTTCAAAATATACAATATAACGAGATTAAAAATTGAACAAAATGGGTATTTATTAAATAACAAAATTATTGGGCTAACATACCGGCAGTAGCTGACTTTCATCTTTAACTTCTTGTTAAAATAAAAAGGAGAATATAGAAAACTAAATATTATTATATTTCAATATATAAAAAAGCAGAATTACCGGCCACTGCCCATAAAATCATCATAATGGAAACCAGAGTGAATATTCTTCCTAACCACGAATTCAAGGTCACTTTGACCATCAATTGGGAAGTCGAACTTGTTTGGAAAAGTGGTGTCCATTTTTCCATCTGCAGTAGTCAAAGGTAGAAAATTAACTACACAGCAGTTCACATGCCATAAAAACAAAATACTGATAGAAAATTTCCATATGTCATTTTATAAATAAAAATGAACTTTTTAACATCGGTGTAATGTATTATATATGAGATGCATAGAAAATTTAAATTCTCCCCTTTTGGCATCCACCTCCAACGTTCATGGCCTTCCCCCTCAGCGTCCCTCTTCGATCTGTGACCCCGACACCCTCCCCTCTCATCTTCGTTTAGATAGAAGAAACCAAGAAATCGATAATGAACATAAAAACTCAGATGTGTGGCTTCGTTCGGTGGCATGTGTGGGTGCCACCGGCCTATGGTGGTCTTCCTCCGCTACCTCAGTGATGGGGTGTTTGAGTTTTTTGTAGCTTCAAGTAATTATTATAGGGGTTTAAACTTTTCATGTTGCATGAAAAGAAGAAGATTCTTACACACATATGAAATGGTGGGACCCACATATATATAATGCTAATTTATATATATGTGGGTCCCACCATTTCATGTGTGTGTGACATGAGAATACACTTCTCCTACAACATGAGAAGTGTTTTTTCCATTATTATAACTCACCAACTATCTGCTATTTTTTATACCAACTTCCTTTGAGTAATTTATTACTCCCTCCGGTCCTAATTATATGATACATTTAACTGATTTTGTGGAGATTAATGAAAGAAATTAAATTAGTTAATTTTACTCATTTTCCTAAAATGCCCTTGTATAAATTTAAAATGACATGAATAAAAGAATCAATTGCTCTTGCCAACCTAAAATTTTCCTTCTCACACACTATCTAATTGAAATAATGGTCTTGCTATATATACATATATATGTGTGTGTGTATATGTATATGTATATATATATATATATATATATATGTGTGTGTGTGCGTGCATGTGTGTCTACATATATCTACACATATATATGCGCACACACACACAAAGATATATATGTATATATATAAATGTGTGTGTGTTTATATATGTACATATATATATACATATATATTGACAAACACACACACATATGTGCGTGTCTATATTTACACACATATATACACAAACACACACATATACATATATGTGTATACACACATATATATGTGTGTGTGTGTCATATATATTGTAGACACACACATATATACATATATAGATACACACACACATATATCTAAAAGTTTTATTGATTGGAAGAGTTTACGCACCCACATATATATACTCACCAAAAACTATATATATGTGCGCGCGCACACACATATAAACACACAACACATATATTGACAGACACACAGAGATATACATATATGTAGGCACACACACATGTGTGTGTGTCTATATTTACACACATATATACACAGACACACACATATATACATACATAAATACATATATGTATACACACACACACACATATATATATGCGTGTGTGTGTGTCTATATATATATTTGTGTGTAGACACACACATATATACATATATAGACACACACACACACACACACATATACATATCTAAAAGTTTCACTAATTGAAAGAGTCTACACACTCACATATATATACTCACCAAAAACCAAACACACTTGAGAGAATAAAATAGGGTATTTTAGGAAGAAATTGACAAAAATTAAAATGTTGTTTTATATAATTAGGACCAAAACCAACTCTCAAATGTTGTCTTATAATTAGGACCGGAGGGAGTACTATTTTTTCACTATGTCTTCATTTTTAACTAACTCATTTAAATCCATATCATTAAAGTAAAAGCAAAGTTGGAAATATTTATTAATTTTGGACCAATTTAATGCCTTAAGTTCCATTCGTTGGTCCGCGAGAAATGATAGTTAGTGCCTTATACTCTCTCTAGTCCTTTTTATACGCAACTTTTTTCTTGATTGCATAAAAAAAACTGGAGGTTAATATTAATTTAAAATAATAAATTTGTCAAAAATATTATGTTTTTTTTCTTCAAATATACCCATATTTATGAAAAGAGCAAAGGAGAAAGAATAAAGTAAAAAATGTTAGAGGGAGTGTGTATAAAATATAAGAGAGAATGAGTGATAAAATGATTAAATGAAAAAAATTAGTGGTGAGTGAGATAATTAGTATAAGCGTATGTATTTAGCTAGTAGGGGTAGGGAAAAAAGGTGGTTTAAATTTTGGGAAAAAACAAGTTATATTAAGGACGAACTTAAAGAAAGAGAAAGTTGCTTTAAAAAAGATCGGATGGAGTAATAAGGATCGGGAGTATATATATCATAGTCCCAGAGGTATACCAAACAAACTTTTATAAAGACTCTTCCACCATACCACTTGCGGCTTTAGTTATTTGTGTTAGCGAAACTACCCCCCCTTATAGAACCTCTGTTAATCAGAGGGATTATAATAACTACCTAAGAACTCACCTTGACTTGGTATTGTAATAAGGTAGGTGTTGGCGCCATATTGAAAACAGACGTACAAGGGATGGCTCCTGGAAACCAAATTCGATTCTGAAAATATGTTGCATCCTACGACTTTATGAGAGAGATACGAAGTATGAGTTTGATTCTAGCTGGGAACATATTTAAGGAAAAAATAGTACTCCCTCTGGTGCTAATTATTTTATACTACACAAGTATTCTTATAATTAGGATTGGAAGTAGCATCATACATACTAAGAAAGAACGCATATGTGTGTGTAGAGAGACACACGCACGCACGCATATATATTCTTTCTTTTGTATTTAAAATGGAAAGAGAGATAGGTTTTAAAAGTTATACCAGTAACCTCAAGGTGGCCATGGATGATCAACGAGGTCATTGAGATATCCGTATATGCACGAAGATGAAGCTGTAATGAGGAATTGAACAAGAATTACGAACTCAGAAACCTCTTCTATTTATAGGGAATTCCAGCTTCTACAATCACACAATCCCTCTCTCTCTCTCTCATAATTAAATCAGTACGATGCAATGACTCTTTTTGTTTCAGTAGACTGACCTAGTCCATTTCAAAGTTTCTATGAACGCGTTGGGTCCATAAATGCTGCTTATTAATTGTGCAGTTCGTCATCAATAGGCAGGCAATTTTATAGGGGAAAATTACACTCAGGTCCCAAGGAAGGGAATTAATCACAATAAAGTCCTTTGAAATCATGAAATTACATAAGTCTTTGTGAATGTAAAATTATCATTTTGCTCCTTCTATATTAACAATATAAAATGCATATATTAACAACATAAAATGCATATATTAACAACAATTTTTGAAAACCTGTATTTTTTCACTTCCGTGTTTCATTATTTACAACAACAACGCTAAATTAACAACATAAAATCATATATTAACAACAACTTTTGAAAACCCACGGATTTTTTCATGGGGTCACTTTAAGCTATTTACAACAACAAATGCTTAAATTAACAACATAAAATGCATATATTAACAACAACTTTTGAAAACCTAGATTTTTCATCATTTTATAGATCTACCTATTAGAAGATTTACTTTTTAGAGTTTAATTAACAATCCAGGATTTTACAATCAAAATTAATAACTACAAATATGTGCATCTTTACAAAAATATCCTTATTATAGTAAGAATAATGATATTTAATAAATATTCTCAAATAATGATATATTAAGTTTAAATTTAAATTTTGTCACTGAGATTTGAGATCAATGTGAATTGAAATCGCATGTACTACGCGTTCATTTTCATATTACCGTAAGGGACACGCTTGCCAGAGGGAAACATTAAATGACATATTGTCCTAATTTGGAGGAGACTCAGAGTCAGAGGAGACTTAATTGACTAAAACAATAACGCGTCATCAATTGTAGGGTAGGCCAATTATTTATTATTTTCAATCCATTTCTCTTAACAAAAATACTGATGATTTTTTTTTTGCTCAAAAAATACTGATGATTCATCCTAGTCATTGTGGGTAGTGGAAGTTAATATGATATGTGGGATAAAAAATATGATGAAGTTATTTGAGTTGTTTTCATATTTTATTATTATTTATAGCTTATTTTCGTTTGTCGTTATTTTTAAATGTAATATTCTATTATTATTATTACTATTATTTTCCTATAACTAGTTCTAGGTTTTATTTTAAGACTAGACTTGAATTATTGAATATCTCTCCCGACTTTCTTTTCTCGAATGCTTCTCCTCTCTTGTCTCCTCTCTTCAATCTCTCTTCCTTTCACTTTCTTTGTGTGGTTATTGTTAATGCTAGGGAAAATTCATCTCAGGACCCATTTTAACAAAAAATTGTTAAAAAAGGTCAAAAAAAAATCATATATTAGGGCCCTTTTTTGGTTTATTTCGTTAATAAAAATTCATTAATAACTAAATCAAAGATCATTAATAACTAAATCAATATCAATAATATTAACAACTAAATCGACTCCATTAACAATTATATCAGTAGACGTTAACCACTAACGTTTTATGAAATAATACCAGAAAAGACCCTGAGACTTTTTCTAACATGTGACTTTTTATTAGGACTTTTTAACATTTTTTTTGCTAAAATGGGTCTAGAGATGGAATTTCCCTTAATTCTAAGAACCTTCTCTGAAAAGTCAGTATTCTAAATTCTAATAATAGGTCAATTCTAAGCCTAATTAATTATGGAATGTCGTTTTCTGGACCCACCAACGAGGGTGTTGATCATATAGAAATTAAAATATGGTTAAGGAGCAATTTTATCAATCAACTATAAGTTCAGGAGCGCCCTACAAATTAACTCTTGAAAACATTAAATGGGCACATAACCTAACGGTCTGGGCAAACATCCGTACCAGTTCCAGGAGCGAGGAACAGAGGCATAGCGATTCAGATTTCTGGAGGTGCCTCTTTACTTCTTTGGGCCCAAAGTAGCAGATTTTCGCAAGAACCATGATTCTAATCTATGAATCTGCTTCAAATTTATAGCTTATTCAACGATTTGTACCTTTTTTTGGCTCCTCTCTCTCTCTGATTCCGACTCTAATTTCTGGAGCTTATAATTTTGTCTGTTTTGGCATCCCGATTTTTGCGTGGAATCTCTGCTCACACTTATTATTTCAATATCGAAATTGGCCTTTCTTCTTGATTCTGGATTACGGTGGAGAGAATCCATATGGGTAATCTGTGAATAGCTAAATAAGCTGATTCTGAAATCTTAGGTTATGAATATCGGCTTGGTGTCTCACATTACTTTTAGAGATTGTGGCTTGGTTACATATGTTCTTGAATTAGGACTACAGAATGAATTTTTTTACACCAAGTTTTTGTTTCATGCATAAGCTTCTGTTCTTGAATATTATCAACTGAATGCAATAATTAGTTTTTTCTTTTAGGTATAAGATCTGAGTTGGTGCGAGTTATTTGCATTTGCCATATTATAGCAATGGTTGAATTTAAAATTGGATGTTGCAGATATGCTCTTCTGTGGTTTCTGAAACATTATCGGAACTGCTTCTTGTTCTCTCATTCATGTTTGAACTCCATTCCCACGGCGCAGAAATTAATGGAGGAATATAAGTAATAGACAGACAGACAAACCTTTTGGATGAGCATCTGGGGGTGTAGATTGGAAGAAGGATTAGGTTTGAGAGAGTTGAGAAGACGCCCAAAAGTGAAAGTGAAGGTGGAGAGTGGTGACAGATTAAAATATGGAATCGACTCATCATTCAGTCTAATATTAAATACTAATACGTACATGCGTCGTACCGATAATTATGAGTAGTAGTTTCATATGCATAGAAGCTTTACCTTAAATATAAGGGATTTCTTAGTTCATCATTCATATATATATTTCCTTACTCTCCAACATAGATTTAGTATATTAGATATTATAGATTCAGTCACTTTTTCTTTCTTTTTTTAATCGAATCTAAGCACTCTTGAATCAAGATAAAACTCAAATATTATTTTCATAAACATAAGACCCCACACTTATGAAATGAACAAAATAACATAATAAGAGGGATATGTCTCAAACACATGCATAAATATGTCTATTCCATGTAATATTTCATTCACCCAATATTCACTTTAATATGAAACAAACTGCTTTCTTAGTATAACACATTTAGATTGCATTTAACATGACAATATGATGTATGCTAAAGAAGCATACGCTGGAGCATATCTCCATGTGATACTGTGAAAGTCTAATAACATTTAATGAAAGGATTGTACCTTAATTAATGGCATTCATGTCACACCCCCTTAGATCACAGTTATACATCAGAGTAATTAGAACATTTAAGAGTGTAAAACCGTTTGGGCATAGAATACTGATTTTAATAATAAATCCATCACTGTTTGGGTGTAGAATTCTAATTTTAATAATAAAACTATCCCGACGATATGCCAGAAACAACTCCTCAGGATTAAGGTTGTCAAACTCATGAGTTTAAATAAACTCGTGACAGTGATATAAACTCGTATCGTAAACTCAAATCGTAAACTTGTAAGAGTTTACTTTCACTATTAAATAGGTATTAACAGTGTAAAATAAATAACAAAAATATAAAAAAAAAATGACAATAACTTGATTTAAAAATATTTTAAATCCAAATAATTGAAATTAAACCCATCAACATTCAATATTTACCATATTTAATAAAGAAATTTCTATAAAACTTATATATAAAGCCGTTGAGCATGATTAAATAAAAAAAGTTAACATGAGTTTAAATGTGAGTTAACACGGTTTTGTTAGTTAGAAACGTAAAAACGGTAAACTCGATATATAAACTCGTGAGTTTAACCAAGTTTACAACAGTCAAGAGTTTACTAGTGACTCGACTCGATTTGGTAAGCTAGAGACGTAAAGACGATAAACTTGGAGAGTCAACTCGCGAGTTTGACAACCATGCTCAAGATCATTAAAATTTACTGTCATCAAAAATAAAATTTCATTACCGTCTAAATTCTCCCATTCAGACTAAATAATACAAATAATTACTCCAAATTCACCACCCACCAGTTTTAAGCTATACTCCGTGTACACCATTTTGCCCTTAGAGCTCTGCTCATCACTATGACCCCTTTTCTAAACGTTTAGGTAAGTCTGGGATTCAAGTTGAATTCCAGAGTAACAAGTTAATCTCATATTCAAAGTAAATTTAGTGTATGATAGTCTACCACAACCATGAAAAACAAAAACTATAGCATTCAGGATCCACTAATAGATTATAATACGCAACAACATATCACAGTATAATTACATATGCAATGTTCACCGCTAAACGCAGGACCATGCAAGTCTCAAATCCACAGCTGAGAAAAACAACAATAACTAGGCCTTGAACCCAAAACAACTTAATGCAACATATGCGTGTTCTAGATACGAATCAAAACTCATGGTACACAAATATACAAAGTACTCCCTCCGATCTTTATTATAAGGCACCAACTGCCCACATATTTTGGTCTTTATTATAAGGCACCAACTGCCACTAAACCTGAGTTTTCCCCATTCTACCCTTATTTTTAATGCACCTCGAAAAGTGAATTACAACACTGAGTATCATCATGTGCACTCTAAATATTTACACCCAATGGTTATGTTTCTCACTCCCCAATAGGCATTACAACGCTGCTCATACATGCAGTAATATTTTGGTTGACTTTTTCATCCAAACATCTAATGGCCATGTTTCTCTCTCCTTCAAAATTATTATTTTTATTTCTCTCTCCCCCAAAAATAACTTTTCATTTCTCTTTCTCTGATGTTTTGGCTCCCAACTTCTATTTCTCCGATGGTTTCAACTGTACGTGCGTTTTGCCTTCCATTTTTTCTCTTCTCAGCCATCTCTCCCTTTGTACTCATTATTCATCTGATTTTTACAATGGAAAATGGTGAACTTGATCAACAAACTATGAAATCTATGCTTACTCAAAAAACATAGGAGGAAAAAGTTGAAGGTTTTGACTGTGATGGTGAACTTGATGATCGTACGACTAAATCTCTGCTTTCTCCAAAAACAGAGGAAGAAAAAGCTGAAGGTTTTGCCTATAATGGTGACATGTTTAATTTGGTTGTGGAAGACTCTCTTGAGCGTGAAGAGCATCTAACTCGTCCATTTGACTTGAACCAGTTACTTGAGGAAGAGGAAGTGGAGTTGAAGAAGATGACGGACATGGTTGATAGTTCTAGTGAAGCCATTTTAGATAGGAAAGACCACTCTCAATTTGACCTTAATAAATATCCAGCTGATGAATGTGATGAGGATAGCAATACAGAAAAAGAGCGAAAGAAATTCATAAGGTCAATGTTTAAACTTTTTTTTTTCCTAATTTTTATTGAATGTATGTCTATTTTGGGATTAAGAATCAGATAAATGGTTTTTGGTACATGAGGATACAATTTGGTGCTGGCTATTTTTTATTTCCTTTGTTGAAGTGATCACGATGTGCAATACAGTTTGGTGCTGGCTGTTTTTTATTTCCTTTGCTGGCTGTTTTTTATCATTTTGATTGAAAAAATCAGACAGGGGGCGGGTTTTCATTACTAGAAATGAAGGATAACAGTGAATGATTAAAGCTGGGCATTCGAACGTAATGACTAGGCTGTTGCTTCTATTAGAATGTTAGTTTAACTCAATCAATTGTTCAGAGATTAAAGCTTCTTAGGTTGAGCCTTTTGTTGATGATAATAATAATAGTGAATGATTAATTGAATCTCAAACTTGATGTAGTAATCATC
The DNA here is from genome assembly GCA_019022615.1 of Acacia melanoxylon. Taxonomy (NCBI): domain Eukaryota; kingdom Viridiplantae; phylum Streptophyta; class Magnoliopsida; order Fabales; family Fabaceae; genus Acacia; species Acacia melanoxylon. The sequence goes on from JAFJYJ010000002.1 coordinate 4,242,830, forward strand.
AGGAAGAGTCATGGCTATTTAATCATGTTTCATTCACCTTAAAGAAAAGACATGGTGGTATTAAATATCCTGGAGCAGGTTTGCATTTTATCATGTTTCATTCAGATCTACACAACATATTGTTTAAAAACACAGGCTGCATAGAATGCAGAAAAAAACAATTTGTGAAAAGATTGAAATAAGAGTAATTGCACAATATTATCATAAAAGTGGCTGCACAATATTAGAAAGAGTTTCTCAAAACATATTAAAACAAGGCAAATATCAAGGTTTGAAGGCACAAATTAATGCTTTTAAAATCTCCTAATACAATCACACATCAACTTCTCTTGAGTGTGCTAACACGACCTCTACTATGGATGCATCACACTGCAATTGACTTGGTAGCCCTCCTTCTCTTTGTAGCACATTTTTGTACCAATGTGGGAGTTTATACTTATTTGAACCTCCAACCTTCATAACTTCTACCATAATTGCTTGTAAAGTTAAGAAGATTTTATTTGTTTCAAATGATGAGAGATTGTCATAAGACTTCTTCATAGCACTAATGAGATCATCAATAGTCTTGGGTGCTTCTTTATGTTGTAGTGCTTGAATTGCATTAAAATAACCTAGATCTAGCACATTTAAATCAGGAGAGTTTGGAGGTTGAGACATCACATGAATGTCAAATCCACTCTCACAAGCAGCCCGACGAAGTTCTTCATCATTATCATTTACATGACATGTAGCATTATCTTGTTGTATGATAATGCTTTCCCCTACTGTATCCCTTGGCCATTTGGCTTTTATTGCCGGTAACACCAAGTTGCAAAGAAAATTTCTGCAGACTTCTTTGTTAATTGAAGAAATCGATTTTGCTACCAAAGTGCCTGCTTCTCTAGTAATACTCCTTCTCTTAGTATGCTCACAAGTCATAAGAGGAAAAACTCCAATCTTACCTGAAAAGGTTTCATTACCTTCGTTGTCAAATCTAGGTCTTGCCAGAGCAACCAAGAGAACATAACTTTAGTAATGAAGTTCTTATTTTTGCATGTCCGATGTGGGTTTTCCTCACTGGCTCCCAAGTAATGGTTCTCCTTCTTTTTTGTCATGTAGAACCATTACTCATCAATATGTATTATGTTATGCATAGATTTAAATGTTGGAGAATTCGGTATGCTATGATCTTCAAGCATTGATAAGCAAAACCGCAACCGAGCAACCATGTTTTCATTTGTTAAGAAGGGTTTTAGCGTATTGGTGTGCCGTCGTATAACATTGGCCTTCATCAACCTCACAAGGGAAGTTTTGTTGATATTCAATGCAAATGATAGAGATCTCAATGTGGTCCTCTACCGAAGATCGAATTGAACTCTCTTACTTCCACAATTTTTAGTCTTCCTATGAGATGCTTCTCTTGTTTCCTTTATTTGTTGCCAAATTCGTTGAATAACTCTTCTGAAAACACAATACATTGAAGCTAGCTTCTTTGTTGTACCCGACATTAGCATCCCATCTCTTAATGAGTTCACCAAAATATGGCCTATGCTTTTTCGTTCTTCATTAGTTAAAAATTTTCTGCATGGAGGCGGACTTGAATTTCCATTTCCATGTTCTCCTGTCCCATTAATAACAAAAATACATGTATGACATGATGGTTTATGAAACACATGATAATAGTAGCTCATTTGTACATATGTTTTTTTTTCCTTTCATGATCATGACAGTTAACACAAACATGTTTAGACTCAAACTAGCACAAAATCATGAACATTTCAACTTTTTTTCCTTACAATTATGCACAAACTAATAATTCCCTAACTTTAATTAAAACTTAACATATATACTCCTAGGAAGTACGTCTTATACACAAACCACTCCTTTAATAAAGCAAAGGTATTATAATTAGTGTTAAAAAAGAAGAAGCAAAAACTACACCTTTAATAAAGCAAAGGTATTATAATTGGGATATCTATTATCACTTCCTGCTTGCAAAGGTACGTCTTATATATACTCCCAGAAAGCAAACGTGCTAGCAAAAGTGAATGTCTTATATATACTCCCAGAAAGCAAATGTTTTTTTTTTTTGGCTTCACAAGCAAAAGTGTTTCATATCAGTAGGCAGTAAATTGTCATACCTCTCGATGAAGTGTTAGAGTAGTCTCTGCTACGTTCATCTATCTCTGTATATGTGCTCTGTTCCTCCTCAAACTCCATTGGAACTTCATTCAACTCTGGTAGGGGAACACCATCATCGCCGGTCATTTGGATTTCATTCAAGTTAGGGAGTGAAACATCATCGCCATCATCATCATCACACGTACCTTCTATGTTCAAGTCAAGAGGTATGTGAGCAGCGTGCTTGAATCACCCAACAAAACCGCACCTTCATTATGTGAGTTTGGGCAAATATTTGAATTCATTATCTCATCCATTTCCTCTTCACAACATGGCAAAGACATTTAAGTCGAAGGATGCTTGCGTTTGGTCCTTCATAGGAGCAATGAATGTCTTCACTCAACAATTAACATTTTGAGGTTCCATTGCGTTTTATCTTACTGAAGTTTAATTATGTTTTTGAGCTTTGTTTTAAAAAAATTACTTCACCACCACTTTTTTCTGAAAATTTTTTACAAAAAAAAAAATTGGCGCCATTGCCAATATAATTTGAGAGAATCAGCGCTTCAAAAAAATGGTGATGGCATCTACGTGGAAGAAAGCACATTCTGAATCAGATGTGGTGAGAGAAGAAGAAAGGCAAGGCTGTGTGTGTGTGAGAGAGAGAGAGAGAGAGAGAGAGAGAGAGTAATAAATCTACTTTCGGACGATTGTTGTGAAAAAAGGAATGGGGAGAGAGAGAAATAAGAAGTGAGAGGCATATGGCAAATTTGACAAATAAAATTTTTAAATCTGTACCATTAAAGTAGGGGTAAACATGGAAATGTTTCTCCACTGAACACTTTTTTAATCACTAAATTGTCCTTCCTTGGTTTAAGAGAAAAAGGCAGTTGTTGCCTTATAATAAGGACCGGAGGGAGTATATGATATTAAAGTTACTACCTGTTAGCTCAAAAGCAAAACAGTGTTTAGATTCTTTGCCGAGCCTTGGGCTTTTATAATTTCCTATAATAATGAATAATATGCATTATTTTACCCAAGCATAATAAGAGGTCTTACTTATCAAATAGGACTTATTATAACCCTTAGATTATAAGTAATACAACATTGACCACCATTTATATCATTTTCGGACCTTGACCAAAATTTCTAGAATTTTCACCAAACTTTGAAAATTCATATCTAATTGTATAGGTGTCCAAATTAGGTGGTTCCAAAAGACATGTGATTCTTAATATGTCTATTTTCACATAGAAATATCGCCAGCAGCCAGAAAAATGCGTACAATTCCAGAATTATTTAAATATTTCCACTGGTTAGATTAAAGTTTCAGAATCATGTGTCAACTTCAAAAATTCATATCTCTTTGTATTCAACTCCAAAAATTAAGAATTATCCATCAAAATAAATATTATTATGTCTACTTTAATTATGAAAAGTTTCATAATTTTTGGACACCATTTACCTATCCAGAATTAAATCACAAGTCGACTGCCCCACAAATTCTCAAGACAGGCAATTTTGAGCTTTTCAAAATTAAATCTCATGGCTTACAATACTATGTTTGTAACATTTTAATTTTTATATTAGGATTTAATTACAAGTAAGAAAGAATTAATCCTGATACATGAATCTGTCATTATCAAGATAAAAGTTTTTATTATTTAAAATACGATTTATCAGGAGAAAGCTAGTAGACATAATGATATTTTGCTATTATTATTGTTGTTTATATTTACAAAACAAAACAAAAAATAGAGAGAGAGAGAGAGAGAGAAGAAAAGAGATGAAAATAATAATAATGTAAATTGGGTCTTTCATGGTAGTTCTCTCTTTTAAGAAATAAAAAAAGTTGTGTGGCAGACACGTATGTGACGTGTCTACCAAGGGAGGGTGGGTAATTCCACCGCCTTCCCTTCCTTATATATATATATATATATATATATATAGACACACACATGTGAGTGTGTGAAGTTGTGTGTGTGTGAGGAAAGAAGAGAAGAGAGAGAAAAGCGGAGGAGTGAGGTGAGGAAAGAAGGAAGGGAAAAGAAAAGAAGAGTCTAGAGGATATTCTAAGGTATGCTATTTATTTTATAAGATCATTTAGGTAGTTAAATTAATTTCTTTTCAACAAACTTTCTTTATGAAAGTTATTTTACGTATTTTTATCTTTCTAATGAGAGTAATATAGTATTGATTAGTGAAAATTTTAGGATTAGAATTCTGATAAAGTTTTTAGTTTTGATAATAGATGATCGTATATATATATATATATATATATATAGAGAGAGAGAGAGAGAGAGAGAGAGAGAGCATTATTAATAAGTAATTTTCATTGGTTTGGATTTATTAGTTTGTTGTTGTAAGAATTTTAAATCAATTTTCTGTTTAAATGAATTTAGGATTTTTGTCTTATAGGATATGTTTACCAATTAAATGAGGTTTAAAACATTTATTTGGATTATTAGAGATATTAATGTCAGTTTAATCGGTTTAGTTTTGCTAAATCTTGAACTTCAAGTTGGGATTGTGACTTAAATTAGAGTTTGATATGATTTGATTATGTGGAAGTTTGGAGATTTGTTTAATAAATTTGGTTATGCTCATATAAGGTAGTAATAGGTTGGAAAAATTAAGGTTGGTGATAGTAGGTTTCTTATATATGAATTTATAACCCATTTTTAACCTATTGGAGGTTATATTGAGGATTAGATAAATTGGATTTGAGGGTTATAAATGAATATGAATATTAGAAATTGTTTTAGGTGAAACTTTTATTGTGGGAGATTGGGTATTTTGGTTAAATTGAGGATATGGTGATATTTTGATAATCATAATTAGTGAGAAACAATTTATGAAGAAAGAAAATGAGATTGTAATAATGATTTGTGAAATAAATAAATTATCATTTTTCTAACAAAACTAAAGTTAAATAAATATAGTTTAATTAATTCGTTATTGTATTAGTTGCTATTTTTGGTTAATTATATTGACGTGTAATTATATATATATTTTTAGAGTGGGCTTGATTTCTCTCATGCTTAATTCTTGTGTCAAGAAGTTGAGGTAACAACTTTCCACTCATTGTACTTGCTTGTATGATGTTTGTGAGTGAATTTTAATATATGAAAAATATGTTCTTAATGAAGTTGCCTTGTGAGATTTTATTTTAAAATGTGACTCGTGAGATTGTATTATTGATTTAATATTTTAATGAGTACTTTGAAATGGTTATTGAGACAGAAAATTGTGATATTATTTGGTTTTGGATAATGCATTTTTGTTATGATTTCGTAAATTGAAATAGTACTGTTATCTTAATGATTATTGAAACTATGCATTATTTTTACAAATCTTGTATGGAACTCGTATATACATGCCAACTTGTTTATCATGAAGTGGAGCGGTGATGGATGTGGAGTGATGATGAGAGTTATTGTGTATATAATACCACGTGGTATGCCACCACTTGGTGCACAGTGGATGACTTTGACATTTTCAGGGCCCTTGGTATCACCCTTTTCCTTTGGTTGGGTTAAGGGTCAGCCCTTGGGATAGTGACACCTTTCTATATTTAAAGGAAAGGGAACCCATTGTTTGATATGAGTTCTATAGCCTTTGGTCGAGCTATACCTCATTATTGGAGAGCTTGGTGTAGTCTTGTCATAGAGACTAAACCTATTATGTTACCGCCCATGGGTTCTGTCAACTAGGCATGGAAATAGGCCAGGCCAGGTCAGGCTTTGGCTAAATAGGCCTGAGCCTGTAATGGGTTTAAAGGCCTCGAGCTCGGGCCGAGCCTGGATGCGAGCTTTTTTTGCTCAGGCCGAGCCTTCATAATGCCTCGTCGGCCCGGAAGCCTTTTAAAGGCCTACTTACATTGTAGGCCTTTAAAAAGGCTTCATATCTGAGCCTTGAAAGGCCGTAAATAGGCTTTATGCACTTTGAGCCTATTAAAATCTATATAAATATAAGAATGAAAAAATAAATATTTTGTTATTATATGATATAAATATAAATATATTTATTTAATGTGTAAACAAGCCAGGCCTGAAGGCTTACAGGCCAGGCCTTAACTAAATAGGTCTGGCCTATTTACACATATAGGCCTTTAAATAGGCCTTGGCCTGGCCTTTTTAACAAATGCCAGGCGACTGGCCCTAAACAAGTTAAAGTCAGAGGCCACTGATAGGGATAGGCCTGGCTATTATTCCCATCCCTACTGTCAACGGAATAAAGATGGGGGGTGATAAGGATTGTTAGGGTATCTGTAATACCCTGAAAACCCTAACTAATATAAGTAAAATATTTGGATAAATATTTCTGAGAAAGTATATTGTCTCTAATTTTGTAACTTAATTGTTATAAATTTAGGAGCAATTTCTCTTTAAAAATCTATGGAAATTAGAAGAGATAATAAGCTAAAATCTATGAAAAATGTGTTTTGTAGGGCATTAAATGACTGAAAGTATTATGATAAATCCTATATGGCAATAATTATTGACAAAAACTTAGGGAATATGTTATCTCTAATTTTAGCAATTTTTGGGGTTATTTCCCGAGAAATTTAGAAGCATGAATATAATATTATTAAAAGCACTTTTTGGCCCGTGATTTTTAATATTTTACATGAGACATAAAATACCAATGTCAGTCAAAAGTTGTGAGATAATAATTAATCTTAATTATGAAAATTATCAACAATTAGTAAGTGGCTAATTAAGTAATTAGTGGCAAATTGTTTAGATTAAGATATAAGTAAATTAATTAGTAAATAATTAATTTAAGGAGAAATTCGAAATTAATAAATAAATAATAAATAAAAATAAAAAAATAATAAAAAAAATATAAAATGCTTAGAAAAATAAATAAAAAATAAAAATAAAAAAATAAAATATCTAGATATTTGTAATATAATAATATTATATATGGTAAAGAGCCAACATGACATTTGAGAATGGATAGAAATTAAATCCTACACCAAGATATAGGGATTTTGTCTAAAACATCTGGACCTTATATAAACCAGTGAAATTCTACTTCGGAGTGGACTATCTCCGAAGTCATTTCTGAAACCAACTGAGTCATTAAGATACAGGATAAATAAAGAATAGGCAGATAATGAGAAATGAGAACCTATAGAAAACGAAATAGTTGTGACAAACCGTAGATTAGGTTTCTTAGGTTTAACATATTACGAACCAAGTGAATTTTTGTCCGGTTGGTTCTATCGGAAGTTATTTCCGTAACCGACAGCGTTTATCCGAAAATCTTCAGACTACGGAATACCCTTAACGGGATCAAAAATTTAGTTAACTTAGACATTTCTAAAGAGAAAGAATAGAACTTCAAAACCTAGTTGCCAGATTTTTGAGATTCCGCAAGATTGCGCGAAAAGGACACCGAACTGGGAACTTTATCGGTACCGGCTCCAGATGTCACCATCTGGGTGACATCACCTCTTGACTTTTGGGGCCAAGAGGGGTGTGTGGCCAAGATCTCCCCTTTCCAAAACCCTAGATCTAACGGTCAGAAAGCAGCCTGACTGAAGTTCGATTTATTTACGATTGTGCCATCCTCCTCTTCTATAAATACCAAGCTCCTCTTCTTCATTTTTGCACACCAAAACCACATCCTAGAGAGGGTTTAGAGAGAAGGAAGAGCTCTGAGGAAGTCTAGCCGGGCCCTGGGTAAGTTCTTCGGTCCCTAGTCTTTAGTTTCGATAGTTCTTTCATTAGATATAGTAGAAATGCTAGATTTACCTTTAAATTTCACAGATAGTCTAGATATCATATTTAGGGGTATATATGGTATTTATTTCGAAAATATATTGGGAAAAGAGATATGTCAAAATTCTGGAGAGATAGGGTCAAAGTAGCGAAATTATGGCGAAATTCCGCCGATTAGGCCAACTAGGGGCAAAATGGTAATTTGTACCTAAAATGCCTGTTATGCTACTAGATATTGATAAATACTATCCTTATAGGATATCTAAGATAATTGATCCGCTGTCGAGCCGCTGTCATACCGCTGTTGTACCGCCGTTGGGCCGCTGTCAAAAATTACTGTTTTTCATAAAACGTGCCGAAGTACCATCAACGAAGGTACGTTCGCGACGTTCTTGTAACACCGACTCGATGCTTGCCGTATGCTTATATATGATTGTTGTGTTCTTGTACCGAGACTCGTCTCATTTGAAATTGGTGACATCATGAATATACGGGTTATGGTATTGTTAACACCGTTAGAGTTTTCCTAGCGCTGAGGACACGACTGTACATCGTGGCACTAGGGGAATAGTGCAGACTGGGATAACAAACAGGCTGCAGGGGGAGGGGCTGTGTATTGTTATGGCCCTTTATATATGTGTTTTTCCTACATCTGTTATGGGCTTTTGTAGTGTTTTTATGAAAATGTCATGAATACCTGTCATACATATATTGTTTACATGAGCATGAGGTTAACCGTTACCTGAGGTCCGATGGGTATTGGACCTCAGTCTGAATGAATAGACAGGAAATGGTCTTGAACCAGAAAAGGCACCAGGGGACGAAGCCATAGATATACGTCAGTAGACGGAGACGTGAGAAGGCACCGGTCAAAGGAAATGCGGGAAGAAAGTCAACAGAACCTACCTTATGGCATGAATCTAATAAAGTTACTTCACATCATTTGGTGCTTAAACTAGAAGGGTCGTCTATGTGGTTCAAGTCAATCGTCACCCTAGCACGGTGAGACTCCCACTAGACCTACCCAGCCTGGCCAAATGAGATGATTTAACTGAGTTTGGTTCTATGTCCCAAGTCTACCTAAGGCTTGACGGAAAAGGGTATAGTTACATAGAAGAAATGTAATTATAGAGTTTTGTATTACTGCATCACATGAATAATTCCTTCGGGAGATTTTTGTAATATATATATCGTATACGTCGGGCATCATCATATGCGAGTATTTAATATCAGTTACTCAGTGTTATACTTGTTGTTCAAATTTTTAGTATATGCTCTCCGTTTCCGCAAAACGTTAAGCTGTAGCACCTCAAAACTCTGATGAATTTTTATAAAACCATGTGTCACCGGCACGATTTATGCTACGAAGTTTGGGGTGTTACAGTATCGATCTGTCGCTTGACATGTTATATATGTGATTCATGATATGAAGTTTGATGTAGAAATTTTATTACAGAATTTGTGATTTGATAAATTTGTAAATTATATGTATTTAATGCTTTGTTATTTAAAATGTTCCACTTGACACCTCACCATCACATATTAGCATTTATAATAAGCTGGATTGATGGTTACAAATTTTTTTCAGGTGATAGTTCTCGTGTGGGTCTATCAGGGAAGGCTTCGGAAGTTGAAATTACTTTTGCTAATGGCAGTACTTCCACCTTTTTGGTACATGTTCGAATTATTATATATTGCCACATTAGGGCTCACTTGGTATACTCTAGTATATTTTTGATATTTTAGAAAATCTTGAAGCTATATTTAATTAAAAAGTATGGGCCTGGTAAAATCCAAAGGTCACTGTTTGCCTAAAACACATTAATGAATGGTTTAATCAATTTATTAATCAATAGTTGTTATTTAAAATGTAGGATGTTACAATGTTCCTACCTTAATCCAACATAATTTTTAGCGTTTTAAGTAGCAAATCTTCTCAGGATTTCAATCTTCTAAGATTTCAATAAACCAAGGGAAAATAAATTTTATGACTTAAACCATCAAGAAATAGCACAAGAAGCTAAGATAGCTACTTACTTGACTTGTGCCTCTTGTATGGCCAATTTTCTCTTCCTCCTTGGGTCCCTTGTGTCTTGGCCTTGTCCCCCAAAATACCAAGCAAAAGTTATTCATTAGGACCACATGCATGTACAAGTGAATTAGAAAAGATGTTACAAAGTTTCATAGTCCATTTACCTTAATCCTTGGTTTTTCCTTCTTTTCCTTTCTCTTGTGTCTTTGGTTCACTCCTTTCTCTTGTGTTTCCTTACCAACCGGCACAAGTATATAAAATGGAAAGGTGGAGGGTATTTAATATTTGGTAGAGATTATACTTAGGTGCCCCTCTTATTATTGTACCAAAATACCTTTAGATTTCTATTCATGTATCGAGTCCCATATTTTTCTTGAATATTCTTTTCCTCTTGTCTCCATACAAAGCCGAAATTAATGGCTTATTGGAGAAGAACTCTAGTTTCCAATTTCTATTAAAATCAATGCTTATGTGTCCATTCTAAGATCAACTTGTTTCCCATGTAGACAAGGGGTAAGTTGGGGTTTACTTGGTTGGTGGAGTGTATGGCTATAGATGAGCATATGTGGCTTCATTTAATCATTAACTTTCATGCTTACTTGTAAGGGATTCCTTAGTTTTTTCTCCTCCACCCTTGATTGAACACATCACCCCCTAAAAACTTGTTATTAATTATGTCCAAAACTTGTCATCTCCCTTGCCTTACACTTGGCACAATTAATGGTCATACACATGGTAGCTCTTGGTACACCTTTTAACTTACACTGTTGTCTTAATTTCTTGCCTTTTCTTCCTCTCTTCCCTTCTTGCTACTTGGCTGAAAATTAGGGTACTTTAGAGAGGCCTATTGATCACATCTCTTGACTTATTTTCACACAAAAGGCAAAGTTGGTAGAATTAACCAACTTTAAAAATTCATATCTCTATGTACACATGTCCAATTGGAGTGATTCCAAAGCCTATGTGACCATTAAAAAGTTTATTTTTCGGTTAAAATATTCCTCCCCTAGCCAATCACATACCAAATATTCCAGAATTAGCATCTTATACACGCTGCCGAGAAGTATGTTCCAGATTCTAGGACTGACTTCAAAAATTCATAACTCAGTGTATATAGGTTCAATTGACTTATATTACAAATCAAATTAAAGCTTATCATGTCTGCTTCTATCTTGGAACATTTCATAGCCTTTGGATATCATTTGTGTTCTCAAAGTCATGTCACAAGATGACTGCCTCCCTAGAAGCCTTAATCTGCTAGCATCAATAGAAATTCCCTTCATAATATTTTCATACTTCCTGAGCTGGGTTTAGTCATTTAATTTATAAATGTTTGTGAGAATGTTATTCAAAAATGAGTTTATCTTCGAGCTTATGATTGTATACTATATTTTGAGTTTCTTGAAGATCAGAGCTCAATCGTTAAATGGAATGACTTTATAAATGCGTTGATTTGAAATGGCTAGTGTACAATTACGTAGAAATATTTTACTACTCATGATAAATTTTGAATGACTAGTTTATTCTTTTCCATCATGAATAGATATTTATAGTTATTTAAATTGTTTGTAACCATAGTAGTATTTTCAAATGGTTACTTGAACTTTTTTCTATCATGGTTAACTTTCATAAGATGAGTCATAATCTTTTCTACTATGGTAGAGAATTTCAGGTTTAAGTTTTCTCTTTTACATCATAGTATTGTTTATTATCCAACATTTGATTAAGTGTATGAATAACTAAGGCTTACAAAAAGGATTGTACACTCCATATGCCAACTTGATATCTTCTTTTTTTGCTTGACTAGTCTACAAGATATTTCAAATTAAATGTGTAGTGACTCAATGTAGGAGATAATTGCATTATGTAAACTTTTTGCTCTCAATATTTGGTATTTATATTTGATATCATCAAAACTAATCATATCTAATAATTACTCCCTTGAGCTTAAGTCTACACAATAAGTTCTTATGTTAAATTTGCGAAATTTACTAGAATCATAGCCTTAATTTTTTTCCTATCTTTAGTTCGGCTTTCAAACTTTCCATTTTCCACTTCGAGCCATTTCCAGGAGTTTCCTCTAAAACGAAGAAAACATGTTCACTCTATAGTCGTAGAGGTTAGGAAGACAAAATGGTAAGAAACTCAATTACAAAACTGCTCCCACCACTATTCAATTGGTTCTAGTTTTTATAGTGAAATTTGCAAGAAGACTAGTCTTTTTCATGGATGTTAGCGAAATTGAATGTAGGTCTAGGCCAGCTTCCATTTTAATTACATGTGGTATTTTCAACATTAAAAAAATATTTAATTAAGTATTTTTTGCTTGATTTTGAATTTATAAAAAGTGTAGGCCTAGATTTTTATTTTGGTATTTAAACCGGATTAAATTGAGATTTCGCAAATTTATTTTTATATTTTTAAATTTATTCTCTTGATCTTTCTTCATAAAAATAATCATATTAAATTTAAATTTTTTCATTGAGGGATGTGAGAGACATTTATTGTTCAAAGAATAAAAAGTATAAAAGCTTTCGAGGCAATATATTGAAGTGGGCCGGGGATTCAATTTTTATTTTTTTAGGAATATTTCAAAGTACTGACTGGTACTAAAAAGATACTTCAGGATTTTGACTGGGATCGCTGAAATTTTTTTATTAAATAAAGTGAGATCTGGACCGTCAGTTGAAATCTGACGACCAGATCTCCCCTAAAAAGGGGATGAGCGCCCCTTGCTCATCCAAAGGATGAGCAAGGAAACACGTTCAAGTAAGAGAGACTTGACTTCTAAACCTAAATTTCACTACTACAAAAAGTAGATTTAACAACACCTAATTAACGATCGTTTATATGAAACCATACATAGAAAAAGAGACGGTGGCATTTTTGAAATTTTGGGTCAATATTAAACGACGGGTTCACAAAACCAGTTGTTTAAATTCAGCCCAAAAAGAATTCACAACGACTGGTTCCTCTAGAATTGTAGTTGAAACTGTTTTGTTTTGTAATACCATGACACATAATTGAAAACAGCCGTGGAAAATTACATGAATTGTATACTTGAGGTTGAGGGTTCGAACCTCACCAATAGTATTTTTTGTGTGTGTGTATATATAGACGACTATTTTATAAATAACTGTTGTATAAAGTCTGTATTGTTGAGTGTAAAAGGTCATGGAAAATGTTATGGCTTGTATACCTAGTTCTGGGTTCGAACCTTACTTTTGCTCTCAGGCTTCATCTCATGCACACTCTTCCTTTCTCTTTTGCCTTCAGCCGCCACGATATATCTCTCTCCATTGTTGGAATGGCTTAGTAGGGCTTTCCCTTCATGTTTTTGTTGTTTTTCTCTCTCAATTGAAAAATATTGTTTACTTTCACAATCCCTTGCTAGCCCTCTTACTACCCAAAAAACAAACCACCTTTTGTAGCGGTTTATCTATAGCAGTCCACAATAACCACTACAAATAGTTGATTTTATAGCGGTTTACGCCTAAACTGCAACAAATTCGTAGCGGCAGCAATGGCGCCAAAGCGCGGGCTTGTTTGCAACGAACATTGTAGCGGTTACAATAAATGAAATCGCTACAAAGTTGGCACCATCTTTGTGCGTAATGGCGTAAAGGTTTGTGGTAGGGATTTTGTAGCGGTTACACTAGATAAACCGCTACAAAGTTGGCGCCAGCTTGGCGTGTAATGGCACGAATGTTGTGGCGGTTCATTTTGTAGTGGGTAACTGAAAATAATTGCTACAGAAAGTAAAACAACATAATATTTGTCGTAGTTAGGAAAAAAGAGAGGCATAAACCGCCACAAATATTCTTTACTTTTAGCGGTTATTAAGAAAACCGCTACAAATATTCACTCTATAAATACACCCAGTCCTCCAATGTTTTTCTCAAGATAGTACAGCATGCGACGGAAAATTGGGTTGCATTATAGTTGCATTTCTCTCATGAAAATATTTTTGATCAAAATGAGTTAGTGAATTTTCATCAGAGATTGGCAGCTATACTGGAAATCCATGTTTCACATGGCATGCTGTACTATCTTCAATAACTAAGAAAGCTTGTAGCGGTTTCCACTTGAAACCGCTAGAAATGCAAATTGTCACACAGTTGTAGTGTTTTTTCCATAGTAACCGCTACATAATGTCAAAGGTCAGGCATTTTGTAGTTGTTATATAACCACTACAAAATGTCACAATGAACGAGGTTTTTAGTAATGGTTAATGCAGCGGTTTTTGCTAAACTGCTACAAAGTGTCATATTTTATAGCGGTTTTATAAGAGAACCGCTACAAATGTGGTGCCTTTTTAAACAGCGCCTCCCCTCATTTCAAATTACGCAAGGTTTGATTTATCGCCTTTTTAACTTTTACCTCTTACATTTAGCTGTAAAATTTAGTAGTTATGGTTTCTAAGGGAGATGGAGGGAAAGGGAAAGATCTTGTACGGGGTAGAGTGCCTCTCAGGAGCAGTAGTAGTAGATTGAGAACAATCTAGTTTTAGATTGTAAACTTATTTCTTTTGGATTAGATTGATAATTTGAAATTTTTATGCTTATTGCTGGATTCTTATTTGCAACCTTTGATTGTCAATTGAATTAATAATTGAGTTTTCGTTATTAATTTAATTGTCAATTGGGTTTATTGATTTAATTGAGTTGATAAATTGTCTAGTTGTTTAATTGGATAATTGTAAACAAGATTCCAAAATTATTTAGAAATTAATTATGATTGGGTTTTAATGAGTTTAATTAACTAGCACTCATTCTATTATGAGTTTTCTAGTAGATTAGGTGTTATTGAACTTGAGGGTTTCTCATGTTTCAATTAGTTAATTAAATTCATTAATTCTAATCTTTCACTAATCTCCCTTTGATCCAATTAATTAGTTTGGGCTAAGAAAGTTAACTCAATGTGAATCCTAAGTTGTCTCATTCACCGTACTTGAAGTAAACCTTTTGTGTCTTTTCTTATTTGATTTTCTTAATAGTTAGTTAATTTCTTTTCTTAGGATTTTAATTATTCTCTCATATCAAAACCCCCAAATTTGCATCCGCATCTAGATTAGTTCCATTCTCATAGGTTTTAGAGTCATTTTCATCTTGCATTTAGTTAGTTTAGTTTCATTTCATTGCATTTTTTCATCACCTAAATTCAACCTAAGAAAAACCCACAGATTGCTCCTTGGGAGAATGACCTAGGTTGACTCTAAACTGCATAATTAATTAGGACATAGTTTAATTGATTGTTTTAGCGACAAAAGCAACACATCAATTTTGGCGCCGTTGCCGGGGGAGCAATGGTTAGGCTTTAGGTTTGAGTTATAGGTTATTTGTTAGGTAATTGTTTATTGGATTCAATCCATTCTTGAAAAATTGAACTTGATCCCTCCTATGATGGCTTGGCATGCTTGGGTTTATGGAAATAACTATTATACTTCTATGCCTTATCATTATGATTATGGTGTTGGAGTGTATATGAGGTGGGATTACTTTCTTCTAATTATGAGTCTCGCCTGGAGAGCAAAATTGATAGGATTGCATCTGCTATGGAAAAAATGGTTGTGTCCCATATGTCGAATTCTTCTAATACGGTCAATCCTATGGGGCCCTCTACTTCTTTTACCCCATAGCCTACGTCTTCTGCTTTAATAGGGCCACTCTGACCTTTTTGCTCTCTAGCCACTCATGCTACTGACTCTTGCCCCTACTTGAATGACAGAGCTGAATCTTGCAATGCAATATATCCTTCTAGACCCATGACTCAAGTTGAGCATATATATGATCCATATTCAAATGTATATAATCCTGGATGGCATGATCACTCAAATTTTGAATATGTCAATCAAACTATTCCAACTGATGACATGTACTCAAGATTATCAAACAAGATGTATGTTATGATGAAAATCCTTCAAGAAAGGGGAGTGCAGCTTGAAGCTCTACACACTCAAATGAAGGAGTTGTCAAATGCAATTAACAATCGGCAGAGTGAAGATTTAGATGTTGAAAGTGAATTTCCATGTGGTAATATACTTTCACTTTCTTTTACCACTTCAAATGATGGGATGATCGGTACATTAGCTGAGTATCCATGCACTGATGTTGCTTCTAAATTGACTAGTTCTAGTGACTTAAATTATACTGAATCTTGTAGTGAATGCATTGATATTTCTTCTCATGCCTCCAGTCCTATGAATTCTATTGATTCGGATAAGGAAGTTGATGAAGAAATTGTTGTTGACACCTCTAACACTATTGATTTTAAAGATACCCTGCTTAACACTAACCATGATGATGCTTTGAAAGATGGAAGTAATATCTCTATTGATTTTATTGATACTACTCATGATATTAACATGACTATTGTTAGTGGGGATACTATTAAAGATAAGTGTGGGGGAAGCCTTGATTTAGATATGCATTTAGAGGATAAAACCATATTGAATCATAATGTTTCACAGGTAGAATTTGTCTTGTGTGATGATTTGAGCAAGCATAGTGACACCATTTTGAGTGATCACTTTATTCATTCTTTAGAGAATTTGACTCTTACTGAGGAGAGTCATATTGACTTTGTGGGTTGTTCAAAATACCTGGAAGTTCCAATATTTTCTATTGATCAATTTCTTTTGGGATCATCCTTTATTCTTGATCAATCAAATTTTATTGATTATATTTATATGGGACGAGATCGTTTGGAGCTATGATTTTATGGAGGTACATGGATTGATTCCTCCCATCCAAACACCTTCTATACTTGAGTCGAAATGTTATCTTTGTGGAGCTTAAAATATGGTATGTTTGATGAATGTCAAAAGATGACATCACCAAGGTTTTCATGTGACTTACAACCAGACAAGGGAGAGAAGCCAATTATGCTACTTCATTTGAGCCTCCAAGCTTTTAATAGTCTTGTCGTATTCCTTCCTTACTCTTTCACTTGCATTGTTGGTTGTTATTGGTTAGACTTATATTTTGCATTGAGGACAATGCATGATTTAAGTGTGGGGGAGGGATTTTGTTCTTACTTTTGGTTTTTGTTTTTAAAATGAGAAAAATAAAAATATTTTGGTTTTTATTTTGGTTTTTGTTCCTTGTTTTCAAGAGAAGAAAGAAAAAATTAAATGTTAAAACTACAAGTTTTAAGTGACTTTAGTATGATGCATTCTTGATTTGAAAAGTGATTGATCATGTTTTGAGTTGGTGAACCTAGTGGCAATGAATTTGACTTTGGTGAATTGAGACTAGTAATCATATTCCTGGTGAGATTTTGAGCCTAATATGTTTTTTTAGTGTGTACCCATAACTTCACTTGAATTTTATTTGAGGCCTCATTTTATGCATGTGTATTCATAAAAATGATAAAGACATTCACTTCATTTTAGCTGAGATAAGCCAAAAAGCCTACCATATTCATGCAAATATCCTTTGTTTAGCCCTTTGAGCCTATATATTATTATTTTATTTTTTCCATTTTATCTACACCCATAACCAAAAAAATAAATAAAAAAATCTCTATCCTTTTGAATGTCTTAGGAGTTGAAAAGCATTGTGTTATTTCTATTTTGGATGGAAGAACATGCATGAAATTAGAAATTGGGTCATTGTAAAAAATATGGTAGGTTATCTTGAAAAAAAAAATGAAGAAAAGAAAAAGAAAAAGAAAAAAGGAAGAAAAAAAAGGAGAAGAAAAAGAGAAGAAAAAAAGAAAAGGAATGATGACTCAGTTCGGGTTTGGTTTAGTTCTTTGCATATCATATTTTCTATTATATATTTGTATCATTCTCTTCAACTTTTAAGATATTCAACTTTGTTTTTCTACACATCGTACCCTTCTTTTCTTAAAATTAGCCCCATTACAACTTAATAAAAGTCCTTTGGATTTATGGATGCACTTGCTTTATTAGTGGTGGAGAATTTAGATTCTTGTCAAGCCTATGGAAAGAGTATTTGATAGGGATGAACTTGAGTGTAAACACAAACCTATACACTTTTGAGTGAAGAGTGACATACACATTATCTTTGGAGAGGGATTTCTAGTTTCGGTTCCTTTGTCAAGTAAATTGCCATGATGTTTGGTTTCTTAATTTATGAGAAGATCACTTGGACATGAGAGGTGTTACAATGCTTTTGTTTACTTATTGCTTGTGATTGGAACATTCACTTTTGAAGTTTTAGTTTAGTTTTCTTTAGTTTTAGTTTTTAGTTTTTTCGTTTATTCTCCCTTTGTCTTGATTTGTTTTGCCCGGGAGTGCAAATGATAAGTGTGGGGGAGTTGATAAATCCCAATTTTCATATATTTTATCTCACCTTAATAATTTATTTTGGGGATTATTTTAGGCTAATTTGGATATATTAGATAATATTTGGATTATTAGCCAATTTTAGGAAATAATAGAAATCGAATTAATTATAAGATTATTTGGCCTAAATATTGATATTCTGATTAATATCTTGTAATTAAATAATATTTCTTAAGATATGATAGATTACAATTTTATCATATTAGAAGATTCTATGGTGCAGAATTTTTCAGGGAAGCTAAAAGGAAATCTAATGGTGAAATTATATTGGGCTTCTTAAATTTTGATGGGCTCAAGTTGTTATCCAAAAATCTATCTATTTTTTCCTATTAATTAACCTAGCTGCATACTGAGAGGGAGGCTCTCTTTGAGAGGCGCACATTCACGCTGAGAAAACAACCACAATTACGCACACACACACACGCGGAAAGGAGACGCAACCCATTGAATTGGTGCTCGGAGTTCTTCTATATTCACCACGGTCATCTTTGCCTTTGATTCAACTCACGGACCACACCCACAATCTTCATCATCAACCTATAACCACACGCCACCTCATCAACCTTTCTCTACCAACTTGTTCTCATGGCCGTGACTTGGTGTTTGGAATGTGAGGAGAATTACATGGCAGCTTAAGCTATTTGGGAGGCAACTTGGAAGGAGCATGGAGGAGAGCCTAGGAACTTACACTTAAAGATCACAAGGGAGTGTTATTATTTTTATCTTTTTAATTCAAACTTGAGGTTATTTAGTTTTAAAGGATTTTGAGTTGTGTTAATTGAAAACAATCTAGTTTTAGATTGTAAACTTATTTCGTTTGGATTAAATTGATAATTTGAAGTTTTTATGCTTATTCTTTGGATTCTTATTTGCAACCTTTGATTGTCAATTGAATTAATAATTGAGTTTTCGTTATTAATTTAATTGTCAATTGGATTTATCGATTTAATTGTTTAATTGAGTTGATAAATTATCTAGTTGTTTAATTGGATAATTGTAAACAAGAATCCAAAATTATTTAGAAATTAATTGTGATTCGGTTTTAATGAGTTTAATTAACTAGCACTCATTTCATTATGAGTTTTCTAGTGGATTAGGTGTTATTGAACTTGAGGGTTTCCCATGTTTCAATTAGTTAATTAATTTCATTAATTCTAATCTTTCACTAATCTCTCTTTGATCTAATTAATTAGTTTGGGCTAAGAAAGTTAACTCCATGTGAATCCTAAGTTGTCTCATTCATCGTACCTGAAGTAAACCTTTTGTGTCTTTTCTTATTTGATTTTCTTAATAGTTAGTTAATTTCTTTTCTTAGGATTTTAATTATTCTCTCATATCAAAAACTCTCAAATTTGCATCCGCATCTAGATTAGTTCCATTCTCATATAGGTTTAAGAGTCATTTTCATCTTGCATTTAGTTAGTTTAGTTTCATTTCATTGCATTTTTTCATCATCTAAATTCAACCTAAGAAAAACCTACAGATTGCTCTTGGAAGAATGACCTAGGTTGACCTTAAACTGCATAATTAATTAGTACCTAATTTAATTGATTGTTTTAGCGACAAAAGCAACACAGGGAATTCAAGCTTCTACAATCATGTAATCTCTCTCTCTCTCTCTCTCTCTCTCTCGAATTCAAGCTTCTACAATCATGTAATCTCTCTCTCTCTCTCTCTCTCTCTCATAATTAAATCAGTACAATGCAATAACTCTTTTAGTTTCAGTAGACTGACAGAGTCAATTTCAAATATTCTATGAACGCGTTGGGTCCATAAATGCTGATTATTAATTGTGCTCAGAGTTGGTCATCAATAGGTATGCAATTTTATCGATCTACCTATAAGGATATTTACTTTTTAGAGTTTAATTAATCAAGGTAATTAATCCCGGACCGCTCAGTGAACCGTAGGAATCTTGGATCAAGGATCAATGGATCAGACCGGAGTCAACCTGAGACCAGACCGGTGAGGAATAAAAAATTGAGAAATAATTTAATTTGTTATCACATAATCCATAATTATTCCAAATACTATAATCAATGGGATCATATACCACCAAGGCTTTAAATCACTAGCCAAATAATTATATACTTGTCAAATATTCTTTACAATTTGAAATCAAAGAATCATATACCACCCAATGACACCTAAATTTATAATGGAATCACAAACATTCATCATAACAAAATATCAAAAACAAAGTATATGATAACAAAATATTCTCACCTTCAATCACTAAATTAATAGTTATCAACATGATAATCATCATTAAGATCAATCAACTCCCTAGGTGTTGAGACATTAGGAGGTGGAACTGTAGGAGGAAAAGTAAAAGAAGTAGGAGCAACATGATCATCATTTAAAGATCAAGCCCCAACAACATCATCATCACATATATATGAAATGAATAGAATTATTAATAGTCATGTAAGAAACATAGTTATATTCTTGCGTGTACGAATATAATTTAAATAATAGAAGAGATAGTTAGAAACCTTCAAAATCCCTCGCCATTTGTTCAAGTTGAATATTTGTTGATTCTACATTATCAAATTCAGGAGTTGGATCTTCTTCAAGTACCCAAAAATCTAATTTATCAACTGATCGATTCATAATCAATGGGATCATAATTCTCTTTCTTCTTTTTCAATTGACTCCTATAATGCCAACATGATAGAAGATCAACATTAATGAAATGTATATTACTATATTTAATTAAGCTATAAAACAACCGTTCAAAAGTCATGACTTTTAAGATTACCTAAACTTTAACCTCATATTGTAGTTTGTGAAAACCAAATCATCAAGTCTTTGATGCTCCAATATGTTTCTTCTTTTACTGTGGATACGCTCAAATATTTGTAAGGGAGGCCATGGATGATCGACAAGGTCATTGAGATATCTGTATATGCACGAAGATGAAGCTGTACTGAGGAATTGAACATGAATTACGAACTAAGAAACCTCTTCTATTTACAGGGAATTCAAGCTTCTACAATCACGGAATCTCTCTCTCTCTCTCTCTCTCTCTCTCATAATTAAATCAATTTCAAATTTTCTATGAACGCGTTGGGTCCATAAATGCTGATTATTAATTGTGCTCAGAGTTGGTCATCAATAGGCATGCAATTTTTATAGATCTACCTATAAGGAGATTTACTTTTTAGAGTTTAATTAACAATCCAGGATTTTACAATCAAAATTAATAACTACAATTATGTGCATCTTTACAAAAATATCCTTATTATAGTAAGAATAATGATATTAATAAAATATTCTCAAATAATGATATACTAAGTTTAAATTTAAATTTTGTCACTGAGATTTGAGATCAATGTGAATTGAAATCGCATGTACTCCACTTTCATTTTCATATTACTGTAAGGGACCCGCTTGCCAGAGGGACACTTAAAATGACATATATATTGTCCTAATTTGGAGGAGACTTGACTAAAACAATAACGCGTCATCAATTGTAGGGTAGGCCAATTATATATTATTTCCAATCTATTTCTCTTAACAAAAATACTGATGATTCATCCCATTCCTTGTGGGTAATCGAAGTTAATATATATGATATGTGGGATAAAAAATATGAAGTTGTTTGAGTTGTTTTCATTTATTATTATTATTTATAGATTATTTTCACTTGACGTTATTTTTAAATGTAATATTCTAGGATTATTATTATTATTATTATTTTCCTATGACTAGTTCTAGGTTTTATTTTAAGACGTGACATGAATTATTGAATATCTCTCCCGGCTTTCTTTTCTCTAATGCCTCTCCTCTCTTCTATCTCTCTTCCTTTCAATTGCTTTGTTTGGTTATTGTTAATTCTAAGAACCTTCTCTGAAAAGTCAGTATTTTAATAATAGGTCAATTCTAAGCTTAATTAGTTATGCAATGTAGTTTTCTGGACCCACCAACGGGGCTGTTGATTTCAACTTGATCATATAGAAATTAAAATCTGGAATTGACTCATCATTCAGTCTACTGTAAAATGCTACTACGTACATGCGTCGTACCGATAACTTTGAGTAGTAGTTTTATGTGCATAGAAGCTTCAACATAAATACAAGGGATTCCTTAGTTCATCATACATACATACATATGTATATCCTTACTCTCCAACATAGATTTAGTATATTAAGATATTATAGATTCAGTCATTTTTTCTTTCTTTTTTTAAATCGAATCTAAGCACTCTTGAATCAATATACAACTCAAATTGTATTTTCATAAACATAAGACCCACACTTATGAAATCAACAACATAACATAATAAGAGGGATATGTCTCAAAGACAAGCACAAAATATGTCTATTCCATGTAATATTTCATTCACCCCATATTCACTTTAATATGAAACGACTGCTTTCTTAGCGTAACACATTTAGATTGCATTTAACATGACCATATGATGTATGCTAAAGAAGCATACGCTGGAGCATATCTCCATGTGATACTGTGAAAGTCTAATAATATTTAATGAAAGGATTGTACGTTAATTAATGGCATTCACCCAACAATGAAACAGAGATTTATTCACTTGCTTCAAGTTCTCTATTCTTTAGCACGAATGGTATTAATAGCTCGTTGGAATCAATATTACATAGTCGTCCATATATGACAGTTATTGTCGACTATAAATCATGGTTCTAAACCGTCGTATATATGTGATCGCTACATATGCTTAGCACATGATTCATATGTTGGAAATTATGCCCTAGGGGCAAGTCATTGTACTTTAAACGTTAACGTCATTTAAAGTATTATCCATTTAGTTATCATTTCATTTGCATGTTTATAGTGATAACTTTATCCTTGGATATATCTTATAGATTATCCTAAATGTCCCTAGTCGGTCATCTACGCGGGAGCGAAGATGAAATAAGACCAGTATGAC
Organism: Acacia melanoxylon; assembly: GCA_019022615.1. Lineage (NCBI taxonomy): Eukaryota > Viridiplantae > Streptophyta > Magnoliopsida > Fabales > Fabaceae > Acacia > Acacia melanoxylon. The sequence continues at coordinate 4,265,911 of JAFJYJ010000002.1, forward strand.
TTTGATGAGGTATGGAGATACGAATCAAAGTCATAGACACTTGTAAGAAAGTACAAGGTCTTGGACCGACCCACTATGAGAAAAGCGTATGGATTAAGTCATAAGCTTTTCTCATGTATAACCGCGTCACAACGCCTTTGACCTCGAGATCATCATGGATTCTTACATGATGAGTCGCTGCTCTTTGACCTAGTCAAAAGTCACCTTTGACCAGGTGATGATAAAGGCTTGGATCGGGATCAGTGGTTTTCATGCAAACGAATGTGAATGGTCAATATGGAATTTGTCCCTCACATTTGTAGAGAGATAATATTGGGCCCCTCGATGAGTGAGTCTGAGAAATGTATGACCATACTTTGATGGAAAGGAGTTTCCATTTCAGTTATTAGACTACTCAAGAATCGAGAAAGTAATGGTCAAGAACAGGAAGTTGACATTATCCATACCTCATCCTTGACCAAATTATCGCGTGATAAAAGGGACGTGGATATGGTTGTACGATAGGTTGTATCGTATCATCGATCCCCATATGAATTAGGCCGCAATGTCTTGCTAGAGGCGCTTGTGACTTGTGGGCTGGACAAAAGTTATTGCCCATCTCGCCAATCCATTGTGCCCTGCTGGCCGCAACGTTAAAAGCCCAACACGAGCAAAAGTGTCAGATTCATTGAATTTTAGATATGTCTAAGATTTAATGAATACTATATTTAATCTATGATGAATATATATATATTATTAAATTCGAAAATAATATAATAATATTATTTAATAGAGATTATAATATTATTATATAAAATATTTTTTTTGTATTTAATTTATTTGATAAATTAAATATCTAAAACAAATTGAGATATTGTATCTCGATTTAAGGGAAAATTACTCACGAGTCCCAAGGAAGGAACATAATTACGGTTAGGTCCCTCCAAATGTCAAAATTACACGAAGTCCCTAGGGACTTACGTGTAATTATTTCAAAACCTAAAAAGTCCGAAATGCCCATAGGAGAAAATACTAAAAACAATCGATTCCTCATCCTTCGACGATGGCCGTGTTCGCCTCCCACCGTGTTCGACCTCCACGACCCTACCCTATTTCGATCTCCGCCGCATTCGACGGTGTTCGACCGCCAAGTAAATTTGCGTCGAGGCAAGGCGGTTGTGGGTAGAGTTTGATTCTGAGAAATGAAAACAGTCTGTTGTGGTGATTGCATTTTTTTCATTGAAAACAAAACGAAAGGAAAACATCAAGAGGAGGCAAAGCTTGATGCATGTTTGCTGGTGTAGTTCAAAATGTTAAGGATGTTATTTTGCTTGCTTGTTTGCTTGAATTAACAATGTGAAAATGAATAGCAACAGAAATGCATGAAATAACAACAACTTTTAAAATCGGAATTTCCCATCTTTCACTTCCGAAGCGAATAACAACAGGAAATGCATGAAATAACAACGGGAAATGCATGAAATAACAACAACTTTTTAAAACGGAATTTCCCATCTTTCACTTCGACGAATAACAACAGAAATGCATGAAATAACAACGGGAAATGCATGAAATAACAACAACTTTTTAAAATCTGGAATTTCCCATCTTTCACTTCCAGAAGCGAATAACAACAGGAAATGCATGAAATAACAACAACTTTTTAAAATCTGGAATTTCCCATCTTTCACTTCCAGAAGCGAATAACAACAGGAAATGCATGAAATAACAACAACTTCTTAAACTTTTGACAGCTATATAAGGCTAGCTGAAGAAGTGAATATCATTTCAAAATATTAAGTTGTATGAGTAAGTGGGTATTTGCACCTACTCATTGAACTTAATATCATATATAGTTTCACGTCCATATGCAAGTTGTAATTACAAGTTCTTGTCCACCCACCAAAATACAAAAAGGTGTTACAAGAAGTCACTACTACAAATGTGTGCATAGACAAAATGACGAAACCTACACTTCTTCTTGCTCTTGCATTTCAAAGATTCAATGATGGTTGTATATTGTCCATATTCTCTTTCTCTTCAATGTAAACATGCCCATATTCTCCATTAAACTTTATTAAATGATCCACCCCTTCATCGTCTACAAGATCTACATATGTTGATGGATCAAAGCTAACTTTGAATTTCAAACAAATGTCATTGCTTTGATCCACCGCAATGATATTCACTTCTTCAAATTTAGCCTTATATAGTGTCAAAAGTTTAAGAAGTTGTTGTTATTTCATGCATTTCTTGTTGTTATTCGCTTTCGGAAGTGAAAGATGGGAAATTCAGATTTTAAAAAGTTGTTGTTATTTCATGCATTTCGTTGTTATTTCATGCATTTCGTTGTTATTCGCTCGGAAGTGAAAGATGGGAAATTCCAGATTTTAAAAAGTTGTTATTTCATGCATTTCCTGTTGTTATTTCATGTATTTCCTGTTGTTATTCGCTTCCGGAAGTGAAAGATGGGAAATTCGATTTTAAAAACTCGTTGTTATTTCATGCATTTCCGTTGTTATTCGCACGGAAGTGAAAGATGGGAAATTCAGATTTTAAAAAGTTGTTGTTATTTCATGCATTTCCTGTTGTTATTTCATGCATTTCGTTGTTATTCGCACGGAAGTGAAAGATGGGAAATTCGATTTTAAAAAGTTGTTGTTATTTCATGCATTTCCGTTGTTATTTCATGCATTTCGTTGTTATTCGCAGCATTTCATTGTTAATTCAAGCAAACAAGCAAGCAAAATAACATCCTTAACATTTTGAACTACACCGTGACAAACATGCATCAAGCTTTGCCTCCTCTTGATGTTTTCCTTTCGTTTTGTTTTCAATGAAAAAAATGCAATCACCACAATGATCGTTTTCATTTCTCGAATCAAACTCTACCCACAACCGCCCCTTGCACGACGCAAATTTACTTGGCGGTCAAACACTGTCGAACGCGGCGGAGATCGAATGCGCGGAGATCGAAATAGGGTAGTAGGTCGTGGAGGTCGAACACGGTGGAGCGAACACGGCCACTTGTCGAAGGATGAGGAATCGATTGTTTTTAGTATTTTCTCCTATGGGCATTTCAGACTTTTTAGGTTTTGAAATAATTACGAAGTCCCTAGGGACTTACGTAATTTTGACATTTGGAGGACCTAACCGTAATTATGTTCCTTCCTTGGGACCGGTGAGTAATTTTCCCAGCATTTAATTTTCGAATATAGATATCACATATCTAATTTAATTTGAATTGAGATATAGTATCTCATATTTAATTAAATAGATAGATATCATATCTCGATTTAATTTATAGAGATAAAATTAAATCGAAAAGCTTTTAATTCGGATTAAATAAATAGATGAGATTAGATTTATTGGATAGATTTAATTAATATATTATTTTAATCCAAATTCAAATTTCAAGATTAATAAGGATTACTTTTGAATATATAATACGTCTAATGGGGTTTTTGAAAACCTACGGGACATTTTGCAAGACGTATTAGAAAAGCCACGAGAAACCCTAGAGAGGAAAATAAAGAGATGCAAAAATACTAAAGGTGCTAGCACACTGCCGTCGGTGTTGGAGGCTGTTCGGTGTGGATACCGGTAAAGGGAGTTGATTCGCACAGTCGACTCCTGTTGATCGAGTAGGTAGCCCACGAGATCAAATTGAACGAGATGCTCACGAGTTCGCATAGGTACGATTTTTGACGAACCTTGATTTAAACGCTGTTGATGAATCCTCTCAATGGGATTCGTAAGTTTTAATAGATGAGAATCCTTCCGCTGCGTGTACAGATCCCAACAATATAACGGTTCCAAACTGTAATATATTGGGAACATATATAATGGTTATTTGTTAATAAACATAATGTATTGGATTTATTTTTTTATATCTATAATTATTTTTATTTTTATGGTAATATTTATTATATAAAATATAATATAATCATTGATATTATTCAATACATTATAGATGAACATCATAAAATAAAAGAAATTAATAATTACTCAAACATTCTAGAACATAATCTTATAATTTTTTGAATTCTAAAAGAAAATTTATCAAGAAAAACTCTACAATATTCTCCAATACTTTTGTTGTAGATTGTCAATCACGTATCAGTTTCAGAGTTCCTTGAAGAAATGAATAGGCCCTTGTGACTTATGTGTACGTCTTCATAATGATGTGGATAGGCCTTCTTAGGATTCTACGTTTGCATCTTTTGGAGAGACTTGAATCAGCTAATGTGTATAATTATGAGATGATGTGAATGATATTATATATACTGATATTTTCTATCACACTTGATAGGCCTTCTTGTGCTTATTTGTTTGTATACCTCATTTGGGAGAGACTTGAATGAGTTAATGTATATAACTATGAGATTATTTGAATGACATTATATACATTTCTATTTTTTGTCCCCCTGACACCTCACTAGCACATGTTGGTATGTATGATGAGTTGTAATTTTGGTTAACGAGGCTTTTGTCTCACCCCATTGCGATTAACATTCTTCAGGTAATATTCTTGTGATGGTTAGTCAGGAAATTAAGGCTCTAGAGACTTGACTATTGTAATAATCTTTGTAAAGCCTCTTCCTTTTTATTTATGAGGTGAATTGTCACTACTATAAAATACTAAAATAGCGACAGAAAATAAATTTCGTCGCAATTTGTGACGGAAAATCAAATCCGTCGCAAAATTTTGCGACGGAAAATAAATTCAATCGCAATTTGCAATAGAAAATCAAATCCGTCACAAAAGTTTGCGACGGAAAATCAAATCCGTCGCAAATTGTGACGGAAAATCAAATCCGTCACAAAATTTTGGGACGGAAAATCAAATCCGTCGCAAAAATCCAAAAATATTTTCCCCACTTATAAAATCCTAGAAAATTAATATGCAATAATGTTAAGTTGTGTATTTCATATGTATCATTATGAAATAATTTTCAGTTTCAATTACATTAAGATCAATAATCATGTTACTTACTTGTCATCAATATTACAAGGTTAGGGGCTTGTTTGGAATGGTGATTTCTATAGAAACATGTTAATTGTGATCGACTATGTATGAGGTAATCAGGTCTATGAGAAAGGTGACTAGAAATTTAATTTATATTTTATTCCTATGTAACGGATTTTGATTAGTTTGAATGCAAGGACAAAACATGTGTATGTCTAACATTACAATGCTTACAACGAATGGAAATTTTATTCCATGGAAGCTCTTTGGATAAAATTAAACTTGCAAACATTGAACAGACTTCATTGTTGTCGTTAGTTTTAGCGTTTTGTCTGGGCATGTAATCTTGATAAATGAGAATGACTCGAGCTCTCTGGACTTCTGTTTTCTTTTAATATTTTATTATAGGGAGGGAGAGCCAAAACCCAAAGACAAAGAGAGTGGAGGAAAATACAAATATGCTATCCATGAGTTTCATTAGAACATACAGTATTAGGCATATTTGTTTATTTATTATAACATGCTTGAGGAGTTCATGTCAGCATTTTACCCGGAGAATTTATAAGAAAAATGATTAAATCACACATTTCATTTTCTAACTGTGTTTTAGTTTATACAACTTAATAATGAAGTTCCTGACACAATAATATTGATAATAAAAATTTCAAAATTCACATTCATATAATTAGAGTTTTGACAACAAAATATAATTATTCACTAGGAATGTTTGTGATATAATTTGCCCAAGTTAGATTTCCACATATATAGATATATAGAGGAATAAAGAAAGATGGGTCTGGTTACATACAATTAATACGAATAAACAACATCCTACTACCAATTCAAAATCATATGAGCTAATATTATTGCTCCAGATTTGATTATTGTAATTAGGCATAATCATATGAGCTAAATCATAATTATTTTTAATTATTTTTATACTTTTCTTATATGTTTTATGTACGACCATTATCTAATATATAAGTTATTGAGATTATATTTCTCATTATGCTTACATCCCGAAGTTAGTCTTTAAATTTAAAAATTATAAAATTTAAATTTAAATATATTATTTTTATAACAAGTTAAATATATTATTTAGTATGTGAGAAACTATAATTCTTTTTTTTTCACTAGAAAATATTATTCTTCCAAAAGATTCATATATTCCCTCCAATACCATGTAAACTTATTCTTCCTCCAAAAATTTCACAATTCCCTCCAATTTTTTTGGGGTCAAAGGCAACTTCCCTCCAATTGGAAAGACAACCGGTCCCAAATTTTCAGCTCTTCACTACAAAAAAAATAAATTTCAGCGACGACATTTAGCAGCGACTTTTAATGTCGCCGCTGAAAGTCATACTTGTTTTTATAATCGAATTTATGTAGCCATACTTATTTTTTATAAGTAGTATACTTATACAAAATGATAATATCATTCAAAAACATTCAACATGTCAGTCATAGTACGAACACAAGACACGTAGTCTGAATTAAAACGCTCACTCCAATTGTGCTAATTGGCAATTGATGCAATCAAATAAACATATATTATTTATTTAATATTTAATATTATAAAAATATCCAAGAAATTTGTTTTAATTCCCGAAGCATTTTTTTGGATTCCCTTCCCCATCGAAATGAAATACCTAAATTCTGTTAATTATTGCTTCAGATTTCATTATTGTAATTAGGCATAATCATTTGAGCTAATTCAGGATTTAGAATTATCACATTTAATTCTCCTTAATACTCCTCTTGTATATTTTCTATACAAACTCCTATCTAATATACATACAAGTTATTGAGATATATTTCTCACTATGCTTACATCTTGAATTTAGGGGAATAATTTAGCAGATGGATTGTATATACTTAAGGATTATGGATAACCATTTTATCCAAGTTGTCTAATAGAATGGATGGGTTATAAAATCAAATAACTAAAGACTACAAATAACTTCCTATTCTCAAGGCAAGGTATATATTCAACAGAGCAACAACATATGAGCTAACTAATATGTGTGTGGTTTTAATTTCAGTTTTTTAAAATAAAAATTAATTCAATATATTCAATTTTATTTGTGGAGATTAAAACAATGGGCAGATGGCTTCAATTTTAATTTTAAATATTTTTGGCATCAACCTAAAATACACAACGAAACACTATTAATCGTCATAAAAAAAAATAAAAAATTAGCTAATATCCCAATGAATCAGTTGCCACGATTAATTTCTAAGATCCCACCAAATCAGTAATAAGCACATACATAGCTAAAACATAGGAGCAAAAGACTCAATTTATTTTTCAAATTCAAATCGCAATCAGCATTAATATCTTCTCTAATATAAGTAATAACACGGTTAAATTCCATTTTATTTTTAAATAATACCTTTAATTCCGTGAAGTAATGCCGTTTTATTTTATCCCGGTTGTCTAATAGAATGGATGGGTAACGCGTGGTTGCATACAATTAATACGAATCAACAACATCCTACAACCTATTTAAAATCATATGAGCTAATTATTGTTCCAGATTTGATTATTGTAATTAGGCGTAATCATATAAGCTAAATCATAATCACATTTAATAATCCTTAATACTTTTTGTTCTGGTGTGGAACCAGATATGTCTAGCCATATGGGCTAGTGCTTTGATCTTGGATCGAATGGCCCTACCAGGGTATCTATGGTCAAGATATCCGGGAAAGCTCGCGATCACTGTACACAATAGGCTCTTTGCCAAGGGGGATGGGGGATGTATTTAGTGGGAGAGTGCACAGTGATGCTGAATGTAAATAGGTCTAAGTTAGAACGTGTGTACCTTTAGAGTTTGACCTTTGTATTTATAGAGCGTACCTTAGGTAGGATATCTAGGATATATCATAATCCATGGCCGTTATATCATATCCGAGATACGATTTACCATATATTGATATTATAGCTAATAGCGGGACTACCCACTATCGTCGGAGTATCCCGTGATTGGGTATGTTCCTTAATGGGCCATATCATTGTTGGGCCTGATGGGAATCCGTAACAGTTGCTGACCTGGTAGTTCAATTTTTTGGCCCCGGTAGTTCAAGATCTCCATCTGTTTTTGAGTCTCGGGATGTATCCCGCCGATTTACACTCGGGCCCCGGCTACGCCGTTATTATGGAATCCGAGGGCTGCTATGTAGTCGTATATCGAGGTCAGCGCCTCTCTGCCTTCGCCATCATTGCCCCCTGACATCTGTCTCCTCTAGATTGGTTCGAGAAGGCAACCGCCCTGCTTTGCCGTCAGTGGTTTTCGTGCGCATTTAATGCCCTTAGTGCACGTCGTACGTCATCCCTACGAGTAGGATGAATTGTCCCTTTTACCCCCGACTCTTCAACTTTGCTTCGTATTTCCCTCCATTTCTCCCACTTACTATCACTTCTTTCCTCACTTGTCATTATGCTCTCACGATTCTCTCTGTTTTTCGATGCGACGGTTTCTCTGCAATTAGGCTCTTCCCGACGCTTTCTAAGTCCTTCACGCATCCTTACTCAGGTAAATGTTCTTCTGTTATGTTACTACCTTTACAGCTTTCCTGGTTTGCATATGTCATTCCTTTTATTACTGCGTGGATTTCTGGATTTCTAGCTTTGTCACGGTGAGTTCCGGTGAGAGCTTCTGGGTAGTCATGGGATTTTGGGTTCCTTCTCGTAGATGCATGCCCCCATTTTCGTAGGAATGCCCAATATCTGGTTTCGTTTATTTTCTACCTATTCTAGGTTCCATCCTTTGGCTTTGATGGATAGATTTTTCCCTTCATCTTCTTCAAAACAAGCACTAACTTCAAAAGAGGAAGAGGCGCGTACCTAGGGCCAGTTACTGGATATTGGGTTCCCCTTTGCCTGAGGGAGAAAGGTCTAGCACATTACTCCATGGTGGTTTGAGTAGGGGAAGTGTTGGGGGGTCCCGTTCTGCCTCTGCTAGGAACCCAAACATTTGTCCCGTTCAAGGATCGCCAAACCTCGTAAGCTGAGATGTACCCGAAGCCATCCCGGTCGAACCTCTGAATTATTACGAGCCCCCCCTCCGCGTGTGGGGACGAAATCTATGCCCGAGGGATACCTCGGCCCATGCTGGAATTGTCTCGCTTCTAGTTCATACTATATCGCGAGTAGCCAGGATTCCTTGGCATATGCTACCCTTGGCTCCTGCCAGCATAGGTCCTCCTCAGTCCCTAGCCTAGCTACCAGGAATTCAATCCGTCCTGGTTCTGTCAATTTACCTCCTCGGCCTACTTTGCATGCTTCAGGTACAATGATGGGGTTCTGATTTTAGCTTTATTGTTTGTTTTATAGGTATAGATGGTGTCACCATCATCTTCCAATCGGACGCCCTCCGTCACCGGGGAGTCGACTTCTGGGAGTCTTCCCCCAGCTCTACTGAAAAAATATTCCTGGGTTGCTCACGGCGTCTTGTCCACGCACTCCTTGATGTCCCAGGCCGACGTCGAGCGACTCCAATTAGGTGATACTACCCATTGCCTCCTACGCCCGCCCTCTGACGAAGAGCCGATCTATGCCACCCGTGAGGGAACTGACACATCTTTCTTTTTCTTTTACCGTGATTATATCACCCGGCTCGGTATTCGCTTTCTGTTTACCGAGTTCCAAGTATCTATACTCAATTATCTCCGTCTGGCACCCTCGCAACTTCATCCCAACGGGTGGGGCTTCCTTCTTGCCTTTGAGAAGCTTTGCAAATCCTTTCCAGAGCCCGTTCCTTGTATTGCCACTGTATTCTTTTATTTCTTCTGTCCTTTCACGCCACGCTCTGGCCAGGAGTCTTCTGACTTAAGAGGTTTGACCTCCATTCGGGGGATTCCCGATAGGAAGCTTTTTCATGCTTATTCCGAGTCTTTCAAACATTTTAAAACCGGCTTTTTTAAGGTGGTCGCTAAACCCGGGCAGTAACCATGGTTCCTTCTCGGACCCGAGTCCAAAAACATGGAGTGGAGGTTCCCGTTATATTGGACTAACGATCATCACAACAAACACTCCATGAGTTATCAGGTCGATCCTGACGACCTCTCCCCTATCGACGTTGGCCACGTTTCTCGGCTGGTGTCATACGTATCCACTCATGGAGTGAAAACCGTTACCGCCATTCTCTCGGCACTCCCTACCGAGCTCCATCAGGCTCCGCGTATATTTTCTGTCGCCATGTTGATCTTTTTTACATCTATGTATAGTATTATTTTGCCTGCCTTTGTTAGTGCCGATTAGATTCTTTTTCTGTTATGTAGCCCAAGGTGCCCAAGGTATGGAACCTTTGCCCCGCTAGTTGTCCCTTACGAACCCAGCTCCTGGCGCCGCTGGTTCCCAAGTACCGAAGAAGAGGTCGGCTCCTGAGCCTCGTAAGTCTAGGACTATGGCGGATGCCTTGGCAAATGCGTCCAAGAAGACAAAGGTGACGCCGGCGACTTCACCAGATGCCCCCCTCGTCGAGCCCTCTACCAATTCCCCCAAGGTTTCACCTCCCGTCGTGGAAACGCCTGTGCCATCTTCTTTGATCCTGCCTCCTCCCCCGCCCTTGCCGAAACTCCCACGTGGCCATTCCCAGAGCAAAGGGCAGACCGATGAACTAGCAGTTTCTCTCCGTCCTCCTCGGCGCTACACCGACAGTGTCCCGCTCTCGGATATTGACGAGACGAGTTGTGGGACATCCAAAAGGCTACTTTGAAGTCTGCGGGGTAGTGCAGGCGTTTGAGATTGTTAAGCGTAACTATGTGAATGCCAACTCGACCTTGTCCCACGTGCAGGAGGAGAGGGATGGTGCTGTGGAGGCCTAGAAGAAAGCCGAGAATGCTCTGCAGGCGGCTGAGGTTGAGAAGGGCAAGCTTACTGAGGAGCTGTTAATGACCCGAGAGGCTCTCGACCAGGCTAATCAAGAGCTGGTCAAGATGCAGGCAACGCATGCGCAAGATATTGACGCCCTCCGGGTGGTTCAGTTGCAGTGTGGAGACCTGGCGAAGGAGTTGGACGAGACCAGGGCGTCCCTTGTTGAAGTCCAAAAGGCTTATGCCGACTGCTCGATATTGTTAAGGAGTCTGTTAAGGATGTTTTTGCCATGGCTTTGGTGCAAATCCGTCGTTTGAACCCTGATGTAAACTTGAATCTTGACGGATTTCACCATCAGGCGTATGTGCGAGGCGGCAAGCTCGTCCCTCCTCCCGCATCTCCCGAGGTCACTTCTGTATCCCATCTCGACGGTGGAGACCAGGCTGGTGATGGTGAGGTGCATTCCTCGGCCAACGTCCCTATCGGCGATCCCTCCAGCCCATCAGCTCCGCCATCTAATTTCCTTTTGGCTTTCTCAGTTTTTGGGCGTTGGTGCCCTTTTGGGTTTTGTAATTAAATATTGCCACTTTGGTTCGGCGTTTTAATGTTACATCGTTTACAGTTAACTTCCATTTGATTGAGCATTTTTTGTTATGCTAACCACCTCTTTGTGAATCCTCCAATCCGTGCTAGGGTTTATTTGACCAGGGCCAGGGTCTTTAGTGATGCAGATCTGCGTTCTCTTCCAGACTTGTCGTCTGGGAATCTTTGGTAGGGTTTTCTTACTATAACCGCGTAAGGTATTTATTTTAATGCACTATCAAGCTCCGGCTCCCTTGCCGAGTTCATCACTAAGATAAGGGCAAATTGTCACGTGTTTAAGCCGTGGTGTCCGCAACGCGACGACATAAACATTTTGACCTGATCAGGGTCGAAATAACAATTCATCTTCTTATCTAGGAGCGAGCGTTGATGCGTCAATTTTGCAAAGACCTATACAGGCAACTTTGCATTGCTCGTAACCTAGGCACATCGGCCTAGTGTCATCCATCTAGATGAGTTTTAATAACCACAAGAAAATTCTAAATCTGTGACGGAATTTGCTATGGAAAATTTTCCGTAGCAAATTTCGTGGATTTTGCTACGGATTTAAAAATCCGTAGCAAAAAAAAATTTGCGACGGATTAGTTAATCCGTCGCAAAATGGTCGATTAGTTAATCCGTCACAAAATGGCTGATTTTTGCGACGGCGTAGCTCATCCGCCGCAAATTTTTTGTCCTAGACTCCGCCACAAGGCGACGGACTATATGGTCCGTCGCAAATTGCGACGGATCCATACAAAAAGGTCAGCCTTTTTGCGACGAATACGATGTCCTTTGCAATTTACGATGGCCCCTTTGTATCCGTCGTTAAAAGGCGGACCAAAAGGTTCGCCAACTAGCGACGGATCAAACTATCCGTCGCAAAAACTGAACTATCCATCGCAGGGAACGCTTTTGCGACGGACATGTGGATCCGTCGCAAGCGTCGGTGATAGTTTGCGACGAATCCACGTGTTCGTCGCAAAAATAAAGTCTTATTAATGAGACGTTCTTCAACCCCGACCCCCGGTGGTCCGCTCCCCTATGCCCTCGCTCCTCCTCCTCCGCCGTTTTCCTCCCCGGGCTCGCCCGGCCGGCTCTAGCCCGCCCCGCCCCCCAGACCCCCGCCCCATCTCCTCTGTCCCTAAGCTCGACTCCCACCCCCACGCCCTCGCCCCCGCCATCGCCATCCTCGGCTCTCCCCCCCAAGCCCCCGGCTCCCCACGCCTCGGCTCCTCCCCGCCTTCTCCCGGCTCGTCGTCCTCCGCCTCTCGCTTTAGCTCCTCCCCCACTCTCAACTCACTCGATCGTCGTCCTCTTCTTCGTTCCGGGTCACCGCCTGTGTTAGCTTGAAGTTTTTTTTTTTTTAAAAAAATATGGAAATATCTATGTTAGATTTGATGTATTACATAATGTAAATATGTATGTTAGTAGAAGATTAGAAATTACATGATTTTAAATCTTCTTTTTTTGTTTTAGTTTCTCCTTTTTTCTGAATCTATTAATTACATAATGATCTTGATACTTAATGTGTTTATTAATTTGAATTATGCTTATAGTTTGTAGGAGATTCCATGATTTTTTTAATTATTGGGTTTTAGTGATTTTTATTTATGATATTGATTTTTTTAATCTTGCATTGTTTTTTGGGATGAAATATGTATGTTAGTAGAAGATAAATCTTCTTTTTTTGTTTTAGTTTATCCTTTGCTATTAATTACATATTGATCTTGATACTTAATGTGTTTATTAATTTAAATTAGTTTGTAGGAGATTCCATGATTTTTTTAATTATTGGGTTTTAGTGATTTTTATTTATGATATTGATTTTTTTAATCTTGCATTGTTTTTTGGGAGGAAGATAAATTAAAAAAGTAATTTTTTCAAGTAAACACGAGTTAATAAACGTATAGAATTATTTTATGTGAAGTATTTTATCTAGCGCTTGTTAGGAATTTAGAAATTCCAATTCGATATTGGTCTGATAAAATTATGATTTTGTATTAGTTGGCAATGATATATAAATCTTTAAATATGATGGTGTTGAAATTAGAAAAGTGAAGTATAGAGAAATGAAATTTAGGGATAAGGCAATTAATTAATTAATGTAAAGTAGGAGGAGGAAGGTGTGACATTAAAGAATAATCAAATTTGTATGAGTTATAAAAATTAGTGGAATTTACTATTTGGTTTAGGCTATTATAAAAATGTCTGTTAATAATTTGTTTAAAAAATATTCCATTTAAATTTTTTATTTGAATCTATCTTTAACAAGTTATACAATAAATTTGATTAAGTGTTAAATAATCTCTTTGATCTAGCCCATATATGTTAGAAACTCCAAAATACTTAGTATTCTATTCTTTGTTTGCCCCCACATGCATGTCCCCATATTCTAGTGTCTTATCCTCATTCTCTCGGTTGCTTGCTTGGAATCGTTACGTGTTCAATGCATGTGTTTGTGGTATGTTGAGATGTTAATTAGGTTAGTAACTGAACTAGCTAGGAAGTATGGAAGGCAACCATGATATAAGTTGGATGTACAATCGTCTAACTGATAGAAGAGAACTAACTCAAGCATTCTTGGCGGGTTTGGAAGAGTTCATCCAATTTGCTTTGGCGAATTCAAATAATTCAAGTAGGGAGATCAGGTGTCCGTGTGCCAAATGTAGGTGTTTAAGATTTACGAGATGCGGGCACGGTCAAAATTCATTTGTGTCAAAAGGGATTCATGAAAGATTATGAATGTTGGGAATGTCATGGCGAAGTCCGAAGACACCGGAGTGGTTATTACGGGGACAGTAGTCATCGAGACAACCTTAATCAATATGAGTAGTTGGTTATGGATGCCGCGAGACCGTCGATCGGCCAATATTTTGATCCCGTTACTCATGTTGAACCATCATACATGGGAGAGGAGACCGGTACACATACTCAACCATCATACATGGGTGAGGATCCTCATCCGGAAGCCGCTAGGTTCTATAAAATGCTTCAAGAAGCACAGCGCCCGTTATGGGAAGGTTGCGAACACTTTGAAATAGTGAATATTCATCGCTATCGGCTACCCTAGCAACACTAAGCTTGAAGACGATCACCATATGAGTGAGAGGAATTACAACGAAATGATGCGAGATCATGAGTAAGGTTGTTCCCAAAGACAATAATTTGTCGAAGGACTTTTACCAAGCAAAAAAAAGGTGAAAGAGCTTGGGCTTGGATGTGAAAAAATCCATTGCCCCCAGAGGATGTATGTTGTATTACAAGGATGATCTTGGTGACCAATTGTAAATTGTGGATATAACAGATATAAAGTTGTGGGGAAAGGGAGGAAAATGACCCGTCATGCATTAAGCAAGATGTGGTACTTTCCTCTGGTGCCCAGACTTACGAGATTGTATGCATCGGAACAAACACCGCTCACATGAGATGGCAACGGAGCATCGTAGGGATGAAAAATTTGTTACGCATCCATCGATGCCGTTGCAGCGTAAATTTGACGAGGCGAATCCTTTCTTTGCTATGGATCCTCGTAATGTTCGTCTTGGTCTATGTTCGGATGGGTTCGCTCCTTTCAACAATACGGGCAGAAATTATTCCTGTTGGCCAGTCATTGTGACTCCGTACAACCTCCCACCTTCTATGTGCATGAGAAGAGAGTTTTTCTTCCTTAACGCGTTAATCCCTGGGCCATCCAACCCAAAAAAGAAGATCGAAGCATGTATGGTCTATTCTAACGGACTTTTCCATGTTCTTTAGAGAAATTTGTGCTTCAGAGCTTAATGTTGAAAAGTTACGGCACCTGGAGGCGAGCATGCCCATAACGCTATGCAAGTTAGAGATGGTGTTTCCTCCTGGCTTGTTTGACTCAATAGAACATTTTCCCGTTCACTTGGCCTACGAAGCAAAGGTAGGAGGCCCGCAACAATATAGATGGATATATCCGTTTGAGAGGTAATATATATTGATTTTATTTGTTATTAATTGACCGACATGGTACTTTAGTTTATAAATACCCTCCGATATTCCATTGTAGGTTTTTACGCACACTTAAGCACAAGATCAAAAATGCAAGGTACGTTGAAGGATCTATCGAAGCATATCTAGTCGAAGAGGCCGCAAAATTTGCGTCATACTATTATCCCCCGAAATGATGTCAAGATGGAGAGGGGTACCTCGTAACGATGATGCCAGTGATACGAGGGATCAAAAATCAATATTTAATTTTCCAGGGCGAGTCGTGGGAAAACGTTGGAGGTCAACTCTTGACGGAAGAGATAAGCGAGTTGCGGAGTGATACATTCTAAACAACTGTGAAGAGGCCGCCCAGTACTTAAAGTAAGTTTTTTTTCTATTTCGGTAAGTATTAAAGTATTAACTTCAGTTTTTGTTATAGTTACTTCTCTAATTGGGTCCGATCGGAAAATCCTTCAATGTCGGTGTCCCAGGTTGATCAATTCACGAACTCTGAGTTTCCAAAATTGTTTTGATCCTATTTCGTGGAAAATCCATCAGATCCCAATCAAGTTGCGTGGAGTTTATCTTATGGAGCTGCAATTAGAGTTACCCGATGCAACAAATATATAATCAATGGGTATCGGTTTTCAACTGTTGACACGAACGCATGTACACTATGTTGCAATTACGGTGTATGTTGTCGAGGTGACCAAGTTGACGGGGTGGAGACTGACTACTACGGGAAGTTACTTGAGATAATTCAGCTGAGTTACCCGTGGGACAAGGTAGTGACCCTTTTTAAATGTGAGTGGTTTGATAACAGTCCGCGTGGGACAAAAGTAGACAAACATGGAAATATTGAGATCCACTGGATAAGGAGATATACAGTTGGTTATGACCCATTCATCCTTGCTCAACAGGCAAAACAAGTTTACTATACATCATACCCCACATCTCGCCAAGGGTGGAGGGGAGTTATTAAAACTAAAGCACGAAATATTATACCAAAGTCGAAAGAGCCGGAATCAAATGACGGTATGGGCTGAACCGTTCCAAGGCGATGTGGAACATGTATCGCCCATAAACATCTTCGACGACGAAGTACCAAGCAATCTCTTTGATTCTCATGTGGAGTTAGAGTTGATTCCTATACAAATTGACGATGAGAAATCGACGATGAGGATGAGGCGCGTGAGCTTCTCTAATAGTGAATCGAGTTCGACGACTATGAGAGTTCGAGAGGAAGACGTGCAAGCGGATGTCGATGAACGGGAATCGTCCGGTTGATTTGTGTTAGTTCTTTGTTTATGACGATATGTTATACTACATACTGTGTTACTTCGCTACTGTCATATTTAGTAAATATCTTTATATATATATATATATATATTTTGACATTATGTCTATAAGGGTTCAGAGATGGAGCATCTAGGAGGCCGTTCAGGTAGTGGACGTGGTAGTGGTCGAGCCCGACCCCGTCCTATAAGAGGGTAGGGCGACGCCAATCACGCGCCTATGGAGCGGAGGGCTCGCCGCTTCCCCGGCAGGTGCCACCACTTGATATGTCGTCGTCACCGTCGGGTTATTTGTCATCTTCACCGTCGCTTTATATGTCGTCGTCACCGTCTACCCCCGATCCACGGCAAAGGGGGACAACGGGTTTACTTTACCATTTCGATTGATCTACATATGTTTAGTTTCTTGAAACCACCTATGTACAAACATCTTCAATATTTCACATTCCTTCCTTAGCACACTGCCTCTCCTCAAAGCCACGTCGGGGAAGAAGGTAGTTCCTCCGATACACCAAACGGGGCTCGCGGATCCTTCGACAGGGAAGCTTTGGATTTGTCTTGACGGCAATGAGTAAGTCATGCCAAGTTACCAGTAATGTTACAATTTTCTTCTCTAATTGGTTTGTATGCTAATATTTGCATGATGTCCTCTGTCTTCAGATTTATGCCTGATAATCCGGTGGGGGATTCCATCTCGACCCAATTATTCCGTAATTACAATCAACCTTGGACCACGTGGACAGAGATCCCTAAGACTCAACGAGATGTTTGGTTCAATGAGTTCTTGGTAAGTTATTTGTTTTATGGTTGTTAATTAATTACTTTTAAAATTTGGAGCACTAATTGTTCGTTATTGATTTTCGGGTGGTAAGCATATGACGTTGCCCGAACATCGTGAAGATGCGAAAAAAGCTTATAACCACGGGCCGGCCGGTGGTTGTCTCGAAAGCTCTATTCATTGAGAAAGTCAAGAGGCAAGACAGTTGGCTTCCACGGGGAGACTAAAGAGGAATTATTTGGAAATTGGGCAAACAATGAGAAGTTTAAGATTATAAGTGAGAAAAATAAGGAAAATAGGGCCAAAATGGAAGGACCGTCATATGTTGGCGGCTCCAGATCAATTAGTGAGCATCGACGCAAAGTTGTAAGTACACGTTATTTTCTATTTAGGTATTCAATATTTTGTACTTTGAAGTAATTAATTAAGGTCGACATTTGCGTTTGCAGATAGAGTCTGGGGAAGTTCCTGCAGGATCGATTGAGTGGGTTACCTTTGAGCGGACCCATTCCCGACAGTCTGAAGGGAGTGAGAGGCAATGGATTAACCCAAGGGCGCATCAAATAGCGGTTAGACATTTATTGCCTTTATTACTTGTTTTATGCATCACCATATTTATTTCATTTTACATGTCTTATTTGTTATGTATTTGTTTGCTTGTAGGAAAACTATCAGAAGCTGTCGCAGGAGAGAGACTCGCAACGTGGGACTGACCCCGCATCCTCTCAGTCCGATAACGAGAGTCTGTTCTTTGAGGCTACTGGCGGATTTGACAAGAAAGGGAGAGTCTTTGGATACGGTGCCTCTACCAGCCGACTGAAGCAAACAAAGCGCCCTCATCCGCCTTTGGAGGGGTTTCTTCGAGTAAACCTAATACATTTGATATTGATAATTTCCATTCTCTTGTCCATTCAAATGAAGTACAAATAATAAATGTACTAATCAATCTTGTAGATGAGTGAAGAAGATGAAGGCGTTGGTGGAGGAGCAAGCAACACGGATAAACCGGGAAACGGAGATGATGAGGCGCGGTGACTCAAGAAACGGAGATGATGAGGCGACAGATGATTCGGGAACAAGAGATGATGAAGCGGGCGTTGAATCGGGAACGGGCGATGATGCGCGGGAGATAACTCGGAAAAAGGAGATGATGAGGGCGTGCGGCTTCAAAGCATGTCCCTCCCGAAAGACGAGAGGTTCGAGTCGGCTCCCGGTGATGATGACCATTTGGTGATGATGATGATCACAATCTTCTTGTTTAGACTACTTAGTATTTGCACTTTGTTATTATATATATATTTTTTTTTTTGTTTTCGCTATGTAAACTCTTTTTTATTATTATTAAATCTATGGCACACAACTTTTTGTTTTCAATTTTCTAAAAAAAAAATAAAAAATTTTAAAAAATTTATTAGTTTTGCTACGGAATCAAATTCCGTAGCAAAATCGAATTTGCTACGGATTTTGATAAATCCGTCGCAATTGCGACGCGGTTTTTTGCTACGGACAAAATCCGTAGCAAATCGATTTTGCTGAGAAAAAGGCTTTTTGCTACGGAATTTTTCCGTAGCAAAAACGATTTTTTTGTAGTGAATTAAGACCGGGTTTAGGGACTTTGGTGTAAAACTTAAGTTATTGGGGGCATGCATTTGAAAACTTCCACTGAGGATTTCTTCATTAAGATGAAAATTAAACTCCAAAGAGCTCATAATGTTAACGAAAAATAACTAATGTAAATGACTTAAATTTAAATACTGAAAACAGAAAAATAACCGGGCTCAGACATGGGGTGTCTGAGTTTGTACGTGTGTCGAGCCGAGGTCTAGCTGTGGTAGATCCTCAACTTGTCGGCATTCCAAGTTCTTTTGATTGGCTTCCTTCCTAGGGTTTCTAATGTGTAAACTCCATTGTCCAGCTTCTCTTTGATCCGATAAGAACCTTCCCAATTTGCTGCTAGGTTGCCCCTGTTGAAAGAACGGGGTCTGACCTTCTGATTATACTTTGCCGCGATGAGTTGCTTAGTGGCTAGTTCCTTGCAATGCGCCACGACCTTGATCTCATCTATCAAGTCTAGCTCCGTCCTTAAGGCGTCTTCGTTCGACTCCCCACCGTCTTGCAGTGCTTTGGCCTTCCTCCATGTCGGCAGCCCTATCTTCACCGGGATCATTGCCTCGCATCCATAAGTTAACCGAAAAGGGGTTTCTTGGGTTGAGGTCTGCACGTTGGTCCTATACCCCTACAGTACACTATAGAGTTGTTCGACCCAGTTGGATTCTGCATCTTGTATCCGCTTCTTTAAGCCGTCTAGGACGACTTTGTTGGCTGCTTCGGCCTAGCTGTTTGATTGTGGATGCTCGACCGAGGCGAAATACTTCATAACATCAAGGTCCGACATCATATCCTGGAACCCTTTATCTATAAACTGGGTCTCGTTGTCCGTGACTACTTCAGCTGGGATTACGAATCGAGAGACAATATTATGATGAAAAACCTTTGTATGCGTGCCGAGGTTATAGTAGTTAACGGCTCGGCTTTGATCCATTTAGTAAAGTAGTCTACCGCCACAATGAGCCACCTAAATTGCCCAGGGGCTGCTTTGAATGGCCCGAGGAGATCCATTCCCCATTTGTAAAAAGGCTAAGGGGCCGAGATGCCTTTTAATTCTGATGGCGGGGGCCAAATAATCTTGGCGTGTTTCTGGCAACTCTCACACTTTTTGACGGCTTCCTTGGCGTCTGTCATCATAGTTGGCCAGTAATATCCGAGACATAAAGCTTTCCTAGCCAGGGCCTTGCCCCCCATGTAGTGGTCGTTAACTCCTTGATGTATTTCGGCCAACACATATTTGGCCTCGGATAAATCCAAACATCTCATCATTGGAGAGTGCAAACCTTTTCGGTATAGCTGGTCATCGATCATCGTATAGACCGCGGCTTCCCGAATCAGTTTCTTTGCTTCGACTGAGTCTGTCGGTATAATCCCTCTCTCAAGGTAATCCTCAATCGGTCTTCTCCAATCTATGGCAGTCGATATAGTCATGATACAGCTCGACTCTGTTAGGTTTTGCTAGATGACTGTCCGGAAGTTTCCCGGGCCCTTGGTGCTGGCAAGCTTTGAAAGGATGTCGGCTCTTCTTCTCGTGGAATGTGGATGACGATCACCTCTTCGAAGTCAAAGATCACTTCCTTTGCCTTATTGAGATACTTGGCCAACAAAGGACCTTTAGTCTGGTAAGTGCCCTCGATCTGTGCTGTTACGAGTTACGAGTCGGTGAAAACCCTTACTCTCGTGTCTCGTGCTCTCCGGCTCGCAATAATCCAACAAGTAAGGCTTCGTATTCGGCCTGGTTATTTGAGGTCGGAAACTTCAATTGAAGGGAGTGTTCCATGGCCACACCCTCTGGGCTTTCAACTATGATTCCACCTTCGCTACCCTTCGCATTCGAGGAACCATCAACATAAACTTTCCATATTTTATTTTAAACTTCGTCGGTCCTATCCGCCGAGGTGAGTTCCCTCACAAAATCTGCCAACGCTTGCGATTTGATTGCATGTCGGGCTTCGTAGGTGATGTCGAACTCGGACAACTGGATGGCCCAGCTGGTCATTCTTCCTGCCAGGTCCGGTTTATGTAATATTTGTCGGAGCAATTGGCTAGTTCGGACTACTATTCGATGTCCCTAGAAGTAAGGCCGAAGTCTTCTTACCGAGATGAGTAGGGCGAAAGCCATTTTTTCCAACTTCTGGTATCGTAGTTCCGAGCTCTGTAATGCCTTACTTATGAAATAAACTGGGGCCTGGCCAGCTTCGGTTTCTCTCACCAAGGCCGTACTCATTGCTTCTTCTCCAACTGAAAAATATAAGAATAAGGGCTCACCCGGATCAGGCTTTGATAGGACTGGTGGGGTTTCCAGACAGAGTTTGATCTTCTCAAAAGCTGCCTCATAGTCCGTGTTCCATCCTCCCCGCATTTCCTTCTTTAATAACCTGAATAATGGGAGTGCATTCTCAGCTGACCTTGGTAAAAACCTGGTAAGTGCCGCCAAGCGGCCGGTCAGCTGCTGGACTTCTTTCTTTGTCCTCGGGGCCTGCATGTCGAGGACGACCTTGCATTTATTAGGATTGGCTTTGATTCCGCGGTTTGTCAACATAAAACCCAGGAATTTCCCGGCTAGGACTCCGAACGCACATTTGGCCGGGTTCAAACGAATCTGAAATCTTCTCAACTTGTCAAATGTTTGCTCCAAATCCCGGACATGGTCTTCTGGATCTTTAGTCTTTACAATCATATCATCAATATAAACCTCGATGTTCTGTCTGATCTGGTCCGCGAAAAGGCCATTTAACAACTATATCAGTATTTCGTTAACAACTATATTAGCCCCGTTAACAACTCACCCCAGACTTTGAAAATACCTGAAAAGGCGCCTTGCGCTTTTAGGTATTGTCATTTTTGCGGGCGCATTTTCGGGAATTTTACACTTAAAAGGACCCTGCAAAGAATTTTCCCTATTTAGTATGTGAGAAATCATATTTTTTTTTTTTTAACACTAGAAAACATTATTCTTCCAAAAGATTCAAATGTTCTTTTCAATACAAAGTAAACTTATTCTCCCTCCAAAAATTTCACAGTTCCCTCCTTTTTTTTTTGTCAAAGCAGCTTCCCAGCTTTACAGAAGGAGAACCCCGAAAATGTGCCTCCCGCCAATTCTTCGAATCTCTCCTGTCTTCCTCTCAAATTCTATTATATTCCATCCTTCAATCCAGTCAAACCCTTCTGAATCTCTATTCTTCTTCCTTCCCCGTAACTCGTTCCCTGGCGTTCACTAACACTTCAGTCCGCCCTCCTTCTCGATCAAAATCGCTGGCATTTCCCCCTCCCTCTCCCACCCTCGCACCGCCGCCCTCCTTCCCTCCCATTCGGCCTTCCTTCTTGCTTCGGTTTGTTGTTCTTCTCCCTTCGGTTTCTAATTTCAGGATTTTTTTTTTTTTTTTGCTTATTAACTTTATGAACCGTATTTGCGTAGAATGGATTTGTTACGGTCTAACGGTGAAATTTCGGGTTGAAATTTGATTCCCAGCTGGAAACCCAATAATTGTCCATTCTTCCTGAATCTTTGATGAGTATGGTCAATCACGGTTATTTTTTGTTGAAGCTATATACATTTTTTTTTTTTGGGGTATTTTCTGGTATCATTCCATGTAAACAGCCACTGGTACTTTTCTTGCGTTTCTGCTTCCTTTGATTGGGGCTTCCTTTTGGTTTTGATTCGTTTTTAGAGTTTTACTAGTTGAATCCAAGAAGCTATCAGTTTTGACAAGTACTGTGCTGGTGGAATTCTACTGATCTGTCATGTGCATTTGTAAATGGAAACTTAAGGGAACTTATTTATCATCTTTAGCATGTTTGGTTCAATTTTGGGATGTCGAAACTTGGAGGTCTCTGATAATTTAGACTGACCATCCATACAGATTTGGCCTCTTGTAATAAATTGTATAGTCTACGTCTCTGCAAGAAATCATTTGAGACCTACAGTACTTGTTAAGATACTGTTGCTTTTAAGTTTCTTGGAAAATGAATCCTGAAGAAACAAGAATTACCTTGTAAATTTGTTCTTGTATTGAATCTCTTTTTTCCCAGTATTCTTGTCCTCCAAATGTCTGTGCATATATATTCTGACCTAATCTTGCAAATGTGTTACATTCTTTACTTCCTTTTGTAGGGAGAATTCCTTTTGCATTTCTTGAGGACATTCATCAGAAATTTGTGAGGACTTATGGACGTGCAGTTTATTCCGCTCAAGCTTATGGGATGAATGAAGAGTTTTCAAGAATTTTAAGCCAGCAAATGGAATATTACTCTAATGATCCTAATGCTGATTGGATAAACCAACTAAAAGGTGAATTGAGCTAGGTAATCATTGAACTCATCTAGTAATTCAGTCTTTGAAAGGAGCAAATTAAATTTTATTGAGACTGTATGGGTTCATGCTGCTCTGATTTTGTTTTTGGGCTCGCACATGCTTCTCTGTTTAACTTGTCAGTTTTCTTTCGTCTAATCTTTGGGCAGGTTTATCTGCTTTGTAGTTACTTTCATCATTTAGAAGTTTAATGTTAGCCATTTGCTTCTCTGTGAACACCTTTTATCTGAATATGAGGAGGAAGATGATGTGACGTGATCATATGATATAATTTAACAATAGGCTCTTTGACCCCAAAATGAAAAAAATAAAAGTATTGGCTAGTATTGTGCTATTTTGCATGTATCAAGAAGAACAAGAGAGTGATCATTCTTCATTAGATCTGTGTGAATTCTGTTTGCTAGTATCTTCTATTTAAAGCCCAAACTGAAAAGATGACCACAGAAACGGATGGTAATTTGGAATTTACGATGCTGTCTGCTTTGTTTAGGATGACAATAAAATCAAGCTTCACAAGACTATTACATAGAGGTTACAACTTATTTCTATCATAGTAATACATTGTGCATGTTTCCTTGATTATATTTTGACCATTTATATGTTTAATTGTCATTAAATGTCTCTTGAAAAATGATGTTTCTAAATTATTTTTCCAAAAGGAAGTTCTGACATAATCTTACAACACAACCTAAATGTGGACATAATGTTCTTTGCATTTGTAGGTCACTTGATCCTTATTGCCTTTATATGGACATCATGCTTCTGCCTTTCAAACAATTTTTGTAATTTTTATGTAAAACTTGAAGTGTTGACATTTGACAACATTTTCTGAAGGATATTTTGTGAGAATTTTGATGTTCAATTTCTCTAAGTTGGATATTCTGGTTCACCTTTATTGTTAGTTGTCAGGAACTTGTTGCTTTGACTTTTTTGGTGTCACTGATATTTCTGTTGAATGCTTTATACATTATGCGGATATTGATGTGAGTTTGATAATCTCAAAGGTGGTTCCTAACTAAGTTTTACTCTCATAAGCTGTCTGGGATGATCCTTTGATTGGATTTTAGCTATCCTTCTTTGTGGTCTATGGATTTTTGAATTGGGTTTTGGGTCATTTGTTAATTGAAGCAATTATTAATGGAAGAAAGAAGTATCTTCACGATATGCCTGTAATGATGAAATTCCTTTTTGCATGTTTGCTCAGCCCAATGTTGTGGTCTCAGGCATCTTATCTGAGGGTCACAGTATATAGACTCAATATGTATTCATATTGATCTCTTGAGAATGATATCAAACAAATGTAGTGGATACATTTCTTATATTGTAGTTTCTTAGCTCAAATAGTTTGATTATTTTATTTGATGAAACTTGTAAGCCAACTCTGGTGTGTTGAGCTTTATCTCTTCTTTGTTTCAAATGTTGCTGAAGATTTTGTTTACTTTCCTCTTCTGTGAAGCTATGCTGCTGTTTTTGCAGCCTTTGTTGCTGAGATGGCCTGCTTAGTTGGTATTGACTTCAGTGCAAAGTTTATGGCCTCCTTTGCTAAATGCTTTGAGGTATAGCAGTTAAAAAAAATGATTACTGTGTTTTAAATATGGCAGTCTTCTAATTTCCCATTGACTTGGTAAATTGACTGCATTATGCGATGCACTTTTACTTGCAAAACACATGAGCATATGTTTTTGTGATATACTTTTGCAACTCATGAAATGGAATAGACAATTGGCTGTCAGTTATGACTTCACTTGTTCAAAATTTCAACTTTAATGAATATTTGTCAGGAATAACGCTAGACGCTAGTGCAGTGTGATTTAACATGTCTTGCAAATATTAGTTGTCACCTTTTTAGTAACTATCTGAGTGAGTTTGATGGATTTCTAACTTGTGCTTTGTTATGATGAATTGCTACTTGGAGTTTATTTGCATCTGTCATAAGTAATATGACAATTTTTTGTTCTCAATCCCACTCAACATAAGTAATATGATAATGATACTTTTGGAACTTTTGTGACTGACAATGCATGGAAAAAAATCACCTTCCTGTTTGATATTAATGGTAAGGTTCTTTGATTTTTGTTTTAGGTCGAAGACAAGGTTCTTTGATTGAATCTTATATGGCATTATTTATATTTTAGAACGAAATATCTACTCAATTACACATATGGTTCCATCTAATTTAAGTGACCCTATTCATATTTGTATTTTTCCTATTAATCTCATATTGAGCTTGATGGTTGATTGTGGATGCAAAATCTATGTAGGTAGTATAATTATTGTTTATGTTTTCCCTTGTAAATGACTAACACATTTCATTGCACTACAGAGAAGGTGCTCTTTGGAGGAGTGGGTGACCAAAGTTTTGTCAGACATTGATGTATCTAGATGTGCTACAGTGGCCGTCCTTTTTTTGTGCTTTTTAGTTACTTGGTGTATAACCAAGGTTCTGAAACCCGGACCGGTCACTGAATCGGTCGGGGTACTGGGTTAAGGGTTAGTGGGTAAGCCCGGAGTCAACCCAGGTCTAGACCAGCCTAGACCGGTGAGGTATAAAAAATTAGAAAATAATTAATTTCTTATCATACCAACCTAAATTTGACATACTATATATCATTTCAATATTTTGGATCAGTGGCAAAATAATCATATACTCCAATACTTGTGACATATTTAGATATTCTTAACAATTTTCTTTACAACCTACATTTGACATCCACTAAGTAGAGCCAACCGAAAATAGAGAAACCACAATAGCTTCAGGAAAACCAAAAAACAAATCCAAATCAAATCCATATGACATCCAAAAGTGAAAAAAATGGAAAAAAAAATTGAGGGAGATTTTTTTTTTTAAAAAAGAAGAATGTTGTTTTTTTTTTTAAAAAAGGGGTCGACGACCAGTGATCCGTCAGTCACCCCGGGTTCTTGGGTCGGGATCCGGTTTTACCAAACGGACGGTTTCACGGCCGGTTGGCGGTTCCCGGTATGAACCGGCCGGTCCGGTCCGGTTTCACAAACCATATGTATAACTTATTTATGATTTTTGTGCTTTTTAGTTTATTTTGTTGGCAACATTAGTGTTTATATTTCGTTTTGTTCATTTATAATTTTTTAGGATTGCTATTGTACATATTTCTACATACACTTTTTTAATACAATAATCAATATTACTTATATACATTTTCTTATTTTGTAATTTTTCCTATAATTTTTATATTTTTAATTTGGTAATTATTTGTATTTATTTATATAATTTTTTTGGAATTGAGATTTGCGATAAAAAATCGCAAAAAATGAAATTTTGTGACAATCAAATTTGTAATTTTTTATATTTTTTAATGTAATTTTTATATATTTTTTAATAAAATGGAATTTTACGACGAGAAAAGAATTCCGTCGCAAATTTCGGGAATTTGCGACGGATTTTTGATTTTCCGTCGCAATTGCGACGAGGTTTTTTTTTGCGACGGACGAAATTGTCGCAAATGAATTTTGCGACGGATTTTTTCCGTCACAAAAATTGATTTTTTTTTTTTTTGTAGTGTTGTATATTGCAACTGTAAGGCTTATGTTGCATGCTCTAATGTGATATTATGTTTTGGATTATATTGTTTTCTATCATGGATAAGCAACTCAACTGGATGTTTGACAAAATTGTCGTTTAAGTATCTTGATAGGGGTGTTTGATATTGGGCTTGTGGTCGAATGATTATTCTGGACTTTGAGAAATTCAAGGCCCAAAGGTGTTGATAATAAATTATGGTTTAGTTTGTGAAAAAATGGGAAAAGTTATACTATCCATGATAACTTTCAAATGTTTGATACGTCATTTTATAAATGTATGTGAAAGAATGTTATTCAAAAATGAGTTTATCTCCGAGCTTGTGATTGAATACTATCTTCTGAGTTTCTTGAAGCTCAAGGCTCAATTGTTTAATGGAATGACTTTATGAATGTGTTGATTTGAAATGGCTAGTGTACAATTATGTAGAAATATTTTACTATTCATGATAAATTTTGAATGACTTGTTTATTCTTTTCCATCATCATGGATAGATATTTGTAGTTATTTAAATCATTTGTAACCATGGTAGTATTTTCAAATGGTTAGTTGAACTTTTTTTCTATTACGGTTAACTTTTGTAAGATGAGTCATAATCTTTTCTATTATGGTAGAATTTCATGTTAAAGTTTTCTCTTTTACACCATTGTATTGTTTATTATCCAAAGATTTGATTATGTGCATGAATAATTGAGGCTTACGGAAAGGATTGTACACTCCATATGCCAACTTGATATCTTTTTTGTTTGCTTGACTGGTCTACGAGATATTTCACATTAAATGTAGTACTTATTCAATGTAGGAGATAATTGCATTATGCAAACTTTTTGCTCTCAATATTTAGCATTTATATTTGATATCATCAAAACTAATCATATCTAATAATTACTCCCTTGAGCTTAAGTCTACACAACAAGTTCTTATGTTAAATTTGTGAAATTTTCTAGAATCATAGCCGTAATTTTTTTTAATATTTTATTGTCTATAGTTTGGCTTTCAAATTTTCCATTTTCCACATTGAGCCACTTCCAGGAGTTTCCTCTAAAACGAAGAAAACATGTTCACTCTGTAGTCTTAGAGGTGAGGAAGACAAAATGGTAAGAAACTCAACTACATAAAACTCCCCCACCACTATTCAATAGGTTCTGGTATTTATAGTGAAATTTGCAAGAAGACTAGTCTATTTCGTGGATGTTAGCGAAATTGAATGTAGGTCTAGGCCAGCTTCCTTTTTAATTACATGTGGTATTTTAGTCTTTTACAACATTAAAAAATATTTAATTAGGCCTTTTTGGCTTGATTATGAATTTATTAAAAGTGTAGCCCTAGATTTTGATTTTGGTATTTAAACTGGATTGAATTGAGATTTCCCAAATTTATTTTTATATTTTAAATTTATTCTCTTGATCTTTCTTCATAAAATAATCATATTAAATTTAATTTTTTCCATTGAGGATGTGAGGGTCATTTATTGTTCAAAGAATAAAAAAATATAAAAGCTTTCGAGGCATTATATTGAAGTGGGCCGGCCGGGGATTCAAGATCGATGGTGATGAATTGAATTCGCATGTAATAGACGCAAATAAGAATCCCACTTTGACTTTTCCAAGTCACCGCAAGGGACCCGCATGCCAGAGGGAAACAAAAATGACATATTGTCCTAATTTAATTGGGACGAGCCTCATAAGAGAGACTTGACTTCTAAACCAAATTAATTGAACTAATTTGGAGGAGACTTAACTTCTACACCTAAGATAATAACGCTTCATCAATGGTATGACCTACTAGTATTAGGATCTGTCCGATATTGAATAGTTAGATATTGAACTATAAATATATAAAATGTGAGGTATAATCAATCAATTAGCTTAAGTTATTTGAATAGAAAAAGAAACCTCAACCTCCACATATATCTAAAATTCAATTTTGTATTAGAGCTATTAAAAAAGAAGTAGAAGAATATGTCCCACATTCAAGTTTATCCCAAACTCCTTGTGGTTGATCCAAGTTTATATGCCATCTTCATCATCTTCGTTAAAATTTATATGCATATTATTATAGTTATTGTAAATTCTTGTCTTATAAAAAAGGAAAGTTGTTAAAGAAGTAAAAGAACAAAAATTATCTAAAGGAACTAAATGAAATCCAGAGTTTCTTGTTAATTCTAAGAACCTTGCTAGTAAAACACTGAAAAGTCAGTATTCTGATAGGTCAATTCTGGGTTTAATTTATGATGCAATGTACGTAGTTTTCTAAACCCAACGCCGTTTATATATATATATATATATATATATATATATATATATATATATATATATATATTTTTTTAAATTGACTAATTTAGTCTACTGGAAAATAACAAGTATTGTACTGACGATTATGAGTATAAAGACTTCCCCATAAATACAAGTTATTGTTCTAATCATATCATATGATGTCAACTTTGAAGTATTTATTATTTGGCTACAAGTATCATGAATGTGATAATACATAATTCGATCCAAATACATATTTACAGATTTCATCTTGACTTCTTATATCTTTATATCGCAACGAGTTTTATGTTTATTTTTTGCCATATAAAGTATATTGCTGCTAGCGAACTCATATTTCTTCTCATCCTTATCTACTCCTCTCGAGTTTTAGAGGCCGTTACTCATGTCAAAATGCCAACTTTATCAACGTATACCACATATTAGACATTGTATATTTTCATACAGACACATAGTAGTAGTGAGAAACAACTACGCTAATTAACATAATAAAATAATATAGTATCAAGTTTAATATTACACATTTTGTGAATACAAGGATTCACATGCATTTCAAACTTTTCCTTGGTTAAAAATTAATCTAGTTAGGGAATCTGCTACCATGCTCTTCATCGAAATATGTTTTATAGTAACAACTGTCACTTTATCTCTACTAGTTGCTCAATTTTGCTTCTTCAAATATTGTCATGAACATGCTTTATTTATGAGTAATGGGCAAGTGATTTCGTCTAATTGGGCCTATGAAGAAGACTTTAGGCGATACATTACAAACAACTCAATTTTGCAGCTCGCCTATCAAGCTCAAATGCTGGGATAGTTACGTTAGCCTGAGAACGCTGAGTCTGTGAGGTAGAAATTAAAGAAACCTGGCTCTAATACGATTGATGCAAAACTGTAGAAAGAAAAGTGAAAGAGGAGGGAAGGGGGGAAGAGAGGAGGGGAGGGGGGGGGGGAGGGAGGGAGGGAGGGAGGGAGGGAGAGAGAGAGAGAGAGAGAGAGAGAGAGAGAGAGAGAGAGAGAGAGAGAGAGAGAGAGAGAGAGAGAGAGAGAGAGAGAGAGAGAGAGAGAGAGAGAGAGAGAGAGAGAGAGAGAGAGAGAGAGAGAGAGAGAGAGAGAGAGAGAGAGAGAGAGAGAGAGAGAGAGAGAGAGAGAGAGAGAGAGTGAGTGAGTGAGTGAGTGAGTGAGTGAGTGAGTGAGTGAGTGAGTGAGTGAGTGAGTGAGTGAGTGAGTGAGTGAGTGAAGAGAGAGAGTGAGTGAGTGAGTGAGTGAGTGAGTGAGTGAGTGAGTGAGTGAGCTAGAGAAAATAGGATGTCAATATCTACTAGCCAAAACATATACTTCTCCGATCTTAAATATAGGACATAGTTTATAGTACAAAATTGCACTATAAACTATGTCTTATTAGTAACATTTAGTTCCTATTCCCTTTATAGTCATTGGCTGCCTGTAACTTAACACCCCCTCCAACAAAATCTCTCAAATTCAAATGATATGATGAGCGAATAATAATTGGTTTGGGTTGTAAGAAACGCAACATACATTGCAACCCACATATGTTCCAATTTATGAGTACTACGTACCCACACATGCACACACATATGCAAACACACATACACACTGCACACATACATACACATAAACTCAGAGGACGATTCTGTGTAACTTTTATACTGATCAAGTGAAGGAAAGACAAAGGAAAGAGATTCAAATTCAAGAGGCTTCAATATGTATTTAGAACATAAGTCAATGTATTAGAGCTCCAAATTAAAAATAAAAATATAAACTTGGAGGAGGCAAATTGGGATATAAACATATATATAAATATATAAACCCAAATCCATGTTGTAGCTCACATACATTTAAAAGCTGAAGACAATATCGAAGTCTATTCATATGTAAACTTCTCGAAACCCTTCATTCTTCAAAGAATTGAAACAGGCTTGATCCAATTGAAGCAACGGAAGCAACCAGTGATAAAGGATGAATTGGCTGAGGCTTCGGTGGTGGAACCGGATATAGAGGCGGATGATGCGATGGTGAAACCAGATATTGAGGTGGATAATGATGGGGTGGTGGTGGATACGGAGGCAAATATTGATGATGGGGTATCGGTGATGGATATGTGAGCGGATAATAATAGGGAGTTGGCGGATAATAAGACGGTAGCGGTGGATATGGAGGTGAGTGATGGAGAAATGGCTGTGGCCAGTATGACAATGTTGGATCTGTAGAAAAATTATTAGAAGAAGAGGGACCTAGCGGGTACTTTTGTTGTAGCGATTTTGCTCGAGAGGATGGATTGTAATTCTGCATACAAAATCACTTCAAATGGTCAACACTTATGAGGTATTTTGTTTTAAATGCAAGAGATGAATAAGTAATTTGTAGATACTAAAAAATTAGTTAAATTAGCTATTTATAAAATAAAAGTCCTTTCAGTCCTACTAACAAGTAGTTGGTTGCGGTGGTAAGTTGTCTTACTAATAAGGAGGAGAACTTAAGTTTTAGTTTTGAGAATCTCATTCTTATCAAGAGAAGTAAAACATCTGTTTTGATGTAAAATCTTGACTCCATAATATTTGTAATCAACATGGAGAAGTTTAAAAATTATTAATTTAGGAGAGAAAGTGAATTAAGGACTGAAAGGTGCTATATTAAAACAAAAATTGAAATATTATTATTTTAATACTAGTTGAAGTTGACTCATTTGTTTTAATTTCTCTATCAACCTCACAAACCACCTTATTCTATGATGAATTGACAGGATTATGGTTTAAAGCTTCTTCTATGTTTTAAGAAAAGGATAACATGATTATATAATAATTGTATTTGTATAATTAAATTCAAGACCAATATTACGAAAAATACAAAAAGTAATTTTCCTAATATTATTGAAAAGTTTAATCCAACTAACCTTCGGATGGGCATGTGTGGACCTCAATACAAGTTTTAATTCACCATTTCTGCGAAAAGAAAATTTTTATCTAGTAATTTTTAAAAAAAGAAAAGAAAAGAAAAAGAAAAAAGAATCTAAATCAAATATGAGATGTGCTTAATATTACCCTATATTTCCTTTTTTTAAGGGACAAGAGGATTCTTCAGAACCATTTGAAACTACATTATGCAACTGAACCCTGGAAGTTTCAAAATATACAATATAAGGAGATTAAAAATTGAACAAAAAGGGTATTTAACTAACCAAATTATTGGGCTAACATACCGGCAGTAGGTGACTTTCATCTTCAACTTCTTGTTAAAATAAAAAAGGAGAATATAGAAAACTAAATCTTATTATTTTTTTGATATATTAAAAGGCAGAATTACCGGCCACTTCCCATAAAATCATCATAATGGAAACCAGAGTGAATATTCTTCCAAACCACAAATTTAAGGTCACTTTGGCCATCAATTGGGAAGTCGAACTTGTTTGGAAAAGTCGTGTCCATTTTTCCATCTGCAGTAATCAAAGGTAGAAAATTAACCACAGTTCACATGCCATAAAAACATAATACTGATAGAAAATTTCCATGTCTTTTTACAAATATAAATGAACTTTTTAATGTTTAATGCCTTATATATGAGATGCATAGAAAATTTAAATTCTCCCCTTTTGGCATCCACCTCCAACGTTCATGGCCTTCCCCCCCGCGTCCCTCTTCGATCTGTGAATCCGACACCTGCCCCTCTCATCTTCGTTCAGATAGAAGAAACCATGCGTGGCAGCGTTCGGTACTCCTCCTCTTCCGCCTTCCAGCATCACTTCATCATCGATGCAAGATGCATGTGTGGGTTCTACTGGCCTATGGTGGACTTCCACCGCTACGTCGGTGATGGGGTTCTTAGTAGCTTTAAGTAATTATTATAAGTTATCAACTATCTGTTGTTTTTTGTCCTTATTATAAGACACCAACTTCCTTTAATTAATTAATTTATTACTATTTTTCCATTATGCTTTCATTTTTAACTAACTCATTTAAATCCACATCATTAAAGTAGGGGTAAAATTGGAAACATTTATCAATCTTAGACCAATTTAATGACTTAAGTTCCATTCGTTGGTCTACAAGAAATGGTAGGTGGTGTCTTATACTCTCTCTAGTCTTTTTTGTAAACAAATTTTTCCTTGATTGCGTAAAACAAACTGGCGGTTAATATTAGTTAAAAACAATAAATTTGTCAAAAATGTTATGTTTCTTTCAAATATGTCCATATATGAAAAGAGTAGAGGAGAGATAATAAGTAAAAAATGTTAGAGAGAGTGAGTATAAAATATAAGAGAGAATGTATGATAAATGATTAAATGATAGAGAATTAGTGGTGAATATGTGATAATTAATATGAACATATGTATTTAGTAGGGGTAGAAAAAAGAAAAAGTGATTTAAATTTTGAGACGCAAAAAATTTTGCTTATTTTAAGGATCAATCCTTAGAGAGAAAGTTGCTTATAAAAATGACCGGTAGAGTAATAAGGACCAAAGTGAGTATATTATAGTTCCAGAGGTACACCAAACAAACTTTCACCCCTCACTTCCACTTTTATAAAGACTCTTCCACAATCCACCATAGCAAATTGGGCTTCAGTTATTTGTATTAGAAACTACCCCTTATAGAAAGTAGAACCTTTGTTAATATGTTAATCAATTGGATATGTTGTTTGATAAAAAAAATTATAAATTTAGAAAATCAAGTGATTGAGACTTTATATTTAATATTAAAGTAAACTCCCTCGTGGTTCAGGAAGCCTAGAACAAAGGAAAGGCTAGAGACAAAATTTTGAATTCATGCTTGTGGGAGTGTAAAAAGGAGATGCGATTCGTTTTTCCCAATTCTGTTGCGAATTGGTTAGCCAATCATAATTTTAGTTATAGTAGGGATTTTATTGTTTTTGAAACTCACCCAAGCAGGGTTGACAGAATTTTTGTATAGTGATATTGTGGGAGTTGTTTACTTACGGTTAGAATCTAATTGATAATAGTGAAGTAATGGGTGATGAAGCTCCAAATTTTACCCAAAAATGAAAAGTAAACTCCCTCATTATTGACTCTTATGTTTAGGATGAAAGGTATTAATGCTTTAAACAAAGCATGTTCTATTACAAAACATGATATCAGAGGGATTATAATAACTACCTAACTCACCTTGACTTGGTATTGTAATAACGTAGGTATTGGCGCCATATTGAAAACAGACGAACAAGGGATGGCTCCTGGAAACCAAATTCGATTCTGAAAATTCGCATCCTACAACTTTATGAGAGACATACGAAGTATGAGTTTGATTCTAGCTGGGAATTGAACATATTTAAGGAAAAAATAGTATAATACATACTAATAAAGAATGCGTATGAGTGTACGTAGAAAGACCCACGCATGCACGCATATATGTTTTTTCTTTTGTATTTTAAATGGAAAGAGAGATAGGTTTTAAAAGTTATACCAGTAACCTCAAGGTGGCCATGGATGATCGACGAGGTCATTGAGATATCTGTATGTGCACGAAGATGAAGCGGTACTGAGGAATTGAACATGAATTACGAACTAATAAACCTCTTCTACTTATAGGGAATTCAAGCTTCTACAATCACGCAATCTCTCTCACGGGTTACTGTGCTCATCTTACAGACAAACTTGTTTGTATGGACGAGTTTTGGATGGTTAAGATCTAATTTTTTTTTTTTATTTTTTATAAAAAATAAATTTAATAGATAGAAAATTTAAAATAAACATAATCTTCAGTTTTTATTATTATTTAAAAGTAAAAAATAAAAATAAAAAATTTAAACGGTCCAGAT
This sequence comes from Acacia melanoxylon, assembly GCA_019022615.1. NCBI lineage: Eukaryota > Viridiplantae > Streptophyta > Magnoliopsida > Fabales > Fabaceae > Acacia > Acacia melanoxylon. Next base: position 4,300,831 of record JAFJYJ010000002.1, read on the forward strand.
CATCTGTGCTAAGGACAGACGAGCTGGAAACCAATTCCAATCTCTCTCCCTCTCATAATTAAATCAGTACGATGCAATGACTCCTTTAGGTTCAGTAGACTAATTCCAATCTCTCTCCCTCTCTCTCATAATTAAACCAGTACGATGCAATGACTCTTTTAGTTTCAGTAGACTGACAGAGTCAATTTCAAATTTTCTATGAACGCGTTGGGTCCATAAATACTGATTATTAATTGTGCGGCCATCAATGGGCAAGCAATTTTATAGATCTACCTATTAGGAGATTTTACTTTTTAGAGTTTAATTAACAATCCAGGATTTTACAAACAGCAATAATAACTACAATTATGTGCAACTTTACAAAAATATCCTTATAGTAAGAATAATGATATTAATAAAATATTCTCAAATGATGATATATTAAGTTTAAATTTAAATTTTGTCTCTCAGATTTGAGATCAATTTGAATTGAAATCGCATGTACTCCACTTTCATTTTCATATTACTGTAAGGGACCCGCTTGCGAGAGGGAAACTTAAAATGACATATTGTCTTAATTTGGAAGAGACTTGACTAAAACAATAACGCGTCATCAATTTTAGGGTAGGCCAATTATTATATTATTTCCAATCTATTTCTCTTAAATAAAATACTGATGATTCATCCCAGTCCTTGTGGGTAATCGAAGTTAATATGATATGTGGGATAAAAAATATGATGAAGTTATTTGAGTTGTTTTCATTTTTTTTATATAATTATTTTCACTTGTCGTTATTTTTAAATGTAACATTCTAGGATTATTATTATTATTATTATTATTTTCCTATGACTAGTTCTAGGTTTTATTTTAAGATAAGACTTGAATTATTGAATATTCCTCCCGGCTTTCTTTTCTCTAATGCCTCTCCTCTCTTCTATCTCTCTTCCTTTCATTTTCTCTAAGTCAGTATTCTAATAATAGGTCAATTCTAAGCTCAATTAATTATGCAATGTAGTTTTCTGAACCCACCAACGAGGGTATTGATTTCAACTAGATCATATAGAAATTAAAATATGGAATTGACTCATCATTCAGTCTACTGTAAATATAATATAATCATTGATAATACTAAGATAATAATATTAAATAAAAAAATTATTTATCGTATTCAAAATCCAATACGTTATAAAAATTATTCAATACATTATAAATGAACATCATAAAATAAAAGAAATTAATAATCACTCAAACATTCTAGAACATAATCTTATAATTTTTTGAATTCTAAGAGAAAATTTATCAAGAAAAACTCTACAATGTTCTCCAATACTTTTGTTGTAGATTGTCAAACATGTATCATCACTTCCAGAGTTCTAGATGTATCAGTTCCAGAGTTCTAGGAAGAAAGGAATAGGCCCTTGTGGCTTATATGTACGTCTTCATAATGATGTGCATAGGCCTTCTTAGACTTCTATATTTGCATACCCCTTCGGGAGAGACTTGATCAGTTAATGTGTATAATTATGAGATGATGTGAATAATAATATATATGCTACTAATGTGTATAACTATGAGATTATTTGTATGACATTATATACATTTCTATTTTTTCCCCACTTGAAACCTCACAAGCACATGTTGGTATGTACGATGAGTTGGAATTTTGGCTACTGAGTCTTTTGTCTCACTCCGTTGCTCTTAACATTATTCAGATAATATTCTTGTGATGGTTAGTTGGGAAAGGCTCCGGAGGCTTGATTATTGTAATAATCTTTGTAAAGCCTCCTCCTTTTTATTTATGAGGTTAATTGTTGTATATTGTTACTGTAAGGCTCATATTGCATGCTCTGATGTGATATTATGTTTTGGATTACATTGTTTTCTATCATGGATAAGCAACTCAACTAGATATTTGATAAAATTGTAATTTAAGTATCTTGATAGGAGCGTTTGATATTGGGCTTGTGGTTGAATGATTATTCTAGACTTTGAGAAATCCAAGGTCCAAAGGTGTTGATAATAAATTATGGTTTAGTCTGTGAAGATATGGGAAGAGTTATACTATCCATGATAGATTTCAATTGTTTGACAGTTGACTTATTGTTGGTCGATTTCCTTAATGGCAAATAAACCAGTCGAACAAGTAATAAAGTGTAAGTAGAGTATCGTCCCACAGAGACTGAGATACCGGGAAGTGACGCTCAATTGCTAAGATAGTTGTGCAAACAGAAAGTAAATATAATTGGGTTGAGAGGTTGTTGTGGTTACGCTAAATAACAAACAAAAGTAAACAGAATATCATAGTCGTAAGAAGATATCAGTAGGAAATTAGGCTGAACTTGGACTCATCCTTAAGCATCTCACTCCCCCAGTTGCTTTACCCATTGCTAGAGCACAACATCTTATACTCCATAGCTTCCGCAATGCTACAGCATAACTACTACCTACAACGCTATTCAGTTAACCCACCACTATAATCTATCGAAGCTTCCGCGTCCGATACTTCTAATGCTAACTTTACTCCTTCCATATGCCTATGACAATTTTCTAGTTAGATAAACATTACAAAACAGGGTGTAGTGGTTATGAGCGGTAGATCCATTTCTGAAGCCTACAATAATAGGTCAAGCCTTGCACCACCGCCTAGCAATCATTGTTTCTCGTAGGTCTAACCTCGACTCCTTGCCGATAAGTCGAGGCCACAAATCTCGCCTTAGCTTCGCTAATCGACAAAGTAATTAAATCACTGATAAGCAAACTGAATTTATTGAATTAAAAACTAGCAACTGGGTTCATTCAAAACTTAAAGATTCATCCTTGTTCAGCCATATGGAATTTAGTTCATGACTGACGAGGGAAACACGAGACAGATAACAACAAAATGACTCATGATCAAAAGATTAAACAAAAAGCAACATAAAGCTTGACAAGGTTCCGACGGCGTGGAAAAAGCCATGTCACGTCACCACTCCACGTCTTCTTCTCTCCGTCTTAATGCAAGGAAGGATGCTGGATTCTTTTGGAGTTTCGTGCCTCATGAATTCTCTCTCTTCTTTCGAGTCTGATCGAATATGAAATTCGTTTTGGCTCTACACGACTCTCTCTTTTAGGGTTGGCTTGTTGTTTCCTTATATAGTCAGTCTTTCTTGCGGCATAAGTTCCAGTGAGCTGGGCTTTCCAAATCTATCGAATCTTTTAATCGCAATAGATTGATTCTGCTGATCCTACGGGATTTTTCAAATCTTTTAATTTCGATCCTCCGCATCTTCTATTCCGTTACGTCAGCAATCTACCTGTCTTTTCTCGACCTTCGCAATATTCCTTGAAACAATCTTGACAAAAGATTAGAACATATGCCGCATAGCATCGCGTCCTTTACTTTATTATAGCTTCATAGATGCTTTGTATTGCACTTCGATGTGTTGTCAGAATGCTATAGCCTAGTATCAGCTTTGCTATACGGTCTTCTCATAAAACCTTGTAACTTGTTCTTCTTTCAGCACATTTTTAGGATGTGAATGGTTTTTATCTTTCAATTCCCTATACTCATGAATTAATGCCTCTTTACTTAGATTGATTGCAGTTAAGCTTGTATTTACCATACAATTCAGTCATAAGATATAGGGAAAACATGGCATAAATTGTGCTAATCACTTATGTCATTTTAGAAATGTTTGTGAAAGAATGTTATTCAAAAATGAGTTTATCTCCGAGCTTATGATTGAATACTATCTTAAGAGTTTCTTGAAGCTCAGGGCTCAATCGTTGAATGGAATGACTTTATGACTGTGTTGATTTAAAATGGCTAGTGTACAATTACGTAGAAATATTTACTATTCATGAGATTTTGAATGAGTAGTTTATTCTTTTCCATCATCATGGATAGATACTTGCAGTTATTTAAATAGTTTGTAACCATAATAGTATTTTGAAATGGTTAATTGAATTTTTTTTCTATCATGGTTAACTTTCGTAAGATGAGTCATAATCTTTTCTATTATGGTAGAATTTCATGTTAAAGTTTTCTCTTTTACACCACAGTATTGTGTATTATTCAAAGATTTGATTAAGTGTACGAATAATTGAGGCTTATGGAAAGGATTGTACACTCCATATGCCAACTTGATATCTTCTTTTTTTGCTTGACTAGTCTACGAGATATTTCACATTAAATGTAGTACTTAATCAATGTAGGAGATAACTGCATTATGCAAACTTTTTGTTCTCAATATTTAACATTTATATTTGATATCATTAAAACTAATCATGTCTAATAATTACTCCCTTGAGCTTAAGTCTACACAACAAGTTCTTATGTTAAGTTTGTGAAATTTTCTAGAATCATAACCTTAATTTTTATTTTTATTTTGTCCATAGTTTGGCTTTCAAATTTTCCATTTTCCATGTTGAGCCACTTCCAGGAGTTTCCTCTAAAACCAAGAAAACATGTTCACTCTATAGTCTTAGAGGTGAGGAAAACAAAATGGTAAGGAACTCAATTACAAAACTCCCCCACCACTATTCAATTGGTTCTGGTTTTTATAGTGAAATTTGCAAGAAGACTAGTCCATTTCGTGGATGTTAGCGAAATTGAATGTAGGTCTAGGCCAGCTTCCTTTTTAATTACATGTGGTATTTTATTCTTTTAACAACATTAAAAAAATATATTTAATTAGGCCTTTTTGGTTTGATTATGAATTTATTAAAATTGTAGGCCTAGATTTTTATTTTGGTATTTAAACTACATTGAATTGAGATTTCCCAAATTTATTTTTATATGTTTAATTTATTCTCTTGATCTTTCTTCATAAAAATAATCATACTAAATTTAATTTTTTTTACTGAGGGATGTGAGGGACATTTATTGTTCAAAGAATAAAAAATATAAAAGCTTTCGAGGCATTATATTGAAGTGGGCCGGGGATTCAAGATCGATGGTGATGAATTGAATTCTCATGTAAAAGACACAAATAAGAATCCCACTTTGACTTTTCCAAGTCACCGCAAGGGACCCGCATGCCAGAGGGAAACAAAAATGACATTGTCCTAATTTAATTGGGACGAGCCTCGTAAGAGAGACTTGACTTCTAGACCTAAATTGAACTAATTTGGAGGAGACTTAACTTCTACACCTAAAATTATAACGCTTCATCAATGGTATGACCTACTAGTATTAGGATCTGTTCGATATTGAATAGTTAGATATTGAACTGTAAATATATAAAATGTGAGGTATAATCAATCAATTAGCTTAAGTTATTTTAGTTAAAAAAGAAACCTCAACCTCCACATATATCTAAAATTCAATTTTGTATTAGAGCTATTAAAAAAGAAGTAGAACAATATGTCCCACATTGAAGTTTATCCCGAACTCCTTGTGGTTGATCCAAGTTTATATGCCATCTTCATCATCTTCGTTAAAATGTCTATGCATATAATTATAGTTATTGTAAATTCTTTTCTTATAAGAAAAGAAAGTCGTTGAAGAATTAAACAAACAAAAATTATCTAAGCGCTTTGTTTTGCAGCTTTATTTTGGAGGAAAGGAAAGGGAATGGAGGGTTTTGGTAGTCCTTCCCTTTTTTAAGTTTTAAAAATAGGAGGGGAGAGAATCGAGATTTTTACAAATCCCCCAAAACCCTCATTCTTCACAAAAATAAAGTTCCCCTTTAAGAGGGAAAATAGATTAATTATTTTTTTACCCTCGTTCACCATCATCCACCACCCCACCCCCACCCCCACCCCAACCACCACCGCCACCGCCGCCCCGCCACCGCCGCCACCACTATCACCCCCACCGCTGCCACTACCACTACTCTTTTACAACTATTTTTTTTTTTTTAAAAAAAAGATTTATGGATATGTTACTTTTTAGCACAAAGATTTTAGAATAACATCATTTAATCTCAATAGATTTTAAAATATCAAATCACATTCAATTTGAACTAGTTAGGAATTATGTATAATTTTATATTTTAGGTTGTAGTTTTATATATTTAAATCATTATGTACTAAAAATATATATATAAATCATTATAGAGAGAGAGAAATAACTATTAGAGAGATAAATATTTTTTAGAGAGAATATTTTTTTAAGGGAAAATATTTTTTGAATATAAAAATTAGATAAATAATTTTTTAGAAAATTTTAATTTTAATTTATTTGTAAAGTATAATAATTATTAAAGAAAAGGACAAAATGGTAAAAAAACTCATTAATCCTCCATCTTCCTCCCTTACTATTTTTTTAACTACCAAACAAGGGAGGAAATATCTTCCATTTCTCTTCCTTCCCTTCCCCTCCTTTCTCCTTGCATCCCATTTCTTTCCTTTTCCTCCAAACTCCCAAACAGACCCTAAAGGAATTAAATGAAATCCAGAGTTTATTGTTAATTCTAAGGACCTTGCTAGTAAAACATTGAAAAGTCAGTATTCTGATAGGTCCATTCTGGGTTTAATTAATTATGCAATGTACGTTTGTATGCTAAAGTAGCATATGCTGCAAAAAATCTCCCTGCAATACTGTTTAAGTCTAAGGACATAAATGAAAGGATTGCACCTTTAGCATTCGCACAACAGTGAAGAAGAGATTTATTCACTTGCTTCACGTCTGTTGTTCTTTAGCAAAAAGGATATTAATCGCCGGTTGCAATGTTACTATAACATGAAAAAAGCTTGTGTCATTTTGATTTTTTTATTAACTTGGTATAGACTTATGTCTAGATACACACGGTGCTAAATCCAAATTATAGTTCTAATCCTATCATATGATGTCAACTTTGAAGTATTTATTATTTGGCTACAAGTATCATGAATGTGATAATACATAATTCGATCCAAATACATATTTACAGATTTCATCTTGACTTCTTATATCTTTTATATCGCGACGACTTTTATGCTTCTTTTTTGCCATGTAGATACTGTTGCTGCTACCGAACACATATTTCTCATCCTTATCTACTCCTCTCGAGTTTTAGAGGCAGTTGCTCATGTCAAAATGCCAACTTTATCAACAGATACCACATATTAGACATTGTATATTTTCATACAGACACATGCATATAATAGTAGTGAGAAACAACTATGCTAATTAACATAATAAAATAATTTGGTATCAAGTTTATTATTACACATTTTGCGAATACAAGGATTTTTCACATGCATTTCAAATATTTCCTTGGTTAAAAATTAATCTAGTCAGGGAATCTGCTACCATGCTCTTCGTCGAAATATGTTTTATAGTAACAACTGTCTCTTTATCTCAACTAGTTGCTCAATCACTACAAAAAAAAACACTCATTTGTCGCAGTTCACCTGTAGCGGTCATAAATAACCGCTACAAAATCATGGATTTGTAGCTGTTTTGATAAAATCGCAACAAATTCGTAGCGGCAGTATAGACGTCAAAGCGCAGGCTTGTTTGCAATGATATTTGTAGCGGTTACTATAAAGTAGTGGCGCCAGCTTGGCGCGTAATGGCATGAATGTTTGTGGCGTGGCATTTGTAGTGGTTTTGTGGGAATAACCGCTACAAATTTGTGCTAGTGTTCGCGTATAATGGCGTGAACTTTGTTGCGGTGAATTTATAATGGTTACATGAAAAGAACCACTACAAAAAAAGCGAAACGACACAGTTTTGTCGCGGGTAGAGTAAAGCGACGCTTTGATCGCATAAAATCCTACAATTATGTAGCGGTTTTTATGTTAACCGCTACAAATATTTATGCTATAAATAGGTGATTCTATCCGTACATCAATTATAAATATTTAAGAAATTCCTAAATCTCGGCTTGTAACTAAATGAACTATCTCGGCTTGGTAGTCGAAGACATGTAGATATCTGCAGCTCTGATTTCTTATCTCGGGAGATAAAAGCTGCAAATATTTTCCTCTCTCATCCTTGAAGTCGAGGTAGTTCCTTCAGTGACAATCAAGATTTAATTATTTATTTGACGTGAAGATTTGTACTCTTCTGAAGATAGTCTAACATGTGACCGAAGATTAGGTTCAGATATAGCCATCTTTTTCTCATGAAAATATCTCTGATCAAAATGAGTCAACGATTTTTTCATGGGAGATTGACGACTATACTGAATCTGAATCTTCACGGGCATGTTGGACTATTTTTAGTTAACTTATTATTCTTAATTCAAGTGTTTGTGGGCGAATACGATGACATCTCGGGGACTCACGACTTAGGCATCACATCACTGAATTTCTTTCGGCCTATTTACACCGGTCAGTCTGAAGATGATGAGCTGTATATTCTTACCTTAGAGGCCAAACATGTTTATTATGTCACCGATGAGAGGCACATGGATTGGAATATGGTGATTCATTTAAAGCCTCGTGATTTTTACGACATAGGCGATAGTGATAACGTCGCCTACGAGAGTGAGTCGTTCCAGCCCGCTAGTTTCGAAAACTTCTTCCCAAACATAGCGATGACGATTTACCTATAGTTCGGTACATTTTTTAATATACGTTTTATGAAATAATAACATTTAACTAAAGTTTTATTTGTGTTCAAACATATTCAACTCACACGTAACATTTTCTCCATACTTTTTTTAGGGATGGCGACGAAGATTGAGAGAAAAATTATGCTTACGATGTAATTTGTAATCTTCTAATTTTTTTTTTTAAAAAACCACAATAGTATTAAACCGCTACAAAACCAAAAAAATCGGTACAAAACTATAACCGTTACAACAAACACATCCTTAACTACTACAAAAGGATGCGCATATATCAATATATAAATATACCCCAACTAAACCACATTTAATATGCTTTCTACACACGTTTTCTCTCATATTTCTACGTTTTCTTAAATAGGTTAAGTGTTTGAAGCGGGTAAGTGCTGTTCAACCGGATCAAGTAGAATGAGTATCGAAATATTTCTTTTTTCTTCTACCTTGGTGGTACTAACTTTTGGTAATTTACAATTTGCATTACGAATATTTTTCAACTTTCGTTCTACTTTTACATACATTATTCCATCTACTCTCACACACATTTTTTTTTTATAATTAAATATTATTTTAATCAACTCATAATTAGTTGTTATCATACCTACATATATATTTTCATTGTTTTACACCTATATAATAACCTTATATAATCAAATATCATATTTTAACATCATTTATTTCTACTAAAAATGTAAATTATTAATAATACAATATATTGTTAATTACTATAATGATTTAAAAAATTATAATTTTTTTTTTCAATTTTTTTAATTTGTAGCGGTTATTAAACCGCTATAAATATGAACAAAAATTTGAAAAATGCACCAAAACTTTTTTCCAAAAAATGACGGAAATATTTTGTAGCGGTTTACAACTGCTACAAATATGAAAGAAAAAAAAATCTGAATCAGGCGGCAAAACTTTTTTCCCATAAAAATGGCGGGAATTATTTGTTGCGGTTAACAACCGTTACAAATGTTAAAAAGAATAAAATCGGCAGCAAATTTTTTTCCAAAAAATTGGCGGGAATGTTTTGTACCTGGTTACATACCGCTAAAAAATATTTTTAAAAATTTAGTTCAATTTTTTACATAATTAGTAGCAATTATCTATCCGCTACAAGTCTGGTCAATTTCAATTTGTAGCGGTTTGTTAACCGCTACTAATGTCTCCAACAAGACGTCAACGCAACCTTAAATAGTGGTAGTCATTTGAAACCGCTACAAATACAGTAGCGGTCAAGGTATATATAATAGCGGGTTTTTTGAACCGCTACAAATACATTTGCCACGGTGTATTTTGTAGCGGTTTGTTTAACCGCTACTAATGTCACACCCGACATTCGTGTAATGAAACTCATCAGAGTAAGATACCACGAATGTCACATGCTCATAAAATAATGACATTCATCGAGTATTAATGCACAAACTTAGGAAGAAAAGGAGTTCTAGCATAGTAAACCGATATTAGGGTCTCGGATACATAACTAAAATCCATAAGATGTTCTTACAAATATTACAAACTTCAAAATAGTCTAATATAAAACATAGATAACCAACGACAGTTCTTGGTCCATCTCAAAGCATCTTCGGTTTCCGTAACCACCGCCTTGCCTTGGGAGCCACGTCTACTATACTTTTCACGCCCGAACTTTCGGGGATGTCTGGGATTCAAACGAATCCCAGTAGTAACGTTAATCACTCACATACCAATGCATGCACAGTACATGGTAGACAACCAATTGCAAACAATTCAATATTCAAATTCACATTCAAATTCATTTGAACACCATTCAAATTCAAAATTCAATTCAAATTCATTCAGATTCAAATTCATTCAAATTCACATTCATTCAAATTCAAATTCAAATTCATTCAAGGACCAACAGTCCATTCCTCCAGCGCTGGGTATTCAAATGGGCATTCGCCCTTCTTTCACAAAAGTACCGATTCCCTTATCGAACAACCACCCCGGCCTTAACCGTGATGGTATCTAGGTTACCCCACATTCAAGGGCATTACCTTCCGCCTTAACCGGCGATAAGGTTAGGTGTTCAAAATTCAAGTATCACAATGGTTCATACATGCATATAAAGGCATACATAATATGTGAGAGAAAGTTACTACCTGGATGTCTTCACAACTTCTTATTCTCACCAGAATTCTTCTTGCTCTGCCAATCTTTTGGCCAACACAAGTGTCCGTATCCTATATTATGTGGAGATGGGATAGCAACATTAAAATTACGCTCACTAAACCGACCCATAATACTTGTCCTTTTTATTCACTTCAATTGGTTATCCTTCATTGTATATTCTATAGTCTTCCCCTAATTATCTATCTAGCCCTTCAAGTCTTAATCAAGAATTCCAAATTAAGGCTAGTTGTAATTTGCTTAAAACATATTTATTTTCAGACTTGACAGAATTCCAGCTCTCAATTTCTCTAGGAACTTAGAAAACTCATATCTCGGTCTAGAAAACTCGGAATCAAGTGGCTCAAGTTCCTAATCGAAGTTCTGTAAGTCTATATTATAAATAAAATAATCCACTTACCAAATGATAGCTTAATCATTCCCAGAATTTCGAATTGTAGAGACCACTCAGTCTGCAAACCAGATTTTTCAGAATTTCATGTCTAACTTTAAAAATTCATATCTAGGTCTAGGAAGCTCCGATTGAGGTGGTTCAAATTTCTACTTACACTCCTGTAAGTCTACTTACTAGGAATAATTATCATCACCTAATTTAACTTCGTAATTAATACATTGTTTACAAAACGTATCACTGACTAATTCTGAAAACACTGTTTTCGTCCAGTTTTCTTGTCTGACTTAGAAAATTCGTAACTCCTTGTATACACCTCTGATTCATGTGTTATTTGGCTCATGTTAAACCTTATTATGTGTACTAAGTGTACACAAAATTTCAAGGTCATACAAGGTCGTTTAACATGGTTTTTATTTGCTGCAACATTACTGTTTCTGCTGCAGAATTCTAAATTCCAGAAAATACAGCAACTTAATTGCTTACTTTTAACAACTTATTCAGCCTTCGCTAAGCCTTCTAATTCTTAAACTTCACTTCAATACTTCCAAATAAATATTTTAGGTTCAGTTTATACTCCCAAACAGAACCAAACTACCACAAGGAATCAAGCAGAACCTATGATCATTGTTTGATATACTAAACATTACCTCCTCGGTTCGTAAAGCACCAAACAGAACCAAAGATCGTATGCATACACTTATCTATCCCAATTTTCTTAACCATTTAAGGAACCTCTTTATTCTCTAATGGTTTATGTGGTTATATGACAGAACCTGGAATTTTTGAACGTAAGAAACATGCTTAGACATACCAAACTTTCCTGTTTTAGTTATCTTGTAACAGTATCACATGCAGATCCAAAACCTTATCGTCTAAGCTTCAAACGTAAAATATTGGATTGGTGGCTTACCTTGTTCGAAACTTAAGTTTGCATGTGACTCGCCTTCGTCTCTCTGCGTCTACCAAATGACGGAATGGATGAATCGAAATGGAGGAGTGTTCGGTACTCTCTTCTCTTCAACGTTTGTGTTCTCTGTCTCTATATACAGTACCTTCGTGTCTCCCTCTCGGCCCCTCACTCTCTCTTTGCGTTTTCCTTCACTTCTGCATTTCTATTTCTAATTGATGGAAAATGGACAGGATATGGCGAGATTGTGGTTATAACCGTGTGCAAGAGTGAGGGAGGTTGTGAGGTGTCCGAAACTTGAGAGGGATCTGTGTGTGCTGTCAACATGCATTACCTGACTTGAAGACGTGGTGTGTCATGCATGAAACAAGTGTGCTATCGAATAGAAGAATGAAGGAGCTGTCAACTAGCACTAACTAAAATGAAGATATAGTGCTTGCTGCTCTCTTTTTGCTGTCGGGTAAAAGAGTGAATATGCTGATCATGGAGCATGGCGCTGACATGCATAATTCAAGGAGAATCAACCAAAGATAGGCGCTGTCATAATGGGTGCTGTCTGAAAAATGATGCAATGAAAAGTGGTTTAAATGGGGAATAGATGGAACGTGGTATGTCTCCTCTTATGCGCTGTTTAATATCAGAAAAAGATGGAGTGCGATCTGCATTCTTGCTCTTACCCATGAAGAAAAGAAAGTGCAGTGTATGAAGGGAAATAGAAAAATAAGAAGTGAGATTCTGAATAGGTTGCAGAATTAATTAAAGAATAATGCAGCATAAATAGGCATATGTTAAAAAGAAGTGAGCATGTACGCATGTGATTCTTCTATGCACTAGTTAAATAGGTTCTGTGGGCCGTAGAGACAAAGATAATGGAAGAGTGGTTATGTGTCTACATAGGCTGCAGAAAAGATCAATTAATAATAAAATAATGATAATGGAGTATGGGTGAGCATGTGCTATTTCTTCTTATGCGTTGCATATTCAAGATAGGTACTTGTACTTCATTAAAGAAAAGCAACACTGCATAAGTTTAAATAGTGGGATGTTACAACTAATGCCATTAGTTGTACCTAAAATCGTTACAAATATGTCATTTTAAACCGCTACTAATGGTCTTTTCTTTTTGTAGTGAATTTTGCTTCTTCAAATATTGTCATGAACATGCTTTATTTATGAGTAATGGGCAAGTGATTTCCTCTAATTGGGCCTATGAAGAAGACTTTAGGCGATACATTACAAGAAACTCAATTTACAGCTCGCTTATCAAAGCTCAAATGCTGGAATGGTTGCATTAGCCTGAGAACGCTGAGTCTGTGAGGTAGAAATTAAAGAAACCTGGCTCTAATACGATTGATGCAAAACTGTAGAAAGAAAAGTGAAAGATTGGGAAAGAGGAGGGAAGAAGAGAGAAGAAGAGACTGAATAAGAGAAAGAGGGAGGGAGAGAACTAGAGAAAATAGGATATCGATATCTATTAGCCAAAACATATAACATTGAGTTCCTATTCCCTTTATAGTCATTGGCTGCCTGTAACTTAACATCCCCTCCAACAAAATCTCTCAAATTCAAATGATATGATGAGAAAATAATAATTGGTTTGGGTGGTAAGAAACGCAACATACATAGTGACCCACATATGTTCTCGTTGATGAGTACTATCCACACATGCAAACACACATATACATACACATAAACTCACAGGACGATTCTGTAACTTTTATACTGATCAAGTGAAGGAAAGACAAAGGAAAGAGATCCAAATTCAAGAGGCTTCAATATGTATTTAGAACATAAGTCAATGTATTAGAGCTCCAAATTAAAAAATAAAAAATAAACTTGGAGAAGGCAAATTGGGATATAAACATATATATAAATATATAAACCCAAATCCATGATGTAACCCACATACATTTAGAAGCTGAAGACAATATCAAAGTCTAATTATATGTAAACTTCTCGAAACCCTTCATCCTCCAAAGAATTGAAACAGGCTTGATCCAATTGAAGCAACGGAAGCAAACAGTGATAAAGGATGAATTGACTGAGGCTGCGGTGGTGGAACCGGATATGGAGGCGGATGATGGGATGGTGAAACCAGATATTGAGGTGGATAATGATGGGGTGGTGGTGGATATGGAGGCAAATATTGATGATGGGGTATCGGTGATGGATATGTCAGCGGATAATAATAGGAAGGCGGCGGATAATAAGACGGTACCGGTGGATATGGAGGTGAGTGATGGAGAAATGGCTGTGGCCAGTATGACAATGTTGGATCTGTAGAAAAATTATTAGAAGAAGAGGGACTTTGTGGGTAGCTTTGTTGTAGCGATTTTGCCACAGAGGATGGATCGTAATTCTGCATACAAAATCACTTCAAATGGTCAACGCTTATGAGGTATTTTGTTTTAAATGCAAGAGATGAATAATTAATTTGTAAATACTAAAAAGTTAGTTAAATTAGTTATTTATGAAATAAAGGTCCCTTCAATCCTATTAACAAATAGTCGGTTGAGATGGTAAGCTGCCTTATCCAATAAAGACGAGAACTTAAGTTTGAATCTTGGGAACCTTATTCTTATCAAGAGAAATGAGAACCCACATAAAAAAGAGACATCATTTACCAAATTGAAAAAAAAAACCCCTAATTCTTAATGTAAGACTCAAGTGAGACTTAGAATATATTAAGGATATATAGGATACTTTAGTGATAATTTTCTTAAACTACTATTTTTTTTAAATTATTTGCACCAGAAAAACATATATATGTTTTGATGAAAAATATTGACTCCTTAATATTTGTATTCAACATAAAGAATTTTAAAAAAATTATAAATTCAGGAGAGAAAAGTGAATTAAGTACTTAAAATGTATATTAAACAAAAATATTCACTCATTTGCTTTAAGTTCTCTATCAACCTCACGAACGACCTTATTGTATGATGAATTGAGAGGATTATGGTTTTAAGCTTCTTCTATGTTTTAAGAAAAGGATAAATTATTATATAATAATTGTATTTGACTCACTAATATATATTTAACATCTGATTTTCGTATAATGAAAAATATAATTAAATCCAAGACAAATATTACGAAAAATACAAAAGTAATTTTCCTAATATTATTGCAAAGTTTAATCTAACCTATCTGCGGATGGGCATGTGTGGACCTTAATACAAGTTTTAATTGACCAGTTCTGCGAAAAGAAAATTTTTATCATGTAAAATTAAAGGGAAAAAAAATCGAAATCAAATATTAGATGTGCTTCATATTACCCTATATTTCCTTTATTCAAGGGATAATAGGATTCTTCAGAACCATTTGAAACTACATTATGCAACTGAACCCTGGAAGTTTCAAAATATACAATATAAGGAGATTAAAAATTGAACAAAAAGGGTATTTTAATAACCAAATTAGTGGGCTAACATACCAGCAGTAGGTGACTTTCATCTTTAACTTCTTGTTAAAAAAAAAAAAGGAGAATATAGAAAACTAAATATTATTATTTTTTAATATATAAAATGCCAGAATTACCGGCCACTGCCGATAAAATCATCATAATGGAAACCAGAATGAATATTCTTCCAAACCACGAATTTAAGGTCACTTTGGCCATCAATTGGGAAGTCGAACTTGTTTGGAATAGTGTTGTCCATTTTTCCATCTGCAGTAATCAAAGGTAGAAAATTAACCACACAGTTCACATGCCATAAAAACAAAATTCTGAGAGAAAATTCCCGTATGTCATTTTATAAATTAAAATGATATTTTTAACATCGCTGTGATGTATTATATATGAGATGAATAGAAAATTTAAATTCTCCGCTTTTGGCATCCACCTCCAACGTTCATGGCCTTCCCCCTCAGCGTCCCTCTTCGATCTGTGACCCCGACACATTCCCCTCTCATCTGTTGGGTTAATATCTTTCTTTGGCCACTTAAGCCCAATTGGGCTTAAGTGAGACATGCCCCAAGAACCCTATGGCCCATTAGGTTTAGGGTTAGGTCTTGGTGTAGTAGTATATAAACCTACTTTCACCCATTGAAAAAAAAAAGTCACAAGGAAGCTCTCATCAGAAACAAACCCTAGAGGCAGACGTTCATCATCTGAACGGTTGCCCACACAACCATCCCATCCCCTTCGAGAGATAGTCTGGAAGATCGATCATAGAGCGAGCTTGGACTGTTCGTGGAGAGACTTGGATTGTTCGTGGAGAGACTTGGATTGTTCGTGGAGAGGCTTTCAGGTTGTTGAAGAGTTCCTTTCAGATCACAGCATTTTTCCAGGTAATCAAAACGATGAAGGTTTAATCTTTTCCTACATCGTCTCGGTACGATTCGCTTCCGCGTTTCTGGTGAGATTCCTACATCATCTTTGTTCGGATAGAATAAACGAAGAAATCGATAATGAACATAAAAGCTCAGATGCGTGGCAGCGTTCGGTACTCTTCCTCCTCCACCTTCCGGCATCGCTTCATCATCGATGCGAGATGCATGTGTGGGTTCTACCGGCCTATGGTGGACTTCCACCACTACGTTGGCGATGGGGTGTTTGGGTTCTTAGTAGCTTCAAGTAATTATAAGTCACCAACTATCTGCTGTTTTTTATCCTTATTATAAGACACCAACTTCCTTTAACTAATTTATTACTATTTTTCCATTATGTCTTCATTTTTAACTAACTCATTTAAATCCACATCATTAAAGTAGGGGTAAAGTTGGAAAAATGACCGGATGGAGTAATAAGGACCAGGGGGAGTATATCATAGTTCCAGAGTGAAACATCTCATTTTCAAAAGCAGTATATATATTTTTTCATCAGAGTAGAGCATCGGAGCGATTGAGTAACTGATACATATATTTAAAATGCTGTAAGTCTGGCTGTTTACAGTAATGGTACACTGTACCGGGTGTTTACAAAATAAGATAACAACAGATGTGTCTCCGACCAGAATTGTCTCCGTGGCGTCCACGTGACCCTATGCGTGCTGCTTCCCTCTCTCCTCGATTCTCGGTCCTCCAGACCCTGAGGCTATATCAAGAGCTGAGGTCCAATGCATACGGACCCCAGGTAACGGTTAACCTCATATTTACATATACAGTATATCAGCATACAAACAAGCATATCCCAACATCATATAAGCCCCCTGGCAGATATTTCGCACTTAGCATACGTTTCGCACTTAGCAATGGTTCGCACTTAGCAACGGTTCGCACTTAGCAACGGTTCGCACTTAGCAATGGTTCGCACTTAGCATTTCGCACTTAGCCAACGTATCCCAACACCCAACAAGCATAATAACAGTACAATGAGCACTCCACAGAGCTATCAATTACCTCACATAGGCATACAATACACATAGCACATATACGCATACAATAAATATCAGAGTTAGTGTTACAGTACGCGAACGTACATACAAACAGCAGAACTATCAGCTACCACATACAATACACATAGCACATATACGCATACCATAAACATCAGAGTTAGTGTTACAGTACGCGAACGTACCTTCGTTGACGAAAAACGGTACTTTTACTAAAAAACGGTACTTTTTGATGTTGGTGAAACAAATGGTACGACAAATGTACGTTTATCTCGATATCTTATAAGGATAATATTTATCAATATCTAGCAGCATAACAGGCATTTTAGGTACAAATTACCATTTTGCCCCCGAACCCCTAATCGGCGGAATTTCGCCGAGCTTCGCTACTTTGACCCGATCTTTCTAAAATTTTGACAGATCTTTTCCTCATCATAATTTCAAATATATATCATATTTACCCCTAAATATGATATCTAGACTATCTTGAAAAATTAAAGATAAATCTAGCATTCCTACTATATCTACCGAAACTAAAGACCGAGACCGAAAAACTTACCCCGACTTTGCTCGACTTTCTCCGCAGCTCTCTCTAAAACCTCTCTCTAGGCTGCATTTTTTGGGATGAAGAAATGAAGAGGAGAAGGCTTCTATTTATAGAAGAAAGGAGGGACAAGGTGGGAATTACATAAAAGTTCTTCAGATCGGATTTCGACCGTCGGATCGCACTTCGCCACGTGGCTTCATCTTGTCCATACACCTCTTGTGCTGACATCATCCTTCCAGAAGAAGATGATGTCATGCATGCTGACTTACCGATAGCGTTTCCCCGATCGGTGTCCGAATCGTGTAATTTTGCCGAATCTAAAAATTCGGGAACTAGGTTTTGTAGTTCCATTCTTTCTCTTTAAAACTACTGGGTTTCATTATATTTCTGATCTCATTAAGGGTATTCCGTTATCCGCCGAAGATTTTCGGACAGACACCAACTGATTACGGAAATCACTTCCGATAGAACCAGCCTTTCTTGCGTAAAATCACCGGTTCGCAATATGATCGATCTAAGTAACAATAACCCTGGTTTGAAAAACACGGTTTGTTTTCTATAAGTCACTTTTAGCACTATCTGCCTTATCTTAATTATCGGTACTTAATTACGCTGTTGGTTTCGAAACGACTTCGAGACCGCTCAATCCGAGATAAAATTTCACCGGTTCATAAAAGGTCTAGTGGTAAAAGACTAAATTTCTATATCTTGAGGTAGAATTTCATTTCTATAAGTTCTCATATCTCCCGTTGGCTCTTTACCGATTATATTATTATTTTATTCAAAATATCTAGATATTTATTTATTTTTCTTTTATTTTTCATTTATTTTTCTAAGCATAAAATAGTTTATTATTTATTTAATTATTAATTTCGAATTTCTCCTTTTTAAATTAATTATTTACTAATTAATTTACTTATATCTTAATCTAAACAATTAGCCACTAATTACTTAATTAGTCACTTACTAATTGTTGATAATTTTCATAATTGGGATTAATTATTATCTCACAACTTTTGACCGACATTGGTATTTTATATCCCATGTAAAATATTAAAAATATCTGGGGCCATAAAGTGCTTTTAATAATATTATATTTATGCTTCTCTATTTCTCAAGGAAATAATCCCAAAAATTCCTAAAATTAGAGACAACATACTTCCTAATTTTTTGTCAGTATTTGTTGCCATATGATATTTATCATAATATTTTCAGGCCATTTATGCCTCATAAATGCATTTTAGGGATTTTAGCTCTTTATTCACCCTAATTTCAATAGAAATTACCTTAGAAAATAAGATAATTATTACTTTATTATTTGAAACCACATATTCACCTATATCCAATAGGTATTATTTACTAAAATATAATATTCCGATAACTAATTATCCAAGTATTACACAAAGGTATACTAAACAAACTTTCACCCTCAGTACTTCCTCTTTTATAAAGACTCTTCCATCATAGCAAATGAGGCTTTAGTCATTTGTGTTAGAAACTATCCCTTATAGAAAGTAGAACCTCTGTTAATATATATAATCAATTGGATATGTCGTTTGATAAAAAAATTATAAATTTAGAAAATAAAGTATATTGAGATTTTATATTTAATATTAAAGTAAACTCCCTTGTGGTTCAGTAAGCCTATATCAAAGGAACGGCTGATAGAATTTTGAATTCATGCTTGTGGGACTATAAAATGGAGATGCAGATTTGTTTTTCCTATACACTGAGAGTACTTCTGTTGCGGATTGGTTAGCCAATCATAGTTTTAATTGTAGTAGGGATTTTATTGTTTTTGAAACTCACCTAGCAGGGTTGACAGAATTTCTACATAGTGACATTATGGGAGTTGTTTACCTCCGGCTAGAATCTGATTGATAATAGTGAAGTAACGAATGATGGAGTCTCAATTTTTACCCAAAAATAAAAAGAAAACTCCCTCATTATTGACTCTTATGTGTAGGATGAAAGGTATTAATGCTTTAAACAAAGCATGTTCTATTACAAAACATGATATCAGAGGGATTATAATAACTACCCAACTCACCTTGACTTGGTATTGTAATAACGTAGGTATTGGCGCCATATTGAAAACAGAGGTACAAGGGATGACTCCTGGAAACCAAATTCGATTCTGAAAATTCGCATCCTACAACTTTATGAGTGTAATACCCTAAAATCTGACTTATGATAAATATCATAAATTGAGTAATTAATACCTTTTGGGAATAGGTGAATATGTGGTCTCAAATTTTGTAGAATAAATACTTGGTTTTCAGGGCAATTTCTATTGAAAGTAGAAGATATAAAGAGTCAAAATCCCTAAAATACCCTTGTTGGGTCATAAAATGCCTTGAAAATATTATGATAAATCCTAAGAGGCAATGAAATATTTGTTAAAAATTAGAGAGTATGTTGTCTCTAATTTAGGTAATTTTTGGGATTAATTTCCTTGGAAAATAATGAGGCAAGATTTAATATTATTTTGGGGAGCATAAGTTGCCTCATGATTTTTAATATTTTACATGGAGCATAAAATACCAATGTCAGTAAAATAGTTGTGAGATAATAATTAATCTCAATTAAGAAAATTGTCAACAATTAGTAAGTGATTAATTAAGTAATTAATGGCTAATTGTTTAAGCTTGATTAAGAGAATATTCAAGGTAAATTATGTAAAACCTTTTTTTTAAATGTTTATGGCTAAAATTAGCATAAAGTATACTTGCTAATTAATTGGAAAAGATTAAGAAAAATGTATGAGATTAAGTGCATGAAAACCCTAAATCCTAAAAGATTGATAATCATAAGATTAAGGCCCTAATTAAGCTTTCTAATTAAAATATAAATACTTGATTAAAGGAATAAGTTAACTTCATAAAACATTTCCAAAGAAATGCTACGTTCAGCTGATTGTGAGTGGAAGAATGAGAAGATATGATAATTTATTGGAGTTGAAATTGTTGACCAAGTCTTGTGAGGAGTTTTTATAACCATGGAATATTTAATTAATAAATGTAACACATTAATTTGCAAATGAGACGTGGGAGATGTCGGCCAAATATGAATGGTTGAGATTGGATTTCAAAAAGTGAGTTTTAATCTATTGGTTTAAATGAAAGAAGAAACTTTGGATTACTTGGTTAATGACCACTTTAACCTTCATTATTTTCCTATAAATAGCCATTAACCCCTCCTCATTTCTTCACACCAAAACCATTCTAACAAAGAGTAGAGATAAGTTAGAGTGAGAAGCAAGATGGAGGAAGGAGTAGCAAGTTCTTCAAGAGAGTAAGCTCTTGTTCTTAAGTTCTAGTCTTAAGTTTTGTAGATTTTAGTAGAAATGTTGTTTTGATCTAGAAAATTAGAAAATAAATTCCTATACTTTTTTTAGGCCTCATTGCATTGAAAGATACCTAACGAGGTAAAAACATAGTAGGGAATGATTTTTGGTAACTAGAGATTAAAGAAAGCGAAGTTCGCAAAATTTTGTCGGTTAGCGACTCCCGGAAGCAATTTAAAAAACGCTGGTACCTTATGTTGAAGATGCTATGCCAAAATTCTGAGAAAAGTCATGGTGAGAATAGACATATAGAGCTTTCCAAATATACCTATAGCATGTCATTTGGAGTTTTGTGCTAGGAGAAAAAAATGTTCGAAGATAGGCTAAAAAAACTGGAAATTTCTGGGCAGAACATGTTGTTGCACAAACTGGGAATTTTTTATGAAATCTGGGCAAGAACCAATAATTTTTCCTAGAAGTAGACATCCTAAGGTTTCCGAGGAATTTTACGGATCCTCGTTTCGATTTTTGTAGAATTAGTTATGATTTTTCAAAGTTAGGCGAACAATCAGCCATTTATTGTAAAGTAGCGTTTTTACAAAAATAAGAGGGAATTAAATTGTGAATAATTGACCCAGGGGTAAAATGGTCTTATATAGCCAAAATATCTCTTGATATAATATTTGTGAATTAATAGAGGCGATATTACCCTTATAGGATATCTGTGATCGCCTACCGTCGAAACATACCGGAAACCGTCAACGAAGGTACGTTCGCGTACTGTAACACTAACTCTGATGCTTATTGTATGCTTATATATGATAGTTGTATTCATAGATTAAGACTTTGTCTTAGATCTTTCATTATACATTCAGATATAAACGGGTTATGGTTTTAATAATGCCGTTAGAGTTTTCCTAGCGCTGAGGGCACGATAGGCCATCGTGGCACGCGGTGAATAGTGCAGACCGGGATAACATGCATACTCATAGGGGTGTGTATTGTTATTGCCTTACATATGTGATTATGTATTTCTTACATCCGTGTGCTTATGTGTTGATTACGCTGTAATGTCATGAATACCGTCATACATATATTGTTTACATAAGCATGGGGTTAACCGTTATTCGAGGTCCAATGGGCATTGGACCTCGGCCTTAAATTAATAGTCGGGGAAGGGTCATGAACCGGAGGAGGCACCGTGAGAGGATGGAGCCATAAAAGACGTCGATGGACGGAGCCGTGAGAAGGCACGGGTCAAAGTAAAAAGACGGAAGATGAACGGAACTCACCTTACAAAGATGAATCTAATAACGTTACTTCATATCATTTGGTGCTTAAACTAGAAAGGGTCGTCTATGTGGTTCAGTCAATCAGTCGCCGTAAATACTCGGTGAGACTCCCACTAGACCTACCCAGCCTGGCCAAATGGGATGATTTAACTGAGTTAGGTTCTATGCCCAAGTCTACTTAAGGCTTGGTTAAAGATGATATAGTTACATGTAAGAGATGTAATTATAAAGTTTTGTATTATTGTATCACATGAATATTCCTTCGAGAAATTTGTAATATACCAGTATATGTCAGGCATCAGTATATGTCCGAGTATTTTATATCAGTTACTCTTTGTTCAAATTTTTAGTACATGCTCTCCATTTCCGCAACACGCTGAGTGGTAGCACCTCAAATTCTGACCAATTTTATAAAACCACGTGTCACCAGCACGATTTATACTACGGAATTTGGGGTGTTACAATGAGAGAGATAGGAAGTATGAGTTTGATTCTAGCTGGGAACATATGTAAGGAAAAAATAGTATAATACATGTTAAGAAAGAATGCATATGTGTGTGTACGTAGAAAGACCCACGCATGCACGCATATATGTCTTTTCTTTTGTTATGTTAAATGGAAAGAGAGATAGGTTTTAAAAGTTAGACCAGTAACCTCAAGGTGGCCATGGATGATCGACGAGGTCATTGAGATATCTGTATATGCAAGAAGATGAAGCTGTAATGAGGAATTGAACATGAATTACGAACTAAGAAACCTCTTCTATTTATAGGGAATTCACGCAATCTCTCTCTCATAATTAAATCAGTACGATGCAGTGACTCTTTTAGTTTCAGTAGACTGACAGAGTCAATTTCAAATTTTCTATGAACTTGGGTCCATAAATGCTGATTATTAATTGTGCTCAGAGTTGGTCATCAATAGGCATGCAATTTTTATAGATATACCTATTAAGAGATTTACTTTTTAGATTTTAATTAACAATCCAGGATTTTTACAATCCACAATAATAACTACAAATATGTGCATCTTTACAAAAATATCCTTATTATAGTAAGAATAATGATATTAATAAAATATTCTCAAATGATGATATATTAAGTTTAAATTTAAATTTTGTCACTGATATTTGATATCAATGTGAATTGAATTCGCATGTACTCCAATTTAATTTTCATAATGATATTAATAAAATATTCTCAAATGATGATATATTAAGTTTAAATTTAAATTTTGTCACTGATATTTGAGATCAATGTGAATTGAAATCGCATGTACTCCAATTTAATTTTCATATTACTGTAAGGGACCCGCTTGCGAGAGGGAAAATTAAAATGACATATTGTCCTAATTTGGAGGAGACTAATTGACTAAAACAATATACCGCGTCATCAATTGTAGGGTAGCCAATTATATATTATTTCCAATATATTTCTCTTAACAAAATTACTGATGATTCATCCCAGTCTTTGTGGGTAATCGAAGTTAATATGATATGTGGGATAAAATATATGATGAAATTATTTGAATTGTTTTCATTTATTATTATTTTTTATAGATTATTTTCACTTGTCGTTATTTTTAAATGTAATATTCTAGGAGTGTTGTTGTTGTTGTTATTATTATTATTATTATTATTATTATTATTTTCCTTTAACTAGTTCTAGGTTTTATTTTAAGACTAGACTTGAATTATTGAATCTCTCCCGGCTTTCTTTTCTCTAATGCCTCTCCTCTCCTGTCTCCTCTCTTCTATCTCTCTTCCTTTCACTTTCTTTGTTTGGTTATTGTTAATTCTAAGAACCTTCTCTGAAAAGTCAGTGTTCATAGGTCAATTCTAAGCTTAATTAATTATGCAATGTAGTTTTCTGGACCCACCAACGAGGGTGTTGATTTCAACTTGATCATATAGAAATTAAAATATGGAATTGACTCATCATTCAGTCTACTGTAAAATGCTACTACGTACATGCTTTGTACCGATAATTATGAGTAGTAGTTTTATGTGCATAGAAGCTTCAACATAAATACAAGGGATTTCTTAGTTCATCATTCATATATATATATTTCCTTACTCTCCAACATAGATTTAGTATATTAGATATTATAGATTCAGTCACTTTTTCTTTCTTTTCTTTTCTTTTTAATCGAATCTAAGCACTCTTGAATCAATATAGAAGAATTTTTACTGAGGATTGTTTCACTGCTGATGGGCTTGTAGCTCAAGTTAGATCCTTAGTAGTTCATACGCAGAATTGTTTTGCTAAATTTAGCCTTCTTTTGTAATCCCCAGTGTTGCTTTGCTTTCGCTGTACATTCATAATTTTATTAATGAATTCCTTTCCACTCAAAAAAACTCAAATGGTATTTTCATAAACATAAGACCCACACTTATGAAATCAACAAAATAACATAATAAGAGGGATTATATATGTCTCAAACACAAGCATAAATATGTCTATTCCATGTAATATTTCATTCACCCCATATTCACTTTAATATGAAACAACTGTTTTCTTAGCATAGCACATTTAGATTGCATTTAACATACATGACCATATGATGTATGCTAAAGAAGCATACGCTGGAGCATATCTCCATATGATATTGTGAAAGTCTAATAACATTTAATGAAAGCATTGTACCTTAATTAATGGTATTCAAACAACAATGAAACAGAGATTTATTCACTTGCTTCAAGTTTTCTATTCTTTAGCACGAATGGTATTAATAGCTCGTTGGGATCACTACTACATAATCCTCCATATATGACGGTTATTGTCGACTATAAATCATGATTCCAAACCGTCGTATATATGCGAGCGCTACATATGCTTAGCACATGATACATAACAATTCCAAACAGTAATATATTCCAAACCGTAATATATTGAGAACATATATATATAATGGTTATTTGTTAATAAACATAATGTATTGGATTTATTTTCTTATATCTATAATTTTTTTTATGGTAATGTTTATTATATAAAATATAATATAACCATTGATAATACTAAGATAATAATTGTAACACCTCAATTTTCAAAAGCGGAATAATTTTTTTTTTCATCAGAGTAGAGCATCGGAGCAAGTAAAGGAGTGAGTAACTGATATATCATTAATTGTGGTGTATCCGTCTGTTCATAAAGAATGGTACATTTATCGGGTATTATAACGATACATATCTAAAAATCTTTAGCCGGGTCCTCACACGTCTTGTTCACTCGCTTACTCTTGTCTTCGTCCTCGGTTCTTCGACCACCGAAGCTATAGTAAGAGCCGAGGTCCAATGCCCATCGGACCTCGTGTAACGGTTAACCTTATGCTTATGTATAACAATGTATGTATGGCAGATATTCATGACATTACAGCAAAAATCAACACATAAGCACACAGCAGATGTAAGATTAATATATTAACAATACATATCACATGTAAAGTTATCTATACAATTCACATGTATATTCGTCTTCACCTCACCGTGCCACAATGTACACTCGTATCCTCAGCGCTAGGAAAACTCTTTACGGCGTTATCAAGCCTATAACCCGTGTATAAAGCCGAATGTATATGTAGTGATCTAAGCCCCATAAACTTAGTCACGGTGCATGACCCAAGACAGAGTCCCGTCCATGACTTTATGAAAGTATCTATCACATATAAGTATACAATAAGCATAAGAGTTAGTGTTACAGTATGCGTCCGTACCTTAGTCCGTTCGGATAGCGGTACGCCTGTTTTGTCGGTACGTTCTCGCGGATAGCCTATAATAGCATTACCGCATTATTCCCTTATAAATGATATCCTAAGATATATTTTAGCCATTTCTAACCATTTTACCCTTGGTAGATTTATTATTACAATTATATCCCTTCGTTTCTCAAAAAATGCTGATTTCAAGATTCTGGGCAGAATTTTTGCCAACTTTGAAAAATCATAACTAATTCTAGAAACATCGAAACGAGGATCCATAAAATTCTCCGGACTCCCTAGGATGTCCATTTTTGAGAAACAATACTAAGGTTTTCCCAGAACTTATATTTAACATAAAATTATAGCATTTTTACTACTGACTCCAGAAATCGCCTACCCGAAAAATTTCGCCAGAACTTCGTTGCTTTGATGTTTCTCTTCCAAAAATTTTGCTCTATCACTTACTTCATCCTTTTTTCGAAATAAAACCATTTCTAACCATAAAAACATGAAATTAAAATTACTCTAGCATATTTAAGATCAAAGCAAAATCTATCTATGAATTTAAGAACTCAAACTTAAAGAACTTACTTACAAATGCTCTAACTCCTTCAAGAAACTCCTCCCTCACTTCCTCTTCTCTCTATATTCAGATTTCTTTGCTTGTTTTGGTGTGAGAATATGAAGAACCTAAGGTGCCTATTTATAGCAAAAGGTTATGGCTCTTTGGTAAATTTCTAAAACCTAATTCATCTTGTATTCAAGCCATTGGATCAAGGTAAATTTTAAAGCTCTCATCCTCACCTTTTATTCCATGTGAACCGTCCCCTCCCCCCCTCTCTCTCTCTCTCTCTCTCTCTCCCTTGCTCACCAAGTTTAAACACATGTGTATTGACTTTTCCCAACTTGCTCTCCAAATTGTTTAAGCTTCTAGATTTATTTTTGAAGCTTTACTTGCCCTCCAAGATTGCTTGGAACCGTGGCTCCCTCCCCCTCATACACTATGGAGTTGTGTTTTCATTATCACACACAATTCAAAACTTAATCCTTATTGGTTCATAGGTTTTTACTTGGATTTAGACTTTTTAATGATGTAAATAATTTAGGCCTAATTATAATAGTGTGATTGATTATCAAATTAATTATGGTCTTTAGAAATTCATTTGATACTTATCTTGAACCCTTATTAGTCTTAAGTTTTCAATTAAGCCAAAATATTCCAAATTGTTGATTAATAATTGTCACTAGATTAATTATAAATGTTCATACAATTAATTCAACTAATATCAATTTAATTGGCCAATAATTGTTTTTAATATTCTTTAATTACCTTAATCATTTTCACACTCCTTTATGGTTTATTCTTGATGATATAAGAACTAAATGTGAATATTTTAATTAATGTAAATTTAATTGTCCATTAGTTGTTGGTAATTTTCTCTAATTGATTTAGGTATTTTTATAACACTTTATGGCTCTTTATAATTAAATAAAAACTATGTTGTAATATGATAATTTTAGGGTATTTAATGATCCCTATATGAAACTATAAAATATGGATCTTTGGTTTATTTAATTCTAGGAGAAAATTTCCTAAATTAAATTAAATAAGCTACTCGATTTTGAGACCACATATTAACCTATTTTTAATAGGTATTGTCTATCAAAATATAGCGGTTATGCTAAATAGGATTTTTAGGGTATTACAATAATATTAAATAAAAATTTTATTTATCATATTCAAAATCCAATACATTATAAAAATTATTCAATACATTATAGATGAACATCATAAAATAAAAGAAATTAATAATCACTCAAACATTCTAGAGCATAATCTTATAATTTTTTGAATTCTATAAGAAAATTTATCAAGAAAAACTCTACAATGTTCTCCAATACTTTTTGAATAGGCCCTTGTGGCTTATGTGTACGTATTCATAATGATGTGGATAGGCCTTCTTAGGCTTCTATGTTTGCATACCTCCTTTGGGAGAAACTTGAATCAGTTAATGTGTATAATTATGAGATGATGTGAATGATATTATATATACTGATATTTTCTATCCCATTTGATAGGCCTTCTTGGGCTTATTTGTTTGTATACCAACTTTGGGAGAGACACGAATGAGTTAATGTGTATAACTATGAGATTATTTGAATGACATTATATACATTTCTATTTTTTGCCCACTTGACACCTCACTAGCACATGTTGGTATGTATGATGAGTTGGAATTTTGGTTACTGAGGCTTTTGTCTCACCCCTTTGCGATTAACATTCTTCAGGTAATATTCTTGTGATGGTTAGTCGGGAAAGGCTCTGAAGGCTTGATTATTGTGATAACCTTTGTAAAGTCTCCTCTTTTTTATTTATGAGGTGAATTGTTGTATATTGTCGTTGTAAGGCTCATGTTGTATGCACTTATGTGATATTATGTTTTGGATTATACTGTTTTCTATCATGGATAAGCAACTCAACTGGAAATTTGATAAAATTGTTGTTTAAGTATCTTGATAGGGGCGTTTGATATTGGGCTTGTGGTCGAATCATTATTCTGGACTTTGAGAAATCCAAGGTCCAAAGGTGTTGATCATAAATTATGGTTTAGTTTGTGAAAATATAGGAAGAGTTATACTATCTATGATATATTTCAAATGTTTGACAGTTGGATAGTTGACTTATGTCATTTTATAAATGTTTGTGAAAAATGTTATTAAAAAATGAGTTTATCTCCGAGCTTATGATTGAATACTATCTTTTGAGTTTCTTGAAGCTCAAGGCTCAATCGTTAAATGGAATGACTTTATGAATGTGTTGATTTGAAATGGTTAGTGTAAAATTATGTAGAAATATTTTACTATTCATAATACATTTTGAATGACTAGTTTATTCTTTTCCATAATCATGGATAGATATTTGTAGTTATTTAAATCGTTTGGAACCATAGTAGTATTTTCAAATGGTTAATTAAACTTTTTCTATCATGGTTAACTTTTGTAAGATGAGTCATAATCTTTTCTACTATGGTAAAATTTCATGTAAAAGTTTTCTCTTTTACACCATAGTATTGTTTATTATCCAAAGATTTCATTAAGTGTATGAATAGTTGAGGCTTACGGAAAGGATTGTACACTCCATATGCCAACTTGATATCTTCTTTATTTGCTTGACTAGTCTATAAGATATTTCACATTAAATGTAGTAGTTAGTCAATGTAGGAGATAATTACATTATGCAAACTTTTTGCTCTCAAAATTTAGCATTTATATTTGATGTCATCAAAACTAATCATGTCTAATAGTTACTCCCTTGAGCTTAAGTCTACACAACAAATGCTTAAGTTAAATTTGCGAAATTTGCTAGAATCATAGCCTTGTGTTTTTTTTACTATAGTTTGGCTTTCAAATTTTCCATTTTCCACATTGAGGCACTTCCAGGAGTTTCCTCTAAAACGAAGAAAACATGTTCACTCTATAGTCTTAGAGGTGAGGAAGACAAAGTGGAAAGAAACTCAATTACAAACCTTCCCCACCATTATTCAATTGGTTCTGATTTTTATAGTGAAATTTGCAAGAAGACTCACAGGTACAAAAAAGACTTTTAAGACCTGACCAAAGAGGCATCGTAAGACCGGATATGCGACCGGTCTTGTTCCAGGAGGTCTTAAAAGTCTATAACTTGTAAGACCATACGCGAACCAGTCTTAAAGAAACTATTTTAGATCGGACATTTAAAATATTAGGTCTTAAAAATCATTCAATATAGACTGATATATTTTCTGTTCGGTCTTAAAACAAAAATTTTAGGACAGAACAACTAAAAAGGCCGGTCTTAAAATCATGACTTTTAAGACCGGACGGAAACGTTTGGTCTTAAAATTCTGACTTTTAAGACCGAGCAATTAAATACACTAGTCTGAAAAAATCAAAATTTAAGACCTTACTTTTACATACACCGGTCTAAAAGTGCCGACCTTTAAGACTGGATTAATAAATACATCTGGTCTTAAAAGTAGCATGATATGTCTTTTAAGACCAGAGAAATATCCGGTTTAAATAGTCTGACTTTTAAGACCAGATGCAAAATACACCGGTCTTAAAAAATTGTCATGTAAAGACCGGAATATTATTAAATACACCGGTCTTAAAAGTTGAATTTTCCCTTGTTATATTTCTTCCTGATCATACATATCCAGCACCTAAAAGACAATACTTTAAGCTACAAGCTATGAATAATCCATTATGAATTACAAATTGAATTGGAAATGGATACAAATATTATTCACCATGAGTTATGTGACCTCTTAATGAATATACTATTACAGTACAACACCTTAATGAATATATACAATAAGATAAGTTACAAAGACACAACACCTAGCTAATTAATTAAATGAACATATACATGCCCAAATCACCATGTCTTTATCAGATTCCCACCCAACAACATAACATTCCTCTTTTGAAACAAGCCCCTATTGATCAAATCTTGTCACAAAATAAAAACAAGAACAAAAGCTTCATAGTCAATGACATTGTTTAAGAACATAAGAAGAAATATAATATAGTTAAAATCTTACAGTTTTCAAAGAATTCTGCATATCAATATTACCTTATGAATTGTCTCTTTTATAAAGGGATATCCTCCCATATCCCTTCCTGATGCCGGGTTCATTATCCACTTCATCTTCTTTGTTCATGTCCGGGAGACCCCTTGAAAAAGGAGTACTCTCAGGAAGACCATAATTTGAATGAATTTACTCATCAATATCAATGACCCTCTTTCCTTGAAGAGCTGCAGACCACATTTTATTTTCCCGATCGGTGATATAGAACACTTGTGTAACATCCCATTTTCAAAAGGAGTATATATATATTTTTTTCATCAGAGTAGAGCATCGGAGCGATTGAGTAACTGATACATATATTTAAAATGCCGTAAGTCTGGCTGTTTACAGTAACGATACATTGTACCGAGTGTTTACAAAAGTAGATAACGACAGAAGAAAGTCTTCAGCCGAGTCCCTACGCGTGCTGCTTGCCTTTCTCCTCGGTCCTTGTTCCTCCAGAACCTGACGTTATATTAAGAGATGAGGTCCAATGCATACGGACCCCAGGTAACGGTTAACCTCATATTTACATATACAACATATGGACTACAGACGTTCACAACATTAACAGCACATATACACAACTAATGCAGATACATCGCTTCCAGCATTTTCACACATACACAATGCGCAGACACATCGCACCCAAAGACAATCACACATATCGCCCCCGGCCCGGTGTGGACACAATGCGTACACATCACACATATCGCCCCCAAAGCGGTGTGGACACATCGCACCTCAGCGCATACGTATATACTCTAACATCTATATGCACTCAAGCAACATAACAACTAAACACACACAGTACACCTAGCACATACATGCATAAAATAAACATCAGCGTTAGTGTTACAGTACGCGAACGTACCTTCGTTGACGGTAATCGGTACGTTTTACGAAAAACGGTAATTTTTGACAGCGGTGCAACATCGGTACGACAACGGTACGATTATCTCAGATATCCTATAAGGATAATATTTATCAATATCTAGCAAAGATAATGCATTTTAGCTACAAATTACCTTTTTGCCCCTGAACCCTTAATCGCGGAATTTCGCGTAACTTCGTTACTTTGACTCTAATCTTCCAAAATTTTGCCATAACTCTTTCCCCAACATATTTTCGAAATATATATCATATTTAACCCAAAAACATGATATCTAAAATATATTGGAAGATTAAAGATCAAAACAACATTCCTACTATAACTACCGAAAGAACTACCGTAACTTAAAACTAGGGACCGAAGAACTTACTCCGGCTTGGCTAGAACTTCCAAGAGCTCCTCCTTCTCTCTACTCTCTCTCTCTCTATATTTTGGTTCTTGGTGTGAAGAAATGAGGAGAAGGGGCTTGGCTATTTATAGAAGCAAGGAGGGACAAGGTTGGAATTACATCAATTGTCTTCAGATCAGATTTCAACCGTCGGATCACACTTTTGCACATGGCTCGATCTTGGCCTTACACCTATTTGGCTGACATCATCCTTCTAGAATAAGATGATGTCATGCATGACATCACATGTGCCGACTTACCGATAGCGTTTCCCGATCGGTGTCCGAATGGCGTAATTTTGCCGAATCTCAAAAATCCGGAACTAGGTTTTGTAGTTCCATTCTTTCTCTTTAAAACTATTGGGTTTCACTATATTTTTGATCCCATTAAGGGTATTCCGTTATCTCGTCGAAGATTTTCGGACAACGCCGTCGATTACGGAAATAACTTCCGATAGAACCAGCCTTTCTTGCGTAAAATCATCGGTTTGTAATATGATATGATCTAAGTAACCATATCCCTGGTTTGAAAAACACGGTCATGCGTTTTCTATAAGTCACTTTTAGCACTATCACCTTATCTTAATTATCCGGTACTCTAATTACGCCGTTGGTTTGAGACCGCTCAATCCGAGATAAAATTTCACCGGTTCATAAAATGTCCGGTGGTAAAAGACTAAATTTCTATATCTTGAGGTAGAATTTCATTTCTATCTCTGTTCTCATATCTCCGTTGGCTCTTTACCGATTATATTATTATTTTATTCAAAATATCTAGATATTTTTTTTTCTTTTATTTTTTATTTATTTTTCTAAGCATAAAATATTTTATTATTATTTTATTATTTATTTAATTAATAATTTCGAATTTCTCCCCTTAAATTAATTATTTACTAATTAATTTACTTATATCATAATCTAAACAATTAGCCACTAATTACTTAATTAGTCACTTACTAATTGTTGATAATTTTCATAATTAGGATTAATTATTATCTCACAACTATTTTACTTACATTGGTATTTTATATACCATGTAAAATATTAAAAATCATGGGGCCAAAAAGTGCTTTTAATAATATTTTATTTATGTTGCTCTATTTTTCAAGGAAATAATCCCAAAAATTCCTAAAATTAGAGACAACATACTTCTCAAGTTTTTGTCAAGATTATTTGTTGCCATATGATATTTATCATAATATTTTTAGGGTATTACAACTTGTTTCTCTTGGTCTGCCATAATAAAAGGTTCATCTCCAAAACTTCTACTATTGATATCGACTAATGTAAATCCTAGCCGATCGATCTAAACACCATTATTGACATTAATCCACTTGCATTTGAAAATGAGGAATTTAATTTTAACATAGTTCACCTCCCAAATCTCGTCAATAACCTCATAATAAGGCATGATCAATTTTGGCCTCTTGTCTTTCAAATCGAAGAAGTGCATAGATTCAACCTCTAACATAACACCACTGTTTTGGACGGTGCTCCTATCATCTAGGAACTTCGTGTAAATGTATAGCCATTGATCACATACGAATTCCAACTTATGACATCAACATCAGGACCACGTGCTAACCATTTTATTGTATCAGAAACACATTCCTCTCCCTCGACCTTTTGTTTGAACCAATTTGCAAAGGTTCTGTTATGCTCCCTAATTAACCTTTGTTCAGTCTTTCGATGATTTTCTTTCCTTACAGCTTCTTTATGTTCATCTATGCTGGCTTGAACTTCATCAACATTATTCAAGATGTATAAGTGGACTTGTGACAATTCATCAGATCACACTCTTTACCGAAGCCCCTCGTCTACCCCCTTCAGCATGCTGACATTTAGGAAGCCCAATATGTCTTACTTTGGCTAAATAATTTTGACAAAATTCCATGGCTTCTTCAGAAACATATTTATGAACAATTGATGCTTCTGGATGGTATGCGTTCTTCACATACCCTTTTAGGAATTTCAAAGATTTTTCAATTGGGTACATCCATCGTAAATGGATAGGGCTGCACAACTTTATCTCCCTCACTAGATGAACAATTAGATGAAACATTATGTCAAAAAATGTAGGAAGAAAAAGCTTCTCAAGCTAGCACAAGATAAGATATCCTTCATTTTCCAATTCATCCAATTTTCCAATCTTGGAAACTTTACTACAAACCGCATTGAAGAAGAAACAAAGTCTAGTCAAAATGTGTTGAAGATCATATTCGACAATGCCTCGAATAGCTACTGGGAGTAGCTGTTGCATTAAGACATGACAATCATGAGACTTTTGGCCTACTAGTTTCAAGTCCTTCATCGAAACAAGCCTCTTAAAATTTGTAGAATACCCCAAGGGAACTTTTGTGCCATGTAAACACTCACAAAAACTTCGTTTCTCATCCTTAGACAGAGTATGAGAAGCTGAGGGACAATAAGTTCTCTTCCCGTATGGCCTTGGATGTAAGTCTTCGCGTATTCCCATTGCTTGCAAATCCAATCTTGCCTTCACACCATCCTTTAAACTACCTTGTATGTTAAGAAGCGTGCCAACAATACTATCACATACCTTTTTCTCCACATGCAAGACATCAATACAGTGTCTCACATCAAGATTGCGCCAATATGGAAGATCGAAGAATACATATCTCTTTTTCCATATATTTGTTTCTTTTCTACTCTTTGCAGTCTTACCGAAGATGACATTGATATTTTTCACCTTCTCATAAACTTGCTCCCCGGTCAATGTCACAGAGCATCTTCATACTCTTGGCCACCAAAAAAGGCTTTCTTTAATCAACAATATGGGTGCCCCTGTCTAAGAAATCTCCTATGTCCAAGATAAACAATCTTTCTTCCATGTTGAAGTTGATGTTATCATGTGCCTTCTTCACAAACCGGACATGCTTTATGGCCTTTTACACTATATCCTAACAAGTTCCCATATGTTGGGAAGTCGTTTATAGTACAGAATATCATGGCTCACATTTTAAACACCACATTCTTGAAAGAGTCAAAAACATCGACACCATCTTCCCATAACTCCTTCAAGTCTTCGATCAAGGGCTCAAGGTAAACATCAATGTCATTTTTGGGTTGTTTTGGTCCCGAAATCAACATAGATAGCATGATGTACTTTCGTTTCATGCATAACATGGGAGATAAGTTGTAAATAATCAGGAGTATAGGCCATGAACTATGTATGTTGCTAAGGCTACCATAGGGATTCATGTCATCTGTGCTAAGGGCAAGCCTAAGACTCCTAGGTTCTTCGCCAAAGTTCGGAAATAATTGATTGATTTTCTTTATTGAGAAGAATCGGCCAGATGTTGAAGACTTCCATCAGAAATCCTCTCATCTGCACGCCACCTCAAATTTTTTGCATATTTTCATTAGCAAACAACCGCTTGAACCTTGGTATGATTGGAAGATACCACAACACTTTTACAGGCCCCTTATTTGATTTGTACCTTAGGGTTTCACATACCGGACATGTCTGCTTCTTTTCAAACTCTTTTCTATACAATATGCAATCATTTGGGCATGCATGGATCTTTTTGTACTCCATCCCCAGTGGACAAAGTATTTTCTTAGCATCATAGTATCGATGCGGCAACACATTATCATCCAGAAGCATGTCCTTAAAAGCCTCAAGAAATTTTGAAAAACTCTTGTTGCTCCATCCATGCCGTGCTTTCAAGCTTACCAATCTCAAGACAGCGTTCAACAATTGGTATTTTTTACACCCAGGGTATAGAGGCGTCTCTGCATCACTGCACATATTACCATATGCATGTGATTGCTCAAAAGCCTCTTCTCCTACATCACGAATAATGTTGTCTATGCGATCATCCATATACGTGTCATTATCATCAAAGGCCACTTCCCCATGTTGTGATGCACTTGGCATTTTTTCACTAGGTCATACCCATACTGTATAAGTCTTACAAAATCCTTCACAAATTAAATGTGTGTGTATAACTTCAGGACTTAGTTGCCTCTCATTCAAACATTCTACACAAGGACAAAAAAACTTCCCACTATCATCATGGGCATTTTATTTAGCAAATTCTATAAATTCTCTCACCCCATTCTAATATTCAACACTCGTCCGTAAAGCATTTATCCAACTGTGATCCATAGTAGAATTTCTATAGATGGAAAGATTTAACATACATAATCCGAAAAAATTAAAACTTGCATATAAAATAAGCCAACTCCAAATGCATATGCTCAATGTCAGTTTTGCCTTTTTTATTTTAACGGAGAAACTTGTTCATTAAATGCATAACGAAGAATCACGTTTGGTCATAAATGTATCACAGTGAATCCAAGAAGCAAAATAAATGCATGACGAGGAAAATAAATGCATTGTATGAAGGTCTTGTGGACTCACCTATAGCATATAAATTCAAATGTTTTTGCTTAGGATTTCTTCTCCACGAACGTTGTTGTTGCAGATAGCAAGAGTAACCTAAAAATACTTGTTGGTCTGTTGGGTAGGTCTAAAGTGCAAATATAATCTTCAAAATACAATATTTAGGAGTGGTCCGACTAAACAAATTGTTGTCAAGTTTGTTCATCAAGAAATGGGTACGTGTCCCAAGGATAAGGGTGAGGCTCACCAACCGGAACTTCAGCAAAAATATAGTTGTTTAAGACCAGAAAAATTAAAAAGACGGTCTTAAAAGTTAACTGTTAAGACTGGTCCTTATAAAACTCTGGTCTTAAAATTAATTAATTTTTTGTTTAATTTTTTTCTATATTTTGTACCGTCCTCAATTTATGTTCGATCTTAATAGTATAACTTTTAAGACCGTCTAATAAATATATGCGGTCTTAAAAGTTTTAGACCTTTATATTTAGATTTTTCCTTGTTATTTTGGACCGCAGTGAGAAAATATAACTCCATGTAGTATGAGATTTCTCTATAAAGTAATTGATATTTCAATTATTTTAATAACATTTTTAAGACCGCTTGTTTCGTTAACCGGGTCGAATAATATATTTAAGACCTATGAATAAATGATCTGGTTCAAGAAGTTCTTTATATTTACAAAAATGCCACCGATCATACCTTTAAGACCGGGGCGTCGATACTCCGGTCTAAATAAGGCGGTCTTAAAACTCCTTTTTTGCACTAGTGACTAGTCTATTTCGTGGATGTTAGAGAAATTGAATGTAGGTCTAGGCCAGCTTCCTTTTTAATTACATGTGGTATTTTAGTATTTTAACAACATTAAAAAATATTTAATTAGATCTTTTCGGCTTGATTATGAATTGTTAAATGTGTAGGCCTAGATTTTTATTTTGGTATTTAAACTGGATTGAATTGAGATTTCCCAAATTTATTTTTATATTTTTAATTTATTCTCTTGATCTTTCTTCATAAAAATAATCATATTGAATTTAAATTTTTTAACCAGGGGATGTGAGAGACATTTATCGTTCAAAGAATAAAAAATATAAAAGCTTTCGAGGCATTACATTGAAGTGGGCCGGGGATTCAAGATCCATGGTGATGAATTAAATTTGCATGTAAAGGACGCAAATAAGAATCCCACTTTGACTTTTCCAAGTCACCGCAAGGGACCCGCATGCCAGAGGGAACAAAAATGAAATACTGTCCTATTTAATTGGGAGGAGCCTCCTAATTGAGCACTAGTGCAAAAAAGGACTTTAAGACCGGATAAAAGAGGCATCGTAAGACCGGACCATCAACCGGTCTTGTTCCCGCCGGTATTAAAAGTCCACATTTAAGACGGACTATAACCGGTCTTAAAGAAACTCTTTCAGACCGGACATTTAAAACATTAGGTCTTAAAAGTCGGACTAAATAAGGCTGAAATATTTTTTGTTCGGTCTTAAAACTCAACTTTTAAGACCGGGCAAAAACTCGGCCGCTCTTAAAAGATCAAAATTTTAAGACCGGACAAAAATATAACCTATTCGAAAAATAGCGGCTTCTAAGACCTGACGACTAATTATACGCGGTCTTAAAAGACTGACTTTCAAGACTGGACAATAAATTGTGTAACATCCCAAATTTTGGGATTCGGCAATTAGTAATATTGAATGGAAAGTAATGGTGAAATTTTGGCTTAATAGGATTATGAAAATAATTATTGGAATGTGAGGCCTATTTTCCTTGATTTTTTTGGAAAAGAATAAATTCAAGGAATGTTTGTAGGGGATAAGTTTTGGCCTTGAAACTTTAGAATCAATAATTTATGGCCAAAAGAAGTTAATTGAGAAAAGGAAAATCCCTATATAGGATTAAGGATTTATTCCTAGAATTTATTTGACAATCAAGTGTCACAAATTTAAGAAGGGATAAATGGTAATTTTACTACCTCAAGCTCCAAATGAATTTAAGCAAGGTCAAAGCCCAAGTTTATAAATCAAGGGTATGCCTAATTAGGATTTTTGGAGGAAGAACTATTGAAGTCTAATGGCTCAATATTAGAAAGAAAAGGAGAATATGGAATTAATGGTGTTATGTGTTGAATTATTCTCCATTATTTTCATGCTACATGCGCAAGTCACATGCTTCAGTTTATGCAGAACCAATATGGACTTGAAACACGCTCGTGGGACCAAGGATTAAATAATTGAACTATATGGTCAATAAAGCAAAAGCACTCCCTTTGATTTCTCTGGTCCATGGTTCAAACTTATTATTCATTCTTCATTGGACAGCCCAAGACGCAGCACACATATACTTCTTTGATCTTTCTTATCTCATTCGCCCATGCTCTTGGCATAATACTCAGCCCAATTCTCTCCACATATTCCCTATTTAAACAAACCATTTTCCATTAAAAAAGATATTTCAGACAACAGAGGCAGACATATTCCTATCGAATTCAGCATGCACAAGCACTCATGCTCCACTACTCCTCTGCTTCTCTTGAAAATAGCAGCTCGTGCGCACCATCTCGGACAACTCATCTACATGCACAGCCCATGCCTTATTGTTTTCTGCGTTTCAGCATGTTAACACTTTGATCCACTACTTTTCTTGGGTCTCCAACATATACGCCTTGTTCCACCATTTCTCTTGAACTCGCAAAGACGCCATATACTCTTCCATTTCCTTTTGCTTCCCTTCGGCCAGAAATGAAAACGCAGAGGGTGAGAGAGGGAGCGACACCGAGAGTAGGAGAGTTGGAGGAGCTAAGAAAACACAAAGAAAATCAGTTTCGAGGACGAAAGATAGAAAACAGAAATGAAAACGCAGAGAGAGAACAAGAAAGAAAGCTTCAGAATAGAGAGTGATTGTTGGAAGAAGAAGAGTAGGGAGGCGCTGCATACAGAAACAGAAACGCGAAGTGAGAGCATGAAGGAGAGAGTTGGAGAAAGAAAGAGGTCCAACCGTTGCATGCAAACTTTGAACCAAGGTTAGCGTTTGGACTTCTTCCTCCTAATTCTGTACATTGGTTACTCTGTTTTATGGGTGAAAAACAGATAACGTTTGAAGTTTAAGTTGCATGCATGTGGTTCTGAATGGTTAACTTTGATGCTTAACATTGATGTTGGAATTTTCTTGAGGTTCTATGAAGTTTCTGCAAGGCACCGAAACTGAATAAGTTTTAAAAGAAGCAAGGTTGGTTCTGTTAGGAACTTCAGGGAGCATGCATTTGAATCATTTGATCACATCTAAAATATGTTTAGATGGGAAGACTCCACTAATACGTTGGCATGCATGAACAAGAATGATATGCTGCTGTCATTTGCTGGAAAACTGAGTTTGCAGCTGTAACACCAATCTTTAAGCAAGTTAAAACTAGAGTAAATGAACTCTTCTGACCCTTAAATTTAGTGGACACTTAGTACACATAATAAGGTTTAATATGAGCTTTGGATCACCCAAAAATAAGGTCTGTAACTCCAGTTATGAATTTTGGAAGATGAGCTAAAAATTCTGGAAAGTTTTGGTATGGTTCTGGAGCAACATAATGACGTTGCATTTCGGACCCATTAAACATTTTATTTTTTCCTTGAAATATTTACAATAAATATTAGACATCTCAAGCTTTCCAAAAAGCTAAAGAACACCTAAATCGGAGTTGTATCCAGAGAGAAACGAATTTTGGAAGTTGACCTATTAATCTGAAACGTTTTTCTGAGAGCGAAGAATAAATGAAAAACTGGGAATGATACAGCAAGAAATAAGTCTAGTGAGTATTTTTCCATGATACTAGACTTAATTATTGACAAATAGAAATTTGAACCACCCCGATCGGAGTTCTATACAATTAATTATGATTTTTCAAAGTTTGGCCAAAATTAGCTACCATGCTAAATTAAGAAAGAAATGGCCTAAGTAATAAGAATGAACTTCAAGGGTGTGAGAAAGCCTATGAGGCTAAGATAACCCATTAGGTATTCATTTTTCATGGCTCTAATAATATGAACATGTGTTTAGGCCATGAGAAGTCAAGAAAGAAGAAGAATGGAATGTGCTTCAAGCAATGAAGAAAATGTTCAAGCTGAAGACAAAGGCTAATGTGGGTAATCGTTATCTTGTTAGCCGTATGTATGTATTTCTTGTATGATCGATCATGTTTGCTAGATGATTTACATGTTTATTTCCTAGCTATAGAATTGAGGCTGCGGTCTCATAGGGGCTGCGTGTCCTAAAGGGCTGCCGGTCCTTGGCCGTTAACCGGTTACGGTGCGACTTGTTTATTGTGGATTATTCTATGCATATACATGTGTTATACTGTTATTTACATTTCATACCTGCATATGAGATTAACTGTTACCCCTGGGGTTCATTCATTTGAACTCCAGATCACATGAAAGAGACAGGTGAGCACAGGCTAGTGTTTCTTCACCAGACTCCAGACTAGAGTGTTGCTCTAAGGCGGCATATTGAAGGTAGTGCTTGAAGTTGCCGTAGACCGAATAAGCAGAGCAGAGAGCGAAGACACCCTGATAGCTATGAAGAAGGCCCTCAAGAATGTTGACACTTCCGTACGAATAGCATTGGGCCGGGTGTCAGAATTAAATGGGTATTGGCGATGAACACCACCGTTATGTAATCAAAGTTTAAGTTTGTATCAGTATGTGTTTAAGAACGCTTCCGCATATGCCAAATAAAGAAGATCCAGATGGGTTGTTAGAATAACACTACCCGCCACCCGTAAAGGGCGAGGCCGGTAGGGGTGTCACAAATTGTCCGGTCTTAAAAATTGAATTTTAAGACCGGACGTATAAACACGCCGGTATTAAAAAACAAACTTTTAAGACCGGCTTAATATCAAATAGGTACACTTGACCTTTAAGACTAGACATTTTGGTTACATCCGGTCTTAACAGTTGAACATTTAAGACCGGCCTATTTATTATCGGTCTAAATTTTCCGAATGTTTTCCCCGTTCGTTCTTCTTGATCAATATGCACAAATCCACCACCCAATCCAAGACATAAAAGTCGATACTTTAAGTACAAGCTACGAACAATTATGAATAAATTGAACTGGGAAAAAGAATACAAATAATATTCACTATGAGTTATGTCGCTTCTTAAATTAATGAATATATTATGACTACATACAACACCTAAATTAATTTATACAATAAGATAACTTACTTATAATCCAAATACAATCGATTACAAATACAACATACATGCCCAATATAATATTCACCATGCCTTCATCGATTCCCACCAAACAACGTAACATCCTCCTTTATAACATGCCCCTTTGGATCCGATCCCGCCACAAAAATAAAATAAGAACAAACTTCGTAGTCGTGACATTGTTTAAGAACGTAGAAGCTAGGAATATAATATAGTAAAAACCTTAAAGTTTTCAAAGAAGTTTTCATATATGAATATTACCTTATGAAATATATTGACTCTTTTATAAAGCGATATCCTCCCATATCCCTTCTTGATGATCATTTCTTATGCCGGGTTCATTATCCGCTTCATCTTCTTCGTTCATTTCCGGTAGACCCCTTGAAAAAGGAGTACTCTCAGGAAGACCATAATTTGAATGACTTTCCTCATCAATATCATCAATGACCATTTTTCCTTGGAGAGCTACAGACCACATTTTATTTTCTTGATCGGTGATATAGAACACTTGTTTCGCCGGGTCCGCCATAATAAAAGGTTCATCACCAAAACTTCTACCGTTGGCATCGATCGATGTAAATCCTAGCCGATCGATCCGAACACCATTATTGACGTTAACCCATTTGCATTTGAAAATGGGAAATCTAATTTTAACATAGTCTACCTCCCAAATCTCTTCAATAACCCCATAATATGGCATGATTGCCAATAAAGGCCTCTTGTCTTTCAAACTAGAGAAGTGCATAGATTCAGCCTCTAACATAACACCACTGTTCTGGACGATGCTCCTATCATCTAGGGACTTCGTGTAAAATGTATAACCATTGATCACATGCGAATTCCAACTTATGACATCAACCTCAGGACCACGTGCTAACCATTTGATTGTATCAGAAACACATTCATCTCCCTTGACCTTTTGTTTGAACCAGTTTGTAAAAGTTCTACGTTATGCTCCCTAATCAACCTTTCTTGATCATTCGATGATTTTCTTTCCTTGACTTCTTTATGTGCAGCTATGC
Organism: Acacia melanoxylon; assembly: GCA_019022615.1. Lineage (NCBI taxonomy): Eukaryota > Viridiplantae > Streptophyta > Magnoliopsida > Fabales > Fabaceae > Acacia > Acacia melanoxylon. The sequence continues at coordinate 4,343,387 of JAFJYJ010000002.1, forward strand.
TGGCTTGAACTTCATCAACATTATTCAAGATGTATAAGTGGACTTGTGACAATTCATCAGGATCCACACTCTTTATCGAAGCCCCTCGTCTACCCCCTTCAGCATGCTGACGTTTTGGAAGCCCAATATGTCTTACTTTGACCAAATAATTTTGACAAAATTCCATGGCTTCTTCATAAACATATTTCTGAACAATTGATGCTTCTGGCCGGTATACGTTCTTCACGTACCCTCTTAGGAATTTCATAGATCTTTCAATTGGGTACATCCATCGTAAATGGATAGGTCCGCACAACTTTATCTCCCTCACTAGATGAACAATTAGATGAACGATGATGTCAAAAAAGGTAGGAACAAAAAGCTTCTCAAGGTGGCACAAGATAAGATATACTTCATTCTTCAATTCATCCAACTTTTTAATCTCGAAAACTTTACTACAAACCGCATTGAAGAAGACACAAAGTCTAGTCAAAACGACCCGAAGATCATATTCGGCGATGCCTCGAATAGCTCGGGAGTAGCTGTTGCATCAAGACATGACAATCATGAGACTTTTGGTCTACTAATTTCAAGTCCTTCATCGATACAAGCCTCTTAAAATTTGAAGAATACCCCGAGGAACTTTTGTGCCATGTAAACACTCACAAAAACTTCGTTTCTCATCCTTAGACAGTATGAGAAGCCGGGGACAATAAGTTCTCTTCCCGTATGGCCTTGGATGAAAGTCTTCGCGTATTCCCATTGCTTGCAAATCCAATCTTGCCTTCACACCATCCTTGGAACTACCTTGTATGTTGAGAAGCGTGCCAACAATACTATCACATACATTTTTCTCCACGTGCATGACATCAAATACGGTGTCGACATCAAGATTGCGCCAATATGGAAGATCGAAGAATACAGATCTCTTTTTCCATATATTTGTTTCTTTTCTACTCTTTGCAGTCTTACCGAAGATGACACTTATAATTTTCACCTTTTCATAAACTTGCTCCCCAGTCAATGCCACCGGAGCATCTTCATACTGCTGGCCACCAAAAAAGGCTTTCTTTAATCGACGATATGGGTGGCCCCGTCGAAGAAATCTCCTATGTCTAAGATAAATCGTCTTTCTTCCATGTTGAAGTTGATGGTAGCGTGTGCCTTCTTCACAAACCGGACATGCTTTATGGCCTTTTACACTATACCCTGACAAGTTCCCATATGTTGGGAAGTCGTTTATAGTACAAAATATCATGGCTCGTAGTTTAAACACATCCTTCTTGAAAATAGTCAAAAACATCGACACCTTCTTCCCACAAGTCCTTCAAGTATTCGATAAAGGGCTAAAGGTAAACATCAATGTCATTTCCGGGTTGTTTTGGTCCCGAAATCAACATAGACAGCATGATGTACTTTCGTTTCACCATGCCATACCCATACTGTATAGGTCTTACAAAATCCTTCACAAATTAAATGTGTGTGGATAACTTCAGGACTTAGTCGCCTCTCATTCAAACATTTTACACAAGGGCAATAAAACTTCCCACTATCATCATGGGCATTTTGTTTAGCAAATTCTATAAATTTCCTCACCCCATTCTGATATTCAACACTCGTCCGTAACGCAGTTATCCAACAGTGATCCATAGTAGAATTCATATTTATGACACAGATACAAAATAAGCAAGGAAACACCAAATTCATATTTATGAATGAACGAAGAAACTTGCCCATTAAATACATAACGAAGAAACACTTTTGGTCATTAATATCACAGTGAATGCATGAAGAGGAAATTAAATGCATCATGTGAAATTAAATGTGGACTCACCGTAGCAAAGATATAAATTCAAATGGTTTGCGGAGTCTTTCTTCTCCCGCCACGAACGTTGATGTTGCAGGCAGACAAGCAAGAGTAACCTAAAAACATGTGTTGGTCGTTGGGTAGGTCAAAAGCGCAAATATAATCTTCAAAATACAATATTCATTAACAACAAAGAGAAACCCACTAGAACATTTCATTGATTTCGTTCAACCCGTAAAACCATAAAGTTATTTAACCGAAACACCTCTTACGGCTTGGTCGATAGACGTTTAACTAAGGAACTAGAAAGTGATTGTCGAGAGAGCAATGCGAAGCGTCGACGAAGCAACACAAAAACACTGAGTAATCACTTTCGGCCCGACAAGAGAAGTTCTGAGAGGGAAATTTGATATTCCGCGCGTCAGAGACAGGTTTTAGTATTTTGGATTTTATTAAGACCGGTTAATAAAAACGTAGACGGTCCTAAATATATAATTACATTTTTAAGACCGAATGTCTAAAACACTCCGGTCCTAAATTTTTATTCTTCATTTAATTTTAAGACCGGAGTTTTAATAAACATCCGGTCCTAAAAGTCCTCATTTTTTTTTAAAAAAAGATGATTGGCTTTGGCGAGCGCAAAGAAAGAACTCAATGAAAAAAATTAAAGGAAAACTTGAGAATATGAACAAAAAGAAGACACAAGCTTAGCGGTCCTAATGTTTTATTATTCTTCATTTAATTTTAAGACTGGAGTTTTATTAAACATCCGGTCCTAAAAGTATTTAATTTTAAGACCGAAGTTTTATTAAACATCCGGTCCTAAAAGTCCTCATTTTTTTAAAAAAAAAAGGATTGGCTTTGGCGAGCGCAGCAGCAACTCAATGAAACAAAAATTAAAGGAAAACTTGAGAATATGAACAAAAAAAGGGACACAAACTTAGTTCTTAATGCTTCATACATTACTGGAGAATATGTACGTACACAAGAAAAAATACAAAAGAAAAACAAGCAGAAAATTATCAAAAACAAGAATCTGACTAAACATCCTTGGCGATATCGGCGTGAAAAACATTAAATTCCCGCAGGATATCAACAAGTTCCTGTCTTATTCGCATCAGCCGTAATGCATCATTAGAGGAAAGAGGAGAGGGTTCAGCGGTAGGCGCGCTGGGGCCAACTGGTCAGAGAGGGGGAGCAGGAACCTCTTCATGATCTGAAGGGTGGAGGGGGGTACGGCAATCTCTTCATCATCCGAAATAACAATGGGTCCAACGACCCGAGACTCCTCTGTCACAATAAAACGCACTCTTGATGGAGGAGGCGCACCGTATAACGATCTACGGAAGGCACGAGCATCAGGAGTAAGAGCACCCCTACGAGCGGTTCTCTTGTATCTAACCATGGTTTGAGCAGTTAGGGCAGAGAGCCACGTAGTGTAGAGTTATGAGATTGTGAGGAGTTACTAATGACAGAGAGGTATATATGTTGAGTTACGAGGTATGAGGAGTTTAATAAGGACATGGAGGTATGAGGAGTTAATAAATATGCGGTCTAAAATTTATTTCAATTTTTTTCAATTCAATTGATTTTAAGACCGACCGTTTAAAATATATCCGGTCCTAAAAGTCTATTATTTATTTTTTCAATCAATTCAATTACTTGTAAGACCGACACTTTGTCTTACATCCGGTCCTAAATTTTTTTTTTCAATTTAATTTTTTTAAGAGCGGATCTTTTAAGGTTCCCCGAGTCCTATCCCTACACTCTCTTTTCAAATGAATGATTCAATCTCTTCGACTTCCGATAAACTTCCCAACTAGGCGTCTCCTCATATTCTGAGGAACTATGCGTCTCCTCGTTATTGTTTCCGGCGTTTCACATTGTTCGCCGAGTTCTCTATTTAAACCCGATGTTACTTTACTTCCTTCACATTCATCCCCATCACTTCGAAACATCCACGAATGGCCGCTCCACCACCACGAGGTCCTCCACCACCACGTGTTCGCCTCCTCCGTTGCCTCCGAACCGACACTCCACCAGATGATTCAAGACATCCCGGCCCGCCTCGATCATATAGACCGACGCCGCGGCCGGCCTTTTTCAGTCTATCACGCCGTCAACGCAAAGTTGCGGGCGGTACTCGATGCCCTAGACATTGAGTACCATCCTTCAGATGACGACCTCTCCGACCTCTCCGGCGACTCCCTCCCCTCCGACAACGATGGGGGAGTAGATATTTTTTTGTCTCGTACGCGCCGCTCGCCGTGCTCCTCACGCGGCAGCGGCAGTAAAAAAAATATAAATTAAAGATCTTTTTGTTTCCATATTCGATCGCCATGTCCTTTTCATTATCTTCTTTCTTTTTCCGACAAAAAAGGAAACAAACAAAACATTGTCCTCGCTTAAATCAACATTAAAAATTCGTAGAATACAGTTAAGAACATACAAAAAAACAAAAAACAACCGTTTACCTTATTCGAATAAAAACAAACAAAGTGACTATTCTTGTCAAGGTAGGACCGTCGTTGTCTTCGGTGTTACCTCAACCTGAGAGGTAACATTGAAGACAACGAGGGTCCTAGCTTGAGCAGAACGCCAGAACCTCGGTTGTCTGGAACTCTAAAAATTTGATAAACGTAAAATGCGGTCCTAAAACTCACGAATTTTAAGAAGACTTTTAGGACCGGGTGTGGAGATAAAATGCGGTCCTAAAAGTCTAGCCATAGTTTTTTAGAAGACTTTGAAGACATGAAGTAATGATTTGTCCGGTCCTAAAAGTCTTGCCATATTTTTAGAAGACTTTAAAGACCAGACAAATAATTAAGTCCGGTCCTAAAAGTAACGAAGACTTTTAGCACCGCAGTTTAATAACTATGCGGTCCTAAAGGTCTCGGCATATTTTTAACAAAGACTTTTCTCATTTACAACATCCTGTACCTCAAATTTCAAGCATAAATATCTAGAATGAATGAACGAATTTATTCTTGAATTACACAATTTGTCTGTTTATTTACAATTGAATGACTTGTTCGAAAAAATAAACAAATTTACAGAAAGAAACTCTAAAGACTTTTAGGACCGGATGTTCAAGTCAAATGCGGTCCTAAAACTCTATCGAATTTTAGAAGACTTTTAGGACCGGATGTTGAAGTAAAATGCGGTCCTAAAAGTCTAGCCATAGTTTTTTAGAAGACTTTGAAGACCGGACGTAATGATTTGTCCGGTACTAAAAGTCTTGCCATATTTTTAGAAGACTTTTAAGACCGGACAAATCATTAAGTCCGGTCCTAAAAGTGCAGCCATAATTTTTTAAAATTAACGAAGACTTTTAGCACCGCAGGTTTAATAACTATGCGGTCCTAAAGGTCTCGCCATATTTTTAACAAAGACTTTTCTCATTTACAACATCATGTACCTCAAATTTAAAGCATAAATATCTAGAATGAATGAACGAATTTATTCTTGAATTACACAGTTTGTATGTTTATTTACAAATAAATGACTTGTTCGAAAAAATAAACAAATTTACATAAAATTATTTTTGCTACAACATATATTTACATCCACATTTAAGACTTAATTAGGCCATACAGATATTCACCAAACACATTGCGTATGTGCTCCACTTCATTATCGGGATAGGGACCGTAAGCTCTAAACATCTCGTAACATCAAAGAGAAACCGAATTAACTTGTGTGCATATTTCATTAAGCCATAAACTGAATTCAGGCATAATATGTAACATCAAATACATTTACCTTTGCTAAAAAAATTGTCTTTCCTCCCCTGATAACATCATACATGTGTTTCATGACGTATGTGCCACATAAGTTGGACTGTTTTGGTTGCCGATGAGTCTAAAACGAACAAGAAATATAGGATAAGTGACAAGAAATATAGCATATATATAGCTTACTGACCAAGTTCACATGGCAGTGTTTCAGTGTCCAAATATGTACTAACCTCTGGGGTGTACCAGTTAGGTTTAATAGTGGCCTGAGACCCATGCTTCATTCTGACCTTGACTTGGTAGGTCAACATGGCACTATAATCAAAATCACAAATTTATCAATAATGTTCACCGAATATGCAACGTAGAGATTTTGAGACAAGAGAATCAAAATGACATGCTTACTTGTTGACTCGCCTCCACCAATATAGGATCCGGCTTATTGTGAGTGGAGCATAAGAAGATAACTTTATGATCCTCCATGCACATGAGGACCAACCGCCAAATGGTGGCTGAAAATTCATAGCGATCAAGTACTCGAGAGATATATGTAGATGAATTAAGTGAATTGCGACAAGAATTGTGATACGTACCCGTGGAAGTATGGAAACCGTAATACCCGGATATTTGTTTATCTCGGAACCCTATATTTGAGAATTTGCCTATTTTTGGGAGACTACTAGGCCCTATTTTTGGGAGTGACAAATTTGGAATCATAATTTTTGGATACATGAATAGTATTTACTATTCAAAAATACGTATTCACTATTCATAAATACGTATTCACTATGCATGTGGGACCCACGTCAAATTATTTCTCCTCCGACGTAATTCCCGTGAGTTTGAAAAAAATGTCCGCGGGACCCACTCAATAGTAATTTACTATTTGGATAATAATATAATATTCTTTCTCCCACTTCATTCTAAGAACGCTATATGGAATAGTTGTGAAGATGTGGAAATCCGGAGAAAATATAAGGACTTATCTCGGAACCCACATAATTTAACCTCGAAAGTAAGACCGGTGAAGGTTATTTTTGCTAATATCGAGGAATAAGTTTAGTCTAACTAGGGAAATCTAATTAGACCATAAATCTCAAGTATTTTACTACCATCCAAAAAGTATAATCAAAATTTAAAAGTGTTAGTGATTGGTCTAGTAACCATAAATGAATTTCATTAAAGTAGAACTTTATCGCATAAGTCACATAAAGCAAGGTGTGGGACCTACGGACAATATTTTCTTCGCTCTCCATCCCCTTCACGTGAAGAGTTTGAAAATTTGGCTGGGGAAAATTACGTAGAATGACCCGAAGTGAAAATTACACTAAAGGACCCATTTTTCCACCCTATAAATAGAGGCTTCATTTCTTCATAATCTTCACACCAAATCAACCCCAAGAGGTGATTTCGAAGGAGCTAGAGAGAAGGAGGAGTCGGAGAAAGTGTAGCGAAGCCCCGGGTAAATTCTTCGGTCCTTAGTCTTAAGCTTTAGTAGTTCTTTCGGTAGATATAGTAGAAATGCTAGGTAAATCTTTATTTTACCAAGATAGTCTAGATATCATGTTATAGGGATAAATATGATATTTATTTGAAAAATATATTGGAGGAAGAGATATGGCAAAATTTTGGAAGATTAGAGTCAAAGTAGCGAAGCTCGCGAAATTTCACCAATTAGTCAAACTAGGGGCAAAATGGTAATGTGCACCTAAAATGCCCGATATGCTGCTAAATAATGATAAATGTGATATTATCCTTATAGGATATCCGAGGATTCCGGAGGCAGATTTTATGGACGGGCGTATTACTCTTCATGAATAGTACCGTATACGTGAATAGTACCGTATACATGAATAGTGCCGTATACGTGAATAGTAATTACTATTCACAAGGAAGGAAGGTACGTTCGCGTCACTCGTAACTTTAACTCGATGTGTCTTGTATTCTTATATGTGATGAAATGATTCATGATCGTGGCTAAGACTCGTCTTAGGTCATTGTTTATATACATTCAACTTTGATACGGGTTATAGTCTTGATAATGCCGTGAGATTGTTTTCCTAGCGCTGAGGACACGTGTTGTGATCGTGGCATAGGGTATGTGCAGACATGTTGTGGGACTTTACATATTGCTTTGTGCTTATGTTCGTCATTGTCGATCATACATCGCTTTATGCTTATGTGTTGATTATCTTTGAAATGTAATGAATATTTGCCATACATATATTGTTATACTTTTCATATGAGGTTAATCGTTACACGAGGTCCGATGGGTATTGGATCTCGGATCTGTCCTAATAGTTCGAGGTAAAGAAACCAGGATCAGAGAAGGTACGGTAGATGGAGCCATAGATAAACACCGTAAATGGAGCCGTGAGAAGGTACCGGTTAAAGGAAATGAGGGAAGAAAGTCAACAGAACCTACCGTATTGCATGAGTCTAATAAGGTTACTTCATATCATTTGGTGCTTAAACTAGAAGGGTCGTCTATGTGGTTCATCAATCGGTCACCCTAGCACGGTGAGACTTCCACTAGACCTACCCACCCGGCCAAATGGGATGATCTAACCGAGTTAGGTTCTATGCCCCAAGTCTACTCAAGGCTTGGTTGAAGAAGGTATAGTTACATGTAAGAATTGTAATTATAAAGTTTTGTATTATCGTATCACATGAATAATTCCTTCGGGAGATTTTGTAATATATATATCGCATACGTCGAGGCATCATCATATGTCCGAGTATTTTTATATCGCTTACTCAATTGTTCAAATTTTTAGTACATGCTCTCCGTTTCCGCAAAACGCTGAACTGTAGCACCTCAAAACTCTGATGAAGTTTTATAAAACCACGTGTCACCGGCACGTTTTATGCTACGGAATTTGGGGTGTTACATTTTGGTATCAGAGCTAGCTTCACAGCTAGTCTCGAGAGCATTGTATAGACAACAAAAACAAGAGTACTGATATAATACTGGTTTTGTGATACAATAAAACAAATACCCTAAGGAAAGGTTAGAGTTTCTGAAAAACTCTAAGACTTCGATATGGAAATCGAGTCCGAATGAAATTCCCGAAACAAAAGCGATAGTTGTACTTAGAAGACAATACTACCTAGGTCTTCCAATAAATAGTAACCTATTGTTTAGGTTTGGCCGTAAAAAAACAAAGGGCTTCTGTTATAAGTCTTCCTAAGCATAGTAACTTATACTTGGAAAAAAATTTTGAGTGACATGTTGGAATCGAGTAGAAATTTTGGAAATTGTCTCGCTCAAAAATTTAGAAGTTCATTGTAGGTTCTCACAATAAGTTAGAAGAACCGGTTTGAGTTTAAATAGATAAAGATAAGTTTTTAGGGAAAGTTTGAAAATCCCTATGAATCTTAGAATAGAAACATTAGCAAGAAGACTAAGAATAAAAGACTATATGATTTCAAGTAAGAAGAGCAACAATCGGAACAACCCCATTACAAAGACGAATCATCTCTTGATGACGTTTGTAAATTTCTTCTTGCGTAATTTCTCTTGAGCTAGGATCTTGATGAGGTAATGTTTTTCTCAGTGCAGCAACTCGCCTCATAAGTTTTGAAAGCCTTCTGTGAGGCCAATCTCCTAACCCTTCCTTGCGACATATTCTTTTTATCGTACCTATACTCAAATTTATCTGTTGACTCGTTTCCTCAAGGGTCAAATGGAAAAAATTACAAAAATCTTTCAGAGTCAATGCTTCGCTCGTGGTGTTGCTCAAGTCTTGCCCTATAAAATTCACCCGGTTTATATAAATCATCTTCAACCGTGTGTTCTTTTCCTTTAGAAGATTTATCTTCCACGTTGATTGAACTACCAAAGAATTCATTATGAGACTCGGTCCATTCTAAACCAACACATAGAGCCTCATAATATGATGATAATGGATCTCGGCACTAAGACATACCCCGATGCATTTTGTTTTATGCAATATTGTGTCGAAAATCTTTGATTTCCTCTCGTATTCTTCTTACCGAGATCATACATTTGAAGGTTGGAAGAATCTTTTTGTACATTTTGGTGATGTACGTATGACATATCATGCCAATCCTTCCATGAACTTCAAGCCTCGATGATGAAGACCATTGGTATGAATAATTTCACGTAGAACATGGCAACAACCACATGAAAAAGGGTTAGTGATTTTAGCTAGAGTAGAAAAAAGGGTAGAGGTTTCTTCTAGACTGGGAGCAGGGTTTCTTAGAGAAGAAGGTTTAGTAGACTCCATAAGTTCGGCCATGTTACGACATCTTTTGACTGGTCGCCTTGATGGATCTACTTCAGATACTTCTTGGTTTGGAGTCGAACCTTGAATCCTTGGGGATGGATGAAGTACATTAGCTACTTTGGAAGAGAAGTAGGAACATGAAGCATTGAGGTAGAAGGAGGAACGTACACCTCTAGGGGATTGTAAGAAAGTAATGACGAATATGAAAATGGTGCATTACTAGATAAGTCGCCTAATATGTTAGGCCGATTATCATAGAATATAGCTTCGAGAAACGAAGGGCTATTTGAATCGAAACGGGAATGTAGTTGCTTGGACTCGCCATGTTTGAAGTAGTAAGAAGAAAGATTTGAACGAAGGAAAATGTAAGATAGTAATCGGTATTTTGAAAGGTTGAGAATGCATGAGAATGATACTCGTATCATCCTCGCTTTATAATCGAGAGCAATCTTTGTGAAAATTTTGAATTTTAGTAGCGCCAAATTCAAATTCAAATTGTCGTTTCATAACCGTATGGATTTTTAATTAAGCAAGAATCTGTAGTGTTGCTCCCTAATGCATCCTAGTAACTACTAGTCTTACACCGTTTGGACGTTTGTACGTCGTATGGTAATTGATTGATGGCCGTGTCTCCGGAAATTTGAGTTGGAGAGTGTGCCACTGATTCGTGATGACAGGTTGGTTAATGAGATACTGATGGATCTCTGTAGTTAAGTGTATTCAGGTGAGAGTAATCTCGAAATGGATTACTTACTGGAATTGGCCACGCATCAACGTCTTGCCAAAAGATATTACATGTGGATCCTTCTATTTTAATTTTAAATGAGGGACACAGACTTAGGAATGACAATATTGACATAGTTCAGTCCCTTATCAAAGTGAAAACTCCTCAAAAAGTTGTGTTGTTTAGAACGTTATATCAAAATCATGTCAAAGAGGTGTTTAACATTTTAAACATTGTGTGTCCAAATTCTCTCTATTCACAGACATCTCACCAGGTGCATTAATAAGTAGAGTACATGTATCAAGTATGTAGCATTTCTGTGTTTTGATCGAGAATACTTTGCAGAAGGACCATGACTTCAAAAGGAAGTGGTTTTCATTCAAAATTAGTAAGATGACAAGTCGTGTACTTCATTACTACAAAGGAGATAGAATTGGAACTTCATAAAAACTGTTGAATTTTATGAGGATAGGTTTGTATATGATCTAACATGAAATAATGTTTAGGTCAAAATGTGATCAAGAGATTTAGTACATGAAACTATAATTGTGTGAACCTTGTAATTCATACAATGTTTTATATAATTGATGGTTATCTTTGAGGTAACAAAATAATGTGTAGACTTTGTCTCGTGACATTGGGAATTAAGATAGTGGATTATGAGACTATCAAGGGTAAAGACCGATAAGATTTGAGTTCTCGTTATAATAATACTTTAATTGAGAAATGATTAACGAAATTAACGCTACTTATGAAACGTTTTGATTGGGAGAGGGCTACCTACGGGGAGTTCGATCTAGGAGGTTTTACCTACAAAGGATGCCGATCAGGAGATGCGACCGGTCATAAAAGACCGTGTGAAGCACCGAGTAAAGTGCCGTAGAGCGAGAGCCACCGTGATGACAAGCCGTAAGGTGCAGCCGCCATGACAACGAACCATAAAGTAGAGCTACCAATGTATCGGTTCTCAAGGTAAGTACATTATAATGAGTCTCACATTTAATAGGTTCCCTAGAGAAAAAGGTTTACGTAATCTAGTATATCACTAAGAGGTGCTCAAGTGTTGTATGACCTTCTAAGATTAGTTGTCTGATTCCTCAATAAGATTTCAAGTTGAACTTGCCAATACACCTGCTGTATTTGAAATTGATTTTTGAACTAGTGAATTTTGAAATTGAGTTTTCGAATGAAATGTTTCCAACAGAATTTGATACCACAGTGATGGTTATTTTGAAATGATGTTGTCTTATAAAAGGATTTTGTTAAACCCGCAGTTTGAAACTGAGTTTTCAACTATGTTGTGGTAAAGTCGAAGACGTAACTAAGAGGCCAAAAGTTGTTGTAGATGTACACGGTTTCGGGTCTTGCCGAGATATTTTAAAGTGTTTGAAATCGCCTGGCCTTTGGTTAAGGATCTTTTTGAACAAAGAGTTTTGAGGGGTTTTGTTTTGAGAAAATGAAAATCGCACCAGCAGTGAACGCACCCAATCCATAACATTTCGCCGAGGGCGTATGTTTTGTCTAGCAGAACCTGAGGGTTGCTACTTTGTGTGCCAGTGTGAACACTAGGTCTCTTATGGGAGGGGCAGAGGTTCTCCCACATTGTTTGACGGTACTGCTGATGCAGAGGCTGGATTTGGGGATTGAGATAGTGCGCTCGCTGTACCAAGTGGTTGAAGTGGTGGCGTGAGCTCTCAAATGTTAAGAAATTTTATAAAATGAATTTTTCCCTCAAAGATATGTGTCGGTAGTAAAAGTTTTTGAAAATAATCCGAAGTGAATGTGTTTTCACGAATTTGTTTTGGCGATTAAAATTGAAAATGTAATAGCACTATTACTCTTTGGTATAGTGCGGATTGCGAAATATGCGAGGCCACGAAAAATTTTCGTGTGTGGAAATTTGAAAATGAGACAACATAAGTTTTGTGTAACGATGACATGATTGTCAATGCTATTGTGTTGAAAAGCAGTGTAGTTGGAAATTTTGGATATAGGAACATGAACTATTAGAAAGGTCTAGAACACTGAACTAGTTAAGCCAGATAGTAGTTGTTAGCTATAGTGCTAAGTGAAAGTAGTCTGAGAGCTTGAATGGGAAAGACTCAGATGAAATAGACAAGCAGATGCTCGAGGCAGTAAGACCTGGTGTGCAAGTGTGCACGGGGCGATGTCCCTAGGCCATAAGACCGGTGATGCTTAAACACTATATGGAATGCAGATTGGCATGGTGACTTTAGACTATTATGTCTACAGTACCTTTTAAGTCTGGTAAAACATTCATTGTACTGGTAGTAGTTGAAATGCCTAAGGCATGAGGATAATTTCCAAGGTAATGAAACTAGAATCTCCAGTGCTGTGGTAATTAATTGAGCCGGAAGGCCAATATGCGTTAAGCTGAGAGGCTAAATGAGTCAGGCAATGAGGCCTACATAACCAAACACTGAGAGAATGGATCGGTGGATCCGTGTTTTGGATATTATACCCGGGTACAATATGAATGAGATTAGGGTGTGTGCTAGTTAAGCATGCATAAAAAGGGAATAGACGAGACGTTTAGAGTTTTTTCTCCAAGATTATACGGTCAAATTTCGAGGACGAAATTTTAATTAACGGGGGGAGAAATGTAATACCCGGATATTTGTTTATCTGGAACCCTATATTTGAGAATTTGCCTATTTTTGGGAGACTACTAGGCCCTATTTTTGGGAGTGACAAATTTGGAATCATAATTTTTGGATACATGAATAGTATTTACTATTCAAAAATACGTATTCACTATTCATAAATACGTATTCACTATGCATGTGGGACCCACGTCAAATTATTTCTCCTCCGCCGACGTAATTCCCGTGAGTTTGAAAAAAATGTCCGCGGACCCACTCAATAGTAATTTACTATTTGGATAATAATATAATATTCTTTCTCCCACTTCATTCTAAGAACGCTATATGGAATAGTTGTGAAGATGTGGAAATCCCGGAGAAAATATAAGGACTTATCTCGGAACCCACATAATTTAACCTCGAAAGTAAGACCGTGAAGGTTATTTTTGCTAATATCGAGGAATAAGTTTAGTCTAACTAGGGAAATCTAATTAGACCATAAATCTCGATATTTTACTACCATCCAAAAAGTATAATCAAAATTTAAAAGTGTTAGTGATTGGTCTAGTAACCATAAATGAATTTCATTAAAGTAGAACTTTATCGGTACAGTCACATAAAGCAAGGTGTGGGACCTACGGACAATATTTTCTTCTGCCTCCATCCCCCTTCACGTGAAGAGTTTGAAAATTTGGCTCGGGGAAAATTACGTAGAATGACCCAGAAGTGAAAATTACACTAAAGGACCCATTTTTCCACCCTATAAATAGAGGCTTCATTTCTTCATAATCTTCACACCAAATCAACCCCAAGAGGTGATTTCGAAGGAGCTAGAGAGAAGGAGGAGTCTCGGAGAAAGTGTAGCGAAGCCCCGGGTAAATTCTTCGGTCCTTAGTCTTAAGCTTTAGTAGTTCTTTCGGTAGATATAGTAGAAATGCTAGGTAAATCTTTATTTTACCAAGATAGTCTAGATATCATGTTATAGGGATAAATATGATATTTATTTGAAAAATATATTGGAGGAAGAGATATGGCAAAATTTTGGAAGATTAGAGTCAAAGTAGCGAAGCTCGCGAAATTTCACCAATTAGTCAAACTAGGGGCAAAATGGTAATGTGCACCTAAAATGCCCGATATGCTGCTAAATAATGATAAATGTGATATTATCCTTATAGGATATCCGAGGATTCCGGAGGCAGATTTTATGGACGGGCGTATTACTCTTCATGAATAGTACCGTATACGTGAATAGTACCGTATACATGAATAGTGCCGTATACGTGAATAGTAATTACTATTCACAAGGAAGGAAGGTACGTTCGCGTCGTAACTTTAACTCGATGTGTCTTGTATTCTTATATGTGATGAAATGATTCATGTATCGTGGCTAAGACTCGTCTTAGGTCATTGTTTATATACATTCACTTGATACGGGTTATAGTCTTGATAATGCCGTGAGATTGTTTTCCTAGCGCCGAGGACACGTGTTGTGATCGTGGCATAGGGTATGTGCGACATGTTGTGGGACTTTACATATTGCTTTGTGCTTATGTTCGTCATTGTACCGATCATACATCCGCTTTATGCTTATGTGTTGATTATCGCCGAAATGTAATGAATATTTGCCATACATATATTGTTATACTTTTCATATGAGGTTAACTGTTACACCGAGGTCCGATGGGTATTGGATCTCGATCCGTCTAATAGTTCGTAAAGAAACCAGGATCGAGAAGGTACCGTAGATGGAGCCATAGATAAACACCAAGAAATGGAGCCGTGAGAAGGTACCGGTTAAAGGAAATGAGGGAAGAAAGTCAACGTAACCTACCGTATTGCATGAGTCTAATAAGGTTACTTCATATCATTTGGTGCTTAAACTAGAAGGGTCGTCTATGTGGTTCGGTCAATCACCACCCTAGCACGGTGAGACTTCCACTAGACCTACCCAGCCTGGCCAAATGGGATGATCTAACTGAGTTAGGTTCTATGCCCCAAGTCTACTCAAGGCTTGGTTGAAGAAGGTATAGTTACATGTAAGAATTGTAATTATAAAGTTTTGTATTACTGTATCACATGAATAATTCCTTCGGGAGATTTTGTAATATATATATCGCATACGTCGCATCATCATATGTCCGAGTATTTTTATATCGCTTACTCAATTGTTCAAATTTTTAGTACATGCTCTCCGTTTCCGCAAAACGCCGAACCGTAGCACCTCAAAACTCGATGAAGTTTTATAAAACCACGTGTCACCGGCACGTTTTATGCTACGGAATTTGGGGTGTTACAGAAACAGGAACACCTTTCTTATCACTTTACACACCCTGGTTGACATGTATTCTTGTCTGATCTTCTGGGCAGTTGTACTTGCATAGACCGGGCACAAGAATCCAAAATCATTGATTCTGCCCTATTTGTCCAATTCTTCATGCAAGAACCTAAAATAATGACATCGATCAGGGAATTAGTATATATGTATGTGTGTAAAAACGATGCAGTTAAATTATGTACTCATCATAGAATCAGATACTTACTTCATAAACAGTTGAATGATTGGATTACTAAGCTCCTGTCCAGGAATCAGCAGGGACATTACATCTATTTTGTCAACGTAAACATCTACGGGATTGGGACGCCTACTACTTCTTGGACAGCCACGATTTATCTATAAAATAATTATTGTTTGCCAAATCAGTTATTTTTGCTTGGCGTCAAATGAGCAAGTAGGGGATGGAACTTGAGGAGGAGAGGATGCAGCTTGAGGAGGGATGGAACTTGAGGAGGAGGTTGCTCGATTTTGTCCAACAATGCAGCTCCCCCTAGTGCTCTGCTGCATAACCGCAGGAGAATGTGTGACGGGAACACTGCTCTCTGGACGAGAGCTAAAAAACAGCCTCATCTGATTCATTTCCTCCTTCATCTGGCTCATCTGGGATTGCCACATTGCTTCTTTAGCCGCCGTTTCCTCACTTAATTTGGCCATCCGGGATTGAAGCATTGCCTCTTTTTGCAGCTTCATCACTTAATTTGACCAATGCTCTGCTCCATCTCCTCCCGGGTATCCATACTTTGTTTGTGGCGTTTGGATTTACCAAAGTATTCCTTCAGGCCTACCCGTCCTCCAACCCCCCTTACACGCCCCGCATGATCCTGTTTTCCAGTTACAACGGTCAGAACATCATTCCTCCCGTCCGACACAAAAGATCCCTCGCTTCTTTATTTTTAAGATCTTCCTTGCAAGATACGTATAACGAGAAGCTTAGTAATGAAACATGTTTAGTAACTAAAAAATAACAAAAACGATACTTACAATTCTTTCAAAGAACTACACGAGTTTGTTCACTCGTGTAGGCGTCGCTTGGCTTTTGCCGAATATGCAACCATAACTCCTCGCGACGTATAGGAGATGGCTGGTCAACTACGGCAGAATGATTGGATTCAGCTTCATCTTGCAATCTCTTCCGCTTAGCCGCCATCAATTCTTTTTCAACCATTTCATATCCGCCGCGAGAAGCCTTATGCGGGCAATCATTCTTTCTCCCTATCTCCCGTGCTTTTTCCCTCCTTATCTCGTGAATCGAATTGAACAAAAAAAGTATTAATTATGAATT
This sequence comes from Acacia melanoxylon, assembly GCA_019022615.1. NCBI lineage: Eukaryota > Viridiplantae > Streptophyta > Magnoliopsida > Fabales > Fabaceae > Acacia > Acacia melanoxylon. Next base: position 4,360,101 of record JAFJYJ010000002.1, read on the forward strand.
CCAGCCATTGATGTCTAACAGAAATTAGAACACTTCGCTTCATATGAAGGTCAAACATTAGTCAAATTCACTTCATCAAGTTTCAACATTTTATTTAAGAAAGGTGTAGAATGGTAGAAGAAATTGAGAGAAACAGAGGAAAGGGAGTTGCAGAAATGCTACCAACTCAGTCAATTTATTCATTGATGTTAACTGGTTCCTACACATATTAGAATAACCTCTTATATATAGTTAGAGGCTTGACTCTTAAGCCCCAATAACAGCTTGCACCGAAACCATTACACAGTTAACATACTAACTAACTAACAAAGAATGTCTAACCACTACCTACTATAACAGAACTAAGACTATAATAATGGCTTGACTACATATCAGCACAGGTTAATAAGCACACTAAAGGGCAAACAAAACTAAATATAAACTCACCAGAGCTTCAGGAGTGGTCCGCAGCTGAACAAATTGTTGCCAAGTTTGTTGATCAATAAATGTGTACTTTTCCCAAGGATGTTCTTGAGGCAGAACCTCGACAAAAATATAGGTGTTAGCTAGAAAGGTCTTAAACTTCTTCCACCGATCAGCACAATAAGACAAGGTCTTGTCTTTCAACTTTTTGCAGTCAGGGACAGTGTGTGTAAGCCGGATAGTGTCCCAAATAAGATCCTTTATTGCGTCACGGTCCACACTTTTCCACTCATCTGTCAAGATGCTAACCTTGCTGCGTGCTAGATAGCCAACAAAACAAGATATTTGGATTTATTGGGACCGAAAGGTTGCAACTTTTCATCAAACCGAATCTCTAGCCTTGAGCCTCCCGTCCGACTTAGGGTTACATCTTGCATTCGTGTGCCTCTTCTACCACGATGTGCAGGGCGGTTACGAGGCTCATTGTGAGATGAAGAGGGTTCGTTCTGACTCACACTATCCACAAGCAAGAATCGGCGTTCCGGAACAGGAGTAGAATCATTTTCACCGTTCATTTTCGAGACAGAATAGAGGTAATGCAACAGGAAGGGTTTCGCAACGTAAACAGAGGTTCTTCAGTGATAGTAACAAAAGCTTTCGCGCGAAGAAATTTATTTTTGGCGGTTCATATTCAAGACTGGATAGACAAAGAGACGGTCTTAATAATTAACATTCAAGACCGGTCATATTAATCTCCGGTCTTAAAAGTAATTAATTTTTTATACGCACTCTTTTTCTATATTGTATACCGGGCGCATTTTATGTCTGGTCTTAAAAGAATAACTTTTAAGACCGGCTTTTATATATGTTCGGTCTTAAAACTTTATTACCTTTATATTTAAATTTTTTCTTATTATTTTGGACCGCATAAAATATTAGTCCGGTTGTGTGAGATTTCTCCATAAAGTAATTGATATTTGAATATTTTTTAATAACATTTTTAAGACCGGCTTGATTTTCAACGGGTCTTAATAATATATTTAAGACCAAACAAAATGTGATCCGGTATAAGAAGTTCTTTATATTTAAAAACTCGCCACCGGTCATACATAAGAAGTTCCTTTTATTTAAAAACCGCCACCGGTCATACCTTTAAGACCGGTGCGTCCAATGTCCACTCTAAATGAGGCGGTCTTAAAGCCCTTTTTTGCACTAGTGGAGGGATCCCGCTTTCTGCTCGTCTTTTGGACGAGCACTCGTCCTTTTTTTGAGGGAGATGTGGCTATCAGATCTTATTTGACGGTCTATATCTCTTATTTTTTATAATTTTTTTTCAGTAGTTTCAGTTAGTATCCTAAAAAATCTTTTTAATATCAATCAAGATTTTGAGATATTCTTAAAAACTATTTCAAGATTATGAAGTATTTTTCAAGATTTCAAGTATCTTTTTAGTCTCATTAGTACCCCGAAAAATTTTCTTATCCTAATTTTTTTCAGCGTACTTACTTAGACTAAAAAGATACTTTAGGATACTAAATACTGGTACTGAAAAATACTTCATGATCTCGAAAATAATTTTTAGGATTTTAAAAAATAATTTTAAAGTCTTGACTAGTACTAAAACGAAACTTTAGAATATTGGCTGGGACTGCTGAAAAAAGTTTTGTTAAAAAAATGAGATCTGGACCATCAGAGAAGATTTGACGGTCAAATCTCCCCTAAAAAGGGGACGAGTGCTGGACGAGCCGGGAAACATGTTCCAAGTAAGAGAGACTTGACTTCTAAACCTAAATTGCACTAATTTGGAGGAGACTTGACTTCTACACCAAAGATAATAACGCTTCATCAATGATATGACCTACTCGTATTAGAATCTGTCTGATATTGAATAGTTAGATATTGAATTAAAAATATATAAATTAAAATGTGAGGTATATTCAATCAATTAGCTTAAGTTTTTTTAATAGAAAAAGAAACCTCAACCTCCACGTATATATATCTAAAATTCAATATTGTATTAGAGCTATTAAAAAAGAAGTAAAAGAATATGTCCCACATTGAAGTTTACCCCAAAGTCCTTGTGGTTGATCCAAGTTTATATGCCATCTTCATCATCTTCGTTAAAATGTATATGCATATAATTATAGTTATTGCAAATTCTTTTCTTATAACAAAAGAAAGTTGTTGAAGAATTAAATTAACAATAACAAAAATTATCTAAAGGAACAAAATGAAATCCAGAGTTTATTATTAATTCTAAGAACCTTGCTAGTAAAACACTGAAAAGTCAGTATTCTGATAGGTCAATTCTGGGTTTAATTAATGATGCAATGTACGTTGTTTTCTGGACCCAACGCGGTTAATTGTCCATATTTGTATATATATAATTTTTTTAAATCGACTCATTTAGTCTACTGTAAAATAACAAATATTGTACTGACGATTATGAGTATAAAGACTTCCCCATAAATACAAGGGTTTCTTAGTTCATCATTATATATATTTCCTTTCTCTTCCACCTAGACTTAGTAGGTTAAATATTATAGGTTCAGTCTCCTTTTCTTCCTTCTTTTTAGCGTCAATCTAATCTCATTCGAGTCAATATAAAACTCAAATTGTATTTTTCATAGACAACATCCACACCAAAGAAATGAACAAAATAACATAATAAAAGGGATACATCTGAGATACAAGCATAAATATATATATTCCATTTAATATTTTATTCACCTTATATTCACTTTGATATGAACCAACTGCTTTCTGAGCATAATACCTTGAGATTAAATTTAACAAGACTATATGATGTATGCTAAAGTAGCCTATGCTGCAGCTTATCTCCCTGTAATACTGTTTACGTCTAAGAACATTAATGAAAGGATTGCACCTTTAACATTCGCAAAACAGTGAGAAGAGATTTATTCCCATGCTTCACGTCTTTTGTTCTTTAGCAAAAGGGTATTAATCGCCAGTTTCATTGTTACTATACATCATAAAAGCTTGGGTCATTTACATTTTTTTTATTAACTTGGTATACACTTATGTCTAGATACACACGGTGCTAAATCATATGATGTCAACTTTGACTTCTTATATCTTTTATATCGCAACGAGTTTTATGTTTCTCTTTTGCCATATAAATTATATTGCTGCTAGCGAAAACATATTTCTCATCCTTATCTACTTCTCTTGAGTTTTAGAGGCAGTTGCTCATGTCAAAATGCCAACTTTATCAACATATACCACATATTAGACATTGTATATTTTCATAGACACATAGTAGCAGTGAGAAATAACTACGCTAATTAACATAATAAAATAATATAGTGTCAAGTTTATTATTACACATTTTGTGAATACAAGGATTTTTCACATGCATTTCAAACATTTCCTTGGTTTAAAATTAATCTAGTTAGGGGATCTGCTACCATATATGCTCTTCATCGAAATATGTTTTATAGTAACAACTGTCTCTTTATCTCTACTAGTTGCTCAATTTTGCTTCATCAAATATTGTCATGAACATCCTTTATTTATGAGTAATGGCCAAGTGATTTCATCTAATTGGGCCTATGAAGAAGACTTTAGGCGATACATTACAAGCAACTCAATTTACAGCTCGCCTATCAAGCTCAAATGCTAGGATGTTTGCATTAGCCTGAGAACGCTGAGTCTGTGAGGTAGAAATTAAAGAAACCTGGCTCTAATACGATTGATGCAAAACTGTAGAAAGAAAAGTGAAAGATTGGGAAAGAGGAGGGAAGAAGAGAGACTGAATGAGAGAGAGAGAGAGAGTCGAGAGAGCAAGAGAAAATAGGATGTCACTATCTACTAGCCAAAACATATACTCCTTCAATTCTAAATATATTCAGTTTGTAGTGCAATATTATACTACAAACTATATTTTATATTTAGGACCGAAGGTAGTAACATGTAATTCCTATTCCCTTTATAGTCATTGGCTTCCTGTAACTTAACACCCACTGTAACTTAACACCCACTCCAACAAAATCTCCCAAATTCAAATGATATGATGAACGAATAGTAATTGGTTTGGGTTGTAAGAAACGCAACATGCGCTGCAACCCACATATGTTCCCATTTATGAGTACTACCCACACTTGCACACACATATGCAAACACACATATACACACGGCACACATACATTACACATAAACTCAGGACTATTCTGTGTAACTTTTATACGGATCAAGTGAAGGAAAGACAAAGGAAAGAGATTCAAATTCAAGAGGCTTCAATATGTATTTAGAACATAAGTCAATGCATTAGAGCTCCAAAAAATAAAAATAGAAACTTGGAGGAGGCAAATAGGGATATAAACATAAATATAAATATATAAACCCAAATCCATGTTGTATGTAACCCACATACATTTAAAATCTGAAGACAATATCAAAGTCTATTCATATGTAAACTTCTCGAAACCCTTCAGTCTTCAAAGAAATCAAACAGGCCTAGGCTTGATGCAATTGAAGCAACGGAAGCAACCAGTGATAAAGGCTGAATTGGCGGAGGCTTCGGTGGTGGAACCGGATATGGAGGTGGATAATGATAGGGTGGTGGTGGATAATGATGGGCTGGTGGTGGATATGGAGGCAAATATTGATGATGGGGTATTGGTGATGGATATGGCAGCGGATAATAATAGGGAGGCAGCGGATAGTAAGACGGTGGCGGTGGATATGGAGGTGAGTGATGGAGATATGGCTGTGGCCAGTATGACAGTGTTGGATCTGTAGAAAAATTATTAGAAGAAGAGGGACCTTGCGGGAAGCTTTGTTGTAGCGATCTTACCAAACAGGATGGATCGTAATTCTGCATACAAAGTCACTTCAAATGGTCAACGCTTATGAGGTACTTTGTTTTAAATGCAAAGAGATGAATAAGTAATTTGAAGATACCAAAAAAATTAGTTATTTATGAAATAAAAGTCCTTTCAGTCCTACTAACAAGTAGTTGGTTCAGATGGTAAGTTTGAGTCTTGAGAATCTCATTCTTATCAAGAGAAGTAAAACATTTGTTTTGATGAAAAAGCTTGACTCCATAAATTTTGTAATCAACATTGAGAAATTTAAAAAATTATAAATTTAGGAGAGAACAGTGAATGAAGGACTTAAAGGTGCTAGATTAAAACAAAAATTGAAATATTATTATTTTTATACTAGTTGAAGTTGACTCATTTGTTTTAATTTGTCTATCAACCTCACGAACCACCTTATTTTAATTATGATGAATTGAGAGGATTATGGTTTTAAGCTTCTTCTATGTTTTAAGAATAGGATAACATGATAATAATTGTAATTGACTTAATAATATATATTTAACATCTGATTTTCGTATAATTAAATTCAATACAAATATTAGGAAAAATAAAAAAAGCAATTTTCCTAATATTATTGAAAAGTTTAATCTAACTAACCTGCGGATGGGCATGTGTGGACCTCAATACAAGATTTAATTCCCAGTTCTGCAAAAAGAAAATTTTTATCATGTAAATTTTTTTTTTTAAAAAAAAACAAGAATCTAAATCAAATATTAGATGTGCTTAATATTACCCTATATTTCCTTTTTTAAAGGGAGGACAAAAGGATTCTTCAGAACCATTTGAAACTACATTATGCAACTGAACCCTGGAAGTTTCAAAATATACAATATAAGGAGATTAAAAATTGAACAAAAAGGGTATTTAAATAACCAAATTATTGGGCTAACATACCGGCAGTAGAAGACTTTCTTCTTTAACTTCTTGTTAAAATAAAAAAGGAGAATATAGAAAACTAAATATAATTTTTTTTAATATATTAAAAAGCAGAATTACCGGCCACTGCCCATAAAATCATCATAATGGCGACTAGAGTCAATATTCTTCCAAACCACAAATTTAAGGTCATTTTGGCCATCAATTGGGAGGAAGTTGAACTTGTTTGAAAAAGTGGCGTCCATTTTTCCATCTGCAGTAATCAAAGGCAGAAAATTAACCACACAGTTCACATGCCATAAAAACAAAATAGTGATAGAAAATTTCCATGTCATTTTATAAATTAAAATGAACTTTTTAACATCGCTGTAATGTATTATATATGAGATGCATAGAAAATTTAAATTCTCCCCTTTTGGCTTCCACCTCCAATGTTCATGGCCTTTCCCCTCAGCGTCCCTCTTCGATCTGTGACCCCGATTCCTTCCCCTCTCATCTTCGTTCAGATAGAAGAAAGGAAGAAACCGATAACAAACATAAAAGCGAGCTCAGATGCGTGGCAGCGTTCGGTACTCCTCTTCCACGTTCCAGCATCGCTTCATCATCTATACGAGATGCGTGTGTGGGTTCTACCGGCCTATGGTGGACTTCCACCGCTACGTCGGTGATGGGGTGTTTGGGTTCTTAGTAGCTCATGTAATTGTTATAAGTCACCAAGTACCCGCATTTTTTGGCCTTTGTTATATAAGACATCAACTTCCTTTAACTAATTTATTACTATTTTTCCATTATGCTTTCATTTTTAACTAACTCATTTAAATCCACATGATTGACGTAAGGGTAACATTTATCAATTTTTGACCAATTTAATGACTTATGTTCCATTCCTTGGTCCGCGAAAAATAGTAGTTGGTGCCTTATACTCTCTCTACTCCTTTTTATAAGCAAAATTTTTCCTCAATTGTACAAAACAAACTGACAGTTAAGATTAGTTAAAAACAATAACTTTGTCAAAAATATTATGTTTCTTTCAAATATGTCTATATTTATAAAAAAGAGCATAGGAGAGAGAATAAGCAAAAAAAAGTGTGAGAGAGTGAGTATAAAATATAAGAGAGAATATGTAATAAATGATTCATTGAAAGAGAATTAGTGGTGAGTGGGGGAAAATTAATATAAACATATGTAATTAATAGGGGTAGAAAAAGGAAAAGATTTAAATTTTGAGACATAAGAAAAAAGTTGCTAATATTAAGGACAAACCTCTAGAGAGAGAAAATTTCTTATAAAAATGACTAGATGGAGAAATAAGGACCATGGAGTATATCATAGTTCCATAGGTATACCAAACAAACTTTTAACCCCAATTCCACTTTTATAAAAACTCTTGCACCGTACCAAATGGGGCTTTAGTTATTTGTGTTAGAACCTACCCTCTTATAGAAAGTAGAACCTCTCTTAATATATGTAATCAAGTGGATATATCATTTGATAAAAAAATTATAAATTTAAAAGATAAAGTAGATTGAGGTTTTGGTTCAGGAAGCCTAGATCCAAGGGAAGGCTAGAGACAAAACATTGAATTCATGGTTGTGGGATAGCAATAAGGAGATGCAGATTCATTTTTCCCATACACAGAGAAAATAATTTTGTTGCGGATTGGTTAGACAATTATAGTTTTAATTGTAGTAGGGATTTTATTGTTTTTGAAACTCCCCCAGCAGAGTTGACAAAATTTCTGCATATAGTGACCTTGTGGGAGTTGTTTGCCCATGGCTAGAATCTGGTTGATAATAGTAAAGTAATGGGCAATTGAGCCCCAGTTTTTACTAAAAAAAAAAAAAACGTAAACTCCCTCATTATTGAGTCTTACACTTAGGATGAAAGGTATTAATGCTTTAAACAAAGCATGTTATATTACAAAACTTGCTATCAGAGGGATTATAATAACTACCTAAGAACTCACCTTGACTTAGCACTGTAATGTAGATATTGGCGCCATATTGAAAACAGACGTACAAGGGATGGCTCCTGGAAACCAAATTTGATTCTGAAAATATGTTGCATCCTACGACTTTATGAGAGAGATACGAAGCATGAGTTTGATTCTAGCTGGAAACATATTTAAGGAAAAAATATTACTACCTCCAGTCGTATAAGATATAGTTTGTAGTGTAATTTGCATTACAAACTATATCCTATATTTATGATCGGAGGAGGAGTATCATACATACTAAGAAAGAATGCATATGTGTGTGTTGAACGACACACGCACGCACGCATATATGTTTTTTCTTTTGTATTTTAAATGGCAAGAGAGATAGGTTTTAAAAGTTATACCAGTAACGTCAAGGTGGCCATGGATGATCGACGAGGTCATTGAGATATCTGTATATGCACGAAGATGAAGCTGTAATAAGGAATTGAACATGAATTACGAACTAAGAAACCTCTTCTATTTATAGGGGATTCAAGCTTATACAATTACACAATCTCTCTCTCTCTCTCTCTTAATTAAATCAGTACAATGCAATGACTCTTTTAGTTTCGGTAGACCGACAGTCAATTTCAAATTTTCTATGAACACGTTGGGTCCATAAATGTTGCTTATTAATTGTGCTCAGAGTTGGTCTTCAATAGGCAGGCAATTTTTGTTGATCTACCTATTAGAAGATTTACTTTCAAGAGTTTAATTAACAATCCAGGATTTTACCATCAACAATAATAACTACAATTATGTGCATCTTTACAAAAATATCCTTATTATAGTAAGAATAATGATATTCATAAAATATTCTCAAATAGTGATAGATTAAGTTTAAATTTAAATTTTGTCACTGAGACTTGAGATCAATGTAAATTGAAATCGCATGTAGAAGAGCCTATAATAAGAATCCCCACTTTCATTTTCATATTACCGTAAGGGACACGCTTACCGTAAGGGACACGCTTGACATATCGTCCTAATTTGGAGGAGACTCAGTCAGAGGAGACTTGACTAAAACAATAACGCGTCATCAATTGTAGGGTAGACCAATTATATACTACTACTATTTCTAATGGGATAAGGATCTTAAATGCCATGAAAGTTTTCAATATGGAGCACTAGTAAGACGAAAGTTTTTTTTGGACCAAAAATGTCACAGAAGTTCACAAAACGTAACAATTTTGCCCCTCTGTTGATTTTGACCGTTAAGTTTAACTGAGTGCACACGTGGCATGCCACCTCATCACCTTATTTTCACTAAGGAGCAATTTTGCCTCGGAAGTTTTCACTGAAGAGCAATTTTGCCCGGAAGTTTCACTGAGGAGCAATCAAACACATCAATTTTTTCCTTCTGTCCCCCAATATTAAATTTGACTATTAAATCAGTCAAAGACCACACATATCATGCCTTGAAAAGGTTGAACTTGAGTCGAGAGAAGGAGATCCTTGAGATGTTGAGCTCAAGGCACCCGAATTTGTGTTCGAACGGTCAAAGAGACTAAAAGGTCATCACGAATCCAAGAGGAAGCATCACTTATGATCTAAGCAATTGAAATGCAAAACGAGAAATGAATTGTCCCAAAAATTGGTTCAGTAAGACAAATCAATAGTGATACTATTTACCTTTGTATAGACTGATCTAGGCCACCCACCCTGTCCTATGAAGCAATATGTGATGCTTAGATCATAAGTGATGCTTCCTCTTGGTTTTTTTGCGAGACCTTTCCCTTTTGACCGCCCGGCTTCACAAATTCCGCCGCCTTAAGCTCAACATCTCAAGGATATCCTTCTCTGACTCCAAGTTCAACTTTTTCAAGGCATGACATGTGTGGTCTTTGACTGATTTAATAGTCAAATTTAATATTGGGGGACAAAAAGAAAAAGTTGTTATATTTTGTAAACTTCTGGGGCAAAATTGCTCCTCAGTGAAAATAGGGTGATGAGGTGGCATGCGATGTGTGATGAGGTGGCATGCCACGTGTGCACTCGTTAAACTTAACGGTCAAAATTAATGGAGGGGGAAAATTGCTACGTTTTGTGTATTTCCGTGGCATTTTTTGTCCAAAAAAAAAAACTTATGTCTTACCAGTGCTCCATAGTGAAAACTTTCATGACATTTAAGACCCTTATCCCTATTTCCAATCTATTTCTCTTAACAAAAATACTGATGATTCATCCCAGCTCTTGCGCGTAATCGAAGTTAATATGATATGTGGGATAAAAAATATGATGAAGTTATTTGAGCTGTTTTCATATTTTATTATTATTTATAGCTTATTTTCATGTGCCGTTATTTTTATATGCAACATTCTAGGATGATGATGATGAACCAAATATTATATAAACCCTTCTTCTTCTTCTTCTTCTTATTTCCAATAACTAGTTCTAGATTTTATTTTAAGACTAGAGTTGAATTATTGAATATCTCTTATCTACAAAAAAAATGGAATTTAATTCCCTAAAAAACGTCTGTTTCTAAAAAAGGGAAGTAAAAAAAATAAAAGTGGTGGCATTTTTTGTAATTTTGTGGAGGATTTTTGTAATACCCAAAAAATCGTAGTTATGATAAGTATCATATTTTAGTAAATAATACCTATTGGAAATAGGTGAATATGTGGTTTCAAATAATAAGTTAAAATTATCTTATTTTCTAAGGTAATTTCTATTGAAATTAGGGTAAATAAAGAGCTAAAATGTATTTTTAGAGCATTAAATGGCCTAAAAATATTATGATAAATCCCAAGAGGTAGTAAAATATTTATGAAAAAATTAGAAACTATGTTGTCTCTAATTTTAGGAATTTTTGAGATTATTTCCCTTGAAAAAATAATGAGGCAGAATAAAATATTATTTCGGGGATCATAAGTGACCCCATGATTTTTAATATTTTACATGGGATATAAAATACCAATGTATGTAAAATAGTTGTGAGATAATAATTAATCGTAATTATGAAAATTATCAACAATTAGTAAGTGGCTAATTAAGTAATTAGTGGCTAATTGTTTAGATTATGATATAAGTAAATTAATTAGTAAATAATTAATTTAAGGGGAGAAATTCGAAATTATTAATTAAATAAATAATAAAATATTTTATGCTTAGAAAAAAAATAAAAAATAAAAGAAAAAAAATCTAGATATTTTGATTAAAATAATAATATAATCGGTAAAGAGCCAATAGGAGAAATGAGAACGGATAGAAATTAAATCCTACCTCCAAATATAGAAATGAAGTCATTTAACATCTCGCACTTTTTATAAACAAGTGGAATTTTATCCGGAGTGAGCGGTCTCGAAGTCATTTCGAAACCAACAACGTAATTAGAGTACCGGATAATTAGGAAAGGGCGAGATAGTGCTAAAAGTGACTTATAGAAAACGGACCGTGTTTTTCAAACCAGGAATTAGGTTACTTAGATCGATCATATTACGAACCGGTGATTTTCTCGCCAAAAAGCCGGAACTTCCGGAAGTGATTTCGTAACCGGTGACGTACGTCTAAAAATGTTCATTTAAAACGGAATACCCTTAACGAGATCAAAAATTTAGTTAAACCCAAAGTAGTTTTAAAGAGAAAGAATAGAACTTCAAAACCTAGTTGCCGTATTTTTGAGTTTCGCCGAGATTACGCGTTTCGGACACCGAACCGGAAACTTTATCAGTACCGGCTCTTCTAGAACATGGGTGACATCATCTTCTTCTAGAAGGATGATGTCAGCAGAGACACATGGAGGGCCAAGATGGAGCCACGTGGCGAAGTGCGATCCGACGGTCGAAATCCAGTCTGATAAAGTAATGAATTGTGTCACTTTTTCTTCTATAAATAGAAGCCTTCCCCTCTTCATTTCTCACACCCCAAAACCGAAATAGAGAGAGGTTTTAGAGAGAAGGAGGAGCCCTAGGAGAAGTTCTAAGGACCCTAGGTAAGTTCTTCGGTCTCTCGGTCTTTAGTTTCGGTAGTTCTTTCGTAGATATAGTAGGAATTCTAGATTTATCTTTAATTTTTCAAGATAGTCTAGATATCATATTTAGGGGTAAATATGATATATATTTCGAAAATATGATGAGGGAAAACAGCGAAGCTCTGGCGAAATTCCGCCGATTAGGGGTTCGGGGAAAAATGGTAATTTGTACCTAAAATGCCGTTATATCTTTTGCTAGAAGTTGATAAATGTTATCCTTATAGGATATCTGAGATAATCGGACCGCTATTGTACCGCCGTTTCACCCACTGTCGAAATTACCGTTTTCCGTAAAAGTACCGTTTACCATCAACGAAGGTACGTTCGCGTACTGTAACACTAACTCTGATATTTACGTATACTTATATGTGATAGACGACTATACGAGTGAATTGTATAGATAACTTTACATGAGATGTGTACCGTTAACGTAGATAACTTTACATGCGAAATGTTACGTTAGCATAAATAACTTTACGCGTGAAGTGTATCGTTGTTATATTAATCTTCCATCTCGCTATATACTTATGTTTTGATTAATGCTATGATGTCTTCTATATGTTGTTTCCATAAATATGAGGTTAACCGTTACCCGAGGTCCGATGTGCATTTGGACCTCAAAGCATTTAAAATAGCTTCAGTGGTCGGAAGGACCGAGCGCCGAAGATAAGGGCAAGCAAAGACGCTTAGAGTCCCGTAGGAGGATTTCTTTTGTTGCCACAAAGCATGAGTGTTGCCGGGGAGACACTTCGTTGTTATTTACTATAAAAACTCTCGGTCATTGTACCGCCTTTGTAATCGCCCGGACTTACGGCATTTTTAATATATGTATCGATAACTCAATCGCTCCAATGCTCTACTCTGATGGAAAAAAAATATACTGCTTTTGAAAATGGGATGTTACAATTTTGGTGTCCCAATTTTTTTTTAAAAAAAAAAGATGCCAAAAGCAGGGACTCTGGCTGTCGGAAATTATGCATGAGGGGCAAGTCATTGTCTTTAAACGTTTATGTTATTTAAAGTATTCTTCTTTAGTTATCATTTCATTTGCATGTTTATAGTGATAACTGATCCTTGGATATATCTTATAGATTATCCTAAATATCCCTAGTCAATCATCTACACGGGAGCGAAGATGAAGTAAGACCAGTATGACTTTGATGAGTATGGAGATACGAATCAAAGTCATAGGCACTTGTAAGAGTACAAGGTGCTGGATCAACCCACTATGAGAAAGCTACATGGATTAAGTCATAAGCTTTTCTCATGTATAACCGCGTCACAACGCCCTTTGACCTGAGATCATCATGGATTCCTACATGATGAGCCGCTGCTCTTTGACCTAGTCAAAAGTCACCTTTGACCAAGTGATGATAAAGGCTTGGATCGGGATCAATGGTTTTTATACAGAGGAATGTGAATGGTCAAAATGGAATTTGTCCCTCACATTTGTAGAGAGATAATACTGGGCCCCTAGATGAGTGAGTCTGAGAAATGTATATATGGCCATACTACGATAGAAAGAAGTTTTCATTTCAATTGTTAGACTACTTAAGAATCGAGAAAGTAATGGTCAAGAATAGGAAGTTGACATTATCCATGCCTCATCCATGACCAAATTATCGCGTGACAAAAGGGACGTGACATGGTTGTACGATAGGTTGTATCGTATTACCGATCCTCATATGAATTGGGTAGTCACAATGTCTTGTTAGAGGCCGCTTGCGACTTGTGAAATTCGGGTACAAGTATTGACCATTGCCAATCTCATGTATGGGCCTACAAAGGTCCCACACAAGAATAACCCAACATGAGCAAAAGTGTCAGGATTCATTGAATCTTATGTGTCTAAGATTTAATGAATATTGTATTTAATCTAGAATGAACATATATATATATATATATATATATATATAATTAAATTCAAAAATAATATAATATTTAATAGAGATTATAATATTTTTTTTTTTATATTTAATTTCTTTGATAAAATAAATATCTAAAACAAATTGAGATATTGTATCTCGATTTAATTTTTGAATATAGATATCATATATCTAATTTAATTTGAATTGAGATATGGTATCTCGATTTAATTAAATAGATAGATATCATATCTCGATTTAATTTATACAGATAAATTAAATCGAAGGCTTTTTAAATTCTTATTAAATAAATAGATTAGATTAGATCTATTGGATAGATTTAATTAATATATTATTTTAACAAATTCGAATTTCAAAATTAATAAAGATTAATTTTGAATATATAATACGCCTATTGGGTTTTGAAAAACCTACGGGACATTTGTAAGACGTATTAGAAAAAGCCGCGAGAAACCCTAGAGAGAAAAGAGATAGACGCGAAAATATTGAAGGCACTAGTACACTGTCGTCGGTGTTGGAGGCTATTCGTGTGGATACCGGTAGAGGGAGCAGATTCGAGAAGTCAGCTCCTGTTTGATCAAACGAGATGGCACCACGTTCGAGACGTACAATGTCCGAGACGCACGACGTTCGGGAAGCACACGAGAACGAAACGCTCACGAGTTCGTATAGGTACGGTGTCTAACGAACCTTGACCTAAACGCAGTTGATGGATCCTCTCAATAAGATTCGTAAATTTTAATGGATAAGAATCCTTCCGCTGCGTGTACGGGTCCCAACATTGACGTCCTAACTCTAAAAGGGACGTCAAAAGTAGAACTTTTGGCGCCAGCAACACTACTTTTAACGTCCCTTTTAGTATCGGGATGCCAAAAGTAGTCTTTTGGCATCCCAAATTTAAAATTAGGACACCTAAACACTTTTGGAATCCCAGGAAACAGAAATAGTTCTCGGGTTTTCCGCCCTTAAGTCTAGTCTTCGCTAGCCCATATCAGATGCTTGAATTTGCCGAGGTCGCCATACCCTTCTCTTTACTTGGCAGCATTCAAGAAAGATCGTTGCTGAAGGCCTTTCTTCACTCAGCTACCATTGCTCCATCTGTAAATCCAAATGAGACAAAACCCCATCTTGCCCGGCTGGTACCCTTTTTTTCCTCAATTTTTCCAACCTTTTTTTTAAATAGAAATTTCAAGTGGAAACAGACATTTTCACTTTAATTGATTGATTTTTTAGGTGAATATGAGTACGTCGATGTCATCGTAGAATCTGAGGGATTGTTCACTCCCCATGGTTGATTGTTCACTTGATGTCTCATTGAAAATACGTCCCACTTGGTTGAAATGCTAAATTTTGAAGAGCTAGTGCATGTTCATGAAATTTCTTTTTTGTAATATCCCATCTAGAATAAAAGGTACACACATATGCACAAAGTAGAAAAGGCACATACTCGTTCTTCATTTTTCCATCCGTATAACAATCAACCCACTTTTTTTTTTTTTTACTTTGGTGCATATATACATTTCTCATCCTCTTTCTCATTTCAACGTAGGACAAATCATATGGCCACCTCTCTGTTATATTTTTTTTCCCAGATATACACAAGAGGACAAAATTTATTCACATGCATACTCATTCATTTCTCAATTTCACATTCCGTAAGACACACATACACCTGCGTCAATAGCTCTTTTCTCTCAATTATGTGGACAGCTCGCAGTAACTCTCAATTATTATTTCTCCCGTGAATGAAAGAAGAGCAAGGCGACAACGTACACACTCATCCCTCATTTTTCTTTTCCATCCGGAATGACACACACACTAGCAGCCAACTTGTCTCCCACTATCAAATTATCATTCACTTTCTCTATTCATTCACGGGTTGCAAGCACACCAAATATAGTCAGATATGCATCTCTCTTAGGACCTCATTTTCGGTCAGCAACAGAGAAATAGAAAAGAGTGAGAGCTGAAACAGAAACGTAGATAAAAAGTGAAAGAGTGAGAGAGCTTTATGGACAAGGAAAGAAGAGCTTGAAGGAGGCACCAAAATTCTCATACAAACTGATCATTAGATTAAGTTAAACTCCCTAATCCTTTTCTCATCTTGCTTTTCTGCATTTACAGAGGTTTAAAAGTTTTTGGTGGCTGAAACTCATTGGGTTTGTGAGGAAGAACTTGTGACAGTTTTTTGACAGAAAAATAGAGGGTCATATGCATGATGATTTCAAAAGCTACAGTTGTATTTTTCAGTGAAATTTTTTCACAAGAAACTACACTTCCTAAGTTTTGAAATGAGTCCTAGGTCATGTTAATCGGATGATTAGAACTCAAGTTATGATTTTTACAAGTCAAACAGGCAAATCTGGATGAATTATGTTTTTCAGAATTGGGTGGTAAAGATCTTTGTGAATTATGTACAAATATAGACATTAAGTGTTATGGTAATTATTTTTCCTTTAAATTATACTAATAGATCTTTAAATAGAAACTGGAATAACCTCATTTGGAGGTTTCTAGATTAAATTATGATTTTTTAAAATTAGACATGAAAACTGGGAAAAATATAATGTTTCCATAATTGACTTCCTGGGAGGCAATTTATTTGTGAAGTATTTTCAACTGAGCAAACGATACCCAATGGCTATGAAATTTTTCATATTTCAAGTAGACATTTTAAGCTTTAAAATGATTATAATATGAGGAAAATGGATTGTTATATTAGAAGTTATGAATTTTTGAAGTTAAGTATTGAATTTGGAAAGTTTTCTAGACAGTAAGGATTTATGGATTAATCTGGAACAATATATGCTTATTTGGCAGTGGAATACATTTCTCCCAAAAAATACACTTATTGAGGTAATCAGTGCCGTGGAAGTGGTTATAAAGGCAAGGAGGGTAATCAAGGACAAGTTGACCAGAACAGAAAAGAAGTTTAATTATGTTAGTTATCTGTTGTAAATTATTTTAGAGTATTTGTAAAAATAGGTGTATAGTATAAACTTCTAAGTAAACTGGTAATGAATGCTTTCGATACGTAAATAAAGAGGTATGTAGGACGGGTGTTACATTTTTCATCCAAGCTCTCATTTCTTTTTCGGTATCAAGAATATGTTGAAGCATATATCCAAGGATGTGATGGTTAGGTGATATATCCAAGCATATATATCCTCTATTGTAGACTTCTCCTCATAAATAGGGGTAGTTTCATCTACATGAGGGTTAGGTGATATACAAGGATGTGATGCATGTGATGTGAAGAAGGAGGATAATTAGGATCCCCCAAGACAATGAATGGTCTTGATTCCATTGAAGCCTAAAAGTATTATCATGCAAATTAGCTTGAGCCTTAGCAAAATCCATGTAATCCAAGGTTGAGAAATGGATACATTGCTCAAAATAATGATTATATGCACAATATTTGCAACAAATGTTCTCATATTAAACTTCAAAAAGCATAAGGGTCATAACAAGAATTTGAATAATCATTATAATGATCAAATCCACCACTTGACCTACTGATTATCCATGCACAAAGTTTAAATCAAAATATAAAATAAAATAAAGACACAAAGAGAACAAATATACACAACAACACAAGAAAATAAGTCCAAACGTAAAACACAAACACATAAGAACAAATATATACAAAACTCAAGCTTAAGCTAATAATGCTCTAATCAAGTCAACCAAAGACGGTTTCGAGACACAAATCCCCGACAACGGCGCCAAAAGGATTTGGTTCCAAAAGCTGGTTAAGTATCGAATATCACACTTTCGCCTAATTTGAGTGACACAAATATCAAGAGTGAAAGGAAACTATGAAATAAACCTAAACTAAAATTTAAAATTAATATAAACAAGTGATTCTTTGACTTCAAGGATAAAATGGGGATTAGGGCTATTTATTCTCCTTGTATTTCTTAACATTCAATTAACCTCCTCTCTTAGATGCTCTTAATGAAGAAATGTGCTAGTCTAGGATTCAAAAAGTACTTGTAAAAGCTCTCTCAAGTTAAAAACAAGTTTTTAATCCCATTAATTGCTCAATCTCTTGACACAGTTAATAAAATCCAAATTAAGCTCCAATCCTAATGTGACTATGTAAGGTTGACAAGTATGATCTCTATCTTGACAACAAAACCATCCATTCATCATGCAAACTTCAAGTTCTTACACAATTATAGCTAAGTTCTATACTCAACCTCGCCCTCTCAAACATAAATCAAGTGAACAAAACATCTAAATAGTGATCAAGCACTTAGAATCATTAGGCAAAAGTAAAATAAGCACTTATGTATCATAAATAACAAAAAGAGATGAGTATTTAAGTGTTAATCTATACAATAATTCAAAATAATCCTAGAGCTAAGTGTCTAGCTATTCAAAATAAAGGTGTTGATAATAAATCATGGTTTAGTTTGTGAAAATATGGGAAGAGTTATACTATCCATGATAGATTTCAAATGTTTGACAGTTGGATAGTTTACTTATGTCATTTTATAAATGTTTGTGAAAAATGTTATTCAAAAATGAGTTTATCTCCGAGCTTATGATTGAATACTATCTTCTGAGTTTCTTGAAGCTCAAGGCTCAATCGTTAAATGGAATGACTTTATGAATGTGTTGATTTGAAATGTTAGTGTACAATTAAGTAGAAATATTTTACCATTCATAATAAATTTTGAATGACTAGTTTATTCTTTTCCATAATCATGGATAGATATTTGTAGTTATTTAAATTGTTTGGAACCATAGTAGTATTTTCAAATGGTTAATTAATTTTTTTTTCTATCATGGTTAACTGTCGTAAGATGAGTCATAATATTTTCTACTATGGTAACATTTCATGTAAAAGTTTTCTCTTTTACACCATAGTATTGTTTATTATCCAAAGATTTCATTAAGTGTATGAATAATTGAGGCTTACGGAAAGGATTGTACACTCCATATGCTAACTTGATATCTTCTTTATTTGCTTGACTAGTCTATAAGATATTTCACATTAAATGTAATAGTTAGTCAATATAGGAGATAATTACATTATGCAAACTTTTTGCTCTCAATATTTAGCATTTATATTTGATGTCATCAAAACTAATCATGTCTAATAATTACTCCCTTGAGCTTAAGTCTACACAACAAGTGCTTATGTTAAATTTGCGAAATTTGCTAGAATCATAGCCTTAGATGGTTGTTTTTTTGTTTTTTTTTTTCTATAGTTTGCCTTTCAAATTTTCCATTTTCCACATTGAGGCACTTCCAGGAGTTTCCTCTAAAACGAAGAAAACATGTTCACTCTATAGTCTTAGAGGTGAGGAAGACAAAGTGGTAAGAAACTAAATTACAAAATTAAACTTCCCCACCATTATTCAAATGGTTCTGGTTTTTATAGTGAAATTGTTAGTTATGCTTAGTTTTGATGATGTCTTATGTAATACCCGGATTTTAGCAAATCTGGAATTCTTGAGATAAGAGAAATTAATGAATATTTTGATGAAACAAATTCATGAGTTTAAAACTATTATAGAAAATTGTTATAATTGTCGAGTAAATAGTCAAAAAAGTTACTGAAAAATCGAGATGAATAGAATGACTAAAAATGCAATAATGGTGATAAAAACAGGTCTAAAAACATTATGATAAATACTTTGAAAGATCATGAAAGATTATGAGAAAATCATGGGAGTATTATCTCTAATTATAATAATTTAATAAATTATTTCAGAGGAAATAACATGTTAAGAAATGTTTAAAAAGCATTCCGAGAACCATAAAGTAACTTTATGGTGTAAACATTTTTAGTATTTTACATAGGATATAAAATGACAATGTCAAGATTATAAAGTTTGTAAGATAATAATATACTGTAAATTATAAAATTATCAACCATTGGTAAGAGAATGATTAGATAATTATTAGCTAATTGATTCGATTAAAACAAGAGAAATATAGAAGTTAAATTTATGGTAAAATCCTTAATTAAGAGATTAAGGTGGTAATTAGCATAAAATATACTTACTGATTATGATAAAAAGATTAAGAAAAATTAGTAAAGATAAGTGTATGAAGAAATCTAATCCTAAAAAGATCACTAAACGAAGAATTTAGGCATGATTAAGCCTTAACGAAGGCAGGGGTAAAACATGAATTTTTGGTAAAAAATATTATATTTTAAAAAATGGAAAAAATTATGAAAAAATAATTAAAACTGAATTTTAAAATTAAGGGGCCGAAATTCTTGGTATTTTTAATTAAAATGAATTGTTTAAATAATTAAAATGATAATTAGAATAAAATAATAATATAATGTGGTGAGTCGGCTTATAGGCGGGCCCAGGGGAAAAGTTAGAAATAAATTCTACGGGGTAAACCGAGAGGTAAAAGTATTTTCAGACTGATCAAATTAAGAACAAGTAAATTTTTACATGAAGAAATAATTTACCAGGACGTTGATTTTCGCAACCGAAAACCCTAATTCCTAATAAGACGGAAAATTTGATCAGATAGAGTAGAGCCGGATAGGAAAAGTGAGAACCTATAGAAACAATTGCATGTTTTCAAACACGGGATTAAGTTAGGCAACAACTGGACGTTTTACGATTACGTAATTTTGTCCGAAGTTGGTTCTATCGGAAGCGATTTCCGTAATCGACGCGTTTGTCCGAATATCTTCGACGCACCGAGAATACCTGGATATGATCAAGAAGAGGATCAAAATAGATAATATGAAAGAGGATAAAAAAGATCTTCAAA
Organism: Acacia melanoxylon; assembly: GCA_019022615.1. Lineage (NCBI taxonomy): Eukaryota > Viridiplantae > Streptophyta > Magnoliopsida > Fabales > Fabaceae > Acacia > Acacia melanoxylon. Next base: position 4,380,813 of record JAFJYJ010000002.1, read on the forward strand.
GTTACACGCCCGGATTTTTGAGTTTCGCGAAATCGCGAAATGGACACCGTCGGGTAGCTTTATCGGGCCGGAGGCCATAAAGCAAGAGCCATCATTGGATGACAACTCATCCTTTGACTTTTGGGGCCCCTTGATGTCAGCCTTGACCATGGATGGCCAAGATTGTTTTGTCCTAAAAAATGCGATCCAACTAATAGGAATCGATCGAAGACTTTTGTGTTAATTCCCACCTTGTCCTCCCTTCTTCTATAAATAGCAAGCACCTCTCCTCTCATTCTTCACACCAAAATTCGAAACCTAGAGAGAGGTTCTAGAGAGAGAAGCTACGGAAAAATTCTTCCTAGCCCCGAGTAAGTTCTTCTGTCCTTAGCTTTTAGTTTCCGTAGTTCTTTCGGTAGTTATAGTAGAACCGTTGTTTTGATCTAGGAAGTTCGAGAATATATTCCTATACTTGTTTTTAAGCCTCATTGCATTGAAAGATGCCGACGAGGTAAAAACCTAGTGGGGATAATTTTGAAATGGAATAAGGTCAAAGTAACGAAGTTACGCGAAATTCCGCCAAATAGGGGTAGTAGGGGCAAAATGGTCTTTTTCACCTAAAATGCCCGTTATGCTGCCAAATATTCATAAGTGTGTTATTATTCTGATTAGAATACTTCGACGTTGAACCGCTGTCGAAATTCCATCGTTCATTTGTTTGCCGTTGAGTTGAGCCATTTGTTTCATTTGTTTTACGTACGGCGTCAAAAGTACCGTTTTTAGCCGGAAGAGCCGGATATCTGCAACTAAGGTACGGACGCGTCGTAACCCTAACTCTATGCTACTTATATACTTTTGCGTTATAGATACGTTCATATACCGAGGTTACGTTGAGAATCGTCGGAGATACTTACATGCCTTTACCCACGGATTATAGTATTGGTAATGCCGTTTGAGTTATTCCTAGCGCGAGGACACGTTAGTGGCGTGGCACCGGATATGTGCAGAACTAGTCGAGAGAGACTTTACATACCGCTTTGTGCTTATGTTACGTCCATGTTATTGATCATACATCCGCTTTGTTTTGCTTTTGTGATGATATGTTGTATTGAAATGAATATCTGTTGTACGTATACTGTTTAATTTGAGCATAAGGTTAACCGTTACCTGAGATCCATATGTGGAATGGATCTCAGCTGTAGCATCAGGGTCTGGAGGACCGAGGTTTGGCGATTAAGGCAAGCAGTTGGAATAGGCCAAGACGTGCCTACATTATCTATCGTTTTCTTTAGTTTCTTTAACTTTTGAGAATTCTGGATGACTGTAATCCGATACATTTACACTATGGTCCATATTTTGAATGTAATGTAAATTACTTACTCGCTCCAATGCTCTACTCTGATTACTCTAGTTGAAATATTTGGAAACGTTTTTTTAAAAAAAAATCCGCCGTTTTCAAATGGGATGTTACATTTTTGGTATCATAGCAGTAGTCCTGACATTGATATGACTATGTTATTACGGACAGTATGGTAGGACGGTTAAGGCTAGTCTATGTAGGTGTGGCCAATCAGTCGCCATAGAGTTGGTGAGGTCCCCATGATAGACACTTATCTGGCCATTCTGCTCGGTTAACGGAGTTATGTTCAAATTAGCCTTTTTCAAAAACTTTGAGCACTTTTTGGAAAATAAGTATTGATATGACCTAGTGCAATGTGTAGAGATGAATAGAGACGATAATCCGTTCATTTGGCGGTATGGGAGATGGAATCGGACTGCTAGGAAGTCGGTGGGAACCGAGATGATAGGAAGAAGGCGAACCCCGATCCAATCTACCCTCCACCTTGGAACCGAGCTTGTACAACCCGTACCGCCCGCATACGATTATGTACCCGGTGATGACGTTGACTATGCTGTTACGGACCCCGATAACTCCGAACCCCAGTATCACCCCGGACCGGAATACCCGGATTATATTTACGATCCCGAACCGGTAGAATCAGAGGAAGACCCGGAACCCATGTATTTTGAAGATGCACCCGTTGCAACCCCTGATAGTTCAACTCACTCTTCTGTAGGAGACAACTTCGATTTCCTGGACATCCAAAACCTTGATACCGAAGAAGTCACCCTTGACGATTTTCACTTCGTGTTGGCCAGTAATACGGCCTTAACCCAACAATTAGAATCATTTTACTTGTTTGCAGAACAGTCTACAAACACTTCGAAAGAAAGGTATCTGACCTTCCTTCACTTGGTTCAAAATTCTCAAAACCAGAGGAACCCACATTCGCCTAGAGACTGGGTCAGATCCACTCTCTTCTATTTCCCTGTGACCCGTTTTTGGGCCAGAATCACTAACGAACTGCTGGACGAAGGCCCTATTGTAGACGCTCGTATCTACCTTCGTTATCCTAAAAGCATAGTGCACCAACACATGTAGAAAGAGCGAGACGGTGAAAGAAAGCTGTGGAACCATAGATAGAGGCTATATAGTATATTATTGTTTTAAAACTCTCTAAATGCCCTGAGAGATTGTGAGATATTCTATTAGAATAAAAAGGTATAAACCTAAAGAATGGCGAACCTAAGAAATATGGGCCGTGGACGAGGCCAAACTAGAGGTAGAGGACGTGGTCGAGGCGCACGTGACCTCAAAGAAGTCCAACACCCGAGCCCGAGAATAACCAACCCGAGCATCGAGTTACAAGAAGTGAAGCAAATGTTGCAAGAGCAAAGAGCTCTTATTAACGTACTCCTGGAAGAAAGACAAGCCAGAAATCAACAAAATGAAGAAGAAAGGAACGACACTGAGGAAGAAGACGAAGATGAGGACAGACGGACGGAAGAGGCCGTGAGTCGAGGATCTCAATCACCTTCGCCGATAGAGCTTTGGTAGTTCTACCTCAACGAAATAGAGAGGTGGAAGCCACGCAACATTGGGTAACCCAATTACAGTAAATTGAAACCCCCGGTTTTCCGCGGAAAGAGCGATTCGGTGAAGCCCGGGCGATGAGATTAGATAAGATCTTTGAGGTCTTAGACTGTCCGAGGACCGCAAGGCCCAGCCGGGCAATTTACAACCGGAAGGAGATGCCGACCGTTGGTGGAAGACCGTGGCGGTGACATTGCGGGCACGCGTTTGACCTGTGACTTGGGAGAAGTTCTTGGAAAAGTTTAACGAACAATATTTCCCTCCCTCGTTACAAGTAATAAAAGAATCAGAGTTCTTACATATTCGACAAAACCATGATGAGTCATTTGAGGATTACTTCGCCAGATTCACCAACCTATCTCGATACTCGTCATATCTGAAGACCAACGACAACGAAAAATGGAAGGCGAGTCGATTGGTAGATGGTCTGAGGTTTGAGATTCGGGAAAAACTGGTGTCACAACAATTTCCGGATCTGATTCAAGCGATAGAATCATGCCGTCTGGTCGAGCCTAATCTGAAGGAGCTCAGGAGGATCAGACATCTCAACAACAGCAACAACAACAACAACAATGCAAACCGTGGTGGATCAAGTCGCGGAGGTTCCTCGCAGAAGAGGAAGGCACCATGGAACAACTCCCGAGGCGGAGGCAAGAAGCCGTTCCAACAAGGGCAACAAGGTTATCCCGGTCAAGCGGGGACCCAAACTTGCCCAAAGTGCGAAAGGACCATCCGGATCCGGTTTGTGATGGGAAGCCGATCTGCTACAAGTGCCAAAAACCCTGGGCATATCAGCGGAGGGCTGTCCGGAGATTGCGCGGTGGCAAGACCGCAGAACCAAGGCTGGGTTTTTGCGCGATGCGATGCGGAGGCCAGAGAGTCTCCAGAGATGGTGCAAGGTGAAAGTGGAGCTAAATACCCAAGAGGGGGGGTGAATTGGGTATGTATAAATTTTCGAAAACTTGCTCTGTTTTTGAACACTAAAAACAGAGATGAACAGAGATATGAGTAGAAGAGCAAGACTCACGAATTTATCCTGGTTCGGTCCAACCACTGACCTACGTCCAGTCCTCAGACACACTGAGATTTTCACTAAGTCAAAGAATTACACACTCTGCACTCAAGAGTAGTTCTCTCCCTAGAACTCACTCCCCCTTACAAGTTGTAATCAATGACCCAATCACCAAGTCCCGGACTTGTGATTCCTTACAATAAATGCTTTACAAGAATGAAACTCTCTCTAAGAGTGTATTATGATAAACACTGAAGCTTTGTATCAAAAGTCACTTTCACACAGAAGAACTAGAGAGTAGTTGAGAGCTTTGAATGATTTTCGTTTTTCAGCAGATGTGTTTTGTTTGGGAAACTTGAATGCTGCTCTATTTATGCTCGAGATCATTTAATGACCGTTGCCAACTTCATATATCCGTTGAGGGATTATTCTAGTTGTTGGAGGCAATTCGGGCTTTCTCTCACTAGTCTTCATTTAATCCATTTGTGTAGGAGGTCGAGTTGATTTCGGACAAATCAATCGGTTGGTGTAGCGAAAGTTTGGAAGTGGAGAACATTCTTTAATGCTTTGCAAGCGTGTACAGATGGATTACCGAAGTATGCAACTTTTCCGTTGAAGCATTTAATGTTCGACATGCTTTTTGCTTTTCCACTAAATCTTCATTTAATCTTGTTTAAGCAAGCTGAAACTCACTAACAAAGTGGTTAAACATAGCGGGAATATGCAAGAATGATAATAGGAAGTATTAAAACCAAACACGAAGGTTTCACAAATTTGTCAGATTCGAATTTCAAACTGAGTGATGAAAACTTGAGTTTTGATTTCAAAACTCGAGTTTTGGACTTTGGTGTGAAAAATCGATTTAAGTCCAAAACATCAAAACTGGAGGTTTTCAAAACGTTGAAATCCATCAAACTTTCGTACGGCCAAAACTCGAGTTTTGCTATCAAAACTCGAGTTTTCATTTAAACATGAAAACTTGGGTAAATTTGCGCCAAGACAAACTGGAGGTTTTGTGAAGAAAGCTGGCGGTTTTCAAAACTCGGAAAAACTCAAAGATTTTTCGACACATCAAAACTCGAGTTTTGAAATCAAAACTCGAGTTTTCACTTTCTTGTGAAAATATTGTTAAAAACCAAAACTGGAGTTTTCATGGAAAACTGGAGGTTTTGTAATTTGAGAAAATCCAAGGACTTTCGCACGATCAAAACTCGAGTTTTTAAATCAAAACTCGAGTTTTCACTTTCTTGTGAAAACATTGTCAAAAACCAAAAGCGGAGTTTTCATGGAAAAGCGGAGGTTTTGAAAACGGAGCTAAAAAAGCGAAACCTCTACGCAATTCAAAACTTGAGTTTTGCCTCAAAACTCGAGTTTTCACTTTTTTTGGTGAAAACTTGGAATATTTCAAGTTAATTTGAAAACTGGAGGTTTTCAAAATCTCAAAATGTAGGAGACTTTCTGTGAGTCCAAAACTCGAGTTTTCAATGAAAACTGGAGTTTTGACTTTCTCAAAAATATTGAGAAGTCTCTGTGTAGTTAAAACTTGAGTTTTGCCAAAAAACTGGCGGTTTTGCTTTGATCGAGAATTGGTTTCTTCTCGTAAGGTCAAAACTCGAGTTTTGAATCCAAAACTCGAGTTTTGCTTTGATAAGTTTTTTTTTTAATTTACAAAGCAAAACTTTATCCTTTGCTTACAACTTGTTGGTAATCATCAAAACCTTTAGAGAACTAACATTCTCTCCCTTTTTGATGATGACAACAAATGTAAACAAACGTAATTTGATTTTGAGGTTAAGTTTGCGAATATCAGTAGATTGCATTTTGAAATTCAGAATTGTAAAGCCAGAGAATGAATTTACACAAAAATGACAGAGATGAGCAACAGAAGCACAGAAATCACAAGGATGTTACAGATGACAAATCCAAATGAGCTGAAACCAGTGCCATTGGAAACTAGACTCAAATAACTTTCTAAAAACATCCAGATTACGAAAAAAAGATCAATTGAAGGAGATATGATGTTTTGAAGTTGACGGTCTGTTCAGAATATTGCAAAAAATGATGATCAAGATCAACCTTCATTCATCGATGTTAATGGACGAAATACAACTAGTTTGGAGTTGATTCTTATTGAAATGGAAAGAATATTTGAATTTATTTCTGAGATGGGGTGATTTTCTAAATGTGGATTTATACCGAAGACGTTATGCTCGCTGGAAATTGCTTCTTGATTGTCAAGGATGTTACTTCTTGAAAATCTGATTTTTACACAAGAACATAATGTATGGCAACGAGGAGTTTGACATTCGAAGGCGATCTACTCGAGCGAGAATATTTGGGAAGACCAAGCATCGTTGAGTTCGGAAGAAAGAATTCAAGATTAAGAGTTATGCTCAAGCAAAGCAAAAACCTTGCTCGAGCATCGCGTATCAAGTTTAAGAAAAATGACGAAGTGGAAGAGGCTTGCCCGAGCAAGCTAGAGAAAGGAGTTGCTCGAGCACCATGCTCAAGCAGATGAAAACTCATACTCAAGCAACAGCGTGACCAGCAACATTTTCACTGAGTTGGGAAGTCATGCTCGAGCATAAAAGAAGGCTTACTCGAGCAACATCAATCTAATCAAAGAAACAGTAGGTTGAAGAGTTTTGCTCGAGTAGAAACAAATTCTTGCTCAAGCGGCATGCTCGAGCAGAAGAAAAAGGCTGCCCGAGCAAGCATGTGTTTGAACCCATTTCGCTCTCTGTCTCAGCATTGCCCGAGCACGATATTTGGCATGCTCGAGCATCAGCGATGATTGAAGTTTGTTCAAGCCGTGGTCTGAAGCATGCCCGAGAAGAGTAAGAGGCATGCTCGAGCACCATGCTCGAGCAGAGGAAAAACCATGCTCGAGCAACATCATTGAATTCACAAATCCTCGCCTCTGTCTATTTCTTGCCCCAGCAAGGATCATGTCTTACTTGAGCATCAACGATAGAAACCAGTTTATCAGTTCAACAGTAGAAGCTTGCCCGAGCAAGCTTTGGTTCATTGCTCGAGCAATGTCACCCCTATCCCTCAAATATCCGACTCGAAAATTATGAATCTTGCTATATCACTTTATTACTTCGATTATTACTCATTAATATTACCAAATGCTTTTAACTAGTTTGTTCATTAGTTTCAGATGATTTAATCATAGATTAACAACAGATTTGCATAAAGCAAATTTTGTGTCAGAAGCATTAAATGCTAAGTCAGAAAACAGAGGAAAGCCTCCATGTCTTACGGATAGTTTGAATCTTTACAACGGCTATTATTACAACACTCAAGACGAAGCATTAACATAGTCAACGATAAACATTTTATGATTAAAGTTGGATTAGAGCTCAACGAGCAAAAAGCAACAAAAGCTTCAACAGCTACCTCCAACTGACCTCCAACGGTCGAATGCTTGCAACGGTCGAAACACAATAGCCTATAAATTGTGAAGTCTTCAAATTGGAAGAAGTGACGATTAACGAACGATCAACATAAACGAAATCTCCTTCTCAGTCAAAATGCCTTCGACGTTTATCTCATTTTCTCTATGTTTTCTCAGTGATCATATAATTTATTAGAGAGTGATATTATTTGTAATGCACTTCAGTGTTCATCTTATCACTTCTGAGAGAGAAGATTATTTGTAATCATTCATTACAAAGATTGTATCCTTACAGTGGGTAAGGGGGAGTATCTCGGTAAGAGATTGTAAAGGCTGCACAAGTGCCCGACTAAACTTGTGAGGTTGTAAAGGCTTTTCTCTTGTGCCCGGTTAAACAAGGAGATAGTGGATTGAAAATCTCAAGTGGAGCTTGGGGACTGGACGTAGGTCAAGGAAGGGCCGAACCAGTATAAATCACAGTTTGCATATTCTCTTCCCTTATCTCTTATATTTCCAGTATATGTTTATTTGAATATCAAACTGTTGATTTAGAAAACGCGAAATTTTTTTCAAAGTGTCAAGTTTTTAATCTTCACCCAATTCACCCCCTTCTTGGGTTCAGCCGGTTCATCAGAAATTTGCAAGAAGACTCACAGGTAAAAAAAAGGCTTTTAAGACCGGACCAAAGAAACATCGTAAGACTAGATCTGCGGCCGGTCTTGTATCAGGCGGTCTTAAAAGTCTGTAACTTGTAAAATCGGACGCAAACCGGTAAACACTAATCGAAAGAAGCCTCTTAAAATTTGAAGAATACCCCGAGGAAACTTTTGTGCCATGTAAACACTCACAAAAATTTCTTTTCTCAATCTTAGACAAAGTATGAGAAGCAGGGGGACAATAAGTTCATTTACCATATGACCTTGGATGTAAGTCTTCACGTATTCCCATTTCTTGCAAATCCAATCTTGCTTTCACACCATCCTTTGAACTACCTTGTATGTTGAGAAGCGTGCCAACAATACTATCACATATCTTTTTCTCCACATGCATGACATCAATACAGTGTCTCACATCAAGATTGCGCCAATATGGAAGATCGAAGAATACAGATCTCTTTTTCCATATATTTGTTTCTTTTCTACTCTTTGCAGTTTTACCAAAGATGACAATGATATTTTTCACCTTTTCACAAACTTACTCCCCAGTCAATGCCACCGAAGCATCTTCATACTCTTGTCCACCAAAAAAGGCTTTCTTTAATTGACCATATGGGTGCCCTCGTCTAAGAAATCTCCTATGTCCAAGATAAACCGTCTTTCTTCCATGTTGAAGTTGATGTTAGCATGTGCCTTCTTCACAAACCGGACATGCTTTATAACCTTTTACACTATACCCTGACAAGTTCCCATATGCTGGGAAGTCGTGTATAGTACAGAATATCATGGCTCGCATTTTAAACACCTCCTTCTTGAAAAAATAAAAAGCATCGACACCTTCTTCCCACAACTCCTTCAAGTCTTTTATTAAGGGCTCAAAGTAAACATCAATGTCATTTTCGGGTTGTTTTTGTCCCAAAATCAACATAGACAGCATGATGTACTTTCGTTTCATGCATAACATAGGAGATAAGATGTAACTAATAAGGAGTATAGGCCATGAACTATGTAGTCTGTTAAGGCTACCATAGGGATTCATGTCATCCGTGCTAAGGGCAAGCATAAGGTTCCTAAGTTCTTCGCCGAAGTTTGGAAATAATTGATCGATTTTCTTTCATTGAGAAGAATCGGCCGGATGTCAAAGCTTTCCATCAGAAATCCTCTCATCTGCATGCCACCTCAAATTTTTTGCATCATTTTCATTAGCAAACAATCGCTTGAACCTTGGTATGATTAGAAGATACCACAACACTTTTGCAGGCCCCTTATTTGATTTGTGCCTTGGAGTTTCACATACCGGACACGTCTGCTTCTCTTCAAACTCTTTTCTATACAACATGCAACCATTCGGGCATGTATGGATCTTTTTGCACTCCATCCCGAGTAGACAAAGTATTTTCTTAGCATCATTGTATTGATGCAGCAACACATTATCATCCGAAAGCATATCCTTCAAAGCCTCAAGCAATTCTGAAAAAACTCTTATTGCTTCATCCATGTCGTGCTTTCAAGCTTTCCAATCTCAATACAGCATTCAACAATTGGTATTTTTTACACCCAGGGTATAGAGGCATCTCTGCATCACTGCATATATTACCATATGCATGTGACTTCTCAAAAGCCTCTTCTCCTACATCACGAATAATGTCCTCTATGCGATCATCCATATCTGTGTCATTATCATCATAGGTCACTTCCCCATGTTGAGATGCACTTGGCATTTTTCCACCATGACATACCCATACTGTATAAGTCTTACAAAATCCTTCACAAATTAAATGTGTGTGTATAACTTCAAGACTTAGTCGCCTCTCATTCAAACATTCTACACAAGGGCAATAAAACTTCCCACTATCATCATGGGCATTTTGTTTAGCAAATTCTATATATTCCCTCACCCCAATCTAATATTCAACACTCGTCTGTAAAGCATTTATCCAACTGTGATCCATAGTAGAATTCCTATAGATGAAAAGATTTAACATACATAATCTGAAAAAAATGAAACTTGCATACAAAATAAGCCAACTCCAAATGCATATGCTCAATGTCGGTTATGCTTTTTTTAGGAGAAACTTGCCCATTAAATGCATAACGAAGAATCACTTTTGGTCATAAATGTATCACAGTGAATCCAAGAAGCAAAATAAATGCATGACAAGGAAAATAAATACATCGCATGAAGGTCTTGTGGACTCACCTATAGCATATAAATTCAAATGCTTTTGCTGAGGATTTCTTCTCCACGAACGTTGTTATTGCAGACAGCAAGAGTAACCTAAAAACACTTGTTGGTCAGTTGGGTAGGTCTAAAGTGCAAATATAATCTTCAAAATACAATATTCATTAACAACATAGGAACCCACAAGAACATTTCATCGATTTCGTTCAACACATGAAAAACCCATAACGATAAGAAGGAAAATCAAAAAGTTATATAACCGAAACACCTCTTACAGCTTGGTCTACAGACGTTTAGCTAAGGAACCAAAAAGTGATTATCGAGAGAGCAACGCAAAGTAGCGACGAAGCAACACAAAAACACTGGAGACAAAACCTGAGTTGTGACTTTCGGCTCGACAAGAGAAGTTTAGAGAAGGAAATTTAATTTTCCGCGCGACAAAGTCATTTTTTAACGTTTTGGATTTTATTAAGACCGGTTAATTATAAAGTATCCAGTCCTAAAGGTATACATTTTATTCATTTAATTTTTAAGACCAGCGGTTTAGAATAATCTGGTCTTAACTTATTACTATTCATTTAATTTTAAGACCGGAATTTTATAAAGTATCCGGTCCTAAAGTCAAATACTTTTTAGACCGGTTACATATAAAGTATCATGTCTTAAAGGTTCTCATTTATTTACATTACGAGATAAAAAACAAAGGATTGGCTTTGACGAGCACATCAACAACTGAATGAAATAAAGGAAAACTAGAGAATATGAACAAAAAGAAGACACAATTAAGCTTAGTTCTTAATGCTTCATACATTACTGGAAAGTATGCACGTACACCAAACAAACAAAAACTGAAAATTATCAACAACAAGAATCTGACTAAACATCCTAAAGCTTATTATCATCAAATGCCTTGGCGATATTGGCATGAAAGGCATTCACTTCCCACCGGAGATCGGGAAGTTCTGTCTTATTTACATCAACCGCAATGCATCATTAGAAGAAAGAGGAGAGGGGTCAGTGGTAGGCGCGCTGGGGCCAGGTGGTTGGCGAATATTGTCAGAAGGCTGGAGAGAGGGAGCGAGAACCTCTTCATGGTCTAAAGGTTGAAGGGGGCCGGCAATCTATTCATCATCCAAAATAACAATGGGTCCAATGACCCGAGACTCTTCCGACACAATAGAATGCATTCTCACTTGAGGCACCCCGTATAACGATCTAAGGAAGGCACGAGCTTCAAGAGTATTACTACGAGCAGTTATCTTGTATCTAACCATGGTTTGAGTAGTTGAGGTAGAGAGCTAGGTAGTGAGGAGTTAAATGAGATACATAATTGATTATGAGAATGAATGGGATTCAATTGGTATAAATGAATTTAATGTTTCTACTTGAAGAGCGTATTTTAGAAATATCTGGTCCAAAAAGTCTATTATTGTTTTCAATTCAATTACTTTTAAGATCGACCTTTTATAATATATCCACTCCTAAAAGTCTATTATTTATTTTTTTCAATTCAATTACTTTTAAGACTGTCCTTTTATCATATATCCAGTCCTAAATTTATTTTTTCAATCCATTCAATTACTTTTAAGACCGACCTTTTATCGTGTATCCGGTCCTAAAAGTCAAATATTTTTTTTCAATTCAATTTTTTTTAAAGTAATAATTTTTTCTTAAAAAATATTACTTTTAAGAACGGATCTTCTACATTATCCAGTATTAAAAGTTCATTCTTTTCAAATTACTCAAATAGCAGAGTCGTATCCTTACACTCTGTTTAATGAATGATTCAAAGTCTCTTCGGCTTCCAGGTAAACTTCCCAAATATGAGTATCCTCGTATTCTGAGGAACTATGCGTCTCCTTGTTAAAGTTTCTGGCGTTTCATATTCTTCAGGATGAGGTTCTCTATTTAAACCCGTTGTTACTTTAGTTTCTTCACATTCTTCTCCATCACTTCTACAACCTCCACGGCCTCTTCCACCGCCTAGCTTCCACCGTAATGGCTGCTTCACCAGGTCCTCCTTTTCCTCCTCCTCTTCAACCTCAGTGCCCTCCTCTGTTGCCTCCAAATCCTTCTTTCTACCAAATGATGGAGCACATGGTGGCACGCGTCGATCACATCGACCGATGCTTGGGCCAATTGTTTGGGCTTGTTCATACTGTCAACAACAAGCTCAACATAGTACTCCACACCAATGACATGGAGTACCATGCTTCTGAAGAGGATGCCCCCGACGGCTCCTCCCCCTCCGACAATGATGGGGAGGATTAGATGTTTTATGTTTTTTTTTTATTTTGTGTGTAGTAGTGCTGCCCCTTACCAGACAGCATAAAAATTATAATAAATAAAATTTTTAGTTCCCATCTTCGATCATTGTCCTTTTCATTATCTTCCTTTTTTTTCAATAACAAGGAAACAAACAAAACATTGTCCTCGTGTGTGATCAACATTAAAAATTTGCAGAATACAACGTTAAAACCATACAAAACAAAACAAAAACATCGTTTACCTTATTCAAATAAATACAAACATAGTGACAATTCTTCTCAAGGTTGGACCGTCGTTGTCATCGGTTTTACCTCGCCCAGATTTGATTATTTTCAGTGTCCTTTTCATTATAATGCTGCTCAATATCTGAAGAGGTAAAAACGATGACAATGAGGGACCTAGCTTGAGCAGAACCTCGGTTGTTTTGAACCCTAATGCATTGTCTGAAAAGCGGGTCATCATTTATATTTTAAACGAAGACTTTTGAGACTGGACATTTAACAATATATGGTCCTAAAAGTCTCGCCATATTTTTTAAAATTAAACGTAGACTTTTAGGACAGAACGTTTAACAAATATACTGTCCTAAAAGTCTCGCCATATTTTTTTAAATTATACGTAGACTTTTAAGACCAGACCATTAAAAAATATACGATTCTAAAAGTCTCTCCATATTATTTAATTAAATGAAGACTTTTAGGCAAGGTTCTAAAAACCGGACCGGTCATTGAACCAGTGAGAGTACTGGGTTAAGTGTCAGTGGGTCAGACCGGAGTCAAACCGGTATTAATTAAAAAATATAATTTTATTAAAATAGATAAAATATTTATATTAAAATATTATTTTAATAATAATAAAAATTATGGAAACATGGGTGGATGTGTAACATAGAAGAATGTGTAATTTTATATTATTTTCTTAAAAAGAAGAGATCAGATCACGTGGGGTGGAGGGAGGTTCTATTGTGTAATCAAAATGTTATATTTTATTATATTTCTCTTTATTATTGTATTTAGTATTTACTTCACAGAGCAAAAGCTACTTGTAGAGGAGGGAGGTTTTGTTTATCAGATGGCATCACAGACTGGAGAAAAAAAAATAGATCGCATTGGAGAGAATTTTCTGATTTTCTCCACAGGGTTCTCGGGTCACCTTCTTCAACGAATTCAGGCACGCCATCTATGAACACCTTTTGTTCGGGTGGGTTGGAGATGAGTTTAAACACCGACGAACACCGCCGTCTCTGTTGGAGTGGGTTGGAGACTAGTTCTCGAAGACAATGGAGATGTGTAGACGATCTTTGTTTCCTGAATGAGAACCAATTCTTTTTTCAGATCTGTGTTCTTCTCTATTTTTTTTGGCTTGGAATCTATGTCTTCTTCACTTCTTCTCGATCTCTGCTTCTCTATCGTTTTTTTTTCTTTTGATTGACTCGGTGACTCTTCAACTCGGCCGGTTTAGGCCGAGTTAGCCGAGTTGACCCGGGGTCACCGAGTCAAACCGGTTTTAGCCTAACTCGGACCGGCTTTCTGGCCGGTTTGCCGGTTTCCGGTCTGAACCGGCAAGTCTGGTCCGGGTTCCTAAACCATGCTTTTAGGACCGGACCTTTAAAAAATATATGGTCCTAAAAGTCTCGTCATATTTTTAAAAATTAAGACTTTTAGAATCGGACCTTTAATATCCGGTCCTAAATATCTCGCTATATTTTTTAATATTAAACTAAGACTTTTTGGACCAAACCTTTAACAAATATAGGGTCCTAAAAGTCTCGACATATGTTTTAAAATTAAACTAAGACTTTTAGGACCGGACCTTTAACAAATATACGATCCTAAAAGTCTCTCCATATTATTTAGAATTAAATGAAGACTTTTAGGACCGTACCTTTAACAAATATACGGTCCTAAAGGTCTTGCCATATTTTTTAAAATTAAACGAAGACTTTTAGGACTGTACCTTTAACAAATATCCGATCCTAAAAGTATCGCCATATTTTTTAAAATTAAGCACTAAATAGTTTTATCCACCATCCAATACATTCAGTATGCTCATTTACAACATCCTGTCCTAAAGGTATAAGCACTATATAGTTTTATCCACCATCCCATACATTCAGTAACAAAAAATGGAACAAGGAAATTGTTGAAAATGAATAAACAAATTATTATTGATTATTAAAAAAATTGTACAATTGTTCTTTTACAGATCAAAGATGATTATTGCTACAGCATATATTTACAAATGAAGTCAAAAATCATTTATTGTTCTGACTTTCCGAGGTCATCAGATCATATAGATATTCACAAAACACATCACGTATGTGCTCAATATCACCATCAGGAAAGGGGTCAGTACAGGCAAACGTCTGTTGTAACGTTTGTCCTAAATGCGCCTTTTTTTTATCAGAGTTATAGCGCACAGGCATCGAAATAATTTGGACGACTTAATTGCGGAATAAAACTTTCATAAAATAACTTAGTTTGAAAATATGAGGATAATTTTTTTCGTGATTCGAATCTGTCCTATCATGAGTGATGTCTATCCCATAGTAGGATATTAATACATAATCCAAAAATGGACAAATGATAAAAAATTTAATACAATCTGTTTACTAATATTTTCCAAAAAGTTCTTTTGATGTAATCCTTACAGCTGCATCTTGCCTCTTGATCCCGAACCACTACTTGTCTCTTTCATGCGATCTGGAGTTCAAATAAATGAACCATAGGGGAATAGTTAATCTCATATGCATGTATGAAATATAAATCACAGTATAACACATGTATAAGCATAGAATAATTCACAATAAACAAGTCGCACCGAAACCGCAGTTATCGGCCAAGGACCGCAGCCCTTTAGGACACGCAGCCCTATGTGACATGTAGCCCTAAATCCATAGCTAGGAAATAAACATGTAAATCATCTAGCAAATATGATTAGTCATACATGAATACATATATACAAACTAATAAGATAACAGTTACCCACCTCAAGCTTGAATCTTTTTCTGGTTTGGTAAGTGTTGTGGTGTCAAGGTATGTCTCTATAAATGTTTATCATTGTCATTAGTCACTTATTGTGTCATAAAGTAACTAACTACGCGAATTATTTTTAGAGGATTAAAAATGGATTAACCCCTAAAAATTCTCTTATTAATAATACCCTTTTAAAATAAATAACAATATTATTTATTATTTTTTTATTACTTATTCCCTTACCTAATAATAATAATAATAATAATATTTATTATTGTTATTATTATTATTATTATTTTACTATTTATTATTATTTTTCTACAATTAATTTAAACTCTCGAAGCTATCCTAACTTTTAAAATTAGGAATTTAATAAATGCTCACACCACGTAAAATATGCTTCACTATATATATTATTTTGTAACTAATATTATAAATGAAATAATATAGAAATTAGTTAGATTAGATCCTATTATATAGGAGTTTATAAATGCTAACCATTATATGGATTATGCTCTTTAGATATTAATAAAATTATATATACTCTTTGGATATTCCTAATATAGTATCTTATTATTTCAAATGCATATGATTTAGCATATTTATATACCTATATATACTCTCACGACAAAACCAGCGATTTTTCCGAGTTTTTCAGCAGTAAACATAGCAACAATGATATACTTATGCAACAACTTCTCATTCCTTATGTAAATATGTTTTAATGTAATAAACATATTAAACAGCAAAGCCTCTTATCCTTATTATGCAAACACGACAATAAATAAATATATATATATATATATTTTATTTCTCTCTCTCTCTCATATTCAGCGACTTAAATCAGTAGGATACCCATTTTTGAATATTTAGCAAAGTATTCCAGTTCTGTGTGTGTATATATATATATATATAACATCCAGTAGCAAACTATATATATGACAATATGTATTATATATTTATACATTTATCAACGTTTTCCAACATGATTGCATGTTTCCTTTTCTATATATATATACACCCACAGTGTTAACATATATATATATATTCACAGACTGCAAGCTTTGAGTTCAAAGAGTATCAACCTATTCATAACTATATTCTGGGCCTCCTATTTAATCCAACGACATATGCATATATACAACACAGCTTTCTTCTCTTCTTTTTCTTTCATCCAGCGTGTTTACATATATATAAATAGTCAGTTTTCTCCTTTCTTTTCTTTACTCACAGTAAGCTTTTTTTTTTTTTTTTGGGTTCCCATTACATATCTATATATATACTCTCATCCTTTATCTCAAGGCAATAGTACATATACACACACACACACACATCAGCAACGCTTTCTTAGTTTTAAAAGCAAAATAGTAGAGTTTATGCAGCAACGTATTATGGAAAAAAAGAAAAGAAAAAAAAAGGCTTAACTTACCTCTGTTTTCTTGTTGCAAAAACAGAGCAAACCTATGGGAATGATTTATGTTTGAGTCTCCCTCTGGCTTCCTCACTCGTTATCACTCTCGGACTTTCTCTTGGCTGGGTCTGATTTTGGTTGAAGCAAGGTGAATGGAAGAAGGTCAAGTGCCATGGTTATATGGTGAAGCAAGGGTCCGGTCCAAGAAGAAGAATGAATGGACCGAAGGAGAAGGACCATTGGTTAAACAACGTTGTGAGGATCAAGAGGGACAATTTTGTATTGACAGGCCACAATTTAAGATCAAATTTTTTATTGACTACCTGAAGGACAATTTTGTCCCTGGCACTCAACTTAACCGTGTCAACAACTTCAGGAGGGACTGGAGCTTCAGGAGGAGTAGAAACATGTACAAGCTTCACTGGCCACGAGATGAATGTTCCCTTGACGTCACTCTCAACCTTCAGCTGATCAGTTGGGAGAGGGAGAGGTGCATCAATGATCACCTTTTCAACTGACACTCTGACTTCATCATCAGCCATTTGTTGGTGGTGTACAGTTGATCCCAAGTTGTGGACAGTCCCTTTTGCAACTAATCGTCTATTAGGATCCTCCACATAAAGGTCACAAGGTTCCTCTTACTGTCCAACAATGCAACTCCCTTTAGTGCTATGCTACATAGGTGCAGGTGAATGTGGGAAGGGAACACTAGTCTTTGCACGAGAGCTCACAAGCAGCATCATTTTATCCATGTCCTCCTTCATCTTGCTCATCTGGGATTGAAACATTGCAGTCAATGAATCTTCTTGAGCCGCCGCTTTTGGCCTCTACTTCCTAATTTATTTTGGCCACCGTTTGTTCCATCTCCTAACGGGTAACCAACCATACTTTGTTTATGGCGTTTGCAACTACCAAAGAATTGCTTCAGGTCTACCCGTCCTCCAATCCCCCTTACACGCCCCGTGTGATTCGATTTTCCAGTCGCAACGGTCAGAATATCATTCCTCCCGTCGGACACGAATGATCCCTCTGCTTCTTTCTATTTAAGATCTTCCTGTAATATTCAGATAACGAGAAGCTTAGTAGTGAAACATGTTTAGTAACAAAAAAATAACAATAACGATACTTACAATTCTTTTAGCAACTATACGAGTTTGTTCACTCGTGTAAGCCCCGCTTGGCTTTTGGTGAATATACAACCTTAACTGTTCGCTCCGTATTGGAGATGGCGGATCACATATCGCAGAAGGATTGGATTCAACTTCATCTTCCAATCTCTTCCGCTTGGCCTCCATCAACTCTTTTTCGGCCTTTTCATATCTACCATGAGAAGCTCTATGCGGGTAATCATTTTGTCTCCCGATATCTTGTGCTTGTTCCCTTCTTTTCTGTGAATTAGAATTGAAAACAACTATTAAGGATGATGTAGAATTGTAGAAGAAATTGGGAGAAATAGAGGAAAGAGAGTTGCAAAACTGCTGCCAACTCATTCAATTCATTCATTCATCATAACTGGTTCCTACACATATTAGTCTAACAGTGGCGAAGTATGTTATGGCCATTTTGGGGCCTTGGTCCCGGTGGCCTTCTCTTATCTTATGTATTTATATGTATGTATTATAAAATATTTTATTTTGGCCACTAATTTGACCCCATCTAATATTGTAACATCCCATTTTCAAAAGCAGTATATATTTTTTTCATCAGAGTAGAGCATCGGAGCAATTGAGTAACTGATACATATATTTCAAATGCCGTAAGTCTGGTTGATTACAATAACAGGACATTGTTTTCGGACGTCTAACATCAGTGTAACTACAAAAACATAAGAAGTCTTCAGCCGAGTCTTTATGCGGCCTGCTTGCCTTTCTCCTCGGTCCTCGGTCCTCCTGAACCTGACGCTATGTTAAGAGCGAGGTCCAATGCACCGGACCCGTGTAACGGTTAACCTCATGTTTACATACATCATATAAGTACTACGAGATATTCATGGAATTTTGACGACACTTACTACGTTCAAAGTAGGGTATACATAATCGGATATATATGGCAATAACAATACGGTCGGATGTAAGGTTAAGGCACAAGGAGAAATGTACATGATCGATATGCACGGCAATAACAATACAGTCGGATGTAAGGTTAAGGCACAACGGACATTGAACATAATCGGATATGGACGGCAATAACAATACAGTCAGATGTAAGGTTAAGGCACAACATAGAAAATACAGAATGACGGAGGAAAATACATATATGCATACAATAACCATCAGAGTTAGTGTTACGGACGCGAACGTACCTTCGTTGACGGAAAACGGTACTTTTACGGAAAACGGTAAATTTCCGATAGCGAGAAAAACGGTGTGGCGGCACAACAAAGCGGCTCGACAAATGTTCGATTATAACAGATATCCTATAAGGATAATATTTAACAACTTTTAGCAGCATAACGGGCATTTTAGGTACAAATTACCATTTTGCCCCTGAACCCCTAATCGGCGGAATTTCGCAAGAGCTTATTTATTTGTTTTCGCTCTATCTCTCCGAATTTTTGAGATCTTTTCTCTCATCATATTTTCGAAATATATATCATATTTACCCCTAAATATGATATCTAGACTATCTTGAAAATTTAAAGATAAATCTAGCATTCCTACTATATCTACCGAAAGAACTACCGAAACTTAAGACTAAGGACCGAAGAACTTATCCGGACTTTGCTCGAGACTTTCTCCGAGCTTCTCTCTCTAACTTCTCTCTAAGAGGCAGATTTTTGGTGTGAAAAATGAAGAAGAGGAGCTTGGTATTTATAGAAGAGACGGATGACGAACGGTAAATAATTCGAACTTCGAGTCTTGACGAATATGGACCGTAGGATCGCATTTTTGAGGACAAAACACTCTTGGCCCTCCATTTCTTGTGCAGACCTCCCCCTCCCCAATAGTCAACAAAATGATGTCATCTTGATGGTGACATCTCGAGCCGACCGATAAAGTTTTGATCCGGTGTCCGAAACGCGTAATCTTGACGAATCGCGAAATCGACGCAGAGTTTGAAGTTTCTTTCTTTCTTATTAGGAATATCTAGTTTAATGAAATTTATGATCCCATTAAGGGTATTCCATTATCTGCTGAAGATTTTAGGACAGACGTCTTCGGTTACGGAATTGAATTCCGGAAGCGTCGCGTCTAGGCAAAAATCCACCGGGTTTGTAATATGATCGACCTAAGTCACTAGATTCCTAATTCACGGCAACTACTTGTTTCGTATTGACTCTAAATCCTCTATCTGCATTTTCTCTCTCCTACCCCGGTGTCTTGAATACCCTATTGGTTCCAGTAACCGACTTCCGAGACCGCTCAATCGATCGAGATAGAATTTCTTTGGTTCATAAAAAGTCCAGTGATAAAAGACTAAATTTCTATATCTTGAGGTAGAATTTTATTTCTATATGTTCTCATATCTCCTGTTGGCTCTTTACCGATTATATTATTATTTTATTCAAAATATCTAGATATTTATTTATTTTTCTTTTATTTTTTATTTATTTTTCTAAGCATAAAATATTTTATTATTTATTTATTATTTATTTAATTATTAATTTCGAATTTCTCCCTTAAATTAATTATTCACTAATTAATTTACTTATATCTTAATCTAAACAATTAGCCACTAATTACTTAATTAGCCACTTACTAATTGTTGATAATTTTCATAATTAGGATAAATTATTATCTCACAACTATTCAGATTTGACATTGGTATTTTATGTCCCATGTAAAATATTAAAAATCATGGGGCCATAAAGTGCTTTTAATATTATTATATTTATGCTTCTCTATTTTTCAAGGAAATAATCCCAAAAATTCCTAAAATTAGAGACAACATACTTTCTAATTTTTATAAATATTTTACTACCTCTTGGGATTTATCATAATATTTTTAGGCCATTTAATGCCATAAAAATACATTTTAGCTCTTTATCTCTCCTAATTTACATAGTAATTACCTTAGAAAATAAGATAATTATTACTTATTATTTGAAACCACATATTCACCTATTTTCAATAGGTATTATTTATCGAAATATAATATTCGAGATAAATAATTATCCAAGGTATTACAAATATCTTATTTTTTCTATAATTATACTCTATTTTTTATTAGGACAATGTTTGATTCATTACTTATTGGGTTGTGAGAGGAAAGTAAAATTTTTGTTTGAGATACTTACTAAAAATGTTAGTATCATATTATATCCGCGTTGTTCATCTTCACTTTAAGGACTACATAGGTACTCAAAATCACTTCTTTTTTACCTTACTCATTTTATGAAAGTTGTTCTGTGTATTTTTCTCTTTCTAATAAGGGAATATTGTGTTGATCAGTGAAAATTTTGGGGTTATGATTTTGGGAGAGTTTTGAGTTTTGACAATAGATGACTATATATATGTAGAGGATGATTAATGACTAATTTTAATTGGTTTGGATTTATGAGTTTTGACAAAAGATACTAATTAACACGACAACAATATATATTATGGGTCACCAAATTTTGTTGTAGGTTGAAAAAGATGAGTAAGGATAAATAGAAAAGCATAAACGTGTGTTTTAAGAAAAAAATAACTTCAAAAAGTAACATTTCTAAGAAAATAATTTCTGAAAGTGATGCACCTTGTAATGAGTCTCCTTCCAAACATCATAGAGTTTTGTTTCTTTTGATTTATAATTGTTGGTTATTATTTATTTGTATTTTTAATGTTATGTAATATTATTTAGTAAATAGTTCAATATGTTTATTTTTTGGCCCGGACTAACATAATTTCCTGGTTCCACCATTGTAGTCTAACCTCTTATATATAGTTAGAGGCTTGACTCTTAAGGCCCAATAACAGCTTGCACCGAAACCATTACATAGTTAACATACTAACTAACTAACAGCAATGTCTAACCACTACCTACTATAACAAAATACCTTCCTAACTGACTAACAGCCTCATAGGAGATATTATGCCATTATTATTTCCATAATTACCTACTTAGTATTTTATCTTTTCACGGTTTACATTTCAGACTTGCACAGAACAATAGCGAACTTTCACTAGTGGAAAAAAGGGTTTTAAGACCGGACAAAAGAGGCATCGTAAGACCGGACAAGCGACCGGTCTTGTTCTAGGTAGTATTAAAAGTCTAACTTTTAAGACTGGAGTCCAACCGGTCTTAAAGAAACTCTTTTAGACCGGACATTTACAACATTAGGTCTTAAAAGTCGTACTATATGGACCTGAAATGTTTTTTGTTCGGTCCTAAACTCAACTTTTAAGATCAGACAAAAAAATAGACCGCTCTTAAAAGATCGACATTTTAAGACTGGACAGAAAAAATCCGGTCTAAACAATAGCGACTTCTAAGACCAGCGACTAATTATACCGGTTTTAAAAGACTGACTTTCAAGAGTTGATGATTAATACATCCGGTCTTAAAAATTGACTTTTTAGACCGGACGTATAAATACACTGGTCTTAAAAGACCAACTTTTAAGACCGGCCTAATATCAAATATGTATACCAGACCTTTAAGACCGGACATATAAATACATCCGGTCTTAAAATTTGAACTTTTAAGACTGGCGTATTTATTTTTGGTCCAAATTTTCCTGAATTTTTTCCCTGTTCTGTTATTCCTGATCATATAATACACAAATCCACCACCCAATCCAGCACATAAAATTCGATACTATAAGCTACAAGCTATGAACAATCCATTGTGAATAAATTGAATTGGGAAAAGAATACAAATATATATTATTCACCATGAGTTATGTGGCCTCTTAATTAATGATTATACTATGACAGTACAACACCTAAATGAATATATACAATAAGATAACTTACTTACAAATACAATGAGTTCAAATACAGCACGTGCGTAAATCAACATACATGCCCAATATAATATTCACCATGCCTTCATTTGATTCCTACCCAACACCGTAACATCCTCTTTTACATATAACATGCCCCTTTGGATCGGATCCTGCCACAAAAATAAAACAAGAACAAACTTCATAAACAGTGACATTGTTTAATTAAGAACATATATAGAAGGAATATAGTTAAAACCTTAAAGTTTTCAAAGAATTATTCATATGAATATTACCTTATGAATTGACTCTTTTATAAAGGGATATCCTCCCATATCCCTTCTTGATGATCATTTCTTATGCCGGGTTCATTATCTGCTTCATCTTCTTCGTTCATGTCCGGTATACCCCTTGAAAAAGGAGTACTCTCAGGAAGACCATAATTTGAATGAATTTCATCATCAATATCAATGACCCTTTTTCCTTGGAGAGCTACAGACCACATTTTATTTTCCTGATCAGTGATATAGAACACTTGTTTCACCTGGTCTGCCATAATGAAAGGTTCATCTCCAAAACTATATAAGTCTTACAAAATCCTTCACAAATTAAATGTGTGTGTATAACTTCAGGACTTAGTCGCCTTTCATTTAAACATTCTACACAAGGGCAATAAAATTTCCCACTATCATCATAGGCATTTTGTTTAGCAAATTCTATAAATTCTCTCACCCCATTCTGATATTCAACACTCGTCCGTAAAGCATTATTTATCCAACTGTGATCCATAGTAGAATTCCTATAGACGGAAAGATTTAACATACATAATCCGAAAAAATTGAAACTTGCATATAAAATAAGGCAACTCCAAATGCATATATATGCTCAGTGTCGGTTATGTCTTTTTTTTTTACAGAGAAACTTGCCCATTAAATGCATAACGAAGAATCACTTTTGGTCATAAATGTATCACAGTGAATCCAAGAAGCAAAATAAATGCATGACTAGGAAATTAAATGCATCTCATGAAGGTCTTGTGGACACACTTGTAGCATATAAATTCAAATGCGTTTGTTGAGTCTTTCTTCTCCGGACATGAACGTTGATATTGCAGACAATAAGAGAAACCTAAAAACACTTGTTGGTCAATTGGGTAGGTCTAAAGTGCAAATATAATCTTCAAAATACAATATTCATTAACAACAGAGCAACCAACTGATAATTGAATATTTCATACACTTCTTTTTATCTCTTGATTAATAATTTAGGACTCTTTAGTTAATAAATAATGGCTTTTATACTTATTTGGGCTTTGGACCTTTGATTATATTTTAGCCATTTTTAATAATAAAATTTCAGTTTTATATTGTTTCACTATTTTTACCATAACTCTTGAACCAGACATCGGATTTGCCTAATTCTTGTTTCATATTTCAGATGATTCAAAGAGATACAATTTTTATGAAGACATGAAGGGCAAATTCAGACAAGAGGGCGGTCGATTTTAGAGCCAAAGTCGAGATGCATATTTCTGGATTTTATTTGGGCTTGAATTTTGTAATTAAAGCCAACTTTTATTTTATTTCTGTTTTGGGCTGAACCATTGGAGCCCATTTCTATTTTAGGTTAACTTTAAGTTAGATGGCAGCCACAAACACTTTTGTCATTCACCTTTTTACACATTTTTGGATTAAACACAAAAGTTTCATTTTCTCTGCAATGTTCTTCGCGTTCTTTATGTTCTTCGTCTGTTCTTCATTTTTTCCAGCCATGCTCGGCTAAACTTCTGTGATTAACCCAACGTTGAGGATTCCATGATTCATCCAAAGAGTTTTGCTTAATCAGTAATTTTACTCATTTTTGTTTTCATCTTATCGAATTTGATTTCTGGAAATAGATCAAATATTAGATTTAATATTCGGTTTGGTTCATCCCAAGGACTGAGTTCGAACTAGGTTTCAGTGTTACTGTGCGATTGCACAGTGAGACACCTACGTTTGTACGCTATCCGTGAAAAGTTTTTGAGACCACCTATTCACCCTTGTCTAGGTGATATTCCTACCTTTCAGTTCTCAGTCTTTGTCGTACGCACAGGACTTAAGAATCCATACATCGTATTTGTTTGGTGTTCGAAACACATTTTGAAGAAGTAGCTACCGTACAATTAAAATGAGAAATGATTTAGTGAATATAGAATCATAAAAATCACTGCATTAATTAAAGTTAAGAATAAAAAATAAACTCACTGGATTGTGAACATAACCTTTCCCTAATCTATCTCCTCCAGTGACAAGAACTGTCATATATCTTTGGCATCAATAGTATAGGCAAATGAGTACGTTCTACCCGCAATCACAGTCGGCATATGCAAGTCAACCCTCTTAATTTGTTTGTGGGTATCTGATGAGCACAAATTATACCATGTTTTCCCTGTATTTCATGACCGAATTGTATGGTGAATGAAAGCTTAAACTGCAAACAATCCAAGCAAAAAGACATATATTCATGATAGAAGGAGGCTGAAGGATGGAAACCATTTACATCCTAAACATGTGCTAAGAAAAAGCAAATTACATTGTTTTTAAAGAACGTATAGCAAAGCTCATACGATGCTATAGCATTCCGACCGCAACTTGAAAGGCAATAAAAAGCATCACGAAAGCTATAGCAAAGTAAAGGACGCAATGCTATGCGGCATATTTTCTGACATTTTTATCTAGCTGATTTCAAGAATAGAAATAAAAGATCGAGATCAACAGGTAGATTGCTGACATAATGAAATAGAAGATGCGGAGGATCAAAACGGAAAGATTTGAAGAATCCGCGGGATCCGCGAGAATCAATCTACAAACAGAAGATGCGATAGATCTCTACAGATTTGGAAAGCCCAGCTAGCTTAACTTGCGTCACACAAAAGTATGAATATAAAAGGAAACAGCAGGACAACCCTGGAGGAGAGTCGCACAGAGACAACACAAGATTTCACATTCGGCCGACTCAAAAGAAGAGTGAGAGACTTCACTAGCACGAGAATTCCGGGATAACCCAAAGATCCTTCCTCGCAGTAAGACGGAGGGAAGAAGACGTGGAGTGGTAACGTGACAGGGCTTCGTCCACGCCGTCGGAACGCCATCAAGCTTTCTATTTTCATTTAGTTTAGTAGTTAGATAATGGGTCATTCTATAACTATCTGTTTTGTGTTTCCCTCGTCAGTCATGAACTAACTTTCTAATGGCTGAACGAGGATGAATTCTTAAGCGTGTATGAACCCAGTTGCAAGTTCTTAGTTTAATAGATTCGGTTTTCTTATCAGTGAATTAATTACTAGTCGATTAGAGGAATCTAAGGGCTAGACTTATGGTCTCGGCTTACTGGCAAGGAGTCAAGTTAGACCTCTGAGAAACAGTGTTTGCTAGGCAGCCGGTGCAAGGCTTGACCTATTTATTGTAGGCTTCAGGAATGGGTCTACCTTTCATAACCAGTACACCCTGAGTATAATGTAGATAAAAACTAGAAAGTTTCCATAGGAATATGGAAGGAGTATAGTTAATATCATATGTATCAGACGCGGAAGCTTCGATAGATCATAGCGGTAGGTTAATCAAATAGCTTTGTAGTTAGTAGCTATGCTGTAGCAATTGCGGAAGCTGTGCAGTATAGATGCTATAGCAATGGGGTAGAGCAACTGGGGGATTTATGCACTTAAGGAGGAGTCCGAGTTCAGCCTAACTTCTTACTGATATCTTCTTAAATTTACTTTGTTTACTTTTGTTATTATCGTAATCATCAAAAACCTCTCAAACCAATTACATTTACTTTCTAATTGCAACTATCATACAATTGAGCGTCACTCTTCGGTATCCCAGTCTCTGTGGGATGATACTCTACTTTCACTTTATTACCTGTTCGACTGGTTTACTTGCCATCAAGGAAATCGACCAACAGTATCATGGAGTCATGCCAAGAAGTTAAACTTTCCCACTTGTTCTTGATCCTAAAAACACAAATTAAATATTGTAAGTAAGATGCCAAAGAGAATTGAAGTAATTAAGAGTAAGGTGTTTCCTACCATTGGAGAAGAAGTCGCAATTTGAACTAGATGTTGAGGCCAAATGATGAAAAATCATTTTGCTTGACCAAGTAAGGCAACCTCATCACTAGAGAAGTAGACATCTGCACCTTCCTCCCCTTGTCGAACACTTGTAATATTGACCCTACGTTGATTGTCCCGAATTTGCTAGCCTTGGTGGGTGGTTTCCTGCATGTATAAAACAACATCAGCAAATAAACCCACCACCGGGACATCCAACCAAAGAGTGCAATGTTCTCAAAACTCTAGTAAAGGAGTTGGGTTGCCAATTCATAGCTCTGGGGACTCCTAACTACCTTTGGTGCTCTGAAAGGTCAGGGATTCCTGAGATCTATGTTCCGACTATATCATGGCTTGAAAACTAGACACCATCAATTTCATCTCACCCCGTAGCTCATCCAACAGCTGTTCTCGGAGTGATCGACGAAGTTGTGACTTAAGCTCTTCTTTGACTTCCTCTCGAAGTGAGGCACCAACTCTCTCTTGAACCTTGTCCCAAGCTCCTTAATAGAACACTTTGGCTTCCCCTAACTTGAGGAAGTTCGTCCAAAATATCTTGAGAGATCAACTCACATTGGCTTCCCCTAACTTGATGAAGGTGATCAGGCTTCCCAATCACTATGGTTAAGAAGTACATCCTTCCAGTTGAAGTGAAGGAACCTTGTTGACTCTGTTGCTCAAATTCATCCTGCAGCATAGAGTTTAGGAATATAAATTAATTGCATAATCTTTACGGAAACTGAACCACACTTAAATTAAAACTTTATATTAACTACTCACAATCTTTGCAACGATCTCTTTGACAACTGGATATATAAAATTTCCGCCCTTCATCCTTGCTTCCTTCCATTTTTTGTGATGTGGGGGTGGAGGTTGTGCCAACACGACAATACTTGGATTTGATTTTGCTGCTTCCTCCATTTTTTACAAATCAACCTTATGATCTTCTTTTCAAGCTTTCGATAATCCCTAGGAGACATAGTATAATCATAGACATTTTTGGCCTGCCTCTCTTTATTTGCATGACTTAATTATGATGAACAGAGAATAAGGAAAACTAACTTAGTAATGAATATTAAATTGAAATAAAATGTATCATACTATGATTAATAGTTTATACTTGAAATTTAGGATCCTGTCAAGATGCCACGAACAATGTCCAGTCTTCAACAGAAGGATCCTGATCTCTCGTAGGCCCTCGGATGTACTGGAGTTTGAGATTATATTTGAAATCTTTCCACCGCTCATGAACTTCCCCGTCCAATGTCGTATATCTGCTTGGTGTTGGGGACATCATATGTTTACTACAAAGAAAAACATAATATAGTTAGATATTTACCAAAATAAATGAAGATAAAAATTAAGAAATAAAGTTATACACCAAAATTTGTTTCCAAATCATCTTCTTCGTGTGCATTGGAACTTCCTTTTAATTGGGGTATCGAATTCTGACATTGCTTTGGCTCAAATATCCAATATAGTTAATGAACTTGTCTTTCTCGGCCCAATTGGATTCATATCAGCATCGAAGTTGACGTGCACTTGCTTTGTTGATCCTCATGATGTGCAACCAACTGTTTCAACTTCGTGGTTCCTCTTGCCTTCTTCCTAATAGGTGAGGAACTTGAGTTCCCCTCACAACTGTTCCCCTCATCCTTGGTAGCCATGTTCCTAACAAAAATCGAGGTTAGATAAGATAAATAATTAAGTTGCAATTAAATGAAAGAAATAATCTAAATAAAATGTCAAAAAATCACGTTGTCTTATTATATTCCTTAAAATATTTCTTTATGTATTTTCCTATATTCCTTCACAATGATCATTTCTAACTACATAGTCTTCATCATCTATGAATTCCAAAACTTCTCTTGCTATAAGTGGATTTGTAGTAAAAGGTGGTGTGTCATCAAGTTTCAAAATTAGATCACCATCCTTCTGTTTTTTACTTTGGATCATGGACAATTTTTTATTCTTAGGATCTGTGACATAAAACACTTGTTTCACCTGGCTTTCTAGAATAAAGTGCTCATCTTTATAACAACTCTATGAAGATCAACTGAGGTAAATCCAAATTGATATATTTGCAAAGCATTATTGTTCACCCACTAACATTTGAATAAAGGGGCTCTTAACTTGGTGTAGCTGATCTCCAATATGTCTTCGATAACTTCATAATAGGACATGAATGCCAATATCGAGTATTTATCTTTCAAACTAGAAAACTGCATTAAATCAGCTACTGCCATCACCCCATTATTTTTCATGGTACTTCTATCATCCTGAGGTTTTGTGTAGAAAAAATACCCATATATATCATATCTGCTCCAAGTGACAACTTCAAAAGAAGGCCCATAAGCTAACCATTTAATTGTCTTAGACACATTGGTCTCGTGAGAAACCTTTTCCTTGAACCATTCTGTAAATGTCTTGTTTTGCTCATTAGCTATCTGCATGTCATTTTTTCTTGGATATGTCTGCTTTAAACTCTTTATGTGTTCATCTAAGTATAGCTGAAACTAGACTTAATTTAACGATATAAGCAACTTGACTTAAATTAATTAGGGAAGTTAACTTAATTTATAAACTATAAACCTAATTTAATGATATAAATAACTTGACTTAAATAAATTATAGTTTTTTACTCCTTCCAATCTATAATGTAAGACCTAGTTTATTTTTGGAAAGATTAGGGAAGTTAAATAAATTACTTAATCATAGCATATGATGTATGTGTGTGTGTGTGTATCTCTCTCTCTCTGTGTGTGTAATATCGGTGTAAAAGTTAGGCAAATTAGTTTGTAGGAAAAAAAAAACAAGTATGAATACTTCAAAGCAATTTATTTAACTTACGTAAAGTAAACTAAAGCTTATATTAAGGATCAGAGGAGTAATATTTTACAATATACATGTGAGATCATTGTGGCATGGTATTGTCCAGTAATTTGAGTGATAAGAAATTGTAATTGAACCTAATGCATTGATTAATAAAAATTTGCACACTAAGCGAGCTTAAAAATTTATTAAGGTATGGGTTGCCATACTCTTAAGTTTCTAAATATTTAGAAAGACTAAATATTAAAATCAAAATTTTAAAATACCAAACCTCTCACATAATTTTCTTCAATTTTTAATAAGTGCATAAATATTTATTAAAAATTACACAAATAATGCTAATTTTTGTCTAAATTATAATTTTATTTTTCAAATCGACACAAACTTAGTTGAAATAAATAATATATGATTTTAGTAAAATTTGAGATATTTCATAATTCGTTATATATGTTAAGAAAAGGTATTTAATAAGGAAAATGATAGAAAAAGAACTTTAAAATCAAAAAATTCTAAATCAGGTTTGCTACTAAGAATTGACAAGGTAATGACAAGACTCGATAAGTAAGGGTGAAAATAGGTCATACCCTTATACGACTTAGCCTACATAAAGCCTAACCTAGCTTATTTAGTAAATAGGTCAAGCTCATACTCATGCCTATTTAGATAATAGGCCAGGCCTATTTTCATAAGGCCTGTCTACAAGCCTAGAGGCTTAGCATATTTAACTATTTTTAATTTATACCATTATATAAGCATATATAATATCACCTAAATAATTTTATAAATAATTTATAAATTTACCAACTTAGCCTTAATCCTAAATAATTTTATAAATAATTTTATAATTTTATAAATTTACCAACTTAGCCTTAATCCTAAATAATTTTATAAATAATTAATAATTTTATAAATAATTTTATAAATTCACACATACTCAACCCCTACATTCACATCAATCATTTACACGATAGGGCAAAACTTTATAGCCTATAGACTCAAGTATACAGTAGTATCAAGTAATAAAGTGATAAGAAAAGTATCATTCCCACGAGGACTTAGTATCACAAACTTCAGTTGAGCATTAATTTTACACTTTCGTTTAAGTTGAGCAAACCAAATTGAATTTAATTAAAATAAAAGAAATTAAAACTAAAATTAAAATAAACAAACTATCACAATAACGAACGAGCAACCTAGAGTCATTAATCCCTTATTTGTTTCTTAGATTTTATCCCCACTAAATTAATTTTGGCTTAACTTAATCAGCTAATCTAGAGTATTAATGTCTATAAATGCCTTCCGGTCCATTTATATAGCGATCTTAATTAATTATGTAATGCCTCACACAACTAAATAAGATGCATTTTAGATCGGGCTTACTCTAATTTGATTATGCGGAGCTTCTAGGTATATGACTATCCTATATGCAAATTAGATTAAAACCTAATTCCACATTATTTAATCTCAAGGTCAATGTAAGATTCCCTCTTCCAAGTTCAACTCTAAATCCCCAAAACATGTTCAATGATGGCCAACCAATAAGCAATAACAAATAAGACAAGATTAAATAAATTGAAATAAAATTAATCAAAACTAATCCATGGGAATAATCTCTAGAACCCAAACAAGTTCATAGGTTCTCTAGGTTGAAAAGACAAAATTAGTCAAACATGGCTAAAACCAATTCGATTATTGTTTTTTAAAATCTTAAGGTTGAGGAACCTTAAGTGTGGGTGTATGATTACAATCTGTAAGGGGGAGTGAGTCCCAGTGAGAGGATCATCCGAGTACAGTGTGTGATTGTAATTGTGTTTGAAAGATAGTGGAAATCCCAGGTGTTCTGAGGACTGGACGCAGGTCAAAGAGTTAGACCGAACCAGGATAATCCTTTGTCTCTCTGTTCTTCTCTCTATTTCTGTCATTGGTGTTTTTGATTAATTAGCGAAACATTCTTGTAATAACCTATTCACCCCCTCTAGGTGATATTCCATCTTCATTTGGTATCAGAGCGTTGGTTTCTCTGTTGGGATTAACATCCCGAGATAGATCATGGGAGGAATATTGCCTGACGGTGCCTCAATCAATCGACCTCCTGGATTCAATGGTGAGCACTATTCATTTTTGAAAGTAAAATTCAAAGCGTTTGTACTAGCAACCGAGTATGGTCTCTGGAAAGTAATAGAAACTGGAGACTACATTCCTACGAGGATTGAAGGTAGAATTGCTTTTCCAAAGAAAGAAGCTGAGTTTGATGAGAATGACAGAAGAAATATCACTCTCAACAGTAAAGCTATTTTAATGCTACAAAGTGCTCTCAGTCAAAAAGAGTACTTTCGGATATGTAACTTGTCAACTGCAAAGGATATGTGGAAGGCTTTGGAAATAGCATATGAAGGAACTTCCGGCATTAAGGAGAACCGTATCAATACTCTAACCACTGAGTATGACTTACTTCGAATGAAGTCTGGAGAAATTATCACCGAATTTCAACTTTGCTACACTCATCTGACCAATCAACTGTCGGCTTTGGGCAAAACATATGAGCAAGGTCCTCAGGTTAGAAATATTCTCAATGTCTTAACAAAATATTGGGAAGCCAAAGTCACAACAATAGAAGAGGCCCGTGGGGAATCAATGGCTTCAGTTGCTGCTCTATTCGGAAGCTTATTTGAATATGAAAGCAAATTAAAATTCAAGAAAGGCTTGGATGAAGTCAACACTAGTAGGAGCAAAGGTATCGCTCTTAATGTTGTGAAAGAAAAAGAAGATAAAGACGAAGATGATGAGGACGATGATGAGATGGGCATATTCTGTTAGTTCTCAATGTGTTTTGATGATTAATAACAATTGTAAACATGAGCGAATGTTTTTGTCATAGATTGGTAAAGCATGTTGATTTCAATTCAAAAACATTACGTCGGCGCCAAACTCGAGCTTGGGTCTCCAAACTCGAGCTTGACCCTACGAGAAAGCAAACCAAGCTATTTTGCATTTTACGAACTTGAGTTTGGTCCATAAACTTGTGCTTGAAGGTTTTCCAAGTTTACTCATACACTGAGTAAGCTCGAGCTTGCACCTGTAAGCTTGAGCTTACGAAGGTTTGAGGATTTTATCAAATTACTCAAATTGCAAACTCAAGCTTATTATTTTTAAGCTCAAGCTTGCCTCTTTCAGAGACTTTTCTCACTGAGTTTACAAATATGTAAACTCGAGCTTGAAATTACAAGCTCGAGCCTACCTCTGGCAGAATCCT
Organism: Acacia melanoxylon; assembly: GCA_019022615.1. Lineage (NCBI taxonomy): Eukaryota > Viridiplantae > Streptophyta > Magnoliopsida > Fabales > Fabaceae > Acacia > Acacia melanoxylon. The sequence continues at coordinate 4,413,672 of JAFJYJ010000002.1, forward strand.
TTAAACTTGAGCTTATCATTTTTCTGTAGAGTTTGTGAGTTTACAAAAGTTGTAAACTCGAGCTTGGCTTCCCAAGCTCGAGCTTGCACCAGGTAGAAAGTTTTCAAGTTTTCCTTTCAAAGTGTAAACTCAAGTCGGAGTTGTAAACTCAAGCTTGCGTCACAGCAGAAACTTTTCAAAGATGTTAACATTTGTGACAAACTCGAGCTTGCCCTTGCAAGCTCAAGCTTGGGTCAGACAGAGAGCAATGTCATATTCTAAGCTTGGCAAACTCAAGTTTACACCTCTAAGCTCAAGCTTGAATTTTGTGAAATAAAATTATTTTTGACATGAATAGTGCCAAACTCGAGCTTACTCACTAATAAGCTCAAGCTTGCGTTTTTCCATTTTGGCTCTCAAAATGTTTTCAAACATGTTTCCCGACAAATGCTAAACTCGAGCTTACACACTTACAAGCTCGAGCTTGAGACTTCCGAGGCAAAACTCAAGTTTTAAATGAAGACCAAACTCGAGCTTGGTATAGTAAACTCGAGCTTGGAACTTGAAACAGAGATGAACGCATCTGGGTGTATTTTGTTCAGTTTGATTTATGCTTTAGCTTGATTCTGTGAATTGGTTGTATATGATTTATATGATTCATATCAATATTTCCTAACCAAATTTAACCAGTTTGCTTATGAGATTTCAAGAGATCTAGGTTTGTTTTAAAGAAGACTTTAAGACAACAACTTGTGCAACTTGCAATATAATATTGTATCTCTCATCCAAAGCAATGGTTTACAACTGGAAAGTAGGACAACCATTCTCCAAGAAAGAAAGCTAGCCTCCAAACAGCTGGACAACATTAAACAACTACCTCCACTAAACATAATGACATGAGAACACATTCTTGAGGAGTCAAATTTCAAATATTCAAATATGCAACAACCATATTCAAACGAATTGTTCACAATGACTAGATTCATGGAGACACACTCACAACAGCTATATTTTCGAATTAGATCAAGTCTCAATGGATCTACAACGTTCACAAGCTACAATCCAGTATAAATACATGAAGATTTGAAGTCTGAAAGTAGAGAAGACATACACAGAAAACGCACACAAGAACATCAGTCTTTTCGCTTATATTTCTCATTTGTATCTTTGATACATTGTGCTTGATTACTTATCTTTATTCACTCTTTGAGAGAGTTCATTTCGTAAATCATTCTTTGTAAGAATCTCAAAGTTGTGGGACTTTGAGGTTGGGTTATCGGATTACAACTTGTAAGGGGGAGTGTATCCTAGAGAGAGGATAACTTTCGAGTACGAGTGTGTATCTCGATTTGAGTGATAGTAGAAAAACCCGGAGAGTGCGGGGGAATTTGGACGTAGGTCAAGAGTTAAGACCGAACAGTATAAATCTTACGTGTCAAGCTCTTCTTCTCTAACTCCATTTACCTTGGTTAAGCATCGTTGTGTGGGTGATGCGAAAGAATTTTTAAAATCCCCAATTCACCCCCTCTTGGTGATTTCCTTCACTTTCATTTGGTATCAGAGCCTGGTTATCTATTTAAAGGATTAACATCCTAGATCAAAGATCCAATGGAAGGAATTCTACCCGATGGAGCTTCAATCAACAGACCTCCAGGTTTCAATGGAGAACATTACTCTTACGGAAGGCCAAGTTCGAGTCTATGTAATGACAACCGAGTATGTCCTATGGAGGGTGTTCGAGAGAGGAAACTATGAACCAAAGCAACAACGAGAAGATGGTGTCAGAACTCCTAAGCTAGAAGAAGAGTATGATGAGAATGACGAGAAAGCAAGTCACTCTCAACATGAAAGCAATTCACATCGCAAAGTGCTCTAAGCCAAAAAGAGTATTTTCGAATTTGCACTTTGTCATCTGCTAAAGCTATGTGGGATGCTCTTGAGATAGCCCATGAAGGGACAGCTGGAATCAAGGAAAATCGAGTAAACACTCTCATGAGACTGAATATGATTTATTTCGTATGAAGTCTGGAGAATCCATTAGTGAATTCCAACTCAGATTCACTCATCTGATCAACCAACTTGCTGCATTGGGAAAAGTATATGACCAACCTGTTCAAGTGAGGAAAATACTAAATATCCTCGGCAAGGAATGGGAAACTAAGGTCACGCAATCGAAGAAGCTCGAGGTGAATCAATGGCTTCGTAAAGATGCACTATTTGGCGGTCTTTACGAATATGAAGGAAAAATCAAATTCGAGAAAAGGGCTTGATGAGATTGATGGCAAGAATAAAGGAATTGCTCTCAAGGCTTGTCAAAGAGGTAAAATTAGATGATGAAGATGAAGATCTTGAGCTAGGCATGATGGTCCGAAAGTTCAAGAAATTCTACAAAAAGGACCAAGCCTACGAAAGTTTCACAAGAGTAGCTCTAGCACGTAAGAAACAAAGAAACCCATCATATGCTATGAATGTGAGAAGCACTGGTCACATCAAGTGCGAATGTCCACAATGAAGAACAAAGATAAGAAATTCAATAAGTTCAAAAGAAGAGCTTATGTTTCAGCTATATGGGGCGATAGCTCATCCGATGAAGATGAAGCTGAAGAAGAAGACAGAGCCAATATTTGTCTTGTAGCTCAAGAAGAGGATTCGAGATAGTGAAGAGGTAAATAATTCGACTCATCCTATGATGAACTTTCAGTTGAATATAATTCTCTTTTCATTGAATTTCGAAAAATTGCAAAAGAGCTTGTCTTCAAAGAAGAAAATTAAATTGTTGGAAGAACAAGCTCAAACTGTTTTTTTTCTTGTTTCTCCTTGTGAAAACATTTACGAAAAGAATTGCGAAAAGATTTCAGAAAAAGTTTGTGACAATTGCTGTATTTTAGAGAAAAGAAATTTGCATCTTACAAAAACTCTTGAGAAATTCACTAGAGGTAGTGAAATGCTCAATGTTATTTTAAAACAGCAAAGGTTCACAAATGACAAGTCAGGAATTGGTTATAGACTGATTCGATAAACGAAAAGGGAAGAAGAAGGTTGGACAAAGATCTTATTTGAACTATTTTCGAAAAAGCAGTCCACTCCTCTAATCCTTTTGCTCATTGCAACTATTGCAATCGTAAAGGTCATGCAACTTCTTCTTGTTTTCATAAAAAGGAAAGAAGAAACAAACCTATAGGTAATTATCAATGGGTGCCTAAGGGATCCTATAAGATTCCTAAGACACAAACTAACCCAAAAGGACCCAAGAAAAAATGGGTACCTAAGACTTGATATTCTATATCATGCGGGTTTGTCTTAGAGCATCAAAATCCAACAAATGGTTCATTGACGGTGGATGCTCAAGACATATGACGGAGACGAATCTAAATTTGCCACAATTAAACCTAAGGATGGTGTGAGAGATTTGCCGTCATCTCCCAAAATAACCAGATTAGAAAAGATTTGCAAGTATAATGTAACCTGGGTCGTTTCTCTCAAGGAATTTGCGGTGGGTTTAAATCAGCAAGCAAAAGAAAGAACAACAATAAAATTGTGGGTTTTTTATTTGAAACAGATTAAAACGAAATTAAGCGAAACAGATCTGAAATATGCGAAAGCATTAAAACGAGATTGCAATAGATTAAAACGATCAACCCAACGTTTAGATTCCGAAACTTCTTTCATTAAACGAAATATAAACGAACTCGCGTTTGGCTCGACGAACCGAAATCTCTGCGTTCGTCGAAATCCCTCGACTAGACGATCGTCTAGAATGTCCGAATAGTGGCGTCTCACTTTGTGCAATCGCACAGCAACACTCTAACCTAGTTCGAACTCAGTCCTTGGGATGAACCAAACCGAATATTAAATCTAATATTCGAACTATTTCGAAATCGGATCCGATAAGATGAAAACGAAACGAGTAAAGTTACCGATTAAGTACGAGTTCTCGGACGAATCATGGAATCCTCAACGTTGGGTTAACCACGGAAGGTTTAGCCGAACATGGTTGGGAAAATCGAAGAACGAGACGAAAGAACGCGAAGAACACGAAGAACACGAAGAACATTTCGGAGAATCGAAAACCTCTATTTTGATCCACAAAACTGAATAAAAATGTGAATGGAATGTGTTTGTGGCTGCTGCCTTACTTAACCTAAGATGAAAAACGAAATGGGGCTCCAATCAATAATCCAGGCCCAAAACAGAAAATAATACAGAATGGGCTTTAGTCACAAATTCGAGCCCAAATAAAACATCTGACTTTGGCTTCAAAATCGACCGTCTTCTTGTCCGAATTTGCCCTTCATGTCTTCATAACAATTGTAGATCTCTGAATCATCTGAAATATGAAACAAAAATGAGGCAAATCCGATGTCTGGTTCAAGAGTTATGGTAAGATTAGTGAAGCAATGTAAAACTGGAATTTTATTAATAAAAATGGCTAAAATATAATCAAAGGCCCAAAGCCCAAATAAGTATAAAAGCCATTATTTATTAACTAAAAAGTCCTAAATTATTAATCAAGAGATAAAAAGAAGTGTATAAAATATTCAATTATCAGATGGTGGCAAGGTAACATTTGGTGGAAATCAATCCGGAAGGATTGCTGGAATTGGAGAAGTTGGAAATAACGAAGGACCACAAATCAAGGATGTTTACCTTGTGGAAGGCTTATGTCACAACCTCCTTAGTGTAAGTCAAAGCACGAGATAGAGGTAACTTAGTTATCTTTAATTCGAAGAATGCTTAATTGTGAGCAAAGATGTTCTTTCCTTAGATAACATTAGAACTAAAGCTTTATTTAGAGCTCTAGAGAAGGAAATTGTTATACTCTCAATCTCTCAAGTAATTACGTTTTACGAAAATTGTTTTGTTGGTAACTTGGATGAAAGTTGGCTTTGGCATAAACGATTAGCTCATGTTAATATGTTTCAACTTGACAAGTTACGAGAAAAAGGATCTGGTTATTGGTTTACCAAAATTACGGTTTAAAAACGACATGATCGTGATGCATGTCAAAAGGGTAAACAAACCAAGACTTCCTTCAAATCTAAAAATGAAATTTCAACTAATAGACCTCTTCAACTACTTCATATGGATTTAGTTGGACCAGCTAGAGTAAAGAGCCTTGGTGGCAATCTTTATACTTTGGTCATCGTTGATGATTTCTCTAGATTTGCATGGATCATATTTTTATCTTCAAAAAATGAAACATTTGATCAATTTGTTGTATTTGCCAAGAAGGTCCAAAACGAGAAAGGATTCTCTATTACGGGGAATTCGTACGGATCATGGTGGAGAATTTGAAAATCATGCTTTTGGAGAATTCGTGATAATATGGGCATTGATCACAATTTCTCACCCAAGAACTCCTCAACAAAATGGAGTTGTTGAAAGAAAGAATATAGTCCTCATTTGAGATGGCAAGGACCATGTTAAATGAAAATCGAGACTTCTCAAGTGTTCGGGTGATACTATGAGCACTTTGTATGCTATATTTCAAATCGAGCATATCTCTAGGAAGAAGCTGAACAAAACTCCCTATGAAATTTGTACAAAGGAAGAAAACCCAATATAGCTCATTTGCACCTCTGTGGACGCAACTGTTTCATCCTCAACAATGGTAAGGACAACTTGGGTAAGTTCGATTCCAATTCGGATGAAGGTATATTTTTGGGTTATTCAAATAGAAGTAAAGCTTATAGAGTCTTTAATACTAGAACACGTATTGTTGAAGAATCTATGCATGTTGTATTCTGTGAAACCAAGTTAGACAAATCCTTGGATGATGATGATGATGTTTCTCCTATTTCAAATCAATCGGTTCGAAACATTTCCTACTTCAACAAATTCTGAAAAACCTTTGGAAAAGGAACCTAAATTTGAAAATCATTGTGAAAATGTTTGTGAAAACACCGATCAACACCAACCTAAATCATGGAGATACGGAGGAGTCATCCTCTAGATCAAGTGATAGGTGATGTTAATCAAGGAGTTAGAACCAGAAAAAGCACCTTGAATGAAGTCACATTTTCGCATTCATTTCGAAAATTGAACCCTCTAAGATTGATGAAGCCCTTTCGAGACAATGATTGGGTTATAGCAATGCAAGAGGAGTTACATCGATTTGAAAGAAATCAAGTTTGGGATTTGGTACCTAGGCCTAAAGACCATCCAGTCATTGGCACTAAATGGGTATTCAAGAACAAACGTGATGAATCTGCCATAATTGTTCGAAACAAAGCAAGGCTAGTTGCAAAAGGCTATAATCAAGAAGAAGGAATTGATTATGAAGAAACTTATGCTCCGTGGCTAGATTGGAAGCTATAAGAGTTCTTCTAGTTTTTTCTTGTATTAAAGGATTCAAACTTTATCAAATGGATGTCAAATCTGCTTTTTTAAATGGTTTTATTCAAGAGGAAGTTTATGTTGAACAACCTCTTGGTTTTCAAAATGATCATCATCCAGATCATGTTTATCGCCTCAAGAAAGCATTATATGGTATTAAGCAAGCTCCTAGAGCTTGGTATGAGCGATTAAGCAAATTCCTTCTTGATCAAGGATTTGTCAGAGGAAAAGCAGATACAACTCTCTTCATAAAGAACAATAAACTTAATGAAATTTTAATTGTTCAAATATATGTTGATGATATTATATTTGGTGCTTCTAACAATGCTTTGTGTGAAGAGTTTGCTAAGAACATGCAGGGAGAATTTGAGATGTCCATGATGGGAGAACTCAACTATTTCCTTGGTCTGCAAGTTAAGCAAAAGAAAGATGGAATTTTTATTTCCCGGACCAAGTATCTCAATGATCTCTTAAAGAAGTTTGGGATGGATGAATGCAATGGAGCGATACTCAATGAGTTCAACCACCGCCTTGACGATGAAGAAGGCAAGGACTTCAACATTACAAAGTATAGAGGAATGATTGGATCATTACTCTATCTCACAAGAAGTCAAATCCCGACATCCAATTCGGTGTGGGGATGTGTGCAAGATTTCAATCTGCTCCCAAGGAGTCACATGTTGAGAATGTGAAAAGAATATTCAAATATCTTGCTGACACAAAGACTCTTGGTCTATGGTTTCCCAAAGGTCAACCTAAATATTTAGTGGCATATTCAGATTCAGATCATGCTGGATATAAGACTGATAGAAAAAGCACAAGTGGCCAATGTGAATTTCTTGGTGGTTCACTTGTTTCATGGTTCGCAAGAAGAAGCAAACAAGTGTTCTTTGTATCCTCTCGAAGCTGAATATGTGGCTGCATCTAGTTGTTGTGCTCAAGTTCTTTGGCTCAAGCAACAAGTTTCTGACTTGGGAATCAATTTAAAGGAGATCCCAATTCTGTGTGACAACACAAGCACAATAAGCTTGGCTAAGAATCCAGTTCAACATACTCGAACCAAGCATATTGATGTGAGACATCATTTCATAAGGGATCATGTTCAGAAGAAAGATGTCAAGGTCATATTCATTCCAACACATCTCCAACTTTCTGACATCTTCACAAAGCCATTAGCAAAGGAACTATTTGTGTTCATAAGAAGAGAATTGTGAATGGTAAATCCCAATGAGTTGTTAGTAGCTCATACTTAAATGTTAGTTATGTGTTTTATTATTACAATTTACTAACTTAAGCATCGGAGTATCTAGATGTGTTTTATGCGGGGCATTTATAATGTTAAACAACTCGACATATTGCTGAAGTTTCTTTGTCAAGAGAGGCAAACTCGAGCTTAGCGTGTAAGCTCGAGCTCGAGGAGTCGAGAGAGAAAATGAAATTTTGGAGAAACCCAAACTCGAGCTTATAAGTGAGTGAACTCGAGCTTGCAGAGGAATTTCAAGAGTTTTCACATACACTCTTGAAGTCCGAGGTTAGTACAAGTTTATGCAAACTCGAGCTTAGCTTCCTAAACTCGAGCTTGCCGCGCATTTCATATATGTAAAACCCGTTGTTCCTCTTTACTTCACACAACTCTCGAGCTTGCTCCTATTCTCTCTCAAAATCCTCTCATCTTCTTCGACAAAGCCCAGCGAAAATGGCCCCAGAACACTCTGCTTCTGCCAATGTCGCTGATTCAGAAACCCAATCCACTCAAACTCCTAACCCTGAACGCCCTACACGAACGAAAATGCTCCCTAAACGATTCAATACTGGGATAGACACCCAAATCCCTGGAGTTACAAAGAACTCATTCGACTCTACCTCCGAACAAAAGGAATCGAAATTAGAGACAAACCAGAGGCTCCCAAGAAACGACCAAATCCGAAGAAGCAACCAAAGCCAAAGGGAAAGGCAAAATTCAGAGGTGGCGCAACCTACAAATCCAAACGAAGCAAGAAGGCAACCTCGGGACTGGTCAAGCAAGCACACAAGTTCCCTCAGAGTCTCAGCAACAAGAGGATCCTACTCCTCAGGTATCCAAGGAAACTCCTGCTTTGTATGATATTTACAATCACTCTACTATTCCAGAAGGATTTTGAAGTGAACCTATTCGATTGGAAGGAGAAAATGCCATCAAGTTTAAAGAAAAATTTGGCTCTAAAGTATTACGTCCAATTGTTTCTGTTAATCTAGCTCAACTAAAAAATGAGTGTAATTTGGATCTCTTTCCATGGTGAAACAATTTGAAAATCTGATTTCTATAAGTGCTTCTTACTGCCCCACTCTTGTCAAGGTATTCTATCATGGCATGTCTTACAATAATGTCTTTGGATAGTGATGGAAATTTAGTTGAGGAAAGGGTCACCACAACCATTAGAGGCAAACAGATTAACATTTCCCTTCCTATCTAAATTCAATTCGCAAATTTCCAATCCCCATCGTAGCTTCATTGAACTACTCTGATAGGCAGATCTATGAACTTTTAAGACCCAATGAGCCTATTCCAGAGGGGTTAGAGATTCTCAATTTTGAACCTGGATCAATGAACCCCACTTTCAGGGCTATCTGGTACATCTACACCAGGAATCTCATATAGAAAGGAGGTAGCTTCACCCATTTCGCAAAGAAGGATTATCCTATCTTTGCTTCCATTATTGCCAAGGTACCTCATAATGTTGGGTACTGGATTTTTCAAGAAATGGTAAAATTTCGTTTTGCTTCCAGAAAGACTTCTCGAATTCCTTTTGCAAGCCTTATCTCTATCATCCTTTTTTATGAGAAAATTTGGTATATCCCTGCCAAAGAAAAACTAGAAAAACCTCAAGTGTTTGGAAGGCACATTTTGAACCTCATGAGAATCAATATGGATGAAGGTTCTGGTCAATCAAGGGCCCCACCTCTGTCAAGGCCAACCAGATCAAGAGCCACTCATTCCAGAGTTCAAGAAGCTCAAAGTGAACCTCCTCCTCCTCCTCCATCCATGCCTATGACTTTTGATTTGGATGCAAGGATCAAAGAAATAGTTGACAAAGCTATTTCTGATTTATCAGAAGGAATCGAAGCAGAAATGGAAAAATTGGTCTCTGAAGTAAATCAGGGTCATAACAATCTGGTGGATACTCAGGAAGGTTTCAATATAGGTCAAGAAGAACTGAAAGAAGGTCAGGCTGCACTGAAAAAGGAAGTTAAAGACATTAGTGGTCAGCTTGGAGATCATTCAGCAAGCATCTCTACCCTGTTGGTCACTATGATGAGCCTTAGTGACAAAATGGACCAAATTCGAAAAATCAATCAATGCTTCAATTTCTCGGTGGGTGCATCTACTTCAGTTCTACTATAAACCGCCACAACCTTTGAACCACCCATCTCCATTGAACACGAAGAAACCATTCTCACCAATCGGCTGAGCCTCCCTCTCAACTAGACAATCCTTCTACCCCAGTTGCTCCACCCTTGTTTGCTGATGACAAAGGGGGAGAAAATCAAGAGTGAAAAGTGGAGTAGTAGTAACAGTCTTTGCATTGTAGTCTGTTTATTTCAATTGTATATTTTCTTTTGAAACTCTACTGCTTTGATCATTTCAATTGTATCTTGAATATTTGCTTTTGAAACTCTTTTATCTTCTGCAGTATGTTTAAATTCGATGAATGGTTAAGTTCGAGTTTATTGCCTTTTGAATTTCAGTTGCTAATTTCTAATTGCAATTAAGATTATCTCTAAATGTCCAAGATGATTATCTGTCAAGTGATTTTTTAAACTTCGATATTTGTTCAATCTGAAATTTTCAAAAGTTCCTTATTCTACGATAGTTGATTAACATAAAAGATTAATGTTTGCTTTTGTTTCTATGCTAAAACTGAGTTAATCAAATCGTGCATCAAGTTTTCAAGTTTGCAAAAAAAAAAAATCAAAATCGCTTTCTCTATGCTCAAATGATCAAAAATGTTTTTGAAAAGAAAACAAATGTTTACAAGTGTTGTCATCATCAAAAGGGGAGAATGTTAGTTCTCAATGTGTTTTGATGATCAATAACAATTGTAAACATGAGAGAATGTTTTTGTCAAAGATTGGTAAAGCATGTTGATTTCAATTCAAAAACATTGTCGGCGCCAAACTAGAGCTTGGGTCTCCAAACTCGAGCTTGACCCTTACGAGAAAGCAAACCAAGCTATTTTGCATTTTTCGAACTTGAGCTTGGTCCATAAACTTGAGCTTGAAGGTTTTCCAAGTTTACTCATATACTGAGTAAGCTCGAGCTTGCACCCGTAAGCTTGAGCTTACGAAGGTTTGAGGATTTTATCAAATTACTCAAATTGCAAACTCAAGCTTATTAGTTTTAAGCTCAACCTTGCCTCTTTCAGAGACTTTTCTCACTGAGTTTACAAATATGTAAACTCGAGCTTGAAATTACAAGCTCGAGCTTACCTCTGGCAGAATCCTTTAAACTTGAGCTTATCATTTTTCTGTAGAGTTTGTGAGTTTACAAAAGTTGTAAACTCGAGCTTGCCATCCCAAACTCGAGCTTGCACCGAGCGAGAAAGTTTTCAAGTTTTCCTTTCAAAGTGTAAACTCAAGTCCGGAGTTGTAAACTCAAGCTTGCGTACACGAAACTTTTCAAAGATGTTAACATTTGTGACAAACTCGAGCTTGCCCTTGCAAGCTCAAGCTTGGGTCGACAGAGAGCAATGTCATATTCTAAGCTTGGCAAACTCAAGTTTACACCTCTAAGCTCAAGCTTGAATTTTGTGAACTAAAATTATTTTTGACATGAATAGTGCCAAACTCGAGCTTACTCACTAATAAGCTCAAGCTTGCGTTTTTCCATTTTGGCTCTCAAAATGTTTTCAAACATATTTCCCCGACAAATGCTAAACTCGAGCTTACACACTTACAAGCTCGAGCTTGAGACTTCCAGAGGCAAAACTCAAGTTTTAAATGAAGACCAAACTCGAGCTTGGTATAGTAAACTCGAGCTTGGAACTTGAAACGAGATGAACGCATCGGGTGTATTTTGTTCAGTTTGATTTATGCTTTAGCTTGATTACGTGAATTGGTTGTATATGATTTATATGATTCATATCAATATTTCCTAACCAAATTTAACCAGTTTGCTTATGAGATTTCAAGAGATCTAGGTTTGTTTTAAAGAAGACTTTAAGACAACAACTTGTGCAACTTGCAATATAATATTGTATCTCTCATCCAAAGCAATGGTTTACAACCTGGAAAGTAGGACAACCATTCTCCAAGAAAGAAAGCTAGCCTCCAAACAACTGGACAACATTAAACAACTACCTCCACTAAACATAACAAAGCATGAGAACACATTCTTGAGGAGCCAAATTTCAAATATTCAAATATGCAACAACCATATTCAAACGAATTGTTCACAACTAGATTCATGGAGACACACTCACAACAGCTATATTTTCGAATTAGATCAAGTCTCAACGGATCTACAACGTTCACAAGCTTCAATCCAAGTATAAATACATGAAGATTTGAAGTCGAAAGTATAGAAGACATATACGTAAAACGCACACAAGAACATCGAGTCTTTTTTGCTTATATTTCTCATTTGTATCTTTGATACATTGTGGTTCAGTGCTTATCTTTATTCACTCTTTGAGAGAGTTCATTTCGTAAATCATTCTTTGTAAGAATCTCAAAGTTGTGGGACTTTGAGGTTGGGTTATCAGATTACAACTTGTAAGGGAGTGTATCCTAGAGAGAGGATAACTTTCGAGTACGAGTGTGTATCGATTTGAGTGATAGTAGAAAAACCCGGAGAGTCCGGAGACTGGACGTAGGTCAAGAGTTAAGACCGAACCAGTATAAATCTTCTGTGTCAAGCTCTTCTTATATAACTCCATTTACCTTGGTTAAGCATATGTTGTGTGGGTGATCTGAAAAGAATTTTTAAAATCCCCAATTCACCCCCCCTCTTGGTGATTTCCTTCACTTTCATATTCGTGTGAAGATTCAAAAAGTTTTACAAGAAGGACCAAGGCTTCAGAAATAGATTTCAGAAAGGAAGCTCAAGTAACAGCCACGAATTTAAGGATAAGGATCAAGTTATCTGTTACGTGTATGAAAAGTCGGGTCATTACAAATCAGAATGCCCTCAGCTGAAAGGCAATGAAAAGGAGAAAATAAGAAATTCAATCACTTGAAGAAGAAGGCCTACGTATCTGCCATATGGGGAGATGGTTCCTCAAATGAAGAAAGTGAGGAAGAAGAAGAAACTACAAACGTTTGTCTAGTTGTAGAAGAAGAACAACTTGAAAATGACGATGAGGTATATGACTCGCAATCTACATATGATGAACTATTTGATGAGTACAATGCCTTACAATCTGAATTTGAAAAGATTGCTGAGAAATATATAGCTTTGAAAAAGAAGAACATAGTTCTTGAACAGTAAGTTAAGAATCTCTCTTGTGAAAACATTGTTTGTGAAGATTGCCTTGATTTAGAGAAAAAGAATTTGTATCTCACAAAAACACTTGAGAAATTCACTAAAGGCAGTGAAATACTCAAGTAATTTTGAAAGCTCGGAGATTTACAAATGATCGGTCAGGCATAGGATACAATCTCATTTTTTACAAAAAAAAGAAGGCAAGAAGAAAACTGGTGGAAAATCCTATTTGAACTATTTTCAGAAAACAGTTCACACCTCAAACCCTTTTGCTTACTGTAATTACTGTAACCGAAAGGGACACAGTACCTCATCTTGTTTTCATAAGAAAGATAGAAGAGATAAACCTGTTGGCAACTATCAGTGGGTACTAAAAGGAACCTATCTTCGTAAGGCCCGAACTAACCCCAAAGGACCCAAGAAAAATGAGTACCTAAAACTTAATCTCTTCTGATTTGCAGACTTGTCTGAGAGCATCAAGAATCAATAAATGGTATATTGACAGTTGATATTCTAGACACATGACAGGGGATCAAGACAAATTTGTTGCAATGAGATCAAAAGATGGTGGCAAAGTCACTTTTGGAGGTAATCAATCTGGGAAAATCACCGGCATTGGTGAGAATAGTGCAAAGGATAGACCTCAAATCAAAGATGTATATCTTGTGGAAGGTCTCTCTCATAACCTCCTGAGTGTGAGTCAAAGTGCCAACAGGAATAATTGGATCATCTTCGATTCGGAAGAATGCCTCATTGTCAACAAAAATGATATCCCAATCGATAAAGGTAAACTTAAGGTATTATTTAAAAGCTCCTCGTGAATGAAATTGTTATACTTTAGATTTACCTAAAATTGATTCTAAAAAATGTTTTGTTAGCAACTTAGACGATAGTTGGCTGTGGCATAAGTGTCTGGCTCATGTCAACATGTTCCAATTGGATAAGTTGTTGAGAAAAGATTTAGTTATTGGTTTGCCTAAACTTCATTTTAAAAATGATATGATTTGTGATTCTTGTCAAAGAGGTAAATAGACTAAATCATCTTTTAAAAATAAGTATGAAATCTCGACCAATCGACCTCTTCAACTACTTCATATGGATTTAGTTGGACCGGCAAGAGTTAAAAGCCTTGGCGGAAATTTATATACTTTGGTGATTGTCGATGATTTCTCTCGTTTCACTTGGACAATTTTTTTATCTTCTGAGGATGAAACATTTGATCTGTTTGTTGTGTTTTCCAAGAAAGTGCAAAACAAGAAAGGTATTTGCATTTCAGCTATTCAAATCGATCATGGAGGTGAATTTGAGAATCAAGCTTTCAGAGAGATTTGTGATGCTCATGGCATTGATCACAATTTCTTGGCTCCAAGGACACCACAACAGAATGGGGTGGTTGAAAGGAAGAATTGTGTGCTCAGTGAAATGGCTCATGCAATGTTAAACGAAAATCAGACTTCACAACTCTTTTGGGCAAATGCAATGAGCACGGCCAGTTATATTTCAAATCGAGCTTATCTCCGAAAGAAACTCAACAAAACTCCATATGAGCTTTACAAAGGAAGGAAGCCGAACTTGGCTCACCTCTGAAGGTGGAATATCACCTAGAGGGGGGGTGAATAGGTGATTTAAAAATTCTTTTTGAAACACACGCGATGATACAGAATACACGAATGAGACAGAGAAGAGAAGATGAACACAAAACAATTTATACTGGTTCGGTCTCAAATCACCGCCTACGTCCGGTCCTTTAACACCGGGATTCCACTACTCTTTCAAATAATTACACACTCAGAACGAAGGATGGTCGCTCCACTCCCCTTACAAGTTGTAATTAGTACACCCTCACTTAAGGTTCCTCAACCTTAAGTATAACTCACTGAATGAAATAAATAAGTGTTTAAAGACTCCTCACGAGCAGATAATAATGAACACTGAAGAACACTTCTAAATTTAATGAGACAGTTGAAACAACGAATGAATCTGGAATCAAATTAATTGCTCAGCGTTTCGGTAGGTGTCCAAATTCAATGCTCTTCCTATTTATAGTGAATACCATTAATGACCGTTGAGGAAGATTAAGAATCAACCGTTGTGACTCATCAAGGTAGCCGTTAGATAGATGAACCGCATTGTGTCTCGGTTTCGTCCGTTTGAATATCACGAATTTGGAATTTGTTGGGGAAACATTCTCTTACATTCCTTTTGCATATCCACTGTCTAATAGCATTTAATGTGCAATGAGAATTTCGGAGAGGCTTTACTTCGGTCAGAACGATTTAGCTCTGGTTTAGGTAGCTTCATTTAATGCTTCTGTTAGAGCTCAATGCTTTATTCTAATCAGCTGGTAATTTGTGTCTAATTAATCTAAAACTCATCAACACACTGGTTAAAAGCATTTGGTAAACTCAATAAGTAATAATCAGATGTGATAAGCAAGAAGTAAAGATTTGAAGAATTACGCAGACGGAGTTTTCAAAAAAAAAACAGAGTCGCCTTTGCTTGTGCAACACTTCAGGTTTGCTCGAGCAAGCTTCTTTTGATGTAGTGGAAATGTCTTCTGCTCGCTGATGCTCGAGCAAGGATTTTTCCTTGCTTGGGCATAGTGCTCGAGCATGATGTTTTATGTGCTTGGGCAAGCTTCTCAATATGCAGCAAAAATCATCTTCTTTCGATGTTGCTCGAGCAAGCTCATATTCTTGCTCGGGCAAGCTAGACAGAGGCAACTTCGGGAAGAGAACGTAAGTCCGCAGGGCGAGACTTTTTCCTTTGCTCAAGCATAATGCTTGGGCAAGCATTTCTTCATGCTTGGGCAAGTTCTTCTTCGTGAAGGAGTTAAGTGTTTCTTCTTGATGTTGCTCGAGCAAACTATCTTTCTTGCTCGGGCAAGACTCCCGCATGTGAGAGGTGAAAGCTTGATGATGCTCGCAGCCTTTTGGTCTTTGCTCGGGCAACATGCTCGGGCAAGTTCTCTTCTTTGCTTGGGCAAGGCTACCTAAACTTGACGAGTTTCGCCTTTGTCTCGAAGTTGCTCGAGCAGACCTGTGACCTTGCTCGGGCAAGGTCGTGCTTCCTGTCGTTTTCAGATGTTGCTTGAGCAAGGTTCATTCTGGTCTTGCCATGATGTTGCTCGGGCAAGATTATGACCTTGCTCGGGCAAGGTCATGCTTTTCGATGCTTTCGACGTTGCTTGGGCATGATCACTTTGAACTTTATTTTTTCTTCATAGAGCCCGACGTTGCTCGGGCAAGACTATGACCTTGCTCGGGCAAGGTCATGCTTTCGGATGCTTTTGAAGGTTGCTTCGGGCATAATTGTTTTACCTTGCTTCTTCCTTCACTGAAGTCCGACGTTGCTTGGGAAATCATTCTGCTTTGCTCGAGCATGATTACTAAAATACTTAATTCAATAAACCAGGAATTGTGATCATCAAAATACCGGAGTTAACATTCTCCCCCTTTTAGAATATGACAATTTTTAGGATTTAAATTTAAACATTATTGAATTAAGTAAAAGAAAATGATGCATGATCTGAATTCTCGTAATGAAATCAATAAGTGATATATATATATTGATTGCAAAATAGCAACATCATAAATAGCAACAAGAAAATCCTAACACCCAACAAGAAATTCCTAACCACCTACTCTCCCCCTTTGTCATCGTCAAAAAGAGGAGCCTGCGGAGAAGAAGATGAGGGTGCACTATCAGAAGAGACAAAAACAGATGGAAGAGGTACAGTAGAAGGATCAATAGGCGGGGCAACTGGGACAGAAGGAACAGGTGGACCTGCAGAGCCAAAAGGTGCAGAAGCTGTGGGAGCAGGAGACGTAGTGAGTGGAGTAGCTAGATCATAAGGTCCGTCAAGACCAAAGCTTGATACGAAATTATCGAGTGTGAAGTCAAATAGATAGCTTTGTGCAGTCCATATTGTTGTCAATAAAGAGTCTGAATTTCTCTCTTGATTTCCTCCTGCTGATCATAGATAGTAGAGAAGCATTTGTCCATTGACTCCTCAATCTCTGTCTTGAAATCTTGTAAGTCTGTATCCATCTGAATTCTAATCTGAGATCTCAACCCTATCATGTCTTCTTGGAAACTTTTGATCATTGTCCTTGTGAGATCCTGATAAGCCATTATTGATTTATATATAGGAGCCACAGCTTTTTAAACTGTGACTTCGACAATGGTTTGAATGGCAGCCTGGGAGAAGGATGGCGCTGTGGAAGAGGGTCCGGCTTTGGAGGACTCAGCTTCATCAGGAGGTTGGAAGGCAAATGGCTTAGAAACATCCGGTTGAGAGGAGGAAAGGGGTGCTTTGCCTTTGCTTTGAGATTGAGCTTTTGTGAATGAGATTCTCAAACTTTTCATGTGCTCCTTCCCAAATACTGGAGGGTACACTTCTTTGTCATCCGAGAGGTACCAAATATTTTTGACTTCTAAGATTCGAGAAATTAAGGAAGGATATGGAATTGTAGCGCGAAGTCGAACCTTAGCCTCTGAGATAAATGTTATCATCTCCTCCATAATCCATTTGCCTAAATCCCGTGGTTCCATAGCAATCAGAGAAGCAAATCGCTCAAAATCTTTCCTCACAAAATGTTGTTGGTTATGATTAGTTTTGATGATGTCTTATATAGATGCCATTCTTAAGAGCAAAAAGGTTGCATACTACATTTACATTATACTTTGACTAATTCTTATATTGAATGTAGATGCAAAGTTTAATAATGGAGATTGATCAAGAAAGGTATTAAAGAAAGAAGAACTTGCGAGAGGTTGTCAAGGAAGCAAGATGTTACTCCAAGTTGAATGGGAGAGAATGCCAAGGAAGCAAAGAAGTTACAAAAGTATTTTGGCAATGATCAAGAGAAGAGAAGAAAGAAAGTGTTCAATCATGGGGAATAACCAAGAAGGAAATAAGGGATTGAAGAAAGAAGTTCTTGCACACAATATAATTGGAATATCAGAATGTCAAAGGAAGCAAGAACTTAATCAAGAAGAAAAGGGAAGAAGGTAGAAGCTGCAGAGAATAATGAGCCCAAGTTAAATGATAAAGAATGATCAAGTTGGGAGATGGAAAAAGGAAGAACTTGTTGAATGGAATGAAGATATCATTATTCAAGTTCTTATATTGATGTTAGAAGCCTCCAAGATCATATGGAAGTTGGAATGACTCAATTTAGAGTTAAAACAAGGAAAAATCAGCTTTAGGAGTCAAAACTCGAGTATGTTCATCAATACTCAAGTATTGGAGTGTCTTGACTTCTCTCGCGGCGTCTATGGAATGTCAATACTCGAGTATCCAAGTCAATACTCGAGTATCCAAAGTGTTCTCGCATTTCGGCCTCTCTGGACTAGCAATACTTGAGTCAATACTCGAGTATCCAGTGAAGTATTGAATACTTGAGTCAATACTCGAGTATCAAGTGAAGTATTGAATACTTGAGTCAATACTCGAGTATGCGGCGTTGATCAGCTCGTTTCACGTTCAGCATGGGCGATGTCTCGGTAATTTGATGATATCTTCTAAACCAGAGATCGGATTGAAGTGAAATCAGTGGCATATGAAACTAGACTCCCAATACATCATTTTGATATAAAATCCAAGCCCAAAGGAGTTCATATGAGGGAGCTATGAATTGTAAAAGTTGACAGAAACATCCACGCCACACAGCAAACCAAGCTTCAATGTTTTGAGTGTAACTCACAAAATAAAAATCCGATTGAGCTGAAATTGGTGGCATATGAAAGTAGACTCACAGATATTTCCATGAAGAGTTGAACGAACCAAAACAGAGTTCAGACCAGGAAGATATGACCCTCAAAAGTTGACAGTGAATGGTGCATTCTTTCGCTAAATGTTCAATACTCAAGTATTGGTTTCAATACTCAAGTATTGATCTTACAGAAACTCTTTCACTGAAATACAAAATTATCAATACTCAAGTATCCATATGGATACTCAAGTATTGGTCATACAGAAAATCATTAAAGTATTGTGAATACTCGAGTATTAGTTTGAATACTCGAGTATTGGGCAAACAGAAAGTTTTCAAAGTTTTTCACATGTTTATCAATACTCAAGTATTGAAATGAATACTCAAGTATTGAGATGACGAAACTTCAAAAATGTTGAAAGAGTTCAATACTCAAGTATTGAGTTGAATACTCGAGTATTGGCCATACGTAAAGGTTTGCTATTTCTAAGTGATTTGAATACTCAAGTATTGAGGTGAATACTCAAGTATTGAGTTGGAAAAGATCTCACAAAGTTTTCAAATAGTTCAATACTCAAGTATTGGTTTGAATACTCGAGTATTGGCCATACGAAAGGCTTGCTATTTCCAAGTGATTTGAATACTCAAGTATTGAGATGAATACTCAAGTATTGACTTGGAAAAGTTTTTACAAAGTTTTCAAACAGTTCAATACTCAAGTATTGAGTTGAATACTCGAGTATTGGGCATACAGAGAGCTTGGCTCTTTTTCAAATGTTTTGAAAACTCAAGTATTGATTTGAATACTCAAGTATTGAAGTTTTGGACTTAAACTTATTTTCACATAAAAGTTCAATACTCAAGTATTGGTACAATACTCGAGTATTGGTCCTACTCAAAAATTGTCCAAACGCTCAAATCATATAGTGCCTTCTCCGAAAGACAAATACTCAAGTATTCATCTGAATACTCAAGTATTCACATTAGTGCACAAAG
The DNA here is from genome assembly GCA_019022615.1 of Acacia melanoxylon. Taxonomy (NCBI): domain Eukaryota; kingdom Viridiplantae; phylum Streptophyta; class Magnoliopsida; order Fabales; family Fabaceae; genus Acacia; species Acacia melanoxylon. The sequence continues at coordinate 4,433,160 of JAFJYJ010000002.1, forward strand.
GCAATACTCAAGTATTGAAGAACTCACTCAAGTATTGGGCGCAAGTATTCAAAATTCAAATCATACGAATTTGTTATTTCTTCGTGTTTGATCTTAATGCTTTCTATTATCATTCTTATATATTCCCAGCTATATTTAAACACTTTGTTAGTGAGTTTCGATGGATTAAAGAATGTTTAACGAAGGTTTAATACCAAAAGCAAAAAGTTTGTTTAACATTAAATGCTAAACCTAGAAAGTTGCATACTTTTGGGAAATCCTTCTGCACACGCTTACAAAGGATTAATGCCTACCTACCACATCCAGCAGCTGCTATTCCAACGGATTTATTTACTAGAAGTCAACTCAACTTCGCCCACTGGATTAAGTGAAGATTAGAGAGAAGAAGACCAAAACCGAACCTTAACCTTGGTTAATGTCACCAACGGTTATATGAGGAATTACAACGGTCATTTAATGCCTTCTAAGTATAAATAGAAGAGCATTCAATTCCTCTCAATAACCAAGTCTATAGAAAACGAAAATCATTCAAGTTTCCAACTACTCTTGAGTTTTCTTGTATAAAGTATCTGTTGATACATTAAGCTTCAGTGTTTATCATTATCTACTCTTAGAGAGAGTTTATTGATTGTAAATCATTTATTGTAAAGGAATCACAAGTCAGGGACTTGGTGATTGGGTTCATTGATTGCAACTTGTAAGGGGGAGTAAGTTCTAGTGAGAGAATTACTCTTGAGTACAGAGTGTGTAATCAATTGAGATGGTGAAAATCCTAGAGAGTCTGGGGACTGGACGTAGGTCAAGGGATTGGACCAAACCAGTATAAATCCTTGTGTCTTGCTCTTCTACCCTCTACTTAGTTCATCTCTGTTTTTAGTGTAAAAAAAAGAGTAAGCTGAAAAAAAAGTTTTTAAAATCCCCAATTCACCCCCTCTTGGTGATTTAGCTCCACTTTCAATGTGTGAAGCTCGACCTTTCGAACAAGGCAACTGTAGATATACCAGTAGTACCGTACTCATCCTTCATCATGGCCGGAGTAAGATTGATCTTCTTGCCTTCAACTTGAAATTCGGGAAATAAAATTTGATGACATTCGACGTGAGAAAGTCGAGGGGATCTTCGTGGAATTTCCACTACTCCCAAAAGCACATTGAGATCATAAGTTCGTGAGCTTGATTTCCGATCTCGTACCTTAGTAATCAACACATCATCATCGATTTGTTGACCTTTGCTTGCAAGTGCATATTGTGGTAGAAGACTTTCACAACTTCAGGGGAATACGGCTTATTGATACTCAGAAGAGGCATAAATTGAAGCAGCCAGTTCATCAAGTCAAAATTAAAATTTTCTTTAAAGTGCCCCAAATCAACATATACAATTGGGCAAAATGGCCGTGATCCAAAATAATGATTAAACGTCTTGAAATCATCAACAAAGCAATATTTCCAAAGTGATCATATTAGGTGAAGGTTCTGGTAGTTTACCATCCTGAGGTCGACTCGTTGAGGATTGTTCCTTTTTGTTTTCTGAACCTTCTGATTGGAATGAGAAGGAGACCTTCAGCTTTTTGCTCGCGGACCCTTGTGATTTCTGACTAAGAGATGGTTTGAGAGGTCGAGGTTGATCTTCTACCGTTTTTCGTCCAACTTCATCAAATGGGCCAGGGGATCCAACTGACTTAGGAGAGGATGGAGATGGTGATCGGTGTCGTTTGGATTTTCCGGTAGGAAGAGACCCAGTCTTCATTCTTGTCGTTGGTGATGTCGAAGCATCCACACTCGTCTTAGACTTCTCAGATATCTTCGACTTGGTGGAGGATTTCGTTTGTCCGAAGATTTGGAGATGCTCTGTTTTGAGGGTTTCTTTGGAGGTGGCAACTTTTGGCCGGTAGTGTCTCGATTTCTTTGCCGGAGAGGATTTGGATGGTGATTTATCACTCGAACCAGCCATTTTGAAGAAGACAATGAAGATTTGAAGGAGATTGGTTGAGGACAACGATGACAATGCCGACGATGAGGAGACCGCGAAAAAGGAAGAGGAAATGGAGGGCAAACGAGAATCGATCGGTTAAAATCGTTGGGTTTGATGGATTGAACAGTCGAATCAGTACAATTTGGAGTAACGATTCGAAAACGGAAGTAACGGAAGAGGTAATTGAGAAGAGAGGGTTTAGGGTTTTGGACGTAGGAATTTTGGGAAAAAGAAATTTGTCCGTGAAATGAAACGACAGACACTTTTAGATGTTCTGATTCCCGACTTTGCTCGGGCACACTTTTTGTGTGCTCAGGCAAAGTCCTTGCTTGGGTAGACCTTTTGTCTTGCATGAGCAAGCATATAAAAGCTCAAAATTTTTCGCAAGGCCCGTTCTTGCTCGGGCAAAGTTCCTAAGCTTGCTCGAGCAGCATTCCTCTCTTGCCCTTTTTCAAAACAATTTTTGCTTGGTTGCTCGAGCAAAGTGTACTGATGTGCTCGAGCAACTTTTTCTCTGTTGAGCTCTGTTTTGCCTTCTACGAACAGAGCTTCCTGCTTATCAGTAATAAGAAACTCTGATGCCAAAGTCAGTATTTGTAATTTAAAAATGAATTAATTAAAGGAGACATACTCACAATTCATTGGGATTAGCCATTCCCAATTCTTTCCGAATGAACAAAAATTGTTCCTTAGCTAGTGGTTTGGTGAAAATGTCAGCCAACTGTAGGTGAGTAGGAATGAACATCACTTTCACATCTTTCTTTTGCACGTGATCTCCCGATGAAGTGATGTCTTACATCGATATGCTTGGTCCTTGTATGTTGAACTGGATTTTTCGCCAAGCTAATCGTGCTTGTGTTATCACACAGGATAGGAATCTCTTTCAGATGGACCCCCAAGTCAGATAATTGTTGTCTTAACCACAAGACTTGTGCACAGCAGCTTGAAGCTGCTACATATTCGGCTTCAGTTGATGATATCTACGCTGGAAGTGCATTTCTTGCTGAACCAAGATACTAGTGAGCCTCCGAAGAATTCACAGTTTGTCCATTTGGTGCTCTTTCTATCGGGTCTTGTAGGCGCATGATCAGCATCCGAGTATGCAACCAGGAATTCTTGTTGACCTTTTGGGAACCAGAGACCTAATTCCCTTGTGTCTGAGAGATACCAAAAAATTCTTTTTACGTGTTCGGCATGTGATTCTTTTGGGTGCTGATTGGAATCTCGCACACATTCCCACACTGAATTGTATATCCGGCCGACTAACAGTTAAGTAGAGTAGAGAGCCTATCATTCCTTTGTACTTAGTTATGTTGAAGTCTTTTCCCTTTTCTTCATCCGCATCCAACGATCGTTGAGCTCATTGGTGTATCTGCACCATTACAATGCTCCAATCAAAATTTCTTTAGCAAATCTTTGAGGTACTTTGTCTGGGAGATAAATATCTTATCCTTCCGTTGCTTTATTTGCAGTCCAAGAAAGTAATTAAGCTCTCCCATCATTGACATTTCGAATTCTCCCTGCATTTTCTTAGAAAATTCCTCACACAGAGAATCATTAGTAGCTCCGAAAATGATGCCATCTACATAAATTTGTACAACTAGAATTTCATTAGTTTTATTGGTTCGAATAAATAATGTTGTATCTGTTTTTCCTCTAACAAAGCCTTGTTCTAAAAGAAATTTACTCAACCGTTCATACCAAGCTCTAGGAGCTTGTTTAAGACCATACAAGGCTTTCTTAAGACGATAGACATGATCTGGATGATGCTCATTTTCAAACCGGAGGTTGTTCAACATATACTTCCTCCCGAATAAAACCATTTAAGAAGGGACTCTTTACATCCATTTGATAGAGTCTGAATCCTTTGATACACGCAAAAGGCTAAGAGTACACGTATTGCTTCCAATCTTGCCACTTTGGAGCAAACGTTTCCTCATAATCAATACCCTCTTCCCGATTATAGCCTTTGGCGACGGGGTCTAGCCTTGTTACGACTATAATTGCAGATTCATCTCGTTTTTTTAATACCCATTTAGTGCCAATGACCGGATGGTCTTTAGGCCTAGGTACCAAATCCCAAACTTGATTTCTATCAAACAGATGCAACTCCTCTTGCATTGCTATCACCCAATCATTGTCTGAAAGGGCTTCGTCAATCTTAGAGGGCTCGATGTGAGAGATAAAAGCGAGAGAAGGTTACTTCATTTAGAGTGTTATTTCTGGTCCTCACTCCCTGATTAATCTCACCTATCACTTGGTCCAGGGGATGATTCCTGATAAATTTCCAAGCCTTAGGTTGTGATTGATCAGGATTTTCAAAATTGTTTTGAGGATCACTTTCAAAAACATCTTCTGGATTTTCAAAAGAAGCAGAGGCGGTTTTTGAAAAGAATTGATTTTGAAAATATTTTCTTCATCATCAGGATCATCTATCTTAGACTCACGAGAATACAACATGAATTGATTCTTCTACTACGCGAGTATGTTTATTAAAAACTCTATATGCTTTACTTCTACTTGAATAACCAAGGAATATACCTTCATCGGATCTAGGATCGAATTTTCCCATTATCCTTACCATTGTTATGAACATAACATTTACATCCAAAGATGTGAAGATGGGCGGATCGGTTTCCTTCCTTTGTATAACTCATATGGAGTCTTGTCGAGTTTCTTCGGAGATAGGCTCTATTAGAAATATAGCTCGCAGTGCTCATAGCATCTCGTCCGAAGACTTGTGATGTCGATTTTCGTTTAGCATTGCACGAGCCATCTCTCGTTAGTACACGATTCTTTCTTTCAACTACACCATTTGTTGTGGTGTTCTTGGAGCTGAGAAATTGTTATTGATCCCATGAGCATCACAGAACTCTCCAAATGCTTGATTCTCAAATTCACCACCAAGATCTATTCGGATTGCAGAAATGCATATACCTTTCTCATGTTGCACCTTATTGGCAAATATAACAAACAGATCGAACATTTCATCCTTAGAAGATAAAAATATGGTCCATGTGTATCGTGAGAAATCATCGAAAATTACCAGAGTATACAAATTGCCACCAAGGCTTTTTACTCTTGCAGGACCAACTAAATCCATATGAAGTAGTTGGAGTGGTCGATTGGTCAAGATTTCAGGTTTGTTTTTGAAAGATGATTTGGTTTGTTTACCCTTTTGACAAGAGTCACAGATCATATCATTTTTAAAACGTAGTTTAGGTAAACCAACAACTAAATCTTTTCTTACCAACTTGTCTAGTTGAAGCATATTTACATGAGCCAAACGCGTAAGCCACAGCCAACTTTCATCCAAGTTGCTAACAAAACATTTTTCAGTGCTAACTTTAGGTAATTCAAGTGTATAACAGTTACCCTCTCTAGGAGCCTTAAACAATGTCTTAAGTTTACCTTTATCAATTGGGAGATCATCTTTGTTGACAATGAGACATTCTTCGAGTCAAAGATGATCCAATTGTTCTTATCAAAGACTTTGACTCACACTCAGGAGGTTATGGCAGAGGCCTTCGACGAGATAGATATCCTTGATTAGAGGTCTGTTCTTTGTACCAATCTCGCCAATCCCAGTGATCTTTCCGGATTGATCTCCTCCAAAGGCAACTTTACCACCATCCTATGATCTCATTGCCACAAATTTTTCTGCGTCTCCTGTCATGTGTCTTGAGCATCCACTGTCAATATACCATTTGTTGATTCTTGAAGCTCTTAGACACACCTGCAGATCGGAGGGAATTAAACTTTAGGTACCCAATTTTTCTTGGGTCCTTTGGGGTTAGTTTGGCCCTTAGGAACATAAGTTCCCTTAGGTACCCACATATAATTACCAACAGGTCTATCCCTTCTATCTTTCTTGTGAAAACATGATGAAGTATTATGCTTTGGACCAATTAATAGGGGATAAAAATTAAGGTGTAAGGACCTGAAAAAGTACCTTGAATGAGGTTACATTTTCTGCCTTCATATCTGAGATTAAGCCCTATCAGATAATGATTGGGTGATAACAATGCAAGAGGAATCACATCAATTTGATAGAAATCAAGTTTGGGACTTAGTACCTAGGCCTAAAGACCATCCGGTCATTGGGACTAAATGGGTATTCAAGAACAAACATGATGCATCCGCAATCATAGTCCGAATCAAAGCTAGATTGGTTGCCAAAGGATATAATCAGGAAGAAGGAATTGATTATGAGGAAACGTATGCTCCAGTAGCTAGATTGAAAGCCATACAAGTACTCTTAGCCTTTTCGTGTATCAAGGGATTTAAACTCTATCAAATGGATGTTAAGAGTACTTTTCTAAATGGTTTCATTTAAGAGGAAGTTTATGTTGAACAACCTTTTGGTTTTGAAAATGATTATCATCTAGATCACGTGTACCGTCTCAAGAAAACTTTATATGGTCTTAAACAAGCTCCTAGAGCTTGGTATGAGCGGTTAAGTAAATTTCTTTTGGATCAAGGTTTTGTTAGAGGAAAAGCAGACACAACACTCTTCATTAAAAGTAATAAGCTTAATGAAATATTAATTGTGCAAATATATGTAGATGACATAATATTTGGTGCTACTAATGATTCTCTCTGTGAGGAATTTTTCAAGAAAATGCAGGGTGGATTTGAAATGTCAATGATGGGTGAGCTCAATTATTTCCTTGGACTGCAAATCAAACAACGGAAGAATGGTATTTTCATCTCTCAAACAAAGTATCTCCGTGATTTGCTCAAGAAGTTTGGGATGGAACATTGTAATGGAGCCGACACTCCAATGAGCTCAACTGCCTCTCTGGATGTGGATGAAGAAAAAGGAAAAGACTTCAACATAACCAAGTATAAGGGAATGGTCGGATCCTTATTATACTTAACTGTAAGTCGGCCTAACATTCAATTCAGTGTGGGAATGTGCGCAAGATTTCAATCCGCTCCTAAAGAATCACATGTCGAGCATGTTAAGAGAATTTTTCGATATCTTTCGGATACAAAGGAATTGGGTCTCTAGTTCCTTAAAGGTCAATTAGAGCACTTGGTTGCATATTCAAACTCGAATCATGCTGGGTACAATACTGATAGAAAGAGCACAAGTGGTCAATGCGAATTTCTGGGAGGTTCACTCGTTCATGGTTCAGGAAGAAGCAACCCACTGTGGTTGTATCTTCCACTGAAGCTGAATATGTTGATGCTTCAAGCTGCTGTGCTCAAGTCTTGTGGCTTAAACAGCAACTCCAAGACTTGGGGATTCATCTGAAGGACATCCCAATCCTTTGTGACAACACCAGTACAATAAGCTTGGCTAAAAACCCAGTACAACATACTAGAACCAAGCATATTGATGTGAGACATCACTTTATTCGCGATCATGTTCAAAAGAAAGATGTCAAGGTGATGTTCATTCCTACACATCTTCAGTTGGCTGATATCTTCACCAAACCGTTGGCTAAAGAACAATTCATGTTCATCCGTAGAGAATTGGGTATGGCAAATCCTAATTAATTGTAAGTATTCTCTCTTCAATTAATTTTATTCAATAAGATATTATTAACTTTAGCATCAGAGTGTCTAGCCTATGTTTATGCAGGACGCTCTGTTCTGATAATGAAAAACAGAGAGTAACAGAGTAAATGCTGCTCGAGAACATCTCCTCTTACTAATCGAGTAATGACGTGAAGAGCCTCTTAAAGAAGAAAAGACAAAGAACCTTGCTTGAGCACACCACACATCATGCTCTAGCAACAGTGAGATACATCATGAAAGCTCATGAAGAACGCTGCTCGAGCACGCCTAGAAGTCTGCCCGAGCAACAACGAGGTACATGAAAAATGACGAATGGAGGAACTATGCTCAAGCACCTATCTCTATCTGCTCAAGCATGAATATCTGATAGATAAGCATTGTGATTAGAAATCTTTATCTCAATGCTTCAAGGGTTCAATTATCATCTGTAAATCAAGTATTCATAGAGCATACTTGATGGGAGGTAAATCTTGATCATTTGCTTTATTAATTTAAATATTTGTTTTTGTTCTTGCTCGAGCAAGACATGAAGTCTGCTCAAGCAAGAACCATGCTCGAGCACGGAGAAACGCATGCTCAAGCAACATCGCGTGATAAGGTTTTTTTTAAAAATAGGATGTCGTTTCACTTCACGTTCTTCATTTTCACTACACCGTCTCTCCCTCTCTGTGCATCGTGAGCCCTAGACTTCTCACCCTCACAAATTCTCATTTCGTTATGTTCGTTTGTGAATCGATACGGCTGTTTCAACCGTTACATCGATTCATTCAAGGGTCTCCGTTATTTCCACCAATTCATTGTCATTAAATCCCCTCATTTCCCTCCAATTTTATTCTCTTCTTCGTCGAACGCACTCGTCTAATTTCTCAAAGTTCTTCATTTTTCTTTGATTCAATCAATGGCGGGTTTCGATGATAAATCACCACCCAAACAGCCTCATGCGAAGAAGTCTCGTTATTATCAACCCAAGGTTCGAGCTTTCGACAAGCCCACCAAACCCGAAGCCACCAAGAAGCCGAAGACCACCAAACCACCACAAGAGGGTATAGCGATTCAGGAATCTCCAAGACCGAAGACTCACTTTCAGACTCACCCCTGCCTTCAGACAAAGCGAAAGTGAAACGAGCAAAGTCACCATCACCTTCGGTTTCCGACGACTCTGAGGAAACTATCGATGAGAATTGATCAAAGGAAGTCGAAGATCGTCCTCAAAATCCCAAGGCTTCGATTAGTCAGAAATCTCAGGCCTCTGGGAGCAACAAGCAAAAAGTCTCAGTTCCTTAGAAATCACAAGCGTCTAGTAGCAAGAAACAACAAGTCTCGGACAATCAACCTCCAAATGGCAAATTGCTTGAACCTTCACCAGGAATGATTGTTGGTAATATTGTCATTGATGATCTTGATAACTTTGAATTTTACTTCAGGAAGAGACCTTTTTGTCCTATTGTGTATGTTGATCTAGAGCATTTCCAAAATGAATGCAATTTCGACTTGACTGATTGGCTTCTTCAGTTCATGCCTCGACTAAGTATTAGCAAGCCATTCTCTCCCAAAGTCGTTCGTGTCTTCTACTACAATATGCACCTCCAGGACAAAATTCAAGAAGATGATGATGCTACCTTGGTTACAAAGGTTCGGGAGCAAGAAATTAAGATCACAGCTCACGATCTCAATGTCATTCTTGGCATTGTTGATCCTCCAGAAGATCCTCCTAAACTGTCAGATGCTGCCTACCACAAAATCCTACTCTCAGATGTTCCTTATGATGGAAAAAAGGTCAGTTTCACTTCGACTATGATGAAAGATGAGTTCCAAGTGTTATGGTATGTGTATAGCAGAAGTCTCATTCAGAAAGGCCAAAGTTTCACACACTTGTGCAGAAATACTATGAGCGGTTTGCTTCGCTCATTGCCAAGGAACCACGGAATCTTGGCAAGTGGATTATGGATGAGATTATCTCCTTTATTTCATAGGTCCCAGTCAAGCTTCGAGCCACCATACTATTTCCTTCATTGATTTCTCGTATCTTAGAAGTCAACAATGTCTGGTACCTCTCGGATGACAAAGAAGAATATCCACCTCATTTTGGTAAAGAATATATGATTCGGATACATATTTCCTTTACTAAGGCCTCGTCGAAGAAAAAGAAGATAAAAGCTCATGTTCCTCTAAAGCCTTCAAAGCCATCTGCTTTGAAACCTCCAGATGAGGCTGAGTCATCTAAGGCTGGTCCTTCTACATCTGTACCATCATTTGCCCAATCTTCAATTCAGAACCAGATTCAGTCCGCAATTGAGAGTGCCATGGCTCCTTTCACTAAGAAGGTGTTAAAAGCTATGGACTCCTTTTAGAATCTCAATATCGGGATGATCAAGGCTATGTCCGGTAAGATGGTCAACTTGAAAGCTCACATTGATTTACAAATTGACGCTGAGATGAAGGCACTGAAAACAGAAATGGATACTCGGCTCTTCGTCTTATTTGATCATCAACAAGAGATTAAGAAGGAAGTTCAGAACTTGGCTTAACAACAACTCAGTCTTCAACAGACCGTATAGGACTTCAATGAGACTTTGAATGCTTTTGTGACACGTTTTGGCCCTGACGGTCCCACTGATATGCCTCTTACCTCTAAGTCTGAGAAGCCTCATGCCCCTACTTCTACCTCTGCTCCCACGACAGATATTGTTCGCTCTCAGCCCTCACAACCTTCCTCTGAGTCTCCTTCTCATCCTGATCTTCCCCCTTCTTGAGTGATGCCAACGGGGGAGAAAGAGATGTTTTTGAGATTTAACTTAGATGTTTTTATTGAAATGTTTAATGTTTAATTTGTTGGTACTTAACTTTGAAGATATATATATGTGTGTGTGTGTGTGTGTAATCCTAAACTATGTGCATTATCAGTTGTTTTATGAAAGTTTTAGTTTCAGTATTTTTGCAACTCTATCTACCTTGAACAATGTATTACTAAATTCAATAACTTTCGTATCTAGTATATCTCAAATTCTCATCTTAGAGTTGTCATCATCAAAAAAGGGGGAGAATGTTAGTTTTCGGTGTTTTGATGATTACAAATTCTGAGTTATTGAATTAAGTAATTTGTGTCTAAGTTATGGGTTGCTCGAGCAAGGGCTAGTTCATGCCTGAGCATACTCAATCTAATAAATTGTTCAAGTGTTTTAGAAAGATTGCCCGAGCAAGGATTTTAAATGCCCAAGCATTATTTAATAGATTGACCAGGCATGCTCAAGCAGAGAGACTGGCGTGCCCGAGCATCATCGGGCTGATAGTAGAGTTCGGAGATAGATAAAAGCCATGCCCGAGCATAGTGTAAGTAATGATGCTCGAGCGGAGGTAAGTAGTGTGCTCAAGCAGTATCAAAATATAATTCAATCGCTAACTCTGAATGACTTGTGCCCGAGCATGATTATGACATGCTCGAGCAAAGGAAAAGCTATGCTCGAGCAGTATCGCTGAGTCTCTGTATCATCGCCTCTGTATGCCTCATGCCCGAGGATAGTCTCTGGGATGCTCGAGCATTGGCGTCATTGGCTCAAAATGATGCCCGAGCATGAAGACGTGGTTGCTCGAGCATCAGCGATGAATGAGGATTTTAAATACTTCTTCTGAGGCATGCCCGAGCAAGCATAGTTGAGTGCTCAAGCAGGGTACTCGAGTAGTAGCTCGATGTTGCTCGAGCATGGGATGATCTACCACTGTTCCAATGTATTTCCGCTACTGGTTGCTCGAGCATACTAACAGTCATGCTCGAGCATGATCATCCTCTGTTCAGTAAAACGAGAAGTTGTAACATCCCAAAATTTGGAGATTTGGAATTAAGAAAATTACATGGAATTAATTATGGGAAATTTAGCCTAGATAAATGTTAAAATTAATATTTGGAAATTTAGGCATATTTTCCCGAAAATTAAGAATAATTAGTTAGTGGTTGATTTATGGCCTAAATATTTTGGATATAATATTTTAAGGCCTAAAGAAATTATTAGAGAAAAGAATAAATCCAAGGATTTATTACAAGGGATAGATTATGGCCCAAAATTGGTTAGGAAAAAAAAAATTGTAGAAATTAGTAGAATTTTTGGGTTGGACCATACAAGCAAGCACACCTTCCTTCATAAATAAACCCATCCATCGGCCATGATGCATAACACCCAAGTCCACACTCAATTGGCCAAACAATTCTCTCAACACTCCAACACAATCATATAACCTTCAACCATCCCTCTCACATTCAGTTTCAACGCAATGCTCCCTCCATCCATTAATTCCTCTTAGCCCATTAAACTTCTACCTGGCCCAATATATCCCTCTCTTCCTTCATGCATGACAGCCACGTAGCCTCCTCTCTCAATTATACAACACCAACACTCCCATTCTAGCTCACTTCGGACAACAACAGCCTCTCCTCAAATATCCATTCTCCCATTTTAGCAATACTTCACTTCTTTCCTCCCTCTTTCCCGTAAACTCCCTCTCCCTTCTTCCTTAAACACTTAAAACACACACACCCCACCTCTCATTCCTTCACTCATCTTCTCCATTCGACCAACACCAACATTTCTTCCATCCTTCCCACCAATCCAGCTAGAACCAAGAGAAACTATGAGAAAGCTGAAATAGAGAGAGACCGAGATCAGCTCTTGAAAGGAGAAGGAGATCATCCAAACTCACATGCAACACTGACTTTGGGACTAGGTGAGTTTTCTTTGGCTCTGAAAATAAGTTTTTAAACCGTGCATGTTTGACCTAAGAGCATCTGATTTCTGAAGGTTAAGGGTCATAAAAAGAAGTTGCATGTTGTGTTTTCACCTCTGCACAGTAGTCCGAAAATGGGGTTTCTTGTGCCTGACGTTTTCAAAAGTTAGAGATTGAATTTCGTTCTGAAATTTTTACAGGAGATAGTACTCTCCTTAAGGTTTAATATGAGATTTGGATCACCTAAAACGGAGGTCTATAACTCCAGTTATGATTTTTGGAAGTTGAGCTAAAAATCAGAGAAAATTTCTGGTAGTTTCTGGGCAGAAAAATGACGTTCAGTTTTGGGCCCTAGTAAAAAAAATCAAACAGATGTGAAATTTTCCATATCAATAGTAGACACATAGAGGTTTAAATCGATAGGTAATTCGTCGAATTCCGATAAGTATTGAGGGAGTTATGGTTTCTCAAACATTGGTCAGAAAATCTGAAAATTTCTGGACACTATTTGTGTTTTTGAATCTTGGGAATTTTTCTCAGCCATAAATCAACTTGGTGACTTTAATTTATGAAAATAGACTTATCAAGGTTTATGTAGAAATTGGAATCACTCCATTTGGAGTTATATCAGTCAGGTTATGAATTTTCCAAATTCTCATAAAAGTTAAAGGCTGAATTTTTGATAAGTCTTAGAATAGTCACATAAGTTGTTAATTGTGTTTAACCTTTAAAGTAAAGGTTTCTTTGGATATATTGAAAGGTTAAGTGGCTGAGATGATATTTATTCCATAGTGAATACTATCTAATTAAATAATCCCCAATTGGTATACATCCCCAGTCATAAGGATATTAAAAGACATGTATTTTGGGGTGGGTCTAGAGAATAAATAATCTTAATTATATTATTAAGATTAAATTGGATAGTGACCTATTTTTATATAAATGTAATTTATAGGAATTCGAAGCCCGCTCGCACCGCAAATTACTTGGACGTAGTTAAGGTGACTAACACAGGTGGTAACTCTAACTTTCTATTCACTACTACAAAAAACGGTTTTTGCGTCCCAAAAAGACGTCCTTTTTTTTAAAAAAAAAAGAAGTAAAAAATAAAGGCGGTGGCATTTTTGTAATTATATGTGATAAAAGTTGACTTTTGGTGTCTAAGTTAAGTACTTAGACGCCAAAAGTCATGCTTTTGGAGTCTAAGTTTAAAACTTAGACTCCAAAAGTCATGTCGTACAGCAGAAAAGAATGTCACATCGTGCAGCAGAGGGTTATGTGTGGGGCCCACGAGGCCAAAAGTGATTCAAAAAAGAGAAAAAATGCGGTAAATGAAAATCTTGGCGCGAAAAAGTATCAATTTTGGTGTCTAAGTTTAAAACTTAGACGCCAAAAGGCAGCCCCTTCATTATTTTCAAGCGTTTTATTCACCCACTCTCGTAACCTTACCCATTCTCCGAACCTCATGCAATCTCTCACACCTCTCACCAACCGCTCAAGCGTTTGCTCACCCGCTCGCACCTTTCCTTTGTCCGCCGTTACCTCGTCAGCAGTCGTTTGCTTGTCTCACCCGACTTTGCTAGCTCCGGTAGTTCGCTCGAGGTCACTCTTTCTCCTATGGCATTGTTTGTTTCTTCTTCATCCGTCCGGTTCGCAGCTGCGATCGATCTCCTCTTCGACCATTTCGGTATTTATGCATTCATCTTCTCATTTTACCTTTTTCCTCATTTTTTTATCAATTCCTAATGTTTTTTTTTGTTTTGCAAATAAATGCATATGGTTGCTCATCCGGCTATGGTGTTGCCCCGATTCTCGTTCCCTCATCTCTGTTCATCATGTTTAATTTTACTTTGATATTCAAATATGCGTTCTGGATTTTTTCCAGATCTGAAATTTCTCAGATCTATGTTTAACGCCGTCACCGTCCTCATCTGTTTTTTTATAAAAAAAAATACTTAAGACGTCTAAGAAAAAAATTAGACGCCGTAAGTCTCCAATTTTTTGCGCCTCCCGAATAAACGCCCCCATGTTTTTAGACTTTAAAAGCCCAAATAAATGGACGTTATAGACGTTTTTTGTAGTAGTGATTTTTGTGTGTATGTTGTGTATGGTTAAATGCCATGATGCGTGGAAAGTGTTTTATAAACATGTTTGATTGCATACAATATGTTTAAATGTTGGTCATTCATTGTTGTGCAAAGAAATTCAGATCCGAGTAGGTTCTGCCCATGTTTTCCGAGCACTTTGTTTTTGAACTAAGTTTTAATGTTGTATGTATGCTGAGTTAAATTCTTGATTGTGGTAGTTAAACTATGCATATGCTTATACACCAATTATAGAAGTTAACATGTTACCCTGAGATTCATTCGTGAATACCAGACTTGAATAAAGTTACAGGTAGTGGATCAGGACAGAAGGGGAAAGGCAGTGCTATAGGCAGTGGCGGAGGAAGGTTGGACTCAAGAGGAGTTCCTTTTTGTTTTGTATATAATGTTAGATAATGTATATGGTTTTAACTTTGAAGTTTAGATTTGAGAGGGCTGTATATATCTCAGTATTCCGAAGAGATTGAGTTTTAAATTGCCACCAAGTTTTTAATTTGTTTAAAATTTATCAGTTACTCTTTCGTCCAAACTAGATCCATACGCTCCTTTGTGTATTAACTCTGATAATGATCAGGAGATATAAGGGAGTGTTACAGAAGTTTTAAATCCAAATCCATTGTGTTATCTTCAATCCTTCTCTTGTCTCACTCAAAGCTATTTAAACTAAATACTAATCATCATTTTGAGTGTGTTTCAGGTCATTAACCATTGTTTAGGTGAAAAGAAAAATTCTGACAAAAGCATTAAATGTTGAACCGAAACGAAGCGTGAAAATGGCAAATTCCATCTATGCCCAAATAAAGCATGTTAGCAATTCTCATTCCTCATTCAATGCTCTCTCTCAATGGACAAGATGCATACGGAATGTCAAACGACTTTTGCTGACCAAGCAACATTCAAAATATGAGTTTCGCCACAGTTCGTGTCTAACGGAAAGTTTTCGTGTCTAAACGAATTAATAGGCAAGAACTCCACCAATGTCTTCTACAACGGTCATCAATGCTCCATCTATAAATACCAGAAGCATTGAATTTGCCAACTACTAAAACGTTGTGCATTCAATTCGAATTTATTGCAATCTACTGTTTCATCTGCTTCATTAATATCTTCAGATATCTTGTACTTCAGTGTTTATCATTTATCTACTCGTGAGGAGATTCTAAACACTTATTCGATTATTGTTTTGTAAAATCTTAAGGTTGTGGAACCTTAAGTGTGGGTGTATGATTACAATCTTTAAGGGG
The DNA here is from genome assembly GCA_019022615.1 of Acacia melanoxylon. Lineage (NCBI taxonomy): Eukaryota > Viridiplantae > Streptophyta > Magnoliopsida > Fabales > Fabaceae > Acacia > Acacia melanoxylon. The sequence goes on from JAFJYJ010000002.1 coordinate 4,448,722, forward strand.
GAATGAGTCCTAGTGAGAGGATCATCCGAGTACAGTGTGTGATTGTAATTGTATTTGAAAGATAGTGGAAATCCTAGGTGTTTGATAATTGAATATTTTATACACTTATTTTTATCTCTTGATTAATAATTTAGGACTTTTTACTTAATAAATAATGGCTTTTATACTTATTTGGGCTTTGGGCCTTTGATTATATTTTAGCCATTTTTAATAATAAAATTCCAGTTTTACATTGCTTCACTAATCCTACCATAACTCTTGAACCAGACATTGGATTTGCCTCATTTTTGTTTCCTATTTCAGATGATTCAGAGAGCTACAATTGTTATGAAGACATGAAGGGCAAATTCGGACAAGAAGGCGGTCGCTTTTGAAGCCAAAGTCAGATGTTTAATTGGGCTCGAATTTGTAATTAAAACCCATTTTTATTATTTTTTGTTTTGGGCCCGAATTGTGGGTTGGAGCCCCATTTCGTTTTTCCGTTTTAGGTTAAGTGAGGCAGCAGCCACAAACACTTTTCATTCACTTTTTTATTCAGTTTGAGGATTAAACACGAAGTTTCAAATTCTCTCAAATGTTCTTCGTGTTTTCTTCGTTTTTTCCCATGCCATGTTCGATTAAACTTCGTAGTTAACCCAACGTTGAGAATTCCATGATTCGTCCGAGAACTCGTGTTTAATCGGTACTTTACTCGTTTCTGTTTTCATCTTATCGGATTCGATTTCTGGAAATAGTTCGAATATTAGATTTAATATTCGATTTGGTTCATCCCAAGGACTGAGTTCGAATACTACTACAAAAATTCGATATTACTACCCTAAAAAACGTCCTAAATAAGAAATAGGTAGTAAAAAATGACAATAATAAGGAAAATAAGTGTTCAACGTCCCGAATTTTTTTAGGACATCTAAAATTGATTTTTGGCGTTCTAAGATTTTTTCAGACGCTTTAATTGCTTCCCGCCATGAGAAATATAAGAATTTTTTGTTTGGCGCCATGATATTTAATTATTTTTTGAATAAAGTTCAAAATTGGCGACCTGATAGATATTTCAGGTCGCCTATTTTCAAAAATAGACGACCTGATTAACTGTCAGGTCGCTAATTTTCAAAAATAAGCGACCTGAAATTTAATCAGGTCACCTTTTTTCGAAAAAAGGCGACCTGATTAAATTTCAGGTCGCTTTTTTCTTTTTAATAATTAATCGGGTCACCTATTTTTCAAAAAAGGCGACCTGATTAAATTTCAGGTCGCTTATTTTCAAAAAAAGGCGACCTGAAATTTAATCAGGTCGCCTTTTTTTCGAAAAAAGGCGACTCCGATTCTTGTTTTAGGTCGCCTATTATCGGCCTAAACCTACTTTATTTTGTTGTCTCTCGACATTTCACCCTTACACTCACACCGACTTTGTTGCCGCGACTTGCACACTCGACTCATACTCGCCTGGTTCTCTCACAATCGCCCTTTCAAGTTGATTTCCCCCACTTTGTTGTTGCCGCATCAGGTCTGTCTTCTCCGTCTTCCCTCTCCTTCGGCTTGCGTGCTCTGTTTCCGGCGCCTCCCCCTCCTTCTCTGATCTCTTGCGAAGCCCATACGCCGAGCTAGTGGCGGAGCGACGTTAGGGCAGGTGATTGCAGGTGCGTACATAATAAACTTTTAGATTTTTTTGAAAATGTCGTCAATGTCGCCCCCGTCTCCATATACCTAAATCTCCATCTCGTCCCCGTGATCGCAGATTGTGTATTCATGTGGAGTTCAATCAAACTCTTTACCCACTCTCCGTGGCTAAGATCTTAAGTGCGCTTGTGGTCGTGGAGGTTGAAAACCGAACTTCTACTTCTTGGTAAACATGGTACTACATATGTGTTTTGATATGATGAAATTGTTGAAAATTTTTGGGTAGTTTAGAAACGGTAGTTATATATGCATTGACAAATAGTGGATTTGATACCGTTTAGGATTATGAATTGAAGAGTTCCATGTTCATTCGACACTTTCATATGCTCGATTTTCTTGAGTGACATAATTGTATTGGACAATTCATATTTGTGTTCCATGTTCATTACTTCCTTTGTTTAAACCATGCAAGTATTTTATTTGAACACTGGTTTAGGTAATGGATTTCTCTGAACCTCCAAGTATTTTAATCTATGCAAGTATTTTATTTAGACATTGAACTGAGGCTAGAGTTATGAGATCAAATTTATTGAAAAAATTGAGGACTAAACACCCAAATTTGGTTTAAATAATTCTATTGCATGGCTTGAAGTTTTACTCAAAGGATTTAATTGGATTTGGTTAAACTGTTGTGGGGACTTGCCATTGGATTGATAAGCTCTTGGAACCAATGCTTCTTTTTTTGTGGGGACTTGTCATTTCTTGATGTTTCATCTCTATTTTCATCTTTAATTTTTGAAAACACATTCTAGAGAAGGCATGTTGTAGAACTAAAATCTATCTAAACATTTAGAAGTAGTCTCGCCTAATTTAGTTAGTAAGTTTTGATGAATTAAGCTGAAATTGGTTGTTTTTAAAATTTTGGGATGTCTTACTTTTAAGGGGAAATCTTCCTTAAATTTCCTTAAAAGAAAGCATGTCGTTCTTGAAATTGACATGAACTTGATCGTTGTTGGAAATGTCGAGTGGTAATAAAATGGGTCATAGTTGGATGAATGCGTTGAGAACTAGTGAAGAATATGAGAATGGGCTGGAAGAGTTTATTGAATTTGCTAGAAGGAATGTGGCCACAAAAAATGGGATGATTATTGTCCATGTGTTAATTGTTTAAATGGGAGTCGAAGGGTTATTGCTGATATAAGGGACCACCTACTTTGTGATGGAATACACCTTCGATACACAACGTGGATATGGCATGGTGAGGAAGTAAGTACCGCAAGGCCCCACGCAAATGAAGTTGAGGTAGATGATGATGATGGAATGGAGAAAATGATTAATGATGTTGAGGCGTAATCTTTTGCACAATCGGGTGAATATGAAAGCGTGCGGAGTGACGCAGAGACACCTTTGTTCCTGGGTGTACTAAGTATACACGGTTGATGCGACCTTACATTTGGTCAACTTAAAGGCAACTTGTGGGTGGACCGATAGCGCTTCACGTCACCGCTTGAATTGTTGTGTGATATGTTGCCGATGATAATGTACTTCCAAATCGTATGTATGAGGCCAAGAAAATCTTGTCTACGATGGGTATGGAGTATAAAAAGATACACAGTTGCCCTAATGACTGCATATTGTACATAAACGAGTACGAAGGCCTCAGTAATTGTCCGAAGTGTAAAACTTCACGATACAAATTGAAGAAAGTTAGTGTTTCTGGAGAGCAGACAACAAAAAGGCAACCTTTGAAGGCATTGTGGTATCTTCCAATAATTCCATGGTTTAAGCGTCTGTTTACTAGTAAAGCAACGGCGAAGAAGTTGAGATGGCATTCTGATGAGAGAATATCCGATGGAAAATATCTTTGGCACCTACCGACTCTCCGCAATGGAAGAAAATAGACGAAATGTTCCCTCAATTTGGCAAAGTGAGCCAAGAAACCTTCGGCTAGGGCTTTGTACAGGAGATGGCTTCAATCCATATCGAACTCTTAGCAAAGACCCATAGTGCATGGTCGGTTCTCCTTGTAATATACAACTTACCTCCCTGGCTATGTATGAAACGCAAGTATGTGATACTTTCTATGATGATTTCTGGACCAAAACAACCCGGGAACAATATCGATGTGTACTTGGTGCCTTTGGTTGAGGATTTGAAGAAGTTGTGGGAAGAAGGCGTAGATGTGTTTGATGCATATAAGAAGGAGCACTTCAAGTTGCGTGCAATGATTTTTACCACGATAAACGACTTTCCTGCATACGGAAATTTGTTAGGGTACAGTGTGAAGGGGCATAAAGCATGTCCAATATGTGAAGCAAACACAAACTTCCATCAACTAAAGCACGGAAAAAATACGGTCTACCTCGGTCACAGGAGGTTTCTTCATCGGTTCCACCCATATCGTAAGTTAAGAAAGCGTTTTAACGGCTTACCGGAGCAGAGCACGACTCCAAAGGCATTAACCGGAGAGGACGTTTATAGTCGGGTGAAACATATCAATGTCATATTGGGTAAGCAAAAAGGAAGACGAGTGAAAAGAATATATGGAAGAAGAGATCAATTTTCTTTGATCTTCCATATTGGCGTAGTCTTGATGTGAGACACGCCTTGATGTGATGCATGTGGAGAAAAACGTTTGTGATAGCCATGTCAAGACTTTTGCACATACCAGGGAAGACTAAGGATGGAATTAGTGCGAGACTAGATCCGGTTGATATGGGAATAAGAGAACGGTTACATCCACGAGTAATGGAAGATGGTAAGAGGGCATACATGGAGCCAAAGAACTCATACACTATCAAAAGCGGAGAAGAAAAGTTTGTGTGGATGTCTATATGACATTAAGGTGCCACAAGGATATTCTTCTAATTTGAGAAAGTGTGTCTCAATGAACGATTTGAAGTTAGTGGGAATGAAGTCCCATGATTATCATGTGTTGATGCAACAACTACTACCAATAGCTATAAGAGGCATTATGAAAGATGAAGTTCGATCCACTATAACAAGATTGAGTATTTTCTTCAATGCTATCTCGCAACAAAGTCATTGACATTGAAAAGTTGGATGAATTGGAGAATGAGGGTTATATTATTTTGTCCCAACTAGAGATACATTTCCCTCCCGCTTTTTTGATATCATGGTGCACTTGATAGTGCACTTGGTAAGGAGGTAAGACTATGCGGTCCAGCTTTACCTAAGGTGGATGTACCCTTTCGAGCGATACATGAAGATCTTAAAAGGGTATTCTAAAAACCCTTATCCGGAAGCCTCAATAGTTGAGAGATATGTAGTTGAAGAGGCTATGGAGTTCCGCAAAGATTATCTATCGTGGCCGACGATACAATCTTAGCATGACGAGGGGATAAGCGAGGGAACTCGAGGAATCAAACGAAGAATAAGCCCGTGAAGAGGTGTTGCAAGCACACCTATACATCTTGAATAATACGGAAGAAGTTCAACCATACATTGATGAACACATAAAGAGTTTGAAGAATATGAATCCAAGGAAGAGTGACATGCAGATAGCGAATGAGCAAAAGAAGACGTTCATAAAGTGGTTCAGTGAGAAGGTATTGCACGAGACCGGAGTGTCAGATACAATCGAGTGGTTAGCCTGGGGGCCTTCTTTTCAGGTCATCACTTGGAGCAGTTACGATGTAAACAGATATTCTTTCTACACAAAAGACCAAGATGACAAAAGTCTTTGTGCAAAATAGTGGGGTGATGGTGAAGCTGAATCCATGCACTTTTCAAGTTCGAAAGACAAAAACCCGGTGTTAGCATCAATGGCCTATTATGGAGTGATCGAAGAAATATGGGAGATCACCTACAAAGAAGTTCAAAGTTGCTTTATTGAAATGTAAGTGGGTTAGCAATAATGCTGTTGTAATAGATCCTAAATTTGGATTTGTCTCGGTTGATCTTCAAAGACTTGGTCATAGAGATGAGCCATTCATTTTAGCAAGTCGCGAAACAAGTGTTTTATGTTACGACCCGAAAATAAAGAAATGTCAATTGTACTTCAAAGTAAAAAAAGAAGTATGGTGAAGAATCCTTGAACCTTGACGATACACTCCTTTCAAAGACAAATCCACCTACAACACGTGAAGTTGAATTGGTAGATGATGAAGAATATGCTGCAAGAAAGGATCATTGTGAAGGAATACGGGAAACCATGTAAAGTAAGATCTTCGATTACGAAATGATTTGTTTAACTACTATGTTCTTTTTGTGGTCGTTTAACATGTTGGTTCATTTTATTAATTTGTTTATTATTTAAAAACCTATCTAACATAAATTTTTGTGGTCTTTGATGAACAGGAATATGTCTAGCTCGATTTGAGTCATCGGAAGATAGGGTTGATATGCCCGTTGTGAGAAAGGGGAGAGGTAGCACACACATGGGTGCGCTAATTGCTCGCCGTGACAAATCGAAAAGAGGCCGCATGTGGAGTTCGATGAAAATATGAATCCAGTTAAGAGAGGGAAGACAGCTTCATTAGCTATTTAGGCTATATGGCTCAAAGCAAAGTGCGTATTGTTTACTCAGCTTGGAAGTTCGTTCTCGAGAAGACGAAGGAGTTGATTTGGACACGATTTTGGTATCTCACTTTCGATATATCTCGCATTTGTATCTTTAGTCTTATTACTTGATTTCTTTCATATATTTTCTTTCACCTTGCAGCAAACATTTGATGTCCCTAACACTAAGGCCATGAACAAGCATTGAATGGGCGAAGTTCATCTTCGTTGGAAGGATTTTAAGAACAAGCTGACAAAAAAGTATATTCACGGGCCAAAGAGGGACGAGGATCCATGTATGACCTATGACTTCATTGTTAGTTCTCAATGTGTTTTGATGATTAATAACAATTGTAAACATGAAAGAATTATTTTTGTTAAGAATTGGTAAAACATGTTGTTTGCAATACAAAAACATTTCTGTCAGCTCAAAACTCGAGCTTGGGTCTCCAAACTCGAGCTTGCCCTTTACGTAAAGCAAACCAAGCTATTTTGCATTTTCTAAACTTGAGCTTGGTCCATAAACTTGAGCTTGAAGGTTTTCAAAAGTTTACTCATATTCGAGTAAGCTCGAGCTTGCACCGTAAGCTTGAGCTTACGAAGGTTTGAGGATTTTATCAAGTTACTCAAATTGCAAACTCAAGCTTATTAGTTTTAAGCTCAAGCTTGCCTCTTCCAGAGACTATTCTCACTAAGTTTACAAATATGTAAACTCGAGCTTGGAGTTACAAGCTCGAGCTTGCCTCCGGCGTAATCCTTTAAACTTGAGCTTATCATTTTTGTAGAGTTTGTGAGTTTACAAAAGTTGTAAACTCGAGCTTGGCATACCAAGCTCGAGCTTGCACCAGCGAGTAAAGTTTTCAAGTTTTTCCTTCAAAGAGTAAACTCAAGTTTAAGGTTGTAAACTCAAGCTTACCGACAAAAATCTTTCAAAGTTTTTAAAACCATTGCCAAACTCGAGCTTGCCCTTGCAAGCTCAAGCTTGGGTCGACAGAGCAATGTCATATTTTGAGCTTAGCAAACTCAAGCTTACTCCTCTAAGCTCAAGCTTGCATTTTGTGAACTAAAATTATTTTTGACATGAATAGTGCCAAACTCGAGCTTACTCACTAATAAGCTCGAGCTTGCGTTTTTCCATTTTGGCTCTCAAAATGATTTCAAACATCTTTCCCGACAAATGCTAAACTCGAGCTTACTCATTTACAAGCTCGAGCTTGAGACTTCCAGAGGCAAAACTCAATGTTTAAATGAAGACCAAACTCGAGCTTGGTATAGTAAACTCGAGCTTGGAACTTCGTAACGTATGAACGCATCTGGGTGTATTTTGTTCAGTTTGATTTATGCTTTAACTTGATTCTGCGAATTGGTTGTATATGTTTTATATGATTCATATCAATATTACCTAACCAGATTTAACCAGTTTGCTTATGAGATTACAGAAGATCTAGGTTTGTTTTAAAGAAGACTTTAAGACAAACAACTTGACAACTTGCAATATTATATTATTCTCCAAAAGCAATGGGTTACAACTCGGATAGCAACACAACCATTCTCCAAGAAAGAAAGCTAGCCTCCAAACAGTGGACAATATTATACAACCGCCTCCACTAAACATAACAAAGATGGGAACACATTCACGAGGAGCCAAATTTCAAATATTCAAATCTGCAACAACCATATTCAAACAGAGTTGTTCACAACAGCTAGATTCATGGAGACACACTCACAACAGCTATATTTTCGAATTAGATCAAGTCTCAACGGATCTACAACGTTCACAAGCTTCAATCCAAAGATAAATACATGAAGATTTGAAGTCCGAAAGTAGAGAAGACATACACGTAAAACGCACACAAGAACATCGTCTTTCATCGCTTATATTTCTCATTTGTATCTTTGATACATTGTGCTTGATGCTTATATTCATTCACTCTTTGAGAGAGTTTATTTCGTAAATCATTCTTTGTAAGAATCTCAAAGTTGTGGGACTTTGAGGTTGGGTTATCGATTACAACTTGTAAGGGGGAGTGTATCCTAGAGAGAGGATAACTTTCGAGTACAAGAGTGTGTATCCGATTTGAGTGATAGTAGAAAAACCCGAGAGTCCGGGACCGGACGTAGGTCAAGAGTTAAGACCGAACCAAGATAAATCTTCTCGTGTCAAGCTCTTCCTCTCTAACTCCATTTACCTTGGTTAAGCATCTGTTGTGTGGGTGATCTGAAAAGAATTTTTAAAATCCCCAATTCACCCCCCCTCTTGGTGATTTCCTTCACTTTCATTCATTTCTCCAGAGGACTGGAGGGAGTTTGTGGCGTCCCAGCAGAATCCTGAATTTCTGGTAAAATTTGTCATATCTTATCTTTAATTTGAATCTACTTGAATTCGTACGATCGTTTTGTTTGAATTCGTGTCACAGAAACAAGCCAAGCCAATAGAGAGAGGCAATCGAAAAATAAGTATCCGCATTGCTTGTCTAGAGGTGGCTACGTAAAGCCGGGAACGAAAGATGATGGAGGAAGAGCTACAGCGAATGAAGGAAGCTTCCCAATCCGATCCTTCCACCGCTATCCAGCCCCGCCCCGTCCTCCTCGTCACAAAAATGGAAAGTCATGCGAGGATGAAGGGTGACAAATTCATCAATGAAGATGTTGTCGCGGTTGTCTCAAAGATTGTAAGTAGTTGAATTAGAAGTATTAAATAGCCTCGGTTGTTTCATACTATATAAGAGTTTAGTTATTATTTATGAAAAATCTTATGGTACAGATTCACTTGAGCAAACAGAGCAGCCCAAGGCTCATTCACCTGTGCACACGGCAGACATTTTGTCAACGCGATTGGGAAGCCGGATTACCCCGATGTCGTTCGAGGGAGCGAGTGTCACAAAATATTTCGGACGGCGTTCACGTTTGTATGCCGAAGAGAGCCATCGGGAGCTTGAAGCCGTAATTCGAGCAAACATCGTAAATGAGGTTATGGCACAACTACGGGGTGAAATGCAAGCTATGGTACAACCGACGAATCCCCGAGGATCCCTAGCAGCAAGGATATTTTTCAGCCTCCTCAGGTACATATTGGCGAGCCGTCTCACACTCCGCAGGTACCTATTGGCGGACCTTCTCCCCTCCCAGGTACATATTGGCAAGCCGTCTCACACTCGACGTGGAGGTATACCTTGCACTCTATATTTGGATGACCCACACCGGCAGATTGTTGCCGATGGTCTTGTTTACCCAGTAACAAGACAAACACCACGGCAAGCAAATTCCGTAATCCCAACGTCGGGTGACCGTGACGAGTGTGCGAGAGGGGAAGAAGAGATACCGTCCCGATTGATGACGAGGAGGTTACCACACTAGGCGCTGCCATCACATGGTTCATCCTTTGGCCAGCTCATCTTATTGAGATAGGGACGACACCTCCGATGGTAGGAAATACATAGATGATTGAGTATGAGTTGTTTCCCGATTGATTTTCATTATATTGCTCATTCACTCATAATATGTTTTTTATGTTTTCATAGGATGAACAAGTTGCAGGCTTATTTCCCTACTTAGCACACTGCGAGAGTTGTACAAGGACATCGCCTTATAAGCTTTGCAGATGCCTCCGGGCATTGTCGGTGCAGAAAAGACATATCCGATAACATTTGACAAGAAAGATTTGATGGAGTTTTTGACGATGGATTGTTTAGATATACAGTTTCTTCAACTTGCAATCCTGTAAGTTTGTTTAACCCTTTAATTATGTTAGTACTATTGTTTTTGTTTAATATTTTCAATAACATTTATCATTTCATTTCATAGTGTCTCGCCATGAATTATACGTCAAGACAAAGCGAGCGGGTTCGTATGGATACTTATGTCCTGGATGCATGGCTTTGGCTCGCAATACGTTACCAGGAGGTCAATTTATATTGGTTTAACAATGGGCGACGGAGAATCGTCTTGTTATCTAGCACCAATACATGAAAGGTGCGTACTTTTTGTTTTGTCTATATAAGATTTTTGTGAATAAATTGCTTTCTTATCTTAATTTAATATTAATACGTATATGTTGTAGTGGTCATTGACGCCGTGTGTTGTTTGTCCCGGAAAGAACTCCGTTATTGGTTCGATTCAAGAGGTGGCACTCCAAACGAGGATATCAAAACCATGTTTGCCGAGTAAGTACATTTTTGTCTGAATCATCGATTCTTTTTTTTAAATGAATGGTTTAATATGTCTCGTTAATTTCCATTTTAATGATAGGGGCCTCAAGACGATAGACAGCCTTATCAATGCAAAAGAGCAGGTGGACCGAGGTGGTATAAACCGACGGTGAGTAAGTTCAATTCAAGTTATTTCATTGACACAGTAGCTTTCGATATGCCTTTATTCGTTTTTAACAATTTGCCTTTGATTTATAGTGCCATCAACAACCAGGGAGCACCGAGTGCGGATATTACGTTATGAATTGGATGCAATCCATCGTTACAATGAACGTGTTCAAAATTTTCAAAAAGTACGTAATCGCTCCGTGATTCTCAAGTTTATTGAATTTTTGTTGTTGTACTTGAGTTGTTAATTATTTCCTTCACTTAATTGGTTTATCTTATTCCATGTTTTCCAATTTACAGTTTATGGGTACTAGGGATCCGTACTCGCAGGATGAGATCGATTCGCTTCGAGACATGATAGCTAGACATCTTCTTCAACACATAGCCTAGTTAGTAGTGAGCATGATTAGTATGTTATTTTGTTAGTGATTCAAATTTGCTATTGTTGTTCATTTGTATCTATTTGATGTTTTGTCTGTTCAAAATATGCAAGTTTGGTGTTATATATTGTGTTTATGTATTGTGTTAGTGTGATTCTTGTGTTGCTTGGTGGTTTCGGGTCGATGCAAAAAACTTGGTAGATATCTCATAGTTGTAATCCTATTGATAGTTTGTGTCTTTCCAAGTTTGGTGTTATTGTCTAGTTTGGGCAAGTTTACTGTATTATTTTACTTCAGATTTTACTACACTAATATGATCCAAAACTTGGTAGCTAGATATCTCCTATCTCATTATTTTATGTATTGTGTTAGTGTGATTCTTGTGTTGCTTGGTGGTTTCGGTGATGCAAAAAACTTGGTAGATATCTCATAGTTGTAATCCTATTGATAGTTTGTGTCTTTCCAAGTTTGGTGTTATTGTCTAGTTTGTGTCTTTCCAAGTTTATCGTATTATTTTACTTCAGATTTTACTACACCGATATGATCCAAAACTTGGTAGCTAATCTCCTATCTCATTGTTACCAGAATGTATGAGGAAAAATTAAAATGTAGCTAATATTTTAAAAAAACTCAACAAAGGCGACTGATTTTGAAATCAGTCGAATCAAAGTCGCTTTATTCTCATAAGGCGACTGAATTAATGATCGTCGCTTTATGAACTCATTAAGGCGACCTGAAATTACAATCAAAGGTTGCCTTAATGTAAGTAATAAGAAGACTGATTACAAATCGTCGCCTTTAAGGCTAACTCAATATTAATCAGTCGCTTTATTAACTAATAAGGCGAATTCGATCTTAAATCGTCGCTTAATAAGGCGATTGATCTAGAATCGTCGCCTTAATAAGGCGACCTTATTTAAGATCAGGTCGCCAAATTCAAAATTTTCCTCTACCCTTCCAAGACGTCCCCAAGAAAAGGGACATTAATCGGGTCTTATTTAGGTCGTCTTTTAGCATTTTTGTAGTAGTGAACTAGGTTAGAGTGTTGTTTGTGCGATTGCATAGTGAGACGCCACTGTTCGGACAGATTCTAGGCGATCGTCTAATCGAGGGATTTTCGGACGAACGCAGAGATTTCGGTTCGTCGTAACCAAACGCGAGTTCGTTTATATTTCATTCAATGAAGGAAGTTTTCGGAATCTAAACGTTGGGTTGATCGTTTTAATCTATTTCAATCTCGTTTTAACCTGTTTCTGCATTTTTCATATTAGTTTCAATTTATTTTCGTTTTAACTGCTTTAAATCAAAACCCCCAATTTTGCTTATTGTTCGCTTTCATTGCCGTTGCGATTTAAATTCACCGCAAATTCCGGAGAGAAACGACCCAGGTTACATTATACTGCAAATCCTTTTCTAATCTGGTTATTTTGGGAGATGACGACGGCAAATCTCTCATTGTCAAAATATGGCGCCGCTGCGGGAATTTGCATCGGTTTCGTTAAGTAACAATAGTTTTTGGTGGTTCGAGGACCGGGACAGAAACTTTTTCTGACCAGATCACTCAACCCAGGTCTTATTCACAAGGAATTGGGCATTCTAAGCAAGAATCACTTCCTTTAAGGAAGTGAGGTCTCACCTATTTTCCCCAAATTCTAACGTTTAGGCCATGTTTTTGCTGTTTTAAGTTTCAATAGATTAGTATAAACCAAAAAAATTGAAAAAAGTGGTCTAAACGATGGAATTTGGCTTAAACTGAGGACCCACAGTGCCTATTGGCACTGTGTTTGTCTTAAAATAGGATTTTCCTTCAACTCACTAAAAATCAGCCCAATCGGAGTAAGTCATACAAATCTGAAATACCCGTTACGTCTAAAAAAAAATTGCTTTTTGTGTTTTTGTTTGTGTGTCATCTTAGTGTTTCCTACTTTTTACTACTTCTAGTGGCATTTTTGAATTTCTGATTTTCTGCAAATTATGCCTTGTTTTTATGTTGCATGAGTACTAGGAGTACTATTAATCCGGAAGACTTGTTGCCACTTGATCCCGAATAGAAATAACAATTCTTCGCTAGAAGAATTGTTAGGCTAAGTCGTGGGATTGATATCGAATTTGATGTGAACTTGAGTCGATGTGTCCATTCTGTCGATCTTGACTTTGATAGTACTTCTAATAGTCTTGTTGTTTTCACTGATTCTAGTAGCAATTTTGCTAACTCAGAAATTATGGCAGAGCAAGCAGCTCGTCCGACCTTGAAAGAATTAGCTACCCCTGATGTGGGCAATCAAAATTTGTGTATTCGATATCCTGAACTTGCTGCTAACTTTGAACTAAAATATGGTCTTATCCATTTGCTGCCCAAGTTTCATGGTCTTGCAAGTGAATGTCCTCACAGGCATCTAAAGGAGTTCCATGTGGTGTAAAGACAATGAAACCTCAAGCAATTGATGAGGACCACATTAAGCCGAGAGCTTTTCATTTTCCCTAGATGGCGCGGCTAAGGATTGGCTATACAATTTGCAACCAACATCCGTGGGAGTTGGGATGATATGCGAGAAGTTATTCCTAGTGAGGTTCTTTCCTTCCTCAAAAGCCATTGCTATTCGAAGGAGATCACTAGTGTTAAACAAGTCAACGGGGAGACCATGTATGAGTATTGGGAGAGGTTCAAGCGATTGTGTGCAAGCCGTCCACACCACCGATTTCGACCAACTCCCGATTACATATTTCTATTCCGGTTTGTTACCGATGGATAAAAGTTTCGTGGATGCATCTAGTGGTGGGGCCTTAGATGGCAAGACACCCGAAGAGGCCCGAGAGTTGATATCTAGTATGGTCGCTAATTCTCGCATTTGGCACCAGGGCCAATGGTACTCCCCGTTACCGCATTCAAACACCTCCGGTCCAAAGACGATTCTCGAGATTGGAGAATAGACTTGATGATCCGACTTCCCTTGTGAGGCAGTTGGCGTTGACTCCGACAAGCACAATCTTCCCCTCCTCGATTGGGTACTCATGGGGGTTGCTTCGACCCTTGTCATTCTATCGATTCTTGCCCTACTTTGCATGATCCCCGCTTATCAAGACCCGCCAGTAGCCGCAGAGGTGTTTTTCCGGGAAAGCCACAATACCCAGAGAATAATGCTTATTCTAATACTTACAATCCGGATGGAGAAATCACCCCAATTTTCGTTGGAACTAGAATCGTAACCGCAGTAACCAATATCGCACTCGGGAATTACCAATAGAGACAAGATGCACTACGTAATTTCCAACAAGTCTAGCCCGCACCTCCTTTACCAAAGACCACCTCCTCGACCAGCCATATGTGCACCTCCACAAAGGCGCTACAACAAAGCAGACTAGTACCGGAGAGTAGTGGTGGTTCCTCACTTGAAAATATGATGAAGCAATTTGCCACAAACTCTATATAGTTCCAACAAGAACGAAACTTCCATTCGTAGTTTGCAAACACAAGATTGGAAAATTGGCAACATCATCGAATCGCTTCAACCCCTGGGATCCAACACTCTCCCTTCACAAACAATTCCTAATCCTAAAGGGAATGTGGAGTGCTATCTCCCTTCGATCCGGCAAGCAATTGGAGGAACCTAAATTAGTCGTAGACGTGACTTCCACATCGAGAGAGTCGACAATGTGAAGATTGACTCTAAAAAACAAAAAGGCAACGCAGCAAGGTGAAGAGGAAGATATTCTCATTCCTCTTCCTTTCCTCGTAGAGCCCCCTCGATCCAAGAAGTTGCGCGAAAAAGCACAAGAGAAGGATATACTTGAGACATTCAGAAGAGTAGAGATCAACATTCCTCTCTTAGATGCAGTCAAACAAATTCCTAAATATGCCAAGTTTCTGAAGGCGACTGAAGGGGAATGAACGAGTGAGTTTGAACCAGAATGTATCAGCCCTCATCCAACCTACCATGCCTCGCAAGTGCAAGGATCCAGGGACGTTTTCTATCCCTTGCCTTATTGGTAATTACAAATTTGATGATTGCATGCTAGATTTAGGTGCTTCTATAAATGTTTGCCTACATCTATCTATAGATCTCTTGGTCTTGGTCCCTTGCGTCCAACTAGTGTTATTGTTCAATTAGCTAATAGGAGCAATGCCCATCCTTCTGGTTTAGTTGAAGATGTATTAGTCAAAGTTAATGAATTGATATTCCCTGCTGATTTTTACATCTTAGATATGGAGGATGAGTCTTCTATCAGTAGTTCACCAATCATTCTAGGGAGGCCTTTCATGAAAACAGCTAGGACTAAGATATATGTGTATTCTGGTACTCTTTCCATGGAGTTTGGTGATATTTCTGTGAATTTTAATATCTTTGATGCCATGAAACATCCTAGGGAAGAGCATTCTGTTTTCTGTATTGATGTGATTGATGATGTTCTTGCCGATTGGTGTGGCGTGATTATCCCGATTTTTCATCCGAGAGTGATTCGCCATTTGTGCACGCTTGATAATGAATGGTGCTCTGTTTGCACTCATTTGGTTAATGCTGAATTATTTGGTGATTATGACTTGTTGGATGATTCTGTATTACTTGTGGATTCTGATATTGATTCTGAGTTTGAACTTCATCCTGATCCTAATGTGCATCCTGATTTTGATTTTGATGAACTTAACTCTGATTTTGATGAGCTGAATTCTGATGTTAACATTGAGCTGTGTAGACATAGTTCTTCTGCTTCTTTGAATGTGGTTTCAGGCATTTCCAGTGTGATGACATCTGAGTTGTTGCAACAACCACCCAAACTTGAGTTGAAATCCCTTCCAGATCACTTGAAATATGCATTTCTAGAGGTGGATGAACAGTTGCCAGTCATTGTGGCAAATAACCTTATGCCTGATCAAGAAGAGAAGCTGCTAAGCTTATTGAGGGCGAACAAGAAAGCCATTGGGTGGACATTAGCTGACATAGTTGGCATCAGCCCTTCCATGTGCATGCATCGAATTCTGTTGGAAGAGGACTCTAAGCGGCGAGGCAACCTCGTAGACGCCTTAATCCCCTTATCCTTGATGTGGTGAAGAAGGAGGTCAATAAGCTTCTACAAGCTGGTATCATCTATCCCATTTCTAATAGCCAGTGGGTTAGCCCGGTCCAGGTGGTTCCTAAGAAATCCGGAGTCACTGTGGTAGCCAATCAGAAGAATGAGCTCATTCCTACTCGAGTTCAGAATAGTTGGAGAGTTTGCATTGACTATAGGAGACTCAACCAAGCCACTCGCAAGGATCATTACCCCTTACCTTTCATTGATCAGATGTTAGAGTGATTGGCTGGCAAGTCTCATTACTGCTTCCTGGATGGCTACTCCGGATACTTCCAGATCCATATTGCTCCTGAGGATCAGGAGAAGACAACCTTCACATGCCCCTTTAGAACATATGCCTACCGAAGGATGCCTTTTGGCCTCTGCAACGCACCTGGTACTTTTCAGCGTTGTATGGTGAGTATTTTCTATGAGTTTCTAGAGGACTGCATGGAGGTCTTTATGGATGATTTCACCGTATATGGGTCTCGATTTTGATGCATGCTTAGCTAATTTGTCTAGAGTTTTGCATAGGTGCATTGAGTCTAATCTTGTGCTTTGAATTATGAGAAGTGTCACTTTATGGTTGAGTCGTATAGTCTTGGGACACATAGTGTCTAGGAAAGGGATCGAGGTAGACTCGCTAAGATAGATGTGATTACCGCCTTGCCTTACCCCGTATCCGTGCGGGAAGTTCACTCTTTTCTTGGTCATGCAGTTTCTATCGGCGTTTCATTAGGGATTTCAAAGCAAGATCGCCCAACCCTTGTCCAACCTTCGCATAAGGACACCGACTTTGTATTTGATTATGCTTGCAAGGCGGCCTTCGACCATTTGAAGCGTTGCTCGACTACAACCCCAGCCGATCCGTGCCCCCGATTGGTGTATCCCCTTCGAGTTGATGTGTGATGCTTCCAACTATGCGGTGGGTGCTATCTTGGCACAACGGGTCGATAGAGCATCTCATATGATTGCATATGCCTCCAAGACTTTGGATCCCGCTCAGTCTAATTATACCACAACTGAAAAGGAGTTGTTGGCTATTGTATTTGCTTTTGATAAGTTTAGGTCATATCGCTAGCTAGTAGAGTAATTGTTTTCTCCGACTACGCGTTTTAAAGTTCCTTTTGAAAAAGGCAGATGCTAAGCCACGACTCATCCAGTGGATGCTATTGCTCCAAGAGTTCGATGTTGAGATTCGAGATAAGCGGAGCACAAAACTCGGGTAGCCGACCACTTGAGTCGTATCAACCATTCTTCTTCTCACCCCTCTTCTATTCGGGATGATTTTCCTGATGAGCAGCTTCTACAGCTGCAAGATAAGCTTCCATGGTATGTTGATCTTGTTAACTACTTGGTCGCTGGTGTTTTGCCTATAGATTCCACTAGGACCCAAACTCTTAAATTGAAGAGTGAGTCTAAATATTATGTTTGGGATGACCCTTATCTGTGGAAATTTTGTAGTGATCAAATAGTTAGGAGATGTGTGCTCGATCATGAGTTTCACTCTATATTGCATTTTGCTCATGCTTCGCCTCGTGGTGGTCACTTTGGACCCCAACGAACTGCTAGGAAAGTGTTAGATAGTGGATTGTTTTGGCCTTCCTTGTTTCATGATTCCCATCTGTTTTGTAAGTCATGTGATAACTATCAGAGAGCAGGGAGTATTTCCCGTAGGCATGAGATGCCACAAAACCCTATATTGTTTTGTGAGATCTTTGATGTTTGGGGTATTGATTTTATGGGTCCATTTCCTGCTTCATATGGTTATACTTACATCCCGCTAGCCGTTGATTATGTCTCGAAATGGGCCGAGGCGAAAGCCACTCGGACTAATGATTCTTCCGTGGTGGTGGATTTTGTTAGGTCTAACATTTTCGCAGTTTGGCATTCCTAGAGCTATTATTAGTGACCGTGGCTCCCATTTTTACAACCGAAGCATGGGTGCCTTGTTACGCAAGTATGGAGTGCTTCACAAGGTCTCCACAAAGATACCATCCTCGACCAATGGTCAAGTGAAGTCTCAAATAGAGAGATTAAGCAAATCCTTCGAAGACCGTTAACTCTACCCGGAAAGATTGGAGTAAGCGATTAGAGGATGCTTTGTGGGCATATCGCACCACCTACAAGACTCCGATTGGGATGTCTCCTTATCGGATTGTCTTTGGTAAGGCATGTCATCTTCCGGTTGAGTTGGAACATCAAGCCTATTGGGCCATTAAGCAAAGGTAACATGGATTTGGCTAAGTCTCGGCATGGAACGGAAGTTGCGTTGCAAGAGTTGGATGAGCTTAGATTGGATGCCTATGAGAGTTCGGTTGTACAAGGAAAAGACTAAGGCGTTCCATGATAAGCATATTCTGAGGAAATAATTTTCTGTGGGCCAGAAAGTTCTTCTGTTTAACTCCCGTTTAAAGTTTATGCCTGGTAAGCTTCGATCTAAATGGGATGGCCCTTTTGAGATCACTAACATATTTTCATTTGGTGTCTTTGTTGAGCTATGTGATCCACCCACAGGAGAACCTTTAAGGTAAATGGGCATCGCCTCAAGCAATTTCATGAGGGATCCAAAGAACAACCCGAGGAAGCGAGATTCTCCTCATTGATGCCACTTATCCTCCTTAAACCCTTGGGGAGTATTCTTCTTTCTTCTCCTCTATCTCTTTTATTTGTTTTCCTTTTTCTACTTTGCTTTTTGAAAATAAATTCATTCTCTTTTTCTATGATTGCTACATATTATGAACTTGGACATCTTGGTTTTAATGGTTCATTCTGCTCTTTGATTACATGTCTTGGTAGTTGACTTGATGTTGTTGATTGCCTAAGTTAGTATTGACCTTGTGAGGTTTTGGGCCTGCTTGAATGGAATTCATCTTTTCCCATTCTTTCTTTCATGTGTGCATCTGCTCCTGATTTGTGTTCTCTAGAACTTGCTCCTTTTCTTGTTGAAACTATATTCTTCACTTACATGCATAAATATGATAGAAGCTTGTTTTCTTTCTTTTATTTTCCCCACTTTGGCCAAATAGCTTTCCCTTGCATTATGTTTCCTTTGCTAGCCATTTGTACCTTTTTGACTCATTATTTTCTAAGCCACATTACAAGCCTAAGCGTAAAACCATTTTATTCCACACCTTGGAGATTTATTGAGCATTGGTTTCACCTTGGTTTTGTGTTTAAGTGTGGGGGTTGCTCAGGAATGCAACAGTTTAAGTATGGGGGGAGATATTTGATTTTGTCATTGTGATTATGTATATAGTTCTTCAAAAAAATCAAAAACAAAAAATCAAAAACAAAAGAAAAGAAAAGAAAGAAAAGAAAAAAAAAAAAATGCATAGAAAGAAATGAAATTTATGAGTAAAATAAAAGTTTTTATATATAGAGAATGATTGTGTTAATCAATGCTCTTTTTAATTTCTTGGGTGCTTAGCCTCTCATTCCATACTATTACCTACCTT
This sequence comes from Acacia melanoxylon, assembly GCA_019022615.1. Lineage (NCBI taxonomy): Eukaryota > Viridiplantae > Streptophyta > Magnoliopsida > Fabales > Fabaceae > Acacia > Acacia melanoxylon. The sequence continues at coordinate 4,468,063 of JAFJYJ010000002.1, forward strand.
CACCCTAACCCCATTACAACCTTTAATAATAAGCTCTCTTGATTTGTGCATGCATGTGTTATGAGTAGTGGAGACGTAGAAATTGAGCAAGTTTATGGTAGAACAATTTTCTTGAGTAGAATTTGAGCGATACACTTATTTACCTTAAACACTTGAGAGATTGATTGATTGAGCGCATCATTTGAGAGACCATCATTTGTGATTAGCATCATTGATTGAGATTACCAGGAATTGTAATTTGAGATGAAGGGATTTTGGGTCTTGATTGATTGGTTCTAATGAAGCTTTGTGTCCCTTGTTCAATTTTTGCATTGTTAGCAATTTGTAGAAAAGAAGAGTTTCTCCTTTAGATCTTTTTCTTTAAATTTTGCTCAGGAGTGCAAAAAGATAAGTGTGGGGGAATTTGATAATTGAATATTTTATACACTTATTTTTATCTCTTGATTAATAATTTAGGACTTTTTAGTTAATAAATAATGGCTTTTATACTTATTTGGCCTTTGGGCCTTTGATTATATTTTAGCCATTTTTAATAATAAAATTCCAGTTTTACATTGCTTCACTAATCCTACCATAACTCTTGAACCAGACATCGGATTTGCCTCATTTTTGTTTCCTATTTCAGATGATTCAGAGAGCTACAATTGTTATAAAGACATGAAGGGCAAAGTCGGACAAGAAGGCGGTCGATTTTGAAGCCAAAGTCAGATGTTTAATTGGGCTCGAATTTGTAATTAAAACCCATTTTTATTATTTTCTGTTTTGGGCCTGAATTGTGGGTTAGAGCCCCATTTCGTTTTTCCATTTTAGGTTAAGTGAGGCAGCAGCCACAAACACTTTTCATTCACGTTTTTATTCAGTTTGAGGATTAAACACAGAAGTTTCAAATTCTCTCAAATGTTCTTCGTGTTTTCTTCGTTTTTCCACCATGTTCGGCTAAACTTCCGTAGTTAACCCAACGTTGAGGATTCCATGATTCGTCCGGAGAACTCGTGTTTAATCGGTACTTTACTCGTTTCGTTTTCATCTTATCGGATTCGATTTCGGAAATAGTTCAAATATTAGACTTAATATTCGGTTTGGTTCATCCCAAGGACCGAGTTCGAACTAGGTTAGAGTGTTCTTTGTACGATTGCACGGTGAGACGCCACTGTTCGGACGATTCTAGGCGATCGTCTAGTCGAGGGATTTCGGACGAAAGCAGTAGATTTCGGTTCGTCCAAAACCAAACGCGAGTTCGTTTATATTTCATTCAATGAAGGAAGTTTCGGAATCTAAACGTTGGGTTGATCGTTTTAATCTATTTCAATCTCGTTTTAATCTGTTTCTGCATATTTCAAATTAGTTTCAGTTTATTTTCGTTTTAATATGTTTTAAATCAAAAACCCCCAATTTTGCTTATTGTTCTGTTTCGATGTTGCTGATTTAAACCCACTGCAAATTCCTTGAGAGAAACGACCCCCAGGTTACATTATGCTGCAAATCCTTTTCTAATCTGGTTATTTTGGGAGATGACGGCAAATCTTTGTCAGTGTTCTAGGGACTGGACGTAGGTCAAAGAGTTAGACCGAACCAGGATAATCCTTTGTGTCTCTCTGTTCTTCTCTCTATTTCTGTCATTGGTGTTTTTGATTAATTAGCCAAAGATTTTTGTAATCACCTATTCAGCCCCCCTCTAGGTGATATTCCATCTTCATAGACGAGCGTAGGCTTGAGGCAGTAAGACCCAGTGTGCAAGTTTGCATGGGGCAGTGTCCCTGGGCCGTAAGACCAATGTACCTAACACTGTGTTTGATGCCTAGGATGATGACATTGGACCAGTGTGTCCAGAGTATGTTTTGAGGCTAGCAAAATATTAAAACTGTACGAGATTGTAGATGAGATGCCTATGGCTTGAGGGTGATCCCTGGTCAGTAAGGCCCGAATATCTAGCGCTGTGAGAATTAAATGGGCCAAAAGGCATAATGCATCAGGCAATTAGGCTTATGTAACCAAGTGTTGGAGAATGGACGAATAGGTCCTGTATTTGAATACTACACCCTGGGTATAGACCAAATGAAATTGTCATATGATGATGAAGTCGCGTGCCTGATAAGCATGCATAGGAAAGGCAGTGTAGGAAGTATGAATGATGGCACAAGAACATAAATTGTTATAAGAATTCAAAGATTTGAATTTGTCAAATCTAGTTTTCTTGAACATGAATATACCCGATAAAGTGCTTCTTGTTGATCTCGATATTAGTTAGAAAGATTATGATCTGAGAACTGAGATTGAAGAAGCTCAAATGGAGGATGAGCGAGCTAGCTCAATCCAAGGCATGTTTCCACAAGATGGAACTCAAGATTATGACATTTCATTGAGCGGATTAGTTCGATACAAAGGGTAAAATTTATATATACAAATGAAAGTCGAATTGAGATGAAAGATACTGGATGAGACGCATAAGAATAGATATACTATTCATCCATGAGTAGTTAAAATGTACTAGAATTTAAAATCTGAGTTTTGGTGTCCTAGACTAAAATGCGATAGGATGAAATAAGTTGCTAGATGTCTAACTTGTCATAAAGCAAAAATTGAACATCAGCGACTAGTAGGACTTTTGCAAGGAATAAAAAATCCCGAATGGAAATGGGAGAGTATCACTATGGATTTAGTGGTCAGATTACCCAAGATCATGAATTATGATGCGATTTGGGTGATTGTCGACCGTCTAACTAAGTTGGCACACATATTTCCCATAAGTTCTAATTATTCTCATGAGAAATTAGCATATATCTATATAAGAGAGATTGTATGACTCCATGGTATACCAAAGAATATTATCTATGACAGAGATCCTTGATTTACTTCTCGATTCTGGAAAGCTTTACATGATGCTCTAAGTACAAAATTGAAATTTAGTACGATCTATCATCTTCAGACGGATGGATAAACAGAAAGAACTATACAGACACTAGAAGATATGTTGCGATCTTGTGTATTATATTTCAAAGGAAGTTGGGATCACTCCCTTCTACTTGTTGAATTTGCATATAATAATAGCTATTATGCGAGCATTCAAATGACTTCGTATGAAGCATTATATGGAAGGAAGTGTCAATCACCCTTATGTTGGATAGTTATCCAAAAGAAAGTTGTATGGGCCAGATCTAGTTGATCAAACTTAGGAGCAAATTAAGCTAATCCAGGAGAGGTTTCTAGCAGCGCAAAGTAGGCAAAAGAGCTTTGGTGACAAAAGAAGGAGATCTCTAAAGTTCGAAGTTGGAGATCATGTTTTCTTGAAGGTATCTCCAGTTAAAGGGATTGGTAGAGCAATCAAGAGAAAGAAGCTGAGTCCTCGATACATTGGTCCATTTGAGATTTTGGTGAGACATAAACCAATAACTTATCAAATAGCTTTACTCCCAAATTTGAGCAGACTCCATGACGTATTCCATGTCTCTCAATTGAAGAAATACTAACTAGACCTTGAGCATGTCATCGAGTACGAAGACATTGATGTATAGGATGACCATACCTATATGGTTGAGCTTGAGTGGATCATTGATCTTCAAGAGAAGTAGCTCAGACATAGAAGTATTACATTTGTGAAGGTGGTCTGGAAAGGGTTATCTCCTAGAGAAGCGACTTGGGAAGCGGAGGAAGACATGAAGAAGCGTTATCCGGACTTTATGCCCTAGCGTATTATCAAATTTTGAGGACAAAAATTATTTTACAGGGGAGAATTATGACATCCTAAATTTTGGGATTTGGAAATTTGAAATATTGTATGGTTTATTATGAAAATTTGGCCTCAATAATTAATAAAATTAATGTTTGGAAATTTATGGCCTATTTTTCTTAAAACTTAAGGGAAAATGGTAAGGAGATAATTTTGGCCCAAAAATGTTTTAGAGATAATATTTTCTGGCCTAGAGAAGCTAATTAAGGAAGAAAAATCCTTCAAAAGGAATTAAGGATTTATTTCTAACACTTTTCAAATATTTGCAACTTAATGAGTAAAAGACCAATTAAGTTGCAAATAAAATTCTTGTAGAAGGTAAATGAGAATCAATTGGGATTATTTGAGAGTGGACCCCACACATCACACACCCTTTGCATGCATGACACCTCATTCCCTTTCTTCTTGAGACACCTCATTCTTTACTTCCTTAATATGCAACCACGTGTCCCACACACATGCAAACCATTTAACCTCCCTCCTCTATTAACTACTTGGGAAGCACAACAATTCTCCATTCCTCCCCCATTTCATTTTCACTTCGGCCAGAAACAGAAAAGAGAGAGACGAGAGACCAAGACTGAGAACGGAGGAAGAATGAGGGAGAAACCAAAGTGTAGACCACCAACCACGCATGTAAGCTTGAATTCTAAACAAGTTGGAGGAGAAGAAGGACTGAACAGTTGTATGCAAGAGTTTTGAACTATGTAAGCCTTTTCCTTCTAGCTTCTGCTATTTCTACATGTTGGGTTTGCTGTTTGGGTTAAGGGAAAAACAGAAATCGAAAACACCTCTGTTTTTCAGACAAAAAACATAGCAAGCTTATGTGCTTCTGTTTCATAGGAAAATCTTTGATTTTTTTTTTTGAAACTTGGTCGGAATATAGTAGACATGTTAAGCTTTAAAATGATCCAAAGAACACCCAAATCAGACGTGTATAAAGGAAGTTATGGATTTTCAAAGTTAGGCAATGAACACAGTGACATCCCTGTTTCCAGAACTAAACAACAATTTTCTGGCTCACCTTTAATTAAGAAAATGACCATGGTTTTTCCTAAATTTGGTCAAAATATAGTAGACATCAATCTTTAAAATGAGCCTAAGAACACCAATTGCCATGATATTTTCAGAAATGATGTCCATTTTCAGATAGGGTTTTGACTTGGTAAATGGTGTCCAATTGCCATGATATTTTCCAGAATTAAAGTAGACATAATAAGATTTAATTGTATAGGTTGTACGCCTAATTCGGATTTGTATTCAGAGAGATATTAAATTTTGAATCTAACCTATGAATCTAGAACAAAATTCTAGAAGTATATGATTATTGTTGATTTTGGATTTATATTCGTGGGAATGACTTCTATAAGTATTTTTACTTGAAAGTAAACTCAACAATGATCACATAAGCTTTGGAACCACCCCATTTGGACATTTGTGCAATGAATTGTGAATTTTCAAAGTTTGAAGAAAATTCAAACAATTTTAAGACAAGGTCTGAAAATAAAGAAGCAGAGTCAATTATTATCTACCTAATATTTAAAGGATATGACGAGCTTCTAAGTAATAATATAGGCTCTTAAGTTTTATTATGAGTATAAGGTAGTGATTGATTCTAGTACTCTAAGTTATGAAGAGTTGCATAAGTAATGACCATGTCCAAAAATATACTATTTAGGAACTTACGTTTTCCCAAAGTTTTCACAAGACCTGGAATTTAACCAAAAGTTTGGCGGAAAACTAGGTAATAACTCTAATCTCACATTCTTTATATGACTATATATGTTTGTTTAAACCATATTTGTGAGTCCCGCTTGTATGAGGCCAACACCACTCATAAGCTGTTTTGCTGGAATGGCCAACCATGGGGCCAGCAGCTTCTTGGTGGCTAGGCAGAGCCTAATGCATTCAATTATTTTTGGGCTGTCAATTCATCCAATTGTATTTTCATAGCACTGAGGTATTGGATCTTATGATGATGTCCGTATTACATGCTGCATATGAATTATGATACATGTTGTATGATCTTTGAATGCTTTATATGCTATGTGGACTATTATGTTGTGGTTAACTATCATATATTGTATATACTCTGTTTGTGAGATTAATTGTTACTCTGAGAACCTTTGGCATCCCAGCCCTTGTTACTACCTGCAATTTGTATAGCGTTTTAGATGCAGCTTCCAGGGCAAGGCTGCGGATATCAACAACTAGTGATTTTGGATCAAGGCAAGGGTAACTGCTATCCATCTTTGATCCAATTTTCAGTAACTTGGTAATAATTACTTTTAGAAGTTGTAGATAATCTTTGTAACCCTACAGAACTTTCTGTTGTAATCAAGTAATGTCATATCAGTATGTTATGCTATTTCTGTTCACCCATTATGTTGCGCATTGTTGCTATGATTATTGTCGGTATATCAGTAGGGTGTTACACCTTTAAAAAAAGGGACGGCAAAAGTTGATTTTTGGCGTCCCTTTTCAAAATTGGGACGCCAAAAGCCCCACTTTGCTCCAACCGTGTTCGTATCCTCACTTCAGCGTTCATCATTTTATCCAAATTGCAATCTTCGCTTGGCTATTCTGTGACACCCGTCCTAAATGCGCCTTTATCTATAAGAGTTATAGCGCACAAGCATTGAAATAATTTGGACGACTTAATTGCGAAATAAAACTTTCATAAAATAATTTGGTTTGAAAATATGTGGATAAACTTTTCGCGAGCGATATCTATCCAATAGGGGTATCTTAATACAATAATCCAAAATTAGAAAAATGACAAACGAATTGGTACAATCTAACTACTTATACTCTCACAAAAGTCTCTTCTGCTGCAACCCTTATGGCTGCATATTTCCTCTTGATCCTGATTCACTACCTGTCTCTTTCATGCGGTCTGGAGTTCAAATGAATGAACCCAGAGGAACAGTTAATCTCATATGCAGTATGAAATATACATGACAATATAACACATGATAATTATAGAATAATTTATCGTAAACAAGTCACATCGAAACCGTAGTTATCGACCAAGGACCGCAGCCCTTTAGGACACGCAGCCCCAAATCCATAGCTAGGAAAACAAACATGTAAATTATCTAGCAAACATGATCAGTCATACATGAATACATACATACAAGCTAATAAGATAACAGTTACCCACCTCAAGCTTGAGTCCTTATTTCGTCCGAAGGTGTTGGGATCAGTAGAGATGTCAAAGTATGCCTATAAACGTTTATCATTGTCATTACTCACTTCTGGCATTGAAAAGTAACTAACTACACGAATTATTTTTAGAGGATTTAAAGGGGTTATTAATCCCTAAAAATTCCCTCAATAAATAATATCCTTTTTATTTTATGTGGTATTATATTAAGTGTCATGTCCCTAAAAAATGTTAAGAAGGGTTGTCCTTGTCACTTTAGAGTCTTTATAACCCTTAATAGATAAGTTATCCAAAAAGAAAAACCTTTTACTGTGAAGGTTATGCACATTTAATAACTTGCGGGATTATTTTAAGACTTATCGTAAATTCAAATTTTTAACTTTTCTGAGAATGTAGAAACTTTATAACTTGATCGATACAACTCCAAATAGAGTGATTTCAATTTCTACTTAAACCTTGATAAGTCTATTTTCATAAATTAAAGTCACCAAGTTGATTTATGGCTGAGAAAATTCCCAACTTTCGAACAACACAAGCAATGTCCAGAATTTTCCAGATTTCTTGACCAATCTTTAAGGAACCATAACTCCTTCAATACTTATCAAAATTAGACAAATTACTTATCAAATTAAACCTCTATGTGTCTACTTTTTATCTGGAGAATTTCACATTTGTTTGATTTTGTTTACTTAGTCCAAAATGCAACATCATTTTTCTGCTCCAGAATCATAATAAAAATTTCCAGATTTTTAGCTCAACTTCCAAAAATCATAAGTGGAGGTATATACCTCGTGAGCCAAAGCTTATTTTAAATATTACTATGTGTACTATATGTTCAAAACATTTCAGGTTCAAAAGAGTTCGTTTATCCTAGTTTTTCCTTACTCGAAGGTTACTGTTCCAGCAGAAAAAGTTCAATTTTTCAGAGACTTTGGACAGCAACATTTCATGTATATGGCTCATACTCACATCTGCATATACACCATTTAATCATCCTCTTTTATGCTTTACTACTTTGTGTGGCTATCTAGACATTTTAGACGTAAGGAACATACTAAAAACGCCTCTGTTTTAGCTCCAGAAAACAGTGCAACATGCAGAAGAAAAACCACGTTTCTTAAGCTTCAAACTCAGAAACCAATCGTGTAGATATGCAGTAGCTAGATGGGAGGAGATTCAGAGACTCACCTTGGTCGACACTCAAGCTTACATGCAACGTTTAGTCCCTCATCTATCTTCCGCGTCTCTGCCTCTGTTTTTTCGGTTGGTTCCAGTGCTCCTTCTCGATCTCGGTTTCTGCCTTTGTTTCTTGTCTTCTAATCTCACTCTACGTTTCTGAAGGTGAACGACGGAAGGAAAGAATGAGAATAAGAACTCACACTCTCTTCATCTCACACTATCTCTCGGTTTCACTCTTTCCATCACACACTCTTGGCGTTTTCTCAGTTCCTCCGACTCTCCCTCTTCTCTTGATCTCGTCTGTAGATATAAGAAGGAGTGGAGAGGTGCAATGGGCTCAAGGAGCATGGTTTACTATGCGTGTTCAATTTATCGCCGAGAGTAATTAATCCTTCGTGCTTTATGTGATCCTGGTTGTGATCTTTTAAAAAAAAAAAAAAAAAACTGTTGCGTGTTTTGACGAAATGAATCAGGGAAATATATACTGTGCAAGTCAGGTTTAAATGAGTGAATAGGATAATGGCTTTTGGGTCATATATATAGGCTAATGTGTGGAGGCATTAGTTTGGGGCTGGACGTATGCTTGGGCTGAGGGGAATAAAATTAAGGAATTGAAGATTGTTGTCCCATATATTACGTATATATAGGAGCACGTGACTATCAGCTGAATAAGGTGGTAATTGTATGTGTCCTTTGTTTATTTAATTGTAATTTAGTGAATAATCTTAAAATAAATCCTTAATCCCATATAAGGATTTCTCTTTCTCAATTAATTCTTCTAGGCCTTAACATATTATCTCTAAAATATTTATGCCAAAAATTATTTCTCTAATTTTCAAAATAATTAATTTAATCATTTGGCCAAATTCCACCGTTTAATTCTCATATATTATTTCTACAATTTTTAGGCATATTTTATTCCTTATTTGAATTATTATTTTCCCAAATTAAATTAAGGAAAAATAAGCCTAAATTTCCAATAATTATTGTCATAATTATTTTTAACCAAAATTTCATAATTACTTTCAATATATTATTCAAACTTTAAAATTCTAAATATTAATTTTAACATTTATCCAGGCTAAATTTCCCATAATTAATTTCATCATAATATTTCTATATCCTCAAAATATTATTTCATAATCTTCCGAATTTTAAAAGTCGAAAATAATTTTAATAACTATCTTAAACTTTTTCCTCATAATGTTTTAAAACTTTTAATTTTACCCGACTGTGTCTTCTTATCTTAGTTTTATTTCTAACTTTTGGTCCAAAAATTTAAGACGTTACATATTCACTATTCTTAGCTCACCTCCCAAAATTCCTAAAACTGAAATTCCTCAATCAATCATTCATTTCCACGCCGAAATCACATTTTCGTTCTCATTTTGGAGAATTCAAATTCGAAATTGGCGAGCCAATACGGGTTCACATTAGGTGCACATCCTTATGTGCACCTTATGTGCTTGTCCCTCTATTAGAGGGATGAGCACATTTTTTTTTAATTTTTTTTTTCATTTTTTATATAATATATTTATTTAGATTTAAATTATATATGGGCTTTCTGGAATTTTTTTACACTCAATATCTCTAATTAATTAATTTTCGGTCGCATTCGAAATGTTTCTCCGTAATACCAAAGATCCTAGAAATTAATTAATTTGAGATATCTTATTCAAAAAACATTCCAAAAAGTTAAAGATATAATTTAAATCTAAATAAATATAATATATAAAAAAATTAAAAAAAAAAATTAAAAAAATGTCTCATCCTCTAATTGAGTGATGATGTAACGTAAAGCATAAGTGAGAAGCACCTTATGTGCTCCCGAGCCAATACATAGAGCGTCATAGGGATCGGAAGCGGCTACGGTCTTCCGCCCCAAGATTATCATGGCCCACTTCGCCTTATACGTCGACGGATAGTTAGAAGTGGACGACGATATTCCCTTTTCTTAAAGGGGGAAAAAAAACATGCGAAAAAATGACTATTGCGTCCACTTCGGCTTATACGTCGTGGACCGCAGTGGACGTTAAGGAGAAGACCGTAGCTGGGATCAAGCTGAGATCTACCATGGCGAATCTATCTACAAGAAGAAATCGCGCAAGCTTCTTGGTGAATTCAGCCTCTCGAAGGTTTGCTTCCCTTGGATGACATTGAGGAGGTACAGCACATCCGCGTCACGGAATTCATGTGGTTTAAACATAGGCGAAAGAAGGAGCACCGGTTCAACCGCATCGAGGTGTTCAAAAGTGACAATCCTCCTGCCAGAAACTGTGGCCTTTTCTTCCTCGACGATGTCTCGAACCTGACAAACTCTAACCATCCAGATCTTAATCTGATTTGACAGAATGCAAAGTATCTCAGTACGAAGAAAACATCCCCTTCTCAAATTTTGGCATTCATCGATCTCATTCTGTTCGGAAGCTCCAAGATCTAAGTCCAGAGGGTCAAAATGGAGTTTGTTTGCTTATGGCTGTGAGATTGACAAGATAAACACCGAAGACGGAGCTTTTGAGTGGGGAATAATTGGAGTTGTCTAAAGCAACGCTGTGACCACAGCTATTTTTGAAAGCAGGGTTTCGAACGAATCCATCTGCAAGAAGAAATCGTGCGAGCTTCTCAGTGAATTCAACCTCCCAGAAGGCTCCCTTGGACGACATCGAGGGGGTAGAGCACAACCGCGTCACAGAATTTATGCGGCTGAAGCATAAGCGAAAGAAGGAGCACCGATTCGGCCTCCAGAGAATTTCATCTACTTTTAGAGTATTATTTCAAACATTATCATATTATCAAAAATGTGATCTTGTTCTATCATGAAAAAGTTGTACTCCCTCCAACCCAAGTTATAAGTCGTTTTCAATTAATTAAGCTCCTTCACCACCATGAACAAGCTGTGCAGTCCAATCCAGCAGTGGGTCCACTGAGGAAGAGGATAACGGGGTCGTAGATTATACGGGGCCTATTTGAGTTGGTGTTTAAAAAGAATGTTTATGTAAATCGAGACAAAACTCGTCCACATACTTATCCGTATACCATAAATTATGTTAGCTTTTACTACTAATCCAAATTGATACTATGTCAATGCTAATAGACAGTGTTGGCATTAGCCTCCAAAGACCACATGCTGGCTCTCATCTCCAACGACAGAGTATTAATGGCGTTGCGGAGGCCAAGTCGGTTGATCAGAGCTTGGACTCATATCTTCTTCTTGGATTTGGAAAGGGTTCGAAGTAATAAGAATTCCTACTACGAACATGAGAATCACGAATGTTTTGAAAACAGTAGACGGAGTAGAAGTGAGAGGGCAATCAAGAAGGAGAAGCGTTTGAGAGAGGACGACTAGAGACGAGAAGGGCTGATTGCTTGGGAAGGAAATAAGACCAAGTAGATGCTATGGCAAGGCAAGTGCTATAGTTGAAGGCTGCCGGGACAAACTAATTGACTTAGTAAACGAAAGGCGTTGTTCATGGAATTAGGTTTCCAGTTTCTCTGTTCTTTGTTTTGAAGTTTCAATTATTGAAAAGAAGTTTGAATATTTCAGAAAAAAAGGGTAAGTTTGAAGATTTGCAAAGCGTTATTAAAACCTCTCCATCCCTATCTTCATTATACCATACCTCATCATCTTTTGTTCTAAGTGTTGTATTGAGTGTCAAAGAAGGTTATGTATATTATTTCAATCAAACTAAAAGAGCAACAACATTTCTGTGTTTTTAAATTTTTAGGGTGACATTAAAACTGAAAAAAAATTAATTTTTTATTTATTTATATATTTTGGGTAGAATTGCACTTTATCCCTTGTTAAAATAAAATGATTGTGTTAAAACGAAAACGTCTGTTAGTGTTTTGTTAGTTTGAGGGTGAAATTGAACCAATTAAAATATATTAGAGGCAAAATTACCCCACATAAATACTTTAAGGTGCTAACTGCATCTCAAAAATTAGTTTAGAATGATGTATTCACCTTTAGAGTTAATCTTAACATCATTAATAAAAATTGTTGACTCGATAATTTTAAAAAACTATAGATATTCAAAAAAAAAAAAAAAGGGATATGGTTAAAATAGACAATTTTAACTTTACTTTTTAATTTTATATTTGATTTTTTTAGGGCCTATTTGGTATGGGGATTTTGAGGGAATGGGAGGGAAAGAAAAATTGTATATGTTGAATTTTAAAAAAAAAAAAAATTGGAGAAATAATGTTATAAAATTTTAATAAAGAGAATATTTAAGATAAATATGTAAAAAATTAAAATTTTTTAACTAACCTTTTATAATTTTTTAAATCAAAATTTTCCCCCTCTACTGACTTTTTCTCCCCTCCTCTCATACTAAACTGCCCCTAATAATATATTTCTCAAGCATGTTTTTAATTTTTTTTACTTTTTATAACTTTGCTAATATCTTGTTATGTTTTAAAAAAAATTGGGCAATTTCAGCTTTTAGTCTTCCTTGAGAGCGGTTACGGCCTACCATCCTCTTCCTCAAACTGCATCGTTTTTAGTGCAAAAAGTGTAGCTCATGCCTCTTATATATATATATATTTCAGTGCAGTACCTGTAGATACTAAAAAAAGTTCGTGATATCTTTGTACTTAAAAATATTTCATGACTCAAAAAATTATTTAAGGATCTTGAAAAAATAATTGAGGGTACTGGTACTGAAAAAATTACTTCATGATCTTGAAAATTATTTTAGGATTTTGAAAAAATATTTCAGGGTATTGACTGGGACTAAAAAAATACTTCATAATCTTAAATAACTATTTTAGGATGTTGAAAAAATAAGCACTACCCTAAAATATTTTTTCAAGATCCTAATATAATTTTTTAAGATCATGAAGTATTTTTTCAGTATTAGTAAGTATTCTTAACTATATTTTTAGTAGCAGTTAATACCATAAATTATTTTTTCAAGATTATAAGTATCCTAAAAAAAAAATTGTACTGTCAGTGCCTAAAATATATAGGGAAAATTCTAATTAAATATCATTTGAATTTGTAAAACCCCGTGTCTCTCGAATTTGTAAAAGGACCGAGAGATACCAAGGACCTATGAGGGATATGCAAATTCGGGTGAAATCATCATTTTGCCCTTAATTTTAAATAAATCAAAAATAAAAATAAAAATGCCCTCGCGGGGAGGGCCGGCCACCGGCGAGGGGGTGGAGGTTTTTTTAAAAAATAAAAAAATGTTTTTCATTGAAAGTGTGGGGTGGGATTCAAACCCCTAACCCCCCACACATCCATGGGGCCAAGTGGCCCACCGGTTAAGCCATTTGGTTCCTTTATTTTATATATATATATATATATACATTAATAAATATATATATTCTTCTTAACATTTTTTCAACGGTATTTAAAAATTCCATAACGCCAATTACAAATCTCATAACACCATTTACAACTTTTTTTGAAGGTTTACACTTTTCACCTCTTTCTTGCCTCTGATTGAATTTTTTTAAAAAAAATGCACTTTCACAAATTCCATAACGCGATTTACAAATTTCATAACGCCAATTACAAATCTCATAACGTCATTTACAACTTTTTTTAGAGGTTTATACTTTTCACATCTTTCTTGCCTCTAATTGAAAATGAAAAAAAAAATGCACTTTTACAAATTCCATAACGCGATTTACAAATATTTACAAATTCCATAACGTCAATTACAAATCTCATAACGCCATTTACTTTTTTTTTGGGGTTTACACTTTTCACCTCTTTCTTGTCTCTCGATTGAAAATTTAAAAAAAAAATGCACTTTCAAAAATTCCATAACGCGATTTAAAAATTCCATAACGCAAATTGCAAATCTCATAACGTCATTTACAACTTTTTTTGGAGGTTTACAATTTTCACATCTTTCTTGCCTCTAATTGAAAAAAAAATGCACTTTTACAAATTCCATAATGCAATTTACAAATTCCATAACGCCAATTACAAATCTTATAACGTCATTTACAAGTTTTTTTGGAGGTTTACACTTTTCACCTCTTTATTTCACGCCCGATTGATTTTTTTTTTTAATTTAAAAAATCACTTTTACAAATTCATAACGCGATTTACAAATCTCATAACACAATTAAATCTCATAACGCTAATTACAACTTTTGTAAAAAATATAAACCTCCAAAAAAGTTGTAAATGGCGTTATGAGATTTGTAATTGTCGTTAAGAGATTTGTAAATCGCGTTATGGAATTTGTGATCGTACATTTTTTTTTTTGTATTTCAATCAGAGGCATTAGAGAAGTAAAAAAATGTAAACTTTCAAAAAAAGTTGTAAATGGCGTTATGAGATTTGTAATTAAGCGTTATGGAATTTGTAAATCGCATTAATGAATTTGTGAAAGTGCATTTTTTTTAAAAAAAAAAAAAAATCAATCAGAGGCAAGAAAGAGGTGAAAAGTGTAAACCTCCAAAAAAAGTTATAAATGACGTTATAAGATTTGTAATTGGCATTGTGAATTTGTAAATACCGTTGAAAAAATGTTAAGAAGAATATATATATTTGTTAATGTATATATATAACAAAGCGAACTAACTTGGCCCCATAAATGTGGGGGTCCAAACCACACTTTCAATGAAAACTTTTTAACAAAAAAAAAAAAAAAAAAACCTACCCCCCTCACCGGTGGCCGGCCATCGCCGAGCCTCCGGTGAAGGTATTTTTATTTTTTTGATTTATTTAAACCTAAGGGTAAAAAGGGTAATTTCACCCGAATTTGCATTTCCCTCATAAGGCCCCTAAGATCTCTCAATCTTTTTACAAATTCGGGAGGCTTCAGGTTTTACAAATTCAAATGGTATTTAATTGGAATTTTCTCAAATATATACTCCCTCTGGTCCTTATTATAAGGTACTAACTAACTTTTCTCACAAACCAATAAAAGTAGTTAAAGTCAATAAAGTTGTCATAGAATCTAAGTAATTTCTAATATCACCCCTACTAATTGTACTAAACTTTAATATTATATTAATTATTACTCTCATCCAATACCTTTATTAATTAGGGGTAGAAATGGAAAAAAAATAATCAATGCTCATTAGAAACAAACAAGTGCTTTATAAAAATGACCAAATAAACTCGTTAGTTGGTCTTTATAATAAGGATTAGAGGGAGTATATATATATATTTATAAAAAAAAAAAAAAAAAAAAAAAAAAAAAAAAAAAAAAAAAACACACACACACACACACAGGTATGAGCGTCACTGTTTGCACCAATAACGACCCAGTTTGGGGAAGAGGACGGGATCAGTGGATCGTAGCCGCTCCCGGTTTCCTCACTGTGTTCGCGAGTCGCGAGTACCCTCCCTCTTCAGCGTTAATTCCGAAACGGCCAAAACCCCAAAAATTTTTATCCCAATTTGTCGGTTCTAAGCTCTCCGGCTTCGCATCGAACTTCCCTCCGCTTCTTGTGACCTTGTCTATTAGGCCTTCGCGGAGAACTTCGCTGCCGCTGCTAAACAATTGAGCGACACAGGGAAAGAGAGAAACTGGAGCATAAAAGAGTTGGATTACTGAGGTTTCAAAACGAAGTATCGCTCCCTAGCAGGCGGTACTTCCATGACTTGCTGCTCGAGGTCCTGTTTGATAGGCACTTGCGAGAACCTATCTGCATTGGTCGGTCCTTGCTCGGGCAGCTTCTGAGACATAGGTTGATCCGAACTTCCCTTAGCATAGCTTCGTTACCATTAGTAAGAAATAGTAAGTGTAAATAGAGAATCTATCAGCATCGAAGCAGATCAAAGAGAAGGTTGGTACTTGGTACCTATGTTAACTAAAGGAAAGCGATGAAAAATTGGAAGCGGACAAATATTCAAGAGACTAGAAAGGTATGTTCCTTGATCACCCATGGCTAAAAGGATCTTGTGCTTGCTTACGCATAGACGCTTCTCCTCCTCCAACCCTGAGATTCCATCTCTTTACTCCTTCCTTCAACCATCTATCTTTGCCCTCAAAAGGAACCCTTCAGTTTCTCAGGAGCCCACCAAGCTCCCAACTTCACCACCTAGTTCACTCACTCCTGAACAAGTAACCACCCTGCAAAATATCCTTCGTAAGTCTCTTATCAGCAGCGACACAGATGAAGCATGGAGGTCTTTTAAGACTCTAACAAACAACTCTTCCTTCCCAAGTAAGTCAATCACCAATTCTCTCATCACCCACTTGTCCTCGCATGGTGACATTCATAATATCAAGAGGTCTTTTGCATCCGTAGTGTACATGATAGAGAAGAACCCTAAAATATTAGATTTTGAAGCAGTTCGTGCCTTGCTTGATTCTATGAAATGCGCCAATCTTGCTGCCCCTGCTTTTGCCCTTGTCAAATGCATGTTCAAGAACAGGTTTTTTGTTCCATTTAGTGTCTGGGGCAGTGTGCTTGTTGAAATTAGTCGGAAGAATGGTAACCTTGCGGCATTTTTACAAGTTTTTGAAGAGAATTGTAGGATTGCTTTGGATGAGAAACTTGATTTCATGAGACCTGACCTGGCTGCTTGTAATGCAGCACTAGAGGGGTCTTGTCGTGACCTTGAATCTGTGAGTGATGCTGAAAAAGTTGTTGAAACAATGACACTTTTGGGTGTTAGACCAGATGAATCCAGTTTTGGATTTCTTGCTTATTTGTATTCATTGAAAGGGCTTGAACAAAAAATAGAGGAGCTAAAATTTTTAATGGTCGGCTTTGGTTTCTCAAACAAAAAGGAATTCTATTGTAATTTAATACAAGGGTATGTTAAGTCAGGCAATTTAGCACCAGTTGAGTCAACAATTCTTCGAAGTTTGAATGATAGAGATGACAAAAGTTGGAATTTTGGGGAAGAAACTTACTGTGAAGTAGTCAAGGGATATCTTCAAAATGGACATATCAAGGGAGTAGCAAATTTAATTCTTGAAGCTCAGAAGTTAGAGCCTTCAAATACTGTAGATATATCTATAGGTTATGGTATTGTTAGTGCATGTGTTAACACTGGATTATCAAACAAGGCACATAGCATTCTTGATGAAATGAATGCTCTAGGAGGCTCTGTGGGTCTTGGGGTCTATGTGCCAATATTAAAAGCTTACTGCAAAGAAAATCGGACTGCTGAAGCTACTCAATTGGTCATGGAGATAAGTAATTCAGGTCTAAAATTAGATGTGGAAACTTATGATGCTCTAATAGATTCATCCATGGCCAGCCAAGATTTTCAGTCAGCCTTCACATTATTCAGGGATATGAGGGAGGCAAGAATTTCTGATTTGAAGGGTAGTTACCTTACCATAATGACAGGTTTGATGGAAAACCATCGACCTGAGCTGATGGCAGCTTTCTTAGATGAGGTGGCTGAGGACCCTCGAATTGAAGTTGGTACTCATGATTGGAATTCTATCATTCATGCTTTCTGTAAAGCTGGGAGACTGGAAGATGCCAGAAGAACATTTAGAAGGATGATATTCCTGCAATTTGAGCCAAATGATCAGACATATTTGTCCCTAATTAATGGGTATGTCTTGGCGGAGAAATATTTTAATGTTCTAATGCTGTGGAATGAGGTGAAGCGAAAGTTATCAGCCAACGGACAGAAGCGGATCAAATTTGACCACAGTCTTGTTGATGCTTTCTTACATGCTATGGTGAAGGGAGGTTTCTTTGATGCAGTTATGCAAGTTGTGGAGAAATCTACTGAGATGAAGGTTTTTGTTGATAAGTGGAGATACAAGCAAGCATTCATGGAGACTCATAAGAAACTGAAAGTGTCAAAGTTAAGAAAAAGAAGCTTCAGAAAAATGGAAGCACTCATTGCTTTTAAAAACTGGGTTGGCTTAAATGCTTGAATTTAAAGGGATGCCTACTTTGGAACTAAATCTTTGAAACTTTATGTCTGGTAGACACAACTCAAAACGAGGGCTGAAGATGAATTTAATGTCGCATGTTCTTTCAAGAGGCTTAGGATTGACGGATTTCATAAATCTTGAGCAACCAAGTCTATTTACCTGTTGTGGTCATTTTGGGCTTAGAGGATTCTTCATTACAATTCAAGCTACACTAATTCTCTTCTGCAGTCGCATATTATGGTACTCATCATTTTGACTTTTTTCAATTACTTTCTCAACTAATCATTACATTTTGAGCTAAATGTGGTTTCCCATTTCTTCTTTCCCCATTTTTTGAAGTTGAGATTTGTCCTTGACCATTTGCTGGTTGACATCTACCAGATATAATTCTGAAAAGTTGATATTGTACAAATGAAGCTTACCATGTAATACACTTGTGAACCCTGCAGATCACTAGATATCTTTCTTTGTTTTGTCAAATGAATATAAATAAGGTAATTTTGATGAACATCAGATTGATTAGCCCCTTCCTTGCTGCTCCTCCCCAATGGATAAGGTGGCCTGTAAGCCTAAGGCATGTCAAGTATTATCCATCAGACTCAGTAGAGTTTAAAAGGTTAATATAAATGCCAGATAATGCTCCGTCACTAAGAAGTCCTTTACACTCTGTTGCAGGCCAGCTAATGGATTCTGCAATGTAGTTTTTTTTTTTTTGCTAGGGAATCTTTACATGGTACTAAAACCATAGATTTAGCTTTTTGGTAGCAGACTCTTCTGAAAATAAATTTTGATTACTATGATTTAGCTTTTGCTTTCATGAAAACTAAGTCCTAAAATATGCCTACATCCTAAGTATGTGTTCCTTATATAAAATGTCAGACTGAATTATGTGATATCTTCACAGGTTTCTGAATCATTTGGGCTTTGAAAGATGACCATATGCTCAAGAATAGATGAGCAGGAAGTAGGTCACCAAAGTTCTTCCTGAATATCAAACTACTCTTTAATGGTTCGTCATATTTTCTGGACACTGATCACTGTGCGACTTGTGTTTTGAACTTTAGTGTGGAGCAAGATCAACATAAGAAACTAAATAGCTGTCCTAATGGCTCTAGAAAGATATATTGACCAATTTATTCCATATTGGAATGTTGAACTTTTAGTGTCCCTTTGGTTTATGGAATTGGAGGTAATATAATATAATGGAATGTAATGTAATAATGACTACATAATTTGTTTGGTTCATTATTAGGTTGGTTCATTATTAGGGGAAGATTATACTTATGTATAAAAATGTTATGGTTGGATTACATCGAATATGAAAATATATAAGAATAATATAGTAAGAAACAAAATTACCACTGTCTACTCATGTAATATTATACATATTGGGTTCATAATAATGTTTTCTATTCGGTATAGTGTACATGTTGGGTTTATAGTAATTTTTTAATATTTAATGGGAGAAATATTATGTGTTCATTTTAATTTTTAGTATTTAATGAGTGGATATTAGTTAATGAGATATTTTATGTTTCTTTTTAATGGTGGAATATATTTTTTTTAAAAAAAAAAAAAAATTAATGGAAGAATATTTCTTAAATTTCTATATTATTAATTAATTTTTTAATATTTAATGGTGGTTATTAAAATTATTTAATATATACCAGCATTTATAGGTGAGCACTTTAGTCTGTTTAAAAAATTATAATGAGAATAGTGTTATTTTTACCTGATTACAAGATGTTTGTATCACTATTCATCCATACTAATAGTGTAATTTTGATTACATTAAATGATGGAATGAGAATTACAAAATAAGTCCAACCAAACGATATAAATTATTTTATTGCATTAGGATTATATGTAATCCTTTTTGTATGGAATCGAAGCAAACATGCTATTAGAATACACTGCAATGTACAAAAAAATTGAGAGTGCATTATAGTAGTTGTTCCCGTTACTAATTTATTGATACGTTATGGCATGACAGGGTCAATCCACTTTTACTTTATTCCTAAACTTGAGAAATGCAAGGATGATTCAAAATTTAACAACTACTTGCTAAACATATCTTTCTTTATTTTAGCCTAAGGGTCTGTTTGGGAGTTTGGAGGGAAAGGAAATGAAGGGGATATAAGGAGAAAGGAGGGGAAGAGAAGGAAGAGAAATAAATGATATTTTCTCCCCTTGTTTGGGAGTTAAAAAAATAGTAAGGGAGGAAGATAGAGGATTAATGAGTTATTTTTACCATTTTGTCATTTTCTTTAATAATTAATATAACTATTATACTTTACAAATAAATTTAAATTTAAGTTTTCTAAACAAATTATTTATGTAATTTTTATATTCAAAAAATTATTTATGTGGTGGTGGCGGCGGTGGTGGTGGTGGCGGCGGCGGTGGTGGAGATGGTGCGAGCGTTGGTGGCGGCGGCGGTGGCGGCGGCAGCGGTGGTGGGATGGTGGTGGTGGTGAACGAGGGTAACAAAGTAATTAATCTATTTCCCCTCTTAAAACCCCCACATTGAGGGAACTTTATTTTTTAGAAGAATGAAGGTTTTGGAGGATTTGTAAAAATCTCTCCGATTCCCTCCTCCTATTTTTAAAACTTGTAAAGAAAAGCTTTAAAACGACTACCAAAACCCTCTCTTCCCTTTCCTTTCCCTCCAAAATGGAACTCTCAAACAAAGCCTAAGGTTTCGTACATTGAGAAGGTGTGGAGATCAAACACTTTCATGTTCAGAGTCAAGTATACACGCATCAAATGGTCTAGGGGTGAAAAGAGCAGATATTGCGTTATAACTTAGATATTATATTAAGAATCAAAGGTATATTCGAAAGTCAGATTATAAGTATTTGCATTGTGTTAATTTGCTTAAAAATCCTACTAATTTCTTCCATGTCCAGGGTGTATCCCCCAACATGAGTTTGCATTTATATCTTGTATTCTCTCCAGTCCTAAATATAAGACATATTTGACTTTTTTGAAAAGATTAAAGAAACTAATTAAATTACTTTAAAATATTTGTATTTTTCATTTTTTTCTCAAAAGTCTTTTGCCTAACTTACAAACTGATATATAATCTAATGATATACAACACATAATATAATTAAATAATTTATTTAACTTTCTCTAAAAAACAACTTTGTCATATATTCATGACGAGAGGGAGTATAAATTGTGTACCCAAAATTTAGTTTTGATGATAGTTTGATTGTTGAAGTCTGAAGCTTTGCCCTGCCCTTTTCTTTAGAGGTGGTGAATGATGAAAGTTTGGTTAGTTTCTGTTTTAAAGCCAAAACCAAGGCTAGATGAAGGAGGAGGGTTGTATTAGGCCATTGAGAACCAATCTAAATCTCTGTAAAATCTTATAACATGGATTAATGAAGAATTTGTACTTTTTTTTTTGAACCATAAGAATTTGTACTAAAGTTAGGTCATTGTCAGGAAGTGACACACTCGAGTGTAGTGAGAAGTAATTTAACAAAATATTTGGTTGTCTAGATAGCATAATAATGACATCGTATGATCTAACAAATCATATCAAACTCTAACCTTTACTTGAAAAGTGATTTGGGAAAGTTGTCCTAATAAAAAGATTAACAAACCAAGAAAGCTTAGAGTAGTTACTCCATTCGCAATAGTAAGAATAATAATTCCTTGTGCTACAATGGTGTAGAGAAAAGGTTAAAGGTACAAAAATATCTATGAATTTATATCTAATGTCTACCCAACACTAAAAAGTTTTCAAGTGTAAAAATAACTATAAATATTCAAAAAGAGGACAAAAAAAAAATAACACCGTGGAAACATCTTTTATTTTTGGACGTGGTTTTCCCCCTTTTCTTTAATGGTCTGCTGCCATCCTTTGCTATGAAACTACAACGTTTTGATACAAAATATACATGCTTCTCACTTTTTTTTTTTTTTTGAAAAATAGCTTTCACCATCCTGACGTATCCTTTTAGTATCAATCGGTATCCTGAGATATTTTTTCAAAATCC
This sequence comes from Acacia melanoxylon, assembly GCA_019022615.1. NCBI lineage: Eukaryota > Viridiplantae > Streptophyta > Magnoliopsida > Fabales > Fabaceae > Acacia > Acacia melanoxylon. The sequence continues at coordinate 4,489,966 of JAFJYJ010000002.1, forward strand.
TAAAATAATTTTTCAAGACCAAGAAATATTTTTTCATTATCAATCATTACCCTAAAATATTTTTTCAAAATCCTAAAAATAAAATAAAAATTCACCATCCCGAAGTATCTTTTTAGTACCAGTTAGTACTCACGAAATACTTTTTCAAAATCCTAAAAATAGCATTCATCATCCTAAAATATCTTTTTATTACTAGTTCCTAAAATGTTTTTTTAAGATCATAAAGTATTTTTTTCAGTATCAGTCAGTACCCTAAAATATTTTTTCAAAATTCTAAAAATAGTATTCACCATCATGAAATATCTTTTTGTTACCCGTCAATACTCGAAATATTTTTTAAGATCCTAAAATAATTTTTTAAAATCTTGAAAAAATATTTTAGGTTATTGATGCTACTAAAAAGATACTTTAGAATGGTAAATGCTGTGTTTCAAAAAAAAAAAAAAAAAAAAAAAAAAAAATCGGATATTGAGTCAACAATTCTTCGAAGTTTGAATGATAGAGATGACAGAAGTTAGAATTTTGGGGAAGAAACTTACTGTGAAGTAGTCAAGGGATATCTTCAAAATGGACATATCAAGGGATTAGCAAATTTAATTCTTGAAGCTCAGAAGTTAGAGCCTTCAAATACTGTAGATATATCTATAGGTTATGGTATTGTTAGTGCATGTGTTAACACTGGATTATCAAACAAGGCACACAGCATTCTTGATGAAATGAATGCTCTAGGAGGCTCTGTGGGTCTTGGGGTCTATGTGCCAATCATAAAAGCTTACTGCAAAGAAAATCGGACCACTGAAGCTACTCAATTGGTCATGGAGATAAGTAATTCAGGTCTAAAATTGGATGTGGAAACTTATGATGCTCTAATAGATTCATCCATGGCCAGCCAAGATTTTCAGTCAGCCCTCACATTATTTAGGGATATGAGGGAGGCAAGAATTTCTGATTTGATGGGTAGTTACCTTACTATAATGACAGGTTTGATGGAAAACCATCGACCTGAGTTGATGGCAGCTTTCTTAGATGAGGTGGCTGAGGACCCTCGAATTGAAGTTGGTTCACATGATTGGAATTCTATCATTCATGCTTTCTGTAAAGCTGGGAGACTGGAAGATGCCAGAAGGACATTTAGAAGGATGATATTCCTGCAATTTGAGCCAAATGATCAGACATATTTGTCCCTAATTAATGGTTATGTCTTGGCAGAGAAATATTTTAATGTTCTAATGCTGTGGAATGAGGTGAAGCGAAAGTTATCAGCCGATGGACAGAAGCGGATCAAATTTGACCACAGCCTTGTTGATGCTTTCTTACATGCTATGGTGAAGGGAGGTTTCTTTGATGCTGTTATGCAAGTCGTGGACAAATCTACTGAGATGAAGGTTTTTGTTGATAAGTGGAGATACAAGCAAGCATTCATGGAGACTCATAAGAAACTCAAAGTGTCAAAGGTAAGAAAAAGAAACTTCAGAAAAATGGAATCACTCATTGCTTTTAAAAACTGGGTTGGCTTAAATGCTTGAATTTAAAGGGATGCCTACTTTGCAACTAAATCTTTGAAACTTTATGTCTGGTAGACACAACTCAAAACGAGGGCTGAAGATGAATTTAATGTCGCATGTTCTTTCAAGAGGCTTAGGATTGACGGATTTCATAAACTCTTGAGCAACCAAGTCTATTTACCTGTTGTGGTCATTTTGGGCTTAGAGGATTCTTCATTACAATTCAAGTTACACTAATTCTCTTCTGCAGTCGCATATTATGGTACTCATCATTTTGACTCTTTTCAATTACTTTCTCAACTAATCATTACATTTTGAGCTAAATGTGGTTTCCCTTTTCTTCTTTCCCCATTTTTTGAAGTTGAGATCTGTCCTTGATCATTTGCTGGTTGACATCTACCAGATATAATTCTGAAAGGTTGATATTGTAAAATGAAGCTTACCATGTTATACACTTGTGAACCCTGCAGATCAATAGATGTTTTTCTTTGTTTTGTCAAATGAATATAAATAAGGTAATTTTGATGAACATCAGATTGATTAGCCTAAGGATAAGGTGGCCTGTAACCCTAAGGCATGTCAAGTATTATCCATCAGACTCAGTACAGCTTAAAAGGTTAATATAAATGCCAGATAATGCTCCGTCACTAAGAAGTCCTTTACACTCTGTTGCAGGCCAGCTAATGGATTTTGCAATGTAGGTTTTTTTTTTTTTTTTGCCCCCCCAGGGAATCTTTACATGGTACTAAAACCATTGATTAAGCTTTTTGGGAGCAGACTCTTTTGAAAATAAATTTTGATTACTATGATTTAGCTTGTGCTTTCATGAAAACTAAGTCCTAAAATATGCCTACATCCTAAGTATGTGTTCCATATATAAAATGTCAGACTGAATTATGTGATATCTTCACAGGTTTCTGGATCATTTGGGCAAGATGACCATATATGCTCAAGAATAGAAGAGCAGGAAGTAGGTCACCAAAGTTCTTCCTGAATATCAAACTACTCTTTTTAATGGTTCGTCAGATTTTCTGGACACTGATCACTGTGCGACATTGTGTTTTGAACTTTAGTGTGGAGCGAGCTCAACATAAGAAACTAATATATATTGATCAATGTCTTCCATAGTGGAATGTTGAACTTTTAGTGTCCCTTTGGTTTATGGAATTGGAGGTAATATAATGGAATGTAATGTAATAATGATTGTTAATTTGTTTGCTTCATCACTAGGGAAAGATTATACGTATGTATAGGTCGAACTTGAGAATATATGAGAATAATATAGCAAAAGACAAAATTACCCATGTCTACTCATATAATAATATGCATTTTGGATTTATGATAATTTTTTCCATTCAGTACGTGTACACATTGGGTTTATAGTAATTTTTTTAATATTTAATGGGAGAAATATTATGTGTCCATGTCAATTTTTAATACTTAATGAGGAGATATTATTTAATGGGATATTTTACTATTTTTTAAACTTTGGAATATAATTTTTTAATGGAGGAATATTTCTTAAATTTCTATATTATTAATTAAATTTTTAATATTTCATGGTAGTTTTAAAATTATTTAATATTTACTAGCATTTATTGGTGATCACTTTAGTTAGCTTAAAAAATTATAATGGCAATAATGTCATTTTCATCTGATTACAAGATGTTTGCATCACCATTCATCTATCTTAGTAGTGTAATCTTTATTTTTATGAAATCAAAGCAAACAGGCTATTAGAATACACTGCAGTGTACAAGAAAATTGAAAATGCATTATAGTAGTTTTTACCATTACTAATTTATTGATACATTATGGCATGACAGTGTCAGTCTACTTTTACTTTATTCCTAAACTAGAGAAATACAAGGATGATTCAAAATTTAACTGCTACTTGCTAAACATATCTTTCTTTATTTTAGCCCAAGGTTTCTGTACATTGAGAAGGTGTGGAGATCAAACACTTTCATGTTCAGAATCAAGTATACACGCATCAAATGTTCTAGGGGTGAAAAGAGCAGATATTGCGTTATAAATTAGATATTATATTAAGAATCAAAGGTATTCGAAGGTCAGATTATAAGTCTTTGCATTGTATTAATTTGTTTAAAATCCTACTAATTTCTTCCATGTCCAAGGTGTATCTCCCAACGAGTTTGCATTTATATCTTGTACTCCCTCCAGTCCTAAATATAAGACATATTTGACTTTTTTAGAGAGATTAAATAAGCTAATTAAATTACTTTAAAATATTTGTATTTTTCATTTCGTCTCAAAACTATTTTGTCTAACTTATAAACTGATATATAATATAATGATACATAATATATGATATGATTAAGTAACTTATTTAGCTTCTTTAATCTCTTAAAAAATCAATTTTATCTTATATTTAGGACGGGAGGAAGTATAAATTGTGTAGCGAAAATTTAGTTTTGATGATAGTTTGATTGTTGAGGTCTGAAGCTTTGCCCCGTCCTTTCTTTAGAGGTGGTGAATGATGAAAGTTTGGTTAGTTTCTGTCTCTTGTGCATTTTTCTTAGTGGATGAGGTTTTCAGTTTCAACTCCAGGTAAATAAAAACATCTGCCTATGTTTTGAAGCCGAACCCAAGGCTCGATGAAGGAGGAGGATTGTATTAGGCCATTGAGAACCAATCTAAATCTCTGTCAAATCTTATAACATGGATTAATGAAGAATTTGTACTAAAGCTAGGTCATTGTCTGGAAGTGACACACTTGAGTGTAGTGAGAAGTAGTTTAACTAAATATTTGGTTGTCAATGTCTGGAAGTGACACACCTGAGTGTAGTGAGAAGTAGTTTAACTAAATATTTGATTGTCAAGAGAGCACAATGACATCATGTGATCCAACAAATCATATCAAACTCTAACCTTTACTTGAAAAGTGGTTTGGGAAAGTTGTCCTAATAAAAAGATTAACAAACATCTGAGTTTCTTGGGCATTTGCCCCGTTGATGCTACAATGGTTTATAGGGAAGGTTAAAAGGTGCAAAAATATTTATGAATTTATATCTAATGTCTACCCAACTTCCATCCACTTCTCATCTTCTTCTCTCAAGTTGGATTAAAAAACGGTTCGCGTTTAATCTTTTATAAAAATATTATTTTTAATAATTTAAACACTAAAAAGTTCTCAAGTGTAAAAATAACTATAAATATTCAAAAAGAGGCCAAAATAATAATAATAACACTGTTGAAACATCTGTTATTTTTGTACATGGCTTTCCCCCTTTCCTTTAATGGTATGCTCCCATCCTTTGCTATGAAACTGCACTGTTTTGGTGTAAAATACACATGCTTCTCACCTTTTTTTTTTTTTTGAAAAATAGCTTTCACCATCATGACGTATCATTTTAATATTAATCAATAGCCTGAAATCTTTTTTCAACATCCTAAAATAATTTTTCAAGACTATGAAATATTTTTTCGATATCAATCAGATACCTTAAAATATTTTTTCAAGATCCTAAAAATAACATTCACCATCCTGAAGTATCTTTTTAGCACTAGTTAGTACTTTGAAATATTTTTTCAAGATCCTAAAAATAGCATTCATCATTCTAAAATATCTTTTTAGTATTAGTTCCTAAAATATTTTTTTAAGATCATGAAGTATTTTTTCGGTGTCGATCGATCAAGACTTAAAATATTATTTCAAGATTTTAAAAATAGCATTCACCATCCTCAAGTATCTTTTTTTTTAGTCCGTCAAGACTCGAAATATTTTTTTAAGATCCTAAAATAATTTTTCAATTTTTTTTTAAAATATTTTAGAGATCGACGCTTACTAAAAAGATACTTTAGAAAAAGTGAATGTTATTTTTCAAAGAAAAAAAAAAGTGAGCATTTATATTTTACACCAAAATGGTGTAGTTTCATAGAAAAGGATGATAGCAGACCATTAGAGAAAAGGAGGAAAGTTTATTTTTGTGGTGTGGTCTGCACTATTTAAAAAATAAAAATGCTTGAGTCTATAAATTTTCCTTATTACCCTTTCACTTATCTCTTTTCTCTGTCCCTCTCATATTCTCCCTTCCTCCCTTATTATCCGATTCTTCTAAGGTTAAATATCATTTTTACCTTGAAAGTTTTACTTCTCATATAGTGTAAAATGGTGTACTTTTAATTTGTATCATATTTCTTCAGTTTCTCCTTGAATAACAAGATTATTATAGAATGTCCTAATTAATCAAAATGTTTTTCTTTTCTTTTCCCCCAAGTATTTATCTCAATAGGTACAGCTAGCTACATGGATGATAAGACAAACAGAATAAGGGAATTATAGGCGAAGAGGCTATCTGCTTTAATTAAAAAAGAAATTTACAAGTCATTATATTGCAGAAAAGTTTCCGATCTTCCAAACCATATCATAGTAACAACAGCATAAATAACATCACATTCTCATCCATAAAAGAGGTTTCCCCTCTAAGCTTACAGGCCTACTAATTGTTTTCAACAAATCAGACCACCTCAATCCAACCAGAGCTGCCACTAGTCACATCTAGGAAAATGTTCAACGAATCGAATTTGAAGATGAACTAGTCTAGTTTTTCCTCCAACGGATCATAGGTCCAGTTAGCCCTCCAAATAATCGACGGCGACAAAAGCCGTTCAGTTTTCCAACCTGATGACTTGAGCTGCACAATGAATGCGTACTTTAGTCTTCAAGTTAGTTAATGATGAAGTACGTAAGCAAGTGTAAATTCGACTTATCCAGATACCTAAACAAGTACCTTCTGAATAAAAATGTCATACTGGTTATCTATCCATGATTGACTGTCTGTATGTAAGGATTTGCTTTTACCACTATGATTTGCCATGACAATAGCATGAATAAATGACTTCAAGACATCGGCAGAACCGGATTCCTTATGAGTTATGACATCAATGATCCCCTTCCTTTCTACTAGCAAGTACTTTGCTATACATACACACACACAAGCAACGGATGAAGAAGGGTTAAGAATTTTGTTTAGAAAATTAGAATGCGAAAACTCATTAGCCAAAGATAACATAAAGGAGCAGCTGAACTGACCTTTTGCGTAGTAAGGTGCTGCAGAAAGCAGAGGCTCCAATCTGTTGCAAAAAAACGTTATTTTATTGTCTCAGCATCATACAGGAAGGGGATTTTTACTAATTTGTTCTCTCTATAACAGACTGCGCAAGAATCAACTGATTAGGCTTTGAGAAAATAATACTAGATGAGATACAAAGAGCAAGAGTTAGTTTATCTTAGCACTAGCTAGACTCTGAGGTTTTGTAACTTTGTTTGCCTATTACTTCCAGAAGGAGATCCTTTCATGATCCATTATCCCTCATGAGCTTATGAGCCGTTGATTGGGAAGAGGAGAGAAAATACAAAGTAGCATTGTGACCTTTCAGATTGATTGGACAAACATGATTTAGAGATGATAAAGGATTATGAGAAAAGGACAACGAGAAAAACCTGACCCATTACTTCATCTGTTCCTTTTCATAAGTTTCAATTAACCGAATCACGTTGTTCAAAAAGTTGGTTAAAATGAGATGGAAGCAAAAATAATAATAATAATAACCTTCTTGCCAAAAATACCCTCATTTATGTGAAAGAGAGAGAATAAGAGATGGAGAGAGAATGTGTGGGAGTTAAATACAATGATATGAGTAACATGAGTAATTAAATGGGGGGTAAAATGGGAAAAAAATTGAGACAACCTCTAAATGTCTCTTATAAAAAGAAACGTGTCATATCCACAAATTGTCTCTTACAAGTAGGAAGAGGGGGAGTATAACGAACAGCAACCTGTTAGGTTTTGGGCTATTGAGTAAGAACACAACTCTGTTATCACCTTATATGGAATTTGTATAATGGTAAAGGCTGGTAATTATGTAGCAAGACAAAGTTCTGACAGAACCCCAACACTGTTATGAGATGATAATGCACAAACCAAGTTGGCCTCAACGCGATAGATGGAGTTTGAAAAACGAGCCACATTATTCATGACTTGCAAAGAGTGTAACTAGCAATGAATTTTATAATAACGGGAAAAAAAAAAAAAAAAGTTGGCCAACAGAAATACTCACGTTTCCGTGTTTTGGAATAAAGAAACCCTTGTGCCCAAGCGTACTTGCAAATGCAGTAAATTAGCATTCTTGGAGCTCCATGAAGTAAGCTGTAAGGGTAAAATGTGTTCCAATGACGATACCTGTTCAGGGGTGAGAACTGGCAAGAAGTTCAGAAACGAGTATTATTAATACTCAAAAACAAAAGAAATGATATGAACCTAACTTTACAGTGTTAGGATGGTCAATTTTTCCTTATTTTTCAAGGTCCACTACCATGCCCTTTGGTGATGCAGATTTTATAACCCCACTTCTCCAATTTTTTAAAATTCAAGTCATAAAAGTTTTCCCTCCCCTCCAAATCCCTCATACCAAACAGCCCCTTATTGTTGCAGATGTTTAGACCACAAGGGAAACGATTGGAATAAAGAACAGACAATACCTTGGCCAGTCTTTATAAAATGCTGCAAAAGGATTGAGCTCCTTTCAGGGTTTAGTGAGGTTAAAGCTAGGCATCGAACAGCTTGGTAATTTGCTGCATAAAAGAGACAACTGCAGAATCAAGATTGTATTATGCAGATTTAGGTCATGCAATTAAGGAAGAACTATACATAGAAAAAGGGTAGAATTAACTTCAATGGATGGCGCTATCTTCAGATTAAAATCGTGCTAAAGTGACCAGACAGTTTTCCCCAACATCAAGATGGTTTGAACTTTTAATTTGTTCTACCCATGCCCCATCTTACTCTTGCAACTGAACTGACCCTGGGTGGCTAACCAAATGTTTTTTTATTGTTGTTACAGCAATATACTACCTCTAGTCCTTAATATAAGACCCAACTAACTAATTTGGAGAGATTAAGAAAGCTAAATAAACTACTTTAAAATATTTATATTTTTAATTTTTCTTGAAATTAATTTGCCTGACTTATAAACCGATATATAATCTAATAATACACATAAGTATTATAGAGAAATCATGTAACATATGCTATAATTAAGTAATTTATTTAACTTTCTTAATCTCCCCACATTAGTCAACTAGGTCTTATATTAAAAACCGGAAGTAGTATTACTATAGCTATTAACAGCTTAACTCATGAGGACTACAGAAAAATCAATCAAATAGATGTTTTAACTGTAAAAAGTCTGTAAACAGCGCATACAAGCAACTTAACTCATGAGGACTACAGAAAGATCAATCAAAGATGTTTTAACTGTAACAAGTTTGTAAACAGCGCATACAAGCAAATTTTGTCCAGCATATATCCTAGAGCACGCCAATTGCCAATTTGCTCAAAATTTGAAGCTAGTAGGAAATGAAGCAACTGTCAATATCAGAACATTCATAACCTCTTCTCTTGATGAAAGTCCAGATGACAAACAGTTCCACTCTTGCTTTGGCATGTTGTTTATACAGCAAAGTAGGTTGGACTTATTTATGATACTACCGTTTTTTTCACAACTTTAAGATGCAAAAAAGAATTGTGTAAAAAAATTACAACCTAGAAACTTACCAAACATATGGAACAGGGTCAGAGACAAGAAACAAAACCATATGGCTAGTGGCCGTTCCATTGTAATGTGAGCAAGAAGCATACCCAAAGCCATGCCAACCATAGTTGCCACAGTTTCTTGACTTCCTTCCTATACATAAAAGAAAATCAATAGTGGGTCTGCCAGAGCAAAAGATCAGATTCAAAATATAAGTTAGAATAAATGCAACTAATACCTTAGCCGATACATCGGCAGCATTATCCTGAAGGGCAAAATGCTGAGTCAAAGCTGCTCTTGTTGCGCCACTTGCAACACCAGCTAACCAAGAACATATTTGTAAGGGAAATATATTAAATACGCAATTAGGATCTAAGTAAATTTTTTAATCAAAAAATAATTCTGTCAAAGAGGTTCAATGGTTAGTGTACATTATATTAACTGATGCCATTAAATATTACCTCACATATCATATGCCTAATTTGATAAATACAAATCTTATAAGGAGAGGGGAGAAGAGATCATGGAGAAACTAACTTCCGTATCAGTGTCTATTTTTAACTACTGGAAATGCATGAACTTACTGAACGATCTTGATATGCTTCCAAGGCAAACAATAACCACAAAAGCAGATGGAAACAATGGGGAGACAAGGTCCATTAGCATTCCTGCAAACCCATGCAAAAAGCTTCACAAATCAATGTTAGACATGAAGAATGGATCAGGGAGGTCAGATTAAACACAAACCAGCAAGATGAAAGCTGCACAATAGAGATGCTACTAGTTTCACACTTTCACACAAAAATATAAAAGTAATTGTTTGAGCATAAAACCAAGATGATCATATTTAGAGGGCTATGTGGTATGTACAATATTTAGGCTCGTACAAATCCAAATATGTATTGGCAGTCATATCAACTACTAATACTGTAAAAATTATCAGCAGCACTTGTCGACCAAATAATAAGTCATCTGTCTAAGTTTCACGAAAAGGAATTCTATAACAAAATGGGTTGTCAAATTAATACAAATAACAAAGCTGAAGGCACAAGAATTTACCCAGATCATTCATAAGATCAGCAACCAAACGCCACCTTTTTGCGTTGCTATCCAGGTTTGATCCCTGCATGTTATCAGGTTACTTAGCACTATAGGGAACATGCATTTGAAAGGAAAGAATCATCATATTATACCAGCCCATGGCAACTTATAGTGTAATATTCCTCACAAGAAGGTATTAATATTCCAATGTTCAATCTCTTCTCACTATATGCTTACCAAGACTATGTTTAGAAGGAACTAATTTACTACCTTTGGTCCTTAGTATAAGACCCAATTGATTAATTAGGTGAGATTAAGGAAGCTAAGTAAATTACTTTAAAGTATTTATATTTATCATTTTTCTCTAAACTAATTTGCCTGACTTATAAGCTGTTATATACACCGATAAACATAAATATTTCAAATAGATCATGTAATATATGATATAATTAAGTAACTTATTTAACATTTTTAATCTCCTTAAATTAGTCAATTGAGTCTTATATTAAGAATTGGAGGTAGTAGTGCATTTTTCCCTTCAATAATAAATAAGGAAGTGAGAAATACAGACCTGGTAGAATGTGAATAGGATACCTCCAAGCATGCCAGTTAGATCCCTCAAAAACCACTGGAAATAGTTTTAACATATAAAAAAAAATGTCAACATGGCATAGTATAGGAAACATAAAGGCTTCTCCCAAAGCTCCGTGGTTGGAGTTCAGCCAATAATCATGAAATACAAAAAGAAATATTCTTGCATAAAATTTCTTCGGTGTTTGCCATCAAGTTCTCCAATGTTGTTATACATGAAAATATTAACATGTTGGCCATTTCCACCAACTCAACATCACATTTAACTTCTAAGAAAATTCAGGCATGTGTCATGCTTTCCTCACAGATATTAACAGAAAACTCGTAAGAATAACCTTAATAAGTTTTATCACACAGAATATAAATTACTTGATACCTGAAAAGTGGCACCAATGACTGTTGCTGATTTCTCCCCAACCCCAATTGCACTCAAGAGAGCCTAAATAATGGGATTAAAGAGACAACTTATATACCATTTTGATCCTTAAATGGAAAAGATTACCATTAAAACAGTGAATCAATCCCTTACCTGGGTAGAAAGCATGGTCCTTATATACGTTGAAAGACCCTGCAACAATCGATACACAATTAAAAAATCAACAGTAAGAAAGAGCAAATTAAACATAGATTTCCTGTAAATTGAAATGATTTCCCCTGTTTCTTCACTATCTGTTTACCTGCAATGAATCCCACATTTGAAAAGGAACATAATCTGAAGTCACGCTGCTTGGAAAACCCTGCAAGTTATTAATTAAGAGCAATCAAAGATGAGGGGGGAAAGGGAAAAAAATAAAAACTTTTTTCCCTACAAAGCCGAAGAATCATATCGTTATGGCAATTTATAAGAATAAAAGCTTGCCTCGGGCACAAATGCCTGAAGGAATCGTTTCCAAACATAACTGAAACGGGCACTGGATCTGTGAATAACAGGGCAAGAAGAATTTTATTGTTTAAAGGAAAAAAGAGAGAGGGGAAGGTGAAAAGGAGATTAATTAATGGTTACGAAGAAAAGGGAAGAAACCTTTGGATGGAGAATGAAGAATGAGAAGCTTTAATGGTGAAAGTTTTAGAGAGTTTTGTGGGAGAGGAACCATTCCATTCTTCCAAGGTTATGATCTTTTTATTGGTCACAGTTGAAGATGATGACTCCACTTCCATCCCGCCACACAGTTGCGAACCAGGAAGCCTTCATGACCAAAACAATATGCCCTTCGCCACTCCCTCAGTTCGGCGGTTTAGACTTTAGAGTCAACTTTCTGCATTTGCTTTTCTTTTTTTGGCCCAAGTGTGTTTGGTTTCTTGTTTTTTTTAGATCCAAACCCTACTTAAATTACAAGGCCTTTAATTTTAGTTTCACTTTTGAAACCATTGGTTCAAACTATGATTTTAAGATTAGAGCACTCAAATAGGTAAAAAGTTTTAAAAAGTGCTTTCTGATTCAAAATCATGATTTACCTTAAAACCATGGTTTTAGAAAAGTTATTTTTTTCACCTTTATCCGCCTTTTTAGAAAAAGTATTTGCAACTATCCAAATGCTTTTATCAAAATCATTTTTTCATACAAAATTTAGTCTCTAAAATCACTTTTTTCAGAAACGACTCTCAAAAAACTAATTTAAACATGTTTTTAATATGCAAATTTAACTAGAAGTTTTCCCTCAAAATTGGTCACATTGGCAAGAAATTAAGTTATAACTCATAAGTTAATGAGTTCAAATTTTTTGAGCTTAGAAGTATGCATAGAGATGGTAAGCCATCGAGGCCCAAGGTAAGAAATTTTTTCATAGGGATAAAAACAATGTTGCCCCAAAAGTTTTTTAGGTTAATATCACTCAGAAGTTTCAAAATGTAATAATGTTATCTTATCTGTTGCAAATCAATATTGGCATTTAACCGTAAATTGTAGGGGGGCGAATTTTATACAATAGACGCAAGTGTTTATGAAATTTAGGGGGAAAATTTTATAGAATAGAAATAATAAGGGCTAAAGTGAAAACATTAAAGTTTTTATAAGGCTAAAATATAATTTTATAAAAATTTGGGTCGTTATCTGCAATTTTAGGGGGGCGGGGGCCACCCCTAGCACCCCCTCCCTCCGCCCCTGATCATAAGGGACAACATTATTTTAATACCTCCAGAGCAACCATGAACCAAAAAAAGCTTATAGGTCATTGTTTTTTAGGTTCGGAATGAATTTGCACATTAGCTCAAATAATAATTAATTGATTTAAAATATTTGTAATATGAACTTGGAGATATATGAATAGGCACACACACCTAAACTTGAGACTCATGGGAATTGGTTGGCGATGATCTTTAGGGTGTTTTGGTTGAAGGGTAGGGGATGGAAGGGGAGGATATATGCTCCATTCCCCTAATTTGGTTTCAATTTTGGGTGAAGGGGACCCATTTTTGGCTCCTCTTCAAATTGCGGATTTTGAATGGGAGCCAAAATTTTGGACTATTTTATGATTATCATTTATGTGATAATTCAATACGACTCATAATAAAAAATATTCTAATAAATAAAACTATTATTATTATTATTAAAATATATCATTATAGAATATATCATTATACAAAAATTATTACAATAGAAAATATATGGTTAAAAAATTGATTTATTATAAAAATATATTTTTATGAATAAAAAGTAATTATAATTTATTATAATTTTTTTTATAATAAAACATATTATTATGAAATAATTTTAAGAAAATTATATTTTTAGGAATTAAAAATATTATTATAATATAAAAATATATTTTTATGATTAAAAAGTAATTATAATTTAATATAAAAATAAATTTTATAATAAAAATATTATTATGAAATAAAATTTAAGAAAATTATCTTTTTAGGAATTAAAAATATTATTATAGTAAAAAATATGGAAAACAATAGAAAAATATTGTTAAAATTGATAAATGACAAATAAAAGTGTTAAATTTCAATAATTTAAAATCAAATAATTTGAATTTTTGCTAAATGTGAAAAATTACCTAACTGCCTTTTTTTTTTTCCAACAAGTACCTTATTTAATATTTTAATTTCATTATTAACAACTCAAATATTCATATTTTCTACTTTTGGTTTAATATGGCACATATGGGTTACTATTGCAAGCTACTTTAGTTAAAAAAGCAAAAGTAGTCAATATATATACTTGACTTGTTCATAGCAAAATAAAGGTAGTTAGTAGGAAATATTCAACAAGTACTTTGTTTAATGTTTTAGACTTTAATATCCATATTAATAACTTAAGTATACATAATGACGATTTTGGCTTGAGAAAATAATAAAAATATTATATTGTCGAAGTTCCTAGGTGATAGGCTCCTATTGGTGCCGAAGCTTTGGTGACCCGGCAAGGGCTTCGAGGATTTTTAAAATAATACAAAATTAAATATAGTTAGGTAATTTCTTACATTCAACAACATTTCAAATTTTTTTAAATTAGCCCATTCAAAATTATTGAAATTTAACACGCTTATTTATCTTTTATCAATTTTGACAAGCATTTTATTGTCTTTTTTTTCCTAAAAAGTATATTATTGTAAAATTAATTTAAAATGAAAAATATATTTTCATAAATAAAAAATTTATTAGAGTAAAGTGCTCTAACCACTCCTCTATTTTGCTTTAATTACACATATCTCGCCTCAATTTTAAGAATCCATATAGACCCCCCTTATTAAAATGTAAGTTATATAAACCTTCAATTCTCTATATTTTGAAATTCTATTTCCATCTACCTAAACTATTAATTGACCATTAAGTTTGATTCTTGGACTTTTATTTTACTAAAATGCCCCTATTAACATTTGAATTGTGTGTGTTGGTGGGTTTATACCCACCAAACTTTATTTTATTATTTTTTACTTTCTAAACTATATAATTTTAATTTTCCACCATATATAATTAAATGTAATTATTTTTAGTTTCTTAAATGACTAAAAATATATATATAATGAAAGACGGAATATCACCAAGAGGGGGGTGAATTGGAGATATAAAATTTTCTCACGTAAATACTCTGTAAACCGAATGCAAACCGAGATAAACGAGTAAGGGTAAGAGAGATTGAACACAATGAATTTATCTTGGTTCGGTCCAAATCTGACCTACGTCCAAATTCCCTGAGACTCTCCGGGATTTCACTAACTTCAAATGATTACACACTCGTAACTCTCGAAGCAATTCTCTCTCTAGAACTTGCTCCCCCTTACAAGTTGTAATCAAATGTCCCGATCTCAAAGTCCCAATACTTTGAGATACTTACAAGAAAGGATAATCAATGAAAACTCTCTAAAAGAGCGAATAATAATCATCGAAGCTTAATATATCCGAAGATATTATCTCTCGTGTGTAGAAACCGTAAATGCTCTTAATGGCTAATTGAATGCGAGTTTCGGTGGTTGGTGACTTGAATGCTTCTTCTATTTATAAGTTGGCAAAAGCATTGATGACCGTTGAGAGGGATTAATGAGCCGTTGTGAGTAATCAATATATCCGTTGTAAAACACTTGCACCTTTGTTTCCTCGTACGCTTCGACATTCGACCGTTTATTCTTCGTTGACATTCCTTATTCAAATTGTCCGTTGAGACACATTCTGAATATTGTATAAGGTATGGCCGGAATGCTTTTTGCTTGCTCAGACGCTTTCTTGCCAAAATGGTGAATGTCTCTACTTTGCATTTAATGCTTCTGACAAATGTTGCTTTACTCAACGATTTTGAATTATGGCTCGTTCTAATCATCTGAAACTCACTTAGCAAACTGGTCAAGATAGATTAGGAGTGTACAAAGAATTATATGAAGAATACAGATGATAATCTATGAAATCACAATTTTAAAATGGTTGATTTAAAATTTCAGAATTTGACTGCCTCGAGGTAATATTCTTGCAGCCTCGAGTTAATAAATTGGAATTATTCAAACAGAGTTATCCAGACGAGATATTGACTCGAGGTTCAATCTTATTTACCTCGAGTTACCTAACTCGAGGTACGATTATTGCAACCTCGAGGTTTGTCACTCATTTAGGATATATTGATACTCTATTAGACTCGAGGTTGAAGGAATGTAAACTCGAGGTTTAAAACTCGAGGTACTATGATTCTGACTCGAGGCTAATTGATTTCTTTTAAATTCATTTTGGACAGAGTTAACTCGAGGTGGGTAATGGTTTACCTCGAGGTAGCTAACTCGAGGTGCGTTTATCGAACCTCGAGTTATTTGCAAGAGTCTACATTCGTTTTCGAAAGATATTTGACTCGAGGTGATTGTGGTTGCCTCGAGGTTTTCCTCGGCAGAGATATGAGTTTTTTTGATATCAACGGGATTTTCAAAAATCTATGTCTGTTTCCTTCTATGTTCAATCTAGTTATCATCAAAACAACTGAGAACTAACATATAACAATTTTTTTTAATCATGTACAATAAACTATATAGATTTGAGAGATTTTACAAGTCATTTAAATTTATAATTTCATATTTCTTTCTACAAACATTTAAAAACTTACTCAAATGTTAAAAGGGTTAAGTTGCAAAAAATACCCTTAAATCCTATAGGCAAGTCATTCTCCATTTAGTTATCACTTCATTTGCATGTTTATAGTGATAACTGATCCCTGGATATATCTTATAGATTATCCTAAATTTCCTCGTCACCATTCACGCGGGAGCGAAGATGAAATAAGACCAATATGACTTTGATGAGTATGGAGATACGAGTCAAAGTCATGGCACTTGTAAGAGTACCATGTCTTGGGCCGGACCGACCCACTATGAGAAAGCTGCATGGACTAAGTCATAAGCTTTTCTCATGTATAACCGCGTCACAACGCCCTACTATGACTCGAGATCATCATGGATTCCTACATGATGAGTCACATGTTTTTGACCTAGTCAAAAGTCACCTTTAGTAGGGTGATGATAAAGGCTTGGATCGGATCAGTGGTTCTCATGGAGAGGAATGTGAATGGTCAAGATGGAATTTGTCCCTCACATTTGTAGAGACATAATACTTTGGGCCCCTCGATGAGTGAGTTTAAGAAATGTACGGCCCAGATCGTGATGGAAAGGAGTTTCCATTTCACTTATTAGACTACTTGAGAATCGAGAAAGTAATGGTCAAGAAAAGGAAGTTGACATTATCCATGCCTCATCCTTGACCAAATTATCGCGTGACAAAAGGGACGTGACATGGTTGTACGATAGGTAGTATCGTATCATCGATCCCCATATGAATTGGGTCGTCGCAATGTCTTGCTAGAGGCCGCTTGCAACTTGTGGGCTAGTACAGTCTTGGCCCATCGCAATCTCATGTGGGCTCAAGGTCGCACACAAGAATAATTTTCAACACGAGCAAAAGTGTCGGATTCATTGAAACTTAGATACGTCTAAGATTTAATGAATATTGAATTTATCTGGGGTGAATATTATGTATATTAATATTATATATATTAATATAATATATATTATATTAATTCAAAATTTAATAATATAATAATATTAAATAATGATTATTATATTATTATATAATATTTGTTTAGTATTAAATTTATTTGATAAATTAAATATCTAAGACAAATAGAGATATTGTATCTCATGTTTTAATTTTCGAATAAAGATATCATATATCTATTTAATTTAAATTGAGATATAGTATCTCATATTTAATTAAATAGATAGATATCATTTCTCGGATTTAATTTATAGAGATAAATAAAATCGAAGGCTTTTTGATTCGGATTAAATAAATATATTAGATTAGATCTATTAGATAGATTTAATTAATATAATTTTAATCAAAGATTCAAAATTCGAATTTCAGATCGGCTTTTAATTCGGATTAAATAAATAGATTATATTAGATCTATTATATAGATTTAATTATATAATACGCTGATCGGGTTTAGAAAATCTACGGGACTTTTTGTCGAGCGTATTACAGAAAGCCGCGAGAAACCCTAGAGTCAAATTGAGAGAGACGCAAAACTCAAAAGGCGCTAGCACGTTGTCGTAATGTCGGGTTCGGGATTATTCGTGTGGATACCAAAGACAGAAGCCGATTCGAGGAGTCGATTCTGGCGATCGAGAAGGTAGCCCACCAGTTTAAAGAGAACGAGACGCGGACCGTTTCAGCCGTAGGTAATATTCGGATCCTTAGCCTTAATTTAAACGCTATTGAATGATTCTCGGACGGATTCATAGAAATTTTGATCCGCTGCGTGTACGGATCCCAACAAACTCTTAACTGGACCATAAATTCCAAACAACTATTAAAAATATAAAGTTGGCACAAATCTGTTAGTGTGATTTTAACGTCCGTTACAATGAATGCAAAGTGTGAAGGAGAAGTCGCCTTGGGCTCCATTTTCCATCTATCTCGTGCACCCTCCATTTCTCTGAACATCCTTTACACTATTTTCTCTCTAGAGTCAACCATGCCGGCGAAGCCCGTTAACTCCGTCACTATCGCTGCCGTGATTAGTTTCAGTTTCCTTATCCTTTTCTTCTCTGGTGTCCTTGAGCTTCCCTCCGTATCGTCATCTGTCCAACCCATCCACGATCCCATCACCTCCGCTCCAGAACCCTTCACCGATCTTGTGGGTACCTTCAGGAAATGAGACTCTCAGGTGGGTTATCCTCGGTTCAGGCAGAAACATGGTGAAGTTAACCTGCTAAACAAATCAAGGACTTCTTCTTTGCAAGAGATTGGCGATGAATCGGAATGTGGATGCTTGAAATCGAGCCATGTTAGCGTTTTGGTAAAGGGCTGGACTTGGATTCCTGATAATTTAGACAATTTGTACTCTTGCCGATGTGGGTTGAGCTGCTTATGGACTCAATCTTTTGTCTTGGCTGATAAGAGGGATCAAAATGGCCCCAAAGATCCGATTGATGAGGATTCCATCGCCGAAGAAGATGCTGGTGGGGGTTTTCTCCTGTAAAACTTGTTGAAATCCATATGCAATATAGCCAAGTTTAAATACTTTGGGACGGTGTGCAGGTAATTTTCGTATGCTAATTTATGTCTCAATCTTAAATCTTTCTGAATTTTGAGGACTTCTCCACTAAGTTTCCTCTTCTATTTACCAAAGGATATGATGAATTTAAAAGATAATAGATCTTTCTTCTTCTTACCCGTTAACAAGTTTCACTCAATTCTCACTGATGCAATCAATATATAACAATTTTTCTGAAGCTAAGTTTTGTTACCCAAGATGAACAGTACCAAAATGGTTCACATATAAACAGACAATGAAGACTTTCATTGCTATAGAACTTGAGCCTGCTCCTTCTGATCAATTGTTGGTTTTGTTAGTTGTTGTGTTCTTTGTCCGTTGGACTCACCTTAAAGTTTATCAGTTTGTTGGAAGTTTCAGTTTGAAGATGAAGAGATCAATTACGGGCTTGGGAAAATGTTCCAATTCATCAAGAAATTGAATAAAGACCACGTTTTTCTAAGCTAGGATCCATTGGAACGCATATTGAAGGAGACTCGAAGAAGAGGATATGATAATGGAAGCCGGATCTTGTAAATTTGTTTGTGAGTTCAGCAGATGCGTTTTATCCAACCAGTTAACGGACGTTATTATCACACTAACAGATTTGTGCTAACTTTATATTTTTAATAGTTGTTTGGTATTTATGGTCCAGTTAAGAGTTTGTTGTGTTGGGCGCTCCTAAGCCTATAGTTGATTGGTAAAATTGCTCCTTAACCCAATATAAAAATGTTCATTGGTATATTTGACTGCCATGACATTTAAAAAATGAGCAAAAATGTCCTGACCATTAAATATAACCTAACACGGTTATGTATGCATATGCAAAAATAGTAGGGCCCCGCTATTTTTACATATGCATATATAACCGTGTATGGTTATATTTAATGCCCATGACATTTTTCTCATATTTTAAATGTTCATGGGTGTTTTTGCACCTCTAAAAGTATAGGGTGGTAGATGCATTTTCGGTAAAAACTCAAGTATTTTTACATCTTAACCCATTTTTGAAAGTCTATGATATTTACAAGCTATCAATTAAAATTTGGGGTTTAGTATTGAGGGTTAATTAGTAAATAAATTTTGTTTTTTATATGTTTTAATTAAAAATAAATTTGTAGAATCTTTTTAGAATATTCTTAATGGAGTTAACAATTTGGACATTAATTTATGTTTTCAAAATAGAGGGAATGTCGGTGTAATTAAAACAAAATAGTAGGATGGTTAGAGTATTTTACTCAAATTATTATGATTATGAAATATTTTAATATAACTTTAACTAAAAATATATTATAATAAATAAATAAAAATAATATCACAATATTTTTTTATTAAATTGTAATAAAAAATATATTATGATAAAATTCATTTAAAAATTTATCAAAGATAAAAAAAATATTTTTCCATATTCAAAATGTATTATTATATTAATTATACTTAAAATATTATTATATTATTTAGATAAGTTGTAAATTAATTTATATAATACATAAATAAATAATATAATTAAATATGTTATGGTAGAATGGTAAATTATTATCATTTTCTTCTTCATCACTCCTCTTAAACCAAATAAGGGGTTATTAAAAATCCCTCACCTCCTCTCCCTAACGACCAAACCAAATAAGGCAACCCCTTCTATTCTAGTACCCCTTCCTTCCATTCTTTAATTTTACCCCTCTCATCCCCTCCCTTCGAACCAAATAGACCTTAGAGATCCATGGAAGTACGGGTCTTTGCTTCTTCACTCTCACCCTCAGTATTTCCCATATCGTAGAAGGTGACCGGAGTTTTTTCTTTTCCAGTTTAGGACGTATGTTTTTTTTTTTTTTTTTTTTTTCCAGATTTTTATTAAATACACGAGTGAGTTGAAGCCTTGGAGGACAGCTTTGCAATTTTTAATGATGTTTTTTTTTTTTTTTGCATGTAGCTAGGATGATAACTATTTGATGACTCAAAATAAGTTATATAAGATTAAATTATTAATTAGGAACAGAGTTATTAGCAAGTAAAAAGTGTAAGGATTAATGCTCTGATTGGATGGGGAGGAAAAGGAGAGGAAAGAAAAGTAGGGAGAAAAAGGGGGAAAGAAAGGGGTTTTCCCCTATTTTGATAGGAGAGAAAATGAGAAAGAAAAGAAAAGTTGGAGAGAAAATTGGGTAAGCTAAAAGATTAATTTTTCCTTTAAACAAATACAAAATCCCTGAAAGAACGTTGAACAACGAGAAGCCACAACTAACATATATTATTTTTCAAATTAAATTAAATGCATGTATTATGTCTTTCCAGCTAGATGCCTAAACCTTTTTAATAACTACATTTTTAGCATAAATCAAAATAAAATTCCAGTTAAGAAATGTACCTAAATAGACTAATCAACTTTTTGCAATAAAAAAAAATTACTGGCTCCTTTTTTTTTTTTTTTTTAAGATACCTATGTAGATAAAAAAATAGTAAGTTAAAATTGGTTAAATACAATAAATATGTAAAAACTACAACTTATTTTTCATAAACACCATTTATTTATAAAGAAGATGAGTGGAGGAGAGAATTGGTGCAAAAAGTGATGAGAGCGAGTGAGTGGAAAAAAGTGAGGAGAAAGACATAAATTAATTGAGGGTAAGAGTGGAAACAAAATGCATGAAATATTTAGACATCTTCAGAGGATATTTTAGAAAAAGGAACATACACGTTCAAACAACGTTATCTTATAAAAAGGAAATGATGGAGTATTATTATGGTTATTTTCTAATTAAATTAATGCTCGTATTATGCCTTTCTACATGCCCTACCTTTTTAAATAATGACACATTACTAAATTACTAGGAATTGATCATGCAATAATAAGAGCACTAAAAAAAGAATAACGGCTAATTCTTCAAAAGTTACTCCTTAGGAATGCAAAGAGATTATTCCATTTTTAAGATTTAACTGTCAGCAAATGACATCCCAGGATGTTGTGATCAATGTTGGCCATATATCATGCATCCAAACGAGATTTTAGTGGTGACATAATACATTCCTCAAGTAACTTTGTGCAACAATCCAACAAGCAGAGACATGTAACTTGGAATTGGAAAGTTGTCGACAAATGAAACAAAATTTTTAATATCGCTCACCATTGAAGAAGAATCACCTTCAAGGGCAAACCAATATGGCAACAGATTTCAACTTAGAGGCCTATCCATATTAACCACGAAATTAGGAAGTAAATGAGTATGAATATATTGTGTTTCTCTCTTCACTTTTATAATACCTCTGCAATTGTAATTGTAAAACGATACACAATGTAGATGGAGAACAAAGAATTTAGATGACGAAGATGAAACAATGGAAGACGCCCAATGGACTCCCGCAAACATTTATGATCCCAACTATCTAGATGAAGGCAATCCTCTTTATGAGTGTCAACATTGTGGCGCACTGTTATATTACAAGAAGCTAAGGAGGTGCTAAAAACTAAAAGAGTACTTTTAAAATTTAAGGATTTGCTACCTATTCAGCTTGTAGCGAAATTCCAACATCTAATGGCGATAACTTTGTCCCCGTGTTATTCTAAGCCACCGAAAACGAATCAAGTTGTGGAAACTATAACATCCCGAATTTTGGACCCTGAGGATTGAGAATAAACCTAAAGTAGGCGAACGACTAAGCCTAGTAAGGGAAGAGTTCCAAGAATGTCGAGAGTTAGGATGCCTCTTTGGGATTAAGTAACTCGACCATACGGGTCAGTGGACCTTGTATGCATAAGCCGTGGAATTAAGGTGCCAATGAAAATGGGATACAGAAGATCTATACGGCGTAAATCCGGTGGAAAATATGTCACCCAACTATGTCTTGGGGTATAGGACAATTAGTTGGGCGAAAATATGCCGATATAAGTAAGTACACGGCATTTTTAGGATAGTTGGGTATGCCTTGCGTTTTTAGAAGACATCGGTATTCGTGAAGAAAACCCGAGTAAAACCTGGACAGGTTCTCAAGCAAGTACCGATAAAGTAACTTTAATAAAGTAATGTCATGATGACTAATGATGACATACTTTTGTGTTGGCCAAATAGAATGGTGACACGTGTCCCTTCATGATTATAAAAGTCAAGAGTAATGATGCTAGTAGGACACGTGACATGTTTGGGTTGGATGTTTGAGTTTTTTGCACCACAAAGTACGAGGTAATTATGAGACATTAAAGTATATATTTCTTGCTCCCCAGGATAAAGAAAAACGTGCAGCCACATCAGGGGATAGAAAAAGCTTATTTAAACACATATAAAAGCCTAATTATAAGGTCAAAGACTTGGGGAAGTGTTGACCAACTAAGGGGAGCCGACCGGGACCAGTTTGGGGTTTCCGGAGACGGGCCCAGGCCCCCAGATGCAGGGAGAGGGCGAAATTTAGTGAGCCCAGAAGAGAGAGAAAGTGACTTGGAGAGAAAACAAAATGTCACATCAAGTAATAATGAAGAGAGGGAAAATAAAATAATCAATACTTAATTTGGACCACACAATTTGAATATGACATGACAATAGAATGACAAGCAATTATGACCTCACATGGATCATTAATGGCGCAATCTTGGACAGATTTGGTGGGTCCCACTAACTTGGAAGAAGAGCAAGGCAAATGACCATTTTACCCCTGAAGTGTTATTTTAAGTACCGGACAAAAACCAACACAAGGGGCAATTTGGGAATCTGATTTTTGGGCCTAAAAAGGTGCACCCATCTACCAAGAATTCTTAAGAATTAAGTCAAAGAATTATATTTAAATATGAGACATCCTTTGGACCATTGGGTAATAACCAAAATTGGACAAAAGCCCTAACCCTTGGAGTCTATATAAGGACACCTCCTCCCCTCATTTTCACCTACCCAAGGACGTGCTCAAGGTGTAAGAGGAGAGTGCCCAGCTGATGTCTTGGTTCAAGAAGGAGAGGAGGTCATACGCAACTGAAATTCCAAGGTAAACATCTCACCGACAAACTAGAAGTTCTTGCTTCTGCCCTATAGTGTTTTTCGTGGATTTGCAGTAGGATTCTGGTATTTTTGAGGTCTCCATTGAGTCCAAAACATATTTTTGTGTGGGCATACTTGGGATCACGTTTTTCCAAAGCCGAGAAGCCCTAAATCTTAAGTTATGCAAAT
This sequence comes from Acacia melanoxylon, assembly GCA_019022615.1. Lineage (NCBI taxonomy): Eukaryota > Viridiplantae > Streptophyta > Magnoliopsida > Fabales > Fabaceae > Acacia > Acacia melanoxylon. Next base: position 4,513,818 of record JAFJYJ010000002.1, read on the forward strand.
CTACTGATTCTAGTATTTTCTGGGCAGTGTGTAGTAATCGGTAGTTTTAAAATAGTAAATGAATTCCGTTTTCTCTGAAATTTTACAAGGTAAAAGTAGACATCCTGAGGATGATTTTGATATAATATTTTGTGTCATTTTGATTATCCAACTGAGTTCTTTTAATTTTCAAATGACCTAAAAATATGAACTTTGTCTCGGACCAGTGACTAAAGTTTGGAAATTAGAGAAGAAGCCGAACCCAGATGACTTTGGAAATTATTTTTATGATAAACTAGACATCCTAAGGGTTCAATGGCCACTGATTTCACGTCAATTAGATTTTTCTAGAATTTATTAAAAATTGGCGAAGTTGGGTCGGCAATTCTGGAGTTAGGCGGAAATTTATTAAACTTGAAATAAGGGTTGTATATGTGATTGAAAGCATAATGTTTTTCTGTATTTAGGGAGAAAGTACGTGTGGGACGTATCATTAACGTCAAGAGAGGAGTTTTCTATTTGCAAGGCGTGCCAAGTAGTAACTGTAAACTTGCATACTTTATGTTGCTCTTGTATGTGTGTGTTATCATGATAGTGGATGTAGGGTAGGTAGTATCTATGAGACTTTGTGTCCTATGGTTGCTACTGAGGCCCGAGGAATGATAGGTAGGTAGTACCTAAATGGGTACTACTGAGGCCCTTGGCATGTAAGGTAGGTGGTACCTATTGGAATGCGTGTCCTTAGGTGACTACTGAGGCCCCAGGTATATGAGGTGGGTGGAGCCTATGTGACTGTGTGTTCATAGGTGTCTACTGAGGCCTTTTAGGGTAGGTAGTTAGGGTCGGCCGACCTAGCTACTGAGGCCCTTAGCGTGCTGGATCCGGGGGCTTGTGTTGACCAGGCGGTCTTGCGGAGGTAGTACATGCCAGTATCATTGTGCCAGAGGCAAATTTATGTTCCTAATTGTGATTTGCATTACATGCATTGCATACATATTGTATATGAGTTTAACAGTTACTCTGGGGGTTCAATTTTGAACTCCAGGCTGGTTCAAAAGATACAGGTGTAAGACGATAGGCTGGTTGGATTTCTGGAAGGTAAGGGCATGGTGTGGAAGACTGAAGAAATAGGGGATGCCCTATTACTTCTTGTACTATATTGTTGAGATGATTGTATGAATTATACTTACTGCACAATATTTATTTTGGATGATTGTACCCTTAACCCTATAGGGACTACTTTATGTTTTTATATGTACCTTTACCAGTATATTGTATTTGTCCAAACCGATCACATGCTCTGCTGCGCACACTCTGATATCTGTTAAAAGGGAATAATTAACAAAGGAAAGGTAATAAATGAAAAGGATCCCTCTAACCCGCCACTCGAAAGGGCGAGGCCGGTAGGGGTGTAACAGAAACTCAGTTCCATCTGCTTCTAGACAAGCTTGCAACTAAAAATCAGCTTAAACAATTTTATAAGTTTCATAAGTACTGTCACAAAACTTGAGAAAATTGCTTACCATCTCACAAGACACCTTTGAATTCCTGGAATGCCCCCACGAGTTTATAGGCATTTGACAGTTGGGATTCCAACACTACTACAAATTCTTACATATATGATGCTTAATAAGTAATGGTTACACCAAATAATAGTCTTAAGTCGAGCCGGAATTTGCACAAAAAAAAAAAAAAAACAAAAAACAAAACAAATAACAGTTATAATTATTAACTAACATGTATTTATTGAAAAAAAAGTGATGGTTCATAAGAAACAGCCGTTATGTAAAACATTCAAACAATTTGCCTTCGAACTTCATATCAGCAAAAACAAAAACATAAAAGTTATAACAATTGATCATAAAGTATGAGTGACAAAAATGACGTTTCTTAATAAACAACTGTCATATAACACAAAACTCCTAAAAAAGTACCTTATCATATATAACACTCATTCAATCCATTAAGTTCAACTTGCATGTTTTTATATAGATAACTTTTTATTGTCTATTCTTAGTGAGGTATACATGTACCGGACACATAATAACCTTGAATGGAACAGTTGCAAGCTCACTGGTCGTGTCTTCAAAAACGCCTTCGAATGGATGACAATAAAGGTATATATAGTATTCACCATTAACTATAATATTATATTGAAGCACACTTGTAGTTTATATATGGCTAACTGATACATTTTTCTTCTCATTTCTTTAAAGTACCCACTGCTCATGGCAAGGAGAAGGGAGTATTGATTGTGGGTACTATGTGAAGCGATTCATAAAGGACATAATCACACACTATACCGATGAAATTGAGCATTCAAATGTGTGTGTATATACATATATATATATGCTTAGTCGTTCAAATATACATTTGGTCAGCTATATATATTACAATATCTAACTTCGTGTATTTTCCTTTCGCGCACATTATTTTGACTATGCCTATTGCAGACGTATAACCCATCACAAATGGAAGAAGTGGTTGAAGAGTTGGTGACAAATCTGCAACTTCAATGGGCATCAACAAAGCTTTGAATGACCACACACACACAGAGATTTATTTGTTATATATATATATATACACACACACACACATGAATGACAGTATAAATACATTCTGATTTGTTCTACTATTGTATATATGAATGATGGTAAATATAATTTGATTTTTGTATTGTTGTAATATGAATGACTTTAAATATATATTATGATTTGTTGTGTAAAAAGATATATGTAGGGGGATATCGAAAGCATAACCCAACTTTTTTTTTTTTTTTTTTTTTTAAATTTATCTTCTATAGTTCATGGATATTACTTAATAACCATTATTTAGATAGATAGATACATAATGGTTTTTGTGGAAGAACCGTTATGTATGTTGCTAAGTATGTAACTGTTGTTATATATGTTGAGACCGTTGTGTAAAAGCCAATATTACTAAACATATAACAGTTGTTTATGTGTGCTTGTTATTTATTATCACAGCATTGTGCAAATCATGGCATCACTAAGCCTCAATACATAATGAGTGTTACGTTAGAACCGTGTTAATAGATACCGAATGGTTCAGAATAGTTATGTATTTGTGCTGTGCATATATAGCTCTTTGATATATGATGGTTTGGAAAAAAATAATCGTAATTAAAGCCCTTTTCTGTAGTAGTGTAGCTATGATGAATATGTCAGCTAAGGTAGCCAAGCATATGTGTAACTTATGCAAGTGCATTACAATAGCTTTAGTTAGGAGTTAAGTTATATGTTTAAGCGTATAGTTTCAGATCACTTGCCTTGAACTATTTTTACCTATGAATTTAAAAGATCATTTTGACACTTTGTATATTTAAAGGATCATATTAATTTGAAGGTAAAAAATAAAGAACAATACTTAGGTCAAGTTGGTCAAGGTAGCCAATGAAATTAAGCTAGCCAGGTTAGTTTTACAAATAATCATTTAACCACAAAACAAGTGTTAAAACGCCGTTAAAATTTGAAACCCAAGGGAAAAAGAAGAAGAAAGCTTTTTTGAGGTCTGTGTTGTTAAGGTTTGCCTCCCAAAGCTAGAGATACAAAAAAATTGCCGTGCCAAATCCCAATTGATTCTTTGATTCAAATCTGAAATTACAGTTTCGCTAATAAGGAGAGGATCTTGTCTAATTATGAAGGGGTGGGTATGCCTAGATTAAAATCAATATACGCAAATCTAATGAAGTTACTTGGAGGAGACGTTGCTGCTCCTGCCGTGTTTGTCCAATATAATGTGATCAAACTAAAGGTTTGAATATAATGATCCTTAAGGGCCTGTTTGGGAATTCCATTTTGGAGGGAAAGGAAAGGGAGGGGAGGGTTTTGGTAGTCCATTTCTTTGTTTGCAAGTTTTAAAAATAAGAGGAAAAGAAATCAAGGATTTTTACAAATTCCCCAAAACCCTCTTTCTTTTAAAAAATAAAGTTCCTCCAATATAAGGGGTTTTAAGAAGGAAAATAGATTTATTACTTTTTTACCTTCGTTCACCACCACTACCACCACCCCACCACCACCACCACCGCCACCCCTACCGCCACCACCACCATTAAGTATAATTTTTTATTAATTTGTATGACTATTTCAACCGCCACCACCACCACCACAATTAAGTATAATTTTTTTTTTTATTAATTTGTATGCTATTTTCAATTTTTACTTTTTATTGTTATTTTTTCATTTACCACCACCACCACCAAACCACCATTATTAAGTATAATTTTATATTTTAGGTTGTAATTTTATATACTTAAATCATTATGTACTAAAATATATATATAAATCATTATAGAGAGAGAGAAATATTTTTTTAGGGGAAAATATTTTTTGAATATAAAAATTACATAAATAATTTTCTTAGAAAAATTAAATTTATTTGTAAAGTATAATAATTATATTAATTTTTAAATAAAAAGACAAAATGGTAAAAATAACTCATTAATCCTTCATCTTCCTCCCTTACTATTTTTTTAACTCCCAAACAAGGGGAGGAAATATCTTCCATTTCCCTTCCCCTCCCCTCTAAACTCCCAAACAAAGCCTAAAAGTACAGTGTTTAATGGCCTCGATATGAACTGTGAGTGTCTACGAGAAAGCAAAATGTACACAAAACTAGTCACTTTTATACTCATCGCCATTCCTAATGGTTGTTATTTGTAATTTTGTGTTTGATTAATGTTTGTTCTCTCAGTTATATTACTTCACCTTTCCGAGTTCATGTAAATAATCAATGAGGTGGGAGCTGCGCGTAGAAAAGAGACAAAAGTGAACAAAGTCGCACTTGATTTTTATATTTTATATACTACATTGATATAAATATTTTGTAAGGTTGAAGCCACCTAGTGTCAAATTGGTATCATTGTTTCTTATACACTAGACCATTGTGGGGTGCTCCTTCTCTCACTATATATAAAAAACTTTTAGCAATCACATTTGGCAGCGAATTTTAATGTCGCCGTTGAAAGTTATCGCAGCTGGAAGTATTGACTTTCAGTGGCGACATATTATGTCGCCGCTAAAAGTGGTACAATGTCGCCATTGAAGGTATGACGGTTGAAAGTTAGAGTTTTCAGGGGCGACTTTTGTGTGTTGCCGCCAAAATGGTGTTTCAACAGTGATAAAAAGTCTTATTTGTGGATTTTCAAAATTTCAGTTCCAGCGCCTGTGTCTTAATTTCCAGAAGCATTTTTTCGGATTCCTCCCCTATCGAAATGAAATCCCTAAACTCTGCTCTCCCTCTTGCTCCAGATCATTCTCTATCGCACTAGTTCTGAGAGCTGAAGCCCCCTCTCCTCCAAGTAGGAAAAGGTATGCCCCAATATACTCATCCTCTTCTCCATCCCAGATTGGATTTTTAGCTAAAAGATTTGGGTGTAGTTTTTTGAAAATTAATAAATTATTCTTCTTGGTCACCGAACAAGCACACCACACTTGGTTGAGCTCTTTGTTTGACGTTGTCCACCTTATCAGCCTTGCATGGTTGTTCTCTGGAAAGTATTGAAAACGGTTCAAACTCTAGGGCTTTGTCTTGTCCCAAAATCCGGTGAGTTTGATCTGTTCAATTTGGCTTTGAATCTATGTTTCAGTTTGTTCCTCATGTTTAATCAAGAATTGCCAAGTCTCGCAAAATAACCAAGTTCAGAATAAATTTGCAGTACAAGGAACCTAGGTCATTTCTCAAAGGAATTCACAGCGGGTCCAATTTCAATAGTGAAACAATGAAATAATAAATGATTGGGGGAGTTTTCAGTGTGCAATAAAATGAAAGCAAGAACTAAGATAGTAAAGGAAAACAAAGCTAATTAGATTAAAATGACTAACCCAGAATTAGGAATTCTAGAACCTTCATCAGACTAAAAAAATACAACCGAACTCGTGATCAATTCTAGACAAACCGAAATCTTTGTGTTTGTTCATAAATTCCCTCAACTGAACGATTGTCTAGAATTTGTTCAAATCAACGGCGTGTCACTGTGTGATCGCGTAGTAATCACTTCAACCCAGTTCGAACTATGTCCTTGAGATATATCGATCTGGGTTTTTAATCAAAAAACCAATCCAATCAAAGAAGGCAAAAACAAGTGAAAGGGTTATCGATTAAGCGCGAGTCCTCTGGAATGCAGAATCCCTAATAATCTGTGGGTTAATCAGAAAGACTTAACCAAGCATGGCTGGGCACAATAGTGAAGAACAGATGAAGAATGCGAAGAACACGAAGAACATGTTCAGAGAAAATAAAAAGTCTTTGTTTAATATGAAAAACCACAAAAACGTAATGTCTAATATGTTTGTAGCCACCATCTGACCTAACCTAAAATGGCAAAATGAAATGAGGTTCCACAAGTCAGTCCCAAAACGAAAACAAACATATGGTCTTTTAATTACATAATTTCGGGCCCAATAAAAATTCAGAAAAACATGTCTGATTTTGGCTCCAATTTTGAATGCCCTCTTGTCTGAATTTTCCTTTCAAGTCTTCATAACAATTGTAGCTCTTGGAATCATCTGAAATATGAAATAAGAATGAGGATAATCAGATGTTTGGTTCAACAGTTATGGCGAAAATAGTGAAGTGCTGTAAAACTGAAATTTTATTATAAAAATGAATTAAATCTAATAAAAAACCCAAAGTCCAAAATAGCATAAAAGCCCATGATTTATTAACTAAACAGTTCTAAATTTATTAACCAAGAGATACAAATAAGTGTATGAAATATTCAATTATTAGTATTATATATTTCCTGCATGGTTGTCAACCCTCTGTCGGACGCGGTTGCACCACTTCTTTCTCTGTTTTAATTTTTTCATTTAACTCTAAATCTTGTCGTGTAATCGTTTGAATATTGATGTTTTTTAATCTAGAAATATCTACATGTTGAGGTTATTTTTTTTAAAAAAACTTTGATTACTAGTTTTTAATTGAATGGTGGGCTATTGACTATTATACTTCTTCCTTCTTTCATTTTGATTACTGGTGACTGCTTTGGATTTTATCATTGTGCAGTGTTGGATTTGTTGCATATTGTCATTCTATTTATTACCATCAATTTATAAAATTCTCAAGGTATTTGTGATGAATCATCTGGTAAGTGACTTGGCTTGTTTTGTGTTTGCCAATTTAGAAGCCTGATTTTAAATCATTTCCTGCTGCTCATTTGTGAACATCACTACTACAATAAATGGCTTTTACTTCCTTAATTGGCGTTCTATTTTTTTTTTTAACGGAATTAAAAAAAGAAGGCGGTGGCATTTTTATAATTATATGTGAAAAAGTTGACTTTTGGCTTCTAACGTTTGAAGTTAGACGCCAAAAGGAACACTTTTGGCATCCAAGTTCAAAATTAGATGCCAAAAGTAATGCTTTTGGCGTCTAATTTAAATATTTAGACGCCAAAAGCATGGGCGGCAAAATGAATTGTTTGGCGGCAAAAAGCAATACTTTTGGCGTCTAATTTTGAACTTAGACGCCAAAATGAACACGTTTGGCATCTAAGTTCAAAAGTTAGACGCCAAAAGTATTGCTTTTGGCGTATAATTCATATATTTAGACGCCAAAATTGGCGGAATTTAAAAACACGGGTGGCAAAATAAATTGTTTGGCGGCAAAAAAAAAAAAAACTTTTGGAGTCTATGTAACACCCCAATTTTCGTAGCATAAATCGTGCCGGTGACACGTGATTTTATAAAAATTTATCAGAGTTTGAGGTGCTACGGCTTAGCGTCTTGCAGAAACTAAGAGCATGTACTAAAAATTTGAACAACAAGTAACTGATATAAAATACTCAGACATATGATGATGCCTGACGTATACTGATATATTAAAAATTTCCCGAAGGAATATTCATGTGATACAATAATACAAAACTTTATAATTACAAATCTTCCATGTAACTATACCCTCTTCAACCAAGCCTTGAGTAAACTTGGGGCATAGAATCTAACTCAGTTAAATCATCACATTTGGCCAGGCCGGGTAGGTCTAGTGAGAGTCTCACCGAGTATTTATGACGACTGATTGACTAAACCACATAGACGACCCTTTCTAGTTTAAGCACCAAATGATATGAAGTAATGTTATTAGATTCATGCTGTAAGGTGAGTTCTGTTTGTCCTCCGTCTGTATTTACTTTGACCGGTGCCTTCTCACGGCTCCGTTTATCGGTGTCTTTTTACGGCTCTAACCACCGATGCCTCCTCCGGTTCATGGCCCTTTCCCGACTATTAATTTAAAACGAGGTCCAATGCCCGTTGGACCTCGGTGTAACTGTTAACCTCATGCTTATGTAAACAATATATGTATGATGTATTCATAACATTTTCACAAAAATCACTACAAAAGCCCATAATGATGTAGTAATACATAATCAAATATGTAAGGCAATAACAACACACAGCCACTGCAGTATGTTTGTTACCCCAGTCTGCACATATCACCAGTGCCACGATGACCTATCGTGTCCTCAGCGCTAGGAAAACTCTCAACGATGTTATTGAAACCATAATCCGTATACCCATGATTGTATCAAAACAATTGAGACATAGTCTCAGTACAGGAACACAACAATCATATATAAGCATAACACAAGCATCAGAGTCAGTGTTACACTACGTCGCGAACGTACCTTCATTGTGATTTGCTTGACGCGTTTTACGGAAAACGGTATTTTTGACAGCGGCACAACAACGGTATGACAGCGGTATGATTACAGATATCCTATAAGGATTATATCGCATTTATCAATATTTAGCATCATAACAGGCATTTTAGGTACAAATTACCATTTTGCCCATAGTTTAACCCTATCTCTCCAAAATTTTGACATATCTCTTCTCCCAATATATTTTCAAAATAAATACCATATTTACCCATTAAACATGATATTTAAACTATCCTGGCAGATTAAAGATAAATCTAGAATTTCTACTATAACTACCGAAAGAAACACCAAAGCTTAAGACTAGGGACCGAAGAACTTACCCAGGGTTTTGCTACACTTTCTCCAGACTCCTCCTTCTCTCTAACCTCTCTCTAGATTTCAAAATTTTGGTGTGGAAAGAAGAAGAGAAGTGAAGCCTATTTATAGGAAATTCTGAGACACTATTCATGCTTTATCATGTCGATTTCCAACCGTCGGATCTTGCTTTTACACATGGCTTCATCTTACCCCTTTATGTGTGTTTGCCGACCTCCCCCCCTATGTCATCTTCCAAAGGATGACTTCATCCAAGTGATGTCATCACTTGCTTTATGAGCCGGTACCGATAAAGTTCCCTGTTCGGTGTTCTAATCGCGTAATCTTGTAGAATCTCAAAAATCCGGTAGTAAGGCCTTGAAGTTCTATTCTCTCTCTTTAAAGCTACTTGGGTTAACTAAATTTTTGATCCCATTAAGGGTATTCCGTTGCCTGCCTAACATTTTTGGACAGACGCCAACGGTTACAGAAATAACTTCCGGTAACACCCACTTCTGGACAAATATTCGCTGGTTTATAATATGTCCTGACCCAAGAAACCTAGTTCATGGTTTTTCACAACGGATTTATTTTTCATTGGTTCTCATTTCTACTATCTGCCCTTTATTTTTTCATCTTGTCTCTTAATTACTCCGTTGGTCTCAGAAATGACTTCGGAGACAGCCCACTCCGGGACAAAATTATACTTGTTTATAATAGGTCCTGATGTTAGCTACTTAGTTCACCTATTTTGAGATAGGATTTAATTTCTATCAGTTCTTGTAATACCCGGATTTTAGCAAATCTAGAATTTCTGAGATAAGGGAAAATTATTGAATATTTTAATGAAGTAAATTCATGAGATAAAACTGTTATACAAAATTGTTATAATTATAGAGTAAATTGTTGAAAAAGTTACGGAAAATCGATGAACAGTAATGACTAAAAATGATATAATGGTGATAAAAACGGTCTAAAAGTATTATGATAAATACCGAAAGATCATGAAAAATTATGAGAAAAATATGGAAGTGATATCCCTAAATTATGAGAATTTAATAAATTATTTCAGAGGAAATAACTTGAAGAAAAGTTTAAAAAGCATTTTAGAATCATAAAGTAACCCGATGAGGTAAACATTTTTAATATTTTACACGAGGATATAAAATGACAATATCAAGATAGAAGTTTGTAAGATAAAAATATACTGTAAATTAGTAAAGATAAATATATGAAGAAACCGATCCTAAAAAGATCACTAAACGAAGAAATTAGGTCGATTAAGCCCTAACGGCGCGGGGGTAAAACGGAATTTTTGGAAAAAAAAATATTCTATTTTTAAAAAATGGAAAAAATTATGGAAAAATAATTAAAAATGAATTTTAAAATTAAGGGGTCGAAATTTTAATATTTTTAATTAAAAAGAATTGTTTAAATAATTAAAATGATAATTAGAATAAAATAGTAATATAATGCGGTGAGTCACTTATAGAGAATCGAGGGAAAAGTTAGAAATAAATTCTACAGGTAAACCAGAGGTAAAAGTCTTTTCAGACTGATCAAATTAAGAACAAGTGAATTTCTACACGAAGAAAGAATTTACCGTACGTTGATTCCGCAACCGAAAACCCTAATTTCAAATAAGACGAAAAGTTGATCGATAGAGTAGAGTCGATAGGCAAAGTGAGAACCTATAGAAACAATTGCGTATTTTCAAACACAGATTAAGTTAGACAACAACTGGACGTTTTACGATTGGCGAATTATTGTCCGAGAAGTTGGTTCTATCTAAGCGATTTCAGAATCGGGACGCGTTTGTCCGAATATCTTCCGACGCACCGGAGAATACCTGGATATGATCAAAAAGAGGATCAAGATAGATAATATGAAAGAGGATGAAAAGATCTTCAAAGTTACATGCCCGGATTTTTGAGTTTCGCGAAATCGCGCGAAACGGACCGATCGGGTAGCTTTATCGGACCGGAGGCCATAAAGCAAGATGACAACTCATTCTTTGACTTTTTGGGCCAAAGAGGTCGGCACCTATGGATGGAGGGCCAAGATTGCTCCTCCCAAAACCCTAGATCTAACGGTTCAAAAACAAAGCGTAAAAATTCCCTTTACGTCCCGAAATTTTTCTATAAATAGCACCCTTCCCTTCTTCATTCTTCACACCTTTTCTTCTCTCTACCTTGGCCGAAACTTAGAGTGAGAAGCTCTGCCAAAGTTGTGCCTTAGCCCCGAGTAAGTTCTTTCCGTCCTTAGTTTTTAGTTTCCGTAGTTCTTTCGGTAGTTATAGTAGAACTGTTGTTTTGATCTAGGAAGTTTAAGAATTTGTTCCTATGCTTGTTTTTATGCCTCATTGCATTGAAAGATTCCTGACGAGGTAAAAACATAGTGGGGATAATTTTGAAATGGAATACGGTCAAAGTAACGAAGTTCGCGAAATTCCGCCAAATTAGGGGTAGAAGGGCAAAATGGTAATTTTTACCTAAAATGCCGTTATGATGTCAAATCACTAATGAAAGTGATATTACTCGATAGGGCATCAAAAACTTTGATTTGCTGCCGTTACGCCCCCCGACGTGTCACGTGAACATTTCACGTTTTTCCGTAAAGTACGTTTCCGCGGAAGTACCTAACGTCGTCAACGAAGGTACGGACGCGCATCGTAACACTAATCTTGTACTCGCTTAAATGCATATATGTGTGATAGATATGTTCGTAGACCGATATACGAGACAGTTTTACACGGGTTATAGTCATGATAACGCCGTATGTTTTTCTAGCGCCGAGAACACGAGTGGTATCGTGGCACCGGTGAATAGTGCAAGCTGTTATTGTTGTTTTACATTGTGGGGCTTTACATACGCGTAATGCTTATGTTTTGTCGGCATAATGATCATGCATTTGCTGTATGCTTATGTAGTGATATACTTTGTTGTATTGTCTAGAATATCGTTATCGTATACCGTATTGTTTGGGTTTGAGATTAACCGTTACCGAGATTCAATGCGGTAAATTGAATCTCAGCCATAGCTTCGGATCCGGAGGAATACGGATCGAAGATCGAGGCAAGCGCCATGAGACGTGCAGCCGAGACTTATCTATCTTTACCGCTTTCGTTATTCACTTTCAAACTCTAGGATTAATGTAATCATTACAATGTTACACTCGTGGTTGATGTTTGTTATGAATCGCTTACTCTTTCGCTCCAATGCTCTACTCGATTACTCGCTTGAAATATTTGGAAACGTTTTAAAAAAAAAATATTCCGCCGTTTTCAAATGGGATGTTACATTTATGGTATCAGAGCAATAGTCCTGGCATTGATATGACTATGTTATGACGGATAGTATGGTAGGACAGTTAAGGCTAGTCTATGTGGGTGTGGCCAATCGGCCGCCATAGAGTTGGTGAGGTCCCCATGATAGACACTTATCCGCCATTCGTTCGGATAACGGAGTTATGTTCAAAAAGCCTTTTAAATTGTGAGCACATTTTTGAAAATGAGTACCGAGATAGCCCTAAGTCGGTGTACGGCACTGACCGGTATACCATTCTCGAACCGTGTACCACCTCGTCGGTGCATCATTCTAACCCGAGTAATCGTAAATCCATCGTCTATATTCATATTAGATATCGACCGATAATTCTTATAACTCGATATCGTCTCGATAACTCGTAATTCGATAATCGTCGGTTTTGTACCGGACGACTATTCCGTCCTAGCGCAGCTTATATGTGGAGCTAGGCCACGCGGATGAAACTCCGAGACCAACAAGGATAGATACATGCAGTATTTGACTCATGTAGAGGAACTCCCGATACGAAATTCCGTACCGTTTCTAAGTAGACCGAATCAACGAAATCCGAACGAGGGGAAATAGTACGAGTGTCCATTCGTTTGTAGTACTAGTGTGATAAAGTCTCTGCGATAGACTAATCATTGTCTTCCTAAATCTAACGTTTTCCCCTATGGTTTGATAAATAGTTATCTTACTTGCCGCGAAAATTTTAGTTTCCGATGCATATCTCTTGGTTACTACAACCGGACCGCGACCGTGTCATTAAGTAGGAGGTATCTTGTGTTGTCATGGTGTATGGGCGCCATGGAAACATTTAAGGTATCTTGTGTTACCATGGTGTATGGGCGCCTTATGGAGACATTTTGATATCTAGTGTTGACTGCGGTATATGGGTGCCACGGGAAACACTATATATCAAAGTACGACATGACAAGATCTTTGTGGTCCAACCAGAGCGAATTCTCGATCACCAAGAGGAGCGGCTGACGGATAGAGTAAAGTTCCGGAGTGTATAGTCCAAATTTTAGTTAGTATCTCCAAGCACCCCGGGAGATTGTAAAATATGTTTGAATAAAGAGGGGTTGTGACTTGTTGTAATATATGACTTGTACTAGGACTAGACCGACTAATATGTAAAATGTTATGAAATGAATATATGTGAATATATATGTTTCAATGTAAAAATCATTGTGTCATTTCTAATATTTACATATTTGTTAAATAAATAAAGGAAAAAAATAAGACATGGCCATTATGAGAGGTACCGGTGTACCAAGGGGCCGAGGCCGAGGTCGAGGTCGTGGTAGACGCGGAGGCACAACCTCAACCGACGAAATACCCGAACAAAATATACCAAATCAGCGAGACCAAAATGAAGTGCAAGAACCGAGAAGAACTCTCGAAGAGCAGAGCTCTCATAGATGCACTCTTGGCAAGGCAACATCAACGGGATGAAGAAGCCCAAAGACATTTGGAAGCACGACAACACGAGGAAGAACGTGATGAGGAAAGTGACAATGACAATGACAATGAAGAGGAGGACAACGATGAAAATAACGATGAGGAAAATGAATCGATCGATCCCGATCACCTCCACGACAAGGAAGAAGAGAAAGAACCACGGAAAGTCGGGTCAACCGGTTCGCAAGCTTAAACCACCCGGTTTCCGGGGAAAGAGTGAATTGGCCGAGGATTGGCTTCGAGTCTCGGAGAAGATATTCAAGTCATTGAGTGCCCGGAAACTGGAAGGCTCGGTGGCAATCTACAAGCTAGAGGGCGATGCCCACGGGTGGTGGAAGAGTGTTTCCACAACCCTTCAAGGCCCCGTTACTTGGGAAGCATTCCAGAACAGTTCAACGAACAGTATTTTCCTCCTCCTGCACAATGTGATTAAGGAAGAAGAATTTCTTCACATCCACAGGAAATGAAGAATCGTTTGACGATTACTTCGCCCGTTTCACCAACCCGTCTCGTTATTCAACATATCCGAAAGGCCACAAAAATGAGAGCCGGAAGGCGAATCGACTAGTGACCGGACCGAAATATGAAATAAGGGCGAGGCTAGTATCGCACAGTTTCCGAGAATGGCCTAAGCCGTGGAATCTTGCAGATTGACCGAGCGCAATTTGAAAGAACTGCGCAAATTCCGAGGCCAAGAAGGAAGCAATGCAACCCGCAGCTGGGTTTAACCGCGGAGGCTCCTCACGAAGAGGAAGGCGCCTTGGAGCGATAACCGAGGCGGAAACAAGAGACCCTACCAAAATGGACAATTGAATTACCCCAAACAGCCGGGATCCCACACGTGTCCAAAATGCAAGAAGTACCATCCAGGAGCCAACTGTGATGGGAAACAAGTCTGTTTCAGAGTGCCAGAAGCCTGGACACATTAGCCGGGATTGCCCTGAGAAGGCTTCAGAGGCGAGACCTCGAGCGCCGGGCCGGATCTTTGCGTTGACAAACACCGAGGCCGACAATCTCCGAAATGGTCTAAGGTACCATCTATCTTAATGGGAATAAATTGCAAGCATTGTATGATTCGGGTGCAGTCATTCGTTTATATCTTATGATTGTGCAAGTCGTTTAGGAATGCATGCCCGTAGTTTACCTTTTGATCTGGGTAGTGTCTACACCGCCGGGTGTAAAGTCTTTAGCTTCCGACGCGTGTATGAACCGTACCGTTAACGTGGATGGACGAGTGTCAAAGGTGGATCTCATCCGTCTACCTCTTCACGGCATCGACGTCATTTTCGGTCTGAATTGGCTAAACCAACGGTGCAATGATCGATTGTGGCAAGAAGAAGATATCATTTCCGGAGACAAGGTTGATGTGAGCCCGAGCTTTCTCTCCGCTACGGAAGTTGATCGATGCGTGAAATGGGGATGCCATGCCTACATGGTATTCTTTTCGGTTAAAGCGAAGCGAACTTTCACTCCAGGATATCCCTATGGTGAATGATTTTCCCGATGTATTTCCGGAGGATCTCACTGAGTTACCTCCTATCCGAGAGGTGGAGTTCAATATTGAATTGATGCCTGGCACAGGATCAATATCAAAGGCGCCGTATCGTATGGCTCCAAATGAAATGCAAGAGTTGAAGAAACATTTGGAAGAACTTCTGAAGAAGGGGTTCATTCGACCCAGTGTATCACCCCGGGGAGCCCTGAGTCTTTGTTTGTGAAAAAGAAAGATGGAAGTTTTCGACTCGCATCGATTATCGTGAACTAAATAAAGTGATTTGTCAAAAACAAATATCCACTTCCCGGATTGATGATCTTTTGGATCAGTTATCCGGTTCCACCGTCTTTTCCAAGATTGATTTGCGTTCGGGATATCATCGATTCGAGTCAAAGATGATGATATTTCCAAGACGGCTTTCGAGAACGAGATATGGGCACTACGAATTCCTTGTGATGCCCTTCGGATTAACAAATGCACTGCGGTATTCATGGATTACATGAACCGTATCTTCCGACAACACCTAGACCAGTTTGTGGTGGTGTTCATTGACGATATACTCGTCTATTCCAAAAGCGAAAAGATCATGAAGAACATCTCGCGCCTAGTATTGAACATACTAAGAGAGAAGCTCTACGCAAAGTTGAGCAAATGCGAATTTTGGTGCCGGAAGTGAGATTTCGGGCCATGTGATATCTAGCGCGGAGTTCTTTGTTGATCCGAGCAAGGTGGAAGCGGTTCGGACTTTGGAAGAGGCCGTAGACAAGTGACGGAGATACGTAGTTTTCTAGGTATGGCGGGATATTACCGCAGATTTATACGGGATTTCTCGCGTCTTGCCCTACCATTGACAAAGCTTACGAGGAAGAATCAACCATTCATATGGGGAGATGACTGTGAGGAGAGCTTTCAGAGACTGAGGGAGAGGTTGACTACAGCACCAGTATTGATAATCCCGCATCCCGATGAGACATATGTTGTCTGGTGATGCCAGTGGGCAAGGATTGGGTTGTGTCCTAATGCAATTGGGCGAGTGGTGGCTTATGCCTCTCGTCACCGAAGCCGCACGAGTCGAACTATCCTACACACGATTTGGAGCTTGCCGCCATCGTGTTCGCTTTGAAGATATGGAGGCATTATCTCGTACGGTATGACCGTAGAACTATACCGCGACCACAAGAGCCCGAAGTATCTCTTTGATCAAAGGGAACTGAATATGAGGCAACGTCGTTGGATGGAATTCTTTGAAAGACTACAACCCGGAGATCAAGTATCACCCGGGAAAAGCAAACGTTGTTGCAGATGCTTTAAGCGAAAGAAGGTGCAAGTATCATACATGATGATATAAGAGCGAAACTACTTGAAGATTTCGAGACTGAATCTTTCAAACCAAATCTGCATGAATTTCAACGCACCAAGTGACGCCTACCTTGCAAATCTTCTTGTGAGTCAGGGGAGTACGACCGAGAGATGAAGTTGATGAAGCTCGAAACAAGATAATTGGGCAATCTCCATGCGGAGAAGATCTCTCAAGGTGAAACCCAAGACCACGACCTTTCATCGAGTGGATTGGTCGACACAAGGGGCGCATTTACATACCGCCGTTGATGAAGCGAAGCGGAAGATACTGGATGAGGCTCATAAGAGTAAGTACACTCGCATCCGGGAATGGTCAAGATGTACCAGAACTTGAAGGCTGAAGTTTGGTAGCCCGGAATGAAAAGAGACGTAACTCGCACGTAGCCGTGGGTGTCTAACTTGCCGTAAAGTAAAAATTGAGCACCGGTGACCCCCGGTCTTCTCGCAAGGACTAGAACCGCCGGAGTGGAAATGGGAGAATGTGACCATGGATCTTGTGGTAGGTCTACCTAAGATCGAGGCATCACGATACCATTTGGGTGATCGTCGACCGATTAACCAAGTCGGCACATTTCATACCCATTAGCATCCACTACTCTCCGAACGATTGGCGCAATCTACATCAAAGAGATCGTGAGGCCGCACGGAGTCCCTAAGAGTATTATCTCTGATCGGGATACTCGATTCCAATCCCGCTTTTGGCAAGCACTACATGAAGGAATGGGTATCAAGCTGAAGTTCAGTTCGGCTTATCACCCTCAAACCGACGGTTAATCAGAGAGGACGATACAGACGTATTTGGAGGATATCTTTGCGAGCATGTGCCCCGGATTTCAAAGGAAATTGGGACGAACACCTCTCACTAGCAGAATTCGCGTATAACAATAGTTATCATTCAAGCATACAAATGGCCCCGTTCGAGGCTTTGTATGGGCGAAAGTGCCAATCGCCTTTATCGGGATGATGCGATGCGTACGCAAAGCGATTGCTTGGACCGGATATGCTAAAAGAGACCTCCGAGCAGATCGTTCGATCAAGAAGAGACTCCTTGCACGGTACGAGAAGAGCTATGCGAGATAAGAGGAGAAGACCGTTGAAGTTTGAAGTCGGAGACCATGTGTTTCGAAATTATCTCCATGAACCGGTGTCGGCGAACACCGAAGAGAAAGAAGCTTAGTCCGCGTTACGTTGGACCAATTGAAGTGTTAGCCGAGCGAGGACCGCTTGCGTATCAACTAGCGTTACCCCGAACCCGAGTAATCTCCACGATGTTTTTCACGTGTCACAGCTGAAGAAATACCTACCAGATCGAGATCATGTCATAAAGTACGGCATGATAACACCTTTGTAGTCGAGCCGGAGCAAATTCTCGAACACCGGGAGAAACGGCTTAGGACTAAAACTATACCGATAGTGAAGGTGGTCCGGAAGGGTTTGTCATCAAACGAGGCAACTTGGGAAACCGAGAGTGACATGAAGGAGAAGTACCCGAGTTTATGGCCCGTAGTCTAGTGAGTATAGATTAAATTTCGAGGGCGAAATTTTGTTTAGGGGGAGAGAAATGTAATACCCGGATTTTAGCAAATCTAGAATTTACGAGATAAGGGAAAATTATTGAATATTTTAATGAAGTAAATTCATGAGATAAAACTGTTATACAAAATTGTTATAATTATAGAGTAAATTGTTGAAAAAGTTACGGGGAAAATCGATGAACGTAATGACTAAAAATGATATAATGGTGATAAAAACAGGTCTAAAAGTATTATGATAAATGCTTTGAAAGATCATGAAAAATTATGAGAAAAATATGGAAGTGATATCCCTAAATTATGAGAATTTAATAAATTATTTCAGAGGAAATAACTTGAAGAAAAGTTTAAAAAGCATTTTAGAATCATAAAGTAACTGATGAGGTAAACATTTTTAATATTTTACACATGATATAAAATGACAATATCAAGATAGAAGTTTGTAAGATAAAAATATACTGTAAATTAGTAAAGATAAATATATGAAGAAACCCGATCCTAAAAAGATCACTAAACGAAGAAATTAGGTCGATTAAGCCCTAACGAAGGCGGGGGTAAAACGAGAATTTTTGGAAAAAAATATTCTATTTTTAAAAAATGGAAAAAATTATGGAAAAATAATTAAAAATGAATTTTAAAATTAAGGGTCGAAATTCTTAATATTTTTAATTAAAAAGAATTGTTTAAATAATTAAAATGATAATTAGAATAAAATAGTAATATAATGCGGTGAGTCACCTTAAGGCAGGAGGGAAAAGTTAGAAATAAATTCTACAGTAAACCAGAGGTAAAAGTCTTTTCAGATCGATCAAATTAAGAACAAGTGAATTTCTACACGAAGAAAGAATTTACCAGACGTTGATTCCGCAACCGAAAACCCTAATTTCAAATAAGACGAAAAGTTGATCAGATAGAGTAGAGTCGATAGGCAAAGTGAGAACCTATAGAAACAATTGCGTATTTTCAAACACAGGATTAAGTTAGACAACAACTGGACATTTTACGATTAGCGAATTATTGTCCAGAAGTTGGTTCTATCGGAAGCGATTTCAGAATCGGACGCGTTTGTCCGAATATCTTCCGACGCACCGGAGAATACCTGGATATGATCAAAAAGAGGATCAAGATAGATAATATGAAAGAGGATGAAAAGATCTTCAAAGTTACATGCCCGGATTTTTGAGTTTCGCGAAATCGCGCGAAACGGACACCGATCGGTAGCTTTATCGGACCGGAGGCCATAAAGCAAGATGACAACTCATTCTTTGACTTTTTGGGCCAAAGAGGTCGGCACCTATGGATGGAGGGCCAAGATTGCTCCTCCCAAAACCCTAGATCTAACGGTTCAAAAACAAAGCGAGTAAAATTCCCTTTACGTCCTGAAATTTTTCTATAAATAGCACCCTTCCCTTCTTCATTCTTCACACCTTTTCTTCTCTCTACCTTGGCCGAAACTTAGAGTGAGAAGCTCTGCCAAAGTTGTGCCTTTGCCCCGAGTAAGTTCTTCCGTCCTTAGTTTTTAGTTTCCGTAGTTCTTTCGGTAGTTATAGTAGAACCGTTGTTTTGATCTAGGAAGTTTCGAATTTGTTCCTATGCTTGTTTTTATGCCTCATTGCATTGAAAGATGCCCGACGAGGTAAAAACATAGTGGGGATAATTTTGAAATGGAATACGGTCAAAGTAACGAAGTTCGCGAAATTCCGCCAAATTAGGGGTAGAAGGGCAAAATGGTAATTTTTACCTAAAATGCCGTTATGATGTCAAATCACTAATGAAAGTGATATTACTCTCGATAGGGCATCAAAAACTTTGATTTGCTGCCGTTACGCTGCCCGACGTGCCGCTGGTGAACATTTCACGTTTTTCCGTAAAAAGTACGTTTTCCGCGAAGTACCTAACGTCGTCAACGAAGGTACGGACGCGTCTTGTAACACTAATCTTGTACTTGCTTAAATGCATATATGTGTGATAGATATGTTCGTAGACCGATATACGACAGTTTTACACGGGTTATAGTCATGATAACGCCGTATGTTTTTCTAGCGCTGAGAACACGAGTGGTATCGTGGCACGGTGAATAGTGCAAGCTGTTATTGTTGTTTTACATTGTGGGGCTTTACATACTGCGTAATGCTTATGTTTTGTCAGCATAATGATCATGCATATGCTGTATGCTTATGTAGTGATATCTTGTTGTATTGTCTAGAATATCTCATTATCTCGTATCCGTATTGTTTGGGTTTGAGATTAACCGTTACTCGAGATTCAATGCGGTAAATTGAATCTCAGCCATAGCTTCAGGATCCGGAGGAATACGGATCGAAGATCGAGGCAAGCAGCGTGAGACGTGCACGGAGACTTATCTATCTTTACCGCTTTCGCTTATTCACTTTCAAACTCTAGGATTAATGTAATCATTACAATGTTACACTGTGGTTGATGTTTGTTATGAATCAGTTACTCTTTCGCTCCAATGCTCTACTCTGATTACTCTGCTTGAAATATTTGGAAACGTTTTAAAAAAAAAATATTCCGCCGTTTTCAAATGGGATGTTACGCTTCTCATTCATCCAACTGGTCTTTCTACAAAATATCACATTTATATTATTATTTAATATATAAATATCATGATATTATTTTTGAAATAACTACAACCCCTTTCACACTACAATTTTCACCCTTCCCCCTTATTTTTATTTTCAATTATATTTATTTTTTAATTACTTTAATATTCTCTTAATCAAGCTTAAAAAATTAGCCCTTAATTACCTAATTAGTCACTTACTAATTGTTGATAATTTTCTTAATTAGGATTAATTATTATCTCACAACTATTTTACTGACATTGGTATTTTATGTCACATGTATTATATTAAAAATCATGGGGCCATTTAGGGTCCCAAAAATAATATTAAATTCTTCTCCTCATTATTTTCAAGGACATAATCCCAAAAATTCTTAAAATTCGAGACAACATAGTGTCTAATTTTTAATAAATAGTTTATTGCCTCTAAGGATTTATCATAATGTTTTCGAGACCATTTTATGACCCACAATTGCATTTAGGGATTTTTAACTCTTTATTCACCCCAATTTCAATAGAATTTACCTTAAAAAATAAGATAATTATAACTTATTATTTGAGACCACATTTTCACCTATTTTCAATCGGTATTATTTACGAAAATATAATATTCCAGATAAATAATTATCCGGGTATTACAGTCTAACTTTTGAACTTAGACGCCAAAAGGAACACTTTTGGCATCTAATTTAAAAGTGATGCTTTTGGCGTCTAATTTAAATATTTAGACGCCAAAAGTGGCGGAATTTAAAACATCCGTGCTCTCATCTTGAGCTCTGCCTTCACACTCTCTCTTTTTCAGCTCTCAACTTGTTCTCTAGTACTATTCTTCGTCTCTGTTGCCTCAGTCGACCTCAGTCCTCCGTCCAGATACAAGTGCCTCTCCTCTTCTCCTCACAAACATCGATATTGTTGTTGGTCGATTTCCTTATTGGCAAGTGAACCAATCGAACAAGTAATAAAGAGTAAGTAGAGTATCGTCCCACAGAGATTGAGATACCGATGATGACACAGATTCACGCAAACAGTTGTGCAAAGAAGATAAAATAAATTTGATTGAGTTGAGATTTTTGTGTTTATAATTAATAAGATAGAAAATAACAAAGGATCGTAGTCATAAGAAGATATCAGTAAAAGATAGGCTAAGCATGAAATTTCATCCCAAGTGCATTAATCCCCCAGTTGCCTTAACGCATTGCTATAGCAATTATGCTGCACAGCTTCCATAATGCTACAACATAATCGCCTTTCACAACGTTATCCAATTAACCCACCACTATGCTATATATACAGAAGCTTTCGCTCCTATACATACAACCTAAACTATACTTCTCCCATATGCCTATGGTGATTTTCTAGTTAAGATTATCTTTTCAAATTAAGGTGTTAAGGTTATGAGCGGTAGACCCATGCTTGAAGCCTACAATGATAGGTCAAGCCTTGCACCAGCTTGCCCAGCAAACACTATCTATCAGATGTCTAACCCCGACTCCCTTCCAGTAAGCCGAGGCCACAAATCTAGCCCTTAGCTTCTGCTAACTGACAAAAATTAAGAACACTGATATACAAATTGAATTTATAAAATTAAGTACTAGGAAACTAGGTTCATTCTATACTCAAGAATTCATCCTCGCTCAGCCATAGGAGATTTAGTTCATGACTGACGAATGAATCACAAAATAGATCACAACAGAATAGCCCTTGATAAAAGATTAACTAGAATTAAGAAAAGAAAAACAGAAAGCTTGACAGAGGTTTTGATGGCGTAGAAGAGGCCTATTACTTGACAACTCCACGTCTTCTCGTCTCTATCTTGCTGCAAGGAAGGAATTGGGTTCTCTTGGAGTTATTGGGCTCAGTGCTTATCTCCATCTTCTTTCGAGCCTGGCCGAATAAGAATGTTCTATGGCTCTCCACGAATCAACCCCCTTGAGGGTTGATTATCTTTTCCTTTTATAGTCAGGTTTACTTGCGGTGTAAGTTCAATGTTCTGGGCCTTTCCAAATCTATCAGGTCCAATTGATTTAACTTTCCAAATTCGATAGATTGCTTTTGCTAATTCTACGGGATTCTCCAAATCTAAATCTTTGATCCTCCTTATCTTCTATTCCAATCCATTGACAATCTAACCGTGAACTAACGTCTGTCCATCAACTTGTACTTAATTCCTGAAAAAAGCCTCGAGGAAAAGTTAGAGCATACGGCGCACAACATTGCTTCCTTTACTATGCTATAGCATATGAGTTGCATTGTATTGCAGCTTGATGTGGCTGACTCAATGCTATAGCATTGTATCGGCAGTGCTATGTGCATTCATAATAAACTCTTAAGCTTGCCTTCTTCTTATGCACGTACATGATATTTATGCATTCATCGTAACTTATGAGATGTATCCTATATTTCCCTATATGCGTTAATTATGACACAATTGCTCAGATAACATGCTTTTAGGCTCATATTCAACTCACAAAACTGTTAGATATGATTAGTTTTGATGATGTCTTATATAGATGCCATTCTTAAAAGCAAAAAGTTTGAGTAACATAAGTTATCTCCTACATTGACTAACTGTTGTATTTAATGTAGATTAATCCAAGATGAATTATAGAGATTAATCAAGAAGGAGATATTGAAGTTGCAGAGAATAAAGAGTCCAAGTTAAATGATGAAGAATGATCAAGATGAGAGATGGAAGGAGGAAGAACTTGATGAATGTAATGAGAATATCATTATACAAGTTCCAAGATTGATTCTAGGAGTCTCTACGATCAAATGGAAGTTGGAATGGCTTAATTCGGAGTTAAAATAAGCAAAATGGAGCTTCAGGATGATCCAACTCGAGTCATAAGGTTGCAACTCGAGGTAACCACTTTGTTACAGCGTTTCTGGTTTTCTCGGACTGATATAACTCGAGTTATCACTAAGTAACTCGAGTTGTGTAACTCGAGTTATCACTAGTAACTCGAGTTACGGTGTATTTTAGCAACTCGTTCACCTCGTTTCGCGTTTTAGCTGGCGAGGTCTGGTATTTCAATGATATCTCACAAACCAGAGATCGGATTGAGGTGAAACCAGTGGCATATGAAACTAGACTCCCAATGCGTCATTTTGATATAACATCCAAGCCCAAAGGAGTTCAGATCAAGAATATATGAATTGTAGAAGTTGGGACTGAAAATCACGCCACAGTGCAGACATAGCTTTGGTGTTTTGAGTGTATCTCACAAACTACAAATCGGATTGAGCTGAAATTGGTGGCATATGAAAGTATACTCAAAGGGATTTCCATCAAGAGTTGAACCAACTAAAACGGAGTTTATACCATGGAGATATGGCCTTCGAAAGTTACAATCAGTTCAAGATAGTTCAAGAACGCTCAACATACAATGAGTTTGGAAAGAGTTGTTAACTAGGCTTTGATAACTCAAGTTAGGACTAGAAACTTGAGTCAACATCAATCAGAGAGGAAGACAGAGAAGAATGAATATTGGGAAGAGATTTTAACTCGAAATTAACAAAGTAGCAGAGCAATGTTCACAACGTCTCCGAGAATTCTGATCTTATTGCTATCAATTGATTTCTACTTGCTATGCTCCTCAATGTTATTAATAATCTTCATGAGCAAGTTTCAGTTGATCAAAAGCTCGGATTGAGGATCAATGACAATGCTAACAAGCATAAGTGAATGAACCGGTTTAACTCGAGTTGGGCAAGATAACTCGAGTCTTCAGACAGAAAGCAACCAGAACGTTGGCGCTCAAACATAACTCGAGTTACGAAGGGTAACTCGAGTTACGCAACTCGAGTCACATGGAATAACTCGAGTCAACCTCCCTGTTTCAGAAAATCACCGTTGTCCGAAAATTCAAAATCATTGTTTGTGATTTCATTAATCCTTACCATTACTCATTACTATTCCTAATCATCTTTAATTAGTTTGTTAATGAGTTTCAGATGATTATGTGAAGGATTAACATCGATTACGAAAAGAAGATGATTATGTCAGAAGCTCCAACGGTAACATTTTCCAACGGTCATATTCGCTTACATCGATGGAGGAATTGCTCAACGGTCATAAATTGCAAATAACTATAAAAGGAGAAGCATTCAAGATAGAAGAGGTTAGAGACAAGAGCTTATACTTGTCGAAATGCCGATATTCGAATCCAACATTTAGCTCACACGCTCTCTCGTTCTCAATGCTTGTATAGTTCATCTTAGAGAGTGAGATTATTTGTAATATACTTCAGTGTTTATTCATTTACTCTTTTAGAGAGAACATTTCGATTACTAAATCATTGTAAGAATCTCAAGTCGTGGGACTTGGAGAATGGGTTATCGGTTTACAACTTGTAAGGGGGAGTGTATCCTAGTGAGAGGATAACTTCGAGTACGAGTGTGTAATCGATTGAAAGAAGTATCTCGGTGAGAGATTCGGCTTCACAAGTGCTCGGGTGAACTTGTGGGATTGTATAGGCTTCTCTTGTGCCCGGATTAAACAAGAGGATAGTGGATTGAAAATCTCAAGTGGAGCTTGGGACCGGACGTAGGTCAAGGATTGGCCGAACAAGTATAAATCTCGTTTGCATATTCTCTTCCCTTATCTCTTATATTTCCGTATATGTTTATTTGAATATCTAACTGTTGGTTTAGAAGTTGCGAAAAGATTTTCAAAGTTTCTAAAGTTTTATCAAACACCCAATTCACCCCCCTCTTGGGTGATAGCCAGGTCTTACAAAAACAGTCACACAGTATAGGGAAAACATGGCATAAATAGTACTTATCAACTATCTCCCTCTCGTCCTTGCGTCTTTTTTTTTGCTATACATAATTGATTGATTTCTGCATCAAAAGCTCTCATCCTCTAGATCGTCGTGCTTCACGCCATGCTTTGTCGTGACCACTCTCCTTTAGATCGCCTACTTCACTGTGCTCCTCCTCCTGTACCACCGAATCTCACTCGGTTTGCCGTAGATATATTATTCTTAGATCTTGAATTTTATATCTTTAGATATACTTTATTAGATCTTCTTTGCCTAGATCTACTTTGCTCCACCGAATCTCACAGCTGATTTATTGTTGAAAATGGATCTGATTCGATTTATTTTTCATCTCATTTGGATTGGATCTGATTCGATTTTAAGTTTATCTCAGCTCTGTTCATTGTATTGTTTATGCATATTTGGTTCTGAGATTTTTCTTGCTTTAAGATTCTTAGAATAAGCATATGTATTCTGTTAACCTCTTCTTATTATTCCTTGTTCTGATCTCTTGATTAATTTCATTTGGAATAATAAACTTGCTCATACTCAGATGCTCTCAAACCCCTGTTTGATTTTTTTTTGGGAAAAAAAGACTTATGGCATCCTAAATATTTTTATAACGCCGTAGGATACCAAAATCGCGTCCTAAAAATTTTAGGACGCCTTAAATTGCACTTTTTTTACGCCCCCTGATAGGCGTCCCTCGGAAATAGGACGTTAAATGTCCAAAACATAGGACGCCGTAGTCCTGTTTTGTAGTAATGCATGCAACTTCCTGTAAAAAAATTTTGGGAGCAATCATGATTGATGATTATATTTTCATTTTTCCTTTTCCAATTGTTTCACTTATTTTTATTTTGTGGTAGGATTTAACCATGTTTCAATGCAGTTCTCTAGAAGTTTTTCTGGCTTGACCAACCTCTTATTCAATAGCAAGTGCTTACACCATATATATTTTGCATTTGTAAAACTTTTAGGGTTAAGAGGCAATTTTGCCTCGGAAGTATACCCCCAGGAGCAATTTTTCCGTGGAAGTTTTTTTGGGGAGCAATTTTGCCCCTTTGTTAAACAACCCTAACGGTCAACTACCGTTAGGGTTATTAATAGAGGGGCAAAATTGCTCTAAAAAACTTCCAAGGCAAAATTGCTCCCAAAAAACTTTCGGGCAAAATTGCTACTTAACCCAAAAAAAATGTTAAAATTGCTATTTATGATATCATATATTTTTAATTTTTAATTCTTATTTATATAATATCTAGGGGTGGAAACAGGTCAGACCAGCTCAGGCTTCACCCTTAATAGGCTAAGCCTGTTCGACAACAAAGTGGCATGAGCGTGGCATAGCCTGTTGTTAGAGGCCATTTTTGCTTGATCCTGGATTGTGCCCTGTTAAGGAGGCCTATTTTTTAAAAAAAATTATAATTAGGCTAACAGTGCCGTGGCCTCACTGAAAAATAGGTCTGCTTCAAATAGGCCAAAAATATGCCTACTTTAAACAAGCCGAATTACATAAATCAGCGAAGATAGAGATAAAAAAGGGTTGCATTTTCATTAACAAGTCATTATTGCAAAATTAAATATTAAATATAAAAAAAAAGGTCAAGTATCATTTTTGCCCTGGAAGTTTTGTTTTTTGGAGCAATGTTGCCCCGGAAGTTTTTTTTGGAGCAATTTTGCTCCAGAAGTTTTTTTGGGGAGTAATTTTGCCCCTCAGTTAACAACCCTAACGGTCAACTAACGGTTGACCGTTAGTCAGAATAACGTTATTACCTTTCAATGGCGTTTAAATTAGAGTAGTCAGAATCGTACCTTTCTATATGCGTCTTGTTCGATCACTAAGAGCCAACTGAACGAACCAGCTCCCTCTACCAGTATCCACATGAACAAGACTCCAACACAGGCAGCGTGCTAGCACCTCCAACGTCTTTCTCCGTATCCTCTAGGGTTTTCTCTCTTGCGGCCAATCTAATACGACTTGCTCATTATCTTATAGGGTTTTTCAAACCCTAATGGGTCGTATTAAATATTCAAAATTAATCTTAATTCATTTTGAAATTTGAATTGGATTAAAATAATATTAATTAAATCTGTCCAACAAATCTAATCTAATCTATTTATTTAATCGAATTAAAAGCCAGCTGACTTAATTTATCTTCATAAATTAAATATGAGATATGATATCTATCTTCAAAAATTAAATCTGAGATAAGATATCTCTTCGAAAGTTAAATCGAGATACGATATCTCTATTAGTTTTAGTTATTTAATTTATCAAATAAATTAAATACAAAACAAATACTACATAACAATATTATTATCTATATAAATAATAATATTATTATTATTGAATTTATATGATATGTATATATATGTTGGGATTCGTACACGCAGCGAAAGGAATATATCCAACAAATTTACGAATCTCATAGGAGGATCTATCAAAGACATTTAAATATGGGTAGTCAGAACCATACCTTTCATATGCGTGTGCGTCTTGTTCGATCAACAAGAGCCAACTGAGCAAATCCACTCCTCTACCGGTATCCACACTGAACATAACTCCAACACAGATGGCAGTGTGCTTGCACCTTCAACGTCTTACGTCTCTTATCTTTCTCTAGGGTTTCACTTTCGCGGCTCGTCTGTATTTTAATACGACTTGATCACTATCTTATAAGGTTTCTAAAACCCTAAAGGGCCGTATTAAAATATTCAAAAATAATCTTAATAAATTTTGAAATTCGAATTTGGATTAAAATAATATTAATTAAATCTGTCCAACAAATCTAATCTAATCTATTTATTTAATTTGAATTAAAAAGCCCGCCGATTTAATTTATCTTTATAAATTAAATATGAGATTGATATCTATCTATTTAATTAAATCTGAGATACGATATCTCAATTTCAATTAAATCTGAGATACGATATCTTTCTTCGAAAATTAAATATGAGATACAATATCTCTATTTGTTTTAGTTATTTAATTTATCAAATAAATTAAATACAACTCCCTTCAATCCTAATTATAGGAACACTTTTGTAGTGTAATTTGCACTACAAAAGTGTTCCTATAATTAAGACCGAAGGTAGTACATAATAATATTATTATCTATATAAATAATATATATTTTTGAATTTATACACACACACACACACTCATCCTAGATTAAGCGTTGTATTCATTAAATCTTAGACATATCTAAGATTCAATGAATCTGGACATTATTGCTCGTATTGGGCTATTCTTGTGTGCGACCCCTGTAGGCCCACATGAGATTGACAGCGGGCCAATACTGTACCAGCTCACAAGTCGCAAGCGGCCTCTAACAAGACATTACGACTACCCCATTCATATGAGGATCGATGATATGATGTAACCTATCATACAACCATGTCATGTCCTTTTTGTCACACAATAATTTGGTCAAGGATTAAGCATGAATATTTTCATCCTCCTGTTCTTGACCATTACTTTTTCGATTCTTGAGTAGTCTAACAATATTGAAATGGAAACTCGTTTCCATCGTAGTATGACCATATATTTCTTAGACTCACTCATCGAGGGGCCTAGTAATACCTCTCTACAAATGTGAGGGACAAATCTCATCTTGACCATTCACATTCCTCTGCATGAAAACCACTAATCCCGATCGAAGCCTTTATCATCACCCGGTCAAATGTGACTTTTGACTAGGTCAAAGATTAGCGACTCTCATGTAGGAATCCATGATGATGTGGTTATACATGAGATAAGCTTATGACTTAATCTATGCATCTTTCTCATAGTGGGTCGGTCTAGCACCTTGTAATCTTACGAGTTCCTAAGACTTTGATTTGTATCTCTATACTTCATCAAAGTCATACTGGTCTTATTTCATCTTTGCTCCTGCATAGATGACCAACTAGGGACATTTAGGACAATCTTTATGATACATCCAAGGATACAGTCATCATAATAAACATGCAAATGGTATGATAACAAAATGGATAAATACTTTAAATAACAATAATGTTTAAAGTATAATTATAGGCCCCTAGGGCATAATTTCCAATAGTGTTAATGTAGCGGTTAAAAATAATTGATATTAATATATGATATTTGATTATATGTGGTTATTATATAGGTGTATAAAAATGAGAATGTGTATATATATAATAAGAACTAATTATGATTTCATTTAAATAATATTTAATTCTAAAAATAATGTATGTGAACGTAGAAGGAATGTTGAAAAAGGTCCCTAAAATTGTGAATTTTTAAAAAATTAGTATTACAAAGTTAGAAGAAAAAATATATTTGTAAACAGATGATCATCATATTTGATATGCTTGAACATCATTAACCTCTTCAGAAAATGTAGACAGATGAGAGAAACCAAGAGAAAACGTATGCAGAAAGAGATGATGAAGCATATAAAATGAGGTGTGGTGGGGGTATTTATTTATAGATATCGCGTAATGGTTGTAATTGTTGATATGCGTTTCGGTTGGAGTTTGTGTTAGTAGCGGTTTAAGCGACTGTGTTTGTAGCAGTTATAGAACTGCTACAAATGCTATTATGGTTTTTTTTTTTAGAAAAAAATGGAGGATTACAAATTAAATATGTTATCATAAGCATATTTTTTTATATCAATCTTCATCACCATCCCTGCAAAAAAAGTGTGAAGAAATATTACTTGTGAGTTTAATATGTTTGAATACAAATTAAACTTAAATTCAATATTATTTTATAAAGCGTATCTTAAAAACACACCGAGCTATAGGTAAATTGTCATCGCCGTCTGGGAAGAAGTTTTTGAAACTAGTGGGCTTGAACGTCTCACTCTCATAGGCAACGTTATCACCAACACCCATGTCGTAAAGGTCTCGAGGCTTTAAGTGAATCATCATATTCCAATCCATGTTCCTCTTGTCCACGACATAATAGACCTGATGTGCCTTTCAGGTAAGAATATATGGCTTATCATCTTCAGACTGATCAGTGTGAATAGGCCAAGAGAAATTCACTGATGTGATGCCTAAGTTGTCAATTGTGAGTCCTTGGGAAGGTGTTGTATTTGCCCACAAACACTTGAACAACGTCACGGTGTAACGGCCTTGGTAATTTATGTTAGTTCTCAATGTTTTGATGATAACAAAGTTCATGTTTTTGATGAAGTTCTTAGTTTGCTCGAGCACCCCCCAGGGCCTTGCCCGAGCATCATTGGGTTCTGGAAAGGAAGAAGTGATGGTTAATCAGCCATGCTCTAGCAACCATTAAAGCTTGCCCGAGCATCATCGAGGCAGAAGCCAAACAAAGTCTGCTGGTACACCATGTTAGAATAGAAGCATAAACATTGCTCGAGCAACGTGCGTCTTTAGCACTAGTCTGTCGCTTTCTCGAGCATGAGAAAAACCATGCTCGAGCACCATGCAAGAGCAAGAACAAGAGCATGCTCGAGCAGCACTGTTTTTCTCTCATACTTTTCTACAACCTATTTCTTACCCAAGCATGATTATATCATGCTCGAGCAAACTAAAAACCATGCTCGAGCAATGTCGCTGGAAGCACTTCCCTTTGCCTCTATCTATGGCTTGCTCGAGCAAGCATTGCACCATGCTCGAGCATCAACGAAGCAGATCATTTCCAAGCTTCTGTTAAGAAGCTTGCCCGAGCAGGAATATATTCATGCTCGAGCACCATGCTCGAGTAGGCAAAATGTCTTTGCTCGAGCATCAGCGACCAAGCATGTTTTTAACTGACACATACGAAGCTTGCCCGAGCAAGCTGGGATTATTGCTCGAGCAAGGTTCCTCTGATCTTGAAATACTCGTCTGCAAATTTAAATACTCACTATGTTATCCTCTTTGTCTTTATATGATACTCATTATTATTCTTAAATGCTTTAAACCAATTTGTTAGTGAGTTGTAGATTAACATCATATTTAAGATCTCCACTAAAATTGTAGATTAACATCATTTTAAGTTCTTTTAAATCACTAAAATTGTAGAGAAGCGTGTATGTCTTGTGTATTTTTGCAGTCTTCAAATCTTCAAGTATTTAAACCGATTTGAAGCTTGTGACCGTTTAAAGATCCGTTCGGACTTGGATCATTTCGAAATTCTAGTGTTGGGTCCTTGGGTGCGTATATAGGTTTGTTGGGAGTTTTGCGAGATTTGGGATTCTCGGAAATTTGATTCTTCAAGAATGTCTCCCATGCTTTGTTGTGCTTAGTGGAGCCCTTTAGAATAATGTTGTTCGAGATGCTTTAGGTAGTGGAACCTTGCTTTCGCCTTGGTGAATGGTAGAGCTACTTTTGGATGAGACCATTGTCTTGGGAGAATAAGATATAATAAAATATTGTAAGTCATCAAAGTGGTTGTTTTAATGTTTATCAAAACAGACTTTGATCTTCTGAAATCCCATGAACAAACGGTTAAATCGGGTTAGGAATAATGATATGATATATATAAATCATAAGCAATCATTTCGCAAAATCAAGCTAAACCATAAAGCACTAACATGGACAAAGCCAACATCGAAAACGGGTAGCCCATAACCGAAAAAGCCTTTGGAACAATGTTTTAAGCTATCCTCTATCTAAGGCAACGTGAATAAAACTCTAAAGTATCTCAACCAAGCAGACAGTATCAAACAATCAATGGTTGAATATTGATGAGCTATCAAGCAGCGAAAGTTTCGTGAAACAGAGACAACGCGCGAAATCTAATTTAGGCGAAATAGGCGCAGATGCTTAACTGCTCACAACGGACATATTCAAACGGACAAATTCATATCCTACAACGGCCTTCATTCTACAACTACTATAAATACTCAAAGGATTGAATTCATTGACACACAGAACCAGCGCATACAAAGTTAAAGCTTGCAATTGTTCAAATTGTATTATGATCATACGGATATTTCTAAGCTTCAGTATTTATCATTTTACTCTGTGAGAGAGTTTTACTACTTGTTTTACAACTCGTTTAAAATCTCAAGATAGAGGTATCTTGAGTGTGGGTGTACGATTACAACTTGTAAGGGGGAATGAGTCCTAGAGAGAAATGATCATCATGAGTTACAGAGTGTGTAATTGTGTTTGTGAAATAGTGGAAATCACAGAGTGTGTCTGGGGACTGGACGTAGGTCAAGGAGTTGGACCGAACCAGTATAATTTCTCTGTGTCATTTATCTTTAACTCTTTACTGCTTTCCTCGCTTACTCATCATATAGCGAAAAGAATTTTGAGATCACGTATTCACCCCCCTCTAGGTGATATTCCACCTTCTTCAATTTATTTTGACCACATCAAGCAGCTTTCCATAGTACGGGACTTCATTGAACTACATGTTCCTGTCACTACTGCTCTCATAACTCCTTGTCCCAAAAGTTTCATAAACACCCAAGTTTTGGGTTAGCAATCCTTGATCACATGAACCGTGCAAAACTTAAAACCATTGATATTGTATGTTGTAAATCTTTAGGTGTTGTCAAGTGAGCCGAGTACTAAAGCTCTGAATACTACTGAGTGTGGGTTATGGTCATTTAGTATTCTCCTCGTAAACCAACCTGAGAATTCTCTATGGACTTTTCTATCAATTTTGGAGGATATCTGTGAATGGATCCTCAGTTGATGCTTCACATGACTTCTGAATTCCTTGCAATTAAGCATGTGATGATGATCATGAAACATAAGTGTAAAATGTAAGGAAATATATATGATAACATATATCTGTGTGCAATCCTTATTGAAGGAAGGGTTCAACTTTAGTACAATTAATTAAGACATGTCTATGTTCTTGAAACTTCTCAGTTGCCGTCAATTTGAAGTTCTCACTTCTACCAACTGGTTTACCAACAAGAGGGATTAACAACTCTGTTGATGATGGCTCAGGCTCAGGCTCAAGACAATCGTCTACATGAGGCGATCGGTTGAAAGAGGTCTCAATGTCATCAAAGTACCTTGAACAAAAATACAGGACCTCATCTCTTATATAACTTTTAGCTATTGAACCTTCAGGCCACGCCTTATTCCTTACGTTAGATTTCAATTTCCCAAGAAACCTATAAAGTAAATAAGGAAAAATGTCGATATATCAATGTTGAAATGTGCGACTAGCAAGTAATGTTAATGTAATTTATTTTAAACGAGTACCTCTCAATAGGATACATCCATCAGTAGTGAAGTAGGCCATCAAGCTTTGGTTCATGAACAAGGTGTACTATCAAGTGAACCATTATCGTTAAAAAAGGATGGAGGAAAGATCATCTCCAAATGACACAGTATAAAATGATTTTTTGTTGTAGCTACTTGAGCTCCTCCACGATCAAAACCTTGGAAAAAGAACATAGCTTCACCAAAAGATCGACACATTGAGAGGCAACGTGTTTTTGATCGCCAATGGAAGTAACTATTACATAATAATATGTGAGTCATGACTCTTCAGCCCAGTAACCTTTCAAGCCTGCATGTCAACACACATAGTGAAATATTGCTTGAATATCTGTATGGAACTTTTGTTTTCTTTAACATTGCAAGGAAGATTTCCTTATTCAGTTTTGTTAGGGTGAATTTTACCGGTTTAAATCTGTCATGATCATCCGGCCAAGCATCTCCACAAACTTCCATATCCTGTAAATCTTTCCTCACTTGAAGATGAGTTTTTTGACTTGCCTGGTTCGTTAAGAATCGTGTATAGCACATTGTCGCACACATTTTTTCAATGTGCATGACATCAAGACTGTGTCGGAGCAAATTATCTTTCCAATACGGAAGTAGATGCTTATTTTCTGCCATTGCTGAGGCGCAAAAGTAGATATCTTGGATGTTTTCTCTCGACTTTTGCTGCATCGTTATTTTTTCCATACTCAAATTCAACATCCTAAAGCTGCTCTATGATTTTTGCACCGGATAAATTCTGAGGAGGTCCTTTTTTTTTTTCCTATTGCCCATTGAAACGATTGCGTTACAACCTAAACTTGTGCATACCATCGAGAAACCTTCAATAACCCATGAAGCACCACTTATGACTGTGGAGAAGGCGCATTAAGTCAGAGTCAAGATTGCAAACTAGTCACGCAAGGCCGGTATGCACATTCCACTTGGATAATGTTCCCATGCCAAGAAAGTAACTTATCGTCCACTTAAGGCTGCATGCAAGTTGAACAGTGTCTTCTCGTGCGTGTCATATATCTCGATGCCTACATTCCACAAGTGCACTAACTCCACAATAAGTGGTTGGAGATACACATCGATGTCATTTTCCGGTGCCTTTGCCTAGAATGATCATTGACAAAATGAAGGAGCTTTGTTTCATACACATCCAGGAGGCAAGTTGTAGGGTATTAAGACAACTTGCGAAAAACTATAGCTTGTGCTAAGATTTCCAAACGGACTAAAATCGTTGGTTGGTGGGAAGAATTTAAGCAAGAATTTGCTACCCAGGTCCTTCTAGGAGGTGATAGAGCAAGCAAGCGGAGTGTTCAGCTATGCTCAAGCCTTGTCCCTGAGTAAGAATGGGAACAATTTGATTCTAAAGGTGTCGGTTGTCACTCTTGGAATGACTTGAGATGCAAATGAGGGTCTTCTGATGGGAGTCCTCCAAACTGTCCTACTAAATTGAGCATTTGGAACAAGACACTTTTGATCTCAAAGTGTCCTGAGTCAAGTTGGGAGGTGTGATGGCCGAGTTGAGTCTGGTCAGGTTAGGGACTCAAAACTCCATGATTGCTCGGTCTAGGTCAGCGTTACGGTTTGGTTGGTGATGGATCTAGCCATCCCCATTGAGAAGGTGTCGCTCTTCTCGATCTTAGTTTCGATTAACTTGCATTTTCGCCATGTGTGTAGAGTGACTCAAGCGACTCCTTCGCCTCTTATTTCTACGCCTTTATTTATAGGTTCGTTGAATCTCCGGATCGTACGGATCAAGGTCAGCAGAGGGCGAGTTACGCATACACTATAGAATGTACCTGAAAATCAGAGATAGAGGGATTGAGCTTGGTGAGCTAAACAGAACGTATCAGAAAGAAACTTACAATCATAAAGGATATCTTTAGTGTTAGTATGTAGGTGTCCTAGAGACAATATGTTGAACACCTTGTACTTATTTGATATTTCATGATTTATATATTTCGAAAGATAATTTATCTTTATCATATTTATGTCTCGCCTATATTTTATGGTTAATATGAGTTTAAAGATAAAGGCCCAAGGAATAGAATAGGTGTTTTTCGATGATCTATGATAGGGATCATGATCATGAGGAATCGAGGACACTACATGTCATTGCTCGAAACTTATTCTAGTCTTGAATCACCAAGAAAAGGCATTGGTGATCTCAATAAGACTAAGACGACATCATCTACTTGTATAGTGATACAAGGTAGGGACCATGGAATGCGCGTGTTGATGCCTTACCGATGTCGTGGGTGTATCTGTTGAGAACAAATAGATGACTCGACCTATTGAGAGACTCCACAAGGATTCATTGTAAGAAAGATCGTTGGATTTGTAATGCCTCTCATCGTTTGGTAGTGTTGATCATCTTAGACTTGAGGATGTCATCGAACACTATGTCCAGAGTTATCTTTGATTGTACAACTCTATCCACTTGAAAAATGGGAAACGATTGTCTTTCTTAGGTGAACTTGAATACATGAAAGTATAGATGGACACGAAAAGGACTTGAGTCCCTACAAGGATTAGTTGTTCACAAGACGGTAGAGGCTTGGATGACTTCTAGTTGACTTCGGGAATCTATGCATAGTAAGTGATCATGAAGAGTCATGATCCGTCTTAGAGTCAATAGAAGAATATTCCTAGTTACGTGTAAAAGCCTACATTTAGTCAATCTAGAGAGGTGATCTCTATCCTCGCTTTCGATTAAATATGAACAACGCGTTGTAAGGGATGATACATGCACAAGATCCAATTAGAAAGGTAGATCACTTGATCAACTTGATTAGTTCAGGATTGAAAGATTGCTAAGTGTCTTATGTGAATCATTAGATAAATTGACCTATTAAAGGAGTTTAATTGGTTCAAGTTTATCTACGTTAATTAATCGTACAATAATTGTCACACACTAAGATTATTCTTGATCGCATAGTTTAGCGAGTTTGGACCAATAATTGTTATTGGATTTTATCAAATTTATTGATGTAATTGGGTTACTTCAAGCCCAATTATAAAGAGGATAAGAGATTAAGGATAATTTATGAATTATCACGCTATATCCAATCGGATTGGATAAAGATAATAATTAATTAATAATTATTCATTCATGCTGAATGAATAGTGTCAAATGAAAAGAAAGATTATTCATATTTTACTACTCATGAATAATTAATTATTATAATTAATTATAAAAAAGACTTCTTGAAAGAATTAATTATTTTAATCACTTTGGAATAATTGATTTTTCAAAAGACTTTGGATTTGAAGTAGAAATGAATACGCTTTCACATTTAAAAAAGTAATACGCTACACATTTAAAAGAAAAACGCTATTCACATGAAAGAAGAAGCTTGTGTGGCGGTTATTTTCATTGTTTATAAATAAGATTCATTTCCTTCATTTCATTCACACCTCTTCTCTCTTCTCTCTCTCTCTTCCTCTTGGAAGTTTCTAAAGCGCCAAGTAGTCTTTATAGTCTTGGCGTAAAGTTAAACACTGAGCCTCCACTTCATCGCTTCAAAGAAGATCCAAGCGAGGGATTGAGGAGAAGGAGTTCGTTTTCGATCAGGAGATAATCGTGTGGATCAACGTTAGAGACATCATCTTCTTTGACGTCTTCAAGTGATCACGGTATTCCGAAGCGCGTATGTGTTTTAACGAAAGCCAGATCCTAAATATGTATTATAAAGAGTTATGGTACGTAGTTCTTTGTTCGGTGAGAATAGTATTTACACGGCGTGATAAATATTATTTACCGTATCGAGTCAAGATTTTCCGAGTATCTTTCTCAGTGATCGTGAACTTAGTCGATATGTCACATCGAAAAGAATTAATCTCGGCGGTAAATATTATTTACCGTATGATAAAAATTATTTGGGTGCGGTAAAAATTATTTACCTTTACGGTAAATATTATTTACCGGCACGGTAAAAATATTTTTACCTTACTATTCACATGAATAGTAATTTACTATTCACGCAGATAAAAATTATTTACCTTTGCGGTAAATATTATTTACTGGTACGGTAAAAAGATTTTTACCGTTACTATTTGCATGAATAGTAATTACTATTCACATGAATAGTGAATTTGCAACGTGGGTTCCGCAAATACCTAAAAATTTTGTTTTACAACCTCGTGAACTTATTGCTTGAATGTCAAGCAAGAACCGATTTTAACCTTCATTTAGTACCCGGCAACAACGCCAAAAACTTGTTGGTCGAATTCCCTTATGGCAAGTGAACTAGTCGAACAAATAATAAAGAGTAAGTAGAGTTATCGTCCCATAGAGACTGTTGATACCAAGGATGATGCCAGTTTCCTATGACAATTGTGTGAAGTAAAAGTGGAGTTGATTTTGGTTGTTTTTGCTATTACTAATGACAAGAAATAAATAAGTGATCGGAAGTTGAAGGAAGATATCAATTTAAAAGCAGGATGAGTTCAGATTTCATCCTAACTCGTATTATTCCCCCAATTTGCATACAACGCATTGCTATAGCAATTATACTACACGGCTTCTGTAATGCTACAACATAACCACCTTTCACAACGTTATTCAATTAACCCACCACTATCCTATATAGAAGTGTCCACATTCTATAAATACAGTCCTCGCTCTACTTCTCCCATATTCCTATGTCGATTTCAAGTTTAGTATGTCTGTTTAAACCAAGGTATTCTTGGTTATGAGCGGTAAATCTATTCCTGGTGTCTATAGTTTAGGTTGAGCTGTGCATGGGCTCGCCTAACAAACACGGTCTAATAGAGGTCTAACCTTGACTCCTTTTCGGGTAGCCAAGGCCACCGATCTAGCCCTTAGTGTCTGCTAACCGACTATGGATTAAAGCGTTGTTAAACAAACTGAATATATTAAATTAAAATCTTAGCAAATTGGGTTCATCCTCCAACTTAGAAATTTATCCTCACTCAGCCAATGGAAGTTTAGTTCTTAACTGATGAGGAAACCAAAAAATAAAAGAGTAACATAGAACAGCCCATGGAAATAAAATAAAATAAAAAATAACGAAAAGAAAGCTCATCGGAAAGGTTGACGGCATAAGAGGCATCCTATCATGCGACGTCTCCACATCTTATATGATCCGTCTT
Organism: Acacia melanoxylon; assembly: GCA_019022615.1. Lineage (NCBI taxonomy): Eukaryota > Viridiplantae > Streptophyta > Magnoliopsida > Fabales > Fabaceae > Acacia > Acacia melanoxylon. The sequence continues at coordinate 4,552,545 of JAFJYJ010000002.1, forward strand.
GCTCCAGTGAAGAGTTGGGTCTGGTCTGCAGTTCTCTCAATTGGTATTCTCTCATTCCTTCGGTGTAAGTCCAGTCGGATTGGAATTGTGTTGACTACTTGACTCTCACGACTTCGACGACTCTTCTAGGCTTTGCAGCGCTTTCCTCTTATAGTTATGTCTTCTTACGTTGTACGTCCAGTGAGTTGGGCCTTCCAAATCTGTCAAGTCCAAATCCCTAGATTCGGTTGATGGATTCTCTTGTAATATTGCGGGATTCTTCAAATCTTTCTCTCGATTCTCCATACCTTATAGATTCAGCTTCAGTCAATTTAATTGCCATTAAGTGTCCGTCTGGCTAACCTGTCTTATTTTTCCTGAAAACTCGTGAGGAAAGGTTAGAGTAATGGAGAGCATAATTCTACATCACTTATGATGCTACAGCATAACGATCGCCAGGGGCGGACCCAGGAATTTCACTGACGGGGGGTGAAAATTAAAACCTACATCATAAATAAATGTACTTGAAATACGATACAGACTATACAAAATATTGAAAGAAATCTATTACAAAAATTAAGATTACTTGACTCTTACTCTACGTGTTTTCATATTATTAAATTCATCTATAATTGAATCCGTGCTAAAACTCAAAATAAGTAGACGAGGGTAAAGACTCACTATTATTTCTCTTAAAATAAGTATCAATAGTAGCACTATTCCCTATAAAGAGCATGAATTATTTCATGATCAATATGATTTAAAAAATATTATTAATAACAAAATTAAACCGATTAAAATTAATTATTAGTCATCATCTATATTCCCATAGCCTTCTTTTAATAAAACTCAAAACTTGCCCAAAATCCTAACCCTAAAATATTCTCTAATTAGTATAAAAGTAATACCATTAGAAAGATAAAATCATGTATAAAAATTTTCATGAAGGAAATTGAATGAAAAGAAATAATTTTAAGTACCTTATTGATTCTCAAAATTTGTCATAAGCTGTTAAAAAAATGGCGGATGACAGGACCACTCGCGAGCGAGAGGAAGAAGAGACGCAATATTTCGTAAAAGTGCAAACAAATGGGGTTGGGGATAATTAAAGGTTGTGGGCCCCACCTCTTTATTATTATATTCTATTTTTTTAATACAAATGAAAGCAAACGAAAGATCAGGGGAGAAAGTAGCCAAGTACTAACCTATTTCTTATTGCAATTTTGGACTATCGTTTTTCTTTTAAAAAAAAAATAGGGGGCGGGGGCTACCTCTAGCCCCCCCTCCGTCCGCCTATGATGATCGCATTGTATTGCTGGCATAGGTGTGAACATATGATATGCTATATAGCATTGTATCAGCTTTGTTATGCGCTTTATGGCAAACCATAAAGTAGTTATTTTCTTATGCACATGAGAGGGATAATTATATGAATGCAACATTTTGTAGGATCTATCCTTTATTTCCCTATGTACATAAATTCTTAGACATTCTATCAGATATCATACAATAAAGCTCAGATTCTTCATTCAAAATAGTCAAAACACATAGGGAAAACATGGCATAAATATGACATATCAGATTTCCAACATAGACGCCAATCTTCGACGAAAAAGTTAATGACTTATTTTCATCAGAGAGAGGCATCTATATTGCAAGCCAATCTTCCATTGCATGTTGTACTATCTTGTGAAAATGATTTGAGGGCTGGGGGTATATATTGGTTGAAATTTTGGTAGCGGTTTTGACATAACCGTTACAAATTATGAAAATTTGTGGTAGTTTTTGCCTCTGCTTTTTCAAACCGTGACAAATGATGTGACGCTTCGAATTCAGCAGCGGTTATTATCTTAGAACCGTGACAAATATAACTGCGGCAACTTCACTCAATTACGCACCAAACTAGCACCAACTTTGTAGGGGTGTATTTCTTGTAGCGGTTTAAAACAATAAGGAAAAGTTAGCAGAATGTCATCAAAGTGTGCACAAAGATTTATATTGGTTTGGCCTTAATATTTTGACCTACGTCTAGTCCATAGAGCGTCTATGAGATTTCCACTATATTTCAACAATTACACAGGCTTTTACAGAGTAATCCTCACCTGGACTCACTCCCCCTTACAAATGTAATCAGACAACTATACTCAAGGTCCTACTACATAGAGATTTTACAGAAATCAAATTGATTGTAAAACTCTCACAGAGTAGATGAATAAACAATGATGATCAAAATATCAAAAGATATTTCACAGAGTATTAATGAGCAATGAATTTGATAGTTCGTAGTTAGTTGGCTCCGAATTCAATGCTCTTGTATTTATAAAAGAACACCATTAATGACCGTAGAAGCTTTTATGTTGGGTGTGTTCAATTTGTCCGTTAGATTGGAGAACCTTTCTGTTAGACACAAATTGGAGTCATTGGAAGATTTTGAATATAAGTTGCTTTTGCATCGCTGGTATAGATCTTCTTATGACATCCCTTTGGTCTCTACAATTGCGTAGGTTGGGTCACTTTAGCTTTACCACAATTGATGCTTCTAGAGAAAGTCATTGACTACTCTGAGTTCGCTTGCGTCTGCTCTGTTTTTGTGTTTGCATTTAATGTTCTGACACAAATTTGTTTTTGCATTTTTGGACTTAGTCCATGATTCAATTCGATCATTTGAAACTCATAACGAAATATGTTTAGTAGCATTGAGAAGTATTATGAGTAATAAACAAAAGTTACCAGATGATAATTAGTAAATTTGAATTCTTGAAAACGAAGGTTCAGTGCAGGAACATTAGACACTCGAGTGTTAGTTTGCTCTTACTCGATTGCCACACTAAAGTGTTGTTTATCAATACTAAAGTGTTGATTAATTTACTCTCTGGAAGAAGATTGTCCAAAAAGGAGTTTATTTGAAAAGATTATAGGTTTCTTCCAGACACTCACCATACTTGAGTGTCACACTCAAGTGCTAAATTTTCACACTCGAGTGTTGATGAAATATGTGTCTGGTAAAAGATTGTTCAAAGAATGGATGTTGGAGAAACTAAGTTAATCACTACCAGACACTCGAGTGTCACTAAATTACACTTTAAGAATGCCTCACAGAAAGGCATCACTCTTATTTGATCATCGAGTATCATGCACTGACCTTAAGAGTATTTACCTTGGCACTCGAGTGTTTACCTTGATGTTCCTAGAATGAGTGCGATTGTCAGCCATTGTTCTTTCAAGTGTTGGAGCAATACTTGAGTGTTAATTAATACACTAGAGTGTCCAACACAATACTTCCATAGTAGACATGAGTGTTAGGTAATCTTCCTATGAGTGTCAAGCCAACACTCGAGTGTTCAGTGTAACACTCGAGTGTGGTGTGTCCATACAAGGACACTTCCAAATTGCTTTGTGATTCAAGTTTTGGTTTTAAATAACAGTGGTGTTATGGCCCCATATATTGGGCCATCCGGATACCCGGCCCAACCAAGGGGTCTACAGTAAAACCACCCGTTTAACCAGGTAAATGGTTCAACACTACTCCACCTTGTCTGTTATGCAGAGCCGTACAGGTAGTGGAGCAGGTATTGGCAGAACGTGGGAGGCGCAAAGGGCTGGTGGATAGACACGTTTGCATGGGAGTGAAACCCTAGGTAATCCCTATAAATAGGAGATTACCCACCAGGTGCACTCGGATCTCTCTCTATTCAATAGTTTATCATTCAGTCACACTGCACACACACCACTCCCTTTGGCGAAACGCCTTACCTGTGTGGCATTGTGATCTGAACTATCTCGACGATACCTTTCCCATAGAAATCATCGAGTCCAGTATCCTTTCTTTGACACTCGATCATTGAAAGGTCCATTGATCCAACATCAATCATTCCTAGCTCATTGAAGCTAGACATCTGTTTTCTATTACAGAACAAGTGGCACACTCGAGTGTCTTTTAATATAGACTTGAATGATTTGAATCATCAAGTCCTCATATTTTTTTCCAAGTTTGTTATCATCAAAACTTCTAAACTGAGAACTAACAAATTCTTTATCCCTAATATCATGATATGTCGCCCTTATGAACTAGAAACACAAGGATAAAAAGTTATTTTTTTGGATAAAATAAAAAGTTAATTTTTATTGAAATAAATATTTCTGAAACAATTTCAACGGGATACTTGTGGATATACGTGGATAAAATATTACTTTTTGTTGAATAAATATTTTTGAAACAATTCAACGGGATACACGTGGTATTGTTTTTTCCGTCAACGCGATGCGCATGGATACAATATTATTTGTCAACTGGATGCGCAGGGTAATTATTATTTTTATACAAGTGGATGCACATGGATAAAATATATATATTTTTCTTCAACGGGATGCACGCACATGGATAAAATATTATTTTTTCTTCGATAAAAAAATTAATTTTATTGGAATAAATTTTTTTGAAACAATTTGAACACGATACACGTGGATAGAAAGGGAAACATCACCAACTTGCAACAAATATTGCTCAAAAAAGGATATCTACTATGAAATTTTCATACAAGAGATTGAGATGGAGGGATAAAGAAAGACGAGATAATTATAGAGATGAAGGGTGAAGGAGAACTCTGATTCACATAGGATTTTCTTGAACATTCAATCCTTTATATTAATATATAGATCTCCAATCCTCCTAAGAGTTATAATGTCATAAACATAAGAATTAACCCACATTATGATGGAGTTACAATGTCATAAACATAAGAATTAATCTACTACATAAAACCATGGGAGATTATGTGTTATGGAATCCTAAGAGACTATAACAATATCTTAATTGTTGATAATGCTAATAATGCTTGAGAAGGATATCGACCATTGTAGTAAATTAATTGTCGGCTTAAGCGAAAATTTTAGACAAAGATCACTGTAGCAAATTAATGTTCATTAACTCCCAAAGAAATATGAAATTCATTGCAATCTGTGGGGCTGCAATGAAATTAATTTGTGATGTAAAAAGACAAAAATAATCATTTCAACAAGAAATAGTTTGATTGGCTAGTGTGGAACACATCATGAACAAGTGGAATAGTCATGAATTAAATTAATTTATTTGCAAGTGGTGAATACATCTTAAACAAATGAAATACCTCTATGAACTAGTCCGAATTCCACTTTTTTTTTTCCACTAAAAACCATCTTGAAATTGTTTACATGACTATTCTATTTGTTCACAGGAATATTCCACTTATTTATGATGTGTTCGCTACTTGCAAATGAAACTTAACTTGATCATGCTCCAATATGCTCTTGTTAAGAAATTAATTCCACTTTGTCTTGTTGTATTTACCACTTGTAGATCAGGTTGTTTCTACTTTAATTTATGAAATGGTTCATTTTATCTTTTACTTCACAAATTAATTTCACTACAAGCCCACCGGATTTCAATGAAATTTCATATTTGTTTTGACTTTAATGAGAATTAATTTGCTACAGTGATCATTATATGAAATTTTCTCGTTTTAAATTGCGGAAAATGCCCCGTAAATTCGTGGTGGTTGGGAAAAATTAAAAGAAGGGTTAAGGAGCAAAATTGCCAACGAACTATTAGGCTAGGAGCATCTGACACAAAAAACTTTTAAAGGTACCAATTATACCAACAAACAATTGAAATTTGTTAAAAACCACAATGCCGTTAGATTCTCAGCTAACTTCCGTTTAGGTTTTAAATGATGACTGCCAGATGACTGAAGAAGTCCAGCTGGCCTTTTTTTTTTTTAAAATACAAAAAGCATCCATATAGTGAAACTACGTTTTATCCTTCGCAAGCAGGTTCTCAAGCTTCGTATCAGGAGCCCCAAACGTGAAAAAACCTGTCATGGCAGAGAGGCTAACTTTCGAGAGAATGACAAAACAACGAAAGAAAATCCAAAGCTTCGTATCTCCAGCTAGCCTTATTTTACTTCATATGCTCGAAGTGGACCAGCCAAAACACGAAGAGATCAACAAAAACCCAAAGCTATTGTCACAGAGCTGAGGAAAAAGAAAGAAAATCGAGAGTGATAGAGCTGAGAAAAACAAAGAAGCAGAGAAGGGCAAACTCATCGATATACATAGGTGAGTTAGAGGCCTAGTCTAAAGGGAGTTGGGAGCCTTTTCAAAGCTTCAAAGATTCACTTCACTCTTCTCATAAAATATTAAAGGAAGGCCATAAAAGGCTCCCAATAAAAACAAACAAAAACAGAATAGAGGAATGGCATAGTAGATGAAGGAATAGTTGGATTCTTATTATGTTCGGGTCAAAACTATACGAGAGCAAACCACTTCTCCTAAAATGCCTACAGATATTTGTGCATCTCACAATACTGCTACACAGTGGGCTAAGAAAAATTAAAACAAGATAGTAAAGAGATACATTTATCGCAAACCGCATGTGAACAATGAGTGACTGTCGTTTCATGCTCATTCGAAAACTCTAGGAGAATCTGGTATATCATGCTGGGATGGAATATTCTTGAAATGTTGAATATGAATATTCTCAACTTGCAACTTCATGAAATTGCTCTGCTTCCTGGTTAGGGCAAACTTTCCCTAATTCTAAGCCCTGTAATTCACTGTGTTTTGTTCCTGGAGAACCTCTCCCTCATGGAATTTACCACAACTCTGTGCTTGATACTCTCATATTCGCCATTCGTCCACACCTGAAGAACATTCCCCAGATTTATGATGTAGGCATCGGGTACGGTTTCGACTTCAACCCATTGTCCGTCGGATTTCCTCTTCACCTCTAGCCCACCCACTTCGTCCTGAGCAAGGATGGTCAGAACCCCTAGATCTTTGTGAGGGCCCACCCCAAGAACAAGTTCGGCGGATGGACACGGCGTATACCAGTTTATTCTGCCGGAGCTGGTGTGGTCCCTGAAGCAAAGAAATAGAGGACATAGTTTTGGCTGGTCCACTTTGAGCATATGAAGTAAAATAAGGACAGCTAGACTTCTTCAATCACCTGGAAGTCATCATTTAAAACCTAAACGGAAGTTAGCTGAGAATCTAACGGCATTGTGGTTTTTAACAAGTTTCAATTGTTTGTTGGTATTATTGGTACCTTTAAAAGTTTTTTGTGCCAGATGCTCCTAGCCTAATAGTTCGTTGGCAATTTTGCTCCTTAACCCTTAAAAGAAGAACTTTGACTTTTGAGGGAACATAGCGGATACCACCCTCTCTACAATTCTCTTGGTATATAAGGGAAGTAGGGAACCTATCATCATCGCTCATTCCAATCTATTGGCATAACATTGTTACCATGGCAAACTTGATCCGAGTCATCTCTACGAGTAATATACAATCACCGGCTCCAAACAGCGATTCACCTCTAAAGATAGAGTTAAGTCCATGGGATCTTGAAGCCCTCCTATTGGATTTTCTCCAAGTAGGATTTCTTTACCACAACCCCAAAGAAAACAAAGACACATTGATCCAAAACCTGAAAGCCTCTCTTTCTTCCACTCTAGATTTCTTCCCACAACTCGCAGGCCGTCTCAGCGTCCTTGAACACGACGACGACACCTCCTCCGTTTTCATTCACTGCAACAACTCCGGAGCATTATTTATCCGTGCCAAAGCAGAAGGCTTGACGATCTCAGACATCCTTCTACCGGTGTACCTTCCTCACATTGTCAGGTCTTTTTTTCCGCTCACCGAAGCTAAAAGCTACCAAGGCACGCACAAGCCACTGCTAGCCGTGCAAGTCACGGAGCTCGTAGATGGCATCTTCATTGGGTGCTCCTTCAACCATACTGTTTCGGACGGCAGGTCGATGTTTCATTTCCTGACTTCCTGGTCTCAAATCTCACGCGGTGTGGGTATGTTGTCCAAGCCTCCCACGCTCGAACGTTGGTTTCTCGATGGTACTGATCGCCCTATACGCATTCGTTTTCCAAAGGAGAAGGTCAATAATTCACAGCTGCTTCTGGAAGAGAGGGTGTTTCATTTCTCAAAGGAAAAAATAGCGGAACTGAAAGCAAAAGCTAACGCGATGGGATTTTCGAATAATAAAATATCTTCTCTGCAAGCACTTATGGCACATCTTTGGAGGTCGATAATTCGGAACCAAGGTATTTTTGACTAATGCTTCAACATATATAATTAATTATTATTTTATTATTAGGTTTGATTTTATTATTTAATATGTATTGTATCTTAGATATTTTGATTTAATTAGATTAGATTATATTTTAGGGTTAGCTTTAGGTTTGCCTAGGCATACTTTTACTCTCTTTTATTTAAGGATTATTAATAATAACAATAATATTTGAGAGGATTTTATTTTCCCCATGTAATACTATAATCCTTCAAATTTCAACAGATATTGACCCCAAAGAAGAGGTCAAGTTCGTGATGGTGATAGATTTCAGGCCGAGGATGAATCCGCCGTTGCCTCTTAATTATTTTGGAAACGCACTGGAAGATGGTATGGTGAACATGAAAGCCGGGGAACTGCTAAACCGAGAGGGGCTTGGTAAGGCTGCTTTGGAGATGAACAAGGCGGTTGCTTCATATACACATGAGAAGATAATAAGGCACATGAAGTCTTGGTTGGAAGACCCTAAGCTACTTACAGTCAGTGATATGTTTGCGGATGTAGTGGATATGGGAGGTTCGCCGACGTTTAATGGGTATAAGATTGACTTCGGATGGGGAAAGCCGGTGGCGATACGGAGCGGCCCCGGGGACAAATCGCATGGGACAATCATTGTGTTTGCAGGACCAGAGGAAGGTGACATTTATGCGGAAGTTCACCTTCCTTACAAGACATTGGAGGCCATGGGAAAAGACTATGAGTTTATGGATGCTGTCACGCCTGCGGTGGGATTTTTTACAGCAGCTGTTGTTAAAAAAATGACAACTGCTGTAAGATCAAGTTTGTAAAATCATTTACTTCACCAGTTTTTACAACTGGTGCTGTAGGTGTTGATTTCATTAAGTCAAGTATTGCACTGTCCTTACGTTTGCTTTAATCAAGTGGAATAAGAATTTAGTCATGTGTTTCCCTCACCGAATCAGTTTCCCTAGGCAGACCTCTTCCCATCTGGACCGTCTAAATGGGATCTGAACGGTCCAGATTTTATTTTTTATTTTGATTTTTCAAAAAAATTATTTTAATGTATAAAAAATCTAAAATAAAGATAATTTCTCAACTAATATATTTTTAAAAATGATTTTTTCATTTAAAAATTGTGAGTTGAAAAAAATAAATAAATTTGGACCGTCAGGATCAAATCGAACGGTCCAGGATTTGGAAGAGCTCTCCCCTACTCACTACTCATCCAAAGGATGAGTAGGGAAACAGGTTCCCTCTCTCATTAAGTTGCAGTAATATATATATAATCAGAAAGGAGTGTGTTTTGTTTTAATCAAATGGAATAAGAATTTAGTCATGCGTTTCCATCATTAAGTTCTAGTGTGTGTATATGGATGCACATTATGGAGAAGGGGGGCAAGTGTCCCCTTGAATTTGTCTCTTCTAAACTTTTGTTGTGTTTTGTTAAAGATGTATTTGATAGCATTGATAATAAAGCAATTATGATGGAATTCCAAAAAATATATGTAATTATTTGATAACATTGTAATTATTTATATTGTAATATACTTTTGTTATTAAAATATATGTACTTGAACTTATTAGTCTACCCTTCATTGTAATTTATGTAGCTGCATTTCTAACAGCACTTAGCCTTGCTTTTCTAAATGACAAGTTTGTAAAATAACTGTCTCTCTTATTACATCATCAGTATTCACTTGATTTCATGAATATTCTTTTGATATTCTTTTTTTTTCTTGTTTATATTCTTTTGTTTTTTAATACATTTAAAACTTTCTTTAAAAAAAAAATCGGAGGCCCCCAAATTCCCCCACTAATTGTGTAGACACAAACAAAAAATCCTAGCTCCGCCACTAGTGCCCCTTCATTATTTATCAGAATCCGCAACTGTATGTATATATGTGTGTGAGAGCGTGTGTATGTATAATCAGAAAGGAGTGTGTTTTGTTTTAATTAATTAATGTATTAGACTTAGAGAGAGTTTTTTATATCATTAATATTGTTATCAGGTTTTCCAATCAACACATATCAAGTGTATGGTTAAGATCTTTTTGGAAAAACAGTGTTTTCCAACGTGATTTACGGTTTGTGAGGTAAGTATGTGAGAGAAGTTTTATCTTGACTTACGTGAATGTATTTAAATTTGAAATGCTAACTCAAATTGACACTAACTAAAAAAATATTTTTTAAAGAAAAAATTATTTTTTAATTTATATGAAGATATTGCTTGGATTTGATAATCTGATACTTTGGTTAAATTAACAAGATAGGGCTTTTTTATTAGTATCTGACATATATATAGTGAAGTGTTGTGAAATGAAATAAGTTTTTAAAGCAGAAACATATATAAACTCAAGTTGAGAAAAAAAATTCTACTATTCTTATTAAATGATTCCTGGAAAAAAGACCGTCATAATTATCTAAGAGTAGTTTATCCAAATAAGTCTCCTGAATAAATAAAAAGATAACAATATTGTAGGAAAATATTCATAAAAGAAAATAATTAAAATAATCGCAAATGTGTTTGAACGATAGATTTTGGACTTAAAATTAGTCTTAATCTGGTAATTAAACATGAATAGCAACAACTATATATATGGATTCAGAAAACAATTGTTATATGTAATACTTAAGTAATGTAACTAGCTACTTTAGTAAATTATAAACATTCAAAATTAACATGTCATTTATAATCAACATGCTTTTTATAATTTGTTCAAACTTTTAAAGCATTCAACTACTCTTCTCTCTCTCTCTCTCTCTCTCTCTCTCTTAAAAATGATCTGCTACACGTTGTTCCCCACCAAAATCTCTAACATATTAACACACAGACCTAGCTACTATTCTAGTCAATTGACCGCAACACCTTTTTAATAAAGTTATATTTTTAACATGCAATAGCACTACTCCAACATTAATAAACAAGTGACTACTTTACCAAAAGAGCCTGGAGAATGAAACTTATCAGATCAAGACTATGGCCTAATCCTCTATAATCCGGTCTAAATGTGGTGGTCTAAAATCACATTTTTGTAGTAGTGTTGCAGAATAAACAAAATGGATGGGTGATAACTTATGCTTCTTCTTTTCTTGCTTCACTTTCCTTTGTCCCTCACTCAACATGGGTCCAAATCTGAGTGTGACTCTTCCCACACTACATCCCTTTACATAGGGACACCTATGTAGGGGACTTATAAAGTGAGCCTTACAGTGTCCTTGTGTAAATAGAAGCCGTAAGTCTCCTTACGGCGTCCCCAAAAAAAGACTTATAAAGGACGCATAAAGTCTTTTTTTCAAAAAAACAAAATGATGAGGTCAGGGGCAAAATTCCAACGAAGAAGAAGATCGCAGAAATCACAGATTGTAGAAAGTTTCATAAATCAGAAATCAAGCAGATCACAGAAACCAAAAATGAGCTACACGGAAAAATTCAGAAATCACAGATCTTAGAAATCAGGTCAGCAGCAGATCATTGTAGATCTTACAAATCAAGGGGCGAGCGACATAGGCAAGAAAGCAACAGGGCCGAGTGAGCGACAGAGGGCAATGAAGCAATAGGGAGCGAGCGACGACAGGCGACGTCGACAAGTGAGCGATGCGACAAGCAAGCGACAGGGGCGAGCCGGCAGGCGACGGCGGGCAAGAAAGTAACAGGGGCAAACGACGCGGGTAATCAAGCGACTGGGGCGAGGGGGTAACAGCGGGCTACCAATGCAGGCAAGCAAGCGACCAGGGTGGGTGGGCGAACAACGCGAGCAAGCAAGCGATAGGGGCGAGCGGCCGGGTGAGTGACGCAGGCAAGCAAGCAACTTGGGCGAGCAGGCGAGCGACGAGGACAAGCAAGTGACTCAGGCAAGCAGGCAAGCGACGTGGGAAAGCAAATGATAGGGGCGGGCAGGCGAGCGACGCGGGCGAGCTACGCTGGCAAGCAAGCAACAGGGGCGTGCGGACGAGTGACGCGGGCAAGCAAGCAACAGGGTCGAGCGACGCGGGCAAGCAATCGATAGGGGCGAGCGGGCAAGCAACGAGGGTAAGCAAGCGATTGGGGTAAGCGGATGAGCGAGTGACGACAAGCGAGCAAGCAGCAGGGGGAGCGGGAGGTGAGGGACGCGGGCGAGCAAGCGTCAGGGGCGAGCGGGCAACGACATGAGAGCGACACGGGTAAGCAAGCGACAAGGGTGAGCGGGCGACGGCAGGCGATCGACGCAGGAAAGCAAGCGATAGTGGCGATCGGGCAATGACAGGTGAGCGACGTGGGCATGCTAGGGATAGGGGCAAGCGGGGAACAGCTATAACATCCCAAATTTAGGGATTTAAAAGTTTGAATAATATATAGAAATTAATTATAAAATTTTGTCTTAAAGTAATTATGAGAATAATTATTGGAAAATTTGGAATTTTATTTTCCTTGTAATATTTGAAAATAAAACCAAGGTAATATTTGCAAGAGATAATTTTGGAGTACGAACCCTTTTATTATTTAATTGAGACACCAAGTTTATATAAATACTCCCATAGTCTAGCAGATTATACATACTTCCATAGCCAACGAATTGTCAACCAAGTGACCCATTACCTTACATATTCATTTGCTATCCTAGACAAAACATATACTCCCTTAATTCATTATTTATTTCAACCCATATTCCTAACAAATCCATTTGACAGCCCATACTCCCTCAGGTTCTTTAAAGGGTTGATAAAAAAAACCTGATGGTTTGGGTTACCCGACCCGGTCAGCTAAGAAAAAATGGTCTGAGGCAGCTTGAGCAGACCAGATTGATCTGCTCGAGCTGGACCAGACCTCGAGCCAGGGGATCAGACCAATTGGTCTGGTCCGGTTTGGCCCGACTAATTTTTTTTTATATATATATATCGCCAATTAGGGTTAGTCCATTAGGGTTACTTAGAGGTTATAGACTTAAAGTCTTAGTTAGCCACTCACACGCTCATAGTCTCGACTTTCTTGGCAGAGATGGAGCTGCCAGTAGAGGCCGCCAACGAGGAGCGTGTCAGTATAGAGAAGAGCGACAGAGTCCATGGAAGGAAGAGGAGCTCCGTCTCCAGTCTCCACCGCAGATCTGCACTCACAGTGACACATCTCGACTCACAACGCTGATTTTTTTTTTTTCAGATCTGTCTTTCACGGCGCTGGTTCTATAATCTCGACCTCTGGTTTTCTCTTCGGCGCTGGTCTCTCCTCTAAATCTGAACCACTCGCCGGTGACGGTAAGGATGGTTAAAGAAGTGAAGGTTGTGGCGCTCCAACTCTCCTATTTTTTATTTTTCGTCTGTCGTGCTTCTTTTTTCTCTTTTTATTTCAGATTTTTCAGTCGTGCCCCCTTCTTGCAGCCGCTCTCTGTTTCTCTTTTTCTTTCCAGCCTTCCTTATGTCTCGCTTAGATTTAGGTTTTACTTTCTTTTCATTTTTTGCAATTGATTTTTTGTTTTCAATTATTCATTAAGTGCAGGGAGTTTCATTGAGAAGTGAAAATTTACCTTTGTGATTATCTTTGACTTATAACTAGGTGGGAGCACAGCCACTTAGGCCCCTTTTCTGCCTTGGACCTTGATCACTCTAATGAGACTGGATGAATCCTTTAATTTGTTTGCTTTAATTGATGAATACTTGATTTTCATTTTGTTTTTGACGAAGAGCTGTTGACCTATCTCAGTCTTCAAACAAGTCTTGACCGCCCGGACTGGACCGATCCAGCGTCTACTAGACTAGTCTGGTCCACTCCGAGCTCGGGCTTGTGTTGGACTAGACTGAACCTCAGGCTGACTTTTCCAATCTGAGGACCTACCTGGACCAGACCTCAGGTTGGGACCAAACCCGGTCTGGTCTGGTCCATGATCAACCCTATTCTATATCCTTACGCATAATAGCCAATTCATTTAATCCCATTGGCCCAACACGTGATAACAAGATAGCACAGCAGAAACAGATCCCACAAAAACGCAATAGCAGGGACCACAACGTCACTTACGAAAACGTAGAAGCAGATCACGCCATACTTACAATCTTGTTTTCCACTATCCAACTGTTCATGCAAGGAACAACAAATAAAAAAAAAACCCAAGCGACTCCATGCTTCTATTGTCAGTGAAACAGACCCCCCATGTGTCTCAAACCAAATGCCATGAACCCATGGGTAATTCCTTTTGGTCCATTCACCTTCGTTCTCAACTGGACCCTTAGGTCCTTATGTATATATATACACCATTTCTCCTCTTCATTCATTAACACAAAGAGCAGCAGAGAGTGAGAGATAGAAACGCAGAGAGCTGAGAGAGGTTCAGTTTTGATCATTCAGCTCTATTTTAAAGCCTAAAAACAGAGTGTGTCCGATTGGAGGTGGTGGTTGGAAGTGAGAGAGAGAAGCACCCAGAGTTAGATTAAACCCAAGAAATGTAAGTCTCTGTTTTGCTAGATAGTATATATATATATATATATATAATGCTAATGCTATATATAAAAGAAGAGAGATAGGAAAACTTGTTTTGTGTGTGTCGTTGAGCTTGGAGAGAAAGAAAATGAGTTTTGTTGTTGTCATAGATTGCTATCATGTATTTATATATATCTATTTATATGTTACTACTCAAGGGGAAAACGAGAGGAATCCTAACTGTTTTATATAGATAATCACATGTATATATAGGCGTTTTCGAGCTTAGGTGTCACTGCACTCCTAATATATATATATATATATATATATATATATATATAGGTAATGTTGCTGCACATGTAAAGAAAACTTTGCTTGCTGTCATAAAAAGAAAAACGCTGCACGCTTAGGAATAAGAGGGAACTTGCTTATACATATTGGTGTGTGTGTATATATATATATGATTTGAGAAAATAAAGAGGAAGCTTACTGTCATATATATATATATATAAATGTTGCTGTCATATATGGTGTGGCTTGGAAATAAAAAGGAAATCTTGCTCCTTGTGTGTGTGTGTTTGTGTGTGTCTATATGGTTTGGAAACTGAAACAAAACCTTACTTGTCAAGTATTTTTTTGTGTGTGTATGTGTGTCTGTGTCTAAGCTATATATATATATGTATGTATAAAGGAGAGGAAGAAAACAAGCTGAAATATATATGTATACATATGTTGCCTCATGTGGAAAGAAAAGAAAACTTGCTAATTGAATGTATATGTATACACATATAGCTACACATGAAGCGCCTTACTGTATTGTCGTATTTACTTTTGCTTATATATATATATATATATGTTCTGTCATAAGAACACAGATGTCTAGCCCTAGGTGGACTAGTATGTTGATGTAGGATCAAATAGCTCTCTCCTAGGTATCTATGGATGAGATACCTGTGAGAATGGAAGATCACTGTACACAAATAGGAAGGCTCTTCGCCAAGGGGGATGGGGGTTGTGTTTTGTGGGAGAGTGCACGGTGATCGGCCGAATAGTAAAAGAGAGAGTTCAGAGCCTGTACCTTTAGGGTTTACTATCTATTTATAGTGGATACCTTAGGGTTAGGGTTTGGACTGATGGGCCTCTTGTGCCTCCAAGCCCAAATGTTCTGCCATCACATCTGTGTAATATTGGTTGCCTCTTGTTGGGCCACACCTTGAATAGGTCTAATATTTTATTCCATAACAGTTGCCCCCAGCCCGGTAGTTCAGGTCTCTGAGCTGTCGGGATGTATTATTTGCTTGATATGAAACGCGGACTTAGCCGAGATGTATCTAGCTTATCCGGGTTGTGCGAGAAGAAATAAGATCCCTTGCTTGCTTTCGTAGCAATTTTTTCCGGGATAATTATCCGGTTTATATACCTGCATTTAATAACACGTAAGCAAATCACATTCAATGGAAAATACTTACTATTGCATTCTGGTTTGCCTTAATCCTGGCTATTGAAAATCATGTTTTTCCACTAACAACCCATGTATGTTGCCCCCCAGCCCGGTGGTTCAGGTCTTTGAGCTGCCGGGATGCATTTATGGTTTATTCTGGATCTCCATACAAATGGATTTTAATTAGACATGGATCCCGGATTTCGACTAGATTCAGTTAACCGGGATCTCCACATGGAACTCGGATTTAAACTAGATTCAGTTTTAATCAAGTTCGTCTTCAAAACTTTACACGGATCCCTAATTTAAACTAGATTCAGTTTAAATCGGGTCCGCCTTTGAAACTTTACATGGATCCCAGATTTAAACTAGATTCAGTTTAAATCAGGTCCGGCTTCAAAACTTTAGATAATTCCACTTGAGAAACTTTACATAGGCTCTTTAAACAATCGCCTTTAGATAATTCCAACCAAGGAACTTTACATAGATCCCAGATTCTAATCAGATTTGGTTCAACCGGGGACCGTCTTCATCCCCTTTTGTAGGAAACGGACTCCATGCGAATCCCAGATTTAAACTAGATTCAGTTTAAATCGGGTTCGCCTTCTTTTCCTTTACAAGAGTTTGAAATAGACTTGGCGGCATTGCCGTCGCAACATGATTCATGGAAATGGGTTTATGCACCTCGGATTCCTACATGTTTAACTTCGACATGATTTTTGGAAACAGGTTTATGTACCTCGGATTCCTACATGTTTATAGACTTGGCGGCATTGCCGTCGCATATGGAGCCCAGACTATAACTAGATTCAGTTTAACTGGGGTCTACCTTCTTTTCCTTTGCCGCAAAACTTTACACGGATCCCGGATTTTAACTAGATTCGGTGTAGCCGGGTCCACTTTCAAAAATTCAAAAAACATTTGTGTAATGACTGGGCCAGAGTCATAAAATCATTGCGCAAAATACTGGTCTGGGACCATCCATGGGCTATCAACCCTCCTGAGTGACTGACCAGAAATCGGGAATAAGAGCCATTCGCCACATATCTAGGTTCAGTGTCGCAACCAAACTCTAAACATTCCGACTTGATCAGGGTCGTTGTGACGGCTTGCTTCATTACCCCAAGCTTTGATGCATCATGGCCACAAGGGCTTCTTGGTTTTACCGCATCCAGAAGGGAACACATTTTAACCATAATGTGGGCGTTACCGCATCCTGAAGGAATACGTTTAGCCATAATATCGGCGTTACTGTGCCCCAAGGAAACACGTATGTTCCCAATGAAACACGTTTTAACCGCTATCTCCACGGAGCCCGTATTTTAACTAGATTCAGTTAAATCGAGGCCCGCCTTCATCCCTTTCGTCGGAACAGACTCCACAGTTTATTCGAGGTCCAATTAAGAAGCGCGGATTTAACTGTATAAAATAGACCTGGCAGCCGTAGCCGTCGCAACATGATTTATGAAAACAGGTTTGTTTACCCGGATTCATACATGTAAATAGATTTGGCGGCCTTGCCGTCACAACATGATTCATGAAAATAGGTTTATGTACCTCGGATTCATGCATGTATATAAACTTGACATGATTCATGAAAACGGGTTTGTGTACCTCGGATTCATGCATGTAAATTTGAAATACCTTGACTACATGCCACTGGTTTGATTGAAAGAAATTCATGAGAATAAACACATTGGAGAGGAGATCAGTACCGTATTTGGAAGAAGCTATTGATTCTCCAAAGCAAAGTTTGAATTGTTGAGAGACAAATTTCTGCTCGATCAAGGACAATTTCTCCATGTTAGCTTCTTGAGACATTCCCAACTCAAATGATAATTTTCCGAGAGAATCCCAAGAAAATTTGGAAGATTGTCAAAGCAAAGTTCTATTTCTTCGAGATAAGGAAACCCCATCTAGGCACTGTTTAAGTAAAATAATTTATTTTCATATGCTGCATTGGCCAAAGATATATTTCAGCGTAGAGGCGATAGAAATCTGTATCTTCCGCAACTTCAAGTGATTTAAGAATGAATTAACGTCCTTCTTTCTTTTTAATACTAAGAATTTGGTAAGCAACAATATTGCGTTACTTCTTGGAGTAACTTCCTTGTGGTGAAGAAGATCAAGAAGAAATATTTTATTAATATCCCTTGCAATCTAATACATGCATCAATAGTCTGCTCCAATAACATTTGGCAAGAGTACCCGCTACACATATTTTCTCTTTCAAATTTCCGAATTTGAAGGCTTACACACAAAGTATAGAATCTAGACAGCTCATCAAATTGTGTGGAAGATTTAACACAAACTTCGAAGGCCATGACACATGCCTTATGTGGCAAAATAAAAGAAGTTATCATTAATCCCAAATTCACGAGGCATCTTACTTTGTGTCAAGCTCTTCTTTTGGATCATGAATCGACGTTGAAGCTTTCCTGTGAGAAAGCAACTAAGCATTCTTGAAGGTAGAGAGCCAGCGTTCTAACAAAGCAAGAATAATCCCGAGAACTTGAAGCTTCATCTCAATAATCTCATCATATTTGCATCTGAAATCAGTTAATTCTGATAGAAGGTAATCTTTTTCCGGTGATTCCAACAAAAAGGAAGCACTCAGGAAATCAACACAGTTATGTGCTTCTTCTTTAATTGTAAAGATTTCTTCCTGCATAATATCAACTGTGCGTACGCATGCATAAATACCGCACTTGCACAAACTTCATCACAACAGTGCATAAATGAAAGCTTTTTGAAGACAGATTTCTTCCTCATAATGAATGTTGCTATAGTATGAATTTGAACCTCAATAATCACTACTACAAAAATTCGATATTACTACCCTAAAAAACGTCCTAAATAAGAAATAGGTAGTAAAAAATGACAAATATAAGAAAAATGAGTGTTCAACGTCCTGAATTATTGTTTAGGACTTCTAAAATTGATTTTTGGCGTTCTAATGTTTTTTCGGACGTCTAAAATTTGCCAAATAATTTGGCGCGGAGGAAATATTGGAAATTTTTTATTGGAGATATAAATTTGGCGTAAAAATTTTTTGATTAGAAATCGCGCGCCATGATATACGCCAATTGTCAAAAATTGACGACGATTGAATATCAGGTCGCCAATTATCCAAACGTGGCGACGATTATATATCGGTCGCCAATTGTCAAAAATTGACGAACCGATTGAATATCGTCGCCAATTATCAAACGTGGCGACGATTTTAAATCGTCGCAAAAGTTGAAAATTGGCGACCGATTTTTTAATCAGTCGCCAATTTTCATTTAAAAACCCAAAAGCCGCGATAAACCCTATGTTTGTTTGTGTTAAAAAAAAAAACTATCATTCGTATTTCCTCCGGCGGCCACCACCGTGTCTCCTCCATCTTCCCTCCGTTTCCGGCGTGTCCCCACCTTCTCCGACGATCTCTAAAGGTACGAGCCCTTGCTTTCATGGTTCGTTAGTGTTCGATCGTTATTGTTAAAAAAAACAACCCTTCACGCGTTCGTCATTTCCCTCTGACGGCACCCTGTCATTTTTCCCCTTTTTCCAGTCGTCTCCTCCGTCGCCACCACCGCGTCTCCTCCGTCTTCCCTCTTCGCGGTGCCGACACCCCCGTGAGTGTTTCTTCTCCCTCCTTCTTTTATGCGGTTTAAAGCGATTTGTATGGTTTGAAACTTTGAATCGACTTCTTCTTCCTCCTTGATGGTTTTATGGTTTTATGCTTTGTCTTGGCCTCCTCCCTTGAAATATATTCGCGAGAAAACGAGTTCATGAAGCACCACGACTCCCCTCCCCGTTTCCCGTTTTTAATTGAAATATGATTGTGTTTTACTGTTTTTAATATGATTTTGTCTGTTGCCTTGCCTTGGCGTGATTTTGTCTGTTGCCTTGTCTTGGACTCTTGTCTATTCATGAATCAACATGATATAATGGACTCTTGGCTATTCATGAATCAACAGAATATAATGGACTCTTGTCTGTTTCCCTGTTTTTAATGGAAATATGATTGTGTTTTTAATATGATTTTGTGTTTAATATGATTGATAGAATATAATGGAGTCCAACCCAAAGCAAAGCAAGTAGTTCAATAAACTTAGAGACCAACTCACGAAATGTGGACACTCAAACCGACAAACCATTGTGGAGATATGTGACTAGAGTTGATGATGGAACGTATGCGTAGTTTAATTATGCAAATGATTTTTCTTTTATTATATTTTGTTAATGTGAAATACACTCTTTATATTAAAAATATTATTTAATACTAAGACGTGTCGGAACGTGTCGAAATATTAGTATTTTTGAAGTAACGTGTCCGTGTCACGTATCGGTAACGTGTCGAAAACGCCGTGTCGTGTCGGTGCTACATAGGTTTTGTTACTAGGTGTTGGGAATGGGCATTTTGGAATTTTCTTGTTTTGATTTTGGTTTTTAATAATGTGTCTACATTGTTGCATGCATTATTTTGATTTTTTTTTTTAAAAAAAAAATGAACAATTTTGAGAGAAATAAAAGAACTTTTTCTTGTGCAAGTTGCTAGTTTGAGGTGATGCTATGTTATTGATATGCCTAGGCTTGAAAAGACTTGATCTTACTTTGATGATGCTAGTTAAGTGGTAATTAGCTTAGATTGGATGCAATTTGATGATGATACTATGCTTGGTACCTACATTTGTGCCTTCATGCCGTGACGTTCATTTCTAGTGTGGAGCTCCTACTTTAATTCTTGCTCTATGGTAGGGCAGCTGAGCAAGTGAATTGAGTGAAAAAGAACCCCTATGTAGGTGTGTTGAGTGATACACTTTATATCCTATGTATGTCTTTCTTGCTTGGACCCCCTGTCTGGGGCCCTGTCCCCGAACCCCCGACCCCCTGTCCTTCTTATAGTTAGTAAGTTTTGTTGAATTAAGCTGAAATTGGTTGTTATTGAAATTTTGGGATGTCTTACTTTTAAGGGGAAATGCTGCTGAAATTTCCTTAAAAGAAAGCATGTCATTCTTGAAATTGACATGAACTTGACTGTTGTTGGAAATGTCGTAGGTGATAATAAAATGGGTCATAGTTGGATGAATGCGTTGAGAACTAGTGAAGAATATGAGAATGGGGTGGAAGAGTTTATTGAATTTGCTAGAAGGAATGTGGCCACAAAAATGGGATGTATTATTGTCCATGTGTTAATTGTTTAAATGGGAGTCGAAGGGTTATTTGATATAAGGGACCACCTACTTTGTGATAGAATACACCTTCGATACACAACGTGGATATGGCATGGTGAGGAAGTAAGTACCGGTGCGTCCCACGCAAATGAAGTTGAGGTAGATGATGATGATGGAATGGAGAAAATGATTAATGATGTTGAGGCAGAATCTTTTGCACAATCGGGTGAATATGAAAGCGTGCGGAGTGATGCAGAGACGCCTTTGTTCCCTGGGTGTACTAAGTATACATGGTTGATGCGACCTTACATTTGGTCAACTTAAAGGCAACTTGTGGGTGGACCGATAGCGTTTCACGTCGCCGCTTGAATTGTTGTGTGATATGTTGCCGATGATAATGTACTTCCAAATCGTATGTATGAGGCCAAGAAAATCTTGTCTACGATGGGTATGGAGTATAAAAAGATACACGGTTGCCCTAATGACCGCATATTGTACGAAACGAGTACGAAGGCCTCGTAATTGTCCGAAGTGTAAAACTTCACGATACAAAGTGAAGAAAGTTAGTGTTTACGGAGAGCGAGACAACAAAAAGGCAACCTTTGAAGGCATTGTGGTATCTTCCAATAATTCCACGGTTTAAGCGTCTCGTTTACTAGTGAAGCAACGGCGAAGAAGTTGAGATGGCATTCGATGAGAGAATATCCGATGGAAAATATCTTCGGACCCGGCCGACTCTCCGCAATGGAAGAAAATAGACGAAATGTTCCCTCAATTTGGCAAAGTGAGCCAAGAAACCTTCGGCTAGGGCTTTGTACAGATGGCTTCAATCCGTATCGAACTCTTAGCAAAGCACTCATAGTGCATGGCCGGTTCTCCTTGTAATATACAACTTACCTCCCGGCTATGTACGAAACGCAAGTATGTGATGCTTTCTATGATGATTTACGGACCAAAACAACCCGGGAACAATATCGATGTGTACTTGGCGCCCGGTTGAGGATTTGAAGAAGTTGTGGGAGGAAGGCGTAGATGTGTTTGATGCATATAAGAAGGAGCACTTCAAGTTGCGCGCAATGATATTTACCACGATAAACGACTTTCCCGCATACGGAAATTTGTCGTGGTACGGTGTGAAGGGGCATAAAGCATGTCCAATATGTGAAGCGGACACAAACTTCCATCAACTAAAGCACGGAAAAAAGACGGTCTACCTCGGTCACGGGAGGTTTCTTCATCGGTTCCACCCATATCGTAAGTTAAGAAAGCGTTTTAACGGCTTACGGGACGAGCACGGCTCCAAAGGCATTAACTCGGAGAGGACGTTTATAGTCGGGTGAAACATATCAATGTCATATTGGGTAAGCGGCAAAGGAAGACGAGTGAGAAGAATATATGGAAGAAGAGATCAATTTTCTTTGATCTTCCATATTGGCGTAGTCTTGATGTGAGACACGATCTTGATGTGATGCATGTGGAGAAAACGTTTGTGATAGCCTTGTCAAGTACTCTTTTGCACATACCAGGGAAGACTAAGGATGGAATTAGTGCGAGACTAGATCTGGTTGATATGGGAATAAGAGAACGGTTACATCCACGAGTAATGGAAGATGGTAAGAGGGCATACATGGAGCCAAAGAACTCATACACTATCAAAAGCGGAGAAGAAAAGTTTGTGTGGATGTCTTATGACATTAAGGTGCCACAAGGATATTCTTCTAATTTGAGAAAGTGTGTCTCAATGAACGATTTGAAGTTAGTGGGAATGAAGTCCCATGATTATCATGTGTTGATGCAACAACTACTACCAATAGCTATAAGAGGCATTATGAAAGATGAAGTTCGATCCACTATAACAAGATTGAGTATTTTCTTCAATGCTATCTCGCAACAAAGTCATTGACATTGAAAAGTTGGATGAATTAGAGAATGAGGGTTATATTATTTTGTCCCAACTAGAGATGCATTTCCCTCCTGCTTTTTTTGATATCATGGTGCACTTGATAGTGCACTTGGTAAGGGAGGTAAGACTGTGCGGTCCAGTTTACCTAAGGTGGATGTACCCTTTCGAGCGATACATGAAGATCTTAAAAGGGTATTCTAAAAACCCTTATCGACCGGAAGCCTCAATAGTTGAGAGATATGTAGTTGAAGAGGCTATGGAGTTCGCAAAGATTATCTATCGGGGCCGACGATACAATCTCGCATGACGAGGGGATAAGCGAGGAACTCGAGGAATCAAAGCGAAGAATAAGCCTCGTGAAGAGGTGTTGCAAGCACACCTATACATCTTGAATAATACGGAAGAAGTTCAACCATACATTGATGAACACGAGAAAGAGTTTGAAGAATATGAATCCAAGGAAGAGTGACATGAGATAGCGAATGAGCAAAAGAAGACGTTCATAAAGTGGTTCAGTGAGAAGGTATTGCACGAGACCGGAGTGTCAGATACAATCGAGTGGTTAGCCTGGGGGCCTTCTTTTCAGGTCATCACTTGGAATAGTTACGATGTAAACGGATATTCTTTCTACACAAAAGACCAAGATGACGAAGTCTTTGTGCAAAATAGTGGGGTGATGGTTGAAGCTGAATCCATGCACTTTTCGAGTTCGAAAGACAAAAACCCGGTGTTAGCATCAATGGCCTATTATGGAGTGATCGAAGAAATATGGGAGATCAGCTACTGACAAGTTCAAAGTTGCTTTATTGAAATGTAAGTGGGTTAGCAATAATCTTTGTTGTAATAGATCCTAAATTTGGATTTGTCTCGGTTGATCTTCAAAGACTTGGTCATAGAGATGAGCCATTCATTTTAGCAAGTCGGGCCAAACAAGTGTTTTATGTTACGACCACGAAAATAAAGAAATGTCAATTGTACTTCAAAGTAAAAAACGAAGTATGGTGAAGAATCCTTGAACCTTGACGATACACTCCCTTTCAAAGACAAATCCACCTACAACACATGAAGTTGAATTGGTAGATGATGAAGAATATCTTTGCAAGAAAGGATCATTGTGAAGGAATATGGGAAACCATGTAAAGTAAGATCTTGATTACGAAATGATTTGTTTAACTACTATGTTCTTTTTGTGGTCGTTTAACATGTTGGTTCATTTTATTAATTTGTTTATTATTTAAAAACCTATCTAACATAAATTTTGTGGTCTTTGATGAACGAGGAATATGTCTAGCTCGACGAGTCATCGGGAGATAGGGTTGATATGCCCGTTGTGAGAAAGGGGAGAGGTAGCACACACATGGGTGCGCTAATTGCTCGCCGTGATGATCGTCGAAAAAAAAGAGGCTGCATGTGGAGTTCGATGAAAATATGAATCCGGTTGGCGAGAGAGGAAGACAGCTTCATTAGCTATTTAGGCTATATGGCTCGAAGCAAAGTGCGTATTGTTTACTCAGCTTGGAAGTTCGTTCCTGAGAAGACGAAGGAGTTGATTTGGACACAGATTTTGGTATCTCACTTTCGATATATCTACGCATTTGTATCTTTAGTCTTATTACTTGATTTCTTTCATATATTCTCTTTCACCTTGCAGCAAACATTTGATGTCCCTAACACTAAGGCCATGAACAAGCATTGGATGGGCGAAGTTCGTCTCCGTTGGAAGGATTTTAAGAACAAGCTGACAAAAAAGTATATTCGCGGGCCAAAGAGGGACAAGGATCCATGTATGACCTATGACTTCATTTTCTCCGGAGGACTGGAGGGAGTTTGTGGCGTCCCGGAATCCCGAATTTACGGTAAAATTTCGTCATATCTTATCTTTAATTTGAATCTACTTGAATTCGTCGATCATTTTTGTTTGAATTCGTGTCACAGAAACAAGCCAAGCCAATAGAGAGAGGCAAGCGAAAAATAAGTATCCGCATTGCTTGTCTAGAGGTGGCTACAGAAAGCTGGAACGAAAGATGATGGACGAAGAGCTACAGCGAATGAAGGAAGCTTCCCAATCCGATCCTTCCACTGCTATCCAGGCCCCTGAGCGTCCTCCTCGTCACAAGAAATAGAAAGCTGCGAGAATGAAGGGTGACAAATACATCAATGAAGATGTTGCTGAGGTTGCCTCAAAGATTGTAAGTAGTTAAATTAGAAGTATTAAATAGCCTCAGTTGTTTCATACTATAAGAGTTTAGTTATTATTTATGAAAAATCTTATGGTACAGGATGAACTTGAGCAGCAGAGCAGCCAAGGCTCATTCACGCCAGGTACACGGCAGGACATTTTGTCGACGGCTATTGGGAAGCCGGATTACCTTGATGCTGTTCGAGGGGAGACGAGGGGAGTTAGTGTCGCAAAATATTTCGGACGGCGTTCACGTTTGTATGCCGAAGAGAGCCATCAGGAGCTTGAAGCTAGAATTCGAGCAAACCTCGTAAATGAGGTTATGGCACAACTACGGGGTGAAATGTAAGCTATGGTACAACAAAGAACGTACAACCGACGAATCCCCGAGGATCCCCAGCAGCAAGGATATTTTTCAGCCTCCAGAGGTACATATTGGCGAGCCGTCTCACACTCCAGAGGTACATATTGGCGAGCCGTCTCACACTCCACAGGGAGGTATACCTTGCACTCTATATTTGGATGACCCACACCCGGTGGATTGTTGCCGATGGTCTTGTTTACCCGAACAAGACAAACACCCACGGCAAGCAAATTCCGTAATCCCAACGTCGGGTGACCGTGACGAGTGTGCGAGAGGGGGAAGAAGAGAAGGCGTCCCGTCCCGATTGATGACGAGGAGGTTACCATACTAGGCGCCGCCATCACATGGTTCATCCTTTGGCCGGCTCATCTTATTGAGATGGGGACGACACCTCCGATGGTAGGAAATACATAGATGATTGAGTATGAGTTGTTTCGATTGATTTTCATTATATTGCTCATTCACTCATAATATGTTTTTTATGTTTTCATAGGATGAACAAGTGCGGGCTTATTTCCCTACTTAGCACAACTGCGAGAGTTGTACAAGGACATCGGCCTTATAAGCTTGCAGATGCCTCCGGGCATTTGTCGGTGCATAAAAGACATATCCGATAACATTTGACAAGAAAGATTTGACGGAGTTTTTGACGATGGATTGTTTAGATATACAGTTTCTTCAACTTGCAATCCCGTAAGTTTTTTTAACCCTTTAATTATGTTAGTACTCTTGTTTTTGTTTAATATTTTCAATAACATTTATCATTTCATTTCATAGTGTCTCCCGTGAATTATGCGCCAAGACAAAGCGAGCGGGTTCGTATGGATACTTATGTCCTGGATGCACGGCTTCGGCTCGCAATATGTTACCCAGGAGGTCAATTTATATTGGTTTAACAATGGGCGACGGAGAATCGTCTTGTTATCTAGCGCCAATACATGAAAGGTGCGTACTTTTGTTTTGTCTATATAAGATTTTTGTGAATAAATTGCTTTCTTATCTTAATTTAATATTAATACGTATATGTTGTAGGGGTCATTGGACGCTGTTGTGTGTTGTTTGTCCTGGAAAGAACTCCGTTATTGGTTCGATTCAATAGGTGGCACTCCAAACGAGGATATCAAAACCATGTTTGCCGAGTAAGTACATTTTTCTACGAATCATCGATTCTTTTTTAAATGAATGGTTTAACATGTCTCATTAATTTCCATTTTAATGATAGGGGCCTCAAGACGTATAGACGGCTTATCAATGCAAAAGAGCGGGGTGGACCGAGGTGGTATAAACCGACGGTGAGTAGTTTCAATTCAAGTTATTTCATTGACACAGAGCTTTCGATATGCCTTTATTCGTTTTTAACAATTTTCCTTTGATTTATAGTGCCATCAACAACCGGGGAGCACCGAGTGCGGATATTACGTTATGAATTGGATGCAATCCATCGTTACCACGGACGTGTTCAAAATTTTCAAAAAGTACGTAATCGCTCCGTGATTCTCAAGTTTATTGAATTTTTGTTGTTGTACTTGAGTTGTTAATTATTTCCTTTACTTAATTGGTTTATCTTATTCCACGTTTTCCAATTTACAGTTTATGGGTACTAGGGATCCGTACTCGCAGGATGAGATCAATTCGGTTCGAGACATGATAGCTAGACATCTTCTTCAACACATAGCCTAGTTAGTAGTGAGCATGATTAGTATGTTATTTTGTTAGTGATTCAAATTTGCTACTTGTTGTTCATTTGTATCTATTTGATGTTTTGTCTGTTCAAAATATGCAAGTTTGGTGTTATATATTGTGTTTATGTATTGTGTTAGTGTGATTCTTGTGTTGCTTGGTGGTTTCGGCGATGCAAAAAACTTGGTAGATATCTCATAGTTGTAATCCTATTGATAGTTTGTGTCTTTCCAAGTTTGGTGTTATTGTCTAGTTTGTGTCTTTCCAAGTTCTTGTATTATTTTACTTGATTTTACTACACCGATATGATCCAAAACTTGGTAGCTAGATATCTCCTATCTCATTATTTTATGTATTGTGTTAGTGTGATTCTTGTGTTGCTTGGTGGTTTCGGCCGATGCAAAAAACTTGGTAGATATCTCATAGTTGTAATCCTATTGATAGTTTAATTTGTGTCTTTCCAAGTTTTTGTATTATTTTACTTCATATTTTACTACACCGATATGATCCAAAACTTGGTAGCTAATCTCCTATCTCATTGTTACCAGTAATGTATGAGGGAAAAATTAAAATGTAGCTAATATTTTAAAAAAAAAAACTCAACAAAGGCGACCTGATTTTGAAATCAAGTCGCCTTTGTTCTCATAAGGCGACCTGAATTAATGATCAGGTCGCCTTATGAACCCATTAAGGCGACCTGATTTTGAAATCAAGTCGCCTTTGTTCTCATAAGGCGACTGAATTAATGATCGTCGCCTTATGAACCCATTAAGGCGACACGAAATTACAATCGTCGCCTTTAAGGCGAACTCAATATTAATCAATTCGCCTTAAAGGCGAATTGATTTGAAAAGGTGTCGCCTTATTAACCTAATAAGGCGACGATTACAAATCGTCGCCTTATTAACCTTAATAAAGCGACGATCTAGAATCGTCGCCTTAATAAGGCGACCTTATTTAAGATCAAGGTCGCCAAATTCAAAATTTTCCTTTACCCCCTCCAAGACGTCCCTCAGTAAAGGGACGTTAATTGGGTCTTATTTAGGTCGTCTTTTAGCATTTTTGTAGTAGTGAATAGTTCACCACGAAGGCAATTATTAAGATATTATAGAACAAGCCACCAAGTACCACAAAAGACTCACATCTCCAATGGCATCGTCAAGATAATAGAGAGTAAAAGGCTGCAAGATCAATTCTTTGGTGACCTTTAATAACAGACAATTGATAACCGCCCAATGTTATGGGAATTAGGTATCTGTGACAAAACAATTTGGATGATCCCAAGAGTTATCATGTAATACACATCCCGAGAATATATAATTCTCCCATAAAAATTTTCTCCATCATGTGCAACAAAAACAAAGGCTTAGTGTATATTACACTTTGTATAAATGCCAATTGAAGAAGCTGCCAATTGCAAAGAAATTGCTGATCCAGCTGCAACTAAAACTGATTCATCTGAACCTAGACCCACATCCACAGCCTTTCTTCATTCCCTAGCACTGTGGTCTTCTACAATCTGCTTGGCGGTAATTCTTGTTTACCCAGCGTCCAGTGGCCAATAAAACTATATTCATGAGCAATTGCAATAGCATTCGTACATGACATGATCAAAAGATACTTAGCTTTGAGGATTATATATCCTTTCAACAATATTGCCCAACTAAAACCATGTAGAATAGAGCTTAAAGACCAGGGAATTAAGACAAAAGCGTTGAATCTGCCACTTGATTTTTGTTCCCAGGGCCCAATATTAATGGCCTCGGCAAGGTGGGCTCTCCATGTATGTTGCACTTGCAAGAAATACTCTTCAAGCATAGAAACTAAATTTTCTATTTCTATCAAATTGCAGCATTAAAGAGAACATTGCTTATGGTAAAGAACCTTGAGAAATGCAACTTCCCTTAACTGGCGTTCTTGATTAAGTAAGCCCAACATGGAAGGCCCATTTTAGTTACAATTTTTTCTCTTCCCTTTGGCGTCTTCACAACTAATCAGCTGCTAATAACCCAATAGCCCATCTATATAAGATTGGCAAAAGTCCACCTCCATACTTCTCTTCAAGATATTGCCCAGTATTCACAAGACCAACACTATTTGCAACATCAATACCATAAAATCTCTCGGCAACCACCGTCTTGACAAATACATTCAATTACATTCCTCCATAAAATTCTGCTTCCTCATATCCATTACCATCGAATATATATAAGGGATGATAACCGTGTGCTTTGCTGCTCATACATGGAACCACTATTTAGTATATCTATATATAGATATATATGTATTATTAAAGCATATTTTATGTGGTGGCAATATTTATTAAACTAATTGTGGTAAAATAATAATAAATAATAATAAATGAATAATGTTATTATTATTATTAGGAAAGGGAATAAGTAATAAAATAGATAAATAAATAATAATAGATAATATTATTATTTATTAAAAGGGGGGTATTATTATTTAAGGAATTTTTAGGGATTAATAACCAATTTTAATCCTCTAAAAATAATTCATATAGTTAGTTACTTTGCGACGTAAGAAGTGACTAATGACAATGATGAACGTTTATAGGCACACTTATACCGATCCCAACACCTTCGAACGAATTAAGGATTCAAGCTTGAGGTGGGTAACTGTTATCTTATTAGCTTAGATGTGTGCATTCATGTATGACTAATGTTTGCTAGATAATTTGCATATGTGTATCCTATCTATAGATTGGGGCTACGTGTCCCAAAGGGTTGTGTGTCCTAAAAGGTTGCGGTCCTTGGTCGATAACTGTGGTTATAGTGCAACTTATTTACTGTGAATTATTCTATGCTTAACATGTGATATGTTGTCATTTATATTTCATACTTGCATATAAGATTATCTGTTACCCGTGGGGTTCATTCATTTGAACTCCAGATCACATGAAAGAGACAGGTAGTGGATCGGGATCAAAAAGAAAGTTGTAGATGTAAGGGTTACAGCAGAAGTAACTTTTTGGAAAAATATGAGTAGATGGACTTAATTTTATTTTTTATCATTTGTCAATTTTAGATTAATGTATTAACATCCCACTAAGGAATAGATTCGAATTACGAAAAAATTATCCTCATGTTTTCAACTAAGTTATGTTGAGAGACTTTTTATTCCGCAATTAAGTCGTCCAAACTATTTCGATGCATATGCGCATGAACTCTGATATATAAAGGCGTATTAAGGACGGGCATCACAACGGCGGGCGAGTGAGCGAGCGATGCGGGTGAGGCGACGGGCGAGCGACAAGCGAGGGACGCGGTGAGCGACAGTGAGAAAGTTGGGAGAGAAAGTGAAAGCAAAGAAGATATGTAGGTCAGAAAAAGGAAGAGAGGCAGTTGTGACGTAAATTTGTGCAGATAGTGGGTTAGACTTGAGAAGGGTGAGATGTGCCATCATTTAAATCCCTTTAACGTCCCAATTGTAAGTTGGGACGCCTAAAGTACACTTTAGGCGTCCCAACTTAAAATTGGGACACCTAAATTGTGTAAATAGGCATCACAAATTTAAAATTGGGACGCCTATAATTGAGTTTAGGCGTTCCAATTTAAATTGGAATGCCCATAATTGACTTTAGGCATCCCAATTTGAATTAGGGATGCTTAAGGTCTACTTTAGGCATTCCAATTGTAAATAGGGACGCCAAATATGTCACCGCCTTTATTTTTTACATTCTTTTTTAAAAAGGGGACATTTTTTAGGGAAGTAGAATAAATTTATTGTAGTAGTGCTAGTTACAAAAAGAATACTACATTTAGTCCTTAACATAAGATCTAGTTAACTTTTTTTTTTTGGAGAGATTAATGAAATTGAATAAATTACTTTTGAAGTATTTATATTGATAATTTTTATACCAAAACAATTTTCCCGACTTATAAATTAATATATAATCTAATAACATATAATATATATTATGATTAAGTTACTTTTTTATCTTTCTTAATATTTCAAAAAAAAAAACCAGGTCTTATATTAAGAATTGGAGGGAGTATGTTAGTTTTCTCTCTAACACATTAAGGGGCTCTAAACCCAAAGAAAAGGAGGCTTAACCTCAAAAAAGTGGAGCAAATATAGACAAAAGACAAGAACTGATGAATTAAACATCCTCAATTTGAAGCATCATAATAATGGAAGCAATACTAAAGTTAAAGGGCAACTAGGTAGAAGATTGTGTCTAGAGCCACAGCCAAAAACAAAAAGAACAAAGAGAAAGAAAATAAGACGATAAAATTGGGATAAACTTAGCATTCCCTGCATTTCATGTCATAGTTGTTGGTGTGTACAAAAAAGGATCTGCCTGCAACTCTAAGCCTCTTGAATTTACTAGTGCTATCTATGTTTACAAAAAGTAAAGCCATTCAAGACAAGCCCTGTTTATATAAAACACTCTACATGCATAAAACACTCTTAAAAACTTTTCTCCCCTTCTTTCATGTTTTCTTTCAGATCTTTTCATCCATTGCATTATTATTGTGTTGTAAAATAATCGACTACATGCTGTATTGCAAAGAATTTTGGGGGGGGGGGGGGAATGTATATGGCAAAGACTCAAGGGCTATATTTGTAATTATAGGCGCAAGGGCTAACGGTATAATTTTAGGTTGAACAGGATAATTAAGAACGTCAGAAAATATAAAAACACTCTAAATGTATAAAACAGTCGTGAGTTTAGGAACCAGGCATAAAAAACTTGAACAATGAATGTGGCCAAAAAAAAAAAAAAAAAAAACCCCTATTAGATGTTTAAGTACATTTTAATCTACCATGAGTGAAAAAGGTAATATTGAGTTTTTTTTTTCGCCATCAAGTAATATTGAGTTAAAGATTGAAATAAAATAATATTTAATTATTTCTACTTTTCTAGATAGAGTAACAACGTTACTTCAATGATAAAATTAAAAATTAAAATTCAAGGAAGCAAATAGTCAACAAAAGTTTTTAATGATTGTATTTACTACTTTCAGCTAGTTTTACGTTTATTTTCATTAGGTCTTTACTCAAATGATAGATTCGTTAGGGTAAACTATACATTTGGCCCTTTATGTTTATATGAAATTAATTTGAGTTTAATCCCTTATGTTTTAAAAGTGTATTTTAAGTCCTTTAAACTTAACATTGTTAACTTTCCTAACGGAAAATGCCGACTCATTGAATTTAAAACGATGACTCTACAATTAAATGATGACAAAGCATGATTAATTTCAATTCTTTAATATAAGTATTTTAATAGTTATATCTTTTAAAATCCTAAAGAAAAAATTGATACAGTAAAACTTTTTACCCATATTCAAAGTTATTTTACTGAATTTTGTTGTCATGCCAACGTTTCAGTTTCTCTTTATATATCTTATTATTCTTGTAGGCATGCAACCAAAATTCGGTGAGTTCATTAAGTTGCATGAGCCACATATCCCCACTTTTTAGATGCTTAAGAGCTGCCTTATTATGGATCACTAAATCTATAACATATAGGGAAGTCCATGACAACAATGTTTTATAATTACTTGTGTCAACAAAGCTTTTCTCATGTTCCCAAATTAGCCACAATCTATTAGCAGCATCACGTGCAGGAGATTCTGAGCTTCTTACAGATTTTATTTTGCAGCATGTATGTTCATGTTATTCCATACTATCTATTTTCATTATTTTTGTCATTATATTTGTGGCATTTGTGTTGGTACTTTCTAAAGATTTTCTTTTTAAGTAATATCATTTTGTCCTTTATCAAAAAATTAAGATCTTAAATTAAACTAAATTTTTTAAATTAATAATATTCATTATTTTAATATAGATTGTAGGGAAAATGACATAAAAAGAACTTTAAAATTCTAAAACTCTAAATTAGGTTTGTTACCAATAATTGATAAGAGAATGATGAGACTTGATAATACCTTATTTGTTATGAATATTAAAAAAGTGGATGTCCATTAGCTTCCTCTATAAACCAACAAAAGGCTTCCTCTCCAAGTCTGCTTCCTCTCCAAGTCTACTTCATCTCCAAGTTTCCTTTTCTTGTTCTCCAAGTATTACTTGGTCCCCAAGTTTTGCAATAATGATGACTTGTAGTACAAGCCTCTTGAAGGTCTATAAATAGAAGTCATGTACAAGCATTCTGGACACACACAATGAATGAGAATTACTCCCCTATTTCTCTCTTGAATTTCTCTTTCATACAAAAACCCATTTGTATCCAACTGGCTTTACATCTTCAGGTGTATGGACTACAGGTCCAAGTACTTTTCATTTTGCCAGTATCTTAATTTTGCATTAATGACATCTTTCCATAGGGGCCAATTCTTTCGCTGTTGGCACTCACTAATGGATCTTGGCTCATGATCATCATCATCATTCATTACATCATGTGCTATATTATAAACAAAGATGTCGTCAACGTTGACTTCATTTCGGTCCCATCGGAGTCCATTCATAACATAATTTATTGAGATCTCATAATTTCACATATTTCAGGTACCTAGGTCTCTTCTGGGACTACAAAATTCTCTTCTGGAGATATCTCTACTGGAGATAATAACTCTTCTGGAGCTACTAACTTTTCTTGATTATCCTCAATTTGATCATCTATCTTCTTAGCTCCTTTTCTCTTTTGAGGATTTTTATCTTTGAAACCGATGGACCTACCACGCTTCAAGCGTGCTTAAATTCATTTATAATAGGTTGTCCTTCAGGGACACCAATTCTGATAGGAGCATTAGCAGCTGGGACATGTGACATTGTAACTTTCTTTGGGTCAGTAAATGCTTCTGGCATTCGATTAGCTAAATTCTGCAAATGAATTATCTTTTGAACTTCTAGTTCACATTGTTTTGTATGAGGATCAAAATGAGCCAATGATAATTCATTCCAGCTAATCTCTTTACCCAACTGCTTATTTTCTCCCCCTCATGTTAGGAAAACAATGTCAAATAACAATTGACTAATCATGTAGTATAAGTCTCCTAAATCCATTTGTTTCCTTTAGAAACCCCTTTTTTTCATTTAGTGACAAACAAGAAGAAGGAGGTCCTTACACAACATTTATCCATCTATGTGCATTGTGGTGGAATATTGCACATTCAAATAGATGGAATTTCTTTGGCTCCTGACCAAAAGCCACTTTTACAGGGAGAATTTTGTTGGCTCATATAAATGCTGTAATAAGATCAAATATGCCAACATAGAAATTTTGTTCTCATAAGCATTGAATATACAACTTCTGGATCATATAATCTGGAAATAGCGTGCTTAATTTATTCAAACATTATTGCAATCTTCAGGTTGCAAACTTTATTACAAACTCCAGGTTACAACTATTATTGCAAACTCCAGGTTACAAACATTATTGCAAACTCCAGGTTGCAAGCTAATAATCTCACATGTAACCATCTTATAGATGCATCTTTCAAATTTGTATGGATTACATGTTATTTCAATGAGCCCATATAATTATGTTTGATATATTTCCAAAGATCCATTATCAATCATGATCAATGATATTCTCATATTCAATTCTATTTGAGAACAAACAACATATGATAATTCTTGAACAATATGTTGGCTATACATGAAGAATCTTATGGTTCTTCAATAGATATCAACACATAATCTTATTTGCATTATATATATGACTCGGATGATCAAACAAGTCATGCCAACAATAAATTTGTTTGGATCAGTAAACTTATGTCTCAACAAATAAGAAACATTTCAATATAATATTCTGACATCTATTTTGGGAAATCTATTAAACTTTGTCTAAGAAGTATATAACTTTTCAAAAATATGCTCACACTTATATTCTAACTCACACTTATTTTCTAACAATCTCCCCCTCAAGTGTGAGTTATAAAAACATACTTTCTTTAAAATGTATTTCAAAATCACTTTCGAACCTTTTAAAGCTCGAAATAAAAATCTATGTTGATTCTTCAGAAACAAACATATAAAATTACATTACTAGATAATCTCATTACTCATGAATAATATACTTCAATTTACTTATATATGCAAAAAAATATACAGTTAATCACATATGAAGATATTCATGATCAAAATAACTTAGAATCACACGTATGAAAATTTTCCATCAGAAAAAAAATTCTCATAGAAACAGATTTATGATATGTGATCACATAAATTCAAATATCAATAACAACAAAAAGTAAACATCATATTACCTTCTGGGCTTATTTATTTCTCTTGGGTCTTGGCTTCAACATAAATATGAACACATTTCTATGCAACTCATTGCATCTTTAATATCTCATTGGCAGTAAACGTCTAGTTTATATTGGCAAACATTTGGTTTGCATTGACAAACTTCTGGTTTGTATCATCATGTGTAAACTTCTGGTTTACAATAACATGTGTTTACTATATGATATCCATTTCTGTAGATATCTTTGAAACTCAATAAGTTTCTTAGAATAAAATGCATTATGAATGCATAATTTTGTTCCTTTAGATAACAAAATATTAGCTCTTCCGGAACTTTCAATCAAATTTATACTACCATATATTGTCTGAACATTATCCTTTCTTATAAAATTGGGCAAAATATGCTAATCAGTCTCCAAGACTATTAGCCTTTAAACTTATTACGACATAAATCTCTGCAAGTTATTGTCTTCTGGACAATACGTTTTCAAGGCTATCAAAATTTTATTGTATCATATAACCTTTGAAATATAAGCCTTCAGGGCTTTGATATTAATAACAAACAAATATCACTTTGTTTTTTCCATCCTTCATCTCTAGATGTGAACAAGCTCCTATACCTCTATCGTAGGTATAGAAGACTAAAGACCAAATATCTCATAAAGTTCAAATGAAAATTCTTAAAAAGTTGGTGTGTAAACTAGTATGTAAATAGTAATAATAATATAATATAAAATACGTGGAGTCCACTGGCATTTATTTCAAACTAACCACGCGTTTTTGCCGGCCGATTACTATGCAAATAGTAATTTATAATATAAAATATGTGGGACCCATAAATATATAGTATTAATATGTAAATAGTAATAATATAATATAAAATACGTGGGACCCATAGGCAAAATTTACAACTATCACGCGTGCCCGTGATCTTATTCCTCACAATGGTGCAATGATTTTGCAGTATGATAATAAACCCTATGATTCGATTTGTTTTGCTTCTAAATAATCACTGGAGAAAGGTTAAACATTTTAATCTCCAGGCAAATAAAAAGGCCAAACAAGGATCTCATTCCTCTAATGAATTTCTCCCCTATTTCTCTCTTGAGTTTCTATCTTTATCTCTTACTCTCTTATCCCAGATTTATCTTTATTTTCATAACACGTTATCAACACGAAAGCTCTAACGAAGGTATTATTTTCTCATCGTCATCTTCATAATTTCATTATATGTTTACTTTATCTATCTGTGATAATCTTAACCATTAAATGGAATTAAATAGATACTTTTATCGATTGTTTTTAACATCGGGTTCCATAGTTAAGATTTGAGATTATTGACTATTTTTACTATACATCACTATTCATTTTTATTTATCTTCATATTTCCTTTTCATTGTTTTAATTTGACTCCTACATGGAAGGTTCTACCTCCTACATGGAAGTCTAGATTTAACCTTTCCTTTTCATTGTTTTAATTTAAGATTTTATTATTGTTACTAACTTTAACATAACATTTTACTGTTATTGTTACTAACTTTTAATGTTATGTTATTTTATATTTAATTCTATACAAACTCTTTTATATTATTAATATTATTATGACCAGAAGTCATACACCTCTGTTTTCCTATTCTAATCTTATTATGACCAGAAGTCATATCATTTTAATTTCTTATTTTTATGGCCAAAAGGCATATAAATTTAATTTTTTATTATGAGAACTATATAGCTCAAAGCCATAAAGTTTTAATTTTATATCTTTAATTTTTATTGTTTTTATATTCTTTGATTCATTGTTATATGACCAGATGCCATATATATATAATTTTTATTTATCTTGAAGATAAATGGCTGGAAGCCATATTGATTTAATTTCTCATGAAACAAATTGGCTGAACGAGAAGACATAAATTGGCTTAGTCCTATGAGGAGACACAAATTACCAAGAAGAAAGTGATAATTTGGCGCAAAGCCATAAGACAAATTGAAGTAAAGCAGATCCATGATTTTGGTATGCCACAATTTGTATGAATACCATAAAATTGAATATTTGGCATTAAAAGATTCCCTTGTTCTTTAGAATAAATTAAAGGGATTGTATAACCACCAGAGAAGATTGTTGTTCTTCTAAAAGTTCGTTATAAATGGATATATCTGAAGGTTAAAAATCGTTCTTGCTTGACATTCAAGCAATATGTTCACGAGGTTGAAAAACAATTTTTTTTTGTATTTGCGGAACCCACATTGAAAAATACTATTCATGTGAATAGTAATTACTATTTACGTAAATAGTACCAGTAAAAATATTTTTACCGTGATGGTAAATAATTTTTACTGTACCAGTAAATAATATTTAATGTGAAGGTAAATAATTTTTACTGCATGAATAGTAATTTCTATTCATGTGAATAGTACATGTAAAAATATTTTTACCGTGCCAGTAAATAATATTTACCGTAAAGGTAAATAATTATTACTGCTTCGGTAAATAATTTTTACTGCGCCGGTAAATAATATTTACCGCCCGAGATTAATTCTTTTCTGATGTGACAGATCAGACTAAGCTGCAGCCACAGAGCATACTCAGAAAATCTTGACTCTGATACGGTAAATAATATTTAATGCGCCATGTGGAAATACTATTCTCATGAACCATGTACCATAACTCTTTATAATACATATTTAGGATCTGCTCGTTAAAATACATACAGGGTTTCAAGAATACATGTGATCACTTGAAGACGTCAAAAGTATGATGTCCTCTAACGTTGATCCACACGATTATCTCCGATTGCAAATGAGAACTCCCTCTTGAATCCGTCTCCTTGGATCTTGCTAGGCGGTAGCAAGGTGGAGGGGCTCAAGTGTTTGGATCTTTTACCTCAAATTATAAAGACTACTAGAGCCTTAAGAAAAGATTTCCTTAAGAGGAAGAAGAAGAGAAGAGAGAAGTTTATGAATGAGTAGTTTGAAATGAAGGAAATGAAAATTTATTTATAGAATTTAACGAATGTGAACAGTGATTTACTATTTGAATATTATAATAATATAATATATTAATATTATATTAAAATATTCAAAACATTTCAAATGGATGAAACGAGGGAGGCAGGTAAAATTTTATAATTTGGGGAAAATTACCTCAAATGGCCCAAATGAAAAATTACACTTTAAGACCCAAGTTCACTATTCACTATTCACTATTCACGTGAATTTTTTTTTATCCAATCATGATTGGATACAGCCTTCATAAAATATTCTCAATCTCCTAACCTCTCTATAATTGGGCTTAAAATTCTAACCCAATTACATCAATAGTCTTGACAAAACCCAATAACATTTATTGGTCCAAACTTGCTAATTTAAGCAATCAAGAATAATCTTAGTGTGTGACCCATTAGGCCCAATTAGTTACTGACATAGATAAACTTGAACCAATTAAACTCCTTTAATAGGTCAATTTATCTAATGACTACATAAAGACACTAAAGAATGCTTCTGCGATCCCTTAACTAATCAAGTGATCTACCTTTCTAATTTGGATACCATGCATGTGTATCATCCCTTACAACGTTGTTCATATTTAGTCGAGAGCGAGGATGAGTATCACCTCTCTAGATTGACTAAATGTAGCTTTTCACGGAACTAGGAATATTCTTCTATTGACTCTAAGACGGATCATGACTCTTCATGATCACTTACTATGCATAGATTCCCGAGTCAACTAGAAGTCATCCAAGCCCTACCGGTCTTGTGAACAACTAATGCCTTGTAGGGGACTGTAAGTCCTTTCGGTATGTCCATCTATACTCATGTATTCAAGTTACACCCAAGAGTACATTGTTCTCCCCATATTTCAGGAGGATAGAGTTGTACAGTCAAAGTATAACCCTAGGACAT
Source organism: Acacia melanoxylon (assembly GCA_019022615.1). Classification (NCBI taxonomy): domain Eukaryota; kingdom Viridiplantae; phylum Streptophyta; class Magnoliopsida; order Fabales; family Fabaceae; genus Acacia; species Acacia melanoxylon. The sequence goes on from JAFJYJ010000002.1 coordinate 4,591,799, forward strand.
AGTGTTCAATGACATCCTCAAGTCTAATATGATCAGCACTACCAAATGATGAGAGACATTACAAATCCAATGATACTCTCTACAATGAATCCTTGTGGAGTCTCTCAATGGTCGGTTCGGTGTTATCGTTCTCTAACAGATCCACCGACGACATCGCTAAGGTATCACTATACCGCATTCCATGAGGTCCTACCTTGTATCACTATACAAGTAGATGATGTCGTACTAGTCTTATTGAGATCACCAATGCCCTTTCTTGGTGATTCAAGACTAGGAACAAGTTTCGAGCAATAGACATGTAGTGTCCTCGATTCCTTATGATCATGATCCCTATCATAGATCATCGAGTAAACACCTATTCTATTCCTTGGGCCTTTATCTTTAAACTCATATTAACCATAAAATATAGGCGAGACATAAATATGATAAAGATAAATTATGCTCAAATATATAAATCATGAAATATCAAACAGTACAAGGTGTTCAACAGATTGTCTCTAGGACACCTACATACTAACAATATCTAATTTGCTCCTGCAGTAGCAAAATTGTGAAAAAGGTTTTAAGAAATATGTTGAATTAATTTCTTGATCTCATATGGCCAAACAAAACAATGAGTTTTTGTTGCAAAAATCATGAATATTGTTCAATGGCTTTACTCCATTCCCAGAAGTGAATGAAGTAATGAAGTATCGAATGAATTTAATTATGGCCATGGACATGTGTGTAACTATAAAACTAAATATGATCGTTGTTGTGATCATAATTGGTTTAAATCCCCACCTGAAGTGGAGAAATGTTCGTTATGAATTACGAAGGAACATTAGAGGAATGAGATCCTTGTTTGGACTTTTTATTTTCCTGGAGATTAAAATGTTTAACCGTTCTCCAATGATTATTTAGAAGCAAACAAATCGAATCATAGGGTTTATTATCAAACTGCAAAATCATTGCACCATTGTGAGGAATAAGATCACGGGCACGCGTGATAGTTGTAAATTTTTCCTGTGGGTCCCACGTATTTTATATTATATTATTACTAGTACTATTTACATAGTAATACTATATATTTATGGGTCCCACATATTTTATATTATAAATTACTATTTGCACAGTAATCGGCCGGCAAAACATGTGGTTAGTTTGAAATAAATGCCAATGGACTCCACGTATTTTATATTATATTATTATTACTATTTACATACTATTTTACACACCAACTTATTAAGAATTTTCATTTGAACTTTATGAGATATTTGGTCTTCAGTCTTCTATACCTACGAAAGAGGTATAGGAGCTTGTTCACATCTAGAAATGAAAAGGGTGAAATTATAGGATATAAGGCACGCCTTGTAGCACAAAGTTTTACACAAAGGCCTGGCTTTGATTTTTAAAGAAATGTATTCACCAGTAGTGGATGCGATTACTTTTCATTATTTAATTAGCCTAACGGCAAATGAAGGGTTTGATCTGCGTCTAATGGATGTTGTAACTGCCTATTTATATAGCTTACTTGATAATGATATTTATATGAAAGTCCCTGAAGGACTCAAGGTGCCAGAAGGACGTGTCCCCGAAGGATTTAAGGTATCAGAAGCACAAGTCTGTAATACCCGGATAATTATTTATCTGGAATATTATATTTCGATAGATAATACCTATTGAAAATAAGTGAATATGTGGTCTCAAATAAGAAGTAATAATTATCTTATTTTCTAAGGTAATTTCTTTTGAAATTAGGGTGAATAAAGAGCTAAAAATCCCTAAATGCAATTGTGGGCCATAAAAATACCCTGAAAATATTATGATAAATCCTAAGAGGCAATGAAATATTTATTAAAAATTGGAGAATATGTTGTCTCTAATTTAGGTAATTTTTGGGATTAATTTCCTTGGAAAATATTGAGGCAAGATTTAATATTATTTTGGGGATCATAATTGACCCCATGATTTTTAATATTTTACATGGGATATAAAATACCAATGTAAGTAAAATAATTGTGAGATAATGATTTATCCTAATTAATAAAATTATCAAAAATTAGTAAGTGGCTAATCTGGTAATTAATGGGATAATTAAGGTATAAAGTAAATGAATTAAAAATAATTTAAATAATTATTTTTAATTGGAGAAATTCGAAATTATTAAATAAAAAAAAATTAAATAAAAATTATTAATAAAATATTTTATGCTTAGAAAAAATAAATAAAATAAAATAAAAGAAAAATAAATAAATATCATGATATTTTTGTAAAATTGTATTATTATATAATATAGTGAATAGTAATGGAATAAATAGGAAACGGATCCTATCTAGAGAACCAGGAATAGGAATTCCAAAGTCAAGGTAAAATATTGATCAGTGAGTTTTTACCTTCAAGTGACCTCTTCCAGGAAGTTAATTAGAATTCGGTAGCGCATTTTCCTAATAAGACGAAATAAGGAAAAATGCAGATATTCACATTTTGGATTTGAAGAAAACAAATTATAACTCAACATCTAGAGATGAGTTTATAATTATCTAGACATATTTGGAATCAGTGAATTATTATCTAGAGATTGATGATTCGAAAGCGATTTCCGACACCGGACGTGTTCGGACACGTTTTTTCGAGAAAACTTCAATCGGACTGTTGGAACCCCGTAAGGGACCGAAATCTTAGTTAAATTAGATATTATTGATGAGGAAGAGAAGATCTTCAAAGTTATGAATCCAGAATTTTGAGATTTTCCGAGACTACGCGAAACGGACACCGATCGGGAAATTCTATCGAGGGCATAAAGTGAGCTTGAGTCACCATTCTTGGACCAATTGCTGCCACATCACCCCCTTATGTCAACTAGGGCAGCCCATGGTCAAGAATTAACCACCATTTAGCCTTTATTTTACTTGGTTATAAGGTAAGAGAAAATTACAAGATTTGGAATATGGAAATTACCAAAGTGGCACAATTTTTGCCTATATAAAGGCATGAGCACCTTCTTCATTTCTCACACCAAAAATCTGCCCCTTAGAGAGAAGTTAGAGAGAGAAGCTCTGGAGAAAGTCTGAGCAAAGTCTGGGTAAGTTCTCTGGTCCTTAGTCTTTAGTTTCGGTAGTTCTTTCGGTAGATATAGTATGAATGCTAGATTTATCTTTAAATTTTCAAGATAGTCTAGATATCATATTTAGGGGTAAATATGATATATATTTCGAAAATATGATGAGGGAAAAGATCTGTCAAAATTCGGAGAGATAGAGCGAAAACAATGAAGCTCCGCGAAATTCCGCCGATTAGGGGTTCGGGGGCAAAATGGTAATTTGTACCTAAAATGCCTGTTATACTGCTAAGAGTTGTTAAATATATCCTTATAGGATATCGGTTATAATCGAGCATTTGTTGTGCCGCCGTCGTCGCATTTGTTTCACCCCATTTGTCAAAAATCACCGTTTTCCGTAAAACGTACCGTAGTCGACAACGAAGGTACGTTCGCGTACTGTAACACTAACGCTGATATTTATGTTATGCATGTATGTGATATGTGTATGGTATGCTAATGTGAGGTTATGTACGTTCGCGTACTGTAACACTAACGCTGATGTTTATGTTATGCATGTATGTGATATGTGTTGTGTGTGTAATATATCTGTTGTTGGTACGTCCGTGTACTGTAACATTAACTCTGATATTTATGGTATGCGTATATGTGCTATGTGTATTGCTTGCGTATAGTTGTTATGTTGCCTGAGTGCAAATAGATGTTGGAGTATAACTGTATGTACGCTTGGAGCGATATAACTGCATTGGTTCTGTACGCTGGGAGCGATATGTCTGTACGCTGGGAGCGATATAACTGCATTGGTTCTGTACGCTGGGAGCGAAATGTCTGTACGCTGGGAGCGATATGTTTGTACGCTGGGAGCGATGTGTCTGTACGCTGGGAGCGATATATCTGCATTGGTTGTGTGTGATAATGCTGGAAGCAATATATTTGTATTGGTTGCGTGTGTAGTATATCTGTTATTGGGCTCACGTGTTGTTAATGTTGTGATTGTCCGTAGTCCATATATTGTATATGTAAATATGAGGTTAACCGTTACCTGAGGTTCAATGGACATTGAACCTCAGCTCTTAATATAGCGACAGGTTCTGGAGGAACGAGGACCAAAGAGAAAGGCAAGCAGCACGCAAAGGGACTCGGCTGAAGACTTTCCTCTACTGCTATTTACTTTTGAAAACTCTCGGTCATTGTACCGCTTTTGTAATCAGCGAAACTTACGGCATTTTGAATATAAGTATCAGTTACTCAATCGCTCCGATGCTCTACTCTGATGAAAAAAAAAATTATACTGCTTTTGAAAACGGGATGTTGATTAAGTTAAATAAGTCATGTATGACTTGAAATAATCAGGGCACATGTGGTATAATCTTATCAAGGAATATCTATGAAAAGAAGGCACAAAAATAACACAATATGCCCACGCATCTGTATGAAAAGATGTAGAAGTGAATTTAGTATAATTGTGGTCTATGTTGATGATATCAACATCATTGGAACTCTTGAAGAGCTCCGAAAGGCAATTAATTATTTGAAGAAAGAATTTGAAATGAAAGACTTGGGCAGAACGAAATTCTGTCTTGGACTACAGAGTGAGTACCTAAAGAATGAGATCTTTGTATATCAAGAAGCTTATACAAAGAAAGTTCTAGAGCGATTTTTTTATTCCACTATGTACTTTGATAATTGTAAGATCTTTGCAGATTGATAAAGATCTATTCTAACCTCAAATAATTAGCAAAGACGGTAAAGAAGAACTACTTGGTCTAGAAGTACCATGCCTTAAGTGCTATTGTGGTACTAATGTATCATGCTTATTAGCAAGATATAGTTCTTCACCAACACAAAGACATTGGTGGCATTAGAAGGAGCAATATTAATGTTGTTATCAGGGGGAGTAAACTGATGTCATCAAGAGGGGGAGTCGATACACGCTGTACTCTTTTTCCCTTATCTAGGTTTTGTCTCACTAGGTTTTCCTAGAAAGGTTTTTAATGAGGCAGCACTGGACAGTGTATCAATAAATGTTGTACTCTTTTCTTTGGCTAGGTTTTTGTCCCACTGGGTTTTTCCTAGTTAAAGTTTTTAATGAGGCACATTCATAATGAACATCCAAGGGGGAGTGTTATGAATATTAAATAAGTGGATGTCCATTAGCTTCCTCTACAAACCAACAAAAGGCTTCCTCTCCAAGTCTGCTTCCTCTCCAAGTCTCCTTCATCTCCAAGTTTCCTTTTCTTGTTCTCCAAGTATTACTTGGTCACCAAGTTTTACAATAATGATGACTTGTAGTACAAGCCTCTTGAAGGTCTATAAATAGAAGTCATGTACAAGCATTCTGGACATACACAATGAATGAGAATTACTCCCCTATTTCTCTCTTGAATTTCTCTATTTATCTCTTACTCTCTTATCCCAGATTTATCTTTATTTTCATAACATTATTAACAATTTCAATGTTCTTTTTATGTCATTTTCTCTAGATTGGATTAACTTTTGGCTTATTTAAATAATATATATATATATATATATATATATTTTTATTTATTTCATTATTACTGGGAGATGCATTTTCCTTTATTTCATTATTACTGGGAGATGCACCCCTCATATTGCACTCCTCTAATATTAAATACGAGCTGAGGGGTGAAGCGTCGGTGTTTAAAATAAATAAATACGTGGATACAAGGAAACATGACCAACTTGCATTGAATTAAACATAAATACGTGGAGACAAGGGAAACATCATCAACTTGCATTAAATTAAACATAGGTCAACTTGCTCAGAAAAGGATATCTTTTTTTATGAAGCCAATAATGCATGAAAATAATATGCTAATAATGCTACGCACATGTACTAATAGGGAAACATGATCAACTTGCAATGAATAAAACATAAATACGTGGAGACAAAGGGAAACATCATATACAATTGCATTAAATTAATCATAGGTAGCTCAGAAAAGGATACCTTTTTTATGATGCCAATAATGCATGAAAAGGATATGCCAATCATGCTACGCACATGTACTCCCTATGATCTTTATTATAAGGCACCAACTAACAATTTTTGCAAACCAATAAAATCAGTTAAAGTCAATAAAGTGATCCTACAATTAAAATAACTTCCAATATTACCCCTACTAATTGCACTAAACTCTAATATTATATTAATTATTACTCTCACTCACTACCCTTATTAATTATGGGCATACATGAAAAAAAAAATGCCCTTTGGAAACAAGCAAGCGCCTTATAAAAAGGATCAAATATAATTACAAGTTGATGCCTAATAATAAAGACTAGAGGGAGTACTAGTATATCAATTAATCAATCAATCAACATTTTTAAAAAAAACTTATAATAATTAGTTCAAATAAAAATGGGTCAGCTCGGGTTCATCCCCAATAAATACATTTTTCTTGCTTATTTTTTTTTTCAAATTTTCTATATTTGTATTTGTTTATAATTAATTGATTAAGCAGTCATATTTATAAAATATTTGAATATTTCTCAAATTTCTTTTATTTCCCAATTTCCTCAAAGCATGATTCATGGTGCAAAAATTATGTCTCCAATCAATATTATAAATTTTATAATTAAAAAAATTGATTTGATTTTGAAATAGTGACATCATAGATGATTGTTTCCTGATATTTCCCAATAATTTATTTATTTTTTATTATTATTATTATTTGTTCATGTTTGATTGATTAAGCAATCATATATGAAAATAATCACTCATCGATCATATTCTTGATGATTTGTTGAGGGAACATGATAGGGGTAAGTTAGGAAAAAATTGATAAATATGTCTTATATTTAGAACCAAGATCAACTCCTCAAATATATCCTATATTAAAGACCAGAGGAGTATGTGTGTGTGTGTGTGTGTGTGTGTGTAATGTTGTCAAATATGTTACCAAATGTTTACCCATCTTAATTTTCAACCCTCAAAATTTTTTTTTAGTGTCCCAAAACTCCCCACTTTAAGTTAAATATATACTTTGTGGTTGAATAGAAATGCAGCTCCTCATCATGGGAAATGACCACATCGTAAGATGATAATTTAGGAAGTTGGGGGTTATATGCTGTTGTAAGGTTGGCAAATTAGTCTCATGTGTATAGTGCAACAAGAAAGTCGATCACTTAAACAAGTTGCCATTGTTGGAAAAGATATTGTGGTGGATCAATGGAACATTATATTTTACCACTTCAAAAGGTAAGGTGGGCACTTATATAAATGTTATATATGTTATCAAGGATCTCCATTGATTCAATTTTTCTAAAGAAATTTAGCGAATCCTAGTACTTCATTTCACATTAGATGTTTAAGAGCCGCCTTATTATGATCACTAAATCTATAACATATAAAGAAGTCCAAGACAACAATGTTTTATAATCACTTGTGTCAATAAAGCTTTCCTCATGTTCCTAAATCAGCCACAATCTATTAGCAACATCACATGGTAGGAGATTTTGACGCTTCTTAAATATTTTGTTATAGCATGTTTATAACATCCAAAATTTTGGAAATAGAAGTTTATGAATAAAACTGAGATAAGTATTCTACTACGCCAATTGAGTTATAAGTCTTAAGCTTATCATGAGGAAAAGCTTAAGATAATTATGAAAAATGATTTTGTGCATCTAGAAATATTATAAAGGAATTAATTACAAAAAATTTGGCCTAAATAGTTTTAAAGCCATTTTCTGAAATTTGGGGCCTATTTTCCTGGAAATTCAATTAAAAATAGTTAGAGGATAAATTTTGGCATAGAAATTTTAGAGTTGCTATTTTATGACCTAGAGAAGCTAATTGTGGAAGAAATTCTTTAAATGCTATTAAGGATTAATTTCCAACACTTATATAATGTTTGCAATTAAATGAGCAAATGACTAAGTTGCAAACAAAAGCCCCATAATTCAGTGGCCGGGACAAAGAGGCTCAAATGGATTATTTTAGTGAGTGGGCCCTACAACACTCCTCCCTCCCTCTCTCAACTCACGACACACTTCACTCTCTCATACTCATTCAGCCAGCACACATGACGCATATACACACACCCACACTCCCTCATTTCCCATTTCACATTCCTCCAAGACACCACAGGAAGAGAGAGAAAGCCGAGACAGAGTGAGATAGAGTGAGAGACTAAGAGAACATGAAGAGCGATAGTTGTCGGAGAAAAGGAAGAGGGAGGCCAGAATTCACATGCAATCCTATAATCCAACAAAGGTGAACCTCATAATCCCTTTTCTATTATCGTTTTAGCGGATTAGTGAGCATTTTGAGTTCAAATTCTTGCTAAAAGTTGAGTGTTCTTGGGTAGAGTTTCGGTCACTTTGCAAAAATAGTTTGTGGATATGATTTCTTCACATGCAGGCCAATTTTGAGGTTTCTTTGAGGCTCTCTAGTTTTGTACTAATTTACTAAAAAATAGAGCATGCAATATGGGTTGAGAGGTGTCAAATTTCTGTAGTTTTAGGCTTCAAGTTGTGGTTGCATGTCATCTCTTTCTTCTTAGCTTCTTGTCCAAAAAACAGAGCTCTCATGCAAGTCAATTTCTGAAGCTAAAGCTTGAGCTTTTAGGTGAGTTTGGGTCGGTTTCTTTGAGGTTTTGAGAGTTCAATATGTGTTTTGACTGGTAAATATAAAAAAGAGCACATATTAAGAAAAAACATGTGGTTGACATAAGGTTGTAAGGCAGAATGTCATTTCTAGAAAATCTGTGACTCGAGTCGCAATATCATAACTCGAGCTCTTGAATTGTTAGAGTTTTGGTTGAGAAATAAGTTAAGAGAGAAAACACCAAAACTCAAGTTACTCAAAATGAACTTCAAGTGAGCCACAGCTTACAAGTGTGTCTTTGACAAAAACACATAAATCACTTTCTGATTCAAGATTTGATTTCAGCAAAGGTTATTCACTCAAGTGCCATTAAACACATACTTGAGTGACTTGAATCATCAAGTCTAATTCTTTTACAAGTGCCTGTTATCATCAAAACATATTGAATTGAGAACTAACACAAACCAATATAAATGCATTTCCACAATTCAGTAATATCTCTCTAACTATTTTTGTTTAATTTAATAGTTTAACGTTTCCGCTTGAAATTTTAAATCACCCAATTCTCCCTCTCTTGGGTGAAACATTGGCACTTACACCTTTCAGTCCGGACCACATGTTTCCCAAAAACCCTCGGAGACTCAAAGGTGTACCCGATGTGGTGTAACACACCCTGGTAGGACTTGTAGTAGAGAGATGACTTGTATTATCTGCAAAAAGCCAGGTCATTTTAGCCTCCAATTCCCATAGAGAGAGTATTTGCTATGACACATGAGGAGGCTAGAAAGTCTCTTGAGATGATTCAAGGTACTATTCTTCTTAATGGAAATATATTAAAGGCGTTGTTTGATTTGGGTGCTAGTCATTATTTTATTGCTTATGATTGCATTAGATGGTTAGGACTAAGTACCTATAAACTACCTTATGATCTGGTAATTGTGTCAACCCCTCTTGGTGTCAAATCTATGACAAAGGATGTATTCTTGAATTATGTTGTCAATGTTAATGGCCATGAATTTGGGGTGGATTTAATTTGTTTGTCCTTACATGGTACTGATGTGATTATGGGTTTGAACTGGTTGACAAGAAACCATGTGATATTAGATTGCGGTAACAAGAGGGTTATATATGCAAACCCGCAGAGAGATGTTATATAGATATAAACCTTAACTTTCTCTTAGTGGCTAAAGCTGAGAAATGTCTAAAAAAGGGTTGCCAAGGGTATATGGTGTTCTTCTCGGTGTAGGTAGAAACTGAAACTTCACTGGAGAGTATACCGGTGGTGAACAAATTCCCTGAGGTATTTCCGAGATATTAGTATATTATCTCTGTAAAGGGAAGTGGAGTTGACTATTGAAATCATGCCTGGAGCCAGACCAATATCCAAAGCACCTTATCGAATGGCACCCAATAAGATGGTTGAGTTGAAGAAAAAAATTGAAGAATTGTTGGAGAAAGGGTTTATTCGACCCAGTGTTTCACCATGGGGGCCTCTGACTTTATTTGTCAAGAAGAAAGATAGAAGCCTGAGACTGTGTATCGATTACAAATAGTTGAATAAGGTGACCGTCAAGAATAAGTATCCTCTATCTAGAATTGATGATGTGCTTGATCAATTGTCTGGTTCTAGTGTGTTTTCGAAGATTGATTTGCGATCGGGTTGCGATCAGTTGCGTGTAAAAGCTGAAGATGTCCTAAAGATAGCTTGCATAACCAAATACGGGCACTATGAGTTTCTGGTAATGCCATTTGGTTTGACCAATATGCCTGCCATATTCGTGGACTACAAGAACCAGATCTTTTGTCAATATCTGGTGTCACACCCCCCCTTCGTCCACCTGTCATACATCACGTCATACAGCAGAATTAAGCGTATAATATCATTTGGACGTAGAATATTGATAACATAACCTATCCTGGCTATTTATATATCAAAATAAATACCCTCATGATCATTAATATTACAATATTCCAAAAAATAAAATTCCATTACTTTCTAAAATCTCCCAACCAAACTAAATAATACAATACAAATGTAATACAAATAATCACTCCATATTCACCACCTACTACCCTTCAGCTATGCTCTGTGTCCACCGACTTGCTCCGAGAGCTCTATTCTCCACTATAGCCCCTTCCTGAACTTTTGGCATGTCTGGGATTCAAGTTGAATCCTAGAGTAACAAGTTAAGATCAGTGGTTCTACGAGTGTCTAGTTGAGAATCTATACCAATACTCGAGTGTCTCTCAATACACTTAAGTCTTTGGTATCAAACTCGAGTGTCCTTGTGTTTATCATGAGAACATTCTTCTTATTCCTGCGAGTGTCTTCTATGATTTGTCTTGCTGCTAGCTCACATTCAAGTGTCAACTTACACACTCAAGTGTAGCACTCAAGTGTCATCTTGCATACTCAAGTATGCCTATTTATATTTTCTAGGGAACATCGTGAATGTCTGCGGAGAGTATGTGTATTGTTTACCAACACTTGAGTGTCAACTTACACACTCGGGTGTAGCACTCGCTTATCAACTTACATATTTAAGTGTGCTTGTTCTTTCTTCCAGAGAACATCAAGTGTCGAGAAAACTTCCACTAGCAACCATGTTCACTCAATTGATCTTGTACAAAGATCAATTTGCAGAATGCAATGACTTTAAAAAACGCAAGAATATTGGCAGCATGAAGGTCAAATTCCAGTAAGCATAACATCTTCAATATAGCTTCAAATTTTGAAAATGGCATATTCCTAGAAAGCTCTTTAAGTCTTCCTTTCAATGAAAAAAGAATCAGCTCCAAATTCATTGTATGCTCAACGTTTCCATCAGATTAATAACCACTTTTCTAAAGCAGTGTTTTTGCAACGTCTTGTTCTGACTGTCAACTTCAAACGTTCATATATCTTCTAGTTCTTCTTTTTTTTATATATATTATCTTAATGTTTTTGAAACGGTCCTTAAGTTGAGTTTCATATGCCATAAGTTTCAGCTCAATTGGATGTGTATTTTGTGAGATACACCCAAATTACTGAACCTATGTCTGATATAAGGCGTGAATTCAAGTGCAACTTCTAAAATCCATAGCTCTTTCATCTGAACTTTTTTAGCTTGATTTTGGTATCTATGTGACGCATTGGGGGTCTAGTTTCATATGAAACAAGTTTCACCTCAAATGGATTTATGGTTTGATAGATATAACCGAATTATTGAACCTTGTACATGTTCAACACGAAACAGGGGCAAACAAAGGAGCTGGAAATACACACAACAGTGGTACACTTGAGTGTGCTGAAAATCACACTCGAGTGCATCAAAGGTCATACTTGAGTGCGTGGATGATGAACACTATTTATTCCATGTTTTCCTTGTATTATATGATTATATTGTATGGTGAATATGAGCTTAACTGCATTTAATCTGAGCAAAAAGGCATTAATTCATTATATACGGAACTTAAGGATAAATTCCACATACATCCTAAAATATGTGCTAAGAAGAGAACGAGTTCTGAGCTTTTATGTGAAAGTCGCATGACATAGCCGATACTATGCTATAGCATCAGAACAGCTTTATCAAAGTGCAATACAATGCATCCCTGAAGCTATAGCAGAGTAAATGACGGAATGCTATGCAACATATGTTTTGATCCTTTGTCAAGGTTGTTTCAGGAAATATAGTGCAGGTCGAGAATAACGGTTAGATTGCTGACGTATTGGAATAGAAGAGTGAAGGATTGAAACTAAGATTTGAAGAATCCTGCAGGATCAGTAGAATCAATCTACCGAGATTGGAAAGAAAGATACGATTGGACCTCGACAGATTAGGAAAGGCTCAGTCCGCTGGACGTACGCCGCAAGTAGACCAGACTATATAAGGAAACAACAGTCAACCCTAAAAGGAGTCAAAGTTGTCAAGAGTAAAAGACTAATCCTTTACGGCCAGACTCGAAAGAAGAGTGAGAAAAGTTACAAGGCACGAGGACTCCAAGAGAACCCAGCATCCTTCCTTGCAGTGAGACAAAGACAAGAAGACGTGGAGTTGTGACGTGATAGGGCTCCTTCCACGCCGTCGGAACCTCCATCAACCTTTCTGTGTTTTCCTTTATTTTAATTCTCGTTAATCTTTTGTCATGGGCTATTCTGTTGTGCTCTGTTTAGTGATTCCCTCGTTAGTCATGAACTAAACTTCCTATGGCTGAGCGAGGATGATTTCCCTAAGTTTGGAATGAACCCAGTTACTAGTTCTTAATTTAATACATTCAGTTTGCTTATCAGTAAATTAATTTCTTGTCGATTAGCGAGAGCTAAGGGCTAGATCAGTGGTCTCAGCTTACTGAGAGAGAGTCGTGGTTAGACATCTGAGAAGCAGTGATTGCTAGGCAGGCCGGTGCAAGGCTTGACCTATTATTGTAGGCTTCAGGAATGGGTTTACCGCTCATAACCATACACCTAGATTTGTAATGATAATCTAACTAGAAAATTGCCATAGACATATGGGAGAAGTAAAGTTAGGATTGTATGTATCGGACGCGAGAGCTTCGATAGATTAGAGTGGTGGGTTAACTGAATAACATTGTAAGGGGTGTGTATGTTGTAGCATTGCGAGAGCTGTGCAACATATATGTTATAGCAAAGCGTATAGGTAATTGGGGGATTAACATGCTTAGGAAGGATTCTGAGCTTAGCCTATCTTTTACAGATATCTTCTTACAACTACAATCATTTAGTTATTTTCTTGTTTATTAGTATAACTACCAAACTCCCAAACCAATCAGATTTTACTTTCTGTTAAACACAACTAATTCTGTAATTCGGCGTCATCATTCGGTATCTCAGTCTCTGTGGGACGATACTCTACTTACTCTTTATTACTTGTTCGATTGGTTCACTTGCCATCAAGGAAATCTACCAACAGTGGACTACTGACATTTTGGAAATTCGTGGTACCCAACTATCATTTCTGAAAATCGTGGTACCAAACTGTAATTTCTGAAATTTGATCTCCAACCAATTTCTTTCTTCTTCTTCCTCTTAATCAATATCTTCTTTATTGATCTTCTTCTTGATCATTCTCCATAATTGAACTTCATATCTTCTAATCTTTGATTCTACATTATATATAGGAATTGGTTAATGTAGGAGATAAATATACTATATAAACTTTTTGCTCTCAATATTTGCCATCTATATTTGACATCATCAAAACTAATCATAACTAACATATTTTAGAGTCATTAAACACGTCATAATAACTTAAAAGGTTTACTTAGTCATCCAAAGCATAAAACAATAGAGTACTTGCTCACTTTCATTCCTAAAATGTCAAATCCATAGGCCTTGAACATACCTTTTCACAACTCTTATCACATACCTTTAGTTAGCATGTACATAATAAACTCCAACCTTCAATCAAAAGGTTTCATGTTTTAACTAACTAATAATTGTATTTGGCTCTTTATATAAGACACTTGTATGTTTCCAAGGCACATTGATTATTTCTTTCTATGTATGCACATAATTAATAAGAGTAGCGAGTGAGAGTAATAATTAATATAATATTAGAGTTTAGTGCAATTAATAAGAGTAATATTGGAAGTTACTTAAATTGTAGGATAACTTTATTGACTTTAACTATTTTTATTGGTTTGTGAAAATTGATAGTTGGTGCCTTATAATAAGGACCTGAGGGAGTAATTATTATAAGTTTTTTTGAAAAATGTTGATTGATTGATTAATTGATATACTAGTACATTTGCGTAGCGTTATTAGCTTATCCTTTTAATGTGTTATTGGCAAATCATAAAAATATATCCTTTTCTGAGCTACCTATGTTTAATTTAATGCAAGTTGATCAGGTTTCCCTTGTATCCACGTATTTATTTATTTTAAACACCGACGCCTCACCCCTCGTATTTAATATTAAAGGAGCGCAATATGAAGGGTGCGTCGCCCAGTAATAATGAAATAAATGAATAATATATATATATATATATATATATATATATATATATATATATATATATATATATATAAATAAACCAAAAGTTAATACAATCTAGGAAAAATGACATAAAAAGAATTTTGAAATTGTAAATTAGGTATTATCAAGTCTCGTCATTCTCTTAACAATTATGGGTAACAAACCCAATTTAGGGTTTTAGAATTTAAAGTTTTTTTTTTTTAATGTAATTTTCCCTACAATCTATATTAAAATAATGAATACTAAATTTTAGTTTAATTTAAGATTTAAATTTTTTGATAAAGGACAAAATAATATTACTTAAAAAGAAAATTTTTAGAAAGTACCAAAATAAATGCCAGAAATATAATGACAAAAATAATGAAAATAGATAGTATGGAATAACATGAACATACTGCAAAATAAAATCTTTAAGAACCGTAAGAATCTCCTGCATGTGATGCTGCTAATAGATTGTGGCTGATTTGGGAATATGATGTAAGCTTTGTCGACACAAATAATTATAAAACATTGTTGTGATGGACTTCCCTATATATTATAAACTTAGTGATCCATCATAATAAGGCAGCTCTTAAGCATGTAATAAGTGGGGATAAGTGGCTCATGCAACTTAATGAACTCATGACAATAAAATTCAGTAGAAAAACTTTGAATATGGGCAAAAAGTGTTACTGTATCAAATTTTTCTTTAGTGTAATACCCGGATTTTGAAGAAATCCGGAATTTTCGAGATAAGGGAAAATTATTGAATATTTTAATGAAGTAAATTCATGAGATAAAACGGTTATAGAAAATTGTTATAATTATAGAGTAAATTGTTGAAAAAGTTACGGGAAAATCTGATGAACGAATGACTAAAAATGATATAATGGTGATAAAAACGGTCTAAAAGTATTATGATAAATACCGAAAGATCATGAAAAATTATGAGAAAAATATGGAAGTGATATCCCTAAATTATGAGAATTTAATAAATTATTTCAGAGGAAATAACTTATAGAAAAATAAATAAATCTGAATTTTTAAAATAGGGGGTCGAAATTATGGTTATTTTTAATTAAAAAGAATTTTTTAAATAATTAAAATGGTAATTAGAATAAAATAATAATATAATGCGGTGAGTCGGCTTATAGGGAAGACCGAGGGAAAAGTTAGAAATAAATTCTACAGTAAACGAGAGGTAAAAGTCTTTTTCGATCGATCAAATTAAGAACAAGTGAATTTTTACCCGAAGAAAGAATTTACCAGACGTCGATTCCGCAACCGAAAACCCTAATTCCTAATAAGACGGAAAGCGATCGGATAGAGTAGAGCCGAGATAGGCAAAGTGAGAACCTATAGAAACAATTGCGTGTTTTCAAACACGGGATTAAGTTAGGCAACCACCGGACGTTTTACGATTCAAGCGAATTATTGTCCGAAGTTGGTTCTATCGGAAGCGATTTCCGTAACCGGACGCGTTTGTCCGAATATCTTCCGACGCACCGGAGAATACCTGGATATGATCAAAAAGAGGATCCAAATAGATAATATGAAAGAGGATGAAAAGACCTTCAAAGTTACATGCCCGCATTTTTGAGTTTCGCGAAATCGCGAAACGGACACCGATCGGGTAGCTTTATCGGCCGGAGGCCATAAAGCAAGAGCCATCATGGATGACATTTCATCCATTGACTTTAGGGCTCTTAGATTTCGATCTTGACCATGGATGGCCAAGAGTGTTTTGTCCTCAAAATGCGATCCAACGGCCGGAATCCGATCGAAGACTTTTGTGGAAATTCCCACCTTGTCCCTATTTTTCCCTATAAATAGCAAGCCCTCTTGCTCTCATTCTTCACACCAAATTCGAATCCTAGAGAGAGGTTCTAGAGAGAGAAGCTCTGGAAAAATTCTGCCTTAGCTCCGAGTAAGTTCTTCTTTCCTTAGTTTTTAGTTTCCGTAGTTCTTTCGGTAGTTATAGTAGAACTGTTGTTTTGATCTAGGAAGTTTTAGAATTTGTTCCTATGCTTGTTTTTATGCCTCATTGCATTGAAAGATGCCTGACGAGGTAAAAACATAGTGGGGATAATTTTGAAATGGAATACGGTCAAAGTAACGAAGTTCTGGCGAAATTTTGCCAAATTAGGGGTAGAAGGGCAAAATGGTAATTTTTACCTAAAATGCCAATTATGATTTCAAATCACTAATGAAAGTGATATTACTCTGATAGGGCATCAGAAACTCTGATTTGCTGCCGTTACGCTGCCCGACGTGCCGCTGTTGAACATTTCACGTTTTTCCGTAAAAAGTACGTTTTTCCGCCAGAAGTACCTAACGTCGTCAACGAAGGTACGGACGCGTACTGTAACACTAATCTTGTACTGCTTAAATGCATATATGTGATAGATACGTTCGTAGACCGATATACGACAGGTTTTACACGGGTTATAGTCATGATAACGCCGTATGTTTTTCTAGCGCTGAGAACACAAGTGGTATCGTGGCACCGGTGAATAGTGCAAGCTGTTATTGGTGTTTTACATTGTGGGGCTTTACATACTTTGCGTAATGCTTATGTTTTGTCGGCATAATGATCATGCATCTCCCGTATGCTTATGTAGTGATATCTTTGTTGTATTGTCTAGAATATCTCGTTATCCGTATACCGTATTGTTTGGGTTTGAGATTAACCGTTACACGAGATTCAATGCGGTGAATTGAATCTCGCCTATAGCTTCGTGGATCCGGAGGAATACGGATCGAAGATCGAGGCAAGCAGTAGTAGACGTGCGGCCAGAGACTTATCTATCTTTACCGCTTTCAGTTATTCACTTTCAAACTCTAGGATTAATGTAATCATTACAATGTTACACTGTGGTTGATGTTTGTTATGAATCAGTTACTCTTTCGCTCCAATGCTCTACTCTGATTACTCTGCTTGAAATATTTGGAAACGTTTAAAAAAAAAAAATATTCCGCCGTTTTCAAATGGGATGTTACATTTAGGATTTTAAAAGATATAACTATTAAAATACTTTAAGAGTATACTAATATGTGTTAATATGTTAAAAAGATTTTGGTGGGGAACGTGTAGCGGATCAATTTTTTTTTTTTTTTAAAAAAGTAGAGTATATTGAATGCTTTAAAAGTCTCAACAAATTATAAAAAGCATGGTGATTATAAATGACATTTAATTTTGAATGTTTACAATTTACTAAAGTAGCTAGTTACATATTACTTAATTATTACATATAAAAATTGTTTTCTGAATTGCTATTCAGGTTTAATTACCAGATTAAGTCTAATTTTAAGTCCAAAATCTATCGTTCAAACACATTTGCGACTATTTTAATTATTTTCTTGATTTATGAATATTTTCCTACAATATTGTTAATTTTATTTATTTATTCAGAAGACTTATACTTTGGATAAGGTATTCTTAGATAATTATGACGGTCTTTTTCCCAGGAATCATTTAATATGAATAGTAGATTTTTTTTTTCTCAACTTGAGTTTATGTATGTTTCTGCTTTAAAAACTTATTTCATTTCACAACAGTTGACTTATATGTTAGATACTACTAATAAAAAAGCCCTATCTTGTGAATTTAACAAAAGTATCAGGTAATCAGATCCAAGCAATATCTTCATATAAATTAAAAAATAATTTTTTCTCTAAAAAATAATTTTTTAGTTAGTGCCAGTTTGAGTTAGCATTTCAAAAGCATATTCACGTAAGTTGAGATAAAACTTCTCTCAAATACTTACCTTGTAAACCATAAATCACGTTGAAAAACACCGTTTTCCCAAACTGATCTTGACCATACACTTGATATGTGTTTGATTGGAAAACCTGATAACAATGATATAAAAACTGTCTCTAAGTCTAATACATCAATTAATTAAAACAAAACACACTCCTTTCTAATTATACACACACATACATATATACACAGAGACACACACACATACATGTATATATACATATATAAATATACATGTACATACATATACATGTAACACACACACACATATATTTTCCTGGAACTTAATGATGGAAACGCATGACTAAATTCTTATTCTATTTTTTTGTCAAAGGATACTTGTATTAATACTTCAAAAGATTACAAACCAAACAACAAAGGGAAATAACAAGAAGATAAACAACAGCAAAAGGAAGGACAAGTCTCTAAAATACAAACAAAACAAACTACAAACAATCACCATTCAATAAGTGATTGGGGGAAGGAGCATCATGAGGAACGGCATCCTCCTTCTAGTAATCTAAGGATAGAAGAGACATCAAAGAAGGTGTTGGTTGTAATATTCACCCTATCGAGCACACCCCTTTATAAGCATCTGCTGCAATTAAGTTAGCGGCACGGTTACCCCCCTTGGGGTAAAGGATATAGAAAACCCAACCTTGGTCACCAAAAGATGAATAATATCGAAAATAATGCTCCTACTCCTCCAATCAATCATATCCAGAGATTTAGCATCAACACATTCAAGAAGGGAAAGACAATCGGTTTCAAAGACCACATTATCATGACCGAGATCAACAGCAAGCATCAGAGCCCTCTTCAAAGCTAAAGCTTCAGTCATAAATGCAGAGATGAATTTCACCTTATCCACAAAAATCTCATTTGAAATCACCAAAATGATCCCTACAGATAACTCCAATAGCAGCGCCAGTCTTATTAGCCGAAAAAGCCCCATCACAGTTATATTTAAGCTTGCCAGCAAATGGAGGGGACTAGAAAGCTAGATGAGAAGAACCAACCCTTTGACCCTCCATGTCTCTGTGCCTTTTATCGCAGTTCACCCAAAAGTTAAAATTGTTTTTCCTCGCATATTCAATGACATCAATAGGATTAGGATCTTTATGATTAAAAACCATATTATTTCGTTGTTTCTAAATAAACCATAAAATCCAACAAATTAATGAAAGGTTTTGCTTACTCAAGAAATGCATACTTGAGAGTTGAACCCAACAAGCATTGAAGTTCGATATACTAGCAACATCAAGCTTTGCGCCAAGAGAATACCCAAACCAGATACACCTAGTCCAGGAGCAATGGAAAAACAAATGCTCCACCATCTCCATAGGATCAGAGCAAACTGGACAAGTGTTAATCTAGGATCTCCTTCTTTGATAAAGGGCATCACTAGTAGCAATAGCATTATTTAAGATCCGCCAAACAAATTGTTGTACTCTCGGGATAATCTGAATCTTCCAAATTGACTTCCAGCAGGATGAGGTGATAACTATGAAGACCCAGCCTTGATGCCCTCAGAACGCATGTTCTCTTTACTGTTATGATAGCCCCCCCTTTCACTGAATACCCACTGTTCTTAGCACTAATCCAAACTAATTTATCAACCAACCCATTAGATGGGATGTCAATCTCATAGATAGCACTCTTGACTTCCGACAAAACATACTGGTCAATGGGAGTAAGATCCCACTTTTCATTGACAATAAGGTCACAAACTCTGCCCTCTGCAATAAAAGGATCATTAAGAATTTTGGGTTTCTCCTTGAAATCAACATGTGGAACCCATTTATCATCCCAGATTCTGATAGCAGCGCCATCTTCAACATCCCAACGCAAGTCTTGCTTGAGAAAATATCTACCATCCAATATGCTAGACCAGCACCACGATGCTTTATATCCTTTACCTACCTTCATGAATTCATCTTTGGGAAAATACACACTCTTCAAGACCCTAGCCCACAGATCGTTGGGGCTCATAAGCAATCTACATGCAGTTTTAGCCAGAAGAGCATCATTCATAACAAATAGATCTCGGAAACCCATCCCACCAATACTCTTGGCTGTAGTTAAAGAGCCCCAGGCTTTCCAATGTGTAGTTCCACTAGAAACAGTACCGCTCCACCAAAAGTTAGCAATAAGGCTGCTAATCTCTCTACATGTCCTGGCCGGAAACTTGAAACAGTTCATAGGATAGATAGGGATTGCCTAAAGAACCACTTTAATCATTACATCACACCCAGCAAAGGAAAGAATGACCCTATCCTTGGATTTTATTAGCAATGCGCTCTCGAACATAAGCTAGTGCCTGATGCTTTGTCTTTCCCCATATGCTCGAAATACCAAGGTATCTACCTGGATCCTCTGTCATAGGGATACCCAAGATTCTTCCCGCCATATTTTTAACAGCATTAGGGGTGTTAGAAGAGAAAAGGGTACTCGACTTATCCAGATTAATGACCTGACCAGAGGCAATACAATACATTTTAAGATATCAGCAAGATGGTTGCAGTTGCTTTGACTTGCACGCATGTACAGAAGAGCATCGTCAGCAAAGAAAATAAGAGTAAGTTCGGGACAATTGTGGCTCAATTTGACGCCCTTAATAACTTTATCTGCCTAGCTCTTTATAATCATAATGGAGAGAACTTCAGCAATAATGATGAAAAGATATAGAGAGAGGGGATCTCCCTAACGAATGCCCCAGCTCGGAATAAAGGAACTCACTTTTTCACCTAATAAACAAATATTCAAACTAACAGAGCACACACATTTCATCAGAAGGGATACCCACTCTAAACAAAAACCAAATCTTAACAACACATTTTCCAGAAAATCCCATTCTACCCTATTATATGCTTTGCTCATATCCATTTTAAGAGCGAATTTGTACTTACCCCCAATTTTCTTGCGACGAAGATAATGATATACCTCAGGGCAATAATAATATTATCATGAATACACCAACCTGGAACAAAGGCACTCTGGTTCTGTGAAATACAAGTATCAAGTAAAGGCCGCATTCTATTGGCCAAGATTTTAGAAATGATTTTATCAGAGAAATTACACAAATCAATTGGACGAAAATGGGAAACATGCTCAGGCTTTTGTGGCTTAGGAATAAAAGTGATGTTAGTTGAATTTAAATCATTAAGCACTAAATGACCTGCAAAAAAACTCTCTAACCAAACTACAAATAGACTCACCAATCTCAGACCATGAAGAATGATAAAATTTACCCAGAAAACCATCAGGTCCAGGCGCTTTAGTACTCCCAAGACTAAAGGTTGTTGCTTTAATCTCCTCCGAAGAAACTGGTAAAAAGAGACTGCGATTCATATCAGCTGAGATGGTAGGCCCAATGAAACCCAAGACTGTATCCATTGGTCGTGCACCAGAAGTGGTAAACAGATCCTGAAAAAAGCTAGCAATATTGTCTGAAATAGCATCCTTTTCATACAACCAATTACCCTCATCATTTCTTATACACGAGATTGTGTTATGCTGCCTTCCTTTGATAGTAGAGATATGAAAGAATCGTGAGTTCTTATCACCAGCGCCTAACCAATTAATCTGAGAGCGTTGCCACTAATATTGTTCTTCACACTCCAATAATCTTTGCAGATCTCCTTTTACCACCGCAATCCCTCTAGAAATATCAGGAGTTCAAACATCTTGAGTCAGATGGGTCTTCAACAGCTCAATAAGCTAACTGCTATTAGGAAATTCCTTCTTACTCCAGGAAATTAATCTCTGCATGAAACTTTTCAGATTGATCATAAAAAAATTTCTAGTGCCAAGTGATCCTGATCACTAAAATTCCACTAACACCCCTTTATTACCTCAAGAAAATGCCCATGAGATGCCCAAGCAAATTCAAAACGAAAGGTCTATCATAGCTGACGATTTTCATACTGGCACCAAATGAACAAAAGGTGATGGTTAGATCTGGCCGGGTCAACATTAAAAACTTGGAGACACAGGAACTACTCTCTCAACTGCAAATTACCCAAGGCCCTATCGATGCACTCACGGATTGCATCCGGGTATTCACGATTATTACACTAGGTAAAAATGGATCCATTGTAACCCAAATCTTCAAGTTCACAATCAGCCAAAAAACACTTGAAATTAAGGATCTTCCTTCAGGGTCTAAGGCGGCCACCACTCTTCTCATGTTGAGAAAGGATATCATTAAAATCCCCAATACACATCTAAGAGTCCCTGATATTGTTGCTAATTCTTTGAACCTCTTGCCAACATAACATTCTTTCACCTTCGTCGATGGGACCATAAATAAAGGTTATATATGATGGAGTAGAAAGAGCATTAGACATCACAATAGTATGAATAATATTAGAGGATGAGAATAGAATGTTAACCATAATCACTTCAGACCACCATAAAGCCAAGCCGTCACTTCTTCCCATCGGATTAGCTATACATTCTTCATTGAAGCCACATCTACGTCTAACCTTCCATACAAAACTCACCTTCTGTTTAGTCTCCATTAAGAAGACTAAATGGGGTTTTTTCGGAAGCACTCTTCCTTTAAGTTTCTGGCTGTCAAGGCAACCCCAAACCTTTTCAGTTCCAGGCTAATATATTCATGGCGAACTGGTGGCTAGTTCCATCCAACCACCGGCGTTTGGAGAAAAAGAAACTTCCTTACCATCAGAATTATCCTCATCAATAGTCAAACAACTCTCAGGAAAGTCAATTTCAATAGAAGAAGGAGATAATACAGCACCAGGCACTCCATGTTTAGCTTCGGTCCCAGCACGAAGTAACTTATTTTTCACTGAACGAAAAGTCTTCCTCCTTCCTTTTTTATGATACCCCACTATTACTTTCCCCTTGACAGAAACTTCCTCAGCATCAAAATTTAATTTCTTACATTTTCTATTCACCTCCTGATCAGAATCTCCTTCGTAAGGCCTCTTAATAGAAATTCCCTGTAGACCAGCAAACATGGCTAAAATGGGGGACAACCCATTAAAGGGGACAATGTTCTTGGCATTATTCTCATCATCGTTGGGCAACTCTACGCTATACTGAGGAGTGTTGCATGCTGAGTTGAATTCTTGCACGATGAGTTGGAGAATTCAATCTCTTCAGATACTAAATTCACCTCGAAATTCTCGGTTAGGGTGAGGGAAGGGGTAATAGCAAAAACAGGCCCATTTGACAGAGGGCTGGTAGAGATGTAAGATAACTTAACAGGTATTGGGCCCCCTCCGTTATTTGGAAGTGGGCTAGCCAAATGGGCCATGAAAAAAGTAGAAGAAAGCCCTACTTTGGATAAATCCAACCTAATCGGAACGCTGATGTTGGGAGAGGCTGATGTCACCATTTGACCAATAAAAGACTAACTTTCCACTCTTTCCTCCTGATAGGCCCCACGCTTGCTGATGGGATCAGTAATCTGTGTCTCAAGCGACAGGACAGGACTCAGCAGTATATCTCTGTTTTCTTGATCCTTGGACTGTGAGGTGTCAGTCCTAGGTCCCCCAACTGGCCTATGCTCCTGCATACTTCCCGTTAGCCTAGGTTTTAAGTAGGATGAGGATGGTTTTCCGGCAGATCCAACCTTGTCGATCAGAGTTAAATTCCGATGATAGGAAAATTGAGGATTACTACTGATGAGGCTCACTTCCGGCCATTACTCCTGACAAACCTTTAAAATATCCTCAAAAGTGCACAGTGCAGGTGTGAACATCCAGCTACCGAACTCGCGAACAGCCCCTTCACCCATTGAAGAACTAAAATCCTTGCAAACTCTACCTTCATGCCTAATACACCCACATCTATAACAAAAAGTCTGCAAGTGTTCATACTTAACTGAAACCCAAACTGGTTTTTTTCCTTCCTCGGAACCCAAAACCTAGCCGTAAGCAGATCATCCAGACAAATAAGGGTTCTAACTCGCACACAGCTATAGACTAGTTTACCATCAACCATCGGTCATTCATACATCACCGTCTTCCCAATTGAGTCTCCTAAATTTTTTGCATTAGATCCATTAAAGGCCTCAAGAGGGAGACCATGGAATTGCAACCACATGGGTGTGTAGCTGAAGTCTACATCTTCAAGAACCATATAGTCATCCCACCTTTGAAGATTCAGAAAATGACCCAAAATAGACCAGGGTCTACTCTTGAGTATCCGGCAATAATCTTCACTCTTATTAAAACAAAACAGGAAAATCAAACGATTTCTGGTCAAACTCGTGCACCTCAAGCTCTTCATTAAGTTGCCATCCCTTCTTGATCATAGAGACGACCGTTGGAATATTTAACTTCTTACCAATCTCAATTTTTCCAACTAAGGTCCCAACTTTATTTTCTAATTTTTGATCTAGGTCCAGGACAACCTGTTTCAGATTCTTACCACCAATACTATTTTCTTCCTCCATAATATCTTCTTAGAACCAGTGATCTATTCCACCCCTCAAAGCCTTTACCCAAGAACAGAGATAGAGCAAAGAAGAGAAGAGAGGAACAGCCGGCGCTTCAAAAAGATGACGGTCCAATGTGACCCACGGAGAGTGGGAGGCCTCACAACGCTTACACGAGGAGGAATAATCTCTCACAAAGGAGAAAAGAAGCACATAAATTGCTTCTTACGAAGCCCCTGTCGCTTGCGTGCCCACGTCGCTCGCCCCTGTCGCTTGCTTGCTCGCATCGCTCGCCCGCTCTCCCCTGTCGCTTGCTTGCCCGCGTCGTTTGCTTGTCGTCGTCGCTCGCCCATGTTGTTGGCTCGCCCGCCGTCGATCGCTTGTCCTTGTCGCTCGCTCGCCCAACGTTGCCTATTGTCGCTCGCTTGTCCCTGTTGTTTGCTTGCCTGCCGTCACTCGCTCCCTATTGCTTGCTTGCTCTCCATCGCTCGCTTGACCTTGTTGCTTACTTGCCTACGTCGCTCATTCCCTGATTTGTAAGATCTGCGATGATCTACTGCTGACTTGATTTCTCAAATATGCAATTTCTAATTTTTATCTTGTAGCTCATTTGATCCGCTTGATTTTTGAAACTTTCTACAGTCTGTGATTTATGCAATCATCTTCTACGCTAGAATTCTGTCCCTGACCTTTTTTTTTTTTTGAAAAAAAGACTTTATGCATCCTTATTATTTAGGCATGCTGTAAGGAGACTTTCGACATCGTTTACATTGGGGACGCTGTAAGTTTCACTTTATAAGTCCTCTACATAAGCATCCCTATGTAAAGGGATGTAGTGCGGGAAGAGTATGTCACACTCAGATTCAGACCCATGCGTGAGTGAGGGACAAAGGAAAGTAAAGCAAAACAAGAAAAAAAAGCATCAATTATCACCCATCCATGTTGTTTATTCAGCCACACTACTACAAAAATGTGTTTTTAGACCGCCACATTTAGACCGGATTATAGAGGATCAGGTCATAAGAAAATTAATGATCTTGATATGATAAGTTTCATTCTTCAGGCTCTTTTGGTACAGTAGTCACTTGATAATTAATGTTGGAGTAGTGCGATTGCATGTTAAAAATATAACTTTTTTTGGTGTAAAGCGGGGCCTTATCCCATCCTTTTTATTGCATCAGTATGAGACGTGGGTAAGCAATACCCATTACATCCCTGTGCAAGAATTCTTTTACAAAACTTGGAGGATTTACAAACTGGACATACAATTCCTCCTGGACAAAACTATGATTAGCAAGGGCATCAGCACATACATTGCTCTCTCTGTATACATGTACAAAAATGAGCCTAGTAAACTTTACCATTAACCAATGTATATCTATCAGCATCCTGAGATCTATATCAGCACAGCCTTCCATATGCATTCTTATCAGTGTTTGTACCACAGCTTTGGAGTCACACTCCACGATCAGATGTTCAATTTTACAATACTCAGCTAATTGGAGCCCTGCTATCACAGCCCATAACTCAGCAACAATGGCCGAGCAACATCCTAGCTTCTTTGAGAACCCCAAGATCCATTCCCCCCTGGATCCTCTTATCAATCCCCCACATCCTGCTAATCTCCCCAGTCCTTTAGAGGCGCCGTCGACATTTAATTTGCTCCATCCCACCTTCGGAGCCACCCATCCTATATTTACCTCCTGTCTAGTTCCTCTTATCTTGCCAAAGTCCTTCCTTGCTTGTTGAACCTCTCGCATGTACCCCAACACCACCTCACCTCTGTTAAAGGGCACCACATAGTCATCAGCAAACATGCTTTTGTTTCTCCAGTTCCAAAGTAGCCAACAAGCAATTCCAAATTTCAGATTCCAGTCATTTTCAGATTTAGCTAGATTCCAGACAAACCAATCCTTTCCCTGAAGCATTGCAAATTCAGTGTTCAAACATCCATCAGCTAAAAACTCCCACAACTCCCAGGCTACATAGCAGTCCCTTAGCACATGCATAGTGTTTTCCTCCAAATCAACACATTTATAGCAGCTTGCTCCCTCCCATCAGTCGACGTTTTCTTACTCCAGTCAATAGACGCTCATGAGCCGCGATCCATAAGAAGACCTGGACTCTTCTGGGCCCTTTCCATTTCCACACATGTTTCCATATTTCTTCCCTTCTATCCTCCTCCTTTCTTAGTGCATGGTACATATCAGCTATAGAGTACTGATTTTGGACCTTCACTCTCCACTTAATGACATCCCTTCCACATACATCTTTTGGGGGAGGTACATCCATAATACGCCTGCTACCTTCCTCATTGACCTAATCATTAATTCTCACCATATCCCATTGCTTCCTGTCATCCACCATCTCCTTAACAGTGACCCCCCTCTCCTCATCTGGTATATCTCTAGTGCATCTAGCAGCCATCGTTCCTTCATCATCCAACCATTTGTCATCCCAAAATTTAACCCTCTCTCCATTCCTAATATCCCAACATACGTTCTATAGGATATTAGGCCATATTCTACTTACATTCCTCCAAATCTCAGAATCAGTCTTCAAACTCACATTCCTTTAGGAGGTCCTTATTTCTTCCATATTTCCCTATCAAAACCGAGGAACATAGGCTGTCAGGTTTTGTAATGATGTTCCACGCAACCTTTCCTAGTAGGGCATCATTCATGGCTTCAAGGTTCCTCATGCCAAACCCCCCATTACTTTTATCTTTATAGATCAGATCCCAACTCACAGTAGCAATTTTCCGTTTCCCCTCCTCATTTTTCCAGTTGAAATCCCTCTGCATCCTCTCTATTTGGTCTCTCACCCCCGCTGGAATATACGAGTGTTGCATATGGAACACTGACATTTGATTTGTGACTGACTGGACCAAGGTTAAACGCCCCACTAAGGAGAGCATATGCTTCTTCCAGCTACTCAATCTTCCCTGTAAATTATCAAGTATATGCTGGAACTTCATTCTCTTGTTTCTTTCCCCTTTCATGTATGCACCCAAGTACCTTCCTAAGTCCTCCATCCTTCTAAACCCAGAATAAGCACATACTTCATTTTGCACCCTTTTGTCAACATTTTTTGAGAAGAAAACACTTGTCTTTTGTGCATTCAACTTCTTCCCCGAAGCCTCACCAAATTTCTCCAACACACCCATTATTATACATATGTGCTCCGAATTTGCTTCACATACAAGAAGAAGATCATCAGCAAATAATAAATGTGATATTTCAGTGCCATTCCTCCCCATTCTCATCGGATTCCACACCTTGCTGTTCGCACAATCCACAATCAGATGTGAGAGTTTCTCCATTCCTAGTACAAACAAGTGTGAGGATAATGGATCCCCTTGCCTTAACCCCCTAGAGGGCTTGAATTCATCTTTCCTTTCACCATTCCACATTAGAGATATCCTGGCCGAGCTTACACATTCCATGATAACCCTCCTAAGTTGTTCACCAATCCCAATTTCTTCAAGAACCCTACTAATAAAACTCCAAGACATCCATTTGAAAGCTTTTTCTAGGGCTATCTTTATAACCATGAACCCTTTTTTGCCTTGTAACTTACCCATGGAGTGCACCAACTCTTTGGCAATTATTATATTATCATGGATGCTTCTCCTAGGTATGAAGCTTGTTTGATAAGGGGATACCAAGCTATCCATAAATGGTTTTAATTTGTTTACAACCGCTTTGGATAACCCTTTATACAGCACATTGCACAAAGCAATAGGTCTGAATTGACCAACCACTTCTGGGTTCTCCACCTTCGGTATCAACACCACTAGTGTTTCATTTATTTCTCCAATTCTTCCCGGATTCCTCCAAAGCTCTTGTAGAAATTTTATTACTGACTGTCCCACTATTTTCCAGTTTTGCTGATAAAATACAGTAGGATATCCATCATTTCCCGGGGCCTTGAATCCCCCCATTTGAAAGAAAGCTTCCCTAATTTCTGCCCTACTAATACCACTGTGTAATCTTCTTGGTCTATCGGCTGCCACCTCCCCCCAGCCTTGGTTTGTGATAAACCATGGCCTATTATTATTTTCTTCTTTAAACAACTTGACATAAAAATCTTGAAACATTTGAGCAATTTCCTCTTCTTCTTCTATCCAATTTCCCTCATTGTTTTTCAGCATTCTCACCTTATTTCGCCTTCTTCTAATTAACGCCTTTGTGTGGTAATATCGTGTGTTTCGATCACCATCTTCCATCCATTTCCCCCTTGACTTCTTAAACCATAGCACTTCTTCCTGTCTTAGAGTTTGCATTAGCTCCCTTTCAAGTTCTTTTTTCCAAATGGATGAGGAAGGGGTTGTTCTTTCTAGTAAGAACCCTTTGTACCCCATTCAGCCTATTTAAGATACGTTGCTTTCTGTATTCAATTCTCCCAAACACATCCTTGTTCCACCTTAACAAAGTCTGCTGCAAGCCTGTTAGGTTGACATAAGCTTCAGTCTCATCTCTCCAATTTTTCTTCACAACCTCAGAGAAATTTTCATGCATTTGCCACACTGCCTCATATCTAAAAGGTTTAACTTTTTTCCTTTTATTTTCATCCCCCAATTTCAGCAAAATGGGGTGGTGGTCAGAGCACGCCCTCGGTATGACTTTAACATCAGTGTCTTGGAAATGCTCCTGCCATGCCACATTACACAAGCACCTATCTAGCCTTTTGTATACCCTTTCCAAGCCTTCCCATTGCGGCCCTTTCCATGTATGAAGAGGACCACACGCCTCTATATCAATCAAGTTACAGCTTTGTATCCAATTATTGAAATTCATGCACCTAGTTTCATTTGTTCTTCCACCCCCTTTTTGCTCCAAGGGTGTTTTAATTTCATTATAATCACCCACCAAAAGCCATGGTTTAGTAGTTCCCAAAGAAATATTGTACAGCTTGTCCCAAACCCTGTGCCTCCTATGCTCATTTGGGCTATAGACAGCTGTAAACAGCATTGATTTAATGTCTACACCAAGCCTACAGTGAATGAATTGATCTTCAATCTCAATCACATCAACAAATAAATCCTCCCTATTCCATAAAATCCAAATTCCCCCAGAGAATCCCTCTGCTTCTTTCCTCATAGAATATTGGAAGCCCCAATTCTTATGACCCTACTCGTTGGGTTCCCACTTATTCTCTGTTCCAATATCACAACTACATCCAACTTATACCGGTGTTTCATATCTCTAAGAACAGTAGCAAAACCTTTGCTAGCTGCTCCCCTACTATTCCATACAATGATGTTCAACATGATGACAAATTAAAGAAGGTAACAAAAACCAGATCCAGATTACCTTGCATCTGCAAGTCTAGGTGTCGTACACCTCTCCTCCATACTCATGCTGCATGACTCTATCGGGTCCTCGTCGTCCCCTAACAATTTCGTTTCCCCTGGCAACATATCAAGATGTTCACCCAGATTCAAATTTTCTTTACCTGCTAAATTCACTTCATGCCCTCTGTACGCCTCAGGGCCGCTTTCAGGAACATTAGCAATACTACTCAAAACCTTTGGTGAGCCTCTAGCATCATCCCTGTCCTCACCCCCTTTAACTATTCCCGGCTTCCTATTTCTAGCCGCCACTCTTTCCTTCTTGCCTTCCTGATCTGTCAAATCTGTGTTATTGCTCTTTTTTGCATTCACTCCCTTGGGCACAATTTTGCTACTTCCTATTGACCATTTCTCCTTACAATTCTATTAGGGTCCTCCTTTTGCACTGCTTTCTCATGTATTTTGGGCTCAGCTACCTCATTCCCTCCATCACCCTTTTCTAATTCCCCCTCTTCACCCTTCTCACTATTCAGGACTATAAATCTGGATCCATTTTGAGGAGTCTTCATCGACACAGGTTCTTTCCTCGGTCTCCTCACCCTTTGCACTGTCTTCCATAATTCTTTTTCGTCCACTTTTTTGCTATCATTTCTTTGTTTCCCCTCCTGCGTTTCCACTTCCATTCCCACATCCATTCTCCTTCTATGGAACTCAGCACATCCTTCCCTTTGGTGTCCCACCCAACCACATTTAGTACAAAGTAGGCTCAGGCTCTCATATACTACACTTAATACCTTTCCATCCACATTAAATTCAAGAATTAGTGTCTTGGTTAGGTCAAGCTCCACACACATGCGCGCGAACTTCCCTCTGGCTCTTTGTGACGTGTGAATGTCGAGTCTTATGGCTTTCCCAATAGCATTGCCTAGGTTTAACAAGAACTTCTTGTCAAATAATGGAGCTGGAAGGTCAGGGAACCTAACCCAAGCCACCACTGATTCAATTTTCTCGTTCTTCAGACAAAATTCAGGCCTCCAGTGAGCCACATTCAAGTAAGCATCCATGATCACCCAAGGGCCCCCCGTGAGTGCCTCCATGTAGTCATCATTGTGCTGAAAATTAACTAGGTAAAAATCGTTTTGCAAATCGAAAACATCAATGTTGCCTTTCCTTTCCCAAATCTGCTTCAGCTTCTTAACCATAAAGCCATATGATGGCTTACGGCCTAGTAATTTCACTACCATTGTTCTTCTAAATGGCTTCATAAGCCTCTCTCTCTCTCTGTTTCCTCAAATAAGAACCTCGGACATAATGGATTAGAGTAATCCACAGAAATGCCATCACTCAGGTTCAGGACCTTTTCGAAATTAGTACCAGCTCCATATCCATCAACTTCGTCTTCTTCCTCATTTTTAGCCCACTCCCACCAGCAGACTTTAGTTTTCACTTTGTTAAGCAGAGATTCCCTATACGACATAGGAGCAGGAACCTTACCCTCAGGTTTCATCCATTTTTCATCGTGATTCCTCCGAGCTTCATCACCCGTGAATTCGTTCGCAACAGAGCTTACTTTCCTCTTATGTCGACTCCCTTCCCTATCCTCCTCCATCGAATCCTCACTTTCCCCTCCTCGCACAGCGCGACCGGAGAGAACTCTCATTTTATCTCCGCCGCAGTGGGCGGCGAAGTTCTCAGATCTGCCATCGAGCCCTAGCGGAGCTCACGAGGCAAAAAAATTCCTTTTGCACCGTTTGTTAAAAATATAACTTTATTACCAAATTGCGGTCAATTGACTAGAATAGTAGCTAGATCTGTGTGTTAATATGTTAGAGATTTTGGTGGGGAACAACGTGTAGCAGATCTTTTATTAAAAAAGTTTAAACAAATTATAAAAAACATGTTGATTATAAATGACATGTTAATTTTGAATGTTTATAATTTACTAAAGTAGCTAGTTACATTACTTAATTATTGCATATAAAAATTGTTTTCTGAATCCATATATATAGTTGTTGCTATTCATGTCTAATTACCAGATTAAGACTTATTTTAAGTCCAAAATCTATCATATCGTTCAAACACATTTGCGACTATTTTAATTTTTTTCTTGATTTATGAATATTTTCTATTCAGAAGACTTATTTGGATCAGATATTCTTAGATAATTATGACGGTCTTTTTTCCAGGAATCATTTAATAAGAATTAGTAGATTTTTTTTCTCAACTTGAGTTTATATATGTTTCTGCTTTAAAAACTTATTTCATTTCACAACAGTTGACTTATATGTCAGATACTAATAAAAAAGCCCTATATATCTTGTGAATTTAACAAAAGTATCAGGTAATCAGATCCAAACAATATCTTCATATAAATTAAAAAATAAATTTTTCTCTAAAATATAATTTTTTAGTTAGTGCCAGTTTGAGTTAGCATTTCAAAAGCATATTCACATAAGTTGAAATAAAACTTCTCTCAAATACTTACCTTGTAAACCATAAATCACGTTGAAAAACACCGTTTTCCCAAACTGATCTTGATCATACACTTGATATGTGTTTGATTGGAAAACCTGATAACAATGTTATAAAAACTGTCTCTAAGTCTAATACATTAATTAATTAAAACAAAGCACACTCCTTTCTAATTATACATATATACACACATATATA
This sequence comes from Acacia melanoxylon, assembly GCA_019022615.1. Lineage (NCBI taxonomy): Eukaryota > Viridiplantae > Streptophyta > Magnoliopsida > Fabales > Fabaceae > Acacia > Acacia melanoxylon. Next base: position 4,624,503 of record JAFJYJ010000002.1, read on the forward strand.
TATATATACAGACACATAGAAATATACACATACATACATGCATACATACATACATATTACTGGAACTTGATGGAAACGCATGACTAAAGTCTTATTCCATTTGATTAAAACAAAATACACTCCTTTCTGATTTTTTATATATATATATATATATATATATATATATATATTATGCTGCAACTTAATGAGAGAGGAAACCGGTTTCCCTATCCCTACTCATCAAAGGATGAGTAGGAAGAGCTCTTCCAAATCTGGATTATTCAGATATGATCGGATGGTCTAAATTTATTTATTTTTTCAACTGTCAATTTTTAAATGAAGAAATTATTTTTAAAAAATATTTAAGTTGAGAGATTAAATCTGGACTATCTAAATCTTATTTGGACAGTCCAAATAGAAAGAGGTCTCCCTAGGGAAACTGATTCCGAGAGGGAAACCCGTGACGAAATTCTTATTCCATTTGATTAAAGCAAACTTACAGACAGTGCTTTTTTGGATCATTCAGATATTGCTTCTTCTTTCTTTTTTTTTTTTTTTTTTTTCTTTTTATTCAGGAGACTTATTTGGATCAGCTATTCTTAGATAATTATGACCCCGTCTTTTTTCCAGGAATCATTTAATAAGAATAGTAGAATCTTTTTCTCAACTTGAGTTTATATATGTTTCTGCTTTAAAAACTTATTTCACAACAGCTCACTTTATATGTCAGATACTAATAAAAAATCCCTATCTTGTGAATTTAACCAAAGTACCAGATAATCGGATCCAAGCAATATCTTCATATAAATTAAAAAATAAATTTTTCTCTAAAAAATAATTTTTTTGTTTGTGCCCGTCTGAGTTAGCATTTCAAAAGCACTTTCACGTAAGTCAAGAAGAGTTTCTCACATACTTATCTCGTAGACCATAAATCATTCAAAAAATACCGCTAATTCAAACAGGCACTTAACCATACACTTGATATATGTTAATCGCAAAACCTGATAAATATGGTATAAAAAACTGTCTCTAAGTCTAATACATTAATTAATTAAAACAAAACACACTCTTTTCTGATTATACAAATACATACATATATATATATATATATATATATATATATATATATATTACTGCAACTTAATGATGGAAACGCATGACTAAATTCTTATTCCATTTTATTAAAGCAAACTTACAGACAGTGCAATATTTGACTTACTGAAATTAACACCTACAGCACCAGTTGTAAAAACTCGTGCAGTAAATGATTTTACAAACTTGATCTAACAGTAGTAGTCATTTTTTTGACAGCAGCTGCTGTAAAAATTCCCACCGCAGGCGTGACAGCATCCATAAACTCATGGTCTTTTGCCATGGCCTCCAATGTCTTGTAAGGAAGGTGAACTTCCGCATAAATGTCACCTTCCTCTGGTCCTGCAAACACAATGATAGTCCCATGCGATTTGTCCCCGGGGCCGCTCCGGATCGCCACCGGCTTTCCCCATCCGAAGTCAATCTTATACCCATTAAACGTCGGAGAACCACCCATATCCACTACATCCGCAAACATCTCACTGACTGTAAGTAGCTTAGGGTCTTCCAACCAAGACTTCATGTGCCTCACTATCTTCTCATGTGTATATGAAGCAACCGCCTTGTTCATCTCCAAAGCAGCCTTACCAAACCCCTCTTGGTTTAGCAGTTCCCCGGTTTTCATGATCACCAAACCATCTTCCAGTGCGTTTCCAAAATAATTAAGAGGCAACGGTGGATTCATCCTCGGCCTGAAATCTATCACCATCACGAACTTGACCTCTTCTTTGGGGTCTATATCTGTTGAAATTTGAAGGATTATAGTGTTACATAGGGAAAATAAAATCCTCTCAAATATTATTGTCATTATTAATAATCCTTAAATAAAAGAGAGTAAAAGTATGCCTTTATCTAGTCAAACCTAAAGCTAACCCTAAAATATAATCTAATCTAATTAAATCAAAACATCTAAAATATAATACATATTAAATAATAAAATCAAACCTAATAATAAAATAATAATTAATTATATATGTTGAAGCATTAGTCAAAAATACCTTGGTTCCGAATTATGGACCTCCAAAGATGTGCCATAAGTGCTTGCAGAGAAGATATTTTATTATTCGAAAATCCCATCGCGTTAGCTTTTGCTTTCAGTTCCGCTATTTTTTCCTTTGAGAAATGAAACACCCTCTCTTCCAGAAGCAGCTGTGAATTATTGACCTTCTCCTTTGGAAAACGAATGCGTATAGGGCGATCAGTACCATCAAGAAACCAACGTTCGAGCGTGGGGGGCTTGGACAACATACCCACACCGCGTGATATTTGAGACCAGGAAGTCAGGAAATGAAACATCGACCTGCCGTCCGAAACGGTATGGTTGAAGGAGCACCCAATGAAGATGCCATCTACGAGCTCCGTGAATTGCACGGCTAGCAGTGGCTTGTGCGTGCCTTGGTAGCTTTTAGCTTCGGTGAGCGGAAAAAAGGACCTGACAATGGGAGGAAGGTATACGGGTAGAAGGATGTCTGAGATCGTCAAGCCTTCTGCTATGGCACGGATAAATAGTGCTCCGGAGTTGTTGCAGTGAATGAAAACGGAGGAGGTGTCGTCGTCGTGTTCAAGGACGGTGAGACGGCCTGCGAGTTGTGGGAAGAAATCTAGAGTGGAAGAAAGAGAGGCTTTCAGGTTTTGGATCACTGTCTCTTTGTTTTCTTTGGGGTTGTGGTAAAGAAAACCTACTTGGAGGAGATCCAATAGGAGGGCTTCAAGATCCCATGGACTTAACTCTATCTTTTGAGGTGAATCGCAGTTTGGAGCTGCTGATTGTATATTACTCGTAGAGATCACTCGGATCAAGCTTGCCATGGCAACAATGTTATTCCAAGTGATTGGAATCCATCAAATATAATAAAGAGAATGAGCGATGATGATTGCTCAACCGTACTTTCCTTTATATACAAAACCAATTGTAGAGACGCATGTCATATGAGGGGATCACGTACATCTAAATAATCCTTATCTAAAGCCAACAATTTATTTACTAGAGTGGTCCATATCCTTCTCAAGCATTATTAGCATTATCAACCATTAAGATATCCTTTTTTGAGCTATGTTTGTTGCAAGTTGCAGTTGTTGATGTTTCACTTTTATCTGTGTGCATCCCGGTCAAATTGTTTCAAAAATTTATATTCGAATAAAAATTAATTTTTTGTTTTGTCGGTGAAAAAAATAATATTTTGTCCATGTGCATCCTGTCGAATTGTTTCAAAAATATCTATTTCATTAAAAAATTATTTTTTATTTCATCGAGGTGAAAAATAATATGTTATCCACGTGCATCCACAGGTATCCAGTTCAAATTGTTTCAGAAATATTTATTTTAATAAAAATTAAATTTTTATTTTATCAAATAAAAAAATAATATTTTATCCACATATTTCCAGTTCAAATTGCTTCAAAAAATGTTATTTATAACACGGGTTATGGTCACTGCACACGTCATATTTTACAGGGAAAATCTTTTTGGCTTCTAGAAGGAATTTAATTTCAGTCAACCCAAAAAATTCTAAAACCTACATCTTTTTGAGCCAAAATGAAGTGATATTATTATTGTTCTTGTCCTAGTCTTGCATTGGTGGTTGAGTTGGTCTGGCTCGACCACCTGATTTTCCTTGTTTGGAAGAAGAAGCTGCGTTCAGAGCAGCAATGTCGATCGGTGGGAGAGTGTCGTAGTTGGAGGTTGAGGGTTTCATTAAGCAGTAAATTTTTGGGAAAATCACTTTCAGGGCACTTTTTGGAGAAAAAAACCCCAAAAAAAGCCTTCAGATTCTGACAATCCCAGAAACGGCCTAGTCTGGGATTGTCAGAATTTTAGGGAATTGTTAACGGGGTACTAATATAATTGTTAACGGGGCTGATTTAGTTGTTAGAAAATTGTTGTTAATGGTATTGATTTAGTTGTTAATGACCTACTCGTTAACAACTATATCAGCCCCGCTAACAACTCACGCAAGATTCAGAAAATTCCAGAAAAGGCCTTAGGATTGTCAGAATTTGAGGGTCTTTTTGTGATTTTTTTAAAAAAAGGGCCCTGAAAGTGATTTTCCCTAAATTTTTCTTCTCAAATGAGAGTTCCAATAATTCTTTATCTCATTATCGGATCTTCCTGTAGGCCCCTCACCATTATAGACCACCTACTGAAATTAAATAGGCCACACACGAGGACAAGACAAATCAATTCATCATGAATTATGATTAGGTAAAATGGGACACTGAGGAATAATATCCAAAACATTTTGGGGGACTAGGGAGGAGTGAAATCCCTATGTTTTTCTCAAATGGGAATAATATCCACTTGTGTTTGCCACCGACCTCGACTTCATCAGCATTGAGAAACAGAAGAAGAAGTGGAAGAGGCGGAGCTTGTGGCGGCGGAGACAATGTCAACGAAGACGATCGACTAGATGACCGGGGATGAAGAGATGAAATAAGGATAGTTTAGGAATATTGGAAATAATATATCTCTCATAATCTTTAAATCATATCCGTCCAATCAATATAAAATATTACAATACTAACTTGACTTTTGTCTCATATTCTCAATCAATAACCCAGATAAATTGATGAAAGACAATGAGAAAAAAGAATGAGGAGAGGATCTGCTTCCACAAAATATTGCCCTTCCCCTCCAAATTCTCTCAATTTTGGAGGCGAAGGTTTTGGGAGGAGTAGAGGTAAAATCTTAAAAAAATTTCCTTCCCCTCCTGAGAATTTTAGGCTGCCAAACAAGGGGGTGAAATCCCTCCCTCCCATTCCATCCCCTTCCCTTCAAATCCGTTGTACCAAACGCACCTTAGAGTTAGAGGAAGTGAGGTCCATGATATTCTCTCATAGGGAGCTGAGCATTATTAATGCACACAGGGAAGAACTACAGTGTGCAGATTTACTAGCCAAACAGGTCCAGGCGGAGCTGAGGTCTGATTGGATCATTCTACCGGAGCCTCCAGACTACATCGTCTCTCTCGGTTAACGGATGATTTAGATCACCTAGCATAGCTGCTTTTGCATGTGTTTTGATGGTTTTTACCATGGTTTTATCTCATGTAGTTTTAGTTTAATTCTCAAGACACTGCTTCTTGTCTTACTATTACCAAAGTTAAGATTTATATATATATATATTTTTTATATATATATATATATATATATATATATATATATATGAAAAATTAGTTTAGGTTGATATCCAAGAAGTATAGGGTATAGATCTCTCATTGGCGTTTTCTCATTGTCCTTCATCGACTTTAAATCTGGACCATATATTTGATATAATTGCCTACACTTACAATCTCATTAAGTCAAATCTACGGTTTGGATTGAATGATGAGAGATGAAGAGAAAATTAGCCAATGTGAGAATCCTCTTCCGTATATTTGGACATCATCATCATCATCATGTCTCATGGATCCTCTTAGTATGCCGTGCAGTAATTGCACCAATGCACCAAAGGGAAAGGAATTCTTCTCTATTTAATATATTCACCATTTAATTAAATTTTAATAGTTAGTGTTGGTTTTGATTAGTTTTGATGATGCCTTATATAGATGTCATTATTAAAAGCAAAAAGATTGAGTAATATGGATATATCCTACATTGACTAACTAATGTATTTAATGTAGATTAATCCAAGTTGAATTATAGAGATTAATCAAAAAGGAGATAAGGGATTGAAGAAAGAAGTTCTTACACACAATATAATTGGAATATCAGAATGTCAAGGACGCAAAAAGTTATCAAAGGATTTTGGAAATAATCAAGAAGAAGAGGGAAGAAGGTAGAAGCTGCAGAGAGTAATGAATCCAAGATAAATGATGAAGAATGATCAAGTTGGGAGATGGAAAAAGGAAGAACTTGTTGAATGGAATGAAGATATCATTATTCAAGTTCTTATATTGATGCTAGAAGCCTCCAAGATCAAATGGAAGTTGGAATAGCTCAATTTAGAGTTAAAACAAGGAAACATCAGCCTCAAGATTAGAAAACTCGAGTAAAGAACTCAATACTCGAGTTTAGGAGTCAAAACTCGAGTATGTTCATCAATACTCGAGTATGCAGTGTTTTCAGCATCTCTGGGGTCTCTGGAATGTCAATACTCGAGTATGCAGTGTCTTCAGCATTTCTGGGGTCTCTGGACTGTCAATACTCGAGTATGTAAGTTCAATACTCGAGTATGCAGCGGTGATCATCTCAGTTTCATGTTCAGCTCGGGCGATGTCTGGTAATTTGAGGATATCTTCTAAACCAGAAATCAGATTGAAGTGAAATCAATGGCATATGAAACTAGACTCCCAATGCGTTATTTTGATATAAACTTCAAGCCAAAAGAAGTTCATATGAGAGAGCTATGAATTGTGGAAGTTGACAGATAAATCCACGCCACACAGAAAACCAAGCTTCAATGTTTTAAGTGTAACTCACAAACTAAAAATCCAATTGAGCTGAAATTGGTGGCATATGAAAGTAGACTCACAGAGCTTTCTATCAAGAGTTGAAACAACCAAAACGGAGTTCATACCAGGGAGATATGACCCTCGAAATTCGATGGTTTGTTCAAGAAGTTGCAATACTCGAGTATGTAAGTTCAATACTCAAGTTTCCATCAGACAGAGAGCAGCGAATGTTAGAGCAACTTCTAATACTCGAGTTTCCATCTCAATACTCAAGTATTGATCAGACAGAGAGGAACTAGGAGTTACAAAACAACCTCAATACTCGAGTTTCCAACTCAATACTCGAGTATTCGTCGCTGGTTCAAAAAATGAAGTTCTAACGGCTAGTTTCCATCAGACATGGAGTAACTCAACAACCTCAATACTCGAGTTTCCAAATGAATACTCGAGTATTTGCCTCTGCTTCAAAAAAATCACCACGACTGAAATATTGTTTCAGATCAAGAACATCCAGATTATTACTCAAATGATTCATACTTCTTCTTAACATCATGTATATCATTTGTGTATAAGTTTCATGTGATTAAAGTTTGAGATTACATCAAACTTGACAGAAATCAAAATTTGTCAAAAGCATGAAGATGAAGGTTGCTGCAGATTTTCAGAAATGGGAAAGAAGATCGAATTCAACGAAAATCTTGAAGAAACAAAGTTGAATTCTCATCTCTAATGGATTCGAATATCCAATATCCTTGATATGCTTTAACTTCAGATTTCAGAAGATTTGAATTTGCCTTAGAGTCAAATAAAGCAACTTCATAAACCACTTGTATTATTTTATTATATCTTCTGAACATTACCAAATGGAAGACACATGGAAAGAACACAACTAATTCTTCAAGGCGGCATGAAGAAGGCTCCTACCAACAAAAAGTGAACATTATGGGAGACATTTTTGAAGAGCCAATATTCAAATATTCCAAGTCTCGCAAATGTTCTCAATGACTATATTCTCAACATGCTATATATCTCAACAGCTATATTCTCAACAGCTATATTCTCCACGAATTAAAAGCACTCCTACAGTCATCAAAATTCAACCAGCATAAATACCTGAAGATTTTAAGACTCCATACAGAGAACAGAGTACACAGAGTAGAAAAATGCAGAGACCAAGTTTACACCTTCAACATGCTAATACTATGATCTTCATATCATTTACTCTCTGTTTTCAATGTTTACATAGTTTATCATAGAAAGTGAAGTGATTTGTATTGTACTTCAGTGTTTATTCATCTACTTCTGAGAGAGAAGAGTTATTGTGAACATCCTATCAATCTATCTGTGAGATACTCAAGATTGGGTGATCTTGAGTGGGAAACACATTGTGTTTATTACAGCTTGTAAGGGGAGTGAATCCTAGTGAGAGGATTACTTCGAGTACAGAGTGTGTAATCAAGCAAGTGTATTGATTACAGTTTATAAGGGGAGTGAATCCTAGTGAGAGGATTACTTCAAGTACAAAATGTGTAATCAAGTTACAAGAAAATAGTGGATTGAAAATCTCAAGCGGAGCTTGAGGACTGGACGTAGGTCAAGGATTGGACCGAACCAGTATAAATCTCAGTTTGCATATTCTCTTTCCTTAACTCTTACATTTTCAGCATATAAGTTTGAATGACTGATTATCGCTTTATAAATTATCACTGTCATACAAACTACTTTCAGTAAATTGCGAAAAGATTTTCAAACTTCCAAAAGTTTTATCATACACCCAATTCACCCCCCCTCTTGGGTGATAGCCAGGTCTTTCAGTTAGGATTTATTCTATTTATTAAGATAATTTTTATTATACTTTACGTTATAATGATATTTTTATATAGTATTAAATCACAACCATTGAAACTTGATCTAATGTTAAATACATTAAATGGAGAAGAACTGAAAAGAGATATCAATAGACATTCATCTCCCAAATCTACTTGAAAAAAAAAAAATTAGTTCTTTGAATTATCAATACCTATAGGAACTAGAAACTAGCTAGATGGCCGAATTGTACAAGTATAGCACTTTTTTTAGGAGATGTGAGAACCGTTTATCTTAGGTCTCGAAAGGAAACCTTAATCAAATAAAAACAAAAAAGTAAAGTGGATTAAACGCAAAACAGAACTTGAGTTTAATTGCATCGAAAGGGTGTGGATCGATATACTTTCAAATTTACAAAATCAACTTGCACAACTTAGACCCGTATCTATCTACTGAACTACAAATGTATATCACAAACAAATTAGAAAACCAACAAGTAATTAAGAGCATCTTTAAAATAAATTACTCAAATATTTAGATGATTAATTATCCAAGCAGAGCTTAGCTCTTTCACATGTTTGCTTCTAGAAAAATGTACGAAGACGATGAGCATACTCAGGGGAAAAAACTAAAAAACTGAAAGGAAAGCCATTCATTGTTAAGAGAGGAGGAAAACATTCCTATTGCGCACATTCCATGCTACCAAACAGACCTTTTCAATGCCACCGTTTAAATGTGACATTTCATCTTCACTAGCCTTTTTCTATATGCAGTTATTTATATATTTTTGCTATGTTGTTGTCCAACTAAAACATAATAACTATTTAGTTAACTAATAATAATAATATATAATATATTTTTAAATAATACAGATATTTACAATAATCATACAAATATTGTAATATAATTAAAAAAACTAAATACTTTAGAATATTTGGGCCCAATATGGTGTTCTTAAATAATATTTGTTTTTCACCTTAATATGCGCTATAGTCCCAAAACATATTTCAAAGCCATTTTATGACATTTAATTTGTTGGGCTCAAAACAATTTCTTGGTTTAAAGCATATTTATTTGATTTTAATCTCAAATAATTTTTATAAGGATGTGTTAGGTTATTCGTAAAATCATAAATTTGACAAATTTGGATCTCCTACCTCATTTTGATTGGACAGATATGACGATTAATATTAAAATAACTACACAGATCTAATAATACATATTTAATTTTTAATTATCGAAATCATGATATTAAAATAACTGCACAGATCTAACAATACATATTTAATATTTAATTATCGAAATCAGTAAAATTTAAAACTTTAATCTAGCGCTCTATATTAAACAAATTGTGTGATTTAAACTATAGAGAATCCAGATTCCACAGTCACCTTCAAGACTGGAGCAAATAAACCTATAAATCCTACACCGAGCTGGGTAAAAGACTTCAAATGTAAGCAGTAAGATTTCAGTTGGCGAACCCCGTCTGAAATCCCAGCCATCTAAGACTCCGAACTGCTAATCAAACAATGGTCAGACAGGCACACCTTTTGACTTAATGCACCAATTTTATTCACTTTATTTCTAATTTCTATCTGAGAATACATATTGTTACGGGCCTGTATAAGGCCCATATTCAATATATGGCCCAACAGGGAATATTTTGTAGATCAAGATCTATCTATAATGAAGGAGGATCCTATCTTATCTGTAATCCAAGAAGATCTTTATCTAGATCTGGTAGTTATGATACTTGGGTCATGAATCACATAGGGTCATATCAACCTAAGGTACACTCTATAAATAAGGAGGGAAAATCCTAAGGAACACAGATTATACTCTCTCTGGCAATTTACAATTCAACCGTCACAGAGCACACACACTATCCTCTTTGGCTAAACGCCTATGTATGTCTCGAACTACGTGGACTTTGATTCCTCTACAGGGTACGTAGGCCGTAGGCATTGTTCCTAGGTCAAGTCCGATTCAATCAATATGGATACATATTAATCCAACAGAACACATATGTTCCACTTGATTATAATTAACATATCATTTATATAGTAGGAACTTGTTGCAATAGGGTTAATACACGATGCACTGCAAATTAGCGCTATGGAGCACTATCACACTTTTAAAAAGTTCAAATGTGCTTAAAGTTCGCAAATAAGAAGTTTTGAGCACCATGCGCTTCGAATAAGCTCTATGGAGTAAATCGCACTTTTAAACACTTCAAACGTGCTCAAAGCTAGTTCGCAAATTTGAAGCTTTAAGCATTGTGGGAACAAAAATCAGTATTCTGGGCTATGGGCTGGACCAAGCCCAATAGGAAGACCCGGTCCACTCACGGCCCAAGATCAGATCAATCAGCTCCCACCACCACACAGTCGAGTTGCTCAATAAAAGGTATATCAGTTTATCAACTCAATTAGTTTTGGGACCGCAAAGCATTGCTAGTATTTCATATGGTCATTTAGATTAATTGGGTCAATTAGAGGAGTTTAATTGTCCAAGTTTATTTATATCAGTGATTAAATAAGCCTAATGGGTCACACACAAAGGTTATTCTTGATTACTTAAAAGTAGCAAGTTTGAGCCAATAATTGTTATTGGGCTTTGTAAAAACTAAAGGAATAATTGGGTTGGAGTGGGACTCCAAGCCCAATAAGGTAAATGGTGCCATATATGGTTCTCAAGTGGGAGATTAGTCTCTCCACAGATGGGCCCAATATGTTAGAAGATCAAATAGGGTCTTGGTCCAATTTGAATTTAAAATTTGAATTTACGTTTGAATTTTAAATTCAAGAAGTTAGGATATAAAAGATAATTCTGAATTATCTAATATATATAGATAAATATTAGATAAAAAGTAATCTTGAATTTCAAATTCAAGATATGATCCATTATCTTGAATTTTAAATTAAATAAATATTTCAAGATAAGGATAAGATCCATTATCTTGAATTTGAATTCAAGATATGGATATGATCCATTATCTTGAAATTTGAATTTAAGATATATTTTAAGATATGCATAGCATCCATCATCTTGTGCTTTCGAATTCAAGCTTGGATTGGGCTTTTTTATAAGTACTTGAATTAAGGTTTAACTCTAATAAAGTGGCTGATTTGTTGGGTGCCCCTTTTTGAACTTTTTCTACAGTGAAAAACAAGATGACAATTTGATTGGTGTGTGCCACCATTTCAAGAAAGATAAGTTCCTAATCTTGTTCATCCTATCCTCCACCTAACCTCAAGACATTATCATCATCTTAAGAAAAAGAAAACCCAAGAACTTGAAGCCTCTACCTTACCATCGCCTATCAAGCATCTAAGGAGAAAGAAAAGTCAAGGAGAAGAAGTTCTCATTACAATCAAGAGATAGATGTGTGGATCAACATTAGAGGACGTCATAATCTTTATCGTCTCTTCAATTGATCAAAGGTATTCCTAAAACCCCTTTATGTGTTTTAACTAGTAGATCCTAAACATAATCAATGAGAAAATTCATGAGCAGTATAAATATTATATCTTATGATCAGCGTAAAGAGTTATGGGTACTCATGAGTACTGTAAGGAGTTACGGGTTATAACTCATGAGTACCATAAAGAGTTACATGTTTCTCAATGATTAAAATAATGATAATTTCATCGTCTAAAGTGTTAGATTATAACTTATTGGATTAACTTTTTAATTCATGAGAGCGTGAAGAGTTATAGGTTATAAGTCATGAGCATCATAAAGAGTTACGGGTTATAACTCATGAGAACTGTAAAGAGTTACGGGTTAAACTCATGAGCAAATATTAAATTTCACGTGACAATATAGACACAGTTAATAACTCATTAATATAAGGAGTTATGGTTAATAACTCATGAGGACCATTAGGAGTTATGGGTTCTGCAATGATTAACAAAATTTTTGTTTTTCAACCACATGAGCTTTTGCATGAAAGTCATATAACAGTCCATAATTAACCAACAATCTGCATAACCAGAGATAGATTCCAGAGTCTATTTGAGTAGTATGGGGAAGGTGTTAGGTACCTTACAATACTTATCTATGAAGATGGTTGCCCTAACTTAAGGTGTATGTGTTTGGTTTGAGAGAAGGGATGAAAATGTATGTTACCTTGTTTGGTTTGTTAGAGGGAAGGGGAGGGGCAAAAGATTATTTGTTTAGTTTAAGAAGGGAGGGGGATGTTGGTTTAAGATTTTGGCTCCCCTCCCTCCAAAATTCTAAACCAAATGAGGGGAGGGAATCATTTTCCCTTCCCTCTCATCTGCTCCCCTCAACCAAACACACCCTAAAAGGTTTTTCTTCTTTTCTTAGGACTCTCTCTCTCTCTCTTGCTTGGTCAACAAGTCAAGCTTGTTTGGATAATGTTTGGAGCCCTTAAAAGTGCTTATTTACATAAATCGAGACAAAACTTATCTCACATATTTATCTCGTATACCATAAATCATGATTAAAAAGATGCTTTTAAAGTCTTTAATCGATGTTCCAAACAAGAACTAACTAGCTAGGACAATAAGAATCCACATCAGTGTACATATCACAATCTCTAGTCAAACATACTCTCATTAATGATCAACATAAGAAGGACTAACAACACTGTGATTTTTGCCCCAATTTTTAGAGTTCATGGTTACTTTTACCCCTTCAAAAAACATTTGGTGTTAGATGGACTTTTGTTAAAATCTCATGTATTTTTGCACTTTAACCCTAAAAAATTGCTATAAAATAATAAATTGTTTTCTAAAAAAAAAAAAAAAAAACTTGAAGCATGGGTAGGGGAAGCAGGGAGGTCGAAGTGTGGAAGAAGAAAGCGTTTATTTTAGTTTAATAATGTAAAATTATTATATCAAAATAACTTCAAATCTAAATATACGGTATAAGATGCATTGTCTTACTACGTCAATATTTTCCATTAGCAATATTAATAGTATTAAGATTATAAAGAAAAAAATTAATAGTATACCTCATATGAAGTTAAAGGATTAAAAATATACTTTATCTTATAAAAAATTAAATGAAATATACATATATATCATTCCTAATTGTCATTAAAAAATGAAATTGAATAAAAAAGTTGATAAACTATTTTTTTATTTTTTAAAAATTTAATTTATACTTATATATCAAAATTTAGCCACGCACAAAGCTCCTCCTTCTTCCCGGTTAACCGTCTGGGGACTGTTGGTGACTGACCGAGTTATTCTTATCTTTCATACCCTCAAATTTTGGGAAGAGGATCTTCTCCTCATCATTTTTCTCCTTTTTTCTCATTAGTCCATCTGGGACGTTGATTGGGAAGATGAGAGAGAAGTTAAAGTAATATTGTGATTGATTGAACGGATATGATTTAAAGATAATGAGGGATAATGAGAAGAGGATTAGGAAAGAAACTCAACCCCACATTTTGTTGGCAAAACACACACACACACACACATGGAAAAGTCTCAAGAAAATACACTTGAATTTCAAAATCCTAAATAGATGATTTTATAAAAAAATGAATTTTTAATTACTTTATTGTTTTTGTTAATCTCATTATCATTTTTGTCAACAAGATTGAATTGAAGTCCAAGTGGAATTTTTCTGTCATTATACATACATATATACATATATATACCTATACATGTGTGTGTGTGTGTACCAACATTAACTCATAATATTCCCTTGTTTTGCTCAAATCAGTAGGCTTAAAATGAAATACAGAAGGGAAAACTTTTAAGGCTACTTAGTTAGGTGTTTGATGAAAGAACTCAGGTTCAATTTGGATGATATTCTTTACCTAGTTGTTTTTAAGAAGGTAAGGAGTATCAATTGGGCTAATAACTGGAGTGGTTACTAGTTGATTTGGAGCCTGATTTGGTCATGTTTGTGCAACCCCTTCGGACGAGAATAATGATCAGTTTTGGAAAATGACCAAGAGGATGAAATTCCTTCTAAACCTTTTTTAAATGTGATTTCAAGAATTAGGCCACAAAAGTTCTATATACATGCAAAAATCATTATCAATAATGATCTTGTCATAAAACAATCTGTTTTGTTTGATACTGGAGCTCAAGCCAACTGCATTTAAGAAGACATGATCCCTACTAAATATTTTGAAAAAAGAAATCAAAGATATAGTGCTGTGTTCATACAAAATCTCAAATGTTGTCATAGAAAATGAAATTTTGTGAATTAAAACTCCGTTTATTTCTGATGAAAGACATGGGAACTCAGATTATACTCTGAGCACCGTTTGCACAACTATTATTTCCTTATATGGTTTATTTCCTTGGAATTTCAAAAATGATGGCAACATGCCTTATGAGCACTTAACATATGGGCAATTAATCTCTTATATGACTACTCATATGGACAACACCCCTTATGAACACTTGACATATGGGCAATTAATCTCTTATGTCCAAAAATTGCTCTTAAATCTGTCAAGATGACAAAATCTAGCATCAGCTTGCTAAAGAAAAGGTTGTAAGCATAAAAGAATTAGGTTCTTTTTGTGAATAGTTTGGTATTCCATCTTACAAACAATTCAAAAAAATCTCTCAAAACTTCATATCCTTTATCTTCTTCTTATTTAAAAAACAAACAATTTTCTTATGACAACAAAAGTCCGTACCAAAAGTACAAATCTCAAACTCCTCCAAGAAAACACAAAAGAAATAAAAATAATAATTTTAGGATTCTGTTTCAGAAACTTGTTCAAGATTTATAACTACTTAGTTGGGATACCCATGAATCTTCCTTGACCTAGATTCAAGAATTCCTAACTTCATTTCAAACCACTTCAGACTATTGCCCCGAAGGAGAAAAGGGGACTGAGGGAGAATGAAGAGCTAGAGAAGTAGAGGAGAAGACGGGCTTCGTAAAACATAAATTAGACGTGCAAAAGATAACAAAAGAAATGAATTGAAAGTGGAGGTCGTCCTTACTAGAGTTCAATTCATCAGTAGTAGGAGAGAGAAATGATAATGCAAGACATAAATTCAAACACAAATTTTATTGAAATATAAGACTTACAAAGCAAAGGCAAGGAAAGGGAATCAGAAGGAGAGAGGGTAGAGCTTTTAAGACTAAATGATTGGAACTTCAAAACGTGAGGATAGATGAATAAGGCTCTAGCTTATATAGACGGTTTCTAGAAGCACTGTTTGCATATTTCTGGTTGGTGGCAAGTACTATTTGAATAGTGACTAGCTACTATGTCTGCCAACACTACCGTAACCAGATATAGTGTTTAGTGCTATAGTGAATAGTACACCTAACATTACAGTGGTTTTGAACCGTTTTATACGTGAAAGCTATAGTGTTTTGTGAATACAATGGTGATTTCATAAAAAACTATTAGTTTAATCTTCGCTCAGATCAATAATGAAGTCTTCATCGTCACTCTGGGCTGGATCATCTACTCTAGCTTTGGGAGCTGTTGAAGAGTTAGCCTGGTCAATTGTTTGGGCTTCATTCGGCCGGAGTTGTTTGAGAATGAAGCCAAGTTTCTTGATATATTCTGACTTGTTGACTATTGAAGCAAGTTTACTTTGAATATGAGTTTTCTAATTCAAATAACACAGAGGAAGTTAGGATTATTTTTAAACCATAACTCCACCGCCTTAAAGTATATTCTTGTTTGATAAAATTTTGCCCACCATCGCACATAGGGAACCCTTTAGAGTATAGGAAAAACTAGGGAATCTCGGTTTAAATGAGAAAATCTGTACTACTAGGAGACAGATAATTTTTTTAAAAAATAATGAAGATCTATTGGAAAAGGATCTCTATTAAGGTTGAATTTTGTTTGGAAAAGATTCAATGCTTTCTATACATTTGGTGGAATGATCTCTGGGATAGGTCCAAAGAAATCACACCATTGTCGAAACCATTAGGGAAAGGTATACTTGATATTTTGTTTAAAATAAATGAACCAAGTATATTTAAAAATTCTATTTTGATCCCAAAAGACATTATATCAGGTATCACAATAATCCCAGTAATTATATCCCTTAGGCTCAAAATTGATGTCCCAAAGTCTAGGTTTGTTTAAATCTTATCCCCACTAAGAAGGTATGAGAACTTTTAAAATCTGGAAAGTAGAATGAGTTATTAAAGTTTAATCTGCTTTATTCATTCTCCGAGATAACTCAATGAATTGAGAATGAACCAATATCAGCTCAAAATATTCCCTTGTTTTGCTCAAATCAGTAGGCTTAAAATGAAATCCGGAAGGGAAAACTTTTAAGGCTACTTGGTTAGGTGTTTGATGAAAGAACTCAGGTTCAATTTGGATGATATTCTTTACCTAGTTGATTTTCGGAAGGTAAGGAGTATCAATTGGGCTAATAATTAGAGTGGCTACTAGCTAATTTGGAGCCTGAGTTAGCTGTGTTTGTGCTTGTTGAAGATAACTTTGGTATTATGCAAATCGTACTCTTGTTTACTTATTCCCTGAAAAGGAGAGGCAATCAATGAAAGAGCAAGAGCCCAATCATTTTCAAGAGAAAGGGTCCTTTCATCCTTTTTTGCTAATACCTCTCCCCATGTCTTTCTTGTGGGGTTTTTTAGCATAGGATTCAAGGGTCATTTTGTTAGGTTTGTTGGGAGCGAGTCTTTAGGTTGAAGACTCTGTTTGAGGGTTTTGGGTAGAAGAACCTGGAGTTTGATTACCTAATGATCCCTTGGATTGGGATGTTATTTGCTGCCTTAAGCCCTGTGTTGGGGCTTTGTTTGTTGGCTTGATGATCCCTCTAGTTGGGATTATTGATGTTGAATCAGCAGTTAATAATCTCTTGAAGAGCTTCCTCTTCTGAGATTAGTCTTTGAGCTTCTTGGGAGAAGCTTTGATCATCCTCATCTTGAGAAACATGTTTATCCTTCAAGTTTTCACCTAGTTTTTTCTTTCTAGGCATGGTGTTTAAGTGAATTTCTAGGGTTCTCTCTTATCTACGACCTACCTTGTAAAAACTCATGGGTAAGGAAATCTTGGAGAGAGTTTGTAGTGCCTTTGATAAATTCAATATCAAAATAAAAAACACTTAAAATCCCTCGCTAATGGGAAAAAAATTGTTTTGATGCAAGGTTTTTAACATCGTTTTGCAATACATCTTTAGAAAATTTACAATCAATGCGAACTAAAAACCTTAGGTTTTACAGATCGGCTTGAAATTTTGAAATGCGCAAAACAATTGCCGTTTTTTTCCTTTATCGTGGAGTAGTTCTGCTGGGTAGAATTCCATTGTTTAAACGTGAAAGAAATGATTTGTTCTGTTTCGTCTATTTTCTGTTTAAGGATACCTCCATAGCCTAATTCAGAAGCATCTATTTTGACTATTTTGAAGACAGAAGGAATTGGAAGGTTAAGACAGGGAAGTTCCTTAACCTGTTGTTTGATCTGTTTAACAACATTTGTGTGAATATACATCCCAGAAGGAGGATTATTCTTAAGACATTGATGAAGAGGTTTAATAAAATTATTGAGTTGAGGAATAAACTCAACAACATAATTTAAGCATGCCAAAAATTGTTGGAGTTGGTTTTTATCAATAATTTGATTGGATAATTTATCGGCAAACTGAATTGCTTGTTCAATTGGAGTGATTGTTCCTTGATAAATCTAATGACCAAGGAATCTAACTCTTGTTTGGAAAAGACTAATTTTTTTGTTTAGAAACCACTAAACCATTTGTTTCCATAGTTTTGATAAACTTTGAAACATGTTTAAAATCATCTTCAAGAGAATTTGAAAATATTAGAACGTCATCAATATAAACAATAATATATTGACTTTGATCATTAAAGATTCATTCATAATCCTTTGAAATTCACAAGAAGCATTTTTTAAACCGAAAGGTATAACGTTCCACTCATATTGACCAAATGGAACAGTAAAAGCGTTTTATACCTATGTTTTTCTGAAATTTGGATATGCCAAAATCCAAATTTCATGTCAAATTTTGAAAATATTTTTGTAGAATGCAAATGTTTTAGTAAATCAACCTTATTTGGGATTAGATATCTAATCCATTGCAAAGCTTCGTTTAAAGGTTTGTAATTGATGACAAGCCTGGGCGTACCACGTTCTACTTCTGCATTTTTATTTACATAGAAAACAGCACAAGACCATGGACTGCGACTTGTAAGAATCAGTTTTTTTTATCAAGAAGATCCTGAATTTCCTTTTTACAAGTTTCAAGAAGCTCTTAAGTCATTTGGATAAGCCTGGCCTTTGTTGGGATTTGTCTTTTAGAGAAGTTTGGTTCGTAAAGAAGATTTACCTCATGTTAATTCTTATTCCAAAAAGCATTTGGTAAATCGGCACAAACAGTTTTGTGGATTTCATCCAAACAGTCTTGAACCATTTGCTGGATAATTGGTTGTTGAAGTTGTTGCTCGCTACGTTTAAAAGAGATATCTTATCTGAGAAAGCTGATCTTCCTTTGTTTAGAAAAAATAGGATTAGTCTCCCTAATTTGGGGTTTTTGAGTAAAGGGAAATAAAATTGTTTTCCCTAAATGTTGTTTTGAAATTCCACGAAAATTAGTCATATAAGGAAATAATAGTTGTGCAAACGGTGCTCGATCCAAGTATAATATGAGTTCCCATGTCCTTCAGCAAAATAAACGGAGTTTTTGATTCGCAAACTTTCATTTTCTATGACAACATTTGAGATTTTGTACTGAATAGATATTTTGGATCTATTAACAACACTATATCTTTGAGTTGTTTTTTTTTAATATTTAGTAGGGATCATGCCTTCTTGAATGCAGTTGGCTTGAGCTCCAATATCAAATAAAACATATTGTTCTATAACAAGATCATTATTGATAATGGTTTTTGCATGTATATAGAACTTTTGTAGCCTAATTCTTGAAATCACATTTTAAAAAGGTTTAGAAGGAATTTCATCCTCTTGGTCATTTTCCAAAACTTAATCATTACTCTCGTTTGAAGGGGTTTGAAATGAAGTTAGGAATTCTTCTGGGTCAAGGCAGATTCATGGGTATCCCAACTAAGTTTAAGAAATCGAACTTAAGTTTTGAGATCACTAATCTGAAATTGAAGATCTTGGATTGTGGTAGGTTTAACAAAATGTTTGAATTTTTCCAAAGTTTTGGTTAGATTGTATTTGCTATGAGGTACAAAAAGTTTAGAAGCTGATGATGACCAAGGTTAATTAAAAATATCTTTGAATTTTGAAAGATACTCACCTTTGTCACAATCAAGAAGTTTATTGATAACATCGAAGAGCAGATCTTGTTCTCTTGTGATGACGTTTATTTTAGGAGAAGAATCATCAGATGAAGAATTGAATTCATCATCATCATGGACATGGCTAAGATTGTCAAAAGAATTGTGTTCTTCATCAAATTCAGAAGATGTTTCAATCAGAAGGTTATTTATTTGTTTAAGGAGTAGTTCCTCAATTTGGATGTTTCTGATTTTCTTGGAAAAACGACAATATTTAGCATAATGTCCAGTATTTCCAATCTGTGACAAGTTGCCTTGTCACGTTTTTGAAAATCCTCTTTTGGTTTGGAACGAAATTCTTTTGTGTTTTCTTAGAGGAGTTTGAGATTTGTACTTTTGGTATTGATGTTTGTTGACATAAGAAAATTGTTTGTTTTTGAAATAAGAAGAAGATCTAGGATATGAAGTTTTGAGAGATTTTGGTTTGGATTGTTTGTAGGATGGAAGGCCAAACTATTCACATAATAAACCTAATTCTTTTCGGCTTACAAACTTTTCTTTAGCAAGCTGATGTTGGATTCTGTCATCTTAGACAAATTTTAAGAGCAATTTTTTTGGACATAAGAAATTAATTGCCCATATGCGCTAAGTATTCATAAGGGATGTTGCCATCATTTTGGTTTCGAAGTTTGTCTCTAACCTTATCACCAAAAGATTTGGGCAATCTGGCTAGGAACTTTTCTTTCCAAAATGTTTAACAATTGTGAACATAAGTGTGTTGACAGAATCTCTGATAGGTTGACCATTATAGACAATGGGCATTCCATCAGATTCAATTTTGACAAAGGAAAAGATGTTTGATTTTTCATCTGAAGAAACATAGAAATTCCACCAACCTTTAAGTTGTCCAGTAAAACTAAAAACTAAAAGATTGGTAATTTGTTCATCTAAATAATTGTTTGAAGTTTGATAAGCAGTGCTTACCATTGTCATTTGTTGATGTAGTTGAAAAATATTTGTTTCTCTCTGACCATCTACGTTCCATTCATAGACATTGTCAGAATTGAAGGATTTGAAAGTTTGGTTTTAGCGTACTTCAATTAATATATCCATAGGACTGGCCTTGGGATAATACAACTTTGAAGATTTCTACCAATGTTGATGGTTGATCTAAAGTTCAAACTTGGACAATTCTGTTTTAGAAACTTGTTCAAGATTCATAACTTCTTTAGTTGAGGAAGTTAAAGCTTGAGGTGTTTCAAGAACAATTGCTTGTTGTAGCTAGATTGTTTGAGGTGTTTTTTGAATAACAGTTTGCTGTAATTGTTGATCGATTCTTCTAACCAAAGCCGCTTTTTTTTTTTTTAACTGAAGGCTTGATCTAATTTTTGGGTCAAGTTGGAATGGTTTGAACAGAGGTTGTTCTAAAGAAGCCTCCTCAGTTTGGTGTGTGGAGTTTGGATAACATGATCCCCAAGAATTTGGAGATACTAATTACTGTAATTGTTTTGTTGCATGAGATTTTTAATATCTCTTGGACTGATGGCTTCATCAAGGTTGGATCTGGTTTTGAATGGTGAGGCCAAAACGGGTTATTGTTTACTATCTTGAATTTGAGGAATTTGATATGAAACTTTTGAAAGAACCGTTAAAGAAATTTTTTGTTCTTCAGAAACTTTCCAAGTCTTCTTGGTCATATTTAAAATTTGAAAAAATGGATATCCCAATTTATGATATAAAGCATAGGCTTCAAACCATTCAAAAAATAGAATATTCAGTTCATACTTTTCAAGAAAACTGTAGAACTTTTCTTGGATTTGTTTTCTCAATAATCCTTGAAAATGTCCTCAAAACCAGTTTCTTTTAAGAGTGTTTGCCTTAGAATAAAATTCTTTTTGCAAACTTTGTTTATCCATCTGAAATTGGTTTTCTAAAACACTTATATAATGAAGTTCACCTAAGTCCGTATAAGTCAAAGACTCAATCGATCTTAGAACTTCCTCCTTTTGATAGTTTGCATGAGGAATGGTTCTTGAATTATCAATTCCTTTAATTGAGATGTTGGTAGATGAAGAGTTCGTGGGTATTGATGTTGGTACTTGTACAGGTGGCAAGTGAATAACCGATGGAAGTATTTATTGTGAAGAGCAAGAATGTCTTGGCAATTCAGAGTTTACAGATATAAAATCCTCATAGCTTGAAGATACAGATCTTGAGATATGACATGAATTTCTTGGTCTATCAAAAGTTAATTTAACAGTCCCAGTTTGAGTTTGAGAAATTCTGCTGATTTATGGCATGGGTCTTAGTATAGCTTGAATAGCCTTTTACATAACCCAATCATCTGGTAAGACTACGCCTTTTCACAAGATAGTTTGAGGAATAGTAATGTTTGTGTTGGCATGTTCAGTTAAAAATACAACAGTTTAACCATTGTGAGGTAGTCTTTAGATCATGGACCGTGAGGAGTTTAAGACCGTATATTGTATCTTGTATATCAGGGTAACAGGTATAGATCCAGGTTTCATATTAAACCCATTGAGTTTAATATTGAGTTTAAGAGAGTTTAGGACATATTTATCCCTCAAGTCTATCATTCGATCTGGATAACAGTTGAAGTAAACAGGTCCATCATGGAGTCCTACTTCTGCGGCTACTAGGAAAGAATTAGCAAAGTCATAATGCCTATTGTCTCTAAGACAAACCAAGCAGGAAACATTTAATCCTTGGCAGACAGGAGGTTTAGAAGCAACTTGCACACAACCGATGTGCATGAAGTTGTAAGTTTGCTTCTGTTTATCAACAGATTTTGGAGAGAGAAGGAAAAATTCTTCTTGCTCAGGTTGAATAGAGATTGATTCTTTGACTATTCTGATAACATAATTAGTCTGTGCAAACCAACTTTTCTTTGGGGTTTGGTAAAGAGTTTTGTTGTCGACTGGAGGAAGAGTCCAGTCGTCAATGTTTTGGTTTATATCTTTGAACTGAATTTATTCGTCAAATATATTGTTTATTGAGGAACAAGGTCCTTCATGGTTTACAGAAGAGTTTGGAGCAGAAGAAGAAGAGCGGCATGAAAAAGAACAAAAAATAGAAGACATTAAAAACACTGAAATTAAATAACTAAATTTAAAGACAGGAAATGAGAATAAGAAATGAAAAGATCAGGATATGAAAGCCAAAATTAAAAGAGCGAGATAACAATAATTGTAAATCTCCCTTAATCAGTATCATCACCGTCAGGTTCCATAGGGGTATTTTGATTAAAGATTTACTAGAATTTTACCGATCAAAATATTTTATTACACTTATAGTACAGTTTGTCATATCTTTAGCTCTAGCCACCACATATGACACATATATGATCTCAGACATATGATACCCTATTTATGGGGGTAAATCGCCTGCCTCCGTACATAAGACTTACAACCTTAAACATCCCTACTAAGGTCTCAAGCATCATATGAAAGAGCCATACATAATTTTTTTTTCTGGGAAATCTAGACTCTTTTTTTTCTTTCACATGATATCGAGCATAGATATGAAATTTGAAGCTGATACTAATTTGATAACAAAAATTTTGAGAGGGTAAACTCCCAGTCCAAGTTTAATTAATACATATCTACTTCCCCTTCTGGCTCTGATACTAAGTGGGGGAGGTATTAGCAAAAAAGGATGAAAGTACCCTTGCTCTTGAAACTCTTGCTCTTTCATTAATTGCCTCTCCTTTTCAGGCAATAAGTAAACAGGGGTATGATTTGCATAATACTAAATTTATGCTCCAACAAGCACAAACACGGCCAATTCAAGCTCCAAATCAACTAGTAACCACTCTAGTTATTAGCCCAATTGATACTCCTTACCTTCCTAAAAAAACAAGGTAAAGAATATCATCCAAATTGAACCTGAGTTCTTTCATCAAACACCTAACCAAGTAGCCTTAAAAGTTTTCCCTTATGGGTTTCATTTTAAGCCTACTGATTTGAGCAAAACAAGGGAATATTATGAGTTAATATGGGTTCATTCTTAATCCATTGAGTTATCTCAGAAATCGGATAAAGCAGATGAAACTTTAATAACTCATTCTACTTTCCAGATTTTAAAAGTTCTCACACCTTGATTGAACCATATTCTGATGTGTTATTTCATGATTAAGTCGGGGTTTAATCATATTAATTGGGCCAAAAAATGTATTATTTATAATTAATTTGGATTAATGAGTGTTTACATGAAAAATTTGGTAAAAAGGGTAGAATTGTCATAATTATTGTAATTACTCTTATGAATTATTTTTGGGAAGATTTGATGTTGGCTTGATTGG
Organism: Acacia melanoxylon; assembly: GCA_019022615.1. Classification (NCBI taxonomy): domain Eukaryota; kingdom Viridiplantae; phylum Streptophyta; class Magnoliopsida; order Fabales; family Fabaceae; genus Acacia; species Acacia melanoxylon. The sequence goes on from JAFJYJ010000002.1 coordinate 4,648,287, forward strand.
TTTAAATTGTAGGTGTTTGAAGAAATTAGACCAAATTTGGAAATGGAAGTTTGGACTCAAGTTGTGAAAAATTTCAATTTGGTCCCTGCAGAAAAACTTTTTAAAAGTTGCAATGAGGTCCTCCCCATTCTCTTCTTGTGCGGCGCTCCTTGTCATCCAATGAATAAATCAAGTCTTCTCTTATTCGCGGCACACCCCCCAAAAATCACGATCTCCTCCTGCGTGAATTCCCCCCAGCTTTCTTTGTGTATGCGGCGCCCTCTTCAATGTCGGACCTCCCAGCTCTCTCTCGGGTCAGCCTTTGCTGAATCAGCATGAAAAAACAAACCTAATTTACTCAAAACGCACAGCTTTTATCATCTACAGACGAATGGGCAAGCAAAAGTATCCAACCGAGAGATCAAACACATATTGGAAAAGATAGTCAAGCCTTCAAGAAAGGATTGGAGCTCAAGGTTGGAGGAAGCACTATGGGCCTATAGAACCGCCTTCAAGACACCAATAGGAATGTCTCCTTACCGGCTTATCTTTGGTAAAACATGTCATATTCCGGTAGAATTGGAGCACAAAACCTATTGGCCGTGAAAATGTGCAATATGGATATGGAAGAAGTCTGGTTTGGAAAGGAAGTTACAAATGCAAGAACTTGAGAAAATGCGACTAGAAGCTTATGAGAGTTCCCGCATTTACAAAGAAAAGACCAAGCTACTTCATGATAAGAAGATTATAAGAAAGGATTTCAAAGTTGGTGATAAGGTCTTACTATATAGGGCCCGATTCAAATTGTTTGATGGGAAGCTTAAAGATAAGTGGTATGGCCCTTTCACTATCACCAAAGTGCATTCATTTGGCATGGTAGAGCTGCTTGACGAATCTACTGGAAAGGAATTTCAAGTCAATGGAAATCTCCTCAAGCTCTACCGTGATTCATCATCAAAGCCTCCTTAAGGCCAGGTTGTCTCTTTCCTTCACTTACATTTTCTGATTTGAATTGTTTAACTCATCTGTGATTCTGAATGCTTGAAATAAGTGTGGGAGAGGTACTATCTCAGTAGAAAAGTAGAAGTAGTATAGTTTAATAATTAGAATAAAAGTTCTCAATGTATGCTTTGCATCTTAGCCATACCTTGCTTAATTATTATTGTGCCTCTTCACTCTAATTTTCTCTGTTATTATAGCTTGTTTCTTCTCTCTTCTCTCTTTATGATGTTGATGTGTTGTGCTTCAATTGCAATTGGACTTCACAACTTTCCACTTCATTGAGGAACAAGTTAGAATAATAGAACTGATTTTTCTACATTGAGGACAATGTGTTGATTAAGTGTGGTGGAGGGAAATACATTTTGAGTCACAATTAATTGGTTGTTTTTAAATGAAAAAAATGCCTTAAACTATAAAATTTTTCAAGTTTTGCCACTTTGGAAGTGTAAATATGTGGGAAATTCTTTGAGCTTTCATGAAATCTAGTGTTTTGGCAACTTTTTAATACCATGTTTTGCTTTTCAAGTAAATGGGAAGAGAAATGAACCCACAATTGGATTTTTACTTACTCCTCATTTTGAAAAAAAAAAAGAAAAAGAAAAAAAGAGAGAGTTTATATATCATTTGTGTATTTAGGAGTTGAGCATTATTTTAACTGATTGCAATGTTTTGATTGGTTGAGTTTGTAAGGTTAGCACTTGGAATAGTTAAGTAGATGTTTTGAGGTTAGTTTACGATGCAATTGATTGTGTTAGAGTGAGCATTGGAGAAAAACCTTGTTGGAAAGATATTTGAGCCTTAAATTCTTTTCATGTGTGTACGTTCTCTTAGTTTTTCATCTTCTAGAACTTGTTTCAACTCTTCTTCTAAACGGTATTTGCGTTAGTGAGATGAAAATGAAAGAGGCATTCAATTCTAAACCATTTTCACCCAAACACAAACCTACATTCATCGACCATTTGCTTGCCCCTTTTGAGCCATTCTTATGTTGTATGCATGTCATTACCCATAGTGTTCATAGTATTCTAAAAATCAAAAGTGAATTGCCAATAAAAAGTTGAACAATGTATATATTGGAATGCCATGTATATAGGAAAAAAGTGAGTAAAAAGAAAAGAGAAGAAGAAAAATAAAAGTATTGGAAAAGAAATGAGAAAATGGAAAGTATTTTCTTTAAAAAAAAAACAAAATAAATATCAAGAAGGCATTTGTTCATGACCTTTCAAAAGAATTAGCAAAAGTTTGTAAAGTTATTTAGATGCTATGAATTTGGTCATTAACTTTGACTTGCATATCAACTATTCATTTTTCGAATTAATTCATTCCATTTAGCCTTCATCCAACATTACAAGCCCTTAAAGTCCTCTTGATTCAGTTCATTAATTGCTATTAGTAGTGGAGATGTTAGAGTTGTTACAAGCTTATGGTAAGATGTTGCTTAAGTGAGCTAGAGTGAAATTATTCCAATAAGGTAAGATGAATGAAACAATAATAATACCTTGAGAGTTCTCCCATGCTTCATTTTAACATTTTGGATTGTATGGTCGGCTAATTTCTTTACATCACTCGATTATCGCTAGTGTTAGCTTGAGGAATTTGATTAATTATTCCATTGCTTTCTAATTATGAAATTGCTCATCTTTCAAATGCATTTCTGATTTAGACTTAGAATTGTGTACTCGATTACTTTTGTTCAGGAGTACAAAGGTCTAAGTGTGGGGGAATTTCTTAGTAGGACAAGATTTAAACAGACCTGAACTTTGGGACATCAATTTTGAGCCTAAGGGATATAATTACTGTGATTATTGTGATGCCTGGTACAATGTCTTTTAGGATCAAATTAGAATTTTTAAACATACTTGGTTCATTTATTTTAAACAAAACATCAAGTATACCTTTGCCCAATGGTTTTGACAATGGTGGGATTTCTTTAGACCTATCCCAGAGATCATTCCACCAAATGTATAGAAAGCATTGAATCTTTTTCAAACAAAATTCAACCTTAATGGAGATTATTTTCCAATAGATCTTCATTTTTTTTCAAAACTATCTGTCTCCTGGATCTTTTCCTGGTAGTACAGATTTTCTCATTCAAACCGAGCTTCTCTAGTTTTTCCTATACTCCAAAGGGTTCCCTATGTGCTATGATGGGCAAAATTTGATCAAACAAGAATATACTCTAAGGCAATGGAGTTATGGTTTAAAAATAATCCTAACTTCCTCTGTGTTACTAAACAAAGCAGGTTTTTGAATCAGAAAACTCATATTCAAAGTAAACTTGCTTCAGTAGCCAACAAGTCAAAATATATCAAGCAACTCCAGCAGGATGAAGCCCAAACAATTGACTAGGTTAACTCTTCAATAGCTCCCGAAGCTAGAAAAGATTATCTTGCCTAGAGTGATGATGAAGCCTTCATTCTTGATATGAGTGAAGATTAAACTAACAGTTTTTTACAAAATCACCATTGTATTCACAAAACATTGTAGCATTTACATATAAAACTGTTCAAAACCACTGTAGTGTTAGGTGTACTATTTACTATAGCACTAAACACTATAGCACATTGTAGCTAGTTACTGTAGTGTCCGCAAACACTGTGGCTTGTCATTGTTCAAACAGTACTGGTCACCAACTGGAACTATGCAAGCAGTGCTTCTAAAAAGCGTCTAAATAAGCTGGAGCCTCGTTTAGATATCCTTTCGTTTTGAAGTTCCAGTCATATAGTCTTAGAAGCTCTACCCTCTCTCCTTCTAATTCCCTTTCCTTTCCTTTGCTTTGTAGGTCTTATATTTCAATAAAATTTGTTTTTAAATTTATGTCTTGCATTATCATTTCTCTCTTCTACTACTGATGAATTGAACTCTAGTGAGGATGACCTCCACTTTCAATTCATTTCTTTTGTTATCTTTTGCACGTCTAATTTTAGTAATTAATTTATGTTTTAAGAAGCCTATTTTCTCCTTTACTTCTCTAGCTCTCGATTCTCCCTCAGTCCCCTTCACTCCTTCGGGGCACCTCCCCCACTTGGTATCAGAGCTTTCTGAAGTCTGAACTACAGATCAACCATCAACATTGGTGGAAATCTTCAAAGTTGTATTATCCCAGGGCCAATCTTATGGATATATTAACTGAAGAACGCCAAAACCAAACTTTCAAATCCTTCAATTTTGACAATGTCTACGAATGGAACGTAGATGGTTAAAGCGAAACAAATATTCTTCAACTACTTCAACAAATGATAATGGTAAGCACTGCTTATCAAACTTTAAACGATTATTTAGATGAAGAAATTACCAATCTTCTAGTTTCTTGTTTTACTAGACAACTTAAAGGTTGGTGGGATTTCTATCTTTCTTAAGATAAAAAATCAAACATCTTTTCCTCTGTCAAAATTGAATATGATGGAATGCCCATTGTCCATGATGGTCAACCTATCCTAGAATCTGTCAACACACTTATATTCTCAATTGTTAAACATTTTGTTAGAGATCCTACCATATGGAAAGATCGTTTAGTAGAATCCTTTCAAACCTTTGTTGCAAGACTGTGTATATACATACATACACACACACACACACACACACACACACATATATATATATATATATATATATATATATATATATTTATACATACATACATATATATAGACACACATATATATATAGATCTTGATAGAAATTATGTTTCATTGAGTTGCTTACTTTCTGTTTTTCCAAGAGGTTGGAGGAATCGACATGAAACGCATTCTAAATTTTAGCTAGTAATATATTTAATTTTCTTAATCTATTAAAAAAAGTTAACTGAGTGTTATATTTAGGATCAAAAAGAGTAATATTTTTATCAGAAAATGGCAACAAAATACCATTCGAATTATAAAAACTCCAAAATGTCTACTAAATTAGTAAAAGGACAAATAAGTGATCTAGTAGGAACATAATATTTTAAAGTTGGTTAAGGGGCATTTTTGCCCCAGAAGTTTTCACCGAGCTGCAATTTTGCCCAAAAGTTTTTAGGACGCAATTTTCTTGGGTAGTGTAAAAATGGAGCAATTTTGCCCTACTAGTGTTCTTCCAATTAATTTTGACCGTTAGTTGACCAAATATGTTGAGCTGACAGCCCACAGTCATCCAAGTTATTTTTAAGGTGTAAATTTGCCCCAGAAGTTTTAAATTTAACTTTGAAAAAAGATGAAGTAAATGACACTTAGATTTCCAGCGCAAACTTACACCTTAACAAAAATAACATGGACGACATGTGGACTGTCATCTCAATATATTTGGTCAACTAACGATCAAAATTAACTAGAATAACAACCAATGCAGAATCTTTTCCTTTTTGACACTTCTGAGCAAAATTGCCCCTTAGCCCTTTAAAGTTTGGTATTGATATCTTGAGTTTAAACAATAACAATTTGGGTATACATAGTAACAACTTGGAGGGCTTAAGTTATCAATTTTTATACCCAAGTTGCTAAGTCTTATACTCAAGTTGTTAACATCTAAGTTTCAAGATTCTAGATTCCTACCAGATAACCTAGTTATCTTTTTGCTAATTTAGAAGAAAATTTTGGGAAAAATACATATAAATATCATTTGAATTCCCAAAACCCTAAAAAGTCTGATAAAACATTGAAATGACAAAGAGGGGATTGGGAGGAATATAGGTTTTTAATGTTTGTGCAAATGACTAAAATGCCCCTCATTTTTTTCTTAAAAAAGGCAAGAACATGCCCTACCTTGCAGGTTGCCTACAGCCAGAGCTCTAGCACCAATGGCTTTAGCTTTGTTGACAACTTCAGTAATACAATTAATTAATTTTGTATAGAGATTCACAACTTGAGATCACAAGTTGTCAATGTGTATATCCAAGTTGCTAAACTAATTTGAAGTTGTCATTACCTATAGTTAACTTGTCAACGACAACAAAATGGGGTAGTTGCTAATTGCAATAATCAAGTTATCATTGTCTATACTCATCAAATTGTCAAAGAATCCTGATAGGGGTGTTGACAACTTGAATAGAGGCAATGAATAATTCATAATAGGAATTAGCAAAACACAGATATAAACCCAAAACACAAAGAAAAACCAAGCCACAAATTGTCATTGCCTATACTCAAGTTGTCAACGACGCGTAATAGGGGTGTTGACAACTTAGTATAGGCAATGACAACTTCATAATAGCAATTAGAAAAACACAAGTAAAAACCCAGCTACAAACAAAAAACAAATTTTGGTTGTGACTGAAATTGAACTCCCAGGCGAAGGTCCTTGATCTCCTACAAGTTCTTGTTCTTGATCCTTCGACTAACTTCCCACTCATCCCTCTCCACCAATTTCCTTAACTCCTAAAACCTCTTCTCTCCCTCTCCACCTATTTCTCACCGCCAAAAACTATGACCCTTCATCCATTCACATTCTCTGCTGCACCATAACTCCCATCTCCAATGAGGCCATTTAGCTTCTTCCTTCGATGGCCTCGTCCTCACCACAAGTGTCAACTTTAACCACATAGACTTGGCCGAGTGCCGCCGTCGTAGAATCCAGGTCGCTTGTGTTGGCGCTAGCACTAAAGTTGCCAAATCTGTCTAAGAGAAGGCGGTTGGTAAGGTCGATGGTAGCTCTATCCTATTCTCCATTCTCCATTCAAAAATCAAACCTCCCAAGTAAAGGTCCTTGGTTCTTGACCATGAGAATGAGATCAAAGGTGAGAGCCAGGGGTGCCGTTGACAGGACAAGAAGGAGGTTTTAGAGGCTGGAGATGGGGAAGTGGTGAGATCTAAAGCAGGGGGAAGGATAGGACAAGAAGAGGGAGAGAGGGAATAGGTAGCGAGATTTGAATGGGAAGAGGAAGAGAGAGAGAGAGAGGAGATGACAAGAGTGAGCGAGCAAGAGGAGTCGAGGAAGGAGAGAGGGAGGAAGGTGAAATTTTAATTTGAGGGGCATTTTAGTCATTTGTCACAAACAGTAAAAACCCAAATCCCCCTCAATCCCCACTTTGTCATTTCAATGTGTTATCAAACTTTTTGGGTTTTAGGAATTCAAATGATATTTATATGTCTTTTCCTAAATTTGGAGTTTTTACAAGTCAAATAGTATTTTTATGTCATCTTCATTATTTTTATAAGGGAAAATCTCAAATAAATACCTTTTGAATTTAGAAAACCCCAAAAAGTATGTTAACAAATGTAAAGGACAAATAGGTCTCAAGGGACTAACTTAAGATTTTAAAATGTTGTGTTTTTACCGATAGTCAAGTTGTCATTATCTTTATTCAACTTGTTAATGAAGTTTGATAGGATTTAGAGAGTCACAATTAGTCAATTTTATTACCTAAGTTGTTACCAGAGCTCCGGCAGGCCGGAACTCTAGCAACTAGCCACCGAAGGCCTGCTAGAACTCCAATGCCGGTGAGGGTTCTTTCTTTATTTCAAAAAAAAAAAAAAAAAAACTTGAGATCAAAACACAGTACTTTAAAATCTCATATTAATGCCTTAAAACCTATTTAACCTTTCTATGTTGACAGATTTTGTGTTTTTTTCCTAGTATTTATATGTTTTCCACCCTTGTATAATAGACTTAGTTTTTTTTTTGCTCAAATATAATAGACTTAGTTCACGGCGCAGCTTCAAGGGGAGAAAATATTGATTATTGAATATTGAAGGATCATTTCGATCGATTCAGCGATTGTTCCCACGCTTCCCTGACTTCGGACCCTAGGCACCGGCAACCGCTGTTCGCACCCATTCTATTGCCGCGCCACTTTCGTTCTCCTCCTCTTCAAACTTTCCCTGGTATTTTTTTGTTCTTGTTTTTTTTTCCCCTACTCTTTTTGGATTCTTTTCCATGTCGGTTTTATTCTTGTTCTTTGATATTCTTCTTCCATATGTTGAATCGGGTGAAATCAAGTTTGGATTTATATCCATTACTATTTTCTAGTTGTTCGGTTATGAAACTTAGTTTTAGTGTTTTTTTTTTTGTTTGGACAAGCGAAACTTAGATTTAGCTAGTTTAATCGTTTGGTATTGTTGTGGGAGGTCTGGACTCTTACTTTGTGTGTTTTCTAAATTATTGGCCATTGGCCATCACTGTGTGTATAAGTGAATTGAATATTGTGATCTAATTTGGGATCCTTTATCAGTTTATTACAATTTCTTTCTTTCTTTTGTTTTTTGTTTTTTGCAATCTTGAGTGCCTTTATTCTTCAAGTAGGTAATTATATACTTCATTTCTTTGCACAAACCTGATTTATGTTTTCAGAATTAGGAAACATTAATACGGAGTATGATATCCAATGTGATACAAAAGCATGGGATGTCGGATATCTGTACTGATAACAATTTATTAATTAGTAATATGTGGAAAGGTAAACCATTTTAAACAAGGAAACCCGTTTTAAAATAAAGATATTCATTATAAGCTCCCTACAAAAGGATAAAACAAATTAATTATTTGTCTTCATTTCTTTTCATATAACTTATATTCTCTAAAAGATCTTCACTACATATTTTCATGGAAGGGATGTACGGGGGATTTTCTAAAAGAAGGATGGGAATTCTTTATGCCCTTTCATTCTCCAAATGCTAAGGCTTGTTGCTCAAATATGAGGGTAAAACACGATTTTTTTTAAAAAAACAGTGAATGGATATTTTGACTCTAAATTTTATATGATAATTTAGGATATTTTTTGAGTTTATCCTAAATGCACTTCTTTTGCTACAAATTTCTAATCTTGAATATGTTTCTTCTTCAAGTATGTAACTTCCACTCTTCCTTTCCACAAACCTAATTATGCATATAGAAGAACAAGGACATACCATTCTGAGTACAAATATTGATCTTCAATTGCTAAAATGTTAGGATATGGCTATGAGAGGTATATGTTTGTATGTACCTGCGTATATACGTAGGTGGGAATATGATGTATGAATTGTAGTTAATATATGAAGGTAGTTATGTTTAAGGTAATTATTAGGTAGGATGGATTGTAATTAGATGCTTATGCTTTGAGTAATATCCAGAGTACTATTCAGTGGTTCCTCTCTTTCTCTTCACCACTGTCCATTAGAATATGTATATATTTGTATGCATATTATATTCAACAAACTGACACATCAAAAAGTAAATAATATAAAAGAAATGTTTCAAATTTAAAATTGAGAGGTCCATGACAGACAAGCTACCAATAAGAATATTGTTTTTAAAAGCAGAATATTCACTGTCCTTTTGGTCAGTAGCAAAACTGACTATTAATCTCAGACGAAAGAATCAGTAGTTTTCAAGGCTAGTATTTACTTTCAAATCCACAGATTTACTTTTTTTTTTTTTCACCTGGTGCATACAATTTGTAAATGATTTGCTATTTAAACATTCTGAAATTGATTATTACTATTGTTATTATTTTTGCAATCCAAAAATTAATGGATGAGGAACAATTTTTCATTACAAAGTGCAGTTATAATGGTGCATGCCATGAAAGAATGACACATGGATCCAGAAGGCAAGAAGTTTGGAGGAGGTAATCTTTTTTCATGTTGTGCTTTGCTTTGTGTATGTAATTAATGCATCTTGTTTTGATTTTTATGCAATTTTCTGTATGGACTTATCTGTATAATTATTTAAACTTCACTGGTCAATGGTTTGCAATATGTTGCTGCAATGAAGCTACGTTCAGTTCCTTATGTTCTTTAAATAGTATTTAAACATAAGATCATTCTAATGTGTTATGCGCCAAAAAGTTTTGTGCTTCATAGAATATGATTACAAATTTTTCTGTTTGTACGAAATGTGAATAAAGTAAAAATTTAATTTCCTTCTATTGAAAATAAAATCAATTTTGTAATACATAACATCATGTTGGGTGGTAGACCAATAATTAGCTGGAAATCATGAAATTGTTGTAGAAAGGAGACGGAAACAGTGGGAGGGGAAGATGATGGATGAAATAGAAGAAGTATCTTCTTCAAAAAAAAATTAAAAAATTATGTGTAGCTGTACGGTATTGTAGCCAGTTGTATCTTTTTTCAGAAAATGAAATCATGATTCAAGCTTTACAGGTGTGTGATTTTTCGTGCCAAAGTCAGGGGAGCTTGTTAGGTCATCTTTCTCCCTTGAAATAAGCTCTCATCATAGACGAACTGTTACCTGAGTTGTTATTCTCATTGAAATTTGGCATCTATCTAAAAAGCTGACGCATAGAGACCTGGGAATTGCAAATCCTTGCCATCCATTACTCAATTCAGAAATATCTGTTGTATTTAGTGTTTCCTTCTTCATCTCTGTGAACCTTCTCTTATTCTCTATTTTGAACTCTAGTTCTTTCTTGATCTGAATTTGCCACCCCGATCAGGTCGTTGATGTTTGCAAAGATGATGAATTTCTTAATTGTTGGAAGATACAATTAGGTTTCATTTCATTTTATTTAAATTTAATGTTATTTTATTTTTGGTGTTGTATGAGGGACATTGATCTACATCATAATTCTCTCCCTTTAGGCATAAAATTTCATACCGATTTGTGCAGATTTTATGTGTGATGAAAATCTGATTCTTATCAAGTTTGCTGTGTAATTGACAGTATGAGTAGACTTGAAGGCATTTTGTTGTTACTCGTGTTTATAATATATGAAATTTCTCAACGTTTTTTTTGGTCTTGGAATATATTTGTTGTAAATCAGTCATTAATTACTAAATCCCTTGATTATAGCTTAGTTAGTTTAGGCAAGATTCTGATTTTCTTTTTGATTGATTTTAATCCTCTCTTTATTCCCTCAAGGACGATTGCTCTTCTTGGGGCCTATATATATTGTAGCAATGTTCTCATATGGATAATATCAACAAGAGAGATTATTCTTCATCGCTGATTCAACCAATATTCATCATTATTGTTTTGTATTTTTATAAATATTTTTGTGTGGAGACTCTAGAAAATTGTAAACATAGAACGCCATAAAAATCTGTTTCAGGAATTTTAGCCAAAGCTTAATCCTATCTTTGTCTAATGAATGCTCTCCGTTTCGCATAAAATCTATTGTTTTATTTAATTTTTTTTTTGGCTTTCCAATTTCAGCTTGACTCTTTTAACATTCTTGATCTGACTCTTTCAACAATTTATGAGTGAAATCACCTGCTAGTATTTTTCGCATTGCATTCATACAATGTTATTTCACCATTAGGACCTAGGGAATTGACAGGGGCTGCAGATCTTATACGTAATTTCAAATTACTACCCCACTATGAGTTTTTCTGCAAGAGGTCACTTCCTGAGTCAGTTTTGGATACACATTATCTTTACAATGTCGTGGGAGACACTGAAATTAGAAAAGGAGATAATTTGCAGTTGGATCAGCTTATTCAAAACCCATCCTTCTCAAGAGATACAACTGCTCATATACGGCCTTTTGACCTAGATACTCTAAAAGATGCCTTTCAATTAAGGGAAATAGGTTCTGTTGATTTGCCTCCTGTAAGAAACTTTTGCTTTGAACCTCATTTCGCAATTACATTATTGTTATATATACTTGATAAATTATTGGTCTTGTCATCTTATTAATAGGCTGAGAAGGGGGCTCCTGCCATTGTTAGAAAATCAAAAGATGAGTCTAAAGACAAGGAGAAGAAGCATAAAAAGCATAAGGACAGAGACAAAGAGAAGGACAAGGAGCATAAGAAGCACAAGCATCGTCATAAAGACCGAAGCAAAGATAAAGACAAGGAAAAAAGGAAAGATAAGAGTGGGCATCATGATTCCAATGCTGATTATGGCAAGAAACATCATGAAAAGGTTGAGGAATTTTTCTCTGCTGATACTTTTTTCTCGTTCATAATTCTGAGTATTAGATCTTAAAGCTGTCATTTTGCAATTTCATTGAATGAATTAGTTGATTCACTGAATATCTTATGAAATTTTTGCCTTTTGGTTAAATAGGAATTTTAATAAAGTTTTGTTGATGTTGTCAACCCTCAGTTGCTTGTGAATTAAGATCTAATTAAGGACATGTGTTTGGTTTGATGTCAACTTTTGAAAAGGAAATAAGAGGATTTCTTTCATTCTGTTTTTTAATGCTGTGAAAACTTTGTTCTGTACATTTTTTTTTCCTTCCATATGATCGCAGAAAAGGAAGCACGATGGAGATGAAGATCTTATTTATGTACACAAACACAAAAAAAGTAAGGTAATGAAGTGAGAACCCCTGTCTTAAGATAAGTTACCATCTGTATATTTTGTGCTTTTCCTTCTTTGTACATCAATACTATTTTCTTGTAGCTTCTCCTTGTCATAATATGAATCTTTCTTTTCATTTTCTTAAAATTTTATTGCAGCACAAGAGCTCAAAAATCAATGAATTGGGAGCAATAAAGGTAGCAGGCTAAAATGGTCAAATACTGTAGTTCACTTCTTTTCCCCATATAGTTAGTCTTCTCTAAAGTTTGGAGGTGTCTTTGACTTAAAATTATCAAATTTCTTGAGGTACTTAATTTGCCCCAACCTCAAGTTTTCTTTTTGCTGTTTAAGCGCTTTAATCACTTTTAGAGTTGTTTTAGTTTTATTTTAGAAAAGGTGACAGTTAATTACGCATCTTCCATTCTTTTTCCATTGGGGTCCCAAGCATTAAATTTGTTTATTATGTACGCCACTTGTTTTGAGAAAGAAGTTGCTAATTTTTTCAGCTATTTGTTGAATTCCTGATTGAAGTAGTTGTGTAATTATCTTCTTCGTGTAGTGAACAAAATTTATGAACAAAGCAGCAAGATTTACCAATTGTTTTGGTATTTTGAAACAATGGAAAGTGGAGAATGAGTTTGCTATCATGAATCATCATTTACATAAAATTTCAGCGTGCATTGATTTTCCCTGTCATGATTCTGTGGCACATGATTTATGGACCTCCTCCCCCATAGAGTAAGAGAAAATAATGCTATGCATGGGTAGTCTGGTTGTTTTGCGCTGAGCTTGTATTGGTATGTGTTTCAATGTCTTAGGGCAGAAGAGGCAAAAATAATATTGAGTACTCTATTATTTGATTTTGATAAAGAATACAACTAGCCTAATATTCTTAGGCGAAGAAAATAAGCCGAGACTCCTTGACAAATAATTGTTAGAATATTAGGGATTATTTAGATTAATCATTATCTTATTATTATTAAGTTTGATATTTATTATATGGATGAAATATGGATATATTATATCTTAGGATATTATATCTTAAATCATTTATATTTGATTTATTTTGATCAGATTAGATTATAGGGTTAACTCTAGGTTTGCCTATATAAAAGTCCCTATGTACTCTCTTTTATTGACATATGAATAGAGTATGCTTTATCCCTCTAAATTCAACAATAATTACAGCAAAAAGGAAAGAAAATAAATTACTGAAGCAGCTAGTAAGAATTGACTGTTTGGCTGCTGCATACAAGGAAAGAAAATTACAGATAAAGTATAGCAAAATGGAAAGAAATATATTACATAAGGATGGAAATAGAAAAGAATGACGGGAATCTATCACTATCTTCTACAATCAGTAAAGGGGCCTTTTAATGATCAAGTCAGGTCAAAATACCCTGGTTTCTAACAGGGATAGCTGTTATGGTTTGTCCATCAACAGATTTTAGCAGCGATGAGGACAGAGCAGGCCTAGTTTTTCAGTACTCGTTCCCAATTCCAGTCTTTCTTATTCTCATGTGTTTGGCCTCTAAAAATGAAAAGCATATTGTAACAGGCCTTTATTTAATATTGATGTAAGTCGCCGGACAGTCTATTATAACTACAAATTAGTTGCTTCTTGAGTTTTGCAATGGAGAATATTGTGATATTACTGTTTTAAGTTAACGCAACTGTTTTTAATATTGAATTGCCATGGTGATATAAGATATTTGAGGACTTATTCTTTAGGTTTTGAAGCAGTATGATTAAGAAATTTGGTGCTAGAGGTGCAAGAGGAGTTATGTATGGTAATAAATTATTTAAAATAAGATTTGAGGGGCTCACTACTAAGTGAGACCTTTATCCCTGAGAGTTAGCCTATCAATGTTTCTATTTTGATTATTTTTAAATAGATGAATAAGTTTTAATATTCTTCAGTATAAACGCATTAATGTCTGAAAAAGCTTATATATATCTTGTCAAAAATGTGTGTTATGTAAGGAACAGTTTGTTTGGTAGCCATTATGGAAAAGTTGAAATTGAAGGGGAAACAAAAAGCAAATTGAAACATGCCTTAAGATGAGTTTGCCTACCATTTTTGGAGGAGCAGTTTCAAATGGAACATCAATGATTTTGTGAACTGCTAGTTTTCAGTAATAACTCAGTCTGAATTGCCTGCTGAGATTTTAATCTCGAGTTTTCCAGACATATTTCTGATTTGGCTGAATGATTTGTTCAAGAGTTTAGGGCAATGTATGGAAGCTCTTGTTTTGATTTTGATTCGGTTGGATTTGAAAGTTGACGTCTGCCTCGGTGCATCTTAAACATTATTCAATCCCTGTTGATTCCAGATCCAGTTTGATTGTTGACAACTTAAATTTTGTATACTGCTCTTTGGGCTAGCTAATCTGAAGAGTCTACATGTCACCAATGAGAGCTAGGAATGTAGCCACCGTTTGCTAAGTTCTTTCTGATCCGTCAGGTGGGCTTAAAAAATAGATGAGATTTTGAAATTGGTTTCGGGAAATTTTACGCTTTTTGAAGAACGAAATTTTACCGTTAGCCCTTTTATCAGTAGCTTTTTTATTTTATTTTTTTTATTAAAAATAGCAAAACAAGAGTAGTATCTAGTAAACAAAAAAATTAAAATATTAAACATGCTCCTCATTGCTAACTATTCCCTAATAACTACTCTTATTTCTTTATCTTACTATTTTTTAATATTCTCATTTCTTATATCTTTTAAAAAATATAAAAAGCATTCTTTTATTGTTTTCTTTATTTGTGTCTTCACGATTAATTAATTAAGGGATCAGATTTATATTATAGTTTAACCCGGAATTAATTTGAGGGCCTTAGCGACCAGGCGCATCAGCCAACATGACAGTTTTTTACAGATTCAACAAAAAGTACTAATTTGGAAGATAAACGTTATGTTGTAAATTACCAAAACGAGGACAAGCAATCTGGAAATTCATATGGGAAAAACAAGGCAGTTCTATTCTATTAATAAGCTGTATTAATTAGCTTGTGTTGAGTTTATATTTCAAAATTTTCCAATAGAGGTTTCATTAAGCTTTCAAAGGAGACAAGAATGAGCTCAATTCGAGCTTCCTAGAATAAGCCAGGAATTCTTGAAATTAACAGAAAATTCTGAAAGATAACTAAGCTAAATTAATATAAGACTGAGCTTGAATTTCTGAGTTTTCTTATCTCTAATTATTTCACTATATAATCAGTGAAAAACTCATTACTTTAAACTGGACTTGGATCTC
The DNA here is from genome assembly GCA_019022615.1 of Acacia melanoxylon. NCBI lineage: Eukaryota > Viridiplantae > Streptophyta > Magnoliopsida > Fabales > Fabaceae > Acacia > Acacia melanoxylon. The sequence goes on from JAFJYJ010000002.1 coordinate 4,663,691, forward strand.
ATGGTATACTCTGCTACAAGTTGGGCAAAAGAAGATGATTTGTTCTCTAGAAGTCTTGTGGGTGAGTCACACTCGTCAATAACTCCTGCATCAATATCCATTGAAATTAATCGTATATAAATTTAAAGCTAGGTATGGCGACTCCTGCAGCTAGTGTTTCTTGTGACACTTACTCTTCTTATTTGGGTTTTAGCGGAGTTTGTTCCAAAAAAAACTCTGCATATGGGCATGAAGCATCCTTTCGAAAGTCCATGGACAAATGCACTTTAATTGATATACCTATGCGAAGAGGCCGATATACTTGGACTAATAATCGAAAAGGTTCTGATCGGGTTTCAGAAAAATTAGATCGATTTGGTTTTGTCAGTTTTCTGCATTCATTGTCCAAGCTTTACCGATTATGCCATCTGATCACTTACCCATTCTTCTCCAAACTCATGCTATATCTAATGGGGGTTGAACCTTTTAGGTTTGAGAATTTTTGGTTCTCGTTTCCTCAATGCCAGAATATTGTTCAACAAGAATGGCTAACAAGTCCTAGTGGCTCCTAGGCTTACAAAAACTCTGTTAGATTAAAGAGCATTATAAGGGCTCTCATTCAATGGAATAAGTTTTAAGTTAGCCCTCATTTTTACAAATATTAATGACTTGGAAAATGAGCTTCAGTTTTGGCATAATAAAGGAACCTTAACAAGCTCATAAGAGCAGCATGTTATCTCCTTAAAATCTTCCTTGGAATTTTGGTATGATTGTGAGGAAACTCTTTTGTTTCAAAGATCAAGACAAAATTGGTTGTTGGAAGGTGATGGGAATACCAAATACTTTCATAGTTTTGCAAGTGCTCGACATATGAAAAAATTGATTATTCGAATTAAGAACTCGGAGGACCAGTTGATTGAAGATCAAGATACCATTCGGTGTGAGGCAACCAGGTACTTTCAAGATATTTATGTAGCCATAGGTTTTTATGATAGCTTATGTGTTGAACAAACTTTAAACAATATTAATTTACTAAAGCTATCTACTGAGCATCTTTTGTGCATTAATAGACCCTTGTCAATTGATGAAATTGAGAGGGTTGTGTTTGAAATGAAGGCTAACAATGCTCCTGGTCCGGATGGGTTTCATGTGAAAAATAGAATATCACCTAGAGGGGGGTGAATAAGGGATTTCAACAATCTTTTTTAGGTTTGAACGATGAACAATAAATACAGAGACAGAGAGAGAATGAACACAGAGAATTTATACTGGTTCGGTCCAACTTCTTGACCTACGTCGAGTCCCCAGATACTCTGGGATTTTCACTACTCTTAATCACAAATACAATTACACACACTGTACTCGAAGTGATCCCTTCGCACTCTGAAGGTGGAATATCACCTAGAGGGGGTGAATAGGTGATTTTAAAAATCTTTTCACTAAACACTCAAGAACACTAAAACAGAGACAAAGAAAGGAAATGAACACAACGCGATCTATACTGGTTCGGTCTAACTCTTCGACCTACGTCTAGTCCCCAAGCACCTTGAGATTTTCACTAACTCAATATGACTGTTACAATTACACACTTCATACTCGGATGATCCTCTCACATTAAGACTCACTTCCCCTTACAAGCCGTAATTGTACATCCACACTTAAGGTTCCATAACCTTAAAATTTAACTGATAAACAAATAATCAAATAGTGTTTAAACTCCTCACTGAGTAGATAAATGATAATCACTGAAGTACAGAAAATATCCAAAGATATTAAATGAAACTAATGAAACAGTTGATTGCAATAATACATAATTGAATGCGCGGAGTTTCAGTAGTTGGCGAATTCAATGCTTCTGGTATTTATAGATGTTGCAATTAATGACCGTTGGTGAAGCTTGATGATTAGCCGTTGTGACGCTTAAATATAGCCGTTAGACAGATGAAGCTTGGTGAACACTTTCGCCGTTTATGATCCAGGTGAAATTGTGCCATCACAACATTCTTTCATTCCTTATGTTTTGCCCGTTGTGAAATAGCATTTATTGTGAGATAAGAATAGCAGGAATTTCTTTCGAATGTTTAGAGGAATGGTTGCTCTGATTGTGTCTCTATTTAGTAATTGCATTTAATGCATTCTGATATAGATTTGCTTTATGATAATTTGTTGTTAGTCCTTTGGATGATCATCTGAAACTCATTAGCAAACTGATTAAAAGCAATTAGGAATAATAATGAGTGATGATATGATGAAATGAAATCACAATCAATTAATTTAGATTTCCGAAGACGGTGATTTGAAAAACAAAGAAGTTTGACTCTAGTTAAAAAGAAGTTTCCTTGAGGCAAGCTGACTCGAGGTAAATCTCTTATTAACTCGAGGCAAAAACGGAAGTTGGAAAAACACATATAAGAAAGCTTGCCTTAAGTCACAATGACTTGAGTCAAGGTGACTAGAGTCAAAGACTTTTTATTGCATTAAAGAGCATCTGAGAAAGATTGCCTTGAGTCATCATGACTTGAGGCAATTGTTGCCTTGAGTCAACATGACTTGAGGCATGATGACTTGAGACAATTAGTTTAACTTGAGGCATACAGTCGCGCTAAGATTAAAATCATTTGAACAAAAAAAGCTATTACCTCGAGGTAACTAAATGAATGACTCGAGGTAGCACTGAGCGCGAAAAAAGATTTAAAAACATTTAAGTAAGTTAACTCGAGCTAAAATTAATTTGGCTCGAGGCAAGTTTTCTTCAAACTTATTAACTTCCAGTTAAAACCAATTTGACTCAAGGTAACGGGAGGAAAAACATTTTGTCTTGATAAAATGAATCATATGACTCGAGGCACATAAAATTTAACTCGAGGTAATTTGAAAACTCCAAATTTTCATAGAATCTTAAGGATCATTTACATTATAATTGTTATTGTAATACCCGGATTTTAGCAAATCTGGAATTCTGAGATAAAGGAAAATTAATGAATATTTTAATAAAGTAAATTCATGACATAAAACTGTTATAGAAAATTGTTATAATTATAGAGTAAATTGTCAAAAAAGTTCCGGAAAATCGATGAAATTTAATGACTAAAAATGATATAATGGTGATAAAAATAGTCTAAAAATATTATGATAAATACCGAAAGATCATGAAAAATTATGAGAAAAATATGGAAGTGTTATCCCTAATTATGAGAATTTAATAAATTATTTCAGAGGAAATAACATGAAGAAAAGTTTAAAAAGAATTTTAACCATAAAGTAACCCGATGAGGTAAACATTTTTAATATTTTACATAGGATATAAAATGACAATATCAAGATAAAAGTTTGTAAGATAAAAATATACTGTAAATTAGTAAAGATAAATATATGAAGAAACCTGATCCTAAAAAGATCACTAAACAAAGAAATTAGGCCCGATTAAGCCTTAACGAAGGCAGGGGTAAAACGGGAATTTTTGGTAAAAAATATTATATTTTTAAAAAAATGGAAAAAATTATAGAAAAATAAATAAATCTGAATTTTAAAATTAAGGGGCCGAAATTATTGGTATTTTTAATTAAAAAGAATTGTTTAAATAATTAAAAATGATAATTAGAATAAAATAATAATATAATGCGGTGAGTCGCCTTATAGGCGTAGACCGAGGGAAAAGTTGGAAATAAATTCTACAGGTAAACCAGAGGTAAAAGTCTTTTCAGACTGATCAAATTAAGAACAAGTGAATTTTTACACGAAGAAAGAATTTATCAGACGTTGTTTCCGCAACCGAAAACCCTAATTTCAAATAAGACGAAAAGCGATCGATAGAGTAGAGTCAGATAGGCAAAGTGAGAACCTATAGAAACAATTGCGTATTTTCAAACACAGGATTAAGTTAGACAACAACGGACGTTTTACGATTCAAACGAATTATTGTCCGAAGTTGGTTCTATCGGAAGTGATTTCCAGAATCGGACGCGTTTGTCCGAATATCTTTCGACGCACCGGAGAATACCTGGATATGATCAAAAAGAGGATCAAAATAGATAATATGAGAGAGGATGAAAAGATCTTCAAAGTTACATACCCGATTTTTGAGTTTCGCGAAATCGCGCGAAACGGACACCGACGGGTAGCTTTATCGGACGGGAGGCCATAAAGCAAGAGTCATCATTGGATGACAACTCATTCTTTGACTTTTTGGGCCCTAGATGTCGACCAAGACCATGGATGGCCAAGATTCCATCTTACAAAACCCTAGATCCAACGGCGAATCATTTTCGAAGACTTTTTGGAAATTCCCACCTTGTCCCTATTTTTCTCTATAAATAGCAAGCTCTCTTGCTCTCATTCTTCACACCAAAATTCAGATCCTAGAGAGAGGTTCTAGAGAGAGAAGCTCTGGAAAAAATTGTGCCTTAGCTCCGAGTAAGTTCTTCCGTCCTTAGTTTTTAGTTTCCGTAGTTCTTTCGGTAGTTATAGTAGAACCGTTGTTTTGATCTAGGAAGTTTGAGAATATATTCCTATGCTTGTTTTTATGCCTCATTGCATTGAAAGATGCCCGACGAGGTAAAAACATAGTGGGGATAATTTTGAAATGGAATACGGTCAAAGTAACGAAGTTCCGCGAAATTCCGCCAATTAGGGGTAGTAAGGGCAAAATGGTCTTTTTCACCTAAAATGCCCGTTATGCTGCCAAATATTCATAAGTGTGTTGTTATTCTGATTAGAATACTTCGACGTCGAACCATTTGTCGAAATTCCAAAGTTCCGCCGTTTGCCATTTGTTGAGCCGTTGTTTATTTGTTTTTACGTACGCCGTCAAAAAGTACCGTTTTTAGCCGGAAGAGCCGGATATCTCGCAACGAAGGTACGGACGCGTACGTAACCCTAACTCTATGCTGCTCATATACTTTTACGTTAAAGATACGTTCATAGACCGAGGTTACGTTGAGAATCGTCGAGATACTTACTGCCTTTACCCACGGATTATAGTATTGGTAATGCCGTTTGAGTTATTCCTAGCGCCGAGGACACGTTGTGGCGTGGCACCTTTGGATATGTGCAGAACTAGTCGAGAGAGACCTTACATACCGCTTTGTGCTTATGTTCGTCCATGTTATTGATCATACATCTCGTTTGTTTGCTTTTGTGATGATATGCCGTATTGAAATGAATATCTCGTTGTACATATACTTGTTTTATTTGAGCATAAGGTTAACCGTTACCCGAGATCCATATGTGGAATGGATCTCAGTTGTAGCATCAGGGTCTGGAGGACCAATCTTAGGCGATCGAGGCAAGCAACTGGAGTAGGCCAAGACGTGTCTACGTTACTTTCCGTTTTCTTTAAGTTCCTTTAACTTTTGAGAATTCTGGATGACTGTAATCCAATACATTTACACTATGGTCCATATTTTGAATGTAATGTAAATTACTTACTCGCTCCAATGCTCTACTCTGACTACTCTGCGTGAAATATTTGGAAACGTTTTTAAAAAAAAAAAATATTCCGCCGTTTTCAAATGGGATGTTACAGTTATCATCAAAACATCAAAAACATGGGAACTAACACACTCGAATCCACTCCCCCTTACAAGTTGTAATTGTATGCCCACTCTTAAGGTCCCTCTACCTTGAGATTTGACAGATGATCAAGTAATCAAATAAGTGTTTAACTCCTCACTGAGTAGATGAATGATAATCACTGAAGTACAAGAATATCCGAAGATATTAAATGAAGTGAATGAAACAGTTAATCGTAATAACATCAAATTGAACACACAGAGTTTCGGTAGTTGGCAGAATTAAATGTGATGAGCTTTTATGTCATCTTCCATTAATGTTGTTGTGAAGCTTTGAATGTAGCTATTGAGACTCTTCAAACTTCCGTTAGGCACAGATGGTTTCCATTGGGTACAATCGAACATTGCTTCATTAAATGTGTTCATCGTTGATGCACTTGTGTTCAAAAGATGATTCAGAATATTTTCCGAAATGAGTATGCCTCAAAGGAATGATTTCGTTTTCTATGAGTCTTCATTCTGTTTGTTGGCTCAAGCATTAAATGCTTCTGACACACGAAGTGGCTTTTTAGCTAAACAAGATTAAACCATTGTTAATCATTTGAAATCCACTCAAAAATATAGTTAGCAATAACATAAATGTGTTTTGATCAATGTTTACTTAGAAACAAAAGATAATTCAAAATATTTAACTTTATGATTATTGTTACGGCGGAGTGGTTTAAAAGAGGATTAACTATACTCGAGCATCAATACCATCTTACTCGAGTAGCCGTGCAAAAATGTCTTTCACAGAAGCTCAGTGGTCGTTCTTACTCGAGTAACATTATTTCCCTACTCGAGTATTACATCAGTAAACCATACCAGATGTTACTTCACCGCTTATACTCGAGTAACAGTGTTTACTATACTTGAGTACCAGTATACCATGTCCTGTATTCGAGTAGCCATTGATCTTCGCTAAAATAAAGTTCTCAAAAAATTATTAGCGATAGATGCTAGAGTACTATTATGCTTATACTCGAGTAACAATAATATAGTGCTCGAGTACATCTCAGGCAGAGAGCAAATTTAGAATTGAAACATGTATACTCAAGTAGCAATTCCCTTTACTCGAGTAACCTACTCAAGTAACAGTAAAACTATGCTTGGGTATACTTCATACAGAAAGCAAACTTAAAAGATTGAACCATATTACTTGAGTTATAGTTTACATCTACTTGAGTACCATACTCGAGTAATACTTACTTGATACTCGAGTAACATCTTGATAGAGGCGATTATTTAGATAGAGTCCTGGGTAGGAAAGAATGCTTACTCAAGTAGCTTACTTGAGTAACCAATAACTAGTGCTCGGGTACAGGGTCTTTTGTCTCTGAACTTTGCTTTGGTTTAACCCATACTTGAGTAGCAAAATATGGATACTCGAGTATCATCGTATGGAATTATGATAGTAATTTATTTGATATAGTACTTGAGTATACTTGATCCTATACTCGAGTAGTGTCCTGAAACACTTAAAAACACTGTTAGTTTGAGAATACTCGAGTAAGCAAAAAGGCATACTCGAGAGTATACTCTTAACATAGGAACTATTTTCCTATTCAAAACGATAACCATTTTCAATATAAAACCTTAATCATCTAAGTCTTGTTATCATCAAAACTCCGAGAACTAACATCATGCTCGATTTTATCAAAAATTATAGTTTCTTCTCAAACAAGATATAGCTGCATTGGTTATTTAGGTTTGTCAACGGGGATTCATTCTCAAAGAACTAAATTGATCCTTAATTGTGTTAGTCCTCAAGTGTAATAGCCCGAGTTCTTTTAAGGATTTTCGACTTACATGTTTGGGCAAAGTTATTTACAAATTAATTTCAAAAATTCTATGCAATTGACTAAAGCTAGTCTTAAGTGGGCTCATTACGCCAAATCAAAATGATTTCTTGAAAGGAAGACTTATTACAGATAATATCATCCTTGCCTTAAAGTGCATGTCAAAGATACACCAAACCCGTAACAGCAAAGATAAATGGTGAAGAAGGATGACTGAAGAAGTTCACAAGTTATTTGTTAGGTGAAAAAAGTCACTCTGGTGAATCCAACATCTAAGCACTATGAACAAATGTCATAATATTAACAAGTTCATGAATGAACTGAATAAGTTCATTCGTCAGGTTGACATGTTTTTCACCTGACTCATGAACTTGTTAAACCCACTCATGAACTTGTTAATCCCATTACGACTTTTGTTCATAGTGTTCAGATATTGGGTTCACCAGAGTGACGTTTTTCACCTACAAATGAACTTGTTAAACTCATTTATAAACTTGTTAATCCTATTATGACTTTTGTTAAATCCCACATTTACTGTTCACATTCTTCTTCCTCAAAACCCAGATATTGTTCAACTCAGGAGGGGGTAAGTTCGAAGGTGGCGTAATAGATCAATAAGAAGGTTGTGCGCAATGGATCTGGAAGGAGAGCACGAAAACAAATGACGCGATTGAGGTTGAAGACAGATTTAGTTTTTTGCATATCTGGTTCTTTGAAGAGGGAGGTTGAAGACGAAGAGACAATGATTGAGGTTGAAGACGGAGGTCTCACGATCACTACGGTGGGAAGAGAAGAAGAGGTTGTGTCTCTGCTGGCGGTGGTGCAGTGGGAAGAGGAAGAGGAAGAGGAAGAGAGGGAGATAAGAGAGAAAGAGGAAGAGAAGGCATAATGGTAAATTCATCAACATTTCAAAATCTCAATTTGATTCATATCACCTTTATATTATTTAAAAAATTTAATAGACTTTTGGGAGTTTTAAAATTTCAGTTGGTATTTATTCGTTATTCTCCCTATAAATAAAGACATTTTCTAAAATAAGTTTACATTTCTAATGTATTTATTAATTCTAATAGTGTTTTATCTGGATTCTTTAGTCCTAGTGAAATAGTTATTGATCTCAAGACCGAAGGTAGTAAATTTTATTACAGAAGGGCAATTTCGGAAAAAAAATATTGAAAATATGGACATATTTGATTAAAGTAACTAACTTTATCTAATTTTCTTTTCGGTAAAATAATTTTATCTAATTTTAAGTATTTAAGTGAAAAAAAAATTAATTGCCTCTTTCCCAAAAATACTAGAGGGAGTACATATCCAGTTTACACACAAGATTAAAGGTCAGCCCTAATGAAATTATTCATTCACATATAAAGATATAATTATCAATTATACGGTTAAGTTCTGCTTCAAAAATATGAACAAATGAGTAATATTATTTTAAAAGTTTTTTTGGTCCGCTTCAAAAATATTAGCGAAAGAACAATATTATTTTAAAAGTTTTTTTTGTCCCAATATTATTCAGAAGGTCTCACAAGTAATGCTGCCCTCTTTTAACCATTTATTTGGACTATAATAATTTACAGGACATCCCCATGTATCATGATTTTTCATTCTCATAATCACATATCATCCCCTCTCTCCCTCCTTCCGTCTTTTTGGGAGGGAAAAAAAAAATTCGGTGTCATCAAGTACATGAATAATCAACAACAAAAATCCAAAAGCCAGATGAACAATTAATCTGGAAAAGATCCAATCTCGAACATAAGAGTTCGAATGTAATGATTATAGCCAGCATCAAAATCTTTTGTTGAGAAACTGCGAGTGAGCTGTATTCACATGTTGCCCTAAACTGATTATGCTTCTTTCAATTTTCTTCTTTGTAATTTTCTCAAGTAATACCTCTCTCTTTCTTTCTCCGACTTTTTATTTTCGTTTCTGTTTAAATAGCTAATTTGTTTGTTAGAACTGGCTTTCTAGTGTTGCTGATGAATTTAGTCGAATATTTGAGTGGGTGTGTTTTCGGGTTGGAAGGAATTTAGCTGGTTAAAATACGTTTTGTTATTTTTTTTTCCATCTGAAGATTTAATTTGCTAAAGATTTGGAAGAGGCTTCACTGTCGAGGCATTTGGTGGAGGAGTAGATTGTTTTTATATGAATGGCTTAAATGCTCATTTCAGTTTACTCAGAGGACAACGTGATTTTATGAATTTAGCTTTCCTTTACTTATGACTATGAACTCTTGAGCCTATTCCTTTTTATTCTTTTATGGTGCGATTTTTGCTGGCTCTTTCTCAGTTGTGTATATTCTCTGCGGCTCATCTAATGTATCAGTAATAAATGTGAAAGAGAGCGATGCAACAGTGGTGATGGTGGAAGGAGAGGAAAGGAGGAGAGGAGAGTGATGCATTGGCATCAAAATTTTTTGTTGAGTCCACAACAGGATTTCAGTTGTGGCGGTAAGGGCAGTGGCGAGGTTGGGTTTCATCTTTGTAAAAACAGTTATTACTTAGGGTTGTTTTAGTAATTGTATGTTATAGTTAGTAGATATGATGAAGTCTGTTCATCTTATATATATGTGAGGTATACTCATTATGTGTGTATCCAAATATTTTTCTTCATAATGAAAAGATAGATTTTTCTCTCGAAGTCAATGTGTATAGGTCCCTATCCTATTTCTTTACAATGTATATCCGGCAAGAACCTAGCTCCACCACGATATCCGCCAAGAACCAAGAACGGAAGATGCACAAAAGACTTCGCCCCTGCGATATCTGGTAAGAAGCAAGCTCTGCCACGATCTCCGCCAAGCACAAAGAATCAGGTTGAAAGATGCACGAAAGGTGATTTGAGCCTTCTTATCTTCGCCCCTATGATCTCCGACAAGAACCAACATCCGCCACGATCTCCACCAAGAATCGACCACCGTCTCGATCCTCCTATCGTCACTTTGAATAACCACGGATGTGAGATGAGGATGCACAAAACGATTCTCATCTTGTCCATGATTCAACATAATAACAAAGGTTGCGGCTCAATTTATTGCTTCTATTTACTGTTAGTCATCCCTACTATCACGGGTTCCTTCGTGTCTCCATCGCTGCCGGCAAGATTTGAGCATCCTCTGTTTTTTCTTCCTGTTCATTTGCTACTACCCAGGTCTGTGCTTGTTCCATTCTATACAGCAATAACTCCACATTGCTGTCAGAAAGACCACCGATCTGGCCAACTTACCTTTCTTTCATCCCTTGTTCCTTCATCCCTCGGAGACACAAGGTTCTACCAGCATTCCTCAAGTATTAACCGGAGCTGAAAATTACGCCATTTGGAGTTGCTCGATGAGGATTGCACTGAAAAGGAAGCATAAGGTCGGTTTTGTTGATGGTTCCTGCAAGAAAGCAAATCAAGCTGACACCCTCAAAGACCAATGAGAATGCTGTAAATGTTTCCTGGCTTTTAAATTCTGTATCAAAGGAGTTAGCAAATGGTTTTATGTTTCATGAAGAAGTTCACCATGCTTGGATTGATCTCAATGAGCTCTTTGATAAGAAAACAAGTTCCTAGATATTTGCTCTTCACCAAGAAATCAGTCTTCTTAGGCAAGGTCCCTTTACTGTCTCTGGCTATGTTTCAAAACTATAGGAACTTTGGGAAGAGAAGTCAATTTTAGTCAAAATCCCCTATTGTCAGTGTTCATCCTCCATTGCCTATGCTAAATTGATTCAACAACATAGGTTGTTTCAGTTTCTAATGGTATTGGATGAATCCGATAGTCAAGCTCGGAGTCATATTTTTCTTATGATACCCTCTGTCGGACAACCTTTTGGAATGATTTTAGAAGATAAAGCTCAACGCTCTATTACAAGTCTTGAACAACCCTCTGTCACTGAAGAAATAGCTATGGTTGTTAGAGGACGAGGCCGTGGGAGAGGTTGTGGACATGGCAATCCTAATATAGAATGCTCTCATTATGGAAAAAGAGGGCATACCAAAGAACATGGTTTCTAAATTGTGGGTTACCTACAAAGTTTCAGAGGCAACCAACCAAAGCAAGGGAATGATCTTTCGGTTAATCAAGCCTCCAATGAACCAACTCGTCCTGAAGATACTGTGGGACCAACCTCACTAATGAGCAGTACCAGTGACTGTTGGAGCTCTTCAGAAAGGATTTTGAGCCTGCCATTCATGCTCTCGTGGGTAGAGGTTTGGCTATTCCCTCTCTTTATTCTAAACCATATTCTTGTTGGGTTATTGATTCTGGGTCAATTACTCATATGGTTGAAAATTTGAATCTTTTAAATACATATGAAATATATGAGGGTCCCATCAAATCTATTAGATTACCTGATGGCACAAGAGTAACGGTAACACATATAGGTAATGCCTCTATAACTAATAGTTTCACTGTAAGTGGGATATTATATGCTCCGTCTTTAGAATTTAACCTACTCTCTATCGCTAGATTAACAAAGGAACAACAATGTTCTGTTATATTTTTTCCTCATTTCTATTTACTGCAGGGCCTTTAGGATGGTAGGATGATAGTGGCTAGTAAGCTTATTGATGACCTATACATTTTCAAAATTGTTAATAGATAATTTAGTATGGTTAATTCTGTTCAAAGAACATGTAATGTGCTTAATTATGCACAAATTAGTATTAGAAATCTTGATATAGATCAAATATGCATGTGGCACCATAGACTCGGACATTCTCCTCCTACTGTAATGAAATATCTTGGTTTCGAATGTAGTGACAAAGACATTATCAATAATAAATGTGAGATGTGTGTTCAATTAAAACAAACTAAGTTTCCATTTACTTCAAGTTGCATGAAGAGTAATTGTTGTTTTGAGCTAATTGCATCTTGATGTAGGGGGTTCATATAGGACTCCAACACATCAAGGATATTCTTACTTTTTTAACAATTGTTGGTGATTTTTCTAGGGCAACTTGGACTTACTTAAAAATAAAATTGAGGTTACAACTTGTATTCAACACTTTATTGCCTAGATCTTCACTCAATTTTCAGTTTCAATTAAGATGCTTAGAAGTGATAATGGTACAGAATTCATAAACAATGAGTTAAAGCAATATCTTAGGAGTAAAGGTATATTTTTTTTATATCAAACTTCATGTCCCTATACTTCAGAACAAAATGGGGTAGTTGAGAGAAAGAATAGAACCATTATTCAGATAGCTGGGGTCTCATATTGCAATCTGGAATACCAATTAAATATTGGGGGGAATGTATCAAAATGGCCACTTATCTAGTTAATTGATTGCCATCTAGAATTCTAAATTATAAAACCCCTTTTGAGATTATATATAAGAAACCTCTAGCTTTTGATAACTTGAAAGTTTTTGGTTCTTTGGCTTTTGCAACAAACTTAAAAAGTAATGATAAATTGAAAGTAAAATCTGTTCCTTGTGTTTTTCTTGGTCTTCCTGTTAATCAGAAGGGATATTTATTGCTTGACTTGAAAAGCAAAAATATATTTGTTTGTAGGCATAGTGAGTTTCCTTGAATTAAATTTCCTTTCAAAGAAACTAACCTATATGACTTAAGTGGAGACTGAAGGGAATTTCAACGTATGTTTTAGTTTGACTATGATTTTTTAGCAAATGATGTTCACAAGCCAGTCAATGGCAATGTCCAAAGTGAAACCACAACTCATTCAAGGCTAGCTGATGGAAATATCCAGACTTGAACTATAACAGATTCAAGGCTGGAATCATCCATCATTCTGCCTGAAACATCCACTGAGGTATTATCCAGACCCATTAGAGAAAGACAGTCACCAATTTGGTCAAAGGACTATGTCTGTTCTCTAGTGCAAACTGAGCAAGATAAATGTCTTTATAGCATTTATAAATATATTTCCTATGATCACATATCTCCATCTCATATGTGCCTTCTGCATTTCTATGCATGAACCTAAATAGTATGAGGATGCTATAAAGGATTAATGTTGGATAGATGCCATGAATCATGAGATTAAAGCCTTAGAAGATAATGAAACTTGGACTGTTGTACCTTTACCTAAAGGAAAAAGGGCTATAAGATGTAAATGGGTGAATAAGAATAAATATCATTCGAATGGAACCATAGATAAATTTAAAGCTAGATTGGTTGCCAAAGGATATAGTCAAACAAGGTATAGATTATCATGAAACCTTTTATCATGTTATTAAACTGTTAACTGTTAGACTTGTCCTCAAATTGGTAGCAATGTATGCATGGGAATTACATTAAATGGATATATGTGATGCCTTTTTACAAGGGGATTTAGATGAAGAATTGTACATGAGGATTCCCCTAGGTTTTAAAAGTAAGGGGGAGCAATTGGTATGTAAGTTAACAAAATCTTTGTATGGTTTAAAACAAGCTTCAAGGCAATGGAATCACAAGCTTTCAAAGGCTTTGATTCATGCTGGACTAAAACAGAGTGAGCATGATTACTCTCTTTTTATTAAAATTTTTGATGACGGTGTTGTTCTAATACTTGTTTATGTTGATGACCTGTTGGTAACTGGAAGTAGTGTCAAAGGGATAAATGAAACCAAATCATTTCTACATGATAATTTTAAAAATCAAGGATCTTGGTCTTATGAAATGTTTTCTAGGAATATAAGTTGCTAGATCACAAAAAGGGATTGTTTTATGTCAAAGAAAGTATGTTTTGGATATTCTGGCTGAAATAGGGATGAGTGGCCGCAAACCACGTGGAGTTCCCTTAGCACAAAATTAGAAACTTATGCCATATGATGAAGGAAGGAATACTGTGGATGATTTGTTGCCAAATCCAAAATGTTATAGAAAATTGATTGGTAAGTTGATTTATTTAATCATGACACGTCCTAATATATCTTTTTCTCTACAGCTTTTAAGCTAATTCATGCAAATGCCAACAAAGGAGCACATGGTTGCTGCTTTAAATATGTTGAGATATTTGAAAGCAACACCTGTACTTGGAATGTTGTTGAGTTCAATAGGAGACCTTGATCTTGAATGCTACTGTGACTCTGATTGGGCAGCATGTGCTACCACAAGAAGATCTGTTAGTGATTATTTTATAAAGTTTGGGGGATATCTGGTCCTATGAAAAACTAAGAAGCAACCTAAAGTTTCAAAATCCTCAGCAGAAGTAGAATATAAGGCTTTGAGTATGGCTGTATCAAAAATTGTATGGACATTAGGAATGATCAAAGACTTAAACATTAGCCATCACAATCATGTAAGAGTTTACTATGATAGGCAATTCACATTGCTAATAATCCTATATTTCATGAAAGAACCAAGCACATTGAAGTGGATTGTCACTTTGTGACGGAAAAGCTGAATAAAGGCTTAATTAATCTAAAGCATGTCAAGTCTAAAGATCAAGAAGCAGATCTTCTGACCAAGGCTATGAGAAAGGAGATTCAACAAAGACTGTTATTCAAGTTGTTTGTTGTCATTATGTTTCAACCTCAACTTGAAGGGAAGTGTAAAAACAATTATTACTCAGAGTTATTTTAGTAATTGTATGTTATAGTTAGTATATATGATGAAGGTTGTTCATCTTATATATATGTGAGGTATACTCATTATGTGTGTATCGGAATATTTTTCTTCATAATGAAAAGATAGATTTTTCTCTCAAAGTCAATGTGTACAAGGTCCCTATCCTATTTCTTTACAATCTCCAACGTTGTGATGTTCAAAGAAGACGATGACAAGGGAAGGAACCTTATGCTTCCTCCCGAAAGACTGAGGGGGTGTTCGGTAAAGAGGAATAGTTGTAATGATGAGGTGGAAAAATCATGGTACACATGGTTGTCCGAGAAGCTATTATAGTTGAAATCAATGGTAAAAATAAAAAGTGGCTAAAAGAGGGCCACATTACTAAGTTTTGAGATTTTTGGGGTAACATTAAGACAAAAAATTTGGGGAAATTACACCTACGTCCTGAGTAAGGGAAAATACTACAAAATGGCCTCTTGAAATATCAAAATTGCGATGAAGTCCAGTGAGACTTTTTCACAATATTTTTCATATATGAAAAGACACAAATGCCCCAATGGAGACTCGTGGACTTGTCAACATAGGCATATAAACTTGTCAAAATAGGCCTATGGACTTATCAAAATAGGCTCATGGACTTGTTAAAATATACTCGTTTGTTAACAGATGAACATTGACCTATCAACACAGGTACATAGACTTGTCAAAACATGCACATAGACTCGTCAAAACATACATATGGGCTTGTCAAAACAAGCTCATTGACTTGTCAACACAATTACATGGGGGCATTTATGTCTTTTCCCATATAAAAAACATTGCAAAAAAAAAGTCCTATGGGACTTCGTAATTTCGAAATTTCAAGGGATCATTTTGTCATAAATTCCCTTGCTCGGGCCTAAGTGCAATTTTTTCAAAAAATTTGCAGGACAACATTACTCCTTTACAAATACTTTCGGGGTAGATTTACATCTTAACCCTTAATTATATCATGATTTATATTATCAAAAAAGATGTAACTGATTGATTATATTTTAAAAACTGATATGTGTTAGGGTAAGCATTTGAATGAAAGACATGGTTTGAGGCCGTATTGAGCGGTCTTCATTTAAAATTTTATGTTTAATTCCTTTGAACACACATACAAGTTGAACCATTTAAATTGATTTTCTTTACGAAAAATTGTCAAGTATTGTCAAATATATATTTATTTATTTTTCAGAATTCCACCTATCTTGCCTCCTTAAGATATTAACATATATTATATATTAGACTAATATATTAACATATTATATCTATCTTAAAAGTATAAATATGATATATTATTAGATATAATTATATCTTAAGATTGTATTTATCTTAGAAGTATAATTAAATATGAGATATTATTAGATATCATATCTCGATTTATATAACCATACCTTATAGTTAATTATTATAACCATTATGTATTTATTTTTATTGTTATAGTGTTGGAAGACGAATTGTTTGTAAATGTTACATAACGAATGGTGGTTTCATAAGAACAATCATATTTTTCATTAAATAATGGCAGTTATTAACTACAACTGTTATTTTTATGTTTTCGCAAATTTCGTCTATTAATACATGACGGTGCGCATATTAAATTGTTATGTTTTAGCATTATATATTCTTCTACAACCTCAGCCTTGATATACATTACATTTATTTATTATAACTATTATTTATTAAGTGTTATATATGCTCTAATCTATAGTAGGGAATCTAGGCATAAAAATAAATATTTCAAACTACAAAAAGACCACAATAAGAGGATCATAATGATTTAAATTAATCATGAGAAAGTAATTTGAGGAACAAAGTGCATATATGGCCCAAACAAATCACCTCAACCCATACCATAACGATAAAGGGAGAATGTCGTTAATGCTCAAGGTGCTTTAATTTCAATTCACTCCTAAAAGATTTTGAAATTTCATTGTATCTTTTAAATCAAAATAAAATTAAGTTATGTGATTGAAACGACAATTATGCTCTTACTTTATTTATCTTGTAAATGCACATATTTGTCTTGTAAATTTTCATATTTATTTTATAAAGGACTAAAATATTTTTAATTCCCTAAGTTTTTTCGAATGCCTTTGTTTGTCTTGTAAATGTCTTTATTTGTCTTGTAAATACTCTTATGAAAAAAAAAGAAATAAAAGAAAGACACCATTGTCTTTTCACCCTAAAATTTAATTTCATTTTGACTCAAAGAGTGCAACTAAGTTTCAAAATCTCTTAGAGTTGACTGAAATTAAGTCAGATCCTTTGGCTAAATGAAAATTTCCCTAAAATTAATTAACGTCCTTGTCGCAGAAAGAAGACCATAAGGCAGAGCCCAAGTGGTGTACGCGCACACACCTATTTCCTACACAATTGATGTCATGTGTGGTCCTCCACCATAGTTTTTTTTGGGTTAAGGTGCAGATTTGCCAACGAACTATTACCTGAGGAGCGTCTGGCACAAAAAACAATTGAAGGGACCAAATTGGCCAACGAACTATTAAAAAGTGGAAAAAAAACAACTATCACTACTACGTTAAAATATGAGGCACTAGCGTAGGATGGTGGCGGAAACGCTAGATAAAAGAGCGGCTAAGCCTTCTTGTTGGATAAGGCAAACACCAACAGAGATGGGACCCATGCGAGCAGGCGCTGTGGCAGCGGCAGTTGCTACTTGCGGCATCAGAGGGACGCAACTAGGGGTGGAAATAGGTCAGGGGCCTGTGGCCTGGCCTGTTAAAAGCCTGGTCAGGCCTGGCCTGTCAGGATAAAAGGCCAGGCCAATGCCTGTTTGTCTTAACAGGCCAGGCCTAGGCCTCCTAATAAGCCTGTTAGGCCAGCCTGTTAAGAAATTAATTTTTTTATACATAATATTAATTCCTTCCCTCAGCCTCAGCCCTCACTCCCATGGCCTCAAATCAAAAGAAGTCCCTACTCCCTAACCCTAAATCATTTTGCACTCCTTCAACCTCAGCCCTCATTCCCGCTGATCTCACCATCCGTCGTCGCATGTCTAGGCCACTTAGTCATGGTACCAGAGCACACAGTTCTTGTTCACCCGATCCGATTCTTTGGTTTACCAGATTCATGTGAGTTGTTTCTCGCCTTGCTCGTGTGCCACTTTCTTGATTTCACGATGGTGCTAGGGTATAGGTAATTTAACGGACCTCTGGGAGTGTTCATCGCCTCGATCTTGTCGCTTGGTGGGGTTTCTCCGATCTTCTTCTCTGATGACGATTCTTTATTGAGATTAGTGTTTTGTTCCTTTGGTTGTCGTATCGTCGTTCTCCGTCATCTACCGTGAAGATTTTTCCACGTTTCTCGTCAACAGGAGAAGCCGTTGCTTCAGGTGACCGTTTTATCTTTCTGATCCTGTGATTTTATTGATTTATAGTGCAAGATTATTGTTCGTCTTGCCTAGGTTTTCTAGATTTTAGGTTCTTGCTCAGTCAACCAAAGACTTCCGCTATTCTCTCTGCTCTCATCTTGCTTCTACACGATTTTGTTATTGCAGAAACACCGAACCAAAGATTGGATTTCCAACATCCTTTGCATTTGCATCCCCCTAAAACTCTTGCAGTTACATTGGCTTGGTTTCTCAGGTATTAGTCGGCTCTCAAAATTACTTTGTATGGAGCAGAGCCATGAAGTTAGCACTCCACGGTTTTCAACCAGAATATGTGTGTTTTCGATTTAGTTCTTGCAATTAGTTCATCCCTCTCTACTCATTATAATAATTTTGCAATTGGCCCCATGTCTTAATTTTTTTTTCTAGTTTTGGTTGTCATGATCTCTAGTATACCAGGAATGTGATGTTGTTCTAGATTTGATGTATAATTGATAATTTCGCTGATTACAGGATAGCGAGAGTGAGGAAGATATCTTTGATGAAGGGTTTCTTCAATTCATTGTCTAATTATATATGCTTTTATCGCTGTTGATTTGCATCTTCAATGTAAATTTTACTGCTATTTTCTGATTAGTCAATTATGGCAATTATGCTTGGTCATTCAGGCTGTTATTAAGAAGAAGTATGGTCAAGATGCAGTAAATGTCGATGATGAATGTGGCTTTGCTCCTAACATCCAGGTCGGCACAGCCACAACCTCCTTATGATCTTATATGCGTATAACTTCCATGATTTGTTGTTGGTGCTTACTGACAATGGCATCTCTTGTGAGTGTTCAGGAGAATAAGGAAGGATCGGAACTCCCGAAAACCGCCATAGAGAAAGGCTACACAGAAAAGTAAGTTTTCTTATTATTTCCATACTTTAATTCTACTTATGGTTCTTTAAACTATATTAATCGCCTCATTTAGGGGGATTTGACAATTTCCGTTATATTCTTAGGTTGTCATTGGAATGGATGTTCGTTTCCGAATTCTACAAATCGACAAAACCTATGACCGAACTTCAAGGAAAGGGTGAGCTCATTGTAATATGTATACCACTTTAGTGTGGGGCGGCTGAAATTTAAGTTCTGCTTACTCATTTTGCTTTAGAAGATTTAACATACCTTGGCATCCAAAAACATTATGGTTTTGTTAACACATCTTGTGAGGTGATGGTCACGTTGATGACCTGAGAAATGGGAAACTTAAAACAGAAGTTCCTTATATATTTCATTTCTTGATATTTCAAGTTGTTGTTTTGTGCCTAAAGGTTTTTTTGGTTTGTGTCATTGCACTTTCTTTCATGGGAGTGAGATATGTTTGTTATTTGTTTATCTCAAAAAACACAGATATATTTGTTCTCATCTCTCTCTTGCTATGTGTTTGCATATCTAATTGCTTAAGAAGATCATTAACAATCAATGTCTTTTGCTGTGATCAAATTAGATTTGGATGATGACAGGGCCAAACAGAAGGCTCTGAAAATGGTCTATGTACTTACAGGAACAAAAAACGTTGTATTTTTCATTATTATGCCTTCTTAAATTCTTTATGTTAACCTTTTATTTATATATCTTGCGAAAATGAATTGGATGCGTGTTTTAGTTATTTTGAATTTAAGATACTCTAATTAACTTTCTGTATGTTCATGTTTGGAATGCCAAAAAATGACCAAAGTTGTCTAGATCTTCAAATTCGTAAGTATTGTGTGCTTATTTTAGTTAGTTTGAATTTAAATGTTTGAATCGTCATATGCTCTTTCAACTAATTAAATTGTTAGCTTACTTTCAAAATTTTAATAAATACAGGCCTTAACAGGCCACAGGCCAAGCTCAAGCCGAAAAAAGGCCTGTAACAGGCTAAAGGCCAGGCTCAGGCCATTTTATTGCAACACAGGCCTGGTCTGGCCTGTTTCCACCCCTAGACGCAACCAGGGTGCAAGGCGCGTGCCAGTCAAAAGCTGTGGACTACTGGATGAGTTCAAGAGGGTGAGTGGAACACCAAGCAATAATGGAAGCTTTGGAGATACTGATGTCGCCGACACTGTGACAATCAATGGAAGACAAAGAAACCAAGACAGTGATGGGATAATAGTTCGTTGGCGAATCTACTCAAAATTGTGTGTTTTTTTTCACTTTTTAATAGTTTGTTGGCCAATTTGGTCCATTCAATTGTTTTTGTGCCAGACGCTCCTCGAGTAATAGTTCGTTGGCAAATCTACACCTTAACCCTCTTTTTTATATACAAGAGATGGTAAAAGCCAGAAAAAACAAAGGAAATTACACAAGAGGGGAAATTAATCCCATACACTCAAGATCAACACAAGAACGTAAAAAAGAAGGACAATCTTTCAGGGTAGATGACTTTGACAGACCCAACTTAGCCAGCGCGTCCGCAACTCTATTAATCTCTCTAGGGATGACATTGAGAAAGACTGTCCATTCACGATCAAGCAGACATCTGATGCGCCCAAACAAGAGGGTACCAGAAGAAAAATTGGGATCCAGCAAACAATTGACCAGTTCAAGAGCATCTGATTCTAATATAACCTTCGTATATCCCAACGCCTAGACCATATTCAAACCTTCATAGATGCCCCATTCTTCTGTAGTAGAGGCGTTACAGATACCAACAAATCTGGAAAAACCTGCAATCCAAGATCCCTTGGAGTCTCTTACAAGACCACCACAACCAGCCTTAGAGGAACTCTGCACCACTGCCCCATCGGTATTCAATTTAACCCAACCAGTAGCAAGGGTTTGCCGTAACTGAAGATTGGAGGAAGATGGTTCATGACCAAGTAAGGGGGAGATAATATCATGATGTAATGTAAACTTTCTCCAGGATTGCAGAATAATTACCTCAGGATTTGTAGGCTTAGAAAAATCTAAAACGAAGGCAAAAGAGTTCTGCCAGCCCCAAAGCATCCAGATAGCAACACCGAATATGAGACTCCAATAGGGGCCCATGCCTTGAAGTCTTCCTTTTAGATTCATAGCCATCCAATCTTGTAAACCAGCAGCAAAAAATTGCCTAGAGAATTGGGG
This sequence comes from Acacia melanoxylon, assembly GCA_019022615.1. Taxonomy (NCBI): domain Eukaryota; kingdom Viridiplantae; phylum Streptophyta; class Magnoliopsida; order Fabales; family Fabaceae; genus Acacia; species Acacia melanoxylon. The sequence continues at coordinate 4,684,992 of JAFJYJ010000002.1, forward strand.
AGCAATTAGTTTTAGCCACATTTGACAAGCATAAGGGCAGTCCCGGAAAATGTGGAGTGTATCTTCCAGGCCCTCTTGACAGAACCCACACAAATCCGATGCTTGAGACCATGAATTTCTCCAGGCGTTAGTTGGAAGACGATTATGAATCACCTTCCACATGAAGACCCTGATCCCTTCGGCACCTCTCCAACTCCAAACTTGCTTATAAATGGGAGATTTGAGAGACGAAGGATTCTTCTCAAGTAAAAGATAGGCACTCTTCACAGAGAAATTCCCTTCGGAGGAGGGCCCCCAAGTAATGAAATCATGATTGGCATCAGCTCTTGGAGGAAGAATCGAGATCAATCTTTGAAGCACAGAAGGGTGAACAATGCCAGAAAGTCTACTAGTGTCCCAGCGGCCCTCAATAACCCAATTTGCTATCGTCGAAGTACTCTCAGCCAAGGAGATCAGACGAAGGCAGTGATCCTTGAGTTGAGAACCGTCAATAAGCCAAATATCATTAAAGAAGCTGATAGAACAGTCGTTGCGAACTTGCCACTTGATGCCCTGATTAATGAAGTTAACCTTGCTGGAGATAAAACGTCAAAGCTTTGAATCTCCTGGTTTGGAAATCATCAGTAAAGATTTATCCCTCATCATATAAAAGTTATGTAATATTAAAGCCCATAAGCTGTTGGAACCTTCAATAAGTTGCCAGGTTAGTTTAGCTCCATAGGCTGTGTTAAAAGATGATAAACGACGGAAGCCAAGGCCTCCAAATTCTTTTGGTTTGGTGATGGTGTCCCAGCCAATGGGGTGAAAACCATGGAGGGAGCCTTCATGGCCCCAAATGAAATTTCTTTGAAGTTTCTCAATTTCCTGACAGAGTGATCTTGGAATGCGAGCTACTTGCATCGGGTATAAGGGGATTGAGCTCAACACCGACTTGGCTAAGGTAATACGCCCCGCAATGGATAGAGATTTGGCTTTCCAGGCAGAGAGTTTAGAGTGAACCCTCTCAATGAGATAATTAAAAGTCTCCTTATCTCTTCTGTTTCTAAATAGAGGGAACCCTAAATAACGACCTATCTCGCAAGTATTTTTCATCTTGGTGAGACTTATAATTGACTGTCTTGTTGAATGGGCAGTCCTTGAAGAGAAATATAATGAAGACTTAGAGCAGTTGACTTTGCTCCCTGAAGTAGCAGAAAACTTCTCCAAACATTCCATCATAATCTCAGCCTGTGATTCAGTTGCCACTCTAAAAGAAGCAGATCGTCAGCAAATAACAAATGAGAAATTGAAGGACCGGATGTAGAGGTATGAATTGGTTTCCATCTTTTCGCCTCAACTGCATCACATATTAAGTGCGACAATTTATCCATACATAGCACAAAAAGAAGAGGTGAGATAGGGTCACCTTGACGAAGCCCCCTCTGATGAAAGAAAAACTCAGTTTGTTCCCCATTCCAGAGAACGTTATACGAAACCGACGAGATACAAGCAGTGATCAGATTGATAAAAGCAGAGTCAAACCCAATCTCTAGGAGAACCTGCTTAAGAAAATCCCATCGCACACTATCGAAGCCCTTTCAAGATCCACTTTCATTGACATCAAGCCTTTTCGACTTTTACATTTACTCATGATATGCAAGAGCTCCTGACCCACCATAATATTGTCATGAATACACCTACCCTTGATAAAGCTGGCTTGAAAGGGAGATACTAAGTCATTCATAACACTTTTCAATCAGAGAGCAAGAATCTTAGACACACACTTGTAGTGAACAGAGCATAGAGAAATGGGGCAGAAGTGTGAGATAATCTCAGGGTTATAATGCTTAGGGATTAAAGAAATGAAAGTCTTATTCGACTCAACAAGAGAAACAAAGCCCAGGAACACACCTTTAACAAAATTACACATAGAAGAACCAACCTTGCTCCATGTGCTTTTATAGAAGATTAGAGGGAACCCATCTAGACTAGGAGCTTTGAGATCCCCCACAGAGAACATGGCCATACGAACCTCCTCATCATTAGGAATAGAGGCTAAGATGAGGAACAGGGAAGAATCAACGACATGGAACTTGGACATGGTACCGAGAGCAACAGGAGCCACACTATCCTCTTGATATAGTCCAGAAAAATGCACTGATACAAGGTGCTTTAACTCTTCTTCATTGTCAACCCAGATACCTTCGCTGTTCTTGAGAGCTTGTATTTTATTTCTACGCCTTCTCATCATGGTCATCAAGTGGTAGAAACTTGTGTTACGGTCCCCCTTAGCAATCCATTCTATCCGAGACTTTTGGAACCATTTGACCTCCTCCAGAATTAAAAGACGATCAAGTTCCTCCTGTAGTTCCAATTCTAAGTTACAAAGGAATTGGGAATGGGGATAAGCAGCAACATATTGGATTCCTTGTAATCTGGCAAGGATTTGTCGCTTTTGCTTTTCGATGAATTAGAGGGTCAGAGGGTCATCTTCTTAATGATCAGTTGATACATATGTTCAAAGGAAAATAATAGCCAGGTCTCAAGGATCATAAAAAATAGTAAAAAAGTTCCAATAGAAATTCACATAGGAACTTTTTTTATGTTATTTGTATTGAAACAAAATCTAGGTTTTTAAATTTTGGTGTGAATATAGCACTTCCTGTTATGAATATAACTTTTCTGTTGTGAATAACAAGGTTTTAAATTTTGTTGTGAATATAGCACTTCCTATTACAAATCCAACATTTTTCTGTTGTGAATAACTTCTGTATGCTTAGGGACTTGAGTTTGAAACAAAATCTAGGTATTTAAATTTTGTTGTAAATATAGCACTTCCTGTTGTAAATATAGCTTTTTCTGTTGTAAATGGCCAGGTTTTTAAATTTTGTTGTGAATATAGTACTTCTTCTTGTCAATACAAATAATATCAAAAGAGTCTCTATGGACTTTTTTGATATGTCAATTTCTCTTGGGACTTTTTTACTATTTTTTATGGTCCTTAGGACCTGGCTGTCATTTTCCCTATAATCAAAGCCTTCTCCAAACCTTCATTAATTAAAACCTTAGCTGCATATTATTGAAGGCCTTCCCTCATACCCTAGCTATATACTCCATTAATTATATTCCCTCCTTAATTACTACTTCACATCATCTTCTCGTGATAATTACCACCATTATGATTCATGCATGATGATAAAAATAAAAAGTGAAGGAATTAGCATGGTGGAGGAATGCTTTACTCCTAACCTTGCCGATTAGAGGTAATTTGGATAAGGGTCCTGGTTTTACTTTAAAATATTATCATGATTATCAAAATGATAGTTTGGAATAGTAGAGGTGCTGCAAATAAAGGGTTTGCGACTGTGCTAAAAGAATTAAAGTTTAGATACAAATTGGACCTTGTTGTAATCTTGGAACCTCGAATTAGTGGACCTCAAGCGAATAGAGTCATTAAGAGCTGGGGGTTCAGTAAATGGGTTCGTATGGAGGCCGTGGGTTTCACTGGGGGTATATGGATTGTGTGGGAAAGAAAGGATTTAGAGGTGGAAGTGATAGTGAAGACAGAACAATTTATTCACTGTAGACTTTGCCTTGGATCTGAAAACATGCTGTTTACTGCTGTTTATGCGAGTCCCAATGAAAAGAGGAGGAGGGAACTTTGGGAAAGTGTTCAGGGGATGGCTGCTGATATAGTAGAGCCTTGGATGATCGCTGGAGACTTTAACGAAATTAGATCACCGTTGGAGCAGAAAGGTGGGGGAAGAGTAAGTGAAGTTCGATGTGGGAGGTTCAATGAGTGGATACAGAGGAGTGGGCTTGTTGACGTGGATACTAAGGGGCCTTTTTACACTTGGAAGGGCCCGAAGTGGGAGGGTCTTGATAGGGTGTACAAGAGACTTGACCGATGCTTGTGCAATGTAGGATGGCTAGAGAAGTTTGTGAATCGAGGCTCGTGTTCTTCCTCGATTATGCTCGATCATCATCCCCTATATGTGAACCTTATGGAGGAAACAAGAAATCAGCGGGAAAGGAGATTCGGGTTTGAAGTAATGTGGCAAATGCATGCTAGTTCGGTGATGTTATGCAACAAAGTTGGAAAGGGAATGAGGAGGTGCATATGAAGCTTGCAACACTTCAAAAAGATTTAATGGTGTGGAATAAGGAAGTATTTGGGCAAATTGAAGGAAGAAAAAGGAGATTGCTCATAGACTAAATGGGATACAATGTAGCCTTGAGAGACGTAATAACCAGTTCTTAAGGAGGTTGGAAACTGAGATAGAGGCTGGTTAATGGAAACGCTAAGGCAAGAAGAAGTGATGTGGTTTCAAAAATCCTGAGGTAGGTGGTTGGAGGAAGGGGATAGGAATACAAGATATTACCATATGAAAACCTTAGTTAGAAGAAGGAAGAATAAGATAAAGATGCTTAGAAACAGCCAGGGTGATTGGGTGGAGGAGGAAAATCAGATTGCAGAGCTGTTTCAAAGTTTCTTCACTAATCTCTTCCGAGAAGAGCAAGAAGAGAGGGAATGGTGTATTACAGATCAGAGCTGGGGATAGGTGGATAGGGAGGAATTAGCAAGACTTGGAAAAGGTATTTCCAGCGAGGAGGTGCGTCGGGTTTTTTTTTTCAGATGAATGGATTCAAGGCACCGGGAAGCGATGGGTACCCTGCAGCTTTTTATCAAAGAAACTGGGGGATAGTTGGGCAAGGTGTGATCAGCTTTTTAAAAGAATTATGGAGTAACCCGGGAAGAATAGGAGAAATTAATGACACACTACTGGTGCTGATTCCTAAGATTGATCAACCAGAAAATGTAAGTCAATTCCGTCCTATAGCCCTATGTAATGTATTGTATAAGGGGTTGGCTAAGTTGATAGTAAACAGACTAAAACCTTTAATGGACAAGCTAGTCTCTCCTTTTCAAACTAGTTTTGTGTCGAAAAGGAGTATTCAAGACAATAAAATAATTGCAAAGGAAGTAGTACATACTTTGAGTAGGGTGCAAGGGAAGAAAGGGTACATGGTTGTCAAGATAGATTTAGAAAAGGCCTATGACCGAATGTCTTGGAGCTTTTTGGAGAAGGTACTTGAAGATATTGGTATTAATGAGCATTTTCGGAAAGTGGTCCAAGGATGCTTTAAATCAGCAAACACGGCAATTCTGTGGAATGGAGGTAAGCAGGAGGTGTTTGCACCTTCAAGGGAACTAAGGCAGGGTGATCCTTTGTCACCTTATTTGTTTGTATTGGGGATGGAAAAATTATCGCATATGATAACCGATGAGGTTAATAATGGGAGATGGAAGGCATTGAGAATGGGAAGGAATGGAGCTGAAATTTCACACTTGCTTTTTGCTGATGATCTTCTTCTCATCTGTGAAGCTGATCGGGCAAATATAAGCACTGTTATGGAAGTATTACACAGATATGGGAAAGTGTCAGGACAGAGAGTGAATGCTCAGAAAACAAGCATCTACTTCTCATCAAATGTGGACAGAGCAAGGCAGAATGAAATCTGTAATTATGCTGGGTTTAGGAGGATGGAAGATTTAGGAAGGTATTTGGGATCTTATATGACGAAAGGAAGAGGCTCAAATAGAAAGTTTCAGCACTTAATAGATAAGATGCAAGGTAAACTAAGCAATTGGAAGAAACAAACACTCTCTTTGGCTGGAAGGGTAACGCTGGTACAAGCAGTGACGAATCAGCTATCTGTATTTTATATGCAGCATACCTGCATTCCTGTTGGAGTTAGGCAAAAAATTGAGAAAATGCAAAGAGACTTCATATGGCAAAGTGAGGAGGGGGCCAGAAAAATTCATGCTGTGAGCTGGAGTGTTATATGCATGAATAAGAGAAATGGAGGTCTGGGGATGAGGAAGACTGAGCTGATGAACGATGCACTTTTGAGCAAGATTATTTGGTATCTGCTATCTAACCCGGATAATCTATGCTCAAGGGTGCTTGCTGGAAAGTATGGAAGACAGCAAGACCTATCTAAAGGTTGTAAAGTCATGAAGGCTGACTCTGAGTTATGGAAAAACTTGGCTAGAGTATGGCCAAAGTTTGTAAACAACATTAACTGGGAGGTAGGGAATGGGGAGAATTTAAGTTTCTGGCATGATAAATGGATTGGTGGGAATAGAAGACTGAGCGAGATGAGTATTGGGGATTTATCTGAAGCTGAGAGCAATTTGAAGGTTGCTGAAATGACAGGTACAGATGGTAACTGGTGTTTTGATAGGATTGCGTCAAAAATAAATATTGAGGGAAAGAATATGCTGCTGGCTGTGTTGCCTCCATCAAGGCAGGCGGGTAGTGATACTGTAAAGTGGGGGCCCTCTCTCCAAAATGAGTACAGGGTTTCTGATATGTACCACTTTTTGTCTGAGGAGCAGGATAAAGGGGAAAAGGAGTGGAACTTAGTATGGAAGTGGAAAGGACCAAAAAGAATTCAAATGTTTTTATGGTTAGCTATGCATAATCGGCTCCTAACAAGGGAGAGGAGAGCTAGATTAATGGAAGGAAACTCAAGCTGCTATAGGTGCTCTGATCAGTGTGAGCACTTAATGCATGTATTGAGAGAGTGTAGTGTGGCCCAGGGACTGTGGAAGGACTTGTGGCAAGGCAGAATGGAGGAAGATTTTGGAATAAAAGAAGGTAAGGAGTGGGTGGGTTGGAATCTTGCTCATCGAAGGAAGGGCTGGCAGCTAATATTTGGGGTGGCTTGCTGGTTGTTATGGACTTGGAGGAACAAAGCTATGTTTCAGGAAGGTTTTGTGATGCCTGAAAATAAGTATGCAGTAGTGATGTGGCACGTTAAAGAAATTCAACGGGCACATGTGGACTATGAAAACATAAGGGGTGTACGTGAAAACACTTTGGTGGGATGGGTAGCACCTGATGATGGGTGGATCAAAGTGAATATTGATGGAGCCTCTAGAGGGAAGAATCAATTAGCAGGGTGTGGTGGCTTATTGAGGAATGGAGCTGGTCAGTGGCTAGGAGGCTTTTCAAGAAGGCTAGGTTGCTGCTCTGCTGTGAAGGCGGAGCTCTGGGCAGTGATCACGGGGCTTGAACTAGCAGCAAGAAGGAATTGCACTGATATAGTGGTGGAAAGCGATTCGGTTGCTGTAGTGCAGATGCTCCAGACGTTGCAATCTGAGATGTGCTTTGGCTCGCGAATGCTGGAGGTGGTCTTTGATTTAATGGAAGGGTTCTCAAATGTAAGATTTACACATGTATTCAGAGAGGGTAATTACTGTGCAGATACCCTTGCTGGTCTTAGTGTTAATCAGGAGGAACTGTATGTGTATTTTGAGTCTCCTCCTTTGGCTGTATCCAGGTTTTTAGTTAATGACTCTCTAGGTGTAAAGTACCCACGCAATATATTGAAGAAGTAATAGAAATGGGCTGAGGGCCCCGTTTATACCCAAAAAAAATAAAATAAAAAGCATCACTCGGTCCCTCGATCCAAGAATTAATATCCCGTTTTTGTTGATTAATTTTACCAGATTAAGCTTATATATATCACTCAGCTTTCAGCATTTACTTCTTACGCAACACAAGAGCAATAAATGGCACGTAACTTATTTATTTTGTTTGCTGCATTAACCGACAGTAACTTTATCAGCAGTAGAAATATAACCTCAGCTTTGATATTTCTGTTGAACGCATCAAAGATGAGGCCAGGTAGAAACTAGAGACAGGTAAAATAAATAAGGACTATACATGTATAAAAACACAATCCAGAAAATAGTGGCGGAAGCAGAATTTTTTTTTAGTCTGGGTCAAAAATAAATATATTGAACTATTTACTAAATATTATCGTATAACATTGAAAATACAAATAAATAATAACCGACAATTATAAATCATAGCAAAGATATAAGACGATACTAACTTTTTCAATAGATATTTCAAACAAGAATTTTACTTTCCAAACCGATTAAAATCATAAGACAACCAAATAATAAATTCAAACCGATTAAAATTAGTCATTAATCATTCTCTACATATATATATAGTCATATATTATCAAAATTCAAGACTCTTTCAAAATCATAACCCCAAAATTATCACCAATAGAAAGAGGAAAATACGTAGAATAACTTTCATAAAAAAAGTGATTTTGAGTACCTATTTAGTCTTTAAAATGAAGATGAACATCGCCAAAGTCCGAAAGTAGAAGAAGTTTGACGCCTTTAAACAGTCTCATGGGCACAAAGAAAATGACAAAGGAAGGTGGGGTATTTGTAAGTTAAAGGGCCATGGGCCCCTTCAATTATGATTATCATTCATTTTTTTTAATATGCCATGTTTTTTTAAAAATTAAAACAATATATAAAATGATACTAACATTTTCAATAGGTATTTTAAACAAGAATTTTACTTTTCTCTCACAGGTCAATGAGTAATGAACCAAACAATGTCCTAATAAATTAAAAAACAAATGTAATTATAGATAAGATAAGAGATTAGCTTAGGTCAAATTATTGATTAAAATAAAATAGTACTATATAATATATACATATAAATACATAAGATAAAGATAGGCTAGTTGGGACCCAACTAACCATAAGGTAGTTCCAGCATTGCGAGAAATGCAATATTCATCGTTCGCGCGTGCGGGGCATAGTGGTGGAACGACACATGCTGCTCAGGCTAATTTTATATATGTATGTGTGTGTGTGTGTGTATATATATATTCTGTATTTCCTTCAGAAGAGAAACAAGAGAGAAAAAAAGAGTGGTGGGGGACCAACAGTTGAGCTTAGAAAATGAGTTCGAACTGAGAGAGCTTTAGTGGCATCGCAAAGCATCCATGTCTCAAATACTGCTGCATGCACATGAATTTAATTATTGTTGGTTGATTGAAGTTACTTGGAATTAATTAATAAGCATGCACCTACACACTACTATATAATAAGGGTTAACAAGAGAACTCAGACAATTAATTGTATGAAATGGCTTTGGAGTCAAAGCTCGTATAATTGATTTCATTACATGAAAGAGGATCAAAACTCATTGCAAGTTCTGAATATGCCCCCAGATTGATACTAGTGTTGTCCCCCCTCAAGGTCTAATGAAGAAGATGGCTCTATACCTTTCTATGTAAAGAATTGAAAGTCTAAACTTGTAAAGATATTAGGTTTTGTGAGAATCAAGATAAAATCAACCAACATGTCGTAGTGAGACTGGACAATCGTTTAATATTGGAGCAAGACATATAGTCACTAAGCAGTAAAGCCTGCTAAGGAAATGTTTAATGACGTAACAGCAATGTGTTGTGTCTAGAAGGAAAACATCATCATGTAACATGTCTGCTAGACTCCTTAACCTTTATAGCTAAAATATGGGAATTGATAACAACGTAGGTTATTTGTCTACATTGATAAACATACTAACCTATAAAAACAGTCGCCTATATTTGCTAAGGGCCCGTTTGGTGCGGGGAGAATTTGAGGAGGGAAAGGAACTTAGAGGAGGAAAATGAAGCAAAGAAAAGATTTTAAAAGATGAGGAAAGATGGCTTGAAGGAAGATGATTTGTTTGGTAAAAAAAAATGAAGAGGTAAAAATTGGTAAAGAATCAGGAAATATCTATCTTACCCTCAAAAGTAATTAATTCAAAATTAAAAAGAAAAATAGTTTTTTTGCTAAAATATTTGTTTTTTTAAAATATGCTCTTATTAAGTTTGAATTTGTGTAAAAAAAAATCCGGCTAAATTCAAACTTTTCAGCCAAGTTCAAACATTCCTACCAAGTTTAAATTTGAGGGGTAAATTTGTCAAAAAATGTTACTGTTCACGTGGAAACTTGATATCTCACCAATTTTGGTAGGATCTTATCTTCCCACATATAAGGGAAGATTGGTAGACCCGGGAACTTAGGTTCCCAAAAAGATTTGTCCAAAATGTGTACCAAACGGAGAAACTTATTAATCCACTTTTCCTTCCCACCGAATCTGTGTACCAAACAAGCCCTAAATGTTCATTGTGTTCACGGGTCACCAATAATTCACATAACCAACTCACAAATTTTTTATTACAATTTAACCACATTCACATAATATCTCTAGTTATTGGAAAGATTCCACACTAATTTAGCCAAATTACATGATCTTACAAGTACTCCAAACCGATTAGTGTGGCAGTAATAACTATCTTCTTTTTAATAGTTTTATAATCTTGTCTCTTTCATTCTCAAGCACAACTTTTAACTTTCCAGACATAAATTGTTCTCAACAAGATCCTAATTCACATATAAAAACACATCATACTCACAACAACTAACATCTGCAACTCAAAACAGCAAAAGGGCTTAACGTTATTGGAGTAGATTATCCAAATTTCATACTAATTCATTGATATTATTGTCATTGACAGATTTCCCCCAATTTCATTATCATCTAGAAACTGTGTTATCTTTATTTCAGTAGGCAAAATCAGTTATGTTCTCATTTACTAGTAGGTGGACTTGGATCTCATGGTATACTCTGCAACAAGCTCGGCAAAAGAAGATGATTTGTCCTCAAGCAATCTTGTTGGAGAGTCAAATTCCTCAATCAGTCCTACAACAAGATCCATGGAGATCATACAAAAAGACAAAATAAAGCAGATCAAAGTACACGTAAACTAGGCATATTCAAAGAAGAACAACAAGCAACTTAACTTACCTTGATTGAGAAGCAAAACCATATCACTGTCAAGAACAGAAGTTATTCTGTGTGCAATGGTAATGACAGTACAGTCAGAGAAGTGTTGCCGAAGAGTTTGCTGAATCAAATTATCTGTGGCAGTATCAACTGACGCCGTAGCCTCGTCAAGCACCAAGATCTTACTTCTCTTGAGCAATACCCTACCAAGGCATACCAACTGCCTCTGACCCATGCTCCAATTTTCACCATTTTCACTAACTTCACGCATTTTCACAAACGACAATCAGTTTTCATTTCTGAGATCATAAACAATTTGATGCCTTTTTGTGATCAATAAAAATAAGACAAACCTGTAGAGTCTAGCTTTCCTTCTTTTTTTCGAACTTCGTCTCCAAGTTGACACTTATCTAGAGCCTAAAAGCATGTCATTTAACGAAGGCAAAGCTATATTAAGAAACAGACACAAGTTTTATTTCGGGACAGAACCTTATGTTGAGCGTATGTGCATGTGTTTATTTGCAAAGAAAAAAAACTTACCTCCCAAATTTGTTCATCCGTGTACTCCTCCAATGGGTCTAGGTTGCTTCTCACTGTGCCTTCAAACATGGTTGGCTCTTGAGGAATAATACTAAGTCTGGTCCTCAAATCATGAAGTCCAATAGATGAAATGTTGATGCCATCAATCACAATTTGTCCAGCAGTTGGCTCAATGCTTCGAAAAATTGTATGTATGAGAGTTGTTTTGCCGCTTCCTGTTCTCCCCACAATGCCAGTTTTCAGTCCGCCAGAGAATTTGCATGTTATGCCCCGCAACACAAGTGGTAGGTGTGGAGCATAACGAACCTTCATCATACGCGTGAATATTATTTATAGTAGTACAAACTAATGTTAAATCCAAGAAGTGAACAACATCATTTTACAGGCAGTAACATTTTTGTTTGAAGACGCTTGTTAAAGGATTGACAGCTCAAGTTTTACAAATTAATTGACTGAAGATTGAAAGAAATTATAATGCTAAAATGCTCCATATGAATGAGACATGCACATGGAGTCAAATTTATGACTAGCTCAAAGTACCTGCAGATCATAAATGTCAACTTCTCCATGTGCCGGCCAAGAAGGATTGGGTTGATTTTCTTCTATTACAAGAGGAGGCTCACTTGGAATTCTACTATACTGAAGTATTCTCTCTACTGATATAATTTTGTTCTCCAAGTTGCAGAGAAGCCATATCACTGAGGCTTGTAACATGTTCAGATTAAGTCCATATGTAACCACCAAACCAGCAATACCTTCATAATCATAAATAAAATAAAAGTAAACCTCCTTCACCTCCATAATATAAGCAAACTAAAAATCAACTGGTTAAGATGCCAAATCTTCCTTTTCTTGGCCAAACAATGCCAAAACTTACCTGGATCTATGACTCCATGTGGCATAAATATCAAGAATATCAAGGTAAAGGCAAACGTGATAGAAGACAACATATCCAAGCGGAAGCCAAGCCATTCCATTGCAGCAGCATTGTTAAATTTTGGCCGAGAATACCCATCCACTAGTTTCATATTTGTTTCCTTAAATCTTGACTCCTGATCAAAGCTCCTAATGGTCGTTGTTCCCGAAATAGTTTCAGCAAAGTGTTGAATGACTGGAGCTTTGCAAACTCCAATCAACCGTGATATTTCTCGAGCTGAAGGTAGATAATATTGCTGCAAAATAATAAGTTTGTAAGACATAAGTTGTCAAGTTATAACATGTTAAATTACACAGAAGCAATAAAGAGTTCATGAATAAGTGCATAATCAATGCAACCATAGATTGAAGGGCAAGAAAGGTAGAAAATACAATATGTAGAGACCTCATATCATTTAAAATAACATGGTTTAAGCAAAATACCTGATACCAAATGCTGATTGATATCACAGGTATAAAGATGATGAAAACCTGCCATGTAGCTAGAGACATCACTGCTATTGTTCCCAAAAGTTGGATCATATATAAGACAAATAGCCCAATTTGTAAGGGAATGGCTAACTCCACTGCAGTTTGATCTGTAGAAGCCTAGAGAAGAACAAAGAGGAAAATAAAAGGATTGTAAATGACTAAGTGAATTATTCTATAAATTTAAATGATAGATATTAAAATATATAAGCTAAAGTATGTTGTTGGTCACTAGATTAGATAAGAAAAATTGAATTTCTCCACTTCTTACTCGGTTAATAATCCTTCCACTTGGAGTGACATCAAAAAATGACACAGGTGCACGGAAGATGCATGAATGCATTTTATTGAAGAGTAGAGTTGCAGTCTTGTAACCAGCTGTGGATAGAAAAATATCTTCAGCAAGGGTACAAAAAGCACTTCCCATGGCCATAGCAGCATAAACAGTTATAAGCATAAAGACTCCAACAAGTGGTTTCTCATCTGAAGAAATAGGAGTCGCCCAAGCCATCCAATAGCTGCTTCCAATTTGAAGAAGTTGACACAGAATTTGAGCCAACAATATAAATGGTACAAGAGCTCCTCCATATGCCATTGTAATATATTCCCAATAGACTGAAAACCCAACCTTACCTTTCTCCCTTTCTTCCTCTTGAATAAGCTGGCCTTTTGGTTCAACTGCATCATCTATTTTATCATTTTGCCTATCATCATTTGCCTCTTTAACTTCTGTAACTTGCTGACTAGAGACAGTTACTTCATCATCAGCTATACTAAATTTATCAGACACTTTCACCCCATTCAGTGAACCTAGTGCAGATAACGCTTTTCTATGTGCACCAACAAGCTCAATAAAATCAATCCCAGAGTTGAGCAAATCATCATACTTTCCACATTGAGTGATTTCCCCATCTTTCATGACCTAATAAATAACATATAACATAGAATATATGAGGGCATTAAACATAGTTAATTCTATTTGAAATGATAAAGATTAAATTCTGAGAATGACTCACCAAAATAAGGTTGGCAGCAGGTAAGAACTCTACTTGATGAGTGATATAAATAACTGTCTTTGAACTTAAACAACCTAGTAAACATTCCTTCCGTGTGCAGAAATAATGAAAGAGCCAACAAATTAAGTCAACTAATTTATTTAAACAAGTGTGACATTAATAAAGATTGTGCTTCAAAAAAGTATGAAAAAGAATCTTTTGTAGAATACTGATACTATACAACATTTAAGTGATAATGCCAAACACATATAGGATATAATAAACAAAATTACCCTAAAAAGGTGAGATCCTGTATGAGCATCCACAGCACTAAAAGGATCATCAAATAGATATATATCAGCATCTTGGTAAAGGGCTCGTGCAATCTGAATTCTCTGTTTTTGTCCACCACTCAAAGTTATTCCCCTCTCTCCAATAATTGTCTGATCACCAAATGGCAGAATCTCCAGGTCCTTCTTTAGGGAACATGCTTCAAGGACCTTCTCATACCTCTCCTTATCCATCTCCTTACCAAATAATATATTCTCTTCGATCTTCCCACTTTGAATCCATGCAGACTGAGCAACAAAGGCCTTGGTTCCACACACCCTTATTCTTCCCGATATCTTTGGCACTTCTCCCAAAATACATGATAGTAAACTAGACTTACCTGATCCAACAGTACCACAGACAGCTACTCTCATGCCTTGTGTGACAGTGAGATTTATACCTTTCAATGTTGTATTGGAGGAAGATAAATCCCAAGAGAAATTACCGTTAACTACTTCAATTGCTGTATTAGAACTACCCCTTGGAAGCTTCTCTATAACATTAGACCGCAAGTCCTCAAGTCGAAGGAATGATGCAATCCTATCCAAAGATACTTTAGTTTGTGCTATCATTGAAATTGTATCTGGGAGATTATAAATGGCCCCCTGAAGAATTTGGAATGTTGCAAGTGCAGATAAGATCTTCCCTGATTCGAGTGGGATCCCTATTAGCGTACAAGTACCAAATGTAGCCACAGATACAATTGCGGGTGCACTCCAAAACACAAAGAGGGTAATGGCGAATGTATAAACGTAATTTCTTAACCAGTTTTCCTCTGTCTTCCTCAGTTCAATAACCTTTGATAGGAACTTCATTTCCCATCCCTGTAGTTTGAGAATTCTCATGTTCCTTAAAATTTCAGATGTGGTCTTCATTCGTCTATCTTTTGACTCCATTAACTTGTCTTGAAACTTTTCCTGCATTTTCCCCAAGGGAACATTTACCAACATTACAATACCAATAGCAACAAGAGCGGCAATAGAAGCCAACCCGAGACTTTTATACAAAATATACAAGGCCAGTACAACTTTCAGAAATACCAACCACAGACTATGAATGTACCAACTGAAATCACCAACTCTTTCAGCATCAACTGTCATAAAATTGATTATTTCTCCACTAGTGTTGCTCCGCCTGGCTTGACAGGAAAGGGTCAAAGTTTTACTATAAATCATTGTCACAAGCTGTGCTCGGATCCTAACTCCAATTTGCTGCAATTTAAAGAGCCAGTGCCTCTGTGATAGGCATTCTACAAGCTTCGCAACAAAAAATGCAACTAGCAGAATATATCCTTCATTCTTAAATGTTTGTTTGCCATTGAGGTATTGAACAAAAGTGTCAATGAGATATGGACCAACATAAGAAGCCAAAGTGTTTAAAAGTGCAAGAATACCTGTGGCAAAAATCTCTTTCCAAGCTGAGAATATCAATGACTTCACCAACTTGAGTGTGGTCACTCTGTTTATTGTACCACAGTCAGCCTCAAGCTTATTTCTGAAAGGTGGAAAAGCTCCAGCAACACTGTCACAACTAGCCAGTTGAGGGATATCCTCAAGGTCTAAAGTTTTCTGCTTTCCAACGGCAATAAGAGGACCCACCCAAGAGAACGTAAGAATGCTGAAATTTCCAGCATATGAGTAAGGAGTAATAGTTTCTTCCCCCCTGGTCTTATTTGACCCTAGTAAATCACTAACATCAGTATAATCATTCAGAAGAGGCTCTTGAAGAATGCTATCTTCACTCTCATTTTTCATGAAAAATACCACATAACAAAAGAATATAGCCACAAAGGAGGAGACACCATCAGAAATTAAGTATTGAAGTGGTAACAAAACGTGCTTAGGATGGAGAATAACATCCAGTATAAAGCAATAACCAGAAATAAGTAGGTAGAAAGCGCACCAAGCTCTGAAGAGTAACGGAAATTTCCTTTCACCTGAATTGAAGAACCCTGTACGCAAGTAAGCAGAAATGACACCCCAAGCAACTGTTTTAAGAGCCAAATCCAAAAGGGTCACAAACTTTTCATCAGACCAACCATTTCTATACCAATAGAAGTAATACAGTAAACACATGACAAGATTAAACGCAGAAGTACCCAAAGAACAAAACATAGTCCTCAGGTACAAAGTACCCCTGAATTTCTCATTGGAACCATCTCTAGCACCCACAGTAATTCGATTCCACACCCATGAAACGGGGAACGCTACTAACAAAACTAGGTGGAGAGAAGCAGATAACAAATGCAAGAAAATGGGTTTGAAGAGAAGACTCGCGATAGAGTACATTAGCGAGTTGTGTAAGAAAACAAACCACACAGATTTAAGCAAGAAGGAAATGAAGAGGTAGCGTCAGATATGGAAAATTTCTGAAATGGGTGCTCTAGAGGATTGAGGTCATGGGTTCTGGTGCAGAGTCAGGTTCGTGCAAGATTGAGGATTGAAAAAAAAAACAAAAAAACAAATGAGCTTAAAGATGTTGACGTGGTGCCCAAGGAAGGAGAACGAGGACTGGTTTCCAGGAAAGGGGTGAGCTATTGGGAGTGCCGAGGTGGCAGGAAATGAGGCCAATGTCACATCTTATTTATGTGGCCTATGAAAATTTATAAATGGACAAAATTTAGCTCTACTTACTTATATTCATGTCATTGCACACGTTATTATTGAACGCCGTCTGTCGTTGTCAGTTTTGGTCAAGGTCTTGGAGTTGCTCTTCGTCTTCTCCGCACAAGCTAAGTCAAAGCAATTGCAACAATATAAGATGATTGAAAGAATCGACCAAATTCGCATAAGCGTAGCATGATATTAAAAGCACAGTCTTGCATTTGAGTACTCAATTCTCAATCTTTATTATCACTATTGTCATTAATATAATATGGGATAAAATATTGTTACTATCATTTTTTGTTATTACTAATATTACTACAACTTTTTTATTGTTAGATCAGAATCTCAATAGGAGAGAGAAATGATAAGGGTAAATGAGATTCTGATCTAATGGTGAAAAAGTTGTAGTAATAAAAAATGGTAATAACAATATTTTATCCCATATAATATATATTTTGGAGAATTAATTAAATTTGTTAACATATTTTTAACTTACCTATTAATGCTTTATCAATAATATTTAAGAAATAGAAGAAATTAAAGGATTACGGAAGAAGATAATATAGTATTTTAAAAAATATATGTCATATTAATTAATTTAATTAATTTCTTTTATTTAATTAAATTAGATAAATATGTTTGATGTTAAGCACAGTGTTACCAGACTTGAATAATATAAAATGCTTTAAAGTGCCTACGGATGCAAGACTCGTACTCATCCTTAATCAACCAATTCGTTAAATAAATAAACTCAACAAATTCTTCAAATCCATATGGATCTTTCTCCGATATCTTTTCAAGTCCCATCTTCACAAACTACAACTACAAATATAGGAATTCAACTGCAGCCAATCGAACGCTACTGGAATTTTCTCCTTGAGCTTCAAGTGTCGTACGAAGCATCCACAAAATGGCTTGTGACCAGGCCCAATTAACTCCCTTTTTCTTATGTCATCAACCATCGAAGAATAATTGCCGATACAGCTGTGAAAGTGGCATAGGATGCGAATTTGGGGAAAGAGTCCAGAAATTGGTTTAAGGGGGTTTGAGGGATTTTGAACTTCGTTGTAATGGACAATAATAATCAACTGAGGAACCGAAAAATTCGTCAAAGCGGTAAAGACAAGCAAGGGCCTCCATCGGCCGGTTGTACTTGTGTCTTTATCTGCGCTTGTGGGAAGAACCGAAGAAACTAGACCCAATATTTTAAATTAATTAAATTTTAGTATATCCAACTAGAAATATTTTTCTTATATTACCAAATATCTTAAAATATTTTTTCAATAACCAAAAAATACTTCACACGATTAAATACAACTTAAATCAAATACTCCCTCCGGTCCTAATTATAGAATCTATTTACCAGAATTTGGAGAGATTAAGGAAGGAAGTTAAATTAGTTAATTATGTGTATTTTCCTAAAATACCCTTATAGAAAAAAATTATGGAAATGGATGAAAACTCAGAGAAACACCGCCCAAGGTGAAGAAGACGAATGGGAAATACCAAAATGGCGTGGTTATGGTCAAATCCTCAACAAACTCTCAACTTTTGGGCCAATGTCAATTATCCTAAAGTATAAATAGGGGTATTATAGGAAAAAACGACAAAAGTTAAAACTTTGCTTCTTATAATTGTGACCAAAACCAACTCAAAATTTGCTCCTATAATTAGGACCGGAGGGAGTACATTATAATAAATTAATGAATTTTAAAAAAAAAAATCTTAATTTGGGGATGATCATTCCATACTCATATTTTGGATGAATATGGAATGTGGATTTGTATCCGAACTATTAATAACTGGATGCTGTAGATATGAATTAAAAATGACTAAACCCTTTACAGTTTTTCTTTTCACTCCAAATAATATAGGGAAACATTCAGAAAAAGAAGTTTAAATTTGCAAATTTCAAATCAAGTATTTCCCAACAATGAATTATGAATTACTTATCAAATTTCATCATTCTCTTATTAACTCTTTGTAACAAATCTGATCTTGGATTTTGCAATTTCAAAGTTCCTTTTCTGTTCCCCCAAATAATATACCCCTTATACTTAATTCAATAAAGTAAGGGCTTTGAGTTGTAGTAAGTTAAAATCAAGGGATTAAATTAATAATTAATATAAAATTCAAATACTAAAATTATGGGCAAGTTGGCTTTTGTTGTTTTGAAAATAATTTTCCTGTTACCAACATGGAGTCGGTCTATTAATGTAAAGGCTTAGGTCTCGAGTTCGAGTCCTAGAGGCCTTGTGTTGGGAGAGGCAGCCACGTACCCAAACCGGACACCGAATGATAATATAAAAAAATAGTTCTCAATTTTATTTTTATTTTTAAAAAAACTTGTTTGGTTGTTAACTTTAATTAAGTGTTTCATTAATAAAAATAGAAATGTGTTTTTAAAAACAAAAGCGTCAAACCAAACTTTTACATCGTTGTGAAAATAAGAGGAATACAAGAGAGATTTGAGATGAGAGAGATGAGAGAGATGAGCAAGATAAGAGAGAATTGGAGAGTAAAGAGACAGTGATTTTTATTTCATTTCAAACTTATAACCTTTGATACATGCCTACTACTTAGATGTCACAATTCCTCAAATTCCATTACAAGCGTTACGACAAAAGAGTAAATCTACATAATTGTACAATATAAATATTTGTAGGTTATGTACATTAATCATAGAAAACTTCTATTAAACCGTTCATGCAATAGATTACATGGCTTTACGTGTAGAATTCTAAAAGGCATCTCTTAGAAGATTATAGACATCCACACTTATATTATAATATTTATAACACTCCCCTTGGATGTCCATAAACAAATATTGCGCCTTATTAAAACCTTATTAGAAAAATCCAATAAGAAAAAAATCTAGTGAAGGAAAAAGAGTACATCATACATATTAAAGCTGCCTCGTTAAAAATCTTACCAGGAGTACATCATGCTCTTTACTTTCCCTAATAATAAGGGAAAATCCATATGGGGGCCCTTTTAGCCCAAAAAAATCCCAAAAAAAAGGTCCATAGAATCTGTAAATCCTAGAAAAGGCCCTAGGGCCTTTATAGGTATTAAGTTACAATGCAAAATTACCAACACACCTCTGGGAGTAAAAAAGAAAAATTCATCTGTTTTGGCGCTGAAACGTGACATCAGAATGAAGAAATGCTGAAACTGAACATGGGTTTCCTCTGACTGATCCTCACCTACCTCCTTGATCGTTTATCCTTCTCTTCCCTCTTCCTTCTTCCGTTGTTTATCCTTAGGTGTATTCTGATCATCCATTGCATTACGATCGAACTCGGCAATCACGTATATTGTCGTTCGTCATCGTTTTTTTTTCAGTCAGAAGGTTGGGTGACTGAAAGGTTGGAGCTTCTCCTCACTTATGTTATTATCGGGTAGGAGTTATGTAAGAAATGCTAATATTTTGATTAAGATATCATAATCACCATGCTACTTCATTTTTAATCACTGTAGGGTTGAGTTAGTAAAATCTTGCTCTGTTTTTGGGCATGAAAACAGAGGGAAGGTCTGTATTTGAGTGGGAATGGTTGAAAGTGATAAAGGAATGAAGGCTGAAAAATGTTGAAATTTGATAGTTGTTAATACCTACAGTTTTAGTTGTTAATACCCTCAGTTTTAGTTGTTAATACCTTCAGTTTTAGTTGTTAATATGATTGTTTAACTTGTTAATGCGAGATGAAAGTGAAAATGTTGTAGGGTAGGTTGCTCTGTTTTTTGGGCATGGAAACAGAAGGGGTTTGTTTGTTAATGGAAATGATTGAATGTGAAAACGCTAATATGGGATAGTTGTTAATACCTACAGTTTTAGTTGTTAATACCTTCAGTTTTTTGCTGATGTAGTTGTTACTTTTTTCTGATATGGTTGTTATTTTGGGCTGATGTTGTTGTTAGTGGGGCTGATGTAGTTGTTAAAGATGGCTGGTGTAGTTGTCAGTGGGGGCTGATATGGTTGTTAGTGGGGGCTGATGTCTTTGTTAAAGATGGCTGATGTAGTTGTCAGTGGGTACTGATATGGTTGTAGTGGGGGCTGATGTGGTTGTTAGTGGGGCTGATGTAGTTGTTAATGGGGGCTGATGTAGTTGTCAGTGGGTGCTGATATTGTTGTTATTGGGGGTTGATATGGTTGTTAGTGGGACTGATGTAGTTGTTAAAGATGGCTGATGTTGTTGTCAGTGGGGGCTGATGTAGTTGTTAGTGGGGGCTGATGTCGTTGTGAGTGGGGGCTGATGTAGTTGTTAGTTTTTTGCTGATGTAGTTGTTATTTGGGGTTGATGTTGTTGTTAGTGGGGGCTGATATGGTTGTTAGTGGATGGCGGATATAGTTGTCAGTGGGGGCTAATATAGTTGTGACCGGTACCTTATTATATCTCATTTTCCAGCTTCTGCACACACAACTAACAATGACAGAGATGCAGGAAACAGTTGTCATTGTCATTTGATATTAAAATGTCATGACACCTACATCATAAAATTTACAAAACTTTGTCCTAAATATTAACTCAAGTGTTCTGCACAATTGCCTTTATAAAAACTATCATACAACCACTGAGATTTATGTACACTTAAAAACATTCAGCCTATGTAAATTAAAGGATTGCTTCCTAACGGCTCGTCTTCCGCTTCTGCGAGTCCCCGATCATCGACAACACTTTGTCTCGATGCGTGTTGTGTTGATGATTGACCAACCACCACAACATGCCAACCTTCAGTTCCAAGATTTCATCCATGGAGTAGTAAGGCATTGTGTATCCATCCTCTTGCTCCTTGGCATCCCACATCTGCAACCATGAAACAACATGAACACCACACGAGTCCCTGAAAACAAGAAATATACAGAGGAATTCAGACAACTTAATAGACACTGGTGTTAACAACATGCTGCATGTAACTTGGACAGTATATATATGAATGTTAAACAACAACTTAATAGACACTTACACATCCTTTTGGACATGGACTTTAGACCATGTCACTCCCTTGGGAATTCTATCCTCCTGCTTGAACAATTGTGGCTTAACCCTTCATAGTATGTCCATGAAGCATTTTCACTGATATTAAAGTTGACAAAATTAGATGACAATTATGGTGGCCATTATCTAACATAAACACACATTCAAATCTGGATATTCTAGCAATGAACCATAAGATTGCAGATATTATCGCAAGGATTAAGCACACAAGTGACTGAACCGACCCTCAATCAGTGACAACAACACTCAATAATTTCTTCACTATGAAAGTAAAATGAATCTCACACCATGCAATTCACATACAACCAGAATTGAATCTATTTAGCATTTTCTAAGCAAAGTTTTCAAAATCTCAGTATGCATGAGAGTGTGCCAAAACTTCATACTCGTCAATTTTCCGTAATGGAATTCTCACTATCGAATAAGAGAAGTATAGTGAAAGTTCCAGTATGCATGAGAGTTAGCACTAAAGCCAATTAAGTCACAAAACCATGTCAAGGTTCTGCAAGGTTATGTGGTGCAAGTTCAAGAGTTCATTTCCATTACATGAGGCATGTAGCAACAATGATTATGTAATGGCAGGATGCAAGTTTAGGAATAAACCAGTTATAATTGCAAAAGCAAAGCTAAAATGCACATTTGATGCAAGTCAGAGTAAAGAAAATTCAATTGACGTCTACTAATGAGATTAGCAGATGTGACGACAATATACAAACAACATATAACAGTGACTTGTCAGTAGCTACAAGAACAAATTTAGCAAACCCAATGCCCTGCAACCATAAGGTCAGATTCTCAGTAATGAAACTGCAATTTATGATCCAAAAGACCCAAAACTCATACCAAAATTCAGATTTGATGAAGCATACGTAAACACTACCATCCAAAGAAACTGAACATAGACTCATATGCACTTTGTCATAAATGAGGAGGCAACAAATTTAAACAGTATATCAATCGTACTTGATGAGGAAGATCTCCAGCCATGAGGACATCAGTAATCTTTCCTCCCCTCAAGTAAAATAAATTTCAACTTTCATCCCAAATAAATACATTCCACAACAATAAGATACAAATAATTATAATAGAGTAATAAAACAAATAAATGAACACTCAATTCAGATTGAACTTTTTTGTCTTATAAGTTATTTCTTCTATAATTCTCTTTTACCAAACGCTGCTGAAAAAAGACTCAAGTTCTGATATATCAATTTCACCGGGCCTAACAGAAACACATTGAAAGTCACAAATTCTAAAATATTCATTGCATTAGACCCTTGTTGGTCCTGACCAAAGGAAAACAGAGGAAAGCAGTGATAACTTGACAAAACATGACATTAGTGAGATTAGGATAACAATGAATAAAAGCATAAAAGTAAAATAAGAAGCAACCACAGATGCCTCATTTGGAAATAAGACACAGACCCGACAAGCCACCAACAAACGTTGGAACCTGGAATTTCGCAAGCCAAAGAATAGCAAGAATTTATAGCCAAAGAAAAAACCCGCCTGAGATCAGGGAGATCGACATTAGGGTTTAATCAACACTTACCCTTTCTCTCTGAAATAGCCGTAGATCGATGACGACGAAGGCGCAGAGGCAGAGACTGACGACGGACAACCGAATGAGGCCGGAGATCAGAGAATGCAGAGAGTGGGCGCGACGGAGAAGACGATTTGGAATGATTTAGAGATGAGAGAGGAATACGTGGAATGATTTTCATTTGTGTTCAACTTTAAACTTTCACTGAGGGCAACAATGTAATTTCGTTTTCAGACAAATACCCATCAGGGCCCTGGGGCCTTTTCTAGGATTTGCATAATCCTTGGGCCTTTTTTAGGTTTTTTTTTGGTAATATGGGCCTCCAAATGGATTTTCCCTAATAATAATGTGGTATTTACTCCCCTGATGATAATATCATTTTTACTCCCATGATGACAACATCACTTCCAATGAATATCTGACAAAAGTTCCTCTTATGCCCTTCATTTTTGAATATAAATTGGCTTTGTGGATGTCATTAAATATTTGGCAAAAGTTTAAAATTAATCAGGAAATTTTTGGAGAAAGTTATACTTTGTGAAATTATTGGAAAAAAAAAGTAAATGCTTGTAACCGATTTATTTCTTATAAAGAACAAGAGAAAGTATAAACAAATGGTTTATAATTATCAATGATAATATTAAATTGATATGCTGGCAAATTTTTCCAACCTTATGTTTTTGGTGGTTTTGTGACCTTGTCTTCAAAACTTAGAATGACAAGGTCACAAATGAGGTCACTATCATTAAGAAGTTAAGGTCACATGATCACATGTCCCTTGGAGACCATATGAGGCAATGTTTTCAAACCCGGTTCGGACCGGAAAACCGGTCCGAGTCAAGGGGTGACCCCGGGTTCGAGTTGACTCGGGGTCAACTCGGCCTAACCCGGCCAAGTTGCCCGAGCCACAGATGAGTCCCCTTTTTTTTAAGTCGCCTGAAACTCCGTCGGATCGATGGTGAGAAAGGCTCAAGGTGAGAAGAAGGAGGAGGAGAGAGATATGAAGATTCACAAAATCTGAAGAGATTAGAAGCGTCATGAACCACGCAACGATCGATTCTCCCTCTTGCTGCAATGCTACCGGTACAAGAATCCTGAGAGCTTCCCACCAAGTAATCACGACCTTTAGATGAAGGAATCAGAAGAGAAGCGAGCATGAGACAGAGTAGGAATGAAGCAGAGGTTAGATTAAGAAGAAGGAAGCCATTGAGAGAGGAGACAGGACAAAGATGAGTGAAAGATAGTGAAATACCGTGTGAGAGATATGAGATTGAAGGTGAGAGAAAGATCTCTCTTTTTTATTTTTTAAAAAAGAAAATCAATATAATATTCACAATGTTGGAGGAGTGGAGTTATTTCACTTGTCCTTAAAGTGATTGATTTGAAATACAAAATTTGACTTGTAAGGGCTACTACACATTATTTAATGAGGAGCTCACAGTGTAGACCCGTGAACTGTAATGAAAAAAAGTCTCTAACAATTGCAAGTCTAAAAATTGTGTTCACCTTATTCTTATAAAAAAAGTTTAATATAATATTACACATCTCATATATTTACATAAAATCTGTTTTTTTTATTAAAATATAGATATTTTTACTTATTTTAATTAAATTATATTTTTTAATTGACTCCGGTTTGATCCACTGACCCTTAACCCAGTAGCCTTATCGATTTAGTGATCGATCTAGTTATCAGAACCTTGATATGAGGAGTTCCAAGACCTTAGCAGTTACTCTCACACTCATGTGTGATTTAGGACCACCAATTCATTTAATTGCCAATTGGTAATGTCCTTGTTAGAAATTAAATAATATTGTAAAATTACTTGAATAACATTGTCACTTTTGCTCCCAGGAAGCGTAAAAAAGAATTAGTTGGAATATACAGGTGAGCTGCTCTTGGAAATGAGAAGAGCGGCTCACATATGTGGCCTAAGAAAATCACTTTGGAAACATTTCACTCAATCTCAAGGAGTAGAAAAAATATGAAAAAAGTTCCAATGTAGATTCCTCTATTAAAAAACTCCATATGGATTGTAGTGATATTCCAAATATAAATTTATCTTATTGATAAGTATATGTGACTATAGTGATAAGTCATAAAGTAGTCTTCAACAAACTCATATATGTTGACTAAAGTAGCCCCAGTTGACAAGTGTATGTAATTATATTGACAAGTGTGTGTTACTACATTGACAAGTCATAGAGTAGTTATTGACAAACCTATACAAATTAACTAAAATAACTTATATTGACAAGTGTGTGAGACTATATTGATAAGTCATAAAGTGGCAATTGACAAGCCCATTGATGCGTTTCTTTCGTCGCTAAAGCACTCAATTAAACTAGGCCCTAATTAATTATGCAGTTTAGGGTCAACCTAGGTCATTCTCCCAATGAGCAATATGTGGATTTTTCTTTAGGTTGAATTTAGGTGATAAAAATGCAATGAAATAAAACTAAACTAACTAAATGCAAGATAATAATGATTCTAAAACCTATATATGAGAATGGAACTAATCTAGATGTAGATGCAAATTTGGGGGTTTTTGTTATGAGAGAATAATTAAAATCCTAAGAAGAGAAAATTGAATAAAAGCAAATCAAATAACAAAGATTTAATTCAGTTATGATGATGAAGGGGACAACTTAGGAATTGCATGCATTTAACTTTCTTAGCCCAAACCAATTAATTAGACCAAAGGGAGATTAATGAATTTAATTACCTAATTGAACATGGGAAACCCTCTAGCTCAATAGCACATATTCCACTAGAAAACTCATTATGAAATAGGTGGTGGCTAATTAAACTCATTAAAAACCAATCACAAAATAATCTTGGAAATCTTGTTTACAATTATCCAATTGAACAATTAGACAATTTATCAACCCAATCAAGCAATCAAGATGATAAACCAAATTGTCAATTAAATTAATAACGAAAACTCAATTAATAATTCAATTAACAATCCAAAGGTTGCAAACAAAAATCCAGCAATTGTCTCGAACATAAAAATTGAAATTATCAATCCAATCCAAAAGAAATATGTTTACAATCTAAAACTAGATTGTTCTCAATTAACACAACTTGAAACCCTTTAAAACTAAAGAACCTCAAGTTTGGATTAAGAAGATAAAAGAACAACACTCCCTTATGATCTTCAAGTGTAAGTTCCTCGGCTCTAGCTTCCTCCATGCTCCTCCCAAGTTGCCTCCCAAAGAGCTTAAGCTTCCATGAATTCAAGTTCTCCACCAAACATCACGCAGCTCCCAGCCATTCGAATTGATGAATCAATGATTCAATTGATTCAAGGAAAGCAACGTGGCTATGCGAGAATAAGAAGAGTAGAATAGGTTGATGGAATTGATTATGATTCCCCTTTCAGTGAAGTTCCGTAGTGAATATATAACTCACAGCACCAATTCTTCCAGCGGCTCCGCGTGTGTCCTCCGGCTCTCAACGAGAGCGTCTTTTTATAGGCAGCAGTTAGGTCAATTAATGAGAGGAAGAGAGAGTTTTTGGGTACCAACTCGAGCCCATTAAAATTTAGGAAACTCAATACAATTCTACCATTAGATTTCCTTTCAGCATCCAAGTTTATTTTGTGATTGGTTTTTAATGAGTTTAATTAGCCACCACTTATTTCATAATGAGTTTTCTAGTAGAATATGTGCTATTGAGCTAGAGGGTTTCCCATGTTCAATTAGATAATTAAATTCATTAATCTCCCTTTGGTCTAATTAATTGGTTTGGGCTAAGAAAGTTAACTCCATGCAATTCCTAAGTTGTCCCCTTCATCATCATAACTGAATTAAATCTTTGTTATTTGATTTGCTTTTATTCAATTTTATCTTCTTAGGATTTTAATTATTCTCTCATAACAAAAACCCCCAAATTTGCATCTACATCTAGATTAGTTCCATTCTCATATAGGTTTTAGAATCATTATTATCTTGCATTTAGTTAGTTTAGTTTTCTTTCATTGCATTTTTATCACCTAAATTCAACCTAAAGAAAAATCCACATATTGCTCATTGGGAGAATGACCTAGGTTGACCCTAAACTGCATAATTAATTAGGGCCTAGTTTAATTGAGTGCTTTAGCAACGAAAGCAACGCATCAATTTTGGCGCCGTTGCCGGGGAGCAACATTTAGGCTTTAGGTTTGAGTTTTTAGGTGACTTTGTAGGTAGTTGTTTATTGCATGACCCGATCCTCTTCTGAAAAATTGCTTGAATTTGATCCTGAGATTGAGAGGACGTTTCACCAACAAAGAAGAATAAGAGCTAGTACTCTTGTAGGCAGTAGTTCCCTTGTTAAGCCCATTGTTGAATCCTCTAATTCTAAGATCAATATGGATGGTAATAATATTTTTGTTAATGCTGATAATAATGCAAATCTAGATGCTCATATTGTTGTAAATGTTGATAATAATGCAAATCCCGTTCATATTGTTGATCCTGTTATGACCATTAATGAATTGGGTTCACCTTATCTACATTTTCAAAATTGGTGCATAAATTATCCTGATATTAATTCAAATTTTGAGTTGAAATCTGGATTGATACACTTACTTCCAAAATTTAATGGCCTTTTAGGGGAGGAAGCATACAATCTCTTGAAGATGTTTCACATGGTTTGCACTGCTATGAAGCCGGTTAATGTGACTGAAGATCAAATTAAGATGTGTGCCTTCCCATTCTCTTTGGAAGGATCTGCTAAAAGCTAGTTGCTTCGTTTGCCCCCTGGATTTATTACTTCATGGAATCAACTGAAGAAACTATTCTTGGAAAGGTATTTCCCAGCCTCTCGCACTTCATCCATCAGGAAGAACATAAGTATATGTCAACAAATTGTTGGGGAATCCTTATATGAGTATTTGGGCGTTTTAAAACACCGTGTGCTAGCTGCCCTCACCATCAAATTGCAGATACATTATTGATCGAATACTTCCATGAAGGGCTCTTACCTTTAGAGAGAGATTTGTTAGATTCGGCCGCCGGTGGTGGTCTTCTTGACTTGACTGTCAATTATGCTTGGGAATTGACCGAAAAGAAAGCTAAGAACAGCCAACAATTTGGTTCTAGACAACCAGTAAAAGTTAATGAGGTGGGATTGCTTTCTTCTAATTCTGAGTCTTGCCTAGGGAGCAAAATTGATAAGCTTACATCTGTTATGGAAAAAATGGCTATGAACCATATGCAAAATTCTTCTAATATGGGCAATCCTATGGGGCCCTCTACTTCTTTTAACCCACAGCCTGCCTCTTCTGCTTTAATAGGGCCACTCTGTTCTATTTGCTCTCTAGCCACTCATGCTACTGACTCTTGTCCCTACCTAAATGACGGAGCTGAATCTTGCAATGCACAATATCCTTCTAGACCCATGACTCAAGGTGGCCAAAAGTATGATCCTTACTCTAATACATATAATCCTGGATGGCGTGACCATCCAAATCTTCGATATGGAAATGGCCCATCTCAGCAAGCACAGTTTAATCAAAGTGGAAATTCTAGTGGCAAAATGTTTCAACAAGTTAGACAATCAATGCCAGTGCAAGATGAAGGTTCAAAGTGGGATAACAAGATGGAAGCTATGATGAAAATCCTAATGCAACAGCAGCAACTACAGCAACAACAAATTGACACTCTTCTAACTCATATTGGTCAATCATCTAATGTACATGGTAATGCACAGAGTCAAGGTTCAGGAAGGCTTCCATCTCAAGTGGTAACCAATCCAAATCTTTGGAACTCAAAGCAAAATCCTAATATAGGTGGAGTCAATGCTATATCTCTCCGACGTGGGAAGATAATCCCCTCTGCAGATCCTGTTACCATCAATACTTCAAAAGACAAGGAAGTTGCTAATGACTCTCTTTCTGCTTCCACATCACAGGATCTGTCTACCTTAGCAAAAACACATGTGGTGCCTAATGAAGAACAAGAAAAGGAGGATGAAGGAAAGCAAGTGATCAAGCAGGCCCTACCTTTTCCTTCTGTGGTAGCTAACGCTGAAAAGAAAAAGAAGGAAGCTGAGATGTTCAATGAAATCTACGATATATTCAAGAAGGTGTTGATTAATGTTCCAATAGTTGACTTAGTCACACAAGTACCTAAATATGCAAAATTCTTGAAGGAATTGTGTACTACAAAGAGAAAGTTTAAGCATGAAGGCAAGGTTGACTTAGGGGTAGTTGTCTCCTCTCTTTATCAAATGCCAATGCCAATGAAATGCAAAGATCCTGGCAGTTTTCTCATACCTTGCATTATTGGTGATGTTGAATTCTTAGATGCCTTAGCAGATTTGGGAGCAGCTATCAATGTAATGCCAAAATCAGTTTTTGATCAACTCAAGGGCGTAGAGCTTAAGCCCACAAATCTTGTTGCATCCCTCGCTGACAGACGTTGCACAGTCCCAGAAGGCGTCTTAGAGGACATCTTGGTTAAGGTAAAAGATTTCATATTCCCTGCAGACTTCTATGTTCTTGATATGGATGATGGTCGGTTTAGGCAGAAGGGACATTCATCTTTAATATTAGGTAGGCCCTTCCTTAAAACTGCTAGAGCTATGATAGATGTGCATGCTGGTAGCCTTACTCTGGAATTTACAGGTGAAACTATTAGATTTAATGTGCTTGAATCTATGAGACATCCCCCTGATGATTGTGCAGAGATAGATGTTAATGTTATTGATGCTATTACAGATGATTCTGTTGTATATCTTAAAGAGAGTATGCTTAGTAGATCCTGTGATATTGCTGGTTTAGATGATACTATCTCTTGTTCATGTGCTAAAATTGGTAATTGTGATGCATGTGCTGATCTTGATGGTGTTGATATTGATATTTTCACTGATGCTATTGAGATTATGAGACATTCTATACATGATGCTTCTGTGCCTATTTGTAGCATTAGTGATTCTAGCAATCATGTATATGATACTTCTCTTGATTCTGATGGACTTTCTCAGTTACTTAGTGTGATTGATGCCATAGATAAACCTGATTTATCTTCACTGTCTGATTCTAAGTTATTGATTAGCATTGATCATGTTTCTGATGGGGAGATCTCTGATTCTAATTCTATCTCTGACATGAATGCTACTGATGGCACCATTGATGTTGATTGTGATGTGTCTGTTGATTCTTCTGCTCTTGCAGTTTCTACTAATACTCCCCAAGGTGGGAAAGTTTGCTTTTCTGTTTGTGAGTCTGCTGTGCAGATTTCTAGTTTGACTAATGTTGAATTAAAGCCGCTCATACCTTCGATTCAACAAGCTCCATCTTTAGAGTTAAAACCACTTCTTGACTCATTGAAGTATGCCTATTTGGGGAAAGACGAGACGCTTCCTGTGATTGTAGCTAGTGACATAGCTACTAAAGAAGAGACCCGCCTGCTAGAGGTACTTAGGCGACGGATGAAGGCTATTGGATGGACTCTTGCTGATATCCCTGGAATCAGCCCAAATGTGTGCACACACCGGATCCTGCTAGAAGATGGTGCCAAAGCTATGCGACAGCCACATCGACGACTCAACCCATTGATCCTTGATGTAGTAAAGAAAGAAGTCTCTAAACTTATTTCTGCAGGTATAATCTACCCTATTTTTTACAGCTGTTGGGTGAGTCCAGTTCAGGTAGTACCTAAGAAAACTGGTATTATTGTTGTTCGTAGTGATGAAGGTGAGCTAGTTCCGACTAGAGTTCAAAGCAGTTGGAGAGTGTGTATTGACTATAGAAGATTGAATTCAGTGACTAGAAAGGATCATTACCCCCTTCCATTCATAGATCAAATGTTAGAAAGACTGGCCGGTAAATCACATTACTGCTTTTTGGATGGTTTTGCTGGTTATTTCCAAATTTCTATTACACCTAAGGACCAAGATAAAAACCGCTTTCACATGTCCATTTGGAACCTTTGCATATAGACGCATGCCATTCGGTTTATGTAATGCACCAGGTACTTTTCAGCGTTGCATGGTTTCCATATTCTCTGATTTTCTTGAGCATTGCATGGAAGTTTTCATGGATGATTTCACTGTTTACGGTGATTCTTTTGATGCATGCTTAGCTAGTTTGGACATGGTTTTGGAACGGTGCATTCAATATAATCTTGTGTTGAATTTTGAAAAATGTCATTTCATGGTTAAGAAAGGAATTGTTTTGGGCCATGTTGTTTCACATGATGGTATTGAGGTTTATAAAGCTAAGGTTGATATTATTTACTCTCTTCCATATCCTTCATGTGTGAAAGATGTACACTCTTTTCTTGGGCATACTGGATTTTATAGAAGATTCATCCAGGATTTTAGTAAGACAGCATTGCCATTGTCTCGTTTATTGCAGAAAGATGTGGGTTTTGTTTTTGATGATGCTGCAGGTATTCATGGGATGAGTTAAAGAAAAGGCTCACTACACCCCCCATCATTCAGCCACCTAATTGGAGCCTTCCATTTGAGCTCTTGTGTGATGCTTCTGACTATGCATTAGGTGCCGCTCTTGCCCAAAAAGTAGAAAAGAGACAACGTATCATAGCCTATGAATCTAGGACTTTAGATGCTGCTCGGGCTAACTAGACTACCACAGAGAAAGAGTTATTTGCAATTGTCTTTGGGCTAGAGAAATTTTGATCCTACATTCTTCACACAAAGGTGACTGTGTTTACCGATCACTCAACTATCAAGTACTTATTTAAGAAACCAGATTCCAAACCCCGCCTTATTAGGTGGGTGCTTCTGATACAAGAGTTTGATGTGGAGATTCGTGATAAGAGTGGTGCAGAGAATATGGTAGCTGATCATTTGAGTAGGATTGAAACACCTACGGTAACATCTTTTCCTGATCAAAGGCTCTGTGAGGTTGTTGTTTCTATCCCCTGGTATGCTGATATTGCTAATTTTCTAGTTGCATCTGTTTTGCCTGATGACATGAATAATTGTTGGTCGATTTCCTTGATGGCAAGTGAACCAGTCGAACAAGTAATAAAGTGAAAGTAGAGTATCGTCCCACAGAGACTGAGATACCAAAAAGTGACGCTCAATTGCTATGATAGTTGCAATCAGAAAGTAAATGTAGTTGGTTGGAAGGTTTTGGGTGATTACGCTAATAACAGAAATAAACAAAGGAAATCGAAGAAGATATTATTGAGGAATTAGGCTGAACTCGGACTCCTCCTTAAGTGCATAATTCCCCGAGTTGCTCTACTCATTGCTATAGCATCTATACTGTACAGCTTCCGCAATTGCTGAAGCATAAGTACTAGCTACAAAGCTATTCGACTAACCCACCACTATAATCTATCGGAGCTTCCGCATCCGATACATATGATATTAACTATACTCATTCCATATTCCTATGGCAACTTTCTAGTTTTTATCTCGCATTATACTCGGGCGTCGGTTATGAGAGGTAGACCCATTCCTGAAGCCTACAATAAATAGGTCAAGCCTTGAACCGGCTGCCTAGCAAACACTGTTTCTCATAGGTGTAGCCTCGACTCCTTGCCAGTAAGCCGAGACCATATATCTAGCCCTTAGATTCCTCTAATCGACTAGTAATTAATTTATTGATAAGCAAATCGAATCTATTAAATTAAGAACTTGCAACTGGGTTCATACACGCTTAAGGATTCATCCTCGTTCGGCCATCGAAAGTTAGTTCATGACCGACGAAGGAAACACAAACAGAGATAATAAGAATGACCCATGATCTACTACTGAAATTAAACAACTGAAAATAGAAAGCTTGACGGCGTTCCGACATCGTGGATGAAGCCATGTCACGTCACCACTCCACGTCTTCTTCCCTCCGTCTTACTGTGAGGAAAGATGCTGGGTTATCCTGGAATTCTCGTGCTAGTGAATTCTTTCACTCTTCTTTTGAGTCGGCTGAATGTGAAGTCTTGTGTTGGCTCTCTGCGACTGCCTTCAGGGTTGACTCACTGTTTTATTTTATATTCAGACTTCCATGTGACGCAAGTTAGGCTAGCTGGGCTTTTTGCAAATCTATCGAGATCTATCGCATCTTCTGCTTGTAGATTGATTCTACTGATACTGCGGGATTCTTCAAATCTTTCTGTTTCGATCCTCCACATCTTCTATTTCATTATGTCAGCAATCTACCTGTTGATCTCGATCTTTTATTTCTATCTCTGAAATCAGCTAGATAAAAAGGTCAGAAAATATGTCGCATAGCATTGCGTCCTCTACTTTGCTATAGCTTTCTTTATGTCTTTTAGTGCACTTCGAGTTGCTGTAGGAATGCTATAGCATAGTATCGGCTTTGCTATACGTTCTTCCCTAAAAACAAGGTAACTTGCTCTTTTCCTTAGCACATGTTTAGGATGTAAATGGTTTCCATCCTTTAGTTCCTTATATCATGAATACATGCCTTTTTGCTTGGGTTATTTGTAGTTTACGCTCTTATTTGCCATACAATTCAGTCATGAAATATAGGGAAAACATGGCATAATCTGCACTCATCAAATACCCCCACACTTAGCTTTTTGCACTCCTGGGTAAAAAAATAAAATAAAGCGAACGGAGGCTCATAGTCATAGTCCTCTTGCCTGTATAACCCTTGCTCACACCATTGCTTTCAGTTAACGTTCCCCCTTCGGCAATCCCACTGCCCAACACTAACAGCTCAAGATGCGTGGTATTGCTTAGATGAAGAAGTCTAAAGAGGCTCTCAAGTTCAGTGTTTGCTCTCTCTCTCCCAGGGAATTTTAATTTCTTTCTTGTCATACGAGCCCAGAAGTTCCATAGCCTTGTCAAAGTTCTAAGATTGCTTTCTAGCACCTGAGTATTCGTTCGTCAGAAGGACTTTGTGGGTTACGAGGGTGAGGATAGGTAGGTGTTTTAAGATGGGTACTGTTGGTGTATGCTATAGCAGGTTTGGTAGATCGACATCTTGACTTCAACCGAGTGCTCTTCCTTGTATTTCTTGCTGCTCTTTGTGCCAAGTCTTTTTCCTTGCTTCTTTTTTTTTAAGCAGCTTGTCAATGGAGCACTCTTCCATGGCATATTTCATATGTTTCTTCTAATTGCTTCTGTCAACTGTATTCTGCTATAGCATACCATTTTGGCTGAGTGGGGTAGCAATATGGAGATAAGGATCACTGGTTTGTGTATGGAGTTGATGGGTATGACATGAATGCCTTTCTCCTACGAACTTCAAACTCAAATGCCAGATAGTTTATCAAAGAACTAAGACAAATCAAGGATCAAACATGGACTAGCAGCAGGTGAAGGCGTTTACGGAACCTGTTCGAGGAGTTGGAGTCGGTTTTCGGCCGCCAGTAGAGGGGTGCATTTGAGATCATATAGGCCTTGTCATAAACAGAAGCAGGGCCTGGGGAAAACGAAGAGTCGGAGGAACAGGAGGAGGACGAGGAGGTGGGTATGGGAGTTGTTGGTGCTGGTTCTGGTGGTGGGTTAGGGTGACGGCGGGCATTGACCAGTGGGGGCGCCTGGTGGAGCCTCGTCGTTTTCAAGACCCTAGGCATGATGGTTGGCTAATGGAGGGAGATGGGGAGGCTATGAAATTATGAAAAGATGCGGGAGGAAAAGAAGGCGATGGTAGGCAACATAAAGGTAGAAATTTGAATGTGGACCGGCACGCCTCTGTTGACTCGGAGTTAAACTTAGTTGTAGTGGGCCCTCGGAGGTGTCCTACCAAATCTAATTCATGCACACACTGTTTATTGTAAAGGTGGGGGCGTACCTTACTAGCGTTCCGTGGGCCTTCCCGTATTGCTGTTCTAGAGCATAATGCCTTGTAGACTACTGTAGCATGTATCCTGCTGGTCCCGTTCCCTTTATTAAAGAACTACAAACTTGGGCTGCCTCCCAATAGCGCTTGCTTTAAAGTCTTTCAGCCAGACCTTGCTATAGCCAATTTAATGCTGTAGCAGTGCAGGACGGCCTCCTACTTCTTTAGTGCCTTTGCCGTCATCTTCAGAGGTTAAGTACTTCTCAGCTTGATCTTCGAATCTTGAATTCTTGAGGATTGAGAAGGTGACTTGATCATTTTTTACGGGCATGGTGAGTTCTCCTTTTTCCACATCAATCAGCGTACGTCCAGTTGCCATGAAAGGTCTTCCCAGAAGAATTGGGGCATCACGATCTGCTCCAAAGTCTAGGATAATGAAATCCACAGGGAAAATGAATTTATCTACTTTTACCATAACATCTTTGATTTTTCCCTCCGGTAGAACTATGGAGCGATCGGCTAGTTGCAACGTAACTGTGGTGGGCCTAGCCTCCCCAACTGCCAATTGTTTAAAGATTGACATGGGCATGAGGTTTATGCTAGCTCCTAAATCACACAGAGCTTTCCCTGAATATTGAGTTCCAATGGCACAAGGGATTGTGATGCTGCCAGGATCTTTTAATTTAGGAGGTAGCCAGTTTGTGAGCATGGCACTATAGTCTTGGGTTAATGCTACGGTCTCAAACTCTTCCAGTCGTCTCTTTTTAGACAGAATTTCCTTCATAAATTTTACATAGCTGGGCATTTGCTCTAGGGCTTCCACCAGAGGAATATTAATGTGCAATTGCCGTAACATGTCGAGGAATTTCTTGAATTGTTTCTCTTGGCCGTGCTGCTGTAGCCTTTGTGGGAAAGGAGGGGGTTGCCTTGGCATCTTTGAAGGTCTAGGGTCACGATTATGCCTTGATGATGATGCGGTAGCATTCACTGTTGGGTATTGCACATGATCATCCAGTGCTGCACCCGGAGGTAATGTGGCTGTGCCGAGATTCTGTTCCGGTTGTGCCAGTCTTGGTTGACTCTGCCCATCTTCAGGGAGTTGTTCAGTACTCTCCTGCCCTTCTTTAAACTTCTCATAGTGCGGATTAGTGGCAACCATAGGCTGTTTGATTGCCTTTCTGGGTTCTAGGCTTTTACCACTTCGGAGTTTTATCAGCTTGACTTCTTCCCTTCCCTGGATCCTGGGGACTTCAATGTCACTGGGCAGGGATCCTGAGGGTCTGTTGTTAAAAGCGGTAGCTAGTTGTCCCTCTTGATTTTCAAGATTTCTCAGGGTAACC
Source organism: Acacia melanoxylon (assembly GCA_019022615.1). NCBI lineage: Eukaryota > Viridiplantae > Streptophyta > Magnoliopsida > Fabales > Fabaceae > Acacia > Acacia melanoxylon. The sequence continues at coordinate 4,721,101 of JAFJYJ010000002.1, forward strand.
TGATGGTTCTAAATAACTGCATCATTTTTTGTCATATATTCCTTCAGAAGGGTCAACATGAAATCTTCTTGTTTTGATTCGCCGCCCGCCGTGCTTCTTTGGGTAAACCACAGTGGGTTTGATGCTCGGTTTGAGTATTGTGGGCCCGATGCTTGTCCCGCTGCTTGTGGACCTTGAGAGCTCCATGAGAAATTGGGATGCTACCTCCATCTGGGGTTGTATGTATTTGAGTACGGATTGTTGGTGTTACTACCCCTGTTGAAGTTGTTGACGAAGTTTACAGATTCAGGGTTGGTGGCGCATTGAGAGTGAGAGTGCTCTCCACCACAGTACAAGCAAGCTACCTGCGATGGTTGCAGCGAAGTGTTGCTAGAAGGAAGGGCCAGTCCCTTCACCATATTAGTCAAAGATGACACTTGAGCCGTGAGAGCAGTCATAACATCCAGTTCATGTATTCCTGCAACGGTTCGGGAGGATGTAGCTCTGTCTGCTTGCCACTGATGACTGTTCATGGCCATGCGCTCCAAGAGGTTATGAGCTTCTTCATAAGACTTCATTAGGATGGATCCTCCAGAGGAGGCGTCGACAATGGATCGTGTTTGTCCATCGAGCCCCCTATAAAATGTTTCTAATTGAACCCATTCGCACAGACCGTGCTGTGGGCATCTTCTGAGGAGGTCTTTAAATCTGTCCCAGGCTTCATAGGTAGATTCACCGACCTTTTATTGGAAGTTGGTGATATCCCCTCTGAGTTGAGCGTTCTTAGTAGGTGGAAAAGATTTGAGCAAGAACTTACACCCCAGATCATTCCATGTGGTGATGGAATTAGCAGGTAGGTTATTGAGCCATGTTCGAGCCTTATCCCTTAGTAAGAATGGGAACAATTTAATCCGGACAGCGTCGGATGGGATTCCTGGGATGACAAAGGAGTCACACACCTCCATGAAGGTCTTGAGGTGCAAGTGCGGATCTTCAGATGGAAGTCCTCCAAATTGCCCGGCTGCATTCAGCATCTGAATCATGACACCTTTGATTTCAAAGTGGCCTGCATTGAATGTTGGCGGTGTGATGGCCGAATTCAGCTTGTTTAGATCTGGAATTCCAAATTCCATTATGGCCTTGTTTACATCGGGTTTGGAGGTGGAGGGGCCCGGTTATCCCCGTTCATCAGTATCGGCTCTCGTTGATTCTGCTCTGGGTTGACAGGCATATCCGCCATGCTTGCTGAGTCAAAAAGTTGACTTCTTCGCTTCTGCTTCCTGCGTCGTTGCTTGTAGGTGCGTTCTATCTCAAGATCATAAGGCTCTAGGTTGGTTGAAGGCGAATTGCGCATGCACTACAGAATGTACATGAAAATCAAAAAAAAAATATGAGCTTTTTATTACGTAGATTACAACTATTAAGCAAAAGGGGCATCGTCACTGAGGGTATCAACAGTCCCCGGCAACGGCGCCAAAAACTTGTTGGTTGATTTCCTTGATGGAAAGTGAACCAGTCGAACAAGTAATAAAGTGAAAGTAGAGTATCGTCCCACAGAGACTGAGATACCAAAAAGTGACGCTCAATTGCTATGATAGTTGCAATCAAAAAGTAAATGTAGTTGGTTGGAAGGTTTTGGGTGATTACGCTAATAACAGAAATAAACAAAGGAAATCGAAAAAGATATCAGTGAGGAATTAGGCTGAACTCGGACTCCTCCTTAAGTGCATAATTCCCCCAGTTGCTCTACTCATTGCTATAGCATCTATCGTACGGCTTCCGCAATTCTTTGCAAAGCATAAGTACTAGCTACAAAGCTATTCGACTAACCCACCACTATAATCTATCGGAGCTTCCGCATCCGATACATATGATATTAACTATACACATTCCATATTCCTATGGTAACTTTCTAGTTTTTATCTGCATTATACTCAGGGTGTACTGGTTATGAGAGGTAGACACATTCCTGAAGCCTACAATAAATAGGTCAAGCCTTGCACCGCCGCCTAGCAAAACAAGTTTCTCATAGGTCTAGCCTCGACTCCTTGCCAGTAAGCCGAGACCATATATCTAGCCCTTAGATTCCTCTAATCGACTAGTAATTAATTTACTGATAAGCAAATCGAATATATTAAATTAAGAACTTGCAACTGGGTTCATACACGCTTAAGGATTCATCCTCGTTCGGCCATCGAAAGTTAGTTCATGACCGACGAAGGAAACACAAAACAGATAATAACGAGAATGACCCATGATCTACTACTGAAATTAAACAACTGAAAATAGAAAGCTTGACGGCGTTCCGACGTCGTGGATGAAGCCATGTCATGTCACCACTCCACGTCTTCTTCCCTCCGTCTTACTGTGAGGAAAGATGCTGGGTTATCCTGGAATTCTCGTGCTAGTGAATTATTTCACTCTTCTTTTGAGTCGGCTGAATGTGAAGTCTTGTGTTGGCTCTGCTTCGCGCCTTCGTGGTTGACTCACTGTTTTATTTTATATTCAGACTTCCATGTGACGCAAGTTAGGCTAGCTGGGCTTTTTGCAAATCTATCGAGATCTATCGCATCTTCTGCTTGTAGATTGATTCTACTGATACTGCAGGATTCTTCAAATCTTTCTGTTTCGATCCTCCGCATCTTCTATTTCATTATGTCAGCAATCTACCTGTTGATCTCGATCTTTTATTTCTATCCCTGAAATCAGCTAGATAAAAAGGTCAGAAAATATGTTGCATAGCATTGCTCCTCTACTTTGCTATAGCTTTCTTTATGCCTTTTAGTGCACTTCGAGTTGCTGTAGAAATGCTATAGCATAGTATCGGCTTTGCTATACGTTCTTCCCTAAAAACAATGTAACTTGCTCTTTTTCTTAGCACATGTTTAGGATGTAAATGGTTTCCATCCTTTAGTTCCTTATATCATGAATACATGCCTTTTTGCTTGGGTTATTTGTAGTTTACGCTCTTATTTGCCATACAATTCAGTCATGAAATATAGGGAAAACATGGCATAATCTGCACTCATCAATAAACATCAATTGAATAAGTTTAAGAGAGATGCTAAATTCTATATATGGGATGATCCATACTTGTGGCACATTTGTAGTGATCAAATTATTAGGCGATGCATTCCTGATGTTGAATTTGAGTCTGTCTTGACTTTTTGCCATACTCTCGCATGTGGGGGACATTTTAGTGCTAAGCGTACTGCTAGGAAAGTTTTGGAAAGTGGATTGTTTTGGCCAAGTCTATTTCGTGATGCCTATGAATTTTGTAAGAAGTGTTCCAGGTGTCAATTTGTGGGTAATATTTCTAGGAAGCATGAGATGCCTCAACAACCCTTATTATTCTGTGAAGTCTTTGATGTTTGGGGAATTGATTTCTTGGGGCCTTTTCCCACTTCGTTTGGTTATTTTTACATCCTGCTGGCTGTGGATTATGTGTCAAAGTGGGTTGAGGCAGTTCCCACTCATACTAATGACTCTTCTGTAATGGTTTCCTTTGTTCGCTCTCACATTCTTTGCAGATTTGGCATTCCTAGAGCCATCATTAGCAATCAAGGAACTCATTTTTGCAATCGGAGTTTGCAGAGCTTGCTTGGTAAGTATGGGGTAATGTATAAGGTGGCCACCCCGTACCACCCTCAGACGAATGGTCAGGCAAAACTCTCTAATAGAGAAATCAAGCTCATCCTAGAAAAGACAGTGCAACCCAACCGAAAGGATTGGAGTAAAAGGCTCGATGATGCACTTTGGGCATATCGCACAGCATATAAGAGTCTCATTGGCATGTCTCCATACAGGATTGTTTACAGCAAAGCTTGTCATTTGCCAGTGGAGGTGGAGCACAAGGCATACTGGGCAATTAAAAGGTGCAATCTCGATCTTGCTAGTTCCGGTATTGAAAGAAAGTTGCAATTGCAAGAGCTTGAAGAATTAAGAAGAGAAGCTTATGAGAATGCTAGAATTTATAAGGAAAGAACTAAAGCAGCCCATGATAAACTTATTATGAGGAGAGAATTTCAAGTGGGCCAAAAAAGTTCTGCTCTATGTTTCCTGCTTGAAACTCATGCCTGGAAAGCTTCGCTCTCGATGGGAGGGACCTTTCATTGTCACTGATGTTTCCCTTATGGAGCTGTGAAGATCAAAAGGGAGCCAAATGGGAAATGCTTCATCGTCAATGGACACCGCTTGAAGCCGTTCTTTGATGGATTCTCCACTCAGACAGTGGAGGTTGCTACACTACGTGACACCACGTAGACCTCGGTTGTATTCCTTCCTTCACTATTTTATTTTGCTTTGTCATATTACTCATTGTCATTTTACTGAGTTGTGTAGTGCTACGTATTACTTGACTTTGTGATCTATTATGACTGTTATGCATTGAGGACAATGCATTGTTTAAGTGTGGGGGAGGGATCAACTGTTTGAATGTGAAAATTGTAATTTTTAAGTAACTTTAGTATGATGCATTCTTGATTTGAAAAGTGATTGATCATGTTTTGAGTTGATGAACCTAGTGGCAATGAATTTGACTTTAGTGAATTTAGGCTAGCAATCATATTCCCAGTGAGATTTTGAGCCTAATACATGTATATTTTCTTTTAGTGTGTACCCCTATCTCTTTGCTTGATCTATAACTTGACTTGAATCTTATTTGAGGCTACATTTTATGCATGAGTATTCATAAAAATGATAAAGGCATTCATTTCATTTTAGCCAGATAAGCCAAAAAGCCTACCTTTTTCATGCATATATCCTTTGTTTAGCCCTTTGAGCCTATATTTTTATTTTCCATTTTACCTACACCCACTGCAAAAAAAAAAAAAAAAACAAAAAAATCTCTACCCATTTGAATGTCTTGGGAGTTGAAGAGCATTGGATTATCTCTCTTGGATGGAAGAACATGTATAAAATTAGGAATTGGGTCATTGTGAAGAATATGGTAGGTTATCTTGAAAAAGAAAAAAAAAATGAAAAAGGAAATGAAAAAAAAAGGGAAGAAAAGAAAAGAAAAAAGTAAAAAAAAAAAAAAAAATGATGGCTCAATTCAAGTTTGATTTGGTTTCTTGCATCCTGTATTCTCTATTGTATTATTCTCTTCATCTTTTAAGATATTCAACCTTGTTTTTCCAAACACCTTACCCTTTCTTTCTTAACATTAGCCCCATTACAACCTAATAAAAGTCATTTGGATTTATGCATGCACTTGCTTTATTAGTGGTGGAGAATTTAGATTCTTGTCAAGCCTATGGAAAGAGTATGAGATAGGGATGAATTTGAGTGTAAACACAAACCTAAACACTTTTGAGTGAAGAGTGACATACACATTATCCTTGGAGAGGGATTTCTAGTTTAGGTTTCCCTTTGTCAAGTAAATTGCCATGATGTTGTTTTCTTAATTCATGAGAAGATCACTTGGACATGAGAGGTGTTGAAATGCTTTTGTTTACTTATTGCTTGTGATTGGAACATTCATTTTTGAAGCTTTAGTTTAGTTTTGTTTTGTTTTCGTTTATTCTCACTTGGTCTTGATTTGTTTTGCCCGGGAGTGCAAATGATAAGTGTGGGGGAGTTGATAAATCAAAATTTTTATATATTTTATCCCACCTTATTCATTTATTTTGGGGACTATTTTAGGCTAATTTGGATTGTTAGCCAATTTTAGGAAATAATATAAATCAGAATTAATTGTGAGATTATTAGGCTTAAATTATTAATATTTTGATTGATATCTTGTGATTGAATAATATTTCCAAATATATGATAGATCACAATTTTATTTAATTCTTGCAGAACAAGAAAAGCATATCAGAAGATCCTACGATGCAGTTGGGCTAAGAAAGTTAACTCCAAACGCAATTAAGTTGTCCCTTCATCATCATAACTTGAATTAAATCTTTGTTATTTGATTTGCTTTTATTCAATTTTCTCTTCTTAGGATTTTAATTTTTCTCTCATAACAAAAACCCACAAATTTGCATCTACATCTAGATTAGTTTCATTCTCATATAGATTTTAGAATCATTATTATCTTACATTTAGTTAGTTTAGTTTTATTTCATTACATTTTTATCACCTAAATTCAACCTAAAGAAAAATCCACATATTGCTCCTTGAGAGAATGACCTAGGTTGACCCTAAACTGCATAATTAATTAGGGCATAGTTTAATTGAGTGCTTTAGCGACAAAAGCAACGCATCCAAAAAAAAAAGTAATTCTGCATCGTAAGATCTTCTGATATGCTTTTCTTATTCTGCAAGAATTAAATAAAATCGTGATCTATCATATATTTGGAAATATTATTCAATCACAAGATATCAATCAGAATATTAATAATTTAAGCCTAATAATCTCACAATTAATTCTGATTTATATTATTTCCTAAAATTAGCTAACAATCCAAATATTGCCTAATGATTCCAAATTAGCCTAAAATAGTCCTCAAAATAAATGAATAAGGTGGGATAAAATATATGAAAATTGGGATTTATCACCCATTTATATCAATAAGATAAATTCACATTTAGAATCTATATCACTGCAGTTCCTAAGGAGTTTTTTATGGAGAAATCTACAATGAGACTTTTTTTATATATTTTTTCTTATCCTTGGGATCTGAGTTAGATTTTCCCAATAACTTCTGAAATGTAAACTAGAGCATACGAAATAGAATTCTTCGTCTTTGAAAACTAATTGGAGTAATGGACATTGACAAAGATTAAAAAATATCTTTTTATGAAGGACCATTTATTTTTTAAAAAGTAAGGGTAAGGTAGCATTCATTGCCATAAATTTTAATTTCTTATTTTCATGTGGCACTATGATATTATTTGTGGTGTAATTTTGCTCATAAAATATTTTTTTTAGGTGCAATTTTTTCCTTTAAAGTATTTTTCCTCGTACAATTTTGCCTTTGGCATTAACTAACAAAAAGTACATTAAATTAAATTCATTTAGCATTTCAAAGAATTTTTAGTAAAATTAAATTAAGAGCTAAAGTATTTTTTTTTATGAAATCTTGTCCATAAAGTATTTTCTGATTTATTTTTTTTCACAACTCTTTTTCATATTTTTAGTATACATCTTCAATATATTTAATCATCAGTTTTCAATGTTTCAATAGTTATCTTAAGTATTTTTTACACTTCACTTTCATGTTTTCAACCATAATTTTTTTATTATTTTCGTTACTCAGTACTGAATTCATTTAAGATAACCAGTGAAAAGTTAAAAAGCTGAGTAATGAATACGTGAAAAATTTGTATTAAAAATATAAAATGAGTGCAGAACAAAATAACTTAGAAATATTTTAATGGCAGAATATTTATTTATGAAAAACTTATATTTTTGCTACATATTTTTCCTAAATGTTTACAGTACTTATCTTTCATATTTTCAATACTTTAAATAATTTAATACTAGGGTTGAAAACATTAAAGATGAATCTATAAAATATCCAACTACACAAAAATTGAAAAACCAATTTTTGAAAATGTTAAAGAAGAGTAAAAATATCTAAAAAAATAGTATTAAAAATTTGAATGAAGAGTTACGAAAAATATTTTTGAGAGAAAAGTTATATAAAAAAATTACTTTGTCTTCTATCACTACTAAAAAAACATTTTTAATGTCCGTTTTTAGGTTCTTTTTATATCTATTTTCAGGGGATACCTATGTAAGTGATGTAATAAAGTTTGGGAACATCTGTTAAAAAAAGGGATATTGCAAGTTTTTTTTAAAAAAAAAATTCGATGGCAGTGGGTTCATTTCTCCGATGAATTATCCATCGTACCGTCTTCATCACTCACACCAGTGTGGTTAACTACACTGCCATTGATGAACTAGTGAAAAAACCAAGGGTGAACTGGCGAGGGCAATGGATGAAACTAGAGGAGATGGAGACGGAGACGAGATCGAGGCCGATGAGAGGTCCAACGAAGAGAGGAAAGGGCTGGGGGAGATCTGCAGTAGATCAATAGAAAAATTGGTGAAGTAACGAAGAAAGCAGGAAGAGTAGAAAATTGAAAACCAGAAGAAGAGTACGGATGTAGATCTGATAATTGCACAAGAAAACTAGAAAGAGGAGAAGGATGAAGGTAGATCTGAGAAATTGGGACACGTAGGTTAAGAAGACGGTTACGGAGGCCAAAAAAAAAAACTGCTGGTGCTTGGCTTGAAAACTTATTGCAGACAGAAGAGACGAAATTGTGATGTCAGAGAAGTAGTAGCATCGGAGGTGATGTTCGGCTTCAGCTAATGCCTCTAGACTTGGCCTAAAAATCACGAATCAGGCATAGATAAAGCTTGACGAGAAGAGCGGCAAAACAAGTCCTAAACGTGAAAAAAGATGAACATTCTACCTGTTAGTCCTCAGTTTTAAGTTTTGACGATAAGAACCACATGCCAAGAACATTGACTGGGGCACATTTGGATGGGATTTTTTGATTAAAAAAAAAAGGTATTTTTTTAAATGAAAAAAATACTTTTTTATTAATTTATGTGCTTAGATGATATTTTTTTCTTTAAAAAAAAAAAAAAAAGCAAAATGTTGTTTTTTTTTAAAAAGCCCAATTTGGAGAGCTTAAAAAAATCTTTTTTATAAAAAGCTCATCTAAATGGGCCCTTAATGATTCAAGCAAAAAGCAACTCGAGTTTATATTAATCAAACTCGAGTTAAATACAGCTATTTAAACTGACTTGAATCAGGAAGTTAGACAACTCGAGTTTTAGTTTCAAAGTCAAACACTCAGAAGTGGTACAACGCTTGAATTTCATTACTCTTACTCATTTTGGATTAAACAAAGGTAACACTAGAGTTTTGATGACAAAACTTGAGTTCCAAGGAATCAACTCGAGTTCCCTTGATAAAACTTGAGTGCTAAGGTAATGCTTCAACGCTCTGTATACTCGATGATGTACTGTGGCAAAACTGAAGTTTCATTTTGTGAAACTTGAGTTTGCAATTCGAGTTTAAACAAATGAAACTCGAGTTCTAGTAGACCTTAATGTTTTCACTAAACCTTATGTCATAAGGTCTTTTCTGCCAATCTTTCAAAGGTGTTAAAACTCGAGTTATATTTGAGCAACTCGAGTTTCCTTTTTGAAAGCCTATTTGCAAACTTAACTCGTTTTGTAACAGTATCTGTTCTGAGAACCAAACTCAAGTTATATAAACTAAACTCCAGTGAGCAACTCGAGTTAAGATAAACAAACTTGATTTTTGTTGCCTCAATAAGTTGATCATTGTCTTCATAAATTCAAATTCAACGATGATTATCTTGTTACTTCATATTATCACTTATTATTATTCTCAAGACTTTTAATCATGTTTATTAGTGAGTTTTAGATGATCAAACGAAGTATTACGTGAAAATTGCCAAAAAGCAAGATTTGTCAGAAGCATTTAGTGTGTAGCAGAAAACAGAGCATTGACACAGAAACTGATTCAGAGCAGGTCAAATGATCATATGTTCAAAGACTCATTCCGGTGAAAGCGACTCTACCTTAGTCAAATACGTAGACCAAAGGCATGTCATGTGAAGATTGTCAACAACGATACGAAAATGACATTTCATCATTTCTTCCAACAACTCCAACTTGTGTCTGTTAGACCTGGCTATCACCCAAGAGGGGGGTGAATTGGGTGTCCGATAAAACTTTAGATAACTTTGAAAATCTTTTCGCAACTTATCGAAATCAATTCGTATGACGTAAATACTTTATAAAGCAATAGTCGATCATTCAAACATATATACTGGAAATATAAGAGTTTAGGGAAGAGAATATGCAAACTATGATTTATCCTGGTTCGGCCAAATCCTTGACCTACGTCCAGTCCCCAAGCTCCGCTTGAGATTTTCAAACCACTATCTCTTTGTTTAACCGGGTACAAGAGAAAGCCATTACAACTTCACAAGTTTAGTCGGGCGCTTGTGCAGCCTTCACAATCTCTTACCAAGATACTTCCCCTTACACACTGTAAGGATACAATTACACACTCTGTAAACGAAGGATGATCCTCTCTCACTCCCCCTTACAAGTTGTAATTGATACACCCACTCTCAAAGGTTCCACAACCTTGAGATATGATCACTAAACAGATAGTCAAATAAGTGTTTAGACTCTCTCACAGAGTAGATGAATAATAATCACTGAAGTACATAATCGATTCACACTCTCTATTGAAAACTATATAGACATTGTGAAATAGAGAGTATATGAGATAGGTGTTGGATTCAAAGTATCAGCATTTCGACAGTGCAAGCTCGTGAGTCTCTGTCCATTTTGAATCCTTCTCCTTTTATAGTTGATCGTCCTTAATGACCGTTGAGAAGCTTTGTAAACTAGCCGTTGTGAGTAATAAACATATCGGTTGAAATTACGTTGCTCTTGTTTCTTCGTTTACTTCTGACATTCGACCGTTGTTCCCAGTTGACATTCTATATTCACATTGTCCGTTGAGACTCAGTGAAAATGTTGTCTGGGAAATGTCCGAAATGCTTTTTGTTTGTCCAGAAGTTCATTTCTTCTTTCAGCTTCGATATCTGGAACAACATTTAATGCTTCTGACAGAAAAGTTGCTTTTTGTAATTCCATGTTTTAAAACATGTTAAACATATCTGAAATACACTAGCAAACTGATTAAACTTGGTTAGAAGTAGTAATAATTAATAATATCGAGTACCCAAGCATTAATCAATAAATCTCAGATGTCGAAGACGATGATTCAAAAGCTGATATAAATAACTCGAGTCTCGCGTTGAAGTCCTTAACTCGAGTTCCTTTTGGACAAATTAATGAAGAGAAGAATTGAGCATTTAACTAACTCGAGTTGTCTGTACTAACTCGAGTTGTCAAACTCGAGTTATGGTTACTAACTCGAGTTCCTTCAGATTGTATGAAAACAGAGAAGACTTGACATTTTAACTAACTCGAGTTACTCGGTATAACTTGAGTTATATCAGAACCCTGTATCAGTTGAAGTTTTCTGATACAATCACAACTCGAGTTATTTTGTGACTAACTCGAGTTATGCCAGATGATCAAAATTTGTTATCGCGATGAGGCTTTGATGGCTTGAAGTACGACTCATAACTTGAGTTGTTAAATGATAACTCGAGTTATAACTCTTGCAAAAATTATTTTTCTCAAACATATGACTTGAGTTATGTTTGGCAACTTGAGTTACTATTTTACTAAATCATCTTGCAATGAGTTCAAGTGTAATTTGACTGAACTTAAAGCTTTCTTTCCAATGCAAGAAGAATCAGCTCCAAACTCTTTGTAGTTAATCTGTTATCATCAGATGAATGGAGGTTGTTCTTGACCAGCGTTTTTGCAACGTCTTGAACTGATTGTCAACTTTCGAAGGCCATATCTCCTTGGTCATAACTTTGTTTTGGTCCGTTCAAGTCTTGATGGAAATCCCTTTGAGTCTACTTTCATATGCCACCAATTTCAGCTCAATTGGATTTGTATTTTGTGAGATACACTCAAACCATCGAAGCTTGGTCTGCTGAATGACGTTAATTGATGTGCCAACTTGTGAAATTCATAGTTCTCTCATCTGAACTCCTTTGGACTTGAATTTTATATCAAAATGATGCATTGGGAGTCTAGTTTCATTTTCCACTAGTTTCATCTCAATCCGATCTCTGTTTTGAGAGATATCATCGAAATACCAGACCTCACTGAGCTGAAACGTGAAACAGAGGTGAACAGAGTTGCTGAAATACACTGTAACTCGAGTTAATAGTGATAACTCGAGTTACACAACTCGAGTTACTTAGTGATAACTCGAGTTATATCAGTCCAGAAACCCAGAAACACTGTAACAAAGTGGTTAACTCGAGTTGCAACCTCATGACTCGAGTTAGATCATTCTGAAGCTCCCTTTTTACTTATTTTAACTCCGACTTGACCCATTCCAACTCCCATTTGATCGTGGAGACTTCTAGAATCAATCTTGGAACTTGTATAATGATATTCTCATTCCATTTATCAAGTTCTTCCTTCTTCCATCTCTCTTCTTCTTCTTGAACTTGTCATTTTCTCCAATTTCTTCTTTCTGTAATCTCTTATCTCCTTCTTGATCTATAATTCAACTTGGACTAATCTACATTAAATACAACAGTTAGTCAATGTAGGAGATAACTATGTTACTCAATCTTTTTGCTTTTAATAATGGCATCTATATAAGACATCATCAAAACTAATCATATCTAACAGTGTCTAACAGAAAGCTTTTGGGTCTAATGGAATGTTTGAAATGTTTTAATAGATAGTTTGAAGCTTCACCAAAGGTCATTAATGAAGTTCAACTATAAATACGAAGAGCATTCAATTCGAAGGTCACAACCAACGACAATATCATTTATTGCTCAAGCTATTGCTCATTAGTACTTTATGATATCTTTTGATATTCAATTCTTCAGTGATCATATATCTACTCTATGAGAGAGTTATCTTTATTCGATTGATTGTGTTAAAATCTCCAGGTAGTGGGACCTTGAGTATAGATGTTCGATTACAGTTGTAAGGGAGAGTGAATTTGGTGAGATTATTATATGCTCATTGTAATCGATATTGAAAGTTAGTGGAAATCTCAGAGAAGCTCTAGGGACTAGACATAGGCCACGAAGTTAAGGCTAAACAAATATAAATCTTTGTGCGCATTTTAGTTATATTTGTCTAACCTTTCCTTCCTGATTTAATTATCTGTTAAGATTGTTTTAATTTTTATAATTAACCCAATTTGCCCCCTCTTGGGTGATTCGCTGTAACTAACACTACCCAGATTTACCTGAACCAGTTCAAAGACTTCTCCACCTTGGGCTTGGAACGGGTACCATTGGCGAGAGGGGTAGCTAAGGTTTGTGAAGGAATCACCCCTTTCTAAATTGACATTACCTGTGATTGAGGCTCCGGGGGAGGTTGTTGCGGAGCCATATTGTTCCAGCGAGGGGAGACTAAATGAACTAAGGGCTGAAAACCCAAGAACTGCTTCTTGGGATTCTTAAAGTGTTTAGGCGGCATCCCAATTTTGAATTGGGGACACCAGAATACCACTTTAGGCGTCTCAATCCTAAAAGGAATGCCTAAAGTAGTGCTCTTTGCGCTAAAAGCTCTACTTTTGGCATCCCTTTTAGAGTTAGGATGACAAAGTCCCTACTTTTGGCATCCCTTTTCTAGATTGGGATGCCAAAAGTAGACTTTTGGTGTCCATTTTAAAATTGTGATGTCAAAAACTTCTACAGAATTACAAAAATGTCACCGTTTTTATTTTTTTACTTCTCTTTTTTAAAAACAGGCCTTTTTTAGGGAAGTAAAATCCATTAGTAGCCATTACAAAAATACAAGTGGTCCATCAACCCACTTAAATTATCTAATAACAAACCATCATCAACACTTAATCGTAAGAAAAGCCCATAACAACACTAAATTCCAACAAATACATCACCACAAGACCAACTCGGCCTACAACAGTCATTTAGATTAGGGATGTCCAAAAAACCTGGTAGTCCAAGTGGTCCGGTCTGACCCAGTCCAACCCGACCCGGTCTCTGGAAATTTTTTTGGTATGGGACCATATGAGGCGGACCGGATCAGACTGGTCTGCTCGGGTCAGACCAGACTTCAGTCTAGGTGCTAAGACCCCTTGGACTGGTCCGGTCCAGCCTGATATATATATATATATTTTTAAAAAAATCACAACTTAACCTAATCATTTGTCCTTCTTTACGATTCTTCATCACTCATTAGTGAGTCTTCTTCTTCGGCCAAAAAAATATCCGGAGTCTTCTTCCCTTTTCAGTCTTCTTCTTCTTCCCTTCTTTTTCAGTCTGGCCCAATAGAATGTTGTTATTTTGTATTTTTGTTCAATGTCGTTGCAGATTCTTATGTGTATGATTGGATTTAAGATGTTTGCATGTTTGTATGTTTAATTATTGGTCCAAAGAAATGGGGAAGAAACTAAAAAAGAAAAAGGAAACAGGTCTCGGGATCGCCTAGACCCGATCAGGCGTCCAGACTGGACCGGTCTAGTCCAGCCCGAGCTCGGGTGGTACCAAACTGCACGGACCTCGGGCCGGCTTGTCCGATCGAGGTCCTCTCTGGACCAAACCCTGTGTTGACCCCCAACTGGTCCGATCTCCGGGTCCATGGACATCCCTAATTTAGATAAATCATTCTCCTTTTTTTCTCATGCTTCATTCTCTTCTAAGTCGTTGACCGATTGTGTGGTTGTTTGTCAACGATGGCTGGCATTAGTTGTTTGTTTGACTAGTTGACAACCGACAAAAAAATTGATTCATCTTAATAGGTTTTACTAAAATATTTATGCATAGTATTTATCATTTCCCACTGTAATTTAATTAACGAGAAATCTTTTTAAAAGACAGTTGAATTATTTAAAGTCTAAATTGAGTTATTAGATTTAACAAATCCTAAATCAAATCAAATCCTATAAAATAAGATTTTAGAATTTGATAATTTTGCCATTCTATCCATTTGATTCTCTCCTTATCACTACCTCTCTACTTGAAATCACTACAACATCTGTTGGGTTAATGTGCTCTTTAGTCACTTAAGCCCAATAAGGCTTAAGTGAGACTACAACCCAAGAACCCTATAGCCCATGTGGTTTAGGGTTAGGTCTTGGATGTAGTAGTATATAAACCTACTTTCACCTCCTTGTGACGGCTAAGACAAACAGGAGACTTTCATCAGAAATAAACCCTAGAGGTAGACGTTCATCATCTGAACGGTTGCCCACACAACCATCCTATCCCCCTCGAGATATAGTCTGGAAGATCGATCATAGATCGGACTACGACTGTTCGTGGAGAGGCTTACAGATCGCTGCATCTTTCCAGGTAATCAAAACGATGAAGGTTTTAACTTTTCCTACATCGTGTCGGTACGATTCGCTTCCGCGTTTCTGGTGAGAATCCTACAATTGGTATCAGAGCCACGTTACGATCCTGGGACCTGTGGGTTATAGTCTCCTACAGTTGGTATCAGAGCCGAATCGCGATGAGAAAAAGAACCAGTTTTGATAAAAAAAAATTCATGTGATTAATTTCAGATTTTTCAAAATATTTTTTTTTTGAAAAATATGGCATCTCTTTCTATATTTGTTATTTATTTCATGGTAATTATTCATTTCTAATTCATATTTAATATTAGTTTTAATTTTAATCGGTTAATTACTTTAATCCATGGTTAGATTTTCTCGTGTATTTCTCGATTTGTAACAAGGAGGCTAATCCCATATGATTAGGTCTCCTCCTTGCAATAATTTAATACATTTTGCAATGATATATGTATTTTTTTCAAATTTCGTAAAAGTTGAAGATCGAGAAAGCGCAAAGAAAAAGAAGAAAAATTGCCCATCGTCTTTGCGATGACTTCGGTGACGATACAAGCAAGATCGACGGCTAGGGTTCCTCTTTTGCATCTTAGGGTTTCTCGCCAAGGAGTGGGTCTTTGGGCTTTTGGGCCCATGAATACCTAAAGGGGCTTGAGACAGATACTATGAGATGGACAAAAGAGGAATTCCAAAGTTGTAATTTTTATTTTTATTTTTATTTTTATTTTTAAATAGGAAAGCCAAGGATTAAAGTTATTTGTTTAATCATTAATGCTTTTATTGGTTTGTATGAATTATATGTGCGATTAACATGATTTTTGAAATAACATGCCATATAGAATAGGAAGATGCCATATTGTTGCATAATCACATGTCATAAAAGCATAGTAGCTATTATGTCTTGAATCGACTAGTATGATAGTTATTATGCGAAATTATTTAGGTTATCCACTAAACAAATTATAAATTATTATGATTTTAAATTAAAATCTAGAATAATAATTGGATTAATTAATTGTGGAATTAAAATCTAGACAAATAATCCGGAAATTTTTTAGAATTGTATGTTTGAGAGTAATTTGTGGGTTATTTAAAATGGTCATGTGGAGCACACTCTGCCAATCATGACTGGATTTTAGATACCTAATGATTTCAATTAACAATTGCTCAGATCTCAGACAAAGAATACTCTAAATTGAACAGTTTTGTAGAATTGTATTTTTGAGAGTAATTTGTGGGTTATTTAAAATGGTCATGTGGAGCACACTCTGCCAATCATGACTGGATTTTAGATACCTAATGATTTCAATTAACAATTGCTCGGATCTCGAGACAAAGAATACTCTAAATTGAACAATTCTTGAAAATTGAAAATTCTAAATTTAAAATATTGAATGGGTGAAGGTTTTAATTAAGCATTTAATTTTAAAACCTACGGGCCCCAATTGTGGGTTTATTAGTGAAATGGTTATCGCTGAAGCCCCATCGGATAAGGATAATCGGATTTCGCTAGATTTAACCCTAATATTTTTCAAAATTTTAGTAAAGTTTGCACGGCCCATTGTTGGCAAAACTTAGATACTAAAGATAATTTTGAAAGTAAACAAGGGTTAAATACATTCAACTTTGGTAAAATTGTTAACCCTCCCATCGAGGCTCTGGCAATGGAACTGAAGGCCCAAAATGACAGTATTAGTTTTACAAGTATCTTGCCCATCGTAAGCCTAGTAAAGATAACTAATGGATTGTTAAACAATAAACAAATAGTAGTTATTAGAATCTACTAACGCTATATCTGTTTGTTGTTAATTATAGTTTGTAATTAGTGTGTTTTTCCTTATTTTCAGAAAAATGTCTTCATTCAATCCTTTAGCTACAATATTGAGCCAAAAACCTATGGATGGTACAAACTACAAACAATGGAAAACTAATTTGGATATTGTTCTTCAATTTAAAAAGCTCAACTTTGTTCTAACTACCCCTATGCCAGCGCAACCTGCTGTAGATGCGTATGTGGCAATACAGACTAAATTTCAGCAAGAGAAGGAAAAATGGGAGAAGGCGCATGTGGCAGTTCGCTGCTATATTTTAGCCAGTCTCGCCAGTCACCTTCAAGAGCAAGTGAGCATGATTGAGGAAGGAGCAACAATGCTCCAGACTCTTGATGGCATGTTTGCTACGTCTAGCAGCTCTGCTAGGCAAAATGCGCTGAATTCAATCACCAAGACAGTGATGTTTGGAGGAAGTGTGTAGGATCATTGTCTCACAATGATAGCAAACTTCAAGAAGGCTGAAGACCATGGTGTCAAATTTGAACAATAAGTAAAAGTTGACCTTCTCTTGCAATCACTGCATGAATACTTCAATCAATTCAAGATGAATTATAATATGAATAAGATGAATCTTGACCTCACTCAACTGATGCACGAGCTTGAGAGTCTTTGAACGTCTCTAGTCAAGCAGGGCAGTGCATTTTTTGATGGTGAAAGTTCTGTGAAATCTAAGGGGAAACCCAAGGGAAAGAACAAGAACAAGAAAAAGAAGAAATCAGGTATTCCAGTTGCCAAAACAGTTGCAATGAATCAACCAGGTATGGGTAATTTACATGTGATTGAGGCTTGTTTAGTGGAGAATTACAATGATAAATGGATCGTTGATTCAGGAGCCACTAACCATGTTTGTTACTCTTTGCGAGTGGTTCAAACATAGCTTGCACGTAAGTAAAAGACAAAGAATTTTGAAGCTTAGAAGCTGGGAGCTTGTGTCCGCACAAGCGAGTGGGACAAGTTATTTTATCTTTTGATAATTGCAGAACTTTGGTTTTATAAGACTGTTTATTTATTCCAGATTTTAAGAGGAATTTAATTTCTGTTAGTTGTTTGGAAAAACGTGGTATGACAATTCAGTTTAATTCCTCAATTTCAATAAGAAGTTCATTTTCTTTTATTTGTTCTGGTGTAATGTTTAATGGTCTTTATTTCCTTAATCTTGTTCCCTGTGAAGTTAATCATATTGAATTGAATGATGTTGAGCATATTAATTCATCAAAGAAAAGAAAAGTTTCCAATGAAACTTATCTTTGGCATTTGAGATTGGGTCATATTAACTCTAACAGGATACAAGGTTTGGTCAAAAGTGGGATTTTAAAATCCCGAACTTTGAACCGATACCGGTATGTGAATCTTGTTTAGAGGGTAAAATGACCAAGAGATCTTTCAAGGCCAAGGGAAAACGTGCCACACTTGGTGGAATTGGTACATCGATGTATGTGGACCAATAAATGTCCAAGCCGGAGGCGGTATCGTATTTCATCACATTTATTGATGATTACTCTAGATTTGGATATGTGTACTTAATGCGTCACAAGTCTGAAGCTTTTGGAAAATTCCAAGAGTTCAAGGCCGAGGCGTAAAAGCATCTTGGTGTTCAAATTAAGACTCTTCGATCGATCGAGGGCTGAATACCTATCGGAGAGTTCAGGTCTTACGACCAAAGAGGGGATAGTTTCACAATTATCTTCTCCAAGGACACCCCTGAGAATGGAGTTCTTTGAAAGGAGAAATAGAACCCTTTTAGAAATGACAAGATCTATGCTCAATTATTCATCTCTTTCTGATTCATTCTGGGGATATGCCTTAGAAACTGCTATGTATCTATTGAACTTAGCTCCATCCAAGTCGGTTTCAAAGACACCAATAGAATTGTGGAAAGGGTGTAAGCCCGTCATGAAACATATTCGGATTTGGGGTGCTCCGGCACATGTCTTGCAACAAAAACCAGATAAGATGGACTCGCGTACTGAAGTTTGCATGTTTATAGGCTATCCTAGAGGAACCAGAGGTTGGTTGTTTTATAGTCCAAAAGAAAAGAAGGTCATAGTGAGCACTCACGCGACTTTCTTAAAGGAGGATTATATGGCAAATTATAAGCCAAGGAGTACGGTTATTCTTGATGAGCTAGTCTCAGATCAAGTTTCACCGCAACCTCCTCAGGCGGTTCCAACTTTTATTCCTGTGATTGTTCAAAGAGGGGAAAATATACCTGAACATACACAGGAACCAGAGATAGAACCAGAAGTTCAGCATGATGATGAACTTATGGAAGAACAAAATCAAGAATTGGTTAATCCACTTAATGAGGGTCCTCATCTAGAAATTGTTAACCCACAAAATATGGACCCACATGTAGATGCACAACATCAAGTGCGACAAAGTCATAGTGGGAGATTGATTCGTAAACCTGCAAGATTTCTCTTGTTGGGTGAGTCATATTAGGATGTCATCATTGATGAAGATGATGTCCCACGAGCTATGACAAGGCACTAGGAGATGTTGATGCTCAGGAATGGCTTGAGGCTATGAATTGTGGAATAGATTCTATGTATTCCAACTCAGTTTGGTCTCTTGTAGATGCACCTGAAGGGGTAAGACCCATTGGGTGCAAGTGGATTTACAAGAGAAAGAGAGGATCGGACGAGAAGGTTGAAACCTTCAAAGCTAGATTGGTGCTGAAAGGGTACTCTCAAATAGAAGGTGTGGATTATGAAGAAACCTTTTCGCCGGTTGCCATGCTTAAGTCCATCCGGATTCTCTTAGCTGTTGCAGCAAATCTTGATTATGAGATTTGGCAAAGGGATGTCAAAACTGCTTTTCTAAATAGAAATTTGGAAGAGGAAATCTATATGCAGCAACCAAAAGGGTTTATAGCCAAAGGGCAAGAAAAAATTGGTATGCAAGTTGCAAAGGTCCATTTATGGACTTAAGCAAGCGTCCGATCATGGAACATCGTTTTGATCAAGCCATTAAGTCTTATGGTTTTGAGAAAAGTCCTGATGAGCCGTGTGTGTATAAAAGGATCCAAGGTAATGCAGTATCTTTTCTAGTACTTTATGTGGATGATATACTCCTTATCGGTAATGATACAAAGGTATTGTTAGGCATAAAGACCTGGCTGAGCAAGCATTTTGATATGAAGGACCTGGGGGAAGCCAATTATATTCTTGGTATTAAACTCTTGCGAGACCGGAAGAATAGGGTTTTGGCATTATTCCAAGCTAAATACATCGACAAAATACTTGCCAGGTTTGGCATGGAGAATTCCAAGAGGGGAATTATACCCTTCAGGCATGGGATTCATCTCTCTAAGGAGCAATCTCCTAAAACTCCTGAGCAGAGAGAACGCATGAGTAGGATACCTTATGCTTCAGCAGTAAGTAGTCTCATGTATGCTATGTTTTGTACCAGACCAGATATCTGCTATGCAGTGGGAGTAGTAAGCCGGCACCAATCTAATCCTAGAGAGGAACACTAGGTAGCGGTCAAACATATACTCAAGTAACCTACGGAGAACGAGAGATTATATGTTGGTCTATTCTAGTGGGAGTCTTGAAACCATTGGTTATACGGACTCAGATTTTCAAGGAGATATTGACTCAAATAAGTCCACCTCGGGATATGTGTACACCCTTAATGGTGGTGCCATTTGTTGGAGAAGTGTAAAACAATCATGTGTGGCTGACCACAGAGGCTGAGTATGTAGTTGCTTCTGAGGCTGCAAAGGAAGCTGCATGGTTAAAGAAGTTCCTAACGGATCTTCAGGTGATACTAGGTGTTAATTGTCCTATCACACTTTACTGTGACAACAGTGGGGCAGTAGCACAGTCCAAGGAACCAAGGTATCACAAGAGACAAAAACACATACAGAGGAAGTACCACTTGATCCGAGACATAATTGAAAGAGGAGATACATTAGTAGCAAAGATAACATCAGACGAGAACCTTGCTGATCCTTTTACTAAGAGTTTGCCTGAACGTGTGTTCACGAGGCATGTTACATCTATGGGTCTTAGGAGGATTCCAGATTTGCTATAGCTTTAGGTAGTTGTTACTTCACTTTGTTATTTTGTGCCTTTTGAGCAAGACATTATGACATTGCATTTTTTTCTGAATATTATAAATGAGGTGTTATTCATTTATTTCGCACACTATTTACAAACTCGAAGTTCCGGATCAATTGTGGAGTATATGATCATATGGATACGTTCATAGAGGACATGGTCATAGGTTCTCACAATTGATGAAAAGGTTCACAGCTATTAAATTAAGTTGGGCACTTTATTTAGGCTGCAATATTTTATGAAATGGTTTTTTCCGAATCATTATAAAATATTGGTGTGAGTTAATACTTACATTGAATGGATCAAGGAGAGATTTGATTAAGGTTGTTCTTTCTGTCATAAGGAATCAAATCTCCAGATAACTATAGTCATGTAGTTGCTCTTAATCCTGAGTTTATTTTAAATAGGTAGTCGAATAGTTTTCACTCTTTGATTTACCAACGGGTGAGGTTTGATCTATATGACGGCCAATAACTTGGTATTTGGGATTGAGACTATTTGGTTATCGGTGTTTATGAGATAAACAACATGAAATTTATAGGAAATGTCCCCTTGATATGTTTCGGTACTTGGATATTGAAGACACTGGCCAGTGCATGTAATCCATTAGAGAAACCATCACAGTCAAGGGAATAAATAATTGATTGGGTTACAGAAAACTGGTCAATCAAATTATAGACATTCTATAAAGGGGTAATGCATATTTGTGTTATAAGTGTCATTATTCTTGGAGTTCACGTTTGGGCTTTTAGTGGAGTAGCACCGAACTAGATAATCTTCTGTAAATTATTATGAGCCTTGATAAATGACAAATGGTAGATCCCCAGGCTAGCTCGATACAAGGGATGGGGTATATTATCAGATGATGATGGCTTATGGGCTACATGGTCTTGGGTTTACGAACTCAAGTTTTGTATTTTAAAGAGCAAGTGAGAGATTGTTGGGTTAATGTGCTCTTTAGTCACTTAAGCCCAATAAGGCTTAAGTGAGACTACAACCCAAGAACCCTATGGCCCATGTGGTTTAGGGTTAGGTCTTGGATATAGTAGTATATAAACCTACTTTCACCTCCTTGTGACGGCTAAGGCAAATAGGAGGCTTTTATCAGAAATAAACCCTAGAGGCAGACGTTCATCATCTGAATGGTTGCCCACACAACCATCCTATCCCCCTCGAAATATAGTCTAGAAGATCGATCATAGAGCGGACTACGACTGTTCGTGGAGAGGCTTACAGATCACTGCATCTTTCCAGGTAATCAAAACGATGAAGGTTTTAACTTTTCCTACATCGTGTCGGTACGATTCGCTTCCGCGTTTCTGGTGAGAATCCTACAACATCAACATTGACAATATGAAAATAATCTTCCCCTCGCGTTTCAATCATGTGTGCATGTCACTGTTGTAAGTTTGCCTATAAGAAATTGTGCGACTCATTTTATTCTAATTTCAATATTATCAATTCTTCAACAACTCTCACAACGCAGATCAGTCAGCAATATTACCGAAGATGCAAAATCAACTATCAAATGTACAATCATATATATATAGCAAGATTGGACTAATTTTAACAAGCATTCAGAACAGAAAAATCAAACAATATCCAACAATTTCTCAGGAGTGGTTGATATTGCGCGAAGGCGAGGGAGATTAAAAATTGTAGAAGAGATGTGAAGTCAAAAAAACTCAATGGATTTTCCTTCTGTTGCTTCTACTTTGCCTTGTCAATTCTCAAAGATGAACTTCAATTGTTGCAACGTCTAGCTTGCTAATTGTAGAGAAATAGTCTGATATTAGTAATGATATCATTGTAAGTGTTTATGTGATTGTATAAACATATGATTTGGATGTGACTAATAAACAATTTGAAGGTAATTTGAATGAGAGATCTGCAACAACATAGTAGAGGGAAAGGGAAGGGTCGTAAAGAGAATGGATGAGTGGCAAGTGACGTGTAAGAAGTAGGAGGAAGCAGATGAGATGTGAAGTGATTAGGCGAGAGAGAATTAAATGAGGGTAGTGAGAAAAAAATTATCAAATTCTGAAATCCAACTTCAAGACATTTGACTTAATTTAGGATTTATTAAATTTGATGAATAATTTAGGGTTAAGGTAATTCAACTTTCTTTTAAAGGAATTTTACCTTTAACTAACTTACAAATGGATATCCTCATCAGGTCCTCAATATAATAATTATGGGTTAAATACCAATTTTACCATGGAAGTATTGATAAGGGGGCACTCAGTATCCGAAAGATTTTTTGGTATCATTTTTGCCCCGAAAGTTTAGAAACATAATGATCTTACCGATCGGTTGATCTTGACCATTGGATTGTTACTCTCTTTGTAAACTTTCAAGGCAAATTTGCTCCTTAAAAAAACTTCCAGGGCATATTTGCTCACTTTTGTAAACTTCCGGGGCAAAAATGATACCAAAAAAACTTCCGCATGCTAAGTGTTCCCTTACCAATACTTCCGTGGCAAAAATGGTATTTAACCCTAATAATTATTTATTTAATTTGATTAGATTAAGAAAGTTAGTTTAGTTAGCTAATATGATTTTTTTTTTCTTAAACATACACCCCAATAGTCTTCTTTAATTCCAACATCATCTCATTTTTATTTAATTATAGTTGAGGAAACATCAATAAGAGTAATTTTGAAAAAAACTAATAAATATGAGAAAAATGTCACACACACACACAATAATAATAATATCAACTCTCCAATTAAGTCCTATAAAAATTACTAGATTGGATGAGTATAATATAATGTAATACATAGGTATCTTTGGGAAATTATGTCACTTTTTTTTATATAATTAAGTAATTTACCTTGCTTCCTTAATTTAACTAAATTTGTTAAATAGTTTTTAACTTTTTATATTAGGAATTAAAAAGAGTGCATACAAATCAATCTTTTATATTTAAAGTCTTTTTTTTCCCACATGTTCGCAAAATTTGATGATGATTTTCAAGGATTCCTCGATCCTCCATATTTTTGCGTAGAATTATGTCATTTACTAGCTGATCATTATGTCCTTTTGCACACAAGTTCTCCAAACTTGTGCATAATATTCTTGTTACAATTACTTATATCTAATTTACAATTGATCTTACAGATCAGAATATAGATGTTATAACATATGATAAGTCATCTAGTGTGACTTTCTTTGGTACATAATTTTAGGATTAAAGTGCAAATTCATCCTTAAATATTCGCAAAAAAGTAATATTCCCTTAAAATTTTATTAATCTCAATGTCACTCCGAAAGTGTAAAAATATAATAATATGTCACACACTCAATTGGTGCCCTTAATACCACTTATCGTTATTATAGCAAATCCATATATTCCAACTCAACAAATATTTCACCTCATCCATTTCCCTCTCCCCTTACCTCCCTCTCATCTCTCCTTTTTTTTACTCTCTCCTAGAGCTAGACAATGAGCCAAGCTCATAAGGCCAACCTGTTTATGCCCTTTTATTATAAGGGTTGGGTTTGAAAATTTGCCCCTCAAATTACATACAAGCCTAAAAGGGCTGACTCTAATGGGTCAAGGGCCTAAAAGAGCTTACCAGTTTAGATCCTCTTTTTTATTTATTTTTTTAAATTGTTCATATAGTACTAAATTTTTATATTATTAATAATTTTAAAAATATTTATTTGTTATTATCTTTTTAATTGAATTTTATAAAATGATTTGATTTGTTTGGTTTTCCACAATGGTTTATTCATTTAAACTTTTGAAAAAATAGGATGATTTGGACATTAGATAATGAATTTAACCAGAAATTTATGAGTTTTAATAACAATGTATCTCAATTTAAAATAAAATAATAACTAAATTGTAAAAATTGAAAGTGAATTCTATTTGAATTAAAATGGAGATTACAATTTATAAAACTTATATGAGTATGTGTATAAATAAAAGTACCCAAAAAAGAGTTTAGTTTTGCTCAAATTCTTTTGTTGCTACTTTACTCATCGTCTAGGATAAATTTGTAGGTATAGATACATATAAATATTGTTTTTTCGCAAAACAAGATAAGTCTATTACCATGAGGCTATCAATAACAGTTCTCGTATGTGACAATGTGAGCATGTATGTGTAAAGTGTTAAATTTTCCATAATTTTTATTTCAAACTAATCATTTTTATTTATGAAGAAATAGCTCCTTGTGTTTTCCTCTTTTACTTTGGGGGAAGAAAAACAAAACAAAACAAAGATGTCTCTTTATTGATAGAATTTCGTTGAGAGCTCCTACAAGCAACATGCTATAAAAAGAGTTCATAGAATTTTGAAACGTCATTACAGGTCATATGTGGACTGTGGTCATTTGAAATTAAACTTTATGGTTCAATATAATTAAAATGCCCTTCACATATTACTGTTAATAGCGGTGAACTTCAGTTGAGTGTGATAAGGTGAGACTAAGAGAGGTTTGTATCCGTAACCTTTTGGTTAACCAAAACATTTTGATTTGTGACTATTAAACCAGCATTTTCCAGATTTTTTAAAGTTGATAGTTTTCGAAAAGTTGCAGCCTAATAAATCAAAAGGGTATTGTGGGAAATACTGAAAACTTCCATGGGCATATTAGTATGAATAAACCAAAATATTACCCCTCCCCTCCAAATCCTTCCACTTTTGGAGGGGAGGATTATGACAAAAAATTCCATCCCTGTCATAATATTTTTGGTGCTAATCAAATGGAGACTCATCAATATTCAATGAACAAGTGGTCACAAGCTAAAGCTAGCCCACTTAAAGAAGCTTATCAAAATCAAAACTACAAATTGTCAGTGTTTTATGGAACAACTTATCAAGTTCAAATTTTGATAACTTGTTCTTTAAGTCTTTGAATAGTAACAACTTGTTCCTAAAATATTGATAAGTTATATTTTTTTATTTTTACAGAGTTGTGGTTCTGATTTTGACAATGTTCTCTTAATTCTCCATTCATTAGTACAAAATTGAAGAGAGAGAATTGGAAGTAGAAGTAGAATTGGCATATTGCATGTTTGGTTTGCTGGAAGTCACTTCCACGGGCACAAAAAGAACTAGACCAATTCAATGGAACCAAAATTTTTTGGACTATTATATACTTGTTTGAGATCAAATCATTTTTGAAGGTCCTAAAAGTGCTTATCTACCTAAATAATCGAGACAAAATTCTTCTCACAGCCAGGGGCGGAATCAGGGGTGCTAGGGGTGGCCCCGCCCCCCTAAAATTGTAGAATTCGACCCAAAATTTTCAGAAATTATGCTTTAGCCTCATAGAAATTTTAATATTTTCACTTTTGTCCCTATTAAAAAGTCTCATGAAGGGACTAAACTGAAAACATTGAAATTTTTATGAAGCTGAATCATAATTTCAAAAACAATTGGCTCCAATTCTATAATTTTCTCCCTCTAATTTCAAATGCCGACTCCACTGGGTTTCATTCTGTAATTTTTCCCCCCCCCCCCTCCATATTCCTAGCTCCACCCCAACTTACAGCACTTAACTCGTATACCATAAATCACGATTGAAAACTTACTTTTAAAAGCTTTAATCACTATTACAATGGAACATGTATTATATTCTTGAGACGGCTTTTATATAATTTAGGATATTGATCCTTTCATTTGTATGCCTAATATGTCGCCTCCCATCCGACCATCTTCTTCAACCTTTGTCATCTCCTTCAAACCCTATAGGTGTCTTGAATTCATGATCTGACAACACGAGCATGTTGACTGGCAACAGTGACACGGCTGAGAATGCGATTTCAAAATGGTTCAGGTTGGGAACGATTTATAATATTATAACATTTCGGTAAATAGTTTTCACATTATAGCATTTGGGTGTTGTTTTCACCATTTATACCATCTCAATAAAATAAAAATAAAAATAAAAAGCTAGTGTAATATGACTATATGAGGTTTGAATCATACACATGTTTTATTCACATCATGGTATATTAATTATCAACATTTGTCAACGAGGATTGGCACAGTTGGCTAAGGCATCGGTCTTCACCCCAAAAGAGAGGAGGTTCGATACCCGTTAGTCGATATGAGGGCCCCATTGGTGGTCGATCTATAAGTACATTTGTAAGCATTTCTTTAAGCGCAGGCGCACGCCTGAGGCAGTGGGCATACCGGTGTCTATCCCACCTAAACTTTTCTGTATCAAAAAAAAAAAAATATCGACCTTTTTTAAGTTTCTGCCCTAATATACATGTTCTTCTATTGAGAACTCAATAATGGAATGCAATCTTCATTGTCTAGAAATTATTATTGGTAGATGAGTATCCCTACAGCCTAACGAATTTATATCCCAATTTAGTTTTTTTTTTTTTTTTTTCCTGATAAGGTCAATGGCATTGTAAACGATGAGAGATACAAGTAGCAAAGTCTCTTACTAATACATTAACATTAGGAACTTTGAATGACCATGACAACAGGAGATGAGTATCTCCATTTACCTTCTTCTCCGACCCATTTCCTATATTTGGAGCACATTTGTGCTCATCATCTTAATTAGCATAATGCGCTCATCACTAATTTTTGGACTATTATTAGATTGATTTTGGGCAGTCCCAATAATCATCTTTTCTTAGAAAAATAAAAATTATTATTCAAAAAATCGCAAATGAAAACTTTTAAATTTTATACCATTTATATTATACCTGAACTGTTTAAATCTCATCACAGTGATGAACGGCGAGTGAGAATCCATTTCCAACATTCCTTATAATATGTACTCGTCATCTCCATCAGCTAAAGATCATATTTGAATTTGGCGGTGAAGCAAACCACAAAGCCCTTGTCCAATGGCATGATATAAAATTATAAACAAATGATCAATTGATTCATCCTCATCACTACAAATAGACAAGAAAATTGAGTAATTAACCTGAATTATCCTGGAAATAGCATGGGAATAAATTTGATTCAACAACTCAATGTTCCATTCCCTATGTCATGCTTTGATCAAATCAGACACCACGTACATGAACCTCACATGGTGGTGAAGACCACATATGCCACATTGCCACCGTATTAAAGTCTAGAGTAAAATATATCAACCTTCCCTTTATTTACTTTAAATTACAAAGATCGACCTCTATCTTATTTTAAAAACCTATATAAATATCTCTTAAAATAAAAATGTATATGTTGCATATGAGATTCAACATCCATCCACCGAATCATTAATTGACCATTAAATCACATCATTGACCCCTTCATTTTGACCAAAATACCCATCCTTAACATAAATATTACTCAATAATAATAATAATATAATTATGTATTTTTTATCCAAAATTTTAAAAACCATTTTAGTATATATTTTAAATTTTTTTGTCATCCTATTGAATTAATTACCATATTATAAATTTAAGGGTTAAGGTGCAGATTTGCCAACGAACTATTACCCGAGGAGCATCTGACACAAAAAACAATTGAGAGTACCAAAACTATCAATCAACAATTAAAAAGTGAAAAAAAAAGTACCAAATAACCATTAAAAAAAAAACTATCACAATTATGTTAAAATATGAGGCACTGGCGTAGGACGGTAGCGGAGACACCGGAGAAAAGAGTGGTTAAGCCTTCTTGTTGGATAAAGCAAACATCAACAGAGATGGGACCTATGCAAGCAGCGTTGTGGCAGCGGCGGCTGCTGCTTGTGGCATCGGAGAGATGGAACCAGGGTGCAAAGCGCGTGCGGATCGAAAGCTGTGGACTGCTGGATTTGGTTTCGGTGCGTGATTCTCGCCCTGAAGCTGCATACGGACCTTGATGAGTTCAAGAGGATGAGTGGAACACCCAGCAACAATGGAAGCTTTGGAGACGCCGACGTCGTCGACACTGTGACAGTTAATGAAAGATGGAGACACCAAGACAATGACGGGGTAATAGTTCGTTGGCCAATATGCACCTTAATTGTTTTTTTTTTCACTTTTAAATTGTTGATTGGTAATTTTGATATCCTCAATTGTTTTTTTGTGCCAGATGCTCATCGGGTAATAGTTCATTGGCAAATCTGCACCTTAACCCTATTAATTTTATAATTATAAATTTTTAGTTTTCAATACATTTAAATTTTTAATCTCATTTTCTTATTAAAAATTTCTATGATATAATTCTTTTAAATACATTTGTTGGCTCTAAATTAGTAAAATTATTAAATATATCATTAGTAAATATTTTAATTAAAAAATATATTAGGGATTTGGTAAACAAGATTTATTCAAATATGGTTTTTAATTTTAAAAAAAAAAATCCTCCAAGAATCTTTTTAGAATATCCTTCAATGATGTTAATGGTTTACTAAATTGTATGTTTTCAAAATGGAGGGGAATTTGATATAATTAAGGTAAAATAGAAGGTGGTCAAAGTATTTTACTCTAAAATTTATTAAAGAAAAAATGTCTCAGATTGATTAGTTAGACATTGAATTTAATGTATATAAAAGTTTACGTAATACCTATCAATTAATTTAAGTCAATTTAATAGAAAGGCACCCAATATAGTGGACCTGAGGCATTTAAGACTAAAAATAGAGGCATATACAAGTTGAGTTGTGTCCTACCAATTGATTTAAGTCATTTTGATGCCCATGCAATCTAGATGACTGGCTATTGGTTCTCTTCATACTGTCAATGATCTATTGCTGCATCTTTCTTTTGTTGGTGTCCAGTTAGATGGAATGCTCCTTTAGTGAGAAAACTTTACTCAAATGACACTGCAAATACTATTTTGAATATTCCAATTCTCTTCTCCAGCATTCAGAATCAATTAGTTTGGAGTTTAAATCATTCTGGTGAATATTTGGTAAGCAAGGGTTTCAGTCTCCTAAATGCACAAGAAGCTTCAATTACTAGTGATGCTTTCTAGAAATTCTTATGGTCATTATCTCTGCCAATGAAGGATTTGTTACTAGTTTGGAAAGTGCTAAATGAAGCCTTACCTGTTATGGATGTTTTGATTAGGCATCATTTAACTGTTTCTGGTAGTTGTGCCTTTGGTTGTCCGGACTTGGAAACAATTAATGGATCACCTTTTTGTTACATGTCCATTTGTTAATGCCGTGTGGTTTGGAGGCTTATCGTTATCTCTGCCTGTTACCTCCTTTAATGCATTCAAACGCTGGATTAAAACAACATTGATGCAAATGTCTAGAGATGGTCATGAATTAATAATCATAAGGATGGTTAAACTTCTCTCAGTAATTTGGATGATGAGAAACTTAACAAGGAGAGAGATCTGAAAAGAAGAAGAAAAAAGACCCAATCTGTCATTTATCAAATTGAGGGACCAAATTATCATTTCAGAAATTTGAAGGCCTCTAAGACTCAAAAAAAAGTACAAGTCCAGACAAAATAAATGGACCTCTGAGACTCAAGAAGTATAAGCCTAAGGATTTTGAAGACTCAAGCAGTTATGGGACCTTCATCTTTGATCTTGTCGCAGCCGCTACCTGTCGATCTTGTCACAGACAGTTACTCCCAAAGTTGTTGTGTATCTGCTGCCCATTCATCTTGTCCCAGCAGTAACTCCCAACATCGTCGAGACCCTAATAAGTTGCATAAGCAAATTGGACATAATTAACATCTATGATCCAACTTGAGGGGGAGTGTAGGAATATTATATAATATTATTATATTATATTATTCTCCATTGGTTGTTGTAACCTCTCCTCTATTATCTCCTTATTCCTCTCCTAAATTTCCTCCATCAGTTACTCCTTAATTTTCTCCTTAATTTATTTAGTTTTATCTCTCTACTTATTATATAAGTAGGTATTGTATCACAACATTTATTAATGCAGTGAGAATACAATTCTTCTCTCATAAATTCCACACTAACTAACATATAAAAACACATCATGCAACTACGAACATCTGCTAGTCAAAACAAGAGGTGTTAACCTTATTCAGCTGAATCATCACAATTTCATACTAACACATTAGCAAGATTTTCATTGACAGATTTACCCCAATTTCGTCATCACCTAGAATCTATGTAATATTTGTTTCAGTAAGCAAGATCAGTGATAAGCTATTTATTGGTAAGTGGACTTAGATCTCATGGTGTACTCGGCAACAAG
Organism: Acacia melanoxylon; assembly: GCA_019022615.1. Lineage (NCBI taxonomy): Eukaryota > Viridiplantae > Streptophyta > Magnoliopsida > Fabales > Fabaceae > Acacia > Acacia melanoxylon. Next base: position 4,751,958 of record JAFJYJ010000002.1, read on the forward strand.
CTCAGTAAAAGAAGATGACTTATATTGTGATAATCAAGCTGCCATTCATACTGCCAAGAAACCGATTTTTCATGCGAGGACTAAGCATGTTGAAATGAATTGCTATTTTGTTCGTGAATGAGTTCAATCTTAGGATATTTCTCCATTAAAGATCTGGACGCAGCATCAAGTCACTGTTATCTTCACAAAGGCATTTGGTGCTGACAAATTTCAAGAGCTTTCCAGCAAGTTGTGTAATATCTTGAATTTTAGGCCTAGAGATTTGAGAATAAACTTAAATTAGACGGATGACTAAACCCAATTCGAGCAGAGTCCCAAGAATGTCAAAGGATAGGAAGCCTCTTGGGGGACTAAGTAACTCGGCTATATGGGTTAGTAGATTTAGTATGTATAAGCCGTGGAATTAAAGTGCCAATGAAAAGGGGCACAAAAGACCTATACGATGCAAATCCGGTTGGAAAAGATGTCACTCAACTATGTCCTGAGGTATAGGACAATTAGTTGAGTGAAAATATGCCGGAATAAGTAAGTATACAGCATTTTCAGGGCGGTCGGGTATGCCCTGCGTTTTTTGAGAAAACATCGATATGTGATATCGTTTGTTAGGTCTCAGCATTTGTGTCGCAATCCCGAGCAAAACCTAAGAAAACACCGATGAAGCAACTTTAATAAAGTAAGTCATGATGATCCATGATGACATGCTTTTGTGTTGGTCAAATAAAAAGATGACATGTGTCGACTCATCATGACAAAGTAAAAAGTTACTTTTATGTTGTTCCAGTGGGAAGATGACACATGTCCTGTCATGATTACAAAGAAAAAACTACTTTTGCTTTGGCGCAATGAGAACATGACACGTGTCGTTTCATTATGACACACTTTTATGTTGGTCCAAAAGAAAATGACACGTGTTCGCCATCATGACAAGTAAAAATCTACTTTTGTTGGTAAAATGGAAATGTGACACGTGTCCCCTCATTATGTTATAGCTTTTGAGTTAACACCACAAGTTCATGACATGTGTCCCGTCATCATGACAAGACATAAAGCTACTTTTATGTTGGTCTAATGGAAAGAGGACACGTGGCACATTCTGGACCATACACGTGGCGCGTTATGGACCGCACCCATGTTCTATATATACCCATTCCCTCTCATTTGTCTTTAGGCCATTCTTGACTAAAGCATAGAAAGGAGAAGAGAAAGAGAGAGAAAAACGAAATAGAGAGAGAGGGAAAAAAGGAAGAAGGAGTTAGAGGAGAGAGAAAGAGTCCGAGTCCGATTTCGCCTCTTATTTAGTGTTTCTAGCTCCTGAGGCTTTCTCTAAAGTTTTTCCTCTCAATGAGAGCAACATATGTACGGTTTGGAATCTTGATCTGAGGTGTTTGGTGCCGTCTACATGGTAAAGGTACTGTTGGATCTCCAAACCGATCGCGAAATCAAGGTAAGTAGGACTTGGATTCTTGCTCTACTTCTTTCAATCTTCATAGGCATTCCTAAGATCTTGAGGAATGATTCTTGCATAGTGTTATCAAGTCTTGATCGAAACTACAAGGGGCCTTAAGGAGGAGAAGTTTCAAAGGGAAGTTAAGGTCTAGAACAAGAAGTGTCGTCGCGGGAGATTTTAAAAGAATTTGGAGAAAGTAATTGGCAGTTTAAGTTTGCCAGATAGTAATCTTAATCTCATATGCTTTGTATGTCTCTGTATGTATGTTTTACCATGTATATGTATGCATTTGGTTGTTGTTATTATCCAAGCGTTTTGGAACCGAAACCCGCTGTGTGCGACTAGGGCCTTGCTTTGTGTTGTGCCCTGCAATCTATACTGTGTGCTATTAAGATTGCTTGTTCAGGATTTGGCTTCGTGCCTCGCTGTGTGCGATTTACTGAATGCTTATGGTTTTCTTACATACTTTAAATATGAGATTAACTGTTGCTCTGGGATCCTTCGGGATTCCAACCTCTGTTGCTATCTGTATATAGTATAGTTTATTAGATATAGCTCCCAGGCGGATGTTAGCAGATGAAGATGTTGGACCGATTTCAGATTATTCGGAGAATTGTTGTAGAAACTTTATAAAATTATTGTTTTAAATTCTGTAACCAAAATTTGTAATTTATTATCAGTATACTATGCCCGAATCATTTTGTCATACTACACTGCGCTATAATGCTCTGACATGTGAAATATTATTGGAAGGGTGTGATAGTTGGATTTAATAAGTAAGAGGTTATCACACTACCCGCCACCCAAAAGAGCAAGGTCGGTAGGGGTGTAACAAGTTGGGTACTCATAATTTCCATGCGCCAACTTGAGAAGGAGTGAAGGAAATATATCTAAGAGAATATCACAGTATTTCATATTATAATATTGTGATAATATTATAATTTTATTATTAACTAATATTGTAAATATTAGTATAAAGATATAATTGTTATGATATTCTTATTAAAGTACGCATGTATATATATATATATATATATATATATATATAATCAGTCAAAGAATGACTTGCAATTCATTTACATTTCAATATTTCACAGAACCATACTTCTTTGGTTTTGTTTATAGGACGAGGAGAGAATGTTTATTTTGATTGAATTTGTAAGTCACATCGTTTTTTTTTTTTTTTTTTGAATATATAATTATTTCACCCTTCATTTATGACTTTGTTTTCATTGTGTATATTGTATATTTAAATATGAGTAAAATTGAAAAGTTATTAAATTTTGAGGCAAAGGCAACAAGACATAAGAAATTTTTTAGATAATATAAAAATGGTCAGAAATGATTTGTAAATACTAAGAGAAAGCACACAACAGTTTTATTCCAACCCAAGCGAGGAACACCACTAACAAAACTAGGCGAGAGAAGCAGACAAAAAGTGCAAGAAAATGGGTTTTCGGAAAAGACTCAGTAGCGCGTGAGAAAGGGCCCGTTTGGAATAACGGCGGTAAAAGTGGTTTATATGGTACTTCCTCCGGTCCTAATTATAAGATATGTTTAACCGATTTTGGAGAGATTAAATAAAGAAGTTAAATAAGTTAATTTTACTCATTTTCCTAAAATGCCCTCATATAAATTTAAAATGACATAAGTAAAAGTAAATCAACAACCCCTACCACATACTTCCCCAACCTAAAATTTTTCTTTCTACATGTTTTCTAATTGAAATAATGGTTTTGCTATATATATATATATGTGCGTATATAAATGTATATTATACACACACATATATGTGTGTACATATATTTACACACATATATATAGACACACACGTAAACACACACACACACATATATATATATACACACACACACATATATATTGACAAAGACACAAAGATATACATATATGTACATACACATAGATACACAAATATACATATATGTATAAACACACACACACACATATATAGATGTTTACACACACACATATTGACAAACACACACAAAGATATACATATATGTACACACACATAGATACACAAATATACATATATGTATAAACACACACGCGCGCGCACACACACACACATATTTATATATATCTGTACACACACACATTGACAAACACACACAAAGATATACATACATGTACACACATATAGATACACAAATATACATATATGTATAAATACACACATGTGTGTGTGTGTCTATATATATTTGTGTGTAGACACACACACATATATCTGTGTGTATGTTAATGTGTGTCTATATATTGAAAAATTAATATCAGTTGATTGATAAATAAATTAAAATCCAACAATTTAAAAGTTTTACTTACTGTAAGAGTCTACACATCAACATACATACACTCACCAAAAACCAAATACACTTGAGAGAATAAAATAGGGGTATGTTAGGAATAAATTGACAAAAATTAAAATGTTGTCTTATAATTAGGACCAAAACCAACTTTTAAATGTTGTCTTATAATTAAGACCGGAGGGAGTATTAATGATTAATTTCTAGAAATTATTTGATGAAATTGGTATAATAAGTAATATATAAAGTTGTAAATAAAGATTAGTTGAATGATGAAATAGTCATTGGGCATAATAAAATGGATGTGGCTTTTGGTGATAGGATAATAAACAACTTCATGTGGCTTCATGAAAAAATCACTTCAACCCTGATGCTCATCAACTTTCACAGCCATGTCAAACACTCATTTATTTTGCTTCTCCTTCCTGCGTTCATTGCACTTTTTTTTGGCTTTCACAGCCACGCCAAATAGGCACAAAACAAACCACATAGATTCGTGAAATATTGAGGATTGAAAACAAAAAGAAATTACCAAAAAAAAAAAACAAAGAAAACAAACCACATATATTAAAATAGACAATATAGAATTCTTCATCTTTTAAAAATAATTGGAGTAATGGACAGTGACTCAGGTTTAAAAAAAACATCTTTTTTATGATGATGAATAATTTATTTTTAAAAATAAAAAGTAAAGTAGGGGCAATTTTATTTGTGGAATATAGAATTCTTCATCTTTTGTTTTTGCATCCAGCACTCAAAAATTAATTGTGGTGTAATTTTACTCATAAAATCTTTTTTGTGGCAATTTTTTCTTTAAAGTATTTTTCCGATACTATTTTACCCTCGCTGTTAACTTCCAAAAAATCCGTTAAGGTCATCTAGTAGTTTAAAATATTTCTCAATAAAATTAAGCACTCTATTTTATTTTATTTTTTGTGAATTCTTGCCTTTAAAAGTATTTTATGAGTTAATCATTTCATAACTCTTTTTATTTTTTTAGTACTCATCTTCCATATTTTTAATAATCATATTTAAAAATGTTAATTATCTCTACCCTAATTTTTAATTATTTTCAGTACTAAAAGCATTTAAGATAACTATTGAAAATGTGACTAGTGAAAATGTGGAAAATTTGTATTGAAAGTTGAAACTATAGAAAATGAGTGCCGAACAAAATAACTTGGGAATGGGATAATATGTGTAGATTTTCATTAAATATTTTTCCTAAATGTTTTCAATACTTTATCTTTCATGTTTTCAGTACTTTAAGAACATGGAAGATAAGCCTATACAATATCTAAATCTTTTTAAAAACAAAAACAAAACAAAACAAAACTGATTTTTAAAAATGTTAGAGATGAATATTAAAAATATGATTAAAGAGTTATGAAAAATTGTATAAAAAATTACTTTGTGGTTCCAATTGTTTCATCCATTACAAAAAATACAAATGGTTCATTCACCCACTTAATTTATATCACTCTGATCTTATTTATAAGTCCACTTTGACTAAATCTCACATACCAAGAAAAGTTAGTTGATATAATGATTATGGAGTAAATTTTCAACTTTCCTCTCATTTATGATTGGGTATTTTTCAATTGTTTCTTCTCTCTCTATCTTCATTGTACAATTAATATGGGTAAAATTATCACAATCTCATTTATTATATGAAACCGAACTTATAAATAAGACCAAATTTTTTGGTCAAAGTGGACTTATAAATAGGACCAGAGTGATATCCCATTATATGTACTAACAAAAGAAACAAGACAAAGTGGTACATCTACCCACTTTGTTATCACATTAATCCTACAATAAAAAAACATCAACAACACTAAATCCTATCAAATACGGGGGCAGCTACGGTCCACTGCAGTGGACCGTTCACTGCCCCTAAGGCAGTGGAATTTTTTTTTTTTTTTTTTTAGGTTCACTGCCTTGGAGGGGGCCATCAAATACATATCACCACAAAGACCAACATGGCCTCCAACAGCGATTTTGATGCATCATTAATCTGTTCTTTCTCATGCTTCATTCTCTTCTTGAAACATTGACCGATTGATTAGTTGTTGGCCGCTAACATTGATTATTTGTTGGACCATAATTTGTTTGACTAGTCGGCAACTGACAAAAATAACTGCTTCATTTTAATAGTTTGTACAGAAATATTTATATATAGTATTTATCCTTTTCCGCAATAATTTACCTAACTTGCAAAGGAATATATAAGCTAGTATTATAATATCAAGTATTTTAAGGAGATTATGTCATATTTTTTCAATTAAGTAATTTATCATACTTTCTTAATCTACTTAAATTAGTTAAATAGTTCTAATATTATATACAAATCAATCTTTTTATATTTAATAGTCATCTTGTATTTTTTTTATCAGTTTCATAAAATTTTTATTAGATGATGATTTACTTCTTTTGCCGAAAATTTGATGATGATTTACAAGTATTCCTCATTCCTTCATATTTATGCGTTAAATGAAGTCATTTACTAAGTTATCATATATCTCTTTATTTCTCACAAGTTCTCCAAAGCTGTGAATAAATATTATTGTTACTATTCCTTATTTAATTTACAAGTGATCTTAGACGGTATAGATGTTAACATATGCTATTAACAAATAAAATAACAAGTCATCTGGTTATGGTTTGTTTTTTTGCTTTGGTTTATAAATTTTTTATATTCTTTCAATTTTCTCTACCATTTTTTCAATTATTTTAACAAATATTTTCCTTAATAAAAATTTGAAATCACCAATATTGCATGTAATATAAATGATTTTACAAAATATTATAGGGAAAAACACTTCGTGTTGTAGGAGAAGTGTATTAAGTATTTCACGCCACACACACACATGAAATGGTGGGATCCACGTATATATATAATTAAGATTATATATATGTGGGTCCCACCATTTTATGTATGTGTAGGAATTTTCTTCTTCTCATGCAACATGAGAAGTTTAAACCCCAATATTATATTGATAAAATTAAAAATCAATATTTTTATGCACAAGTCATTTGGTGAATTATAAATGGCTCAATTCCACTCATAGATAATGGAGTAATATTCACAAATAATAGAGTTTAACTAAAAATGAAGGCATAAATAGCATTTTTGTCATGGAATTTAACCTAAAGATTACGGGTGACCCGGAAGTTTTTTTTTTTTTTTTTTTTTTGGGTCTCATTTTTGCCCCGAAGTTAACAAAACGGAGCAATTTTGCTCCAGAAGTTTTTTTAGAAGCTATTGCGCCCCAAGAAGTTTACAAATTAGAAAAACACTTTAACGGTCAAGATTAACGGAAGAGAAAGATTGCTACGATTTTAAACTTCTAGGGCAAAAATGAGACCAAAAAAACTTCCGGGTGACCAGTGTTCCTTAAGCAAAACTTCCATGACAAAAATACTCCCTCCGGTCCTAATTATAGGACATATTTAACCGATTTTAGTGAGATTAAGGATAGAGGTTAAATTAGTTAATTTTATTCATTTTTTTAAAATGCCCTTATATAAATTTGGCACTTCAATTATCTTGTTCATTTCACATAACCCCTCATCTTATATCAATAGGGCTATTTTAGGAAGAAATTGACAAAAATTAGAATGTTGTCTTATAATTAGGACCAAAACAAACTCTCAAATGTTGTCTTATAATTAGAACCGGAGGGAGTAATTTTTATCCCTATAATAAATATAAGAGATTGCCTTACAAATAGGTGGAAGTATATTTTTTATGACTTACATTAAGTTTCAATTTGATCTATTAATTTTATAGCAGAAAAAAAGGGTGCCATTTTTTATAATCAGTTTTGTCCATTCAAGGGTATTCATGGAAATAATCATGAACTTTTTTGGCAGCTATAAGCCCATAACTTCATTATTTTTTTATGTAATTACTGGATATTTGATATCGTGTACTACTAAATCAAATCTGCATAGTTTAATGAAGGCCATGCTGCTGATGCAATTTTTCTAACCTGAAAACTTAAACCAGCAACCTTAAAAAATAAGAAACATAATTTTCTTGATGCTCAAGAATAAAGGAAATACCCGATCAAATTTATTTAAATTAACATCATTCACATGAACATATTCGACAACATTTCAGCCAAATTACAAAATCGTATCAGTACACCAAACCAACCAGTGTAACAGTAAACAAACCAGGCTCTTTCATTCATTTGAACAGACTTTAGCTCTCCATACATATTTTGTTCCCAATATCCTAACTAACATAAAAACACATCATACAACTACTAACATCTGCTACTGAAAAAAAGAGGTGTTAACCTTATTCGACTGAATTATCACAATTTCATACTAACCTCCTAATAAGATTTTCATTGACAGATTTCCCACAATGTCGTCATCATCTAAAATCTGTGTTGTCTTTGTTTCAGTAAGCAGAATCAGTGATAAGCTATTTTATTGGTAATTGGACTTGGATCTCATGGTATACTCAGCAACAAGCTCAGCAAAAGATGACGACTTGTCCTCTAGCAATCTTGTTGGAGAGTCAAACTCCTCAATGAGTCCTGCATCAGTATCCAATTAAATTAAATAATAGTGAAAAAATGGCAAACCAAGGGACCAAAAAAAAAAACAATACAATACAATACAAGTTCAGAAGCATAAGAGGCATCTTTATTGACCTTGACTGAGAAGCAGAACCATATCACTGTCAAGAACAGAAGTTATTCTGTGGGCAATTGTAATGACTGTACAGTCAGAGAAGTGTTGCCGAAGAGTTTGCTGAATCAAATTATCTGTGGCAGTATCAACCGATGCAGTAGCTTCATCAAGCACCAACACCTTGCTTCTCTTAAGTAGCACCCTACCAAGGCACACCAATTGCCTCTGACCCATGCTCCAATTCTCACCATTTTCACTAACTATACACATTTTTAAAAAGCAATCAGTTTCCACTTCTTAGATCAGACAATGTGTAATGTTTTTCTGTCATCAAGAAAAATAAGACAAACCTGAAGAGTCTAGCTTTCCGTCTTTCTTTCGAACTTCATCTCCAAGTTGACACTTATCCAGAGCCTAAAAGCATGTCATTGAATGAAGGCAAAGCCATATTAAGAAACAGACACAAGTTTAATTTTAGGACAGAACCTAATATTGAGCATATATGCATGTGCTTATCTGCCAATATAACAAATTTACCTCCCAAATTTGTTCATCAGTGTACTCCTCCAATGGGTCTAGGTTACTTCTCACTGTTCCTTCAAACATGGTTGGGTCTTGAGGAATAATGCTAAGTCTAGACCTCAAATCATGAAGTCCAATAGATGAAATTTTGATGCCGTCAATCACAATTCGCCCAGCAATTGGCTCAACGATTCGAAAAAGTGTTTGTATGAGAGTTGTTTTTCCACTTCCTGTTCTCCCGACAATGCCGGTTTTCAGTCCCCCAGGGAATTTGCATGTTATGCCACGCAACACAAGAGGTAGGTGTGGAGCATAACGAACCTTCATCATCCACATGAATATTTTTATACAAGTACAAGCATAATGTTAAATCCATGAACCAAAACACAGTTTACAAGCAGTAACAGTTTTTTTAAGATAAATTCTAACAATTGATAAAAAAACTCAAGGCTCAAGTTTTACATATTAATTGACCAAAGATTGAAATAAATGATAATCCTAACATGCTCCATGTGCTTGAGACATGCAGTTGGACTCAAATTTATGAGTAACTCAGTACCTGCAGATCAGAAATGTCAACTTCTCCGTGCAACGGCCAAGATGGATTAGGTTGATTTTCTTCTATTACAAGAGGAGGCTCGCTTGGAATGCTACTATACTGAAGTATTCTCTCTACTGATATAATTTTGTTCTCCAAATTGCAGAGATTCCATATCACCCAGGCTTGTAACATGTTCAGATTAAGTCCATACGTAACAGCCAAACCAGCAATACCTTCAGAATGAAAATAATAATAATAAAGCAATCAATAAGCCTCCATTACCTTCATAACATAAGCAAAGTAATTGTCAGTTGGTTAAGGTGCCAAAACTGAATAGCTTACCCGGATCGATGACTCCCCGTGGCATAAATATCAAGAATATCAAGGAAAAGACAAATGTGATAGAAGACAACATATCCAAGCGGAAGCAAAGCCATTCCATAGCAGCTGCACTGTTAAATTTTGGCCGAGAATACCCATCCATCAGTTTCATATTTGTTTCCTTAAATCTTGACTCTTGATCAAAGCTCCTAATGGTTGTTGTTCCCGAAATTGTTTCAGCGAAGTGTTGAATAACTGGAGCTTTGCATACTCCAATCAACCGTGATAGTTCTCGAGCTGAAGGTAGATAATATTGCTGCCAAATAATAAGTTTGTAGAACATAAGTTGTCAACATATTAAGCATGATAAAGTACACAAAAGCAATAAAAAATTCAGGAAGAAGTGCATGATCAATGCAAGCAAAGATTGGATAACAAGAAAGGAAGAACATACAAGAAACACCTAGAACCTTATACCTAGTAAGATAACATGGTTTAAGCAAAATACCTGATACCAAATGCTGATTGATATCACAGGTATAAAGATGATGAAAACCTGCCACGCAGCCTGAGACATCACCGCTATTATTCCAAGAAGTTGGATCATAGAGAAGGCAAATGACCCAATTTGATAGGGAATGTTTAAATCCACTGCACTTTGATCTGTAGAGGCCTACAAGAAAGCAAAGAGAAAAAGAAAAAGATTGTTAATGACTCAATGCATTATTCTTGACATATAGTAATCAAAGGAAACTGGGACTATAAACTTAAAACATAAAGACATTTAAAATCCATAAACTAAACTATGTTATTGCTCATTAGATTAGACAATAAAAACAAGAAAAACAATGGAATATTTCAACTTCTTACTCTGTTAATAATCCTTCCACTTGGAGTGGCATCAAAAAAAGACATAGGTGCACGGAAGATGCACAAGTGCATTTTATTGAAGAGTAGAGTTGCAGTCTTGTAGCCAGCTGTAGAAAGAAAAATGGCTCTGGCAAGGATACAGAAAGAACTTCCTATAGCCATGGCAACATAGACAATTATAAGCATAAAGGTTCCCACAGGTGGTTTCACATCCGAAGAAACAGGAGTTGCCCAGGCCATCCAATAGTTGCTTCCAATTTGAAGAAGTTGAAACAGAATTTGAGCTAACAATATAAATGGTACAAGAGCTCCTCCATACGCCGTTGTAATATATTTCCAATAGACAGAAAGCCCAACTCTACCTTTCTCCCTTTCTTCCTCTTGAATAAGCTGTCCTTTTGGTTCAACTACATTATCTGTGTTATCACTTTGCCCATCTTTGTTTGCCACTTTTTCCTCTATAACTTGTACACTAGCGATATTTACCTCTTGATCAGATATACCTAATTTATCAGACGCTTCCCCGCCATCTAGAGAATTAAGTGCAGATAATGCCTTTTTATGTGCCCCAACAAGCTCCATAAAGTCAGTCCCTGATTTGAGCAAATCATTATACTTTCCACATTGAGTAATTTCCCCATCTTTCATGACCTAATAAAAAAGATATAAGTTATACATAAAAATGTTAGGTGATACCAAATATAGTAAATTCTCTTTCAAATGATAAAGATTAAATCATGAGAACAGAGCTCACCAAAATAAGGTTGGCAGCAGGTAAGAACTCTACTTGATGAGTGATATAAATAACTGTCTTTGAACTTAAAAATCCTAGTAAACATTCCTGCCATATACAGAAATAATGAAAGAGCCAATTAACCAAAATATTAAAACAAGAGTGACACTAAACAAGGATCATGTTTCAAAACAGTGTGGAAAAGAATAATTTGAAGGATACTAAATCTACATAGCATCTAAGTTCTACAGCCAAATTCATAGCATACAGCAAACAAAATATCATAATGGGTTACCTTAAAAAGGTGGGATCCTGTATGCGCATCCACAGCACTAAAAGGATCATCAAATAGATATATATCAGCATCTTGATAGAGTGCCCGTGCAATCTGAATTCTCTGTTTTTGTCCACCACTCAAATTGATTCCCCTCTCTCCAATAATTGTTTGATCCCCAAATGGCAGAATCTCCAGGTCCTTCTTCAGGGAACATGCTTCAAGGACCTTCTCATACCTTTCCCTATCCATCTCCTTACCAAATAATATATTGTCTTCAATCTTCCCACTTTGAATCCATGGAGACTGAGCAACAAAGGCCTTAGATCCACACACCCTTATTGTTCCTGATATCTTTGGCACTTCTCCTAAAATACATGACAGAAGACTGGACTTGCCTGAGCCAACAGTACCACAGACAGCAACCCTCATGCCTTGTGTGACAGTAAGATTTATACATTTCAATGTTGTATTAGAGGAAGATAAGTCCCAAGAGAAATTACCATTAACTACTTCAATTGCTGTACTAGAACTACCCCTTCGAAGATTATCTATAACATCAGACTGCAAGTCATCAAGTCGAAGGAATGATGCAATCCTATCCAAAGATACTTTAGTTTGTGCTATCATCGAAATTGTGTCTGGAAGATTATATATGGGCTCTTGAAGTATTCGGAATGTTGCAAGTGCGGATAAGATCTTCCCTGATTCAAGTGGGATCCCCATAAGTGCACAAGTACCAAAGGTAGCCACAGATACAAATGTGGGTGCTCCCCAGAACACAAATGTGGTGATGGCTGATGTGTAAAAATATTTCTTTAACCAGCCTTCTTCTGTCTTCCTCAATTCAATAACCTTAGAAAGAAACTTCATTTCCCATCCCTGAAGCTTGAGAATTCTCATGTTCCTTAAAATCTCAGATGTGGCCTTCATTCGTCTATCTTTTGACTCCATTAACTTGTCTTGAAACTTTTCCTGCAGTGACCCCAACGGAACATTTGCCAACATAACAATAATAGTAGCAACCAATGCAGCAATCGAAGCCATTCCAAGATTTTTATACAAAATAAACAAGGCCAATGCTATTTGCAAAAATACCAACCACAGATCATGAATGTACCAACTGAAATCACCAATTCTTTCAGCATCAACAGTCATAAAGTTGATTATTTCTCCACTAGTGTGGCTCTGCTTGGCTTGACAGGAAAGGGTCAAGCTTTTACCATAAATCATTGTCACAAGCTGTGCTCGGATCCTAATTCCAATTTGCTGCAATATAAAGAACCAGTGCCTCTGTGACAGGCATTCTATAATCTTGGCAACAAAAAATGTGGCCACCAGAGCATATCCCTCATTCTTAAAAGTTTCTTTGCCATTGAGGTATTGAACAAAAGTGTCAATGAGATATGGACCAACGTAAGAAGCAAAAGTGTTTAAAAGTGCAAGAATGGCTGTTGCAAATATCTCTTTCCAAGCTGAGAGTATTAACGACTTCACCAACTTAAATGTGGTCACTCTGTTGATTGTTCCACACTCAGCCTCAAGTTTATTTCTAAAAGATGGGAAAACTCCAGCCACACTGTCACAACTAGCTAGTTGAGGGACATCTTCAAGGTCTAGAGTTTTCTGCTTGCCCGCAGCAATCAGAGAACCCACCCAAGTGAACGTAAGAATGCTGAAAATTCCAGCATTTGAGTAGGGAGTAACAGTTTCCTCCCCCTTGGTCTTATTTGACTCTAACGCATTACTAACATCAGTATTATTATACAAAAGAGGTTCTTGAAGAGGTTTATCTTCACTCTCATTTTTCACAAAAAACACCACGTAACAAAAGAATATACTCACAAAGGAGGAGACACCATCAGAAATTAAGTATTGAACTGGTATCAAAACTTGCTTGAGATGGAGAATAACGTCCGATATAAAGCAATAACAAGAAATAAGGAGGTAGAAAGCGCACCAAGCTCTGAAGAAGAACGGAAATTTCCTTTCACCTGAATTGAAGAATCCCGCACACAAGTATGCACAAATGACACCCCAAGCAACTGTTTTAAGCGCCAAATCCAAAAGGGTCACGAACTTTTCATCAGACCAACCATTTCTATACCAATAGAAGTAACACAGTAGAAACATGACAAGATTAAAGGCAGAGGCACCCAAAGAACAAAACAGAGTCCTTGGATACAGAGTACCCCTGAATCTCTCCTTGGAACCATCTCTAGCACCCACAACAATTTTATTCCACACCCATAAAACGAAGAACGCAACTAACAAAGCTATGTGGAGAGAAGCAGACAACAAATGCAGGAAAATGGGTTTTAGGAGAAGACTCGCGGCAGAGTCCATTAGCGATTTGTGTGAGAAAACAAACGACATAGCTTTTAAGTCAGAACAAAATCAAAAATTTGTGTCAAATACGGAAATTTCTGAAATGGGGATTTATGAAATAGGCGGTGCTAGAGGGCTCAGGTGAGGGGTTCTAGTTCAGATTCAGGATCGTGCAAGACAGAGAATGAAAATGTGGGGGAAAAACGAAGCTTTTTAAAAGGGAGAGAGTGAGAACGTGAGAGAGTCAAAGATTGGATTCCTTGGGGAATCGTTAACGTGGTGCCCAAGGCTAAATGGGCGGAGACGCCCGCGGGAGCAGACGGATGTTCAGGAAAAAAAATTTTGCTCGAAAGATATTCAGGAATGGGGTCAAGTGGAGGTATAATAAGTAAGGGAGAGAATTAAGAAAGTTATTTAAGTTGTTTTATATATCATATTAATTAATTTAATTTAATTAGATAAATATATTTGATATTTATAATTGAAGGAGTACTTCCAAATCTAAATTCAGGTTGATAATGTTAAGAAAAACGTAGTTCAACATAATTTTCAAAATCCATGAAAATAAATCAAGAGTTTTAAATTCGAGAGATTTTGAGGAGAAGGCTTTTGAGACAATCTGCTATCATGAGAGGAGGGAGGCCAGAGTCGCATCTTTTGCAGCCCTGTGAAAATGATTTTTAAATACCATATATAGTTAAAAGAAAGTTTTTTTTAACAAACAAGTCAACAAAAGAAGGGAAAATAACAAATTAATTTCAATTAATCCCAAAACTTTTTAAAACTTCATTGCACCCCATCATTAAGATGAAATTAATCTTTGTGGGTGAAAATACAATGATGACCTCACCTTATTTATCTTATAAATACTCATATTTATCTTATAAATAGCCAAAATATTTTAAATTCCCTAAGTTCTTTTAAATACATTTATTTGTCTTGGAAATATCTTTATTTTTCTTGTAAATTATTTTATTTATCTTGTGAATTTCTATATTTATTTTGTAAATGGTTAAATATTTTTAACTCCCGAGATTCTTTTGAATCCCTTTATTTTTATTATAATTTTTTTTTAAATACCCATATTTGTCTAGTCAATTTTCATATTTATCTTGTAAATGATTAAAAGATTTTTAATTTCTTATATTCTTTCGAATCCATTTATTTATCTTGTAAATATCTTTATATATCTTATAAATTTCTCTATTTGTCTGGTAAATATTTCTCTGAAAAACAAAATAAAAAAGTGTATCATTGTCTTTTTACCTACAAATATTAATTTCATTTTGATCATTGGATTCGGATGCAATGCAATGAAGTTTCAAAAAGTTATAGGTTTTTTTTTTTTGCCCGAAACAAAAAAGTTCTAGGTTAACTGAGATTAATTTGCTAGCAAATGGCTAACTGAAATTTCCCTAAGAAAGAAAGTTTGGATAGTATCGAATCTATAACAACAAAATATATATATATATATATATATATATATATATATATATATATATATATATATATATATATATATAAAATGTGAAGTGTGAACCCGGAAAGAAAGACAATTAGAAACAGTTTTTTATCAGGGAAAAAAAATTATTTAGCGATTTAGTAGTAAGGTGTTTTTTTTAAAAAAAAAAAATAGTACTCCTTCCGGTCCTAATTATAGGACATATTTAACCGATTTTGGTGAGATTAAGGATTGAGGTTAAATTAATTAATTTTATTCATTTTTTTAAAATGCCCTTATATAAATTTGGCACTTCAATTATCTTATTCATTTCACATAACCCCTCATCTTATATCAATAGGGCTATTTTATGAAGAAATTGACAAAAATTAGAATGTTGTCTTATAATTATGACCAAAACAAACTCTCAAATGTTGCCTTATAATTGTGATGGGAGGAAGTAACTTGTTTTGAAAAGTAAAAACCAAAATAATTTTATATTTTAAATATTTATAACTCTACATAATTTTATATTTCCAAAATGAAAATTTATTATTAAATTATATATATTTCTTGGTATAACTTTTATATATCATCTATATTGATCTGACAAAAAATCATATATATTGATATATTGATTTTGTTTTATTAAAATTATTTTTATTTGTTTTTGCCCACCAAATTATTTTAAATTAACTAAACAAAAACATATTTGACAAAATAATAAAGAAACATGTATGTTTATTTTGATGAAAAATTATTTTTTTCATCAAAATTAGAAATGAAGATTATCATTATCATTATCATTATCTAGCTAATATCAATAGTAACTAACAATTATTCTCTCTAGTACTTTTTTTCTAGATGTTCTCTATAATCCTTTTTATAATATGCAGATAGCCAAATTATAGAAGTCTGTTAAAATTGGTTTTAAGAAATAAATATATAAAAATAAAACCTTATTTTTAAAAATACTCTTATTTAGTATATACAATGAATAAGTGGATATTTAATACAATGAAACTAACTAACAATTAATGAAGAAAAATGAAAAGTAAAAATTGCAGACGGGCTATTAATCTCTTATTTAAGAAGTATCTTCCATAAAATATTCTCCTACACAAGATTATTAAACTCACGAGTTTAAGAAAAATCAGTAACAATAATGTAAAAATCATATTTGACCTTAAATTATAAATTCATAAGAGTTTATTTTTATTAACATATAAGTATTAATAATGTACAATTAAATAATTAAAATATAAGAAATGACAACAATTTGATTTAAATATGTTTTAAATCCAAATAAGTGAAATTAAATCCATTAAATATTCATAATTTATCATACTCAACAAAGAAATTTCTATAATATCTATATATAAAACGAATGAGCATGAACATGATCAAATAGAAATATTTAGTATGAGTTTAAGGGTGAGTTAATACGATTTTGTAAGTTATAAAAGTAAAAATTATAAAATTGATGTTTGAACTCACAAGTTTGACCAATTTTAATCATTTTATAATTATTATCGAAGTTTGGATGTAACTCAACATAATTTTGTAAGTTAAACGTAAAAGATATATAAACTCAAAGAAAAAACAATATTATATATATAATATCAAAGGGAGATATAAATTCACCTAAGATCTAAATATGTTCAATAAATATTTTTGAAAAGATTAATAACTAATAATTAATTAATATAATGATTTTGTAATGAATTGGTGTTTTTTTTTTTTTTGGGGGGGGATTAATAACTAATAATTAATTAATATAGGGGGGGGTGGGGGAGGAACGTATAAAAATATAAATGGGTGTGTTGTCCCTTCTTGTGATGGCGACAAAAAGTGGCCCGGCAGAAAAAGTGAAATGTGTGGTCTCCAAGTAAAGTCACTTGTATTTATCCTACGACTTATGTGTGGAGTGTGGACTAATAGAGTTCCCATTTGCCTTTTGAATTCTTTTAGGGCTCTACATTAATTACAAATGATGACGTGGAGTCGCTAATGGCGTGTTGGAACTGGGAAGGAGCAGGGATATTCGTTTTTTTTTTTTTTTTGAGGATTCTCATAGGTTAAAACTGCATAAAAATTTAAAAAATTATAAATAATTAAATTCGAATTATTAAAATACTAAAAAAATAAGGGAGAAAGATAAGAGAATACCACATGAATTTTAAAATCTTAAATAAATGATTTCTTACTATAATAAGTAATTAATTACTATATTTTTGTAGCCAATACTAATAATCTTATAGACAACAAAAACTATTTTGAGATTTTGAAGTTTAAATGATTTTTTTTTTCTAAAATCTGTCCCCATTCAAAGTTTGTTTATTAATCAATTTTCTAAATATGTTTGCCCATTTTGCACTTTAAAATTTGTATCAATATTGAATATTGGGTAGAAGGTGTACCAAACGTTTCAAACTATTTTCAGAACAGTAATTTTAACCATAAAGTATTTAAGGATGTAGTTTTGACTCTAACATGTTTTTTTTGACTTGAGACCCTAACATATTTAAATAGGTGCAATTTCAGTCTTTTACAAACATAATTGTAAACGCCGTTTACATACGGCCTAGATAACCTTTTTATTATTTAAAAAAATAATGACATAATTATTTTAAAAAGCCACTTGTGTGTGTGTTTTTTAAAACACACCACGCGTCTTGCGGGGGGAAAAAAACCACGTGCGAAGACCACAAGTGGAGAAAGACAAAAGACATAGCTGGTGCCTGGTGGGGTGCGACTTTGCTAAAGTAAAATCCCATCGTAGCCTTCAATTGTTTTCCTTCTATATTCTATAAATTTATCCATTATACTACCACCGCCCCTTAATATAAGGTTCAATTTTTCTTTTTTAAAAATATTAAAGAAATTAAATATATTACTTTAAAATATTTATGTTTATGGTTTTTCTCTAAACTAATTTACCTAATTTATAAATTGATATATACTTCCTCTGGTTCTTATTATAAGACACCAACTAACTTTTCTTACAAACCAATAAAAAAAAGTTAAAATCAATAAAGTTTTTCTTAGAATCTAAGTAATTTCTAATATTACCCCTCTTAATTGCACTAAACTTTAATATCATATTAATTATGGGCAGACATGAAAAAACATTAATTGATGCACATTGGGAACAAACAAGTACCTTATAAAAAAGACCAAATAAACTTTTTAGTTAGTGCTTTATAATAAGCGACAAGAAAAGTAGTCTAATAAAATACAACATATATTATAATTAAATAAATTTTTTTAACATCTAAAAAAAAAAGTTAGTTGAGCCTTATATTAAGAACGGGCAATATTACAATTTTTTTAATCCAATAGAGTTGTTAAATGAACAATTTGAGGGTGATCGAAGAGGATGATTCAGTAAATAAAGAAGATGATGATGGTGAGGAGGAAGGGCCAATAATTGAAGAATCTAAGATGAGTGAGGAGGTAGAGTCAGAAATCGAAGAAGAATCTCAGTGTGAAGATGAAGAGATGCAAGTTGATCAGTTCTTCCCAGTAGCGGCATGTCTTCTTTTCATTAAGAATGCCTTCTTTATTTTTATTTTATTTTTAAAAAAAAAAAAATACACACAAGGGGCATTTTTAATGTTTATTTGGCAATGGAGTTAAATTTATTTATGCCTATGTTAGTCCAGGAGTGAAATTGCATCCATTTAAATATATTAGGAGTAAAATTGCACCTCTAAATACTTTAAGGTCAAAATTACAACTTAAAAAATAATTTAGGGTTGGGTACACTACTTTTAGTCTTAAATATTGCCACAAACGGCTTATAATTATTCGACTTTTATAGGTTAATGTGTGAAAAAAAAAAGTGAATTTTATGTCTATTGGTGACTTTCACAAATTGATGTTAAGGTAAAAATTAATTGGTGTAATATGATTATATTTCACTTTTATAAGAAATTGAGAAAAAAAAGTCTCCCATTAAAAATTTTACTGATGAAAAGAGCTGAATCAAAGAAGCATTACTTTAATTATATAAAATTTGCAGAATAATGCTGTTTTTTTGTGTATATATAGAAAATTGTTCAGTTAGACTTACATGTGTTGGGGGTCAATTAGACTTACAATTTTTTTTTTTTTTCAATCAAAGGCCTTGTAACTTAGTTGTATGGAAACTCCCAAACTAGTGGGAGGTCACAGGTTCGATCCCGTTTGTTGTAGTTCAGACCATTAGTGCCTGTTACCTTGTAATTCAAAAAAAGTATATTTTTTTTAAATATAATTCTTTATATGTACAATTATCCTCCTATTTGAGGTGATTGTATTTAATGCACTCTCGTATTAAATGTGAGCAAGATTCCAACCTTATAAAATCATATCATTCAATTTTGTATATGAAGAATTAAACTACTTATATTCAATAGCAGAAAGGAAGAATGACAATTTAAAACCTTATTAAAAAATTGGTACAAAACAAGAGCATATTTATAATTAAAATTTTGAATTTACATAAAAATTGGAAAATTTCTATTTAAATTCATTTGAAATACTAAAATCTAGAATTACTTTTAACAATTCTCTAATAAGGCCTGTAGGCCTGTTTAAGGATTTATGAATTTGTTAATTTCACCAATATATCCGTTTTCTTTTTTTCTCTTTGCCTCATTCTTTTTTTATAATAAAATCTTTATCTCAATCTCGTTGATTCCTCACAACTCTTCTCCCCTTTCTGAAATTTCTCTTATTGATTCACCATTTGACGTACTATTCATGTCTTAATTTCTTTTTTGAGTCCCTTTCCAATTCAATGTCTTAATTTCTTTTTTGAGTCCCTTTCCAATCACACATGACCACGAAAATAATAATTTATAATTACCGTGAAATTTAGACTGATTTTGTTTCTAGGTAAATAGAAGATTTTTTTTTTTTTTTATGAATCTATAGTTACAAAAACACATTACAAGTGTTTATTCTTTCAATCATTCCATATACATTTCATCTAAATTGTGCAACATTTGGGTTAAAAAAAATTGTGAGGACTTATTTTTCAATATTGTTAAGTTGACTAAAAGTTGAGATCACGATGCTTTAGGATGGAATGGATTCTAGGTTTAGAGTTAAAAGATAATAGGAATTTGTAATTAAAAATATTCATTTTTTTAATTATAAAGAGGCATTATGGTCTTTTAATAACATTCATAAATCTCTAATTAGGCTGTAGGCCTTATATAGGATTTGTTAAAAATACAGACTTGATTCTTAATTTAGATATTTCAAATGGATTTAAACAAGATTCTTCTTAAAGAAATTATATTTGCAACTTGAAGATCCTTATTTTATATTAATCTTTTTACAAGATTTTTTGCTACCCTTAAATACCTTTTACTTTGTTTTAATTTATTAATAAATTGGAGACCGACAACGTTAACATCCATTTTTGGCACGATACTAAAACTAAGACCCTAAAAATAAATTCATTTGATAAAATACTTTGAAATTTCAATTTTTTTAATTGAATTGATATGCTTCCAAAATTTCCACGCCTTCAATTTTGATCTGTGCTTTGTCATTTATAAATGACAACGACATGCTCACCATTGACGTCACTATCATTGTGGTCACATGCGACATGCCCCTTGAAGATTAGAGGAGTCTCAAGAAACACGGGATAAAGAAACATACTACATCCAATTCCAATCCTTGATGTAATAATATGATAACATTCTAATTTTTGTCAATTTCTTCGTAATACCCCTATTAATACTTTCTTAATAATAATTAAACACAATGATAATTTAATAATGCGCATATATATTCTATAAAGTAAGTAATACTTGCAACTTATTAATACCATATGCATCTTAATTCCACTGTATTTTTAATAAAATAATTTTGAGCAATTTTTGTCATATTTTCCTATATTAACCCTACTAATACTTCCTCCACAATAATTAATCTAATAACATGCTTATATTTTATCAAGTGAGCGATTCTACTTTTTTTTTTTAAATAAAATAATTTTAAGATTTAGTTAAAAATATTTTCCTATAACTATCTATCTAAAGTGATTGATTTTTTTTTCCCTAAAACTAACCTAATAAAATATTAACTTCAATATCTTTTTTCCATGGCTAAAAAAATAACCTTGCATTTGTATTATGCCCAAAAAAATATGCTATGGTTTAGCTTGACAATATACAATGGTGTGTTTCTTTGTGTTTAGGCGAAGGTTTTTGAAATTGTTTATCATATTTGTCCGGGGCTAATGTGTTCATCAAATATTTTTATGGAGTAATATTTGTCTTTGTGACGGTATTTTACAAAGGCCGGAATGTTTTTTTTAATATATATATAAAAATTTTAGGAAAGGGGTTTGTTGTCATACTGCGCCCAAGAAGGCGAAGTTTTGGGCGTCCATGCAAGATCTTGCCCAAAGAAAGTACACACGTCTCCACCTCTACCTAGGCGTTTCACCGCTTCCTAGACCCCAGGATGCTCCCCCGCACTTGACCAACGCAGGAATCGAACCCCCTCCCTTTAGGTGAGGAAGTCTGACCCTTTCGCCAGTTGAACCCAAGGATGAGGGGTAAAGGCCGGAATGTTGATAGAATGTGTTTCAAGGGATATTGTGGGCAGGATTGGGCTGCAATAGCCCAATCTAGGCGTGGCTCAAAGTAACCAAATCATAGGGGTATTTTTAGGAAAATAAGCAAAATTAAATAATTTAACTTCTCTCCAAAATCTATTAAATATGTCCTATAATTAGGACCGGAGAGAATATATATTATTGACAGAAGAGCAACAAGTTCATATAATCAATTGACCACTAATATAACTTTAGTTGAGGATAATGAACTAATTAACTCTACTGATAGGACTTGAGAGAGTCTCCTATATAGAGAAAAACCCAAGTTACCCCCCCCTCACATAGCTATCAATATATTCATTCACATTCTTAGCATATAAATTAAGACCTTTTATATAAAACTTTGGGCCATTTAGATCTGTATGTTGTCCTGTCCAGTGGCGAAATCAGGAATTTTTTTTAGCCCGGGCCAAAAAATAAACATATTGATAGTATGACAAAACATTTGAAATACAAATAAATTATAACTGATAATTATAAATCAAAATAAGATATTGAGTAATGAAGTAAAGTTGTCACTAAACATAAATTCTTATAGTACTACTTAATCCAAAAAACTAACATTTAAATGCTTCATTCCACCTAGCTTCCTCAGAACAAAATTTAAAATCATGGGATCATTTGTCAAATTCAGAAGAAAAAATGGGGTTTCCCTTCTCCAATATACCCATGAACTATACCACAACCAGCAGTTTTGCACTCACTAATGATCCAAATCATGCATATCAGCATATGGAAATTTCATAAACACAATACCATTCAAACACAAAAAATAGGGCCATTACACATGCAAGCAGTTTCCCACACCAACCTGGTGATTAAGGTTCTCAGTCTTGTCCACTAGAAATATAATTTGGAAGAAAAATTAACTGCTAGAACACAATTTGCATGTTAAATTTTGCTCTCATAAAAAATTGACTTGGAAATTTCATATTTAGAAGATACGTTTCAATCAAGGAAAATCAGATATGAAAATGAAATTAAATAAAGAACGCATCAGCTTCCTAACAAGCAATTATCATTTCTAAATTCTAAAACAAACACACAAATCACAGAAATCTGAGCTTCGATTGAAGAGGAATAGAGTCATAGAGAGGGGAAAAATACCTAAAGTCTGAAGAGCCAAAGCCCAGAAATCGACGATGATGCAGGTCGGGCAGTGGTCGCTGGTCGGACGGTCATCGTTGGTCAGGTAGTTGTGAGACGTTGGTCGCTGGTCGGACGTTGCCACGTCGGAGACTTAGAGCCTCGGAGGAAGAGGGAGACTGAGGATGTAGAACACTCAGAGCACTAAGAGCAGAGTGGAGTCAGCTGGTCAGGTCGGAACTCGGTCATCGGAGACTCGCTGAAAAGACCCTTTTCTCACAAAAACAATTAATTATAATAGTTTTACAAAACCTTTTTAATAAGTGTTAATAGAGAAAACTTTTTCTTCCGATGACACATGTATCGGGTTCAGGACACAACGCTCGCCCACAAACCTGAAGTCCAGGGCACAAATTCCGCCCACAAACTCGCTACAGAAAATCCTTAACTCTGGGCACAATTAACAAATGGAATTCTACAAAGCCCACGAGTTCCGCAATATTAATCTCCACATCATAACTTAACAGAAATTAATTTCCACACCAAACATAACAGTGGATCCACTAAAGTCATCAGAGTGTTTATATAGTAAGGCCCCTGGCCCAACAGTAGTTAAACAGTCACAACGAAAACAATTATCCAAACATAAGATATGATCCAAAACATGAGGACCATAGAATGACAATATGATAATCGAAACAACATTAACACCAAAAGAGGCCTACAAATTTCAGAACTGCTAAGCCTCTGGCTGCTTCCCTTGGCCTCTAGTGAAATTAGAGGTCTCGCCTAGAAATATTAATAATAACGGGGTGAGACATAAAATCCCCGTAACCAAAATTAATTTATAAAATATGCAGGAAAGGATTGCAAGTCAGTGAAGCAGGTTTACTTGACATAATAATATTGTCAATAATTAAATATAATATAGAAATAAATGACATTTAAAACAAATAATACATATTAATTTCAACAGTTAAAAACCATCCCCACTCATCCAGCCTGCTCCTCCTTATTTCCTCAGGACGTGGTACAGTCTATCAGTGCTAGTATACCCGGCCAAGGTTAGCTAGTCACTTCAAGAATACTGTCTCCCTCCCATGCCACCAACGCAATACCGTAATAGGGAGGTGTCCGCCCAAAACACTCAACTCAAGATCCGAGCCAGGACTGAGAGAGCCAATGGGCACAAGTCCACCCTTAATCTCTTCCACACAACCCAACATAACCCATAACAGAAAAATAATATGTTGATAGAATTTTCAAAAACATCTTAGAAAATTATTAACCCATATGCAACATCCAATAACAAACATCATGACAAGGACATGCTACAAAATTATTATTCTATATACAACATCTCATAAAAATATCATAACAATCACAACAATAATAATTTTCAATAACCATATCACTCACACGCATAAGTTGGAAAATACACTACTTCACTGAAATTATTTATATTCAAACATACACATGATTTTTTTTTCAAAACACATATAAGCAAGATATATAAAAGTAAGGTTTAGAAAACCTTATAGTAGCAAGCATATAAAATAAATTAACTCTGGTTACCTCAACTCCAAGCTCAAACTAAACTCGAGGGATAAGGTATGCACAATCACCGATCAAGAAAACTCTACATTATAAATGTAAATACCAATCAACCTCAAATAATAATTAATAAATTTAATTCCCAAATATCTAATTTCCTCTACACTTGTTCTCCTCAACATCCTAACCCAATTAAATATATTTCCTAACTTATAAGGGCATAATCCAATAATTTTTTAAGCCTAGACATAATTAAAACCATGACTTATAACTTTATATGATTCAAAATATATAAATTCAACAGTAATATATTTTAATAATAAAAACTGAAATGATAGTTTAGTATTCCAAATTTTGAAATGATGATTTAGTCCATTAAAATCCCAATAATACTTATGTTAACTCAAATAAATTATTTATACCAAATTTAATCGGTAAAAACATCCTATAGGATATAAATACTAAACTTCTTAAATGGAAAATTTATTTTAAACCCTTACGATAACCAAATAATAATTTCAAATCGGTTAAAATTAGCTATTGATCACCCTTTATATAAATATGGTCATCTATTGTTAAAACTCAAAAATATCCTAAAAGTCAAACCCCGAAATTTTCACTAATCAGTGAAATAATACCTTTGTTAGAATAAGAAAAATATGAAGACCAATTTTCGTGCAGAAATTTAATGGGAAAATTACGCTCAGGTCCCAAAGAGCAGAGATAATTACAAGGAGGTCCCTTCAAATGATAAAATTACACAGAAATCCCTAGGGACTTCGGTGTAATTATTTGTAAATGTAAAATGACCATTTTGACCTTCCCTTTCTCCTGTCTCTCTCCTCTCTCCCTTTTTCTTCTCTCTTTCCTGGAAAGGGTTGCCGTTGGTCATCCCCGACCACCACAATCGTCAGCACCACCACCACCGGGGATTCCGACGGAGAAGTGGAGGCAGCCGAGCAAGGCGATCCCAAGGCGTGGGCGGCGTTTAACAAGAGCTTCCAAAGAGTGTAGTTGGTGTTGGATCGTAATTGACTTCGATTCAAAGGTGAACGAGAACCGCCGTCTAGGATTCTCGACAATATGGCGAAGAACGTGTCCTTGATTCAGGAGCTCAACGGATATATCTCTAAGGTCGTCTCTCTTTACTCTGATCTCAATTCTAATTTCTCAACCATGTGCCAGCAACACGCCGATAATCATGACGAAAGACGAGAGAAATGAAGGGCTTGAAGGATTGTGATCGAATTCGTTCCTGTAATTTCAAGTTCATTCTCTATATATAAGTTCTGGGGTTGATTAGTTCTGTAATTGCTAGCAATTCACTAGCTGTGTTCGTGTCCTTTCTGGGGTTGATTAGTTCTGTAATTGCTAGCAATTCCCAGTTCGCTTATGTTCTTTTTGTGGTAGAGTTGTTGTTAAAATATGCTTTTTCTGTTGTTAATATAACATTTGTTGTTGTAAATAACCTCTGGACGTCATAAATAACAAATTCCAGTTTTTCAAAAATTGTTGTTAAAATATGCCTTTTTTGTTGTTAATATAGCATTTGTTGTTGTAAATAGCCTCTGGAAGTCAAAAATAACAAATTCCATGTTTTCAAAAGTTGTTGTTAAAATATGCTTTTTCTGTTGTTAATATAGTATTTGTTGTTGTAAATAGCTTCTGGAAGTCAGAAATAACAAATTCCAGGTTTTCAAAAATTGTTGTTAAAATATGTTTTTTCTGTTGTTAATATACCATTTGTTGTTGTAAATAGCCTCTGGAAGTCAGAAATAACAAATTCCAAGTTTTCAAAAGTTGTTGTTAAAATATGCTTTTTCTGTTGTTAATATAGCATTTGTTGTTGTAAATAGCCTCTGGAAGTCAGAAATAACAAATTCCAGGTTTCCAAAAGTTGTTGTTAAAATATGTTTTTTTTTCTGTTGTTAATATAGCATTTGTTGTTGTAAATAACCTCTGGAAGTCAGAAATAACAAATTCCAGGTTTTCAAAATTTGTTGTTAAAATATGTTTTTTCTGTTGTTAATATAGCATTTGTTGTTGTAAATAGCCTCTGGAAGTCAGAAATAACAAATTCCAAGTTTTCAAAAGTTGTTGTTAATATATGCTTTTTATGTTGTTAACATAGCATTTGTTTTTGTAAATAGCCTCTGGACGTGAGAAATGAAAAAAATCCAGGTTTTCAAATGTTGTTGTTAATATATGTTTTTTCTGTTGTTAATATAACATTTGTTGTTGTAAATAGCCTTTGGACGTGAGAAATGAAAAAAATCCAGGTTTTCAAATGTTGTTGTTAATGTATGCTTTTTATGTTGTAAATATAACATTTGTTGTTGTAAATATCCTCTGGACGTGAGAAATGAAAAAAAAAAATCCACAGTTAAGCTTGAACGTGCCAGCCACAGTTACATTGTTTATCTGACTGTCTGTATATGTTCGAACTGGGATGTTAAGTTCGAACTCGAAAGTTAAGCTTGAACGTCCTAACCACATTTAAAAACTTGGATTTTTTTTTTCATTTCTCACGTCCAGAGGCTATTTACAACAACAAATTCTATATTTACAACAAGAAATTCCTATTTTAACAACAACATTTTAAAACCTGGATTTAGTCATTTCTGAGGTGCAGAGGCTATTTACAACAACAAATTCTATATTAACAACAGAAAAATCATATTTTAGCAACAAGTTTGAAAACCTGGATTTTGTCATTTCTGAGGTCTAGAGGCTATTTACAACAACAAATTCTATATTTACAACAGGAAATTCCTATTTTAACAACAACATTTTAAAACCTGGATTTTGTCATTTCTGAGGTGCAGAGGCTATTTACAACAACAAATTCTATATTAACAACAGAAAAATCCTATTTTAGCAACAAGTTTGAAAACCTGGATTTTGTCATTTCTGAGGTCTAGAGGCTATTTATAACAACAAATTCTATATTAACAACAGAAAAAGCATATATTAACAACAACTTCTGAGAGTTTTGACAGCTGACTAAGGCTAGCTGAAGAAGTGAATATCATTTCAAAATATTAAGTTGTATGAGTAAGTGAGTATTTGCACCTACTCATTGAACTTAATATCACATATAGTTTCATGTCCATGTGTAAGCTGTAATTACAAGTTCTTGTCCACCCACCAAAATACAAAAAGGTGTTACAAGAAGTCACTAATACAAGGTGTGTATAGACAAAATGGCTAAGCAAATAACA
This sequence comes from Acacia melanoxylon, assembly GCA_019022615.1. Taxonomy (NCBI): domain Eukaryota; kingdom Viridiplantae; phylum Streptophyta; class Magnoliopsida; order Fabales; family Fabaceae; genus Acacia; species Acacia melanoxylon. Next base: position 4,779,892 of record JAFJYJ010000002.1, read on the forward strand.
ATCAAAAGCATGTACATCGTGTTTTCAGTTGGTATTTGGATTTTTGCATGTCTTCACCGTGTGTCCAACCTCATGACATCTCCCACAATGATAAACCTTCTTGTTTTGAAATTGAGATTCAATTCATTTTCTTTTTGGTCTCCCTGCTGGCCTTGTAGTAATGGGAGGGTCCAAGAAAGTCTGTGTCAGCATATGTATCACTGTCGGAGCATCAGCACGTGGACAATCATGTGTTGCAACTGGCCTCATACTATTCGCATATATTTTCTATTGGGCAGAAACTTTAAAGCACTCATCAACAAATGTGTACACATTACCATTAAAGTGCTTTATGGCTGCACATGCATGTGCACAAGGAAGGCCACTCATTTCCCATGCTAAACACATGCATTTTTTTTCACGAAGATCTACGTTAACATATCTTGGACCATCACCACATGTAGTTTGCACTGAAAACTGATGGTCTCCATAATATTGCACAGACATATTTTCAGCATATTGAACTTGAAGGAACAAATTTTTTTTTTTCAATATTGGGTCCAACGCCATTTTTCCAATTCGCCAAACCCATCTTGCTCGCAACCAATTTCCATGCCAATTTCTCTCTATGCTCTTGTATTAAAAAAGTGACGGTGTGCTTCCTCTCTTTCTGCATCCATGCATTGAAGGACTCGGAAAGATTAGTGGTTATGTTATCCTACCTCTTGAAAGGAAACTTACTAAGAGCCCATCGGTCTACATCCCCATTTGTCTCCACCCATTGTGCCAATTGTGGATTGAACATTGTTAATTTTCCCATCGCATCAGTGAAGTCCTCTTGGATCCTTGCATATGCAATTCCATCAAGGAGCTTAAGTGCAGTGTCCTTGCTATATCCCGATGTTCGTCTCACACCTTTACTTATTTTCAAGAACTCGGCACTATAATTTTCCTTCAAATGCCGGTAGCAAAAAGCATGTCTCTCACTGCCAAATATGTCTTTTACCGCACCAATAATGGCATTATTGTCATTACTCCCTTTCTCTTCAATGTAAACATGCTCAGATTCTTCATTAAACTTTATTAAATGATCCACCCCTTCATCGTCTACAAGGTCTACATATGTTGATGGATCAAACCTAACTTTGAATTTCACACAAATGTCATTGCTTTCTTTTCCAATCAGAGATGATATGATTCTTCGCAATTCGTCATAGGTTGTGCCTTCCTTTATAAATTTTGTTCTTACCAAACCTCCAACATATTGACTTTCATCTCCCCCACCATTTAAAAACTTTCCCCCCAAATGAAAGAAACATAATAGATTTTTTCTAGAAGTACCTGCCATATTTCGGGACAACCGCAACAACAAGATTGTATTAACAACTGAAAAAGCCACCATTTACAACAATAAATTCACGTATTAACAACAACTTTATTGAATCCTATCAGAACTTTTTACTGAACATTCCATCATCACATCAACCAGAAACCAGTGAAAACAGAGCAGTCCCTATATTACCTTCCCAAAAAACAGAGCACAATGTTATTAACCCTACCCAATAACATGAAACCCCAACTTCAATGGTAAAGAGGATATTTTTAGCAAAATCTTAGCATTACTTACCTAGGTACCGGCTTATAGTCCACTAATGAGCTCAAACTTAAACCCTTTACCAAGCCTTCACTCTCTGAATGCAAAGAACATACAACGAAAAAGTAAAGTATTCAACGAATATAGAAAAGATGACAGCTTCACAATCTAAGCTTTGCCTAGGACATGAAATGTCACTTACTTGTCTTCTACGTTGGAGATTCGATCGACCTTTATTGCTTACTTGATTTCAGCGTTTTCCCTTTTTCCTGACAGCTATCTCCCGAGCGTTTTCATTGCTTTGTTTGTTTCATTCCTTTTTTTATGCTGAATGGGCAATAAAGACTTTTACCAACAAAAATGGGCTGATAGTGAGTATAAAATACCCACCCGACTGCATTACCATCGGGCCTGATGGTGTGGGTGGGTTTGTGTATTTTATTATATTGTTTTCTGCTAGCCCCACTATCTCTGCCCCAGATTTTGGTGAGCGTGGGTTCAAGCTTTTCACACTATAATTATAATATATATATATATATATATATATATATATAAAAAATATAATTTTATCTTTATTATTATTATTATTTTAAAACTCTCCTCTGTCAGTAGGCATGCGTTCTTGTTAATCTGATACAACTCAAATTCCTTTCCTTTATCTTTTCTCGTCTGGAGTGCATACATAAGAATCTATATATTATTTATTTATTTACATCAAATCCCTCTCTGACCCCACGCATACAACAAGACCTACAATCAATAAAGTACTCTTTCACTGGAGTCCACATTAGATGCTTATTAGGTGTTAATACCTCTAATTAGAGGTATTAGAATATTTTATTTTATTTTTAATTTTTTTATATATTATATTTATTTAGATTTAAATTATATACTACTTTCTAAGATGTTTTTTGCACCCAGTATCTCAAATTAATTAATTTTCATAATACTGGTGTTACAGACAAATGTAGAACTGAAAATTAATTAATTTGAGATACTGGGTGCAAAAAAACATCTCAGAAAATAGCATATAATTTAAATCTAAATAGAGGTATTAGCACCTAAGAAGTATCTAATTATAAACACCTAATGTGGACTCTATTCACTCACAGCCACGTCCCAAGTCCCAACTCCTTGCCTCACATTGCTTTTATATATAATATATATTCTTATCTTTACATTTCCTTAAGGGTCTGTTTGGGAGTTTGGAGGGAAATGAAAGGAAGGGGATGTAAGGAGAAAGGAGGGGAAGAGAAATGAAGGATATTTCCTCCCCTTATTTGGGAGTTAAAAAAATAGCAAGGGAGGAAGATGGAGGATTAATGAGTTGTTTTTACAATTTTGTCATTTTCTTTAATAATTAATATAATTATTATACTTTACAAATAAATTTAAATTTAAATTTTCTTAAAAAATTATTTTGTAATTTTTATATTCAAAAAACTATTTATGTGGTGGCGGTGGTGGTGGTGACGGTGGTGGCGGTGGTGGTGGTGGGTGGTGTTGGTGGTAAATGAGGGTAACAAAGTAATTAATCTATTTCTTCTCTTAAAATCCCCCATATTGGGGGAACTTTATTTTTTAGAAGAAGAAGGGTTTTGGAGGATTTGTAAAATCCTCTGATTCCCTCACCTCCTACTTTTAAAACTTGCAAACAAGGGAAGAGACTACCAAAACCCTCCCTTCCCTTTCCTTTCCGTTCAAAATGGAACTCGCAAACAGGACCCTAAAGGACGTGTTTGACTCCTACACTATTTTGGAGGGTGCAAATTTTATTTTTTTCACAATACACCTAAACATCCGTCCCCCCACTTATATATATATATATATTTATATTGTTGTACTTCACTCTGATTCAGCAACATCATTTGCTGGCAATGTTTTGTTCTCATATCAGTTAAATTTACAGCAAATACTTCTACTTCTGAGGTTGAGGTTTAGAATGAAAAATCAATTAATTTCATCCATAGGTGTAGTGTAGAATGGGTAGAAACATAATAAAGAATACACCACAAAAATAAATTTCATTGATAAGCTAAAAATTTCAGGCAATTAGATTGGAATATCGAAAAAAAAATGACAAGATTAACATACCACATGCATGGAACAAAGATTGAATTACAAGCCCCAAAGATATAAAAGGATGACTTGCAAATGGAAAAATAAAAGAGGGAAAAATGTTATAAAAAAAATTGGGGGGGGGCCAAAATAGAAATTTACATTATATTAATTTTTAAAAAAAAAATTCTAAAAAAATTTCTTTTGTTTTGGGAGGGCCATGGCCCCCTAGTCATAACAAAGCTCCGGTCTCTGATTACTATAGTCTAGATAAAATCCCCAATGTTTAACAAATAAACTTACAACATTTTCTTTAACTCTCACTTTATATTTCTAAGTATTTTCTACACCTCAAATTATATAATAATTCACATCCTACAACACTTAATTACTTTAATAAAAATCGGGATGTTACACTCGTCGACTCAGAGGAAGAGGGAGACTGAGGGTGGAGTCGTGGAGAGCAACTCAGAGTGATAGAGTCAGAGTAGAGCGAGACGTGGAGGAAGAAGAGGAAGTTTGGAAGTGTGAAGGATTGAACTGGTGCAGTGGTGGCGGCATGTGGAGAAAGTCAGAGACGAGGGAACAATGTAAAAAAAAAAGGAAAAAAGAGAGAGGGAGAGAGTGAAATTATAGAGAAGATAAGAGATTAATTAGACCAAATTATTGGCCATAATAAATATTATATAATGAATATATATATTTTTAAAAAAATTAGAAGGCTAGTTGGGGCCTTGATAAGAGATTAGTTGGGGCCAAATTAGTGGTCAAAATAAAATATTATATAATAAGTACATATATTTTAACAAATTTTAGAAGATTTTAGAAGGCCAATTTGTGGCCAAGGCCCCAGCTGGCCATAAGCTAGTCCCGCCATTGGTCCTATTCCCAGATAAACTAAGTCAGGTGGTAGAACCTATTTATACAAAGATACCTTTGACAAACTAGGTGATTACCATTAATTAGCATAACTAATTCAACCTTCTAACAATATTCAATTATGAAGATAAAAAATAAAAATTCTAGTACTAAATATGAAAAGATTCAATTTTGTTATGATTTATTTGTCCAATTTCACAGTGATATATTACTAGTAAAAAATGACTTAAAAAATAAAAATACACTAAATTAGAAGTTTTTGGAAATTGAAACAAATAATTTATAATTATTAACTATTACTTGTGACGGCAATGAAATTACTAATAAAGGTATTTACCATTTTAAAATATATTTAAAACATTAGCTATTACTTTTAAAATAGATAAGTGTAGTCAATTTCTTGCAACCCTCATCCAATTATTTGAATTTCTCCTAATTTAGAACTTGTTAAAATTTGTTGTAAACGGGCGTTAATTAAATAGTAAATACCTTCACAAATGTTATTACCACATTATAAGTATAGTATTGTTTGTTTATTATATTATATTATATTAATTATTTTTAAATTTATTTATTTATTTTATGAATTATAATAATAATTTTTTTAAAAATAGAATGAAATTGTAATTAATTATTTTCTATTTTAATAATTATGAATGTTGTCAACTACGCTACCAGTGCAGTACATATCCATTGAAGTGTAGTAAATTATATTGCAAAAGTAGTAAATTACCATAAGGATTCATTTATTTTAAGTTTGAGAATTGAAAAAAGTGGTGGTCAATTGCAATACGAAAGCAGTCAATTGCATGTGGCCAATGCTTAGGAGTAAACTTTTTTTTTTTTTTTTTTTTTTTTTACCGACGGTGGTCAGGCCTTATGAAAGGGATTAGTATCTCACAACGCGGTGAACTAAGGTTCAAATTTTTGTTGGGAGATACACTCATATTTAATACCCGACAGTACCTTAAATATGATTGCCTTCAATAGGATGATATCTATACTTATAATTTTTTTTTTTTTTTTGCATATATAAATTAATGGTGTTTGGTAGCTTAATGATTACCATCCTTTTGGAATATACCGAAAGGGTTGGGGATCAAATCCCCCATTCACCCTTGGCCCCCAAAAATTATTGCTAGAGTTGTGGCGCTAGCCACGGTTGACCAGCAAGGGGGAGAGCTTGTCTTTTTCTAAACAAAATTATTTGAGGAGCAATTTTGTAAAAGTATAAACTTCAAACTCCTTAATTAATACATTCTGCCCTATTTATTCCTTTCTTTATTCACATGACCTTTTGGAGATTTTGAAATTCAAAATGCATTTTTAAGGGATTTTCCCAAATAACTATGAAATCAATATTACTAACAAGTTTTACCATTATACATTAGCAATTTACCACACTTTTTTTTTTTTAAAAAAAAAAATTTCAACACTTGGGAAAATCTATGTAAGATAATAATGTTTTAAATTATTTACTACACTATCAATGATATTTACCATACGTCCAATGAGTTTTCACCACTTCATAAAACATCATTTACAACAACTTTTCTACAATTTCAACACTTGGGAGAAAATAAGTTGGGCATACCACCTCAGCCATTTTTTCTCCTTAAGTGAGGTGCATGCTACATGGGCATGCCACCTCAGCAAAATTATGTCAACAAATGTTGACTGGTTGAGGCTATTATGATAGGTCAAAATTGTTGTTGTGTTACCACTTCGGGGGCAAAATTGTCCCGAAAAGGTTTATTGATGCTGATAGCTCCTTAGAGAAACTTCTGGGGCCAAAAAAAAAAAAAACCTTTAACCCTAACCTTAAGGGAAGTTCAGCTATATACTACTCCTTTTGTCTTTAATATAAAATTATTTATTTAATTTGATTAGATTAAGGTTGTTTGTTAAATTAGTTAATATGATATATATTTTCTAAAACACTCTAGTCACATTCCTTAATTCCCTTATTTCCCTCTCCTCCTTAATTATTATTGAGGGAGCATCCATAGAGATAAATTAGGAAAAGATTAACAAAAACTTTGTTCTATATTCAGGACTGAAATCAATTCTCAAAATATGTTTTATATTAAAGGATATATATATATATATATATATATATATATATATATATATATATATATATATATATATATATATATATATTGATATTTTGGTCATTTAATTTTTAACTTATTTATAATTCAATCCCTCAAATATGACTCAGAGTGACTAGGAGCCTAAACTTTTGACTTAGTTCCTCTACTTCTCACTTTTGTATATTATTATCCTTAACATCTAAGCCTCCGTTTTGAAAATTGCCTCCAACTCAGCTTTGACCATTAACGATCGCTCTTCTCCAGTTGTTGCATCTCACCAGGTTGAGTTCACTAATATCTAGTTTCCCCAAGCATGGTAAACGATGTTTCCTTCTATTTCTTTGTCTCCCGTTCCATTCCTTAGTCCCCTCTCTAATCGTTGGACTTTGTCAAATGAAAAACTTAAAAGCATATTAAAATAAAATAATACTTTCCTTAACCATGGTGTCAACAGTGGCAAAATAAAATAAAATAAGGACATATATGGTAAAATAAGTTTATTTTAGATATACTTATTATTTTTAATTAATTTTAACCATTTTCTTAAATTACATAATTTGATTATCAAGCTCCTATGAATTTAACCCGAGAGAGTAACACACTTTAGGCTAAAGATTTGGATCGCCCTGCTCACCTCTGTTTCTCATCTTAGCAGTTCAGAAAATAAAAGAATCAAAAGGGAGAGAGAAATAGAAGGAATCATTGTTTACGTACCTTGCTTCTAGAATCTGGATAGTGAACTCGACCTGGTGAGATGCAGTCCCTGGAGTAGAGCGATCATTCATGATGAAAGTTGAGTTGGGGGCAATTTTTTTTTATCACATAGGATGATTCAAAATTGAATCATATTCAGTGTTTAATATAAGACATATATGGTTATTTAATTTGATTAGATTAAGAAAGTTAATATAACAAGTATTTTCTAAAATGCCTTTACCATTTTCCTTAATTTCCTCTCCTCCATGATCATTGGGGAGCATCAACAGGGTTAAATTAAAAAATATTGAAAAATATGAAAAATGAGTCTTATATTTATGATCAATATCAACTCTCTAAATATGTTCTATATTAAGAACTTAAGGGAGGAATATAAAAAAGTGAAAAGTAGAGGAACTGAGTTATAGGCGAGTCAAAAGTTTAGAAACCGAGTCACGTTAAGTCATATTTGAGAAATTAAGTTTATAAGTGAGTTGAAAGGCTAAAAAGTTAAAAGATTAATTTTTCCTATATTTTATTATTGTTAAGCGTATTATGAATTTATAATCCACTTGTTTTTTTCTTTTCTTTTAAAAGCATAGGTATCTTGTATTAGAAGTAATCATATTCGGAGTACTGTTAGGTATTAAATGTAGGCACCTCTCTCAATGAGAATTCAAACATTAGTTCACCACATTGTAAGGGACTAGTTTTTTTTTTTTTTTTTTTGCTACACCCAACTCCGTTGGTTTAGCCCACTTGGTTTTGAATATATAGCCCATCGTCTTACTTTTTTTTTTTTTAATCTGAACCAATAATATTAAATAAATCAATCAATAAACAAGTAAGGTTGTTGGGCCAAAAAATAAATAAGCAATCATGGGTTTTTTGGCCGGAAAAAGAAACCAGGTTTAAACCTAAGGAACGCTACATAGGTTTCTAAAATTTCCATGGACAAAAGCTGAAACATCCTCCATTTGTTTATAAATAATAATTAATTAAGGATTTGATCAAAACATTGCATCATGTATCAAAATAGATAGGGTATGCAAAATGAGCTATAACGTGGTAATATACAATAATTCAATATATACCACTCTGGTTCTATTTATAAGTCCAGTTTGACCAAATCTCACATACCAAGGAAAAGTAGTTGACACAATGATTATGTGGGTAAATTTCCAACTTTGCCCTCATTTATGATTGAGCATTTTTCAACTGTTTCGCCTCTCTATATTTTTATGGGTATAATTAATATAGGTAAAATTGTCACAATCTCATTTATTACATGGAACTGGACTTATAAATATGACCAATTTTTTTTGGTCAAACTAGACTTATAATTAGGACCAGAGTGGTATAAAAAAGATGGAAGTACTGTTGTTAGCAGAAGTAACTTAAGCTTCCAAAGTCTTTTTTGAAGGACCTGGACAAGAACTATCACTTGAAAAATAGTAACCATCAATCTATCTCATCAGGTATACGAGTAATTGTTCGTGATGTTTCAAGTGGATATTATTAAATCATAGCATTATTAAAAATGGCACATGACGACATATATGTATATATTAATTCACATCAATATCTCATTTTTCATATTTAGCACATGAGTACACAAGAATCTATTCTTAATCCTCCTTTATTTCCTCACTGCCTTATTTCTTCTGACTGAACCCATGTGCTAGTACTCACCCATATAACTGGTAGTTCAACTCAATAAGCTCACCGATCAAGTGATATGGACCGGCTAAAATTCACAGAGCACAAGATCGGACCATGGGTTCCCCCTTTAATGTACTAGTGGGATGTCAAGGCTCTATTAAACACAAATGGGCCAAATGACTAACCAGTGTACACATGCAAGCCCACTATCTTATTTCCTCTTTTTGTATAAGATTTCACCCCCTTATTTCCTCTTTGAATAAGCTCCCATCCAATGCACATCCATCATCCCCTCTCATATAAATGCTCAAGAGATAAAATGATAATGAATTATCACATACCATTCTTAATTCACAAGTTATCAATAGAATATTTTCAATCTCATAATTCCACACAAATTCATATAATATAACATCACTAATCATTTCTCCATGAAAATAAATCTCACAAGACAATTGCATTATCAACATAGTTTCATAGTTTTATATAATTAAAAATCACTCACAAACATCGTATAAGCATGCACAATAAGAAGAAAGTGATTACCTATCGCCAAAGCCAATTGTTACCTCACTACTCCTAATGCAATAGCTCAAGTACACGCCAAAATCAATCTACTACAATCAATTTACTACACATTAATAATTCTTCAAAACTCCACATAATCAAAATTGTAACTTATAATTTCATATAATTCAGAATATATAAATTTTAATAATAATATATTATTATAATAAAAATAAAAATGGGAGTTTAAATTTGAAAATGACCGTTTAGTCCTTCAAATTTTAGAAATAACAATCTAGACCTACTAATTTTAAAAATGACAGTTTAGTCCTTCAAATTTCATAAATAATAGTTTAGTCCTAAAAATTTTCAGAAATGACAATTTCGATATAATAATTTCATAAATGATAGTTTAGTTTTATGAATTTTATAAATGACATAAATCCTAAAAATTTTAAATATAAAATTAATTTTAAATTCATACAACATGTAATACCCGGATAATTATTTATCTTAAATATTATATTTAGATAAATAATATACCTTAAATAATCTTTTTGAATGAATATTACCTATTTAAATTAGTGAATATGTGGTCTCAATTTTTCTTATTATTTTTATTTGTTTTTGGGTTATTTCTTCCTAGAATTAATGTAGTTGAAGATTTAATTTTCTAAATCTTATTAGGAATCATAAAATATCCTAAGATTATCATAATTAAGTATAATCTTAATTATATCATTTTAATCAAAATCATCAAAAGATGCCTAAATCAATTAGAGGAAATTAGCAACAATTATTGGGCAATTAAATTTGCAATAATTGAGATATTTTTGTAATTTTCGAAATTAATTGATAATTAATTAAAAAAGGTCATAATTAAGAATATATCAACTTAATTAATATCCAAAAGATATTTAAAGGCCAAGATTAATACACAAAGAGTTTATAATCAACAAGATTAATTTAGAAACCTATCAAAATTTGGCAATTAAGCCTAATAACCCCTAAAACACTATATTAGCAATATTAACCAAAGAATAATTAATTCTCCCTTAAATTAATTAAAGTTGCGAAAATTGCTAATTAAAAGAGTTAAGAAATTGTATTAATCCTTAATCCTAAATCACTAACAGATATCACTAATAGTGTTTGGATTTTTCCAACCCAACATCAAAGGCTTGGATTAAATTATATAAAGCTAATCTAAAGGTTTTAAAATTTATTTTAAAGCCTAATCCTTGTGAGATTAAATCAACCAATAGGAGAATTTTACCATGGTTTTTGTGAGACAAATGAAACACAAATCCAAGAGTAAAGAGGGAAGTATGAATTCGGTTTTTGCAAGAGGAAGAAGAGTAAAAATTGTTAAAATATAATTAACCAATTAAACATCACAATCAAAGTAATTAAGAGCAAAGACTTCTAAGGCAACTTGAATAAGACATTAAAGATTAAATGAAATGTAAATTTAGGGGAGGGGGTCGGTTTTGATAAAGGAAAAAGATGACACAAAGTAATATCTAGATATTAAGCTAAACATGTCATAATCAACTTAAATGCAAGAAGACTTAGTGGTAAATGATGATGCAAGCATAGGTAATAAAGGTAATTAATGGTTAATTAATCAATGGTAAGATAAAAACCATTAGGATGAATTCAAAACACAAGTAAATGAGAACCAATAGAAAATAAATCGTATCTTGAAAACCATTAATCATAGAACAAATATAAGTAGATATTATGAACAAGCACAATTTAAGCTTGAACTTGGTTATCTCCAAAGTGATTTTCACAAACTTTTTTGATTCATACTTAAGTGATTTAGAAGTCTAAAAAGACCTTAAATCAAGTCATAAAATTGTGATTAGAAAAGTGGAAATGGATCTTGAATAAAAACACCAACTTGCACCTAACTAAATAAGCATTTGGGGTAACTAAAAATTGAAACAAACTAACTACAAGGGAGAGAGTGAGAAGTCGGTTTTGAGTAGGTGTAAGTGTGAGATTTAAACTTCTCAACTAAGTCTAATCCGAGGGCTAAGAATGAATAAGAGTTGTTAGGTAGTTAACCCACAAATTGCTATAAATAGGAAGCTTGAGCCTTCACAATTCTTCACACCAATCAGCCCAAAGTGATCTGATTATAGAAGCTAGAGAGTGAGTAGAGTGAGTTCTTGAAGCAAGAGGAAGGAAGGAGTAAAGTTCTAGGTAAGTTCTTGAGCTCTAACTTTGTGATTTATAGCTTAAATGTTGTTTTGATTCATAATCTTCCAATTATAGTTTTATTTTCATTTTTTTTATGGTTATAATTGGCTTTATTTTGAAAAAAATGATGAAGAAGAAGTTATAGCACAATTTTTGGAAGATTATGGTCAAAGTAGCGAAGCTCTGGCAAAACTTTATCGGTTAGCGATTTCTGAAAGCTATTACAAAAACGCTAGTATCTTATGTAGAAGATGATGTTCTTAAATTCTGAGAACATTCATGGTAAAATTAGACAAATAGGGCTTTCCAAATATACCTATAGCATGCCGTTTTGAGTTTTGTTCTAGGAGATAAAAATTCTGCAAAATGGGCTACGTTTTCTGAAAGTTTTCTGGGCAGAGGATGAATATGTAAAAAATGGGAAGTGTTCATAAAATCTGGGCAATAACCAATATTGTTTCTTAAAATTAGACATCTTAAGGATTCCGAGGAATTTTACGGATCCTCGTTTCGAGTTCTGTGGAATTAGTTATGATTTTTTAAAGTTGGGCGAAAAATCAGCCACTTGTTGTACAATAGCGTTTTTTAAGAAATTATAGAAAATAAAATGGGAAATAATTAACCCAGGGGTAAAATGGTCATTTGAGACTAAGATATCTATTAAAGTATTATTTAGGAATTAATAAATACGATATTACCCTTATAGGATATCCGTGATCACAATTTGACCGTCCAACGTACCGTGAACAACAACGAAGGTACGTTCGCGGCGTACTGTAATACTAACTCTGATGCTTATAGTATATTTATATATGATAGTTGTATTCATAGACTAAAAATTTGTCTTAGATCTTTCATTATACATTCAGATAAACACGGGTTATAGTTTTAATAATACCGTTGAGTTTTCCTAGCGCTGAGGACACGACTGTACATCGTGGCACTGGTAGATCGCGGGATCGGGATAACATGCATACTGGGGGCTGTGTATTGTTATGGCCTTACTTATATGATTATATATTTCCTACATCTGTTATGGGCTTTTGTAGTGATTATTGCTGAAATGTCATGAATACATGTCATACATATATTGTTTACATAAGCATGAGGTTAACCGTTACCTGAGGTCCAATGGGCATTGAACCTCAGTCTTAACTAATAGTCAGGGAAGGATCATGGATCACAGAAGACACCAGTAGATGGAGCCGTGGAAAGACGCCAATGGACGAAACCAAGAGAAGGCACTGGTCAAATTGAAGAAAGCGAACAGGACCTACTTTATGGCATGAATCTAATAAGGTTACTCAATATCATTTGGTGCTTAAAACTAGAAAGGGTCGTCTATGTGGTTCAGTCAATCAGTCGCCGTTAACATCGGGGAGACTTCCACTAGACCTTACCCAGCCTGGCCAAATGAGATGATTTAACTGAGTTAGGTTCTATGCCCCAAGTCTACCTAAGGCTTGGTTGAAGAGGGTATAGTTACATGGAAGAGTTGTAATCATAAAGTTTTGTATTATTGTATCACATGAATATTCCTTCGGGAAATTTGATATATATCAGTATACGTCGGGCATCAGCATATGCCTGAGTATTTTATATCAGTTACTCGTTGTTCAAATTGTTTTTAGTACGTGCTCTCCGTTTCCGCAAAACGTTGAGTTGTAACACCTCAAATTTTGACAAATTTTATAAAACCACGTATCACCGGTACAATTTATGCTACGAAATTTGGGGTGTTACACAACAACCAATTAACAAATCTAAACTGATTAAAATTAACTATTAATTATCTTCTACATATATGTAGTTATCTATTGTCAAAATTCAAAACTTTTTCAAAATCATTACCACAAAATTTTCACTAATCAACACAATAATACCCTCATTAAAGATAAACATAAGTGTAATAACTTTCATGGATGAATATTTGCCCTACAAGTTTTCATTCACAAGCAATGTTGGTCCAATTTTTTTTTTAGGTTCAATATTGTCCTGAAAATTTCTAAATTGTAGCAATGTCGTCCTAACAATTATAAAGGTTATTGTTAGACCATTAATTGACCAAATATATTGAGCTGACATCATGAATAACATTAAAGAAGAGGCCGTAGATAGAGGAGAAGCTCATGTTTGCCAAAGAGTAATGAAGAAAAAGATTCAATTACTCAATGCAAGACACCTTAAGCAAGATTACTGAGATCAAGGTCACCAATTACCCAATGATGTCGAGATAAAACACAAACCTCTTCGATTTTCTCTTCATCATACACGATGCTTTTACTTCTTTGATTTTCTTTAAACATTCAAACAAGATGCATTTTTTAAAAATATTTTCCCTTGTTTATAAATCTAGCTTTGAAAAAAAAAAAATAAGTGAATGTCAAATGGATCACTAGATAAGCATATTCGACCAATTAATGGGCAAACTTAATTTGGATAGTGGCGAGTGAAGTTGCAACGATTTAGAAACTTTCACGTAAAACACCGCTCCTAAGAATTGAAAACTTCCAATGTGACATTGCTTTTAACAATTTTCTAGAGCAACATTGCTTTTTTTTTGGGGGGGGGACTTTTGGAACAAAGGTGCAAAGATTACAAGAACATAAGTCTGCCCCAAAAAAGTCTCATTTATTTACTATTTATTTATTTGTTTTTATAGGGTATATAGTACTAATTAGAGGAATAGTTTGAAAACATGTGGAACAAGATTTATTTTGTAACTTACAAACTTTTGTTAGTCTTCTATGCGTTTTAATGATAATTGATAATTGTAAACACAATATGAGTTTTGTCTTTGGTAAGTTGAAAAACTTACTGTCAAAGGCAAACTCGAGTTTTGGTTTCAAAACTCAAGTTTTGACTTGACAGAGAGTAGCTCAATTTTATCAAACGAAGCAAAACTCAAGTTTCCATTGGAAACTCGAGTTTTGAACTTACGAGAGCACTCCAAGTTTTTCACTGAGCCAAACTCGAGTATCGTTTGCATACTCGAGTTTGCTTCATACGAGACTCTTCAATATTTCTCGAAGAAGTCAAAACTTGAGTTTCTATTTGGAAACTCAAGTTTTGGTCATCTGAAGAGTCACCAAAGTTTTCAACTTGAGAAAACTCGAGTTTGGGTCGGAAACTCGAGTTTCGATTGACAGAAAGTTTTCAAGTTTTGACATATGTTTTGAAAACCCAAGTTTCGATTTGAAAACTCAAGTTTTGACTTGGCATAGATCTCTCAAAGTTTTCACAATCTACGAAAACTCGAGTTTGGATTTGGAAACTCGAGTTTCGGCCATACGAGAGCTTTGCTATTTTTCAATGATTTGAAAACTCAAGTATTGAAATGGAAACTCAAGTTTTCACTTTGACATAGATTTTCAAAGGTTTTCATCTTTAAATAAAAACTCGAGTTTAGTTATGGAAACTCGAGTTTTATCCAGGCGAGTGCATCACTATTTTCCAGTTTTTCAAAACTCCAGTTTACTTTGGAAACTCGAGTTTTGAGGTTTTGGACTTAAACGTATTTTCATAACAAAAGTCCAAAACTCGAGTTTGATTATTGAAACTCGAGTTTTGATATTAGTGCATAGTGACAAACTCGAGTATTGAAGAACAAACTCGAGTATGAGTCGCAGAGTTTGAAAATCAAATCTGACGAATTTGTGAAACCTTCTTGTTTGATCTTAATACTTCATATTATCACTCATTAATATTCCTAGCTATGTTTAACCACTTTGTTAGTGGGTTTTAGATCATTTAGAGGATATTAATTGAAGGTTAAAAGCAAAAGCAAAAGGTGATGTCAGAATATTAAATGCAAGGTCCAGAAAACTTGCATCCTTTTGGACAATCATTCTACACACGTTGCAAAGGAATTAATGTTTCCTTTCCTCATCTAGTAGCTGCTCTTCCAACGGATCTATTACAGGGAAAGTCAACACTAATCCTCTGGACAAAAGGAATTAACTGAAGAGTAGAGAGAGAAGATACCAAAGTGCCTCCAACAGCTAGTTTAATGCTCCAACGGTTATAATGGAGATTGCAACGGTTATTTAATGCTCTCTTAGTATAAATAGAGTTGCATTCAATTCCTCTCAACAACACATCTACTGAAAACGAATTGCATTCAAGTTTACCAACTACTCTTTCGGTTTTCACTTGTAAAGTATCTTTTGATACATTGATCTTCGTTGTTTATATTTATCCACTCTTAGAGAGAGTTCATTTATTGTGATTTATTTCATTGTAAGAATCTCAAGTCAGGGGACTTGGAGATTGAGATATTGATTGCAACTTGTAAGGGGGAGTAAGTTCTAGTGAGAGAATTACTCTTGAGTTACAGAGTGTGTAATCAATTGAAATAGTGAAAATCCCAGAGAGTCTGGGGACTGGACGTAGGACAAGAGGTTGGACCGAACCAGTATAATTCCTTGTGTCTTGCTCTTCATCTCTATACTCTGTTTTTCGTGTTCAAAACAGAGCACTTAGAAAAGAATTTTAAAATCCCCAATTCACCCCCCCTCTTGGTGATTAAGCTCCACTTTCAACTTTGTCAACCAAAAGTATCAATATAAATATTATTTTACTCTTAAATGTTGATTTTTTTAAAAAATAAAAGTTATGAAAAATATCAAAATTCCAAATCAGTTTTACACTACTCCAGAAATCACGACACATGGCAGTTATTAATTGCCATACTTCATGGTTCCAAACCGTTATATATGTGGGTGCTAAATTTGCTCTGCACAACTAAATTACGGTTCTGAACCGTTATTTATTCTTGGCCTATTATAACGATTATAAGATAACACCAATTATATATTGAGACTTGTTGAGACCATGATATGTGCATTGCTGTAATAATAATTGATGGACACACATGAACAATATGGTAATCATAACGGTCTCATTTTGACAACCGCTCTTTTGTAAGAACTATGACTTTCATTAACACTAAATAACAGTCTTACGTAGACAACCGTTATGCATTTGGTACATAAATAATAGTTCCTAAATAAGAACCGTGAACTTTTATAATACAGTATGGTTGTTATATAATAAATATGATATATGGTTGTAAGACTCTTCAAGTGAGAGTTTCTGAGCTAGTTGTACTAAACTGTATATAATAGAACCGTACCTTCCATATTGAGTTTCTATCCAATATGGGATAGATAAAGACATTCTAGGCTTTGTGGGGAGAATCAATGACAACTGTTGACCTATATAAGTGATAATGTAACTATTTACCTATAAATTGTGTCTCTTCACAGGAATTAACCCTGAAAAGCAATGGATTAAGTAAAAAATGTACGAATATCTGGGTTGGAAAGGGCGTACGAGGTATGCAAACCCTTGAGAGAACTGCTCAAGGGTTCGCTTACCCCTTGCGGTCTTTCCTATACGTACATTTGTGTTTTTTTTAATCCAACCGTTGCTTTCCTAGCTTAATTGCTAATGAGACACAAGACATAGGTGATGAACACTTACATTATGAGATATATTGGTTAACAGTGCGATAAAATATTGATCCATCCCATATTGCATGGCTACTCGATGTAGGAAGTACTACTTATTAGATAGAGTCGAGACCAAGTAACCTAGAAAGTGTGAATTAAAGAGTCTAGGACTAATCACAATGTTGAATTTCATAGCTTTTAACTTAGTGCCACATGCTCAATATAAAAATAGGAGAGGAACTTTCGATCGGAGTAATAATAGGTTTTCCAAAAAAAAGAAACATAACTTCAGAAAAGCAATTTAATGTCCATTGAATTCTTCGCGTCTTGATATAACTGAACTAATTTATTCATCATATCCCTATTGATGTTTTGGAAGAAACTTCTAGAGATATGAATACTTCAAAAAAAAGAGAGAGATGTACTTGCTTAGGGATTCATATCTCCAGAAGTGAGATAAAAAAAAAGATCAATAAAGTAGAAAAATTTAGTCAAAACAATGGGTTGACAACTTCCTGTTTCGATTAGAGCAATAATGAGTTTTTCAAAAAAAAAAACTTCACAAAAGCAATTTAATATTAATCACATCCCTATTGATATTTTTGAGGTGACTTCTGGAGATATGGATACTTCCAAGAAATGAGGTATCTGCTTAGGAATCTATATCTCGTGCAGTGACTTAGAAAAAGATCAACATAGTAGGAACCATGAATTAAAGCAATGAGTTGACAACTTCCTATAATAGGAAAGGAACCTTTGACCAGAGCAATACTATGGTTTCCCAAAAAACATAACTTCACAAAAGCAATTTAAGAAGCCTTAGATCAAAGCAATTTAAATTTAATGTCACCTTAGATGCTTTATCGTGTTGCGGCTTCACAAAGGCAGCCCAATCGGCCAAGTTGAACACTGCAAGAAACAAGAGAGGAACAATTAGAAGGAATGTAGGAAGGATAATGTGAAATGGATGATGGAAATCATAACTAAACCTAGCTAGCTAGGGCTCATGAATCAAAACAACTCGCG
Organism: Acacia melanoxylon; assembly: GCA_019022615.1. Taxonomy (NCBI): domain Eukaryota; kingdom Viridiplantae; phylum Streptophyta; class Magnoliopsida; order Fabales; family Fabaceae; genus Acacia; species Acacia melanoxylon. Next base: position 4,798,050 of record JAFJYJ010000002.1, read on the forward strand.
CGACAGTGGTTGAAATAAAGGTCAAGTGTATTCAACAGTGTGGCTATCGTTGAGAAGTCAGACGATGGTGGGATTCCACTGAAAATGGCTCCTTATGGCCAGAAAAGACAATAGGAGTTGTAGAGTTACGATGTTAGTGCGTTTCGTTTTAACAAACTAAGTGTCAAGCATATTCTATTAGTGACATTTAAAAAGAAGAGGAATTGTAGGATTTTTTGGGTTACAGTGCCTTAGACTTTACATCATGATTCGTCCGTAAGAATTGTTATTTATCTGCTTACATTTATCTCGGTTCTTTGTTAATAACCATTATTTATTTCACTTTTTTTTTTTCACATGGTTATTCTAATAAGTGACAGGTTTTACTTACTAACGGTTATGTATTTCACCTTTTTCTTAAAATTGTGGTGGTTGATTATGCAACCACCATTTTACAAACAAAATAAAATAGAGACAAAATATAATTAAAAAAAAGTTATGAAGATGTTTTAAGAATATGATGCATAATCAGATTCTTCCTTCTCCAGTAACTTGTCGACCTTCTGTTCAAAGAGTGGTAAGTTCCTTCAAAAACTGGTCCATGTGTCCTTGCTCTCGTAAGTAAACTTGGACCATATGATGAAGTTCATAGGTTGCATGGACGAGCCCTTCAATGCTTGTTGGTGGATGAAGTTCATTTTTCAATTTGTCCCGAGATTATGAGGCAAAAGTTTTCTTGCGTTTATCCATAAGTTTGGTGAAGATGTTGGCTATGATAATTTTAAATGGAAGTGGAGAATTGGAGTTTAGTTTTTGGATGTTTATATAGAGAGGGTTTCGTGGATTATTGAGTTGTTGCATCCTTTAGATTTACAGATTATTATATTTTAAAATGGTGACGATTGTTTTAATATAACTTTTATTTATTTTATTTCATGACGGTTTTTTCAAAAGAACTGTTGGACACAGACACACACACACGCGCACACACAAAATACTCATATTTACGAAGGAAAAAAGAATGATAAAACGAAAAAAAAAAAGGAACAACGGCTTGTAAACTGATGAACTAATGAGATCATCAAGCTACTCGTCACCAGAGGATTGACCATGGTAATTGTTAGGATCATGGCCAATCCCATACTCATCAAGTATGATATTGGCCTTCCTATTTATATTGGAGAGGTATTCATAAAGCCTCCTCATGGTATGGTCAGTCTGTTGTGGATGCCACAACATTGCCGCTAGTTGAGGAAGCACAAGATGTGGAGGCGGAGGCGGATGTTGAGGACGAGAAGCAAGAGGTTGAGAATGAGGAGAAAGAGGCGGTGGAGGATGACGTTAAGAGTTTTCTAGTATGTCTTCCACACAGCATTTCATCTTAGCGATTGTAGAGGAGGAAGATTAAGAGACATAGGAAAAACAAATGAAAATGTAGAGTTTAAATAATGTAATAGACATGTAGAAGGGATGAGGAAAAACCATCATTGAATGCGTTGAAAGTTGTGTAGGATGTAATAAAAAGGTATATGTGTTCTCCTAACGATCATTAGATAATGAGGAGGCACCCATAGTCAGCATTGAAAGAGGAAAGGTTTTGAAAACCTTAATTAATATTTATTAAGTTAGAACAATTAAGTATGTTTGTAAGAATAATTTACGATTTTTTAATTAATAACCGTAACTTATTAAGTTGTTTTTTTTGGTTAACTTCAAAAGAATATTTTACGGTTATTACTTAATAACTGTGAATTATTAAGTTATTTTTATTTGTTAACTTCACTTCCCTCCTTCGATTCCCTCCTTCGATTGTAAGGATGAGGATGAGGACGACATGCAAGAATAATTTATGGTTTTTAATTAATAACTGTGAATTATTAAGTTCTTTTTTTGTTAACTTTATTTTTAATATTTTGAAAAAATAATGATGATATTCAGTCATTACCACCACTGCCGTCCTCATCCTCTTCCTTATCCTCATTCTTATCATCAGAGAAGGGAGATGAAAGGTCTGACTGCAAGTCATATTCAACATCATTGTAATGAAGTATGTGGTTCAATGTCATGTTCAGCTTGTTGACGTATGACGCAAGATGCCTTTTGTGGCGGTCAAGGACTGCCAACATTTGCATCAGAGCCTAGATTTTAGGAGGAGGCAGAAGAGGCGGAGGAGAAGGAGGTGGTGGTGGTGAGCTCCCTGGGAACTGAACATGATAAAGGAGAAAAGGAGGAGACCGATAAAGAAAAGTAGTGAGAATAACAAGAAATATGTGAGTTTAAATAGAGTTTATTAGGGATTATGAAGGGTTATGACTCATGATTTATGAAGGTTCGACGATGTAACGAAGGGTTATGAAAGCGTTAGAAGGTAACCCAAGCTTATGACTTTTGCTAAGTAGTGAGAGACGGTAGTATGTCTGTCTTCCATAAGAGAACCTCCTAACTTCAGAAGGTAACCTGTGATTGACCTTCTCGTTGTCCCGCATGCTGCCTAATTAGAATCATAGAAACAATCCAATGAGAGGTGTCTAGTCGAGCTCATCAACATACCATGTCTCGGATTCCCTTTAAGGTATTTGATCACATTTAGTGATGCAGCCATATATGCACCTTCATAGGATTTTGCATAAGCTGACTCAAGGTTTACACGGAAAAACATATGTCAGTAAGATATATTAACCTTCCTACTAAGGCTGTATAGTGATGTGGATTTTTTAAACAAATCTTCCTCTTTGTCTACCCTCCTCATTTTGTGCCATTGACACATCTAATGGCCTACAACCACTCAACCATGTATCACAACAAATCTAGAATATATTTCCTTTGAGGCAACATTGTGCCTCTTTTGGATCTAGCTAATTCAATGCCAAGAAAATACTCCATCTCTCATAGATCCGTAATTCTGAAATTGTTATAAAGAAACCGTTTTACCTCCTTTATTCTTTGCTTACTGCTACGTGTAATCAAAAGATCAACAACATATACAAGTATATACACCACATCAGTCTAAAGCCACGTAACAAAAGGATATAGCCACAAAGGAGGAGACACCATCAGAAATTAAGTATTGAAGTGGTAGCAAAACATGTTTAACATGAAGAATCAATAACTAGAAATAAGGAGGTAGAAAAAGCACCAAGCTCTGAAGAAGACCAGAAATTTCCTTTCACCTGAATTGAAAAATCCTTTCCGCAAGTAAGCACAAACGACACCCCAAGCAACTGTTTTAAGAGCCAAATCCAAAAGTGTCACGAACTTTTCATTAGAGCAACCATTTCTATAGCAATAGAAGTAAGACGCAAACACATGACAAGATTAAATGCAGCAACACCCGTAGAACAAAACAGAGTCCTCAGGTAAAGAGTACCCCTGAACTTCTCTTTGGAACCATCTCTAGCACCCGCAGTAATTTTATTCCACACCCATGAAATGAGGAACGCTACTAACAAAACTAGGTGGACAGAAGCAGACATCAAATGCAAGAAAATGGGTTTTAAGAGAAGACTCGTGGCAGAGTCCATTAGCGAGTTGTGTGAGTAAACAAACCACATAGATTTTAAGTAAGAAGGAAAAGCATAAGTAGCTTCACTACCTTATATCCAGTTCATTGCGACACGTCATCATTTGCCGTCGTCTGTCGTTGTCACTTTTGATTGAAGGTCTTTGAGTTTCTTTTCGTCTTCTTCGCACAAGCTAAGTCAAAGCAATTGCAACAATTTAATAGAACAAGATGATTGAAAGAATCAACAAATTTGCAGAACGGCTTGTGACCAGACCCAATTAACACAACCATCGAAGAAGAATGCCGATACAGCGGTTAAAGTGGCATAAGAGGAGATTTTTGGGAAAGAGTCCAAAAATTGGTTTAAGGGGGTTTGAGGAATTTTGAACTTCGACCGATTCGAGTCAGATGAAGCTCTAACCGAGGGGATAGAAAAGGGCCTAGGAAGTGAAAGAAATTGGGAAGAGACCGATCTTTGTTGCAATGGACAATAGCAATCAATTGAGGAACAGATCCACCATCATCTTGTTGTCTTGTTTCCAGGTTTTATGTTTTTAACTTGCAAAATTGAGTTGGTTTGTACTTTAACTGTACTAGCCATAAACTCGATTAAACTCACGAGCCAGACACCGAATTTATCGTTTTTACGCTTTTATCTTATAAAATCATGTCAACTTGCTTCTTCAACTCGTGTTATTTTATTCATTTCGATCATGTTCAATGGCTTTATTATATATAAAATTCGTAGAAATTTATTTATTGAATTTTATTAATTATAAAATGTTGATGGATTAATTTCAGTTATTCATATTTAAAATATATTTAAATTAAATTTTTGTCATTTTTATATTTTATTATATACTTTTAACCCCTATTTATTAATAAATATAAACTTTTACGAGTTTACAATTTGAGTTTACCATCCGAGTTTTAAATTTTAGTTAAGAGATTATCTTTATTTTAAATTATCTACACATTAAAATAATTATTTTTTTTAAAATTAAATATGAACAGTCTAGATCAGAATAGCTTCCTAAATTGATTCCTAGTGTAACTATGTAATGAATTAAGGGCAATGGTTAATAACTGGATGCACTAGATATTTAAAACGCTTGAGCCCTTAGTTTTTTTTTCCACTCAAAATAATATACTTGTTTTGTCTAGATTGACAAAGATGTATAGTCCGTTGGACTTGTATATTAATCTTGGATCAAATAACTCTCTCCAAGGTATCTATGAATTAGGTACCTATGAGTATAGCAGATCACTGTGCACGAATAAGAACAAAACGGCTTTAACCAATGGGATGGTGTGTGTACACAGTGACGGCATAACAGTCATAGAGAGAATAATTATACATGTAGGGTTTACCTCTTATTTATAGAGTTTACCTGTAGGGTTAGTGTTTGGAATTATGGACCTTTGTACCTCCAAGCCCAAGTGCTATGCTGCCATATCTAGGTCAAAATCTTGGATTAGTATCCTCTTTGATTATAAGTGGATTCTAACCTAGATTGCCCCCTTATTCAGCCATACATTAAATGGGCCTCTTATATGAGTCTGTAACAGTTGCCCCCAGCCCGGTTGTCAAGGTCTTTGGGCTGCCGGGGTGCATTTATTATTTAACCCGGATCTCATATCCAAGTCATTACAAATTACTTGATTTTCATTCAGCTTTTATCCGAGCTTTAACGAAATTCGGATTCATTTGTGTTCTAATTGTGAATTGCCCCCACACATATAATTCGGATTAATTCAGTTTGAAACTTTCTCTATTCCTTTTCATGATTGTTGGGATCTTTTTTGCTTCAAACATTCAGGTTTCTGGGTTTATTTGTTTTAGCAATATGTTTCCCCCAATCCAGATTATCATGAAAAGGAACAGGCTCAATTTACTTGTCCTTCATCCATTCTCCGATCTTGTTTACATTGATCTCGGTTATTGATAAACATATACTCTCTTTCACTAACAATATTCACGGAACCGGAATAGTATTTCGATAACTCATATAAACCCGAGAGGACTTCTGTTTCCTCTTCTTATATCATTATGACAACTTAACAGTTGTCCGCTTCCAATTGTCATAACATAAAACAGCCACCTTTTGTTGTCTTCGATATTTGTGCGCATTTAATGCACACATCGTTTCACATATCTCATCATTGCTTTTAGGGTGAATTGTCTCTTTTGTCCTTGCCTCTTATGATTCCTGACCTCAACGATTACGTTTTTATACACACATTCCCCCCATTCTTATCTCTTTACATTCTCTGTTTTCTCTTACTTTTGAGAAACCTTTCATTCTCTTCACAGACTCGTCTTCTCAAGATCTTCTGGTTTGCACATTTAGGTTTTTATAAACCTTTTCAAAAACAGGTACTTCCACCATTTCTCAATACTTCCTTTGATTTTGCTTTGAAGTGATTAAATTAGCTGTTGCTTTGTTTTTGTTTCTTGATATGTGTCTTCAGAAACTTCGATTTGACCCGTGTCTTCAAAAACTTCGATTTGATCTGTGTTTTCAAAAACTTCGATTTTTGGGTACCTCTATTTGAATATGAACCTTTGTATCTTGATTCTTGCTACTTAATTTCTAGTGTCATGCCATAAATCTTTATGGTGTTGTACTTCTGCAATCGAACATAGAATCATCTTGTTAAATCTCTTTCCCCCCTTTTACCAAACACATTGTGTATCTTTGGTGGTGAATATGTTAATAATGGATAAAGATAATCCTTTACCATCTTCGAATCAAGATAGAATAACTCCAGAGGAGGAAGAAGGGTTATGTCAAACAGTCCTCCTAGACCTCGGTTCTGGTTTTGGGGTATTCCCCTCAGTGAAGAAGAGAAGCAAAAGGCACTGCTTCGTGGATACCGTAGTGGGAGGAGTAAACAGAAATCACAACCACCAAAAACTAAGAGCTGAGGTAAGAGTAATTCTATCCCAGCATTTCACATTTCCTAGCAACAGGGTATAAGCAAAACTAACCCGGGATCCCACACTGTCCAAGGTTTAGGCGAGAGTTACTCTACTCCACACGATGTGAGCAGTCAAATAACCTCCACCTCATATTTGAACACGGAGAAATTTGTTGATCCGTGTTATTCTTGTGTATTTCTAAGTGCTAAACTCGTCAAAAGCGGTCGTGACTCTTTAGCCGAGTTTACGTTAGCCTCCTGTCGTCATAACTTAATTTCCAACTCCATCCCGACTTATGGTAACAAGGATCATCTCATTTCTATTTTGGAAGAATCTTCCAGTTTATCAACCTTTTCCTCTTCAAGTAGTAGCTCCCTTGATTCAGGTATGTCTTCCACTTTCTGATTTTATTTCTTTGTTATAGGCATTTATGGATTCGCCTTCTTCAGAACACCTTGACAAAAACTTGATATGGCAAAACTTTATAGCCTAAAAAACTCCGCAAGTGCACGGGCCGTATCAAGTAATAAAGAGTAAGTAAGATATCATTCCCACGAGGACTTAGTACCCACAATTTCAGTTAAGCATTAATTTCACAATTTCGTTTAAGTTGAGTAACCAAATTAAATTTAATGAAGAGAAAAGAAATTAAAATTAAAACAAAGAAACTACCACACTAATGAACGAGCAACCTAGAGTCACTAATCCCTTATTTGTTTCCTAGATTTTATCCCCACTAAATTAATTTTGACTTAACTTACTCAGCTAATCTAGAGTATCAATGTCTATAAATGCCTTCTGGTCCATTTATATACCTATCTTAATTAATTATGTAATGTCTCACACAACTAAATAAGATGCGTTTTAGATCGGTCTCACTCTAATGTGATTATGCAGAGCTTCTAGGTATATTCCTATCCTAGACGCAAATTGGATTAAAACCTAATTTCACATTAAATTTAAACCTAAATCCACATTATTTATTCCCATGGTCAATTTAGGATTCCCTCTTCCAAGTTCAACTCTAAATCCCCAAAACATGCTCAATGGTGATCAATCGATAAGCAATAACAATAAACACATGATTAAATAAACTGAAATAAAATTAAGCAAAACTAATAGTGGGAATAATCTCTAGAACCAAAACAAGTTCATAGGTCCTCTAGGTTGCAAAATCATTTAGCCACACATGGCTATAATAAAATCCATAACAAAAAGATGAAACTCTAAGAATAAAGGAAAGAGATGAAAGAAGATTTCTCTGTCGCCTCCTCCATGTCTTTTTTGCTTCTCCCTTTCTTCATATATATAACCTAAATATAACTTAAATATATCTTAGGCCATGGGTCACTGATTCTCCTTTTCTTATTAAAAAGATATCTTATATCTCGTAATCCACTCCACTAGATCACGCAATTGATTTTGTTTCTATTTTCTTGCGTGGGACCACCGAGTTTGGCTGATTGCATATCCTCTTAATTGCTTTTCTTACTTCATTCCAAATCAGCTAATATTTCTTGCACAATAAAAATAGGATATGAGTAGATTTTATGTCAATTTATTCTTTGATCCTAAGTTTGATTCAATGATGGAAAAGTTTATAAAAGATAATTAAATGGGCATATAATATTAATAAATCTAGCCAATACTCATAAAATATACACCTATTTAATCATAAAATATATACTTATTAGAATCTCACTCTGTGGAGTCAGGTTCTGTATGTCCTCTAGCAGTTTTTGAAAGTGGAATATCACCTAGAGGGGGGGTGAATAGGTGATCTTGAAATTATTTCGCTAATTGCTCAAGAACACTTAAAACAGAGATAGAGAGAAGAGCAATGAACACAAGAGGTTATACTGGTTCGGTCCAACTCCTTGACCTACGTCCGCACCCGGACACTCGGGATTTCACTATCTCGTATCTTGATTACACACTCGTAACTCTCGAGTAATCCTCTCACTAGGACTTACCCCTCTTTACAAGTTGTAACCAAATACCAAAGACACAATTACACACTCTGTACTCAGGATGATCCTTTCTCCCTAGGACTCACTCCCTCTTACAAGATGTAATTGTACACCCACACTCAAGATACCTCTATCTTGAGATTTTGAACGAATTGTGAAACAAATGATAAGACTCTCTCACAGAGTAGATAAATGATAAACACTAAAGCTCAATTATATCCTAAGATATATACAGAATAGAAATTGAACACTTTGAATGCTTTGTCTGTGTATGCGTTGGTTGTGTCCACTTGATGAATTCAATCCTTCGGGTATTTATAAGTTGAAGCTTGAGGACCGTTGGAAGGATTTGAATCTGCCCGTTTGAATGTTTGAATATGTCTGTTGGGAGTTTTCAAACATCCGCGCCTTCTGCTTAGCCACGATCGAGTGTCCGCTCGGTTGGGTCTCTTTACAGTTGTCATTCACGTGTTCTCGGACAAAAGATAGCTTAAAATATTGATTCCGTGCTTTTGCTGTTATGGGCTAGCCTTAATTGGGTTCAGCACTTTGTCTCTGTTGATGAATTTGAATGCTTTGTCGTTTATCTCATTCCATCAAGTGCTTCGCTCTGTTGGAAGTAGCCGTTGAGGCTTCTGTTTGTTTTCTGCAACTGCATTAAATGCTTCTGACACAAATCTTGTTTTTCGATTGAGTAATATCTTATTTCTTTAAGAAATAGAACCTTCAGAGGCTTTTCCCAGAATTATTTGCGGAGCCAGAAAATATTACTTGAGTAAGGTCCGAAAGTAATATCCAATAGCTTCAAATAAAATCCCACTGGAAAGATATTACTTGAGTAACAACATTTGTTACTTGAGTAATATCGAAAATAACCAAGAAGTAGAAGTCTCGGTGGTGTAAAACGAAATTACTTGCAAAGCATATATTTGTTACTTGAGTAAGCTTCGAAAGTAACATTGAAACGGTTCTTTGAAAACAAGTAAAATGACATTACTTGCGAAGATAAGAAGTCTTACTTGAGTAAAGGATGAAAGTAATTTTCGGATGGTTTCTTGAAAGAGAATGATTAATTCCAAATTACCCATCCTCAGAAAGCTTTTTAAGTCTTCTTTCCAATGCAAGAAGAATCAGCTCCAAACTCATTGTATTTTGTCCGTTATCATCAAATGAATGGAGGTTCGTCTTAATCAGCGTTTTTGCAACATCCTGAACAGACTATCAACTTCAAAACATCATATCTCCTTCAATTGATCTTTGTTTTTCATGATCTTGATGTCTTTGAAAAGGTATTTGAGTCTAGTTTCACATGGAACTTGTTTCAGCTCATTTGGATTTTTCGTTTGTGAGATACACTCAAATTACCGAAGCTTGGTCTGCTGTGTGACGTTGATTTCATTGTCATCTTCCAAAATTCATATCTCCCTCATATGAAGTCCTTTGGACTTTAATTTTATGTCAAAATGACGCAATGGGAGTCTAGTTTCATATTCCACTGGTTTCACCTCAATCCGATCTCTGGTTTTAAAGATATAATCAAAATACTGAACGCCGCCCATGAAAAACGTAGAACGAGGCAAACGGAGCGGATGAAGAATAGCTTACTCGCGTTGCATATATTTTCTTACTCGAGTAATGTCGAGAGTAATGCGTGGAGATTGATTGGAGGTAGAATAAGAAGTTCATCGAAATTACGATTTTGCCATTAAAACTGAACTTCAACATAATTACGATTTTGCCATTCTGAGTGAATTTGGAGAAATGAACGGGAATGACTTGAGGCAATTAGTGGAGTACCTCGAGGCAACTCATTCCAAGAGCAAAATCACTGTATCAAACAGATACTGATTTGTATGGCGCTGTTCATACTGTATGGCACTATTCATGTATACGGTATACTATTCACGTATACGATACTATTCATGTTGATGCTTCAAATAGCTTAATTTAACTCCGGATTAAGCTATTCCAACTTCCACTTGATCAAAGAGACTTTCAGTATCACAAGAACTTGAATTTTGATATTTCCATTATATTGTGTAAGTTCTTCATTCTGGATTATTCTTCATGATTCAACTTGGACTAATCTATATTAAACAAGGTAGTTAGTCAATGTATATGATACAAACTTTTTGCTCTGGATAATGACATCTATATAAGACATAATCAAAACTAATCATAACCAACCGTTTTAATAAACAAGTACCCTTGGGTCACATAAGAAGTGATAAGCACTTTATCCGTGATGACTGCAGAAGACGTTGTCAGGCTTTCTGTCGGCAATCCAAAACATTATACCACTTGTACTCCCAACAAAGATGAACCAGTTTGCTACAATGGGGAAAGGAATGATCCATCTCTTTTCTTCTTCTACCGAGATTTGACTACCCGGCTTGGTATTCGGTTCCCATTTTCTGAGTTTCAAATTAGCGTCTTAAATCACTTACACCTTGCTCCTACTCAACTTCACCCTAATAGTTGGGGTTTTGTCAAAGCCTTTGAGTATTTTTGTAGATATTTAGCTATACCTTGTACGATTCCTCTTTTCTTCTACTTTTTTACTATCCAAACTGCTCGTACTGGTAGAGAGCCTCAAAACAAAAAGGGTTGGACTACAATTCGGGGTCACCCCAGCATAAAACTTTTTAATGTATATTCTGACTCCTTCAAGAACTTTAAAGATAGCTATTTTAAAGTTGTTGCCCAATTCGGAAAACAACCCTGGTTTCTTAACTCCCCAGAGTCCAAAGATGTTGAATGAAAATTCCCACTATATTGGACCCATGACCATCATGACTTTGCTCCTTCCACTTACCGTTTTAACGAAGCAAAATTATTTAATTCTGATGCCAACTCGATTGTATCCTTACTTGAGTACACAAAACAACACGGCCAAGTTAGCGTAGCTTCATTCATTTCAAAATCTCAAGCCGACTTGGATTCGGAAATGAGTACGATTTCTTCATTATGTGTTTTTATTTCCTGGATTTATAAATTTCATAATTTATAACCTTTGTTTTCTTAACCTATAGTTCGAAGTATGGGAAAGCAACCAGCATATTAGGATCAACCTCATTTCCTTGTCGTGTTTAACTGCGGCAAGGCATCTTCAAGTGGCGAGAAGACCAGGAAACGAAAAGCTCTTGAATCCGAGAAAATTGTAGCCGGGAGGAAAACTAAAGAAGTCCCGGATAACAAATCAAAAGGCGCCTCAGCCTCCGTTATTCAAACCTCTGTTGTTCAACAAGTTACTCAGACTCCTCATTTTCTACCTACCAGGCTTTCTCGTGGAATTATTTGGGAAGTTGGGATAACTAATAAGCTTAGTACCGCTCTTTGTCCTACCAAACGCTTCTATGAGCCAACTCCTTTTTCTGATGTCGAGATTCAGGAGCTTCAAGAAATTGAATTAAATTCCTTAAAAGCCTCCTTATTAACCAGACTTTGGCCCTCCTTAAATCAGGTTTTTGAACCCCGACATTGAATTACACACCTCCGGTTTGCATCATAAGGCTTACGTTAACAATGGGAAATTAATCCCACCCCCTTCCTCTCCTAGTGGTGATTTTGTAACTCGGTTGGATGTGGATCAAGGTGAGGAGGGAGGTGAAGAGGTCAATGCCGCCGACCCCATTGGAGTAGAGGTTCAACCAGAGGCTAAATTTCCTCGTACCTGAAGGGCCGTGATGCCGGTTTTATTTTTACCTTTTTTGTTTAGGGCTCTTAAGCCCCTTTTGGCTTTGTGACGAATATTGTCGGATTACTAACTCAGTTTCTTTTTTCTGCATTTAACTTCTTCATTGAACTTTGACAATATTATTTACATGTTTCTTTTGGCTTAAGAATTAGGTATTGGTAATCTTGATAACATTCTCTTAACTTCGTAGGTTTTATAATGATAGATTTAATTGGAAACTCTATTCATTCCTTTATCAACTCGGATACACTTTCGAGTTTTATCTTCAACACAACAATTGGTTAACTATATGAACTCAAACATATTTTCAGAGTTCTATTCAATGACTGGGTGTTGGTCGATTTCCTTGATGGAAAGTGAATCAGTCGAACAAGTAATAAGAGTAAGTAGAGTATCATCCCACAATGACCGAGATACTGATGATGATACTAGTTTCGAAGACAGTTGTGTTTAAAAAGAAAAGAAAATTATAATTGGTTTGGGTGTTTTTTGCTATAACTATCAAACAAAGAAATAAAAAAATGACCGTAGTCGCAAGAAGATATTAGTTTAAAGATGGGTTGAGCTTAGACTTCATCCCAAGCATATTACTCCCCAGTCTGCCTTAACGCATTGCTATAGCAATTATGCTACACAGGTTTCGGAATGCTATAGCATAGCCGCCTTCACAATGTTATCTAGTTAACCCACCACTATGCTATACAGAAGCTTCCGCGTCCTGTAAGTACAATCCTAGCTATACTTCTCACATATTCCTATGGTGATTTTCTAGTTCATATTATCACTCATACTCAAGGTGTATGGTTATGAGCGGTAGACCCATTCCTGTAGCCTACAATGATAGGTCAAGCCTTGCACCAGCTTGCCCCACAAACACTGCCTATCAGATGTCTAACCCCAACTCCCTTCTAGTAAGCCGAGGCCACTGATCTAGCCCTTAACTTCCATTAACCAACAAGAGATTAAAATACTGATGAACAAACTTAATTTATTTAATTAAAGAACTAGCAAACTGAGTTTATTTTACACTCAAGAATTCATCCTTGCTCAGCCAAAGGAATTTTAGTTCATGACTGATAAGGAAAGCACAAAACAAATCACAGCAGAATAGCCCATAGAAAAAGATAAACTGAAAATCAACGAAATAAAATAGAAAGTTCGCCGGAGGGATCGACGGCATGGGAGGCACCTGGCACGTGATGTCTCCACGTCTTCTAATCTTCGTCTCACTACATGGAAGGATTCTGGGTCTCTTCTGGAGCTTTTGTGCTTCGTAAGTTCTCTTGCTCTTCTTTGGAGTTCAGTCGAAGAAGAATTCTCTTGACTCTTCCACGACTTCGATGATTTTTAGGGTTAGCCGTCTTTTCCTCTTATAGTTAGGTTTCCTTGCAGTGTACGTTCAGCGAGTTGGGCCTTTCTAAATCCGTCAGGTCCACTTCCCAAAATTCGGTTGATTGATTCTGTTGGTACTGCGGGATTCTCCAAATCTTATTTGTGATCCTCCGCATCTTCTAATTCATCCGTTAGCAATCTAACCGCCGTTTAATAACCTGCACTTAATTTCCTAAAACAACCTCGAGGAAAAGTCAGAATACAAGGCACATAGCATCGCGTCACTTACGCTATAGCATTATGGTTACTTTGTACTGGTGGCTCGTCATGGCTTACCAAATGCTATAGCATTGTATCGGCTATGCCATGTGCTTTCACGGTAAACCTCAAACTTGCCCTTTTCTTATGCACATGTATAGGATAATTATGCAATTACCACAATTTATGAGATTCATCTTATATTTCCCTATATGCGTGAATTATAACATATTTACTCAGATCTGATACCTTTAAGTTCAAATTCACCATACAAAACAGTCACGCATCATAAGGAAAACATGACATAAATAGTACTCATCACTGGGTCACAGTCAAAAATATATTACACAGAGTCTGCTTGAATATTCATCTGGCATTGAAAACTAGGTATCATATTTATGAAGATTTTTAATTAGATCTTCACATTACATTCCAATTGACTCAACCAGAATTCAATCTGGAGTAAGGGAAATCTGTCACATGTTCAAATTCAATTTTTAACCAACATTTTACACATTTCGACCTAATCAGGGTCAGCATGATAGTTCACCTCATTCCCCAGAGTAAAATTTTGATGCATCATAACTATGAAGGCTTAATTTTATACCTTCATTTTATCTGAAACCAGGTTCAAATACCCTAGCTTCATACATTCATTCATTTACACTTGCCACAATTTGAAACAAAATATTTTCAACTGAAAATTTCTTCATTTATTTGCTTTGAAAATGAAATTGATTAGATGAATTTGCCGATATAGTTGACTTTAAACAATCCCTAAAAGGAAAATTGCACCTAAAACGAAACAAACTTAACATGGAACTCGGCTTTAACTGTAATATACTTTCAGTTTATCCGCCTTCCATGTTCATTTAATTAGTTTCTTATTCAGAGTCTCTAACATATAAGCTCTTTTGTCAAGCTTTTTTTTTTTAACCCAATAAGGGCCTTCCCAATTCCCAGTAAGCTTTCCATCTCCGGTGTTTTTATTTCCTATGTCCGCTCTTCGGAGCACCAAATCACCTTTTTCAAATGACCTAGGTTTCACTTTTTTTAATTATATTTAGCTATGATGAGTTGCTTGGTGGCCATATCATAACTATGTGCTGTGACTCTGACTTCATCTATTAAATCCAACTCCACAGCCAAAGCTTCGTTATTCTTCTCCTCTTTTTCTTGAAGAATCTTCATTCTTCTCTACGATCGCTGACCTATTTTGACCGAGATCATAGTCTCGCATCCATAAGTTAACCTGAATGGAGTTTCCTTAGTTGACCTTTGAACACTAGTCCTGTAACCCCACAAGACAAAGTATACCTTTCAACCCAATTTGGACTCTCGCATCCTCCATCTGCTTCCTTAATCCATCAACAATTACTTTATTTGCTGCTTCAGCTTGCCCATTTGATTGAGGATGCTCCACAAAGGCAAAGTTATGCTTGATGTTGAACCCGGACATCATTTCTTGGAACCTCTTATCAATAAACTGGGTTCCATTATCCGTCACCACCTCAGTTGGGATTCCAAATCTGGAAATAATGTTTCTTTCAAAAAACCTTTGTACCCGAGCTGAGGTAATTGTTGTTACAAGTTCAGCCTTTATCCATTTAGTAAAATAATCAACAGCTATGATAAGCCATTGTAACTGCCTTGTAGCCACTTTAAATGGTCCCAGCAAATCCATGCCCCATTTGAAAAAGGGCCATGGAGCTGAGATAGATTTCAATTCAACTGGGGGAGACCAAATTATTTTGGCATGTTTTTGACAACTACCACATTTTTTAACATGCTCCTTTGAATCTGCCTCCATCGTTGGCCAATAATAACCAGCTTGTAGAGCTTTCCTGGCCAAAGCCTTAGCACCCATGTGTTGGCCATTGATTCCTTCATGAATCTCGGCCAAAACGTATTCAGCATCTTCCAAGTTCAAACATTTCAACATTGGAGAGTCCAAGCCCTTACGATATAACTGATCTTCCACAATCGTGTGCATAACTGCCTCTTGTACCAATTTCTTGGCTTCAACTGAATCATCAGGGAGGACTCCTTTTTCCAAGTATTTTATGATTGGTATTCTTCAGTCTTCCGCTGCCGAGATAACCATAACACAACTCGACTTTGCTAAACTTTGTTGAATCACGCTTCTGTGGTTACCCGGGCTCTTTGTACATGCCAATTTTGACAAAATATCAACTCTAGTATTTTCCCCTTTAGGAATGTGAGTAATGATCACCTCTTCAAAATCGGACATAATTTCTTTCACTTTATTTAAATGTTTCACCAGCAAAGGACCTTTGGCTTGGTATGTCCCTTCAATTTGTGCTGCAACAAGTTGAGAATCAGTTGAAACTTTAACTTTTTTAGATCTATGTTCCTTTCCTTGTATTAACCCGCCTAGCAGTGCTTCATACTCTGCTTGATTATTTGATGTTGGAAAGTTTAGTCGAAGAGAATGGTCAATTGAAACTCCTTCTAAGCTTTCAACAATGATTCCAGCTCCACTTCCTTTAACATTTGACGAGCCATCAACATAAACTTTCCAAGTATCATCATCTCCATTTTCCCCTTTAGTCGACGGGGTTAACTCCATTACAAAATCAGCCAGTGCTTGCGACTTAATCGCATGTCGAGCTTCATATGTGATATCAAACTCAGACAATTCTATGGCCCAGCCAATCATCCTTCTAGCCAAATCCGGCTTATGAAGCACTTGTCGGATTGATTGACTGGTTCTAACAACAATTTGATGTCCTTGAAAATAAGGACGAAGTCTTCTTGCTGTGGTGAGTAAGGCAAATGCCACTTTTTCAAGCCTTTGATACTTCAACTCAGAACCTTGTAAAGCCCTGCTTACGAAATAAATTGGCACTTGGCCATTTTCTGTTTCCCTAATCAACACCACACTTACAGCTTCTTGTTCTACAGACAAATACAAGATCAGGATTTCTCTTGGTTTCGGTTTAGACAAAACCGGCGGTGCAGTTAAACATTTCTTTATTTTTTCAAACGCGGATTCACTATCCGGGTTCCAACCTCCTTTTTTAGTAATTTGAAGAAGGGAAGAGCATTTTCTGCTGACTTTTGCAAAAATCTTGTCAACGCAGCCAATATTCCTGTCAATTGCTGAACTTCTTTCTTGTTCTTGGGAGCCTTCATATCCAATAAAGCTTTGCATTTATCTGGATTAGCTTCAATCCCTCTGTTTGTTAACAAAAATCCTAAGAACTTTCCAGCTGGGACTCCAATTGCACATTTGGCCAGGTTTAACTGGATTTGATAAGCTCCCAACTTGTCAAAAGTTTGCTCTAAATCTCGAATATGACTTGCAGGGTCAGCTGGCTTGACAATCATATCATCAATATAGACTTCTATATTCTTGCCAAGTTGATCTTCAAACATTCTGTTCATCATCCTTTGATATGTAATCCCTACATTCTTCAACCCAAATGGCATCACATTATAACAATAATTAGTCTTCTCAGCAATGAAGGTTGTCTTCTCTTGATCCTCTGGGTACATTTCTATTTGATTATATTCGGAATACGCATCCATGAAGGATAGAAATTGAAAACCAGATGAGTTGCCCACCAGCTAATCAATATTAGGCATTGGATATGAATCCTTAGGACACACTTTATTCAAATCAGTGTAATTTGTACATACTCTCCACTTTCCACTTGGTTTCTTCACCATGACCACATTAGATAACCAAGTGGTATACTATATTTCCTGTATGAATCCGGCATCCAGCAATTGTTTAACATGTTCTTCCAAAGCCTGTCTCCTTTCTGAGCCAATTTTCCTTTTCTTCTGTGCTACCGGAACTGATCCCGAATAAATTGTCAATTTGTGACAGCAAAATTTAGGATCAATTCCGGGTATCTCAGATGATTTTTGGGCAAAAACATCCTAGTTCTTTTTCAAAAAATCTTCCAACCCAGTTCTAACCTCAGGGTTCATTATTTTGCCCACTCTCATGACTTTCCAAGGCTCATCACCCAACACAAGATTCTCCAACTCACCTTCTGGCTCTGGTCTTAGAATCTCGGTTTCTTCTCGCATGTCTAACTCTACCATATTTACTGGTTTACTTCGCTGACTTTCTTTACCCTTACTCGCACTCCTATCTCCTTCGCGAATTCGGGGTGGGGAGGAAGGTCTTCCTTCACCTTCATTGACTCTTTCAAAATAACATTGCTGAGATTCTTTTTGATCTCCATTAATAGTAACGTTCGTATTCTTATTACTCACCATCTTCAACTTCTGATGTTTGGTGGAAACCAACATATTCCAGTTGTGAATAGTTGGCCTCCCCAAGATCATATTATATGGAGATGGAAAATCAGCAACAATGAACCTTACTCATTATGACTTGAATGCTTCATTTGTTTCCAACGTTAACCTGAGATCAATATCCCCTTAGGAGGAGCATGTTCCCCATTAAAACCTATGAGAGTTGTCTTACATGGCTTCAAATATTCTTGATTGAGATTCATTCTTTTAAAAGCATCTCAGAGGATAATGTTGGCATAGCTTCTAGCATCTATGAAAATATTCTTAACCTTGCAATTTACCAAGATTCCTGTAATCACCAAACCATCTTCATGACCTGGGACTACATCTTTCAAATCTTCTTTAGTAAAATACAATAGAGGAGGTTTTGGTTTGCTAGAATCTTCTTTAAACTTTGGCTGATCCCTTACTGAAAGGACCTCCCTTAAGTATTTTCTCTTCTAGCTTACCGTATCTCCCTCTCCTCCAAAAGCTCCATTGATAACATTGCAATCAAACTCGGTTTCTTGAAATTCATCATCATTACCATCTGGTTTCTTCTACTTTTCATCTCTCTTTTTCTTTTCAGGAACCAGGCTCTAACTGCGACCTCCTTGCTTGAGCTTATTATTCTTCCATCCCTGGGTTTTTATTATGTATTGTCATAATTTACCCTCTCTGACAATTTTTTCCACAGCATCTCTGAGATCCCAGCATTGATCAATAGTATGTCTCAGTCAATTATGAAATGCAGAGAACCGGGATTGATCTACACCTGCTTTATTGTAAAATGGTCGAGGTCATTCTGCTTTTTTCATCTTGGTCATCGCTACTTCCCTCCAAATTTGAGACCATGGAGCATTTAAATGAGTATATTTTTCATATTTTGATTCATAATTTCCAACCCGAAATTTATTATCCGGGTTTCTTTCATGAAAATCTTGCTTTTGACTTCCTGGTTGTTCTTTTCCTTTCAGAGGTGGGCTCTTCCTCCTCTCCTTTCCCGTAGCATTAGCTATCTCCATTTGCTCCAGCTCCAGATATTTCTTTGACCGAGCTCTAAACTCTACTAAGGTCTTGATTGGATCCTTATAAATTGACTTTGCCAGACAAGATGAACCATCCAATCCGGCTGCGATTAAGTGCACATGCACATTTTCTTCCAATCCATGCACTTGTAAAGTGGTATCTTCAAAATGATCCAAGTACTTTTAGAGCGTTTCCCTTGGTTGTTGCTTAATCTTGCTAACAACAAACTCAGACTTTGGTTGTTTTTTGCTTGTAGTGAAATTCAGCAAAAACTTCTCTCCAAAATCTTCAAAATTCCGGATTGAATTTGCGGACAAAGTGTGAAACTAGGTTTTCACAGCTCCTGTCAATGTTGTAGCAAATATTCGGGAAATGATGGGCTCATCAAGTCCCCTCACATACATGTCCATATTGAAAGTATCAATATAGACTTGTGGATCCTAACTTTCATAATACTTCGGCAAAAAGGCCGAATCAAAATCTTCCGAGTAAGGAGCATTCACAATCTCATCAATGAAGGGACTGTTGTTATACTGCCCCTACTGTACTTCCTCCTATATGTCCCAGGAGCATTTTGCGTTTGAGTACCATATCCCGGTTTTGATCTCCTTCATCCCGGTTATTCTCAGCATGTTGGCTCTGTAGTATGGACCTAAACCCTGAACTTCAGGAATTCAAACCCGGACTTGATTAGCAGGGTTATTTTCAGCATTATTAACTCGAGTAGGACCTTCAACATCAATTTGAATAAGAGCTCCAACATTAACTTGAACAAAACCTGAAGCATTAACTCGGGTAGGGTTACTAGCATCTTATTCACATTTCAGTTCCCATTACGAACCCAGTTTTCAATTCGTCTGAAACACTCCTCCACCAACTACATTCTTTGAATCTTTTCTCGTCGCAGAGCTATATCACGACGATCCATATCCTCTTGTATTCTTCTAATATCCTCTTTCCTCTGGAGATTGTTGTGCTACTCCAAATCCTCCATTCGCCTTAATATAGAATTTAAAGCGGTTTGCATGAGGTGAGCGTCCAGATCTACGATTGGAACTTGTTGAGGAGAGACTTGCCACTGGACTTGTCGGATCTAAGGATTAGGTTGATTTTGAGGGACAATTGCATTTTGAGGACTTGTCGCGAGTGTTGGGGTGGAAGCCGTATTTGATACATCTTCACTAACATGCACTGCGTTATAATCTGGATCATCCTCAAGTTGTTGCTGATGCTAAGGCTGAACCTGGTCCTGCTGTTCTTGATTTTTGCTGTGGTTGATTCACCTCAACCCGAACTGGATTTTCAGGCAACTGCTTGTGCAAAGGCATCTCACTGTTGCTTCTTGTATTGATCATCTTTGGTCGCGAGAATCAAAATTTATCGAATCCCCACAGTCGGTGCCAATGGTTCTGTATAGATTGACAAAGATGTATAGTCCGTTGGACTTGTATATTAATCTTGGATCAAATAACTCTCTCCTAGGTATCTATGAATTAGGTACCTATGAGTATAGCAGATCACTGTGCACGAATAAGAACAAAACGACTTTAACCAATGGGATGGTGTGTGTACACAGTGACGGCATAACAGTCATAGAGAGAATAATTATACCTGTAAGGTTTACCTCTTATTTATAGAGTTTACCTGTAGGGTTAGGGTTTGGAATTATGGACCTTTGTACCTCCAAGCCCAAGTGCTATGCTGCCATATCTAGGTCAAAATCTTGGATTAGGATCCTCTTTGATTATAAGTGGATTCTAACCTAGATTGCCCTTGTTGGGCCATACATTAAATGGGCCTCATATATGAGCCCGTAACAATACCCCTTATAATTCCTTAATTCAATAAATTAAGCGCTGAGTTTTGTAGTAAGTCAAAATCAAGGGATTACATTAATGATAACGATGAAATTTTAAAACTAAAATTATCAGCATGTTGGTTTTTTCTGTTTCGAAAATAAATTTTTGTTTTTTACAAAATAAAAAAGTTGTTTGGTTTTTTATTTTAATTAAGTGTTTAATAAAAAAATCGAAATATGTTTCTTATAAAAAAAACTAAAAAACAATCTACAATTGTTAGTGTGGGAAAATGACATAAAAAGGACTTTAAAAATAGTAAAAGTCAAAATAGTGTTTTGAATATTTATAATATCAGAGATGTGTTAGGCATGATTTGTCCATTTTGAAATTAAGAGAAAATGACACAAGATTTGTTAAGGAATTCATGACATTTTATTAAGTTTTAAATGTTAGGCATAGCTGGTGTATTCAGTGGTTCCCTCTTTAATGCTATGCACAGTTTCTTGATAACTTTTAGTTTAAGGGAAACCATAGAAAATTAATATGCTAATGAAGGTTACATATTTGGTCAAGAGGAATAAACCTATAATATTGCAACTGCTCATGGTTATGTTGGCCGATTGATCTTCCAATATGTTAGTTTCAACAATTCTCATTCTTTACATTTCTTTCTGGTTGCTTGGCTTGTAGTAGGTATATGGTTTTCCATGTTAGGTATCAATACCATAGCTTTCAATTTCAACCAGTCAGTAGCTGATAGTCAAGGTCGTGTAATTAATACCTAGGATGATATTATTAACCGAGCAAACCTTGTTAGTTCTCTATGTGTTTTGATGATAACTGACAATTGTAAAACTCAAGATGAAGTTTGTCTTTGGTAGGTTGAAAAACTTACTGTCAAAGACAAACTCGAGTTTGGACTTGACAGAGAGTAGCTCAATTTTTTTGAACTAAGGAAAACTCCAGTTTGCATAGGCAAACTCGAGTTTATAAGATACAGAGAGCACTCCAAGGTTTCACATGAAGACAAACTCAAGTTTAGGTTTACAAACTCGAGTTTGTACCATACAGAGACACTTCAATACTTTCTAAAGAATACAAAACTCCAGTTTTGGTTTCTAAACTCCAGTTTGCATTTGTCAGAAAACCTTTCAAAGTTTTCTCTTATGAGGAAACTTGAGTTTGGCTTGGTAAACTCGATTTTTGGTCATACAGAGAGTCTTAATAATTTTCATCCTGAGCAAACTCCAGTTTGTTGTGACAAACTCCAGTTTGCACTTGGCCAAGAGTTTTCTAAGCTTTTCAAAGTTATGAGAAAACTCGAGTTTGTGGTTGTAAACTCGAGTTTTCATTTGACAGAGAGTTTTCATGTTTTACCCACATTAAGAAAACTCAAGTTTGTTTTCAAAATTCCAGTTTTCACTTGGCAAAGATTTCTCAAAGGTTTTCAATTTTAAGGGAAACTCAAGTTTAGTTTTATTAACTCGAGTTTGTGCCAAGCGAGAGAGCTTTGCTATTTTTCAGGGATTTTGAAAACTCCAGTTAAGTTTGAAAACTCCAGTTTTTAGTCTTTGGACTTAAACTCATTTTTCATCTTAAGGGTCCAAAAATCGAGTTTGTCATTTAATGACTCGAGTTTGGCTACCATTTAAAGATATGTTCCAAAGCTCAATTCACGATAATCTTCTCTGTAAGAAGGAAACTCGAGTTTTCCCTCTGAAGCAAAATTACAAACTCCAGTTTGGATAAACATACTCGAGTTTGTGTCGCTGAGTTTGAAAATCAAATTGCACGAATTTGTGAAATCTTCATGTTTGATCTTGATACTTCTTATCATCACTCATTACTATTCCTAACTATGTTTAATCAGTTTGTTGGTGAGTTTCAGATGATTTAGAAGACATTAAATAAGGATTTGAACAAAAGCAAAAAGTGACATCATCACATTAAATGCAATGTCCAGAAAGCTTGCACTTTTTTGGACAATCATTCTACACATGTTGCAAGGGATTAATGTTTCCTTTCCTCATCCAGTAGCTGCTCTTCCAACAGACTAATTTCAAGAGAAGTCAACCTTAATCCTCTGAGCAACTGGATTAACCCAAGAGTAGAGAGAGAAGAAGACCAAAGTTTAACATAATCCTTCCTTAATGGTCACATTGAAGATTACAACGGTCATTTAATGCTCTCTCCATATAAATAGAGCTGCATTCAATTCTTCTGAACAACCAATCTATAGAAAATGAAAATCATTCAAGTTTCCAACTACTCTTTAAGTTTTCTTGTGTAAAGTATCTTTTGATACATTTGTACTTCAGTGCTTTTCATTATCCACTCTTAGAGAGAGTATCATTTATTGAAATCATTCATTGTAAGAATCTCAAGTCGTGGGACTTGGAGATTGGGCTATTTGATTACAACTTATAAGGGGGAGTAAGTTCTAGTGAGAGAATTACTCTGAGAGTTACAGATTGTGTAATTATCTGAGTTAGTGAAATCCCAGAGAGTCTGGGGACTAGACGTAGGTCAAGAGGTTGGACCGAACCAGTATAAATTTGCTGTGTCTTGCTTCTTCTTCCCTTACTCTATTCTGCCCTGTTTTAGATATTCATAACAGAGCATTTTCAAAAGAATTTTTAAAATCCTCAATCCACCCCTCTCTTGGTGATTTACTCCACTTTCAAACCTTGTTATAGAAATTATGCATGAATGTAATACTCATAGCTTCCTTTTAGACTTAGTTGCAGGTGAGGCTCCATTTATGAATGGATAAAATCTGTGTTAATATATATGAATTTTTGAACATGAAGGAGCAATAATTAATATCTTGTTCTATCAAGAAGGTTGTTATGCTCCTTTACTTTGTAGTGGTTTCATACATCTTTTTTTTTTGAAGCATCAATTTGGTATTTTACTTCAACATTATTTACCTTTGTTTTAAGATAATAAAAAAATATTGGAGTTTCATACTTTTTGTTTCTTTTTTCACTAATTTATTTACTTTACAAATAAAGCTCAAGGATTGGCATTCGATTGCTATCATTTTATATGGGTTAAGGATTTAAAAAAAAAAAAAAATTGAGTAGGGCTTCATTGAGATTTTAAAATTGTTAAGATACTTATTTTGGATGAGCCCAGCCAAAAGATAAACTAAAAATGTTCTGCATAATTAATTATGTATCACGCACATGCAACATCAAAATAAATGAATAAACTATTGAAGAAAATACAAAGAAACGAAATGAAATAAGAGGTTGAATTCTATTTTTAATGTATCTGAAATTAATTTTTGCTAGTTCTACCCCAAAATTTCCCTAGCCCAGACTTTTGGATTTTGCAACCAAAACCAACTAATTTAACCTTTGGAATATTATTAAAGAAGTATTAACATTCTTTTTGGGAGTGCAGAAAAAAGAAAAAGAAAAAAAAGGAACATACATATATTCTATACAAAGTTTGATCCAAGCCCTGAAATTTCTTGGATCTTCTAAAATAAGACTTTGTATGTTTCAGTTGGAGTAATGTATTGTTAATAAGTGAACAACAATTATTAAAATCTATTGAAGTGTTGTGAATTATCTAACAAATCTTGTTACTTTGCTAATATTTATCCCTGTCGAAGCTCCACGGAGCTTCGGCGATCAGCCGGTCACTTGAGCTTCGACACATCATGTATGTCATTGACTTTCGCAGCGACCAGTGGGAGTGGGGTTACTTTTTTTTTTTCAAAAAAAGAAAAGTATGTGAGGGCATTTGTGTTATTTTCTTTTAATTTCAAAAAAGATAAATAAGGTGTAAAACGTTGACTTTCGAAACACCTTTTTATTTTTTCTCATTTTTAAAGTTCTTTTCTGGCTTTTTCCCTTATTGTTTTCTATATTTTTTCCTTGTGAGTTGTGACGTTATTTTTTCCTAATTCTCGTTTTCGCTAGTGTCTACAGTCTTAACTTTGTTTCTCACACTTATATACGTGACGTCATCTATCAATCCTCCAACTCTCTGTAGTCGTGGCACTCTTCACTCTGTCTCTCACCTTCGCCCAATTCTTCACAATAGTTTTAAGAACAACTGTTCCAAACAAGTTTTTATGTTTTTTTTAAATACATCTTTTAGAGCAATTATCCAAACCGATTTTTTTTTTCTTTTCAAAACTTGTTTTAAGAAAAAAAATTATAAAAACCCAAAAACCAAAAACAAATAAGACTTATATTTTTCTCATTTTAAACTCAACTTCACACTTAAAAAATACTCCCTCCGGTCCCAATTATAAAACATAATTGTTTTTTTTTTGGATATATTAAGGAAACTAATTTAATTACTTTAGAGTATTTTTATTTTTATTTTTTCTTTAAAATAATTAGTTTGACTAATAAACTAATATATAATTTAAAAATACACAACATATAAAATAATTAAGTAACTTATTTAGCTTCCTTAATCTCTCCAAACAAAGTCAACTATATCTTATAATTAGGACCAGAGGTAGTACATAAGAGAGAAGCTTTGTTTTATTAGGTTACAAGACCTCGACCTATACATTTTTAATTTTGATGCTGGCAACATTTAAATAAGTAAATTTATATCTTTCCATAATATAAACTAATTAATACTCCCTCCGGTCTTTAATATAAGATATATTTAAGAAGTTGATCTTAGTCATAAATAAAAGACAAAGTTTTCATATTTGTCAATATTTTCCTAGTTTACCCTAATTGATAGTCCCTCAACAATAATCAATGAGGAGAGAGAATAAGGGAATTAAGAAAGGTAACTATGATATTTTTGAAAATACATGTCATATTAACTAACTTAACAAACTTCCTTAATCTAATCAAATTAGGTAAATATGTCTTATATTAAGGACCAGAGGAGTATCACACACACACA
Source organism: Acacia melanoxylon (assembly GCA_019022615.1). Lineage (NCBI taxonomy): Eukaryota > Viridiplantae > Streptophyta > Magnoliopsida > Fabales > Fabaceae > Acacia > Acacia melanoxylon. The sequence goes on from JAFJYJ010000002.1 coordinate 4,823,698, forward strand.
CACACACCTCCAATAATACATCATACATCATACATCAGAGCATATAGCGCAATAAAGCGTGTAAAATATTTTGGGCATAGAATACTGATAATAGCAAACATATATGTGGTTATACACCAGGTGCAACCTCTCAGGGTTAATAATACAGTCATCCAAAAAGTAAGGCCAATACTGTTTACAACTTCCATCCAAAACAATAAAACCAAAATAATAGATAACTAATCCAAAGCCACCAAACCACCAGCAATCATCAATGGTGGGTGTCCATAGCCCCCCTCGAGCCATGATCACTACTTTTCCCTCTTCTTGAACTTTTAGAAAGGTTTGAGATTTAAATTGAATCTCAAAGTAACAATTAATCTCATATACAATGTATAGACAACATATGATCATCAACCACAATCATGGAAGTAAATAATACAACATTCACCAATCAATTCACATAAATCACACGTAGCAACGTAATGCAGTTACAAATTTACATGCATCGTTGACTGCTAACGTAGGACACAAGTCCTGGATCCACAACGCTGTGAAAACAACTGGGTAACAACCCATAACAACTTAATGCATACCAGGCTTAGCGACCCAAGAACACTTGGTCTACTAAGGCCCTACAGCCTCACGCGTGTTCAAAACACGGATCACAGTTATGGTTCAAACATGCATATGTAGATATACAGAGTATATGAGATTAAAGTTACTACTCGGTTGCTTAACAAGTCGACAACAAATTCCTAGGCTCTTTGATGGCTCCGGACAATTGCCAATTCCTATAATTATATAATTGTGGATAATGTTCGTCAGTTATGAAAATTCTTCATATTTCTAAAGTATTAGGATTAGTTATCACTTTATCATTTAAAGCTCAATACAACCTTTAAATGATAGGTTGTTTACCATTGACCATTGTTTTTCTCATTTTCAGACCTTAACTTAAAGCTGCCAGAATTTTCAACAAACTTTGAAAATTCATAACTAATTGTACAAGTATCCAATTAAGGTGATTCCAAAGGCTATGTAACCCTTGGTTAGTTTATTTTCAAATAAAAATATCATATACAGCCAGTAATACACATACTGGTCTATTTTTTTATCAAACAGTACCACTGTCCAGATTGACCTTCTAGTTTCAAGGGTCTTTTTCAAAAAATCATAACTCCACGTACACAAATCCAAAATAGGCTTATGAACTATCAAATTAAAGCTCATTATGTCAAATTTTACTTTGAAAAATTTCATAGCCATTGGATACCATTTACATATCTAAAAACATGTTACAAACTAACTGCCTCACAAGAACTTTACACTGATAGTTTTAGGGTTTTACACAATTTAATCCCAATGCTTCCAAAATCATTATCCAACCTTTATCCTACACAACTTTTTATTTTAAACACATTGGAAACATTAAAATGGATAAAATCCCATTAATTCCTCATGCCCAATTCTGGCCGAAAGTGAAGCATGAAAAAGACACAAGTGATTTTCCAAGTTCACTTTATAAATACCATGATTTTAGCCCTAGGTTGTCTTCTAGCTTGTTATCTAGGCCTTTAACATGCTTTAACCCATTTTTAGAAATTTGGGCAGCATCTCCCCTTAGGGTTTAAAGCTTCCAATTTTTCAAGAAAGCATGAAGGAATTGATTCCATGTCCAATAACATCAAGAAAAAGTGCAAGAAGATTAGAGATGCTACTTACTTGGCTTGTTTTTGAACTTCTTGCAAACTTCTTCCTCCCTGAACCACCTAGGGTTTTCGGCCTTCTCTTGGAGTAAAAAAATTAATTAGAAACTTTCAACACCTTTTCTTTATTTTATTTTTTTAAAATCCAATTCATAAAAAAATTTCCTCCCTCCGTTCCCTTCCAAATCCCTCATACCAAATAGCTCCTTAGGGCTTGTTTGGTTCAAGGGAGGGGAGGGAACATAAGGATAAAAAAAAATTGAGTTGAATTTTAAATAATTAGAGAAATGAGATTAAAAGTTTTTAATAATTTTTTCTTTTATTGTTTTTTAAAATACCACTCATAAAAAAATTTCCTCCCCTCTTCTCCAGATCCCTGGTACCAAATAGACCTTTTGTCCTTAATATATTTTACCAACTGCTTATGTCTACCTTATTTATTAAAAAGTTGTTCTTATGCCCTTCATCATTAAATCTAAATTAGCTTTGTGGATGTCATTAAATATTTAGCAAAATTTTAAAATTAATCGGGACAATTTTGGGAAAAAATATACTTTGTGAAATTATGAAAGAGTAAATGCTTTTAACCAATTTTTTCCATCTTCGTGAGTTAGTTATTTATTTATTGTATATCGAACCAGATGAAATATAAACAAATGGTTTATAATTATCAATTATAATAATTGAATTGATATGCTTGCAAAACTTTCCCACCTGTTTTTTGTGTGGTTCTTTGTCTTCATAAATTAGTATTACAAGCTCACCAATGAGGTCACTATCATCAAAAATTTAAGGTCACATGATTCAGAGACCATAAGAGGAGTTCCAAAGGATAATTGAATGCCTAAATTTAAAGAAAGGAGAATTGCTGATTAAGACATTGTCAGTTACGCTCACACTTATGTGTGATTTAGACTTAATTATCGATGGGTAATTTTCTTGTTAGAAATTAAATAAAATTTTAAAATTACTTAAATAACCTTAACACTTTTGCCCCTAGCTTCAAAAGCGAATTTCCATTTTATAGACTCTCGCTCATAAATTCTTGATGGTTTGATTTTCAACAAGTTTAGTAATGGTTTAATTTCAATTATTTGAAGTGATTTTTTACTATGCGAAATAAATGTATGAATGGAGCTGTATATTGTAAAGTTAAGTACATATGACACCCCAGAAACTGTTTTAAGGACCAAACCCAAAAGAATCGTGAACTTTTCATCCCACCAACCATTTCTATACCAATGGAAGTAATCCAGTAAACACATGATAAGATTAAATGCGAAAGCACTCAAAGAACAAAACAAAGTCCTTGGGTACAAAGTGCCGCCCCTAAGTTTCTAGTTGGAACCTAAAGGCAATATTATCTAAGAAAATATCATGGGATTTTATATTATAATATTGTGTTTTTTTATTAGCTAATATTGTACATATTAGTATGGAGATATGGTTGTTATGATATTCTCAATTAGGGTACGCATGTACTAGTATTTTATATATGCCTCTAATCAATCAATGAAAGATGTGCAATTCATTCACTTTTCAATATTTTACATGGTATTACAGCATGGTCTCCTTGATATCCAAATTGTGTCAGACAAGATGATGAAAAGCTCGGGCACATCTCATAACATCAGCTCTTCTCAAGAGAATGGAGATAATCGAGATGGCAAGCGAAAACCATTAAAGTGCAATCATTGTGAAAAGCTTTGACACACCAAAGATTGATGTTATGAGATCATAGGTTATCCACAAGACTTCAAGAAGAGAGGACGTGACAAAAGAGAATGGAGGAAAGTTTTGAGAGCGGCACATGTAAGCTTCAATGAAAGCCTCATTCCTAGTCTCATATCCAAATAATATGATAATATGGTGAAATATCTCAACAAGGAAGACAATCCCTTGAATCTTGGAAGAGACAACGCACCCATAGTAAATATATGGCAGATAATTTTTTCCTAATGAGCCTTGGATAATTGATACATGAGCAACGGTACATACATTTGATGAGAGCCTCTTGCAAAATGTGACTCCAACAAGGCATCAACTTTCGGTTAAAATGCCAAATGGGCAAACTTTATCAGTTAAAAGCATATGAGATGTTCACTTGTCAAATGAGATGATAAATATAAATGTTCTTCATATACCAGAATTTAAGTGCAATTTGTTTTCTATTAGCAAACTATCTATAGATTATTTGTACTCAGTAAAATTTGTTAAAGACATGTGTGTGATACAAAAACTGCATTCAAGGAACATGATTAGAGCAAGCGGAATGCATTATGGACTCTATCTGCTGAAAGAGGGCCAACTGAATAAGACCTTTCATATGTGGCAAAGCCAGACAGTAGAAATTTGGAACCAAAGACTTGAGCACCCATCTGAGGAGAAGCTTAAAAGCATTAACTTGAATTTCAATTCTTTTAAATCAACTCATTGTGATTCTTGCCTAAGAGAGAAACAGACTACACTTAGTTTTTCAATTAGTTCGATAAAAAATTATGTCTTTTGAATTGATACATTGTGACATTTGGGGAAGTTTTCATACAACGTTTTTGAGTGGTGCACACTATTTTTTAACCATTGAAGCAGTCGGGTTCTGTGATCATCTTCATGGGAGGATGAGAGGACTATGGAGGTGACTGATTTGAAGCCCAGAAGCGTCGTTGTGAACTAAACTAGAGGATGTTGTGGAGGATTGGAAGCCATTGAATCTTAGAAGAGATTTGAGGCTCAATCTTTTGGTTTTATTGATTTCTTCTCTTTCCTTTTATTTAACTCTTATTCTGCTATGGATTATTATTGATTTAAGATGGATTTGATTATGAACATGAGTAGCTAAATTGTTTGCTCTTGGATTATTTGAACCCTTGTATTGATTAAGTACTTATTTCCCTTTTTTTTTAATGATTTAAGTCTTTTATGTTGATTTTACACTATTCTTAATGCTTCTTGTTGATGTTGATTGGCCACCAATAAGATTTGATTAGTTTATTTGATTGATGCTTGAGATGGCTAAATTGAGTATAGAGCTTGAGTTTAATCATGTGAAAACTTGAAATTTGCAAGATGAAAGTATAGTTCTGTTGTCAAGATAGAGATATACTTGCCGACCTCACATAGCCAAATAAAGGGATTTAATTAATTTATTAATTGAATTGAGCACCTATTTGGAGACTTGAGAAAGCACTCATAGGTATATTAGTGTCCTTGGTTAGCATAAATGATTTTAGGATTTAAATAAGAAAAGGGAATCTAATTAAGTACCATTGAAATATATGGGAGGATAATATTCCTAGGTTCCTCTGATCTTAGAGAAAAAAATCTTAACTTTAAAATTCTCAAATATACTTTTCCTTAAACAAATTAAATCTTAAAACATTCTCGCTCAACCTAATTGAGAACCTGATTCAGATAATTAATTTGTTTTTGTCTTAGTCCTCGTAGGAACGATATTATTATACTACTTGTGACGATCCATGCACTTGCGGTTAAGCTAGACGGCTAATAGTGATCCCTATGTCCCCCACGTGCGTGCAGCGGAACGTGTCCTTTTCTTGCATGTACAGGCTTTCTCGACTTGAAAGCATATTATGATGCAGATTGGGGATACTGTCATGAGACTTGGTGTTCTTACACTAGTTATCTCATCATCTTAAGTGGGTCTCCCATCTCATGGTGTAGCAAAAGACAATGTGTGGTTTCCCTTTCTTCAGCTAAAGCTAAATATTAAGCAATGACTAGTGCGATTAAAGAAGTCGTTTGGTTGCAATGACTCCTTCATGACCTTGGGGCAACTCAACAGTGTTCAACTCAATTATATTGTGATAATCAAGTTGCCCTTTATATTTCCAAGGAACTAATTTTTCATGAGAGGACTAAGCATGTTTAAATGGATTACTATTTTGTTTGTGAATGAGTCTAATCTTAGGATATCTCTCCATTAGAGATTTGGACGAAGCATCAAGTCGTTGATATCTTCACAAAAGGCACTTGATGTTGGATACCATCTTCTTCATGCACCAACTTGAGGGGGAGTGAAGACAATATATTTAAAAGAATATCACAAAATTTCATATTATAATATTGTGATAATGTTATGATTTTATTATTAACTAATACTATAAATATTAGTATGGAGATATAGTTGTTATGATATTCTCCATTAGGGTATGCATGTACTAGCATTATATATATACCTCTAATCAATCAAAGAATGACAAGAAATTCGTTTACATTTCAATATTTCACAGAACCATACTTTTCTAGTCTTGTTTATAGAATGGGGAAATAATGTTTATTTTGGTCGTATTTGTAAGTCATATTTTTTTTCATATGAACATACAATTATTTCACCCTTCATTTATTATTACATTGATTTTATTTTTATTGTGTATATTGTATCTAAAATATAGGTAAAGTCGAAAAGCTATTAAATTTTAAGGCAAAGCTAATAAGGTTTAAAAGACTTTTTAGTTCGTATAAAATATGTTGGAAGTGACTTAAAAATAGCATGAGAAAGCCCTCACAACAATTTTATTCCAAACCCATGAAGCTAGGAACACCATTAACAAAACTAGAGGGAGAGAAGCAGACAAAAAAAAAAAAAATGCAGGAAAATGGGTTTTCGGAAAAGACTAGTGGCAGAGCGAGAAAACAAGCCCCATAGATCTATTGAGGATGGAAAACAAAAAGAAATGACCATTAAAAAAGGGGGGGGGGGGGGGGAAATTCCAAACAAAAAGAAATGAGCTTTAAAAAGTGATGGTGGCTAAAGTGGCGCCCAAGGAAGTAGAACAAGGACTGGGTTCCAATAAAGGGGGCAAGCCGCTTTTGGAAGTGCATGGGAAGAGAGGCTCACATCACATCTTTTATGAAAATAACTTTTGAATCCCCAAAGAAAAGAAAATTAGGATATGTAAAGTATATATTAAAATAGACAATGTAGAATTCTTCATCTTTTAAAAATAATTGGAGTAATGGACAGTGACACAGTTTATTTAAAAAAAAAAAAAAAAAAAAAAAAAAAATTATGATGATGAATAATTTATTTTTAAAAATAAAAAATTAAGTAGCATTCAACGCTATATTTGTACTTTGTTTTTGCATCCAGCACTCAAATATTATTTGTGGAGTAATTTTACCCATAAAATATTTTTTAGGAACAATTTTTTCGGGTGCACTTTTACCATCGTTGTTAACTTCCAAAAAAATCCATTAAGGTCATCTAGCAGTTTAAAGTATTTCTCAATAGAATTAAGCACTCGAGTATTTTTTGTGAAATGTTGCCTTAAAAAGTATTTTATGAGTTAGTTCTTTCAAAACTCTTTGTCATATTTTTAGTACTCATCTTCCATATATTTAATAACCATCTTTAGCATTTCTAATAATAATTTTTTTAAAAAAATCAGCAGTTGTTATCTTAAAATTTTATATTATCTTTTATGTTTTCTACCCTAATCTTTAATTATTTTCAGTACTAAAAACATTTAAGATAACTAGTGAATAGTGAAAATGTGGGAAGTTTGTATTGAAAATATAGAAAATGAGTGACGAACAAAATAACTGGGAATATTTTAATGGGAAAATATTTATTTATGAAAAAACTAAATATTTTCATTACATATTTTTCCTAAATGTTTTCAATACTTTATCTTTCATGTTTTCAGTACTTTAAGAACATGGAAGATAAGCCTATACAATATCTAAATCTAACTATGAAAAAAATTTAAAAACTGATTATTAAAAATGTTAAGATGAGTATTAAAAATATGAATAAAGAGCTATGAAAAATTGTATTAAAAATTACTTTGTGGTTCCAATTGTTTCTTCCATTACAAAAAATACAAATGGTTCATTCACCCACTTAAATTATATCCTATTATATGTACTAACACAAGAAACAAGACAAAGTGATCCATCTACCCACTTTGTGGTAATTATTGGTAAGTGGATTTGGATCTCATGGTATACTCAGCAACAAGCTCAGCAAAAGACGACGACTTGTCCTCTAGCAATCTTGTTGGAGAGTCAAACTCCTCAATGAGTCCTGCATCAGTATCCAATTAAATTAAATAATAAAGAGAAAAAAAATGGCAAACCAAGGAATTAAAAAAACAAAAACAATACAAGTTCAGAAGCATAAGAGGCATCTTTATTGACCTTGATTGAGAAGCAGAACCATATCACTGTCAAGAACAGAAGTTATTCTGTGGGCAATTGTAATAACTGTACAGTCAGAGAAGTGTTGCCGAAGAGTTTGCTGAATCAAATTATCTGTGGCAGTATCAACCGATGCAGTAGCTTCATCAAGCACCAACACCTTACTTCTCTTAAGTAGCACCCTACCAAGGCACACCAATTGCCTCTGACCCATGCTCCAATTCTCACCATTTTCACTAACTATACCCATTTTTACCAAAGCAATCAGTTTTCACTTCTGAGATCAGACATTGTGTAATGTTTTTCTGTCATCAAGAAAAATAAGACAAACCTGAAGAGTCTAGCTTTCCGTCTTTCTTTCGAACTTCATCTCCAAGTTGACACTTATCCACAGCCTAAAAGCATGTCATTGAATGAAGGCAAAGCCGTATTAAGAAACAGACACAAGTTTAATTTTAGGACAGAACCTAATATTGAGCATATAGCATGCTTATCTGCCAATACAACAAATTTACCTCCCAAATTTGTGCATCAGTGTACTCCTCCAATGGGTCTAGGTTACTTCTCACTGTTCCTTCAAACATGGTTGGGTCTTGAGGAATAATGCTAAGTCTAGACCTCAAATCATGAAGTCCAATAGATGAAATGTTGATGCCGTCAATCATAATTCGCCCAGCAGTTGGCTCAACGATTCGAAAAAGTGTTTGTATCAGAGTTGTTTTACCACTTCCTGTTCTCCCGACAATGCCAGTTTTCAGTGCCCCAGGGAATTTGCATGTTATGCCACGCAACACAAGCGGTAAGTGTGGAGCATAACGAACCTTCATCATCCACATGAATATTTTTAGACATGCATAATGTTAAATCCATGAACCTCAGTAACATTTTTTTGAAGATAAATTCTAACGATTGATAAAAAGCTCACAGCTCAAGTTCTACATATTAATTGACCAAATATTGAAATAAATTATAATCTTAACATGCTCCATGGGCTTGAACATGCAGTTGGACTCAAATTTATGAGTAACTCAGTACCTGCAGATCAGAAATGTCAACTTCTCCGTGCAATGGCCAAGATGGATTAGGTTGATTGTCTTCTATTACAAGAGGAGGCTCGCTTGGAATGCTACTGTACTGAAGTATTCTCTCTACTGATATAATTTTGTTCTCCAAATTGCAGAGATTCCATATCACCCAGGCTTGTAACATGTTCAGATTAAGTCCATACGTAACAGCCAAACCAGCAATACCTTCAGAATAATAAAAATAATAATAAAGCAATCAGTAAGCCTCCATTACCTTCATAACATAAGCAAAGTAATAGTCAGTTGGTTAAGGTGCCAAAGCTGAATCGCTTACCCGGATCGATGACTCCCCGTGGCATAAATATCAAGAATATCAAGGAAAAGACAAATGTGATAGAAGACAACATATCCAAGCGGAAGCAAAGCCATTCCATAGCAGCCGCACTGTTAAATTTTGGCCGAGAATACCCATCGATCAGTTTCAAATTTGTTTCCTTAAATCTTGACTCTTGATCAAAGCTCCTGATGGTTGTTGTTCCCGAAATAGTTTCAGCAAAGTGTTGAATGACTGGAGCTTCGCATACTCCAATCAACCGTGATAGTTCTCGAGCTGAAGGTATATAATATTGCTGCCGAATAATAAGTTTGTAAAACATAAATTGTCAACATATTTAACATGATAAAGTACACAAAAGCAATAAAAAATTCAGGAAGAAGTGCATGATCAATGCAAGCATAGATTGGATAACAAGAAAGGAAGAACATAGAAGAAACACCTAGAACCTTATACCTAGTAAGATAACCTGGTTTAAGAAAAATACCTGATACCAAATGCTGATTGATATCACAGGTATAAAGATGATGAAAACCTGCCATGCAGCCTGAGACATCACCGCTATTGTTCCAAAAAGTTGGATCATAGAGAAGGCAAATGACCCAATTTGATCGGGAATGGTTAAATCCACTGCACTTTGATCTGTAGAGGCCTACAAGAAAGCGAAGAGAAAAAGAAAAAGATTGTTAATGACTGGGACTATAAACTTAAAAGATAAAGACATTTAAAATCCATAAACTAAAACATGTTATCGCTCATTAGATTAGACAAGAAAAACAATAAAAACAACGGAATATTTCAACTTCTTACTCTGTTAATAATCCTTCCACTTGGAGTGGCATCAAAAAATGACATAGGTGCACGGAAGATGCACAAGTGCATTTTATTGAAGAGTAGAGTTGCAGTCTTGTAACCAGCTGTGGAAATAAAAATTGCTCTGGCAAGGATACAGAAAGCACTTCCTATAGCCATGGCAACATAGACAATCATAAGCATAAAGGTTCCCACAGGTGGTTTCACATCCGAAGAAATAGGAGTTGCCCAGGCCATCCAATAGTTGCTTCCAATTTGAAGAAGTTGAAACAGAATTTGAGCTAACATTATAAATGGTACAAGAGCTCCTCCATACGCCGTTGTAATATATTTCCAATAGACAGAAAGCCCAACTCTACCTTTCTCCCTTTCTTCCTCTTGAATAAGCTGGCCTTTTGGTTCAACTACATTATCTGTATTATGACTTTGCCTATCTTTGTTTGCCTCCTCTGTAATTTGTACACTAGAGATATTTACCTCGTGATCAGCTATACCTAATTTATCAGATGCTTCCCCACCATCTAGGGAATCAAGTGCAGAAAATGCTTTTTTATGTGCCCCAACAAGCTCCATAAAGTCAGTCCCTGAGTTGAGCAAATCATTATACTTTCCACATTGAGTAATTTCCCCATCTTTCATGACCTAATAAATAAGATGTAAGTTATTACATAAAAATGTTAGGTGATACCAAATATAGTAAATTCTCTTTCAAATGATAAAAATTAAATCACGAGATAGAGCTCACCAAAATAAGGTTGGCAGCAGGTAAGAACTCTACTTGATGAGTGATATAAATAACTGTCTTTGAACTTAAAAATCCTAGTAAACATTCCTGCCATATACAGAAATAATGAAAGAGCCAAATAACCAAGATATTAAAACAAGAGTGACACTAAATAAGGATCATGTTTCAAAACAGTGTGGAAAAGAATAATTTGAAGGATACTAAATCTACATAGCATCTAAGTTCTACAGCCAAATTCATAGCATACAGAAAACGAAATATCATAATGGCTTACCTTAAAAAGGTGGGACCCTGTATGCACATCCACAGCACTAAAAGGATCATCAAATAGATATATATCAGCATCTTGATAGAGTGCCCGTGCAATCTGAACTCTCTGTTTTTGTCCACCACTCAAATTGATTCCCCTCTCTCCAATAATTGTCTGATCCCCAAATGGCAGAATCTCCAGGTCCTTCTTCAGGGAACATGCTTCAAGGACCTTCTCATACCTTTCCCTATCCATCTCCTTACCAAATAATATATTGTCTTCAATCTTCCCACTTTGAATCCATGGAGACTGAGCAACAAAGGCCTTAGATCCACACACCCTTATTGTTCCTGATATCTTTGACACTTCTCCTAAAATACATGACAGTAGACTGGACTTGCCTGAGCCGACAGTACCACAGACAGCAACCCTCATGCCTTGTGTGACAGTAAGATTTATACCTTTCAATGTTGTATTAGAGGAAGATAAGTCCCAAGAGAAATTACCGTTAACTACTTCAATTGCAGTATTAGAACTGCCCCTTTGAAGTTTATCTATAACATCAGACTGCAAGTCGTCAAGTCGAAGGAATGATGCAATCCTATCCAGAGATACTTTAGTTTGTGCTATCATCGAAATTGTCTCTGGAAGATTATATATGGGCTCTTGAAGTATTAGGAAAGTTGCAAGAGCGGATAAGATCTTCCCTGATTCAAGTGGGATCCCCATAAGCGCACAAGTACCAAAGGTAGCCACAGATACAAATGTGGGAGCACCCCAGAACACAAAGGTGGTGATGGCTGATGTGTAAAAGTATTTCTTTAACCATCCTTCTTCTTTCTTCCTCAATTCAATAACCTTAGAAAGAAATTTCATTTCCCATCCCTGAAGCTTGAGAATTCTCATGTTCCTTAAAATCTCAGATGTGGCCTTCATTCGTCTATCTTTTGACTCCATTATATTGTCTTGAAACTTTTCCAGCAGTGACCCCAAGGGAACATTTGCCAACATAACAATAATAGTAGCAACCAATGCAGCAATCGAAGCCATTCCAAGATTTTTATACAAAATAAACAAGGCCAATGCTACTTGCAAACATACAATCCACAGATCATGAATGTGCCAACCGAAATCTCCAATTCTTTCAGCATCAACAGTCATAAAGTTGATTATTTCTCCACTACTGTGGCTCTGCTTGGCTTGACAGGAAAGGGTCAAGCTTTTACCATAAATCATTGTCACAAGCTGTGCTTGGATCCTAATTCCAATTTGTTGCAATATAAAGAACCAGTGCCTCTGTGACAGGCATTCTATAATCTTGGCAACAAAAAATGCGGCCACCAGAACATATCCCTCATTCTTAAAAGTTTCTTTGCCATTGAGGTATTGAACAAAAGTGTCAATGAGATATGGACCAACGAAGGAAGCTAAAGTGTGTAAAAGTGCAAGAATCGCTGTTGCAAAAATCCCTTTCCAAGCTGAGAGTATTAATGACTTCACCAACTTAAATGTGGTCACTCTATTTATTGTTCCACACTCAGCCGCAAGTTTAGTTCTAAAAGGTGGGAAAACTCCAGCTGCACTGTCACAACTAGCTAGTTGAGGGACATCCTCAAGGTCTAGAGTTTTCTGCTTGCCCGCAGCAATCAGAGAACCCACCCAAGAGAACGTAAGAATGCTGAAAATTCCAGCATTTGAGTAGGGAGTAACAGTTTCCTCCCCCTTGGTCTTATTTGACTCTAACGCATTACGAACGTCAGTATTACTATTCAAAAGAGGCTCTTGAAGAGTATTATCTTCACTCTCATTTTTCACAAAAAACACCACGTAACAAAAGAATATACTAACAAAGGAGGAGACACCATCAGAAATTAAGTATTGAAGTGGTAACAAAACTTGTTTGAGATGGAGAATAACGTCCACTATAAAGCAATAACAAGAAATAAGGAGGTAGAAAGCGCACCAAGCTCTGAAGAAGAACGGAAATTTCCTTTCACCTGAATTGAAGAATCCAGCACACAAGTAAGAACAAATGACACCCAAAGCAACTGTTTTAAACGCCAAATCCAAAAGGGTCACGAACTTTTCATCAGACCAACCATTTCTATACCAATAGAAGTAACACAGTAGAAACATGACAAGATTAAAGGCAGAGGCACCCAAAGAACAAAACAGAGTCCTTGGATACAGAGTACCCCTGAATCTCTCCTTGGAACCATCTCTAGCAGCCACAATAATTTTATTCCACACCCATGAAACGAAGAACGCAACTAACAAAGCTAGGTGGAGAGAAGCAGACAACAAATGCAGGAAAATGGGTTTTAGGAGAAGACTCGCGGCAGAGTCCATTAGCGATTTGTGTGGGAAAACAAACGACATACTCTTTTTAAGTCATAACAAAATAAAAAATAAAATGAAATGAAAATTGCGTCAAATACGGAAATTTCTGAAATGGGGATTTATAAATAGGCGGTGCTAGTGCTAGAGGGGTTCTAGTTAACGTGAGAGAGTGAGAGTGTGAGAGAGTCAAAGATTAGATTCCTTGGGGGATAGTTAACGTGCTGCCCAAGGCTGAATGGACGGAGACGACCGAGGGAGCAGACCGATTTACAGGAATGGGTTCTGTGAGAAGAGGGAGGCCAGGGTCACATCTTGGCGGCCCAGTGAAAATGATTTTTAAATCCCATATAAAGTTAAAAGAAAGTTTTTTTAAAAAAAAAAAAAAATTGTTTGAGTCAAAGAAAGTAGGGAAAATTTCAGTTAGAGCTTAGTAGCAAAATTAGGCAACCTCAAAACTTTTTAAAATTTTATTACACTCATGCTCAAAATAAAATTAATTTTTATGTGTGAAAAGACAATAAGCCCCTTATTTTATTTGTCTTATAAATACTTATATTTATCTTGTAAGTAGCTAAAATGTTTTGAATTTTTTAGATTCTTTTAAATCCCTTTATTTTTCTTGAAAATATCTTTATATGTCTCTTATAAATACCCATATTTTTCTTATAAATTTTATATTTATCTTATAAATGGCCAAAATATTTTTAACTCCCGATATTCTTTTAAATCTCTCTATTTGTCTTGTGAATATCTTTATATATCTCGTAAATGTCTATTGTAATACCCGGATTTTAAAATCGGAATTTTGAGATAAGAGAAATTAATAAATATTTTGATGAAGCAAATTCATGAGTTTAAACTATTATAGAAAATTGTTATAATTGTCGAGTAAATTGTCGAAAAAGTTACGTAAAAATCGGATGAACAAGAATGACTAAAAATGCAATAATGGTGATAGAAACGGTCTAAAAATATTATGATAAATACCGAAAGATCATGAAAGATTATGAGAAAATTATGGGAGTATTATCTTTAATTATAAGAATTTAATAAATTATTTCATGTTAGACCTGGCTATCACCCAAGAGGGGGGTGAATTGGGTGTCTGATAAAACTTTAGGAACTTTGAAAATCTCTTCGCAACTTACTGAAGGTAGTTTAAATGACAATAATAATTTATAAAGCAATAGTCGATCATTCAAACATATATACCGGAAATACAAGAGTTTAGGGAAGAGAATATGCAACCGTGATTTATCCTGGTTCGGTCCAATCCACGATGACCTACGTCCGGTCCCCAGGCTCTCCCGAGATTTCAATCCACTATCGCTTTCAACTTGATTACACGTTTCGTACTCGAAGTAATCCTCTCACTAGGATTCACTCCCCTTACAAACCGTAATCAATACACCCGCTTGATTACACACTCGTACTCAAGTAATCTTCTCACCAAGATTCACTCCCTTACAAGCCGTAATCAACATAGTGTGTTTCCCACTCAAGATCACCCAATCTTGAGTAACTCTCGATAGAATGTTTACGAAAAATCTTCTCTCTCTCGAAGTGAATAAATAAATCGAAGTACATAATCGATCAACTCACTCTACGGTAAACTATATAAGCATTGAGAACAGAGAGAGTAAGTGAATATCGAGTATTGACATTTTGAAGATGTAAGCTCGTGTCTACGTGTCCCGCACTTCTTCCTTCGCTCTTTCTCTATTTATAGACAATTGTTGGAAGCATTCGTCCGTTGCGTTTCGCCGTTGTGAATAGTAACAATTTTGAATTTCGGTCCGTTGAGAGAATTTAAACATCCGCGCCTTCATTAAATGCGTTCGCCTACTTGTGCGTAAGATGAGTCGAATAATAGCCGTCTTCGATCGCTACACGCTTTAATTCGTTTGCGTAGCTGAATTTGAATGGTTTGTCGTTTATCTTATTCCATCAAGTCCTTCGCTATTGTGTCTGTTGAAAGTAGCCGTTGAGGCTTCTGTTTGTTTTTCTGCAACTGCATTAAATGCTTCTGACACAAATCTTGCTTTTCGGTGGAGTAATATAATATTTCTTTAAGAAATAGAACCTTGAGGCTTTCCCGAGTAATTACTTTGCGGAGCGTAAAACATTACTTGAGTAATGTCTAAAAGTAATGTTGAAATAATTCTTTGAAAATAAATGGAACGACATTACTTGCGAAGCTTACTTGAGTAATACCGAAAGTAATGTCGAGAAGCTTTGAAAAGGAACATTGTGAACATTCGGTCTGTTGATGAAAATACCCGTTGCTTAATCCTTCTCAATTCATCAAAAGCTTCATTGAATTACTCCATTCTTATATGCTATTTAGCTTCATTAAATGACCATTGCTTTCTTTGCATCGGAAATGTTTCAACTTCGATGTTTGGTGTGTTTGCTTCGATGATTTTTGCTTTCATCGGTCTTGATCTTAATCCAAACGTTAATCACCTGAAACTTATACACAAATGATATAAATAATGTTAATAAGTAGTATAAGTGGTTTTGGTGTTCATCTGGACATTTTCCATAAGCAACGGTATTTCGGACACGGTGATTTTCATGCTTCTTGAGATATCAATGTTTCAAAACATAACTCAACTTCCAAAGTAGCCATATCTCTTCGTATATAGCTCTAAAATTAGCAAATGATATATCACTGGACAGCTATTGACGTCTTATTTCCAATGAAAAAAGAATCAGCTCCAAACTAGTTGTATTTTGTCCATTAACATCAGATGAATGGAGGTTGTTCTTATCCAAAGCGTTGTTTCAAAGATCATAACAGATCGTCAACTTCAAAACATCATATCTCCTTCAATTGATCTTTTTTTCATGATCTTGATGTTTTTGAAAATTTATTTGAGTCTAGTTTCAAATGGCACTGGTTTCAGCTCATTTTGATTTGTCGTTTGTGAGATACACTCAAATTACCGAAGCTTGGTCTGTTGTGTGACGTTTCACTGTCATCTTCCAAAATTCATAGCTCCCTCATCCGAACTCCTTTGGACTTGAATTTTATGTCAAAATGACGCATTGGGAGTCTAGTTTCATATGCCACTAGTTTCACCTCAATCCGATCTCTGATTTAGAATATATCATCAAAACACCGAACGTCGCCCATTGAAAACGAGAACGTAGGCAAGCAGTATGAGGAACAGTAGCTTACTCGCGTTCCATATTTTTCTTACTCGAGTAATGTCGAGAGTAATTGGAATTCACTGTACACATGTGGCACTGTTCATCCGTATGACACTATTCACATATACGGTATTCTTTATATATATGACTATTCACGTATACGTATATCACTGTTTATGTATACGCCACTATTCATCTCAAAAATCACTATTCATGCTGATGCTCCGAATAGCTTAATTTAACTCCGAACTAAGCTATTTCAACTTCCACTTGATCAAAGAGACTTTCAGTATCACAAGAACTTGGATGTTGATATTTCCATTATATTGTGTAAGTTCTTCATTCTGGATTATTCTTCATGATTCAACTTGGACTAATCTATATTAAACAAGGTAGTTAGTCAATGTATATGATACAAACTTTTTGCTCGGATAATGGCATCTATATAAGACATCATCAAAACTAATCATAACCAACATTTCAGAGGAAATAACATGAAGAAATGTTTAAAAAGCATTACGAACCATAAAGTAACTTTTATGATGTAAACATTTTTAATATTTTACATAGGATATAAAATGACAATGTCAAGTATAAAGTTTGTAAGATAATAATATACTGTAAATTATAAAATTATCAACCGTTGGTAAGAGAATGATTAGATAATTACTAGCTAATTGATTCAGTAAAACAAGAGAAATATAGAAAGTTAAATTTATGGTAAAATCCTTAAGTAAGAGATTAAGGCTGGTAATTAGCATAAAATATACTTACTGATTATGATAAAAATATTAAGAAAAATTAGTAAAAATAAATGTATGAAGAAATCTAATCCTAAAAATATCACTAAACGAAGAATTTAGGTCTCGATTAAGCCTTAACGGCGGGGGTAAAACGAGAATTTTTGGTAAAAAATATTATATTTTAAAAAATGGAAAAAATTATGAAAAAATAATTAAAACTGAATTTTAAAATTAAGGGGCGAAATTATTGGTATTTTTAATTAAAATGAATTGTTTAAATAATTAAAATGATAATTAGAATAAAATAATGATATAATGCGGTGAGTCGGCTTGTAGGCGAGGCGTAATCGAGGGAAAAGTTAGAAATAAATTCTACAGGTAAACCGGAGGTAAAAGTCTTTTCGACTGATCAAATTAAGAACAAGTAAATTTTTACACGAGGAAAGAATTTACCGACGTTGATTCCGCAACCGAAAACCCTAATTCCTAATAAGACGAAAAGCCGATCGGATAGAGTAGAGCCGGATAGGCAAAGTGAGAACCTATAGAAACAATTGCGTGTTTTCAAACACGGGATTAAGTTAGGCAACAACCTGGACGTTTTACGATTCGGCGAATTGTTGTCGGAAGTTGGTTCTATCGGAAGCGATTTCCGTAATCGGACGCGTTTGTCCGAATATCTTCCGACGCACGGAGAATACCTGGATATGATCAAAAAGAGGATCCAAATAGATAATATAAAAGAGGATGAAAAGACCTTCAAAGTTACATGCCCGAGATTTTTGAGTTTCGCGAAATCGCGCGAAACGGACACCGATCGTAGGTAGCTTTATCGGGCCGGAGGCCATAAAAAGAGTCATCATTGGATGACAACTCATTCTTTGACTTTTTGGGCCTTAGATGTCGACCAAGACCTTGAATGGTCAAGATTCCATCTTACAAAACCCTAGATCTAACGGTTCAAAAACAAAGCAGAAAATTCCCGATACGTCCTGAATTTTCTCTATAAATAGCCCTCCCCTCTTCTTCACTCTTCACACCATTTCTTCTCTCTTCCTTGGCCGAAACTTAGAGTGAGAAGCTCTGCAAAAATTCTGCCTAGCTCCGAGTAAGTTCTTCTGTCCTTAGCTTTTAGTTTTCATAGTTCTTTCGGTAGTTATAGTAGAACTGTTGTTTTGATCTAGGAAGTTTCAGAATATATTCCTATACTTGATTTTAAGCCTCATTGCATTGAAAGATTCATGACGAGGTAAAAACATAGTGGGGATAATTTTGAAATGGAAAAAGGTCAAAGTAACGAAGTCCTGGCGAAATTCGGCCAAATAGGGGTAGTAAGGGCAAAATGGTCTTTTTCACCTAAAATGCCTGTTATGCTGCCAAATATTCATAAGTGTGTTATTATTCTGATTAGAATACTTCGACGTCGAACCATTTGTCGAAATTCCATCGTTCGCCGTTTCTTGCATTTGTTGAGTCGTTTGTTTATTTGTTTTACGTACGGTGTCAAAAAGTACCGTTTTTTAGCCGGAAGAGCCGGATATCTCGCAACTAAGGTACGGACGCGTACGTAACCCTAACTCTATGCTTCTTATATACTTTTGCGTTATAGATACGTTCATAGGCGAGGTTACGTTGAGAATCGTCGAGATACTTACTGCTTTACCCACGGATTATAGAATTGGTAATGCCGTTTGAGTTATTCCTAGCGCGAGGACACGTTGGTGGAGTGGCAATCTTGGATATGTGCAGAACTAGTCGAGAGAGACTTTACATCCGCTTTGTGCTTATGTTCTCGTCCATGTTATTGATCATACATCTCATTGTTTGCTTTTGTGATGATATCTTTGTATTGAAATGAATATTTGTTGTACGTACATTGTTTTATTTGAGTATAAGGTTAAGTTACACGAGATCCATATGTGGAATGGATCTCGGTTGTAGCATCGAGTCCGGAGGACCGATGTTAGGCGATCGAGGCGAGCAGCTGGAGTAGGCCAAGACGTGTCTACATTATCTATTGTTTTCTTTAGTTTCTTTAACTTTTGAGAATTCTGGATGACTGTAATCCAATACATTTACACTATGGTCCATATTTTGAATGTAATGTAAATTACTTACTCGCTCCAACTTTCTACTCGATTACTCGCTTGAAATATTTGGAAACGTTTTTTTTTTAAAAAAAAAATCATCCGATTTTCAAATGGGATGTTACATCTATATTTGTAATGAATTTTCATACTTGTCTTGTAAATGGCTAAAACATTTTTAATTCTCTATATTCTTTTTTTTTTGCCCAAATTCTCTATATTCTTTTGAATCTCTTTATTTGTCTTATAAATATCATTATTTATCTTGTAAATGCTCTTCTAAAAAAATAAAAGAAAGGCATCATTTATCTTTTCACCCACAAAAATTAATTTTATTTTAACCATAGAGTCAGTGAAGTTTCAAAAAAAAAATTAGAGTTAACTAAAATTAATTTGCTTTTAAGAGCTGAAATTTTACTAGGAAAGAAAGTTAGGATACGTATCTCACACACACACATATATATTCATATAGGGTTTATCGTCGTTTTGTTATTAATGAAAAGTGTTTTGGTATATTTGTTTTTTATTTATTATATGAATTTCACCTAAAAACTATTAATCGTTTTGGGGGTTAAGGGAATTAATTAAAAGTGTTTTGGTATATTTGTTTTTGTATTTATTATATGAATTTGACTAAAAACCCTTCATTAATTCTTTCATTCGACATAATTTCCCCTAACCCCATATAAAACTATATATATTTTGGGAGTTAAGGGAATTAATTAAAGGTGTTTTGGTATTTTTTTCGTATTTATTTATATCAATTTATATAATTGATAAAATAAAACACCCTTCATTAATTTTCTTAACTCCCAAAACG
Source organism: Acacia melanoxylon (assembly GCA_019022615.1). Classification (NCBI taxonomy): domain Eukaryota; kingdom Viridiplantae; phylum Streptophyta; class Magnoliopsida; order Fabales; family Fabaceae; genus Acacia; species Acacia melanoxylon. The sequence goes on from JAFJYJ010000002.1 coordinate 4,843,858, forward strand.
AAGTTTTGGGGTTAGGAATTAATGAAGAATCTTTTGGTAAAATTCATATAATAAATACAAAAACAAAAATACCAAAATATCTTTCATTATTCTTCCTAACCCCAAAACGACGTAGTTTTGGACAAACTTAATATAAATTCATATATATAACCCATATATATATGTGTGTGTGTGTGTGTATTTCTTTTGGTTATAGATTCTTTAGTTGAACCCGGAAAGAAAGAGGTTGTTTGTTTTAGAAACAGTTTTTCATATTAAAAAAAAAAATGTTTAGCAATTTAGTAATAAGGGTTTTTATTTTATTTTTTAAAAAAAAATGTAACTTGTTTTAAAAACTAAAAACCAAAATAATCTTTAAATTCATAACTCTACATAATTTTATATTTCAAAAATTGAAATTTATTATTAAATTGGATATATTTCTTGGTATAAATTTTATATATCATCTATATTGATCTGGGAAAAAAATCATCTTTATTGATATATTGATTTTATTTTATTCAAATTATATTTATTTTTTCCCCCACCAAATTCTTTAAAATTAACTATTTGAACAAAAACATATTTGACAAAATAATAAAGAAACGTGTACGTTTATTTTGATGAAAAATTATTTTTATCAAAATTAGAAATGAAGATTATCATTATCTAATATTAATAGTAACTTACAATTATTCTCTCTAGTTTTTTTTTTTTTCCCAGGTATTCTCTCTAGTCTTTTTAGAATATACAGATAACCAAATTATAAAAGTTTGTTAAAATTGGTTTTAAAAATAAATATAAAAAAATACAACATATTTTAAAAATGCTTTTATTTATTAAAAAAATGAATAATTGGATAATTAATACAGTGAAACTAACCGATAATTACTTAAGAGAAATGAAAAGTAAAAGTTGCAGATTAACATCTCTTATTTAAGAAATATCTTCCATAAACCATTCTAGTATGGGAGGTTGTTAAACCTACTGAGTTTAAGTAACTGGTGATAGTAATATAAAATTGTATTTGAACTTAAATAAAAAATTTATAAAAATTTACTTTTATTATTAAATAGGTATTAATAATATATAATTAAATAATTATAATATAAAAAATGACAATAATTTAATTTTCTCGTATTAAACATAATTGTAAACGTCGTTTACAAACATAATTGTAAACGCCGTTTACATACGGCCTAGATAAGCATTTTATTATCTATAAAATAATGCACATAATTATTTAAAAAAAGCCACTTGTGTTTTTCTTTTTAAACACTCCACTATCTCATCTGAATTAGTCAAGGTGTTAGGTCGTGCGGGATTAAAAAAAAAACCATGTGCGAAGACCACAAGTGGAGAAAGACAAAAGATAGTGCTGGTGGGGACGACTTGATATCTGAGCTGATTTTGTTTCTAGAAAATCGAAGATATTTTCTTTTACGAATGTATAATCTACAGTTACAAAAATATACTATATGTCTTTATTCTTTCAATCATGATATATATGTATTCTATGTAAATTGTACAATATTAGGATTAAAAAAATTATGAGAATTACCAACGGGGTTAGCAAGATGTAATCGACGGACATGTCATTTACGAATCTCGAGTTCGAAGCAGCTTCAGTAAATCGTGAAAAAACCACCGCCGCATTTGTGAGACTTACCCACCATAACCAGGTGCGTGTTTGCCCCGAATACCATTTTGCGGAGACTCACCCACCATAAGTGTGTAAGCGGATCGGATCGATTCGGATTTATTGTGCAAGCTCAATACTAGATAAAAGAACCTAAAAAAAAAAATTGTGAAAACTTACTCTTCAATATTTTTGAATAGATTGAGATGGTGATGTTTTTTTTGGAGGAGTGGATTATGGGGTAAAAAGGGTTAAAAGTTAATAAGAATTTGTAATTAAAATTTTTAATTTTTTTTAATTAAAGAGATATTATAGTCTTTTAACAACATTCATAAATCTTTAATTAGACATGTATGTCTTATTAGATTAAAAGTGTATGTCTTATTCTAAATTTAGATATTTCAAATAGATTTAAATGAGAATCCTCCTAAAAAAAATTATATTTGCAACTTGAAGATCCTTATTTTATATCAATCTTTTTAGATTTTTTCCTACTCTAAATACCTTACCTCTTACTACTTTGTTTTAATTTATTAATAAATTGGACCCCGACGACGTTAACGTTTACCTCTTACTACTTTATTTTAATTTATTAATAAATTGGACCCGTCGACGTTAACGTCTATTTTTGGCACGATACCAAAACTAAGACCCTAAAATTAAAATTCATTTGATAAAAGACTTTGAAATTTCAATTTGTTGTTTTAATTGAATTGATATGCTTCCAAAATTTCCCCGCATTCAATTTTGATACTCCCTCCACTCCTAATTACTCCCTCCGGTCCTAATTATAAGAATATTTTTTAGAGTTAATTTTGGTCCTAATTATAAGAACAAGTTTTAACTTTTATCCATTTTTTCCTAAAATACCCCTATTGCCACTTTCCCAATAATAATTAAAGACAATAATAATTTAATAATACACATATATATTCTATAAAGTAAATAATGTTTTTAACTCATTAATGGCATATACACCTTAATTATACTGTTTTTTTATATAAAATAATTTTGAGCAATTTTTTTCATATTTTTCCCATATCACCCCTACTAATACTTTCTCCACAATAATTAATTCAATAATACACTTATATTCTATCAAGTGAGAGATTCTACTTTATTTTTTATTTAAACATTTATTTTAAATCTACAGTGTTTCATGATAGTAAGAAATCATTTTGAATCTATAAAAAATTCTTTTTTAAAAAAAACATTATGGTATTGAATTCTAATCTCACAATACCAAATCTCAGAAATCACGTGGCTTTGGTATTGTTAACAAAAAAAAAAAAAAAAATCATTCATACGCTGAAGTTTTACAAAACTAACAACCGAAAGAAAGGAAAAAAAAAAAAAAAAAAGCCTATGGACTGTTAAGCTAGAGAAATCACGTGGCTACGGATCCAACTTATTTTGACTTATTTTAATTTTTAATTTTAAGTAGGGGCATTTTTGGAAAATTATTATAATTAGCTAATTTAACTTCTCTCCTTAATCTCCTCAAATTCTGGTAAATAGTTCCTATAATTAGGACCGGAGGGAGTATAAGACATAGTTGACTTTTTTGGAGAAATTAAGGAAGCTAATTAAATCACTTTAGATTATTTTTATTTTTATTTTTTTCTTCAAAGTAATTAGTTTGACTAATAAACTAATATAAAATATAAAAATACACAACATATAATATGATTAAGAACTATTTAAACCTTCCTTAATCTCTCCAAATAAAGTCAACTATGCCTTATAATTAGGACTTGTGATTTCATAAATGAGAATGACATGATCACCATTGACGTCACTATCATTGTGGTCACATGCGACATGCCCCTTGACGAATAGAGGAGTTTCAAAAAACACGAGAAAAATAAGAAACATATACTATATCCAATCCGCTTGTTTGTATTGTACTTTTCAGTATAGATGAGCTCTTATATTAAAAATAGGAGGTAGCTAGTATACTACTCTAGTCCTATTTATAAATCCAGTTTGACTAAAAAAATTGGTTTTATTTATAAGTCCAATTTCATGTAATAAATGAAATTGTGACAATTTTACCCATATTAATTGCACTCATGAAGATAGAGTGAGAAGAAAATTTTTATTTGATGATGATTTACAACGATTCCTCATTCCTCCATATTTATGCATTAAATTAAGTCATTATATGTCTCTTTACAAGTGATCTTACAGAGTATAGATTTTAACATATGATATTAACAAAATAAAATAAAGGATCATAATAGGTTAAGCTCTAATCAATTGCAGGGACATTATAAGAATGCTAAAACGCAGTAAAGGAAAATAAAAGAATTTATTATCAGTTTTGTCCATTCCTGGAAATAATCATTAACTTTTTTGGCAGCTATAAACCCATAACTTCATTAATTTTTTATGTAATTACTGGATATTTGATATCTTCTACTACTAAATCAAATCTGAATAGTTTAATGAAGGCCATGCTCCTGATGCAATTTTTCTAACCTGAAAACTTAAACCAGCAACCTTAAAAGGAATAAGAAACATAATTTTCTTGATGCTCAAGAATAAAGGACATACCCGATCAAATTTATTAAATTTAACATCATTCACATGAACATATTCCACAACATTTCAGCCAAATTACATAATCTTATCAGTACACCAAACAAACCAGGCTCTTTCATTCATTTGAACAGATTTAGCTCTCCATACATATTTTGTTCCCAATATCCTAACTAACATAAAAACACATCATACAACTACTAACATCTCCTACTCAAAAAAAGAGGTGTTGACCTTATTCGACTGAATCAGTGATAGATTTCCTACAATTTCGTCATTATCTAAAATCTGTGTTATCTTTGTTTCAGGAAGCAGAATCAGGGATAAGCTAACTTATTGGTAAGTGGACTTGGATCTCATGGTATACTCAGCAACAAGCTCAGCAAAAGATGACGACTTGTCCTCTAGCAATCTTGTTGGAGAGTCAAACTCCTCGATGAGTCCTGCATCAGTATCCAATTAAATTAAATAATAATGAAAAAAATGGCAAACCAAGGAACCAAAAAAAAAAAAAATACAAGTTCAGAAGCATGAGAGGCATCTTTATTGACCTTGATTGAGAAGCAGAACCATATCACTGTCAAGAACAGAAGTTATTCTGTGTGCAATTGTAATGACTGTACAGTCAGAGAAGTATTGCCGAAGAGTTTGCTGAATCAAATTATCTGTAGCAGTATCAACTGATGCAGTAGCTTCATCAAGCACCAACACCTTACTTCTCTTAAGTAGCACCCTACCAAGGCACACCAATTGCCTCTGACCCATGCTCCAATTCTCACCATTTTCACTAACTATACCCATTTTTACAAAAGCAATTAGTTTTCACTTCTGAGATCACACAGTGTAATGTTCTTCTGTCATCAAGAAAAATAAGACAAACCTGAAGAGTCTAGCTTTCCGTCTTTCTTTCGAACTTCATCTCCAAGTTGACACTTATCCAGAGCCTAAAAGCATGTCATTGAACGAAGGCAAAGCCATATTAAGAAACAGACACAAGATTAATTTTAGGACAGAACCTAATATTGAGCATAAATGCATGTGCTTATCCGCCAATATAACAAATTTACCTCCCAAAGTTGTTCATCAGTGTACTCCTCCAATGGGTCTAGGTTACTTCTCACTGTTCCTTCAAACATGGTTGGGTCTTGAGGAATAATGCTAAGTCTAGACCTCAAATCATGAAGTCCAATAGATGAAATGTTGATGCCGTCAATCACAATTCGCCCAGCAATTGGCTCAACAATTCGAAAAAGTGTTTGTATGAGAGTTGTTTTACCACTTCCTGTTCTCCCGACAATGCCGGTTTTCAGTCCCCCAGGGAATTTGCATGTTATGCCACGCAACACAAGAGGTAGGTGTGGAGCATAACGAACCTTCATCATCCACATGAATATTTTTATTCAAGTACAAGCATAATCTTAAATCCTTGAACCAAAAAACAGTTTACAAGCAGTAACATTTTTTTGAAGATAAATTCTAACAATTGATAAAAGAACTCACAGCTCAAGTTTTACATATTAATTGACCAAAGATTGAAATAATCCTAACATGCTCCATGTGCTTGACACATGCAGTTGGACTCAAATTTAAGAGTAAATCAGTACCTGCAGATCAGAAATGTCAACTTCTCCGTGCAATGGCCAAGATCGATTAGGTCCATTTTCTTCTACTACAAGAGGAGGCTCGTTTGGAATGCTACTATACTGAAGTATTCTCTCTACTGATATAATATTGTTCTCCAAATTGCAGAGATCCCATATCACCCCGGCTTGTAACATGTTCAGATTAAGTCCATATGTAACCGCCAAACCAGCAATACCTTCAGAATTAAAAAATTAATAATAAAAGCAATCAATAAGCCTCCATTACCTTCAATACATAAGCAAAGTAATTGTCAGTTGGTTAAGGAGCTAAAACCTTTTTTTGACCAACAAATGCCAAAACTGAATCGCTTACCCGGATCGATGATTCCCCGTGGCATAAATATCAAGAATATCAAGGAAAAGACAAATGTGATAGAAGACAGCATATCCAAGCGGAAGCAAAGCCATTCCATAGCAGCTGCACTGTTAAATTTTGGCCGAGAATACCCATCAATCAGGTTCATATTTGCTTCCTTAAATCTTGACTCTTGATCAAAGCTCCGGATGGTTGTTGTTCCCGAAATAGTTTCAGCAAAATGTTGAATGACTGGAGCTTCGCATACTCCAATCAACCGTGATAGTTCTCGAGCTGAAGGTAGATAATATTGCTGCCGAATAATAAGTTTGTAAAACATAAGTTGTCAACATATTTAACATGATAAAGTACACAAAAGCAATAAAAGAATTCAGGAAGAAGTGCATGATCAATGCAAGTCATAGGTTGGATAACAAGAAAGGAAGAACATACAAGAAACACCTAGAACCTTATACCTAGCAAAGATAACATGGTTTAAGCAAAATACCTGATACCAAATGCTGATTGATATCACAGGTATAAAGATGATGAAAACCTGCCATGCAGCCTGAGACATCACCGCTATTATTCCAAAAAGTTGGATCATAGAGAAGGCAAATGACCCAATTTGATCGGGAATGTTTAAATCCACTGCACTTTGATCTGTAGAGGCCTACAAGAAAGCCAAAAGAAAAAGAAAAAGATTGTTAATGACTCAATACATTATTCTTGACATACAGTAATCAAAGGAAACTGGGACTATAAACTTAAATGATAAAGACATTTAAAATCCAAAAACGAAAATATGTTATGGCTCATTAGATTAAACAATAAAAACAATGGAATATTTCAACTTCTTACTCTGTTAATTATCCTTCCACTTGGAGTGGCATCAAAAAATGACATAGGTGCACGGAAGATGCACAAGTGCATTTTATTGAAGAGTAGAGTTGCAGTCTTGTAACCAGCTGTGGAAAGAAAAATCGCTCTGGCAAGGATACATAAAGCACTTCCTATAGCCATGGCAACATAGACAATCATAAGTATAAACGTTCCCACAGGTGGTTTCACATTCGAAGAAATAGGGGTTGCCCAGGCCATCCAATAGTTGCTTCCAATTTGAAGAAGTTGAAACAGAATTTGAGCTAACATTATAAATGGTACAAGAGCTCCTCCATACGCCGTTGTAATATATTTCCAATAGATAGAAAGCCCAACTCTACCTTTCTCCCTTTCTTCCTCTTGAATAAGTTGGCCTTCTGGTTCAACTACATTATCTGTATTATCACTTTGCCTATCTTTGTTTGCCTCTTTCTCCTCTGTAACTTGTACACTAGAGATATTTACCTCTTGATCAGCTATACCTAATTTATCAGCTTCCCCACCATCTAGTGAATCAAGTGCAGATAATGCTTTTTTATGTGCCCCAACAAGCTCCATAAAATCAGTCCCTGAGTTGAGCAAATCATTATACTTTCCACATTGAGTAATTTCCCCATCTTTCATGACCTAATAAATAAGATATAAGTTATTACATAAAAATGTTAGGTGATACCAATATAGTAAATTCTCTTTCAAATGATAAAGATTAAATCATGAGAACAGAGCTCACCAAAATAAGGTTGGCAGCAGGTAAGAACTCTACTTGATGAGTGATATAAATAACTGTCTTTGAACTTAAAAATCCTAGTAAACATTCCTGCCAAATCCAGAAATAATGAAAGAGCCAATTAACCAAAATATTAAAACAAGAGTGACACTAAATAAGGATCATGTTTCAAAACAGTGTGGAAAAGAATAATTTGAAGGATACTAAATCTACATAGCATCTAAGTTCTACTGCCAAATTCATAGCATACTTTTTTTTTTGTCAAGAAATTCATAGCATGCAGCAAACAAAATATCATAATAGGTTACCTTAAAAAGGTGGGATCCTGTATGCGCATCCACAGCACTAAAAGGATCATCAAATAGATATATATCAGCATCTTGATAGAGTGCCCGTGCAATCTGAATTCTCTGTTTTTGTCCACCACTCAAATTGATTCCCCTCTCTCCAATAATTGTCTGATCCCCAAATGGCAGAATCTCCAGGTCCTTCTTCAGGGAACATGCTTCAAGGACCTTCTCATACCTTTCCCTATCCATCTCCTTACCAAATAATATATTGTCTTCAATCTTCCCACTTTGAATCCATGGAGACTGAGCAACAAAGGCCTTAGATCCACACACCCTTATTGTTCCTGATATCTTTGGCACTTCTCCTAAAATACATGACAGTAGACTGGACTTGCCTGAGCCGACAGTACCACAGACAGCAACCCTCATGCCTTGTGTGACAGTAAGATTTAAGCCTTTCAATGTTGTATTAGAGGAAGATAAGTCCCAAGAGAAATTACCGTTAACTACTTCAATTGCTGTATTAGAACTGCCCCTTCGAAGCTTATCTATAACATCAGACTGCAAGTCGTCAAGTCGAAGGAATGATGCAATCCTATCCAAAGATACTTTAGTTTGTGCTATCACCGAAATTGTCTCTGGAAGATTATATATGGGCTCTTGAAGTATTAGGAATGTTGCAAGTGCGGATAAGATCTTCCCTGATTCAAGTGGGATCCCCATAAGGGCACAAGTACCAAAGGTAGCCACAGATACAAATGTGGGTGCACCCCAGAACACAAAGGTGGTGATGGCTGATGTGTAAAAGTACTTCCTTAACCACCCTTCTTCTTTCTTCCTCAATTCAATAACCTTAGACAGAAACTTCATTTCCCATCCCTGAAGCTTGAGAATTCTCATGTTCCTTAAAATCTCAGATGTGGCCTTCATTCGTTCATCTTTTGACTCCATTATATTGTCTTGAAACTTTTCCTGCAATGACCCCAAGGGAACATTTGCCAACATAACAATAATAGTAGCAACCAATGCAGCAATCGAAGCCATTCCAAGATTTTTATACAAAATAAACAAGGCCAATGCCACTTGCAAACATACAATCCACAGATCATGAATGTGCCAACTGAAATCACCAATTCTTTCAGCATCAACAGTCATAAAGTTGATTATTTCTCCAGTAGTGCGGCTCTGCTTGGCTTGACAGGAAAGGGTCAAGCTTTTACCATAAATCATTGTCACAAGCTGTGCTTGGATCCTAATTCCCATTTGTTGCAATATAAAGAACCAGTGACTCTCTGACAAGCATTCTATAATCTTGGCAACAAAAAATGCGGCCACCAGAACATATCCCTCATTCTTAAAAGTTTCTTTGCCATTGAGGTATTGAACAAAAGTGTCAATGAGATATGGACCAACGTAAGAAGCAAAAGTGTTTAAAAGTGCAAGAATGGCTGTTGCAAATATCTCTTTCCAAGCTGAGAGTATTAATGACTTCACCAACTTAAATGTGGTCACTCTATTTATTGTTCCACACTCAGTCTCAAGATTATTTCTAAAAGGTGGGAAAACTCCAGCTACACTGTCACAACTAGCTAACTGAGGGACATCCTCAAGGTCTAGAGTTTTCTGCTTGCCCGCGGCAATCAGAGAACCCACCCAAGTGAACGTAAGAATGCTGAAAATTCCAGCATTTGAGTAGGGCGTTACAGTTTCCTCCCCCTTGGTCGTATTTGACTCTAACGCATTACTAACATCAATATTATTATTCAAAAGAGGCTCTTGAAGAGTATTATCTTCACTCTCATTTTTCACAAAAAACACCACGTAACAAAAGAATATACTCACAAAGGAGGAGACACCATCAGAAATAAAGTATTGAAGTGGTAACAAAACTTGCTTGAGATGGAGAATAACGTCCAATATAAAGCAATAACAAGAAATAAGGAGGTAGAAAGCGCACCAAGCTCTGAAGAAGAACGGAATTTTCCTTTCACCTGAATTGAAGAATCCAGCACACAAGTAAGCACAAATGGCACCCCAAGCAACTGTTTTAAACCCCAAATCCAAAAGGATCACGAACTTTTCATCAGACCAACCATTTCTATACCAATAGAAGTAACACAGTAGAAACATGACAAGATTAAAGGCAGAGGCACCCAAAGAACAAAACAGAGTCCTTGGATATAGAGTACCCCTGAATCTCTCCTTGGAACCATCTCTAGCACCCACAACAATTTTATTCCACACCCATGAAACGAAGAACGCAACTAACAAAGCTAGGTGGAGAGAAGCAGACAACAAATGCAAGAAAATGGGTTTTAGGAGAAGACTCGCGGCAGAGTCGACTAGCGATTTGTGTGAGAAAACAAACGACATAGCTTTTAAGTCAGAACAAACTATAAAAGTTGCGTCAAATACGGAAATTTCTGAAATGGGGATTTATGAAATAGGCGGTGCTAGAGGGTTCAGGTGAGGGGTTTCTAGTTCAGATTCTGGTTTGTGCAAGACTGAGATTGAAAATCTGAGAAAAAACGAAGCTTTTTAAAAGGGAGAGAGTGAGAATGTGAGAGAGTCAAAGATTGGATTCCTTAGACAGTGAGAATGTGAGAGTCAAAGATTGGATTCCTTGGGGGATAGTTAACGTGGTGCCCAAGGCTAAATGGACGTAGACGACCGAGGGAGCAGACCGATTTTCAGGAATGGGTCTCTGAGAAGAGGGAGGCCAGAGTCACATCTTGGCGGCCCTGTGAAAATGATTTTTAAATCCCAGAATCCAGATAAACTTAAAAGAAAGTTTTTTTTTTTTTAAATTGTTTGAGTCAAAGAAAAGAGGGAAAATTTCAGTTAGAACTTGGTGGAAAATTAATTTCAGTTAACCTCAAAATTTTTTAAAATTGTATTATACCCTATAATTAAAATGAAATTAATTTTTATGGGTGGAAAGACAATAAAACACTTATTTTATTTTCTTGTAAATTATCTTATTTATCTTGAATACTCATATTTATTTTGTAAATGGTTAAAATGTTTTAAATTCTCTAGATTCTTTTGAATGCCTTTATTTATCTTGAAAGTATCGTTATATGTCTTATTAATGCCCATATTGTTTTGTGAATTTTCATATTTACCTTGTAAATAGCTAAATATAATGAATTGGTGTTTTGTTTGTTTTTGGGATGCAAACGTATAAATATAAGGAAAAATCCCTTTAAGGTCTTAAGGGATTAAGAAAATGTCAAAAAAGTCCTGCAGAAAATTCTATTGTAAAAAAAGATTCCAAAGATTTGTTAAAACCCACCGATAAAGTTGTAAATCACCTAATGGGTAATGAGACTTTTTTAATATTAGGATTTTTTTGATAAATTTTTTGGTCCCTTGGAATCTTTAAAAAAAAATATATAATGAAGGACCTAGCATAAATAATATTTATTAAGAAGGACCATAAAAATAGTAATTATTTTGAAGGACCAAAAATAAAAATATTAAAATAGAAAGACTAAATTGCCCTTGTATTATTTCCAAATCTTCTTCTTCTTCATAGTCTTTGTCATTTCAGTGGTTAGGTTTTTCAAGTAAGGGTTCTTGCTGATACTGAGCAACTATCAAAAGGAATCAATTATTAAAGTAATATCAAAGAGTGATCCAAATGCTACTCATTTTCTTTATGCACATATGCAGAATCAGAAACCAACAAAAATTAAGATAAACAAAAACGAGAATGTTACTGGGAAGAATTTTAGGAGGTGAAGAATTAGAAGTCACAAACTTAAATGCAAATCATCAATAAAAACAAAAATGCCAACGTAGATTTCTTTACAAAAGCGTCTCTCTTTGTCATACATTTTTACAGATCATTCTAATGAAATTCAATCGTTTCTCGATAATGTGCTGATGGAGATGCCCTAGATTGGGGAGGCATTTCCTGTCATAGATAACTGCATAGTTTGTTGTTTGGTGAACAACTGAGAACTGAATCTGATTGATATGATTCCAGGTAGGTCGATGAAGATTCAGAGAGAAACCCCAACGTTGGCTTTTGTGAGGTTCAAGGCAGGAAGCGTGGAGCCGGCGCATCACCACACATTTGGTCACAATTTGGTGGTGATGGAAGGCAAGAAAATCGTTTGGAATTTGAGAAAGAAGGAGAGATACAATTTAACTGTTGGCGATTACTTGTTCCCTCCACCTGGGGATGTGTACAGAATGAAATACTACGAGGACACTGAATTTTTCATTAAGTGCGATGGCCATTGGGATATGTTCTTTGATGAGGATCTTGACACTGCTAGAAATGCCATTGACAGGGAGATCTCCGATGAGCCCTTGCAATTCTAATCAAAGTAGTTTGTATCTATTCATTACTCCCTCCGGTCCTAATTATAAGAGCTAGTTGACTTTTTTGGTTAGGTTAAGGAAGCTAATTGAATTAGTTTAGAGTATTTTTTATTTATTTATTTATTTTTTCAAACTAAATAGTTTAACCAATAAACTAATATATAATTTAAGAAAATATAACATATGAAATGATTAAGTAACTTATTTAGCTTCATTAATCTCTCCAAAAAAAAAGTCAACTAGCTCTTATAATTAGGATGAGAGGTAGTATTAATCATCAATCAATCTAAATCTTTAATTTAAAAATCGGATAGGAAGACAATAAGAAAATTGACTAAGGGCAATTTAGTCTTTATATTTTAATTTTTTAATTTCCGGTCCTTCAAAATAATTGTTATTTTTATGGTCCTTCTTAATAAATATTATTTATTTTAGGTCCTTTATTATAATTTTCCCTTAAAAAATTCTCTAAATTTAAATTAGGAAAATTACATATAGGTCCCAAGGAACAGAAATAATTACAAAAAAGTCATTTGAAATCACCAAATTACACAGAAGTCCCAAGAGACTTTTTTGATATTATTTCTATTAACAAAAAAAAAACATAGATTTACAATAGGAAATGCTATATTTACAACAAAATTTTAAATCTGGCCATTTACAACAACAAAAAAGTCATATTTACAACGAGAAAAAACTATATTTACAACAACATTTAAACACCTGGATTTTAAACGTAGAAAGGTCATTTACAAAGAAAAATATTATATTTACAACATGAAATGCTATATTTACAATAAAATTTAAAATCTAGTCATTTATAACGAGAAAAATTCATATTTACAACGAGAAAAAAAAAAAAAACCATATTTACAACAACATTTAAACACCTGGATTTTGAGCGTAGAAATGTCATTTATAACGGTAAAATGCTATATTTACAACAGAAAATGTTATATTTATAACAAAATTTAAAATCTACAATTTACAACAACATTTAAAACCCCTGGATTTTTTCCATACAAATAATTACAAAAAATTCCCTTGGGACTTTTGTGTAATTTGGTGATTTCAAGGGATTTTTTTTTATAATTATTTTGTTTTCTAGGACCTACACGTAATTTTCCCATTTAAATTGTTTTTTTGGGAAAATCCTTTTGAGGGCCCTTTTTTGTGTAAAAATCCCAAAAAAGGCCATCAAAATCGACAATATCCGAAAAGGCCTAAGGCCTTTTCGGTATTTTCGAATCTTACGGGAGTTGATAACTTGAGGCGATATAGTTGTTAACGAGTCGATATAGTTGTTAATGAGGGTGATTTAGTTGTTAAAAAATTGTTGTTAATGAAGGTGATATAGTTGTTAACTAACAACTATATCAGCCAAATTAACAACTCGCGTAAAATTCTGAAAATACCTGAAAAGGTCATAGGCCTTTTCAGGTATTGTCAGATTTTGAGGGTATTTTTTAGGATTTTTACACTAAAAAGGGCCCTCAAAAGGATTTTCCCTTTTTTTTTTTATCTCTAATATAGGCTTTATGCCATCTTTCTTATAAGAAAAAAAAAATATTGGGTAAAATTATTTTGAGAACTGTAAATTTAACCATAAAGTTTTTAAGGGTATAATTTTGACTATAACATACTTTTTTACCTGAGACCCTAACATATTTAAATATGTGCAATTTCAGTCTTTTACAAAGATAATTGTAAACGCCGTATACATACGGCCTAGATAAGCTTTTTATTATGTAAAAAATAATGCACATAATTATTATTTTTTTTTTGCTCGGAAATGCACATAATTATTTAAAACAAGCCACTTGTGTTTTTCTTTTTAAACACACCACTATCTCATCTGTATTAGTCAAGGGGTTAGGTCATGACTCATGCGGGAGGAATAAAAAGACTACGAGCGAAGACCACAAGTGGAGAAAGACAAAAGATATGTATCAAAAAAGGAAAGGCAAAAGATAGAGCTGGTGGGGTACGACTTGAAATTTGGGCTCATTTTGTTTCTAGAAAATTGAAGATTTTTTTTTTTTTTTGTGTTTATTTTTTCAATCATCCTATATATATTCTTTGTAAATTGTGTAACATTAGGATTATTTTTAATTATGAGGATTTACCCTTCAATATTGTTGAGTCGATTAAGAGTTGAGATCACTATGCTTTAGGAAGGAGTGGATTCTAGGGTTAAGATTAAAAAAGTTAATAGGAATTTACAATTAAATTTTTTCAATTAATTTAATTATAAAGGGGCATTATAGTCTTCTAACAACATTCATAAGTCTCTAATCAGGTCTGTAGGCCTTATTAGAGATTTGTTAAAAGTGCAGGTCTTATTCTAAATTTACATATTTTAAATGGATTTAAGCAGGATTATTCTTTTATATAGATATATATATATTTGCAACTTGAATATCCTTATTTCATATTGATCTTTTTTACAAGATTTTTTCCTACTCTAAATACCTTGCCTCTTACTTTTTTTTTAATTTATTACTCCCTCCGATCCTAATTATAAGAAATTTTAGTTGACTTTTTTGGAGAGGTTAAGGAAAGTTTTAATAAAATTACTTTAAAGTATTTTTATTTTTATTTTTTTCTTCAAAACTATTTAGTTTGGTAATAAACTAATGTATAATATAATAATATACAACATATGAAATGATTAAGTAATTTATTTAGCTTCCTTAATCTTTCCAAAAAAGTCAACTAGCTCTTATAATTAGGACCGGAGGTAGTAATAAATTGGACCCCGACGACGTTAACATCTATTTTTGGCACGATACCAAAACTGAGACCCTAAAAAAAAAAATCATTTGATAAAAGACTTTGAATTTTTTTTTTTTTTTTTTAATTGAATTGATATGCTTCCAAAATTTCCCTGCATTCAATTTTGATATGTGTTTTGTCATTCATAGATGAGAACGACATGCTCACCATTGACGTCACTATCATTATGGTCACATACGACATGCCCCTTGACGACTAGAGGAGTCTCAAGAAACACGAGAAAAATAAGAAACATAATAACATATACTATTCTATCAATCTAATCATTATCACACCAATTAACTATTTTTACAAACTAATAAAAACCGTTAAAATCAATAAAAAAATTCTAGAATTCAACTAATTTTCAATATTACTCCTACTCATTGCACTAAACTCTAATATTATATTAATCATTATTTTTACCTACTACTCGATTAATTATAGATATCCGGAAAATAATAATAATGTTCTTTAGGAGCAATAAATCTCTTATAAAAAAGTTAACCAAATAAATTTTGCTAGTTAGTTGGTGTCTTATAATAAAGGTTAAGGAGGAGTAGATTTAACCCGCTTATTTGTAGTGTAATTTTCCCTATAGATTACCTCTTATATTAAAAAAATAAGAGGTATAATACTCCTTCCACTCCTAATTATATGATAATATTTGGGAGTTAAGCTTGATTCTAACTATAGGAAAAAGTTCTAATTTTTGTCAAAATTTTTTCATAAAGTATCTCTATTAATATTTTCTCAATAATAATTAAACATAATGATATTTTAACAACTAGAGGAGTCTCAAGAGACATGAGAAAAATAAAGAAACATACTACATTCAATCCGCTTATTGTAATTTTCCCTTTAAAAATAGGAGGTATCTAATACTCCTTCTAGTCCTAATCAGAGGCGGAGCTAGAAATTGCAGTTAGGGGGGGCGAATTTTACATAATAGAACTCAACTGTTTATGAAATTACATTTCAGCTCCACAACACATTTCAATATTTCTATTTTAGTCCCTTTACTATAGAAATAATAGGGACTACATTGAAAACATTAAAAGTTTTATAAATTTGAAATATAATTTTATAAAAATGCGGGTTGTTATCGGCAATTTTGGGGGGCGGGGCCACCCCAAGACCCCCCGCCTCCGCCCCTGGTCCTAATTATATAACAATATTTGGAAGTTGAGCTTGGTTCTAATTATAGAACAAAATTCTAATTTTTGTCATTTTCTTCCTAAAATATCTGTATTGATATTTTCTCAATAATAGTTAAATATAATTATAATTTAATAATGCACATATATATTCTATAAAGTAAATAATACTTTGCAACTCATTAATGTCACATACACTTCAACTCTAATGTTTTTTTTAATCAATTTTTTTAATAAAAAATATCCCTATTATATATCAAATTATATTCATAAATGGTGAGCTCTGATCGTTCTTCACAAAAGAAAAAGATAAGACCTAATTAGAATTATGTTTATAAAAAAAGGAAAATAGGACACAAACTTGGCAAATGATTGGGTTTTGATAAATTAGAAGAATGGTTATACGATGAGTCTGGCTGCGATAAAATAACGACCTCAGGCCTAATCACATTTATGTTCACACACTCCCGGGTGGACAATAAATACTGCGATAATTACCTAATTAAATTTTAAGCAAAGATATTTTAGGAAAATGAATATATTTATCTAATTTAACTCAATCCTTAATTTTTTTTCAAAATCTAATAATTATGTCCTATAATTAGAACCGGAGGGAATATGTATTATTGGTAGAAGAGCAACAAGCTCATACAATCATTGATAACTAATACAACCTCTGATCCTAATTATAGTGAAAATTACACTATAAAAGTATTCCTATAATTAGAACCGGAGGGAGTATAACTTTAGTTGAGGGTAACAAACTAATTAACTCCACTTAGTGAGTCTCCTATCTAGAGAGAAATCCAAATTACATCTCTCTCTCTCTCTCTCTCTCTCTCTCTCTCTCTCTCTCTCTCTCTCTCTCTCTCTCTCTCTCTCTCTCTCTCTCTCTCTCTCTCTCTCTCTCTCTCTCTCTCTCTCTCTCTCTCTCTCTCTCTCTCTCTCTCTCTCTCTCTCTCTATTTGATAGGGATCAATATATTCATTCACATTCTTAACATATGAATAAAGACCCTTTATATAAAACTTTGGGTCATTTAAATCCGCATGTTCTCATGTCCCCAGCTAAACTAAGTCAAGATGGTAAAATTGTACACCCACACTTAAGGTTCCACAACCTTAAGATTTTACAAATCAAATAATCAAATAGTGTTTAACTCCTCACTGAGTAGATAAATGATAAACATTGAAGTACAAGAATATCCGAAGATATTAAATGAAACTAACAAAACAGATGATTGCAATAAATTCTAATTGAATGCACAGCGTTTCGGTAGTTAGTGAATTCAATGCTTCTGGTATTTATAGATGTTGCAATTTATGACCGTTGGTGAAGCTTGAAGATTAACCGTTGTAACTCATAAATATAGCCGTTAGAAAGATAAGGCTTGGTTAATATTTTCGCCGTTAATTATCCAGGTGGATTTGTGCTGTCACCACATTCTTTCATTCCTTCTGTTTTGCCCGTTGTGAAATAGCATAGCATTTATTGCAAAATGGGAATAGCAGGAAGATCTTTCGAATGTTCAAAAGTATGGTTATTGAGATTGTGTCTCGATATGGTAACTGCATTTAATGCGCTCTGACACACAAACTGCTTTATGATAATTTGATGTTAATCCGAGATTTAATCATTTGAAACTCATTTAGCAAACTGATTAAAAACATTTAAGAATAGTAATGAGTAATGATTAGAAACAATGAAATCACGCCGAATGATTTTTGATTTCCGAAGATGGTGATTTTGAAAACAGAAAGTGTTAACTTCAAGTTAAACTAAAGTTAACTTGATATGACTTGAAAGTTAACTTGCTGATTGAGAGTCAAACACGATAGATATAAGATGAGAACAATGTTTAATTTCAAGTTAAAATAATGTTGACTTGATATAAGAAGTTAACTTGATATGGGTTTGAAAGTTGACTTGATGTTTGAGGAAGTCAATCCCGATAAGTGTAAAAGAAAACGTTTAACTTGATACACTCGGTTGTTGACTCGAGGCAATAAGTGATTTAACTTCAAGTTAAGTTTAATAGCAAAAGTTAACTTAAAATAAGAAGTTAACTTGATATTCACTTGAAAGTTAACTTGATATAAGAAGTTGACTTAATATTTATTTGAAAGTTAACTTGATATGGGTGAAAGTCAAAGCTGATAAGTATAAGGAGAAATCACTTAACTTGAGTCAATAAGTGAATGACTTGAGTCATTAACTTGATATGCAAAAGTTAAATCCGATGGCCATTGAAAAACACAAATTTAAGAAGCTTAACTTGGTATAAGAAGTCAATGACTTGATATTCAAGAGTCAAACATGATGCTTGGAAATAGATTTGAAAGTTTAACTTGATATAAGAAGTTAACGACTTGAGTTAATGACTTGAGTCATTAACTTGATATCAAAAGTTAAAATCGATGCCTTCCAAAAAAGTAGATAATTGAGAGTTTAACTTGATATAAGAAGTTAATAACTTGAGTCATTAACTTGATATCAAGAGTTAAAAACAATTGGTCCAAAAACTTAACATCAAATAGATAACTCGAGGCATAAAAACATTTGAATGGAGTTAACAATGTTTATTTAAAACATTTCCATCGTTTAACTTAAAGCTTCCACGGATTTAACTTGAGGCATGTAAAAATTCAACTTATTATCTCCAAGTTGAAAACGTTTCTACTCGAGGCACATGAGATCAAAAACATTTTTCTTTTAAATAACAACACATGACTCGAAGCATGCAGAGTTAAACTCGAGGGAACCAAAGGCAAAAGCTTTCTAACCAGTATAGATTCAAGTTAACTATATAAACCATGATTTAACCTTGAATCTATTAACTTATTTACATTATAATTGTTATCATCAAAACATCAAAAACATGAGAACTAACACGTTCTAACCCTAAACTATTTACATAATGTCGACATTGTACACACACACACCATCTCCTTAGGCGAAAGCCTTGTTTGTGCATAGTGATCCCACGTTCTCCTGGTTATCTACCTCACTAATATCCAAGTCGAAGCATCTAATCCAACATCAACTCAGTAGCTCACCAAGTTAGACATCTATGTTTTCATACCAAACACAGTGTTTTTAGATTTTTTTCCTACTCTAAATACCTTACCTCTTACTTTGTTTTAATTTATTAATAAATTGGACCCCGACGACGTTAACGTCTTACCTCTTACTTTATTTTAATTTATTAATAAATTGGACCCCGACGACGTTAACGTCTATTTTTGGCACGATACCAAAACTAAGACCCTAAAATTAAAATTCAATTGATAAAAGACTTTGATTTTTTTTTTTTTTTTAATTGAATTGATATGCTTCCAAAATTTCCCCGCCTTCATTTTTTATGTGTTTCGTCATTCATAAATGAGAACGACATGCTCACCTTGACGTCACTATCATTGTGGTCCCATGCGACATGCCCCTTGACGATCAGTGGAGTCACAAGAAACACGAGAAAGATAACAAACATATTACTACCTAGTTATAAGAGTTAGTTGACTTTTTTTTTAGAGATTAAGGAAGCCTAAATTTAAATAGGTTATTTAATCATTTCATATGTTGTGTTTTTCTTAAATTATATATTAGTTTATTAGTTAAATTATTTAGTTTAAAGAAAAAATAAAAATAAAAATACTTTAAAATTTAATTTAATTAAACTTCCTTAATCTTTCCAAAAAAGTCAACTAACTCTTATAATTAGGACCGGAGGGAGTATATCCAATCCGCTTGTTTGTAGTGTAATTTTAACGATTAGCTTTTATATTAAAAATATGAGGTAGAACTTTGGGTCATTTAAATCCGCATGTTAGAGCTTGTTATACAAACACACACACACACTCTCTGTGTGTGACCAATATATTCATTCACATTCTTAACATATGATTTAAGAACCTTTATATAAAACTTTGGGTCATTTAAATCCGCATGTTATCATATCCTCAGCTAAACTAAGCCAGGTGGTAGAACCTGTTTGTTACAAAGATACGTCTGACAAACTAGGTGATTAACACTAATCATCGTAACTAATTAAACCTTCTAACAATATTCAATTATAAAAATAAAAAATAAAAATACTACTACTAAATATGAAAATATTCAATTTTGTTATTATTTATTTGTCCAATTGCACAGTGATATACTAGTACTAAAAATGACTTAAAAAATAAAAAAATACACTAAATTAGAAGTTTTTTAAAATTGAAACAAATAATTTATAATTATTAACTATTACTTGTGACGCGAATGAGAATACTAATAAAGGTATTTACCATTTTAGAAATATATTTGAAACATTAGCTATTACTTGTAAAATTGATGAGTGTAGTCAATTTCCTACAACCCTCATCCAATTAATTGAATATTTCTCTTAATTTAGAACTTGTTTAAAGTTGTTGTAAACGGCGTTAAGTAAATAATAAATACATTCACAAATGTTATCACCACATTATAAGTGTAGTATTGTTTGTTTATTATATTATACTCGTATTAATTATTTTTAAATTTATTTATTTTATAATTTTATAATTTGAATTATAATAATAATTTTTTTTAGAAAAAAGAATGAAATTATAATTAATTATTTTTATTTTTATAATTATGAATGTTGTCAACTATGTTACCAGTGTAGTATATATCTATTGAAGTATAGTAAATTGACATAAGGATTACCGTTGTTGCCTGGTGGGAACTCCCCCCTTTATTCTAAGTTTGAGAATTGAAAAAAAGTGGTTGTCAATTGCAATACGAAAGCAGTCAATTGCATGAGGCCAATGCTTAGGAGCAGTGTTGTAAAAATGTAGTGCCAAAACGTAGAAATAGACGTTTCTACGTTTTTTGGCTGAAAATCGAGTCAAAACAGAGGTAGGAACGGAATTGGAGTAGAAACGGTTGACACGCCGTGTCAACTCGGTAAAAACGTAGAAATGGATTTTGACTCCAATGACTTAAATTAGAGATGTTGATCTCTTTTATAATTTTATTGCTTTGGTGTTTTGATTTTAATATGTATTATGATGACTGAGTTTGAACTTAATTATTTCCTTGAGTGTTTGGACTTAAATTTGTGATGACTTTAATGTATTGGTGTGTTTTGGTTTTATATATGTTGGTTTTTTTTTTTGGGTAGTACGTAGTAAACTCTTACGTTTTACGATTTTATGTTTTTGCTCACCCTTACCGTTTCTACGTAGATTCTACGTCATAACAACACTGCTTAGGAGTTAACTTTTTTTTTTTAACCAATGGGGTTGGGCTTAGTGAAAAGAGCTAATCCCTCACAACGTAGTGAATTAAAGTTCAAATCACCGCTGGGAGAAGTGCCCACATTTAATGCCTGATAGTGCCTTGAATTAGATTTTCAGGAGGATAAATATGCTTAGAAAAAAAAAAACATATTTTTTTGCATTTATTAATCAATGGCGTTTGGTAGCTTAATGGTTACCATCCTTTTGGAATATATCCAAAGGGTTAGGGATCAAATCACCCATTCACCCTTGGCCCTAAAAAATTCTTGCTAGAGCTTCGGCGCTGCCACCAGCGGCTAGCAAAGCTTTGGTGGTCGACCATCAAGGGGGAGCTCATCCTTTTTTAAGAAAAATTATTTGAGGGCAATTTTGTAAAAGTATAAACTTCAAACTCCCAAATTAATACATTCCCCCCTATTTATTCTTTTCTTTATTCACATGACCTTTTGGGTATTTTGAAGTTCAAAAGGTATTATTAAGGAATTTTCCCAAATAACTATGAAAATAAGAGGCCATGTTTCAAGATATGACATTCGAGACAAAATTTACAATGCCTTAAACAAGTTTCACCATTATACATTAGCAATTTACCATACTTTTTTTTTTAAAAAAAAAAAAAAAACATCAACACTTAGGAAAATCTATGTAAGAGAATAATGTTTTAAATCATTTACTACACTATCAATGATATTTACAATACTTCCAATTTGTTTTCACAAAGGTTCTGAAACTAGAACCGGCCACTAAATTGGTTAGGGTACTAGGTCAGTAGGTCAGTAGGTCAGACTGAAGTCAAACCGAAGCTAAATCAGGGCAGCTTAGTCTCCAACTCACTCAACTTAAACCAACTCTTTCTTCACCTTCATTCATAAATATCTCTCTCATCTCTTCCTACTATGCCTCCATTCTCTCTCTTTTTTCTCTCCTTGTAAATTTCATGGTGGCCACCGCCACCGCCACCACCAACCTCCGTCAACGAAGATGAGGTCTCTCCCATAAAGGAGGTTTGATTGACAGTTACAA
Source organism: Acacia melanoxylon (assembly GCA_019022615.1). NCBI lineage: Eukaryota > Viridiplantae > Streptophyta > Magnoliopsida > Fabales > Fabaceae > Acacia > Acacia melanoxylon. The sequence goes on from JAFJYJ010000002.1 coordinate 4,866,402, forward strand.
ACACCGACGACCCAATTTTCCCATATGAAAATCACTGCCATGGATGGAGCTACTAAGCAAGGTGGACAAAGTTGGAGGTAGAGGGTTTGGTGAAAATGAACTTGAAGTTGGAGGTTCTTGCTTCAGTTGATGTTTAAAAAAAATTGACTCGGTGACTTAGTCAACTCGACCGGGTCAGGACGAATTGACCTGGGTCAATTGGGAACCAATTTTTTTTCCCTTAACTCAGACCGGTTTTCCAGCCAGTTTCTTGGTTTTCGATTCGAATCAGCTGGTCCGATCTGGTTTCCAAAACAACAATTTTCACCATTTCATAAAACATAATTTACAACAATTTTTCTACAATTTCAAAAATAAGTTGGGCATGCCACCTCAGCGATTTTTTCTCCTTCAGTGAGGTACATGCTACATGAGCATGTGCCACCTCAGCAAAATTATGTCAACAAATGTTAATTGTTAGAGGCTATTATGGTAGGTCAAAATTTTTGTAGTGTTACCACTTCGCGGGCAAAATTGTCTCTAAAAAATTTACTGATGTCCACAACTCCTTAGAGAAACTTTTGGGGCAAAAAGAAAAAAAGAAAAAATCTTCAACCCTAACTTTAAGGGAAGTTCAGTTGTATACTATTTCTCTGATCCTTAATATAAGACATATTTATCTAATAAGAATATATTATAATAGTGAGTTAAATTAGTTAATATGACATGTATTTTCTAAAATACTCTAGTTACATTCCTTCAGAGGCGGAGCTTGGGACATAAATTTGGGGGGGCCAAATAGTGGTGGAAGATTCGGGGGCGATTTTTTTTAAAGGAAAGTTTTAAATGCATTAAAAAATAAAAGAATATAAACAAGAAAAGAAAAGAATATAAAAAAGTACACCACAACATTGGAAGGCAAGAGGTTGAGGTTTAATATGTTAATGTATGTGATTGTGAATCTTTGGTTCAACCATAAACTTCATGTAATTGAACACCACAACATTGGAAGGCAAGAGGCTGAGGTTTAGAATGAAAAAATCAATTAACTTCATCCATAGGTGTAGTATAGAATGGGTAAAAGCATAATAAAGAATACACCACAAAAGTAAATTTCACTGATAAGCTAAAAATTTCAGGTAATTAGAATGAAATATAGAAAAAAATGAAAAGACTAATATAAATCATACAAGACCCCACATGGAACACAAATTGAATTATAAGCCCCAAAAATATAAAAAGAGAGGGAGGGAAATTGAGAGGGCCAAAATTTAATTTTACATTACATTAATTTTTTTTTATAAAAAATCTAAACAATTTTTTTTTGGGGGGGCCATGGCCCCCTCTAGTCATATAAAAGCTCGGTCTCTGACAACATTGGAAGGCAAGAGGCTGAGGTTTAGAATGAAAAATCAATTAACTTCATCCATAGGTGTAGTATAGAATGGGTAAAAGCATAATAAAGAATACACCACAAAAGTAAATTTCACTGATAAGCTAAAAATTTCAGGTAATTAGAATGAAATATAGAAAAAAAAATGAAAAGACTAATATAAATCATACAAGACCCCACATGGAACACAAATTGAATTATAAGCCCCAAAAATATAAAAAGAGGGGGGGGAATTGAGAGGGCCAAAATTTAATTTTACATTACATTAATTTTTTTTAAAAAATTTCTAAACAATTTTTTTTTTGGGGGGGCCATGGCCCCCTCTAGTCATATAAAAGCTCCATCTCTGCATTCCTTAATTCCTTCCTTCCTCCTCTTCCTTGATTATTATTGAGAGAGCATCCATATGGGTAAATTAAGAAAAAATTGACAAGAACTTTATCCTATGTTTAAGACCAAGATCAACTCCTCAAATATGTCTTATATTAAAGACCGGAGGAGTATATTTTAAGAAAAATCAATATTTTAGTCTTTTAACTTACTTATATCTCAGCACCTCAAATATGACTCGGAGCGACTTGGTTCTTAAACTTTTGACTCACTTATGATTTAGTCGATCTACTTTTCACTTTTGTATATTATTATCCTTAACATCTATGCCTCAGTTTTGAATCCTTCTATTCTATGTGGCAAAAATTGCCTCAAACTCAGCTTTCATCATTAACGATCAATTTGCTCCAATAGTTGCATCTCATCAGGTTGAGTTCACTATATCTAGATTTCCGAAGCAAGGTAAACGATGTATTTGTTATGAATATTGTAATATTCTTAAAATAATTAATTAATTAAAATTAAAAAAAAAAAAAACACTATATATATATATATATATATATATATATATATATATATATATATATATATATATATATATGTATCATTGTGTGGCAGGTACGCTGCCACCATTTGGGTGTGGTAGCGTCTTGCCACTAAACGTGGCAGAGAGGGAGTATCATTAAAAAAAAAAAAAAAAAAATTCCAATCCACCGCCTTAACCCTCAATTATATATGTGTTTGTGTGTGAATTAGTGTGTGTGTGTGTAATGTGTTTGAGAGCGTGAGATTCGGTGAGAAAGTGAGAGAGAAAGAGGAACGAAGAGTGAGGCGGGAGTGTAACATCCTAAATTTTGGGATTTGAAATTTAGATATTTTATGAGAATTAATTATGTAATTTTGACTTAAAATAATTATGAGATTAATTATTGGAAATTTAGGCTTATTTTTCCCTTAATTAGTTTATTTTGGGAAAAAAGAGTAAATTCAAGTAAGGAGTAATTTAGGCCTAAAAATTATGGAATTAATATTTTGTGGCCTAGAGAAATTAATTAATAAAGAGAAACCCTTATATGGAATTAAAGATTTACTTCTAATATTTATCCAATAATTGAAATTAAATGCTAATTTACAAATAAGAGTTTTGTAGGGAATCAAGTAGGATAATTGCTTTGTCTCACAATACATAAAGCCCAGCCCATAATCTATCAAAACAGAAAAATACAAAAACGCAGTGGCAGAGGAGATTACAACGTTTTTTTTTTTTACACAGAAAGCAAATAAAAGCCCAAGTTTTAATCAATCCATTTCTCCTTCTCAGCCCATATACCAAAAAAATATACCCAATACGTGTTAATTTAAGAGGCAGCAATATATGTATGTAATCTTTCATTATCTCAGCAAATCAGTTCTGTCTTCCTCACTGTACACAAGCCGTGTTAGCTTTTGATATTTTGATGATTACAATTTCTAAGGTATTGAATTAAGTAATGTAGGTTTGCACAAGCAGAGATTTACTCATACCCAAGTATTGTTAATTTAACAAGATTGTTCCAGCATTTCAGATTAGCTTGCTCGAGTAGAGCATTTGGAATGCTCGAGCAACATCGGGCTAAAAGCAAAATTTCCAAGTTACAAAGTCATGCCTGAGCATTGTTGGTTGAATTACCCGAGCATCGTCGAGCTTAGAGGAAGGAATTCAAGATTAGGAGCTATGCTCGAGCAGAGCAAGAACCTTGCTCGAGCATCAGCGTATCAAACAGAAAAAATGGCGAAATGGAAGAGGCTTGCCCGAGCATGAAAAAGGAGTTTCTCGAGCACCATGCTCGAGCAGAGGTAAATATATGCTTGAGCAGGATCTTTCTATCTATGTTTATCGCCTCTGAATGAAGTGTGCCCGAGCATGGAAAATGGCTTGCTCGAGCACCATGCTCGAGCAGAAGCAAAATCATGCTCGAGCAGCGTTAGTAAAATGGGTATCTTCGCCGTCTGGGGCTTACTTGAGCAAAGACTTTTTGTTTGCTCGAGCATCAAGGATAAAACCATTATCTCTCAAATGCTTTCAGAGATACTTGCTCGAGCATACTTTTGGACCCTGCTCGAGCAAGAGCGGTAAAATTCATTTCTTCAAAACACTTTACAAGAAGCTTGCCCAAGTAAGCTTACACTCTTGCTCGAGCATTGTGCAATCTTTAAACACATCTTTTATACTAATGCCCGAGCACACTCATATTCTTACTCGAGCAAGGTAACCTATGTTTTTCAAATCACCGTTCTCGTAAAACTCAAATTAAGGAAAGCAATTTCATTTCTTCTGATTATTAATTATTGCTATTATTAAATGCCTTTAACAAGTTTGTTAATGAGTCTCAGGTGATTTAATAAGAAGTTAACAACAGATTTGAATAAAGCAAAGCTTGTGTCAGAGAAGCATTAAATGCATTGCCAAATTGGGTGATAATCTCCGTAACCAATACTCTAATCAATGTAAAGCTTCCACTGATATTACGTTTGCGCAATAAATGCTATCTCTCAACGGACACAACAAACGGAATAAAGAATGTCAGGAAAGAACAAATCATTTACGGTGAATATGTCCTGCGAAGCTTCATCTATCTAACAGATACATTCAAGACTCTCAACGGCTATTCTTCAAGCTTCTTCAACGGTTATTAATTGCAACATTTATAAATAGTCGAAGCATTGAATTCACCAACTACCGAAACGCTGAGCATTCAATTTGAACTTATTGTAATTTGCTGTTTTAACTGTTTCATTAATATCTTCGGATATTTTGCTGTACTTCAGTGATTAACATTTATCTATTCAGTGAGGAGTTCTTAAACACCATTTAATTCCTTTAGTTGTTAAAATCTTAAGGTTGTGGTACCTTAAGTGTATGTGTACGATTACAATATGTAAGGGGGAGCGATTACAATATGTAAGGGGGAGCAAGTCCGAGTGTGAAAGGATCGTCCTGAGTTACAGGAGTTTGTAATGGTAATTGTTTTCAAGAGTTAGTGGAAATCCCAAGGAGTGCTTGGGGACTGGACGTAGGTCGAAGTATTAGACCGAACCAGTATAACTTGCCTCGTGTCTTTCTTTTATCTTCGTTCCTGTTTGATTTTAAGTTAGTGTGATTCTTGCGTGAAAAGTTTGAGATCACCTATTCACCCCCCTTCTAGGTGATATTCCATCTTCAAGCCGAACACGTAACTTGCAAGCAGAAAACAAAATAAAACCTTAGCGAACCTCCCTTTCGTCATTCGGCCAATAGTAGCGTTAGATTAGGAAAAGAAAAAAAAAACTGAACTTGGTTGTTGAACCATATATATGTATTATCGCTGATGCTGGGAAATAAAGTTAGCTCAAAATGTAACAGTACTTGTCTCTTGGTCTTGTCATGTTCACATCTCAGAAAGAGGAATCGCAAGCATTCTTCATGTTTTTGCACCAGAAAAATGCTTCATGTAATAAATTTTCAAAGTGCTAATTAATGGATAAGAGGTATATATTTTTGATAAGTGTAATACCCAGGATTTTTAGCAAATCTGGAATTTCTGAGATAAAGGAAAATTAATGAATATTTTAATGAAGTAAATTCATGAGATAAAACTGTTATAGAAAATTGTTATAATTATAGAGTAAATTGTCAAAAAAGTTATAGGAAAATCGATGAAAACAGAATGACTAAAAATGATATAATGGTGATAAAAACAGTCTAAAAATATTATGATAAATTTGAAAGATCATGAAAAATTATGAGAAAAATATGGAAGTGTTATCCCTAATTAGGAGAATTTAATAAATTATTTCAGAGGAAATAACATGAAGAAAAGTTTAAAAAGCATTTCAGAACCATAAAGTAACCTTATGAGGTAAACATTTTTAATATTTTACATAGGATATAAAATGACAATATCAGTATAGAAGTTTGTAAGATAACAATATACTGTAAATTAGTAAAGATAAATATATGAAGAAACCGATCCTAAAAAGATCACTAAACGAAGAAATTAGGTCGATTAAGCCTTAACGAAGGCGGGGGTAAAACGAGAATTTTTGGTTAAAAATATTATATTTTTAAAAAATGGAAAAATTATGAAAAAATAATTAAAACTGAATTTTAAAATGAGGGGGCCGAAATTATTGGTATTTTTAATTAAAAAGAATTGTTTAAATAATTAAAATGATAATTAGAATAAAATAATAATATAAGGTGAGTCGGCATATAGACAGGCCGAGGGGAAAAGTTAGAAATAAATTCTACAGGTAAACCAGAGGTAAAATTCTTTTCAGACTGATCAAATTAAGAACAAGTGAAATTTTACAGCTTTAGGTTTGAAGACGCTTAGTGTTAAAGGCTAAGTAAGTTCTTAGAGAGAAAGATTGAAATAGGGCACAAGGAATTAAATCTTGAATAGGGCGCTCTATAGCTAGCTCCAATTAAACAGGTTGAAGAGAAGAGCTAGAAAACTAGGTCACGAAGAAAGAATTTACCAGGCGTTGTTTCCGCAACCGAAAACCCTAATTTCAAATAAGACGAAAAGTTGATCAGATAGAGTAGAGTCAGATAGGCAAAGTGAGAACCTATAGAAACAATTGCGTGTTTTCAAACACAGGATTAAGTTAGGCAACAACTGGACGTTTTACGATTCAGTGAATTGTTGTCCAGAAGTTGGTTCTATCGGAAGTGATTTCCGTAACCGGACGCGTTTGTCCGAATATCTTCCGACGCACCGGAGAATACCTGGATATGATCAAAAAGAGGATCCAAATTGATGATATGAAAGAGGATGAAAAGACCTTCAAAGTTACACGCTCGTATTTTTGAGTTTCTGCGAAATCGCGCGAAACGGACACCGATCGGGTAGCTTTATCGGACCGGAGGCCATAAAGCAAGAGTCATCATTGGATGACAACTCATTCTTTGAATTTTTGGGCCCTTGATGTCGACCAAGACCTTGAATGGTCAAGATTCCATCTTACAAAACCCTAGATCTAACGGTTCAAAAACAAAGCAGAAAATTCCCGATACGTCCTGAATTTCTTCTATAAATAGCACCTCCTCTTCTTCATTTCTCACACCATTCTTCTCTCTTCCTTGGCCGAAATTCTAGAGAGAGAAGCTCTGCAAAAATTCGCCTAGCTCCGAGTAAGTTCTTGTCCTTAGCTTTTAGTTTCCGTAGTTCTTTCGGTAGTTATAGTAGAACCGTTGTTTTGATCTAGGAAGTTTTGAGAATATATTCCTATACTTGTTTTTAAGCCTCATTGCATTGAAAGATGCTGACGAGGTAAAAACCTAGTGGGGATAATTTTGAAATGGAATAAGGTCAAAGTAACGAAATTACGCGAAATTCCGCCAAATAGGGGTAGTAGGGGCAAAATGGTCTTTTTCACCTAAAATGCCTGTTATGCTGCCAAATATTCATAAGTATGTTATTATTCTGATTAGAATACTTCTGACGTCGAACCATTGTCGAAATTCCATCGTTCCATTTGTTTGCCATTGTTGTTGAGCCGTTGTTTATTTGTTTACGTACGGCCGTCAAAAAGTACCGTTTTTAGCCGGAAGAGCCGGATATCTGCAACTAAGGTACGGACGCGTACTGTAACCCTAACTCTATGCTACTCATATACTTTTGCGTTATAGATATGTTCATAGACTGAGGTTCTGTTGAGAATCGTCAGAGATACTTACAGTTTTACCCACGGATTATAGTATTGGTAATGCCGTTTGAGTTATTCCTAGCGCTGAGGACACGTTGGTGGCGTGGCACTGGATATGTGCAGAACTAGTCGAGAGAGAGACTTTACATACTGCTTTGTGCTTATGTTCTGTCCATGTTATTGATCATACATCCGTCTTTGTTTGCTTTTGTGATGATATCTTTGTATTGAAATGAATATCTGTTGTACGTATCTTTGTTTTATTTGAGCATAAGGTTAACCGTTACCCGAGATCCATATGTGGAATGGATCTCACTGTAGCATCGTGGTGCGGAGGACCGATGTTTGGCGATCGAGGCATGCAATTTGGAGTAGGCCAAGACGTGTCTACATTATCTATCATTTTCTTTAGTTTCTTTAACTTTTGAGAATTCGGATGATCGTAATTCGATACATTTACACTATGGTCCATATTTTGAATGTAATGTAAATTACTTACTCGCTCCAATGCTCTACTCTGATTACTCTGCTTGAAATATTTGGAAACGTTTTTTTAAAAAAAAATCCGCCGTTTTCAAATGGGATGTTACAATAAGCTTCTCTATTAAAAACTTAATTGTAAGGTGCTTATGTATGGTGTTTTTTTATAATTAATTTACTTTGTTTTGCTTATTTCAAAATTTTCCCCTAGCCAATCATACAAAAGTGAAGGGAAAGAATATATGAAAGTGGAGCCACATATATGACATTTTGAAGATAAATGAATGAAAAAGAAAGTTCCTTCAATCATGGATTGGTGTAGAAAATAAAGGGGGATTATTCTGTTTCATTAAAATTTAAATGGAATATTAATAATAGATAGAGAATGGCAAGTGATGAAGAATAATCTGTTAAGCACTTAAAAAATTTAAAGTTGCATGCTGATTTGTGTAATCAGACATAACAAAGTAATTTGGTAGAGGTTTTAAATTAATTATAGAGAAATAATAATAATTAGTAATATAATAATAATGATAATGATAATGATAAAATGGATAAAAATAAAAATAAAAATAAAAATTATTATTATTACGAAAGGGAATAAGTAATAAAATAGATAAATAAATAATAATAAATAATATTATTATTTATTAAAAATGGTATTATTATTAAGGAAATTTTTAGGGGTTAATAATCATTTTTAACCCTCTAAAAATAATTCGCGTAGATAGTTACTTTGCGATGCAAGAAGTTACTAATGACAATGATAAACATTTATAGGCATATTTTGACACCTCTACTGATCCCAACACCTTCGGACAGAATTAAGGATTCAAGCTTGAAGTGGGTAACTGTTATCTTATTAACTTGTATGTATGTATTTCATGTATGACTGATCAAGGTTGCTAGATAATCTTGCATGTGTGTATCCTAGCTATGGATTAGGGCTGCGTGTCCTAAACTAGGGCTGTGTGTCCTAAAGGGCTGCGGTCCTTGGCCGATAACTGCAGTTATAGTGTGACTTATTTATTGTAAATTATTCTATGCTTATACATGTGTTATACTATCATTTACATTTCATACCTGCGTATGAGATTAAATGTTACCTAGGGTTCATTCATTTGAACTCCAAGCTGCATGAAAGAGACAGGTAGTAGTTCGGAATCAAGAGTCAAGATGCAACTATAAGAATTACAGCAAAAAGAACTTTTTGGAAAATATTAGTAGACGAACTGTATTAAGTTGTTTATCATTTGTCTATTTTTTGGATTGATGTATTAATATCCTACTATGGGATAGATATCACTCGTGATATGACAGATTCGAATCGCGAAAAATTTATCCTCATATTTTCAAACTAAGTCATTTTATGAAAGTTTTATTCCGCAATTAAGTCGTCCAAATTACTTCGATGCTTGTGCGCTATAACTCTAATGAATAAAGGCGCATTTAAGACGGGCGTTACAGGGAGAAGAAGAGAAAAGAGAATAAAGGGAGCCTATTTGAGTTTTTAAGGTACATTATTTATTTTATAATATTATTTAGGTAGTTAAATTAATTTCTTTTCAATAAACTTTCTTTATGAAAGTTGTTCTAAATATTTTTCTCTTTTTAATGAGGGTAAAATAGTATTGATTATTGAAAATTTTGGGATTTGTATATTAGTAAAGTTGTAAGTTTTGATAATAGAAGATTGTATATATGTAGAATACTATAAATAAATAACTTTAATCAGTTTAGATTTTATTAGTTAGTTGTTGTGATATTTAAAAGAATTTAGGATTTGTGTTATATAGGACATTTTTACCGATTAAATGAGAATCTAAGCATTTCTTTGGATCACTAGAAGTATTATTTAAGGTTTAATCGATTAGTTTTGCTAAATCTTGAACTATATGAAATTATGAATTGGGATTTGAGATTTTAAACTAGAGATTGATATGATTTTGATTATATGGAGATTGTTTAATAAATTGGGTTATAAATGTTATTGTTAGGTTAAAAATTGAGAAATAGATTAATTATGCATGGTGTTGAATATTGAACATTAGTATGAATTGTTGATGTTGAAAATTGTGACATTGTATTGCATATTGAGGTGTTTTGAATTAAGATGAGATGTGATGGTAGGAGATTGATTTTATACCATGTGGTATAGCGGCCATTGAGCGCATAGTGGATGGCCGGATATTTTCAGGGCCCTTGGTATCATCCTTATCCTTTGGCTGGGATAAGGGTCAGCTCTTGGGACAATGACACCTTTCTATATTCGAAAGAAAGAGAACCTATGGTCCAATATGAGTTCTGTAGCCTTTGACCGGGCTATACCTCATCATTGGTTAACACCCCAAATTCCGTGGCATAAATCGTGCCGGTGACACGTGGTTTTATAAAAATTCATCAGAGTTTGAGGTGCTACAGCTTAGCGTTTTGCGAAAACGGAGAGCATGTACTAAAAATTTGAACAACGAGTTTAACAACGAATAACTGATATAAAATACTCAGACATATGATGATGCCTGACGTATACTGGTATATTAAAAATTGCCCGAAGGAATATTCATGTGATACAATAATAAAAAACTTTATAATTACAGTTCTTCCATATAACTATACCCTCTTCAACCAAGCCTTAGGTAGACTTGGGGCATAGAACCTAACTTAGTTAAATCATCCCATTTGGCCAGGCTGGGTAAAGTCTAGTGGAAGTCTCCCCGAGTATTTACGGCGACTGATTGATTGAACCACATAAACGACCCTTTCTAGTTTAAGCACCAAATGATATGAAGTAACCTTATTAGATTCATGCTATAACGTAGGTTCGTTATTCCTCTTTCGCTTTTACTTTGACCGGTGCCTCCTCACGGCTCCGTCCCTCGGCGTCTTTCTACGGTTCCATCTACCGATGCCTTCCATGATTCTTCCCTGACTATTAATTAAGACTGAGGTCCAATGCCCATCGGACCTCAGGTAACAGTTAACCTCATACTTATGTAAACAATATATGTATCACAGGTATTCATAACATTTCAGCAATAATCACTACAAAAACCCATAACAGATGTAGGAAATACATAATAATGTATGTAAGGCAATAACAATACACAGCCCTTAGTAGTATGTTTGTTACCCCAGTCTGCACATATCACCGGTGCCACGATGTACAGTCGTGTCCTCAGCGCTAGGAAAACTTTCAACGTGTTATCAAAACCATAACCCGTATACTCATGATTGTATCAAAAACAACTAAGACAGAGTCTCAGTATAGGAACACAGCAATCATATATAAGCATATCACAAGCATCAGAGTCAGTGTTATAGTACGTCGCGAACGTACCTTCGTTGACGTTTTTCGGTATGTTTCGACGGTAGGCAATCACAGATATCCTATAAGGGTAATATTGCCTCTATTAATTCACAAATATTATTTCAAGAGATATTTTGTCTATTAATCCCATTTCAATTGCTTAAAAACGCCATTATTCAATAAATGGACTGATTTTTCACCTAACTTTGAAAAATCATAATTAATTCTACAGAACTCGAAACGAGGATCCGTAAAATTCCTCGGAAACCTTAGGATGTCTAATTTTAGGAAAAATTATTTTTTCTTGCCCAGATTTCATAAAAAAATCCCAGTTTATATGATTACAACGCCTACCCAGAATTTTTCAGCATTTCGTAGTCTATTTTGTAAACTTTTTATCTCCTAGCACAAAACTCAAAACGACATGCTGTAGGTATTTTTGGAAAGCTCTATATGTCTACTTTCAACATGAAGTTTCTCAGAATTTTTGCATAGCATCTTCAACATAAGATACCAGCGTTTTTGAAATTGCTTCCGGGAGTCGCTAACCGACAAAATTTCGCCAGAGCTTCGCTACTTTGACCATAATCTTCCAAAATTTTTGCCATAACTTCTTCTTCATCAAATTTTCGAAATAAAAACAATTTTAACCATAAAAACATGAAAATAAAGCTATAATTGGAAGATTATGAATCAAAACAACATCTAAGCTACAAAACACAAAGCTAGAGTTCGAAACTTACCAGAACTTGCTTTCTTGCTTCCTCAAAGCTTCTCTCTCTCATTTTCACTCTCACTTTCGGTACCACAAGCTTCTTGTTTGGCTTTGTGAATTGGTGAGGAATGAAGTATGCCCTAACCTTCTATTTATAGGGTTTTCAAGGTTCACCTAATTGGTGGATTCCAAATATTAGTTGAATCAAGTTTTTAACTCTCTCTCTCACTCTCATAACCGACCTCTCCCTCTCTCAACACTCCTCATCTTTCTTCCATTTTCAAATCCTAATTTAGTTAGGTGTAAGTTGGTGTTTTTCTTGAAGATCTCTTTCCACTTTTGGAATCACAATTTTATGACTTGATTTATGGTATTTTTAAACTTTGTTTTCACAATAGTATGAATCTCTAAAAGTTTACCAAAATCACTTTGGAAACCACTATGTTCAAGCTTGAATTTTGCTTATTCATAATATCTACTTATATTTATTACTTAGTTCATGGATTAAGATACGATTTATTTTTATCGGTTCTCATTTTAACGTATCAGAATTTATCCAATGGTTCTTATCTTACTATTTACTTAATTAAACATTAATCACTTTATTACACAAGCTTGCATCATCAACTACCACAAAGTCTTCATGCATTAATGAGGGATTAAGACATGTGTTTAGCAAATATCATGATATTTCATCCACTTGCTTCTTCTTCTTTTTAGCAAAACCGCCCCCCTTCCATTTAGCCTAAATTCCATTTCAATTTGAGTTTCAACTTGCTTTATGTCTTAATCCTTATGCCTTAAAGTCTTCTTAATTAATTGTTTGATTGTGATGTTTTGAATTGGGTAATTACAATTAATCAAATTATCCTCTTTTCCCCTCTTGCTCCAACCGTAATCACTCTCCATTTTAGCTCTTGAATTTGTGTTTCAATTTGCCTCACAAAAGCTATGGTGAAATTCTTTCATTGGTTGATTTTAATCCCATAAGGATTAGGCTTTATGAGATTAATTATAAAATCCTTAAATTTAGCTTTATTAAATTTAATCCAAGCCTTTGAGGTTGGGTTGGAAAAATCTAAACACTAATAGTGGTATTTGTTAGTGATTTAGGATTAAAGATTAATACAATTTCTTGACCCATTTAATTAGAAATTTTTGACATTTTTAATATTTAAAGGGGAATTAATTAATATTTATTTAAATATTGCTAATATAGTGTTTTAGGGGTTATTAGTCTTATTTGCCAATTTTTGATAGGTTTCTAAATTAATCTTGATGATTAAAAACTCCTTGTATGTTAATCTTAGCCCTTAAATATCTTTTGGATATTAGTTAAGTTGATTTATTCTTAATTATGCCTTTAATTAATTAATTTCGAAAATTACTAAAATACCTCAATTATTGCAAATTTAATTGCCCAATAATTCTTGCTCATTTTCTCTAATTGATTTTGTCATCCTTTGATGATTTAAATAGCTAAAATGATATAATTAAGTTTCTACTTAATTATGATAGTCTTAGGGTATTTTATGATCCCTAATAAGATTTAGAGAATTAAATCTTCAATTATCTAATTTCTAAGAATAAAATCACTTAGAAATAAAATAAGAATATTAAGAAAATTGAGACCACATATTCACCTATTTTAAATAGGTAATATTGACTCAAATATAATATTTAAGGCATATTATTTATTTTAAATATAATATTTAAAGTAATTAATTATCCGGGTATTACAATTGGTGAGCTTGGTATAATCTCGTCAAAGAGATTAAACCTATTATATTGTAGCCCATGGGTTTTGTCAGCGGTTATAAGGAAGTTATAAGGATGGTTGAGGGAGTTACATGCATATTGAATAATTAATTGGTTTGGTAAATTACTCAGAGTTATTGATATACGAATGGATAATTGGCCCGCTTAACTATCTTGTAATCATTCCCTGTATACTTGTTAAATTGGATATGTGGTTCGAGTCTTTGTGACTCACCCCGTCATTATTTATTTTTCAGGCGAGAATACCAAGGGGAAGAAGACATCCGAGACTTGATTAGAGTTATCAATCTTGTATGTCTCTTTTGTTACATGAGCATAGTTTGATGTATATTGACAAACTTTAGGGTCTTTTTGACACGTATATTTTGATCATTTTGTTGCAAACTGAAACTTATAATTATGAATAAAGTCTGTTGATATAATGTTTTATGTAGAATAATTTATTTTGACCGGAATTAAATATATTCAGGTATAAAATAGTTATTTAAATGGTAATTTTGGAAGGATGTTACAAATATATTAAATTGTGTGGATGTCAATTGACTCTTAACTTTCCACATTCTATCACAATTTATGAAAATCAATTAGGTATATTATATTATATAATATTATGTAGTGGACATTAAAATCGCTCATTATGGGCATTAAGGTCACCCACTACGTTTATGATGGGGAGTGAGTATAAGTTATATAAAACTTCCCTACTCTCAAACCATTATAAATTCTCTCCTCCCCCCACACAAATGTACACGGAAGCGATTGTATTGTGATCATATAAGAAACTGAATGAGAATTGCTATACACTTTCTCTCTTCATTTATATCTGACTCTTTAATCCTAGATTTCTTTTAGTTTTATAACATGTTATCAGCACGATTGGCTCTCATCATCATCCCGCTGGGCAACCTTGAAGCTAAGATCTGAGTTGATCATTCCTTTCTTCGACGGCCCCTGTACCACTTTTCCTTCCGGCGACTCCACTCAGATACGTTTCCTGTGTCAATGAATGAATGATTGAAGTTTTTTTTAAAAAAAATAAAAGATTAAAGAGAGAAAAATGCAGAAGAAGAAGGTGGGGGAGTTGAAATATATATTCATGTGGGCCCATATATTGAATAAAAAAAGGAAAAACGAAAATTGAATGAGGGGGAAGTCACAGGAGAAATATATAATTGTTGCCACCTGTTTATATTATTTTATCCATATTATATATATTATTTATACTAGTTCATTTTATTTATGTCTAGTATTATCATATTCTTCTCCTACTGATAAATTAAGTCCTGGTAAGGACTACCTCCATTCATAAGTTCATTTCTTTGTTATTCTTTAGCACGTTTAATTTTCTATAAATAAAATAGGATAATTTGTATTCAGTATGAGTTCTTGTATATTATTACTATTGTTATTTTGTATAGCTGGAAACCATATACTATTTCTTAATTATAAATTATATGACCAGAAGTCATATTTCTTTGATTCACTATTATATGACCAAATGCCATATTGCTTTAATTCTATATTATAAATTATATGGATGCGTGCTTATATAATGGAGGTGAGTGGATGGTTGGATGTAATTATCTTTGATATTTTACACCCTACGTGATTCTGCTCAACAATATATATATATATATATATATATATATATATATCCCCTTTCCCTTTTCTTTATACGCGCATTATTATTATATGTTATACTATAATATATATATATATATCTTTTATCTTTGTTGTAAGTTATATTTAACTGTTATTTATCTTGAAGATAAATGGTTAGATACCATATATAACTTTTTATTTATGTTGAAAATATATGGCTGGAAGCCATTTCTCATTGAGACTAAAATTGGCCTGAAGCCATGAAGAGATAAATTGGCTTGAAGCCAAGAGACAAATTTGGCCTGATGCAATGACACAAGTCCTGATTCATATTTTTGTATGTCATTAGTTGTATGAAGGCCTCAAAATTGAGTATTTGGTATTAACAGATCCTCTTATTCTTTAAAACAAATTAAAGGAAATGCATGACCACCAAAAGATGGTTATTCTTCCAAAAGTTTATTATAAATGGGTGTATCCAATTTGCTCCTGCAGTAGCAATATTGTGAAAGAGGTTTTAAGAAATATACTAAATTAATTTCTTGACCTCATGTGGTCAAACAAAATAATGAGTTTTTGTTGTAAGAATCATGAATCTTATCCAATAAGCACGACTCCATTCCCAGAAGTGAATGAAGTAGTGAATGAATTGGTCATGGACATGAGGTGTAACTATGGCTACAGTTTTATGCATAGTCTTGTTGTAATCATGTTGGTTCAAATTCCCACCTGAAGTGGAGAAAAGTTATTGATAAGAATCACGAAAGAAATTATTTGATATAATAAATATGCTAAAAATTCATGATATTACACTTATATCTTGCTCCTTACTATTTTATGGTATATAAGGTTTAAAGTATATCTTATATAGGATCTTTAAATCGATCAGAAATGCATTTCATGCAGTGATTTACTATTTAGCATAGTAACTAGAATGTGAGTACACAGTGATTTACTAGTGTGCACAGTAACTGAAACGTGATTGCATAGTGATTTACTATTTTGCACAATGGCTAAAATGTGATTGCATAGTGATTTACTATTTGCATAGTAACGTTGCACATTGATTTATACCTATGAGATATTTGGTCCTTTAGTCTTCTATACCCATGAAAGAGGTATAGGAGCTTGCTCACACTTAGAGATTTGATTGTTATTAATATTAAGCCCCTGAAGGTTTATGTTTCAAATATTGTATGATACAATGAGATTTTAGTAGCCTTGTCTAGAAGACAATAACTTGCAGAGATTTATGTTGTAATAAGTCTAACGACCAATAGTCATGGGAACTAATTAGCATATTTTGCCCAACTTTGTAAGAAAGGCTAATGTTTAGACTATATTTATGGTAGTATAAATTTGACAAGAAGGCTCCAAAAGAGCTAATATTTTGTTACCTAAAGGAACAAAATTATGCATTGATTATTTTACCAAGTATAAAAGAAACTTATTGAGTTTCAAAGATACCTACAGAAATGGATAACATATAGTAAACACATGTCACAAATATAGAAAATCAAATGTTTGCTAATGCAGTCAATCAGATATTAAAGAGGCAAAGAACTGCAGAGAAGTATGTTATTTTTAAGTCAAGAGAATTTTTTTTTTTTAAAAAAAGCCTAGGTAATATGATGTTTAATTTTTGTTGTTATTAAAAATTATTATTTGCATTTATTGTGACCACATCTCATAAAAATTTTATGCCGGAGAATTTTTATATGTGTGATTCTAAGTTTATTTTGATCATGAATATCTTCATATGTGGTGGACTGTATATATTTCGCATATATAAGTAAATTGAAGTATATTATTAATGAGATTATCTAGTGATGTAATATTATATGGTAGTTCCTGAAGAACTAATATATATTTTTCTTTCGGGCTTTAAAGAGTTTGAAAATGATTTTAAAATACAGATATAAAGAAAGTATGTTTGTATGACTCACATTTGAGGGGGATATTGTTAGAATACAAGTGTGAGCTAATTTTTGAAAAGTTATATACTTCTTACACAAAGTCTTATAGATCTCCCAAAATGGATGTCAGATTATGATTTACATCATAATTTTATGGAAATTGAAAAGTTTATGATTGATTGATATATATGTTATAGTAAACCAGAAGTTTACTGATTCAAACAAATTTATTGTTGGCACGACTTGTTTGATCATCTGAGTATATATATATATATATATATATATATCTACGTACGTACGTGTGTGTGTGTGTGTACATACATACATAGAACTAGAAGATTCTTCATAAATAACCAACATATTATTTATGAATTATATGCTACTTATTCTCATTGATCATGATTAGTAATGGATATCAATATTTTTGGAAATATATCAAACAGTATTATATGAGCCCATTGAAATAACATGTAAACCATATAAATTTGAAAGATGCATATATAATATGGTTACATGTGAGATTATTAGCTTGCAACCTGAAGTTTATAAGAATGTTTGTAACCTGAAGTTTGCAATAATGTTTGCAACATGTAGTTTGTAATAATGTTTGAATACATTAAGCGCCCTATATCCAGATTATACGATCCAAAAATCATGTATTAAAGTATCCATAAATAGCTAGATCAATGATTATGTGAACTAAATTTCTATGTTGGCATATTTGATCTAATATATTGTAGCATTTATATAAGACAACAAAATTCTCCCTGTAAAATTGGCTTTTGGTTAAGAGCTAGAAAAATTCCATCTTAAAAGGTTTGAATGTGCACGACAATGCACATAGATGGATAAATGTTGTGTAAGGACCTCCTTCTTCTTGTTTGTCTCTAAATGAAACAAAGTGATATTTCTAAAGGAAACAAATGAATTTAAGAGACTTATACTGCATGATTAGTCAATTGTGATTTGACAATATTTTCCTAACATGAGGGGGAGAAAATAAGTAGTTGCGTAAAGAGATTAGTTGGAATAAATTATCATTGGCTCATTTTGATCCTAGTACAAAACAATGTGAACTAGAAGTTCAAAAGATAATTCATTTGCAGAATTTAGCTAATCGAATGCCAGAAGCATTTACTGACCCAAAGAAAGTGACAAAGTCACATATCCTAGCTGCTAATGATCTTATTCAAAATGATGTCCCTGAAAGACAACCTATTATAAATGAATTTAAAGCACGCCTGAAGCGTGGTAGACCCATCGGTTCCAAAGATAAAAATCCTCAAAAGAGGAAATGAGCTAAGAATATAGATGATCAAGTCAAGGATAATCAAGAAAAGTTAGTAGCTCCAAAAAAGCCATCTCCTAAAGAGTTATTATCTCTGGTAGATATATCTCCAAAAGAGAATATTATAGTCCTAGAAGAGACCCAGGTACTTGAAATATGTAAAAAATTATGAGATCTCAGTAAATTATGATATGAATAGAATTCAATGGGATTGAAAGGAAGTCAACATTGACGATATCTTTGCTTATAATATAGCATATGATGTAATGAATGATAATGAGGATTATGAGCCACAATCTATTAGTAAGTGCGAGAAGCACATGTCCCCAAAGGACTTAAGGTGCCATAAGCACATGTCCCCGAAGGACTTAATGTGCTAGAAGCACAAGTCCCTAAAGAACTCAAGATGTCAAAAGCATCTAATTCAAGTTCTCGAGAACAATACTTAATTAAATTAAATAAGTTTCTATATGACTTGAAGCAATCAGAGCACATGTGATATAATCGTTTCAAGGAATATCTGTGAAAAGAAGGGTACAAAAATGACCCAATATGCCCATGCATATTTATGACAAGATATAGAAGCGAATTTGTTATAATTGTTGTTTATGTTGATAATGTTAACAACATTGGAACTCCTGAAGAGCTTCAAAAGGCAATTAATTGTTTAAAGAAGGAAGTAGAAGAAGAACTACTTAGTCCAAAAATACTATAACTTAGTGTTATTGGAGCACTAATGTATCATGCTTATTAGCAAGAAATAGTATATCACCAATACAAAGACATTGGAAGCAATGTTGTCATCAAGGGGAGTAATACTAATGTTGTCGAAAGGAAGAGTCGATACACACTGTACTCTTTTCCCCTTATTTAGGTTTTGTCTCACTGGATTTTTCTAGAAAGGTTTTTAATGAGGCAATACTGCACAGTGTATCAATGAATGATATACTCTTTTCTTTGGTTAGGTTTTTTATTCCACTGGATTATTCCTAGTTAAAGTTTTTAATGAGGCACATTCATAATGGACATCTAAGGGGGAGTGTTATGAATATATTAAATTGTGTGGATGTGCATTGACTCTTAACTTTCCACGTTCTGTCACAATTCATGAAAATCAATTAGGTATATTATATTAATTATATAATATAATATTATGTAGTGGACATTAAAATCGCCCATTATGGACATTAAGGTCACCCACTACGTTTATGGTGGGGAGTGGGTAGAAGTTACATAAAACTTCCCTACTCTCCAAACATTATAAATTCTCTCCTCCCTCCACACAAATGTACGGAAAAGATTGTATTGTAATCATATAAGAAACTGAATGAGAATTGTTATACATTTTCTCTCTCTTGATTTCTCTCTTCATTTATATCTTGCTCTTTAATCCTAGATTTCTTTTAGTTTTATAATAGTTTCCTTCTATTTCTTTCTCTCCCTTTCGATTCCTTAGTCCCCTCTCTAGCCGTTGGACTTTGGCAAATGAAAAACTTAAAAGGTTAATAAAATATAATAATACTTTCCTTAACCATGGTGTCAACCGATTTCATGCGCAAGACCCAGCTAAAAACCGTGTGATCTGAAGAAAGATAAATTGAGATGTACCTTCCATCTCCTTCTCATAGAACCCATGACCAATATATAATTATATATGTATAAAACAGTGGCTGTGTTCACTAGCAAATTATGTTCAGGAAGTATGCATGCAGAACCTCCTTGGAAGGGCTTCAATCTCTAATACAAAATACTCCTTCCAGTTCTTTCTATAACCCGACAATAGTTATATAAACATTTTTTCATTTTTATCTCGTATTAATTATATATATTATATTAATTAACTAAAAGGTTAGTGATATTTATATATACTCTATTCCCCCCCCCTTATTTCTCATAAATAAAGACATATTTGGTAAAATAAGTTTATTTTAGACATACTTATTATTTTTAATTAATTTTAATCATTTTCTTAAATTGCGTAATTTGGTTATCAAGCTCTTAAAATTTAGGGTGAAGGTCCAATTTTACCAACAAACTATTAGAGAAAGAGCATCTGACACAATTATTTATTTAGGATACCTTAAATACAAAAGAACAATTGAAACATGCTAAAAAACACAATCCCGTTAGTTTTCTGAAGTAACGGACGTTTAACTCAATGGAGATGCTGATGTGGCTGCTATGCAATGGACATGTGGCAACTTCTGTCAAAAATATTTAATTCTGCCTTTTTTTTTGCCTTTAGCTTGGACGAAGAGAGCAGAGAAGAAGAAAGAAGGGCGACACATGTGCGATTCTCCGGACAACAAGCCGGCATTGATTCTCCCTCCGATCTTGACTGGCTCGGCATATATTCCCCTCCTGATTCAAGCAACGATCACTTCATCGGCTACATCTTCCTCACCAGATCCCCCACATGGCGATCCGGGTCAGGTTCGATTTCCCTCCCCCTTGTGAATCTTCGATCCAATTACTCTTTCCGGATCTTCCGTTGGTCACGCTTTGAGATCAACCCAAGGCGCTAGGACCACGATCATAACCCCTTGCCTGATACAAAACACTTGTTGGCTTCCTCACAGGAGCTCGCATTTGAACCGGGTCGGGGCCCCAAACAGATCCATCTGGCATTCACGGATAACGAAGACGAGATGCAGGTCATGTTCGTTACAGGAGATGCGAAAGAGACGTATGTGAAGTACGGGGAGAGTGAGGATAAACTGGATGGTGTGGTGTTGGCTCGCGTGAGGAGGTATGAGAGGGAACACATGTGCGATTCTCCGGTCAACTAGACGATCGGTTGGAGGGACCTTGGGTATATTCACGATGGGATTATGACGAATTTGAAGAAAGGAGTGAGATATTATTATCAGGTATTGTGCATATATCAAACTGGGTCTTTAAGCTTAAGATATTTATACAAATCTTAAACTTAGAAGCACCGCTGCTCATACGCGCATTTGTTAAATATAATGTTCAAACGCAATTTGGACTGTTTTGAATTTGATTCTGGTGTCCTATACGTGTTGAACATGATAAGTTTTGGTGCGTGCTTTCCCCCTGTTTTTATTGATTGAGGAATTTTACTTGTCGTCTTCTTTCTTCTTCTCTGCTCTCTCGGCTTTTCTCAGGATCGCGTCTTCGACTTCTTCTCTGCCCTCTTCGTCAAAGCTAAAGGCAAAAAAAAGGCAGAGTTAAGCCACATCAGCATCTCACGTCGTTACTCCAAAACTAACGGGATTGTGATTTTTAGCCTGTTTCAATTGTTCTTTTGTATTTAAGGTACCCTAAATAAATAATTGTGTCAGATGCTCTTTCTCTAATAGTTTGTTGGTAAAATTGGACCTTCACCCTAAAATTTAACTGAAGAAAGTAACACACTATAGGCTAAAGATTTGGATCCTATTCACGTCTTTTTCTCGTCTTAGCAATTCAAAAAATAAAAGAATCAAAAGGGAGAGAGAAATAGAAGGAATCATTGTTTACCGTGCTTCTAGAATCAGGATAGTGAACTCAACCTGGTGAGATGCAGTCACTAGAGTAGAGCGATCATACATGATGAAAGTTGAGTTGGAGGCAATTTTTTGTCACATAGGATGATTTAAAATTGAATCATATCTGGTCCTTAATAATATATATATATATATAGCTAATTTGATTAGATTAAGGAAGTTAGTTAATATGACAAGTATGTTCTAAAACGCTTTTATTACTTTCCTTAATTTCCTCTCCTCTTTGATCATTGTTGGGGAGCATCTATAGGGATAAATTAGGAAAATATTGAAAAATATGAAAAATATATCTTATATTTTTGATCAATATCAACTCCCAAAATATATTCTATATTAAGAACTGGAGGGAGTAATACAAAAAAGTGAAAAGCTGAGGGACTGAGTTATAGGCGAGTCAAAAGTTTAAGGACCGAGTCATGCCAAGTCATATTTGAGGAATTAAGTTATAAATAAGTTAAAAAGTTAAAATATTAATTTTCCCTATATTTTATGATTGTTAAGCGTATTATGAATTTATAGCCCACTTATATGTTTCTTTTTTGCTAAGCATAGATATCCCTTATTGGAAGCAATACTATTCGAAGTACTGTCGAGCATTAAATGTGGGTACCTCTCCCAATGAGAATTCGAACCTTGGTTTAGCCTCTTCCGCTAGACCCAACTCCTGTTGGTTTAGCCCACTTACTTTTGAATATATAGCCCACCATCTTACTTTTTTCTATCTGGCTAATAGTAATAAATAAATAAATAAGTCTTTTAGGACAAGAAAATAAATCAACTACGGTTTTTTTGCCAAAAAGAAACCAAGTTTAAACCTGAGGAATGCTACACGAGTTTCTAAAATTTCCATGGATAATAGCGACATGCTAATCAAGGGTTAGTATCCAATGTTATAAAAAAAGAGAGCAATATTGCCTTGCAAGCTTTTTTAGGAGAAATGTTGCTCTAAAAGTTTCTAAATTGTAGCAATTTTATCTTAACCGTTATCCATGTTAACTTTGATCGTTAGTTGACGAAATATACTAAGCTGACAAGTTCATATGTCATCTATGTCATTTTTTCATTAAGGTGCAAATTTGTCCTACAAGATTTCATTTAGGAGCAATGTTGCACCAAAATTTTTTAGGTTCAATATTGCCTCGAAAATTTCTAAATTGTTGCAATGTTGCCCTAACCATTATAAAGATAAAGTTAGACTATTAGTTGATTAAATATGCTGAGCTGACAACATGAATGACATTAAAGAAGAAGCCGTAGATGGAGGAGAAGCTCATGTTCGCCAAAGAGTAATGAAGAAAAAGATTCAGTTACCCCATGCAAGACACCTTAAGCAAGATTACTGAGATCAAGGTCACCAATTACCCAACGATGTCGAGATATAAACACATAATTCTTCGATTTTCTCTTCATCATACAAGATGCTTTCACTTCTATGATTTTCTCTAAACATTTAGACAATATGCATTTTTTTAAAAAAATTTCCTTTATTTATATATCTAACTTGAAAAAAAAAAGAAGTGGATGACAAATGGACCAACTAGATAAGCATATTTGGCCAATAAACGGAAAAACTTAACTTAGATAATGGCTAAGGTGAAATTGCAACGATTTAGAAACTACCGGAGCAACACCACTCTTAAGTAAAAACTTTTGGGGCAAATTTGCACCTAAATCCAAAACAAAAATGACATAGATGTCACGTGGACCGTCAGCTCAACATATTTGATCAACTAATAGTCAAACTTAACTTGGATAACAGCAAGGCAAATTGCTAAGAATTGAGAAATTCCAGGATGATATTGCTCTTGAAAAAATTCCGGGACAACATTACTCTTTTTTGAAATCATTTGGAATAAAAGTGACAAGATTACAAGAACATAAGTCTTATTTGTTTATGTACCCAAAAAAAGTTTTATTTGTTTACTATTTATTTATTTGTTTTTATAGGGTATATCGTATTAATTAGAGGAATAGTTTAAAAACATGTGGAACTAGATTTTTTCTATAACTTAAAAACTTTGTCAACCAAAAGTGTCATCAATATAAATATTATTTTACTCTTAAATATTGAAGAAAATTTTAAAAAAAAGTTATGAAAAATATCAAAATCCTAAATCATTTTTACACTACAATAGAAATCACAATACATGACAATTGTTAACTGTCATACTTCACAGTTCCAAACCGTCATATATGCGGTGCTATATTTGCTCCACACAGCTAAATTACGTTCTAAACCGTTATTTATTCTTGACCTATTAAAATGATAATAAGATAACACTCGTTATATACTGATACTTGGTGAGGTCATGATATGCACATTGCTGTGATAATAATTGATGGACACACTGAGCAACCGTCATAATATATGGTAATACTTATATGATACATAACGGTTTCATTTTGACAACCGTAATTTATTCAGTAACATAAATAATGGTTCTTTTGTAAGAACATGACTTTTAATAACACTAAATAACAGTCTCACATAGACAACTGTTATGCATTTGGTACATAAATAACGGTTTCTAAATAAGAACGGTGAACTACTATAATACATTATGGTTGTTATATAATAACCATGATTTATGGTTGTAAGACTCTTTAAGTGAGAGTTTGTGAGCTAGTCATACTAGAATGTATATAATAGAACAATACCTCCCACATCAAGTTTCAATACAATATGAGATAGATTAGGACATTCCAGGCCTTTTAAGGAGAATTAATGGCAATTGTTGATCTATATAAGTGATCATGTAACTATTTACCTATAAATTGTGTCTCTTCACAAGAATTAACGCTGGAAAGGAATGGATTTAGGAAAAAAAAACGTATGTATATCTGTAAGAATGGTCGTACGAAGTATGCAAACCCTTGAGCGAACTGCTCAAGGGTTTTCTTACCCCTTGGTCTTTTCTATACGTATATTCGTGTTTTTTTTTTACCCAGCCATTGCTTTCCTAGCTTAATTGTTGATGAGACACAAGGCATAGGTGAGAACATTTACATTATGAGATATATAGGTCAACAATGCGATTGATTCAAGCCACAAAGCCTATAAAATGTTGGTCTATCCTATATTGCATGGCTACTCGATGTGAGAAGTACTATTCTATTATATAAAGTTGAGACCAAGTAGCCTAGAAGGTCTCACATTAAAGAGTCTAGGATTGATCACATTGTTCAATTTTAGAGTTTTTAAATTGGTGCCACATGTTCAATACAAAAATAGGAGAGGAAACTTCAATCAGAGCAATAATGGCTTTAAAAAAAAAACAGCTTAAAAAAAACAATTTAATGTCACATTGAATGCTTCATCACGTCTTGGTACAACTAAACTAGTTTATTCATTATGTCCTTATTGATCTTTTGGAAGTAACCTCCAGAGATATGAGTACTTCCAAAAAAGGAGATGTATTTTCTTAGAGATCCATATCTCCTGAAGTGACAAAAAAATATCAGTAGAGTAGAAACCTTCAGTGAAAGCAATGGGTTGACAATTTCCTGTAACAAAACAAGAACCTTCAATCAGAGTAATAGTGGGTTTTCCAAAAAAACATTTCACAAAAGCAATTTAATGTTACCTTGAATTCTTTATCATGTCTTGGAATAACTTAACTAGCTTATTCATCACATCTCTATTGATGTTTTCAAAGTAACTTCTGGAGATATGGATATTTCCAAGAAATGAAGTATTTGCTTAGGAATCCATATCTCATGAAGTGACTTTGAAAAAGATCAACAGAGTAGGAATCATGAATTAAAACAATTTCTATAACAGGAAAGGAACCTTTGATTAGAGCAATACTATAGTTTCCCAAAAAAAAAACATAACTTAACCAAAGTAATTTAAGGAACTTTAGATCAGAGCAATTCTAGATTTTCAAAAAAAAAAAAAAATTACAAAAGCAATTTAATGTCACTTTGGATGCTTTATCATGTCGTGACTTCACAAAGAAAGCCCAATCGGCTGAGTTGAACACTGCAAGAAATAAGAGAGGAACTGTTATAAGTGAATGTAGGATGGATAATGCAAAAAAGATGGGGGAAATCATAACCATACCTAGCTAGCTAGAGCTCATAAATAAAAACAACTTGAGCGAAAGTCATTGAGACAAGGGTCATGTGTATTAACTAGTGCGTCTATCGTTGAGAAGTCAGATGAAGGCTTTTTATGGTGGGATTCGACTGAAAACGGCTCCCAACCACTGCAAAAGACAACAGAAGTCATAGGGTTATGATATTGATGGGTTTCGTTCAAACAGACTATGTGTCAAGTGTATTCTGTTCGTGACGTTTAAAAAGAAAAGGAATGGTAGGGTTTTTTGGGTTATGGTACTAAAGACTTTACATTATGATTCATCCGTAAGAACTATTATTTATTTGTTTACATTTATCACGATTCTTTGTTAGTAACCATTATTTATTTCACTTTGTTTCACATGGTTATTCTAATAAGTGGCTGGCTTTACTTAATAATCGTTATATATTTAAATTTTTTAAATTTTTGTGGTTGATTATGCAATCACCATTTTACCAAAAAAAGAAGAAGACAAATATATGTTAAAAAAAAACTACAAATAATAAGTTATGGAGATGTTTTAAGAATATGATGCATCATCAAATTCTTCCTTCTCCAGTAACTTGTCTACCTTCTCATTCAAAGAGCCAACAAGAGTGGTAAGTTCCTTCAAGCAATGGTCCATACGTCCTTACTCTCACATGTAAACTTGGACCCTATGATGGACTCGTAGATCGCATGGACAAGCCCTTTAGTACTTGATGGTTGTAATACCCGGATTTTAGCAAACGGAATTTCGAGATAAAGGAAAATTAATGAATATTTTAATAAAGTAAATTCATGACATAAAACTGTTATAGAAAATTGTTATAATTATAGAGTAAATTGTCAAAAAAGTTCCAGGAAAATCGATGAAACAGAATGACTAAAAATGATATAATGGTGATATAAACAAGTCTAAAAATATTATGATAAATATTTGAAAGATCATGAAAAATTATGAGAAAAATATGGAAGTGTTATCCCTAATTATGAGAATTTAATAAATTATTTCAGAGGAAATAACATGAAGAAAAGTTTAAAAAGCATTTGAGAACCATAAAGTAACTGATGAGGTAAACATTTTTAATATTTTACATAGGATATAAAATGACAATATCAAGTATAAAAGTTGGTAAGATAACAATATACTGTAAATTAGTAAAGATAAATATATGAAGAAACCTGATCCTGAAAAGATCACTAAACAAAGAAATTAGGCGATTAAGCCTTAACGAAGGCGGGGGTAAAACGGAAATTTTGGTAAAAAATATTATATTTTTAAAAAAATGGAAAAAATTATAGAAAAATAAATAAATCTGAATTTTAAAATTAAGGGGCCGAAATTATTGGTATTTTTAATTAAAAAGAATTGTTTAAATAATTAAAATGATAATTAGAATAAAATAATAATATAATGCGGTGAGTCGCTTATAGGCGGAGGCCGAGGGAAAAGTTGGAAATAAATTCTACAGGTAAACCAGAGGTAAAAGTCTTTTCAGACTGATCAAATTAAGAACAAGTGAATTTTTACACGAAGAAAGAATTTATCGACGTTGTTTTCCGCAACCGAAAACCCTAATTTCAAATAAGACGAAAAGCGATCGAGATAGAGTAGAGTCAGATAGGCAAAGTGAGAACCTATAGAAACAATTGCGTATTTTCAAACACGGGATTAAGTTAGACAACAACCGGACGTTTTACGATTCGGCGAATTATTGTCCGAAGTTGGTTCTATCGGAAGTGATTTAGAATCGGACGCGTTTGTCCGAATATCTTTCGACGCACCGGAGAATACCTGGATATGATCAAAAAGAGGATCAAAATAGATAATATGAAAGAGGATGAAAAGATCTTCAAAGTTACATGCCCGGATTTTTGAGTTTCTGCGAAATCGCGCGAAACGGACACCGATCGGGTAGCTTTATCGGACCGGAGGCCATAAAGCAAGATGACAACTCATTCTTTGACTTTTTGGGCCAAAGAGGTCGGCCAAGACCTTGAATGGTCAAGATTGCATCTTACAAAACCCTAGATCCAACGGCCGAATCATTTCGAAGACTTTTTGGAAATTCCCACCTTGTCCCTATTTTTCTCTATAAATAGCAAGCTCTCTTGCTCTCATTCTTCACACCAAAATTCAGATCCTAGAGAGAGGTTCTAGAGAGAGAAGCTCTGGAAAAAATTGTGCCTTAGCTCCGAGTAAGTTCTTCTGTCCTTAGTTTTTAGTTTCCGTAGTTCTTTCGGTAGTTATAGTAGAACTGTTGTTTTGATCTAGGAAGTTTCAGAATATATTCCTATGCTTGTTTTTATGCCTCATTGCATTGAAAGATGCCTGACGAGGTAAAAACATAGTGGGGATAATTTTGAAATGGAATACGGTCAAAGTAACGAAGTTACGCGAAATTCCGCCAAATAGGGGTAGTAGGGGCAAAATGGTCTTTTTCACCTAAAATGCCCGTTATGCTGCCAAATATTCATAAGTGTGTTGTTATTCTGATTAGAATACTTCGACGTCGAACCGCTGTCGAAATTCCATCGTTCCACTTTGTTTGCCATGTTGAGCGCGTTTGTTTATTTTTTTACGTACGGCCGTCGAAAAGTACCATTTTAGCCGGAAGAGCCGGATATCTCGCAACTAAGGTACGGACGCGTACTTGTAACCCTAACTCTATGCTGCTCATATACTTTTGCGTTATAGATACGTTCATAGGCGAGGTTTGTTGAGAATCGTCGGAGATACTTACTGACTTACCCACGGATTATAGTATTGGTAATGCCGTTTGAGTTATTCCTAGCGAGGACACGTTGTGGCGTGGCCTTTGGATATGTGCAGAACTAGTCGAGAGAGACCTTACATAGTGCTTTGTGCTTATGTTCTGTTCATGTTATTGATCATACATCCTATTTGTTTGCTTTTGTGATGATATCTTTGTATCGAAATGAATATCTCATTTGTACGTATATCTTTGTTTTATTTGAGCATAAGGTTAACCGTTACCCGAGATCCATATGTGGAATGGATCTCAGCTGTAGCATCGTGGTCAAGAGGACCGATGCATGGAGATCGAGGCAAAATGGAGTAGGCCAAGACGTGTCTACGTTATTTTCCGTTTTCTTTAAGTTCCTTTAACTTTTGAGAATTTTGGATGACTCGTAATCCAATACATTTACACTATGGTCCATATTTTGAATGTAATGTAAATTACTTACTCGCTCCAATGCTCTACTCTGACTACTCTGCGTGAAATATTTGGAAACGTTTTAAAAAAAAAAAATATTCCGCCGTTTTCAAATGGGATGTTACAATGGTGGAGGGAGTTCATCTCTCGGTTTGTCCTGAGATGATGAGGCATAAGTTTTGTTGCGTTTATCCATAAGTTTGGTGAAGAAGTTGGCTATGAGAAGTTGAAATGAAAGTGGAGAAGTAGAGTTTAGTTTTTCGACGTTTATTACGAGAGGGTTTCGTGGAGTATCGAGTCGTTACGTCCTTTAGATTTACATATTATTATATTTTATAAATGGTGATGGTTGTTTTAATAGAACTGTGATTTATTTTATTATATGACAATGTTTTCGAAAGAACTGTTGGATATATTCTTTTTTTTTAATACAAAATACTCATATTTAATTAAAAAAATGAAAAAAAAAAAGAATAGAGGCGAGTAACCTAATGAACTAATGAGATCACCAAGCTACTCGTCACCAGAGGATTAGCTAGGATCATGGCCAATTCCATGCTCATCAAGTATGATATTGGCCTTCATGTTCATATTGGAGAGGTATCCATAAAGCCTCCTCACAACATGGTCAGTCTGTTGTGGATACCACAACATTGCTGCCAGTTGAGGAAACACAGGATGTGGAGGTCGAGGCAGATGTTGGGGAGGAGAAGTAGGTTGAGGTTGAGGTTGAGGAGGAGGAGAAGGACGCAGTGGAGGGTGATGCCGAGAGTCTTCTTATATATCTTCCGCACGTCATTTCATCTTGGAGATTGAAAAGGAGGACGATGAAGAAAACATAGGAAAAACAAATAAAAATGTGGAGTTTAAATATTGTATTAGACATCTTAAGGGATGTAAAAAAACCATCATTGCACACTTTAGAATTTGTGCAAGACGTAACAAAAAGGTACCTGTGTTCTCCTGATGATCATCAAATAACGAGGAGGCACCCACAGTCAGAATGAAGAAGAGGAAAAGTTTCAAAAGCTTTAATTAACATTTATTAAGTTAGAATAGTTAAGTATGTTTGCAAGAATACTTTATGATTTCTAATTAATAACCGTGAATTATTCATTTTTTTTGTTAACTTCAAAAGAACACTTTAAGGTTCTTGCTTAATAACTGTGAATTATCAAACTTTTTTTTTTGTTAACTTCATCTCCCTCCTTTGATTATGAGGAAGGGGAAGAGGAGGACGGAGAGAAAGATGAGGACAACAGACAAGAATAATTTACGGTTTTTAATTAATAACTGTGAATTATTAAGTTATTTTTTAATTAACTTCATTTTTAATATTTGGTAAAAACAACGATGATGTTCAGTCATTACCACCAGTGCCATCCTCATCTTCCTCTTCCTTGTCCTCATCCTCATCTTCAGCATCCTCTTCTTCATCCTCTGCCTCATCCTTATTCTCATCATCGGAGGAGGGAGATGAAGGATATGACTGCAAGTCATATATTCAACATCATTGTGATGATGTATGTGGTTTAACTTCTTGTTTAGCTTTTTGGCGTATGACGTGAGATGCCTAGTTTGGCGATCAAGGCTTTCCAACATTTGCATTAGAGCCTCCATTCTAGGAGGAGGCAAAAAAGGCAAAGGAGGAGGAGGTGGTGGTGGTGGAGGAGGAGGGGGTGGCGGCAGAGGAGGAGCTCCTTGAGAACTTAACATGATCAAGGAGAGAAGGAGGAGGCCAATAAAGAAAAGTAGTAAGATTCACAAAGAATATGTGAGTTTAAATAAAGGTCTAACAAGGATTACAAAGGGTTATGAGTTATGACTTATGAAGGTTCGACGATGTTACGAAGGGTTATGAAAGTGTTAGATGTCGGTTGGTTTTGAAGACTGTTATGTTTTGCCTTTGCTGATATAAGAGGTTGGAAGATGAATGTTTGTATGTATTACATAATTTTTTTTTCATAAGAACCGTCTTATATCTTACAAAATAAATAATTGTTATTAACTACAACCGTTATTTTTATGTTTTTGCTGATTCTGTCTCTCAATACATGACAGTGCACATATTTAACAGTTAGGTTTTTGCATTATATATCCTTATGTGACCTCCGCTCTGACGTTTATTTCCTGTAATCGTTATTTATTAAGTGTTATGTATGCTCAAATCTGTAGTAGTGTTAGTTTCCCACATTTCATTAGTTTTTTTTTTTAATGCTCAGAACATTAGTTATTTATTACACTTGATGAGTAAATCACAATACATTTTTAGTAGGAATCACTTATTTGAGATTACCAAATTTTGAAGCCATTTAATTGATTTTTTTTTTTAAAAAAAAAACTATTTTTACATCACAAATACGGGGCATTAAAACTATTTTTACATAACCAAAAAAATGTTTTTCACGTTGATAGTAATTAGTAACAAATACCATATTTTTTATATTTTTTGGGGGTGGAAAAGGACATTTTCCAAGATGACTTCATAATGTGGACATCGTTTGTCATTGTTTTGACACACACCGAGCAAATTTATAATGCGGACATCGTTTGTCATTGTTTTTCACGATATGTTTTTAGTAGGAATTACTTATTTGAGATTACCAAATTTTGAAGGAATTAAAAGATTTTTTTTTTTAAAAAAATAGTTTTACATCACAAATACGGGGCATTAAAACCATGTTTACATAACAAAGAAAAAGTTTTTCACGTTGATAGTAATTAGTAACAAATACCAATTTTTTAAAATCCTTTTGTTTTTGGGGATTCCAAGATTACTCTATAATGTGGACATCGTTTAACATTGTTTTGACACACCGAACACATCAAATTCTCTAATTTATGGCACAGTTCCCTTGTTTTCTATGAATGCTCTCTTTCTCTCGTTCTAGTTTCTGTGTATTGTGAAGACCCTCTTTACCTCTCTTTCCCACATTCATATCTCTTTTACTTTATATGTCCTTGTTCTTCTACACATTATGTAGAATCAAGAAACCCTAATCTTTTGGGGTCATAACTAATTCACAGAGATGAGTGCGGCAAGGAGAGGTAAGGAAGTTCTTCAAACGCACTTCTCGGCGCGAGCATGTTTGGCATAGCTTTTTGCCCTCCAAATCGTACGTTTCATGCCTCTGATCGGGCTTTTGAGGCTTTTAAATTTTTTTACATGTTTGGTATAGAAATGAGTCAATTGTGCTTTTGTGAAAAAAGGAGCTCATTCCTGCTGATAAAAGGAGCTTATTACACAGTGTAAAGTGCTTATTGACGGGTTGGTACCCGTGCATTGGTGGAGGCTGTTCTTGGAAAAATTGCAGGCGGTTCCATGAGAACTCAGCTAAGCGAAGATCACCGGACCAAGGCTTGACATGGTTGCCGAAGGTGGTGCATATGGAGGTAGTGGCGGGGGTGTGGAGGAGGGACAGGGCAGGTATGCTGAAGAGAACAATGAAGAACAGAGTAGTGCAGGAAGAACTGGGTTTTCTGAATTTGTTGTTTAACACCATTTCCTCTTCTGGATATTCTGAAATTATCGGCATAGGTTGTGTTTGGTTCATTTTGGATTTTGCATTCTGATGGTGTCCACACAGAAAATGAGGAAGACTAAGAGGGGAAAAAACAGAGGATTTTGGGTTTGAGTTTCATGGAAGTGTTTCTCCCGCCTGCTTTCGGAAAAGGTGAGTCTATGCTGCCTCTCTGCAAAGTTTTTGATTGAGTTGATATTTGTTTTTAAAAATTAAGAAAGTTAAATAAGTTATTTTATTATATTATGTGTTATGTATCTTTAAATTATATATAGTTTATAAGTTAGATAAAATAGTGAAAAAAAAATGACAATTATAAAGTCAATTTTATTTTATATTTAGGATCGGATAAAATACTTTATATGATATAATTATTTATTTTAGCATTGTCAAATTTTTCAAGTAACAGTTTTTTACTTTTTTGTAATTTAAATTTAAATTTTTCTCTTACAATTATCTCAATAGTTACTCATATTGTTACTCCAAACAAATTTCAATTTTAGAAAAACTATTTATGCTACCGCCAATCCAAATATAATATGATTGTAAATAAATCAGATAGTGCATAAGTCAGATTATAAATAAGTCACTTGTATATTATATTTATGAAATGAGTATAGGAGGGAGAATAAGTAACAAATATGAAATAATATGAGTTTAAAATATGAGAAGAAGTGTATAATAAATGATTAAATGAAAGATCATTAGTGATAAATAGAAGATAATTAATATAAAAATATGTATTTAATAGAAGTTAAAAAGGAAAAAGTAATTGAGAAAAAGTTGTTTATAAAATTTATATAATCAAGGAGATAATGCAGAATCAGATAGCAGATGGAGAGTATCCAGAAGATTCCAACCAATACGAAAAAACAGCAACATTGCAGAATGCAGAGCGAACTTAAACGGGTCATCCTAGTAGATCACTGTTGTTGACTGATGCAAAACTTGCGTAAAGTACATTTATCTACTCTTACCTACGATCTTACCTTGTTGTACAAAGCATCAAGTGCATCAAGCCATTGGGGGAGCCACATTGTTTCTCATGGGTGTAAATGCACCCATAAAAGATACCCTTGGGGGAAAAAAATTCAGGTATCTTGAATATGAACATACATTCACACAAATCATAAATATGCATGCTTAGGATTTTTAATAAAATAGGAAAGAACAAAGAAAACCTAATAAAAATAAATTAGTAAAATATCATAGTATATGTGTGGTTACTAGTTTTGAAGGTCCAGCTTGACTTTTACAAAACTCAGTTTTGGTAATGTTTATTTGAGTAACTCAAAAATGACTTTTGAAAAATGGAATATTAACCTAAAATTAGGTTTTGCAAATGGTAAGAGTGTTACTTTAGGAAATTGGTTTTTGAGAACGAAAACCGGGTTTGGCAAACTAGAACCTCACATACACATAAATGTTTCCTAATTTTCCTTGATGAGATATGCATGTATCTTCTTGAGTATAGTTCATTATTGCATTTGATATTACTAAGTTGACTCTTGATTATTATTATTTTTTATATTAAATTGAAGTTTTCTTTTCTCTTCTGGTCTATATTCTTTTGTTTTTTTAATGTATTTAAAACTTCCTTAAAAAAAAAAAATCGGGCGAGAACCCCCAATTAATTGTGCACCCACAAATATAAAATTCTAGCTCCACCACCGATCAAGGCTAATGAATCTTCCTTTTCACCACCAACGTAATTGTTTTCAAAGAAATATGCTGCTTTCTTAAAATTATTGAGAAAATAGTAAAATATATATGATTTTTTTGTTGCATTCACTCTTCCTAACCCCCTAATGCACATGATTAGGGGTCCCGTCAAGGATTTGCAACAATCAGATTTTAGGTATTTTTAATCCACTTAAAAGTTTTTGGGAAAATCCATATGAGGGTCCATTTAATTTTAAAAAAAAAAACTCAAAAAAGACCCAAAGAACTTTCACATGTCAGAATAGGCCCTAGGGCCTTTTCTGACATGCAATTCTAAGTGAAAGGACAAAAAAAACCCCTCACTATCCTTTTTCAGTTCAAAATCTCTCTCTGTCGTCAGCTCTGTTCTTTGCCCCCTCTCTCTGCTCCATTGACAGAAATCGCTCGAGCTCGCCTGTGCGTTTCATATTTCCCGTCGCTCATGCCGCTGTGTTCAGATGAGGTGTGTTGGTTACCGGAGTTGATTAGCTTCTTCTGGGTCTCTAGTATTTCAATGTAACAAATGGGTGCTTCTTCATCTTCTATTGCTTTCCATATTTGTCTTAAATTTGAAAACGATCTTGAAGCAGCTTCTGCAGATCTGAGTTTAGATTGATCACTGCTTCATGGATTGAGATGCTTCCACGGCAGCTTGAGGAGTAGGGGCGGACCTAAAATGTAAAGGAAAAAAAAACGTGGATGGTGAGGCTAATGGGCGACGAGGCTTTGACAGT
This sequence comes from Acacia melanoxylon, assembly GCA_019022615.1. Classification (NCBI taxonomy): domain Eukaryota; kingdom Viridiplantae; phylum Streptophyta; class Magnoliopsida; order Fabales; family Fabaceae; genus Acacia; species Acacia melanoxylon. Next base: position 4,901,568 of record JAFJYJ010000002.1, read on the forward strand.
GAGCTAATGGCGTTGAACGACACAGAGGATGGTGAAGAAGCAATTGATGTTGAACCCATGAAGAAGAAAACGTCTTCCATTCTAAGTTATGGTAAGTATGATTCTTTCAAGAAATTCGATTGCATTTGTAAACCCTAGCCTCTTCGCTATTTTCTGTGTGAATGTTGTCTGTGGGATATGTACCTGTTATGCAAATCTTTTAGTGAAAGTGGATGGTGGACCATTGATAAACATGTCAATGTGTTTTTGATTTCTTGCTGGTTGGATTTAGATGTTTGACTAGTGAGAATGCAAGAAAAGCTAATTGTGCATTCTGATTCATATGTTGTGTTATTGGTTATTTTACCCTTTTTCTTAAATGAAAAAAAAAATATGATTGTCCTTGTAGGCTACATTCATATGAAGAGATGCATGCTTATATAGTAGACTTGGTAAGATTGGCATTGTTCGATCGTGTAGTAATTTATACACCTCAATAAGTCTTTTGCCTTCTCATCCTTCCCTTCATTCCGTCACTGCCATGTGGAGGAGACATGGACAAGTTATTAGAATTTCATAAACAGGGAAAATAGAATAATTATTGGCACTGACTTATTTATTTTTGAACTATAAGGACCTACTTGGAAAAAGGTGTAAAGTAGAGGGAGTAATTAATTAGCTTTCTCAATAAAACGTTGTTAGAATGTCTAAATAAAAACTATAGTAACCATCGTTAGACTTTCCTACAAGGGCAGCATAATTTTGGCCCAAATGGTTTTTTCTTTTAACGTTATTGCCATCAATGCATTTGGTCTTCAAATGTTTTACAAGAATTTATCAGTTTTGATATGATTCTTTCTGCTGCATCTAAGTATTTTATGGAAGTACAATATTGATGGAAGTACTATTGAGCCTTAAATGTGGGAACATCTCCTAACAAAAAATGAAACTTTAATTTACTATGTTGTAAAGAACTGGTCCTCTGAATGGTGAATGGTGTGGGTAGAATTAAATTTTTCATTTTTCAAATGTTCATTGGAATGATCTGTTCTTGCTTGCTTGCTCTGTATAGTTCCAATTTCAATAATTTGTAAAGTTTAGGTTTGTATTAAAAAGTGGTAAATGCCAAAGTACATAAAGAATATATGAATTATTTGATTCAATGTTGACGAAAATCATGGAGTCCGAACTGTTGGGATCCGTACACGCAGCGGAAGGATTCTCATCCAATAAAACTTATGAATCCCATTAAGAGGATCCATCAACGGTGTTTAGATCAAGGTTTGTTAGAAACAATACCTATGCGAAATTCGTGAGCGTCCTACGTTCGATTTGATCTGGTGGGTTACCTTCTCGATCAACAGGAGCAGACTCTGCGAATCTCCTCCCTCTACCGGTATCCACACGAACAGCCTCTAACACTGACGGCAGCGTGCTAGCGCCTTCAATATTCTCGTGTCTCTCTCTTTTCTCTCTAGGGTTTCTCACAGCTTTTCTAATACGTCTGACAAAATATCCTGTAGGTTTTTCAAAACCCATTAGACGTATTATATTCAAAATTAATCCTCATTAATCTTGAAATTTGAGTTTGGATTAAAATAGCATATTAATTAAATCTATCCAATAGATCTAATCTAATCTATTTATTTTAATCCGAATTAAAAGCCTTCGATTTAATTTATCTCTATAAATTAAGTCGAGATATGATATCTATCTATTTAATTAAATCGAGATATTATATCTCAATTCAAATTAAATTAGATATATGATATCTATATTCGAAAATTAAATCGAGATACAATATCTCAATTTGTTTTAAATATTTAATTTATTAAATAAATTAAATATGAAACAAATATTATATATAATAATATTATAATCTCCATTAAATAATATTATTATATTATTTTCGAATTTAATAATATATATATATATCCATCTTAGATTAAAGTTGTATTCATTAAATCTTAGACATATCTAAGATTCAATGAATCTGGACACTATTGCTCGTGTTGGGCTATTCTTGTGTGTGACCCTGCAGGCCCACATGAGATTGGCGACGGAGCCAAATCAGTATCGACCACAAGTCTCAAGCGGCCTCTAGCAAGACATTGCGACTATTCAATTCATATGGGGATCGATAATATGATACAACCTATCGTACAACCATGTCACGTCTCCTTTGTCACACGATAATTTGGTCAAGGATGAGGCATGGATAATGTCAACTTCCTGTTCTTGACCATTACTTTCTTGATTTTTGAGTAGTCTAACAATTGAAATGGAAACTCCTTTCCATCGTAGTATGGGCATACATTTCTCAGACTCACTCATCGAGGGGCCCAGTATTATCTCTCTACAAATGTGAGGGACAAATTCCATCTTGACCATTCATATTCCTCTGCATGAAAACCACTGATTCCGATCCAAGCTTTTATCATCACCCGGTCAAAGGTGACTTTTGACTAGGTCAAAGATCAGCGACTCTCATGTAGAAATTGATGATGATCTCAAGTCAAAGGGCGTTGTGACGTGGTTATACATGAAATAAGCTTATGACTAAATCCATGCAGTTTCCCATAGTGGGTCGGTCCAGCACCTTGTACTCTTACAAGTGCCCATGACTTTGATTCGTATCTCCATACTCATCAAAGTTATACTGGTCTTATTTCATCTTCACTCCCGCGTAGATGACTGACCAGAGACATTTAGGATAATCTATAAGATATATCCAGGGATATAGTTATCACTAAAAATATGCAAATGAAATGATAACTAAATGGAGAATACTTTAAATGACATTAACATTTAAAGTACAATGATTTACCCCTAGGGCATAATTTCCAACACGAACTTGAAGGCTTAAAATATTAAAGATCATTTGCTAATTTGATACTCTTAGGAACTAAATGAGTATTTAGATTGAGTAAATATGCCATAGGTTTTTAATGAAATAAACATTCTTATTCCTAACGTCTTATCTTATAAACCAAGTCTGTTGTGATTGAAATATGGCTTTTTTTCATGCTCTTAGGTGATGGAGCAACTGGTGAATCGACTTGATGTGGCAATGTTTAATGCTATTCTCTGTGAATCAGCTGAAGAGATACCAACTGATCTTATATCTGATCCCATTACTGATTTAGGGGTTCTCCCAGTTCTTGCAGGAAAATCAGGCTTCAGAGCTAGTAACAAATCAATAGACTTTGTACTCTCAAAATCAGTAGCCAAAACAAACTTCATGAATTGAAGGTCGGCGTCTTGTGGTGGCTAGTCACCCATCCTCGGAATATCCATCGACAAAAAGTGTTGTCCATCATTGAGAAGTCCCAGAAGAAGAAGAAGAGACATTAGGCAACATAGTTGTTAGGACACATTGTAGTTGATCACGTGTTGTGTACACGTGCATATGTATTTATGACAACTTTGTATTCATGAGAATGACCTTCAACATTTGTATTTCTGTAAATTTTCTAATGATGCTAACTTGACAATGTTAATTCAATGACAAGAGGATAATTTTCCTTGTTTTTTTATGATATTTGTTCATGATATGAGACCAGAAGAAGAATGGACAAGTCCTACAATATTGGTATTATGTAAAGGCTCTAATGATGGTTACTTGATTTTTAAATTTTAATGAGATAATCAAATTTTTTCTACCCACTAATGTAGTTGTTAACACCCACTAACACAATTGTATCCAAGTTTCATTTATGTACACATATTCATATTGTATTACAAATGTAAATGACGTTGGAAAAAATATGCAGCTGGAAAATATTGATGTTGTTGCTAGTGGGTACTAATATTGTTAGCGCCCCCTATTATTGTTGTTAGTAGGGATTGATATTGTTGTTATTAGGGACTGATATTGTTGTTAGTGGGTATTGATATTGTTAGTAATCCCTGTTATCAGGGGGCGTTAACAACAATAACAGGGGACGTTAACAACAATATCAGGGGTCGTTAACAACAATATCACGGGTCGTTAACAACAATATCACGGGGCGTTAACAACAATAACGGGGGCACTAACAACAATAACGGGGGGCACTAACAACAATAACAATACCACTAACAATAATATCAGTCCCTAATACCAACAATATAAGTCCCCACTAAAAACAATAACAGGGGGCGCTAATAACAACATCAGTACCCACTAGCAACAACATCAGTACCCACTAGAAACAACATCACTATTTTCCAGCTGCCTTTTTTTTTTCCAACGTCATTTACATTTGTAATACAATATGAATATGTGTACATAAATGAAACTTGGATTCAATTGTGTTAGTGGGTGTTAACAATTACATCAGTGCGTGTTAATAACTATAGGCAGAAATTTTTTTTCTTGTCATTGAAATTAAATTGTCAAGTTACTATCATTGTAACATTTACAGAAGACCAAATTTTGAAGGTCATTTTCATCAATACAAATGAACCTTCCCACAAAAACAAATTTTTACAATTTTATCATAAATACAAATTCACGTGTACATAACAATTGATGGACTAAACATATGTTCTAAATACAATCACTATGTTTTTGCCTATAACAAGTCAACCTAGCTACCAAACAAGTTTGCAGCAATTAATGTCTCCTCTTCCGCTTGTGGGAGTACTCGACCAAAGAAAACACTTTTCCCCTTGCCCTTTCGCTTTTGCTTCTCCTTCTGCCTTTCCTCATGCCACTTGAAAAATTCTTCGATGAACAAGAAGTATCCGGAGAACCTTGGTGTCTTGGTGCAGATTTCATTATTGTTGCTTCTTTGTTGCTTACAACCTTATCCTTCCTACTCTTATGTACCTAGAACAATTTTAAATGAAGCAGAAATAATTAAGCCTTTATCATTACTATAAAGAGAAGACTCCTGAATTAAAATTAATACAAACAATAGGGGCCCTTGATATTCATATTAGCAAAGTGAAAAGAACATTGGATACAATAAAAATGTCTAACCCAATAATAACCTTTGCTCCCTCCATTTTCAAAGCCAATGGTTATGTTCATAGCATAAAGTCTAAACATTGATCATTGGAAAAATGAAAGTACAAAATATAAACTTGTAGGCACACACATCACAGATATACAAACAATATATAAAGGTATAAAGATCGAATTCACAGCACAGACCAAGCTAACTATTAACTACTATTCAAAAAAGAAGAAAAATGGCTGAAGTATTTATATAGGATTAACAATTCAAAAGGCACAATATTGTATTAAGCCATTTTAAGAACAATGGCCTATATTAATGAATCATGATTAAATTTACCAGTAACTGGAGGCATATTGTTGATGCATGACAATAACCATCAATGTAAGGGAAAGCATGCTCTCTTAGTGCCTAAGCCGACAACAGTAAATAACATTTATATTCAAAGAAAAATAGAAAAATTAAAATGTCCATCACTTGTTGTATAGCCTTGAATGAGTACCTTTGTACTTGGTATATGAATTTGCATAGTTGAATGAATCTTAGGCTCATTAATCATAACAAACCTTATATCTCCCCACCAAAAAATAATAGCATTAGACCAACCTCGTGTGGTCTTTCCCCTTTAATTGACAACATCTATGAGCAACAAATAGTATGTTCTCTCATATATTCTGTTGAATTCTTTACCTGACAGATCACTTATCTTCTTTTTTCAAGTCACTCAATGATTTATGAATTAAAAGCCATACAAAGAAGGGGAAAACAACACAGCCTTTTGTATAATAGAAATTGTCCACATCTCATATTTGGAACACTGCAACTTGCTCTAATGGCAATAGTTGAATAACCTTACAAACAAAAGGAAAGGAATACATCTAACTAAATTTGATAATGATCACGTAGATAGGTTCGATTACAAAAACAATTCCAAGAACTTCAGGCCCTCAAACACCAATAACCAAGATAATAGGCGAAATAGTAAGGTTTTCCTGCTATTTCAGTCGATCAAAGAGAGCAACAAAATCTGCCCAAAGAAGTGTTAGAATCGGCTGTCACCCAAGAGGGGGGTGAATTGGGTGAAGATTAAAAACTTGGAACTTTGAAAATCTTTTCACTTTTTCTAAATCAACAGTTAGATATTCAAATAAACATATACTGGAAATATAAGAGATAAGGGAAGAAAATATGCAAACTGTGATTTATACTGGTTTGGCCCAATCCTTGACCTACGTCCAGTCCCCAAGCTTCACTTGAGATTTTCAATCCACTATCTTCTTTCAACTTGATTACACATTCTGTACTCGAAGTAATCCTCTCACTAGGATTCACTCCCCCTTACAAATCGTAATCAATACACCTACTTGATTACACACTTTGTACTCGAAGTAATCCTCTCACTAGGATTCACTCCCCTTACAAGCTGTAATCAATACAATAGGTTTCCCACTCAAGATCACTCAATCTTGAGTAACTCTCAGATAGAATGATAAGATGATTATAATGAACCTTCTCTCTCAGAAGTGTATATGATTAACACTGAAGTACATAATCGTTCATCTCACTCTCTACTGTAAACTATATAAATATTGAGAAACAGAGAGTGTATGAGTTATTGACATATCGACAGTGAAGTAGTAACATCATTTCATTGGCTTCGTCGAATCATTCATCAATTGTCACTTCTTCCGATTTGAAGACTTCACAATTTATAGGAATTTGTATTTCGACCGTTGCGAGCATTCGACTGTTGGACTGTTCTTCCACTTTAGAATATGATCGTTGGATGCCTTTTGGAAGTAGTTGTTGGAGCTTCTGACGTAATCATCCCCTTTTTGTAAACTGTTGTTAATCCTTCGTATAATCTTCTAAAACTCATTAGCAAACTGATTAAAAAAATTAGGAATAATAATGAGTGATGATAGGAAGTAATGAAATCACAAGCAATGAATTTAGATTTATGAAGACAGTGATTTCGAAAAACAGAGAAGTTTGACTCTAGTTAAAAAGTAGTTGTCTTGGGGCAATATGACTGGAGGCAAATTTGATTGACTCGAGGCAAGAAAAAGCCAATTGAAAAAAACATGTAGAAGAGAGCTTGCCTTGAGTCACGGTGACTTGAGTCATGATGGCTTGAGTCAAAAAGATTTTTTATTGCGTCAAAGAGGTCTAAGAAGATATGCCTTGAGTTATCATGACTTGAGGCAACATGCCTTGAGTCATGGTGACTTGAGGCACGCAATATAACCACAAGAGAGAAAGACGCAAGAGCAACTTGACTGGAGGCACAAAGTGAATGCCTAGAGTCACGGTGCCTTGAGGCAAATATTATCTGACTCGAGGCATACAATCACTCTCAGTTCAGAAAACATATTTGAATAGAAAAGCAATTACCTCGAGGTAAATCAGATGTTAACTTGAGGCAAATATTTTTCAAACTAATCAACTTCAAGTTAAACTTGATCTAACTCGAGGCAATTAAAGTTAAAAACATTTTACCTCACTTGAAGCATATGACTCGAGGTAATAAACAATACTTATATGGACTTCAAGTATGTGTCGCGAATACTTGAACAGAGTTCTTTAACTCGAGGTAATGAATTGGCCAACTTGAGGTAGTAAGTGCTTACAACCAGGGTGCTCTCTGCCTTAGCCTGACTCGAGGCAAAGCACTAGCTAACTCGAGGTAAATAGTCAACTAACTTGCTGTTGGAACTAATTTGACTCGAGGCAAATAGGGACAAGACTCGAGGCAATAAGTGTTCTCAAAACATATGCTCTTTGCCTTCACTTAACTCGAGGCATAAAATGTATGTGACTCGAGGTAGGAACTCTTCTTAAATGAATTTGCTCTCTGCTCGTTCAGAACGCAAGAGTATTATCAACACAAGAGTTAATTTCTAGTGAGTGTAGCGTCCTTGATATAACTCCAAATTTAGCAAACCACTTATCCCCATATAGCTCTTTGAGTCTTCTTTCCAACACAAAAAAGAATCAACTCCAAACTCATTGTATTCTGTCCTTTATGATCCGATGAATGAAGGCTGTTCTTGACCAGCATTTTTGCCATATCCTAAACAAACTCTCAACTTCAAAACATCATATCTCCTTCAATTGATCTTTGTTTTTTTCATGATCTTGATGTTTTTGAAAAGGTATTTTAGTATAGTTTCAAATGGCACCATTTTTAGCTCATTTTTATTTGTCGTTTGAGAGATACACTCAAAATACCGAAGCTTGGCCTGCTGTGTGGCGTGAATTTCACGGTCATCTTCAAAAATTCATAGCTCCTTCATCTGAACTCCTTTGGACTTGTATTTTATATCAAAATGACGCATTGGAAGTTTAGTTTCCAAAAAAATTGGTTTCACCTCAATCCGATCTATGGTTTAGGAGATATCATCGAATTACCAAATGTCACCCGAGTGAAACGTGAAACAGAGTTGAACAGAATTGCTGAAAACATTACTAACTCGAGTCAATTAGTGGCCTAACTCTAGTTAACTTGTTCCAGAGGCGCAAATAACTGTAGCATAGTCATTAACTCGAGGAAGTTTAGTCCTTAACTCGAGTTGGTTTATCCTGAAGCTCGTTTAGGCCTTTTTTAGGTTTTTGTTGGTTAAATGGGCCCTCATATGGATTTTCCCAAAGTTTTTTGTGTTGAGCGCTCCTAGAGAAAAAGTTTGTTGGCCAATCTGCACCTTAACCAAAAAATGAAATATACAACAGTTATTAACAAAGAACTGTGATAAATGTAAACAAATAAATAACAGTACTTATGGACGAACCGTGGTGTAAAGTTTTAAGTATGATAACCTAAAAAAGCCTACCATTCCTCTTTTATTTAAACGTCTGAAATATAATACACTTGATACTTAATATGTTCAAATGAAATCCACCAACATCATAACCCTAAGACTCCTATTGTGTTTTCTGACCATGAAAAGCTTTCATCTGGCTTCTTAGCGATATCCGCGCTAGTGAATACACTTGAGCCTTATCTCTACCATGTGAGTTGTTTTTGTTTTTGTTCATAAGCCCTAGCTATAGTTATGAGCCAGATGAAGGAGGAAATGAATCAGATGAGGCTGCTTTTGAGCTCTCGTCCAGAGAGCAGTGTTCCCGTCACACATTCAGCTGCGGTTATGCAATAGAGCACTAGGGGGAGTTGCATTGTTGGACAGTCAGAGCAACCTTGTGACTTGTATGTGGAGGATCGTGATAGTCATAGACGATTAGTTGCAAAAGGGACTGTCCACAACTTGGGATCAACTGTACACCACCAACAAATGGCTGATGATGAAGTCAGAGTGTCAGATGAAAAAGTGATCATTGATGCACCTCTCCCTCTCCCAACTGATCAGCTGAAGCTTGTGAGTGATGTCAAGGGAACCTTCATCTCTTGGCCAGTGAAGCTTGTATATGTCTCTACTCCTCCTGAAGCTTCATCACCTCCTCCTCAAGTTCCATCCCCTCGTCAAGCTACATCCCCTCCTCCTCAAGTTCCATCCCCTACTGCTAATTTGACTGCCAAGGAAAAAATATCCGATTTGGTAAAAAAAGGATATTTTAAAGATAAATCGTGGCCTGTCAATGAAGTAGTAGGCGTCCCTCATCTTGAAGAGGTTTACCTTGACAGCGTAGACGTAACGTCCCTGCTACTTCCTGGACATGAGCTTACTGATGCAATTGTTCAAATGTTTATGAAGTAATTAAGTATCTTCTTCTATGAGTACATAATTTAAATGCATCATTTAGACACACATACATATATACTAATTCCCTGATCGATGTCATTATTGTAGGTTCATGCATCAAGAATTGGTTGAACAGGGCAGAATCAATGATTTTGGATTCTTGTACCCATTCTATGCAAGTACAACATCCTTGGAGTTGAGACAAGAATACATGTCAACCAGGGTGTGTGAAGTGATAAGAAAGGTGTACGTATTTCCATACTACCACAGGTACATATCACAATTCTTGTATGCAATTCACTTAATATAATTCTGCTACATATATCATTGAGTACTTTACTGCTGTGAATTTTCAGCCGCCATTGGCAGTTGGTCCTCATGTGCATGGAGGATCATAAAGTTATCTTCTTATGCTCCACTCACAGTGAGCCAGAGCCTATATTGATGCAGAGCGTCAACAAGTAAGCATGTCATTTTGATTCTCTTGTCTAAAATCTCTACTGTGAATTTTCAGTGAACATTATTGATAAATTTGTGATTTTGATGATAGTGCCATGAGGACATTCCAAGTCGAGGTAAAAAAAAAGGCGTGGGTCTCAGGCCACTTATCCTAAATGGTTAAAACCAGAGGTTAGTACATATTTGGACACTGGCACACTGCCTTGTGAACTTGGTCAGTAAGCTATATATGCTAGCTCTTATATATATTTCTTGTTCGTTTTAGACCCATCGGCAACCAACGGGGTCCAATGTATTTGATGTTATCACGGGAGGAACCACAAAAGTAACTGCAAAGGTAAATGTATTTGATGTTACATATTATGGCTGAATTCAGTTTCTGGCTTAATGTTACATATGAAATATACATGCAAGTTAATTCAGTTTCTGTCTTTGATGTTATAGAGGTTTGCCGGACCTGCTCCCTTTCCTGATGATGAAGTGGAGCACATACGCAATGTGTTTTGTGAATATCTGTATGACCTAATTAAGTCCTAAATTCATTTGTAAAATATACGCACAATGTGTAATTCAATAATAAATTTGTATTATTTTTCGAAGAAATTCGTTCATTCATTCTAGATATTTAGTGCTTGAAATTTGAGGTACAAAATGTTGTAAATGAGAAAAAATAGACTATATGAATGATTGCGTGCTAAAAATCTTCGTTTATTTCTAAAAATATGGCGAGACCTTTAGGACCGCATAATTATTAAACCTCCGGTGCTAAAAGTTTTCGTTTATTTTAAAAAAACTATGGCTAGATTTTTAGGACCAGACGTATTTATTTGTCCGGTCTTAAAAGTCTTCTAAAAATATTCTAGACTTTTAGGACCGCATCTTTATGACATGACCGGTCCTAAAAGTCTACGTTTAATTAACTAAAAAATATGTCTAGACTTTAAGATCGTAAATTTGTTAAATTCCTAAAAGACGTTTATTTTAAAAATATGGTGAGACCTTTAGGACCGCATATTTATTAAACCTCCGGTGCTAAAAGTCTTCATTTATTTCTAAAAAAAACTATGGCTAGACTTTTAGGATCGCATATTATTTAAACATCTGGTCCTAAAAGTCTTCTAAAAATTCGCTAGACTTTTAGGACCGAATGTTTATATTATGACCAGTCCTAAAAGTCTACGTTTAATTAACTAAAAAATATGTCTAGACTTTTAGGACCGTAGTTTTATTATTTGTCCGCTCCTAAAAGTTCAGTCATAAAAATAGTTTTAAAAAATATGGCTTAACCTTTAGGACTGTGAATTTGTTAGCTCTTAATAGTTTTTGACTCAGTTTTTAGACAAATTTTTAGGGTTCAAAACAACCGAGGTTCTGGCATTCTGCTCAAGCTAGGACCCTCGTTGTCTTCGATGTTACCTCTCTTGATGTTGAGCAGCATTATCGGTTTCCCTTTTCGTTGTCTCTTTTCTTTTTGTCGGAAAAATAAGGAAGATACTAAAAGGAAACTGAAAATATTCAACTCAGGTCAAGGTAACACCGACGACAACGACGGTCCAACCTTGAGAAGAATAGTCACTTTGTTTGTTTTTATTCGAATAAGGAAAACTATCCTTTTGTTTTTGTTTTTTTTGTATGTTCTTAACTATATTCTGTGAATTTTTAATGTTGATTTACACGAGGACAATGTTTTGTTTGTTTCCTTTTTGTCGGAAAAAGAAAGATAATGAAAAGGACATGGCGATCGAATATGGAAACAAAATATTTTTTATTATATTTTTTTACTGCTGCCCCGTGAGGAGCAGCAGCAGCAGCAGTACAGACAAAAAAACAGAAAAAAAAATATAAAAATATCTACTCCCCCATCGTTGTCGGAGGGGAGGGAGTCGTCGGAGACGTCGGAGATATCGTCATCTTCAGGATGGTACTCAACATCCTGGGCGTCGAGTACCGCCTGCAGCTTTTCGTTGACGGCGTGATAGACTGGAAAGCAGTGGCGCGGCGTCGGTCTATATGAGCTAGGCGGGGCGGGAATGTGCTGAATCATCCGGTAGATTGTCGGTTACGGAGGCAACGGAGGAGGAGGACCTCGTGGTGGTGGAGCAGCCATTCTTGTGGATGTTTCAGAAGTGATGGAGAAGAATGTGAAGGAAGTAAAGTAACATCAGGTTTAAATAGAGAACCCTGCCTAACCAATGTGAAACGCCAGAAACAATAACGAGGAGACGCATAGTTCCTCAGAATACGAGGAGACGCCTAGTTGGGAAGTTTATCTAGAAGTCGAAGAGACTCTGAATCATTCATTTGAACAGAGTGTAAGGATACGACTCTGAATCATTCAATTGAAAAAAATAAATGAATTCTAGGACCGGATACAAGGTAAAAGGTTGGTCTTAAAAGTGATTGAATTGATTAAAATAAATAAATAATATACTTTTAGGACTAGACATATTATAAAAGGCCGGTCTTAAAATCAATTGAATTGAAAAATAATAATAATAGACTTTTAGGACCGGATATATTATTAAAGGTCGGTCTTAAAATCAATTGAATTGAAAAAAATAAATGAATTCTAGGACCGGATACAAGGTAAAAGGTCGGTCTTAAAAGTAATTGAATTGATTAAAAAAATAAATAATAGACTTTTAAGACCGGATATATTATAAAAGGCCGGTCTTAAAATCAATTGAATTGAAAAAAATAAATAATATAATTTTAGACCGCATATTTATTAACTTCTCATAACTCTCTGTCCTTATTAACTCCTCACAATCTCGTAACTCCACACTACGTGGCTCTCTTCCCCAACTACTCAAACCATGGTTAGATACAAGAGAACCGCTCGTAGGGGTACTCTTACTCCTGATGCTCGTGCCTTTCGTAGATCGTTATACGGTGCGCCTCCTCCAGCGAGAGTGCGTTCTATTGTGACAGAAGAGTCTCAGGTCATTGGACCCATTGTTATTTCGGATGATGAAGAGGTTGCCACACCCTCCCTCCAGCCTTCAGACCATGAAGAGGTTCCTGCTCCCCCTCTCCAACCAGTTGGCCCCAGCGCGCCTACCGCTGACCCCTCTCCTCTTTTCTCTAATGATGCATTGCGGCTGATGCGAATAAGACAGGAACTTGCTGATCTCCGGTGAGAAGTTAATGCTTTTCACGCCGATATCGCCAAGGATGTTTAGTCATATTCTTGTTTTTTATAATTTTCTGCTTGTTTGTCTTTTGTTTTTTTTTCTTGTGTACGTGCATATTCACCAGTAATGTATGAATCATTAAGAACTAAGCTTGTGTCTTTTTTTTTTTGTTTATATTCTCCAGTAATTAAAGAAGCTTATTCTCCAGTTTTTCTTTAATTTTTATTCATTCGATTCTTCTTTGCGCTCGCCAAAGCCAATCCTTTTTTTTTTTCTTTTAAATGAGGACTTTTAGGACCAGATGTTTAATAAGACTCTGGTCTTAAAATTAAATGAAAAATAAAAAATTAACACCTGAGTCTTTTATCCCTCCGGTCCTAAAAATTTAATTATATATTTAGGACCGGCTACTTTATAACTAACCGGTCTTAATAAAATCCAAATTAATAAAACATGTCTCTGTCGCGCGGAATATTAAATTTCCCTCTCTGAACTTCTCTTCTCACGCCGAAAGTGATTACTCAGGTTCTGTCTCCAGTGTTTTTGTGTTGCTTCGTCGACTGCTTCGCGTTGCTCTCTCGACAATCACTTTCTGGTTCCTTAGCTAAACGTTTATAGACCAAGCTGTAAGAGGTGTTTAGGTTATATAACTTTATGGTTTTACGGGTTGAACGAAATCGATGAAATGTTCTTGTGGGTTTTCTCGTTGTTAATGAATATTGTATTTTGAAGATTATATTTGCGCTTTAGACCTACCCAACTGACTAACAAATGTTTTTTAGGTTACTCTTGCTGTCTGCAACATCAACGTTCGTGGCAGGAGAAGAAAGACTCTGCAAACACACTTGAATTTATATGCTATAGGTGAGTCCACAAGACCTTCACGCGATGCATTAAATTTCCTCGTCATGCTTTTATTTTGCTTCTTGGATTCACTGTGATACATTTATGACCAAAAGTGATTCTTGGTAATGCATTTAATGGGCAAGTTTCTCCGTGAAAAAAAATGACATAACCGACATTGAGCATAAATATGCATTTGGTGTTGCCTTATTTTATATGCAAGTGTCAATTTTTTCGGATTATGTATGTTAAATCTTTCCGTCTATAGGAATTCTACTATGGATCACAGTTGGATAACTGCGTTACGGACGAGTGTTGGATATCAGAATGGTGTGAGGGACTTTATACAATTTGCTAAACAAAATGCCCATGATGATAGTGTGAAGTTTTATTGCCCTTGTATAAAATGTTTGAATGTGAGGCGACTAAGTCCTGAAGTTATCCACACACATTTAATTTGTGAAGGATTTTGTAAGACTTATACAGTATGGGTATGACATGGTGACAAAATACCAAGTGATGGGTCTCAACATGCCTTTGATGATAATGACACGGATATTGATGATCACATAGAGGACATTATTCGTGATGTAGGAGAAGAAGCTTTTCATCAATCACATGCATATGGTAATATGTGCAGTGATGCAGAGACCCCGCATTGTTGAACGCTGTATTGAAATTGGTAAGCTTGAAGACACGTCATGGATGGAGCGACAAGAGTTTTTCTGAAATGCTTGAGGCTTTTAAGGACATGCTTCCGGATGATAATGTGTTGCCACATCGATACTATGATGCTAAGAAAATACTCGTCCCTTTGGGGATGGAGTACAAAAAGATCCATGCATGCCCGAATGATTGCGTATTGTATAGAAAAGAGTTTGAAGAGAAGCGGAATTGTCCGATATGTGAAACCCCAAGGTACAAGTCAAATAAGGGGCCTGCAAAAGTGTTGTGGTATCTTCCAATCATACCAAGGTTCAAGCGGTTGTTTGCGAATGAAAATGATGCAAAAAATTTGAGGTGGCATGCAAATGAGAAGATTTCTGATGGAAAGCTTCGACATCCGGCCAATTCTTCTCAATGGAAGAAAATCGATCATTTATTTCTGAACTTCGGCGAAGAACCTAGGAACCTTAGGCTTGCCCTTAGCACGGATGGCATGAATCCATATGGAAGCCTTAGCAGCATACATAGTTCATGGCCTCTGCTCCTTATTATTTACAACTTATCTCCAATGTTATGCATGAAACGAAAGTACATCATGCTGTCTATGTTGATTTTGGGACCAAAACAACCTGGAAATGACATTGATGTTTACCTTCAGCCCTTGATCGAAGACTTGAAGGAGTTGTGGGAAGATTTCAAGAAGGATGTGTTTAAATTGTGAGCCATGATATTTTGTACTATAAACGACTTCCCAGCATATGGGAACTTGTCAGGGTATAGTGTAAAAGGCCATAAAGCATGTCCGGTTTGTGAAGAAGGCACACGCTACCATCAACTTCAACATGGAAGAAAGACGGTTTATCTTGGACATAGGAGATTTCTTAGACGGGGCCACCCATATCATCAATTAAAGAATGCCTTTTTTGGTGGCCAGGAGTATGAAGATGCTCCGGTGGCATTGACTGGGAAGCAAGTTTATGAAAAGATGAAAAATATCAGTGTCATCTTCGGTAAGACTGCATTGATGTCATGCACGTGGAGAAAAACGTATGTGATAGTATTGTTGGCACACTTCTCAACATACAAGGTAGTTCCAAGGATGGTGTGAAGGCAAGAATGGATTTGCAAGTAATGGGAATACGCGAAGACTTACATCCAAGGCCATACGGGATGAGAACTTATTGTCCCCCGGCTTCTCATACTTTGTCTAAGGATGAGAAACAAAGTTTTTATGAGTGTTTACATGGCACAAAAGTTCCCTTGGGGTATTCTTCAAATTTTAAGAGGCTTGTATCGATGAAGGACTTGAAATTAGTAGGCCAAAAGTCTCATGATTGTCATGTCTTGATGCAACAGCTACTCCCAGTAGCTATTCGAGGCATTCCCGAATATGATCTTCGGGTCGTTTTGACTAGACTTTGTGTCTTCTTCAATGCGGTTTGTAGTAAATTTTTCGAGATAGAAAAGTTGGATAAATTGGAGAATGAAGGATATCTTATATTGTGCCACATTGAGAAGCTTTTTCTTCCTACATTTTTTGACATCATGGTTCATCTAATTGTTCATCTAGTGAGGGAGATAAAGTTGTGCGGACCTATCCATTTACGGTGGATGTACCCAATTGAAAGATCTATGAAATTCCTAAAAGGGTACGTGAAGAACGCATACCGCCCGAAGCATCAATTGTTCGAAATATGTTTCGAAGAAGCCATGGAATTTTGTCAAAATTATTTGGCCAAAGTAAGACATATTGGGCTTCCAAAACGTCAAAGCATCTTTGAAGGGGGTAGACGAGGGCTTCGGTAGAAAGAGTGTGGATCCTGATGAATTGTCACAAGTCTACTTATAAATCTTGAATAATGTTGATGAAGTTCAAGCCAGCATAGCTGCACATAAAGAAGCTGTAAGGAAAGAAAATCATCGAATGACTGAACAAAGGTTGATTAGGGAGCATAACAGAACTTTTGCAAACTGGTTCAAACAAAAGGTCGAGGGAGAGGAATGTATTTCTGATACAATTAAATGGTTAACACGTGGTCCTGAGGTTGATGTCATAAGTTGGAATTCGTATGTGATCAATGGTTATACATTTTACACGAAGTCCCTAGATGATAGGAGCACCATGTAGAACAATAGTGTTATGTTAGAGGTTGAATCTATGCACTTCTCCAGTTCGAAAGACAAGAGGCCTTTATTGGAAGTCATGCCATATTATGGGGTTATTGAAGAGATTTGGGAGGTAGACTATGTTAAAATTAGATTTCTCATTTTCAAATGTAAGTGGGTTAATGTCAATAATGGTGTTCAGATCGATCGGCTAGGATTTACATTAGTCGATGTCAATGGTAGAAGTTTTGGATATGAACCTTTTATTATGGCAGACTAGGCGAAACAAGTGTTCTATATCACCGATCAAGAAAATAAAATGTGGTTTGTAGCTCTCCAAGGAAACAGGTTCATTGATATTGATGAGGAAAGTCATTCAAATTATGGTCTTCCTGAGACTACTCCTTTTTCAAGGGGTCTACCGGACATGAACGAAGAAGATGAAGCGGATAATGAACCCGGCATAAGAAATGATCATCAAGAAGGGATATGTGAGGATATGGCTTTATAAAAGAGTCAATTCATAAGGTAATATTCATATGCAAAATTCTTTGAAAACTTTAAGGTTTTAACTATATTATATTCCTTCTATGTTCTTAAACAATGTCACTGACTATGAAGTTTGTTCTTGTTTTATTTTTGTGGCAGGATCGGTTCCAAAGGGGCATGTTATAAAAGAGGATGTTACGTTGTTGGGTGGGAATCATATGAAGGCATGGTGAATATTACTTTGGGCATGTATGTTGTATTTGTAACTTATTGTGTATTTGCATTGTAAGTAAGTTATCTTATTGTATAAATTAATTTAGGTGTTGTAGTCATAGTATAATCATTAATTAAGAAGCCACATAACTCATGGTGAATAATATTTGTATTCTTTTTCCCAATTCAATTTATTCATAATTGTTCATAGCTTGTACTTAAAGTATCGACTTTTATGTACTGGATTGGGTGGTGGATTTGTGAATATATATGAGCAGGAAGAACAGAACAGGGAAACAATTCGGGAAAATTTAGACCGGTAATAAATAGGCCGGTCTTAAATGTTCAACTATTAAGACCGGATGTATTAATATGTCCGGTCTTAAAGGTCATGTGTACATATTTGATATTAAGTCGGTCTTAAAAGTTTGTCTTTTAAGACCGGGGTATTTATACGTCCGGTCTAAAAATTGAATTTTTAAGACCGGACGAATTTACCGTCCAATCTTGAAAGTCAGTCTTTTAAGACCGCGTATAATTAGTCGTCAGGTCTTAGAAGCCGCTATTTTTCAGACCGGATTTATTTTTGTCCGGTTTTATAATTTTGATCTTTTAAGAGCGGCCGAGTTTTTGCCCGGTTTTAAAAGTTGAGTTTTAGGACCGAACAAAAAATATTTAAGCTTTATTTAGTACGACTTTTAAGACCTAATGTTTTAAATGTCCGATCTAAAAGAGTTTCTTTAAGACCGGTTCGAGTCCGGTCTTAAATGTGGACTTTTAATACCGGTTGGAACAAGACCGGTCGCGGGTCCGGTCTTACGATGCCTCTTTTGTCCAGTCTTAAAGCCCTTTTTTGCACTAGTGGTGGTAGCATTAGTGTGGTCATGGGTGGTTCTTCTTCTTATGGTATATCATATGTCACATACATACCTAATTCAAAATTGAGGTAAATTATAACAACCTACAAATTAGTTTTCCCTAAAAAAATGCCCTAACCAAATCCCCTCCCACAATTTGGAGTCAATGTAGATGCGTCAAAACAATATAAAACACATTTAAATAGGCGAATGCAATATTTGATACAAATTGAATAGATCCCAGGGCTGCAAGTAGTGACTGCGTGACAAGAAGAACAAGAAAAAGAAATCAGAAGCTCATGGAATGTGCCCAATCAATGAAAAGATGAACATGTAATCTCACAAAATATGTACCAACTCACCCAAAAATATATTATATTTTATGAGAAAAATAAAACCACTTCATAAGTTGAGCTTGAAATCCCATCAATAATAGACAAATCATACCTGAGCAACATACCCAAAGGAAATGAAATTAAGGCAATTCCCAAGAAAGAAAAATACAATTCCTGCAAATCAGAAGCCAGGAATCAGCCAACAAGGCATAATGTGCAAAACCCATAAATAAAGACCAAATAATGTGCAGTAAAAATAGCCCATCATCTCAATTTGTCTTAAAATACTATGATAGTTGCCACAGATATCACATGCCACATCATAAAGAAAAAATTCAAATATTCATACCATGATACTAATCAATTCTAAAATAAATAGAATCAGATGGAACTAACATACAAAGGTAACCCTTTCAATCAGTGGCAGACCCATGTTGGAGGGTGGTTGCACAACTACCTTAGATTTTACTAAATGCATGTTCACAGCGTTGCCAAGTTAAATCATAACATTATATTCATGTGTGGGTATTATTTCAAGTGCACAAACTTAAATTTTCTTTTATGGTTAATGTGTTAGGTTGATATTCACAGCTCAAATTCAGTCGGAAATTATTCTGACAAAGACATAATGCTCAAGCTCGTATAACCTGAATTAACTAAATTCCCATTATCATTCGATTCTTTCTATACATGGTAGAGTACCAAAATCATACCAAACCCAAAATACTAACCAGTACTCGATAATCAGCGAAGGGGGCCCGAAGAAGGGGGATGCGTGACAACGAGCAACAGAGGGGGATGCGCGACAACTAGGGCTCGGACGTATGTGCTTCGCAAGAGATCGGAGAAAGAGGGGGAGGAGCCGGAAATAGAGCACGCAAGCCAAAGGACGACGCGAAGAGGGAAGATAGAGGAGACGGAGCTGATGCGGCGGCAACAAAGTAAGGGAAATGAACTTGAAAGGGCGATTGTGAGAGAGCCAGGCGAGTGTGAGTATGAGTGTGAAATGCCGTGGCAACAAAGTAGGTTTAGTACCCCTCAAGTCGCAATTTAGGAACTTTGTCATCCTGAAAATTATTTCAGGATGCCATATTTTAAATTTTGGCGTCCTGAATATATATTCAGGACGCCTAAATTCCACAAAAATTCCCTCCGCCAAAAATCCCTTTCTCGCGCCCAAAAAAATCCCCCAAACGCGGATTTTGTCGTCCTGAAAATTATTTCAGGACGCCATATTTTAAATTTTGGCGTCCTGAATATATATTAAGGATGCCTAAATTCCACAAAATTTCCCTCCGCAAAAAATTCCTTCCTCGCGCCCAAAAAAAATCCCCCAAACGCGGGAAATAATTGGTTTTGTTGTCCTGAAAATTATTTCAGGACGCCATATTTTAAATTTTGGCATCCTGAATATATATTCAGGACGCCTAAATTTCACAAAATTTCCCTCTACCAAAAATTCCTTCCTCGCGCCCAAAAAAAATCCCCCAAACGCGGGAAATAATTGATTTTGTCGTCCTAAAATAATTTCAGGACGCCAAAAAGTGTAATTTTGACGTCTTAAATATTTATTTAGGACGCCAAAAAATATCCCTAATCCAAAAAATTCCCAAATTGCGCCAAATATTAAATTTTAGACGTCCTAAATTGATATTTAGGACGTTTAAAGTATCAACGTCAAGCAAATAATTACAAGAATGCCACCACCTTCACTTTTTACTTCCGTTTTTTAAAAAAAGGGACATCCTTTAGGGTAGTAGTATCCATATTTTGTAGTAATGATATCCGCAGTAGTGAATACACTTGACCCTTGTCTCTGCCACATGAGTTGTTTTTGTTTTTGTTCATGAGCCCTAGCTATAGTTATGATTTCCCTTATCTATTTTGCATTATCCTTCCTGCATTCACTTCTAAAGTTCCTCTCCTGTTTCTTGTTGTGTTCAACCCGACTGATTGGGCTATCTTTGGGAAGTCACAACGCAATAAAGCATCTAATGTGACGTTAATTAAATTACTTTTGTGAAGTTATGCTTTTTAAGAAAACCCATTATTGTTTTGATCGAAGGTTCATCTCCTGTAATGAGAAGTTGTCTACCTAATTCCTTTGACTGAAGGTTCCTACGACTCTATTGATACTTTGTAAAGATCAATAGGGATGTGAAGAACAAACTAGTTTAGTTATACCGAGAGTCATACATTAACAAGTGAATACTTGGAGTATTTATGAGGTCACGATGCAATAAAGCATTTAAGATGACATATTAAATTGTTTTTGTGAAGTTATGTTTTTTTGGAAAACCCATTATTGCCCTAATTAAAGGTTCCTCTCATGTTACAAGAAGTTGTCAACCTCATTACTTTGACTTAAGGTTTCTACTTTGTTGACCTATTTCGAAGTAACTTCAAGAGATATGGATTTCTAAGCAAATACCTTTCCTTTTTTGGAAGTATCCATATTTCCGGAAGTTACTTCGAAAATATCAATAGGGATGTAATGAATAAAGTAGTTCAGCTATACGAAGAGACATACACGATCAAGCAAATACCTGCAACATTTGTAAAGTCACGACATGATAAGGTATTCAAGATGACATATTAAATTGCTTGTGTGAATTTTTTTTTTTGGGAAAACCAATTATTGTTCTAATCGAAGGTTCCTCTCCTGTTTTTGTATTGAGATGATGGCCAAGTTAAAAGCTCTGAAATTCAACATTGTGATCAATCTTAGACTCTTCAATGTGAGAGTTTCTGTGTTACATAGTCTAGATTTTATCTAATAGAATAGTACTTTCCACATTGATTAGCTATGCAATTTGGGACGGATCAAAATTTTCTAGGCTTTGTAGTTAGAAAAGATCGCACTCCTAACCTATATATCTCATAATGTAAGTGTTCATCACCTATACCTTGTGTCTCTTCAGCAATTAAGCAATAAAAGCAACAAATGGATGAGAAAAAATATATGAATATTTGTATAGCAAAGGCCAAGAGGGCTCAAGGGTTTGCATACCTCCTTACTTTGCTCAAGGGTTTGCATACCCTTGCTTCCTTTCCAATACAAATATTCGTATATTTTCCCCTCAACCTTAGCTTTTAGGATTAATTCCTATGTAGATACACAATTTAGAGGTTATTATTAGTTACATTATTATAAATATAAGCCAACAGTTGCCATTAATTCTTTCCATAAAACCTGGAATGTCTTGATCCATCAATCGTATGGCAACTCATTGTGGGAGGTACTATTATATTATATACAAATGAATCCAACTAGTTTAGAAACTCTCACTTGAAGAGTCACACATTCATATATCACAGTTATTATATAACAACTGTCATTTATTATAAAAGTTCACGGTTTATATTTAGAAACCGTTATTAATGTACTAAATACATAACGGTTGACACCATAATTTATTTTTATTAAAAGTAACAGTTCTTACATAAGAACCATTATATATGTTACTGAATAAATAACGATTGTTAATATGAGACTGTTATATATCATATAAGCATTACCATATATTATTATAGTTGTTCATGTGTGCCTGTTAATTATTATTACAACAATTCACATATCATAGCTTCACCGAGACCCAATTCATAATGGGTGTTATATCAGAATATTTATAATAGTTCCAAAAAAATAACAGTTCGGAACCATAATGTATCTGCGTTGAACATATATAGCGCATGCATATATGACGGTTCAGAACTATGATTTATGGCTGATAATAACCATCATATATTGTGATTTATGTAGTAGTGAATATTTGGCAATGGATTAAGAAAAAGGAGTAGAGTCTACCAACTTAACAATAAAATTTGTACGAGATATTTTATTATTTATTTCTTCTAAATACGATATATATGTAATCCAAATATTGTTTGATAAAGTAATACACTTCAGTGCAGTATGAATAAGGTCAAATAATAAATCATATAATACTTGATTCCGTAATCAACAAATGTATAACAATATGCAAACGACAATATTTATTAAATTATTATAGAATCACATAAACATACATGGTAGACATACTACCGGATTCCCATGATTCATAAGAGAAAATACAAACCATAATTGACTGATATAACAATAATATATAGTTGTAAGGCTAATTATTAGGATGATAACACACAGGAATTAAACACAAATCTAATTTTTTTCTCACCGTCGCAACAAAAGTCTCAGACATATCAAACTCTTCTGAACCCATTCCATTAGGAAGTTTCCAATCAAAATGATACAACAAACTAGCAAGTGGAAGCTCAACATTGGGTGTGGCAAAAGCAATTCCGGGACATATCCTTCTTCCAGACCCGAATGGGATATACTCGAACCTCGTGCCACGGAAGTTATAATAATCAGAACCATCAATAAACCTTTCTGGTTTGAACTCTTCAGCTTCAGACCAATACTTGGGATCTCTTCCTAATGCCCAAGCATTCACAAGGATCTTAGTGTTCGCAGGTATTTTGTATCCATTGATTGCACTTGTTTCAATGTTCTTTCTTGGAATTAAAAATGGAACTGGTGGGTGTAACCTTAAAGTTTCTTTGATGACACATTGTAAGTATTCCAGTTGGTGAAGTTCTGTCTCATCCACATAAGCTTTGTCTTTGAAAACCCTTCTTACCTCAGCTTGTGCCTTTTCTAATATTTTTGGTTGTTTCAACATCTCTGACATTGCCCATACTACAGTTGTTGAAGATGTCTCAGTTCCTCCAATGAATATGTCCTGAAATTGATTAATAAGTTTAGATTGCTCAAATATTCTTGTTTCACTCACTTAATTTGAGTAAAGAGACAAACATTTCCATGTTAATTAATCAAGCATATTCTTAATTTGGAGTTGAATTTTGCAGAGCAAAAATAATCATCAAATTTAGGCATCTTGTGTAGTTTGCCTAATATTTTTGTCCATGTGTCAATAAATTGAATCAATAACTCTTTATAAACGAATAAAGCTAAGCTTTTTTAATTAATTACCAAAATGAAATGTGCAAAGCTTCACCCTACATTTTCAAATTAAATTGAATGTTTGTCTTTGTTGTTTTACACATAAACTAAGAAAGTTATTAAATGGCCTAGATTATAGCTAAGACTAAATAGTATAAGTGTATAACTAAAAAATTCTAGGGAAAAAGATATGAAAATACTGATTTAAGTTCAAAATCCCAATCAATCTTGTTATCTATAAAAGAATAGGTATGTGTAGAAATTAACAACTCATTTTAATAAAACAAATCAGTTATTTGAGATTTTGAAGTTCAAGTGGTATTTTCTTGTCTTTTCCCCAAAATTCTATCCCTTATGAGGACGTTAACAAAAAATAAAAAATAAAAAACTCTATGCTTTATCATTTGACACAATTAATGAGAAAACTAACTATTTATGGATTTAAACATTTATATGCAGTAATTAGTGATAACTAAAATTTTATCTTCCACTATATTTATGTGTAAGCATAGAGTTTTCTTTACATAGGTTAATACAGGATTTTAATTATCCTACTTACCAGAATTGTTGCTTTGATGTTATCAACAGATATGGGAACCTCCAGATCATTTTGCTCCTGAATTTTCAAGAAAACGTCAACTAGATCTTCTTCAACCTTATCATCACATGTTCCATTCTTGTTCATCTTCTTCTTTCTGTGGTCATCAATGATGTTGCCCAGTATTCTATCAATCTCTCTGTGCAGCCTCTCAAGTTTACTCTTCATACCAGAAATATCTTGAAGAAGCTTCATGGAAGGAAAGAAATCTGCAATGTAAAATCCTCCAACTAGCTTCAAACCCTTCTTAGCATACTTAAGGAAGGCTTCTTGGTCTCTTGATCTCTCACCAAAAGCTGCTCGTGCTACAATGGCGTTTGTCATGGACATTATTATCTTGCTCAGATTTACTTCTGATCCTTCATTTTCTGAGATTGTTTTCACCACTTCTAAAACTTCCTCTTCTCTAATAAACCTGTAAGTGTTTTGGAAACAGTTAGGGTTCTTTCAACTAATTATCAAGTTGTTCCTTCAAGAAAGAAGGAGATAAGTGCATATATGTGTAGGATGTGAGGGGGAAAAAGAGAAATACATGTTGCTTAGCGAAATTTAATTTGATGTCACACCAAAAAAAGAACTTCGTTATTTTTTCTTGGGCTTAGCATCCAAAACAAAAGAAAATTCCAGTTCTAAACTATTTTTTTTTTTACATCCAAGGCCCTAAGTATTTTTTTTAGTAGCAGAAGCATCCTAAACAATTTTTGGTGCAATTTTACCTCTAAAGTATTTTCTCAATAGTAACAAAGAGAGGGGAGAGGAGTGAAAGTGAGAGGAAGGAAAAACTTTTAAGTTGGATTTAAAAGAATAAGAGAAGCAGGATTAAAAGTTTTTAATTAATTTTTTTTTACTGTTTTACTTTACATATTCCCTTTATTAAAATTTTGCCCACTCCTCAACAAAAAATAAATAAATCTTAAATTCAACTCATAACTTTTTTTCTCCCTTCCAAATCCTTCATGCACAACATACTTTAAGTCCTACTGAGGAAAAATACATTAAGGTGTTGAATATACATAATTGATCCCTTTAAGATGTTGGATGCTAATGGAAATATACTTAAGGGTGCTTAATACATAAAAACTTAGTTTATATAATATTAATGTTAGTTGGATGAGAGAGGAACATATTCCTCGCCCCACATTGTCACCTGTTCAAACGCATGAGAGTTGAGAGATAAAGAAAAAAAGAACAAAAAAGAACATAGAATACAGAAAAATAAAATAAATTTATTAATTGAAAAAATACTTTGTAAATTAGAATTTTTTGTATTTTTATAATAATTGTAAGATAAGCATGACATTAACACACGTCAACATAGGAAAAGAAATCAAATTGAAGAGCTACTCTTATTTGACTCAATTAGTCAAATATTAAAAAAATGAAAAGAAAATTTATCACTTGTACTGTGTTTACTTTATTGTAATCAGGTATGATAAATGAGGGAGAAATTGATCTCTCTTTATAATATTGAATGAAAAAAAGGATCGCCACATGATGACTTTCCTTATTTGACTTAATTAATTAGTCTATTTGACTCTATGTGTGGAAATGAGCTAGCTTATCAAGAGCCTAGGGCCTAGCCTAATCTATTTAGTAAATAAGTCAAGTCCAGGCTTAGGCCTATTGTCAGGCCTATTTAGATAAACAGGCTAAACCAATTTTTATAAAGCCTAGCCTATAGGCCAGATCTATCTTCTTTTTTTTAATTATGCATAATTATATATAATTAAATCTAAATTAATTATATAAACTATTTATAAAATCAATAACTTAGTTATAACCCTAAATTTCACATTTCATTATTTACCCTTTACCCCCTGATCGAGCTTAACATTTTCGTTCATCAATTGATTACACCTACTTCTCTTCTTTTTTATTGCTCGATATGACAATGCTAGCTCACATTCTCTCCCTTAATTTGTGTCATTTGATGCAATAAAATAATTGCAAATATTTTATTTTAATGATGCCCAAATGAAAATGATCCCAATAGGAGGAGTTTGTCTCATTTTATGCAAGAAAAACAAGAGGTAAAATCTAGTTTTACATGTCACTTGTTGTACTTGGTTGATTTTTTTTTTTTTTTAAAAAAATGTATCTCCTTAGTCAATATAGATTATTGATTTTTCTTATTCCTACATACTCAAACAATTATTACTACTAGGTGTTCTTTTCTTTCTTTCACTAACTTGTTTATTTCATATGAGAACGAGAACGAATCCTTAAACTTCTAAGACATAACATAGGTTTTTAAATAGGCTTGATGAATTATATATGAACTTAGATGTATAGGCTTCGAGCCTTATCAGGCCTTTTGAAGATTTCGGCTCCAGCCTAAAAAAAAGCCTACAGACATGCTCAGGTTCAAACTCAGGCTTTCAATTTCTATAGAAAGCTTATACCTATTTAGGTAAAGTCTAACTTAACTTAGTCGAGCCTATTTCCATCCTATTTGACTCAATCAATCAATAGAAATAGTGAGCTTTAGTTGATGAAATTTATTATTTTGATTTTTTTTTTTTCAAAAACATCTATCATGTATAGCAGCCATAGGAGGTAATATTGAAATTTGAACGTTAATAAAACTATTTTTGTTAGTGTTGGCAGATGCACTGTTCACATCATTGTCTACTATTAATGAAATTTTATTTTATTTATTTATTTTTTCAATTTTTTTGGGGGGAAAAGATAAACTTTTTCTTTGGACACAAAACGGTTGAATTAGGTGAGCTAGATTCTTCAGGGTCATTAGGGCGAGAGCACGCCTTTAAAGGTAAACTTATAGATACTAATCAAAATTTAATCTTTAATTTCTAATTGACCATGCACCAATTAAACCCTTAAATTCCTTCAATTTACTTTATCTCCTAAATATATAATTATTTTCTTAAACTCTCTAATAACGGTATACATTAAGGGTTTTCTCTCAAGATAGTAGCTTCTAATGTAAATGATTAAAAATAGTATTTTAGAAAAATCAACATATTTTTTTTTTACAGATAACTAACTTCACTAATTTTCTTAATATCTACAAATTTGTTATATAAATTTATATTTAGAGCCATTGGGATTATTTTAAATTGAGTATAGCCATTATATTACAAAAAAAGTGAAGCAGCAAGTATATAGAAAGAACCTGAATGACTGAACCCTCTTAGCAGAAAGAAGTTCTGTAATGCAAATTTTTCTGAGCTGAGACCAGTAGCTACCAGAGGAAGAGAAAGCAATGTTGGTAGCATTATAAGACAGAATTTCATAAGCAAAAAGGTAAGGTCTATTAGCGAAGACGGTATCGTGTGTTTTCATAACCTCTTTTGCGGCTTCTGGGGAAGAGATTATGACATTGGAAGTCTCTTCTAGTTTAAGATACATCACAGGCAGGCCATGTTTGTTTGCTAGGTCTCTTAAAGATTGATGGGGTAGTGACCCTAAAAGGTGGTGCATGTGCCCTATAAGAGGAAGCTTCCATGAAGGTCCTGGCGGAAAACAAGTTTTGGGAGATTTCTTGAAGCTTGTTTTCATTAATCCATGGAGGAGGATGAAGAAGAAGGCACACAACGTAGAGAAAACAATTTGCAGAGAATCCATGGCTGATAGAATAGAACTGGCCTTATAATGAAGTGTGTGGTTTAGGTCAAAGAGGAATGAAGAATATATAATGCTATCCCTGATCCCATATGAGCCTTTTATAGGACTTCATTTCAATTTTAAATTCAATATTTTCTTTCCTGTATGACCGGCTGGGCTGTCGATTGGACTTTCTAATAGCTCTGTTTTTTTTTTTTTTTTGGTATCGGATTCTAATAGGAGTAATAGCTCAATTTAAACTAAAAAAATTGCTTTTATGGTTATTTACTTATGTTGACCCGCTATATAGCCGGTATTCAAAATTAGACTAGGAACTGCAAAAAATACTTCAAGGTGTTTGATACACCATAAAATACTAGCATGCTAGATGTACACTTTAACCCTCTTATATATTTTAAGACAATTTATAGCCCTATGATGTTTTTTTTTTTTTTTGGAAAATTAGGGCTTGTTTGTTTTGGTTTTATTTTCAAAACAGTTTTATAAAAAAAAATTAAAAAAATAAGTTTTGAAAATAAAAAATAAAAATGTTTTGATAGTTGTTTTAAAAAATCTGATTTTGAAGTGACGTGGCAACCATCATTGAGTTGATAGATGATGGCCTCAAAAAAATAGAAAAAAAAAACAAAAAATTGTTTTTTTCCCCGTATTTTTAAAACAAAAGATATTTTTTTAAATTTTTTTGTTTTAAAAAACAAAAACAAAAAACTATTTTTAAAACAAAATCAAACAAGCCTTTAATAGTTTTTTCTTCCAACAATAAATTGATTATTATGGTGACAATTAGAATTATTATATTCCGTCTATTCCTTATTATAAGGCACCAACTAACAAATTTGTTTTGTTCTTTTTATAAGGCACTTGCTTATTCCCAAGGAACATTAATTATTCTTTTCCATGTATGCCCCTAATAAATAAAGGTAGTATGTGAGAGTAATAATTAAATTGTAGGAGTAATATTGGAAGTTACTTAAATTGTAGGCTAACTTTATTGACTTTAACTGTTTTTATTGGTTTGTGAGAATTATTAGTTGGTGCCTTATAATAAAGACTAGAGGGAGTAAGTTCCTTAGGGTTAGGCGCATCATGCACCTTAAAGGTTTTCTTTTTGCCTTTGTGCTATATGCATCAAAAAAATATTTTAAGGTACTAGATGCATCTGTAAAAGATATATCATATGCTGGATAAATGGAGGAAAAAAAAACACACTACTACAGATTTGAGATTTTATAACGCCTAATACATAATAGTTATAACTAATAAACGTCATGTATGTCAAGGCGGAGGTCATGCAAGGATATATAATATTTAAACGTAATAGTTAATTATGTGCACCACGAAAACACAAAAATAATGGTTGTAGTTAATAATCATAGTTTATTTAGTGAAAAAAAGTGACAATTCTTTTGAAACAATCGTCATATAATACTTACAAACAATTCGACTTCCAACCTCTTATATTAGTGAAAACAAAACATAACGCTCTTCAGAAACAACCGGCATCTAACTCTTTGAAAACCTTTTGTAACATTCAGACCTTCAATGTCATAACTCATCATAACCCTTTGTAAACCCTTTATACCTTCATAAGTGATAACTCATAATCATTCGCAACGTTAGACCTCTGATCTATTTAAATTTAATTATTCCTTATGATTCTTACTACTTTTATTTATCAGTCCTTTCCTCCTCTCCTTCATCATGTTATAAGTTCCCAAGAAACTCTGCTGACGCCGACCCCTTTCTCCTCCTCCTCAAGGCTTGTTGGTGGCAACAAATGACTCAAGTTCTGAGGATCCTAATCACGTTGCCCCTCCGCGATCGCCAGGGTCTCTATCCCCTCCACCAATCCATATATTCCACTGAATGACAAAATGAGACAAGAGAAAAGAGCACTGGGAAAGGGTCTTCTTGTCATGAAGGAAGTTCAAAAACCAAATTAAGAGAGCGGGGAGGAAACTTACTGTAGATAAAACAAGAAAAGTCAAATTTTGAAATCTGACAAGTTCTCAATTTGTCCTTCCTTGCTTCACTTCACACTAAGTCTCCTCCCCTCTCTTGTAATTTGCCTTGAACCTCCTTCATGACAACAAGATCTTCCCCAATGCTCTTTTGTCTTATGTCATCTCATCATTCGACACAAAATTGGATTGGTGGAGGGGATGGAGGCGCCGGCGATGGCGGAGGGGGCTATGTGGTTAGCTCTTGAGATATATAATGGTTAGTAAGTAAAATTTGTTACTTAATTGAAGTTCAAACAAATAAATAATGGTGGTAATCAGTAACCATTATATATTGTCTCACATGAATAACTATTGTTTTTTTTTTTAAAAAAAAAAAAAAAAAAAATTGTCGTGAAATAACAAATGCCTTGATGGTTCGAAACATTTTTCTTTTCCCCATTCTGATGATAACTGTATAATTAAACGATGACAATGCATGCTTATACATTAATCTCTTAATTAATTAATATTTTAAAACACGAAAAATTGAAAAAGATTTGATCATTTACCAATTAATTGTTCTAGGGTTTCTCGTCAACAATTGATCCATCCCTAACTCATTATCGTGGAATCGAACAACTTCTCCACTAAAACAATCAGTCCCATGAATGAAATCTCTTGCAAGTTTTGTCCCCCCCCCCCCCCCCCCCTCTCCTCCCCATTTTTTTCTTCCTTTTATTTCTTTTCGGAACATTTGGCTATTTCATCTCAATTCTCACCATTATCATGCTTCACAATTCAAGATGCTCACACATATATTATCTATTTATTGTACTATTATGGTGCTTCTCACAATTTAGATGATGGGATAGGGAAGCTCTAAATGTGGGTCTGACTTCTGCCTACGTGCAGTTCACAACTCCACTAGAGATTATTTCATATTTGTTGCTGTCTGATGCCATGTATATATATATAGTCGTTCAATAGGCGCTTAGCCTTGACTGCTGTTATTCAGCAAAAAATAAATGAATATATAAATCAGATTATGGGTATGGAGAAGGATATGCATGGTGGAAGACGCTTGTTTTTGTCTTTTTCCCAGATTTATTTTTATTCTAAAATATAAACATATTAAATTTAAGAAGTAAAAATGTACCTATTTTATCTTATTAGTGTTTAATTGTATACTCATTGCTTAAAACTGCTGAATCAGAATTTTCTATTAAACAAAACTAATTTTGTTTACATTAAAGGTCTAAAAATGTACTTTATAAACATATGGCATTAAGATAAAACCTGATGCAAACATAAAGGACCAAATGTATTTTTTGGGTCTTAGTTATAAGAGTAATTTCATAAACATACAATAAATTTGAATACATTAGTTAAATTAATTAATTTTTAATATATATATATATAGTAGTTAAGTATGTTAAACTTGAGTGATTAGGTAACGTCATTTTTTTTTTTTTTTTTTTTTGCCTTCGTAGGTAACATCAATGATGTTGTATATGCTTGTACATACATTTTGAATGTAAAAGGAAAAACAAAGTAATCACATGTATTTGTATTCATACTTGATTAATTTGTTTGCTAGTACATGGTTGGTCTATATCACATCAAGTACCACCAATCCTTTTTAACTTTTTAAAACAAATGTCATAAAAATGTGTGAAAAATTAGTTAGCTAATTAATTTGCACCTCGTAAAAAAAGTTTCAAAGAGAATACTTCTATGCTGTGGGAAAAAAATATTTATATTGGCAACTTAGGCTGTGATTGGTTGGAGGTTTGGGAGGGAGGGGAGGTGCCCCTCCATAAGGTGAAAAGTCATATATGCCCCTGATGTGACATACTTTCAAAATTAATGCATGAAAAACGATGCAAAAAACTATGTAATTTTTAAAAAATTTCAGGGGTAATTTGGTCAAAAATTTTCCTCCCCTCCCCTAGCCTTCTTTCAAATCAATCAGAGCCTTAAAGATTAAGTTCTTGTCTAAGCACTCTAAATAATCAAAAAGTAGAATAAGTAATGATTCTTCATATATATATAGATATAATAAAATAAATCTTTATGAATTATGAAGCCAATATAGCTAATAAACACAATCTATATTTTGCTTTCCTTATGAGAAAAAATAAGAGAAAGCCTCTCGTGTTGAGAGAGAGAGAGAGAGTCATTGTGGTTATAAACCTTTATGTTAAATGCTTTCATGGAGTCTGTGTATGAGAAAGTCTCAAAATATATATAGTGAAAAAAGACTTCCTTACGTGACATAACGTATAACTACTTTCCTAGTAGTACTTTTCAATTTTGTCACACGCAATGTTCAATTATTTGAGTGATAATGAAAACGAGGAATTTTGTTGTTTTGAAAGTTGTTTAATTGAATATTTGATAATGGAGCCAATTTTTTCTTGGTAATATTGTCTTATTTTTCTAGCCTAAACTTTTGGGAAAACCATTGTTTGGTCTTATAAAATTAATCATAAAAAAGTCTCATACCAAATTTCCTTCATGTTTTGTGATTAATTGTGAATAAGTTCTGTAATTCCCTCACAAAAAAGTTCTGTTGTCAAAATGACTTTTTATATTGTCAAAATGACTTTCTTAATTGTTAAAATATCCCTATAAAAATCTCATTGTGAAAATGGTTTTATGTTGTCAAAATGACTTTTTATATTGCCAAAAATTGTCCAGGTTTCTAAAATTTTATACGCGGGAGGAAAAACTTGAATTTTTTTTTATAACATGGAAAGTCATTCTCACAACGAGATTTTGATAGGGACATTTTAACAACTAATAAAGTCATTTCGACAATATAAAAAATTATTTTGACGACAACATTTTTTTATGAGAGGAATTCAGCAATTAATCACAAAGGAAATTTGGTATACGATTTTTTTTATGATTAATTTCATACTTTGGGACCTGACAATGATTCTCCCTAAACTTTTTGACTATAGGTTTGTGATTGTATGGGGATTATTGGCTTCTTTTAATTTACCAAATCTAGGGCATTAAGTGATTGAGTAATAAATATGACAGTGAGGTCAGCAAAAGAAAATAGATTCTACAACGTGCATGCAATTTGAGAATAACATGAGAAAAATATGTTTCCATGTAAAGTTCACAACTTACAATAATATCACTACTACAAAAATGTATATATTTAATTGTTAGAAACCTTCAAATAATTATTTGGCGGTTCCCAGCCATCAAATTATGGAAGATGATACTTTCAGAATCATTTATCTTCTTTTCTCCTTAGAATATCATCTCCACCTTTAGATTAAAAATTGAATGGTTTAAATTTAATATTTTATAAAATATGAAATCTCAACTATCCATTTTTTTATTCTAAGAATAGAGATGAGGTTCAAAGAAGAAAATGAGCCAAACTTGAGAGAACGCAAATTCTTGAATTATATTTGACAATTTAAACACCACAACCATCAAATATTGAGACTTTTGGTTTGATCACGTGAGTTCTCAAAAAATATTTTATATATTATTTCTAAAATTATTTTAACTACTTTTTAGGCCAATTTTGTGGACAATCTGTCTAGAAAGTATCTTTTAGACCATACCAATGAGGAAGTGATCTAAAAAGTCTATCAATATTTAAAAAAAAAAACGCCACCAGTTACACTTTTTAAATTAATTACTATATATATCCTCCAAGGGCCGCCTAAATCACATTTGTTTTTGTTCTTGTGAAAATTCACCAAATAATCATTTATTTTTATTTATACATTACACTATTAGAGAAAAGGCTTTTTATCACAGTTATTACTGTATATGCTATCTATCATGGTTCTGAACCTTTATATATTTGAGCGTCATATATGCCCCACACAAATATATAATAGTTGTGAAGTGTAATGTATTCGGGGCATATACAACGGTTCTTTCTGAATAACCTTAATGTATTGACTTTATTTTTTTAATTATATATACTTACTTATTATTATTATTATTTTTATTTATTTTTACAGTTAATATTTCTAATATAAGGCACAACATATTCATTGATAATAATAATATAATACTATTAAATAAGAAATTACATTTATTGTATTCAAAATTCAATACATCATAGATAAAACATCACATAATTTAAGAAAAATTAATCACTTAAACACTCTTACAATAGAACCAATTTTTTGAGTTCTAAAAGAAAATTTATTAATAAAACATTTCACAATATTCTCTAATGCATTTGTTGTAGATTGTCCATAGATCATATATACTTTTAGAGTTCCCATCACATATCGTTTAACTGCAAAAAGATAATACAAATAAGAAAATAAGAATATCAATAATAAAAACTTGAGTAAATATTGTAATATAAATATGAAAGTTAAAATATATATAGTAGAAGTTGGAAAATACAAAAACTTGAGCAAGTCTTGAACGTGATTAAAAAAAAACCTGATTTGGTTGCTAAAATTTAAGAACGCCTGATACATTAACCAACATTCAAATATTCAAATAGATTGTAATTTAATTGCTAAACATTATGACAAAGATTTGTTATTGATTTTTAGTCTATATAATCCAGTGTAATCAGAATTATTTCCATTGTAATTAAAAAAAAATAAAAAAAAATTAGCATTTTACTTCACCGCCATTTTCGTGCTCTCTACTTTTATCCAACGATTATCATCATAAATTAGATATTGTATTTGGTTTGCGATTCTTCCTTTTAGGTGATATCGATCGCGACCTTGAGCCTCAACTACTGAGCTCTTATTTTTTTATATATATATATATATATATATATATATATATATATATATATATATATAAAGTAAAAACTAAAAATGTTAAATTGAAAAAAAGAAAGAAAGAAAGCTTAGACGAGGAAGAATTAAGAAAGGAATAGCTACAAAGTGAAGAACCATGGTTGTGGTGGAGGATGAGACCTGAAGCGATAGAGCAAAACCCATGAAAAAAGGAGTATATGTGACCCAAGAGGAACTCAAAAATCTTTGAGAATGAGTTGAAAGAGTTGTGTTAAATAAAACTTTTTCACCGCCTTCTTATATTTGACATTTTTTAGAATCATGCCTTTTATTATTAAAAAATACGTAACGGTTTTTTGTGAAGAACTGTTAAGTATAGTCAAATTAAATTTGTCAAAATCCCGCCTCCTTATATTTGATATTTTTTATAATCCTGACCTTCTATATATGATGGTTATCTTTTGGGTTAAGGAGCAAAAATACACATTATGGATTTGGAGAAGGATATGCATGGTGGAAGACACTTGTTTAATTATAAGGAGCAAAAATATAAACATATTAAAATTAAGAAGTGAAAATGTAAGCCTATTTTTATCCTATCGGTGTTTAATTGTACACCCATTGCTTAAAACTGTTGAATCAACATTTTCTATTAAACAAAAATAATTGTGTTTATATTAAAGGACTAAAAATGTACTTTATAAACATATAGCATTAAAATAAAACTTGACTCAAATATAAAGGATCAAATATATTCTTTAGCCTTAATTATAAGAGTACTTTCATAAACATACAATACATTTAAATACATTAGTTAAATTAACACACACACACACAGTAGTTAAGTATGTTAAACATGAGTAGTTAGGTTCAATTTTCTTTTTTTGATGCCTTCGTAGGTAACAGCAATTATTTTGGGGTAAAGGTGCAAAAATGCACATGTACTTTACCCTCAGGAGCGCTCAACACCAAGTACTTTTTTTAGGTGAAAAAATGCAATGTGGTAATAAAATAGATGCAAAAGTCACAGCACCGTTAGAAGAAGATAATATCAGTTAATTTTAATTTGAAAGTACCAAAGTACCCCTAACTCGAAAAAAAAAAAAAAATCTCCCCATCCCCTTTCCCACCCAGACAACTTTGACTCATCCATTCATTATCAACCAGCATCAAGAAGAAATTAATGACACCCAACTGCCACCAATAGCAAGAATACAGTGCATGTTAAGATCAGAATTTAGCAACTAGCTACAATATCCTGAGAAAACATAATAGTTTATATTTACTGTCATCCCATACCTTCATTTGACCACCGTCCTCGCCTGAAATGTGGATGCAAATCGGAAGAACCAAAAACCAAAACTAACCATAATCGAAATGAAATCACAGAACAAACAAAGGAATAGACAGAGAAATGAAATCGCAAAAACATCAACCAAAACTTGAACCCAAATGCTAGATGGAAATCAAAATTGCAAACTTAGCTCTGGAGAGAAATCAAAATCGCAATCCCAGATGTTATATGAACAAAACTTGTTATCTTCATCGTAGATTAAAGTTAACCAAAACTTAAAACTCGTTTTTAAAACATGAATCAAATTCATCTACACTCGTATTGTGCTTCAACAAATCGAAGCAAATATCTCAATGAAGATGACGCAGGGCTCAGTGGAAACGAACAGGAAGGAGCCACCGGAGTCCACCGCCGAGGCATTACCGGTGGACTAAATGACCGAGTCGTCACCGAAGTAGACGATGGGGGCTATGACGAAATGGAGAGAGAATGTTTTGTTCTGAGAAGACCATGTTGGATTTGTGTTGGAAGCTAAGAGAGTCGAGCCAGGAGAGATGGCGGCGAAGAAAATGGCGGAGAGTAAGAGACCATTTGCAGAACGCCTCCTTTTGGTGGTACTTTCCCAATTAATTATCTAACTAATGTTTGACACGTTTTTATGACATTTGTTTTAAAAAGTAGGATTAAAGTGCAGATTGGCCAACGAACTATTACCCGATGAACATCTGGCACAAACATTAATTGAGGGTACCTTAATTATCAATCAACAATTAAAGTGAAAATAAGTACCAAATAACAATTAAAAAAACAAGTATCACAATTACGTTAAAATATGAGACACTGGCGGAGACGCTGAAGAAAAGAGCGGTTATGCCTTCTTGTTGGATAAGGCAAACACCAACAGAGATGGGACCCATGCGAGTAGGCGCTGTGGCAGCGGCGACTGCTGCCTGTGGCATTGGAGGGACGAAACTAGGGTGCAAGGCGCATGCCAGTCGGAAGCTATGGACTACTGGATTTGGTTTCGGTGTGTGATTCTCGTCTTGAAGCTGCATACGGACCTTGATAAGTTCAAGAGGGTGAGTGGAACACCCAGCAACAATGGAAGCTTTGGAGACTCTAACGTCATTGACATTGTGACAGTCAATGGAAGATGGAGATACCAAGACAATGACAGGGTAGTTTAACGGCGTTGTTTTTTCACTTTTTAGTTATTGATTAATAATTAAGGTACTCTCAATTAATATTTGTGCCTGATCGAACCATAATTTTAAATGATTTTTGATACTTAAATTTGGATTCTTAATACATTTTGTTATAGTTATTGAGCTTAAAATGTCTTTCTTGTAATAAATTAAGATTAAGAGTAAATACATTAAATTAGGACTAAAAAGGGAAAAATTGTCAAAGAAATGGTAATTACTCTTAATCATTGATTTTTATGAGAATATTTGATGTTAGATTAATTATTTTTCATTGTAGATGCCTCAAAAGATTAAATCAAATTTGAAAATGAAAGTTTGAACTCAAATTGCAAACGTTTCAATTTAGTCCCTATTCCAGAACTTTTTAAATTTTCGATTTGGTCCCTGTCTGCAACTATGCGTTTTGGGCCATTGATTAATTAGGGAATCTGATTCATTGAGCAAAAACAGGACCCGAGAGGATTGAATAGAAGAAAAACAGAGTGCGCCGCATACACACATTGGGAGGGCACTTTGTGACCTAGCTGAGACGCGACCTGTGAGGAAAGCTGAGAGGAATTAATTGGAAATAAATTGAAGACAGCGTCGCCCCTCTTCACAGTCAGCACCGTGAGCACAGCGAACCTGAGAACAGAGTGCACAGCGAACCTGAGAACAGAATGCACAGCGAACCTTAGAACAACATTTTCGATCTTGCATCATCAACATCCACCTTCCTTCATCCTTCTTTGTTCTCTGATTTCCAGAAACCATCACCACCACCATCGGCCATTTTTGTTTTCCCCACTGTCAACCACCAATTTCTCAATGTTCGATCATTCATTTGATATTTAATTAGTAATATTTCATGGCTGGACGTTGGCACTATGCTTATGTGATTAGTGGCTGATTCCCTTCTTGGTGCTGGAGATTATTGCTTGAGCTCAATGGACTACATTGGGGAGTTTCTCTATCATTTTATTAGTCTAGACTCTAGATTTATATATTTAGGTTGCCTAGTTTTAGGAATTATTGTGTATAAATTCTGGAACTGAGATTAATGTTTATTGTTTCTGTTAATTTGATAATTGTAGTTGAGATTGAATTTTGTGGTGTGAAAAATATATGTGTTTTAATTTCTTGTGGATACAATGAGATTATATTAATTAGCGTGTTATTATCAGTTAATGTGATTGATTTGTGTCGCTTCGGCGACTATTATGCACTCAATTTCAAGACTACGTGTTGCATTATTCCAATTTTAATTGCGACATCAAGTGGTTTTTAACAATTTCTCAAGAGGTAGTGGTTATTTATGTTTGTAGGTGTTTTACTATTAATTGAGAATATCGGATCAAGTGTTATCTTGAGGTTGATCTTAAGACTTGATGAATTTTAACTCCCATAATCTTTTATGAGCAATGATAGTAATTTCTTCATTATCAAGAACATTCATAATTCATATTTTCACTTCAGTACCATTTCATTTACTCCATTCCATTTTATTTAAAATACCAAAAACAATAGTTTAGCTAGCATTTAATTAAATTGCCTTCTTATTTTACTTTATTAATTTGAAAACCCAAAACCTATTTTTTTCCCTTGTTTTAATTTTTGCGTGGCATTTAGATTACTTAGGATTCAATAAAAGCGCCGCCGAGAGAGAGAAACGATCCAGGTTTCTTTTACGCAATCCTTGGTTTATTTTTGATTGTGGACCCCAAGGCTAAAGATAGAAAAATCCATTCATCAGTGCCAAATGCTCATCGAGTAATAGTTCGTTGGCCAATCTACACCTTAACCCAAAAAAGTAAAAGGATTGGTGGTACTTGATGTGACATAGACCAACAATGTACTAGCAAAAAATTAATCAAATATGAATACAAATACATGTGATTAATTTGTCTTTCCTTTTGCATTCAAAATGTGTGAACAAGCATATGCAAAATAATTGTTGTTACCTACTATATATAAATAAGACAATATTACCAATAAAAAATTGGCTCCATTATCAAACATTTAATTAAACAACTTTGAAAAAAATAAATTCCTCGTTTTCATTATCACTCAAGTAATTGAACATTGCATGTGAAAAAATTGAACATTTCATTATCAAACATTTATATAGCGCGAAGAGACCCCCAACATGACATAACCTATAAGTACTTTTCAATTTTTTCACATGCAATGTTCAATTATTTGAGTGATAATGAAAATGAGAAATTTATTGTTTTCAAAGTTGTTTAATTAAATGTTTGACAATGGAGCAAATTTTTTCTTGGTAATATTGTCTTATTTATATATAGTAGGTAACAACAATTATTTTGCATATGCTTGTTCATACATTTGGTATGCAAAAGGAAAAACAAATTAATCACATGAATTTGTATTCATATTTGATTAAATTTTTGCTAGTACACAGTTAGTCTATGTCACATCAAGTACCACCAATCCTTTTTTTTTTTTTCGGTTGCAAGCCAAAGACTTAAGATTTGCAAAAGTC
This sequence comes from Acacia melanoxylon, assembly GCA_019022615.1. Taxonomy (NCBI): domain Eukaryota; kingdom Viridiplantae; phylum Streptophyta; class Magnoliopsida; order Fabales; family Fabaceae; genus Acacia; species Acacia melanoxylon. Next base: position 4,941,110 of record JAFJYJ010000002.1, read on the forward strand.
TAATATTAGACTACATTCATACCACTAAACCTTTTACTTTTTAAAACAAATGTCATAAAAACGTGTCAAACATTAGTTAGATAATTAATTGGGAAAAAATCTTTTAGGTTCCAATGGTTTAAGAAAATATCAAAAAAGTCCAAGGGAAATTCAGTTGTCAAAAAAAATCTTAAAGAGTTGATAATCTCACAGATAGAGTTGTTAACTCCACGGAAAGAGTTGTAACGAGACTTTTTAAATATATGAATTTCCCTAAGGACTTTTTTAACAATTTCTTGGACTTTTGAACCTGAAATGAATTTTCCCTAATTAATTTGGACAGGTAAGAAAAATTCAAAAAGAATACTTCTACTATTTGTGCAAAAAAAATATTTATATTGACAACTAAATACTAAGTTGATGTCCAAGTACTCTAAATAATCAAAAAGTAGAATAAGAAGTTATTCTTTATATATAGATAAAATAAAATAAATCTTTATGAAGGCAATAGCTAATAAACACAATGCATATTTTGTTTTCCTTATGAGAAAAACTAAGAGAAAGTCTAGCAGGAAAAAAAAAAAAAAAAAAAAAACTAAGAGAAAGTCATTGTAGTTATAAATCTTAATGTTAAATGTTTTCTTGGAGTCTGTATATGACAAAGTCTTAAAGAAATATGTATGTGTGCACACTAGTAGTGACTAAAATTGATAGTGATAATATTTTATCCCATATTTAACTGTTAGAAACCTTCAAATAATTATTTGGCTGTTCCTAGCCATCAAATTATGGAAGAGGATACTTTCAGAATCATTTATCTTCTTTTCTTCTTAGAATCTCATCTCCACCCTTAGATTAAAAAATGAATGGTCCAGATTTTATATTTTCTAAAACTTATATTATATTAGGGATAAGTTATTCTGCCTACCCCTCTTAATACCATTAGATTATATTGAACTGCAAATGGAAAATTGTAATCTAGGTTCCAGTGGAGGGGAGAGAGAGAGAGAGAGGGTGGGAGGCGGTGGGAGAGAGGAAGGGGTAAAATGATTTATTTTATCCCTCAAATCTCCGTCGTTTGATGAGATTATAATCTAACAGTATAGAGAAGGGTAGGAAAAATAATGGTAGGCGAGAATAACCTATCCTATTATGTTAGTTTATAATTTATTTTAAAAGAAATTTTGTTTGTCTTGCAGTTCTTTTTATTGTGTAGAACAAATTTTAACAATTTAAGTTTATTTGTTTATGTTTAAAATAACAGTTTTATAAAATATGAAATCTGAACTTTCCATTTTAAAAAAAAAAAAATTAAGGACAGAGATGAGATTCTAATAAGAAAATGAGACAAACGAATTCTGAAAGAACCCAAACTCTTAAGTTATATTTGACAGTTGAAACACCACAGCCATCAAATATTGAGACTTTTGGTTTGATCAGTGAGTTTTCAAAAACTATTTAATATTATTTCTAAAATTATTTTAACTATTTTCTAGGCCAGTTTTGCAGACAATCGGTCTAGAAAGTATCTTTTAGACCACACTAATGAGGAACTGATCTAAAAAGTCTACCAATATTAAAAAAAGCCACCAGTTACACTTTTTAAATTACCATATATATCCTCTATGGTCAGTCTAGAAAGGGCGGTCTAAATCACATTTGTTTTTCAACTTGTGAAAATTCACAAAATAATTATTCATTTTTATTTATACATTATTATTATTTTTGGTCAAAATTTTTATTTATACATTACACTACTAGAGAAAAGACTTTTTATGGCAGTTGTTATATGCTATTTATCATGGTTCTGAACCTTTATATTTGTGAGCGCTATAGATGCCCATGCAAATATATGATAGTTTCAAACTGTTACGTATTTAGGCATACACAACGGTTCTTTGTTAATAACTATAATGTATTGACTTTATTTTTTATTATATATATTTTACTTTTTAATATTTTTTTATTTAGTTTTACTATTAATGTTTATTATATAAGGCACAACATAATCATAGATAATTACAATATAATAATATTAAATAAAAAATTGCATTTATTGTATTCAAAATTCAATACATCATAGATAAAACATCGTACAATTTAAGAAAAATTAATCACTTAAACACTCTCACAATAGAACCTATTTTATAATTTTTTGAGTTCTAAAAGAAAATTTATTAATAAAACATTTTACAATATTCTCCAATGCATTTATTGTAGATTGTCCATAGATCACGTATACTTTCAGAGTTCCCATCACATATCATTTAACTGCAAAAAGATAATATAAATAGGAAAATAAGAATATATATATATATATAGTAAAAATAAGCAAATATAAAACCTTGAGTAAATCTCGTAATTAATTAGAGATATTTCGACTCTGCAACTCCAGTTGAACCACTGTTCCTCTTCATCATCTTGCAGATGTTCAGGATTGCAGCATTCTTCTTGTCCTGCAGAGCTTGAATGTTGATTGGGTTTGGATGTGTTAGTTCCAGTGTTACCAGAGCTTGAGGCTTCGACTTATTTTGAGCTATTAATACTGACCCAAGTAAATGCAAAGCTTGAACATGTGTCCTTTTAATCATTGTTGGAGTTTCATGGACCTGTCAATGCTTATACATTAAATTGTTAATGGACAAACTTTAATTTGTCAATTACCTTGCTGATTCCAAATCAGCAAGGTAATTGACAAATTAAAATTAACCCGGATGAAATGGTTGCTAGTTTTACTACGCAGAGTGGCGCTTGAGATGTTCAAAGGTGGAAGGAGCATTTACCGGAATGGGTTATGAGAAAGATGGCTAAGATGAAGCCCCATGTGGGATCCCAACCAGATACAGTCGTTTGGCGTAATTCACCTGATGGAACCTTTATAGTAAAATCAGCATATAAATTCTTATCTGTACCAGAGGTCAATGAGTCATCCTCGGGACTGTGGAGTTTTTGGCGCTGGCATGTGCCTGAAAAGATTAAAAAAATTCTTTGACAAGTAACCCATGAGAGATTAATGACAAATTCTATGAGAGAGAAAATTGGCATTTCAAATACAAGGGATTGTTCCTTGGGTTGTCAATGTGAGGAAACAGTATTACATATTTTGAGAGATTGTGTGAAAACAAAAAAATGTATGGAGAGAATTTATTAATCCTAATAAATATACTATCTTTTTTTCACATAGTTTGCAGGATTGGTTTCGATGGAATGCAAAAGGAAACCCAGCCAAGGCTCGTTTCAAAAAGTGGAAATGGACCAGAATCTTTGCACATGTATGCTGGCTATTATGGAAGGCAAAATGTATTAAATTGTTTGAAGGCAAAACAACTACTCCAAAGGAGGTGTTCTATCAGTGTCAACACCATCTAATGGAAGATGTTGTGGAAGGAAGACTGAAACACCAACTACTCGCAGAGACATCACGACCAGATACCCAATGGAGGAAGCCAACACTAGGATATGTGCGTCTCGATGTGGATGCGTCAGTAAGAAACCATAACCAAGCAGCAGTTGGCGGATTGATTAGTGATGACATGGGAAGTTGGGTAACAGGTTTTATGAAGAATATTGTGACTTTTTCAGTGGCAATAGCAGAGGTTTTGGCCATTAAAACAGGGCTTGAGGTATGTCAGATTTACAAGTTTCAAAAATAAAGGTTTTTTCTGATTCATTGGAGGCGTTGAATATTTTGTTGAGGGATAGTATATTAAATCATTCGTTCAAAGCTGAAATTGAGGCCACACGTCAGCTTATGTACGGCGAATGAGACGTTGTTTTGTCCTACTCAAGTAGGAAGTCTATCGAATGCGCCGATATTTTGGCTAAAGAGGCACATGTAGTTGATATGCAGTTAAGGGTAATTCCACAGGTGCATCCAAGATGTAGAACTCAGTTCATGCTTGACAACATGCATATTGATGATGAGATTAGTTCTGTATCCTAGGTGATGCATGTTTTGTCTTTCAAGCGTAGGCTTGCCAAATGTATACCCAAAAAAAATTACCTTGCTGATTAAATGTAGTTGTCATTACAGTGATAATTAATATTGATACAAAGAATGATATGGCTATCTAAAACTATCTCTTCGTTTTATTGTTGCCTTCAACTAGGGACAACACTTTTTCATTATGTACGTTGTTTCGACAAGTTACAAGCCACCACGAACATCCAACCATCAACAGGTGGAATTCTTATAATATCTCATCAATTTATCCTAGGCATCATACGAAACAAATAAATATTTCCATTAAACAAAAGGCAAGTTAGGCAAAGTTCCCGACTTAAGAATAGGGTTTACCGAATTAGACCTTTTATATATGGCCACAATTTTCCCAGCCCAGCTCACTCTTTCTAACAGGCTAAATAAGGATAACTTACTGAGCTTGACCCATTTTCTGAACTCTACAAATTGACTACAACTCAGATTGATTCCTTATGACATGTGTGAACATAGAATTCAATGCCTTTAGTTTCTCCAACTGTTGTCCTAATGGGGTTACTTTCTCATTTAATGGTGTTAAATATTGTGACATATAATCAGATCTTTCTCTCTCTCTCTCCTCCTTGGCTCTTTCAGTGTCTCGACCTTCACAAATCCTTGCTTGAACCAGATCGTTCCTTGACTGTGTCGGACAAGGTCAAAGACGAGTGTCGAACTGGTCAACGGTCAAACCGTTGACCATGTCCGACAACATTTTTGAAAATCATTAGTGTCTCTGCATGATAGATAGAAAGCAATGCCTTTACTTTCTCTACCTCTTGTCCTAATGAAGTTCCTTTCTCAATTGATGGTGTTACATATTGTGACATATAATCATGCATCATCTGAGTTAGGGTGGGCCCTGACCCCATCCCACGTTCAGACGGTTTTGGGGTTCCCAAGACTTGTGTTGAAGCATCACCTCGCCCATCAATAACCATTTCATTAGAAGACCCCTCTTGAGATTGATTTTCAACAATCGTGCCCTACAATTTGTTAAGAAAAATGAGTTTCATCATCAAATAATTTTACCTCCACTCCTCACTCCTCAAGACATAGTTGATTAATTTGAAAATAATAAGGAAGCTAAATAAATAAATCATATCATATATTATAATTCAGTCTAGAAGTCATGCATGTTAGTTTGGAGAAAAATAATAAATATAAATATTTTAGGTCTGTTTAGCAGGAGGGAAATAGAGGGGAAGGAAAATTTTTATGAGTTGAATTTAAAAAAATTGCAAAAGTGAGGTTATAAAATTTTAATAAAGATAAGATGTAAAATAATAGTAAGAAAAATTAATTAAAAACTTTTAACCCCACTTCTCTAATTTTTTTAAATCCAAGTCCTAAAAATTTTCCCACCCCTCCAACACCCTCATACCAAACAGCCTTTTATAATTTACTTAGCTTCCTTAATCTTCCCAAATTAATCAACTAAGACTTATATCAAGGACTAGAGGTGGTAGTGCAATGAAAGCCTTAAGGAATAACTTAAATTCTAAATAATTACAACTTACAATTTTTGTTTGAACAGTTGGCGAGGCTATCTCATTACCATTGATCTGTCTTTGATATTGTGCATCCTAGAGAATATAAAACTGATAATAAATATTCCAGCATCCATGGATATATTGTTTTGTGTAAATTGAGAGAAAGAAATTACTAATCATCTTCCCCTTCTTGCTTGCCTGGTTCTCTAATCCACTAGTGTTGTGGATGGTTTGCTTCCCTCGGTTCCTCTCATTAATTTTAGCAACCGCCTAAAAAATTAAACATACAAACAGTTATGTTAAAAATTATAACAGCATAGAAATTAAAAATAACAACATACTACAATAAATTGTACTACCTGCCCCTCAGGCATATTGCACCAAAACGACTTTCCAGATGAATCTGTAAAATTGTGATAATTACTAAACACGTTAACATCACTATCTATTGTCAATATTACTATAATATTTCAACTTTAAGGCTTACCTTGCACCTCATTATGTGACCCTCGACGCCGGCCGTGTGTGTTATACTTTTGCTGTATACTTCTGTCAACATGCCCATCCTCTGTTTCTAGTTGTGCATTCTCTGCATCATCTGGAGTCAAAATATTACTCATCATTTCTTCAAAGCTAAGCAGATTATTCAGATCAAAGTAGTACTCAAGGAGTTTATGGGAAAACTGAATCTCTGGTAAGTATCTGATTGTGTTTAATTCGGAAATAAGGAAGTGAACAAGAATACTCTATTATAAAGAGAAAACAAGGATCTCGCTTAACTCTTAAGAACACCCCAGGAGAATCTCCAAGATTAGGTTTACTCTCTGAATATTCGATGATCTTATTGATAGGCTAAAAGCCAATAAATAGGAGTAGGTTAGAGAAAGACTCTAATACGAAATTCAAATAGATAATCCAATAATCTAAATCCTAACAGCGATAATCCAATAATCTAAATCCTAACAACTAAATCTATCTAGTTGTGATATTCCACTTATTTCCTAAAGATAATAATAAAAGATAAAAGATAAAAACAGACTTGATTAATAATAAATTCCTAATTTATTCTAAGACGCTTATTTTTCCTAGAATAAATTAAGCCCATAGTGATTTGGATCGCTATCAATCTCCCACCACGAGAGCATTCTTGGGAAAGTGTCATATTGATCATGAACCAATCTTTGTGCGAAAAATTAAAATGTGGGACAACTTTGGGTGACATGAGCAATTAGAGTACAAGGAATTACAAAGTTGAGCAGAAAGTGAAGCACCACTTCATGTAATAAGACATTTTTCAGAGTTTTTATAGTACTGTAATTCGGGGCATGAAACAAAAGATGCCTCTAACATCATATTTGATCTCTGTGAATTCAAAGATGCTCATGAGGATCTATGCGTAAAATATGAAGAAGCTAAATTAAAGTTACTAGTTCTAAAGAGAAAGGATGAATAAATAGGTGTCTGGTCACAATGAAAAATCATCGCAATGAACTGGGACAAATCAGATGACTAGTTTCTGAAATGTGCGATTCCCCTCCAGGATATGGTCCAAGTCCACACCATTAAAAAAAAAAAAAAAAAGATGGTTAAGGGGGTGTTGGAAGTAGTAAGCATAAATACTAAACTCTCATTATTGGTTCCCTTAATAATGTACTTATTTTTTTTGGCCAAAATATTGTAATTATAAATGAGTAAGAGTTTAACATTGAGCGTCATCCATGATTAGATTCATGTAAAAGTGTGCAATACACGTATGAGTGAATCATGAAGATGATATTTAATATGATCAGATTAAGGGCCTTTAGAATCAGTGTTGTTAAGACGTAGAGTCTACATAGAAACGGTAAGGGTAAGCAAAAACGTAAAATCATAAAACGTAAACAAACGTAAGAGTTTACTACGTACTACAAAAACAATAAAATCCAACATATATAAAACCAAAACACACCAATACATTAAAGTCATCACAAATTTAAGTCCAAACACTCAAGGAAATAATTTCAAACTCAGTTATCATAATATATATTAAAATCTCAGTTCTGCCCCACAAATATTTTGAATATTCGCACTTAAGTCCCTTCTTCAGAACTTTCAATGTTTGCAGTTAGGTCCCTGGTCACAAGTTTTGACCAGTAACCAATTAGGTCTGGAACGCAAGACGAAGAGGGGGAGATCCGATATATTGAGAACCAGCACCGCGAGACAGACCTTGGACCTCGACCAGTCGACCTTCATCTTTCATCATCAACCTTCACCTCCTCGAAGTCGCTGGCGGTCTTCACCTTCACCACCATCACCACTGGCGACCTCCTTCCTTCACCCTCCACCACAGCCGCGAGATCCGACAGCGGTCGACGATGAAGAAGCAGCCAGTGACGGTCGAAGAAGAAGCAGCAGCTAGCGTCCGACACGGTAAACTCGCCAATTTTACTGATTTTACCGAGTTGACACGGCGTTTCAACCGTGTCAACTCAAAATCCGTTCCTACACTCGTCTCACCATGATTTCCAGCCAAAAAATGTAGAAACAGACGTTTCTACATTTCTAAACGGCGTTTTCACAACACTGTTTAGAATATAATATAAATAGGTTTGAGTGTTATGTGTGATAGTAAACAGTTGAGTATATTGTAAAGAGTTACTTTGAATATGTGTGCTTCTATATTTCCTTCTTTCAAATAAATATATAAGTAGTTAGCAAGTTCTTTCCTTTTTATTCTAACAGCAGTTCATTTTATAGACTAAACCCGGCCACAATTGTTTAAAAGTACCACTCATGGTTGCAGCTTCTAAGAAATAGACATCTACAACACAACCAATGAAGACCTTTTGCACGCTCCAACAGTACATGGTTGTGGCAAAAACCTTCTACAAAGCTGCAGCCAATTGAGGATCATTTTTCATTCCTTGTGGTACATGCTTGTGGTTTTTAAAACTCCACCATATACAACAGTTTGAACAAAAATTGTAGGAACTGTTTCATTCCTCAAGGCTCAGTATTTTGAGAAACCGCTATGATATGCAGCAACTTTGAAAAACCTCAGGCACCCAATTGTATATTGTTGCAGCTTTTTGAAGCCATCATTAAATTATGGTAGTTTTTCAGAATTGCCATTAAATTATAGCAGTTGTGAAGAATAAATGCCATAGTGTGCATCTGCCTACAGATTTATGAACAAAAGTATGCAAACACATCTTTTGCAGTGAATATAATACATTATGTGTGTGAGTAGTGCTGTTTATGTCAATACACTTGTAAGATGCCATAACTGTTGGAGGCGCAATGTCTATAAAATTTAACTAGAAGATCATATGCATTCAATTGAACAGGAGATGGAGCACATTATACAAATCACTAAGAAACGGTGTCAGGCCTACCAGAACAGTTTGTGAGGGTCATGACAGATTGTGAGGAATTGATGTATGGCCATAGGTGAATAGGGGGTGGACTTGTACAGAGTAGAGGGACAGCTAAACACTAAAAATGTTTACTAAGAACAAATTCCAAGAACCCAAGGGAATGGTATTGTTGGTTGGCTTTTGAAAAGATGGTGGGGAAACTACTGCAATCAAGGGTTATACAAGAGGGCACTTAATTTTTGAAACAAGAAGTTTTAGATCCTATTTATAAACTTCACGGTGCACTGATAGAAATAAGTATAGCGATCCTGTCTTTATAATTTCTGCAGGGAGTTTTTGTGAATATTGAGCGCCAACAGAAGTCACCTATCATCCACAAACAGATGGACAATTGAAAGTGCTCAACCATTGTTTGGAAATATACTTGAGGTGCATATGATGGAAGGAATGAAGCAGGTGGCTGCATCTTGCATAAAGGTTATACAACACTCACACAAATAATGAATATTCACCACCCAATCATGTCCTAGATCAACAAGCTAAAACTCTTCATACATCCTAAACCCAACTAAAAATAACATGAACATCGTAAAAGCTCGCAAATGAAAGATAATTATCACTATCAAATCTAAGAGAAGAAACAAATACTGTCCCAGAAGATTCGAAAAAAATAATAAATCAAAACCAAAGAACTATGCAAGGGCAATTACGGGCCCCGGGGGGGGGGGGGGGGGGATCTCGGTGCAAAGATGAAGTGCTTAGGTAGAGAGTTTGTGTCAAATCTAAATATCTAATCCTTCCAAACGATTTAGAAGTGAGCGTAGCTTATCCATAAAGCTAAAAGACATAAATGCTAAAGATGAAATGCTTAGGTAGAGAGTATGTGTCAAATCTAAATATCTAATCCTTCCAAACGATTTAGAAGTGAGCGTAGCTTATCCATAAAGCTAAAAGACATAAACGCTAAATTTCCATACCTGATGCTAAATTTACGAACTCCATCTTTCTCTGTGAAGGAGAGGAGTCTCCAGGGGTATTTCCACTGTCAACGGCATGTTTAACAACTTCATTAAATTCCATTTCGTCTAAGGCTTCAGCGGAAACCCCTTGTTGATCAGTGTTTCTTCGAGCCCCAGATATATCCTCAGCGTTTGCCCTAATTTCAATATATCCATTCATTGACGACTTGGTGCCTTTCTCGACCGTCAAAAGCCGTTCATTCAACTCTTCACACTTCTTCTTCCACGACTCCGTCTCAGATTCAGCCCTTCGTTTCTCATCCTCCAATTTACGATTCTTATTACTCAGCTCAGTAACAGTGTTTCCATCACCCAAGTCACTATTCTTCTTCACTGCTTGCAACAGCTTCTCATATCTCTCTTCAGCTTTGTTTCCCTTCTCAAATTGCTCCTTATATTTCTTCAATTGCTCTTCGACATTCATTCTCTCTAACCTCTCCATTTCTAATTTCTCGCTGAGCACCCGAATGTCGGACTTAAGTTTGGATTCTTTGTCAACCATGACTCCCTCCACACGATCAAAATCCACCGTACGATAGGCAGTTCGTAAAATTGAAATCAATTCCGTCACACTCAGCGCCATCAAACATTTTTTTATCTTCATCGCCATCAGAACTGAGCGTGAGGGAAGACACAGGTTCCATTCTAATCCCGGAAGGATCAAAATGTGAAAGAACAGGACGCTGTTGACTGATTGCAGAATTGGAGAAAAATGAAGAGGAAGCCACGCAAAGGAGGAGGGGAGGCGGCTTTGGTTCTTTGCGGGCCTACCGTCCGATGCGTCCTTTATATAAAAAAAGCGCCGTTTTGGCGTGAGTCACTTCCTGTTTTTCCTTTTATTTTTTTTAAAAATATTTCAAATACTAACGGATAATTAAAAAGATACTGTAGGATATTGACTAATACTAGAAAAAATACTTCGTGATCTTGAAAAATATTTTAGGATCTTAAAAAAATATTTCAAATCTTGTGGTAACTTAAAAAGATATTTCGGGGATCTTGAATAAGATCGAAAAAGATTTTATGATCTTAAAAAATTATTTTAGGATCTTCAAAAAATATTGCAGGTGCCGACTCATATTAAAAAGATATTTCAAGATAGTGAACAGTACTGAAAAAAATACTTAATGATCCTAAAAAAATATTTTATAATCTTGAAAAAATATTTCAAATACTTACCGATACTAAAAATATATTTCAGGAGATTTTTTCAAGATCATGAAATATTTTTTCAAATCTTAATCAAGATTCTTGAAATATCTTTAAGACTCCATCAATAGGGGTGGAAATAAAGACATTTTGTGTGCCTACTGGCCTCGCCTGTTCCAAGCTTGATCAGGCATGGCCTATCAGGCTAAAAGACCAGGCTTATTAGGCCTTATAATAAGCTTTTTAGGCCTATCAAGCCAGCCTGTTGACTAAAATTGTAATTACTCCCTCTATCCTCCATTCACATTGTGACACGTATGGTTTGAAAAAAAAAACCCTAACATCTACAAGAGACGACAATTGACACTCGCTCAGCTCTATCCTCCATCCCTCGCTCTGCCCTTTGCTCGTTTGGTTGTCGTCTTGCGTCTCTCGTCTCAAGCTCGACAGACGACAGTCAACACTCCTCCTCAGACCTTAGTCCTAACTCCTAAATTGAAAGCCTCTCTTTCTTTGGTTTTCAATCTCAGCTTGGCAGTGCCTCTCCGCAAATCTCGATCACGATTCACGCAAACCGAGTCCGGGATCTGATTGAGAGAGCTGAGTCCGGGATCTAATTGAGCAAGCCGATCATGATCACGATTCACGATTCACGCAAGCAAATCACATTCTCTGGTTCTCAATCTCAGCTCGTCAGGGAGGAGTAATACAGTGGGAAAATCAGATAATCTCATTCTTTGGTGTTCAATCTCAATCTCTACAATGGGATAGTTTTATATTCTGTTCATTGATATGATCGAAGCCTATTTTTGAAATTGTGCATTGATGATCGTGTTGTGCTTCTGGCAATTTCCCCGACCGCCTTAGGTGCTTGTCTTTGAAAAGAAAAGGTCAATCTAATCAACACAAACTAGTAAATAAATAAAAATAGTTATAGGATAAAATAACTAGTCACAAATTCTAACCCAGCCTTAAGAGATTTTAGAGAATGAGGTGAAATAGTCATCCTTATTTTGAAACATTATTTATGCAATTATATTTTTAGGGTTTTGTGGCCTTTGGTGGGTGTTTGTTTTCTTTGAACTTTTCCTTGTTGGTTTTTTTTTTTTGGTTGCTTTTAGCCAGAATTTCTCACATGATATTTGAACACTATTGATTTATGCTAACCAATTATGTAGCATAGTAGTCAATCTCAGATAGCGGCGAGTAGTGGCTGGCCCAAAAAATGCTATAGCGGTATAGCGCATTGCGAGATGACCGCTACACCGAAGATACACACACAAATACTCAAAAATAAACATGTACTTAAAATTTAAGACATATTCATCATAAATAATAAATCATCCAAGTCTCTAAAAGCATAAACAACATAACAAAAAATTCATAATTAAATTAGTCTTTAAAAGCCATAAAATAAATATAAGCAAAAATTCTCTTTAGTCTTCCATGAAATCTTCATCCAAGTCCTCTTCATCATTGTTGCTTTCACCACTACTAGACTTGTAGATCTCTTCATCCTCATTGTCACTTTCTTCATCATTTGCCTCTTTCTCTTCGTCTTCAATGGTACCCTTTCTGTTATTGCTAGTTGAAGGCCTTAAAGCTGAAGTTGCAATATGTTTATTCTTTGATCTACTTTGCTGCCTAGTGTATGTTCTAGGCTCACTAGACCTAACTATATCAGCAACAACTCCCCAAGTCAAAGTGTCATCCTCAAAAACTAACTCATCCTCAGCAACTTCTTTATCTCCACCCATTTCCCCCACCAACCACTCATTACTATCATCAATGTCATTTAGGAGAATGGGATCAATCACATCACGACAGTCAAAGCATTCTTTAAGAGCTTGATTATACTTGACAAAAACCAAGTCTTGCAACTTTTGATGCTCAAGCTTGCTTCTCTTCTTAGAATGAATCTGTTGTATAATTTACAAAAAAAAGAATGTTTATTTCACATTCACTACTTGAAATTCTATAAAGTAGAATCATTTAAATGAATACTTACATGCTCAAAAGTACTCCAATTACGCTCACGTCCAGATGCACTACAAGTCAAGCTTAACACTTTGATGGCAAGTTTTTGCAAACTTGTAGTAGATGCTCCATAAAACCTCCACCACTCAGCTGTAATGAGTGAACTAATTAGCAATTTAGCAAAACCACTAGTTTTAATTATAATGTAATTAATTATATCAAGGAATGCATTTTTACTTACTAGGAGCCACAGTGGTCCTTTGTCTTATTGCGCTCTTCATACCAAAGTTGCCTTCAGCTCTTTTATATAATGACAACTCATTTATAATCTTATCTGCCTCTTCTTCGGTTGGTATTAACCTCTCAATGCATTTATAAAGTCTTGAAGTCACTTCATCAAATTCAATTCCTAATCGATTACGATAAATTGGATCAGATTTTGCGGTTTTTTCTTCTGTAGTACCTCGACGTGACATGAGCGTGAAAGGAGTTCAAGAATCTGTTTTCTTTTTATAAGGGCTAAAATCATTTATTTTGGCTTTTTGCATATTGTAAGGTGGATCTCGAAAGATATGAAAGATCTCCCTCCAAGCCGTACATACGACTTTCATCGAATACGGCTTTCCACAGAATTCTATATGTATCTATGAGATCGAGTATGGAATTCTGTTTACTCACTTGAAATTGAGTATCTGTTTCCCTCTTCCTGCTAGGATTGGAAATCCTGTATTTTACATATCCATACGATTGAGTCCTTGGGTTTCCGAAATAGTGTAAAAAGAAGTGCTTCGAATCATTGCTATTTGACTCGGACTGTTCTAAAAAAGTCGAGGCATTTCAAATTGTTTGTTGACACGGACAAAGTCAAGGAAAACCTCGAAATTATTTCAATATTGGACCTTGGACATATCATAGTTCCGAATCAAATCTCTTTAGAAAGAAGATCTTTTGTCTCATGGTGGCTCGCTCCAGTTCCCTTACGAAACTTTCGTTATTGGGTTAGCCATACACTTCACATGTTTCTAGCGATTCACATGGCATCATCAAATGATACAAGTCTTGGATAAGAATCTACATCGCACTAGAACGCTCTTGTTGACGATCCTTTACTCCGACAAAGATCTAGGGTTCCTCGAACAATGTGATATCTCACCCCGGGTAAATCCTTAACCCTTCCCCCTCTTACTAAGACTACAGAATGTTCTTGTAAATTATGGCCAATACTAGGTATATAAGCGGTGATTTCAAATCCAGAGGTTAAGCGTACTCTAGCAACTTTACGTAAGGCGATTTTGGTTTTTGGGGGTGATAGTGGAAAAGTTGATGATAAGTCACGCTTATCGCCACTCTACGTAACCGTACATGAGATTTTCACCTCATACGGCTCCTCGTTCAATTCTTTCGAAGTCATTGGATCCTTTTCCTCGTTCGAGAATCTCCCCCCTTCTTCCACTCCGTCTCGAAGAGTAACTAGGACCAATTCGATCACGTTTTCATGTTCCAATTGAACACTTTCCTTTTTTGATTATTCTCAAAGGAGAAGATTATTCTTTTTACCAAACATATGTGGATCCAATCACGATCTTCTAATAAGAACAAGAAATCTTTCTCGATCAATCCTTTTGCCCTCATTCTTCGAGAATCGAAAGATCCTTTTCAATCAAGTTTGAATTTGTTCGTTTGGAATCTGGACTCTTCTACTTCATTTTTATTTACTTATTTTTTTATTTTTATTTTTTGATTTCTTTTTTATTTCCTTCCATCATTCCTTAAGTCCCACGGGTTTGATCCAATAGAATCGACCCATTTTCTCATTGAGTTTAAAGGTACGAAATAAATAAGATTTATTTAGTATCTCATTTAATGTTTTAAATTTTCAAAATTTTATAATTATTTAATATTTCTATTTTATAATAATATTTATTATTATTAATATTAGTTATATTAGAATAATTTGAAATTTTCTAATATAGAAATATCGAAATAATATATATATATATATATATATATATATATATAAATATAGAATAGAATCTGTTTTAATATTATTTATTATTAATTAATTAATATATTAATATTAATATTTATTCATTTTATAATAATATTAATTTTATATTGATTTTAATTAATTAAAAATAGAATATGAATATATATATATTTTTAAATAAATCCACGATTTGATTTTATAAGATTCTATAAAAAATAGAGGAGAGGGTCAAGATATAAATTGTGTATAACTTATGTAAATAAGTTAAGTTATTACGCAAAAAATTACTCTAAAAGTCTAAGTGTCTTTTGTTAAATTCAAAGCATTCAAAATCTTTTTTTGACATAGAAATCAAATTAAATATATATGCAAATAATTTGCGTCCAATAGGATTTGGACCTATACCAAAGGTTTAGAAGACCTCTGTCCTATCCATTAGACAATGGACGCTTTTCTTTTTATTACAATTTCTTTTATTGTTCTATTCGGAAAAACGAATATGTGATCTCGGGGATTGTGTATTCAATTTAATGATGAGTTGCATTTCTATTTTTATTTTTACATTAAATTAATATAATTAGATTCAAATTAAAGAATTAGAATGAATTAAGAAATTCTATTTTCTTTCTTTTTCTAATTCTCGTCGATTTTTTTTAGTTAAAAACTAAATAACTAAATTAATTAGTTTTTGTTTATTAATTCTATAATTAGAATATTAATTCTATTCTATATTCTATAATACACAAATTGAGCTTCGAATAGAATATAGAGATCTAATAGAAGTGGGTAGCGGGAATTGAACCCGCATCGTTAGCTTGGAAGGCTAGGGGTTATAGTCGACGTTGATTCATCATTTTTAACGTCTCTAATTCAAAACCAAACGTGAAACTTTGGTTTCATTCAGCTCCTTTATGGAGCATTAACAAATACAAATGGAAGACGTAAAAAAAATGTCATCCATAACATCTATGTCGACCCCTCCGTCTGAATGTATCTGAATGCATTCAAAACATCCCGCTTTTTAGATGATCCCTCTAGAATCTAGAAGAGGCGGATTCTAACAATCTTTTTTTTTTTAAAGGTTGTGGAACCTTAAGTGTGGGTATATCAATTACAACTTGTAAGGGGGAGTGAGTCCTAGAGTGAGAGGATCATCCTTCGTTTACAAAGTGTGTAATTGTATCCTTACTGATGTGTAAGGGGAGTATCTCGGTAAGAGATTGTAAAGGCCGCACAAGTGCCCGACTAAACTTGTGAGGTTGTAAAGGCTTTTCTCTTGTCTTAAGGTTAAACAAGGAGAGATAGTGAATTGAAAATATCAAGTGGAGGTGGACTGGGACGTAGGTCGAGGAAGGGCCGAACCAAGTATAAATCATTTGTTTTGCGATATTCTCTTCCCTTATCTCTTCTATTTTCAGTATATACTTATTTGAATATCTAATTGTTGAATTAGAAGTTGCGAAAAGATTTTCAAAGTTCCTAAAGACTTATCAAACACCTAATTCACCCCCCTCTTGGGTGATAGTCAGGTCTAACAGTCTTCTCTTACACCTCATGTTTTGATCCTTTCTTTCTTTCTGCTATAAGTTTTTTCTCTGCTTTCTCATGGCACATGTTAAGTGTTTGAGAATATTTCTGTGACTAATTACAAAATGGTTAATGCTTTACGCTACAATTTTGTATGATACACAGATCCGTCAAGATGGAAGTGCTCCAAACTACGATGAAATTCTGATTTAGGAACCAATGTAGATCTGTTTTACGGTCCCCCTCTCATTGAAGATTGAATTGACTATGTTTTGTCTAAGAAGAATGGTGACTTTTGATTGGTGTAGAATATAATTGTCAAGTGTTCATATCATAATTTATAAAGCCTCATTATTTTCTCGATTTGGACATTAAGCAAACTGTAAAAAAATTTCTGGAGAATGTTCCCGAATTTTGGTCATCTAATGAGTTTGCAGAGTTAGTGAAAAACTTGTCCATGGGTTTATAATGTATAATGCTCTATAGTCACTACATATATGTAATTCTATCACAGTAAAAGCCACCTGGGTTAAATTTGGTTCAGATGCAAAATATATCGTAGTCGGATCAATGGATAGGAGTCTTTTGGAGCTGTTGGGTGGGAGATAGTCTACTTGCAGCAGCAATAAGGGTTTTCACGTTTCGGCATTTGAGGGAGCAGAAAGCAAAACTGAGACTGTCTTCACTAAGGAGACATGTTTAGACATGTTTTGGCCGCTGCATTATTGTAAATGTCCATTTGTATTGATGAGAATGTTGTTGACAAGTTGATTGTGTCAAGGGGAATTTGTAATGATGATAATGTTCTTGACAATTTATTTTTGTGTAAAGGGACATTTGTCGACAATGTTATTGACAATTTGTTTTTGTGTAAATGGGTATTTTTATTGATGACAATGTTGTTAATAAGTTGTATTTGGGTGTGCATGTAACGCTTTCAGAATCTTTTATTTTTTTTAATTTCTATTGCCAAGAATGAAAATATATAGAAATTGTGTTTGATATATTCAGTTTATTATTTTTGTTCTCGGATGAACCGGTTTAATTTTTATGCGGGAATATAAAAAAGAAGCAGAAAATTTCTGCTTCTCTATTCCATGGCACAAAACAGAATCATTTCTGCTCCATCGCGTTGGGCATCTTCATTATCACGACGCAAACCACGCACCAGATCGGTCTTCCTCTTGCCCCCACTTCCACCGTAACCACCAGGTCGACCATCCATTGTCGGCCTTCTACTGTAGCTTCCACCATCGTCACCGTCTTCATCCTCCGTCACCGCCATCACCTTCGGTCCACCACGCTGGCGAGCTTCAGTGAGAGTTTGGCTTTTCCAAAACATAGCCTCCATCATTCTTCACCTCTGCTTTCTTCCTCACCGTGCCTCCTCCATAATCGCCCTTTTCCTTCCCTCCGTTCACAGTCGTCGTCGCTCATAGCCTTCCCCTATTCACCACTGCCATTGGTACCAAAAATCCCCAATAGGTACCAAAAACTCGCTGTTCTTCAAGCCCATAAAGTCCTCACCGATTACCTCCACGAAACTCAATGCTTACCTTTTGTTTTTGCAGATCAGATTGGCAAAAACTCCCTCATTTCCCTTGTTAATCTCATTGTATAGGTGGATTTCTCGGCTTCCGCTTTCTCGAGAAATACCTCAGGTACCACCCCATCAATGAGTTTGAATTTTTCTTTGAAAGCATTGGCATAGACTATAACAATGGAGCTTCTGGGTTGTTGCCTGTGAATAAGGTCTTCTTTTCTGAAGATCGGTCAATTCTGGATGCAGCTTGTGCGCTTTCAGGTTTTGGGTTTCCGTGGGATAAGTTGGGTAAGTTGTATGAGGAATGTAGTTCCATTTTCAGGAGAAGTCCTGAAGAATTGAAATCTAAACTGTGAGTTTAAGAAGTACGGATTTGGTAATGTTGAAGTGGTTGGTATATGTCTAGCTTTCCCCAATAACTTAGGTGAGGAAGATGAATTTGATGGTGAAATTGATGGTCTATTTACTGATCTGAAGTTAGTATTTTTAGATTTTGAGTTGGCAAGATCTGTAGAAGAAAACATAGATTCTTGGCATGAAGTATGTAGAAAAATTCGAGTGTTCTATACTGTAAATGGTGAGAAGGGAAAGTTAGGGGAGCTCATGGGAAGGGCAAAAGCCATTTTTATTGAATATGGAGAAGATGAGTTGATTCAAAAGGCAGAGTATTTCTGTCTATTTGGTGTCAAAAAAGAGGAAGTAGCACATTTACTTTTAAAAGCCCCAGATTTGTTGAATCTTGATTTGCAGATTCCTTTGATTTCTGTGTCAAAGCTATTGAAACACTTTGGCTTGAGCCCTAAAATCCTGGAGGATGTTAGTAAAAAATATGATCATGTATTGGGGACAAACAAGATGGATATTCTGCCTAATGTAATGTAAGCTTTGGATTTACATGAGTGGTTCTTCAACAAAAGGAAGGATGGAAATCATAACTTGTTATTAAGTTATCTTGCAAGCCATCCTAATGAAGAGCAGGATGAAGAATACCAAGCTGGTTTAGAGAAAATTTGTGCTTCAAGTCCCAGTATCATAGAATGAGGAAATTGAATTTCTTGCATGGCTTGGGCTTTGGAGAAAATGCTTTAACTATAGATATTGCAGCTCGCTTGCATGGCAATAGGTGGGATTTACAGAAAAGGTCTGAATTCCTTCTACATTTAGGGTTTGAATTCTCAGATCTCTGTATCATGGTGAAAAGAGCACCTAAAATTTTGAACCAGTAAACTCAAGTTATAGATAAGAAAGGTGAAATTCTTCTGTCAGGAACTGGGAATCCCTTTAAAGTGTCTGACCCCTTTGGCTGCGTTTTTGATTTATAATCTAGAGGACCGTATTAAGCCTAGGCATAGATTCCTTATGTGGCTTAAAGAAAAGGATCTGCTTGTAGAAAAGTATTCTATTGGAACTGTGATTTCTTGCAGCAACTATCTTTTTGTAGATTTAGCTTATAAAATTCACCCAGCTGCCCCAAAACATTGGTTTGAGCAATTCCATATATCTCCAAACACTCATAAGTGTTATAATCATTAGTTGTTGCCTTGTTGCCCATGTATTTTGAATGAACTGAGGGACATATTCTGACTGACTTTGGACAGATTATTCATTTGCTACTTCATGTGAGAAAGTTTTTCAAACAAATTGAGGACAAGTCCCCAAATGCAAATTTTATTATTGAGAAGGACCTAAATCTGAATACCAGTACTCCATATGTACGAAATATGCAATTCTGTTTATAAAAATTTATAAAGTCATTCTCACCAATAAAAATTTTAACGAAGGATTTGTCCCCAATTTTATAGGTTGATGAAATCTGTAAACAAAAAATAAAGAAATAGATTTGTATTGTATTAGGTAATTCTAATTCTCAGAATAAAAATAATGTATTAAAAAACGTAATTCTTATTTTCGAATGAAAAAAATGTGTTAACAAATGTATTTTTGATTCTCAAAACTCTTCTAAGATACAAAATTAGAAAAAACTATTTCATTTCAAAAACAGTGCTGGAGAATAGAATGGTTGCCGTGCACACCCTTTGTGTAAAGGTCCATTTGAAGTGACAGGATATTTCAGTTATATGATGAAATTTTTTGTGCCTTTCTGCTCGTTGTCATTGGTATGTAATGAAATGTATACAAATTGGTGTGATGTTCATGTCCAAGTTTTTGACAAATCCATGGACGTCTTTTACCAAGTGAATGTCCAAATACCCTTTGATGAAGTTGTCAATACCCTTGGATGGACTTGTCAATATCCTCTGATGTAGTTGGCAACACCCATTGATGGACTTGTCAACACCCACCGATAGACTTGTCAAATCCCTCTGATGGAGTTGTCAGCACCAATTGATTGAGTTGTCAACACCAACCGATTGAGTTGTAAAAACCCACTGATGGAGCTGTAAAAACCCACTGATGGAGTTGTTGACACCCACTAATTAAGTTGTAAAAAATCACTGATAAAGTTGTCAACACCTACTAATGGAGTTGTAAAACCCCACTGATGGAGTTATTAACACCCACTAATTGAATTGTAAAAATTCACTGATGGAGTTGTCAACACTCAATGATGGAGATATTGAAAGTGATGAAGGTATTTTTGCTGTCAAAACGTTGAGATGAGACGGTTGTTAATATATATAGTTGTAGTTGTTAATATGACTGTTAAAGTTGTTAATACTAACTTTATGTTATAGATCATAATTAAAGATGTTTAGTTCTTTAGGAAAAAATCTATTATGTTTTTTTCATGTAGGGGGGAGTTTGTAAATGGTGGAGGAGATGAAAGTGAGCATGTTGGTGGTTTGGTAAGCACAAGATGCATAAAGGAAGGCATAACCTATGAGGAGTTGCAAAGAATCATATCATTTGTAATTAGAAAAGAAAGTAATGAAATTCAAAGTTAGCAAAAACCACTGATGGAGTTGTCAATACCCACTAATAGACTTGTCAAAACCCACTGAAGGAGTTGTCAAAACCCACCGAAGGAGTTGTAAATACCTAAGGACTTGTCAATACCCACCAAAATGAGAAGTGATTCTAAAGTTATAATCCATTTTTAAATTGGGAAAATCACATAAGAGAAATAATCACGGAAAAGTCTAATACAATCTTCAAATAATTAAGAAATCTCAAGGAGATGAGAATGAGAGATTCCAAATATATCATTACCATTTTGCTTTTGTTTATTTTGAAACAAAAACTGAAAGGTAGTACTCGTGCTTAGAGATAATTCAACTCCACAACTCCAGTTGAACCAATGTTCCTCTTCATCATCTTGCAGATGTTCAGGATTGCAGCATTCTTCTTGTCCTGCAGAGCTTAAATGTTGATTGGGTTTGGATGTGTTAGTTCCAGTGTTACCAGAACTTGAGGCTTCGACTTATTTTGAGCTATTAATACTGACCCAAGTAAATGCAAAGCTTGAACATGTGTCCTTTTAATCATTGTTGGAGTTTCATAGACCTGTCAATGCTTATACATTAAATTGTTAATGGACAAACTTTAATTTGTCAATTACCTTGCTGATTAAATGAAGTTGTCATTACAGTGATAATTAATTTTGATACAAAGAATAATATGGCTGTCTAAAACTATCTCTTCGTTTTATTGTTGCCTTCAACTAGGGACCACACTTTTTCATTATGTAAGTTGTTTCGACAAGTTACAAGCCACCACAAACATCCAACTATCAACAGGTGGAATTCTTATAATATCATATCAATCTATCCTAAGCATCATACGAAACAAATAAATATTTCCATTAAACAAAAGGCAAGTTAGGCAAAGTTCCAGACTTAAGAACTAGGGTTTACCTAATTAGACCTATTATATATGGCCACAATTTTCCCAGCCCAGCTCACTCTTTCTAACAGGCTAAATAAGGATAACTTACTGAGCTTGACCCATTTTCTGAACTCTACAAATTGACTACAACTCAGATTGATTCCTTATGACATGTGTGAACATAGAATTCAATGCCTTTAGTTTCTCTAACCGTTCTCCTAATGGAGTTAATTTCTCATTTGATGGTGTTACATATTGTGACATATAATCATCCAGCATCTGGAGTAGGGTGGGCCCCAACCCCATCCCGCGTTCAGACGGTTCTGGGGTTCCCAAGGCTTGTGTTGAAGCATCACCTCGCCCATCAATAACCATTTCATTAGAAGAACCATCAATAACAATCGTGCCCTACAATTTGTTAAGAAAAATGAGTTTCATCATCAAATAATATTACCTTCAGTCCTTCATACAAGACCTAGTTGATTAATTTGAATATATTAAAGAAGTTAAATAAATAAATTATATAATATATTATAATTTAGTTAATAAGTCAGGCATGTTAGTTTTGAGAAAATTAATAAATATAAATACTTTATGTCTGTTTGGCAGGAGGGAAATGAAGGGAATGGGAGGAGGAATTTTTATGAGTTCAATTTAAAAAAATTGAACTAGTGAGGTTATAAAATTTTAAAAAAGATAAGATGTAAAATAAAAGAGTAAGAAAAATTAATTAAAAACTTTCAACCTCACTTTTCTAATTTTTTTCAAATCCAAGTCCTAAAAATTTTCCCTCCCCTCCAAACAGCCTTTTATAATTTACTTAACTTCCTTAATCTTTCCAAATTAGTCAACTAGGACTTATATTAAGGACTAGAAGTGGTATTGCAATGAAAGCATTAACGAATAACTTAAATTCTACATAATTACAACTTACAATTTTTGTTTGAACAGTTGGTGAGGCTATCTCATTACCATTGACCTGTCTTTGATGTTGTGCATCCTATAGAATATAAAACATAATAAATATTTCAACATCCATAGATATATTGTTTTGTGTAAATTGATAAGTACTAACCATCTTCCCCTTCTTGCTTTCCTGGTTCTTTAATCCACTAGTGTTGTGAATGGTTTGCTTCCCTCGGTTCCTCTTATTAATTTTAGCAACCTCCTAAAAGATTAAACATACAAACAATTATGTTAAAAATTATAACAGCATAGAAATTAAAAATAACAACATACTACAATAAATTGTACTACCTGCCCCTCAGGCATATTGCACCAAAACAACTTTCCAGATGAATCTGTAAAATTGTGATAATTACTAAACAAATTAACATCACTATCTATTGTCAATATTACAATAAAATTTTAACTTTAAAACTTACCTCGCACCTCATTATGTGAGCCTCGACGCCGGCTGCGTGTGTTATACTTTTGCTGTATACTTCTGTCATCATGCCCATCCTCTGTTTCTAGTTGCGCATTCTTTTCATCATCTGGAGTCAAAATATTTCTGATCATTTCTTCAAAGCTAGGCAGGTTATTCAGATCAAGGTAGTACTCAAGGAGTTTATGGGAAAACTGAATCTCCCACCACTAGTGTATTCTCGGGAAAAGTGTCATATTGATCATGAACCAATCTTTGTAAGAAAAATTAAAATGCTGGACAACTTTGGGTGACATAAGCAATTTGAGTACAAGGCATTACAAAGTTGAGCTGAACATGAAGCACCACTTCATGTAATAAGACGTTTTTCAGAGTTTTTATGGTACTATAATTCGGGACATGAAACAAAAGGATGTCTGTAACATCATATTTTATCTCTGTGAATTCAAATATGCTCATGAGGATCTATGCGTAAAATATGAAGCAAAATTAAAGTTACTAGTTCTAAAGAGAAAGGATGAATAAATAGAAACTTTGGTGTCTGGTCACAATGAAAAATCATTGCAATGAAGGGGAGCAAATCAGATGACCAGTTTCTGAAATGTGCGTTTCCCCTCCAGGATATGGTCTAAGTCCACATCATTAATTACAAAAAAAAAAAAAAAAAAAAGGTTAAGGGGGTGTTGGAAGTAGCAAGCATAAATACTAAACTCTCATTATTTTGTGTCCCTTAATAATGTAATTTTTTTTTTGGCCAAAATATTGTAATTATAAATCAGTAAGAATTTAAAATTGCGTCTCATCCATGATTAGATTCATGTAAAAGTGTGCAATACACGTATATGTGAATCATGAAGATGATATTTAAATATTTAATATGATCAGATTAAGGGCCTTTAGAAAATAATATAAATAGGTTTGAATGTTATGTGTGATAGTAAACAGTTGAGTATATTGTAAAGAGTAACTTTGAATATGTGTGCTTCTATATATCCTTCTTTCAAATAATAATATAAGTATTTAGCAAGTTCTTTCCTTTTCATTCTAACAGCAGTTCATTTTATAGACTAAAACCCGGCCACAATTGTTTAAAAGTACCACTCATGGTTGCAGCTTCTAAGAAATAGACATCGACAACACAACCAATGAAGACCTTTTTCATGCTCCAACAATACATGGTTGTGGCAAAAACCTTCTACAAAGCTGCAGCCAATTGAGGACCATTTTTCATTCCTTGTGGTTTTTAAAACTCCACCATATACAACAGTTTGAACAAAAATTGTAGGCACTGTTCCATTCCTCAAGGCTTAGTGTTTTAAGAAACCGCTATGATACGGCAACAACTTCGAAAAACCTCAGGCACCCAACTCTATACTGTTGCAGCTTTTTTAAGCCATCATTAAATTATGGTAGTTTTTCAGAATTGCCATTAAATTATAGCAGTTGTGAAGAATAAATTCCATAGTGCGCATCTGCCTACAGATTTCAGAACAACAGTATGCAAAATGCACCTCTTTTGCAGTGAATATGATACATTATGTGTGTGAGTAGTGCCATTTATGTCATTACACTTGTAAGATGGGTATAACTGTTGGAGGCGCAATGTCTATAAAAGAGCATAATGCATGTAGCTGACAATGGATACAGAATTCCTCCTCTCTCTCTCTCTCTCTCTCTCTCTCTCTCTCTCTCTCTCTCTCTGTGCCTTTCTTCTTGTCTGTCTCCATCCTATCTCTCTCTACTACCTTTGTCTTATATTTCCTAACTATTCTTATCTAGCAGTAACATGAGAGAGGTCCTTCCTCAGACCAACATGACTGAGGCAAAGGGCCCAAGCTTCTCTTTTTGAACTAGAAGATCATATGCATTCAATGGAACAGGAGATGGAGCAGCATTTTACAAATCACTAAGAAATGGTGTCAGGCCTACCAGCAAAGTTTGTGAGGGTCATGAAAGATTGTGATTTGTGAGGAATTGATGAATGGCCATAGATGAATAGGGGGTGGACTTGTACAGAGTAGAGGGGCAGCTAAACACTAAAAAGGTTTACTAAGAAGAAATTCCCAAGAACCCAAGGGAATGGCATTGTTGGTTGGCTTTTGAAAAGATGGTGGGAAAACTGCTGTAATCAAGGGTTATACAAGAGGGCACCACAATTTTTAGATCCTATATATAAACTTCATGATGCAGTGATAGAAATAAGTATAGCGATCCTATCTTCATAAGCAATTTCTGCAGGGAGTTTTTGTGAATATTGAGTGCCAACAAAAGCTTGCTTCCACCTAGCATCCACAAACAGATTGACAATTGAACCATTGTTTGGAAATATACTTGAGGTGCTTATGTTGGAAGGAATGAAGCAGGTGGCTGCATCTTGCATAAAGGTTTTACAACACTCACACAAATAATGAATATTCACCACCCAATCATGTCCTAGATCAACAAGCTAAAACTCTTCATACATCCTAAACCCAACTAAAAATAATATGAACATCATAAAAGCTCGCAAATGAAAGATAATTATCACTATCAAATCTAAGAAGAAACAAATGCTGTCCCAGAAGATTCGAAAAAAGCAAAAAAAAAAAAAAATCAAAACCAAAGAACTATGCAAGGGCAATTAGGAGGGGGGGGGGTTGTGGAATCTTGGTGCAAAGATGAAGTGCTTAGGTAGAGTATGGGTCAAATGTAAGAAGTATCTAATCCTTCCGAAAGATTTAGAAGTGAGCGTAGCTTATCCATAAAGCTAGAGATAAATGCTAAATTTCCATACCTGATGCTAAATTTACGAACGCCGTCTTTCTCTGTGAAGGAGAGGAGTCTGTAGGGGTATTTCCACTATCAACGGCACATTTAACAACTTCATTCAATTCCATTTCGTCTAAGGCTTCAGTGGAAACCCCTTGATCAGTGTTTCTTCGAGCCCCAGATATATCCTCAGCGTTTGCCCTAATTTCAACATATCCATTCATGGACGACTTGGCGCCTTTCTCCACCGTCAAAAGCCGTTCATTCAACTCTTCACACTTCCTCTTCCACGACTCCGTCTCAGATTCAGCCCTTCGTTTCTCATCCTCCAATTTACGGTTCTTATTCCTCAGCTCAGTAACAGTGTTTCCATCACCCAAGTTGCCGTTCTTCTTCACTGCTTGCAACAGCTTCTCATATCTCTCTTCAGCTTTCTTTCCCTTCTCAAATTGCTCCTTATATTTCTTCAATTTCTCTTCGACATTCATTCTCTCTAACCTCTCCATTTCTAATTTCTCGCTGAGCACCCCAATGTCGGACTTAAGTTTGGATTCTTTGTCAACCAAGACCTCCTCCACGCGATCAAAATCCACCGTACAATATGCAGTTCGTAAGATTGAAATCAACTCCGTCACACTCAGCACCATCAAACATTTTTTATCTTTATCGCCATCAGAATTGGGCGTGAGGGCAGACACAGGTTCCATTCTAATCCCGGAAGGATCAAAATGTGAAAGAACAGAAAGGTACTCAAGATTCGCTGTTGATTGAATTACAGAATTGGAAAAAAATGAAGAGGAAGCCGCGCAAAACTCCAAATCGGACTCGGCTTTCGTCCAATATATATTTCCTCCGCTGCTCTCCTCTGCGGTGAAAAACTGCACCGTTTGGTTCGAAATCCCTGTTCCTTCTTTTTTATTTTTTGAAAAATAGCCTCCACCATTATATTGTATTTTTTAAGTATCAATCAGTATCTTGAAATATTGTTTTGTAGTCGATCAGTACACTAAAATATTGTGGTATTTTTTGGTATCTTAAAAAAAAAATATTTTAAGATGTTCTCTGTACTTAGAAAATACTAAATGATGAATGCTAAGACATAGTTGACTTTTTGGAGAAATTAAGGAAGTTTAATTATATTCTTTAGAGTATTTTTTTTTTTTTTTTCTTCAAAATAATTAGTTTGACTAATAAACTAATATATAATTTAAAGATAAACAACATATAAAATGATTAAGTAACTTATTTAATTTCCTTAATCTCTCCAAATAAAGTCAACTATGTCTTATAATTAGGACGGGAGGTAGTATTTTTTTTAAGAACATAAAAATAATTTTTAAAGATCATAAAGTATTTTTAAGTATCGATGAAATCTGCTTGAAATATTTTTTCAAGATTTATCAATATTAAATATTTTTTAGTATCGTCCAATATTTTGAAATATTTTTTCAAGATCCTAAAATAATTTTAGGATTAAGTGTTTTCTTAGTATCGATCAATTTGAAAAAATATTTCGAGTCTTGATCGATCTTAAAAAATACTACAGAATGGTAAATGCTATTTTAAAAAAAAAGAAAAAAAAAAAAAGAAAAAGAAAGAAAGAATGAACAATGTCATTTCACACCAAATAGTATCGTTTTCACTGCAGAGGAGCATAGCGGAGGGAATATGCATAGGACATAAGCTGAGCATCGAATTTCTATCGTTACCGTTTTTGAATTCCAATGTCCTGAGAATGGGCAATGACGGCTCCGTTGCTTCGCAGGAAAGTTTTTTGAGAACAGCTATAAGGATGAACAATAAATTGAGAGAGAATTGGAAATTTGGAATAATATTTAAATGAAACACTTGGCTAAGGTTTTATACAATCCTTAGAGCTTAATCTTTTAGCCAGCGGTTAACTTTTTGAATTTATGTTTTTAGGTTTGTAACTTATAAAATCAAATCGAATTTAATTTATAAAATCGAGTCATTAATAAACTTGTGATCATTATAAGCTCAACGTTTTTAAGTTTCTAGCTCACAAAACTGTGTTAACTTACCTTTAAACTCATATAAACTTCTTTGATTTAATCATACTCGGAGGCTTTATATATAAATTTTATAGAAATCTATTTGATAAATATGATATATTATTAATATTGATAGATTTAATTTTAATTATTTGGATTTGAAATATATTTAAATTAAATCGTTATCATTTTTTATATTCTAATTATATAATTATATACTATTAATATATATTTATTTGTGAAAGTAAATTTTTATAAGTTTATGATTCGAGTTATGATATGAGTTTATGTCATTTTCGAGTTTCTTAAACTAGTTTAAACCTTTATTTTAGCTCATCAAGTTTCAAGTCACAAGTTTTGATCATGAAATATTATTTCGTTTAAAATATTGGTCCTTTCATTTAATGAAAGTCTAGATCATTTTGCCCTTTGAATGACTAAAACGAAAATGAATGCAGATTTAAAAGAAATAAGGATGGTATTAAACCAATATATATTAGATTAGATGATAATGTTCTTAATACAAAATTATTGAAAATACATTATTGATATTATTTTTAGATCAATTCATATAAAATGGTAAAATAATGGATAAAATAGTTAATTATATAATTTATTGAAATATTTCTAAATCACTAAATCATATTTAGTTATTAATAATAAGAAAATCGATGGCATAAAATACTAATAATGAAATATCTTGAAGTTTCAAAGTGATTGTAAACTCATGACAAATATAAGAAAGTATGGTAATAATATTTTGATTTATTTTCTTCATTTTTTATAATTTAAAAAATTATTAAATAATAACATTGATAATAAAATAATTATTTTATCATTTGGGAAATAGTCAAGTGCGTTTGATTAAAAAAATAGTCATGTGTATGTTTTATGAGGAAAAATTGTTTATATAGTTTTGACATTGACTCAATCTTTTTAATTTTGAATTGATTGACATTTAGGTCGTCCTTAGATTTTAACACAGTCTTTGTAATTTTATTCATTTAAAATGTCAATCTCAACATTTTTTAAAAAATAAACTTATAAAGACTAATAAACTATTTTTTGAAATGTTTTAAAAATAAAGCTACAGGTATTGACTTGTTGCATACTAAACTTCAATGAACACATCAAATGAACGATCTTAAGTATCAATTAATTTATCGAGTATAGATATACATCATGAAAGGAACAATATAATGAAAACAAGCCTAACGCATCTGTATTGCTTCTGTGTATGGAAGGTCATAAAAAATACAAAAAAATACACACACACACACACAAAAGTGCACATTGGTTTCTTAGTTTTACAGTTTTCCTAGAGAACACTACAAACAATACAAGACACAAAAACAACGAACGAAACTAAAGGTAAAGTACATGTTCAAATGTAATTTCTTCTGGAATTTGAAGTGTTGAACGATTTGCTTTACATTAGAAAATCAAGATAACTGCTTGGAAGCATAATTTCAAATTGATATAATTTAGTGTTTGTTTATGCATTATCAGAAACATTTCCCTTCGGAGAAGATGGAGGTACGCTTTCATCGATACCCTATTATATAAAAAGATATGAGTATTAGAGAAATCCTACGTTGATTAATTAAAAAAGAGATTAAAGTATATAAAGTTAAAAAAATAGAGTTTTATCAGATAGGTTAAACCACCACCTCTACAAAGATATTAAGAAACAAAGGGAGCATTTTGAGAGGAAAAGACAACCTCTATATATATATATATATATATATATATATATATATATATATATATATATATATAATTCTGACAAATAACATTTCATACAAAGTATTACAGAGAAATAATCATCAAAACTCTACTCGATCGTTTTCAAAATTGATGAAAGAAGCTAAATCAATAAAGGAGAAGAAACAAAGTAATTAAGGACTAGAGAAGAGTATTTTGACAGAAAAAGACAACCTTTATATATATATATATATATATATATATATATATATATATATTATATAAGGTTGTCTAACGATAAGAACAAATTTCACATAAAGTTATTACTTGTTGGGATGTTTTCAAGTATATCAAAATTACAATCCAGATAAATAATCGCTGAAATCATACCCCATAACTGATCATGGGAACTTGTCTCTTGAGGTAATCAGGATGGTAAAACTAAATGGTACCCCAAATTGTTGATAAGAGGTACTTTATATAGGGAGTGCTCATATGACATAGCTTAGTTTCCTAACCTAGTAGATAAGAGTAGTGATTTGGAACAACAAGAGGAGGAGAGATAAGAATCAATTTAGGATTTTCATTTAAATGAATATAAAAGGGACTCTAAGGAGTCATCCATGATGCATGAATTTGAAGAATTAGTCATGGCGGTAAAAAACTTAAGGAAGAGGATAACGCTCTGATACCATCTCACTTTAGATAGTCATGACAGTAAAAATAAACTGTAAGGCTATATTATTATTAATGAAAAGAGGCATTTTATATAGAGGGTGCTCATATATGTAGTTCAATATCCTAACTATGCAGATATACAAAATAATAATTTATCATATAAAAAAATCTTAACGTGGAACTACTCAAATATAAATAAATATCCTAACTGCAAATAATATACATATAACATACATATAATGTCACTTAGTGCGAAAAAAGGGCTTTAAGAGCGCTTCATTCAGAAGCGGACATTGGAAGCACCGGTCTTAAAGGTATAACCGGTGGCGAGTTTTGTAAATAAAAGGAACTTCTTATGTATGACGGTGTGTTTTGTAAATATAAAAACTTCTTACTGAGATCATTTTTTCATCGGTCTTAAATATATTATTAAGACCAGTTCAAAACAAGGCCGGTCTTAAAAATGTTATTAAAAAATATTCAAATATCAATTACTTTATGGAGAAATCTCACACACAAGGACTAATATTTTATGCGGGCCAAAAAATAAGGAAAAATTTACATATAAAGGTAATAAAGTTTTAAGACCGAATGTAAATAATCACCGGTCTTAAAAGTTATTCTTTTAAGACCCGACATAAAATGCGGTAGGTATAAAATATAGAAAAATAGTTTGGATAAAAAATTAATTACTTTTAAGACCATTTGTAGTATGACCGGTCTTGAATGTTAATTATTAAGACCGTCTCTTTTTATGTCGGTCTTAAAAATGAACCGCCAAATATACATTTCTTCGCGCGTAAGCTTTTGTTACTATCACCGAAGAGCCTCATTTACGTTGCGAAACCCTTCTGTTGCATTACCTCTCTTCTGTCTCGAAAATGAACGGTGAAAACGATTCTACTCTGTTCAGGAACGCCAACTCTGTTTTGGCTGGTGTGAGTGCGAACGAACCGTCTTCATCTATCAATGAGCCTCGAAACCGCCGTGCACGTCGTGTTAGAAGAGGAACACGAATGCGGGATGTAACCCTAAGTCGGACTTACGGGTCAAAGTTTGGAGATTCGGTTTAATGAAAAGTTGCAACCTTTCGGTCCATGAAATCCAAATATAATAGTTTTGTTGGCTATCAAGCACGTAGCCATGTTAGCATCTTGATAGATGAGTGGAAAAGTGTGGACGATTCTAAAGTAAAGGATCCTATTTGGGACACTATCCAAACACCTACACTTGTCTCTTGTCCAGAAGTTGAAAGAGAAGACATTGTCTTATTGTCTGATCGGTGGAGGAAGTTTAAGACCTTTCTAGCTAACACCTATATTTTTGTCGAGGTTACGCCTCAAGAACGACCTTGGGATAAGTACCCGTATATTGATGAACAAACTTGGCAACAATTTGTTCAGTTGCGGACCACTCCTGAAGCTTTGGTGAGTTTATATTTAGTTTAGTTTGCCTTTTTGTGTGCTTATTAACCTGTGCGGATATTTGAATGTTATTGTGTTCATCTAATCCTTTTAGTTAAATGGTTTGGTTTGTGAATAGAAGTATACATTTCTCGCCTTTGTCAATGCAAGTCGATATGTAGACCACGATAAAGAAATTAAGTAAATTAAGGAAATAATGATGGCATAAGAGTCAAGTCTCAATTATATAGTCTTAGTTACGTTATAGTAGGCGGTTGTTAGACGTTGGTATTATGATGTTAGTATGTTAAGCGTGTAATGGTTTCGGTGCAAGTTGTTATGAGTCAAGCCTCTAACTATATGTAAGAGGTTAGTCTAATATGTGTGGGAACCAGTTATGATGAATGAATTAATTGGCGAGTTGGCGGCATTTACGCAACTCCCTTTCTCTGTTTATCCCAATTTCTTCTACAATTCTACATCTTTCTTAAATAAAATGTTGAAACTTGATGAAGTGAATTTGACTAATGTTTGACCTTCATATGAAGCGAAGTGTTCTAATTTCGTTAGACATCAATGGCTAGAATTCATAAGTAATAGTTTTTTTTTCATTTCGATTCACGAGATAAGAAGGGCAAAAGCACGGGAGCTAGGGAGAAAGAATGATTGCCGCATAGGGCTTCTCGCATGCGGATATGAAATGGCCGAAAAAGAATTGATGGCGGAAGCGGAAGAGATTGGATGATGAAGTGAATCCAATCCTTCAACCGTAGTTGATCGACCCATCTCCTATACGTCGCGAGGAGTTGTGGTTGCATATTCGGCAAAAGCCAAGCGGCGCCTACATGAGTGAACAAACTCGTGTAGTTGTTGAAAGAATTGTAAGTATTGTTATTGTTATTTTTTAGTTACTAAACATGTTTCATTACTAAGCTTCTCGTTATACGTATCTTACGGGAAGATCTTAAAAATAAAGAAGCGAGAGGGATCTTTCGTGTCGGACGGGAGGAATGATGTTACGGCCGTTGCGGCGAAAAACCGGATCACGCGGGGCGTGTAAGGGGGGTTGGAGGACGGGTAGGCCTGAAGGAATACTTTGGTAAATCCAAACGCCACAAACAAAGTATGATTACCGGGAGGAGATGGAGCAAGACGGCCAAAATAAATGAGGAAGCGGCGGTCAAAGCGGCGGCTCAAGAAGCTTCATTGATTTGCAAAGTTGACTGCACAGTTTCAATCATTTGAGCAAGATGGAGGAGGAAATGAATCAATTGAAGATGCTTTTGAGCTCTCGTCCGAGAGACCGGTGTTCCGTCACACATTCACACTGCGGTTATGCGGCGAGCACTAGGGGAGCTGCATTGTTGGACAGCGATCGAGCAACCTCTTCCTCAAGTTCCATCCCCTCGTCAAGCTACATCCCTCCTCCTCAAGTTCCATCCCCTTTTGCTCATTTGATCGCCGGGCAAAAAATAACTAACTTGGCAAACAATAATTATTTTACCGATAAATCGTGGCACATCCCAAGAAGTAGTAGGCGTCCCTCATCCTGAAGGTGTCTACCTTGACAAAATAGATGTAATGTCCCTGCTAATTCCTGGATAGGAGATTAGTAATGCAATCATTCAACTGTTTATGAAGTAAGTATCTGATTCTATATATGAGTACATAATTTAAATGCATCGTTTAGACACACATACATATATACTAATTCCCCGATCGATGTCATTATTGTAGGTTCTTGCATCAAGAATTGGTTGAACAGGGGCACAATCAATGATTTTGGATTCTTGTGCCTGTTTATGCAAGTACAACTGAGAGAAGGACTTGAGACAAGAATACATGTCAAATAGGGTGTGTGAAGTGATAAGAAAGGTTTACGTGTTTCCATACTTCCACGGTATATACATATCACAATTCTTGTATGCAATTAACTTAATATAATTCGCTACATATAATCTTCTTTGTGAATTTTCAGCCGCCCTTTGCGATTGGTCCCTAATGTGCATGGAGGATCATAAAGTTATCTTCTTATGCTCCACTCACAATAACCCGAGATACTATAATGACGGAGACCGTCAACAAGTAAGCATGCATGTCATTGAAATTCTCTTGTCTGAAATCTCTACTGTAATGGTTTCAGTGAATTATTGATAAATTTGTGATTTTGATAATAGTGTCATGATGACCTACCAAGTCAAGGTAAGACAAAAGCATGGGAAAGAGGCCACTATTAAACCTTCGTGGTACACCCCAGAGGTTAGCACATATTTTAATTTGGACACTGAAACACTGCCTTGAGAACTTGGTCAATAACCTCTATATATATATATATGCTATATATTTCTTGTCACTTATCCTATATTATTTCTTGTTCGTTTTAGACCCATCGGCAACCAAAAGAATCCAACTTATGTGGCACATGCGTCATGAAACACATGTATGATGTTATCATCGAGCGAGGAAAGACAAAATTGTTAGCAAAGGTAAATGTAATTGATGTTATTACATATATTATGTACGAATTCAGTTTACGGCTTAATGAAATATGCACACAAGTTAATTCGGTTTAGCTGTCTTTGATGTTACGAGATGTTTAGAGGTTCGATCCACGTCACGATAATGAAGTGGAGCACATACGCAATGTGTTTTGTAAATATCGTATCGCCTTATTAATTCTTAAATGTGGATGTAAATATATGTTGTAGCAAAAATAATTTTCTGTAAATTTGTTTATTTTTTCGAACAAGTCATTCATTTGTAAATAAACATACAAACCGTGTATTTCAAGAATAAATTCGTTTATTCATTCTAGATATTTATGCTTGAAATTTGTGTTACAAGATGTTGTAAATGAGAAAGTCTTTGTTCATAAAAATATGGCGAGACCTTTAGGACCGCATAGTTATTAAACACACGGTGCTTTAAGTCTTCGTTAATTTAAAAAAAAATTATGGGTATACTTTTAGGACCGGATGTAATTATTTGCCGGTCTTAAAAATGAGCTAGACTTTTGGGACCGCATCTTTATTATACGGCCGGTCCTAAAAGTCTACGTTTATATTAATAAAAAAAATTATGGCTATACTTTTAGGACCGAGACGTAATTATTGGTCCGGTCTTAAAAGTCTTCTAAAAATTCGCTAGACTTTTAGGACCTTGTTATTATATTTCGTCCGGTCCTAAAAGTCTACGTTTTATTATTTCAAAAATGTAAAGACTTTTAAGACCGTAGTTTTGTTATATATCCGCTCCTAAAAGTTAAGTCATAAAAATATTTTTTTTAAAGGATTTGTGTATATATATTTGTTTCCTCTTAATAGTTTTTGACTCGGTTTTCGAGACAAGCGAGGTTACGGCGTTATGCTCAACCGAGGTTTTGACGGTCCAACCTTGACAAGAATAGTCATTTGGTTTGTTTTTATTCGAATAAGGTAAACGATCTTTTTTTCTTTTTTTGTTTTTTGTATGTTCTTAAGCTTGTATTGTGAGAATTTTTAATGTTGATTTACGTGACGACAATGTTTTGTTTGTTTCCTTTTTTGTCGGAAAAAGAAAGAAGATAATGAAAAGGACATGACGATCGAATATGGAAACAAAAAGATCTTTAATTTATATTTTTTTCTTTTCGCCCGTGAGAGCAAAGAGCAGCAGCTTGATAGTACAGACAACAACAACAAAAAACAGAAAAAAAATGAAATATCTACTCCCCCCCATCGTTGTCGGAGGGGAGGGAGTCGTCGGAGGGGTCGGACATGTCGTCATCTGAAGGATGGTACTCAATGTCCTGGGCATCGAGTACCGCTGCGGCTTTGCGTTGACGGCGTGATAGACTGAAACAAGGCGGCCGCACCGTCGGTCTATATGATCGGGCGCCGGGATGTGTTGGATCATCCGGTAGATTGTCGGTTCCGGAGGCAATGGAGGAGGAGGACCTCGTGGTGGTGGAGGACCTCGTGGTGGTGGAGCGACCATTCGTGGATGTTTCGAAGTGATGGGGAAGAATGTGATGGAAGTAAAGTAAATGTCTGGTTTAAATAGAGAACCCTGCCCAGAACAATTTGAAACGCGGGAAACAATAACGAGGAGACGCATAGTTCCGCGAGAATACGAGGAGACGCCTAGTTGGGAAGTTTATACGGAAGTCGAAGCGATTACGAAATTCATTTGAACAGAGAACCTTTAAGACCGGATATTGTAAAAGATCTGTTCTTAATAAAATTAAATTGATTTTTAGGACCGGATATAAGACAAAATGTCGGTCTTAAAAGTAATTGAATTGATTGAAAAATAAATAATAGACTTTTAGGACCGAGATATATTTAAAAAGGTCGGTCTTAAATTCAATGGAATTGAAAAAAAATTAATTATGAATTTTAGACCCGCATATTTATTAACTCCACATACATCTCGTCCTTATTAAACTCATCACAATCTCGTAACTCCACACTACGCGGCTCTCCGCCTTTTGCTCAAACCAAGAGTGCGTTCTATTGTGACGACGGAGGAGTCTCGGGTCGTTGGACCCATTGTTATTTCGGATGATGAAGAGGTTCCTGCTCCCCCTCTCCAACAAGTTGGCCCGCGCGCTACTGCGCCGACCCCTCTCTTGTCCTCTCGATTTATTGCGGCGATCCGATTAAGGTAGGAACTTGCGATATCCGGCGGGAATTTAATGCTTTTCACACCGATATCGACAATGATGTTTAGTCGATCAGATTCTTGTTTTTTTATAATTTTCTGCTTGTTTTTTTTTGTGTACGTGTATATATATTCTCCAGTAATGTATGAAACATTAAGAACTAAGCTTGGAATTTTCCTTTAATTTTCATCTTTTTTTTAAAAAAACAAATGAGGACTTTTAGGACCGGATGTTTAATAAAACTCCGGTCTTAAAATTAAATGAATAATAACATATTAGGACCATCCATTTGTAAATAAACGGTCTTAATAAAAGTTGCGACCGCCAAGCTTGTGTCTTTTTTTTGTTCATATTCTCAATTTTTCCTTTAATTTTTTTCATTGAGTTCTTCTTTGCGCTCGCCCAAGCTAATCATCTTTTTGTTTAAAAAATAATAATGAGGACTCTTATGACCGGATATGAATAAAACTCCGGTCTTAAAAGTAATTTTCCGGTTTTAAAAATGTAATTATATATTTAGGACCGTCTACTTTATAAATAATCGGTCTTAATAAAATCCAAAATATACTAAAACACAACTCTTTCGCGCGGAATAACAAATTTCCCTCTCAAAACTTCTCTTGTCGCGCCGATAGTGATTTCTCAGGTTTTGTCTCCAGTTTGTTTGTATTGCTTCGTCGTGCGCTTCGCGTTGTTCTCTCGACAATCGCTTTGTTTCCTTAGTTAAACGTCTATCGACCAAGTTTGTAAGAGGTGTTTCGGTTAAATAACTTTATGGTTTTCTGGGTTTAACGAAATCGATGAAATGTTCTAGTGGGTTTCTCGTTGTTAATGAATATTGTATTTTTAAGATTATATTTGCGCTTTTGACCTACCCAACTAACCAACAAATGTTTTTAGGTTACTCTTGTCTGCAACATCAACGTTCGTGGCGGGAGAAGAAAGACTCCGCAAACCATTTGAATTTATATGCTACAGGTGAGTCCACATTTAATTTCACGCGATGCATTTAATTTCCTCGTCATGCTTTAATTTTTCTTCTTGGATTCAACTTTGTGTTATTTATGACCAAAAGTGTTTCTTTGTTATGCATTTAATGGGCAAGTTTCTTCGTTGAGCATAAATATGAATTTGGTGTTTCCTTATTTTGTATCGTGTCATAAATAGGAATTCTAGTATGGATCACGGTTGGATAAATGTGTTACGGACGAGTGATGAATATCAGAATAGGGTAAGGGAATTTATAGAATTTGCTAAACAAAATGCCCATGATGATAGTGGGAAGTTTTATTGCCCTTTTGTAAAATGTTTGAATGAGAGGCGACTAAGTCCTGAAGTTATCTACACACATTTAATTTGTGAAGGATTTTGTAAGACTTATACAGTATGGGTATGGCATGGTGAAAAAGTACCAAGTGGGTCTCAACATGAGGAAGTGGCCTTTGATGATAATGACACGGATATGGATGATCACATAGAGGACATTATTCGTGATGTAGGAGAATAGGCTTTTCATCAATCACATGCATATGGTAATATGTGCGGTGATGCGAGACCCCGCTATACCCTGGTTGTAAAAAATATCAATTGTTGAATTTGTATTGAAATTGGTAAGCTTGAAGGCACGTCATGGATGGAGCGACAAGAGTTTTTCTGAAATGCTTGAGGCTTTTAAGGACATGCTTCCGGATGATAATGTGTTGCCGCATCGATACTATGATGCTAAGAAAATACTCATCCCTTTGGGGATGGAGTACAAAAAGATCCATGCATGCTTGAATGATTGCGTATTGTATAGAAAAGAGTTTGAAGAGAATCGAAATTGTCCGATATGTGAAACACCAAGGTACAAGTCAAACAAGGGCTGCAAAAGTGTTGTGGTATCTTCCAATCATACCAAGGTTCAAGCGGTTGTTTGCGAATGAAAATGATGCGAGAGAATTTGAGGTGGCATGCGGATGAGAGAATTTCGATGGAAAGCTTCGACATCCGGCCGATTCTTCTCAATGGAAGAAAATCGATCATTTATTTCCAAACTTCGGCGAAGAACCTAGGAACCTTAGGCTTGTCCTTAGCACGGATGACATGAATCCATATGGAAGCCTTAGCAAAGATACATAGTTCATGGCATGTGCTCCTTATTATTTACAACTTATCTCCAATGTTATGCATGAAACGAAAGTACATCATGCTTTGTCTATGTTGATTTCGGGACCAAAACAACCCGGAAATGACATTGATGTTTACCTTGAGCCCTTGATCGAAGACTTGAAGGAGTTGTGGGAAGAAGGTGTCGATGTTTTTGACTCTTTCAAGAATGATGTGTTTAAATTGCGAGCTATGATATTTTGTACTATAAACGACTTCCCAAAGATATGGGAACTTGTCAGGGTATAGTGTAAAAGGCCATAAAGCATGTCCGGTTTGTGAAGAAGGCACATGCTACCATCAACTTCAACATGGAAGAAAGACGGTTTATCTTGGACATAGGAGATTTCTTCGACGGAACCACCCATATCGTCAATTAAAGAAAGCCTTTTTTGGTGGCCAGGAGTATGAAGATGCTCCAGTGTCATTGACTGGGGAGCAAGTTTATGAAAAGGTGAAACATATCGGTGTCATCTTCGGTAAGGCGCAAAGAGTAGAAAAGAAACAAATATATGGAAAAAGAGATCTGTATTCTTCGATCTTCCATATTGGCGCAATCTTGATGTGAGACACTGTATTGATGTCATACACGTGGAGAAAAATGTATGTGATAGTATTGTTGGCACGCCTCTAAACATACAAGGTAGTTCCAAGGATGGTGTGAAGGCAAGATTGGATTTGCAAGTAATGGGAATACGCGAAAACTTACATCCAAGGCCATACGGGAAGAGAACTTATTGTCCCCGGCTTCTCATACTTTGTCTAAGGATGAGAAAGCGAAGTTTTTGTGAGTGTTTACATGGCACAAAAGTTCCCTCGGGGTATTCTTCAAATTTTAAGAGGCTTGTATCGATGAAGGACTTGAAATTAGAAGGCCAAAAGTCTCATGATTGTCATGTCTTGATGTGTGACTACTCCCGGTAGCTATTCGAGGCATCGCCGAATATGATCTTCGGGTCGTTTTGACTAGACTTTGTGTCTTCTTCAATGCGGTTTGTAGTAAAGTTTTCGAGATTGAAAAGTTGGATGAATTGGAGAATGAAGGATATCTTATCTTGTGCCACCTTGAGAAGCTTTTTGTTCCTACCTTTTTTGACATCATGGTTTATCTAATTGTTCATCTAGTGAGGGAGATAAAGTTGTGCGGGCCTATCCATTTACGGTGGATGTACCCAATTGAAAGATCTATGAAATTCCTAAAAGGGTACGTGAAGAACGCATACCAGCCAGAAGCATCAATTGTTCAGAAATATGTTTCTGAAGAAGCCATGGAATTTTGTCAAAATTATTTGGCCAAAGTAAAACATATTGGGCTTCCAAAACTTCAGCATGCTGAAGGGGGTAGACGAGGGGCTTCGGTAAAGAGTGTGGATCGATGAATTGTCACAAGTCCACTTATACATCTTGAATAATGTTGATGAAGTTCAAGCCGACATAGCATAGCTGCTCATAAAGAAAGTTTGTAAGGAAGGAAAATCATCGAATGACCGAACAAAGGTTGATTAGGGAGCATAACGAGAACTTTTGCAAACTGGTTCAAACAAAAGGTCGAGGGAGAGGAATGTATTTCGAGATACAATTAAATGGTTAGCCCGTGGTCCGAGGTTGATGTCATAAGTTGGAATTCGTATGTGATCAATGGTTATACATTTTACACGAAGTCCCTAGATGATAGGAGCACCGTCGGAATGTGGTGTTATGTTAGAGGGCTGAATCTATGCACTTCTCCGGTTCGAAAGACAAGAGGCCTTTATTGGCGGTAATGCCATATTATGGGGTTATTGAAGAGATTTGGGAGGTAGACTATGTTAAAATTAGATTTCCCATTTTCAAATGCAAGTGGGTTAATGTCAATAATGGTGTTCGAGATCGATCGGCTAGGATTTACATTAGTCGATGTCAACGGTAGAAGTTTTGGTGATGAACCTTTTATTATGGCAGACAAGGCGAAACAAGTGTTCTATATCACCGATCAAGAAAATAAAATGTGGTCTGTAGCTCTCCAAGGTAAAAGGGTCATTGATATTGATGAGGAAAGTCATTCAAATTATGGTCTTCCTGAAAGTACTCCTTTTTCAAGGGGTTTACCGGAAATATTGAACGAAGAAGATGAAGCGGATAATGAACCCGGCATAAGAAATGATCATCAAGAAGGGATATGGGAGGATATCGCTTTATAAAAGAGTCAATATAATTCATATATAAGGTAATGTTCATATGCAAACTTCTTTGCAAACTTTAAGGTTTTAACTATATATATTATATATTCCTTCGATCTATGTTCTTAAACATTATTGTCTTGACTATGAAGTTTGTTCTTGTTCTATTTTTGTGGCGGGATCGGATCCTAAGGGCATGTTATAAAAGAGGATGTTACGTTGTTGGGTGAGAATCGAGATGAAGGCATGGTGAATATTCCATTGGGAATGTATTTGTAACTTATTGTATATTATGCATTGTAACTAACTTATTTCATTGGGCATGTATGTTGTATTTGTCACGGACTCATGGTGAATATTATTTGTAATTTTTTCCCAATTCAATTTATTCATAATTTGTTCAAAGCTTGTACTTATAGATTCAACTTTTATGTCTTGGATTGGTTGGTGGATTTGTGAATGAATATATATATATGATCGGGAAAAGCGAACGAGGGGATAAAATACGGGAAAATTTAGACCGGTAATAAATAGGCCGCTCTTATATGTTCAACTTTTAAGACCTAGGAGGTATCCATATATCCGGTCTTAAAGGTCATGTGTACATATTTGATATTAAGCCCGGTCTTAAAAGTTTATCTTTTAAGACCGGTGTGTTTATAAGTCCGGTCTTAAAATTCAATTTTTAAGACCGGAGAATTTATTGTCCGGTCTTGAAAGTCAGTCTTTTAAGACCGCGTATAATTAGTCGTCGGGTCCTAGAAGCCGATATTTTCAGATTGGCTTTATAATTGTCGGTCTTATAAATTTGATCTTTTAAGAGCGGTGATATTTTCCCGGTCTTAAAAGTTGAGTTTTAGGACCGAACAAAACATATTTCAACCTTATATAGTACTACTTTTAAGACCTAATGTTTTAAATGTCCGGTCTGGAAGATGTTCTTTAAGGTAGGTTGTAGTCGGTCTTAAATGTGAACTTTTAATACATTTGGAACAAGACCGGTCGCTGGTCCGGTCTTACGATGCCTTTTTCGTCCGGTCTTAAAGCCCTTTTTTGCACTAGTGGTCCTATGTCACTCCACAAGCTGGAGAATAGATATCTATCATTCTCACCTTGTCAATGGTTGAGACAAAAGCTTCCACCCCATTTAGTGAATGAATCAACTAATTCATAGAGAAACAAGATTTTAAGCTAGAGAGGAGAGGAATCAAGAATCAATCTAGGATTTTCATTTGTATGAATATAGAAAGGACTTTGAGAAGGGTCATTCATGATGGATACATTTGAAGAATTGGTCATGGCGATAAAAGAGGCTAAGGAAGAGGATCACGCTCTAATACCATGTTACTCTAGCTAGTCGGATAGTAAAAATGAATTGAAAGCTTGATTATTATTGATGATAAGAGACCCTTTATAGAGTCCTCATACACATAACTCAGTATCTTAACTTATATGTTCCTACCACCAGACCAAAGCAGCACATCATGAAGACTTCCAAGAGGTCACCCATTTTGATACTACCTCGCCCGAGCACGCTTAACCAGAAAGCGCTAACCATTGTGCTAACAATTTAAGTTAGTAGCAAAGGCAAACCCCAATTACTTTAATTTTATGAAACTAAAGAAAAAGATCGAGAGTGAATACGAAGGAAAGATATCAAATTTTAAATAGTTTGAGCTCAAACTTCCCCTTAATTTGTACTTTTTTCCCAGGTTGCTTTAACGCAATGTTATAGCAATTTTGTAACAGCTTCCGCAATGCTACATCAATGCTTATAGTAAAGTTCTTTAGTTAACCCACTACTACTGTATATAGAAGCTTCCGCAATCTTGTAATTATACTCCTTACTCTACTTATTTTATATTCCTATGCAGACAAGCTCAGAATAACAAGCAAAACTAGGTGTAATGGTTGTGTGAGATAAATTCATTCCTGTAATTTATAATTTAGATATAATTCTGCACAAACTCTATTAGCACACACTTTGTTTAATTGAGATCTAATCTTAACTCCTTTCCAATAAGCTAAAATCACGACTCTTGCTTATCAGTGGCCACCTAACGTACAAGACCAACATTAAATACGCAATTAAACAAACTGAATTATATAAATTAGAACTTCGCAATTTGGTTCAAAATTATAAACTAAGGTTCCATCGTCACTCAACCAAAAGAGATTTAGTTCGTGGCTGACGAACAAGACACAATTGATACTAATAAAATATGATCCATAAAAGAAACTAAAATGAAGAGGAATTGTCGAAGGGGGTCGATGGCATAGGGTAGCGTTTGTCACTAACGCCTTTGCGTCTTCTTCTTATCCATGACCTTCTATCATAAATGATCTGTCGTGCTTCTCAATGTTTACTATCTTGAGCTTCTTCGGCACATTTGTGTTTTCGCATATCGTGCATGCCTACTAAGGTTGGCCATCTTTTTCTTTATGGTTGAGGTCTTTGTGCCGCACGTCCAATCTATCTGCTAATAAGCTAGGCTTTCCTTTTCTGTCAGACCTAGCTAGAAGATTCTGTCTGATTGATTTTGTTGTGATTAGTGGGATTCTGTTTTGATTTCTTTCTTGATTTCCCATAATCCTTTACTTCCGTCTTCCTCAAGTTAGCTGCCTTCTTTTGTCTTCAAAGCCCACTAGATGTTTGACCCAAGATCCTACAATTATCTTCTGTATTTTCTCAAGAAAAGATCGGCGTATAACAAAATATGTTATTTCAGATAATCATCCGTACAATGCTACAACATCACAATTCACAACTAGCATTACTATGTCAACTCAGGAATATATCAGATTCTAAGTCTTATTTCTACTTAAATGCGAGATAACAACCATAATGTAACAATGCAACTCATCTAACTCGTATTTCCACACATGCATGAATTTTGCCATATTTTATCATATCAACATATTTTAAGCACATAAACACAATTCAAATCAATCATATCATAGTGGCAATATATAGCACAAATAGGACTTATCATCTTGACTAGTATAATTTGGGTGCTAAAGTTAATCTATTTTAGTTAACATTAAAAAAGGTTAAAGGGCTATTTTACTCCAGAATTTGTCACAAGGGAGCAATTGTTTTCGAAAG
The DNA here is from genome assembly GCA_019022615.1 of Acacia melanoxylon. Taxonomy (NCBI): domain Eukaryota; kingdom Viridiplantae; phylum Streptophyta; class Magnoliopsida; order Fabales; family Fabaceae; genus Acacia; species Acacia melanoxylon. The sequence continues at coordinate 4,984,895 of JAFJYJ010000002.1, forward strand.
TGTCAAACCTAGAGCAATTTTGCCCTAGTCGTTATCCTTGTTAATTTTAACCGTTAGTTGACCAAATATGATTAGCTAGTAGTGTACATATTGTCCACGTCATTTTAAGGTGCAAATTTATCTTGAAAGTTTTTAAATCGTAACAACTTCAATTGACCATTGTTCCTCTTCATCATCATGCAAATTTTCAGGATTGCAGCATTTTTTTTTTACATATATATATACACACAAAGAGAATAATCGACAAAATTAAACTAAAGCGGGGGAAATTAATCCCAGTAAATCATGTGAGAGCACGTCTTGGCAAAATCCAAGGCACACATCATAAAATGACGAGGTCGATAACCCATTCTTAGCCAACGCATCAGCTAGCTTGTTTCTCTCCCTGGAAATATGCCGAAGCTTGATGTTCCAATTCCTCTGCAAAAGCTCTTTAATTTTCCAGCAAACTAAAGAACCCTTTCCAACCTGTGTATTCCCTAGCAGCAGATCAACCACTTCCTTTGCATCTGATTCAAGAATTACCTTCCTATATCCCAAATCCCAAGCCATTCTAAGACCTATGATAACCGCCCATTCCTCAGATTGGAAAACATTACAAGTACAACTACCTAAGAAATGGGAGAAGCCAGCCAACCAAAACCCTTCATGATTCCTCAAAACACCACTACAACACGATCTGCCTCCTGATTTGGTAACAGCCCCATCTACATTAATTTTAACCCAATCCACTTCGGGAGGTTCCCACATCAAAATACTTAGGCCTCATTTGGATCAAAGAAAATCGGGGGAGGAAAAAGGAAAATTCAAATTTTCTAGTGGTGGCGACATTGTTTGGTTCGAATTTTCCCTAGAAAATATTTTCCCACCACGCTTCATTTTCCAGGTTTAAATGAAAATGGCTTCCCATAAAAAATGGTGGGAAGCCATTTTCCAGCGCCTCTGAAAATGGATTAAAGTCCAATTTGCCCCTCAATTAAAGGAATTCAAGTATTCTCTGAACATACTTGAGTAACCATAGTCTACTTCATTTCCTTACTACTTTCTTGCGACGTTACTTGCGAGTAACTAATTCTTCCCACAACTTATTTTTAAGATTTAATTGAGTTATAATTACTGACTTAAACATCGAAGTATCTAGAAAGTGGTTTTACAGGATGCTCTGTTCACTTGAGTAAAACCATAGGTTAACAGAGGAAGAAATTACTCAAGTAATATAAATCGTACTTGCAGCGTTGTTTTCGGAATTTCATTCGCTTCGACATTACCCAAGTAACGACGAACCTGATTGCCTGTTAATTTAAGTGTGTCATGTTTTATTTGATTACTTTCAATGGTTACTCAAGTAAGGTTCATTTGCTCTGTGAATAATTTTGGAAACTGTCGCTTTTAAAGTGTTTGTCCTATATTACTTTCGATGTTACTTGAGTAAGACTCTTTGGCTCCGCAAGTAATTATTTCATTCGACATTACTTTCCATTGTTACTCGAGTAATACACTTTTGTTTTGCAAGTAATATGGACCAGTCGTTTTTACTCAAAAATTACCTTCGAAACTACTCAAGTAAAGAAGTTTTTCTCCGCAGGTAATTTTAACTTTCAGGCGTTACTTGAGTAAGACTTAATAGCTTAGCAAGTAATCTCGAGTCAGTCTCTTTCTCTCTGAAGGTATTCGACATTACTTGCGTCAATACTCAAGTAAGCTATTTCTTCTCCGAAAGTAATTTTTTTCCTTCGACATTACTTTCGAAAGTTACTTGAGCAATGCTTTCAAACTTCACAAGTAATGTCGTTCTTCTCTGCTAAGTCTTATTATTCGATATTACTTTCATCTTTTACTCAAGTAACGTTTTCCTTCTCCACAAGTAATTTAATTACTTTCAACCGTTACTTGAGTAAGGCTCATTTGCTCTGCATGTATCAAAGCCTCTTCGTTTCTCACAGCCACAATCGAATTCTGGAAAAGAGGAGCAGCAGCGTTTTCCTCTGTTCAACCGTCTTCTTCAATCTGTGACAAGACAGAGAAGCAGCAACGGTGTTTGAATCTGAACAGAGCATCGTGAGGAGGAGGAGAATATGAATTAACATTGTTTTATTCTCATCTTTCTTTCTTTTTTCTCAATGATTATTGCCTCTAAACAAAAATACATGGAATTGATACTTAATCTTTCAATGTATATGAAATTTGAATGTTCAAGTGTGTCCTTCAAGGCACTTCATGAAAAGAACAAGGAAAAAGAATCCTTTCCAGTCCATATCAAATTCACAAAGAATCCAAGCTAATTGCATCTAGAATTAGAAGTAATGGTAGATAAGTCAACACTTACAAGACATTGTTAAGTATAAACTTTTGCGTCCACATCTTAAATTTTGACTCGGCTGAATACAAGTGAACAAAAATTAACTTTCAAAGTTTTACCAAAACTATAGGATCATCTTGCTTTGCCCTGTACAATACCCAGAACCTGAATTTTTTTTTTTGAAATGCGCGGTAAGTTCCTAGGCAGTCAAAATCAACTCAATTGAATTACATGACTGCACTCTGAAGAATACTCTGGAAAAATAAGTCTCATGAAGTTTGGTTTCAATAATGATTAACCATGTAAACATGTATGTTACCCGAGTAGCTTTCGGAGCCTGTGGCGTTACCTCTTTTGGAATTGCTTGTCGAAATTACCTGAGTAAATGTAATAATTACTTGAGTAATTTCGTTAATAAATCTCCATACCCATATTACTCAAGCATAAAAAACATTACCCGAAGAAATTTCTTTTTCAAATCTTGTTACTCAAGTAATGGGTAATCGCTCCATGATAATTTAGCTAAATCAATATTACTTTGGACGTTGCTCAAGTAAAGTTTTTAACTCCACAACTAATTTAGTTCATTCTTAGCTAAAATGATATTACTTTCCACAGCCACTCAAATAACGCTCCTTAGCTCCGCAAGTAATTAGTTTATTCGACATTACTTTCTGGGGTTACTGGAGTAATGCTCTTTAGCTTTGCAAGTAATATGGACTTAGTCGCTTTTGCAAATAATAATTTATATTTAGTGGTAAAATGATATTTTGCGTCATTTTCCTACCTTATTTTCTTCCAACCAAACAATTTTTTTCCTATCAACCCATTTTCTTTTCCATTGCGAAACAAACGCATCGAGGGAAAATATTTTCCATTCCATTCTTTTCATTTCCATTCCTTTCCATGCCCACATTTTCTTTGATCCAAACAGGGCCTTAGTTGATCTAGTTGAATCTCCATCTCACTCTCCTGCAGCTGTACAAAAGACTTCCAGCTTCTCAGTACAAGTTCAGCAGAATTATTAGGCTTGATAAAATCCTCAGAAAATAATGCCTCATTTCTCCATAGCCATAGTTTCCACAAAGTGACACCCCATAGTAGATGCCAGTTCCCATCCTTCACACTACCGAGGTCTCTTTTGAAGTTTAAATTCCCCCAGTCCCGCAGATCAGAGGAGAAAAAAGCAGTAATAGCATTAGGATGAAGAATCGCCAGCCAAGTTCGCCTAGCAAAATCACAATCCCTTGGGATATGTAAGACAGTTTCAGTCTCCTTACCACAATCCTGACACAGCGAAGAAACTGGTGACCAGCTGCTCCTCCAGCTATTAGTAGGTAGTCTATTATTAAAAGCCACCCACATGAAGACTCGGATCCGCTCAGCTCCCTTCCCCTTAGGATTGCAACATTCTTATTGTCCTGCAGAGCTTGAATGTTGATTGGGTTTGGAAGTGTGAGTTCCCGTGTTGACCAGAACTTGAGGCTTTGACTTATTGAGCTAGTAAATGCAATGCTTGAATCTTTTTAATCATTGTTGGAGTTTCATTGAACATGACACGTTGTCTTTTCGATGCTTATACATTAAATTCTTAATGGACAAACTTTAATTTGTCAATTACCTTGCTGATTAAATGTAGTTGTCATTACAGTGATAGTAGTTAATAAATATTGATACAAAGAATGATATGGCTATCTAAATCGATCTCTTCGTTTTGTAGTTGCCTTCAACTAGGGACAACACTTTTTCATTATGTAAGTTGTTTCGACAAGGTACAAGCCACCACAAATATTCAACCATCAACAACAGGTGGAGTTCTTATAATATCTTATCAATCTATCCTAGGCATCATCTAATTTGAAGAGGACATGATTCCTTACTTCAAAGTTTTACAACAAAAATGAGGACTCTAATGAAAACAAGAATGTTAAATCTATAAATGCCCTAAATCTCTATATGCCTAACAAGTTACAACGGCATCATACGAAACAAATAAATATTTCCATTAAACAAAAGGCAAGTTAGGCAAAGTTGCAGACTTCAGAACCAGGGTTTACCTACTTAGACCTTTTATGTATGGCCACAATTTTCCCAGCCCAGCTCACTCATTTTAACAGGCTAAATAAGGATAACTTATTGAGCTTGACCCATTTCCTGAACTCTACAAATTGACTACAACTCAGATTGATTCCTTATGACATGTGTGAACATTGAATTCAGTGCCTTTAGTTTCTCTAACTGTTGTTGTCCTGATGAAGTTACTTTCTCCATTTGACCTATCAAACGCCCGAAACACTCTGTCAAACGCCCTATCAAACACCCTGTCAAACGCCCTGTCGAACACCCTACCAAACATGTCTGGTTCAGACGGTTCTGGGGTTCCCAAGGCTTGGGTTGAAGCATCACCTCGCCCATCAATAACTATTTCATTAGAAGGCCCATCAATGATAACCATTTCATTAGAAGACCGCTCTTGAGATTGCTTTTCAACAATCGTGCCCTACAATTTGTTAGGAAAAATGAGTTTCATCATCCTATAATACTACCTCCAGTCCTTAATACAAGATCTAGTTGATTAATTTGAAGATATTATGGAACTAGTCCTTAATACAAGACCAAGTTGATTAATTTGAAAACATTAAGGAAGCTAATAAATTAATTATATCATATATTACAATTCAATTTAAAAGTCAAGCATGTTAGTTTGGAGAAAATTAATAAATATAAATACTAGGTCTATTTGGCATAAGGGAAACGGAGGGAAAGGAAGGAGAGGGAAAATTTTTATGAGTTGGATTTTTTTTTTTAAAAAAAAAATGCGAGAAGTGAGGTTATAAAATTTTAATAAAGAAAAAATGTAAAATTAATTAAGAACTTTCAACCCCACTTGAAATGGAGGGAAAGGGAGGGGAGGGAAAAAAATATTTTAGTTGGATTTTAAAAAATGGGAAAAGTGAGGTTATAAAATTTTAATAAAGATAAGATGTAAAATAAAATAGTAAGACAAATTAATTAAGAACTTTTAACCCCACTCCTCTAATTTTTTTAAATCCAAGTCCTAACAATTTTCCCTCCCCTCCCCTTCCCTCAAATCCCACATACAAAATTTCCCCTTAAAGAAATTTATTTAGCTTCCCTAATCTTCCCAAATTAGTCAATTGGGACTTATATTAAGGACTGGAGGTGGTAGTACAATGAAAGCATTAACGAATAACTTAAATTCTAAATAATTACAACTTACAATTTTTGTTTGAACAGTTGGTGAGGCTCTCTCATTACCATTCATCTGTCTTTGATGTTGTGCATCCTATAGAATATAAAACTGATAATAACTATTTCAACATCCATAGATATATTTTGTGAAAATTGATGGAAAGAAATTACTAACCAGCTTCCCCTTCTTGCTTGCCTGGTTCTTTAATCCACTAGTGTTGCGGACGGTTCGCTTCCCTCGGTTACTCTTATTAATTTTAGCAACCTCCTAAAAAATTAAACATACAAACAATTATGTTAGAAATTATAACTGCATGGAAATTAAAAATAACAACATACTACAATAAATTGTACTACCTGCCCCTCAGGCATATTGCACCAAAACGACTTTCCCGATGAATCTGTAAAATTGTGATAATTACTAAACAAATTAACATCACTATCTATTGTCAATATTACAATAAAATTTTAACTTTAAAACTTACCTTGCACCTCATTATGTGAGGCTCGACGCCGGCTGCGTGTGTTATATTTTTGCTGTATACTTCTGTCATCATGCACATCCTCTGTTTCTAGTTGCGCATTCTTTGCATCATCTGGAGTCAAAATATTACTGATCATTTCTTCAAAGCTAGGCAGATTATTCAGATCAAGGTAGTGCTCAAGGAGTTTGTGGGAACACTGAATCTCCCACCACTAGAGTATTCTCGGGAAAAGTGTCATATTGATCATGAACCAATATTTGTAAGTAAAATGAAAATGTCAGACAACTTTGGGTGACATAAGCAATTTGAGTACAAGGCATTACGAAGTTGAGCTGAAAATGAAGCAGCACTTCAAGTAATATGACATTTTTCAGAGTTTTTATAGTACTGTAATTCGGGGTATGAAACAAAAGGATGTCTCTTAACATCATATTTGATCTCTGTGAATTCAAAGATGCTTATGACGATCTATGCGTAAAATATGAAGAAGCTCAATTAAACTTAGTAGTTCTAAAGAGAAAGGATGAATAAATAGAAGCTGAGGTGTATGGTCACAATGAAAAATCATCACAATGAAGGGGGGCAAATCAGATGACCAGTTTCTGATATGTGCGATTCCCTCCCAGGATATGGTCCAAGTCCACATCATTAATTACCCAAAAAAAAAAAAAAGGTTAAGGGGGTGTTGGAAGTAGTAAGCATAAATACTAAACTCATTATTTTGTGTCCCTTAATATTGCATTTTTTTTTTTTTTTGCCAAAATATTGTAATTATAAATGAGTAAGAATTTAACATTGCATGTCATCCATGATTAGATTCATGAAAAAGTGTGCAATATATGTATGTGTGAATCGTGACGATGATATTTAATATGATCAGATTAAGGGCCTTTAGAGTGTAATGTCACTATTGTGTGATAGTAAACAGTCGAGTATATTGTAAAGAGTTCCTTTGAATATGTGTGCTTCTATATATCTTCTTTCAAATAATAATATAAGTATTTACCAAGTTCTTTCCTATTTATTCTAACAGCAGTTCATTTTATAGACTAAAACCTGGCCACAATTGTTTAAAAGTAACACTCATGGTTGCGGCTTCTAAGAAATAGACATCTACTACACAACCAATGAAGACATTTTGCATGCTCCAACAATACATGGTTGTGGCAAAAACCTTCTACAAAGCTGCAGCCAATTGAAGACCATTTTTCATTCCTTGAGGTAAATGCTTGTGGTTTTTTAAAACTCCATCATTTACAACAGTTTGAACAAAAACAGTAGGCACTGTTCCATTCCTCAAGGCTTAGTATTTCAGGAAACTGCTATGGTATGGCAGCAACTTTGAAAAACCTCAGGCACCCAACGCTATATTGTTGCAGCTTTTTGAAGCCATCATTAAATTATGGTAGTTTTTCAGAATTGCCATTAAATTATAGCAGTTGTGAAGAATAAATGCCATAGTGCACATCTGCCTACAGATTTCTGAACAACAGTATGCAAAATGCACCTCTTTTGCAGTGAATATGATACATTATGTGTGAGTAGTGTCGTTTATGTCATTACACTTGTAAGATGGCTATAACTGTTCTAGGCGCAATGTCTATAAAAGAGCATAATGCATGTAGCTGACAATGGACTAGTGCAATAATAGTACAGAATTCCTCCTCTCTCTCTCTCTCTCTGCCTTTTTCTTGTCTGTCTCTCTCTACTACCTTCATCTTACTATTTCCTATCTATTCTTATCTAGCAGTAGCATGAGAGAGGTCCTTCCTCAGACCAACATGACAGAGGCAACGGGCCCAAGCTTCTCGTTTTGAACTAGAAGATCATATGCATTCAATGGAACAGGAGATGGAGTAGCATTTTACAAATCACTAAGGAACGGTGTCAGGCCTACCAGCACAGTTTGTAAGGGTCATGAAAGATTGTGAGGAATTGATGAATGGCCATAGATGAATAGGGGGTGGACTTGTACAGAGTAGACGGACAGCTAAACATTAAAAAGGTTTAGTAAGAAGAAATTCCCAAGAACCCAAGGGAATGGCAGGTTGGCTTTTGGAAAGATGGTGGGGAAACTGCCGCAATCAAGGGTTATACAAGAGGGAACTTAATTTTTGGCACAACAATTTTTAGATCCTATTTATAAACTTCATGGTGCACTGATAGAAATAAGTATAGCGATCCTATCTTTATATAAGCAATTTCTGCGGGCAGTTTTTGTGAATATTGAGTGCCAACAAAAGCTTGCTTCCACCTATCATCCACAAACAGATGGACAATTGAAAGTGCTCAACCATTGCTTGGAAATATACTTGAGGTGCATATGTTGGAAGGAATGAAGCAGGTGGCAGCATCTTGCATAAAGGTTTTACAACACTCACACAAATAATGAATATTCACATTCACCAGTACCACCCAATCATGTCCTAGATCAACTAGCTAAAAGTCTTCATACATCCTAAACCCAACTAAAAATAATATGAACATAATAAAAGCTCGCAAATGGAAGATAATTATCACTATCATATCTAAGAGAAGAAATAAATACTGTCCCAGAAGATTCGGGAAAAAAAAAAAATTCAAAACCAAAGAGCTATGCAAGACAATTAGCCGCCCGCGAAAGGGGGGCATCTTGGTGCAAAGATGAAGTGCTTAGGTAGAGAGTATGGGTCAAATGTAAATATCTAATCCTTCCAAAAGATTTAGAAGTGAGCGTAGCATATCCATAAAGCTAAAAGAGATAAATGCTAAATTTCCATACCTGATGCTAAATTTACGAACTCCGTCTCTCTCTGTGAAGGGGAGGAGGCTACAGGGGTATTTCCACTACCAACGGCACGTTTAACAACTTCATTTAATTCCATTTCGTCTAAGGCTTCAGGGGAAACCCCTTGATCATTGTTTCTTCGAGACCCAGATATATCCTCAACGTTTGCCCTAATTTCAACATATCCATTCATGGACGACTTGGCGCCTTTCTCCACCGTCAAAAGCCGTTCATTCAACTCTTCACACTTCCTCTTCCACGACTCCGTCTCAGATTCAGCCCTTCGTTTCTCATCCTCCAATTTACGGTTCTTATTCCTCAGCTCAGTAACAGTGTTTCCATCACCCAAGTTACTATTCTTCTTCACTGCTTGCAACAGCTTCTCATATCTCTCTTCAGCTTTCTTTCCCTTCTCAAATTGCTCCTTATATTTCTTCAGTTGCTCTTCGACATTCATTCTCTCTAACTTCTCCTTTTCTAATTTCTCGCTAAGCATCCCAATCTCGGACTTAAGTTTGGATTCTTTATCAACCAAGACCTCCTCCGCGCGATCAAAATCCTCCGTACGATATGCAGTTCGTAAAATTGAAATCAACTCCGTCACACTCAGCGCCATCAAACATTTTGTATCTTCATCGCCATCAGAATTGGGCGTGAGGGCAGACACAGGTTCCATTATAATGCCGGAAGGATCAAAATGCGAAAGAACAGAAAAGGTAACTCAAGAAGAGGAAGCCACGCAAAAGAGGAGGTATATCGAATTTCTGTCCTTACCGATTCTGAATTCCGATGTCTTCACTTCGAGAGATTGGGTAATGACGGCTCCTTTGCTCAGCGGAATTTTTTTTTTAGAACAGCTATAGGGATGAACAATAAATTGAGTCCCGAGCAAAAATAAATAAATAAATTGAGAGAGAATTGGAAATTTGGAATGATATTTTTTGGTTCTCACCGATTCCGGCGCTTGGCCGGCCCAATGATCGGATCGACCCCGTCGCGGCCCGTGGTGGGAGAGTGCCAAAAGTGAGTTTTTTACAATTGGTAGCAGATTCACAGCGTAGAGGCGCTCTTGCGACAAAACCCTTTACCACTTGAGCCAACCCCCGTTGGTATTTGGAATGATATTTAAAAATTGTCTACGTTTTTAACCTATAAAATTGTTATGGACTCATATATTGGGCCTAGCAGATATAAGGCCCAGTGAGAGGACTTACGGCAGAATACTTTTTTAACCAGGTAAATTGTTAACCACTACTCCATTGTGTCTGTAATACAGGACCGTACAGGTAGTGGAGTAGGCGTTGCGAACGTGGGACGCATAATGCTTGAGGAACAGATTCATCTACATGGGAGAGAAACTCTAGGTAATCCCTATAAATAGGAGATTACCCAATGCACGCTAGACATTCTCTATTCCATTATTTATCATTCAGTCACATTGTGCACACACCCCACCCTCAGGCGAATCGCCACCTCTGTGTTGCACGGTGATCTGAGTGCGCTCATTGGTATCTCCTTCATAGATATCACTGAGCTATCGTCTTCTCATTGGTGTTTAACACATAGACATCCTTGAGGAGTCCATCGATCCAATATTAACATTCCCTAGCTCGTTGAAGCTAGACATCTGTGTTCTACACAAGAACATTGGCGCCGACCGTGGGGATCTGTAAACTTCAATTCCCAGACCAAAGAAAACAACAAACGACCACTGAGAATGGCCGCGAGCACCAGGAGTCGCAGTCAGGCACCCCGGTAAGATCAGTTGCTAGAGGGACAGCCACAACAGCTCTGCCAGGAACAAACGGTCCAATATTCGGACTCTGTCACTCCAAGTCCTCATCATGCTAATGTAAGGACTGAGGATGAGACAGAAGATACGGAAAATTCTCCTCACTCGAGCTGAGGTGTCCAGTGAGTGGTTCAACAGCAAGATCTTCCTCCCCCTTCTTCTGAGTTTCAAATTGAACACCCCGACGTCAGAATGTTGCACAAGGTGGTAGGTTCTTTAGTCCAACGAATGGAGAATATGGAAACTCGTCAACAACTTCAGAGAGAAGAAGATGTCCAACTCATCCAGGAAAACTTGGACCACCGAAATGCCATCTGGCAGCAAGAAGAGCAGAAACGGATAAGACAAGCTTGGGAAGAACATGGTGGACAAAGGGAGAAGCAGATTGAGAATGCAAGACGAGATGGTGCTGGCACAAGTCGGGTCATGGCCTCGACGTCTATACACACCAACGTGGAAGAGCCCAGTGAAAACCACGAAGAGGAGGATTTGGTCGGTAACGACCGAGAAAAGATCCCTGAAGGGGAAAGCAGAAAAATATTGTTACTCGAGGAACGTATAAGGATGTTGGAAAATCCTGCCCAGAACACTTCCCGGGACACTAGTAAACCGAGCCGGGTTAGTGAGATGACGACCACAGAGATGGACGCAGACATTCCCTGAGTTACGAGAGCCGACTTGTCTCGGGCAAAGGGAAAGCAGTCGGTTGAGAACTTGGATTTAAGCAAGGATGAGGCGACACCCCCGTCATTTAGCATGTCCAAGACAGTTACAGAAGGGCACTGCGGAGATAGTATCCTGAGCCAGTTTTCAGATGAGATTATGGCGGCCACTTATCCCAAGGGTTTAGACTCACGAGAATTGCCAAAATACGATGGGAGCTAGGACCTGCTATACCATGTAAACAACTTCAAAATGGAGATTGGGGTGAAAGGGATTGTAGGGCACGTCATCCCTCGGCTATTTGCAGGAACTCTCCGAGGAACCGCTCAGACTTGGTTTCATTCTTTGCCGTTGCATTCTATCCAGGATATGAAAACCATGGAACACAAGTTTTTGCTTAATTTTGCAACAAGCAGAAAGCAACCAAAGACCGAGTTCCAGTTAGACCAAGTGAAACAATTGCCTAATGAGACCTTGCAAAAATATTTGGAGCGTTTCAAAGATACGGTTCTTCAAGTGCCCGGTTTAAAGGAAGACATACACCTACATTGTGTTATAGCCGGTCTAAGTGGTTCGTCTCGGTTGAAGAAGTCGGTGATGAAGCATCGCCCTCAAACCCTGGTCGACTTCCAAGATCGGTCAAAAACATACCTAGAGCTCGAGCAAATGGAAATGTTGAGTCAAATACCGAAAGAGAGGGGTAAGAGTCCACCTCCTAGGGGCAAAGAGCCATATAGCGGGTGTAAGCAGGATTCCCGTGGACGCAGCAGGGACAAAAGGCTAAAAGGAGGCAAGACAGAAGGAAGATTTGATAGATACACTCCGTTGAAGGTATCCCAAGCGCAAATTTGGAATGAGGTATCAACAACTGAAATGAAAATGGTCGAGCGACCTCGCCCGTTGCGGAGAAAGGCTAACCTAGATAAATCCTGGTATTGTGAATTCCATGACCAGCATGGTCATACGACGGATAGTTGCTGGGATTTAAGGGATGCGGTTGAGAAGTTTGTCTGTGAACGAAAACTCCGTCGTTACGTCATTCAGACGCAGGGACGGCAAAACAACAAGCGATAGGGTGGCCGAAGCAAAAGCTTGCCACTAGAAAAGAAAAGGCGAGATCAGAGCAAGAAGACAACGGGCAGTGATGACGAGTTCCCGGACTCTAAGTATGATTGCAATGTTATTAGCGGAGGGTTCGGGGGTGGGGGAGATTCAGTGAGTCAACGAAAGAAATACTTAAGGGAGGTCCTCTCCATCAGAGACCGCCTGGAGTTCAAAAAGGATTCCTCAAAGCCGAAACCCCCAGTGCTGAGTTTTACTAGAAAAGACTTGGAGGATGTACCGCCTGGCCACCATGATGGACTGGTAATCACGAGAACCGTAGTAAACTACTGTGTAAAGAAGATTTTCATTGATAATGGAAGTGTGGTGGATATTATCCTTTGGGATGCATTTAAACGTATGAGGTTTGACCAGGAAGATTTGAAGCCGTATAAGACAACCTTGACCGGTTTTAATGGGCAGGATACCCGTCCAAAGGGATATATAGACCTAAGATTGACTTTTGGAGCAAAAGAAGCGTTCAAATCGGAGCGCGTCAGATTCATAGTGGCCAACTTTCCTTCCCCATACAATATCATCTGGGGGCGGCCTACTATACACGACTGGGACATGTTGGTGTCCTCAAAACACCAGAAGTTGAAGTTAGTCATCAGGAGGAATCAGGTTGTCACGGTTAGGGGCGACCAAAAGGAGTCTTGACAATGTTATTTTGAGACGGTCAAAGAAAGCAAGGCTGACCCGACGTTGACATCCCGGAAAGGCAAGAGCAAGGCGTCCAAGGCCGAGGAAAAAGGGAAGTCGGTCAATCTTGTGGAATTAGATTTGTGCGAGGAGGAAAAGATGTAGAAGACAGAGCCGAACGGCGAGTTAGAGGACCTTGTCCTAGGCACCGAACCTGGACAAGTCACTAAAATCGACAAGATACTGGACCCCGAGGTTCGGGCAGAACTTAAGGACTGCCTGAAGAACAATAAGGACATTTTCGCTTGGCAACCATCTGAGATCCCTGGGGTAGATCCAGATGTTTGCTGTCATAAATTGGCAATTTATCCGGGGTCAACCCCGGTAGCGCAGAAGAAAAGAAAAATTGGCGAGGACAAAAGAAAGGCTCTGGAGGCACATGTCGAAGAGTTGCTGGAAGTCAGTTTCATGCGAGAAGTGCAATATACTACCTGGCTATCGAATGTTGTAATGGTAAAGAAACCTAATGGCAAATGGTGGGTATGTAAAGATTATAAGGACCTAAATAAGGTGTGTCCGAATGACTCCTTCCCAATGCCAAATATAGATCAATTGGTTGATAACTCGTCTGGCTTCAAATTACTCTCTTTCATGGACGCATACTCTGGTTACAACCAGATTGCTATGCATCCGGAGGACCAAGAGAAGACTGCATTCATTACGAAGAAGGCCAATTACTATTATAATGTCATGCCCTTTGGACTGAAGAATGCAGGGGCCACTTATCAGAGGATGATGAATCAAGTGTTCGAGGACCAGTTGGGGAAGAATGTAGAGGTCTATATTGATGATATGATTGTTAAATCTTTGCATATGGAAAATCATGTGCAAGACTTGCAGTAGACATTTGACAAGTTAAGAGAATACCGGATTCGCCTCAACCCGGCGAAGTGTGCTTTCGGCATCCCGGCTGGAAAATTCTTAGGCTTTTTGCTTACACACAGAGGGATTGAAGTCAATCCGGATAAATGTCAAGCCGTGTTAGATATGAAAGCACTAAGGAACAAGAAGGAAGTCCAGCAGTTGACGAGAAGGTTGGCGGCATTAACCAGGTTTTTACCAAAGTCCGCAGAAAACTCTCTCCCCTTTTTTAAATTGTTAAAAAAAGAGACGTCGGGAGGATGGAACTCCGAGTGTGAGGCGGCCTTTACAAGGATTAAGCAGTGTTTATCCACTTCGCTGGTCCTATCTAGGCCTGAACCAGGAGAAAGTTTGATCTTGTATTTGTCTGTGGGAGAAGAGGCGGTAAGCGCCACATTGGTTAGGGAAGGTAAAGACGGCCAAATTTCGGTGTATTTTGTAAGCTGGGCCTTGCAAGGCTCAGAGTTAAGATATCAAAAGTTGGAGAAAATGGCTTTCGCCTTACTCATTGCGGCGAGACGGCTACGCCCATACTTCTAGAGCCATACAATCGTTGTACGCACTAGTCAGCCAATACGATAGATCCTCCATAAGCCAGATTTGGTTGGACAAATGGTCAGGTGGGCTATCGAGTTGTCTGAGTTTGATATAGTTTATGAAGCCTGACATGCTATCAAATCACAAGCATTGGCAAACTTTGTAATGGAGTTAACTCCAGCAGAAGGCGGGGACAACGAAGATGACACAGCGTGGAAGTTGTTTGTCGATGGGTCATCAAATGTAAGAGGGAGCGGAGCTGGGATTATCATTGAAAGTCCAGAAGGAGTTTTATTGGAACACTCCCTCCGTTTCAATTTCACGACTTCCAATAATCAGGCAGAGTATGAGGCTTTAATCGCCAGGCTATTGCAGGCTAAGGAGAATGGAACTAAGAAAGTTCATGTTTCTACCGACTCCCAGCTGGTCGCGTCCCAAATAGAGGGTACATACCAGGCTAAAGGGCCCTTGATGATCAAATACTTAGAAAAGGTTAAAAAAATTATGGCCGACTTTGACAAAGTAACCATGGTACATATCCCGCGAGGAGAGAATATAAGGGCAGATATTTTGTCTAAACTGGCGAGCACAAAAAGCCCCGGAAATCATCGCACGATTGTTCAACAAAATTTGTTAGAGCCAAGTTGGGTGATGATAATTTCGGAAGCCAGCGATTGGAGAAAGCCGATTGCTGATTATCCTGAGAGAGGAATCCTCCCAGTGGATGCAGCAAATGCAAATAAGATAGTAAGAACGGCGGCTTCGTACGCTATGATAGGTGACGAGTTATATCGGAAAGGTTTTCATTCGCCATTGATGAAATGCCTCGATTCAACCAAGGTCGAGTATGTGTTATTTGAGATTCATGAGGGAATTAATGGACACCACATAGGTGCCAAGGCATTAGCCCGAAAAGGTTATTGTGGACAGACTGAAAAAGAGGATGGAGGAAGCCGAGTCAAACTGCGTGGAACAATTATATCTTGTTTTGTGGGGACATCGGACTAGTGTCCAATCGGCAACTCAAGAAACCCCGTTCAGGCTGACTTATGGGTGCGAGGTGATGATCCTAGTCGAAATCGGTGAACCCTCATGAAGGATAATTAAGGCTCTACATGAGGAAGATGAGAACAGCCGAGTGATTGCAATGGAGTTGGATCTAATTGATGAAGTCAGAGTTACGGCGCATTGGTGAGAATTAGCTGCCAAGCAACTCATTGCTAATCGATATAACAAGAAGGTTAGACCCCGATCTTTTGACAAGGGAGATCTCGTTCTTCGGCGGGCCGACATAGGTAATAAAAATGCCAGCCAAGGGAAACTCGCAGCAAACTAGGAAGGCCCATACCGGTAACAGAAAACCTAGGCAAAGGCGCTTATAAGCTAGAGATGTTGAAGAAGAAAGCCGTTAAGCGGACATGGAACGTAGATAAGCTTAAGGCATATTACAGTTGAGAACCAAGTTCCACCAAGATGTGACAGCGTCCTGAGTTTATGTAAAGTTTTTATTTAGGTTATTCCCACGGGAAGTTATGTACCAATGGCATGGATGCCAGTCTCATTTGAATTAATGAATTTTGGGTCTAGGAACCCATTTTCAGGAAGCACATGATCGCAATAACGCCGTTGTCATAAAACATGTATGAATTCATGGTGCCAACACCAGTTTTCGAAAATCATGTACGAAGTTAAACACGTATGAATTCGCGGTAAATAAACCCGTTTTCGGAAATCATGTGTGAAGATTAAACAAGTATGAATTCAAGGTAAAGAAACCAGTTTTCGAAAATCGTGTCCAGGTTCAACATGTATGAATTTATGGTCAAGAAACAATTTTCAAAAATCGTGTCCGGGTTAAACATGTATGAATTCATGGTTAAGAAACCGGTTTTCGAAAATCGTGTGAAAGTTAAAACATGTATGAATTCATGGTCAAGAAACCGGTTTTCGAAAATCGTGTGAAAGTTAAAACATGTATGAATTCATGGTCAAGAAACCGTTTTCGAAAATCATGTGAAATTTAAAGCATGTATGAATTCATGGTCAAGGAACCAGTTTTCTAAAATCATGTCCGCGTAAAACATGTGTGAATTCATGGTCAAGAAACCAGTTTTCGAAAATCATGTGAAAGTTAAAGCATATATGAATTCATGGTCAAGGAGCCATTTTTCTAAAATCATGTCTACGTAAAACATGTATGAATTCATGGTCAAGAAACCAGGTTTCGAAAATCATGTGAAAGTTAAAGCATGTACGAATTCATGGTCAAGGAACCAGTTTTCTAAAATCATGTCCGCGTAAAACATGTATGAATTCATGGTCAAGAAACCAGTTTCCGAAAATCATGTTTAACGAAGCTTGAAAGCGGACGAGGCCGACATAGGGTAAGTCATCCGGGATAACAAAGTGAACCGTGTACCGATCTTGATCAAGTCGGGTTGTTAAGACTTTAGTGAAATAAAGTCAAACATTTAACCGGATTACCATTATCTTGGAATGGACTTCCATTGAAACTGTTTTGGCAGGTTAAGGAATGCTTTTACGAACACACCCAATATCATGGGAAGGTGTAACTCGGCCAAATACATAAATTGAATAAGCATTAAGCAAAAATTCAATACGTGGTAAAGTAAATAATTTTCATTAAATTGAAAAGTTGGGCTTGTGAGTGTAGGAACATTACATCAAAATTCTCAAGCCGGGTTATAACCTCGACAACAGAATGGTCAAGAAATACTCAAAAAGAAAGTGACCTGAATTCCACTACGGGAATCATATATCGGTTACAAGGCAAGGCCACTGAAGCTATGCACGAGCCTAAGAGGGAGGAGCTTGTTCTTCTTCTTCTTCGTCTTCATCTTCATCTTCATCTGCCTCGGGGGAGATCAATTTTCCCTTTTTACCGACATAGGCTTGATAATTCAGTCTGGAGGTGTTCAAGGCGACGTCGGGATTAAGAACTCGGATTTGCGCCACAGCATTGTCGAATGATTCCACGGCCGCACTGGCGAACTCTGTGTGCTGCGTTTTGGCGTGACCAAGTTCCTCATCTTTTGTCTTTAGCAGGACTTTAACATGGTTCGTATCAAACTGCACCTTCTCCACAATTAGCATGCCATTAGTATCGAGATCTTCCAGACGATGAACATCCAAAGTTGCCATGGTCAA
The DNA here is from genome assembly GCA_019022615.1 of Acacia melanoxylon. Classification (NCBI taxonomy): domain Eukaryota; kingdom Viridiplantae; phylum Streptophyta; class Magnoliopsida; order Fabales; family Fabaceae; genus Acacia; species Acacia melanoxylon. The sequence continues at coordinate 5,002,483 of JAFJYJ010000002.1, forward strand.
CTTTTTCTTAGTTTGGGACAGGCTGGTCTTGAGCATCGTCACTTCCTCCCGCAACTTGTCCTTCTTAGCCTTGGATGCCTGCAATTCCTCGTGCAACTTGTCCTTTTCATCCTTGGATGCTTGCAATTCATCTCGGGCTTGGTCCCTTTCCTTGGTGACTTTAGTCACATCAGCATTTTGCTTCAAGGCTGAAAGTTCCTTTTTCATGTTATCCCTCTCCTCTGTCATTTGGCGTAAGTGAGCGATCACCGTGGCATACTTGACTTTGAGGATTGCATAAGGCCGGAGTACAGAAATGGCTCTGAAGCCTTTCAGTTCCATATCGGCAATTTCCAGCTTATCAGCGTTGGAAAGGCCTATGGATGCATGAAAACGGGCATGAGGACGAACAACGTCTAATACATCTTTTGTTATCCCATGCTCCCAAAGGATGCCCTCAGGAAGTATCACTAGACCAAGATGGGTTTCTGAGGAGGACGGGGTCGAGGTTATCTGAGATTGGGGGGTTGTGGTTGAAGCAATCGGGGTGTCTAGGGTTTGCTTGCCTTTGGATTTTTTGGATGCACCGTCTTTACTCCCCGTTCCATCCTTTGGCGCTGAGCGCTTGCGCGAGGTTCCAATGATGGCGGCTTCTTTGGTAGGAGCTTGTTGGGCGGCTGCAGTAGTGGTACCATCCAAGGCTGGAGCAGTGGGATTAGCCTCGGCACTCTCAGGAAGCGCCGCAAAGACACCCATAAATTTTGGTTTCCCCATACCTCGGTCTGCAAAATAAGACAAAAGATGTCAGTATTATCGTCGACAAAAGAAAAAATACAAAATAAAATTTGCACAATATGCAGATCAACATATATATGTGTAGTTTCATACTCATTGCCGATCGTCTTCTAACCAGTAGTGTGGAAATGTAATCGGCTGGGTCCATGGGATTTGTCAAAGAGCTGGCAAGTTTCACAAGTTTCAGTTGGGCTACTTCTTCGGCGTCAGAAAAACTTTTAGGTTTTGGGATAAAGTCTTCTGGCTTAAGAGTGTGGTGGCGTATTGACCAATACAATAGAAATCTCTCCTCGGTTTCCCCGGATTTGGTCCTCTGCACAAACCAGGGTACTTGCCCGGTTTCAGCTACAACCTTAACAAAGGCCGGTTTGAAATTTTTCCACGAGTCCATAAAAGGTTTGAAAAGCCTGTGGTCGCGGATACTTCGAAGTGACATCTAGTCGAACCACTTCGTGGAACCTCTAGAAAGGACATTGGTTTCTAATGGTGAGAAAAAAGCCATGAAAAACCGGAACGGTGCAGACAACACCGCATTCTTCACATAAACTCTCAAAGGCGACGACAAATGCCCAGCCATTGGGGTGAAGTTGTGAGGGGGCAAGATGTAGATGGTTCAGAAGGTGGATTTGAAAGTCGGTGAAGGGAAATCTCACACCGAGCAGGGTGATAACATCCCGGTAAAGGAAAAAGAAATGAGGATCATTATCTTTTTGTCGGCAAGAATCAACCGATTCACCCTCCAAGGGCAGTTGGATGGTATATCTCTCTCCATCCCCGATCCCCAGTGACGAGACGTCATTCGGGGTAAGGGTGTTTTTAATGCGTGTCACGCAAATGTTAACAGCTGGGTTTAAATTGGTTGGGACTTGGGAGGAGGCGGACGCACTGGACTCTTCCGTCGTAGATAGGACGGGATGGTGCGATGACGAAGCCATCTATACCTAAAAATAAAAGAAGAAAGGGAGAAAATTAGAAAGTGATATATACCTGAGACAACACAGCTATCTCGGTGAGAAGATAAAGACGCTTGATCGGGATGTCTAAAGCTGGCAGAAGCCGGAATGGCTTGAAGAATAATGTTACATCGGCATTTATCCAACAGTAAGTCGGCCTCCCTGTAACGTTCGTATCGAGCGAGCTCAATACTTTTGTGATAGCATTCGTCACATGGCGTTGGGCCCCGAGTTGGTAATACCGAAGCAGGGATGTTTTGCTTTAAGTCCGGGTTCGAAACTCAGGAAGAAACCTTGGAAGGAATAATAAGTGGCCTAAGGGATGAAGGCGATAAACTTCAACGTTCCTCCTATGCTTACTCTTACTTTCAAGGGACCGATGAGATTCATTTTTACTTCTTTTTTCTTTAATTGAAGATGTTTCCCAGAATGAGAACTTTGTTGACCCAGGAGCATCCCTTGGGATTTCCATACTCTTTGGTAAGGGGGTCTTGCTATTTGTATCTAAGGGGGTGGCTTTGGTGCGAGTCTATGGTCGTTTGAAGGGTGAAGATTCTTTGGGTTTGAAGACATGCAGTGAGGTACGGGTCATTCTTGGTACTTAGAAAAGGCAACAAATACTAAGAACCCACCTAAAAACCCAGAAACGCACCCAGAAAACCCAGAAATGCACCCAAAGAGGATTAAACACTCATGAAAGGGCTACCCAGAGAGTTAAGAAAGAGATGAATAAAAGCAGAGATGATTGCCAGAATAGTGCAAAAACAAAGAAATGAGGGAAACAGTGACAATACCTGTTGAAATCGAAGAAGCGTATGTAAGCCTTTGAAAGGAGAGTGTTTCGGACAGGAGACGAATTCTCTGAGAAAGCAAGGGTATGTGTGATTGTAAAGTGGTACGATGAAGGAGCAAGCGGCAATATATAGACGTTGCGGATTTGAAAAGTCAGGGGTCGCGACGTCAATACACCCCAAGAGTGAAGTTAAAAACCCTAAAAGGTTCTGATGGTTCAAATGAAACGACGTGAGCATTAAATGCACACAAATATCGGAGGTGGCGGGGATGGCCAATCCACATAAGCGATGGTTGGGCGTCATGACGTGTCTGAACACGTAGCTGTCAGTTTTAACTTTATTGAAGACCGTTCGGATTCTTCCTTTTAATGTCAACCCGGATTGGTGGCGGTTAGCTTTAAGGCCAACCCAGATTGGTAGGCGGTTTCTTTTAATATCAACCCGGATTGGTGGGCGGTTTTTGTTAATGCCAACCCGAATTGGTGGCAATGCGCGGAAAAGATGCTCTTCATTCAAAGACGCTTACATAGGTTCCAATTTATTTGCCAATAAGGTTTCGCATATTGGATTCAATTCTATATGCGTACCGGTGAAATAGAAGCAAGCTCAAAAGACACATCGGGCAGTTCAAATATAAAGAATTAGCGAGGTGCAAATTGATCAAAGAGAAGACAACACAAGACAGAAAGCATTTTTCCATTAGTAAATGAATGGTTTACATGACATTCTTATAGGAAAATAAGCTGAGTTCTTGACTCTAATAGGAAAATACAAAGCCAAAATACAACAGATAGCTGGAATTGGCAGGTTGCTAATGTGAACTTCCCAACTTGTCACAAATTCATCAGCAGTAGTTGGAAAGCTCCCACGATGAACTCTTGGGTGTGGAACAAGTTTCACATGGTCATCGTGTGGTGAAGATCCCTGAGTCAGAGATCTTCACCAGTAATAGACGAGCCTTGACTAAGATCCCAGTTGAAGTTGAGCCAGGCGGATGAAGACTGGCAAATATATCTGGGCTCCCAGGTGCTCGTTCAACTGTGCGGATGAAGACCGGCAAATATATCTGAAGGAGGAGGCTGCCAAGAAGGAGCCTGGGCATTTTGCTAATTCTTTCACCTTCACTTTATGTCCCCTTACTCTCGGAACATTTGAAGTTCGGGATGAAGGGGTGTCACCAGATTCTTTCGACACAAATGGTTCGATGCTTTGAAAGTAGGGATCCATCAGAGAGATGGGAGAAGCAACAGAGAAGGAAGAAATCTGGGAATTTGATGAAGAAAAAGTAGGAGGAGAGGGCAGGAATTTATAGGCGTTTCAAATTCAAAACGTCAAGGATTATTAATGCCTCTTTAATTGAAGCGTTAAAGTTAATTAAGGCCATTAATTCCTCTCTAATCGAAGCGTCAAGAGAAATCAATGCCATAAGTACCTCTCCAATCGGAAAATGAACCCATTTGACTGGAGCAGTAAGACGTGGATATTAAATGCACACGAAAACCAAGAAAGATTATTGTGGGAAGGCGGCGATTGCGTACCCCAAGGTGGGTAGGTGAACAGCTACCATTATCCTTGCAGAATCACGCCTGTGTGTGTACTGACAATTTTTCATGAGAACCAAGATTGGGGGCAACACATGGCGGGAGTTCGTAACGTCGGTTATAGCCGAGTTTTAGAACTAGCGACGTAAATCTCGGTCATCATAAAAAGTGAATGGATGGTCTAAGAAAATCAACCCGTCACTCATAACGTGGAGTAAGAAGGTGAATTTGGATTCAAGGAGTCTCGGATAACGCGCGTGACAGGAGCTCATAGCCAGTTATGACCGAGCTCATAACGTCGGTTATGACCAAAGATCAATTGTCGGTGCAAATTTCGATCATCATGAAGGCTGAGTAAGTACTTGAAAGCTAGCCCGTCATTTATGACAGAGGGCAAGAAGGCATGATGCGGAAGAAAAGAATCCTGGAGAACTCAGATTAAACTTAAACTCGGATGCACAAAGTCAGGGTTAGTTGATAAGCTAATCTCGGCACATCAAAGACCAGAAATACCGAGCTTGGGGGCAACTGTTATGGACTCATATATTGGGCCTAACAGATATGCGGCCCAGTGAGAGGACTTACAGCAGAATACCTGTTTAGCCAGGTAAAATGTTAACCACTACTCCATCGTGTTTGTAAGATAGGACCGTACAGGTAGTGGAGCAGGCATTTGCAGAATGTGGGAGACGCATAATGCTTGAGGAACGGATTCATCTACATGGGAGCGAAACCCTAGGTAATCCCTATAAATAGGAGATTACCCACCAAGTGCACGATAGACATTCTCTATTCCATTATTTATCATTCAGTCACACTGTGCACACACCCCACCCTCAGGCGAATCGCCACCTCTGTGTTGCACGGTGATCTGAGTGCGCTCATTGGTATCTCCTTCATAGATATCACTGAGCCATCGTCTTCTCATTGGTGTTTAACCCACAGACATCCTTGAGGAGTCCATCGATCCAATATTAACATTCCCTAGCTCGTTGAAGCTAGACATCTGTGTTCTACACAAGAACAAAAATGAAATCAAGCGAATCTCCGTAAACTCGTGACTTTAAACTCACGAGTTTATATATTAAACTTGCCGGTTTCTAGTTTATAAAATATTATTAATTTATCATTACTTTTTTAGATTTGATCATACTTATAGCTTTATATATACATTTTATAAAAATTGTTATGAAAATAAAGATAAATGCGGGATACGTGAGCAAGAGATAAAGAGAGAAATTCAAGAGAGAAATAAGGGAGTAATTCTCATTCATTATGTGTGTCCAGAATGCTTGTACATGACTTCTATTTATAGACCTTCAAGAGGCTTGTACCACAAGTCATCATTATTGCAAAACTTGGGGACCAAGTAATACTTGGAGAACAAGAAAAGGAAACTTGGAGATGAAGTAGACTTGGAGAGGAAGCCTTTTGTTGGTTTGTAGAGGAAGCTAATGGGCATCCATTTATTTAATATTCATAACACTCCCCCTTGGATGTCCATTATGAGTGTGCCTCATTAAAAACTTTAACTAGGAAAAACCCAGTAGGGAAAAAAACCTAACCAAAGAAAAGAGTACAACATTCATTGATACACTGTCCAGTGCTGCCTCATTAAAAATCTTTATAGGAAAACCCAGTGGGACAAAACCTAGATAAGATAAAAAGAGTACAGCGTGTATCGACTCCCCCTCTTGATGACATCAGTTTTACTTCCCCTGATAACAACATTAATATTGCTCCTTCTGATGCCACCAATGTCTTTTGTGTTGGTGAAGAACTATATCTTGCTAATAAGCATGATACATTAGTACCACAATAGCACTTAAGATATGGTACTTCTGGATCAAGTAGTTCTTCTTTTTACCGTCTTTGCTAACTATTTAAGGTTAGAATATATCTTTATCAATCTGCAAAGATCTTACAATTATCAAAGTACATAGTGGAATAAAAAAATCGCTCTAGAACTTTCTTTGTATAAGCTTATTGATATACAAAGATCTCATTCTTTAGGTACTCACTCTGTAGTCCAAGACATAATTTCGTTCTGCCCAAGTCTTTCATTTCAAATTCTTTCTTCAAATAATTAATTGCCTTTTGGAGCTCTTCAGGAGTTCCAATGATGTTGATATCATCAACATAGACCGCAATTATACCAAATTCACTTCTACATCTTTTCATAAAGATGCATGGGCATATTGAGTTATTTTTGTGGCCTTCTTTTCAGATATTCCTTGATAAGATTATACCACATGTGCCCTGATTATTTCAAGTCATACATGACTTATTTAACTTAATCAAGTCATACATGTGTCCTTCAGGGACTTGTGCTTCTGCTACCTTAAATCCTTTGGGGACATGTGCTTCTAGCACCTTGAGTCCTTCAGGGACTTTCTTATAAATATCACTATCAAGCGACCTATACTAATAGGCAGTTACAACATCTATTAGACGCATATCAAGCCCTTCATTTATTGTTAGGCTAATCAAATAATGAAAAGTAATTGCATCCACTACTGGTGAATACATTTCTTCAATATCAACGTCAGGCCTTTGTGTAAACTTTTGGGCTACAAGACGTGTCTTATATCTTGTAATTTCACCATTTTCATTTCTTTTTCTTACAAAGACCCATTTGTATCCAATTGGCTTTACATCTTCAGGTGTATGGACTACAGGTCCGAGTACTTTTCGTTTTGCCAGTGATCTTAATTTTGCATTAATAGCATTTTTCCATAGGGGCCAATTCTTTTGCTGTTGGCACTCGCTAATGGATTTTGGCTCATGATCCTGATTATCATTCATTACATCATATTCTATATGATAAGAAAAGATGTCGTCAACGTTGATTTCATTTCGGTCCCATCGGATTCCATTCATAACATAATTTATTGAGATCTCATAATTTTCACATATTTCAGGTACCTGGGTCTCTTCTGAGACTACTACATTATCTTCTAGAGATATCTCTACTGGAGATAATAACTCTTCTGGAGATGCTCTTCTGGAGCTACTAACTTTTCTTGATTATCCTCAATTTGATCATCTATCTTCTTTGCTCCTTTTCTCTTTTGAGGATTTTTATCTTTGGAACCGATGGACCTCCCACGCTTCAAGCGTGCTTAAAATTCATTTATAATAGGTTGTCCTTCTGGGACATCAATTCTGATAGGAGCATTAGCGGAATTTGGGACATGTGACATTGTAACTTTCTTTGGGTCAGTAAATGCTTCTGGCATTCGATTAGCTAAATTCTACAAATGAATTATCTTTTGAACTTCTAGTTCACATTGTTTTGTATGAGGATCAACATGAGCCAATGATAATTCGTTTCAGCTAATCTCTTTACCCAACTGCTTATCCCCCCATGTTAGGAAAACAATGTTAAATGACAATTGATTAACCATGTAGTATAAGTCTCCTAAATCCATTTGTTTCCTTTAGAAACCCCTTTTTGTTTCATTTAGAGACGAACAAGAAGAAGGAGGTCCTTACACAACATTTATCCATCTATGTGCATTGTGGGTGGAATATTGCACATTCAAACCTTTTAAGATGGAATTAATTTGGCTCCTGACCAAAAGTCAATTTTACATGGAGAATTTTGTTGGCTTATATAAATGCTGCAATAAAATCAAATATACCAACATAGAAATTTTGTTCTCATAAGCATCGAATATATGATTTCTGGATCATATAATCAGGAAATAGCACGCTTAATTTATTCAAACATTATTGCAATCTTCAGGTTGCAAACTTTATTGCAAACTCCAGGTTACAAATATTATTGCAAACTCCAGGTTACAAACATTATTGCAAACTCCAGGTTGCTAGCTAATAATCTCACATGTAACCATCTTATAGATGCATCTTTCAAATTTGTATGGATTACATGTTATTTCAATAGGCCCATATAATAATGTTTGATATATTTCTAGAAATACTGAGATCCATTACTAATCATGATTAATGAGAACAAGCTTCATATAATTCATAAACAATATGTTGGCTGTTCATGAAGAATCTTTTGGTTCTTCAATGCATGTCAATACATAATCTGATTTGCATTATATATATAACTCGGATGATCAAACAAGTCATGCCAACAATAAGTTTGTTTGAATCAGTAAACTTTTGGTTTACTGTAACATATGTTTCAACAAATAAGAAACATTTCAATATTCTGACATCTATTTTGGGAGATGTATTAAACTTTGTCACGAGAAGTATATAACTTTTCAAAAACAAGCTCACACTTAATTATATTCTAACTCACACTTGTTTTCTAACAATCTCCCCTCAAGTGTGAGTTATATAAACATACTTTCTTTAAAATGTATTTCAAAATCACTTTCAAACCCTTTAAAGCTCGAAATAAAAATCTATGTTGATTCTTTAGGAACAAACATATAAAATTACATCACTAGATAATCTCATTATTCATGAATAATATACTTCAATTTACTTATATATGCAAAATATATACGAGTTCATCACATATGAAGATATTCATGATCAAAATAACTTATAATCACACATATGAAAATTTTCCATCAGAAAAATTCTCATAGAAACAGATTTATGATATGTGATCACATAAATTCAAATATCAATAACAACAAAAAGTAAACATCATATTACCTTTTGGGCTTATTTGTTTCTCTTGGGCCTTGGCTTCAACATAAATATGGACATATTTCTCTGCAACTCATTGCGTCTTTAATATCTCATTGGCAGTAAATGTCTAGTTTACATTGGCAAACATTTGGTTTGCATTGACAAACTTCTGGTTTGTATCATCATGTGTAAACTTCTGGTTTACAATAACATGTGTTGACTATATGATATCCATTTCTGTAGATATCTTTGAAACTCAATAAGTTTCTTAGAATAAAATGCATTATGAATGCATAATTTTGTTCCTTTAGGTAACAAAATATTAGCTCTTCCGAAGCTTTCAATCAAATTTATACTACCATATATTGTCTGAACATTAGCCTTTCTTATAAAATTGGGCAAAATATGCTAATTAGTCTCCAAGACTATTAGCCTTTAAACTTATTACGACATAAATCTCTGCAAGTTATTATCTTCTGGACAATACGTTTTCAAGGCTATCAAAATTTTATTGTATCATAAAACATTTGAAATATAAGCCTTCAGAGCCTTAATATTAATAACAAACAAATGTCATTCTCTAGTCCATCTTTCATTTCTGGGTGTGAACAAACTCCTATACCTCTTTTGTAGGTATAGAAGATTAAAGACCAAATATCTCATAAAGTTAAAATGAAAAGTCTTAAAATATTTGGTGTGAATAGTAAAATAGCATGTAAATAGTAATAATAATATAATATAATATACATGGAGCCCACTGGCATTTATTTCAAACTTCCCACGTGTTTTTGCCGGTTGATTACTATGCAAATAGTAATTTATAATATAAAATATGTGGGACCCATAAATATATAGTATTACTATGTAAATAGTAATAATATAATATAAAATGCGTGGGACCCACAGGCAAAATTTAAAACAATCACGCGTGCCCGTGATCTTATTCCTCACAATGGTGCAATGATTTTGCAGTATGATAATAAACCCTATGATTCGATTTGTTTGCTTCTAAATAATCACTGGAGAAAGGTTAAACATTTTAATCTCCAGGCAAATAAAAAGGCCAAACAAGGATCTCATTCCTCTAATGTTCCTTCGTAATTCATAACGAACATTTCTCCACTTCAGGTGGGGATTTAAACCAATTATGATCACAACAATGACCATATTTAGTTATAGTTACACACATGTCCATGGCCATAGTTAAATTCATTCGATACTTCATTACTTCATTCACTTATGGGAATGGAGTAAAGCTATTGAACAATATTCATGATTTTTGCAACAAAAACTCATTGTTTTGTTTGGCCATATGAGATCAAGAAATTAATTCAACATATTTCTTAAAACCTTTATCACAATTTTGCTCTGCAGGAGCAAATTAGATATATCCATTTATAACGAACTTTTAGAAGAACAACCATCTTCTGGTGGTTATACAATCCCTTTAATTTATTCTAAAGAACAAGGGAATCTTTTAATGCCAAATATTCAATTTTACGGTATTCATACAAATTGTGGCATACAAAAATCATGGATCTGGCTTTACTTCAATTTGTCTTATGGCTTCAGGCCAAATTATCACTTTGCTTCAGACGAATTTGTGTCTCCTCATAGGATTAAGCCAATTTGTGTCTTCTCATGGCTTCAGGCCAATTTGTTTCATGAGAAATTAAATCAATATGGCTTCCAGCCATTTATCTTCAAGATAAATAAAAATTATATATATATGGCATCTGGTCATATAACAATGAATCAAAGAATATGAAAATAAAAACAATAAAAATTAAATCATGCGGCCGGGCCATTTATTTCTCATAATGAGAATATAAATTTATATGGCTTACGGCCATAAAATTAGAAATTAAAGTGATATGACTTCGGTCATATAATTTGAGAATAAGAAAATAGAAGTGTATGGCATCAAGCCATTACAATATTAATAATAGAGTAAATACCCTTTCTGGTCCCTGACAAAAAACGCGATCCCCATTTTGGTCCCTTACAAAAAAAAAGGTTTTTTTTAGTCGATAAAAAGGACGAATAAGGGTCGATTTTTTTTGTAAGGGACCAAAATGGGGTCTGTGTTTTTTGTCAGGGACCAGAAAGGGTATTTACTCATAATAATATAAAAGAATTTGTATAGAATAACATAACATTAAAAGTTAGCAACAATAACAGTAAAATGTTATGTTAAAGTTAGTAATAATAATAAAATCTCAAATTAAATTAAAACAATAAAAAGGAAAGATTAAATCTAGACTTCCAAGTAGGAGGTAGAACCCTCCATGTAGGAGTCAAATTAACAATAATAACAAAATTTCAAATTAAAACAATAATAAAATGTTAGCAATAAAAATAAATGTTAAAGTTAGCAACAATATATAATATATTGTGCAATCACTAAAAATACTATGCATGAATATAAATGAATAGCGATGTATAATAAAAATAGTAAATAATCTCAAATCTTAACTATGGAATCCGATGTTAAAAACAATCGGTAAAAGTATCTATTTAATTCTATTTAATGGTTAAGATTATCCCAGATAGATAAAGTAAACATATAATGAAATCATGAAAATGACGATGAGAAAATCATACCTTCGTTAGAGTTTTCGTGCTGATAACGTGTTATAAAAATAAAGATAAATCTGGGATAAGTGAGCAAGAGATAAAGAGAGAAATTCAAGAGAGAAATAGGGGAGTAATTCTCATTCATTATGTGTGTCCAGAATGCTTGTACATGACTTCTATATATAGACCTTCAAGAGGCTTGTACTACAAGTCATCATTATTGCAAAACTTGGGGACCAAGTAATACTTGGAGAACAAGAAAAGGAAACTTGGAGATGAAGTAGACTTGGAGAGGAAGCCTTTTGTTGGTTTGTAGAGGAAGCTGATGGACATCCACTTATTTAATATTCATAACAAAAATTTATTTATTAAATATGATAAATTATGAATATTTAATTTAAATTATTTAGATTTAAAATATATTTCAATTAAATTATTACATTTTTATATAATTCTATACTATTAATACATATTTAATGGTAAAAGTAAACTTTTATAAGTTTACTATTCGAGTTTACAATACGAATTTGTGTCTTTGTCATAATTTTACTTAAACTCATGAGTTTAACTCATCAAGTTTCAAACCATAAGTTTTGGTCTTTAATTTTCATTTCGGTTAAAATATTAGTTATATCATTTAATAAAAATCAGGATCATTTTTACTCATTGAACAACTAAAACTAAAATGAAGTGGACTTAAAGGACTAACAATGATATTAAATAGATATATTAGATTAGACAATAATGTTCTTAATAGAAAAATATATTTTTGAAATTATTTTTAGATCAATTCATATAAAATGGTAAAATAATGCACAAACTAGTTAATTATACAATTTATTGAAATATTTCTAAATCACTAAATAATATTTAGTTATTAATAATAACAAAATCGATTGCGAAAAATATTAATAATGAAATATCATATAATTTCAAAATGATTGTAAAATAATGACAAATATAAGAAAGTATCATTTTTTTGCACTTATAAAAATTTATTAAATAATAAAATTGATAATAAAATAAGGATTTTAATCATTTTTATCAGTGCAAGTATTCTCTTATAGTCAAGTGCGTTTAATAAAAAAAAAAAAAAAAAGAAATAGTCATGTGTTTATGAGGAAAAAAAATAGTTTATATCGTTTTGAAACTGACTCTATACAACCCAATTTTTTTAATTTTGAATTGATTGACATTTAGTTCGTCTAAGTCTTTATATTTTTATTAATTTAAGATGTTAATCTCAACATTTTTTAAAATAAACTTATAAAGACTAATAAAATGTTTTCTGAAATGTTTTAAAAGATAAAGCTATAGGGATTGACTTGTTGAATAATAAACTTCAATGACTAAGTTTGGATAAACCAAAATTATAGGGCATCCATCAAATGAACGATCTTAATTATCACTCAATTTATCGATTATAGATATACATCATGAAAGAAACATATATAATGAAAACAATCTTAAGGCATCTCTTGTGTTATTTTTGTGTATGGAAGGTCATAAAAAATACAAAAATAAAAAAATAAAAAAAATAGAGCACATTGGTTTCTTAATTTTATAATTTTCCTAGAAAATACTATAAACAATAAAAGACACAAAAACAATGACCCAAACTAAAGGCAAAGCACATGTTTCATATATAATTTCTTCCAGAATTTGGAGTGTTGATCAGTCTGCTTTACATATCAGATAATCAAGATAATTGCTTGGAAGCATAATTTCAAATTGACATGATTTAGTGTTTGTTTATGCATTATCAGAAACTTTTCCCTCTAAAGAAGATGGAGGTAGGCTTTCATCGATACCCTATTAAACAGAAAGATATGAGTATTAGAGAAATATTACGTTGATTAAATAAAAAAGAGATTAAATGTATATAGAGTTTAAAAAAGAAAAAGAAAAGAAAGAGTTTTATCAGATAAATTAAGCTAGCACCTATAATTCTAAATATAAGATTCATTACTACAAAGATATTAAAAAAGGGAGGGAGTATTTCGATAGAACTAAATATATATGTATATGCCTATATCTAAAATTCTAACAATGATAACATATCATACAAAATATTGTAGAGAAATAATCATCAAAACCTACTCCATCATTTTTAAAACTAATGAAAGGAGCTAAATAAATAAAGAAGAAACAAACCAGGAAATGGAGTAAAGATGATCCATCATCGTCAGTCAAACCATCAAAAGAAGATGGAGGTGGGCTTTCATTGATACCCTATAATATAGAAATATAAGTATTACTGAAGTCCGACATTGATTATTTAATGAAGAGACTAAAGGTATATGAAAATGGAGTTTTATCAAAATAACTTAAGCTACTACTTTTGGTCTTTAATATATAATCTACTTTGTAGCTAATACAAAGTAATTAGGGACTAGAGGGGAATATTTTCACACACATGCACACGCCCCACCCACGCACGCACGCACGCACAAAGATGATAGAAAAGAACTATGAGAAAAATGTACAAAATCCAATAAGTATAATAAAATAACAGAATAATAAACTCTACATTTATTGTAGATATTGATTATTTCTGTTTTAGGTAAGTTAAATCGCTACACTAGGGTCAGATATGCCTCATATAAAATCCTTTTCTTAAAATTGGATTATCCATACACTTAATCAAAATATCAGAATAGTCAACACTACTATGGCAAATAGAGAAGATTAAACTCAAAGGTCTTACTATAGTAGAAAATTCTCATCTTTACTTTTCAAACATCAGATAATGATATCACAAGATTCTCTTTCAAATTTAAGTTAATCGTGATAGAAAATAATTGAACTAACTCATTTGAAAACACCTATCATGATTAAAAGGATTAAAACTACTTAATGAATTATCCATGACAGAGAAGAGATAGACTAAACTCTTAAAATCTATCATGGATAATAAAACCTTTCTCATCATTTCGCAAGCCAAACCATAATTAATTAACACACTTGGGTCTTGAGCTTCTCGAAGCCCAAAATATAATATTCAACCATAAGCCCAATTAAGAAAACTAACTTTCAGATGAGAACAAAAAAAAAATCCATCATCAGAAAATATTGAAACATTCACTTGTGAATCCAAAGTCATCAATCTAAGAAAACACTAAAGGCCTTTGGCCTTCTAGTGGCCCATTAACTAGGACAGTAAATCAAAATATGAATTAATCATAGTTTATAAAATATGAGCCTTATGAATGACAATATACATAATTTCAGCATATAAATAGATAGAAGAGTCTATATAGAGATATCAAGCCTCAGGAGCTCTTCCCAAAGGCCCAGTAAGGGAAATATCACTTGAAAAATGTTAAGAATAATAGGGTGAGATAAAAACCTCAGTAACCAAAGTTTCAACTAATCATATATATCAACAAGTGCTAATGAGGTGCCAGGTGGGACATAAAATAGCAATGCATATAATGTCATTCAAATAATCTTATAATTATACTTATTAACTCATTTGAGCCTTTCCCAAAGGAGGTATGCATATGCAGAAGCTCAAAAATGCCTATTTCCATTATTACGGAGACGTACACACAAGTCACAATGGCTTATTCCTTTTTCTTAGGGATGAAAAGAACTACAAGGCCATGTACTTCTTTCCAAGACGAATGAGCCACGTGGGCCTATCCCAATAGGAACGAATAATCAACCCCATGTGCATCAATAGGAGGTCTTATCACGTGATGATATTTTTCTCACATACAAGCCACAATGGCCTAGACCTTTCTCTTGACAACAAAAAGAGCTACAAGAGCATGTCCTTTTCTTTATGACAAATGAGTCACAAAGGCCTATCACAATAGGGACAAATAACCAACCCAATGTATACCAATGAAAGGTCTTATCATATGATAGTATATTTCTCCAACTATTCTCTATCAATCAACATCACAACAACAATTCAAGCAATATGATTATCTTATTATTACTCATGGTCATATTCTTCTAAAACCAACAATCAAGGTAAAAGATGAAAAGAAGAATGTTGATTACTCATGGTCAAGCAATATGATTATCTTATCCTTTTTAATTTTTATCTCTTTTACTTATTCATTTAAAGATTTTTTTTATATGTGGAAGTCTGTGAAACAAGTGTTCAATTATGCATTGCATCTTTTGTGGAAGTTTAGTTTATTTGGTCAGGTAGTGAAAAGAAGAATGACATTCCCAGGACAATGAGGTGACTTTATCTAATTCCATTTCTATCTTTTTCCATCAAATTTTAGTAATGTACACTTGGTAATTTATACTGACCCAAAAAAAAAATCTCCTCAAGGAAGATATATCAATATGGTGAACCTGCAAACAGGAAAAAAAAGGATAAATATATGTTGAATTAAATTAGATTAATGTTTTTCTTTTTCTTCTTCCAATATATTTTATTTATTCTTTGCATTAATTGCACTTGGACACGGATAATTTTACTATACCATGTGATACAAATTCTTAAAATTTTAAAAACAAATCAAATGTAAATAAGTTTATCTACATGCAATTTTTATCAAGAACCAAAAAATAACGTATTATAATAGATCAAATGAAAGTTTATAAAAGGTGCGGGGTGTAACATCCCATTTGAAAACGGCGGATTTTTTTTTTTTTAAAACGTTTCCAAATATTTCAAGCAGAGTAATCAGAGTAGAGCATTGGAGCGAGTAAGTAATTTACATTACATTCAAAATATGGACCATAGTGTTAATGTATCGGATTACAGTCATCCACAATTCTCAAAAGTTAAAGAAACTAAAGAAAACGATAGATAATGTAGACACGTCTTGGCCTACTCCGGCTTCTTGCCTCGATCGCCAAACATCGGTCCTCCGGACCACGATGCTAATTTGAGATCCATTCCACATATGGATCTCGGAGTAACGATTAACCTTATGCTCAAATAAACAGTATACGTACAACAGATATTCATTTCAATACGGCATATCATCACAAAAGCAAACGCGAGATGTATGATCAATAACATGGACGAACATAAGCACAAAGCGGTATGTAAAGTCTCTCTCCGACTAGTTACGCACATATCCGGTGCCACGCCACTAACGTGTCCTCAGCGCTAGGAATAACTCAAACGACATTACCAATACTATAATCCGTGGGTAAAGCTGTAAGTATCTCTGACGATTCTCAACAGAACCTCAGTCTATGAACGTATCTATAACGCAAAAGTATATAAGCAGCATAGAGTTAGGGTTACGATACGCGTCCGTACCTTAGTTGCAGATATCCGGCTCTTAGGCTAAAAACGGTACTTTTTGTGGCCGTACGTAAAACAGTAAAGGCGGCTCAACAGCTGACAAAGCGGAACGATGGAATTTCGACAAGCGGTTCGACGTCGAAGTATTCTAATCAGAATAATAACACACTTATGAATATTTGGCAGCATAACGGGCATTTTAGGTGAAAAAGACCATTTTGCCCCTACTACCCCTATTTGGCGGAATTTCGCGGAACTTCGTTACTTTGACCTTATTCCATTTCAAAATTATCCCCACTATGTTTTTACCTCGTCGAGACATCTTTCAATGCAATGAGGCTTAAAAACAAGTATAGGAATATATTCGAAACTTCCTAGATCAAAACAACGGTTCTACTATAACTCTAGAAAGAACTACGGAAACTAAAAGCTAAGGACGGAAGAACTTACTCGGGAGCAAAGGCGGGAATTTTTCCGAGCTTCTCTCTCTAGAACTCTCTCTAGGTTTCGAATTTTGGTGTGAAGAATGAGAGGAGAGGTGCTTGCTATTTATAGAAGAAGGGAGGGACAAGGTGGGAATTAACACAAAAGTCTTCAGATCGGATTCCGGCCGTTGGATCGCATTTTTGAGGACAAAACAATCTTGGCCATCCATGGTCAAGGCCGACATCTTGGTCCCCAAAAGTCAAAGGATGAGTTGTCATCCAATGATGACTCTTGCTTTATGTCCTCCGACCGATAAAGCTACCGATCGGTGTCCGTTTCGCGCGATTTCGCGAAACTCAAAAATCCGGCGTGTAACTTTGAAGATCTTTTCATCCTCTTTCATATTATCTATTTTGATCCTATTTTTGATCATATCCAGGTATTCTCCGGTGCGTCGGAAGATATTCGGACAAAACGCATCCGATTCTGAGAAAAATCGCCCGATAGAACCAACTTACGGACAATAATTTGAGTCGTAAAACGTTCAGTTGTTGCCTAACTTAATCCTGTGTTTGAAAACACGCAATTGTTTCTATAGGTTCTCACTTTGCCTATCGACGACTCTACTCTATCGATCGAACTTTCCGTCTTATTAGAAATTAGGGTTTTCGGTTGCGGAAATCAACGTCACAGTAAATTCTTTCTTCGTGTAAAAATTCACTTGTTCTTAATTTGACCAGTCTGAAAATACTTTTACCTTTGGTTTACTGTAGAATTTATTTCTAACTTTTCCCCTCGATGCGCCTATGTGACTCGCGCATTATATTATTATTTTATTCTAATTATCATTTTAATTATTTAAACAATTCTTTTTAATTAAAAATACCAATAATTTCGGCCCCCTCATTTTAAAATTCATATTTATTTTTTTTATATAATTTTTTCCATTTTTAAAAATATAATATTTTTTACCAAAATTCTTGTTTTACTCATGCCTTCGTTAAGGCTTAATCGGCCTAAATTCTTCGTTTAGTTATCTTTTTAGGATTAGGTTTCTTCATACATTTATCTTTACTAATTTTTCTTAATCTTTTTTATCATAATCAGTAAGTATATTTTATGCTAATTACGCCTTAATCTCTTAATTAAGGATTTTACCATAAATTTAACTTTCTATATTTCTCTTGTTTTAACTAAATCAATTAGATAGTAATTATCTAATCATTCTCTTACCAATGGTTGATAATTTTATAATTTACATTATATTATTATCTTAAAAATTCTATCTTGACATTGTCATTTTATATCCTATGTAAAATATTAAAAATGTTTACACCATAAAGTTACTTTATGGTTCTGTAATGCTTTTTAAACATTTCTTCATGTTATTTCCTCTGAAACAATTTATTAAATTCTTATAATTAAAGATAATACTCCCATAATTTTCTCATAATCTTTCATGATCTTTCAGTATTTATCATAATGTTTTTAGATTGTTTTTATCACCGTTATTGCATTTTTAGTCATTCTGTTCATATGATTTTTTACGGAACTTTTTTGACACTTTACTTTCGACAATTATAACAATTTTCTATAATAGTTTTAAACTCATGAATTTGCTTCATCAAAATGTTCATTAATTTCTCTTATCTCAAGAATTCCAGTTTGCTAAAATCAAGATTATTACGGGGGTAAATTCTCTTAGATAGGGTTAGAAGATTTAGTGCTCCTAAAACATAGTTTTATATGTTTGAATAACAATTTTTTTTTTAGGTTTAAAATTAAAGTTGATTTTTTTTTTGATAGCATATCAAATTTAATTTTTCTGTTTTACTGCAAATTAATGTAATTAGTCTTAATACTCTATATTTACTATTAACATTTCTTTAAAATGATTTTCTCCAATTTTTTTAATTTTAATATAAAAATAATTCTTCCATAAAGTGCATATATTCATCACATATTTTTATGGATAATATATATGTGTATTTATCTTTGCGTTAAGGTGCAAAAATACACATGTGCTTTTCTCGGAAAAGCGCCCGATGTAGCAAGTGCTTTTTTTAGATGCAAAAGTACACACGTGGTTACAAATTAGGTGCAAAAATACCGTTTGATTTGTTAAGTTTGACTTTGACCGTTAAATTTGACTTTTTTTGCTGATTGGACGATGACGTGGCATTTCAAAGGTACAAAAATACACATGTGGTTTGTCAAGAAGAGCGTCCAACACCAATTTTTTTAAAAAATAATTTTACTTCAATTAAAATTATTTTAGGATCTTGAAAAAATATTTCAGGTATTGACCGGTACTAAAAGGATACTGAAAAAAATATTTCAAGGTCTTATTTGGTACTAAAAAGTACTTTCAAGATACTGACTGGTATAAAAAAAATACTTCATAATTTTGAAAAATTATTTTAGGATCTTGAAAAATTATTTCAGGTATTCACCGTTACTAAAAGGATCTTTTGATCTTGAAAAAAAAATATTTCAAGGTAATGACTGGTACCAAAAAGTACTTTCGGGATATTGGTGATATAGAAAAAATACTTCATAATCTTGAAAAATTATTTTAGGATCTTGAAAAAATATTTCAAGCTATTATTTGGTACTAAAAGGATCAATTTGGTACTAAAAAATACTTCATGATCTTGAGAAATTATTAAATTAAAAAAAAAAGAATTTGGTGTTCGACGCTCTTGTTGACAAACCACATATGTATTTTTACACCTTTGAAATGCCACGTCATCATCCAGTCAGCAAAAAAAGTTAAACTTAACGGTCAAACGGTATTTTTGCACCTAATTTGTAACCACATAGTCACTTTTGCATCTAAAAAAAGTACTTGCTACTAGGCGCTCCTCGGAGAAAAGCACGTGTGTATTTTTGCACCGTAACCCTTTATCTTTTGAATGTTCTCATACTTATTACAACTAGTAGCTAATTATCGTCAAACAATTAATGGGAAGTTGTTCGAGATTTATAAATTTCAGGTTTCATTTCATATTCATTGTTTAAAGACAGACATTCAAACTTAATTATATATATTTTTTAAAAAGTAATTAAATTCGGGCTTTGAGGTGATGAATGTGGGTGATATGTTGAATGGAAGCAAAATAATCTGTGGGGGAGAATTTTGAATATCGTGTTGAAAGAAGACATTAGACAATTAACAAGGAGATTTCCTAATTATAATTTTTAGCATCTATCACAAAGTGATTATGGGTTCAATCATGTCAACGAACATGAATTACAAAGAGCTTGTCTTTTCTTAAATCTTGTAGAACCAAATGACTCAGCCACGTCAAATTCTTCAATTTGCATTCCATTGGGAAGCTTCCAATCAAAATGGTAAAGCAATTGAGCCAGTGACTGCTCAATAAGAGTTGTGGCAAAAGTGACTCCTGGGCATATCCTCCTTCCACCCCCAAACGGTATGTATTCAAAGTCTCTTCCTTTGAAATCAATTGGACTATCAACAAACCTCTCTGGTTTGAATCTCTCAGCTTTATTCCAATACATGGGGTCTCTTCCTATGGCCCAAGCGTTCACAATGACTCTCATCCTTGCACGTATCTCGTACCCGTTGATTTCACATTTCTCCATGTTTTCTCTTGGAAGTAACAATACTGCTGGCAGATGTAGCCCAAGAGTTTTTTTGAAGACCAGCTTTAAGTATTTCAATTATTGAAGGTCTGCCTCAGAGGCATAACTTTTTTTATTTGAATAGTCTTCTTAGCTCTGCTTGTGCTTCTTCCATAACCTTTGGGGTTTTCAACATTTTTGACATTGCCCACTCTAGTGTTGTTGATGATGTATCAGTTCCAGCTCCAAAAATGTCATGATTAATGATGAAGCTGATTGAGTTAAGGTTGGCACATCAAGCAGAAACATAGAAGAAATGTCTAGGAATCTTGCATACAACTTTCAAGAAAGTCCTGTCCTCTATTAAAAGTAAATGTAGGAGCTGGATAACTTATTTGTAAAGATTAAAAATTAGTTAATTTTATTATTTATAATAAATATGTATTAATTTTCGAAAATAATATCCTCTTTAATCATATTTTGCATTGGAACTATTCCTTGATGGAAACTCCCTAATAGGGATAATTCAAAGAAAAATATAACTTTGACGAGAGAAAGTTTACTTTTAGAACCAAAGTAAACCCCTAAGTAGCTTCCACGTATAGGATGGGGAGTACTAAATATTCTTTGTGCAATACTGCAATATAACAATTACAATTTCAAACAAATATTCCAAATATGAGAACATTAAATTAAGATGCCACTTGCCTTAAAAAAAATATAATCAAGACGGGATCTAAAAGCTAGTGATAAATATTTGGGAAGCTTTCTGTTCTAGTGTAGAACACAAATGTCTAGCCTCAATGGGCTAGGGGATGTTGATGTAGGATCAAATGGCTTTTCAGAGATGTCTATGGATAAAACACCAAAGAGAAGGTGATCGCTCAATGATATCTATGAAGAAGATATCAAAGAGCGTTCTCAGATCACTATACTACACAGGAATGGCATTTCGCTAGAGGGGTGGGTGTGTGCACAGTGAGACTGAATAGTAAATAATGGAAATGAGAATGTAGAGGGCGCACCTGGTGGGTAATTCTCCTATTTATAGGATTACCTAGGGTTTCGCTCCAATGACAGTGAATCCATTCCTCAGGCAATGTGCGCCTCCCACATTCTGCAAATGCCTGCTCCACTACTTGTACGTTCCTGGATCATAGGCATGATTACAAGCGATTAGCAGTTTACCTGATTAAAGAGGGATTCTGTCATAAACACTTCCACTGGGCCGCATATCTGCCAGGCCCATTATATGAGTCCATAACAGTTACTCCCAAGCTCGGTACTTCAGGTCTCTGATGCGCCGAGATTAGTTTATCGATTAACCCTGCCTTCATGTGTCCGAGTTTAAGTTTAACCACGTTCTCTGGGATTCCTTGAATCCGAATTTGCCTTCTTGCCTCCTGTCATGAATGATGGGCTATTTTTTTTCAACCATTCATTCAGCTTTTATGATGACCTAGATTTGTATTGACACTGAAACTCGGCCATAACCGACGTTATGAACTCCTGCCACGTGTTGCCCCCAATCCAGGGTATCATGAAAACCTACCGGCACATGAATAGGCGTGACTTTCCAGGGATAGTGGCAGCTGTTCGCCTACCCTCATTAGGGTATGTAATCTCCATTTCCATGCAACAGCCAATCCTGACATTTTTCTGGTTTTCGTGCACATTTAATGTTCGCGTCTTATCGTTCCAGTCATCATTGAACTTTCTGGAAGAGGGTTCATTTTTTTGATTGGAGAGGCATTAATTATCCTTGGCATTTCAGATTCAAAACACCTATATATTCCTGTTTCCTCTTCTTACTTCCTCCTCACAAACTTCTCAGCTCTCTCCACCCTCTGTTACTTCTTCAATCTTACTGGTGGGCCACTGCTTTAAACGAACTAAACCATACTTGTCGAAGGAGTCAGGCTATACCCATTCATCCCAAGCTTCAAGCATTCCGGGAGCGTGGGGACACAAAGTAAAGGTGAAGGGGGAAATATTTAACATAACGCCAAGGCTCCTTCTTGCCAGCCTCCCACTTCAGATATATTTACCATTCTTCATTCATACGGCTCAATGAGCATCTGGGAGGCCATATATATTTTCCAGTCTTCATTCACCTGGCTCAACTTCAACTGGGATCTCTGAAGATTTTCTGGGATCTTCACCACACGATGACCATCTGAAGCTTGTCCAGCATTAAAGAGTTTATCTTGTGAACTTACCGATTACTGCTGATGACTTTGGATGCCCATTATCTGTGACAAGTTGGGAAGCCCACATAAACAATTTGCAAATTTTGACCATCTGCTGTATTTTGACTTTGTATTTTTCTTTCTGAGTCAATAACTCAGTTTATTTTCCCGTAAGAATGTCATGTAAACCATTCAACTACTAATGGAAAAATACTTTCTGACTTGTGCTAGCTTCTCTTTGTATAATTTGCACATTGCAAACTGCCTAACTTGGATTTTGTATCCGAGTTTCAGCATGACTCCTTTGATTTCAACTTAGTCGCTCTCCAAGTTCTACTGAACTGTTTCCCAAGTTTTCCAACGACTTGTCCCCAGATATCGCCAAGGTTAGCTGTCGACCCAACTGACTTTGATATCCGAGTTACACCATGCGCTTTCTGAGTTTGTTTCCATCTTGCTCACTGGCATACACGCCGAGTTGAATGTGATTATGAAAAACCATTTTATGTCAACCGAGATTTTCCTTTCACATCTTTGAATGGGTTTTATCCCGGCCACGTGTTGCCCCCAATTCGGGTTGTCATTGAAATGCAGAATCCGAACGGACTTTACCATCATTGCTATTGACAGCTGTCAACATGGCATGTAACCGTCGCTTCAAGCGGATTGGTCACCGCCTCTGCCACCTTTGATATCTGTGCGCATTTAATGCTCACGTCATTTCATATCAGCCATCATTACTTTTTAGGGTTTTAACCCTAATTTCAATGTACATTTACGTCGCGGCCCCTGACTCTTCAAATTCATAACGTCTATATAGTCCCACGAATTTCTTCATTTCACCACTTTACAATCAGACTCCTGTTTGTATCCTCAGAGATTTCATTTCCTTTCCGAAATGCTCTCATCTTCCAAACTTGCTCAGTCCTTCTCAAATCCTTCTTCAAGTACTACAACTGCTCTTTTAGCCTTCTGTATTTTCATCGCACCCTATTTATCTTTTCCATCTTTCTGTATTCGTCAGAAACTGTTTTTCTAGTTTCCTGAGTTTTTGGGATTTCTTGAGTTGGCTTGTTGGTTCTTCTAGGTAATGTTCTACTAGACTTTTTGGGTTTTCTGGGTTTTAAAGAATGGCCAGTACCAAACCTCATTCCCTCAATCCCAAAGGAAGCGAAAATAGGGGAAATGTTCCAAACCCGGACTTAGGTCAAAATACTCCTACCCCAGTTTTTCAAACCCGGGGCCCAACGCCCTACGACGAGTGCTGCCACAAAAACATTGAGCTTGCTGGGTTGGAGCATTATAGGGAGGCCGATATAGTTTTGGATAAATGTCGGTGCAACATTGTTTCTCAAGTCGTCCTGGCCATTGCCAATTTGAATCAACCCAGCCTAAAGTCTTATGTTTCACGCCAAAATAGCTGTGTTACTTCAGGTATATATCGTCATATAATTTTACCCTTTTTCTTTATTTTAGGTATAGATGGCTTCGTCTTCACGTCCTATTGAACTATCCATGACGGAGGAGTCCAGCTAGTCCGGCTCCTCCCAAGTCCCAACTGGCTCAGGTCATGCCATTAATAATTGCGTGATACACATTAAAAACATCATGACCCCGGATGACGTCCCGTTACTAGGTCTCAGGATGGAGAGGGATATTCCATACAGCTGCTCCAAGATGATGAATCAGTGTCTTCCTGTCGGCCAAGAAATAGTGATCCCCTTTACTTTTACTTTTACTTTTACTGAGACGTTTGTTGGTCGATTTCCTTGATGGCAAGTGAACCAGTCGAACAAGTAATAAAGTGTAAGTAGAGTATCGTCCCACAAAGACTGAGATACCGAAAAGTGACGCTCAACTGCTGTAATAGTTGTGTGAATAGAAGGTAAAATTTGATTGACTTGGAGGCTTTTGTGATTACGTTAAATAACAAGAAAGTAAACAGAGTGCCGTAGTCATAAGAAGAAATAGTAGAAAAATAGGCTGAACTCAGAATCATTCTTAAGCATATCAATCCCCCAGTTGATTCACACATTGCTGTAGCATTTATATTGCATAGCTTCCGCAATGCTACATCATAGATACTATTTACAATGCTATTCAGCTAACCCACCACTAGAGTGTATCGAAGCTTTCGTGTCCGATACATGTAATACTAACTTTACTTTTCCCATATGCCGATGGCAATTTTCTAGTTATATTAACATTACAAAGCAAGGTGTTATGGTTATGAGCGGTAGACCCATTCCTGAAGCCTACAATAATAGGTCAAGCCATGCACCAGCCTGCCTAGCAATCACTGTTTCTCAGAGGTTTAACGCCGACTCCTTTCCAGTAAGCCGAGGCCACTAATCTAGCCCTTAGTTTCCACTAATCGACAAAAATTTAATTCAACGATAAGAAAATTAAATTTATTGAATTAAGAACTAGCAAGCGGGTTCATTCCAAACTTAAGAAATCATCCTCGCTCGGCCATAGGAAATTTAGTTCATGATTGACGATGGGAAACACAAAACAGAGATAACAACAAAATGACCCATGATCAAAAGGTTAAAATGAAAGAAAACAAAAAGCTTGACGAAGTTTCAATGGCGTGGAAGAAGCCCTGTCACGTCACTACTCCACGTCTTCTTCTCTTCGTCTTACTTCAAGGAAGGGTGCTGGGTTCTCTTGAGGGTTTCGTGCCATGTGAACTCTCTCTTTCTTCTTTCGAGTTTGGCCGTATATGAATGGGATTAGGCTCTCAGCGACTCGACCTCCTCTAGGGTTGGCTTGCTGTTTCCTTATATAATCAGGCTTTCTTGAGGCGTAAGTTCTAGCGAGCTGGGCCTTCGTAATCTGTCGAGGTTTGATCGTATCTATCTTCCAATTCGTGATAGATTGATTCTGCTGATCCTGCGAGATTCTTCAAATCTTTTAGTTCCGATCCTCCGCATCTTCTATTTCAATACATCAGCAATCTACCCGTTATCCTCGACCTGCACTATACTTCCTGAAACAATCTTGACAAAATCTCAGAATATATGCCGCATAGCACTGCGTCACTTATTATGCTATAGCTTCAGGGATGCATTGTATTGCACTTCGATAAGGCTGTCCTGATGCTGTAGCACATCATCTGCTATGTTATGCGACTTTTTTCATAAAACCTCAAAAGTTGCTTCTTTCTTAGCACATGTTTAGGATGTAAATAGAATTCACCCTTAAGTTCCCTATACAATGAATAAATGCCTTTTTGCTTAGATTTAACACATTTAAGCTTATATTCATCATACAATTCAGTCATAAAATACAGAGAAAACATGGCATAAATCATGCTCATCAATGTTATTACCCTACTCAGCGTGAAATTTCCCTTCACCGACTTTCAAATACATCTTCTGAACCATCTGTATCTTGCTCCCACACAACTTCATCCCAATGGCTGGGCATTTGCCATTGCCTTTGAAAGTTTATGTAAAGAACTAGATATCGTATGTACCATTCCACTTTTCTTGTCTTTCTTTCTCCCCTAGAAACCAATGTCCTCACCAGAGGTAAGACGACGTGGTTTGGCTGGACCTCACTCCGGGGCATCCGTGATCGCAAGCTTTTCAAACCTTTTAAAGATTCCTGGAAGAACTTCAAGCCATCCTTTATCAAGGTTCTTGCCAAAATTGGAAAAGTACCCTGGTTCGTTCAGACTGCCGCTCCGGGGAAGTCGAAGAAAAATTTCCCTTATACTGGTCCATAAGCCATTACAAACTTAAACCCGGAGACTTTGCCCCAAAACCCGCCAGTTTTTCTGAAGCCGAAGACGTGGCCCTGGTAAAGCTTCTTAAACTCGCTAGTACATTAAAGAATCCTATGGACCCAGCCAACTACATCCCCACACCCTTGGTTAGAAGACGACCAGTGGCGAGTACGAGAATTTACATTTATATATATATATATATATATATATATATATATATATATATATCATGTATTCTATGTAACATGCATTTTGTAATTTTTGCTAATCACAGAAATGATGTCTTGCTTTTTTGCTTTGTAGACCGAGATATGGGGAGGCCAAGATTTCTTGGTGTCTTCGAGGCACTAATCGAGGGTGCCGAGGAGCATCCCATGGTCCCGACCTCAGGTGACCCTACTGCAGCCGTCCAACCTGCTCCAATACCAAAATCTGCCGTTCTGGAACCTCGCGCAAGCGCTCAGCGCCAAAAGACGGGGCAAAGCGCAGAGAAAAAACTTCCAAAAAATCCCAAAGGTAAACAAACCCTAGATGCCCCCCTACTGCTGCAACTCCAAAACCTACCTCGCAGCCTCAAACCACCTTGTAACCTCAAACCACTTTGACCCCGTCCTCCGTAGAAGCCCCACTTACCCATGACGATCTGTCTGGGGGAAACCTTTGGAGGACGGGGTAACAAAAAAGCTGTTAGACGTTACTCGTCCACCTGTCGATTCCAAGCACCCTAGGCCTCTCCAAAGCTGATAAGAAGGAGATTGCTAAGATGGAAGAAAAGGGCTATAAAGCCATTTCTCTACTTCGACCCTATGCAGCCCTGAAGATCAAATATGTCGTGGCCAACGCCAATCTGAAGACAGCCACTAGGGAAAAGGACCAGGCCTGGGGTGAATTACAGGCGTCAAAGGCTGAGAAGGACAAATTGCACATGGAGGTGCAAATGCTCAAAAAGGGCCTTTCTCAAGCCGAGGAAAAACTGACAACAACAAATTCAGAGGTCCGCCGCTTGAAGGATGTTCATACCAATGACATGCTGTTCGTGGAGAAGGTGAAGCTGATGCCACCCACCTTGAAGGCGTTTTGAAGACTAAGGATGAGGAACTTGGAGGCATATGTTACCGCCGAGTTAACTCGTGCTAAGGCCACGCTCATGGAGTATGCCAATGCGGCAATGCATTCCTTCGATCAATGCCTTGGCACAAATCCGGGTTTTGAATCTTGACATCACCCTGAATACCTCCGGATTGAGCTATCAAGCCTATTTCAGCGGGAAAGGGAAACTGATCCCTCCTGGAGCAGATGAAGATGAAGACGAAGAAGAACAAGCTCCTCCCTCCTAGGCTTATGCACAGCTTCAATGTCCTTGGCTTTTGGTTGATAAACACCTTCCTTGGTGGAATTCATGACACTTTCTTTTTGAGGCCCTTTAATTGCTTTCTCAACCATTTGTCGCCGAGGTCATAACCCGGTTTTAAGAATTTTTGTTAAAGTGAAATATTCCTGCATCAATATTAGGTTAAAAATTTCAATTTAATGAAAATTACTTACTTTTCACACACTTTGAATGTTTGCTCCTTGTTTGACGGACTCGAGTATTTCACCGAGTTAAACCTTCGCATTACTTTTTGTCGTATCTGTGAAAGGTTCTATAAACCTACTAGAGCGCGCTCCTGCTCGAGCGATGAAAATTCAACCCAGAATAATGGTAAACTCGTCAAATGTTTAAGTTTAGTTTTGCTTCACCAAAACTTTAACAACCCAATTTGATCAAGATCGGTACGGCGGTTTGCTTCATTATCCCATATGACTTGTCATATCTCGGCCTTGTGAGCCTTGAGCTTGAGCAAACATGATTTATGAAACTCGGTTTGAGTATTACGGATTTATACATGTTTAGCTTCGACATGATTTTCGAAAACTGGTTTCTTTACCATGAATTCATACATGGACCGGTTTCTTTACCATGAATTCATGATTTTCGAAAACTAGTTTCTTGACCATGAATTAATACATGCTTAGCTTTGACATGATTTTCGAAAACTGGTTTCTTTACCATGAATTCATACATGCTTCGCTTTGACATGATTTTCGAAAACTGATTTCTTTACCATGAATTCATACATGCTTGGCTTGGACATGATTTTCAAAAACTAGTTTCTTTACCATTAATTCATACATGTTTGTAGAATTGGCAGCATTGTCATCACGTGCTTTCTGAAAATGGGCTCCTTGACCCAAAATTCATTAAATCAAATGAGCTTGGCAGCAATGCCGTTGTTACATAATTTCTCGTACAAATAAACCCGCAGTTACATTGCCTCTGGATAATCCCCAATTAAAAGACTTTACATAAACTCGGGATAATGCCGCCTCTTGATGGAACTTGGTTCTCAGCTATAGTACACCTTCAGCTTATCCGCGTTCCATGTCCATTTGACGGCCTTCCTCTTCAACATCTCAAGCTTATAAGCGCCTTTGCCAAGGTTCTCTGTCACCCGATATGGGCCTTCCCAGTTTGCTGCGAGTTTCCCCTGGCTGGCATTCTTGTTGCCTATGTCGGCCCGTCAAAGGACAAGATCTCCTTTCTCAAAAGACCGAGGTCTAACTTTCTTGTTATACCGATTTGCAATGAGTTGTTTGGCAGCCAAATCTCGGCAATGTGCCGTGACTTTGCCTTCATCGTTTAAGTCCAACTCCACTACAATCGCTTTGCTATTCTCGTCCTCCTCATGTAGAGCCTTAATTCTCCTCCATGAGGGTTCACCGATTTCAACCAGGATTATCGCCTCACATCCATAAGTAAGTTTGAAAGGGGTTTCCTCAGTTGCCGTCTGAACGCTGGTCCGATGCCCCCACAATACGGAATACATCTGTTCCACCCAATTCGACTTTGCCTCCTCCATCCTCTTTCTCAGTCCGTCAACAATAACTTTGTTGGCCACTTCAGCTTGTCCGTTAGATTGCGGATGTTCTACGGAGGCAAAATGCTGCTTGATATGGAAGTCGACTACCATCTCTCGGAAATCCTTATCAATAAACTGGGTTCCGTTATCCGTGACAATCTCGGCTGGAATTCCGAACCAGGATATAATATTTCTTTGAAGAAATTTCTGTGCTCGAGCCGACGTAATCGTTGCCAGCGGTTCTGCCTCTATCCATTTGGTAAAATAATCCACGAACACTATGAGCCATCGCAACTGTCTTGGGGCCGCCTTGAATGGTCCCAACAAATCTATGCCTCATTTGTAGAATGGCCATGGAGCCAAAATAGGCGTTAGTTCTAATGGAGGAGTCCGTATTACGTTGGCATGCTTCTGACAACTATCGCATTTGCGCACATGATCCTTGGAATCTGCTGCCATTGTAGGCCAGAAGTAACCGGTTCGCACAGCTTTCCGGGCTAACGCCTTGACACCCATATGGTGTCCGTTAATTCCCTCATGAATCTCAGATAACACATACCCGGCTTGAGCCAAATCAAGACACTTCATCATTGGGGAATGAAAACCTTTTCGATATAACTCGTCACCTACCATTGCATACGAAGCCGCTATTCTTATTAGCTTCTTTGCTTCTATTGGCTCGATGGGGAGGATCCCTCTCTCAAGATAGTTGGCAATCAGTTTTTTCCAGTCACTCGTTTCCGAAATTATCATCACACAGCTCGGTTCTAACAAACTTTGCTGGATGATCGTGCGGTGGTTTCTAGGGTTCTTTGTACTTGCCAGTTTAGACAAAATATCCGCCCTAATATTCTCCCCTCTTGGGATATGTACCATTGTCACTTTGTCGAAGTCGACCATAATCTGTTTAACCTTTCCCAAGTATTTGATCATCAAGGGGCCTTTAGCCTGGTAGGTTCCTTCTATATGGGACGCTACCAACTGAGAATCAGTAGAAACATGAAATCTCTTGGCTCCATTCTCCTTAGCCTGAAGTAATCCAGTGATTAGGGCCTCATACTCGGCCTGATTGTTGGAAGTCAAAAAATTGAAATGGAGGGAGTACTCCAGCGAAACTCCTTCTGGACTTTCTATGATAATCCCGGCTATACTTCCCTTTATGTTTGACGACCCATCAACAAATAGCTTCCAAGTGGCAACATCTTCTTTCTCCCCACCTTCTGGTGGGGTTAGCTCCATTATGAAATCCGCCAATGCTTGTGACTTGATGGCGTGCCGAGCTTTGTAAGCTATATCAAACTCGGATAATTCGATAGCCCAGTTGACCATTCGCCCTGTCAAATTTGGCTTATGAAGGATCTGTTGTATTGGTTGGTTTGTTTGGACCACAATCAGATGACTCTAAAAATACAGACGAAGCCATCTAGCAGCAATGAGTAAAGCAAAAGCCATTTTCTCGAGCTTCTAATATCTCACTTCTGAGCCTTGTAGAGCCCGACTTACAAAGTAAACGGGAACTTGACCATCCTCCGTTTCCCTGACCAAGACGGCGCTTACAGCCTCCTTTCTGACAGACAAATACAAAATCAAGCTCTCTCCTAGCTCGGGCCTAGACAAAACCGGCGGAGCAGATAAACACTGCTTTTATCTTTGTAAAGGCCGCCTCACACTCGGGGTTCCATCCGCCCGGAGCTTCCTTCTTTAACAATTAGAAAAATGGAAGAGAATTTTCTGCCGACTTCGGTAGAAATCTAGTTAATGCTGCCAACCTCCCCGTCAATTGTTGGACCTCTTTCTTACTCCTCGGTGCTTTCATGTCTAACACAGCTTGGCATTTATCCGGATTGACTTCAATTCCTCTATGCTTAAGCAGAAAGCCTAAGAATTTCCCAGCCGGGACGCCAAAAGCGCATTTCACCGGGTTGAGACGGATTCGATATTCTCTTAGCTTATTGAATGTTTGCTGCAAATCTCACACATGACTCGCTACTTGCAAAGATTTAGCAATCATGTCGTCTATGTAGACTTCTATGTTTTTTCCCAGCTGATCCTTGAATACTCGATTCATCATTCTTTGGTAAGTGGCCCCTGCATTCTTCAGACCGAAAGGCATGACATTATAACAATAATTGGCCTTCTCCGTGATGAAAGAGAGTAATTCAAAACCGGATGAGTTATCGACCAGCTGGTCTATACTTGGCATTGGGAAGGAGTCTTTTGGATACACCTTATTTAAATCCTTGTAATCTGTGCAGACCCTCCATTTGCCGTATGGTTTTTGACCATGACGACGTTAGACAGCCAAGTGGTGTACTGCACCTCCCGGACGAACCCGGCTTCCAGTAGTTCTTTCACATGTGTTTCCAAAGCTTTTCCTCTGTCTTCACCAATTTTTCTTTTCTTCTGGGCTACCGGGATGGATCCCGGACGAATAGTCAACTTATGGCAGCAAAAGTCTGGATTTACCCTAAGGATCTCGGATGGTTGCCAAGCAAACACGTCTTTGTTACTCCTCAAGAAATCTTCAAGCTCTGCACGAACCTCGGGGTTCAATGCTTTGCCGATTTTCGTGGCCTGTACTGGCTCAGTGCCCAAAACGAGATCCTCTAACTCACCGTTTGGCTATGCCTTTTGCATCTTTTCTTCCTCGCGTAAATCTAGTTCAACTAGATTGACCGACTTCCCTTTCAACTCAGATTTAGGAACCTTGCTCTTGCCCTCCCGGGGTATCAATGTTTGATCATGCTTGATTTCTTTAACCGTCTCAAAGTAAGACTGTCGAGACTCCTTTTGATCACCCTTCACGGTAACGACTTGATTCTTCCTATTTACTAGCTTCAACTTCTGATGCTTTGAGGATACCAACATATCCCAATCGTGTATGGTAGGTCGCCCCAAAATGATGTTGTATGAGGAAGGAAAGTCGGCTACGATAAATCTGAAATGCTCCGTCCTAAGCGCTTCCTTTGTCCCCAAAGTCAACTTAAGGTCTATATACCCCTTCGGACGAGTATCTTGTCCATTGAAACCCGTCAATGTCGTCTTGCATGGTTTCAAATCTTCCGGGTCAAACCTCATGCGTTTGAATGCGTCCCAAAGAATGATGTCTATCGCACTACCATTATCAACAAAAATCTTTTTAACATGGCAGTTAACTACGGTTCCCATGATTACAAACCCATCATGGTGTCCTGGCGCTACATCTTCCAAGTCTTCTCTGGTAAAACTGAGTACTGGAGGTTCCGTCTTTGTGGAATTTTTCTTGAATTTTGGGCGGTCCCTGATGGAGAGGACCTCCCTCAAGTATTTTTTTTCATTGACTCATTGAGTCTCCTCTACCTCAAAAACCTCCGCTAATGACGTTGCAGTCATATTTAAAGTCGGGGAACTCATCATCACTTCCTTCTATTTTCTTTTTCTAATCTCGCCTTTTCCTCTGGGGGCGGGCTCTTGCTCTGGCCCCCTTGTCGCTTGTTATTTCGCCGCCCCTGTGTTTGAATGACGTAGCGCTGGAGTTTTCCCTCTCAAACAAATTTCTCAACTGTGTCCTTCAAATCCCAACAACTATCCGTTGTATGACAGTGTTAGTCGTGGAACTCGCAATACTAGGATTGGTCCAAGGTGGCTTCTTTCCACAATGGCCGAGGCCGCTCGACCTTCTTCATCTCTGTCATGGATACCTCCTTCCAAATTTGCGCCTGAGATGCCTTCAACGAAGTGTATCGATCGTACTTTCCTTCCGCCTTGCCTCCTCTAGGCTTACTATCCCCGCCACGTCCACGGGAGTCGTGCCAGTTCGAACCGTATTGCTCTTTGCCCCTGAGAGGTGGACTCTTAACCTTCTCTTTCGATACTCGGCTTGAAATGTCCATTTTCTCCAACTCTAAGTATTGC
Organism: Acacia melanoxylon; assembly: GCA_019022615.1. Taxonomy (NCBI): domain Eukaryota; kingdom Viridiplantae; phylum Streptophyta; class Magnoliopsida; order Fabales; family Fabaceae; genus Acacia; species Acacia melanoxylon. Next base: position 5,035,693 of record JAFJYJ010000002.1, read on the forward strand.
TTTGACCGATCTCGGAAATCCGCTAAGGTTTCAGGACGACGTTTCATAATTGATTTCTTCAGACGAGATGCACTGTCTAGGCCGGCTATGGCACAGTGCAGATGCACGTCCTCCTTAAGCCTGAGTACTTGCAGAGCCGTATCCTTGAAACGCTCCAAATACTTCTGCAGTGTTTCTCCGAGCGCTTGCTTCACCTGGCCAAGTTGGAACTCAGTCTTTAGCTGTTTCCTGCTAGTGGCAAAATTTAACAGAAATTTCTTCTCCAGGCTCTTCATATCATGAATGGAATATAAAGGCAGAGAACTAAACCAAAGCTGTGCTGCTCCTCGGAAAGTCCCCGTAAATAACCGAGGTATGACATGCCCTATAAACCCTTTACCATGATTTCCATCTTGAAGTTATTGACATGAACCTGTGGGTCTTGGCTTCCATCGTACTTCAAAAAGTCCCTCAAATCTAAACCCTTTGGATAGGGGGCATCCACGATCTCATCCGGAAAAGGACTCGGGATTCTGTCCTCGTTGTGCCCTCCTGTCTGTGTCCCGGGCCTGCTTGGTGATGGGAATGTCGTGTTCTCCTTTCTGGGATCCACGCTCTCAGCCGGTTGCTTCCCTTTTGCCCGAGCTAATTCAGCATTAGTAACTCGGGGAACGCCCGTATCAACTTCAGTGGCCGTCGTATCACTGACCCGGCTAGGATTGCTAGTATCCCGGCCGAGGTTCAAGCAGGATTCTCGAGTGTCCTTATGCGTTCCTCCAGAAATTGTATTTTTCTACTCTCTTCTTTAGGAACCTCATCTTGGTCGTTAATGACCAAATTCTCCTCCTCATGATTTTCGGGGTTCTTCAACGTCGGTGTGCATAGAAGTCGAGGCTATAATCCGACTTGGGCCAGCATCATTCTGGCATGCATTCGAGCTTGTTTCTCTCTTTGTCCGATACGTTCCTCCGGCATATGTTGTATCCTCCTCTGTTCTTCCGCCGCCAGATAGCATTTCGGCGGTCCATGTCCTCTTGGATAAGTCGGACATCTTTTTCCCTTTCAAGTCGTTGGCGAGTCTTAATGTCCTCTATTCGTTGGACTAATGAACCAACAGTGTGGTGGAACATTCGAATGTCGGGATGGTCGATTTGAAACTCCAGAGAAGGGGGAGGAAGATTTTGCTGCTGAACCAATCGCTACTGTTGCTGGACAACTCGGCTCAGATGAGGGGAATTTGCAGTATCCTCTGTCTCGTCGTCAGCCCTCACGATGACATGGTTAGGATCTGGAGCAACAGAATCTAAATACTGGATCGTCTGCTCCTGGTGCGATTGCTGTGGCCATCCTTCTGGTAACTGATCCTGCCGAGGTGCCTGACTATGACTTCTCGTGCTTGCGGCCATTTTCAGTGGTCGTTAGTGGTTTTCTATGGTTTGGGAATCGAAGTTTACGGTTCCCAAGGTCGGCGCCAATATTTTAGTGTAGAACACAAATGTCTAGCCTCAATGGGCTAGGGGATGTTGATATAGGATCAAATGGCACCTCAGAGATGTCTATGGATAAAACACCAAAGAGAAGGTGATCGCTCAGTGATATCTATGAGGAAGATATCAAAGAGCGTTCTCATATCACTGTGCTACCCAGGAATGACATTTTGCCAGAGGGATGGGGTGTGTGCACAATGAGATTGAATAGTAAATAATGGAAATGAGAATGTAGAGGGCGCACCTAGTGGGTAATTCTCCTATTTATAAGGATTACCTAGGGTTTTGCTCCAATGATAGTGAATCCATTCCTCAAGCAATGTGCGCCTCCCACGTTCTGCAAATGTATGCTCCACTACTTGTACGCTCCTGGATCATAGGCATGATTACAGGACGATTAGCAGTTTACCTGATTAAAGAGGGATTCTGTCATAAACACTTCCATTGGGCCACATATCTGCCAGGCCCATTATATGAGTCCATAACACTTCCAATCAAAATGGTAAAGCAATTGAGCCAGTGACTGCTCAATAAGAGTTGTGGCAAAATTGATTCTTGGGCATATCCTCCTTCCACCCCCAAACAGTATGTATTCAAAGTCTCTTCCTTTGAAATCAATTGGACTATCAACAAACCTCTCTGGTTTGAATCTCTCAGCTTCATTCCAATACATGAGGTCTCTTCCTATGGCCCAAACATTCACAATGACTCTCGTCTTTGCAGGTATCTCGTAACCGTTGATTTCACATTTCTCCATGTTTTCTCTTGGAATTAACAGTATTGCTAGCGGATGTAGCCTAAGAGTTTCTTTGATGACTAGGTTTAAGTATTTCAATTGTTGAAGGTCTAGAGGCATAACCTTTTTCTTTGAATACCCTTCTTACCTTTGCTTGTGCTTCTTCCATAACCTTTTGGGTTTTTCAACATTTCTGACATTGCCCATTCTAGTGTTGTTGATGATTTATTAGTTCTAGCTCCAAAAATGTCTTAATTAATGATGAAGCTGATTGAGTTAAGATTGGCACATCAAGCAGAAACATAGAAGAAATGTCTAGGAATATTGCATACTATTTTCAAGAAAGTCCTATCCTCTATTAAAAATAGATGTAGGAGGTGGATAATTGATTTGTAAAGATTTAAAATTAGTTAAGTTAATTATTTGTAATAAATGTGTGTTGATTTTCCGAAAATATTCTCTATAATCATAATTTGCATTGGAACTACTCTTTGATAAAAACTCCCTAATAGGGATAATTCAAAGAAAAAGTATAAATTTGAGAGAGAAAGTTTACATTTAGAACCAAAGTAAACCCCTAAATGCTCCCACATTTAAGATGGGGGGAGCACTAAATATTCTTTGTGAATTATAACAATTACAATTTCAAACAAATATTCCAAATATGAAAACATTAAATTAAGATGCCACTAGCCTATAAAAAAATATAATCAAGACCGGATTTGAAAGCTATTGATAAATATTTGAATATGGCTGCTTCATCTCTTTACTCAAATGCATCATGTTTTAAAATCACTTTAGGCTTGTGAAATACAAAATAGATTAACATATAATTAATGAAGAAATAAGGAACTCCTCCGGTACTTAATATAAGACATATTTTACTAATTTGATTAGATTAAAGACGTTAGTAGAGTGAGTTAATATCACATGTAATTTCTAAAATGCCTAGTCATCTTCCTCAATTCCCTTATTCCCTCTTCTCTTTGATTATTGTTAAAGAAGCATAAATGGGGGTAAATTAGGAAAACAAATTAACACACACACACACACATATATATATATAACTTTATCTTATATTTAAGACTAAAAACAACTCCCTAAATATGTCTTGTATTAAGGATTGGAGGAGTACTAACCAGAATAACAACTTTGATATTGTTGTCAGTAAGTTGGGGGGTATCCGGGTCATTCTGCTGTTGAAGCTTTAGCAGAACATCAACTAGATCTTCTTCTGCTTAGCTATGGCTAATGTTTTCCTCTTTATGATCCTTGATAATGTTCTCAAGTATTCTATCAATCTCTCTGTGCAGCCTCTCAAGCTTACCTCTCATCCCACTTATCACCGGAAGAACTTTGACTGAAGGATACAGATCAGAAACAGAGAAACCTCCAGCCAGCTTTAAGGCTTCCTCCATTGTTGATAAGAAAGCTTTATGGTCTCTATATTTCTTACCAAAAGCTGCTCTTGATGTTATTCCAGTTGTGAGTGAGAAAAGATACTCACTCAGATTAATCACAGATCCTTCATTTGCAGAAATTTTTGTGACAAGAGCTGAGACTTCTTCTTCTCTGATATGTCTGAATGATTGGACTCTCTTTGCTGATAACAATTCCACAGTGAAGATTTTCCTCAGGTGCCTCCAGTAGCTTCCATAAGGAGAAAAACCAATGTTGGTTGAATTGTAAGAAATGACTCTCGAAGCAAGGAAAAAAGGTCTATTAGAGAAGATCATATCATGGGTCTTCATGATCTCTTTGGCCATTTCTGGGGATGAAACTACAATTTTTGAAGTCTCTCCAAGCTGAAGATGCATCAGGGTTCATATTTGTTTGCCAAGTTTTTTAGAGAGTGATGGGGTAGTGATCCTACAAACTGATGCAAATTTCCTATGACTGGTATTTTCCATGGTCCTGGTAGTAGGTTTCTGAGAGACTTTCTGGAATAAGGTATTTTAACTATGCTTAGTACCACTAGGAAGAAGCAAAAGAAGGTGAGGAAAGAAATAGGAAACTGAACCTCCATGACAGATGTGTTATTACCTAAAGTGGTAATGCTAAGTTATTAAATAAACAAGCGTTCGGGAAATAGTGAATTATGAAGAAGTATAAAAAATGAAATTATGAAATAATCAATAATGAATCGTGTTTATTGATTAATGGACTCAAAGCAACTCCTTTTCTTATAAATCAGGTATTACAAGCTTTTAAGAATAAAGTTGATTATTTATAACAAGAATAATTTTTATTTTAAATTTTTAAATAAATTTTAAGACATTTTCAGTCATTATCTTATTCGAAAGAGATGTACATGAAGAACAAGAAAGTTGGGAAGTTCATTCATTAAAAAAATGCTAAGTTATTAAAAAATATCTTCAAGGATAATCAAAACAGAAGAAAAATCAGTGTTGGGTACTTTAAACGTGTTGAAATTTCTGTGTTTCAAGTTCGCAAGTCTAAACTTGTGGCTTATAATCAATCTATGAATTGAAATGATAGGTGCTTCAAGCATAGCAAATGCAACCATGTTCAATAATAACAGTTCGCTTTTCACAAAATAAAACCCACAATTTTCAATGTTCAATGCAAGACCCTAACTTGTCTATTAGAAAAAATGTGAAAGACAAGTGAGAATGCCAAGCCACAATATTACTGGTAAAGTAATAATCACAGTAAGATAATGGAAGTCACGGAAAGTTAGAGATTTTAGGAATAAATATTTTTAATATAATTTTAGATTTTTTTATTTCATTTAGGACATTTTCTCATTTATTAGTGGTTCTTACTTCTTAAGTTTAGGATTAGTGAGTTAGTTCCTTGCATATTAAATTAATATTTATTTAGGTATTTACTTCCATTATTTGCATCATGGATTAATGTAATAAATTTAGGAGTATTTTTAATTGATTTTTATCTACAAAAAAAAGATTCTCTGAGTTTGAAATATATGAAAATTTATTAAAGAATTATTTCTCTAATTTTAGAGATCGTCCATTGGCTTTATTAGTCAATGAGTTAAGATTCTTACTCATAAGAATTTACCCTTTTAATTTTTGTCCTTCTAAATTCTATCCTTCAGTCTCTACCAATCACCCACAATTTTTCAATTTTTAAAGCAAGATCATCTTCTGTTTATTAGACAAAATGTGAAAGACATTAGAATGCCAAGCCACAATGTAACCCGCAATTTTTCAATTTTAAATGCAAGACCATTGTCTGTCTATTACAAAAAACATGAAAGACATGAGAATGCCAAGCCAAAATGTCAGCTATCTAATATATGAACTGAGCATAATAATATACTGTACAGTACATATCAGCCCCCAATGTTAAAAATAAACAATTTTGCCTAACTTGTACAAGCTTTGTTAGGAGCCAACTATTCTTGATTCAGCAGCTAAAGTGAGTGAGAAACTTTGGTCAGTAGTGTAATTAGGTTTTGGCTTTCAATCATTTTCATCATAACCTAAGTATCCAGAAGTCTGGCTATAGAGAATAATAACAAGAAATATTTCTAGAAGTATAACTCTGCAAAGAGCTTAACTCCAAGCCTATGCTTTGCTTGTCTATGTTTTTCTCCGTTTCCCACCAGTGCTACAAACAAAATCTAGAGGAAACTGGACCTTATTGATCCCGGACTCCGAAAAGGATGTGGAACTGGAACTATCATGCATATCATCGTCAGTATCAGAACCATCCACCAGATTTTTATTCAATCCATCAAATGAGTTTCCACCTCCTGGAGACCATTTCCTTTTGAGAGATTCAAATAACCCTGAGACACTTGAACGCCCAATTTCATCAACTGCTGGTGCAATATCACAACTTGCTTCCTTTCCATTCAAAGTTCCACTTGCAATACACTCATCATCATCACTGTCTAGGATCTCAACAACAACTTTTCGTGACCCCAAACTTGCATTACCTGACAAAGAAAAGATATATTAGACCAATACACACGAAGAAAAATAAGGTTTGCCTACAAAAATTTACCAGCAAAAGCTAAGAAATTGAAGATTAGATTTCATAAACTGAACAGTCTTGATTGTTGCTTCTCGACATAAAGGACAGTCCAGCCTTAAATCTCTCTTTATCTAAATATCATGCATATCCATGCAGCCAAAAATATCCATACCTGATGCGCCTGGCCCAGCCGTGTTTAGAGTGTCTGGGGATTGTCTATTATCATCATCAACAGCGAGATGAGCATTTCCACAATCATAAAAATGTGTTTGAGATGGAGAATTGTCTGCATTGATATTTCCACACTCATGGTCATCCATATCAACTTCATTATCTTCCTGCTTGTCCATGTCTTCAGTGTAAATCCCTGGATAAGCATCATAAAATATCAGACTATCCACAAGCACGACTCTTGTGATTAATCCATCAGGTCAACAACAAGGAGGCAAGATGAATCCTAATCTCCAAATATTAGAAGGCATAACAGAAAACAAAGCCGTAGAAGGCATAACAGAAGAGAGGCTAGTTTAATTGATAATCATCAATAATCAATAATAAGTACTATAAAGCGTTCATGACTAAGAAATGCAAAGTAAACTAAAATTCACAAAAACATTTGCCCACAGAAAATTTTATAGATCTCATTATAAAAAAGAAAATTTCATAAATTTGAATGCTTCTTGTCTTCAGTATACACAATTGCATCCGCTTAATCACTATACCTTCAAGAAAATTGAGAGTTGAGGGTACCTATTCATATGTTACAAATGGACAACACATAAGATGGAGTGGAAAAATTCCCACTTATCACTAAATTGAAAGTTGTCTCAGTTGTGTTGGTTTTACCACATAAATGTATAACAGAAGATCAATTACCAGAGAATTTTCACTATAGTTCAAAACGCAGGGTAGGTAAACATCTCTCTATTTCCCTTCAATATAAAGAATTTTCTTGACATTATCCTTTTAAATCCTAAGCAGGTGGTTTGTTATACCACAATAAAAAAATTTATACGAGTAGCCTTAACCCCATGCAGTTGTAAAGGAATTCATTTTTTTTTATTTTTTAAAAAAAAACACAGTATGTGTAAAACTAAATTAATTGCAAGCAAAAAAATCAACAATCAAATTAACGATAATAGATAAACAATGAAGAAACAGTAATCAGTCATTCTACTTTCATATAAATATCAATCCTTCAAATGGATCTACATGCCACAGACAAAACAGGTCACTAGTTCACTGCAAATCTCATGTCTCCTTTAAACAAGTCACAATTATGTATCATATCTTGCCTTAATAAAGCAAGAAATGTCAATATGCAACTAATACTGAGACCAAAGCAACAATTTGAATCCAAAAACAATAATAAATAGATTCCATCCTATCATTTCTATCTCATTCAAAAAGTTTCCAAGCAACATCACTCATGCTTATCCATGTAGCAAAAAGAAATGCAAGCTAAACTTAAGTATTCTTGCTGTCGTTCTACCAATTCATTTGTTAGGAACAAAGCCAAAGAATGACTAGAAGAAGAGCTATTTAATAGATAATTAATATACAAAGCCATAGACTTGTTTGCTCTCACGTTGCAAAATTAATTTTGTAATTTACAAGACAAAACTACTCACATTATTTTAGTCAAAATCGTGTTTTAACCAAATCCAACAAATTTCCAGACACATACTAAGGCTCACAATTTTTTTTTTTTGTGTGCATAAAGCAAATTTTATAGAATTTAATGCTTCTTCTCTTCAGTACAAAATCACATTAGTTTAATCACTGTTTCATCAAAATAATCAAGCCTTCGGAGTACTCCACTGATATTTTGCAAGTTTTCATGCGCAGTTCCACCACAAAAAGCGCGCCACCTTAGAAGGAGTGAAAAATTGACACTTAACCCTTGTATTGAACCTTGCCTTCCACACCTGTTCATTTACATCCTAAATGTATGACGAAAGATCTATTTCCATTTTAACTAATGTTACAAACAGAGAGTAATACAAACAACTTTGTTAACCTTGTCCTTTAAATTCCTAAAAAAATGATTTATTAATCTAAAATTACTTCTAAATTTTTTACGACCTTTCCAACTGCCCCAGGATCTACGCACAACATATGGACCCGATTAATCATTTGCTCACTACAAATTCCATGTTCCCTGTAAACTAATCACATATTGCCATAATAAAGCAAGAAATGTCAAAGGGCCAGCTAATACAGCTACCAAGTTTACATTTTTAGCCCAAGAACATTACTAAATTAAAATTGAATTCAACCTATATTTCTATAACATTTAAAGATTCTGCAAGCAAGAATCAGCCTTACTGATCAAAACAGCAAAAGGAGATGTATGTTAACTTACCTGAAGCACAAAGCAAAGCCTTGTTTGGAGGGACCGCCTTTTTAGAGATGTTCTTCCGGTGTCTCTTGCCATATTTCAGCTCTCTCAGCAATAACAGTCTATTCAAATCAAAATGAAAATTACATCAGCACGTTTAATTATCACATAAGCATGTGTTTGTGTTTAACAAATGATGATTATTATAATCAATTACAATATAATACGAAATGCACTTACACATGTTCTTCATAAGTCCAAGAGGAGCCCTTATTATTCTTGTGGGGCTGATTATTAGTGGAAGAGTTTGTGTATTGCGGTGGTGAAACCTGACCCGATTCAATTTGGAGAATTTGATATCGTTGGCAAAACCATCTCCATGGAGAAGCCGACCACCTCAGCGATCTTCTCCCATCGATTGGGAAAATCCTCCGGATAACACAATAGAGCAGCTTGAAACCGCTTCTCGTCCTCACAACTCCACTTACTCATGTTATTTTTTTCTCCCTGCACCAATATTAACACATATAAGTAACATGAATAGTGTGCCTATATATCATCTGTTTATCTTATTCTAAGAAAAATCATTTGAAGAGTAGTATTTATTGTCTTATATTTTGTGCCCAACATCAAATTTAGTTTCCCAAAATTTCTCTCATGTTGATATATTTTATTAAGAATTTATTTCTAAGCTTACTCTATTTATGAAGTTTTATACTTTTATTTCAAATTTCTCTCATCATGATATATTTTATAATGAATTTATTTTCTACATCTAATAAACTATTTATGAAGTTTTATACTTTTATTTCAGCCCATATAGTTCATCTTATGTTTTTTTTTTTTTTTTCCTTTTCTAAATGCACACATCCTATACACCACACCTTCACATCACTATTTTATTCTAATATCAACGCTATCATTTTTCTGCACCTTGATGTTTATTCATTCAATGCCATGATAAATTATACATTTAATAACAATTTCTCAAAGGATTTCTTTCCATACCCATTTGGAAAAGTTAGCTATAAATTAATAAAACAAAGATAATTATTTGAAAATTATACGAGTATCTTATAAAGATGAAGAGTATATACATACACCTATATAATCTCTTTATCTTATTCTAAGAAAAATCATTTGAGCAGTATTACTTTTTGTCTTATATTTTGTGCCCAACATCAAATTTAGCTTCCCAAAGGTTTCCTCTCGTGTTGATATATTTAGCAGAATTTATTTGCTACATCTACTCAATTTATCAAGTTTTGTATTTTTATACTAGTCCATCTCTTTTTTTTCTAAATGAACTAAAACACGTGATCATATACGACCTCACACCATAGTCTCAAATCACTACTATTTTATTCTAATAGTAACGTTCTTTGATGTCTATTCATTCAATGCCACTACAAATTATACCCTTAATAATATCATTTCTCAAAAAGTTTCTGTCCAAACCCATTTTTAAAAGTTAACCATAAATTAACAAAACCTAGTTAAGATCAAAACATATAACACAGACGAAGCAAGGTAATGGCGTTAAAATTCATGTATCTGCCACAAAACTCATCCTGAAAAACTATGTATTTAGCGTAGATTTAGAAAAAAAAAGAAGAAAAAGATAACGTCGATAGAAAAGAAATCGACTACGCCGCGAGTCTATCTAAGTTGAGAATAAAGATAATCAAATTGAAAATCAAAGTTTCGAGAACAAAATTTCAAGATTTATACTCTTGGAAATCATTAAAAACAAAATTAAGAAGAATTAAACTTACAATTCCCAAGCAAGTTGCGGCACAAGGTCGATGTTTCTTGATTAGAGTGGTCGATCGAAAGAAAGGTAAGGATCAAAACGCAAACCAAGCTACGGTTTGAATATATGCGAGAGAGATAATAAGTAAGGTGTCAATGAAAATGGATCTCGCTACGCTTCTTGCGTTACGAAGGCTAAATGGCTTCGGGTATTTATTGAGCTCTCACTATCGCTACTCTTCTTGCGTTATGAAGGCTAAATGGCTTCAGGTATTTATAGGGCTGGTTTGTTTCTTGAAAAAGAAGACAAAAGGGCGGGTTTGAGACTTTGAATTGAGTGAAAATATCATACATGGCAATTTGATAGAATAATTCAAAGATTAATTAAGAATTAGGGGAAAATTATAATAAAGGACCTAAGAAAAATAATATTTATTAAGAAGGACAATAAAAATGGTAATTATTTCAAAAGATCGAAATTTAAAATATTAAAATATAAAGACTAAATTGCTCTTGACCAAATATTATTTGGAGACTTGTCCCCTTTCTTCTTCTCCTCCTCCTCACACAACCGCTCACTCTTCTTATCCAACTTTCAATCTGATTGCGAAACCATTCACAAAAATGGCTAGGGGGAAAATGAGAAATCGAAGAATTCAAAAAATCTTTGTGTTATGGCTAATGGGGAAAATGAGTGAATTTCGTAATTAGTTCAACTATGAAGACCAATTTTCACCCATTTGCTTTGCACGAAGACGATGAGGTGATTCCGTGAAAATTATATTGGGGACATCGGTGGGTTGGGTAGAAAAAGCTTTTCTTGGCAAGCTAGATTTCAGGGTTTCCCCCTTTTTCTAACGAAACGCCATTAGAGTACTTTTGTCATTTATCTGGCAAAGGACAAAAAGGATGAAAATGCTTTTCCTAGTTTCATGACGGAGTTACATAAGTTTTTTTTTTAAAAAATATATATAATAAAAAGGGAACTGCTTCAAAAGTGGCAGTTGTGATTCCTGGGACATGATTTTTCTTGGTATTTGGAACAGTAAATGGATTGAAGTGAGCAAATATAGTATATGAGAGATTTCTTTAATTTCTCTATCGCTTTCCATTTCATCCTAGATGTTTCTTTTGAATCGCTTGCTCTGTATCAGTATTCTTCTGCACCTTTGTAAATTGCATTTGCACATGCTTGGAGATGTGATTTGGTGTGTTGCATGCATTATGTACATATGATATCGTAGTAATAATATGACACTAAAGCTATAGGCCTATAGCAACAATAAACTATTAGAACTCTTAAGTGATTTGTGTTTTGTAGTCAAATTGAAAGTTGGATAAGAAGAATGAGCGGTGCTACAAGAAGGAGGAGGAGGAGGAGGAGAAGAGATGGAGGATAGGTCTCAAAATAATTTTTAGCTAATGACAATTTAGTCTTTCTATTTTAATGATTTAATTTTTGGTCCTTCAAAATACTTGCTATTTTTATAGTTCTTCTTAATAAATATTATTTTTCTTAGGTCCTTTATTATAATTTTCCCTAAGAATTATCCTATAAAATTAACCTCAAAGAAACTATATCAATTATCCTGCGCTAACTAAATAAAAGTTAGTTATTACAATTCTAGATTTAGATTTGAAACTAACATTTTTGTTTGGTCTTTCCAAATGTAAAATGTGTCTGGATGATTTTTTTTTTTAAAAAAAGAAAAAGAAAAAGAAAGAGAAATTTATGTCATCTAATGTCTTAAAAGGCGGATCAGACATCGAATTGGTTGGGCCGTTCGGTTGAACCAATAACAAAATAATTAAATTAAAATAATATTATATAAATATATAATTATTAAAATATAATTAATGCTTAATTCAATTAAATATTTTTTAATTATAAGGCAAAAAAAGTTAATAATAAAATATAAATATTACAAAGTACTATTTATAGTGGAACATAAAGAAAAAATAACCACATCATTATGTAGATAGGGGCCTCAATCCAATTTAATAAAAAAAATTAACAAAGTCACAAAATATATGTAACAAGATGAAATAAGAAAATATATTTTAATTACATATCACTTATTATGAATAAAATTTAAATATCAAAAATACAATTTGAATTATATTAGTTTAATTTATTGAAATTAAACAAAATTAAAAGTTATAAAAGTTATATATATTATGACATATGTAATATAAAAAATGAGTGTTGGAACAAATACAAAATGAATATCTTTAAAATATTTTGCATTTCAAAACATGTGGTAGGAGATAATTTATTTATAATAAAATTATAAGGTGAAAATTGAGTAAAAAAACACTGCTAAAATATTTTGCACATGTTTTTTTTTTTTTAAAAAAAAATTAATCCTTTTATGTTGGCCCATCTGGTTTCTATAAAACCGTTTCGGGTCCCAGCTCAATAATGGTTTCCGACTCAATGAGGAGTAAATAATGGCCCAAAGCAGTGTAACTGTTGAAACACCCTGAAGGTAAAATCTTCGGTGACAGTCTGATCCGGCTCTGAAAACCTTGATGCCATCTTAATAAAATTAATAAATAACTTTTGTAACAATTTTATAGAATAATTCAAATATTAATCAAGAATTATCATATAACATTAACCTCTATTATCCTATAAAATTAACCTCAAAGAAATGATATCAATTATCCGTGGAACTAACTAAAAGTTTAGTTATTAAACTCGTAGTTTTAGATTTGAAATTAAGAATACTTTCTAAATGTTATACATGAGTCGAGATAAGTTTTTATTTTAAGAAAAAAAGTACGAGAAAATTATGTCATCTTAATAAAGTTTATAAATATCTTTTGTAACAATTTTATAGAATAATTCAAATATTAATCAAGAATTATCATAAAAAATTAACCTTAACAAAATGTTATCAATTATCCGTGTTTTAACTAGCTAAAAGTTAGTTATTACACTGGTAGGTTTAGATTTGAAATTAAGATTTTTACTGTCTTTCTAAATGTTATAAATGAGTCGGATAAGTTTTTATTTAAAAACTAACAATTTTTTTAAAAGTAAAAAGTAAAATATACTAGTAATATGATCTTAATAAAATTTATAAATATCTGTTGTAACCGTTTTATCAAATAATTTAAAATTTGATAAACAATTATCATAAAAAACTTAAGATGAACAAAACGTTACTAAAACAGGTTAGTTATTGCATTGGGAAATTTTAGATAAAGTATTTCATGAAAATTATTTAATTTAAGAGAATTATATTTAAAAAAAAATTGCAAGTGATCAATTTATAATTTATACCATGTTCTAAAAGACTTTATAGTTCATTTAATTGATAACATTTAAATTTTGTATCACTAAAATTCTTCTGGAGACAATATCTAGCATTTCATATATATGATTTTTTAAACAGAATATTTTGAAACTTGCATCTCAAAACTCGTGTTACTAATAAGATTTAAGGTAGATTTTGTGATTAAAACATTTTCAAAAATACTTATAAATATTTTTTTTTTGAGAAAAGTCTGAAATTAAAAATAAGATTTGAATTTAATCTTGTAAGTTGTAAGAGACCTCATAATAATTGTCTTTTAAAAAGTAGTGTAGATTTTTTTAATTAAAGAAATGTAACAAAGAATTAGTTAGGAAGTTCTTAACCTCTCTGGTTTGAATCTCTCGGCTTCATTCCAATACATGTGGTCTCTAGTGATGGCCCAGGCATTCACAATCACCCTCGTCTTTGGCCGTATCTCATATCCATTTGTTTCACATTTCTCTGTGTTTTCAGGTGGATGTACCCTTAGAGTTTCTTTGATGACCAGTTTGAAGTATTTCAAATGTTGAAGGTCTGCCTTAGAGATGTAACCTTTTTCTTTGAATACCCTTCTTACCTCTGCTTGTGCTTCTTCCATAACCATTGGGTTTTTCAGCATTTCTGAGACTGCCCATTCAAGAGCTGCTGCTGATGTATCAGTTCAGGCTCCAAAAATGTCCTGATTAATGATGAAGCTGGTTGAGTTAGATTGGCAACCAGAAACATTGACGATATGTCTAGGATATTGCATACTATTTTCAAGAAAATCTTGTCTTCTATCAACATTCCTAAATATTACTTTGTGCAATACACTGTTATTAATTTCAAACTAATGTTCAAAATATGAGCACGTTAAACTAAGACGCAAACAATACATACACTAATTGAAAACAAAACATCATATACGAAATATAATCGAGACTGATAAATATTTGAGTGTGGCTTATTCCTCTCTATCCTCCAATGCAACATGTTTTTAAATCTCTTTAGGCTTGTGAAATATAAAATAGATTAGCATACAATTAATGACAAAACAAGGTACTAACCAGAATAAGTTTGTTAGAGAGTGATGGGGTAGTGACCCTAAAATCTGATGCAAATTTCCTATGAGTGGTATCTTACATGGTCCTGGACGTAGGTTTCTGAAAGATTTTCTGGAATAAGGTCTTTTAACTATGCATAGTACCACTAGAAAGAAGCAAAACAAGGTGAAGAGGAAGGAAACAAGAACATGGACCTCCATGACAGCTGTATATTACCTAAAGTGCTAATGCCAAGTTATTAAACAAATTTATAATGAGAACAACTTTTATTTCAATTTTTTTACGTAAATTTTAAGATATTTTCAGTCATTATGTCATTCGTACCAACTTACATGAAGATCGAAAGTGAAAGTTGGGAAGTTCATTCACTAATCCAGGATACAAAATGCCTTGAGGAATGACCAAAACAGAAGAAAAATCAGTTTCCGGTAATAAACGTGTCGAAATTTCTGTGCTTCAAGCTGGCAGGTCTAAACTTGCGGCTAGGTCATTCTATGAATTGACATGATGGCTCTTGGCTTAGTAAATACAAGTCCATATTCAATAACACTTCACTTTTGACAAAATATAACCACAATTTTCAATTCTGAATGCAAGATCATCATCTGTTTATTTGAAAAAAATGTGAAAGACATGTGAGAATGCCAAGCCACAATTTATTAATTTTCAATGCAAGATCATTATCTGTTTATTACAAAAAATGTGAAAGACGTATGAGAATGCCTAGACAAAATATCTGCTATTATTCAAAAAATGTGAAAGACGTATGAGATTATGCCTAAAGACAAAATGTCAGCTATCTAATATAAGAAAAGAGCATTCAAAATTGATATTAACTATTTCAACATCCATAGACATATTGTTTTGTGTGATCTAATAGAAACAAATTGCTAACCATCTTTGTCTTTTTGCTTGTCTGAGTGTTTAATCCACGAGTGTGGTGGATTAAAAAATTAAACATACAATTATGGTACAAATAATTTCAATATTACTATACACATTAACATCACTATCTATTGTCAATATTACAATAAAATTTTAACTTAAAAACTTACTTTGCACCACATAATGTGAGCTTCGACGCCGGCTGCATGTGTTATACTGTTGCTGTAAACTTCTGTCATCATGCCCATCCTCTGTATCAAGTGTATCCTCTGTTTCTAGGCATATTATTCAGATCAAGGTAGCACTCAAGGTATTGATGGAAAAACTGAATCTCCCACCACTAGAGCATTCTTGGAAAAAGTCTCATATTGATCATCAACCAATCTTTGTGAGAAAAATTAAAAAGTTAGACAACTTCATTCAATTCCATTTCTTCTATGGCTTCAGTGGAAACCCCTTGATCAGTGTTTCTTCAGATCCTCAGCGTATATCCATTTAACTCCTCACACTTCCTCTTCCACAACCCCATCTCAGATTCAGCCCTTCGTTTCTCATTCTACAAGTCACTATTGTTCTTCACTGATTACAACAGCTTCTCATATCTCTCTTTAGCCTTCTTTCCCTTCTCAAATTTCTTCTCATATTTCTTCAATTCCTCTTCGACATTCATTCTCTCTAATCTCTCCATTTCTAATTTCTCGCTGAGCATCCCAATCTCGGACTTAGTTTGTATTCCATGTCAACCAAGACCTTCTCCACGATCAAAATCCACTGTACGATATGCAGTTCGTAAAATGGAAGTCAGGTCCGTTAAACATTTTCAATCTCCATCGCCATCAGAATTGGGCGTGAGGGCAGACAGAGGTTCCATTTTAATCTCGGAAGGATCAAAATGTGAAAGATCACAGAAGGTATCTCAAAAGTCGCTCTTGACTGAATTGCGGAATTGGAGAAAAATGAAGAGGAAGCCACGCAAACAAGGAGGTAATCGAATTCCCATCCTTACCGCTTCTGAATTCTGATGTCTTCACTCTTCGATGGAGAAATTGGGAAATGACGGCTCCTTTTCTTCGCGGAAATTTTCTTAAGGAACAACTATGAGGATGAAGATTTTTTTTCTTTCAGAATATAATTGAAGGGAGAATTGGAAATTTGGAATGATATTTAAATGATATTATTATTATTATTATTTTGAATCCCTTGGCCAAGGATTATTTGTATTAGATTGGATAATGATGTTTTAAGTAGAAAATAGAGAGAATCTCGACGGTTGAATTACTCAAATTCTAATTTCTGTTACTAAAATTAGCAAATTATTAATTAGGTTATATGACTCATTTAGGGATTTGGAATTTGGGCTAAATTACCTCTATATCCAATGAGCTTTCCAATTCTTTTTTCTTGGTTGACCAATATAACAGCGTCTGATCTCCCACCCAGTTTTCTGAGCATATGAATTCTGTCTTTCGCATAAAAAAATTGAAATCACCAATCCAATTAAGATATCCTCCTTTTCTTCTTATGATATACTTATTATCCAAGAGAAATGCAATGTTAGTAGAAGAAACTAATTACCGACCAAATCCTTCATTGGCGTCAATGCAACGATTATAGCCTCCGATGCGATAAACCACGTCGAGTTTAAGATTCCGGCCAATCTCGGCAACAACCCTAGAAGAAAACTAGTAATTCCACCAAAGTTGGTGCCCACAACCACGAGTGAAGCCAATCCAACGTCCACAAGAAGCCGCCGACGAAAGGTCGTCAATAATGGTGCAAATTCCTCCACCGAAGACTGTTAAACTCTCTTCTCGATCATCCGAACATTTTGCCACGCAAAGTCAAGTGCTCGCATGGAAGCTGGCATGCAATGCTATGATTGGCAAGATTATGTATTTGATTACTTAGAGGGCAATCGCAACAAACAAGTATCATCAATATGTCGGATGCAACATTTACTCCTCGGCTCATTTCACTAGGGAGCCAAAATAGAAACTTTTTAAAATACCCTTCAAAAGCCGTTGGTCCTCGCGGTCACCGCCATTCTCTTCCTCAACCACCCTTGCCATCTGCTTCTCCATCTCCGCCATGGCCAAAAAGCTTTCACTAGGCCTAATCTCTCCGACGCGTTCTAATTCCCTCCCAAACTGGGCTAATCTTTCGAACGTGTTCTTTTTTCTTTGGACTATGGGTTAGGGATATTATTGAAAAATAACCAACATTTAAATATTCTAGATTGAGTCATTAACTCAATTTAAGATTTGTTGAGTTTACCAACCTTATAAGGATTTTCCTATTTCAACTATCTTTTTATGGGATTCTCCCTCGAAAATATTTTGAAAAGCTTATTATCTAAATTATTGAAATTATTTTTACCTCAATTCAAATATAATGGTAAAATAATGGATATAATAGTTAATTTTATAATTTATTGAAATATTTCTGAATCATACCTAATACTTAGTTATTAATAATAAAATGGTTAATATAATATTTGGTCTTTCGAGTTTGCCATTGTTTTGGTTTGCTCCTCAAGCTTCTTTTTTACTATGAGGGTCCCTCAAGTTTCAAACCATAAATTTTGATCTTTCAAGTTTTATTTAGTTTAAAACATTAGTCCCTATAACTTTGTTTTTCAAAAAAAAAAAATACTTGGATCATTTTGCCTCTAGAGGACCGAAACCTTTGGTTTGAAACTTAAGGGATCAAAACCAAAATGAGTGCAAACTTAAGGACTAAATATAATATTAACCCATAATGAAAAATTGATGGCAAGAAACTATTAATAATAAAATATCTTCCAATTTTAAAAGGATTATTCTAATTTCATCAAATGTTTCCTCCTCGAGACTTATAGGGTAAAGGGTTCTCACATCTCCCAACAACAAGTGTGCTTCCCATAATCAAACTTGTGTTTAGGACCGAGCAAGAAAACGCAACCAAGTGATCCCACTCACAACCTGGTGTAATTGGGTCATTTTGAGTTGGGTTAAAACCCTATCATTCAGGACTTAAATGGGCGGGCTATGGGCACACCTTCGGGTTGCCCGTACCCACCCATTTAGTTAATTTTTTTTTAAAAATTAAATATATGGACAGAGGACAATAAATAATAGTGTAATACTCATTTTTCCTCGACGGTCCAACTCTAAGTTGCTCGCTCTCTTTTGTTTTGTCTTTTTCTCTGTAACTCTAACTTTTAATTTGGAAGTTAGAGTTTGAACATCAAAATTATGTTATGGTGGTACTTATTTAAATTTAAGTTCTTTTGTGTGAATTGTGATTATTGTGTTAGTTCTCAATGTTTTAATGATATCGAGACGATTGTAAATGAAATAGACTTAATGATTCAAGTCACTTAAGTAAATAACTTTCAATCCAATCAAATCTTGAATTAGAGAGTGTTTTAATGTGTACGTAATAGACACACTTGAGTTGTATTCCAAGAACTCGAGTCAATGCTTTAAAAACTTAGTAAAAATAGCTTTCGGTTTTGGATGACTCGAGTTAAGTGTCTATGACTTGAGTTAAAAGATTTTTATAATATTTGAATGAAAAGCAGCAACTCGAGTTACCATCATATGACTCGAATTGACTTGGGGAGTTTTAAAACTTATTTTTCAGACCTTAACTCCCACGTTCAAATATCTTTTCTTGTCAAAAAGGTTTCAAACTCAAGTTAATGGTTATGCACTTGAGTTACTTGTTAGAGTTAGCATTTTTGCACTCGAGTGTCATTTGTTCAAATCACTTTTAAATGTATTTCTCAAACTTATTTGTGAACAAATCTTGAAAACTCAAGTTATGATTTCAGTGCACTCGAGTCATCTGTTAGAGTCAGCATTTCTAGACTCGAGTGACCTTTGCTTAAACTCATTTTCAAATGCATCTCGAAGTCACTGTTTGTGAAACATATCTTTAGACTTAAATGTAAAAGACCTAACTCGAGTGAATAACTCAATATTTGTTATCCTCGAGTCATCCTTTGCGAAATGATTTTCTCAGTTCAAAACTTATGTTTCAATCATTTCACTCGAGAACTGAAAGAACCAACTTGAGTCTAGTTGAGTCATTAACTAGAGTCAGTTAATGATTAACTGGAGTTATCCTTACTGCTTCAGTAAATTAACGTGTTCGTAAAGTTAAAATCATTGATTGTGATTTCATTACTTCTTATCATCACTCATTATTGTTCTTAACTATATTTAATCAGTGTATTAATGAGTAACAGATGATTATGTGAGTGATTAACTTCAAAAATCTCAAAAGCATTAATTATGTCAGAGCATTTAATGTAGTCGCAGAAAACCAAGCATCAATTGGGTAACCATTATCTGAGCAACCCAAAAGGCATTCATGTTCTCTTTCCATACTAAATGCTGCAACACAATAGGCAAAACAAAAGGAATGTTCAGCGACAGAAAAATTGCGATTATTCTGTATAATCGAAGTTATGAGTAACAAAGGAACTCCAACGGTCTATTGGCTATATTCATTACTCACATTGAAGCTTCTCAACGGTTATTAATTGCGACCACCAAATATAAGGCGAAGCATTCAATTCAAATCAACCATCGAAACACTTCGGCTCAAACGACTTTATTGCAATTACTGTTTCATTCATTACTATGTAATATCTTTGGATATTTTTTTACTTCCGTGATTCTGTATCTACTCTGTAAGAAAGTTATTATTTGATTATTATTTCTTTAAGAAACTCAAGGTAGAGGGACCTTGAGAGTGGGTGTATTGATTACAACTTGTAAGGGGGAATGAATCCTATAGAGAGGATTACCCAAGTTACGGAGTGGGTAATCATGTGAAAGTGATAGTGAAAAACTCATAGAGTGTGGAGATTGGGCGCAGGTCAAGAGTTTAGACCGAACCAGTATAAACCTTCTATGTCACTATTTTTCTATCCTTGCTTTGTCATTTTATTAATCTACCTTAATTGCGAAAGCTTTTGAAATCACCCAATTCACCCCCTCTTGTGGTGATATTCCGTCTTCATATTGAACTTTGAAGATTCAGATTTCACAATTTAGAATGATAGATTTGGATGGAATGATGGATTCTTAATTATTGTCTGTGTTTTTTTTCAACAAAAAAAGGTCAAATGTAAATGGGTCACCCAAAACCCAGTTAGCCTGCCCATTTATGTTATAGGCCATTTACATGAGTTTAAATTGGTTAAGGTACTGTATGTGCTAGCCCGCACTCATATAAAGTTAAATAGGCGGGTTATGAGTTTGAGTATGGGCTGCCCAACCCGTTCATTGCTCTACCCTACTTATGTTATCCTCTCATGAAGTGAGATTGATTACCACCTTAACCAACGGTTTGTTGGTAAAAGATTATTAAATCAACACAAATATAAGAAAGTAAGGTAATAATATTTTGATTTATTTTCAACTCATCTCTAGTAAAATAAATAAATAAATATTTTCTTCATCTTTTACACTTATAAAAAATTTATTAAATAATAAAATTGATAATAAAATAATTTTTTAATTTTTTTATAAGTATATGTTTCTTCTTATTATAATCAGTCATGTGCATATTTTAGAAGGAAAAATAGTTTCTATAGTTTTAATTGACTTGATCTAACTCAATTATTTTATTTTTAAATTGATTGACATTTCGTCTGTTCATATATATTAACTCATAATTTTAATCATTTAAAATGTCAGCCTCAACAATTTTTGAACTAAAATTATAAAAACTAATAAACTATTTTTTTTGGAACTTAGACTAATTTTCAGAATAGGTAAAGCTATAAAGAGTAGAGATTGACTTGTTAGACAACATTAAAGTTCAATAACGTAACTAAGTAAAGATCAAGCCATATTATGGGGCACACATTGAATGAATGATATTAATTATCAATGACTTTATGTCTGTTTAGATTAACGTTAGTAAAAGTGACTTTTTTTTCAATATGAATTTTGCAAACTTAAGATAGGATAAAAGTCATATTGTAAATATGATTTGTGTTTGGATTAACATTTGCACAAGTGAGTTTTTTTTTTTTTTTTTTTTTTTTTTTTCAAACTTAAAGTTGTTTGGATTATTATTTGAAAAATAAATTAAGACAAAATTTTATTTTTTTTGCTCAACAAAAGGGCATATATCTTATTGAATACTATATATATATATTGTGATAATTGAAGAGAAACTTTTAAATTTAAATTTGATAAAAAAAAAATTAAATTATTATTGAAAAAAAAGTAAAAACCACTAAAGTCCTTAATTAAATATATTTAATGGATAATGTAGGTATATTATATCTTCATTTGTGTTAAATGTGACGCCCGTACTTAGTATGCCTTTATTTATCGTAGTTTAAGTGCATAGGCATCAAAATAGTTTGGACGACTTAATTGCAGAATAAAACTTTCTTAAAGTAACTTAGTTGAAAACATGAGGATGAATTTATCGCGATTCGAATCTATCCCATCGGGGAATCTTAATACAATAATTCCAAAATAGACAAATGATAAACGAATTAGTACGGTCCAACTATTTATACTATCACAAAAATCCATTCTGCTGTAACCCTTATAGTTGCATCTTTCCTCTTGATCCCGATCCACTACCTATCTCTTTCATGCGATCTAGAGTTCAAATGAATGAACCCTAAGGGTAAAAGTTAATCTTATATGCAAGTAAGAAATATAAATGACAACATATCACATGTTCAGTATAGAATAATTCGCAGTAAACAAGTTGCATTGTAACCGCAGTTATCAGCCAAGGAACGCAGCTCTATGGGACACGCAACCCCAATCCATAACTAGGATACACACATACAAAATTATGTAGCAATCATGGTTAGTTATACATGAATACATACATATAAGCTAATAAAATAACAGTTTCCCACCTCAAACTTGAATCCTTATCTTTGTCCGAAGGTGCTGGGATCAGTAGAGGTGTCAAAGTATGACTATAAACGTTTATCATTGTCATTAGTGAGATACTCGCCCATTGTCGGCATGCTTCTCATCGTTTTGCCTTCCCACCTCTATTGTTAATTCACCCACCTTCATCGATCTCCCACCATTTCACGTTTGTGATGGTGAGGACGAGGAAGAAGCAGTGACAATACAGAGGAGAAGACATACTTATGGCTTTACGGCTGATGATGGATCAACGGTCGTTCAACGCTCATAATCAACTTTTTCTGGCTTCTCCTCAGAAGTGACTTTTTTTATAAGTGCAGTTGATCATTGATCAGATGGGAACCCAAGCACCATATCCAAGCTTTTTTTCCCCCATTGAGCCTTTTTTCCTTCCACAAGGATTTTAAGGTGTCTCAATGCCTTCCCAAATAGACACTTTATCAATTATAATATATACATATACGTCTAGAAAGAAACAAATAGAAAGAAAACAAACTCAATGTATCTCTTGTATTGCTTCCAAATAAATAATCGTTGAAATTTTACCCCATCTATTTAAGACTGATCATGGAAAATTGTTAATTAAGATAAAGGCTTAAAAATTGTTAATGATAAGAGGTACTTTATATAGAGAGTGCTCATATAACACATCTTAATATCCTAAGCGAGTACAAAAATGAGAGGAGTGATTTGAACGTGGGAAAGAAGGAGTGACAAGAATCAATCTAGGATTTTCATTGGATGAATATAGAAGGACTCTAAGGGGTCGTACATGATGGATGAATTTGAAAAATGAAAAGGGTTAAGGAAGTGGATGACGCTCAGATACCATGTTATTCTAGATAGTTAGGCTAGTAAAAGTAAATTAAAAGGTTGGATTATTATGGATGATAAGAGGCACTTTATATAGAATGCCCATATATGTAGCTTAGTATCCTAACTATGTGGATGCACAAAATAATGTACCTTATCAAAAAATATTAACATGCAACTACTCAGATATAAATAAATATCCTAACTTCAAATGACATATATAAAATATCCTATGTCACGCGACAAGCTAGAGAATGGATATCTATCATTATAAGCTTGTCAATAGCTGAGGAAAAAGTTTCCACACCTAAACATTTGGTGAACGAGTTAGCTAATTGATGGAGAAACAAGATCGAGTAATAATTTAGAATAGGAGGAGAATAAAGAATCAATCTAGGATTTTCATTTGGGTGTGTAACGCCCGTCCTTTTAGCACCTTTATTCATTAGAGTTATTGCGCACATGCATCAAAATGATTTGGACGACTTAATTGCGGAATAAAACTTTCTCAAAATAACTTAGTTTGAAAACATGAAGATAAATTTTTCGCGATCAATATCTATCCCACAGTGGGATATTAATACATTAATCCAAAACAGACAAATGATAAACGATAAACCACAGTCCATCTACTCATATTTTTCCACAAAGTTCGTTCTACTGTAACCTCTACAGTTGCATCTTTCCTCTTGATCCCGATCCACTACCTGTCTCTTTCATGCGGTATGGAGTTCAAATGAATGAACCTCAGGGGTAACAGTTAATCTCATATGCAGGTACATAATGTAATTGGCAGTATAACATATGTATAAGCATAGAATAATTCACAGTAAACAAGTTGCATCGTAACCGCAGTTAACGGCCAAGGACCGCAGCCCTTCAGGACACGCAGCCCTGTTTTAGGACACGTAGTCCTATGAGACACGCAGCCTCAATCCATAGCTAGGATACACACATGCAAAATTATCTATCAACCATGATCAGACATACATGTAATTCATACATACAGGCTAATAAGATAACAGTTACCCACCTCTAACTTGAATCTTTAACTTTGTCCGGAGTTGTTGGGATCGGTAGAGGTGTCAAGGTATGCCTATAAATGTTTATCATTGTCATTAGTCACTATTTGCGTTGCAAAGTAACTAACTATGCGAATTTAATTTTTAGAGGATTAAAAATGAATTAACCCCTGAAAATTCTCTTACTAATAATACCCTTCCTAATAAATAATAATGTTATTTATTATTATTTATTTATCTATTTTATTAAGACGCATGTCCTTTAAAAATGTTGGGAAGGGTTGTCTTTGTCACTTTAGAGTCTTTATAACCCTTAATAGACAAGTCATCCAAAAGAAAAACCTTTACTTTGAATGTTATTCACTATTAATAACTTATATGACTATTTTAAGACTTATCAAAATTCAGTCTATAACTTTTCTGAGAATTTAGATAATTCATAACTGGACCGATACAACTTCAAATGGAGTGATTCAAATTTACACTTAAACCTTGATAAGTCTATTTTCATAAATTAAAGTCACCAAGTTGATTTGTAACTGAGAAAGTTCCCAACTTTCAAAAAACATAAACAATGTCCAGAATTTTCCAGAAAACCTCCCAAAATCATGACTCAACTTCCAAAAATCATATCTCCCTTTCTACACATTTGTTTTAGGTGTTCTTTAGTTTTTTGGAAATCTTGAGATGTCTAATATTTACTGTAAAAATTTCAAGGCGAAACACAAATGTATTCCATTAAAAAATCAAGCCCGAAAGTTACTGTTCACCAGAAGTGCAGAAAACATTCCAGGTTTTTTGGCTGAACTTTGGAAAATCATATCTCCCTCGATACTTATCGGAATTTGACGAATCACCTATCAAATTAAACCTCTATGTGTATACTATTTATATGGAAAATTTCATGTAAAAAATCAAAGGTTTAATTGGTCCAAAATCCAACGTCATATTTCTGCTCCAGGACTATACCGAAAATGTTACAGATTTTTAGCTTAATTTCGAAAAATCATATCTCGAGCTATAGACCTCCGTTTAAGCGGATCCAAAGCTCAGTTCAAACCTTATTGAGTCTAATATTTTCTGTAAAAATTTCAAGGTCAAAGGAGGTAGTTTACCTTGGTTTTACCTTGCTTAAAGATCACTGTTCCAGCACCAAGTTCAGTTTTTCAGAAACGAAACAGCAGCATATTATTCACCAAAACAGCAAGCCATGGTTCAGCAGGGACCATCTAGAACTCATAGCACATGTATGTACACCATTTAAGCATCCTCTTTTATTCTTTAATGATTTGTGTGGCTTTAAGACACAATCTGAAATTTCCAGACGTGAGAAACATGCTGAAACTTTCCTTATTTCAGCTCTCATATACAGAGAATACTTGTAGAAACTTAGAAGGAAGGAAGCTCAAAGAACTTACTTACCTTAGTTTCTGAGTTTTCAGTGTTTCCTTCTTCCTCACATTCGACTCCTTCTGCTTTCATTTTGTTTCTATGCAGAAACGAACCATAGCACTTGTTTGACACCAAAGCTTGCATGCACGTTCATACTCCTTGCCTCTCGGTTTCAGCTTCATCTCCCTCTCGGTCTCATCTCCAGTATTCTCGTCTACCTCCAACTTTCTTGCTTTCGGACTCTCTCTCTCGTCTCACACTCTCATGCCCTCAGTCTCGCCTTAAGAGCGTCAAAATAAGGAAATGAGAATAAGGACACTCAGACTCTCCCTCCTAGCGTGTTTCTGTTTCTTTTTCCTTTGCTTCTGGCCGAAGGGATTATAATGAGGGAGGGAGTAGGGTGTAGCTGTTGCAGGGCTCAAGAAACATGGACTGTGCAGTTGCTGACGCATGGGAGCATGGCGTCGATGATCTCTTAATGACTTAGTGTGCTCTGCGTTTTCGTGTTGGCAGAAGAGATAATCTTTGTTTGCAGTGATATCTTTCCGGACGTGTTGGGCTGAACAAAATGAAAATGGAGTGGGCTGGTTTAATTGTATATTAAAGTCAAATGGGATGGGCTGGTTATGCTTCACTGGTCTCACGTGTTGCAGTCAGCCAGGGGATTATGATGGTGATATGTTTTATCCCTTTTTACTATTCACACAATAGTCATGGTTTGGGCTTTAAACCTTCACAATTCCCTTCTCTAAAATTCTGACTAAATATATCCAAGTCTCATCAAATTATTTTGTTGTCTTGGGATAGTAAAATTACCATTTTACCCATTTCAAATTTTTTGGCACTTGATTATCAAATAATTTCCAAATAAAACAATAAATCTTTATTCCTATATAAGGATTTTCCTTTCTCAATTAACTTCTCTAGGCTATTAAATATCATTTCTAAAATATTTATCCCAAAAATTATTCCCTAATCATTTGTCCTTATTTTATGGGAAAATATGCCTTAAATTCCAATAATTAAATTCATAATTATTTTAGGGAAAATTCCACAATTCAATTTCCCATATAGTATTCAAATTGCAAATATTAATTTTTTAACATTTATCCCGGCTAAATTTCCCCATAATTAACTCCACAAGTAATATTCCTATATCCTCGAAATATTATTTCATATAATCTTGTCAAATTTTCAAGGTCCAAAATAATTTTAATAATTATTTTAAGTTTTTCCTCATAATAAGCTTAAGACTTTTGGACTATACCAGCTAGAGCTTTATCTCAATTTTATTTCCAACCTTCTGGTCCAAAAATTTGGGATGTTACAGGGTGAACATAAAAGGGACTCTGAGAGGGGTCATACATGATGGATGAATTTGAAGAATTGGTCATGGCGATGAAATAAGAAAGAGGATAACGCTCTGATGCCATGTTACTTCATGTTACTTTAGGTAGTCTGATAGTAAAAATGAATTGAAATGCTTGACAATTATTGATGATTAGAGACAATTTATATAGAGTTCTCCTGTAACATTCTAATTTTTAATATTTTAGAATAATTAATTTATGGTAATTAAAATTTACCATGTAAACAATACGAAATAAATTTTCTAAAGTGAGAGTTTAAGAATTCTTAATATATATATATATATATATATTAATTATATGATATATAATAATATATTACATGGTAATAATGATATATTATATATTTTTTTTGCTCAGAAAGATTCATGCATTCTATTAAATAAGCGAATAACAGATACAGATAAAGACCCAATCTGAGAAAACTAAAGGCGAAAACCTGGCAATACAATGCCCGTAAATCAACATGAAATAACAATCAAATAAAAACAGAAATAGCCCCCTCATCACGAGACTGGAAGAGATACATCATCGGGCACCAAATTCGCCAACTTAATATCCAAGGTTAGAAGTGAGAGTAAAGCAGGTGATGGTTGGAAGACCCACTCAATTGGGTACACCTCTTTATAAGCATCAGCTGCAAGAGAGTCAGCGACACGATTCCCCTGTCTTGGGGTAAAACACACGGAAAACCCAACCTTAGAATTAATCAGACAAACTATATCATGCACAATATGTCTACACCTCCAATCCCCTAAATCGGGGAGACTTAGCTACTACATAGGTTTGCAAGGATAAATTATCGTTTCAAAAATAACCTTGTCATGACCTAAGTCTAAGGCTAACAACAAAGCTCTTTTCAAAGCTAAAGCCTCAAATCATAAAGGCGAGATTGATTTAACCTTATCAATATAACCCCACTTGAAATGTCCCGCATGATCGCGACACACCACACTTATAGCAAGCAACATTAACATCGCCTAGATAAGCACAATCACAATTATATTTCAGAAAACCGTAGCAGGTGGGCACCAGCGACCACACAAATCTGTCCCACTGCAAACCTACACTGAAGCCTCTTGACCCTTATCCAATGAAGTCCAATACTCCTCATTACAATTTCTCGCCAAGTTAATAACACAAGCAGGGTCTGGATTTATATGGTTAAAATTTTTTCCATTCCTATTTTTCCAAATAAACCAGAGTATCCTGCATATAAGCGACAAGTTTTGAGGAGATAGATTTGACTTACCTGAAATAACCAACCACCAGGAATTAAAATTATTCAAAAAGGAAGGATCAAACTTAGTACCGAGGGAGCTTCCAAACCAGATACATCGTGTCCACGGGCACTGAAAAAATAAATGCTCAAGATTCTCCACCGCCCCTTCACAAATCTGACAGATTCTAGTACTGGAACGATGTCGGTGGCTAAGTGAGGCATTTGTTGCAACAACGTTATTGAGACAACGCCAAAGGAATTGCTGCACTCTGGGAACTGTTTTAATCTTCCACACACTTCTCCAAGAGGAAGGGGAGATAACAATAGAGGGCCCTGCTCCAGATTTCCATCCCAATCGCATCATCTTCTCATGATGGTAACCCAATTTAACCTCATATGCACCTGTTTTGGCATTGGTCCAGATGAGTTTGTCTTCCAACCCATTAATAGAAATGGGGATTTTATAAATCGCCTCCAAGAGATCAGCCGATAGAAAGTGCGCAACAGGAGAAAGATCCCAGTACCCATCTACGATCAAATCACAAACCCTCCCATGAGTGACATAAGGATTGAGGGTATTTAGCGGCTTGGCTGGAAAATCTGCTCCTGGAACCCACTTATCATCCCATATTCTTATATTAGAACCCGACCCCACATCCCATCTAAGGTCTCCCTTCATAAAGTTTCTACCATCGATAATGCTTGACCAACACCAGGATGCTTTATGCCCCTTTTTTTGCATCGATAAATTCACCTTTGGGGTAGTAGACACTCTTAAGGACCCGAACCCACAAATCATCCGGTCTCACCATTACCCTCCATGCTGTTTTTGCCAACAAGGCGTCATTCATAATTGACAAATCACGGAATCCCATACCCCCATGGCCTTTGTCAACCGTAAGAGTATTCCAAGCCTTCCAATGCAAACCGTTCCCGAAAGCACTACCATCCCACCAAAAATTGGCAATGATCTGATTTAATTCCCTACAAGTTTGAATAGGAAATTTAAAGCAATGCATGGGGTATATCGGGATGGCCTGAATTACAGCTTTGATCATTACCTCTCTTCCCGCAAAGGAGAGAAATGAGTGCCCCCAACCTTGAACCTTTTTAATGACTCGTTCACGAATATAAGCCAATGCTTGATTCTTCGTTTTACCCCAAATACTCGGAATCCCAAGATATCTCCCCGGGTCCTCCGAAGATGGAATTCCCAAAACAGAGCCCACCATAGTCTTCACCACATCAGGAGTGTTACAAGAGAAGAAAATGCTCGATTTATCCAAGTTGATCAATTGACCAGAAGCACCACAATATTTCTGCAGAATATGAGATAAGGAACTACAATTCCCCCGGTTCGCATTCATGTAAAGAAGAGCATCATCTGCAAAAAAACTGAGTGAGCACGGGACAACTATTGCTTAATTTAATTCCCTTAATCTGCTTTGTCTCATGGCTTTTGCTTGATCATTAGGAAAGAACTTGACCACAAGGATGAATAAGTAAGGGGAGAGAGGGTCCCTTGCCTTAAACCCCTACTAGGGAGAAAGGAACTCACACATTCCCCGGAAACGCATAAATTTAACCGAACAGTGCGAACACATTTCATAATCAAGGCCACCCAATCCGATGAGAAACCAAAGCTGAGCAACACATTCTCCAAGAAGATCCATTCAACTCTGTCATACGCTTTACTCATATCCATCTTGAGGGCGAATTCATGCTTGTTCCCTTTCCTTTTTCGGCGGAGATAATGGTAGACTTCATGAGCTATAATAATGTTGTCTTGTATACAACGCCCGGGTACAGATGCTCCTTGACTTTGGGAAACACAGCAATCCAACAGGGGTCTCATACGGTTAGATAAGATCTTTGAAATAATCTTGTAGGAGAAATTACATAGTCCTAGAGGTCGAAATTGAGAGACATGATCCGGTCTATCAACTTTTGGGATCAAAGTTAGATTTGTTTCATTAAGATCATCCAGATGGGAGTTACCTGCGAAAAAATCCTGAACCATCAAACATACCGTATCCCCCACATCCGCCCAAGAAGCCTGATAAAACAGGCCAGAAAATCCATCAGGGCCAGGAGCTTTCGCCTTACCTAGACTAAAAGCCGCAGCCCTAATTTCAGCCCTGGTAACCGGAGACCCCAAGCTCCTATTCATATCATCAGTAACTTTGCTATCAATGAAACTCAGAACAAATCCCATGTCGGTGGTACTCGCAGAGGACGTGAAGAGTTCCTGAAAAAACTGAGTAAAGTTATGTGCAATATCCTCCTTTTCCAATAACCAATTACCAGCATCATCCTGTATACTCTGGATACTATTCCTTCTTCTTCTCTTCAAAGTAGACAGATGAAAAAACCGAGAGTTCTTATCACCAGCCTCTAACCAGTGAATTCGAGAGCGTTGCCACCAGAATTGCTCCTCAAGAGCAAGGAATCTATCCAGCGAGGACTTAATTTCCACTATTGCTCGCTTAGAGTCCGGAGTGAGAACCCCTTGAGATAAATTAGCCAGTTCAGGTTTTAAATGCTCAATTACTCGCGTGGCATTAGGAAATTCTTTCTTACTCCATTTGCACAAAACATATCTGCAATTATCTAATCTCCCAAGGAAATCATCAAGGACAGATTGATATTCCCCCGGGAATTTATTCTAGCTGTCACGGACCACCTGGAAAAAATTAATATGAGAGATCCAAGATGCTTCAAACCGAAAGGGTCGTTTTCTTCTAGGTACTTCCGTTTGACATTGAATAAATAGAGGGAGATGATCTGACTCCGCCGGCTCAAGATGAAAGACTTGCAGGTTTGGAAACAATTCTCTGAGTTGGACATTACCTAAAGCCTGATCGAGGCGCTCACGGATTGTGTCAGGTTCCTCTCTCTTATTACACCAGGTAAACTTATAGCCAATAAATCCTAGGTCATCCAACCCACAATCAGCAACAAAGCATTTGAAATTTAAAATCTTACGCCAAGGACGAGCCAGTCCCCCCCTCTTTCTCATCCTGAGATAACAGATCATTAAAGTCCCCAAGGCATAACCAAGGCACACCGATATTCCTTCCCCATCTCCTAATCTCTTGCCAGCAAACCTTTCGGTCTTCTTCAACAGGAGGGCCATAGATGAATGAAATATATCTAGGTATATCCATCTCACTAGACTCAACCGAAGTATGAATACAATTAGAAGAAGAGGACAGAATATTTACCTTTATCGAGTCGGACCACCAGAGAGCCAACCCGCCACTGTGACCAACCGGATCAACCACCCATTCCTCATTAAAACCACAATGCCGTCTAATCGTCCTTACCACTCTAGCCTTCTGCTTGGTCTCCATTAAGAACACCATTTGGGGTTTTTTTTTGGAAGCAAACTTCCTTTAAGTTCCTGACTGTCAAGGCAACCTCGAGACCCTGACAGTTCCAAGACAAGAGATTCATGGCGAACCGGTGGCTGGTCCAACCCAACCACCGGCGTTATGAGATGAATTGTTGGCCAGAGCATCAACTTCCCTTTGCTTAGGAAAAATCCAGTCTTCGGGAAAGTCAATCTCCCCCACAACATTAGAGGTACTAGAGCTTACTTGTGGAGCCTCGGCACCATTACTTCTGATAAAATTTTTGAGGGCCCTGAAATTCCTACGTCTTCCTCGCGTAGCATGCTTCTGAATAGTGCCCAAAGGACAATCACTCTCAGGATCATCAAAAGAGAGCTTCCTGTTTCTTTTGCTAACACTCTGCCCTGTCAGGTCTTCATTTTGGCGCTTAATACTGATCCGGTTCAAGGAAAGTGACACAGCCGAAACCGGTGAAAGCCCAATAGAAGGAATAATGTCCGAAGTTTTTATCTCCTCCTCATCCGGAAATTCAACGTTGTACAAATGGGCCCCCACTAAAGGTACAAAACTAACCTTCTCTTCTAAGCACGACTTACTCTGCTGCTCCATATCCCTCTGGGTCCAACTCCTTTCATTCACCTCCATCGGAAATTCTACATGATAAAGATGGGCCCCCAAAGAAAGACCAGGTCTTACCAGAATTGCTGAAGGGACCTCGCTTTGCTGGGCTGATGACCTTTGGGCCCTGAAACAATCTTTCTCAACAACCTGGCCCACCACAACCTCTTTGACTAAGCCTTCATTCCTAGAAACCCTTACCTCTGCCAAGTCACCAGGACTTTTGCAACCAGCCGCATGAGCCGACATTTGCAGACCTTGGGCAGACCCCAAGACAGAGCCCGTACCTCCCATATTCCTTTCTGAAGAACCTCTATCTTCCTCCTGACACGATAACATTGAAATAGAGTCCACCATAACCTGTTCCCCCTTATGCCGATCGGAATATTCGCCCAAAGCAGCGGCTCCAATGACCGACGAACCCTCCCGTCGAGACCTATCAGCGGGAGCTTTGTGCCGATAAAACTTAGCCTCATCCCACTCCTGCAAATGAATTTCCAGAACCTCCTCTAGAGTGCTCACCGCAGGAGTACTTAGCCACTTCCCGAAAACTCCTGAATCATCACCTTTTACCTCTGAATGAACACCTCTACAACTCCCTCCATTATGACCAATCCTTCCACATTTAGGGCAAAAAATCTGTAACCTTTCATATTTGATCGAGACCCATGCACGCTCCTTCTGACCTCTAGGAACCCAGAAACCGGTGGATAAAGGATCCTCAAGTCGAATCAAGGACCGAACCCTCAAAAAACCTCTTCCTAACTTCCCTTCGACCGAAGGTTTCTCATACATAACTGTTTTTCCAACTGCATCTCCCAAGGTTACGGCGTTAACATCATTAAAGGCCTCAAGGGGTAGACCGTGAAATTGTACCCAAAAAGGAGAATAATCGAAGTTTACATCTTTCAGAACCATAAAATCCTCCCATATCTGCAGGTTAAGCATAAACCCCAGTATTGACCATGGGCGGCCCTTAAGAACCCGAGCAAAGGAATCCGAGTCTCTGAACCTGAAAAGGAAGACAAGTTGACTGCGATCTAGTTCGTTAACCTCCACCTCTTCATGCATATGCCATCCCTTCTTAATCATTGTAACCACCGTGGGAATATTCATATTCTTGCCTGTAATAATCTTCCCTACTAATGTGCCTCCACTCGCTTCCGTCTGCTGTCCAAGGTTTAGAATTAATTCCTTGGCAGAAGAGAAGCCCTTATTCTGATTTTCCTCCATACCGCCAACACACCCTAACTCTTCACAAAACACCACACCACCGCAAGACACCCACACACCGAGAAAAGAAATTGCAGAACGAGAACAGAAGATAAGAGAAATAACCAGGCAGTAGCAACCTCACTGGCCGCCAATCACGAGAAAATACGAAAAGATCAGAAAGGTTCGCGAAGAACCAGAACACTCTCTCAAAGGAGAGAAAAAACTCTCACAGGAGAGAGAAATTGTATAATATAATGATATATTATATAATATAATAATATTAAATACAATATATTGATAAAAACCCACCGTTACAAAGAATGAAAAGGTATATCATATGATATAATATAATTACATGAAATACCATATATTAATAAAACCACTATTACATATAATAAAAAGGGGGAGGGGATATTAATAGGTGTGTGTGTATGTGAGTCTGCTGCAAATAACCCACACCACACCAACATACAACCACATCACACAGTACGAAAACAATGTGACAGAGAAAAGCGAGCGTTCTTCTTCTTCTTCTTCCATCACCGAGTTCTTTCTTCCTCTTCCACTAGCGAGGGCATCTATAATTATGTTAGATTAAATGTTACTTTGGGCAGTCTTGAGCGTGAGGTTGTATTTGAGACTCATTTTGGTGACAGACTCTCATTGAGAGCTTTTGAGTAACTCTTGTGTGATTACCAGTAAGCTTGGAGTAGAGGTAACCCTAATTATTCTTTTATATACTTGCAACTATATATATATATATATATATTAAACTATTTTGGGAATTGTTGTGCCTAGGAGGACTTGATTTAGAATTGTATATTTGACTAGAATTATATTAATGAGATGACAAACCATTTAAACATGCTTGTTATATATTAGAACTCATGGTTATGTAGTTTGGAACTTTTTTAATCATGCTTATGTGTTATAATAAAATATTATTTATTATAAATGATTTTAAAATAACATTATATGTTTTAAAGGACGTTATTTGTTATCGATTATTTGGTAAATCATATTTGTAACTATACTCATGATTTGGAACTTGTATATACATGTTAATATTGTGATTGTTTGTCATTGATGCATATGAAGGGTGGCACATTGGTGATAGGTTAAAGTAAGGAGGAATTTATATGATGAGATTTCTTACCATGTGTTATGTCATCACTCGGTGCATAGTGAATAATAGTTGTCAGGGCCCCTTCTTCCATCTCTTCATTTGGCTAAGATTACATTAGAATTGCGGGACATGTGACATCTCCTTACTTGTGTTTAAGTAGGGGAACCATAGTCTAGACTTAAGCTCTATATCTTTGTTTGGGTGTATCTTAAGATCTGGTGAGCTTGGGATGATCCAATTAAATAGACGGGTTTCTATTGAATTATGTGTTAGTCTAGGGCTCCAGCCAGCGGTATAAGGATAGATAGTGATATAAGAGAGGCATATTGCATAATTGTATAGTGCATTATTTCTTGTGAAATATGTTTGGAAAATAAAATGATGTTCCATAGTTTTTGAACCTTTTTGGGAGGGGATTTTGGTAACCAAATCGAGAACTAATTTGTAAAAGGTTTTATATTGATAATATTAATAAATTATTATGAGTTGAACTTGATTTTGACACCGTATGTTATTGATTTTGGTTTGCATATATATTTCGAATAACCAACGATTACAAAGATATTTGG
This sequence comes from Acacia melanoxylon, assembly GCA_019022615.1. NCBI lineage: Eukaryota > Viridiplantae > Streptophyta > Magnoliopsida > Fabales > Fabaceae > Acacia > Acacia melanoxylon. Next base: position 5,070,780 of record JAFJYJ010000002.1, read on the forward strand.
ATCTTATGGTTACTATTTTTTTTCGGGAGATTAGTAGGGAGCAAGAGAAGATACCTATGGAGTGAGTCTTGAAGGCTCTTTTGTACTCCTAGAGCTTATGTTAGGTTATTTTTATTTACCATGACCTTAAGACTTCCGCATTTTATCAACTCTGAAATACTTTAGAAAATTATTTTGACACTGAAAATATTTTGTAAATATTTTGGAGATATTTCAAATAACTTTTCAAGTATTTGGTTGTTGGATTTGAGGGATTACATTTTTGGTATTAGAACTAAATGTTCCGTGGCTATTTTGTTTTTTTTTTCCCTAATCGTTTTCTAAAAAAAGAAAATTAGTGGTCGTGGCAAAATAAATATCATAACATCTACACTTTCCTTTATTTAGTTTTGAAATTTGTGTAGTTATTTGTTTAGCTTGTCTAGTTTCCTTGTGATATTTATCATAGGATGGGACAAATAGGTGAGCCCAAAATATTTCACTGATTAGTAATGAGAATTTGCATCAAGAGATGCAGTCTAGGAGCAAATAAGAGATTAATATATTCATAATAATATTTTTCTCTCAAATTGTCCACAATAACCGTTTTCGTCTACCAAACTAAATATAAGAAAATGTTTCCTACCTCAACTGCAGTTGTGGATTGGGCATTAGAATTTATGTGCTTTCCAACTGTTTATTGTTTTTATCTTTTCTGAAGGCCAAGAGAAAATATTTTTTTCCTTTTCTTTTTATAGTATACCCTAAATTAATTTGATTCCTTTAGGAAACAATATTTGATATCGAAAGCAAATGGGGAGCTTTCATTTCTAGATCTGGATGTTGGATGTGTGAGCTTTCTCTATTTGCTTTTGATATCAAATACTTTTGCCTAAAGGAATCAAATTAATTTAGGGTAGACTATAAAAAGAAAAGGAAAAGATTTTTTCTCCTGGCCTTCAGAAAAGATAAAAACAACAAACTGTAGGAAATAAAGCACATAAATTCTAATGCCCAATCCACAACAGCAGTTGAAGTAAGAAACAATTTTGAATCTATTAATCTCTTATCTGCTCCTAGATTGCATCTCTTGAAGCAAATTCTCATTACTAATCAGTGAAATATTTTGGGTTCATCTATTTCTCCCCTCCTATGATAAATATCACAAAGACACTGGACAAGGTAAACAAATAACTACACAAATTCCAAAACTAAATAAAAAGCAATGCACACGTTATGATATTTATTTTGCCACAACCACTAATTTTTTTATAAAAAACAATTTAAAAAACCAAAATAGCCATGGACGCCCCAAATCCAACAACCAAATACTTGAAAAATGTATTTGAAATATCTCCAAAATAATTTTCTAAAGTATTTGAGAGTTGATAAAATGCGGAGTCTTAGGGTAAATAAAAATAACCTAACATGAGCTCTAGGTATACAAAAAGAGCCTTCAAGACTCACTCCATAAGTGCCTTCCCTTGCTCCCTACTAATCTCCGAAAAAAATAAATATAATAACGATAAGATCCAAAGAACACGGTAACCATTGGTTATTCAAATAGAAATATACATTCAAACCAAGATCGAGAACATAAGGTTTCAAAATCAAGTTCAACTCATAATAATTTATTAATATTATCAATATAAAACCTTTCACAAATTAATTCTCGATTTGATTACCAAAATCCCCCTCCTAAAAGGTTCAAAAACTATGGACCATCACTACAAAAAAAAAACATTTTTTTGCGGCGGAAAAATTCCCTCGCAAAAAAACCATTTTCCGTCGCAAACCGATTTGCGACGGAAAAAAGTTCCGTCGCAAAAATCGCCCTCACAAACCAATTTTCGTCGCAAAAATGCTTCTTTCCCGAGGGAACATTTTTCCCTCGCAAATCCGGAATTTGCGAGGGAAAACCCTTTCCATCGCAAAATTTTCAAATTTTGCGAGGGAAACACGTTCCCTCACAAATTCTGAAATTTTTGCGAGGGAAGCCTGTTCCCTCACAAACTCCTCAATTTTGCGAGGGAAACACTTTTCCCTGGCAAATGCCAATTAATTTAAAAAATATATATAAAAAATCAGAAAAAATAAAATGATTACATAAAAAATATTAAAAATTAGAAAATAAAAAGACTTGTATATCATAAAAATAAATTGTAACAATCATGAGAGTTTACATAGCAAAAACAAAATATTACAAATTACAATGTTTCGACCAAAATGAATTAAAAAAAAGTCTAAACTGCAGCAGTCTGGTCATGATCACCACCGGTATCATCATCACCACCAGAGGCAACCCCGTACCCTTGTCCTTCAATATAGACTGGAGAAGTGTCCGCATCTCAGTAATCATCTCTCATTGCTCCTTCACTTTCGCTTCTAACGCCTTTACCCTCTTATTTTCTGCAAAACCAACATTACGAAGTCAGTTTCTTTTTTTACTTCATTTAAATGGACGAGGGAATAAATAAACAAATGAGTTATAGACAAATGAAAAGAAATATCATTCTAAAACAGCACATGGCTTAACTGTAAACCACTTAGATAGTGAAGATTGAGGATAAATAAACAAATGATCTTACATTGACTGCTCCATGAAACCATTCAAACCACTTAATGTTAAAGGCAATAAATTATAGACAAGTGCAAAAAATATAATCAATCATAAACAATGTAAATCTAAAATGCCTTGAATGTGTTGTGACCTTTTTTGACTAGGTAATATCGTTTATAAAAATTGAAAGTTTACAATACTAGAGTTGAAGTTGTATGCTTCACCTTTCCCTTGTTTGAAATATAACTCATGTGTCAATAGACAATATCACCAGCAGTAAAGTATATGGTTCTGATACAAACACATATCAATGAATAATCATTACAAAATAGCAACAGATTTTGAAAAATAAAATAACTTTATAAATGTTAAATTTTAGAGATGCAGTTGTCCTACCCATACTTTGCTTAGAAACTAATTAGACAAAAAACTTAATACCTTACTGTAACGTGCATGAGAAACAGAAAACTGTGCTTGATCCTTATTAACTGGGAATGAAGAATCTCCAGCACCATCTTTGTTCTGAAATGGGAGGAAAGCTAACATATGACCAATTGACCGTAAAAGTCCTCATTATACAAGAACCTTGAGATGAGCATCTCTCTTTATAAATGAGGCTTGCCTTTTCATATACATACAAATTCCCATCGGCATGAGTAACAACAAAAGCACCATCACCTCCAGGAATCCATGCAATACTAGTACAACGACTGTCCAGAGCAATGGATATCAATCAAGTTAGATTCCAAACAGCACCTAAAAACGATATTCTTCTATGTATGAAAGTTCTTTGAAATAACTCGACTAAATGAAATCTTGATAAAGCTAATAACTTGGGGAAATGGCTTCTAACTTGTCAAAAATCCAATTCAATTACAATAATTAAGATCATTGATTTCACTACTAGACATAATTCACACACCTTACCTAGTATATGTGCACATTTGCGTGTGTGTGTGAAATACAGCAAAATACACCCAATGCCATGAAAGCAGACAACAACTTACGTCAACACTAAGATTGGATCAACACTTGCCTATTGTTGATAGAACCATCCTTGTTGTAATGATGAGCTCCTACAAGCTTTTTATACTGACATCCTGTAATTGTTGTCTCAGTGACACTGAGTAGACTACAATAATACACACAGGAGAAATAAATTCATAAAGCCTAAATAAACACTAAAAATGAAATAAAGAAAGATGGAAAGTTTGGAATTTATCGAACTATTTACCATCACCCTTACTCAAACCAATAAGCAAATCATGTCTATCCTTCGCTTCCTCATCAAAGGCATGGCACACAGGATTCGAATTACTGAAGTGAATGGACTTTATGGGATCCTCCATCCAAAACAAGAAAAGTCTAATATGCAAAATCCAAAATCTCCCCTACCCCCCAAAAAATAATAATTCAAATTCCATCATCTGTCTACCTTGTCTGGAGAATTCAATACACTAACAAAAATTGCATCACTAACATTGAAGATCAAGTACGTTCCTTTCCCATCAAAATTTGAATTAGCCATTAAACTACTTGAACTTGAGGCACCAAGAGAACCAATTCTACTGTTTACCCCAATATTCTTGCTGCTACCATTCCAGCTATCAAAATGCGATGCATAGAGATTGAGAACATAGAATAGCATCAAATACTAATAAAAGAAATCAATATCTGGAAAACATGATCACTTAATTCATTTCTCTTTGTTTTATGTTTCTGGCTTGTAGATTTGTACACATGATTGTTTGCCCTGGTCTTTTACTGTTACCATGGCTGTTTTGTAATCTTCAATGAGTAATGCTAATCCAACAAAGGCATCAGTGCTAAACAGTCAGAACATAAGAGTTTAGGTCAATAATATTGCATCTGCTGTAACACGGAAAAATAAAAGACCAACAGAGTCTATAAGAAATACACCTGAGCGTAATAGTCTCTCCAGACTCTGCGGGCAATCTGGTGGCCACCCAAATCAAAGGCCTTAAATTTGATCTTCCCGATACTCAACTCCTCCGAAGTCGGATATTTAGTTGGCTAATGCTGAACTAGCCTCGGTAAAACGAAGAGGTAAAAGAACATCTAACACTGTAAACATTTTTAGGTATAAAAGTGTCAATGAAAAAGACGGAGGTGAGTGACGATGAACGAGTTTGGCCGAGAGAACAGAGCAAGCGCGCGGTGGCCGGCGGTGAAAAATGAAGAACGGAGGTGAGGGGAAAGGGGCGATTGTAGAGGAAGAGCGTCGGAGGAGGAGGCGAGAGCTCGCGACGGTGAAGACAGCTCTGATGGTTCGCGAGAGGAAGAAGACAACGACTATGGCAGATCGAGCTTGAGAGACACACCGAAGGAGGGGGCTACGGATTTAGGGATTTGATGGAAGGGGAGGAGAACAATCAAGAAATTAGGGAATTTAGGGATTTGATGGAGGGCTGCGGTTCAAAAAAAAATATTTACATATTATTTTGCTAGGGAACTAAATTTCCCTCGCAAAAGTAAATATTTTGCGAGGGAAACCTAGTTCCCTCGCAAAATTGGGGACATTTTGCGAGGGAAAATTGACAAATATTGGGGGGAAATTTCCCACCAATTTCCCCCTATTTTGCTTGGGAAATATAGTTCCCTCGCAAAACATGACCTTTTTGCGAGGGAAGCTCAGTTCCCTCACAAAAATGGGTGGAAGTTTGGTGGAACTTTCCCCCACTGTCAATTTTGCGAGGGAACTAGGTTTCCCTCGCAAATTTGCTAAAATTTGTGACAGATTTTTTTCCTCACAAATTCCGTCGCAAATATGACATTTTCTAGTAGTGCATCATTTCATTTTCCAAGCATCTTTCACAAAGAGATAATGTATTATACAAGTATGCAATATGCCTCCCTTATATCACAGTCCATCATTATACTGCTGACTGGAGCCATAAGATAACACATAGTCCAACAGAAACTCATTCATTCAACTGGATCGTCCCAAGCTCACCAGATATTAAGATACACCTGGCCAAATATATAGAGCTTAAGTCTGGACTATGGCTCCCCTCCTTAAACACAACTAAGAGAAAAACAAGGGATTGGAAGTAGAGGAGAAATAGGCCACGCGACAAAGGGAGAAGAAAATAGCGGATACCAGATACCAGAAGCTGAAGGTGTTACATCCCACGTTAGCTTGGGGGAGGGACGAAAGACGCCTTCTAATGATCTAAATACATCTCCTGCTCGACGCATTTTAAAGCTATGAGGAGTGATAGGACCCAAAACGGACAATATTGATAGTGAGGCACTGAGATGTTACAAATGGTGTCAGAGCCAGACTTTGATGTGAGTCAATGTGCCAGCGAGAATGCTGGGCCTAAAGGTGGTGAGTGGAGTCTTATGCCTCACATCGGTGGGGGAGAAGAACAAAAGACGCATCAGTTGGGGAGAGGAACGAAAGACACCTTATAAGGGTCTGGATACCTTCAATCCTCGATGACTTTTAAAGTCATGAAGGGTGACAATCCTCTAAAGTAGACAATATTGAAAGGAAGGTGATGGAATGTTCTTGGAGTATAGTTACTAGGTGTTCGCCGTCTTGCAAACTCCTAGAATTTATATGTAACTGTAGGAATTTATAAAGAGCTTTCCGATGTGACTATTGTAATATTCTTAAAATGAGATTAAAAAAATTAAAAAAAAATGCAAATATATATATATATATGTATAATTGTGTGGTAGGTACGCTGCCACCATTTGGGTCAGGTGGTAGCGTCCTGCCACTAACGTGGTAGAGGAAGTATAACTATTAAAAAAAATGCAATTCACCGCCTCTGTCATTTATATATATGTGTTGAGTGTATTAATTAGAGTATATATGTGTGTGCGTGAGATCAAGAGAATCCGGGAGAGTAGAGAGAAAGAGAGAGAAAGGTGAGAGAAAGAGGAAAAAGAAGAAGAAGAAGAGAGAGCTCATTTGAGTTTTTAAGGTACATTATTTATTTTATAAGATTATTTAGGTAGTTAAATTAATTTCTTTTCAATAAACTTTCTTCATGAAAGTTGTTTTACGTATTTTTCTCTTTTTAATGAGGGTAAAATAGTACTACCTCCGGTCCTAATTATAAGACATAGTTGACTTTGTTTGGAGAGATTAAAGAAGCAAAATAAGTTACTTAATCATTTTATATGTTGTGTATCTTTAAATTATATATTAGTTTATTAGTCAAATTAATTACTTTGAAGAAAAATTAAAATTTAAAATACTCTAAAGTAATTTAATTAGCTTCCTTAATTTCTCCAAAAAAGTCAATTATGTCTTATAATTAGGACCGGATGGAGTATTGATTATTGAAAATTTTGGGATTTGGATATTAGTAAAGTTTTAAGTTTTGATAATAGAAGACTGTATATATGTAGAATATTATAAATAAATAACTTTAATCGGTTTATATTTGTTAGTAGGTTGTTGTGGAAATTTTAAGTTATTTTCTATTTAAAAGAATTTAGGATTTATGTCATATAAGATATTTTTACCGATTAAATAAAAATCTAAGCATTTTGTTGGATTACTAGAAGTATTATTTAAGGTTTAATCGGTTAGTTTTGCTAAATATTGAATTATATGAATTATGAGTTGGGATTTTAGATTTTAAATTAGAGATTGATATGATTTTGATTATGTGGAGATTGTTTAATAAATTTGGTTATACTTATAAAAGATAATATTTGATTAAAAATTGAGGAATAGATAAATTGTCATCTTCCCTAGGAAAATTTAAAGTGAGATAATAGTTTAATTATTTATTATGGTATTAGTGGTTATTTTTGTTAATTCTATTAACATATAATTATATATTTATTTTTAAAGGGGACGATTTCTCTCACGCTTAGTGTTGTGTCAAGAATTTGAGGTAACCACTTTCCAATTTATCTTGTATACTTGTTGAGGTGATTATAAGCGTATACTTATATATTTAAATGATATGAATATATTATAGTTTGTTACCTATGAAAATGTATATATGTGTGAGATATTTGTTTGAAGCTAAATTTTTAGTTAAGTGGACATAAATTGTTTATATTGTTATGATTAAATTGTTTATTTTGTAATTATGAAAGTTTATGCATGGTGTTGAATATTGAACATAAGTATGAATTATTGATGTTGAAAATTGTGATATTGCACTGCATATTGAGGTGTTCTGGATTGAGATGAGATGTGATGGTAGGAGATTGATTTTATACCATGTGGTATAGCCGCCATTGAGCGCACAGTGAATGGTCGAATATTTTCAAGGCCCTTCATATCATCCTTTTCCTTTGACCTGGATAAGGGTAAGCCCTTGGGACAGTGACACCTTTCTATATTCGAAAAAAAGGGAACCCATAGTCCGATATGAATTTTGTAGCCTTTTGCCGGGCTACACCTCATCATTGGTGAGCTTGGTATAATCTCGTCAAAGAGATTAAACCTATTGTATTGTAGCCCATGGGTTCTGTCAACGGTTCTAAGGAGGTTATAAGGATGGTTGAGGGAGTTACATGCATATTGAATAATTTTGAATTATTAATTGGTTTGGTAAATTACTCAGAGTTATTGATATACGAATGAATAATTGCCCCGTTTAACTATCTTGTAATCATTCCATGTATACTAGTTAAATTGGATATGTGATGGTTACTGAGTCTTTGTGACTCACCCCATCATTATTTATTTTTCAGGTGAGAATACCAAGGGGAAGAAGCTAGGCATCCGAGACTTGATCAGAGATATCAATCTTGTATGTCTCTTTTGTTACATCATAGTCTGATATATATTGCCAAACTTTAGGGTCTTTTTGACACGTATATTTTGATCATTTTGCTGCAAACTGAAACTTATAATTATGAACAGAGCTTGCTGGTATAATTTTTAATGTAGAATAATTTATTTTGACCGGAATTAAATATATTCAGGTATAAAATAGTTATTTAAATGATAATTTTGGAAGGATGTTACAGTTCTGATATTTGATATAACACACACACAGTGATGATGAGAACATGGTATGATGTAACCGTGATAATGTGATAATTATTTATGATTGTGGGATTAAGAATATAAGATTGTTAAATTGTGACCTATTGATTACACTTGTATTATGTGTTCCGAGATAGCCATGCAATTAATGATAATTAATGATAAAGGAAGGAGTTAAAAGTTGTTCAGTATTTTTGTGCCATGTGGTACACTAGTATACAGTATACTATGATTGGCTTTTATTGTCCCAAAGTGGTAACTGGGACTGCAACACCTCATGAAATAAAAGGAGGGTAATCCATGGTCCGCTGTGTGCTTTACAATACTTTGGGCAGTCCATACCACACACTGAAGAGCTGGTAAGAGTTCCCAATCACGGGGGGAGACTTAACCCATGGATTCATGTCAGTGGATCAAAGGAGAAAAGGCAGGAAATAAATAAAGTTAATAAATGAATATTTATTGATGTGGTATTGTCATTATATCATGTTCATTGCATTCACCTATTGTAAAGGATTTAGTTAGTGAGATGTCAATCTCTCCTTTTTCCATAATTAACATTTTTTCAAGTCAAGACGATAGTGGAGGAGCTTTGGTAAAGATATTAGGTTCGTAAATTACAACTCTAAGCTTGTGTGATTCACATTTTATGTTTTCTACCAATAGTATTCATTCATATATTATGTTGGATATTATAATCTTATTTCCTAATATGAGATTCTAAGTTTTATGATACTAGCCTAGTGAGTACTCTTCTTTTCAAATGATTTATTTACCATGGTTTTATATTGCTGGAGCTAAGTTTCTATAATTGTTATAGGGGTGTGTTTACTACTTTTAATGCATGTGATATTGTCAATTATTTTAATTAACTATGATAGACTTTTGTGTGTGCATTCCATTTCAATCATAGTTATAGTTAAGATTTAAAAAGTAACATTATTTCATTTAAACCTCGATAGATTCATGGTGAGTCTTTTTTATTTATACTGAGGTTATCTTCTGAAAAATCTCTAAAATATGTGCTAAATAAATAGTTTCTGAGGGAGAGTGTTGCATTGTGGTATCAAAGTCTGGATTAGGTCGATGTACTAGCAGGACACTGCGCCTAAAGGTGAGTGGAGTCTTATGTCCCATATGTTTGGGAGGGAAACACAAGACACCTTATAAGGGTCGGATGCTCTCTTCTCGACGCGCTTTAAAGCCGTGAGGGGTGATGGCCCCCAAAGCATACAATATTGAGAGCGAGACACATTTGAGATGTTATGTTCATTTTGTATTGAGAAAAAAGGATTTCATCAATCTTCAAAGTTTAACCTTATTTTTAATTATTTCCATAAAGGTCTTTTAATCTTTTTATTATGTCTTTAAAAAGTTTCTTCAATTATAATCATTGATTTCTGTAGTAATAATCTATTAACTAGTGCTAATGTGAATACTAGTTTAGTGATATAAATTTTCATAAAATAAAGAATAAAAAAATAAAATGATGGAATACAATTTATTTATTATTAAAAATAATAATTAAATTATTATACCCGTAGTCGTCTCCTTATATATTAATATGTAATCTAGTTGATTTTTATTTTATTTATATCTATGTACCAAAATTAATCCAAGTTGTATTTTAGGTGAGAGTCACATGATTAGTCACTAATGACATTTCTTTATAAATTAATAAATTATAATTTTATAAGCTAATATCTATAATTAAGTAAACTTTAACAACCCAATAACCTAATTAATGAGGTGAAATTATATGGATCCTTGAGTTAGTTTTTTCCCTTTCATTTTATTAATTGGTATCATAAATTTACTGAGAGAATCATCCTCAAATCCTAAGACACAATTGCTCATGTATTTCAAGGATTCTGCCACCACTACAAAAAAATCAACTTTCATTGGCGACATTTAAAGTCGCCATTGAAAGGCATAGTTTTAGTGGCAACACAAGGGGCCGCCGCTGAAAGGTGTAACTTTCAACGGTGACAACAAAAGGCATATTAAAGGTATCAGGCAACGATTGTTGCCACATAAAGTCTTTTTAGATTTCAATGTTTCTAATCACATTAGAGGTTCTAATTTTAATAACATTTAAATAAAAAAGAGAAAGATATTTTTAATAGCTTCGACTTTTTGTTGCTGCTAAAAGTACTATTAGCGGCAACAAAATAAGTTGCAACCGAAAGAAGCTTCTTGCTATTGAAAGCAGTATCGATGGCAATCAAATCAGTTGTTGCTGAAAGTAGATTCAGTGGCCACTATTGCCGCCGCTGAAACTTTATTTTTAGCGAGAACTTTCTCTTTTAAGGCAATTGTGTTGGATTTATTCAACGGCACTGATACTTTCAACCAAGGTCGCAACAACAATGATCCAATGGTGGTTGCCACTGAAACTCTTCAGCGACAACTTGTAGGCTTTCATCGTCGCTAAAAGTCGAATTTCTTGTAGTGTGCATGAGGTAAAATAAAAACTTGAAAATAAAACATTGGTAATGCTATGAAGCGAGTAGGATTTTTTATATATCAAAATGCGAGGGTTATTATACCCAGATCAAACTGACAGGTTCGAACTATAAATCGGTGAACTGACCACCTAACTGGTCCAGTCCAGCCATCAACCCAGGTCAGCATTTTGTATTTTAAAAAAATCATTAACTTTTTTTATTTATTTAGAATTTCATATTAATAACCCTAAAAATCTTCACTTCTTCACCAATCTGACCTTGAGTTTACTTCTATTTGACTCAGATTTGACCTGCTAGCCCTTGAACCACTACCTCAATTAGTTTAGAGACTCTCCAAATTCAATAACCTTGCAAAAAACTAAATACGAACAACAGAAAAAATCACCAAAATATTATGTGGTGGGAAATATTTTTAAAAAATACTACATTAAAAATTATTCACGAGTTTAAATTAATGAGGAAGTTGTTTAGCTTGAAATCCACTTTCACCCTTGACATATTTTTTATTTAGCTCTCATGCATATAACAGCCCTCAGCTTTAAGAGATTAAAAATAGGGACAATTATAATAAAATGACTTAAGAAAAATAATATTTATTAAGAAGGACCATAAAAATGGTAATTATCTTGAAGCACCAGAAATTAAAATAAAAAGAGTAAATTGCTCTTAACCATATTTTCTATATTTTCTCTAACTAAATCAGAATGCGGAGTGATTTTTGTTGTTTTAGTTTAGTAAAAGAGAATTAGAGTCTTACAATACTTTTACTAAAGTTTTAAGAGGAATTCAGCCATTATAACTTGAAGAGGTATATGATTCGAGCACCCCAACCATGAAAAATTATCAGATAAAGCCACAATAAAATTAAAAAAATGGAAGTGGTAGGTGACAGTGGAAAGCAAACAGAGGATGCGACAGTTGGGTGAATGGAATAAACCTCACCAATGAGGATAAGAATGAATGTTGCTGGCGTTAATGGTGGAGTTGGTAGAGGTGATGCAAAGTGAAAAACGTCAACCATTCCTCTCTGAAAGTGTTGATGGCTACCTTTAATTTTAGAAAGGTCGTAGCTTCTTAAATTCTCATTGAAGCCTGGATTTGGGAGTTGGGATTGTCGCAAGTTGTAGGCGACAGAGGTAGCTAGAGAGAAGGTGAGATGGTGGAGGATGAAGATCAAAGATGAAGTTTGAAGGTCTCTAGTATGCGGATGTGTCTCTGCTTCTTTATCTGCCCATGAAGTTTAAAAGAGAGATGAAAAAGGAAGTCTCGTAACTGGGAGGCATCCTTCAAAATCACTCTATCAATCCCTCCAGATTCAGATTAAGATTTAGTTAAAGAGAATATAGGAAATCGACTAAAAACAATTTAGTCTTTCTATTTTAATTTTTTAATTTCTAGTCCTTCAAAATAATTACCATTTTATGGTCTTTTTTAATAAATATTATTTTTCTTAGGTCCTTTATTATAAATTTTCCTTAAAAATAACACCCTCAACTTTTATAATTTGACATCAAACCCCCTATTATTAATGTCATACCCCTTGTAATTATGACATTTATCAGAGTAAAACAACGAGTTATAGTGAGGAACACAAGAATATCATAGTATCCTGATAATAGAAAACATTCTTGGTTATTAAAAGGGATAAACTACATAATTCATAATACGGAGATCCATTACATTAGTGTCCATGTGTTACACTTCAAATTAAATGTAACAAATAAGCCTGTAAGTTCTATAGTCTTATCTAATATCCCAGCAGCAGCTGTCAATATTCCATGCTAACTGCCTTTCCTTTGGAATCTTGTCCTCCACTTCAACCATGTCTAGATCCTGAGTTCTTAGGGATGTCTGGGATTCAATTTGAGCCCTAGACTAACATGTTAATCTCATAGATAAAGTATGAATAGTATATGAAAGTTAACCAAAATAAATAGTCTGCACAGCAGAAAACATTCAAATAATGTAGATCATATAAGCGTACTACACAACCCCTAGTGCTAGGTATAACGAATTGGCATGTACCAAGAATCCTCCTATACGTCAGAGTTCTCAATCGGGACACTCAACTAGGAATATTCGACTGGGAACTACCGAGAGTCCTATTTGGAATCCACCAGCTTTCTCAATTGGAAGTGCCCTAAGTCGCCTGAATGCAACTACGATAGCAACCTAAGAGCCTTCAGTCCATTAAGCCTTACGCCTAGTTTTAACCACCGGGAAGGTACTCCATGGTCAACCTTTCCGCTCAGTTGAGCCATGAGTCGTGCTGGTCTCATATGGGACGGGACATTCACATTGATGATTCAAACAGACATATACAACTATACAAAGTATGTAAGATTAGAGTTACTACCTTGTTGCTTTATCTAAGTAGATTTCGTGAACCTTGCGTGTTCTGGGAATTACATGTTCCTATAAGGACACATTATAGACAATAGTCAATACTTTTTTTTTTGTAACAAAAAGTTTTGGAGGGGTTCGACATCAGTCCCCCACCAAGGCCAGGGCACGGCCCCGGGCTCTATGAGCACTTACTGAGGACTTACGAGATCGCCTACCAAAGAAGTCCCAGCGACGGCAGAGGGGATCGAACCCACAACCCAAGGGCCTAATCCTGGATCCCTTACCATCTATGCCAACTCACATTGGCAGACAATAGTCAATACTAATACCAATTCTCGACATTTTAAATGTCTTCTAATACATTTTAACTAAACATGTAATTACTAGACCTAGGTTATGTCCATGATTTCATTGTTTCCTTCATTTTCGCACATTTGACCTTATTTTCTAGAATTTGTGTTGTAACTTTGAAAAATCATATCTCATAGCACAAATGTCCAAATCAGGTGATTTCAATTCCTATGGACTCCTTATTAAGTCTAGTTTCAAGAAAAATAGTTCTAGTAGTCAGCCACACACATATTAGTCCAGTTTTCTTCAAACTGATACTATTGTCCAGTTTGCATTCTAGAATCATTGCTCATTTTCAAAAATTCATAACTCGGTGTACACAAGTCAAAATTTAACCAATCACATATCAAATTAAAGCTCATTATATATACTTTCATTCTGAAAAATTTCATTACAAAATGGACATCATTTACTGTCTAGACTGGAATTTTCAAGGCAGATTTTAGGTTTCGGCAAAATTTAATCTCGGAGCTTTCAAAATTCCAATCGAATCTCTATCCTACACAATTTCATATTTTAAACACAATGGAATCATAAAATTGGTCAAAATCCAACTCCTATTAGTCTTCAGTGTTTTGGCCAAACCCAGGCTTAGTATGGCCGTCCAAAATTTCATGGTTTTCGCTTCGTAAATACTCTAGTTTCGGTTTCTAATAACATTTTATCTTGTTATTCAAATCATAAACACATGTTAACCCCTTTTAGAATTTCAGACAGAACCTCCCCTATAGGGTTTCAATCAGCCAAATCTACAAAAACCAGGAAATCACCAGTAATCTCTAGTACACAGTTAGTAGGCTTAGAGTTGCTTACCGTGATCGTTTTTCGATGTTCCTCACAAAATTTCTTTCTTCCCTTAGCTGTTCAGATTTTGTTAGACCCAAGAGATGCTGAAACAAAATATTCCATGAGCTAAAGGAGTGGGAAGAGGAAAAAACTAGAGTCCTTAGTATGAAAAAATTACCTTGATTTTGAAAAAAAATTGCTTCTCTTTTTCCCTTGCATTTTTCGGTTGCTTGGAGGTTCTTGTGTCATAATATCACCAACCAGCAACTTAGTTGAAAATCATGTTTCCAACGCAACAATCCAAGTTTTATTTTCACATCCTGTTCTTCTTACTTCATACTTAATCTTTATTTCAATGCCATAAATTATAGCTTTAGTCCTTTAGTCAACCTCTTCACTATCAGAACAGACCCATAGCATAAATGAACCCAAGAAAAATAACCATTTCAAGCCATCCAATTTTGAAATCATAAGGAGGTTAAAGATGAAGCTTACTTGACTTAGGTTCTTAATTTCTCCTTGAAACCTTGATCCCTTGTATTCGTTAATCACCTTTCGTCCTAGGCTCCCCAAGACAACATGAAAGTGTTATTCAACAAGGCCTTTACACATTAGAGAAGGTAGAAGAGAATAGGAAGAGAAGTCATGAACACTTACCTTGATCTTGTTCCTTTTCTTGCTCTTGAGTTCTCCAAGTTGTTCTTCCTTTCTCTTGCTCTCTCTCTATGTTCACAATTTTAGCAAGGGAAAATGAAGAGATGAAGCCTTAAAATATCTCTTCCAAGTCCTACTTGCTTTCCAAGAAAATGTGGCTTTCTCTAGAAGTCTCTTTCCTCTTGATTTTGCTTGAACCTTCTAGATGATTTTGTGGTTTCTTGCGTAAGCCATTGTTTCTTTCTCTCTCTTTCTTCCTTGGAGGCCAAAATCTTGGCTTGCAACATACTCTTCTTCTTTGGTTCCCTTAAATATTGTGCCTTGATTAAGTAGTCATGTGGTTGTTTAGGACATGTGGTCCTTCCACAGTTAACATTGCATATATTGTATGCTTTTATTATATTACTGCACGTGTTATACTGAATGCATTATGATATGTTATTTCTTGATTTTGGTTGCTCGCATGCATTACATAAACAATTTATTGGAGATTAACGGTTACTCTGGGATCCTTCGGGATTCCAGGCTATTCTAAGAACACGGTGGTACTTCTAGAGCTGATCAGGGATTTAAAGGTAAGAACACGAAGCATTGATATGGATTCTGAGGAGGTTGTGGATGAAGACTTGGTATCTTTATATCTATAAACAATTTTGGAGGACTGTATATTACATTTATTTTTGGATGACTGTATCATAACCCTTTGGGGATTTATCTTTCCTGTATTTAATTACCTTTACCAGTATTTTATTGTCCAAACCAATTGCATGCTCTGCTGCTAATACTCTGATGCATGACGATTATTATCCTGGGTATTATAAAATTAAATAAGAAGTAAAGGGTCACACTACACACCACCTGAAAAGGGAGGCCAGTAGGTGTGTAATAATTTTAGTATTAGAGCATGGTTTGGATAATACTGGGAAGAATATTGATATGACTCTGGTCATATGTCAATGGTAAAATATGGAAGGATGACTTTATAGTAGAAGAGGACCAACCATTGTAAAGGGAAATGGAACAGTAGATATATACCCCACGGAAAAGGGTTCAGGCTCCGGAAGTTGGGGGCTTTAAAGATAGCTGAGATGGCACAGAATGTAGAATCTGTTGTGAATCTTAGGGCTCTGCTTGTTAGGTCAAGATATGATTTAGATCACCAGATCCTATTAGGACTTTGAGATTAAGTGTGCTTAGACGCGAGAAATCTCGGGATGGGTAATCCCTGGGAAGTATCATAGGAAGTTGAAATTCCTGGATTTAAGAGATGAGGGCCTTGACCTATGACATATGGTGATTCTTAGAAATGCTACTTGATTTTGCTTGAACCTTCTCGATGATTTTGTGGCTTCTTGCATAAGCCATTGTTTCTTTCTCTCTCTTTCTTCCTTGGAGGCTGAAATCTTGGCTTGCAACATACTCTTCTTCTTTGGTTCCCTTATAGGACGAAATTATGGGGTTGATAAGAGGAGAATTTGGTCAGCAAAAAATCACAAATTATGTCTTAAAATATTCCCCTTTGAGTCTTCCTTAATCTTCAAGAAAACATGTGGCTTGTTCTAGACTCTTCTATTTGATCTTTTGGTATTTTAATTTGTGGTAAAGATTTCAACTGTGGCTGGTCAACAAGAGTATTTTCAGTCAAAAATAGACATATTAAGGGTTAGTTATCTTTTTGAACCACCTCAATCGGAGTTTTCTAGAATTAGTTATGAATTTTTGAAATTGGGTAACTGTTTTGGAAATTTCTATTTTTGGCTGAAAATGAAGGAAATTTAACCAATAATAAATTCCTTATTAAAAAGGGAATTTAAAGAACTTGGGTGCTTAAGAGAGCCTTATTTCAAACCAAATAGTCAAATATTATTAAGGAAAATTTTCATAAGTGATGGGGATTTATTATTATTTTGTTATTTTAGGGCTATCTCTACTAATTGCTCATCAGAAAATTTATTAATATTTGAACGACTGCCAGGTAGTAACATTAACCTCATATGCTTTGTATTACTCTATATGTATGTTTACCATGATTGTGGACCCGTGTCTCGTGAGGGGGACATACGTTTATGCATTGAGTGTAGTTTGGGTTTGAGGCCCAACTACCATGATTTTTCGTAGCGCTGTGGATCCGGGGCTTGCCTTGATTGAGCAGTCCTGCGTTTGTTTAGGACATGTGGTCCTTCTGCAGTTAACATTACATATGTTGTATGCTTTTATTATGTTACTATGCGTGTTATACCGAATGCTTTATGATATGTATTTCCTGATTATGGTTGCTTGAATGCATTGCATATACAATTTATATGAGATTAACAGTTACTCTGGGATCCTTCGAGATTCCAGGCTATTCTATGGACACAGGTGGTACTTCTAGAGCTTATCAGGAATTTAAAGGTAAGAACACGGAGCATTGATATGGATTCTAAGGAGGTTATGGATGAAGACTTGGTGTCTTTATATGTATAAACAATTTTGGAGGACTGTATATTACATTTATTTTGGGATGACTATATCATAATATCTTTCTTGTATTTTATTACCTTTACCAGTATTTTATTGTCTAAACCGATTGCATGTTCTGCTACTAATACTCTGATGCATGACGATTATTATCTTGGGTATTATAAAATTAATTAAGAAGTAAAGGGTTTCACTACCCGCCACCTGAAAGGGCGAGGCCGGTGGATGTGTAACATCTTGCAACTGAGTGACGAATTGGGATGGATAATGAGGAGCAATTGAAGAGTTATTAGGGTCCATAAGTCGGTTTATAAGGGGTAGTCCCAAATTGCCATTTGTCTTCCGCGAAACTACAATTATGCCATTAGTTATAAATTTAATTGAATTTCAACTTTTCCTTTTTCAATCCAATTGGTCGAAATTCTTAAGCCATGTTTAGGAAAATATTGACCTATTATATTGGTTCATAACCCATTCTCATGTGCCCAAAAATAAATAATTATGTGACATATAGCACAAATTCGTAAAAGGTGAAATTTTAACCTTCCTTCAATTTTTCTCATAATTTCTAATAAATTTCATGCAACTTCTTCTCATCCCTTTTTATTCAAATTCAAGGCACTAAAATGTACCAAAGAAGTGTTAATTTTATATGTTCATTGGTGGCAATATATTTCTCAAAATTTTCGGTTTTTGACGAAATCGGGTATTTCGTGTAAAATTGACATTTTAGTCAAAATTCACAATTTCTTTTCTCTAAATGTAAATATATCATACATGGAATTTGTCGGAGCAAATTTAGGATATTAGAATTAAGATCACCATTAAATGCTAAATATACCGTAATAGATGTCACTTCAAATTATTTACATATTTTGATAAGGACGTGTAATCTTTGTTATTTATTTATTTATCATAACGTAAAACTCATAATTACACTAAAAGGTAATTTTTTAAGTTCTACTAATAATAATTCATGTTTTCAATCTTGCCTAATGTAAATACTTTTAATGTAAGAGTAAAATACATTAAATACTTTTAATGTAAGTAATCTTGAGTGCTTCAAAAGCGGATTATATTAATGGATAAAATAGTTAATTAAATTATTGTATTAAACCGACATATTATATTAATGTCATTAATATAAAATTATAGAAAAAATTATCATTTTAAATTGAAATTTTTTTAGATCAATTCTTATAAAATGGTAAAATAATGGATAAAATAGTTAATTATATATTTATTGAAATATTTATAAATCACTAAATAATAGTTAGTTATGATTTCTTAAATCACTTTAGTTTTATTGAAATATTTATAAATCACTAAATAATATTTAGTTATAATAAGAAAATCGATGGCAAAAAACATTAATAATGAAATATCTTATAATTTCAAAATGATGGTAAAATCATGACAAATATAAGAAAGTAAGGTAATAATATTTCGATTTATTTTCTTCATTTTTTATACTTATAAAAAACTTATTAAATAATAACACTAATAATAAAATAATTTGTTTAAACTTTTTTATAAATGCAAGTATCCTCTTGTTGGAAATAGTCAAGTGCGTTTGATTAAAAATAAAAACAAATAGGCACATGTCTATTTTATAAGGGAAAAGAGTTTATATAGTTTTGACATTGACATGATACAACCCAATCCTAATAATTTTGAATTGATTGACATTTACTTCGTCCTAGTCTTTGTAATTTTCTTCATTTAAAATGTTAATCTCAACATTTTTTAATATAAACTTATAAAGACTAATAAACTATTTTTTGAAATGTTTTGAAAAGATAAAAGCTATAGGGATTAAATTGTTGCATAATAAACTTCAATGACTAAGTTTGGATCAAGTCAAAATTATAGGTCACAGATCAAATGAACGATCTTAATTATCATTCAATTTATCGAATATAACTAAACATCATGAAAGAAAAACAAAATATAATGAAAGCAATCGTAACGCATCTCTTGTATTAGTTCTGTGTATGGAATGTCATAAAAAGTACGAAAAAATGGAGCACATTGGTTTCTTAATTTTATAGTTTTCCTATAAAACACTATAAACACTAAAAAAACACAAAAACAATGAACGAAACTAAAGGCAAAGCACAAGTTCATATGTAATTTCTTCCCGAACTTGAAGTGTTGATCAATTCGCTTTCATCAGATAATCAAGATAACTGCTTGGAAGCAAAATTTTCAAATTGATATGACTTAGTGTTTGTTTATACCAGAGACGTTTCCCTCTGAAGAAGATGGAGATAGGCTTTCATCGATACCCTATTATATTGAAAGATATGAGTATTAGAGAAATCTTATTTGATTAATTAAAGAAGAGATTAAAGGTATGAACAATAGAAAATAGAGTTTTATCAAATAGAGTAAGCTACCACCTCTAATTCTTAATATAAGATTCACTACTTCAAAGATATTAAGAAACCAACGGAGTATTTTGATAGAAAAAGACAACCTTAATATATATGTGTATATATACCTATATCTAAAATTCTAACGATGACAACATTTCACACAAAGTATTACAAAGAAATAATCATAAAACCCTACTCAATCATTTTTAAGACTGATGAAAGAAGCTGAATCAATAAAGAAGAAGAAACAAACCAGAAAGTGGAGTGAAGATGGTAAGGTACTGATTGTGTGGTAATTTTCGAATAAAGATAGAAATAAAATACTCTGTTTTAAAAGAGAAGCAAGTATCTCACTACCTCTATAAGAATAGTCTTAGAGAATCTTCGATATCAAATTAGTCTCGCTGTCTTACTGAGAGAGACTCTAATCCAAATACAAAATTCAAATAGGTAACTACTCCTAATTCTAGCAACTAACCCCTAATATTGTGGATATTCTACTTATTTCATAACTACTCAAAACAAATAATAAATAATTCATAATTTATCCTAAGACGTTTACTTTTCCTAGAATGAACCAACCATATATCGATTTGGGTTGCTACCATTTCTCCCCCTTGGAAAAACGACTTGTCCTCAAGGCGAAAATGAGGAAATTGAGCAACGACAAGATCATAATCTTCTCATGTAACATCCTTTAGAGGGTGGTTCTCCCATTAAATGAGGAGTTCCAATTGCCTAGCAAGAGTCCAACGATGTTGAAGCACAATGGAAGGTGTGAGGAGTAGTTCAATATCTGTTGAAATGGGAAGCAACGGAGGAGAAGACACTGCCTAAAGGCCAGAAGTAGGACCTAGTACAGAAACATGGAATACCAAGTGGATCTTTACAGTAGAAAGGAGTTCTAACTCATATGCAACCTTGCCAATTCACCTCAAAACCTTGAATGGACCAAAAAACGTGGAGAAAGTCTTTAAAATTTGAAACAAGATAAAGATCATTGGCGGTAGGGGTGAAGTTTTAACCATACAGCATCACCGGGGGTAAAGTCAAAGTCCCTACGGTGCTAGTCAACGTGCAACTTCATCCAATGTTGAGCTTTAAGAAGGTTAACCTTTAAAACCTGAAGCATAGCATCCATGGTTTCAAGTTGTTCTTTTATTTAGCCACCAAAGTCTTGCCTTGTACATAAGGAAGAAGCGGAGCAGGATCACGCCCGTAGACTATTTTGAAAGGAGTATTGTTTGCTACTATATGATAACCGGTATTAAAAAGGAATTTTGCCCAGCAAAGAAATGTACTCAATTGATTTGGTTGTCCATGTATAAAACAACGTAGATAAGCTTCAAGGCAATGGTTGACAACTTCCATCTGTCCGTCTGATTATGGATGATATGCGATGCTTAACCAAGTTTTGCTTAAACAGAATAATTTCTGCCAAAATTGACTGACAAAAAGAGGGTCTCTATCCGACACTATAGATCATGCCGTGCAAGCGAACAATCTCTTGAAAATATGTGGTTGCTATTGATTTCGCAGTGTATCGATGAGCATGAACAATGAAGTGGCTGTACTTACTAATAAGATCCACAACCACTAAAATCACATTAAAGCCTCGTGATTTGGGAAGTCCGGTGATGAAATCAAGAGATATATCCTCCCAAATGCGATCTGAAATGGGGAGGGGTTGTAGAAGACCTACAGGAGTTAAGGTTTGATACTTATTCTTTTGACAAGTTAGACTACGTTGAATGTAACACTTGATGTCGTTTTTCATTCCTCACCAATAAAATTGATCACTTAACATGTGTAAGGTTTTAAGGTAACTCCCTTATCCCCCAATCGGAGTGGCGTGAGCTTCAGCCAACAACTTATCATAGAGGTGAGATTAGTTAGGTATGACCAATCTTGTTTTGTAGAACAACCTTCCGTCCACAACTTGGAAGTGGGGAGTGTTGGTCCAAATCAGCCTGTAATTCTGCAATTCGGGCACTGGTTTCAGGATCTTCAAGCAAAGTATGGGATAATTGATCTAATTTGCTTGCCACTGGAATAACCATGTGAAAGAAATCAGCCTATTAGGTTCTTCTTGAAAGAGAATCTACTGCTATATTCTCTTTACCAAGTTTGTAAGGAATGGTAAAATAAAATGGAAGTAGTTTTACCATAAGACACTGTTGGGAAGTAGTGACGATCTTCTAATCTAAGAGATGCTTTAAGCTTCAATGATGGGTTTGCACAACAAAATGGTGTCCCAACAAGTAATGGCACCACTTTTGGAGGGAAATGACCAATGCAAGAAATTTGCAGACATAGGCTGATTTATAACATTTGGAGAATGAGAAACCTTTGCTAAAATAGGTGATGGGATGCCCATTTTGCATAATGACAGCTCCAATCTCATCCATGGAAACATCACATTCAAATGTAAAATTGTTGTTGAAGGTCTGGTAGATGAAGTACACATGTAATAGCTAGTGAGAGGAATCTTGAGTGCTTTAAAAGCAGATTGAGCCTACTCATACCACTTGAATGCATCATTTTTTGTTAGATCTGTTAAGGGTTGAGAAATAATTCCATAGTTCTTCACAAACCATCGATAGTAACTAGTGAGTCCCAAGAACCCTCGTAAATCTTGTACGGAAGATGGTGTGGGCCAATGGGCAACAACCATAATCTTCTCTGGTAGCACCTCAATACCCCTACTTGTAACAATATGGCCCAAATAGTCAACCTGAATCTGCCCCAAAAAACATTTCTTAGCGTTTGCATAAAAAGAGTTGTGTTGCAAGATTTGGAAAATAGTGGTGAGATGCTCGATGTGATATGATATTATAGCATTGTATATCAAAATATCATCAAAAAATACAAGCACAAATTTCTGCTAGTAAGGATAGAAAAGATCATTCATGATAGCTTGAAATGTGGCAAGTACGTTGGTGAGACCGAATGGTATAACCATAAATCCATAGTGGCTAGAATGTGTTCGAAATGCAGTCTTGTGAATATCAGCTGGTAGTACCTTGATTTGGTGATACCCTGAGCGTTGAGCAATCTTTGAGAAATATTTAGCACCATGCAATTCATCTAATAACTCATCAATGTTCGGAAAGGGATACTTATCTGGTACTGTAATTTGGTTGAGACGATGATAATCAACACACAATTTCCATGTACCATCTTTCTTGCTAACCAATAATACTGGACTTGCAAAGGGACTGAAACTAGGACGAATAAAACCACAAGCCAATAATGCTTGTACCTGAGATTCAATCTCATCTTTCTGAAAATGGGGATAACGATAAAACCGAAAATTTGGTGGTGAAGAACTAGGCAGCAAAGGGATCAAGTGGTAATGGCCACGAGAAGGTGGCAAAGATCTTGGTTCTTCAAACACATGAGAAAAATCATGAAATATCTGAGACATTTCTAGGGCAGCTTGTTTGGCAGTTTGAGTTTGATGAAATTCAAAACTTTGGAGGCACACCTAAGGAGCAGATTTCAGAATTTCACCCTGTAGCTTTTTTTTTTTCATCAACCTAGAAAATCATGTACATGTCATTCCAATTTACTTGTGTGCACTGTGTTAAGATATGCGAACCACTTAATACCTAATACTAATTCTAATCCAACAAAAGAGAAAGGATAAAAATCCTGTTTAATGGTGAGACCACTCAACTGGACTTCTAAATCTTTACAAACCTAATTACACCGTACAATACTACCATTACCAATTTGCATGCCAAAGGAAGGGACTGTTTGTGAAGTTATGCCAAGGGTTTGCATCAAAGAGGTTAAAATAAAATTGTGGGTGGACCTACTGTCCACCAACAACAGTACTGTGGTCCCAATTAAACACCCTTTTAACTTCATTGTTGATGCTGACGGGGAGCTAAGAATAGCGTTGAAAGCCATAGCGGATTCATCTTCTTCGAGCACGATTTCGACATAGGCATCGTACTGTTCTATGATGGGATTGCCTTCTTCATTGACTTCCATTAGAGAGAAAGAAGGCGAGCTGCAACGATGCCCTGAACAAAAAGGCCCTACACGCAAAAGCAAAGCCCCCTATATCGCCGATGTTATCGTTCGGCGTCCATGGTAGTCACGGGATTGGAGATGATGGATGCCGATGAAGCCGTCGTTGACATTGGAGAAGTCTTCCCAGCGCTGGACGAGGATGAGAACTTTCAGAAATCACATGGGTAGGAATTTTCACGACTAGACGATGAAGATAAGTATAGCGGCGTATTCCAAGTCGAAGTAACGTATGAGATGGGCTTGGGCCCACGGGAGATCGCCAACTGTTGCTCAAATTCCAGGGCTAAACTCGCAGCCTTGTAAACGCTTCTGGGCTAGTGAAGATGAACGTCCGAGCATAGATCTTCGCGCAACCCATAAAGAAAGACCCTGAGAAGGAAGTGCTCTAGCCATTGTGATACATGCGAGACTCACTTTGCCCATTCTTGTCTGTATTCTTGCACTGATCTTGTTTGACGGATTGCACAGAGGTGCTTGTTGGGATTGAGAAATTTGGGTGGTCCAAAGTATTCCTGTAACGTTGTGACTAGATCATCCCAATATCGCACCATTCTCTGCAAATTTAGCCAAGAAAACATACAGCTTGTCCTTCCCAACATTGGTATCACTTAGGAGGAAGGGAGACTTTGTCTTGTCTTTGGATCGTGGGTGAACCCAACCCCTTTCCTAAAATTTTAATATATATAAAAAGAGTGGGAGATTAATTTCTCCACTAATGGGCCCAAATTTATTAGAAGACCAAATGGGGTCTTGGGCCAATTTAAATTTGAATTTTAAATTCAAGAGGTTAAGATATAAAAGATAATTCTGAATTATCTAATATATATATATTATCTATATATATATATATATATATATATATAAAATAAAGAATGAATAAAGATTTGATAAATATAAATCTTGAATTTCGCATTCAAGATATAATTTAAAGATATGGATATGATCTATTATCTTGAATTTTGAATTTAAGATATATTTCAAGATAAAGATAAGATCATTATCTTGAATTTTAAATTAAAGATATATTTCAAAATAAATATGCACAAATTAATGTCTTATCATACAACTACTCAAATATAATATATACTAACAGCAAACAACATAAAATATCCTATGTCAAAAGTAAATCAAGAGAGAAGAAGAAACAAACCAGAAAACGGGGTAAATATGATAGCAACAGTGAGGCGGCAGACGAAGGTTCAGCAGCAGTCGCCGGTGACAACGACCGTACCAAAGTGGTATAATCAACATAAAGCTTTAACTGTGCAACATACAGCTGAGTCCTTTGCGAGGCACAGATGTAGATCATGTCATCGTCTCGTGGTCTGGAGCCCCTATTAAGATCGTTGGTCCAAGCAGAAGCCTCCATGTCGAAAACAATTAGAGTGGTCGATCGAAAGAAATGTAAGGATTAAAACGCAAACTAAGCTATGGTTTGAATATATGCAGAGCGAAAATAAGTAAGGTGTCAATGAAAATGGATAGCTGCAAGTTTTCTCACTACTCTTCTTGCGTTCTGAAGGCTAAATGGCTTCAGGTATTTATAGGGCTGGTTTGTTTCTTGAAAAAGAAGACAAAAGGGCTAGTTTGAGACTTTGAATTGAGTGAAAACTTTAAAAAGAAAAATCAAAAGATAAAAGATTTATCTATAAAAATAAAATAAATCAAAAGTTAAAAGATTTAACTCTATTACATTCAGAGAACATCAGGTAAATTACAATATCTACTTGTATTTAAATTTATAAATATCATACGTGGTAATTTGATAGAATAATTCAAAGATTAATTCAGAATTATCGTATAAAATTAACCTCAAAGAAACTATATCAATTATCCTGCGCTAACTAACTAAAAGTTGGTTATTACAATTCTAGATTTAGATTTCAAACTAACATTTTTGTTTGGTCTTTCCAAATGTTAAATGTGTCTAGATAAGTTTTTCTTTTTTAAGAAAAAAGAAAGAGAAATTAATGTCATCCAATGTTTCAGACCAAACATTGCATGGTTCAAACAGTCAAATCAGTTGGGGTAATGTCTGGTCGAACCAATAATACAATAATTAAATTAAAATAATATTATATAAATATATAATGATTAAAATATAATTAATACTTAATTTAATCAATATTTTTTTAATTATAAGGGAAAAATAAATTAGTAATAAAATAGAAATATTACAATGTACTATTTATAATGGAACATAAAGAAAAAATAACCAAATCATTAAGTAGATAGGGGGGCTTAATCCAATTTAATAAAAAAATTAACAAAGCTAAGTCACAAAATATATCTAACAAGATGAAATAAGAAAATATATTTCAATTACATATCACTTATTATGAATAAAATTTAAATATCAACAATACATTTTGAATTATATTAGTTGAATTTATTGAAATTTAAAATTAAATTTATTATAATTATATATATGACATATGTAATATAAAAAATGAGTGTTGGAACAAATACAAAAATGAATACCTTTAAAATATTTTGCATTTTAAAACATGTCCAGGAGATAAATTTATTTATAATAAAACTATAAGTTGAAAACTGAGTAAAAAACACAGCTAAAATATTTTGTACATGTTTTTTTATGTTTTTTAATTTTCCAATCCTTTTAATCCGTTTTATAAAACTGTTTCGGGTCCGGCTCAACAACGGTTTCCGACTCAATGAGGAGTAAATCAAAGCATTGTTTTAAAAAAATCCAACGATTGTTGTGACCGGTGAAATCCGATCGGGCTCTTTGATGTCATCTTAATAAAATTTATAAATAACTTTTATAACAATTTTTAGAATAATTCAAATATTAATCAAGAATTATCATATAACATTAACCTCTATTATCCTATAAAATTAACCTCAAAGAAATGATTTTATCCGTGGATTTGTTATTAAACTTAGTTTTAGATTTGAAATTAAGATTTTTATTTTGTCTTTCTAAATGCTATACATGAGTCGAGATAAGTTTTTATTTTAAGAAAAAAGTACGATAAAATTATGTCATCTTAATAAAATTTAAAAATATCTTTTGTAACAATTTTATTGAATGATTCAAATATTAATCAAGAATTGTCATAATAAATTAACCTCAATAAAATATTATCAATTATCCGTATTTTAACTACCTAAAAGTTAGTTATTACACTCGCAGATTTAGATTTGAAATTAAGATTTTTATTCTGTCTTTCTAAATGTTATAAATGAGTCTGGATAAGTTTTTATTTAAAAAACTACCCAAAAAAATTTTAAAAGAGAAAAAGTAAAATATACTAATATCATCTTAATAAAAGTTATAAATATCTTTTGTAACAGTTTTATCAAATAATTAAAAAATTGATAAAACATTATCATAAAAAACTTAACATCAACAAAACGTTACTAAAACGGGTTAGTTATTACATTGGGAAATTTTAGATAAATTTTTTCATGAAAATTATTTTGAGAATTATTTTATTCAAGAAAATTATATGAATAGCAGATTCATAAAATAAAATAAATAAAAATTTCTAGTGATCAATTTAGAATATTTACCATGATCTAAAAGACTTTATAGTTCATTTAATTCATAAAATTTTAATTTTGTGTAACTAAAATTGTTCTGGAGACAATATCTCGCATTTCATATACGTAATTTTTCTATAAAAAAATATTTTAATTTTTTTTACGTAAACTACATCTCAACTCATGTTACTAATAAGATTTTAGGTAGATTTTGTGATTAAAACATTTTCAAAAATACTTATAAATATTTTTTTGACAAAAGTCTGAAATTAAAAATAAGATTTGAATTTAATCTTGTAAGTTGTAAGAGACCTCATAATAATTTTCATTTTAAAAGTAGTGTAGATTTTTTTAATTCAAGAAATGTAACAGAATTAGTTATGAAGTTCCTAACCTCTCTGGTTTGAATCTCTACCGATGGCCCAGGCATTCACAATCACCCTCGTCATTGGCCGTATCTCATTGGTTTCACATTTTTCTTTGTTTCTCTTGGAAGTAACAGTACTGCACGTGGATGTAGACCTAGAGTTTCTTTGATGATCAGCTTGAAGTATTTCAAATGTTGAAGGTCCACCTCAGAGATGTAACCTTTTTCTTTGAATACCCTTCTCACCTCTGCTTTGGGTGTTTCAGCATTTCTGACATTGCCCATTCTAGAGTTGTTGATGATGTATCAGTTCAGGCTCCAAAAATGTCCTGATTAATAATGAAGCTGGTTGAGTTAGCTAGATTGGCAAATCAACCAGAAACATTGAGGAAATGTCTAGGATATTGCATACTATTTTCAAGAAAATCTTGTTTTCTATCAATATTCCTAAATATTACTTTGTGCAATACACTGTTATTAATTTCAAACAAATGTTCAAAATATGATCACGTTAAACTACGAGGCAAACGGTACATACACTAATGGGAAACAAAACACATCCTTTAAAAACTATAATCGAGACTGATAAATATTTGAGTGTGGCTTATTCATCTCTATCGTCCAATGCAAGATGTTTTTAAATCTCTTTAGGCTTGTGAAATATAAAATAGATTAGCAAAAAATTAATGACGAAATAAGGTACTAACCAGAATAAGTTTGTTAGAGTGATGGGATAGTGACCCTAAAAACTGATGCAAATTTCCTATGAGTGGTATCTTCCATGGTCCTGGAGATAGGTTTTTGAGAGACTTTTTGGAATAAGGTCTTTTAACTATGCATAGTACCACTAGAAAGAAGTAAAACAAGGTGAAGAGGAAAGAAATAGGAACATGAACCTCCATGACAACTGTATTATTACCTGAAGTGCTAATGACAAGTTATTAAACAAATTTATAATGAGAACAACTTTTATTCCAAATTTTTAAAGTAAATTTTTTTAGACATTTTCAGCCATTATGTCATTCGTACATACTCACATGAAATACGAGGAAATTGGGAAGTTTGTTCATTGATTAAAGACACAAAATGTCTTGAGGAATAACCAAAACAAAAGAATAATCAGTATCCGGTACTATAAACGTGTTTAAATTTTTGTGCTTTTAAAAGTGTTAATCATTAAAAGGTAGAGCGAAGAGACATGGGAGAGTCAAAGGACGAGAAAGGAAAGAAATGATGGAGAGGGGCGAGGACGTGGGGATGATGATGGTGGCGGGGGTGGTCGGGAGAGAGAGAAATACCTTGGGGAGAAGTCATTTGTATTTGGTAGTGGAGGAGGGAGGGTGAACAAGGGAGCTCCAGCTCAAAGAGGGTTGAACGGCGACAAGTTTCCATCTCATACAGGGCCGTCTAGTCGAACCGATAACAAAATAATTAAATTAAAATAATATTATATACATATATAATGATTAAAATATAATTAATCCTTATCCCAATTTAATATTTTTTAATTATAAGGAAAAAATAAATTAATAATAAAATATAAATATTACAAAGTACTATTTATAGTGGAACAAAAAGAAAAAATAACCACATCATTAAGCAGATATATAGGGCGGCCTTAATCCAATTTAATAAAAAAATTAACAAACTCACAAAATATATCTAACAAGATGAAATAAGAAAATATATTTTAATTACATATCACTTATTATGAATAAAATTTAAATATCAAAAATACATTTTGAATTATATTAGTTGAATTTATTGAAATTAAACAATATTAAAATTATATATATTATGACATATGTAATATAAAAAATGAGTGTTGGAACAAATACAAAAGTCGATACCTTTAAAATATTTTGCATTTCAAAACATGTGGCAGGTGATAAACTTATTTATAATAAAATTATAAGGTGAAAATTGAGTAAAAAACACAGCTAAAATATTTTGTACATGTTTTTTGTGTTTCCTTTTTTTTCCTTTTAATTTTTTAATCATTTTATGTTGACCCATCCAGTTTTTATAAAACCGTTTCGGGTCCGGTTCAATAGTGGCTTCTGACTCAATGAGGAGTAAATAATGACCCAAAGCCGTGTAACTACTGAAACACCTTAAAGGTAAAAATCCAAGCCACTATTGTTCTAACGCCCATCCTAAATGTGCATTTATTTATCAGAGTTATAGCGCACAGGCATCGAAATAATTTGGATGACTTATTTGCAAAATAAAACCTTCATAAAATAACTTAGTTTGAAAATACGAGGATAAATTTTTCGCGATTCGAATCTATCCCATAGTGAGAATCTTAATACAATAATCCAAAAATAGAAAAACGATAAACGAATTAATATAGTCCACTACTTATACTATCATAAAAGTCCCTTCTGTTGTAACTCTTACAACTGCATCTTCCCTCTTGATATCAATTCACTACCTGTCTCTTTCATGCGATCTGGAGTTCAAAGGAATAAACCCCAGGAGTAACAATTAATCTTATATGAAAATATAAAATGTAAATGACAGTATATCACATGTATAAGTATAGAATAATTCACAATAAACATGTCGCACTGTAACCGCAATTATTGGCCAAAGACCGCAACCCCTTAAGACATGCAGCCCTATGGGACACGCAGCCCCAATCCATAGCTAGGATACATACATGCAAAATTATCTAACAACCATGATCAGTCATACATGAAATACATACATACAAGCTAATAAAATAATAGTTACCCACCTCAAACTTGATTCATTAACCTTGTCCAGAGCATTGGGATCGGTAGAGGTGTCAAAGTATGCCTATAAATGTTCATCATTGTCATTAATCACGTCGCAAAGTAACTAACTACGCGAATTAATTTTAGAGGATTAAAAATGGTTATTAATCCCTAAAATTCCCTTAAAAATAATACCCTTTTTATTAATTAATTAATTAATAATCTCCTTTATTAATTAATAATTCTCTTAATTATTCATTCCTTTTTTTTTAATAATAATGACAATATCTATTTATTATTATTATTATTATTATTTTATTTATTACTTTTTTTTTCCAATTATACATATATACTTTCAGAGAAGATCCTTCTCTCATTATTTGGGTGCAGTGGCGCATGCATATGAATATATATTGTTATGCAAAAACGTATACTTACACACTCACATATATATAAATATTCTTTGACACAGATTTACACGCGCATCACTTGATTCATTGCTAACATCACACACAGCTTGGGTTTAGCATGAATATATACCTACGTACAGCAAGGTTTGTTTTCGGCGTTAATGTGTTGCGGTTTCTCTTCTCTCTCTCTTTTTTTTCCCTTTCCTAATCTAACGCTACCATATACACTACTACAAAAAACGCGTTTTGTAACATCCCAAATTTTATTAAGTATTTCAAGTAAGGTTTATTGAGCATTTTGAGGTTTAAATGAGATAAAGCATATGGATACAATATATATATACGGTTAATAATATTCTTATTATTAAAATATTTTTATTACACTAATATATATATATATATATATATATATATATGATATTATATTTATATTATATTAGATTTTATATATAGAATATATTGTGGAACCGCGGAAGGAAAAATTGGGAAAGAATGAAGAAAGGAAGGAAGTGAAGAATTGTATTATATATAATATTATATTAATATATTAATATTATTATATTGTAAGAGGAAGGTGACGGAGAATGAGAAGGAAGAGATTGAAGGAGGAGTATGTAGAAAACTTTGTGGGCCCCACGTTGTTTGAAATTTGGAAGAGGATGTGGACAATTGTGACGTGTTTTGAAATTGGAAAAAGGAGGTGCTGTGATTGCTGTCCATTGTTTCAAACGGTGCCCACCCGTTTTGACATATGGGCGATCGATGAATAAAAAAATAGGGTACCGTTTCCCGCCTAATGCAAATAGTAGGGGGAATTTCAGTATAAATACCCCCTACCCCCTTACACAAACACACACTACACCATCATCTTTCACCAGAAGAGAGAGCGTGAGAGAGAAGAGAGAGTAAAAGAGAGTAAGGAGGTAATTATTTAGGAGTCCCGTAGTAGCATTTTGGTGATTATTTAGGAGTTAAAGGGTGCCAGGTAACTCTGAATATTCTTCCTTATACTTGTGGATTATGTATGATTATAAATGTTTATTTATTTATTATTATTGTTTTCTTTGACTAAAGTATATGTATGAAATATTTTATGATTTATAAGGTTTTAAGATTTGGTATGAGAACTTTGGATTTGTAGTTTTATCTCATTCAATGGAACTAATTGCACGTATAATATTGAGTTACTATTCAAGTTTATATACTGTATTTTACTATTCATATACTGATTTACTATTCATTATTCACATATATGTACCGTATTTTATTAGTTACTATTCACGTATACATACTGTATTTACTATTCATCATTTACGTATATGTACCGTCTTTTACTATTTACTATTCACTTATACATACTGATTTACTATTCACGTATATGTACAGTATTTTACTATTTACTATTCATGTATACGCATGGTAATTTCCTATTCACAAATACGTACAGTAATACTGTTTATTATTCATGTATTTCTATGATTATATTTGATATAAATGGAAGTGTAATGCATTATTTTTGAATGAATACATTTATCATGGCGGATGTGTTTGTGATGGGATGGAGTTAGGAGGAATTGGTATGATATGTTTTTATGCCACCGCTCGGTGCACAGTGGTTGGTACTTTTCAGGGGCCCTATCTTCCATGTTTTCCTCTGGCCGGGATTGCATTGGAGTTGTGGGACATGTGACACCTCCTTAGTTGTTATTTTTAAGGAGGGGAGCCATAGTCCATACTTAAGCTCTATACCTTTGGCCGGGTGTATCTTAAGTTTTGGTGAGCTTGGAACCATCCACTCAAATGGATGAGTTTCTATTGGACTATGTGTTAGCCTATGGCTCCAGTCAGCGGTACAAGGGTGGACGGTGATATAAGGGAGGCTGCATATTGCATATTGTATAATTGTATAGTTCACAGTTTGACATAATGATGATTTCTTTTGCAAATTAATTTTATATGAGAAATTATGGTTTATATAAATATATTTGAAATCAGCCCTTGCTTTTGTCATATGTAATTTGCTTGTGTACGGTAGCAAACTTTCAGTAGTTACTGAGACGTGGAATCTCATCCCATATTAACATTTTTCAGGTGAATATCCTAGTAGAGAGCAAGGGAAGGCACCTATGGAGTGAGCTTTGAAGGGCCTTTTGTACTCCTATAATTTATGTTATGTTATTTTATTTTCCATGACCCAAAGATTTCTGCTTTGTATTAAACTCTGAAATATTTTTGGAAATTTATTTTGATCATGTATTATGGATTTTATTTGAAATGGTTATGTAATTTAATGATATGGATATTGATTATTCCTGTTAGAGGTATTTCAAGTATTTTGGCCAAGTTTTCGGATGTTGAATTTGAGGTGTTACACATTTAACGTCTCAAAATAGGTCCAATTAACGTCCCTTATTCAAGAGATGTCTATTGAGGGGAATCAGTAAAATTTGAAAACTAATTTTGGGACGCCTTAATTGTCATTTAAGGAGTCCCAAAATAATTTTGGGATGCCAAAAACCAGTACAAAATGCGTACATTATGCGTCAATTTTGGAGTCCCAAAATAACTTTTGGGACGCTTAAGGCGTCCCAAGAGTTATTTTGGGACTTAAAAATATAATTTAAGGTGTTCCAAGAGTTATTTTGGGATGCCGTAAATTTTTTTTTTTAAAAAAAAAATTGTACTTTTGGAGTCCCAAAATCATTTTGGGACTCCAATAATATGATTAAGGCGTCCCAAACATAAGAGTTTTTTTTTTAATAGCTTGCTACGTATTTTTCACAACCCAGAAATTAAACTCTATAAAAACCATCAAATAGATAGCCATGAACATACATTACCAAAATGTTCAGATCATTACAGACCAATTTTAAACACTTTCTCTGCCTTCTCATCATTGACCTACTTCCAAAAAGGAAAGCACAACTAAGGTGAATTCAGTCCATTCTTTAACCATGCATGAAACCCAGCGCTTAGGCGATTCCAATTAAACTAGAATCGTATAAACCACACAATAAGGAAAAGACTATACCACCCATTAAGATTAAGCAGTGAGGCTACCCATCATATGATCAACAATGGTAACTACTACGTATACTACTACTACATATATACAACAATTATGAATCACATTTCAACAATTACCAAAAAGTGTCAAAATATAATGTTGATGTCTCTAGCTACACGTACAGCTACCAAGAAATATTCAAAGTAAACTTTACATATCTACGTGTGAAAGAAGATATCCAGCCAAAGCGTCTCGACCCAAATCGATGTCTTCCTCCGAGTACGCTGCCTCAGTACGAAAAAACTGTAAATTGAAAAACAAGGTATAAAATAAATCAATGAAGTGAATGAATTAATGAACAACTCAATTAAGTACAACATCAACAATATTATCAT
Source organism: Acacia melanoxylon (assembly GCA_019022615.1). NCBI lineage: Eukaryota > Viridiplantae > Streptophyta > Magnoliopsida > Fabales > Fabaceae > Acacia > Acacia melanoxylon. The sequence continues at coordinate 5,105,201 of JAFJYJ010000002.1, forward strand.
TGAGAATCAGGGAGCGATTACGTACTTGTTCAAAATCCATAGTACGTCCTCTCTGAATGATGTACATGTAAAGGATAACATAATATCCACATTCCGTGTGCCCGAGTTGTCGAGGGCACTATAAATCAAAAGTAAATTGTTAAAACGAATAAAGGCATGCATATCAATTAAATAACTTGAATTAAAACTACTTACTTTCGGATAAAACCACTTCGGTTCTTTAGCTAGACCCTCTTTTTTCCTTGCAAATATTTTAGACGTCTTGATTGCACTATCATTAAAATGAAAATTTTCAGACATTAAAACAATTCATTTAAATCAAGAATCAATGAATTAGACAAAAATATACTTACGTGCTAAAAATATGTTTTATGTCTTCGTTTGGCTTGCCCTTTAACGAATCAAACCAATAACAAACGTTCTTTGAGGGACAAACAACACACATGGTTCAATGATTACTACAACATATACATAATAAAATTAAATTAAGATAAGAAAGCAATTTATTGTTAAAAATCTGAAATAGACAAAACAAAAATACGTACTCTTCATATATTGGGGCTAGATAACAAGGCAATTTAGTCTCAGCAAACGTGCAACCCACATAAATCGACCTTCCCTCTAATTTATTTCTATGCTTCGTCGTGTTTGCAGGACATAAGAATCCATATGAAGCATTTCTTTCGTCTTGGGAGCATATATTGTGGAGGCACTATGATCGAATTAAAATGATAAATGTTGTTCAATATATAAAACAAAAAAATCAATGCAGTAATTAAAGGGCAAAAAAACTTACAGGATTGCAAGTTGAAGAATTTGTATATCTAAACACTCCAAATGTAGAAACTGGTACAGATCTTTCTTGTCAATTGTTAAGGGATATGTCAGTTTTTCACCAACAATGCCCTCACGCATCTGCAAGGAGATATAGTCAATGACACTTCTTTTAGTCGTGCTAAGAAGGGACATATCTACCCGTAGCTTGCTCATCCTATGAAACCATACAAAACAGATTATGAGTGAGTTACCAAGAAAAATCAAGTTCTAGTTATGTATTTAATACCATTGGAGGTGTCATCATCATTGAAAGGGGATGTTATTTGAAAATCTTATCTCAATACAATAAGCATGTCCGTTTCGGTCTGTTTATTGGGCTCATATTTAAATTTTTCCATAGTCGTGTTTTTACATGTGAATGCCAACAGTGATTAGTTCAATTAGTAAAGAATTGATTTATACTTACAAGAAGATTATGAGTTCAAATTTTGCTACTGATATAATGACTTTATTGGGTTGTAAGTACCTCTTAGTGCTTGAACCTAGAGGCATGAACCCAAGGGCTCAACTCACTTAAAGCATACTCCCTTCGGTCTTACATAAAAGCTCAATAAACGAATTACATAATTTAATAAACTAGTTAAAATTAGTTAAAAATAATAAGTATATTTAAAATAAATTTTATTTTCTAAGTACGCCCTTATTTATGATGTGAAAGTAAAATAGAGAAATAATGTAAATATAAGTATTGCCAACCTTTTAATTAATTCAATGCATATAATTAATTATGGGTAAAAAAAAACTAATTAAATAGGAGCATGTTTAATTTGTTGGCAAAAAAAAAAACCAATGATACAAGTTCAGACTTAAACAAGACCAATGGCATTGAAACAAGAAAGAGAATAGTGAAGTGCCTATTTTGAAGGAGGAAAGTGATGATAGTAATTACAGTATACTCTAATCATGATAAAAGATATTCAGACATGAGGAACAACAGTGGCATTAACTTTATGGCATTAACTAAATTTATCCTTCTTAAACTTATACTAAGTCTTTATAAACTATATAGACCAAAAACCACTATTTCAAATTATTACAACCAATTTCAAAATTAAATTAAATTATGAGGAACAACAGTGGCATTAACCTTAACATTTTAAACAAACATGGGCATAAGACTTCTGACCAAAATGAAAAACAATGAAGAAATAAATGCAAGCTTGTAGGCAAAATGAACAAGAAAATCAGAATTAAAAAGCAACGCATAACAAAACTAGGCCTACAGGCCAAAAAAATATATATGTGGATCCAGGAAACAGAGTATGCAGAAAATTTATCAGTGCAATTGGCAAAGCAAACAGAGTATCGAGCAACAAATTCAGATGAGGAAAATAAAAATAGAGTTGAAATAGAAACTAACAGAGTTAAGGGAAGACTATAGTGTAGTACAGGTGATTGCATCTACGCAAGGGTAAGGCACGACGGAGGAACCCTGAACAGAGAGGAACATAAATCATGATTTGTTCGGGCATAATTCTGGGTTGTTTCTCTTTTATTCGCGCTCACGCATGGATAAGCAAATGCTTTATTTAAAGGGAAACTGACAAAAACGAATTTGACTGACTCACGAGAACTGATAGATAAAACACACTCCCTCCTTAAAGCAGGTCCATCTGTCTCGATCAACGGATGGCAACGGCGCTTCTGTTGTTGACGACGGCGGACTAAGGAGGAGGGGAGGAACGTTCGCAACTCGTGTTCTCACAATGGTCCTAGCTAGGGCTGAGTTTGTTTGAGGATCGGAGGATATAGAGCTAGCGCGGGTGATTTTTTTTGGGGAAATCCGGGCCCTTTTTGGTGAAAAAAATCCCAAAAGAGCCCTAAGATTATGAAAATCTCAGAAAGAGCCCTTCTGGGATTTTCAGAATCTCCGTTGACAACTAAATCAGCCACATTAACAACAAAATTAATACCCGTTAACAACTAAATCAGTCACATTAACAACAATATTTTAACAACTAAATCAGTCACATTAACAACAATATCAGCCTCGGTTAACAATTCTATCAGTCATATTAACAACTTACGCAGAATCTTAATGGGTTGAAGTTGTTTCTTTTCTGGTCAAATGGTATGATAGTTATCTTTAATATATCTATATATATGTATTGTTGTTGGGCTGAGGAAGGAAGGTGGACGCTGCTTCAGCTCAGAAAGTAAATGAGTTGAAGTTGTTGTGATAATGGGTTGGGTATGTTTTGTTGTTGGGTTGTGGTTAAGTGTACAACTATTGAAGGGGTATTTAGTATATGTATTGCTGATATATAATTGTCAGTCACGGGCTGGGCTTTGGGAGGAGTAAATGAGAATGGCTTGAGTCACTTATATAGGCTTAAAATTGCTGGGCACATGATGGAACAATTTTTTTTTTTTATTATTATAAAAAACATAATTTCCTAATTTTCCAAATGATTAATTTAATCACTTGACCAAATTCTACCGTTTAACTCACATATATTATTTCTAAAAAAAAATTGGCATAATTTATTCTTTATTTGAATTATTCTTTTCCCCAAAATAAATTAAAGGAAAAATAAGCCTAAATTTTCAATAATTATTCTCATAATTATTTTAGGGCAAATTTCACAATTAATTTTCATATATTATTCAAACTTTAAAATCCTAAAATTTGGAATGTTATAATTGTGACCGGTGACAGTCCGATCCAGTCTGACTCTGAAAACCTTGGTGCCATTTTAATAAAATTTATAAATAACTTTTGTAACAATTTTATAGAATAATTCAAATATTAATCAAGAATTATCATATAACATTAACCTCTATTATCCTATAAAATTAACCTCAAAGAAATTATATCAATTATCCGAGGAACTAACTAAAAGTTAGTTATTACATTCGTAGTTTTAGATTTAAAATTAAGACTTTTATTCTGTCTTTCTAATTGTTATACATGAGTCGAGATAAGTTTTTATTTTAAGAAAAAATTTCGAGAAAATTATGTCATCTTAATAAAATTTAAAAATATCTTTTGTAACAATTTTATAGTATAATTCAAATATTAATCAAGAATTATCATAAAAAACTAACCTCAACAAAATGTAAACAATTATCCGTTTCTAAACTAGCTAAAAGTTAGTTATTACACTAGTAGATTTAGATTTGAAATTAAGATTTTTATTCTATCTTTCTAAATGTTATAAATGAGTCAGGATAAGTTTTTATTTAAAAAACTACCAAAAAAAAATTTAAAGAAAAAAGTGAAATATACTAATATCATCTTATTAAAATTTATAAATATCTTTTGTAACAGTTTTATCAAATAATTTAAAAATTGATAACAGTTATCATTAAAAACTTAACATCAACAAAACGTTACTAAAACGGGTTAGTTATTACATTGGGAAATTTTAGATAAAGTATTTAATGAAAATTATTTTGAGAATTATTTAATTTAAGAGAAATATATGAATCGCAGATTCATAAAAATTTTTTTTGCAAGTGATCAATTTATAATTTATACCATGCTCTAAAAGACTTTATGCTTCATTTAATTGATAACATTTAAATTTTGTATAACTAAAATTGTTCTGGAGACAATATATCGCTTTTCATATATATGATTATTTGAACAAAATAATTTTAAAAAATTTATGTAAATTACATTTCAAACCTCATGTTACTAATAATATTTAAGGTAGCTTTTGTGATTAAAATATTTTCAAAAAAACTTATAAATATTTTTTTTTTTGAGAAAAGTCTGAAATTAAAAATAAGATTTGAATTTAATCGTGTAAGTTGTAAGAGACCTCATAATAATTTCCTTTTAAAAAGTAGTGTAGACTTTTTTAATTAAAGAAATGTAACAAAGAATTAGTTACGAATTTCCTAACCTCTCTGGTTTGAAACTCGGCTTCATTCCAATACATGGGGTCTCTTCCAATGGCCTAGGCATTTCCAATCACCCTCGTCTCCGGCCGTATGATCTCATACCTGTTGGTTTCACATTTCTGTGTTTTCTCTTGGAAGTAACAGTATTGCAGGTGGATGTAGCCTTAGAGTTTCTTTGATGACCAGCTTGAAGTATTTCAAATGTTGAAGGTCTTCCTCAGAGATGTAACCTTTTTTTTTTGAATAGGAACATGAACCTCCATGTCAGCTGTCTTATTACCTAAAGTGCTAATGCTAAGTTATTAAATAAATTTATAATGAGGCCAACTTTTATTTCAATTTTTTGAAGTAAATTTTAAGACATTTTCAGTCATTATGTCATTCATACCAACTTGAATGAAGAATGGGAAAGTTGGGAAGTTCATTCATTGATTAAGGACACAAAATGTCTTAAGAGTTGAGATTGAATGATCAAATTGAAGAACAGGGAAAATACTATTATTTAGAATCCTTAAAATCAAAGAGAATATAAAAAGGCCTTATTTAAATAACCTAGTAGACTAACGCTAACCCAACAAACTAATCTAATCAAATCAAATCACATCATAATGATAGAATATTCATATCAAATCCTATATATATATATATATATATATATATATATATATATATATTAAGTACATCAATCATAATAATATTAATTTCCTAATTCTAAACTTTATATTCTTAATACTCCCCCTCAGCTTGTCCCTATTTTTCTCTATAAATAGCAAGCTCTTGCTCTCATTCTTCACACCAAAATTCAGATCCTTGAATATTTGAAAATTCCTACCTCAATCTCTGCATTAAGGTTATGGTAACTAGGACCTATAAAGTGTTGAGAATTCCTAGTGGGGAACAACCTAGTTGATCTTGTTTAGTGTGTCCTTGGTCCATGTTGGAGGAAAGACAAGCCGGAAATCAAAGAAACGACATTGATGAAGAGGCGGATGAGTCGGAGGGATCTCGATCGCCTTCGCCGAATAGAGCTTTGGTAGTTCTACCGCAGCGCAATAGAGAGGTGGAAACCATGCAACATTGGGTAACTCAGTACGCCAAGTTGAAACCCCGGTTTTTGCGGTAAGGCGGTCCCAAGTGAAGGCGGGATGAGGTTAGATAAGATCTTTATGGTCTTAGGCATTGAAGACCGCAAGGCCCGGTTGGCAATCTACAAAGCTGGAAGGAGATGCCGACCGTTGGTGGAAGACCGTGGCGGTGACATTACGGGCACGCGTTTGCCTGTGACTTGGGAGAAGTTCTTGGAAAAGTTTAACGAACAATATTTCCCTCCTCGTTACAAGTAATAAAAGAGTCGGAGTTCTTACATATTCGACAAAACCATGATGAGTCATTCGAGGACTACTTCGCCAGTTACCAACCTATCTCGATACTCGTCATATCGAAGACCAACGACAACGGCCCGGAAGGCGAGTCGATTGGTAGATGGTCGAGGTTTGAAATTCGGGAAAAGGGCGGGTGTCACGGCAATTTCGGATCGATTCAAGCGGTTGATTGAATCATGCCGTCGGTCGGCGTAATCGAAGGAGCTCGGGAGGATCGGACATCTCAACAACAACAACAATGCAAACCGTGGCGGATCAAGTCGCGGAGGTTCCTCTCGAGAAGAGGGCTGCACCATGGAACAACTCCGAGGTGGAGGCAAGAAGCCGTTTCAACAAGGGCAGCAAGGTTATCTTTGGTCGCACGGGGATCCAAACTTGCCCAAAGTGCGAAAGGACCATCCGGATCCATTTTGTGATGGGAAGCCGATCTGCTACAAGTGCCAAAACACAGGCATATCAGCGGAAGCTGTCCGGAGATTACGGCGGTGGCAAGACCGCGGAACCAAGGCGGGTTTTTGCGGCGATGCGGAGGCGAGTCTCCGGAGATGGTGCAAGGAAATCTTGTTATTATCAACGGAAATCAAGCGCCAAGCATTGTTTGATACGGGTGCTAGTCATTCGTTTATTTCCTATGATTGTGCAAATCGTCTAGGAATGCATGCCTCTAGATTGTCTTATGATCGATAGTATCTACGCACTTGGCTTGAAATCCTTAGCTTGATGCATGTATTAATTGTAAGTGAGCGTTGATGGACGAGTTTGAGAAGTGGACCTTATCCGATTGCCACTTCATGGCATAGATGTCATACTCGGGTTAAATTGGCTAGCAACGAGCGGTGCGATGATCAAGCTATAGCGGCAAGAAGATAACGTTCTTGATTCACCTAGCGAGAGACAAAGTTGATGTGAGCCTGAATTTCTCTCTGCTACGGAGGTGACGAGATGCATGAAGGAGGGATGCCAAGCATATATGATCTTTTTCTCGGTTAAAGCTGAAGACGGAGCTTTCACTTGAGAACATTTCCGTTGTAAACGAGTTTCTGACGTGTTTAGGAGGATCTCACCGAGCTACCTACGAGAACCATTGAATTGATGCAATACAGGATCAATTTCAAAGCGCCGTATCGTATGGCTCCAAACGAGATGCGGGGAGTTGAAGAAACAACTTGAAGAGCTATTACGAGAAGGGTTCATCCGACCCGAGTGTATCAAGTAGGAGTGGGAGCCCCGGTGCTGTTCGTAAAGAAGAAAGATGGAAGTTTCCGAAGGCTACGTATCGACTATCGTGAACTCAACAAAGTAAGCGTCAAGAACAAATATCCACCGGATTGATGATCTTTTGGATCAATTATCTGGTTCCACCGTATTCTCAAAGATCGATTTACGTTCGGGATATCATCGATTGCGAGTCAAAGACGATGATATTTCCAAGACGGCTTTCGAGGACCGAGATATGGGCATTATGAATTCCTTGTAATGCCTTTCGGATTGACAAATGCACCTGCGGTATTCATGGATTACATGAACCGTATCTTCCGACAACACCTAGACCAGTTTGTGGTGGTGTTCATCGACGATATTCTCGTCTATTCCAAAAGTAGAAAAGAGCATGAAGAACATCGCGCTTAGTATTAAACATGCGAGAGAGAAGCGGCTCTACGCAAAGTTGAGCAAATGCAAATTTTAGGCTTGCCGGAAGTGAGATTTACGGGCCATGTGATATCTAGCGACGGAGTTCTTTGTTGACCCGAGCAAGGTGGAAGCGGTTCGGACTGGAAGAGGCCGGAGACGTGTACGGAGATACGTAGTTTTCTAGGTGCGCGGGATATTACCGCAGATTTATCGGGATTTCTCACGTCTTGCCCTACCATTGACAAAGCTTACGAGGAAGAATCAACCCTTTGTATGGGGAGATGAGCGTGAGGAGAGCTTTCGAGAGGCGAGGAGAGGTTGACTACGGCGGTATTGATCATCCCGGATGATGAGACATATGTTGTCTACGGTGATGCCGGTGGGCAGGATTGGGTTGTGTCCTAATGCAATTGGGCGAGTGGTGGCTTATGCCTCTCGTCGGAAATTTGAAGCCGCACGAGTCGAACTATCCTCACACGATTTGGAGCTTCTTTGCCATCGTGTTCGCTTTGAAGATATGGAGGCATTACCTATACGGTGTGACCGTAGAACTATCTTGTGACCACAAGAGCTGAAGTATCTCTTTGATCAAAGGGAACTGAATATGAGGCAACGTCGTTGGATGGAATTTCTGAAAGACTACAACCTGGAGATCAAGTATCACCCAGGGAAAGCAAACGTTGTTGCAGATGCTCTAAGCAGGAAGAAGGTGCAAGTATCATACATGATGATACAAGAGCAAAAATTACTTGAAGATTTCAGAGACCTGAATCTTTCAAACCAAATAGCATGAATTTCAACGCACCAAGTGACGCCTACCTTGCAAATCTTTTTGTGAGTCAAGGGAGTACGACACGAGAGATGAAGTTGATGAAGCTCGAGACAAGATGATTGGGCAATCTCCATGCGGGAGAAGATCTTTCAAGGTGAAACCCAAGACCACGACCTTTCATCGAGTGGATTGGTCGACACAAAGGCGCATTTACATACCGCCGGTTGATGAACCGAAGCGGAAGATCTTTGGATGAGGCTCATAAGAGTAAGTACACTCTACATCCGGGAATGGTCAAGATGTACCAAAACTTGAAATTTGAAGTTTGGTGGCACGGAATGAAAAGAGACGTAACTCGGTACGTATTTGGGTGTCTAACTTGCCGAGAAAGTAAAGATTGAGCAATGGCGACCCACAGTCTTCTTCAAGGACTAGAAGCGCCGGAGTGGAAATGGGAGAATGTGACCATGGATCTTGTGGTAGGTCTACCTAAGATCGGGCATCACGATACCATTTGGGTAATCGTCGACCGATTAACCAAGTCGGCACATTTCATACCCATTAGCATCCACTACTCGCCGAACGATTGGCTGCAATCTACATCAAAGAAATCGTGAGACCGCACGGAGTCCCTAAGAGTATTATCTCGATCGGGATACTCGATTCCAATCCGCTTTTGGCAAGCACTACATGAAGGAATGGGTACCAAGCTAAAGTTCAGTTCGGCTTATCACCCTCAAACCGACGGTCAATCGGAGAGGACGATACGTACGTTTGGAGGATATCTTTGCGAGCATGTGCCCTGGATTTCAAAGGAAATTGGGACGAACACCTCTCACTAAGCGAGTCGCGTATAACAATAGTTATCATTCAAGCATACAAATGGCCCGTTCGAGGCTTTGTATGGCGAAAGTGCCAATCGCCTTTATCTTGGACGAGATGCGTCTGACGAGTTGCTTGGACCGGATATGCTAAAAGAGACCTCCGAGCAAATCGCTGCGATAAAGAAGAGACTCCTTCTTTGCACGGTAAACGGAGAAAGAGCTATGCGAGATAAAGAGGAAGACCGTTGAAGTTTGAAGTCGGAGACCATGTGTTTCTGAAATAATCTCCAGTAACCGGTGTTGGCAGAACACTGAAGAGAAAGAAGCTTAGTCCGCGTTATGTTGGACCATTTGAAGTGTTAGCCAAGCGAGGACCAGTTGCGTATCAACTAGCGTTACCCCCGAACACGAGTAATCTCCACGATGTTTTTCACGTGTCAACTTCTTTGAAGAAATACCTACCGGACCGAGATCATGTCATAGAGTACGATGATGTTGAAGTACGGCATGATAACACCTTTGTAGTCGAGCGGAGCAAATTCTCGAACACCGGGAGAAACGACTTAGGACTAAAACTATCCGATAGTGAAGGTGGTGCGGAAGGGTTTGTCAAAACGAGGCAACTTGGGAACCGAGAGTGACATGAAGGAGAAATACCCGAGTTTATGGCCCATAGTCTAGTTAGTGTAGATTAAATTTCGGGCGAAATTTTGTTTAAGGGAGAGAAATGTAATCCGGATTTTTAGCAAATCGGAATTTACGAGATAAAGGAAAATTAATGAATATTTGAATGAAGTAAATTCATGAGATGAAAATGTTACAGAAAATTGTTATAATTATAGAGTAAATTGTCAAAAAAGTTACAGGAAAATCTGATGAACAGAATGACTAAAAATGATATAATGGTGATAAAAACAGTCTAAAAATATTATGATAAATATGCGAAAGATCATGAAAAATTATGAGAAAAATATGGAAGTGTTATCCCTAATTATGAGAATTTAATAAATTATTTCAGAGGAAATAACATGAAGAAAAGTTTAAAAAGCATTTCAGAACCATAAAATAACTTGATGGGGAAAACATTTTTAATATTTTACATAGGATATAAAATGACAATATCAGTATAAAAGTTTGTAAGATAACAATATACTGTAAATTAGTAAAGATAAATATATGAAGAAACCTGATCCTAAAAAGATCACTAAACGAAGAAATTAGGTCGATTAAGCCCTAACGAAGGCGAGGGTAAAACGGGAATTTTGGTAAAAAATATTATATTTTTAAAAAATGGAAAAAATTATAGAAAAATAAATAAATCTGAATTTTAAAATTAAGGGGACGAAATTATTGGTATTTTTAATTAAAAAGAATTGTTTAAATAATTAAAATGATAATTAGAATAAAATAATAATATAATGCGGTGAGTCGGCTTATGAGCGAGGCCAAGGGAAAAGTTAGAAATAAATTCTACGGGTAAACCGAGAGGTAAAAGTCTTTTCAGACTGATCAAATTAAGAACAAGTGAATTTTTAGAAGAAAGAATTTGAGACGTCGATTCCCGCAATGAAAACCCTAATTCCTAATAAGACGGAAAAGCTGATCGGATAGAGTAGAGCCCGAGATAGGCAAAGTGAGAACCTATAGAAACAATTGCGTATTTTCAAACACGGGATTAAGTTAGACAACAATTTGGACGTTTTACGATTCGGCGAATTATTGTCCGGAAGTTGGTTCTATCGGAAGCGATTTAGTAACCGGACGCGTTTGTCCGAATATCTTCCGACATACTTAGGAGAATACCTGGATATGATCAAAAAGAGGATCAAAATAGATAATATGAGAGAGGATGAAAAGATCTTCAAAGTTACATACCGGATTTTTGAGTTTTCGCGAAATCGCGAAACGGACACCGTCGGGTAGCTTTATCGGGACCAGGAGGCCATAAAGCAAGATGACAACTCATTCTTTGACTTTTTGGGCCCTAGATGTCGACCAAGACCATGGATGGCCAAGATTCCATCTTACAAAACCCTAGATCAACGGCCGAATCATTTACGAAGACTTTTGGAAATTCCCACCTTGTCCCTATTTTTCTCTATAAATAGCAAGCTCTCTTGCTCTCATTCTTCACACCAAAATTCAGATCCTAGAGAGAGGTTCTAGAGAGAGAAGCTCTGGAAAAATTGTGCCTTAGCTCCGAGTAAGTTCTTCTATCCTTAGTTTTAGTTTCCGTAGTTCTTTCGGTAGTTATAGTAGAAGCTTGTTGTTTTGATCTAGGAAGTTTAGAATATATTCCTGTGCTTGTTTTTATGCCTCATTGCATTGAAAGATGCCTGACGAGGTAAAAACATAGTGGGGATAATTTTGAAATGGAATACGGTCAAAGTAACGAAGTTACGCGAAATTCCGCCAAATAGGGGTAGTAAGGGCAAAATGGTCTTTTTCACCTAAAATGCCTGTTATGCTGCCAAATATTCATAAGTGTGTTGTTATTCTGATTAGAATACTTGACGTCGAACATTTGTCGAAATTCCATCGTTCGGTTCGCATTTGTTTATTTGTTTTTACGTACGACCGTCAAAAGTACCGTTTTTAGCGGAAGAGCCGGATATCCGCAACGAAGGTACGGACGCGTACTGTAACCCTAACTCTATGCTGCTCATATACTTTTGCGTTAAATATACGTTCAGAGGCGAGGTTACTTGAGAATCGTCGGAGATACTTCTGACTTTACCCACGGATTATAGTATTGGTAATGCGTTTGAGTTATTCCTAGCGCGAGGACACGTTGTGGCGTGGCCTTGGATATGTGAGAACTAGTCGAGAGAGACTTTACATACTGCTTTGTGCTTATGTTCATCCATGTTATTGATCATACATCTTTGTTTGCTTTTGTGATGATATCTTTGTATTGAAATGAATATCATTTTGCACGTATCTTTGTTTTATTAGGTAATCCAATACATTTACACTATGGTCCCAAGCACTCCATCTTCCACCTTTCTGAATGCTTGCCTATTAAACCTGTGAATGGCGTCCCAAATTTCCTGAAATTTTGATTTAGTTCTTTGTTCTTGACAACCAAAGCTTTGCTAAGTGTCTCCACAGCCTTGGTAAGATTGTCCATTGATATGTAAATTGTAGAAATATTTCTGTGGGTAATAAATGGCACATTCTATGAGGCCATAATTAGTTAGGAAGTTAGAGTTAGTTAATTAGTTAGGAAGTTAGTAATTAGTTAGTATTTCTGTTATCACTACTAATTGTTATCGTTAGAGAATTGAGTGAAGGAGTCTAAGGCAGTATTCTATATAAGGGGAAGCCTAGACTAACAGAAGTGTGTTGAATATTTTTGATGTCAAGTTGAATGAAAAGATATAGTGATGTGCTTCTGTGTTTCTCTCCTATCTTATTTCCCTAATTCTTCTAAATTTCTACAATCTATCTACCAGTGGTATCAGAACGAGTCATCCTTGACTCCCCAGCTGTCATCTCTGTAAGTCTTGAATCAGTCCTGAGCCATTCTTCCTCACGGTTTAGACCTCTATTCAAGAACCAATCCAAAAACCTAAAAGCAGACACCAAGAAACAGCCAAGAACATCAGCAATCCAAGAAGTACTCTTGGCAACCCAGGAGAGAGAGAGAGAGAGAGAGAGAGAGCCATGTCTTCCCCTTCTCTCAATGATTCCAATGAAAACCAGAGGTGGTTACCGCAAAAAGGCTATGTCAGAGAATATAATGTTTTCTTTGATGATGCCATAAATAAATTAGAGCTCCCATAAAGGTATCATGTCATGACATATGTGGCTGGGCTTAAGAAGGGGATAGCAGATTCCATTCATTTCTTTCACCCAAGAACCCTGCACCAAGCTAAGATTCACACCCTACTGCTAGAAATCACGTTCGAAGGGCAAGCAGCGAAGGCAAGGAAAGCCTTGGAGGAGCAAGAAGAAGGGCTGTCTACTCTAGGAAAAGATGGGTCTTGTTCAACAACATCCAAAAAGATGCCAAGCTGATAACTATTCAAGAAGCCATCCAATATCAAGAAGAAGGTGGCTATTCTCAAGAAAATAGCGAGTCTTGGTTGGCCAACATCCAAGAAAATGCCGAGCTGAATACTTCTCTGCCTCTGTCAGTTTTTAATCCTTCAGATTGTGAGTTCTCACAACTGGAGTCAGGTTGCTGCAAGAAAAGTGCAAAGGCTGTGTCGCAAAGTAAGGACTGTTTTGAACAAAAATCTTTTGTCCAAGGGGTGACGTATATGAGCAAGGTTCACTTTGAAGGGTCAAAATCACAGCTGGCTTTCGTTTTTACTAAGCTTCAGAGGTCTTTTGGATGTGGGTTTTTTCTAATGTTAGATAATCTAGAGCTGTCAATCAGGGCCGGCTCGGCCCTCCAGGGCCATCCCGTGAAGGGCCAGGGCCGGCCCTCCAGGGCCCGGAGTAAGAAAAACATGTTTTTCAAAGCCCGGCCCGAGAGCACCAGGGCCAGGGCCGGCCCGCAGGGCTCGGAAATTACTATTCCAAATTTTAACTATTTTTCCTCCGTGTGTTTCAAAGAAATATAATTAGTAAATTACAACACGAATCATCTAATAAATAAGCACAGTCACTAATTCATAATCAAAAGAAAACTATGTTCACAAATAACTCACATAAAACATAAAAAGCATATCACTAAACGACATTAGTACGATGACTATTATTGTCGTCATTTTCGTCACTATCATTAATTTTAACGACATTTGATTGTTCTTCACTTTGAGTAGTAGGCTCTGGCTCATGAGTAAGAATATCATGAAATTCTTCTCTCGCGTCATGAACACATACATAATCTTTATTTGTAACAAATTATAAATCAAATCATAAAATTAAAGTATAGTTATTATATATTTGTAGTTAAATGGATAAACAACTCTATAAAAAATACAAAAAAATATATAAATTAATAAATTTAAAAAGGAAAAAAGAAGAAGAAAAAGCTATAGTGAAAAGGGCCTGCAGGGCTGGCCCGCTGTCCTCTAGGGCCGGCCCGTGTAAGCCCGTTGCCCGTTAGGGCCGGCCCTCCAAGGCTAATTTCAAATATCTCGTCCATTTTTCAAGACCGGCCCTTGAAGGGCCAGGGCTTAAACGGGTCGGCCCGATGGGCCTGGCCCGTTTTGACGGCTCTAAGATAACCCAAGGTGCTTTGAAGGTGACGTCATGTGTGGAAGCCAGCTATCATCCATTTTCCAAACAGTACAATTGTCTTGCATTTTGTAACACCCCAAATTTTGTATCAAAAATCGTGCCGGTGACACGTGGTTTTATAAATAGTTATCAGAGTTTGAGGTGCTACAACTTAGCGTTTTGCGGAAACGGAGAGCATGTACTAAAAATTTGAACAACGAGAATAACACTCGAGTAATCGAAATAAAATACTCGGACATATGATGATGCCCGACGTATATCTTGATATATATTATAAAACTTCCCGAAGGAAACAATTCATGTGATACAGTAATACAAAACTTTATAATTACAATGTAACTATACCCTCTTCATCCAAGCCTTAGGCAGACTTGGGGCATGGAAACTAACTCAGCTAAATCATTCCATTTGGCCAGGCCGGGTAGGTCTAGTGGGAGCCTCACCGTTCTAGGGTGACTGATTGGCTTATCCACAAGACGACCCTTTCTGTTTTAAGCACCAAATGATATGAAGTAACCTTATTAGATTCATGCTATATGGCAGATTCGGTTGACTTTCTTCCCGCATTTTATTTGACCGGTGCCTTCTCACAGCTCCGTCTACTGGCGTCTATCTACGGCTCCATCCCCTAGTGTCTCCTCTGGTTCATGACCCTTTCCTGTCTATTCATGCAGACTGAGGTCCAATGCCCATCGGACCTCAGGTAACGGTTAACCTCATGCTTATGCAAGCAATATATGTATGATGGTATTCATGACATTTTCAGAAAAATCACTACAAAAGCCCATAACAGATGCGGGAAATACATAATGATGTATATAAGGCAATAACAATACACAGCCCCCCGCAGACTGTTTGTTATCCCGATCTGCACATTCTACCCGTGCCACGATGTACGTCATGTCCTCGGCGCTAGGAAAACTTTCAACGGTGTTATCAAGACCATAACCCGTGTATATCATGATTTCATTAAAATAGTGAGACGAGTCTCGTACGGGAACACAACAAGCATATACAAGCATAACAAAATCATAAGAGTCGTGTTACGAAGACGTCGCGAACGTACCTTCGTTGAGGGTCCTTTCGGTACGTTTTACCAAAAACGGCAATTTGACAGCGGCCCGACAGCGGTAAAAACAGCGGTATGAAAGCGGTATGACAACAGATATCCTATAAGGATTTATATCATATTTATCAGTATTTAGCATTATAACGGGCATTTTAGGTACAAATTACCATTTTGCCCCTAGTTTGATTACTCGCGGAATTTCGCCGAGCTTCGCTACTTTGACCCGATCTCTCCGAAATTTTTACGGATCTTTTCCCCATCATATTTTCGAAAATAATACCTTATTTACCCCTATATATGATATCTAGACTATCTTGAAAATTTAAAGATAAATCTAGCACTTCTACTATATCTACCGAAACTAAAGACCAGGGACCAGAAAAACTTACCCAGGCTTTGCTCAGACTTTCTCCAGAGCTTCTCTCTCTAAAACCTCTCTCTAGGCTGCATTTTTGGGATGAAAATGAA
Source organism: Acacia melanoxylon (assembly GCA_019022615.1). Lineage (NCBI taxonomy): Eukaryota > Viridiplantae > Streptophyta > Magnoliopsida > Fabales > Fabaceae > Acacia > Acacia melanoxylon. The sequence goes on from JAFJYJ010000002.1 coordinate 5,121,227, forward strand.
GAGGAAGGAGGCTTCTATTTATAGAAGAAAGGAGGGACAAGGTGGGAATTTCATCAAAAGACTTGGATCGGATTTCAACCGTCGGATCGCACTTTGACACGTGGCTTGATCTTGGCCATACACCTCATGTGCCGACATCATCCTTCTAGAAGAAGATGATGTCATGCATGCTGACTTATCGATAAAGTTCCCTGATCGGTGTCTGAATCCCGTAATCTTGCCGAATCTCAAAAATCTGACAGCAGGGTTTTGAAGTTCTATTCTACCACATTCAAAACACTTCGGTTAACTAAATTTCTAATCCCATTGAGGGTGATACATTCGGGCTGAACATTCCAGGCCAGAAGCGGTCGGTCACGGAAATAACTTCCGGTAGTGCCAACTTCTCGATAATAATTCACGGGTTCGTATTATGTTCTGACCTAAGGAAACTTATCCCTGGATTGTCACAACACTCAAGTTTACTACGGGTTCACTTTTTACTATCTACCTATCCCCGATATACCCGGTCTCTTATTTGCTCTGTTGGCTTAATCAACGGAGATAGTCCACTCCGAGGTAGAATTTCACTTGTTCATAACAAGTCCGGTTGTTTCGACTTTGTTTTTTGACCTTGAGGTTTGATTTTATTTTTATCCATTCTTACTTAGTCATCGAGATATTTCTACTGATTATATTATTTTTATTTTTATTTTTATTTTTTTTATTTTTTAATTAATTAATTTCGAATTTCCCTTATTTTAATTATTTTTACCAATTAATTTATTTATACCTTAATCTAAACAATTAGTCAATAATTATATAATTAGCCATTTACTAATTGTTGATAATTTTATGATTTAGGATAAATTATTATCTCATAACTATTGAAGTGACATTGGTATTTTATATCCTATATTAAATATTAAAAATCAAAGAGCATAAAGTGCTTTTTAATATTATTTTATTTATGCTCAATATTTTTCCAGGGAAATAATCCCAAAAATTTCTAAAATTCAAGATAACATACTTTCCAAGTTTTTATCGATATCTGCTATCATATGATATTTACCATAATGTTTTTAGGCCATTTTACGCCTTATAAAATTCATTTTCCATGGATTGTTAGCTTATTTTCCTTTCAAATTTTCAGTAATTTCCTTAGAAAATAAGATACTTAAAAACTATATTGTTTGATACTCCATATTCATCCATTAGAAAATAACAATTTTACTTATTCTAACAAGACTCCGGATAAATAATTATCCGGGTATTACACATTTCCTTTAGGGAAAATCTTTTTGAGGGCCCTTTTTGGTGTAAAAATCTCAAAAAAGGCCCTCAAAATCTGACAATATCTGAAAAGGCCTAAGGCCTTTTCAGGTATTTTCGGAATCTTAGGTGAGTTGTTAACGGGGCTGATATAGTTGTTAACGGGTACTGATATAGTTGTTAATGGGGCTGATTTAGTTGTTAAAAAATTGTTGTTAATGGGGCTGATATAGTTGTTAACTAACAACTATATCAGCCAAATTAACAACTCGCGTAAGATTATGAAAATACCTGAAAGATATTGTCAGATTTTGAGAGCCTTTTTTAGAATTTTTACACCAAAAAGGGCCCTCAAAAGGATTTTCCTTTTCCTTTAAGTGGCAGAAATATCTTGAAGAGCATGGGCATACGGATTTTAACTTTCAAGAAATGGCATGGATCCAATGGTTAATAACCATAGCTTTATTCTGCCATCAACTGCCTACTCTATGTGTGAATATGTCTTGGCTCAAGGGATGCCTAATTAAGATACTTCTAGGGTATAGTTTGATGCAATGGGTAATATATCTGGCTGCAGCAAATAACCACTGGGTAATAGCTTGAAGTTCTACATCATGCAGAAAAGGCAGCAAGTATCATCCATATTGCACATGGTGGGACCCCAAGCTTAGATGACAAGTTCACAACTCTTCCATTATTTTTGGGGTTCAAAATTTGAAGTCACCGCTATGCTAAGAAGTTCCAGATTCTGTTTTGTTACATCAGTTCTATATTTTTGAGGTTCAGTTTTGTATTTTGTTGTTGTCATCCTTGAGGGCAAGGATATTTTTTGGGAAGGGGGTATTGATATGTAAATTGTAGAAATATTACCGTGGGTAATAAATGGCACATTCTATGAGATCATAATTAGTTAGGAAGTTAGAGTTAGTTAATTAGTTAGGAAGTTAGTAGTTAGTTAGTATTTCTGTTATCATTACTGATTGTTACCGTTGGAGAATTGAGTGAAAGAGTCTAAGGCAGTATCCTATATAAGGGGAAGCCTAGACTAACAAAAGTGTGTTGAATATTTTTTATGTCAAGTTGAATGAAAAGACACAGTGACGTGATTATGTGTTTCTCTCCTCTCTTCTTTCCCCAATTCTTCTAATTAAATTTCTACAATCTATCTATAATCCATCCTCTCCGTAAGGGTAGCAATGGAGGCCAGGTTTGATGGTTTTGGGAATTTTGGTCCATTTGGAAAGTGAATGATTCAATGTGGAAATGAATGGAATCAATTTGGTCGTCAAAGTAATCTTGCTTTTCTAGGATGCCACGAATGGTCATGCAACAAGGATTTTTTTTATATGCTAAGTAGGCGCAGGTTAACAAAGAAACAATAATAAAATAGGTAAAGGAAGCTGCAAATAAGCTAAAATGATTACCTATTTTTTCTTTTTCTTTTTTGCTAGGAAATAATAAACAAATCAGATAATGGCTCTAAATTGTAGCAATAATAATTCAAAGTAGCAAAAGCAGATAAGCCAATGAATAACAAAAGTAAGCTCCAAAAATGCTGCTAAAAGTCACAGTAATTTAAGTAGATGGTCAATTGGGCCATATCAGCGTGACTTAAGGAAGCCGTAAGATGAGAAAGTTACCACAATGGATCTAGTGCGTCTGATCTCGGCTTCAAGGAGGTTTACGGTGGAAGAAACAACACAAAACAGGGTAAAAAAAAAAGCGATCTGGAGCGAACTGAAGGGCTTCAACGCTTGAAAACTGCCGCCGGACTTTAACTAGAGCTGAGCTGCGTTCTTCGATACAGTTTCAATAGAGGTGGTTTCGTTACAATCCGATGTCAGAAAGGCCATGAACGGATGCCGGAAGTGACGTTGCATGAAAAAAAAACTGTATAACGGTAACGGACTGGATATAATATGATAACACTAGCTCTAATGCCAAAATTGATGTGAAATGGGTCGGGGAAAAGGGAGGAGAGAGAAAATAAAGGGAGGACAACAAGGAAGGAGAAATCAAACGAGTGGAAAAGAGGAGAGAATATTCATAGAGAAAATAATTCTTTTTATTCAACTGATCAATCAAAGCTGATTACAACTGAGAACCCTATCTCTATTTATAAAGCTAAAAAAAAAAAAACAATTCAAATCTAAATCTAAATCATAAATTTAAAATTCAAATTCAAATATGGATAAATATCCTTATTTAATATCCTTAATGGATAACCTCATATCTTTTAATTAAACCCTCGATATTCCTTATCCCATATCCCATCATTTGGTAGAAGCTAGGTACAAAGCTGGACCCGGATTGCCTCAGAATCCAGGAGGTCAGTATCCCTCAGAAGCCGATCTGAGCCGTTGATCTCGCATATTTTTAGCACCCAAAAATTTAAAAAATCTTTTTGGACGGCCCAGATCAAAGGATATTGAGGGATGAGGAGGGGAGGATACTGAGGAAATCTGCTTCCGTACAAAGCTATGGCACAATTAGTGTGAAATTGTATGGATCCACAAGTTAAGACATGTGCGGTCTAGTGACCAATTGGACGATATTTTCACTAAGACTTTGAATGAGACTCGTGCTGACTATCTTTGTAATAAGTTGAGCTTGATTAACATCTATGCTCCAAATTGAGAAGGAGTATTAGGAAATACTATTAATGTAAACAATATTTGATCAATTAGTAGCTGTTAATCAAAGATTATAATAAAGGAGTTATTAGGGAATTATTATCCTTATGAGCCATTAATACTAAGGCTCGCCTCTCACGTATATATACACCTCCTGTGTACATGAATAGACAAGTTATTTGGAATATATTTCACTCTCTATTACTTGCATTAAGAAAAATTATTTTCATCATCAAATAATAGTACAATAAAAGTGTTAATGAATCACTTATATTTTAAATAAGGGTTAAGGAGCAAAATCGCTAACGAACTATTAGGCCAGGAGCATCTGACACAATTAAGTTTTAAGGGTACCAATAATACCAACAAACAATTGAAATTGTAAAAAAATCACAATCCGTCAGTTGCTACAGTAACTTCCGTTTATGACCTTTTTTTCTGTTTTTTTCTGGTCAATGTCGATGGCAAGATGCAGCTGCTCCAACAACAAATCTGAAATTCATCATCAAACTGCCCATCCTCTGCTTCCATCACCCCTTCAGAACTCCACGATTGATACTCAGTCGAACCTCATGCGCTGCTTCCCAAAACATCCCAGAACCCCATCGATACACTGCTTCATCAGAAGCTAAAGTAGAAACTCCATTATCATCCCCCTGCATCACTTCATCAGAATTCAGTTGAAATACGACGATTCTCAACTGAAGTACAGACTTCAAGAACAGAGGGTGGTGATGTCTGAGAAATAACACGCCCGAGTCGATGAATATGGAGAAACGAAGAATGAGAATCCATGACTTCAAACTCTCTTATTTTGGCTTGATAGACTCGAGATGCCTCCTCTGGAGTATCAAAAGTACCCAACCATTTACGACCTTTAATGGGATGGCGAATCTCCACGGCATATTTCCTAGAGTTTCTGAATCGAACGCCTCTATACAGAGAAGAGGAACTTCTTCTTGGGCGTCGTTTAGGTTTAAATGGTTCACATTTTGACTTGCCATTAAAGTGGCAATTAATGCTTTCAGTTTCAACTGGCTTCATCTTTTGGGACTTCTGGGGAAGACGAGGGCGAGGTTCTTTACCATTTTGAGGAAATTTATATGGTTCCCAGGTTTAATGAGTTTTTTCAAAGGGTTTTTCATTTGAGCAAAATTAAATTGGCCCCAGAAACACGAAAACCCCTCAAGATATACTTAGTCACAGAACTCTTGAATGGGTAGTTTGATGATGAATTTCAGATTTGTTGTTGGAGCAGCTGCATCTTGCCATCGACATTGACCAGAAAAAAAAGGTCATAAATGGAAGTTACTGTAGCAACTGACAGATTGTGATTTTTTTACAATTTCAATTGTTTATTGGTATTATTGGTACCCTTAAAACTTAATTGTGCCAAATACTCCTGGTCTAATTGTTCGTTGGCGATTTTGCTCCTTAACCCTTTAAATAATTACAACTTACAAATTTTTTTTTTTTGAACAGTTGGTGTGGCTATCCCATCTTTGTGCTTGTTCACTTCAGTCCATATCTCACTACCATTTATCTTTCTTTGATGTTGTGCATCCTGAAAAATACAAAATTGATATTAATTATTTCAACATCCATAGATATATTATATTGTTCACTTCAGTCCAAATCTCATTACCATCTATCTTCTTGCTTGCCTGAGTCTTTAATCCACTGGTGTGGTGGATGGTTTGCTTCCCTCGGTTCTTCTTAATAATTTTAGCAACCTCCTTAAATTAAACATACAAAAAATTATGTTAAAATTTATAACAGCATAGAAATTAAAAATAGCAACATACTACAATAAATTGTGCCACCTGACTCTCAGGCATATTGCATCAAAACGACCTTCCAGATGAATCTGTAAGATAATTACTCAACATATTAACATCACTATCTATTGTCCATATTACTATAGAATTTTAACTTTAAAACTTGGGAGAGGATTTTCTCCTCTTCCCTATCTCTCATTTTCTCTCACAGGCGGATCTGGGCCGTCCAAATTTTAATCCGACGGTCCAGATCTAAATTTTTTTTTTTTTTTTTTTTTTTTTTTTTTGTCTTTTTGCGGGAATTTTTTTTTTTTTTTTTTTTTTTTTTTTTAGATCTGGACCGTCGGATCAACATTTGGACGGCCCAGATCCACCTGTGAGAGAAAATGAGAGAGGGGGACTGTGAGAGGAACAGGACCCTTAAAACTTACCTTGCACCTCATTATGTGAGCCTCGATCGTGGCTGCTAGTGTTATACTGGTCCTGTATACTTCTGTCATCATGTCCACCCTCTGTATCTGACAATGTGTCCTTTGTTCCTAGTTGCGCATTCTCTGCAGTCAAAATATTACTCATCATTTCTTCAAAGCTAGGCATATTATTCAGATCAAGATAGTACACAAGAAGTTGATAGGAAAACTGAATCACCCATCACTAGAGTATTCTTGGGAAAAGTGTCTCATATTCATCATGAAGAATCTTTGTGGGAAAAATTAACATTGTTATGGACTTACATAATGGGCTTGGCTGATATGCGGCCCAGTAAGAGCACTTTATGGCAGAATCCTTCCTTAATCAGGTAAAACGTTAATTACCCTATAACTATGCTTATAATTCAGGATAGTACATGTAGTGGAGCAGACATTTGCAGAACGTGGAGGCGCATATTGCCTGAGGAGCGGACTCACACCTGGAAGAACGAAACCCTAGGTAATCTCTATAAATAGGAGATTAACCTACAGGTGCCCATTCTCTATTCATGTATTCTAATATTCAGTCTCACTATACACACATCCCACCCCTCTTTGGCGAAACGTCATCCTCATGTAGCACAGTGATCACCGGACACTCTTCGATATCTTCCTCATAGGTATCACAGGGTAATCATCTTCTTTTTGGTGTTTAACTAATAGACATCTTGGAGGAGCCATTCAATCCTATATAAATCATCAACTAGTCCCTAGAGGCTAGACACTTGTGTTCTACACTACAGAACAAACATGTTAGACAACTTTGGGTGGCATGAGCAATTTGAGTACAAGCCATTATGGAGTTGAAATGAAAATGAAGCAGCAATTCATGTATTAAGACAATTTTCGGAGTTTTTATAATACTGTAATTCGGGGCATGAAACAAAAAGATGTCTCTAACTTCATACTTGATCTATGTGAATTCAAAGATGTTCATGAGGATCTATGCGTAAAATATGAAGGAGCTAAATTAAAGTTACTAGTTCAAGAGACAAAGGATAAACAAACTGAGGTATTTGGTCACAACGAAAAATCATTGGCCCCCGGGGGGGGGGGGGTTGCTGACCAGTTTCTGCGATCAGTGATTTCCCTCCAGGAAAAAAGTTAACGGGATGTTGAAAATAGTAAGCGTAAATACTAAACTCATTAATTTGTGTCCCTTAATGTTGTATTTGTAAATGATTAAGAATTTAACATTGTGTGTCATCCATGATTAGATTCATGTAAAAGTCTGCAATATACTTACGTGTGAATCATGAATATGATATTTAACATGATCAGATTAAAGGCCTTTGGAATATAATATAAATACGTTTGAATGCTATGCGTGATAGTAAGCAGTTGAGCATATTGTAAAGAATTACTTTGAATATGTGTGCTTCTGTATATCCTTCTTTCAAATATTTATACAAGTATTTAGCAAGTGCTTTCCTTTTTATCCCAACAGCAGTTCATCTTATAGACTAAAACCTAGCCGCAATTGTTTAAAAGTACCACTCATGGTTGCGGCTTCTAAAAAATAGACATCTACAATACAACCAATGAAGACCTTTTGCATGCTCCAACAATACATGGTTGTGGCAACTGGCAAAACCTTCTACAAAGCTGCAGGCTGCAGCCAATTGGGAGCCATTTTTCATTCCTTGAGGCAAGTGCTTATGGTTTTAAAAACTCCACCATCATTTGCAACAGTTTGAATAAAATTGTAGGCGCTGTTCCATTCCTCAAGGCTTTTGAGCCTTGAGGTAGTATTTTAAGAAACCACTATGATATGGCAGCAACTTTGAAAACCCTCAGGCACCCAACTGTATGATGTTGTTAACTTTTAGTTGCAGTTTTCTGAAACCATCATTACATTATGGCAGTTCTCCAGAATTGCCATTGAATTATAACAGTTGTCAAGAATAAATGCCATAGTGCGCATTTGCCTACAAATTTCTGAACAACCGTATGCAAAAAGCACCTCTTTGGCAGTGAATATGATATGTAATATGATCATCACAAAAGCTCGCAAATAAAAGATAATTATCACTAACAAATCTAAGATATAAAAAATCACTGTCCCCGAAAATTTGCAAAATAAATAAATGAGATCAAAGCTTGATGCAAAGACAATTGGCCAAAAACAAAATCTTGATGCACATATGAAGTTCTGTGGTGGAAGTATGTGTCAAAGGTAAATATCTATTCCATCCAAAAGATTGAGAATTGAACGCACCATATCCATATGACTAAAAGAGACACATGCTAAATGTCCATACCTGATGCTAAACTTACGACCTCCGTCTTTCTCTGTGAAGGAGAAAAATTTGCAGGGGTATTTCCACTCTCAATGGCACGTTTAACAAAATCATTCAATTCAATTTCGTCTATGGCTTCAGTGGAAAAGCCTTGATCAGTGTTTCTTCAAATCCCAGATATATCCTCAGTGTCAACCAAGACCTCCTCCACGCGATCAAAATCCACAGTACGATAAGCAGTTCGTAAAATCGATATCAACTCCATTACATTTAGCGCCATTAAACATTTTTTGTCTTCATCACCAGCAGAATTGGGCGTGAGGGCAGCCACAAAGGTTCCATTTTAATCCCGGAAGGATCAAAATGTTAAAGATCAGAGAAGGTATCTCAAGACTCGCTCTCTTGACTGAATTGCGGAATTGGAGAAAAATGAAGAGGAAGCCACGTAAATGAGGAGGTAAATGGAATTCCCATCCTTACCGCTTCTGAATTCTGATGTTTTCCCCTCTCCCCTCAAAAGCCTCTCCAAATCAAATGGATTTGGAGGGATTATAAAAATTGGTGTCAGTGAACTAAGATGTCATTAGAATTTTGCTATTATTTCGAAAATACCCTTGTCAGTTAACTCGATGCACTGATGCAGAGCTAGGAACTCTATTCCTATTTGGTAGCTCAGCTAGTTCGGTAAGGCGAGAGGGCGAAGACTGACGACGATCAAAGGTGGAAATGATCGAAATTGGTAATACTTTCCGATGAGTATCTCTCGTCGTTGTGTTCATCTTGTTTCCTGCTCGTCCCTAGTCTATTTGTCTTCTCTGTGCACTGTGTCTGTCGTCGCTGGTCTATTTCTTGTCCGTGCTTTGTTTCTGTTATTGCTGGTGTGTTTCTTCTCCGTGCTCTGTTTCTTCACGAAAGTGTTTGTATGGTTTTTCAGTTTTTGTTGTTCTTGTTTTTGCATGTGTTTGCATACGTCTTAATATATTTTTATAGCTCTCGTAATCTATGGCCGTCTGACTTTTCTTCAGTTATTAGCGTCTATTAATTGCAACCTAGTTTTCGACGCTGAAGTTTGATTTTTTGTTTTAGGTTTTAACATCAACTGCTTTAGTCACTTTATCGTATTTCATTCTGAAGGAAGGCTTATTTAAGCTAAAAATTTGCATATGCTAGCTATGCTATTTGAAGAAACTTTGATCCCTTACAGAAAAAATGTGTGCTTTATGAAACAGAACCCGTGGTTATGTTGAAGTTTCTCTCTACGCATGGGATGCTATGGTGCTATATTATTATTATTATTTTCAGTTTGTAAATATTGGACAATTTCTTAAGCTCTTTCTTTTAGTGTTTGAGGAAGTTTGTAAGGTTGCAGAGTACTTTGGCAAAAGCGGGATGAATGAGAAATCTGACTACTCTATGCACTTCTCTTAATCTAAAATACTATTATTATTATTTTTTTGATGAAGATATATTAATTTTAATGATTGTATAGAAGCTGTACTAACCTACCAGAAAGGCCCACTAATTCCATTAGATTTTGTTGTTACAATTTTGTTGCTGGTATGTTTCTTGTAACATTAGAACTTTACAGAATTGTAGTTTTTGTAGTGTTGACTCCCACACTTGAACACCTCTTCTTTTTAATGTGCTTCCCATAAAAACTAATTATTTAGTTTTCACATAAAAATAGTGATTTATTAGTTCAATGTAGTATAATAATTTGAATTGGGGATTAAACCACCCTCACTACAAAACACATACCAATATACCATACTCTTTAGTTACTATTGTTTAATTTAACTAATGGACTCTTTGTTTTTTGGGTTAAGGAGCAATTTGACCAACGAACTATTACTTCAGGAGCGCCTAGCATAAATAACTTTTAAGTGGACCAAAACTACTAAAAAACTTTTAAAAATGTGCAGCCAGCATAAAAAACTTTTACTCCAGGAGTGCTCAACACAAAAAAGTTTTACTCTAAGAGCGCTCAACACAAGAAAGTTTTACTCCATTTTGTACTGACTGCATATTTTTAAAAGTTTTTTGATATTTTTTGTCCACTTAAAAGTTATTTGTGTTGGGCGTTCCTGAGGTAATAGTTCGTTGGCCAAATTGCTTCTTAACCTTTGTTTTTTTGGTAGTTAACTAATCGGTTCATTGGTAAGTGATATATAATATAGGAAAATTCCTTTAAGGTCCCAAGGGACAAAAAAAATGTCTAAAAAGTCCCAGAAAAAAATTTGATGCCAGAAAGGTCCCATTGACAACTCCTTTAGTAGGCATTAACAACTTCTTAGGACTTTTTTGACATCCGAATTTTTTCTAGGACTTTTTTGACATTTTCTTGGTCCCATGGGACCTTAAAGGGATTTTCCCTATAATATGTTCATCCTGGAATATCCTTCAAGGGACTTTAGAACATGATAGGTTTTAGCTCAAATTGATGTGCGGTTATGTCTGGCAATGCTTCCTAGAGCTAAGTTCGTTCAGATTAGGAATTCCAAATTCCATGATAGCTTTGTTGAGACCATACATCTTCGTTGGCTGCGATCTGCAAGGCTTGTTGAACTCGATCTCCATTGTTATGGTTTTCTGTCATGTCTGCTGATGCAGTAGGGCGCTCTTTGTAACATCCCGATTTTTGGGATTTGTAAACTTCGAGTAATACATGGAGATTATTTATGAAATATTGGCGTTAAATAATTATGTGAGTTAAGAATTTATTTTCCTTGTGATAATTTGGAAATAAAATCCAGGAAATAAATTGCAAGAGAAAACTTTGGAATAAAACCCAATTATAACCTAAGCCCAAATCATTTAATCTCATTTGGCCTTATGTGTATCAGATAACAGCAAATAAAACACCAAGCGATACCCCAATCCATTAAATCAAACAAACCCATTTGACTTGCACCAAAACACAACAGCAAAGGAAAAAGTTATTAAATCTGCTTTTTCCCTTTTTCTTTACTTGCACACATCAGCTTGATCACGTAAGAGATGCTGATTACAGTCAGTAAATCAGCCATCATGATTATCTCACTCTTGGTTCACGCAAAAACTAGAGACACCATATTTTTCCAGCGGATCATACGCTTATGGCAACAGACCCCCATGCCTCTTAATTATTGCCATTTTTCTTCAATTACACGGGACCCTTGAGTCCTTATATATAGTTCATTGGTTCTCATTTAGATCCAGCACCTTCCACCAAAAGAAAGAAAACAAGAACGAGAGAGAAATAGAGAGTTTGATAAAAGGCGAGCAAGGAGAGAAAGAGAGAGTTCAAACATTGGTTGCTCTGTTCTTACTCCAGAAAACAGGGTTGTTGTGACGTTGAGAAGCAGCGATAACAAGGGAGTTTGAGCTTTGCACAGGGTAATCTGTCAACCTTGCTTTTATGGTTTCGTTGTTGTAACATCCCAATTTTTCTAATAGTAATTATGTGTTTTTAGGATATGATTTATTAAGTATTCTAAGGTTTAGAGGAGATCTAGAGGTATAAATTTAATAGTTTTTGTCTATATTATAAGATAAATGAATTTTTCCTTAATAGAAAATATTTATATAATATTAACGTGGGGTCTACACTTTTATTTTTCTTCCGCTGCGTACCGTCCGTTTGATTTTTCTTACTATTTTTGTTATATTATTATATATTATATAATATATCATGTGGGACCCACACCTTTTATATTTTCAACTCCTCACCTTTTTATTTTCAACTTTCTCTGCGCTGGAGACGTAGGAGATTTGAAAATTTGGCTAGGGGAAATTACATGAAAGTACCTAGAGGTAAAAATTAGAGCAAATACCCTTTTCGGTCCCCGACAAAAAAAGCAATCCCCATTTTGGTCCCTTACAAAAAAAAAGTCTTTTTAAGTCCATAAAAAAGAAGAATAAGGGTCGATTGGTTGACATTTTGATCCCTTACAAATTTCCAAAAGGTCCTTTTTAGTCCATAAAAAGGACGAATAAGGGTTGATTTTTTTGTAAGGGACCAAAATGGGGTCCGTGTTTTTTGCCAGGGACCAGAAAGGGTATTTACTCAAAAAATTACACTTAAGTACCCATTTTCCAACATTATATAAACACCCCCACGGTTTCATTCATTCAGCGCCGGGGGGGAGAGAGAAGCCGCAGAAAATAATGGTGTAAGTTGAGGTTAAATTATTTGGTGTTTGTAAATTGGAGCACTGAAGTATTGATAAAAAATAAGAGTAAATACCCTTTCTGGCCCCTGACAAAAAACACAGACCCCATTTTGGTCCCTTATAAAAAAAATCGACCCTTATTTGTCCTTTTTATGGACTAAAAATGACATTTTGGAAATTTGTGAGGGATCAAAATGTCAACCAATTGACCTTTATTCTTCTTTTTTATGAACTAAAAAAGACTTTTTTTTTTGTAAGGGACCAAAATGGGGATCGCTTTTTTTTTTTTGTTAAGGACCAGAAAGGGTATTTACTCTAAAAATAAGCTTGGCATTGAGATAACCTTGGTTATTCTTTTATATACTTGTCAAATGTATATATGTATTTATATATATTAGAGTAAATATCCTTTCTGGTCCCTGAAAAAAAAACGTGATCCCCATTTTGGTCCCTTACAAAAAAAAGATCATTTTTAGTCCATAAAAAGGACGAATAAGGGTCGATTGGTTGACATTTTGATCCCTCACAAATTTCCAAAAGGTCCTTTTTAGTCCATAAAAAGGACGAATAAGGGTCGATATTTTTTGTAAGGGACCAAAATAGGGTCCGTGTTTTTTGTCAGAGACCAGAAAGAGTATTTACTCTATATATTAACTGTTTTGGGATTTGTTGTGCTGTGGAAGGCTTGATTTGGAATCTAATAATGTTGTTTTGATGAGATTGGATATTCTTGGATCCCTTGGTAGCACTTTTCTTTTAATTGGGTTAAGTTTGACACCTCCTTGGTTGTGATTTTACAAGGAGGGGAACCATGTTGAAGTTATGAGTAATGGATATGTTTTGTTGGAAGATGTGTTATGTGTTAGATGGCTCCAGTCAACGGTTATAAGAGATGGTCATGGTAATAAGGATGATCTATGCATCAATATTGTTTGGCATATTTATATGAGATCTTTTGTGAAATGTTTGGAAAATAAATTATGATGTTTTGGAACCCTTTTTTAGAGGGATTTTTTGGTAACCGAGTTGAGAACTATTTTGTAAAAGGTTTTATATGAAGTGATATAATTTAATTATTCTGAATTTTAACTATATGTTCTCGATCTTCGTTTACATGTATATTTCTGAATAACCAATGGTTACTGGGATCTTTGGATCTTATGGTTACTATGTTTATTTTTTCAAGTGATTAATTTAGTAGAAAACCCAGGGAAGGCACATATGGAATGAGTCGTGAAAGCTCTTTTGTATTGTTATGTTATTTTATTTGTCATGACCTTAAGACTTCCGCTTTGTATTAAACTCTGAAATATTTTTGGAAATTTATTTTGATTATGTATTATGAATTTTATTTGAAATGGTTATGTAATTTAATGATTTTGATATAGATTGTCCTTGCAGGAGGTATTTCAAGTATTTTGGCCAAGTTTTCGGGTGTTGAATTTGAGGTGTTACAGTTGCTGCTTTTGGGATTCTGTTCTTAGGGGTTTAAATAGAGGAAGTTTTAGCATATAGAAAACAAAGCTTAATGTTTATATGAAGTTAAGAAGTTGGTCATATATATATATATAATGAAACAGATTAGCCATTACTAAGTTAGTTACTTATTTATTTATAATCTTTGCATATAAGGAAGAGTGAAGGGAGCATATGGATTTTTGAAAGATATTTGTGGTTGATGTTTATAAGAAGAGAACCAGAAAACTTGCTCAGGAAATAACAAACGTTGTTGTTACCCATATATTACCATACATATATATATATATAATCAGATATGAAACTAAAACATGCCGAGATATATATGTGTTATTGTCATAGAAATATATAAGTGTAGGGAAAGAGTTAGCAGCACCCTATCTCAGATTCTGATACCCTATCTCGGATTCTGACACCCTATCTCGGCTTCTAATACCCTATCTCAGATTCCAACACCCTATCTCGGATTCTGACACCTTACCTTGGATTCTAACACCCTATCTCGAATTCTGACACCCTACCTCGGATTGCAACACCCTATCTCATATTCCGACACCCTATCCTGGATCTCAGCAACCTATCCTAGCAACACTATCCCGGATCTCAACAACATTATCCCGGATCTCAGCACCCTATCTCAGCAACACTATCCCTTATCCCAGCACCCCATCCCAGCATCCCTATCCTGGAACCCTTCAACCCCCAACCCAGAACCCCCTCAACCCGGAGAAATGATTACAAAGAAAATAATAATAATAATAATAATAATAAATATTATTATTATTAGGAAAAGGAATAAATATTATTATTTATTAAAAATGGTATTATTATTTTAGGGGTTGATAACCACTTTTACTCCTCTAAAAAAAATAATTCACGTAGTTAGTTACATTGCAAGTGACTAATGACAATGATAAACGTTTATAGGCATACATTGACACCTCTACTGATCCCAACACCTTCGGATGAATTAAGGATCCAAGCTTGAGGTGGATAACTATTATCTTATTAGCTTGTATGTGTGTATTCATGTATGACTGATCATGGTTGCTAGATAATTTGCATGTGTGTATCCTAGCTATGGATTGAAGTTGCGTGTCTCATAGGGCTGCGTGTCCTAAAGGACTGTGGTCCTTGGCCGATAACTGCAGTTATGGTGCGACTTATTTACTGTAAATTTTTCTATGCTTAACATGTGTTGTACTGTTGTTTATATTTCATACCTGCACATGAGATTAACTGTTACCCCTAAGGTTCATTCATTTGAACTCCAGACCGCATAAAGGAAACAAGTAGTGGATCAGGTTCAAGGGGAAAGACGCAGATGTAAGGGATACAACAGAAGGGATATTTTGTGATAATATAAGTAGTTGGACTGTACTAATTCGTTTATCATTTGTCTATTTTTGGATTATTGTATTAAGATCCCTCTATAGGATAGATATCGCTCAGAAAAAATTTATCGTCATGTTTTCAAACTAAGTTATTTTAAGAAAGTTTTTATTCCGCAATTAAGTCATCCAAATTATTTTGATGCATGTGCGGTTAAACTCTGATAAATAAAGGCCTATAAAGGCAGGGCGTTACAGTTTGGTATCAGAGCATCGGTTTGGACAAAGTTTTTGAAAACGATTTAACAAAACTTAGTGATTGTGAAAACAGGATGAGGATTTACGAGGGAGAATTACCCCCTAACGTGTGATACGGGTTCTACCGTATGCCTGGAGGAGCGTTAAGGGGGCGCACCACTAAGAAGAGAGTACCACTTGTACCCAAACTCGTTAAGCTGCACCAGAAACAAAAGGCTGTCGTACTCACGAATCATTCATCCGAAGAGGACACTGAGGCTAGACCTTCTAAAGCCAGCAAACCTTCACCTGTCCACCTATTAGATACTTGTCTGTTTGATCATATTAACGAGCTTTTCATGCAGACTTATGTGGACATAACCGACCAAGAGAGCCTATACAGGACATACCTGGAAAAGGTCGACAACCTCTATGCCAACAAGAAAAGGCATGGTCATGGGGACTATGACCTTGACACTTGGATGAGTGCAACCATGTTCTACTTTCCCCCTACCGAAGCCTGGTGTGATAGGGTAGAGGCAATCTTTGAGAGGTATGAGTTCGCTAACTTTGAATCCTTCATAGAGTACATGGATGAGTACGTAGTAGCTCATATGTAGATGAGGCTTAGGTGAAGGAAGAAAACCAACTTAGTATTTGTAGTCGGCATGTATCAACTATCCCTAAAGTCATAGGGAAGTATATTAAAGAATGGCATTTTGTATTAGCAAGTACTTAACATCTTATGAAATGTTAGTAAAAAGTATGATGTATGTTTTAAATGCATATGAATATCAAGGATGATTATTATACCACTGTTATTAACAATAAATATCTTTTTGACATAAAGTATTAAACTAGTACAATGATCAACACAAGAGCTAGACGGAGGCCAATTCCTGAGCAAGCGCCCCAACAAGAAGCAAATCCACATGCATGTGGAAGGGGCAGAGGCAAAGGCAGAGGCCGAGGTAAAGGCTGAGGCAGGGGCAGGGGAAGGCCCAATCAACAAGAACCTCAAGTCCAAGACCCCAAGCAACTAGTACTTGGGATACTAGATGAACATCGAGATTCCCTGAGAGAATCAGGGAAGAGGTCTTTCTATTGAGGACTGAACGAAACGAAGAAAGGCAGCATGCTGAAGCTGCAGAAGCATGACTAGCTCAGAGAGAGAAGACAGAAGAAGAGGAAAACCAAGAGGATGGCCCTCGACGAGTAGAGGCTCCACCTCCTGTTCAACCGCAACAACAGAAAGCTGTTAGGGAGTCCCAATTCTGGACTATTCAATTCTGTAAGCACAACCCACCATCATTTACTAGTGAGCACAATGCAAAAGCTGCAGAGAATTGGCTACTCAGACTGGAGAAAACCTTCGAGGTCATGGAGTGCCCTGGAGAGCGAAAGGCACAAATAGCTATATACAAGCTGGAAGGTGATGCAGACCATTGGTGGAAGAACATAGCTAAGGCTCTGCGCACCCAATATATACCAATTACTTGGGAGCTGTTCCAAGAGAAGTTCAATGAGAAGTACTTTCCTCACTCAGTCTAAGTAGATATGGAGCATGAGTTCATAACCATCAAACAGAAATCGAGAGTGTCTTTTGACAAGTATCTATCAAGGTTCATCAATCTGTCCCGCTACTCCTCCTACTTAAAGAAGAATGAAGATGAGGGATGGAAGGTAGATATGATTATCAAGGGACTGAAATTTGAGATGAGAGAAAGACTAATCTCCTGACAATTTCTTACATTCCATCAAGCTGAGGAAGAATGTAGGATAATCGAATGTAACCTGAAGGAACTGCATGCGAGCAAGACGAAGATGGCTCACAGTGGGAATAGCTGTTAGAACCCCACGAATAATCAGAAGAGAAAAGGGAACTGGTCTGGTTACAAGGGCTAGAATAAGAAGCCCAATCACTTTAGGCAGGACGATTCAAGACCAAATGCGCCCCGATCTTGTGAGAAGTGGAGAAGAGCCACCCGGGGGAGAGATGTGATGGGAAACTGATCTACTTCAAGTGTAACCAGCCGGGAAACTTTAGTTTTAATTTCCCACAAAAAGCCGGGGAAAAGAGGTCACAAAATCAAGGAAGGGTTTTTGCATTGACCCGAGAAGAGGCCAGAAAATCTCCTAACATGATCCAAGGTACGGTCTTATTAAATGGTAAATCTTTGCAAGCATTAATTGATTTGGGTGCTAGCCATTCTTTCATTGCTTGTGATTGTGTAAAAAGGCTAGGGACGAACACCCATAGATTACCATATGATTTGATTGTAAATACACCGCTTGGTGTTAAGTCTGTAGTATCTGATGCATGATTGAATTGTATATTGATTGTAAACGGACATGAGTCCACATTAGATTTAATTTGTTTACCGTTGATTGATATTGACGTCATACTGGGATTGACTTGGTTGACAGCCAACAATGCTTTGATCGACTGCAGGGTATTGGATATCATTCTCATTATTTTTTCGTTATATGCTCAAGATGCAGGGTGGACAAATAATAATAATTAGCCAAAGATACTGTTTTAGGTCAAGTAAAATGGACATTGATTGGTGTGGGTCTAATGAACTGGTGGACCAATAACCTAGAAAATTTGTTGTTATCATCTTATCTTTTTCTAGCAAAGGAATATCTTACTCTTCCTGTGTTTTTGCAGCATTATTCAAAAGGCTAGTAATGCATTGGAAGTTCTAAAAGAACTCCTCGATGTTGTTGATCCTCAACATCCTGAGGTATGTTAAGAATATATCCTACTGGAAATAGAATTTGGCATTTCAGGAACATAATTCACATTTTTGTCTTGATTTTTTAAAAAGATATAATTGCATTGACACTCGTCTTTATCTTTTTTAGTGAAAACAAATAAACTTATGTAACATGTTTTGGAGTTGAGTCCTTGGTAATGGACAGTTTAGTTGTTTGGTAGTAGTAATATTATAATGAACAATATTTTTTAATGCATTTAAAATTTTCCTTAAAAAATTCGGGGGCGCTGCTCCTGAACCCCCGAGTCCCCCCACTAATTGTGTGGATACAAACAAAAAATCCTAGCTCCGCCAGGTGAGTCTAATGACTACTTCCAACGGACATCCAACGATCATATTCTAAATGGGAAGAATTTATTAACGGTCGAATGCTCTTCATCAACTATAAAAGAAGAAGCATTCAAGATAGATGACGAGACACGAGATTACAGCTTCATTGTCAAAATGCCTGTACTCTGACATCTATATTACTTACTCTCATATTATCTCAACGATCATGTAATTTACCATAGAGAGTAAGATTATTTGGAATGTACTTCAATGTTTATCTTATTCACTTTTGAAAGAGAAGATTGATTGTTAATCATTTTATCTGAGAGTTACTCAAGATTGGGTGATCTTGAGTGGGAAACTGATTGTATCTTTATAGTGTGTAAGGGGGAGTATCTTAGTGAGAGATTTAGCTTCACAAGTGTCTGGGTGAACTTGGAGGATTGTAAAGGCTTCTCTTGTGCTCGGATTAGATAAGAGGATAATGGATTGAAAATCTCAAGTGGAGCTTGGGGACTGGACGTAAGTCAAGGATTAGGCTGAACTAGTATAAATCTCAGTTTGCATATTCTCTTCTCTTATCTCTTATATTTCCAGTATATGTTTAGTTGAATATCTGACTGTTGATTTAGAAGATGCAAAAATATTTTCAAAATTCCAAGTTTTTAATCATACACCCAATTCACCCTTATCTTGAGTTCAACCAGTTCTTACCGTGTTTAGCAAACTTAAAAAGATATGAGTGTTGTGATGTGAACTAATAATTTTATGAAACCAAAGAAAAAGATCGAGAGTAAATATGAAGGAAAGATACCAAATTTTAAATAGGCAAAGCTCAAACTTCCCCTTAATTTGTACTTCTTTCCCAGATTGCTTTAACGCAATGTTATAGCAATGTTGTAACAGCTTCCGCAATGCTTATAGTAAAATTCTTCAGTTAACCCACCACTACTGTATATAGAAGCTTCCGCAATCCTGTAATTATACCGCTTACTACTTATCTTATATTCCTATGCAGATAAGCTCGGAATAACAAGCAAAACTAGGTGTAATGGTTGTGTGAGATAAACTCATTCCTGTAATTTATAATTTAGATATAATTCTGCACAAACTCTAATAGCACACGATGTTTAATTGAGATCTAATCTTAACTCCTTTCCAATAAGCTAAAATCACAACTCTTGCTTATCAGTGGCCACATAACGCACAAGACCAACGTTAAAAATACAATTAAACAAACTGAATTGTGTAAATTAGAACTCAACAATCTGGTTTAGAATTACAAACTAAGGTTCCATCGTCGCTTAGCCAAAAGAGAGTTAGTTCATGGCTGACGAACAAGACATAACTGACACTAATAAAATATGATCCATAGAATACAGGGAAAGAAACTAAAACGAAGATGAATTGTCAAAAGGGGTTGATGAGTGCAAATTATGCCATGTTTTCCCTATATTTCATGACTGAATGGTATGGCAAATAAGAGCGTAAACTACAAATAACCCAAGCAAAAAGGCATGTATTCATGATATAAGGAAGCGAGGGATGGAAACCATTTACATCCTAAACATGTGCTAAAGAAAGAGCAAGTTACATTGTTTTTAGGGAAGAACGTATAGCAAAGCCGATACTATGCTATAGCATTCCTACAAAGAACTCGAAGTGCACTAAAAGGCATAAAGAAAGCTATAGCAAAGTGAAGGACGCAATGCTATGCGACATATTTTCTGACCTTTTTATCTAGCTGATTTCAGGGATAGAAATAAAAGATCGAGATCAACAGGTAGATTGCTGACATAATGAAATAGAAGATGTGGAGGATCGAAACGGAAAGATTTGAAGAATCCCGCAGTATCATCAGAATAAATCTACAAACAGAAGATACGATAGATCTCGATAGATTTAG
Organism: Acacia melanoxylon; assembly: GCA_019022615.1. Lineage (NCBI taxonomy): Eukaryota > Viridiplantae > Streptophyta > Magnoliopsida > Fabales > Fabaceae > Acacia > Acacia melanoxylon. Next base: position 5,141,750 of record JAFJYJ010000002.1, read on the forward strand.
AAAGCCCAGCTAGCCTAACGTGCGTCACACGGAAGTCTGAATATAAAAGAAAATAGCGAGTCAACCCTAAGAGTAGTCGCAGAGAGCCAATACGAGACTTCACATTCGGCCGACTCAAAAGAAGAGTGAAAGACTTCACTAGCACGAGAATTCTAGGATAACCCAGCATCCTTCCTCACAGTAAGACGGAGGGAAGAAGACGTGGAGTGGTGACGTGACGGGGCTTCATCCACGACGTCGGAACGCAAATCAAGCTTTCTATTTTCAGGTGTTTAATTTCGTAGTAAATCATGGGTCATTCTCGTTATTATCTGTTTTGTGTTTCCTTCGTCGTCATGAACTAACTTTCTGATGGCTGAACGAGGATGAATCCTTAAGCGTGTATGAACCCATTTGCAAGTTCTTAATTTAATAGATTCGATTTTCTTATCAGTAAATTAATTACTAGTCGATTAGAGGAATCTAAGGGCTAGATATGTGGTCTCGGCCATCGGGTAAGGAGTCGAGGCTAGACCTACGAGAAACTTGAGTGTTTGCTAGGCATTTGGTGCAAGGCTTGACCTATTTATTGTAGGCTTCAGGAATGAGTCTACCTCTCATAACCAGTACACCCTGAGTATAATGCAGATAAAAACTAGAAAGTTTCCATAGGAATATGGAATGAGTATAGTTAATGTCATATGTATCGGATGCGGAAGCTCCGTTAGATTATAGTGGTGGGTTAATCGAATAGCTTTGTAGCTAGTACTTATGTTGTAGCAATTGCGTAAGCTGTACAGTATAGATGTTATAGCAATGAGTAGAGCAACTGGGGGAATTATGCACTTAAGGAGGAGTCTGAGTTCAACCTAATTCCTCACTGATATCTTCTTCGATTTCCTTTGTTTATTTCTGTTATTAGCATATTCACCCAAAACCTTCCAACCAACTACATTTACTTTCTGATTGCAACTATCATAGCAATTGAGCGTCGCTCTTTGGTATCTCAGTCTCTGTGGGACGATACTCTACTTTCACTTTATTACTTGTTCGACTTGTTCACTTGCCATCAAGGAAATCGACCAACAAGGTTTTGACGCCGTTGCCGGGGACTGTTGATACCCTCAGTGACGACGCCCCTTTTGCTTAATAGTTGTAATCTACGTAATAAAAAGCTCATATATTTTTTTTGTTTTTGATTTTCAGGTACATTCTGTAGTGCATGCGCAATTCGCCTTCAACCAACCTAGAGCCTTACGATCCTAAGATAGAACGCACCTACAAGCAAAGGCGCAGGAAGTAGAAACGAAGAAGTCAACTTTTTGACTCAGCGAGCATGGCGGATATGCCTGTCAACCTAGAGTAGAATCAACGAGAGCCGATACTGATGAACGGGGATAACCAGGCCCCTCCACCTCCAAACCCAGATGTAAACAAGGCCATAATGGAATTTGGAATTCCATATCTAAACAAGCTGAATTCAACCATCACACCGCCAACATTCAATGCAGGCCATTTTGAAATCAAAGGTGTCATGATTCAGATGCTGAATGCAGCCGGGCAATTTAGAGGACTTCCATCCGAAGATCTGCACCTGCACCTCAAGACCTTCATGGAGGTGTGTGACTGCTTTGTCATCCCAGGAATCCCATCCGACGTTGTCCGAATTAAATTGTTCCCATTCTCACTAAGGGACAAGGCTCGAACATGGCTCAATAACCTACCTGCTAATTCCATCACCACATGGAATGATCTGGGGAGTAAGTTCTTGCTCAAATTTTTTCCACCTACTAAGAACGCTCAACTCAGAGGAGATATCACCAACTTCCAACAAAAGGCTGGTGAATCTACCTATGAAGCCTGGGACAAATTTAAAGACCTCCTCAGAAGATGCCCACATCATGGTCTGTGCGAATGGGTCCAGTTAGAAACATTTTATAGGGGGCTCGATGGACAAACATGATCCATTATAGACGCCTCCTCTGGAGGATCCATCCTAATGAAGTCTTATGAAGAAGCTCATAACCTCTTGGAGCGCATGGCCATGAACAGTCATCAGTGGCAAGCAGACAGAGCTACATCCTCCCGAACCGTTGTAGGAATACATGAACTGGATGCTATGACTGCTCTCACGGCTCAAGTGTCATCTTTGACTAATATGGTGAAGGGACTGACCCTTCCTTCTACCAACACTTCGCTGCAACCATCGCAGGTAGCTTGCATGTACCGTGGTGGAGAGCACTCTCACTCTCAATGCGCCACCAACCCTGAATCTGTAAACTTCGTCAACAATTTCAACAGGGGTAGTAACACCAACAATCCGTACTCAAATACATACAACCCCGGATGGAGGCAGCATCCTAATTTCTCATGGAGCTCTCAAGGTCCACAAGCAGCGGGACAAGCATCGGGCCCACAATACTCAAACCGAGCATCAAACCCACTAGGGTTTACCCGGAAGCACGGCGACGGGCGGCGAATCGAACCGCAAAGACTCTATGTTTACCCTTCTGAAGGAATATATGACAAAAAACGATGCAGTTATTCGGAACCAGCAGGTTACCCTGAGAAATCTTGAAAATCAAGTGGGACAACTAGCTACCGCTCTTAACAACAGACCCTTATGATCCCTGCCCAGTGACACTGAAGTCCCCAGGATCCAAGGAAGGGAAGAAGTCAAGTTGATAGACCTCCGAAGTGGTAAAAGCCTAGAACCCAGAAAGGCAATCAAACAGCCTATGGTTGCCACTAATCCGCACTATGAGAAGTTTAAAAAAGGGCAGGAGAGTACTGAACAACTCCCGAAGATGGGCGAGTCAACCAAGACCGGCACAACCGAACGAATCTCAAGACGACCCACATTACCTCCGGGTGCAAAGACTGGATGATCACGTGCAATACCCAACGGTGAATGCTACCGCATCATCATCAAGGCATAATCGTGACCCTGGACCTTCAAAGATGCCAAGGCAACCCCCTCCTTTCCCACAAAGGCTACAGCAGCACGGCCAAGAGAAACAATTCAAGAAATTTCTCGACGTGTTACGACAATTGCACATTAATATTCCTCTGGTGGAAGCCCTAGAGCAAATGCCCAGCTATGTAAAATTTATGAAGGAAATTCTATCTAAAAAGAGACGACTGGAAGAGTTCGAGACCGTAGCATTAACCCAAGACTGTAGTGCCATACTCACAAATTGGCTTCCTCCTAAATTAAAAGATCCTGGCAGTTTCACAATCCCCTGTGCCATTGGACCTCAATATTCAGGGAAAGCTCTGTGTGATTTAGGAGCTAGCATAAACCTCATGCCCATGTCAATATTTAAACAATTGGCAGTTGGGGAGGCCAGGCCAACTACAGTTACGTTGCAACTAGCCGATCGCTCCATAGTTCTACCAGAGGGAAAAATCGAAGATGTTCTGGTAAAGGTAGATGAGTTCATTTTCCCTATGGATTTCATTATCCTGGACTTTGAAGCAGATCGCGATGCCCCAATTCTTCTGGGAAGACCTTTCATGGCAACTGAACATACGCTGATTGATGTAGAAAAAGGAGAACTCACCATGCACGTAAACGATGATCAAGTCACCTTCAATCCTCAAGAATTAAAGATTTGAAGATCAAGCTGAGAAGTACTTAACCTCTGAATATGATGGCAAAGGTACTAAAGAAGTAGGAAGTCGTCCTGCACTGCTACAGCATTAAATTGGCTATAGCAAGGTCCGGCTGAAAGACTTTAAAGCAAGCGCTATTGGGAGGCAGCCCAAGTTCGTAGTTCTTTAATAAAGGGAACGGGACTAGCAGGATACATGCTACAGCGTTCTACAAGGCATTATGCTCCAGAACAGCAATACGGGAAGGACCACGAGACGCTAGCCAGGTACGCCCCTCATCTCACAAATAAACATTGTGTGCATGCATTCTTTTAGTGAGCCACCCTTATGGGCCCACTAAAGATCAACTCAGTTTAAACTCATGGTCAAAAGAGTCGTATCGGTTCATATTCCAAATTCCACCTATACACTGTTTAGTCTCTTCATCCTCCCCTCCCGTGTCCTTTCACAGCACCACCCGCACCTTAAATTTCTTTCTTTTTACTTGTTTATTTGTTTCTTTTTTTTAGTTTTTCCTGACTATCTGCCAATTCCTTGGGCGTTTGCCACAGGGCTATTTTGTGAATGATGCTCGACTAATCTGCTTCTCCTGCTCTTTATTTTCCCCCGCCCCCTTGTTGCGCGCCTTATTACTAATTCTCGCTTTATTACTGCTGCAATGAGGGCATTGCATCGTTCAGGTGTGGGGGAGGGATTAGTTCTGTGACCTACTAGCTAATTCTGTGTATATCTGATCCTAAATACTCTGCATTTAGCTTTTGGACTCTGCATTTAGTTTTTGGCACAAACTGAAAAGTTTTCAAATTACAAGATAGAGCATGAACAGAATTGTGGTAGCAATAGAAGGAATGCCTGTATAATTAAGCATAGCATCATTGCCTAAGAAAATCGAACCTTTAGGCTTGGGAAATTGACAATGCTAGCTAATCTGATGTAGGGTAAAGTGATAGTGAGGGAGTTTAAAGGGAAGAACCACAATGGAAGGACTAGATTGAGCCTAATTATTATATTTTAAAAGTGTACATGTCTGCTAGTCTATGTTTGATCCTTGATTTGTCTTAGTTCTTTAATAAACTATCTGGCATCTGAGTTTGAAGTTCGTAGGAGAAAGACATTCATGTCATACCCATCAACTCCATACACAAACCAGTGATCATTATCTCCATATTGCCACCCCACTCAGCCAAAATGGTATGTTATAGCAGAATACAGTTGACAGAAGCAATTAGAAGAAACATATGAAATATGCTACGGTAGAGTGCTCCATTGACAGGCTGCGTGCTTGCAAAAAAAAAAAGACAAAAGAAGCAAGGAAAAAGACTTGGCACAAAGAGCAGCAAGAAATACAAGGAAGAGCACTCGGCTGAAGTCAAGATGTCGATCTACCAAACCTGCTATAGCATACACCAACAGTACCCATCTTAAAACACCTACCTATCCTCACCCTCGTAACCCACAAAGTCCTTTTGACGAACGAATACTCAGGTGCTAGAAAGCAATCTTAGAACTTTGACAAGGCTATGAAACTTCTGGGCTCGTATGACAAGATAGAAATTAAAATTCCCTAGGAGAGAGAGCGCAAACACTGAACTTGAGAGCCTCTTTAGACTTCTTCATCTAAGCAATACCACGCATCTTGAGCCGTTAGTGTTGGGCAGTGGGATTGCCGAAGGGGGGACGTTAACTGAAAGCAATGGTGTGAGCAAGGGTTATACAGGCAAGAGGACTATGACTATGAGCTTCCGTTCGCTTTATTTTATTTTTTGCCCAGGAGTGCAAAAAGCTAAGTGTGGGGGTATTTGATGAGTGCAGATTATGCCATGTTTTCCCTATATTTCATGACTGAATGGTATGGAAAATAAGAGCGTAAACCAAATAACCCAAGCAAAAAGGCATGTATTCATGATATAAGGAACTGAGGGATGGAAACCATTTACATCCTAAACATGTGCTAAAGAAAGAGCAAGTTACATTGTTTTTAGGGAAGAACGTATAGCAAAGCCGATACTATGCTATAGCATTCCTACAGCAACTCGAAGTGCACTAAAAGGCATAAAGAAAGCTATAGCAAAGTGAAGGACGCAATGCTATGCGACATATTTTCTGACCTTTTTATCTAGTGTTTTTCGAGGATAGAAATAAAAGATCGAGATCAACAGGTAGATTGCTGACATAATGAAATAGAAGATGCGGAGGATCGAAACGGAAAGATTTGAAGAATCCCGCAGTATCAGCATAATCAATCTACAAACAGAAGATACGATAGATCTCGACAAATTTAGAAAGTCCAGCTAGCCTAACGTGCGTCACACGGAAGTCTGAATATAAAAGAAAACAGCGAGTCAACCCTAAGAGTAGTCGCACAGAGTCAATACGAGACTTCACATTCGGCCGACTCAAAAGAAGAGTAAAAGACTTCACTAGCACGAGAATTCTAGGATAACCCAGCATCCTTCCTCACAGTAAGACGGAGGGAAGAAGACGTGGAGTGGTGACGTGACAGGGCTTCATCCACGACGTCGGAACGCCGTCAAGCTTTCTATTTTCAGTTGTTTAATTTCAGTAGTAAATCATGGGTCATTCTGTTATTATCTGTTTTGTGTTTCCTTTGTCAGTCATGAACTAACTTTCTGATGGCTGAACGAGGATGAATCCTTAAGCGTGTATGAACCCATTTGCAAGTTCTTAATTTAATAGATTCGATTTTCTTATCAGTAAATTAATTACTAGTCGATTAGAGGAATCTAAGGGCTAGATATGTGGTCTCAGCTTACTGGCAAGGAGTCGAGGCTAGACCTCGAGAAAGCTTGATGTTTGCTAGGCGGCCGGTGCAAGGCTTGACCTATTTATTGTAGGCTTCAGGAATGGGTCTACCTCTCATAACCAGTACACCCTGAGTATAATGCAGATAAAAACTAGAAAGTTTCCATAGGAATATGGAATGAGTATAGTTAATATCATATGTATCGGATGCGGAAGCTCCGTTAGATTATAGTGGTGGGTTAATCGAATAGCTTTGTAGCTAGTACTTATGTTGTAGCAATTGCGTAAGCTGTACAGTATAGATGTTATAGCAATGAGTAGAGCAACTGGGGGAATTATGCACTTAAGGAGGAGTTCGAGTTCAACCTAATTCCTCACTGATATCTTCTTCGATTTCCTTTGTTTATTTCTGTTATTAGCATAATCACCCAAAACCTTCCAACCAACTACATTTACTTTCTGATTGCAACTATCATAGCAATTGAGCGTCGCTCTTTGGTATCTCAGTCTCTGTGGAACGATACTCTACTTTCACTTTATTACTTGTTCGACTGGTTCACTTGCCATCAAGGAAATCGACCAACAAGGTTTTGGTCTCAGCTTACTGACAAGGAGTCGAGGCTAGACCTCTGAGAAACAGTGTTTGCTAGGCAGCCGGTGCAAGGCTTGACCTATTTATTGTAAGCTTCAGGAATGGGTCTACCTCTCATAACCAGTACACCCTGAGTATAATGCAGATAAAAACTAGAAAGTTACCATAGGAATATGGAATGAGTATAGTTGATATCATATGTATCGGATGCGGAAGCTCTGATAGATTATAGTGGTGGGTTAATCGAATAGCTTTGTAGCTAGTACTTATGCTGTAGCAATTGCGGAAGCTGTACAGTATAGATGTTATAGCAATGAGTAAAGCAACTGGGGGAATTATGCACTTAAGGAGGAGTCCGAGTTCAACCTAATTCCTCACTGATATCTTCCTCGATTTCCTTTGTTTATTTCTGTTATTAGCGTAATCACCCAAAACCTTCCAACCAACTACATTTACTTTCTGATTGCAACTATCATAGCAATTGAGCGTCGCTCTTTGGTATCTCAGTCTCTGTGGGACGATACTCTACTTTCACTTTATTACTTGTTCGACTGGTTCACTTGCCATCAAGGAAATCGACCAACAGGGGTCAACGACACAGGGTAGCGTCTATCACTAACGCATTTGCGTCTTCTTCGTATCAGTAGCCTTCTATCACAAATGATCTATCGTACTTCTCAATGTTCACTATCTCGAGCTTCTTCAGCACGTTTGTGTTTTTCGCGTATCGTCAATTCCCACTAGGGTTGGCCATTCTTTTCTTTTATGGTTGAGTTCTTTGTGCCGCACGTCCAATCTGTCTGCTAATGAGCTGGGCTTTCCTCTTCTGTTAGACCCGGCTAGAAGATTCAGTCTAATTGATTCTGTTGTGATTAACGAGATTCTATTTAGATTTCTTTCTTGATTTCCCGTAATCCTTGACTTCCATCCTCCTCAAATCATATACCTTCTTTTGTCTTCAAAGCTCACCAGACACTTGACCCAAGATCCTACAATTATCTTGAACATATGTCTTTTTAATCGTTGTTGGAGTTTAATTGAACATGACACGTTGTCTTGTCAATGCTTATACATTAAATTTTTAATGGACAAACTTTAATTTGTCAATTACCTTGCTGATTAAATGTAGTTGTCATTACAATGATAGTTAATTGATATTGATACAAAGAATGATATGGCTATCTAAATCGATCTCTTCGTTTTATAGTTGCCTTCAACTAGGGACTACACTTTCATTATGTACGTTGTTTCGACAAGTTACAAGCCACCACAAACATCCAACCATCAACCACAGGTGGAGTTCTTATAATATCTTATCAATCTATCCTAGGCATCATCTAATTTGAAGAGTGCATGATTCCTTACTTCAAAGTTTTAAAACAAAAATGAGGACTCTAATGAAAACAAGAATGTTAAATCTATAAATGCCCTAAATCTCTATATGCCTAATAAGTTAAAACGGCATCATACGAAACAAATAAATATTTCCATTAAACAAAAGGCAAGTTAGGCAAAGTTGCAGACTTCAGAACTAGGGTTTACCTACTAAGACCTTTTATATATGGCCACAATTTTCCTAGCCCAGCTCACTCTTTTTAACAGGCTAAGGGCCCATTTGGATGAGCTTTTGGATTAAAAAAAGCATTTTTTTAATGCAAAAAAAAATGCTTGTTTTATTAATTTATGTGTTTAGATTGTCTTTTTTTAAAAAAGCAAAAGTCACAAAAAAAAAAAAAATTCAAAAAGCTGCTTTTTCTAAAAGCTCAAATTTCGAGCTTAAAAGAAAAGCACTTAAAAAAAAGCACTTTTTTTAAAAGCCCATCCAAATGGACCCTAAATAAAGATAACTTATCGAGCTTGACCCATTTTCTGAACTCTACAACTTGACTACACCTCATATTGATTCCTTATGACATGTGTGAACATTGAATTCAATGCTTTTAGTTTCTCTAACTGTTGTTTGTCCTGATGAAGTTACTTTCTCCATTTGACCTATCAAACGCCCGAAACGCCCTGTCAAATGCCCTACCAAACATGTTCGGTTCAGACGGTTCTGGGGTTCCCAAGGCTTGGGTTGAAGCATCACCTGGCCCATCAATAACCATTTCATTAGAAGACCGCTCTTGAGATTGCTTTTCAACAATCGTGCCCTACAATTTGTTAAGAAAAATGAGTTTCATCATCCTATAATACTACCTTCAGTCTTTAATACAAGATCTAGTTGATTAGTTTGAAGATATTAAGGAACCAATCCTTAATACAAGACCTAGTTGATTAATTTGAAGATATTAAGGAAGCTAATAAATTAATTATATCATATATTACAATTCAATTTATAAGTCAAGCATGTTAATTTGGAGAAAATTAATAAATATAAATACTGGCAAAAGCACCACTGTAGCAATTTTCACCAAATGTTGTGCACAGTTAAAGCACCTTGGATAAGTTGTGCCGGACTAAGACAGTTAATGTCGTAGTATGACTCAACAGCACCAGTGCCGTCAAGATTTGCTACGCCACTGAGTGTCATATCAGCAAATTGTACCGAAATTCGATGAGTGGCGTAGAGGAGGCCGACGCCATTAATGACGTCACCTTTCCTGACGGCACTAGTGCCGTCTAACCCTGTGACAGCACTAGTTGATCTCCCACCATCCACTCTACCTACTTTTTTATCTTCATCGTTCATCTTACCTAACAACAATTATAATTCTCTATATATACGACATTTTTGTGTTATTCAACTTTACGATTTTTTTTCATAAGTGTTTTATTACATTGTATTTTTATCTTGTTGTTTCTTTTGTTTATGCCATATCTGTTTTCTGACTGTGTGTTTTGATCACATTCTGTTTTTTCATTTCTTTTTTTAATTACATATATACATTATGTTTCTTTTTCTGCTCTATTGCAATTTGTGTTGTTGTTATTTTTTTTATCTGTAATATGTTCTTCTTTTTTCATAATATAACATAAGCAAAAAAAATGAATCAAATTCGTTCATTTGTATATTATAATGGTTCTAAAAATATATGTGCAAACAAATTAAGCTTTAAAAGTGAAAAAAGAGCAATGTATATTGTTCGAGGCATGTCCGCTGAAGATTTAAATGAAAAGTTCCGTCAAAAGTTAAAGTTGCAACAAAATCAAGTAATATCTTCAGTGACAGGTAGAGTTCCTTGTGGAAACCACAAATATGCGGGTTTTGAGATATCCGATGATGTGGATGTGGATGTTTTTGTTCAACCATTCGACGAAAACCCTACGTCCCAATTTGTTAAGTTATATGTGGATATTAAGACGTCAGAGGAGGATGTACCCATACCGATTCATGGACTCCACCTTAGTAATCAGTCACATTATATGGCTCATTCTGGTACACCTCAACCAACACAATCAACCATTGCACATGGAGAAAAAAGCGACTATATGGTAGATGAACCTAACAATGAGGAGGAGCAAGAGGAAGAAGATGAAAACATTTTATTGGCTAATGACCATGATCAGAATGATAGTAATGCAGATGACGAATATCATTGTAATGCCATGTCACAGCAGATAGGTATGTTATAATCATCAAATTAGTTACGGAGTTGTATTATTATATATTTTATTTTTTATTAGTTACCATGTTTTCGCATAAACTCTATTTTGTGAATATACATATATTACACTGTTTTGGAATGAGATTCCGCATTATGAGGCTGTTGATGAAGATTACATGCATGAGGATATACTGGATGTTGAAGACTTGGGCCGGGGTTCGTAGGCAAGAGGAGATGGATTATATCTGAAACAAGAGTTCAAGTCCAAGAATGATGTGCAAGCCGAATAAGAAACATCAAGAAGCTGTAGTGGTTGAGAGTACTACAATCAAGTTGTCAATGAAATGTTGGAATCATGAACAAGGTTGCGATTGGAGAGTAAGAGCAATTAAACCGAAGAATAGCAACACTTAGGTGGTAAGTAAATGGGTTGGAAATCATAATTGCGTTAGTAAAATTCTCTCCCAAGATCACAAACAACTTGATTCTGAAATTATTTTTGAGGCCATAAAAAGTATGATGCACAATACCATTTGATAATTTGTGAATTTATTTGTGCTAATCAGTGAACATAAATAACATTCCTAGTGTACACTTTTGTGATTGGTTTCGCAGACATGATCAAGGCAACACCTTCGGTAGATGTGATCATGATACAAGAAAGGGTGACTGAAATGTTTGGTTATCAAGTTTCTTACAAGAAGACATGGAAGGCAAAACAAAAAGCAATAGCTAAGATTTACGGTGATTGAGACGAGTCATATGCGTTCCTGCCAAGATGGTTCGAGTACATTAGTGAAACCAAGTTATGAATAATAAGATGAAATATATAGGATGAAAAACGGAAGCAAGATCAATACGTACCACGTGCCCGATCTTGGCGACCAGCCTCGTCATATACCGTCTAGTGTGTGTGAAGAACCAAGTCATGTACTCGGAGTTCGGAGAAATTGGCCCCTCCGATGGATCTGTAGTCTCGATGCGCACATGTCGCGTGTTCCACAACTGAATATGAGGATCCATCTTGACCTGCCAATCATCCGTCATCTTACCACGTAAGGTAAGATCATGTGCACCCTGAAGCTGTAAAGCAGGGCTAGGAATGTGTTGCTGCATGCCAAATTGCCGCATGCAACGATCAGGCTGGTGCATCTCAACAATATGGAAAGCAAGTACGGGTGTCACCGCCCTCCACATGTCTTGCATGTGAACATCTGCACCCATAAACTCATACCCAGCGTCCCTATATGGCTCCCACTTCACCTATACATGTATCAAACGGTCACACATATAACGTGAATTAGTTTACTCTTGTTGTTCCCTAATCTCAAATTTATTATACATACATCGTCTTGATCCATCTGGTCAAGCTCTATCCGATATGTCTTTAGATCACGTCGCAATAACCGCATGTCAACATTATTGAACCTACAATATGTAACACAATAACATTAGTGAAACGACCTGCAAATAATTACATAATCGCTCAACTACAACCCGTACAAAATATTCATTATGTCATACTACTTCCATACCTGCGTCCGTAATGATCACCTACATCACTGGGCGGTGGAATGGGAAGTGATATGGCAGGAAATCTGGACCATGCCCATATCTGCAATAACAACAAACAACCCCCAATATCTTTAGCTGAAGCTAACGTGGCCTGACATAGCTCGTGAAACAGTATAGCCAATACAGCAGACCCCCAACTATATGTAGCAGTCTCCGCAAGGTCACCACCCAGTAATTGTATATATCGGCAAGGGACCTCTGAGCTGGACTTGTCACACAACAAAAATCCACCGAATAGGCGCATGAGGTAAGCACGTGTGTACAAAAGCTGACCCTCAACAGTAGCTGAGTGCTCCTCCCAGTGGCCCCAATAACGGTCAAACCAACTCATCTTGATGTTTCCGCCAATCAAAGAAGATGGGAGTGGAGTCCGACCCATGTATTGCTGCATAACTGCTGCCCAGTTGCCATGTGTCCGACCGGAAACTACTCGACCCTCAGTGGACAAACCTAAAATGCCCTCTACATCCTGTAGAGTAATAGTCATCTCACCAACCGGCATATGGAAGGTGTGAGTCTCCGGCCTCCACCTCTCAACCAAAGTAGAAATAAGGTTTTTGTTAATCTGCACCAACATAAAAGTAGAAAACAAATATGTAGGGGTCCTATATTATCCGTATCATGTACAAATAACTAAATGCATATAATTAATTACATAAAGAATCAAACATACCGGGAGTCTCTTCATGCGAGACACGTGCCAAAAACCTGCACGCACAAGGTGCTGCTGCAAATCTAGTGGGATGAGATCTGGGTCATGGACATCTCCCAAAGACCCCTGTGAGGCTCGCCTCACCCTCAAAGAATTGCAATCTCCTCTGTTCCATACAACTTGTGATCGGTGTGACTGCTGCACCTCCTCATTAAGAACTCCCCACTCTTTAGGGCCAGGCTCAATATTGCAGGCGCGTTGATCAACTATTGGACTAATAAAAATTTACAATAACACAACACATTATTAAGTCACTAATTATTATTCTCTAAATAATTAATTATGAATTAATTATTTGACTAATTATTATTCTCTATTAAAGCTTATCTTATCTATCTTAAGGTACTATAAATAATAATATACAACATATTTCACAAAATATTTTTATTAATTCACTAATTATTATTCTCACAAATTTCTTTAATTAAATTTAGCTAATAATATTTTACAATTTATATATCAAATTATTAATTTACAAAATATTGAATAATTAGTCATCTATCTTAAGGTTTATAATTAACATACAAAATAATTAATTAATTCTCTAATCAATTAATTTACTAAGTAGTCTTGTATCCTAAAGTTTATAATAAATTTAAATATTTTAATTCCCTAAATTATCAATTAGAATTATTATTTACTCTTTTTATTATTTATAATTATTATTAATTTGTAAGTAATTAAGCATCTATCCTAAAGTTATACATTTATTAAGCATCTATCCTAAATAAATGTGTATAATTAAAAGTTAAATCAAATTATTAAACAATAAACATAACAAAAAAAAATTAAATATTACCTGCACAGAGCGATCACCTTCGGTGAAGTCAGGAGTGAGAGAGAGAATTTGAGCCGGTTAGAGAGAAGGCAGAGCAATTGTGAGTAGAGTGAGAGAAAATTTTAGAGAGGTACGATTTTAACAAAATGAGACAAGGTTATCAGAGGGGAAAGAATCTAGGTTGGGGATAAAAGCACCAGTGCCGTCACAGGGTTAGACGGCACTAGTGCCGTAAAACACCTTGACGGCACTAGTGCCGTCAGGACACGTGGCTCCATTGGTGACATCATATTCCTCCACGCAGGAGGGAAATGGAGGGAAAGGGAGGGGAGGGAAAAATTTTATGAGTTGGATTTAAGAAAATGGGAGAAGTGAGGTTATAAAATTTTAATAAAGATAATATGTAAAATAAAATAGTAAGACAAATTAATTAAAAACTTTCAACCCCACTTCTCTAATTTTTTTAAATCCAAGTCCTAAAAATTTTCCCTCCCCTCCAAATCCCTCATACCAAACATCCCCTGAAATAATTTATTTAGCTTCCCTAATCTTCCCAAATTAGTCAATTAGGACTTATATTAAGGACCAGAGGTGGTAGTACAATGAAAGCATTAACGAATAACTTAAATTCTAAATAATTACAACTTACAACTTTTGTTTGAACAGTTGGTGAGGCTCTCTCATTACCATTGATCTGTCTTTGATGTTGTGCATCCTATAGAATATAAAACTGATAATAAATATTTCAGCATCCAAAGATATATTGTTTTGTGTAAATTGATAGAAAGAAATTACTAACCATCTTCCCCTTCTTGCTTGCCTGGTTCTTTAATCCACTAGTGTTGTGGATGGTTTGCTTCCCTCGGTTCCTCTTATTAATTTTAGCAACCTCCTAAAAAATGAAACATACAAACAATTATGTTAAAAATTATAACAGCATAGAAATTAAAAATAACAACATACTACAATAAATTGTACTACCTGCCCCTCAGATATATTGCACCAAAACGACTTTCCAGATGAATCTGTAAAATTGTGATAATTACTAAACAAATCAACATCACTATCTATTGTCAATTTTACTATAATATTTTAACTTTAAAACTTACCTTGCACCTCATTATGTGACCCTCGACGGCGGCTGTGTGTGTTACACTTTTGCTGTATACTTCTGTCATCATGCCCATCCTCTGTTTCTAGTTGTGCATTGTCTGCATCATCTGGAATCAAAATATTACTCATCATTTCTTCAATGCTAAGCAGATTATTCAGATCAAAGTAGTACTCAAGGAGTTTATGGGAAAACTGAATCTCCCACCACTAGAGCATTCTTGGGAAAAGTGTCATTTTGATCATGAACCAATCTTTGTGCGAAAAATTAAAATGTTGGACAACTTTGGGTGACATGAGCAATTAGAGTGCAAGGAATTACGAAGTTGAGCTGAAAGTGAAGACTGTAACAAGACACTTTTCAGAGTTTTTATAGTACTGTAATTCGGGGCATGAAACAAAAGATGTCTCTAACATCATATTTGATCTCTGTGAATCCAAAGATGTTCATGAGGATCTATGCCTAAAATATGAAGAAGCTAAATTAAAGTTACTAGTTCTAAAGAGAAAGGATGAATAAATAGAAGCTTAGGTGTCTGGTCACCATGAAAAATCATCGCAATGAAAGGGGGCAAATCATATGACCAGTTTCGGAAATGTGCGATTCCCTCCCAGGATATGGTCTAAGTCCACATCAAAAAAAAAAAAAAAAAAAAAAAAAAAAAAGTTAAGGGGGTGTTGGAAGTACTAGTAAGCATAAATACTAAATTCTCATTATTTTGTGTCCCTTAATATTGCATTTATTTTTATTTTTTGGGCAAAATATTGTAATTATAAATGAGTAAGATTTAACATTGCATGTCATCCATGATTAGATTCATGAAATGAAAAAGTGTGCAATATACGTAAGTGTGAATCATGAAGATGATATTTAATATGATCAGATTAAGGGCCTTTAGAATATAATATAAATAGGTTTGAGTGTAATGTGTGATAGTAAACAGTTGAGTATATTGTAAAGAGTTCCTTTGAATATGTGTGCTTCTATATATCTTCTTTCAAATAATAATATAAGTATTTAGCAAGTTCTTTCCTATTTATTCTAACAGCAGTTCATTTTATAGACTAAAACCCGGCCACAATTGTTTAAAAGTAACACTCATGGTTGCGGCTTCTAAGAAATAGACATCTACAACACAACCAATGAAGACATTTTCCATGCTCCAACAATACATGGTTGTGGCAAAAACCTTCTACAAAGCTGCAGCCAATTGAGGACCATTTTTCATTCCTTGAGGTAAGTGCTTGTGGTTTTTTAAAACTCCATCATTTACAACAGTTTGAACAAAAACAGTAGGCACTGTTCCATTGCTCAAGGCTTAGTATTTTAAGAAACCGCTATGGACGGCAGCAACTTTGAAAAACCTCAGGCACCCAACTGTATATTGTTGCAGCTTTTTGAAGCCATCATTAAATTATGGTAGTTTTTCAGAATTGCCATTAAATTATAGCAGTTGTGAAGAATAAATGCCATAGTGCGCATCTGCCTACAGATTTCTGAACAGTATGCAAAATGCACCTCTTTTGCAGTGAATATGATACATTATGTGTGTGAGTAGTGTCGTTTATGTCATTACACTTGTAAGATGGCTATAACTGTTCTAGGTGCAATGTCTATAAAAGAGCATAACGCATGTAGCTGACAATGGACTAGTGCAATAATAGTACAGAATTCCTCCTCTCTCTCTCTGTGCCTTTCTTCTTGTCTGTCTCCATCCCATCTCTCTCTACTGCCTTCTTCTTACTATTTCCTATCTATTCTTATCTAGCAGTAGCATGAGAGAGGTCCTTCCTCAGGCAAAGGGCCCCCAAGCTTCTCTTTTTGAACTAGAAGATCATATGCATTCAATGGAACAGGAGATGGAGCAGCATTTTACAAATCACTAAGAAACGGTGTCAGGCCTACCAGCACAGTTTGTAAGGGTCATGAAAGATTGTGAGGAATTGATGAATGGCCATAGATGAATAGGGGTGGACTTGTACAGAGTAGAGGGACACCTAAACACTAAAAAGGTTTAGTAAGAAGAAATTCCCAAGAACCCAAGGGAATGGCATTGTTGGTTGGCTTTTGAAAAGATGGTGGGGAAACTGCCGCAGTCAAGGGTTATACAAGAGGGAACTTAATTTTTGGCACAACAATTTTTAGATCCTATTTATAAACTTCATGGTGCACTGATAGAAATAAGTATAGGGATCCTATCTTTATAAGCAATTTCTGCAGGGAGTTTTTGTGAATATTGAGTGCCAACAAAAGCTTGCTTCCACCTACCATCCACAAACAGATGGACAATTGAAAGTGCTCAACCATTGTTTGGAAATATACTTGAGGTGCATATGTTGGAAGGAATGAAGAAGGTGGCTGCATCTTGCATAAAGGTTTTACAACACTCACACAAATAATAAATATTCACCACCCAATCAAGTCCTAGATCAACTAGCTAAAACTCTTCATACATCCTAAACCCAACAAAAAATAATATGAACATCATAAAAGCTCGCAAATGGAAGATAATTATCACTATCAAATCTAAGAGAAGAAATAAATACTGTCCCAGAAGATTCGAAAAAAAAAAAACCAAAGAACTATGCAAGGGCAATTAGCAGGGGGGAAAAATCTTGGTGCAAAGATGAAGTGCTTAGGTAGAGAGTATGGGTCAAATGTAAATATCTAATCCTTCCAAAAGATTTAGAAGTGAGCGTAGCTTATCCATAAAGCTAAAAGAGATAAATGCTAAATTTCCATACCTGATGCTAAATTTACGAACTCCGTCTTTCTCTGTGAAGGTGAGGAGTCTACAGGGGTATTTCCACTATCAACGGCACCTTTAACAACTTCATTCAATTCCATTTCGTCTAAGGCTTCAGTGGAAACCCCTTGATCAGTGTTTCTTCGAGCCCCAGATATATCCTCAGCGGTTGCCCTAATTTCAACATATCCATTCATGGACGACTTGGCGCCTTTCTCCACCGTCAAAAGCCGTTCATTCAACTCTTCACACTTCCTCTTCCACAACTCCGTCTCAGATTCAGCCCTTCGTTTCTCATCCTCCAATTTACGGTTCTTATTCCTCAGCTCAGTAACAGTGTTTCCATCACCCAAGTCACTATTCTTCTTCACTGCTTGCAACAGCTTCTCATATCTCTCTTCAGCTTTCTTTCCCTTCTCAACTTGCTCCTTATATTTCTTCAGTTGCTCTTCGACGTTCATTCTCTCTAACCTCTCCATTTCTAATTTCTCGCTAAGCATCCCAATCTCGGACTTAAGTTTGGATTCTTTGCCAACCAAGACCTCCTCCGCGCGATCAAAATCCACCGAACGATATGCCGTTCGTAAAATTGAAATCAACTCCGCCACACTCAGCGCCATCAAACATTTTTTATCTTCATCGCCATCAGAATTGGGCGTGAGGGCAGACACAGGTTCCATTATAATGCCGGAGGGATCAAAATGTGAAAGAACAGAAAAGGTAACTCAAGATTCGCTGTTGACTGAATTGCAGAATTGGAGAAAAATGAAGAGGAAGCCACGCAAACGAGGAGGTATATCGATTCTGAAATCCGATGTCTTCACAGATTGGGTAATTACGGCTCCTTTGCTCGCGATTTTTTTTTTTTTTTTTTTTTTTTTTTTTTTTTTTTGAGAACAGCTATAAGGATGAACAATAAAGTGAGAGAGAATTGGAAATTTGGAATGATATTTAAATGAATTGTCTACGTTTTTAACCCATAAAATCAAATCAATCAAGCTGAATCACTGCTACTATCGCAAGTTATGAAACATTGTTAACTCAGTACTAACTTTTTTATTAGTGGCTTTATTTATTTATTTATATATATATATATATATATATATATATATATATATATATATATATATATTAAATGTTATAAATTATAAATGTTGATGGATTTAATTTGAATTATTTAGATTTAAAATATATTTCAATTAGATTGTTATCATTTTTATATTTTAATTATACAATTATGTACTATTAAATATTAATACATATTTAATTGTTAAAGTAAATTTAGGATACTAATTTACGCTATCGTTTGTTAATTTACTTAAACTCATAAGTTTAACTCATCAAGTTTCAAACTATAGGTTTTAGTCTTTAAATTTCATTTCGGTTAAAATATTGGTTATATCATTTAATAAATATCTTGATGATTTTGCTCATTGAATGACTAAAACTAAAATGAATCAGACTTAGGACTAACAATTGTATTAAATAGATATATTAGATTAGATAATAATGTTCTTAATAGAAAAATATTGAAACATACATTTTTGAAATTATTTTTAGATCAATTCATATAAAATGGTAAAATAATGCAAAAAATAGTTAATTATATAATTTCTTGAAATATTTTTAAATCACTAAATAATATTTAGTTATTAATAATAAGAAAATCGATTGCAAAAAATATTAATAATGAAATATTATAATTTCAAAATGATTGTAAAATAATGAAAAATATAAGAAAGTATGGTAATAATATTTTGATTTATTTTCTTCATTTTTTATACTTATAAAAATTTATTAAATAATAACATTGATAATAAAATAATGATTTTAATCGTTTTTATCAGTGCAAATATTCTCTTGTTGGATATAGTCAAGTGCGTTTAATAAAACAAAAAGGAAAAAGAAATAGTCATGTGTTAATGAGAAAAAAATATGAGTAGTTTATATCGTTTTGACACTGACTCTATGCAACCCAATTTTTTAATTTTGAATTGATTGACATTTAGTTCGTCTTAGTCTTTATAATTTTATTAATTTAAAACGTTAATCTCAACATTTTTTAAAATAAACTTATAAAGACTAATAAAATGTTTTTTGAAATGTTTTAAAAAGATAAAGCTATAGGGATTGACTTGTTGAGTAATAAAATTCAATGACTAGGTTTAGATAATTCAAAATTATAGGGCATGCATCAAATGAACGATCTTAATTATCACTCAATTTTGTTATAAAAATGAAGAAAATGTAAAGAAAAGTAGAGAGAAGTCAGAGAGAAATTCTAGAGAGATGGAGGAATTCTCATTTCAAGTAACTTCTGAATGTTTACACAAGACCTCTATTTATAGACCTTCGAAGGTTCTTATATGATGGACATCCACATAATACATATATTTATAACACTCCCCTTGGATGTCCATTATGAATGTGTCTTCATTAAAAACTTTAACTAGGAAAACCCGAGTGGGATAAAAACCTAGCTAAAGAAAAAAAAAGACATCATCCATCGATACACTTTCTTATGTTGCCTCATTAAAAACCTTTCTAGGAAAACCCAAAGTGGACAAAAAACCTAGATAAGGGAAAAAGAGTACAATGTGTATCGACGCCCCCTCTTAATTACATCGATATTCTAATGTGCCTCATTAAAAACCTTTCTAGGAAAACCAGGTGGGATAAAACCTAGATAAGGGAAAAAAAAGACAACGTACATCAACATGTCTTTCTAAATTACATCATATTTACTCCCCCTGATAACTACATTACTTCCACTGTCTTTTGTGTTGGTGAAGAATTATTTCATGTTAATAAACATGATAATGCCCTTCTTCAACTTCTTTGCTTGAGGTTGAAAATGTTCTTTATCCACCTGCAAATAATTTAAGTATATAATGGATTTGACTTATCCATATAAAATCAATCAAGGACCTACTTTTGTATAAACAAAAGATCTTGTACTATAGGTATTAAATCTGTAATCTAATACAGAATTTCGTTCTTCTCAAGTCATTTATTTCAAATTCTTTCTTTAAACAATTAATTGCCTTATGAAGCTCTTCAACGTTTCAATAATGTTGATATCATCAACATAAATTGCAATTAAAAGATTTACTTCAAGATCTTTTCATAAAGATGTATGGGCATATTGATTCACTTTCTTTATACCCTTCTTACAACATATTTCTTGAGAAGATTATACCACTGTGCCCTAATTGATTTAAGTCATACATAGACTTTTCCCCTTTATTGTTCTCAATAACTTGAATTAGATGCTTTTAGCATCCTAAGTCCTTCAGGGACTCGTGCTTCTGGCACGTACATTAAGTCATTCGGGGACATGTGCTTCTGGCACCTTAAGTCCTTCGGGGACATGTGCTTCTGGCACCTTAAGTCCTTTCTTACCACATTAAGTCCTTTAAGGACATGTGCTACTATCACTTTTTGATTCTTTGAAGATTCTTCTGTAATCTTCATGATTTAGTAAGCCTTATGCATAGGCTATATAACAATATCTAGTAGACGTATAATTTTTCTTCCTTTCATAAATTGCCAGATTAACAATATCTATACAAAATTATTGTATCCACCACAAAATCATATATCACATCATAATCATATTAGACTTTGTGAAAATCTTTATTTTCACATAAATATTCATATATCTCAATTTGGACTTCACGGGTCCATAACTATCATAATATGATTATAATTGCGTCATTTTCAATTTCACTTATCCTCTTGGCCAATAATCTATATGTCAACTTCTTGTGACATATCTTTATATAATATCCTCATTTGATCACGTGATATCATCATCAAAAATTGTTGTCGACAATTTCATCTTTTCGGTTCAATTTTCCAATTCGACATAACTTATCAATATCAATATAATTCAGCATTCGAACCTCTCTTGAGGTTTTTACAATTAGTTATGTCTCGATACTCTTCTGGAGTATCTAGTTCCTTTCGGCATGTCCATCTATACTCATGTATTCAAGCTACACCCAAGAGTACACTGTTCTCCCCATATTTCAAGCGGATAGAGTTGTACGGTCAAAGTATAACTCTAAGACATAGTATTAGATGACATCCTACTTTAATATGATCATCTAAATTATTGCTCCAATTTATTCATAATATTGGAACCGAATAGTTACTCATGCTTCGTGCATGTCACAAATTGGAGCATTTTTATCTTTGGAATATGAGATTTAATAAATCTCATTTAGGTCAGTAATTCTATCTGGCAAAAATAACATGAATGCATTACCTGATGAACTTTTGGTTCATACTTCTTTATTTGAGGATATATACTTTGCTATAATGCATTCCATATATTGTCTTTTCCAGCTATCCAATTTCTCCCCCTCATGGTAAAAACAATGTCAAACGACAATTGACTAATCATGCAGTATAAGTCTCCTAAATCCATTTGTTTCCTTTAGAAACATCTTTTCATTTCATATAGAGACAAACAAGAAATAGAAGGTACTTATACAACATTTATCTCAAATATCTTTCTATATCCATCTATGTGCATTGTGGTGGGTTTATAATCATTGCACATTCAACCTTTTTAAGATGGAAATTTGTCTAGCTTCTGACCAAAAGCTAATTTTACCGGGAGAATTTTGTTGGCTTATATAAATGCTGCTATATAATATCAAACATATCAACATAAAATTTTGTTCTCATAAGCATTCATCCAGCTTATTTATGGAGGCTTTAATTATGATTCTTAAATCATATCATCTGGAAATTGCGCGCTTAATTTATTCAAACATCAAACATTATTGCAAACATCATATTGCAATCTCATTTGCAAACTTCATGTTGCAATTTATTTCTGCAAACTCCATGTTGCAAGCAAATAATCACTCATGTAACCATCTTATAGATGCATCTTTCAAATTTCTCATATCTTTGTATGGTTTACATGCTATTTCAATGGGCCCATATAAATCTGTTTGATATATTTCCAGATATCTATTACCAATTATAACCTATGATATTCTCATAGTCATTTATATTTGAGAATAAGCAGCTATTCATGAAGAATTTTCTGATTCTTCAATGGATGTCAATACAAATTCTTATTTGTATTATATATGACTTGGATGATCAAACAAGTCATGCCAACAAATAGTAAATTTCTAGTTTACTGTAACATATATCTCATCTCAGTAAACTGCTGGTTTACTGTAACATTATGATTCACAATCATAATTTATCATTCATTTTCGGGAGATCATATTTGTCATTATGTGAGAAGTATGAGTATGACTTTCTACAAATTAGTTCACACTTGCATACTAACAATCTCCCCCTCAAGTGTGAGACAAAACATTCCCTTAAAATTCATGGACTTTGTTCTTCATAAGAGAGGCTTAATGTATGAAGTATATAACTCTTCAAAATTTCACTCACACTTGTATTCTAGAAATCTCCCCCTCAAGTGTGAGTCCTTTAAAAATACTTCACATACATCAATGGATTTCAATCCAAATGTGGGTTTTCACTTTCAAATCCTTTAATTCATTATCAATTGAAATTAACACCCAACATATATTCTCATCCTCCTTTGAAGACTATATTTTCCCAATGGAAAATATCTCATATATCTCCTCCTTGTATCTGCTCTTGAAAAATGAAGACTCATTTTCAATTTTTCTTGGTCATGAATTGTAATATATGTTTGCACATAAAGATATGAATTCTCAATTATTTTTCATATCATTATTAACCACATGACCTCACTGGTCATATTGTAAACTTCTGGTTTACATATACAAACTTTGCATTATTATTTATAAACTTCTGGTTTACAATTGCATATGGTTCAATACTTTTCTATATGATATCTATTTCTGTAGATATCTTTGAAACTCAACAAGTTTCTTTCATACTTGGTAGAATAAAATGCATATTTAATGCATAATTTTGTTCCTTCAAGAAACAAGACATTAGCTCTTCGGAGCCTTAAAACAAATTTATACTACCAAATTTAGTCCGAACATTGGCATTTCAAATTAAGTAGGTAAACTATGCTAATTAGTCTTTTAAGACTATTAGCGTTTAGAATTATTACTCATATGTGGCATAATTTCTACGCAAGTTATTTGTCTTTAAGACAATAACTTAAAACTCTTTGTATCATACAATATTTGATACATATACCTTCAGGGTCTTTATATATAATAATTTATAAAACTTTCATACCATGCCATTTCTTTAAACCAATATTTTTCTTTTATAAAAGAACAATTAAGAAATTTGATAAACTTCTTAATATCAAATAATAATTTTTATGGCAATAAAAATGATAAATTTTCTAGTCATAAAATCATAATATTATGAGTACTTCTTACCATAAAAATATAATATTATAGCTACATGCCATTCAAAAATATCAATCTTTTTTTTTTTTTTTTTTTTTTCGTGAATAGTATTTTACTATTCATAATAATAAAATATTAAAAACACGTGGGCCCCACAGCCAAATTTTTCTTCACCCTCAGCTGCCTTCACGTGGGAGGTTTGAAAAAATTAAATTTTGGGGAAAATTACATAACATGACCCCAAAATTCATAAATATCATTTTAGTACCATATAAAATTACAAAATAATACCCAAATTATTTAAAATTCCAAATTGGTCCCATTTTCCGAAAATCAACGCCTCAAACTTTTGAAATTGATTTTGAGGCTGATTTACATATAATACTTATCTTATCATATAGTTTTATATCAAATATTTGACCTTTAACAAATATATTATGGCATACAATAAATACAAAACTAATGACCCTTGCTACTACAACAATAACATGAATTTCTATCATGTTTATTATACCCAAGATTTCATTCTCGTGGTTCTTATCAATAATCTTTTCTCACTTACGGTGAGAATTTGAACCATCATAATTACAACCATGTCCATATGTAAACAAATTTACACACATATCCACAACCACAATTAAATTTATTCATTACTACATTCACATTTACGGGAATGTAGTTCATTCTGTTGGAGGAAATTTATGATTCTTAAAACAAAAACTCACTGTTTTGTTTGATCAAGAAATTAATTCAAAATATTTCTTGATTCCATCACAATATTGCTACTTCAGGAGCAAATTGATTATTCCCATTTATAATAAACTTATAGAAGAACAATCATCTTCTGGTGGTCATACAATCCCATTAATTTGTTCTAAAGAACAAAAAGAATCTATTAATGATAAATATTCAATTTTGAGACATTTATACAACTGATGGCATACAAAAATCATAGATCATGCCTTGTCTCATATCTTCAGGCAAATATGTCTCTTTGGCTTTCGTGCCACATTATCATTTGGCTTCAGGCCAAATTATGCCTTCTCTTGGCTTCTTGCCAATTTCTGCCTTCTTGGCTTAATTATGCCTCTTCTAGGCTACTTGACACTTTATATCTTTATTTGGCTTCTGGCCAATTTTTGTCATATATCTCAATGCCATTTTTTCTCTTCAAGAGAAATACAATCAAAATGGCTTCCAATTGTTTATCTTCAGGATAAACAAAGGTATCCTGGCCATTATATATGACGTCTGATCATATAATAAGAAATATAATAATGATAATAATAATAATAATAATAAATAAAAGTAAATACTTAAATTTAAATAGCATAAAAGTAAATGCTTAATATTAAATCATGACTTAGGTTAGGAGGTTTAACCCCAAGTAGGTGTCGAAATTAATAACAATTATAAGATATAAATAAAAGTAAATGTTATGTTAATAACATAAAAGTAAAAGTTATGTTAGTAACATAAAAGTAAATTGCTGAATCATAAATATGTTAGTAACATAAAATAAATTGCTGAATCATAAATATATTAGTATAAAATAAATGTTATGTTAGTAACATAAAGTAAATTCTTGAATCATAAATGTTAGACAATAAAAATAAATGCTTGAATCATAAATATGTTAGCGACAATAAAAATAAAATATTAAATTAAAACAATAAAACATTAATATATATATACTGCGCAATCATTGTATAATCAATGTGCAATTTAAATAGTAAAAACATTGCATCATCATTGTGCAATCATTGCGCAATCAATATTTTGTTTTAAATTTCTGCCGACAGGTTTTTTTTTTTTTTTTTTTTGAAATTTACTATTCAAATAGTAATTATAATAATAAAATATGTAAAACATATGGGTCCCGCTGTCAAATTTTTCAAACCATCAGACTTTTTTTTTTGAATTTACTATTTAAATAGTAATAATAATAATTAAATATTAAAAACACGTGGGACCCACATAAAAATTTTCTCTCCTTCTTCCTCCTCTGCTCTGCGCCTCGTCTCTCTCTCTCTGCAACTCTTCTTCCTCTTTCATTCACAAAGATCATATTACTTAAATCAACAATTTAAACTTCATAGAAAACATACCTGAATGAAGAGATCGCATAATCACCGATCAGAAATCAATTTTTCAGCTTGAAACGCTTCCTACGGAGAAATTTGAAAAACTTCTTCTTCTGCCAGGGAAGGTGAACGACTGAGTGAAGAGATTACATAACTATCGATCCAAAATCATCTTTCCAGCTTAAAAACTCCTCCTTTTGAATGATTTAAAAATCTCGAAAATCTTCTACGGTGCAAAGAGGAAGGAAAAGGATGATGGTGATGAAGAACAACACTAAGCTCAATTAGTTAGAGCTTCGTGCTGATAACATGTTATAAAACTGAAGAAAATGTAAAGAAAAGTAGAGAGAAGTCAGAGAGAAATTCTAGAGAGATGGAGGAATTCTCATTTCAAGTAACTTCTGAATGTTTACACAAGACCTCTATTTATAGACCTTCAAGGGTTACTATGCAATGGACATCCACATAATACATATATTTATAACAAATTTATCGATTATAGATATACATCATGAAAGAAACATGTATAATGAAAACAAGCTTAACATTGAAGTTTTCTCTTGTGTTGTTTTTGTGTATGGAAGGTCATAAAAAATACAAAAAAAATAGAGCACATTGGTTTCTTAATTTTATAATTTTCCTAGAAAATACTATAAACAATACAAGACACAAAAACAATGAACCAAACTAAAGGCAAAGCACATGTTCATATATAATTTCTTCCAGAATTTGGAGTGTGATCAGTCTGCTTTACATCAGATAATCAAGATAACTACTTGGAAGCATAATTTCAAATTGACATGATTTGGTATTTGTTTATGCATTATCATAAACTTTTCCCTCTAAAGAAGATGGAGGTAAGCTTTCATTGATACCCTATTAAACAGAAAGATATGAGTATTAGAGAAATACTACGTTGATTAATTAAAGAAGATATTAAATGTATATATAGTTAAAAAAACATAGAGTTTTATCAGATAAATTAAGCTAGCACCTATAATTCTTAATATAAGATTCATTACTACAAAGATATTAAGAAAGGGAGGGAGTATTTTGATAGAAAAAGATAGCCTTAATAAATATATATGTATATATATATATATGTGTGTGTGTGTGTGTGTGTGTGTGTGTGTGTGTACCTATATCTAAAATTCTAACAATGGTAACATTTCATACAAAGTATTGTAGAGAAATAATCATCAAAACTCTACTCCATCATTTTTAAAACTACTGGAAGGAGCTAAATAAATAAAGAAGAAACAAACCAGAAAATGGAGTAAAGATGATCCATCATCGTCAATCAAACCATAAGAAGAAAGTGGAGGTAGGCTTTCATCGATACCCTATAATATAGAAATATAAGTATTAGTGAAGTCCGGCATTGATTTATTAATGAAGAGACTAAAGATATATGAAAATGGAGTTTTATCAAAATAACTTAAGCTACTACTTTTGGTCCTTAATATACAATCTACTTTGTAGCTAATACAAAGTAATTAGGGACTAGAGGGGAGTATTTTGACAGAAAAAGACAATCTTAATATAAACACAGACACATACATACCTATATACAAAATTCTAACGATAAGAACAAATTTCACACAAAGTTATTATTTGTTGGGATGTTTTCAAGTATATCAAAATTATAATCCAAATAAACAATCACTAAAATTGTACCCCATCATATTTAAAATGGATCATGGAAACTGGTTACTTGAGGTAGTCGGGATAGTACAAATAAATTGAAAGGCTTAATTTTTGCTGATAATAAGAGCTACTTAATATAAAGAGTGCTCATATAAGAATAGTGCTTTGGGCCAGAGAGAGGAAGAGAGACAAGAATCAATCCAGGATTTTCATTTGGATGAATATAGAAGGGACTCTAAAGGGTCATCCATGATGGATGGGAAAGATGACAAAAAAGAATTAATAGGAAAATGTACAAAATCCATTATGTATCATTAAATAACAGAATAATAAACTCTACATTTATTGTTGTTATGGATTCATATATGAGGCTCATTTGCTGTGCGGCCCAACAAGGGCAGTTTGTACCAGAATCCCTCCATAATCAGGTAAGATACTAATTGGCTTATAATCAAGGCTATAATCACGGAAAGTGCAGGTAATGTGGCTGAAACATGGCCCTGGAGGCGCATAAAGCCCAATGACCGAAACCCTAAAGGTAATCTCTATAAATATGAGGTTAACCTAAAAGGTATACATCCTCTATTCGTCCTATTTACTATTCAGCCTCACTGTGCACACACCCCACCCCCTTTTTGGCTAAACGTCATACTCATGTTGCACAGTGATCCTTAGCTCTCTTTGGTATATGTCTTATAGATATCTTGGAGAGTCATTTGATATTCTCTTCGGTATCTTCCATATAGATATCTTGGGAAATCCTTTGATCCAATATAAACAATACTAGTCCATTGAAGCTAGACATCTGTGTTCTACACCAGAATATTGGCGCTGACCGTGGGGACATATAAACTTCAATTCCTGTGACCAACGATGGTTGCAGATACCATAAGTAACAGTTAGATGATCCGGCAAGAACCGTTGCCTGAGAATCCACCATTGCATAATCAGGAACGAACAATTCAGCTTAAGCCTCAACAGCATGAGAACTTGGCTTTTCCGGACTATAACCAAGTGCTAGAGGAAAGAGAGGAAGATACAGCTGATACTGCAACTTCTCCAGCATTTGCGGCAACTCCTTAGAATGGGATTGTCCGGCAAATCCAACCACAAGACCCTCCTCTGCAGTTCCAAGCTGAGAACCTTGACATTCGCCTTTTGCATAACGCGTTGGGTTTGTTGTTAAGACGGATGGATGAGATGGAGCATCGTAACCGACTTCAGAGACAAGAGGATATCCAACTAATGCAGGAAGATCTAGACCATCGCAATGTATTTTGGCGGCAAAAAGAAGAGCGAAGGATGTAGCTGTTGGAAGAACGTCTCAGAAGAGTTGAGAACCCTGTGCGTAACGTAAACCGATATATGTGTGGCCCTAGCCGGGCTAATATCCTTGTTCGTGATGTGAACCGGGACCCGGATGGTCCTAGTCAAGTTGAAACCTTTGCTCAAGTCAATGCCGAGGGACGTCTGTTCATGAATGAGAACCAGAATGAAAGTGGGTCCAACTTGCTTAATGTCGTGACTTCTGCTCAAACTGGTACAAAAGACCCTCAGCAAGAAGATAGCCAAAGAATGAGGTTGCTCGAGGAGCGCCTCAGACGAATTGAAAATACGTCTCGAGACAGGAACTGGGATGAGACCAGCCGGGTTACTCCCTCATCTTCTATTCAAGTTGATGCCAAAGGCCCTCAGAATAATCATGTTGGAAATAACTTGATCGACCAAGATCAGGGCCAGACTCCCAAATCTCAGGGTCCTAATCATACATCCTTGAAGAACAAGCAAGCTGAGCCTAACCAAGGAACTAGAATTCCGAACCAAGATGCGTCGCCACAAACACAGAATGCTCCTGGCAAGTATAGAAGAAAGTATAGTAAGGGGTAGAACAACAACAGCCCTTTCATGGACGAGATTGCAGATGCTCCATACCTAAAGAGCTTTGACTTGGCCGACTTGCCAACATATGATGGAACTCAGGATCTACAAGCTCATATCAATACGTTTGACATGAGGATGTATGTGAGGCAATTTGAGGAACCCATCATATCTCGGTTATTTGTTGCGACTCTGCGAGGAGCTGCGCAGGCATGGTTTCACACTTTGCCTACGAAGTCAATCTAGAACTTTGAAGATCTAGGGGATAAGTTTTTGCTGAATTTTGTGACAAGCAAGAAACAGCCGAAATCTGAGTTTACCCTCTGCAAGATCAAGCAGCAACCAGGAGAGACTCTCTAGAAATATTTGAATAGTTTTAGAGATGCTGCATTGCAAGTGCATGAGTTAAAGGAGAGTGTACACGTGCATTTAGTCATAGCCGGCTTATACCCTTCATCCTGGCTGGCCAAATCGATCTTCAAGGAACACGTCGAAAACCTAAAGGCTTTTAGAACTCGGTCGAAGAAGTACTTGGAGTTGGAACAAGTAGAAATCGCCAATGTTGCGGTAAAAGATAGGGGAAAGATCTCACCTCCGAAGGGAAGGTAACAGCCCAGCAGTCAGAAGCGAGAATTCCGTGAAAGAAACCCGGAAAGCAAATCCTGGGGTGGAAGGAATGAAACAAAAGGAAAGTATGAGAAATACACTCCCGAAGCCAAGTTCGAGCGCAATTAATTTTGAATTGCAACCAAATTTGAATTCCGTGTTGAGATTGTTAATTCAATTTTCCTTTTTGAGGACTTGTAAAGACAACGATCCCGTCATTTAACCAACTTTGTTATCAAATGATTTCGAATGGATGAAGAAAAGCGATGGATAAATGAACTCAGGGTACGAAACCCGGTTTGGAATTAAACATGGAGCGATGGACAAATGAACTTAGTGTACGAAACCCATTTTCGAATAAAATGAGGAGCAATGGATAAATAAGCTGAGGGTTACGACACTCGGCTTTATATCTCCCAAACCAAAGATTGGATTGAGGTAAAACTAGTGGCATATGAAACTAGACTCCCAATTTGTCATTGTGACATAAACTTCAAGTCCAATGGAGCGTATATGAAGGATCTATGAATTGTGGAAGTTGACACTGAAATTCACGCCACACAGTAGACCAAGCTTCGGTATTTTTGGGTGTATCTCACAAACTACAAATCCACTTGAGCTAACATCAGTGGCATATGAAAGTAGACCCAAAATTTGTTCCATCAAGAGTTGAACCAACTAAAATGTGAAAGACCTGGCTATCACCCAAGAGGGGGGTGAATTGGGTGTATGATAAAACTTTTGGAAGTTCAAAAATCTTTTCACAATTTACTGAAAGTAGTTTGTATGACAGTGATAATTTATAAAGCGATAATCAGTCATTCAAACTTATATGCTGGAAATGTAAAAGTTAAGGGAAGAGAATATGCAAACTGTGATTTATACTGGTTCGGTCCAATCCTTGACCTACGTCCAGTCCCCAAGCTCCGCTTGAGATTTTCAATCCACTATCTTCTTGTAACTTGATTACATGTCATGTACTTGAATTAATCCTCTCACTAGGATTCACTCCCCCTTACAAACTGTAATCAATACACTTGCTTGATTACACACTCTGTACTCGAAGTAATCCTCTCACTAGGATTCACTCCCCTTACAAGTTGTAATCAACACAATGTGTTTCCCACTCAAGATCACCTAATCTTGAGTATCTCACAGATAAAATGATAGGATGTTTACAATAAATCTTCTCTCTCAGAAGTAGATGAATAAACACTGAAGTACAATATAAATCACTTCACTCTCTATGATAAACTATGTAAACATTGAAAAACAGAGAGTAAATGATATGAAGATCAGAGTATTAACATGTTGAAGATGTAATCTTGTGTCTTGCTTCTTCTGTCTTGAATCTGACTTCTTTTATAGGTAGAGATCAATATATGACCGTTGGAAGAAGAAATATAGCCGTTAGACTCATATGGAAACTAGCCGTTAGAACTTCATTTTTTGAACCCGTGACGAATACTCGAGTATTCATTTGGAAACTCGAGTATTGAGGTTGTTGTGTAACTCTAGGTTCCTCTCTGTCTGATCAATACTCGAGTATTGAGATGGAAACTCGAGTATTGGAAGATGCTCTAACATTCGCTGCTCTCTGTCTGATGGAAACTCGAGTATTGAACATACATACTCGAGTATTGACCTTGTTGAACTAACCGTCACATTTTGAAGGTCATATCTCCCTGGTATGAACTCCATTTTGGTTTTTTGAACTATTTATAGAAAGCTCTGTGTGTCTACTTGCATATGCCACTAATTTCAACTCAATCAGATTTGTAGTTTGTGAGTTACACTCAAAACATTGAAGCTTGGTTTTCTGTGTGGCGTGGATTTATCTGTCAACTGCCACAATTCATAGCTCTCTCAAATGAAATCCTTTGGGCTTGAATTGTATATCAAAATGACGCATTGGGAGTCTAGTTTCATATTCCACTAATTTCACTTCAATTCAATTTCTGGTTTAGGAGATATCATCAAATTACCAGATGTCGCCCTGTGCTGAACATGAAACAGAGTTGATCACCACTGCAAACTTGAGTATTGACTTGGATACTGAGTATTCCTAGTCCAGAGAGGCCAGAGATGCTGAAGACACTGCATACTTGAGTATTGACTTGGATACTCGAGTTTTGACTCCTAAACTCGAGTATTGAGTTCTTTACTCGAGTTTTCTCATCCTGAAGCTGATTTTTGCTGACCTTAGCTCCGAATTGAGCGATTCCAACTTCCATATGATCTTGGAGGCTTCTAGCATCAATATAAGAACTTGAATAATGATATCTTCATTCTATTCAACAAGTTCTTTCTTTTTCCATCTCCCAACTTGATCATTCTTCATCATTTAACTTCACATCTTCTTGATTCAATTTCTTTTCTCGATTCAAGACTTCTTCTTGTTGAACGTTCTCCGTCATTCAACTTGAACTCATCATTCTTTGCAAGTTCTACCTTCTTCAACATTTCCTCTTCTTCTGATTATTCCCAAAGTCCTT
Organism: Acacia melanoxylon; assembly: GCA_019022615.1. Classification (NCBI taxonomy): domain Eukaryota; kingdom Viridiplantae; phylum Streptophyta; class Magnoliopsida; order Fabales; family Fabaceae; genus Acacia; species Acacia melanoxylon. The sequence goes on from JAFJYJ010000002.1 coordinate 5,174,214, forward strand.
TGATAACTTCTTGTTGGAATTCTTACAACGCAGCGGATTAAAATTTTAAGAATCCCGTCCCGAGGATCACTCAGGTGCGTTTAAATCAAGACTAAGGGAATCCGAAATTACCTTTGGTGAATCCGTTCGCGTCTCGTTTCCTTTGAACTGGTGGGCTACCTCCTCGATCAATAGAAGACGACTCGTTGAATCGGCTTCCTCTACTGGTATCCACACGAACAATTTCCCGAACACGGCTACGGCAGTGTGCTAGCGCTTCTTGTGTCTCTCTAGGTTCTTTTTCACCAGCTGAGTTTGTCTCTCGATTTTTCCTTGGCTTATGCACACCCAACCATCATCAGCCTCTTAAGCTTCTGTACGTTTTTTGTGCATCAATCCGCATTAATACGTGTTAATACGTATTAATGTACAATTAATCTGCATTAATGTACAATCAATACGCATTAAGTTTGAATTTCGAATTTCAAAAACTGATTTTTGAAATCTGAATTTTAATTCTTGAATTAAAAAAATATTAATTAAATCTATCTCGATAGATCTAATCTAATGTATTTATTTAATGCAAACTAAAAAGCCTTCGATTTAATTTATCTCTATAAATCAAATCCAGAAATAATACCCATCTATTTAATTAATTATGAGATACCATATCTCAATTTAATCTAAACAGATATCTCGATATTCTTATTCGAATATTAAACGAGATACATTATCTCTATTTGTTTTAGATATTTAATTTATCAAATAAATTAAATACAAAACAAACATTATATATATAATAATATTATAATCTCCATTAATAATATTATATATATATATATATATATTAATTTCGAATTTTAATAAATAAATATAAATTTATCCTAGATTAAATTTAGTATTCATTAATTCCAGATTAATCTGAGATTCAATGAACCTGGACACAAATGCTCGTGTTGGGTTATTCTTGTGTGCGACCCTGCAGCCCATATGAGATTGGCGGTGGGCCAAAATCGACCCACAAGTCGCAAGCGGCCTCTAGCAAGACATTGCGACTACCCAACTCACATGGGGATCGATATCACGATACAACCTTATCATACAACCATGTCACGTCCCTTTTGTCACGCGATAATTTGGTCAAGGATGAGGCATGGACAATGTCAACTTCCTATTCTTGTCCATTACTTTCTCGATTCTCGAGTAGTCTAATAAGTGAAATGGAAACTCCTTTCCAACATAGTATGGCCATACATTTCTTAGACTCACTCATCGAGGGGCCCAAAGATATCTCTCTACAAATGTGAGGGACAAATTCCATCTTGACCATTCACATTCCTTCGCATGAAAACCACGATCCCGATCCGGCCTTTATCATCACCCGGTCAAAGGTGACTTTTGACTAGGTCAAAGATTAATGATTCATCATGTAGGAATCCATGATGATCTCAGTCATAGGGCGTTGTGACGCGGTTATACATGAGACAAGCTAATGACTAGATCCATGCAGCTTTCTCATAGTGGGTGGTCCCAAAGACCTTGTACTCTTACAAGTGCCCATGACTCGATTGTATCTCCATATCTCATCAAAGTCATACTTGGTCTTAACTCATCTTCGCTCCGCGTAGATGACCGAGCCGTGGACATTTAGGATAATCTATAAGATATATCCAGGGATGCAGTTATCAATACAAACATGCAAACGAAAATGATAACAAAAGGAGAATACTATAAATATCCTAAACGTTCATTGTACAATGACTTGCCCCTAGGGCATAATTTCCAACACTTCTTGCTCCCTTGACATTATGATATTCCCATTATATTGTGTGCAAGAACTTCTTTCTTCAATCTACTTTCTTCAATATCCATAAAGTCGAGCCTATGCTAAACTTGCTCCAGAATTTAATGTGTCAACTTTCCGTATCAGCACTATTCATGTTTACTCCATTGTAGCTCAAATATGATGAAGTTTCATTCCAACTTCTGTTTGATCATAGAGATTTTCAGTGTCACATACAATGTAAGTTTTTCTTTCTTTAGTCTCCTTTCTTGATCAATCTCCATTATTAAACTTTGCATTTACATTCAATATAAGAATTAGTCAAAGTATAATGTAAATGTAGTATGCAACCTTTTTGCTCTTAAGAATGACATCTATATAAGACATCATCAAAACTAATCATAACCAACAAAATGGAGTTCAGAACAAGGAGATATGGCCTTTGAAAGTTGACACTGGAAATTCTGGAACCATTTCAGGATAGGCTCAGTTTTCTGAATATAGCTCACATTATACACAACCAAATGAAGTGAAACCAATTCTATATGAATCTAGACTCAACAAGTGTTTCACATAATTTGGAAGCAACCAAGTTTTGATCACCTCGAGCCAAGTTTTAGAGCCTCGAGTCAAAGGTTAGCAGAGTCATCTTTGAAATGTTTCTGGACAAATATTCATTTGAAGATAGACTCGAGTCTGATTTTGGTGACTCAAGTTTGTCCCTAAAATCGAGCCAAGGATTGATGTCTCGAGTTAATATTACTCCCAGACTTCATTTTTGCATTTTCAAAGTGCTCTTGACTCGAGCCAGAATTACTTTAACTCGAGCCAATTGCAAGTCAGAGAGCAAAGATCTTTGGTGAAGACTAGTTGACTCGAGCCAAATTTCTAGAAACTCAAGTCAAGGTTAATCTAAGAGTTTGACGAATCGAGAGGATTTTTGGCTCAAGCCAACGAGCTTCAAACTCGAGCCACATCAAAGTCTGAGCAACTGATGAAGAGCCAATAAGACTGGAGAACTCGAGCCATCAAATGCAACCTCGAGTCTAAGTCTAAACTCGAGCCAACAAGTGGTGAACTCGAGTCAAAGGTATTTTTCAAGTGTTCACAATAAATCCAGACTTACTTTAACTCGAGCTAAACAAATAGCAACTCGAGTTAACGAAGCATAGCAGCGCACAAAGTCCCACAACGTCTTCGAGAATTCAGAAATGATTATTATCAATTGATTTCTACTTGCTATACTTCTCAATGATATTAATCATGTTTGTTAGCAAGTTTCAGATTATCAAATGAAGGATTAACATCATATTATCAAAAAGTGAATGATTACGTCAGAGCTCTCAATGGTAACTCTGAGCAAGTCACAACGATCATATTCCTACGGGAAGAATTACTCAACAGACGAATTCTCACAACAGTTAAATGATCTTCATTGCCTATAAATAGCAAAGTCTTCAAACCAAAAGAAGTGACGATTGATGAATGAATCAACGAAGCCAATGAAAGGATTTTACTACTTCACCATCGATAGTTCAATAACTCATACACTCTGTTTCTCATTGTTTATATAGTTTACAATAGAGAGTGAGATGATCGATTATGTACTTTAGTGTTTATTCATTTACTTATGAGAGATAAAAGATTCATTGTAATTATGTTATCTGAGAGTTCCTCAAGATTGGGTGATCTTGAGTGGGAAACCCATTGTATTGATTACAGCTTGTAAGGGGGAGTGAATCCTATTGAGAGGATTACTTCGAGTATAGAGTATGTAATCAAGTGGGTGTATTGATTATAGCTTGTAAGGGGAGTGAATCCTAGTGAGAGGATTACTTAAAGTTCAGAGCGTGTAATCAAGTTGAAAGAAGATAGTGGATTGAAAATCTCAAGTAAAGCTTGGGGATTGGACGTAGGTCAAAGATTGGGCCGAACCAGTATAAATATCAGTTTGCATATTCTCTTCCCTTATCTCTTATATTTCCAGTATATGCTATTTGAATATCTAACTGTTATTTTAGAAGACACAAAAAGATTTTCATAATTCCTAAGTTTTTATCTTTCACCCAATTCACCCCCCCTCTTGGGTAGCAGACGGTTCTATCACATTATTGATTATTTCATAATTCCTTTTTTTGTTACATTTCTTCATAATTCACCGATTAAATAATCATATTTCTTATACCCTTGTTTATTTAATATCTTAGCATTAGCACTTTAGCTAATATCACAGCTATCATGGAGGTTTAGGTTCCTATTTCTTTCCTCATCACCTTCTTTTGCTTATTCCTAGTGGTACTAAGCATAGTTAAAAGCCCTCAATATAGAAAGTCTCTCAGAAACCTACCACCAGGACCATGGAAAATACCAGTCATAGGAAATTTACATCAATTTGTAGGATCACTACCCCATCACTCTCTAACAAACTTGGCAAACAAATATGGGCCCTTGATGCATCTTCAGCTTGGAGAGACTTCAAACATTGTAGTCTCATCCCCAGAAATGGCTAAAGAGATCATGAAGAGCCATGATATGATCTCCTCTAATAATCTCACTATGGAGGCTAACATTTTGAATACCTACGACATTACTCAAGTAATCTAAGAATGCTACTCGAGTAAGGATCTTCAGAATATCAGAAAGCTTCACTATTATGTTAATTGCTATCTTAATCATATTGGGTCATTATCTATTTATTCTTAATCTCACTCAAACTCATTTATATCATATCTAATCATCTTTTTGAGTGATCTATAGTTGATTAACCATGTTTAAATTGAGATTAGCCGAAAAGATGTTTTTTTGTGTCAGAAGCATTTAATGCTCGCCGTAAACAAAGCCAACAACCAGAATGAAACCTCGTAGCAGACAAACTCATTCCTTCGAGGCATACCAATTCCAGCAATTATTCTGAGTCAACTTCTGCATAAGTACATTGACGACGAACGCATTTAATGAAGCAACGGTCGACTATACTCAACGGAATTCATCTGTGCCTAACAGAATTACGAAGTGTCTCAATGACTATATCAAAGCTTCACAACTGCATTAATGGAAGATCGATATAAAAGCTCATCATATTCAATTCTGCCAACTTCCAAAAATCTGGCATTCAATTCTGTATTATTGCGATTAACTGTTTCATTCACTTCATTTAATATCTTCGGATATTGTCTGTACTTTAGTGATTATTAATTATCTACTCAGTGAAGAGTTAAACACTTATTTGATTTTTTGTTGAAATCATAAGGTTGAGGAACCTTAAGTGTGGGTGTACGATTACAACTTGTATGGGGGAGTGAGTCCTAATGTGATAGAATCATCTAGAGTATAGAGTGTGTAATTGTATCTGTGTTTGTGGAATAGTGAAATACCAAGAGTGTCTAGGGAATGGATGTAGATTGAGGAGTTAGACCAAAATAGTATAATTTCTCTGTGTCGTCTCTCTCTGTCTCTATTCTTATTGCTCGTCGTTTTAATCCAGAAAAGAATTTCAAAATCCCCTATTCACCCCCATCTTGGTGATATTCTCTCTTTAGGGGGTGTTTATTATATTTTTTAGTATTTTATGAATGAAAAGGATTTACATGAAATGAAAATAGAATAAATATAGAGTATTAAGACTAATTACATTAATTTGCAGTAAAACATAAAAATTGAATTTGATATGCTATCAAAATATATATTTAAAACCTTTCATAAACTAATTCTCGATTTGGTTACCAAAATCTCCTCCCAAAAATGTTCAAAAACTATGGAACGTCATTTCATTTTCTAAACATATTTCCCAAGAGATAGTGTACAATACAATTATGCAATATGCCTCCCTTATATCACAGTCCATCCTTATATTGTTAACTAGAGCCATAGGTGAAAGACCTCACTATCACCCAAGAGGGGGGTGAATTGGGTGTATGATAAAACTTTACGAACTTTGAAAATCTTTTCACAATATCTAAATCAACAGTTAGATATTCAAATAAGCATATACTGGAAATATAAGAGTTTAGGGAAGAGAATATGCAACCGTGATTTATCCTGGTTTGGTCCAATCCATGATGACCTACGTCCGGTCCCGGGCTCCTCCCGAGATTTTCAATCCACTATCTTCTTTCAACTTGATTACACGTTCTGTACTCGAAGCAACCCTCTCACTAGGATTCACTCCCCCTTACAAACTGTAATCAATACACCGCTTGATCATACACTTTGTACTCGAAGTAATCCTCTCCCTAGGATTCACTCTCCTTACAAGCTGTAATCAACACAATGTGTTTCCCACTAAAGATCACCCAACCTTGAGTAACTCTAAGATAGAATGTTTACAGATTAATCTTCTCTCTTTCAGAAGTGAATAAATAAACACTGAAGCTCAATAATATCTGAAGATATAAACAGACTATAAATTGATCGCTTTGAATGCTTTGTCTGTGTATGTGTCTATTCTCCCTTAACGAATTCAATCCTTCGGGTATTTATAAGTTGAAGCTTGAGGACCATTGGAAGGATTTGAATCTTTGAATTCGTCCGTTGAAGGTGTTTAGACGTCCGCTCCTTCTGCTCAGCCACGATGGAATGTTTGTTTAGTTGAGTCTCTTTCCAGGTTGTCATTCACGTGTTCTCAGACAAAGGATAGCTTAAAATATTGATTCTGTGCTTTTGCTGTTATGGGCTAGCCTTAATTGGGTTCAGCGCTTTGTCTCTATTCTGCGTCTCTCTCTTGGTGATTGACAGCTCATCAAAATTCAAACATCTGTTAAACATCTGAAAATCACTCAAAAAGATTATTAGTAATTTCATGGATAATATTGAATGATATTCAAGAAGATATAGTTAAGTAATCAATTTATTCGAAGTCAAGTTGCAGCTGGTTTATATTTACTGATATACTATACTCGGGTACCCATTCTTGTATACTCGAGTATTCTTCTAGAAACATTTGACAGAAACTTGATCTTCGACAATACTTAAGTATCCAATACTCATATACTTGAGTATCTATGCAGTTCAGTTATATCAGAGGCTTAGATTTTGACCATACTGGAGTATTCAATGTTAATACTCGAGTATCATTGTTCTTCGATATGAGCGACAGTAGACTTTCTTGGTGTTCTTCATCAGAATTTGAAACTTGATTATGAATCTGAAAAACACTTAGGAAGATGATTAATAATATCACAGTTAATATTGAATGATGTATTGGAAGATAGAATCAATTAACTAGATCATTTAAATGAAGTTGCAGATGATTCATGTTTGCTGTCAAGCCATCGGTACCCATGCTGTCTGGGCATTCTCAAGAACTGATGAAATCATACTCGAGAATCATTCAATAGAATCAAAGCTGATGTTGAACAACTTCCGATCATTCTCGAGAATCACCAAGTGATTATCCATAACCATTCTCGAGAATTGGTTTCCAATTCTCGAGAATCACTCGAGCAACAGCAAACACAGAGGCGAGTATCAGTTGGATCATTCGTTAATACTCGAGAGTCCTTTCTGGTTCTCGAGAATCAGTTCTAATTCTCGAGAATCACTTCAGAAATGGAATACATCAGAATAGGCTATCGACCATTCTCGAGAATCACTTGCCGATTCTCAAGAACCATTCTCGAGAATTGATTCTCAATTCTCGAGAATCATTCGAGAGACACAGTTTAACTTCCTTCTGATTCTGACTTGAACCCGATCATTCTCGAGAGTCTTTGGTGCATTCTCGAGAACCATTCTCGAGAGTCTAATAGTCATTCTTGAGAGTCCTTTGCTGCGATGGTGATTCATCTGTACTCTTGAACACATATGCCTTAACAACCATTCTAAAGAATCATTTGCATAGAGTGCTTAGCGATGGTCAACTACATACTCAGAAAACCCTTAAAGTCTTCTTTCCATTTCAAGAAGAATCAGCTCCAAGCTAGTTGTATTTTGTCCATTAACATCAAATGAATGGAGATTCTTCTTAACCAGCGTTTCTGCAGCATCCAGAACAGACTACCAATTTCAAAACACCATATCTACTTCAATTGATCTTCTTTTTCTGCGTTCTTGATGTTTATCAAAAGGTATTTGAGTCTAGTATCCAATGGCACTAGTTTCAGCTCATTTGGATTTTCCGTTTGTGAGATACACTCAAATTACCAAAGGTTGGTTTGGACTATGACGTTGATTTGTGTACCAACTTGCAAAAATCTTAGCTCCCTCATATGGACTCCTTTGAACTTGACATGTTGTCACAAATATGTGTTGGATGTCTAGGTTCATATGCCACTGGTTTCATGTCAATCGGATTCTTGGTTTGGGAGATATCATCGATTTACCGAAGGTCGTCAGAAACAGAGCTGAATAGAGGAAGCTGAAATCCTATGATTCTCGAGAATTAGAATAGCATTCTCGAGAATTGATTTTCAATTCTCGAGATTTGCTTCCAATTTTCACATAATCAACAGCATTCTTGAGAATCAAGTTGCTATACTCAAGAATTGCTTCAGGAATGAACTTCTGACTCGTTTTAGCTCATTTTAACTCCGAATTGAGCCGTTCCAACTTCTGTATCATCGTGGAGACTTGTAGAATCAATCTAGGAACTTGTATAATGATTTTCGCATTCCATTAAACAAGTTCTTCCTTTCTTTCTTCTCTTTTCTTCATCATTTTCCATCATTAGACTTCACACCTACATTAAATATAAGCATTAGTCAAAGTATAATGATAAATGTAGTATGCAAGCTTTTTGCTCTGGATAATGGCATCTATATAAGACATCATCAAAACTAATCATAACTAACAATAGGCTAACACATAGTTCAATAGAAACTCATCCATTTAACTGGATCGTCCTAAGCTCACCAGATCTTAAGATACATCAGGCCAAAGGTATAAAGTTTAAGTCTGGACTATGGCTTCCCTCCATAAACACAACTAAAGAGGTGTCACATATCCTACAACTCCAATGCAATCCCAACCAATGGAAGAGATGGAAGAAGGGGCTCTAACAACTATCATTCACTGCGCACCAAGTGATGACATAACACATGGTAAGAGACCTCATCATACACATTCCTCCTTACCTTAACCCATCGCAAATGTACTACTCTTCATATGCATCAATGACAAACAATCACAATATGAACATGTATATACAAGTTCCAAATCACGAGTATGGTTCCAAATAGGATTTACCAAATAATCGATAACAAATAACGTCCTTTAAAATATATAATGTTATGTTAAAATCATTTATAATAAATAATATTTTATCATAACACATAAGCATGATTAAACAGTTTCCAAAATACATAATCATGAGTTCTAATATATAACAAGCATACTTAAATAGTTTCCCATCTCATTAACATAATTTTAGTCAAATATACATTTCTAAATCAAGTCCTCCCTAGGCACAACAATTCCCAAAACAGTTTAATATATATACATATATAGTTGACTAGTACATAAATGAATAATCGGGTCACTTCTGCTCTAAGCTTAAATGTAATCACACAAAGTTACTCAAAAGCTCTCAATAAGAGTCTATCATTGGAGTCACCAAAATGAGTCTCAAAAAGTGAAAGAGGAAGAAAGAACTCAGCGACGGAAGAAGAAGAACGCTCTCGCTCTTCTCTCTCACATTGTTTTCGTACCGTGAGATGTGGCTGTATGTTGGTGTGGTGTGGGTTATTGGCAGCAGACTCACAACAGATATACATATACCTCTTAACATCCCCTCCCCCTTTTCATTATACGTAACAGTGGTTTTATTAATATATGGTATTTAATGTAATTATATTTTATCATATGATATACCTTTTCATTCTTTATAACGGTGGGTTTTTATCAATATATTGTATTTAATATTATTATATTATATAATATATCTTTATATCATATAATATATTATGTATCATATAATTAATATATATGTGTGTGTATGTATGTATATATAAATATTAAAAATTCTTAAACTCTAACTTTAAAAAATTAATTTCGTATTGTAATTACATGGTAAATTTTATTTACCATAAATTAATTTATTCTAAAATATTAAAAATTGGGATGTTACAGGAAAACTCTATATAAATTGTCTCTAATCATCATAATAATCAAGCCTTTCAATTCATTTTTACTAGCAGACTTCCTAAAGTAACATGGTATCAGATAACCTCTTTCTTATTTCATCGCCATGACCAATTCTTCAAATTCATCCATCGTGTATGACCCCTCTCAGAATCCCTTTTATGTTCATCCAAATGAAAATCCTAGATTGATTCACTACTCGATCTTGTTTCTCCATCAATTAGCTAATTTGTTCACCAAATGTTTAAGCGTGGAAACGTTTTTCTCAGCTATTGACAAGCTTTATAATGATAGATATTCATTGTCTAACTTACTGCATGACATAAATATTTTATATATGTCATTTAATTTGAAGTTAGGATATTTATTTATATTTGAGTAGTTGCACGTTAATATTTTTTCATAAGGTACATTATTTTGTGCATCCACATATTTAGGATACTGAGTTACATATATGAGCACTCTCTATATAAAGTGCCTCTTATCATCCATAATAATCCAACCTTTTAATTTATTTTTACTATCCTACTATCTTGAATGACATGGTATCTGAGCATCATCCACTTCCTTAACCCTTTTCACCTTTCAAATTCATCCATCATGTACGACCTCTTAGAGTCCTTCTATATTCATCCAATGAAAATCCTATATTGATTCTTGTCTCTACTCCTTTCCCTCGCTCAAATCACTCCTCTCATTTTTCTACTCACTTAGGATATTAAGCTGTGTTAAAGTACCTCTTATCATTAACAATAATTAAGTCTTTATCTTAAGTAACAATTTTCCATGATCAGTTTTAAATATGATGGGGTACAATTTCGACGATTATTTATTTGGAAGCAATACAAGAGATACATTGAGTTTGTTTTCATTCTATTTGTTTCTTTCTAGACGTATATGTATAAATTATAATTGATAAAGGGTCTATTTGGGAAGGTGTTGAGATGCCTTAAAAGCCTTATAGAAGGAAAAAAAAGCTTGGATATCATGGTTCCCATCTGATCAACTGGGCTTATAAAAAAAAGTCACTTCAGAGGAGAAGCCAGAAAAAGTTGATTCTAAGCGTTGAACGACCGTTGATCCATCATCAATCGTAAAGCCATGGGTCTATCTTCTCCTCTGTATCGTCACTGCTTCTTCCTCGTCCTTGCCATCACAGACGCAAAATGGTGGGAGATCGAAGAAGGTGGGTCAACTAACAATGGAGTGGGAAGGCAAAACAATGAGAAGCACATCAACGGTGGGCGAGTATCTCACTATTGGTGGGCGAGAAGCGCGCCTGCAGTGGAGTTGAGGAGCTCGCTATCAGTAGGGTGAGAAACTCATTGCGATGGGATTTGAACGGCCAAGCCTGAATAGGAGTGCAAAAGTGGATTATAGGAGGTGGAATTACAAATGTAAGGGTTTGATGATGAAAGCCATTTCCACTTATTTTTAGTGGATACGGAAATAGAAGTCCACATATGCGATCCATAATTTTATTCAGAGAAATTCCCAAATTGTTGTGGATTTTTTTAAGGTGGACGAGAAAATATGGGTAATGAAGATAATAGTGATCCACTTAATGTAGCATCCTCATCAAACATATCTAGAGGTGAGCATTCGGTTCGGTTTTTCGGTTAAAACCGAAATACACACATTTTAACCACCGAACCGAAACCAAAGTACCGAAAAAATCTAACCGAATTAACCGAAATATTTCGGTTCGGTTTTGTAGTTGATTCGGTTTTTGGGCTTAAGTTGGACCTTATTGTGGGCCTTATTGTTTGGGTTAATTCTGTAAAATTGTCAATCTACTTTTTTTTTTCCGAATCAATCTACAATATTGACTATTGAGTGCAACCTGGCTATAGTATACTTTACATGGAGCACATGATATATATCGATTTTCACTTGTATTACAATAGGTTGCAGATTTTAAAATCAAAGCATGGAATAATGATGGAAAGAGGAATTGGGTTGGATCTGGACGTCTGGTACTGGTCTTCAGTTGAGGTGGGCCGAGGGTCATGACTCATAAGGTTGGGTCTAACTCATACATATGCATCGTCGTTTTAATTAATTTCGGTTATTTTTACCAAAAAAAAAAATCAGTTTTTCGGTTTTAACCGAAATAAATTTGCATCCACCGAACACCGAATTAAGCTAGTTTGAAAAACCGAAACCGAAAAAACCGAACACCAAATTATTCGGTTCGGTTTTCAGTTTCGGTTTTGATTTGCTCACTATATCTATATTATCTTCAACACAAATAAAGATATAATATACCTACATTATCCATTAAATATATTAAATTAAGGACTTTAGTGTTTTTTACTTTTTTTTATTAAATTTAAATTTAAAATTTTCTCTTCAATTATCACAATATATAAAAATATATATATATATATATATATATATATATATAGTATTTAATAAGATACATGCCCTTTTGTTGAGTCAAAAAAAAAATTGTCTCTACTTTTTTTCAAATAATAATCCAAACAAGTTTAAGTTTTTTTTTTTTTAAAAAAAAAAAAAAACTACTTCTGTTACCTTCAATCCAAACATAAATCACATTTACAATATGACTGTTATCCTATTTTAAGTTTGCAAAATTCATATTGAAAAAAAGCCACATCTGCTACCATTAACCCAAACGTGCACAAAATATTGATAATTAATATCATTCATTCAATATGTGTTCCATAATTTTGGCTTGATCTCTACTTAGTTACGTTATTCAACTTTAATTTTGTGTAGCAAGTCAATCCCTACTCTTTATAGCTTTACCTATTCTGAAAATTAGTCTAAGTTCCAAAAAAATGGGGTATTAGTCTTTATAATTTTATTTCAAAAAATGTTGAGGTTGACATTTTAAATGATTAAAATTATGAGTTAATATATATGAACCGACGAAATGTCAATCAATTTAAAAATAAAAGAATTGGGTTATATTGAGTCAGTTAAAACTATAGAAAGGAGTATTTTTCCTTCCAAAACATGCTTATAAAAAAAATTACTTTATTATCAATTTTATTATTTAATAAATTTTTTATAAATGTAAAAGATGAAGAAAATATTTAGTTTTTTTTTATTAGAGATGAGTTGAAAATAAATCAAAATATTATTACTGTACTTTCTAATATTTTTGTTGATTTAATAATCTTTTACCAACAAACTATTGTTTAAGGTGGTAATCGATCTCACTCTAGTAATGAGGATAACATAAGTAGGGCAAAGCAATAAGTGAGTTGGGTAGCCCATGTTTAAACCCATAACCCGCCTATTTAACTTTATTCGGATGTTGGCTAACGCATACATGTACCTCAACCCATTTAAACAGGCTATCACATAAATGGGCGGGTTAATCGGGTTTTGGGTAACCCATTTACATTTGACCTTTTTTTTTGTTGAAAAAAAACATAGATAAGCATTAAGAATCCATCATTCTATCCAAATCTATTATTCTAAATTGTGAAATTTGAATCTTCAAAGTTTAATAATCACTATTCACACAAAAGAACTTAAATTTAGACAAGTACTACTATAACATAATTTTGATGTTCAAACTCCAACTTTCAAATTAAAAGTTAGAGTCACAGAGAAAAGACAAAATAAACGAGAGTGAACGACTGAGAGTTGGGTTGTCGAGGAAAAATGAGTATTACACTATTACTTACTGTCATCTATCCATATATTTATTTTTTTAAAAAAATAAGTGAATGGGCAGGTACAGGAAGCCCGAAGATGTGCCCATAGCCCGCCCATTTAAGTCTTAAATGGGAGGGTTTTAACCCAACCCGTTATGGGCTTTTTTGGGCGGGCTCAAAATGACCCAATTACACAAGGTTGTGGGTGGGCTCACTTAGTTGCGGGTTCCTTGCTCAACCCTAAACACAAGTTTGATTATGGGAAGCACATTTGTTGAGAGATGTGAGAACCATTTATCCTCTAAGTCTCGAGGAGGAAACATTTGATGAAATTAGAATAATCCTTTTAAAATTAGAAGATATTTTATTATTATTAGTTTCTTGCCATCAATTTTTCATTATGGGTTAATACCATATTTAGTCCTTAAGTTTGCATTCATTTTGGTTTTGATCCCTTAAGTGTCAAACCAATGGTTTCGAGTCATCTAAGTTTTTTTTTAAAAAAAGTTATAGGGACTAATGTTTTAAGCTAAATAAAACTCGAAAGATCAAAATTTATGGTTTGAAACTTAATAAAAAAGAAACTTGAGGGAACAAACCAAAACGATGGCAAACTTGAAAGATCAAATATTATATTAACCATTTTATTATTAATAACTAAGTATTAGGTATGATGTAGAAATATTTCAATAAATTATAAAATTAACTATTATATCCATTATTTTACCATTTTATTTGAATTGAGGTGAAAATAATTTCAATAATTTAGATAATAAATTTTTCAATATATTTTCTAGGGAGAATCCCATAAAAAGAAAGTTGAAATAGGAAAATTTTATTTAATGCTGGTAAACTCAATCAATCTTAAATTGAGTTAATGACACAATCTAGATATTTAAATGTTCGTTATTTTTCAATAATATCCTTAACTCATAATCCAAAGAAAAAAGAACGCCTCGGAAATATTAGCCCAGTTTGGGAGGGAATTAGAATGTGTCGGAGAGATTAGCCCTAATGAAAGCTTTTTGGCCATTGCGGAGATGGAGAAGCAGATGGCAAGGGTGGTTGAGGAAGAGAATGGCGGCAACCTCAAGGACCAGCGGCGGGTATTTTAAAAAGTTTCTATTTTGGCTCCCTAGTGAAATGAGATGAGGAGTAAACGTTGTGTCCGACAATATTGATGATACTTGCTAGTTGCAAGTGCCCTCTAAGTAATCAAATACATAATCTTGAAAATCACGGCATTGCATGCCAGCTTCCATGCAAGCAGTCGACTTTACGTGGCAAAATGTTCGGATGATCGAGAAGAGAGTTTAAAAGAGCGGTCTCCGGTGGAGGAATTTGCACCATTAGCAACGACCTTTCGTCGACGGCTTCTTGTGGGCGTTGGTTCGGCTTCACTTGTGGTTGTGGGCGCCAACTTTGGTGGAATTACTAGTTTTCTTCTAGGGTTGTTGCCGGAGATTGGCCGGAATCTTAAACTCGACGTGGTTTATCACATAGGAGGCTACAATTGTTGCAATTACACCAATGAAGGATTTGGTCGGTAATTAGTTTCTTCTACTAACATTGCATTTCTCTTGGATAATAGGTATCTCATAAGAAGAAGAGGAGGATATCTTGATTGGATTGATGATTTCGAATTTTCGATGCGAATGACAGAATTCATATACCCAGAAAACTGGGTGGGAGATTAGATGCTGCTATATCGGGCAGCCCCAAAAAAAGAATTGGAAAGATCATTGGATATAGAAGTAATTTTGCCCAAATTCTAAATTTCTAGATGAGTCACATAACCTAATTAATAATGTTAATTGAGTCCCAAATTTCTACTTAAAACATCATTATCTAATCTAATACAAATAATCCTTGGCCAAGGGATTCAAAATAATAATAATAATATCATTTAAATAATATTTTCATACATTTAAATATCATTCCAAATTTCCAATTCTCCTGTAATTATATTCTGAAAGAAAAAGAATCTTCATCCTCATAGTTGTTCCTTAAAAAAAATTGGGAAAATCCATCTCAGGGCCCATATTAGCAAAAACAATTGTCAAAAAATGCTCAAAAAAAGGTCACATGTCAAAAAAAGCCACGGGACCTTTCTCAGTATTATTTTATAAAACGTTAACAACTAAATCAGTTTCATTAACAACTAAATCAATATTCGTTAACAACTAAAGCAGTCGCATTAACAATAATATCCTAACAACTAAATCATTCTCATTAACAACTATATTAGTTTCATTAACAATTATATCAATCTCATTAACAACTAACGTTTTATAAACTAATACCAGAAAAGGCCCTAGACCTTTTTTTGACATGTAACTTTTTTTTGGGTCTCTTTTAACATTTTTTGCTAATTTCTCAAAAAAATTCCGCGAAGAAAAGGAGCCTCCATTACCCAATTTCTCCATCGAAGAGTGAAGACATCAGAATTCAGAAGCGGTAAGGATGGGAATTCGATTTACCTCCTCATTTGCGTGGCTTCCTTTTCATTTTTCTCCAATTCCGCAATTCAGTCAAGAGCGACTTTTGAGATACCTTCTGTGATCTTTCACATTTTGATCCTTCCGGGATTAAAATGGAACTGTGTCTGCCCTCACGCCCAATTCTGATGGCGATGAAGATTAAAAATGTTTAATGGAGCTGACTTCCATTTTACGAACTGCATATCGTACAGTGGATTTTGATCGCGTGGAGAAAGTCTTGGTGACATGGAATACAAACTAAGTCCGAGATTGGGATGCTCAGCGAGAAATTAGAAATGGAGAGATTAGAGAGAATGAATGTCGAAGAGGAATTGAAGAAATATGAGGAGCAATTTGAGAAGGGAAAGTAGGCTGAAGAGAGATATGAGAAGCTGTCGTTATCAGTGAAGAATAATAGTGATTTGGAGAATGAGAAACTAAGGGTTAAATCTGGGATGGAGTCATGGAAGAGGAAGTGTGAGGAGTTTAATGGATATACGCTGAGGATCTGAAGAAACACTGATCAAGGGGTTTCCACTGAAACCATAGAAGAAATGGAATTGAATGAAGTCGTTAAACCCTGCAGACTCATCTCCTTCACAAAGAAAGATGGAGTTCGTTAGCATCAGGTATGGAAATTTAGCATTTATCTCTTTTAGCATCAGGTATTGTGAAAGCTCTGAAAAATGTCTTATTACATGAATTGCTGCTTCATTTTCAGCTTCACTTCGCATATACCTTGTACTCAAATTGCTCATGTCACCCAAAGTTGTCTAACTTTTTAATTTTTCCCACAAAGATTGGTTCATGATCAATATGAGACTTTTCCCAAGAATACTCTAAAGGTGGGAGATTCAGTTTTTCCATCAATACCTTGAGTGCTACCTACCTTGATCTGAATAATATGCCTAGCTTCGAAGAAATGATGAGTAATATTTTGATTCCAGATGATGCAGAGAATGCGCAACTAGAAACAGAGGATACACTGCCAGATACAGAGGATGGGCATGATGACAGAATTATACAGCAACAGTATAACACATGCAGCCCGGCGTCGAAGCTCACATTATGTGGTGCAAGGTAAGTTTTTATAGTGATGTTAATGTGTGTAGTGATTATCACAATTTTACAGATTCATCTGGAAAGTCATTTTGGTGCAATATGCGTGAGGGGCAGGTTGTACAATTTATTGGAGTATGTTGTTATGTTTTTTTTTTGGGTGAAATTATGTTGTTATTTTTTTAATTTATATGCCCTTATAATTTGTAACATAATTGTATGTTAATTTTTTAGTCAACCACACTCGTGGTTTAAAGACTCAGACAAGCAAAAAGACAAAGATGGTTAGCAATTTCTTTCTATTAGATCACACAAAACAATATGTTTATGGATGTTGAAATAGTCAATATCAATTTTGAATGCTCCTTTCTTATATTAGATAGTTGACATTTTGTCTAGGCATTCTCACACGTCTTTCACATTTTTTGTAATAAACAGATAATGATCTTGCATTGAAAATTAAAAATTGTGGTTATATTTTGTCAAAAGTGAATATGAACTTGCATTTGCTAAGCTAAGAGCCATCATGTCAATTCATAGAATGACCTAGCTGCAAGTTTAGACCTGCCAACTTGAAGCACAGAAATTTCAACACGTTTATTACCGGATTTTTCTTCTGTTTTGGTTATTCCTAAAGGCATTTTGTGTCCTGAATCAATGAATGAACTTCCCAACTTTTCCGTTCGATCTTCATGTAAGTTGGTACGAATGACATAATAACTGAAAATGTCTTAAAATTTACTCAAAAAATTTGAAATAAAAGTTGTTCTCATTATAAATTTATTTAATAACTTGGCATTAGCACTTTAGGTAATAATACAGCTGTCATGGAGGTTCATGTTCCTGTTTCTTTCCTCTTCACCTTGTTTTGCTTCTTTCCTATGAGTGATGGGGTACTATTCCAGAAAGTCTCTTTGAAACCTACCTCCAAGACCATGTAAGATACCACTCATAGGAAATTTGCATCAGTTTTTAGGGTCACTACCCCATCACTCTCTAACAAACATATTCTGGTTAGTACCTTATTTTGTCATTAATTGTATGCTAATCTATTTTATATTTCACAAGCCTAAAGAGATTTAAAAGAATGTTGCATTGGGGGATAGAGATGAATAAGCCACACTCAAATATTTATCAGTCTCGATTATATTTCTTATATGTTGTTTTGTTTTCAATTAGTGTATGTACTGTTTACCTCTTAGTTTAACGTGCTCATATTTTGAACATTTGTTTGAAATGAATAACAGTGTATTGCACAAAGTAATATTTAGGAATATTGATAGAGGACAAGATTTTCTTGAAAATCATATGCAATATACTAGACATTTCTTCAATGTTTCTGGTTGATTTGTCAATCTAACTCAACCAGCTTCATCATTAATTAGGACATTTTTGGAGCCAGAACTGATACATCATCAACAGCTCTTGAATGGGCAATGTCAGAAATGCTGAAAAACCCAAAGGTTATGGAAGAAGCACGAGCAGTGGTAAGAAGGATATTAAAAAAAAAAGGTTATATATCTGAGGCAGACCTTCAACATTTGAAATACTTCAAGCTGGTCATCCACCTGCAGTACTGTTACTTCCAAGAGAAACCACATAGGAATATGAAACCAAAGGTACGAGATATGGCTAAAGACGAGGGTGATTGGGAATGCCTGAGCCATCGGAAGAGACACCATGTATTGGAATGAAGCCGAGAGATTCAAACCACGGTTAGGAACTTCGTAACTAATTCTTTGTTACATTTCTTTAATTAAAAAAATCTACACTACTTTTTAAAAGACAATTATTATGAGGTCTCTTACCACTTACAAGATTAAATTCAAATCTTATTTTTAATTTCAGACTTTTCTAAAAAAAAAATTATTTATAAGTATTTTTGAAAATGTATTAATCACAAAATCTACCTTAAATCTTATTAGTAACATGAGTTTTGAGATGTAGTTTACGTAAATTTCTTAAAAATATTTTGTTTAAAAAATCATATATATGAAATGTGAGATATATTGTCTCCAGAACAATTTAGTGATACAGAATTTAAATGTTATCAATTAAATGAACTATAAAGTCTTTTAGAGCATGGTATAAATTATAAATTGATCACTTGCAAATTAGTTTTTTATGAATCTGCGATTCATAAAATTCTCTTAAATTAAATAATTCTCAAAATAATCTTCATGAAATACTTTATGTAAAATTTCCCAATGCAATAACTAACCTGTTTTAGTAACGTTTTGTTGATGTTTAGTTTTTAATGATAATTGTTTATCAATTTTTAAATTATTTGATAAAACGGTTACAAAAGATATTTATAAATTTTATTAAGATCATATTAGTATATTTTAATTTTTTTCTCATTTTTGGTAGTTTTTTAAATAAAAACTTATACGACTCATTTATAACATTTAGAAAGACAGAATAGAAATCTTAATTTCAAATCTAAATCTACCAGTGTAAATGTGTAATAACTAACTTTTAGCTAGTTAAAACACGGATAATTGATAACATTTTCTTGAGGTTAATTTTTTTTTTATGATAATTCTTGATTAATATTTGAATTATTGTATAAAGATTTTAGAGAAGATATTTATAAATTTTATTAAGATGACATAATTTTCTCGTACTTTTTTCTTAAAATAAAAACTTATCTCGACTCATGTATAACATTTAGAAAGACCGAATAAAAATCTTAATTTCAAATCTAAAACTATGAGTGTAGTAACTAACTTTTAGTTAGATCCACGGATAACTGATGACATTTCTTTGAGGTTGATTTTATAGGATAATAGAGGTTAATGTTATATGATAGTTCTTGATTAATATTTGAATTATTCTATAAAATTGTTACAAAATTTATTTAGTGTAATAATTCTTGATTAATATTAATATAATTCAAAATGTATTTTTGATATTTAAATTTTATTCCTATTAAGTGATATGTACTTAAAATATATTTTCTTATTTCATCTTGTGATATATTTTGTGACTTTGTTATGTTTTCTTTTATTAAATTCGATTAAGGCCCCCATATGCTTAATGATGTGGTTATTTTTTCTTTCTATTATACGCTATAAATAGTACTTTGTAATATTTATATTTTATTATTAATTTATTTTTTTCCTTATAATTTAAAAATATTAAATTGGATTAAGGATTAATTATATTTTAATCATTATATATTATATAAAATTATTTTCATTTAATTATTATGTTATCGGTTCGACCGGACGTAATCGTTCGAACCATGCTCGATCTTTACGGCTAGATGTCGATATGCCTTTTAAAACATTGGATGACATAAATTTCTCTCTTTTTTTTGTCTTTTTGTTTCTTAAAAAAAAAAAAAAAAAAAAAATAAATTATCCAGACACATTTAACATTTGGAAAGACCAACCAAAAATGTTAGTTTTAAATCTAAATCCAGAATTGTAATAACTAACTTTTAGTTAGTTTGCTTAGGATAATTGATATAGGGCCCATTTGGATGGGCTTTTTCAAAAAAAAAAAAAGCACTTTTTAAATGCAAAACAAATGCTTGTTTTATTAATTTATGTGTTTAGATGATATTTGTTTAAAAAAACAAAAGTCACCAAAGAAAGCCAAAATGTTGTTTTTTTTTTAAAAAGCTTCAATTTGGAGCTTAAAAGAAAAACACTTAAAAAAAACACTTTTTTTAAAAGCTCATCCAGACGGGCCCATAGTTGCTTTGAGGTTAATTTTATAGGATAATTCTTAATTAATCTCGAATTATTCTATCAAATTGCCACGTATGATATTTATAAATTTAAATACAAGTAGATATTGTAATTTACCGGGTGTTCTCTGAATGTAATAGAGTTAACTCTTTTTCGATTTATTTGATTTTTATATATAAATCTTTTATCTTTTGATTTTTCTTTTTTAAGTTTTCACTGAATTCAAAGTCTCAAACCAGCCCTTTCGTCTTCTTTTTCAGGAAACAAACCAGCTCTATAAATACCTGAAGCCATTTAGCCTTCAGAACGCAAGTTTTCATTGACACTTTACTTGTTTTCTCTCTGCATATATTCAAACCGTAGCTTGGTTTGCGTTTTGATCCTTACCTTTCTTTCGATCGACCACTCTAATCAAGAAACATCGACCTTGTGCCGCAACTTGCTAGGGAATTGTAAGTTTAATTCTTCTTAATTATGTTTTTAATGATTTCCAAGAGTATAAATCTTGAAATTTTGTTCTCGAAACTTTGATTTTCAATTTGATTATCTTTATTGTCAACTTAGATAGACTCGCGGTGAGTCGATTTCTTTTCTATCGATGTTATCTTCTAAATTTTTTTAAAAATTCTACACTAAATACATAGTTTTTCAAGATGAGTGTTATATTTTGTGGCTAATGTAACATCTCAGCGCCTCACTCTTGATATTGTCAGTTTTGGGGCCTATCACCCTTCACGGTTTTAAAACGCATAGAGAGAGAGAGGTATCTAAACCCTTATAAAGCACCTTTTGTTCCCCTCCTCAGTCGCTGTAATTGGTATCAGAGCCAGGTTTGAGTCAATGTAGGTTGATGTGTCAGCAAGGACGTTGGGCCCAAAGGTGGGTAGAGTGTTATGTTCCATATCGATTGGGGAGGGAAACAAAACATCCTTTATAAGGGTCTAGATACCTCTTCCTCTCAACACGTTTTAAAACCATGAGGAGGTTATGAGACCCAAAGCAGACAATATCAAGAGCAATGTGCTGGAATATTACAGCAGATACATAAATTTTGTCTGTGTTATAAGTTTTGATATTAACTAGGTTTTGTTAATTTATAGCTTAATATTAGAACAAAATAGTAGTGGTGCAGGGAGAAACTAAATTTGATGTTGGGCACAAAATATAAGACAATAAATACCGCTCTTCAAATGATTTTTCTTAGAATAAGATAAAAAGATGATATATAGGCACACTCTTCATCTTACTTATATGTGTTAATATTGGTGCAGGGAGAAAAAAAATAACATGAGACAGTGGAGTTGTGAGGACGAGAAGCGGTTTCAAATTGCTCTAATGTGTTATCCGGACGATTTTCCCAATCGATGGGAGAAGATCGCCGAGGTGGTCGGCTTCTCCAAGGAGATGGTTTACGAACGACATCGAATTCTCCAAATTGAATTGGGTCAGGTTTCACTATCGCAGTACACAAACTCTTCCACCAATAATCAACCCCACGAGAATAATAAGGGCTCCTCTTGGACCTATGAAGAACATGCGTAAGTGCATTTCCTATTATATTATAATTGATTATAATAATCATCGTTTGTTAAACACAAACACATGCTTATGTGATAATTAAACGTGCTGATGTAATTTTCATTTTGATTTGAACAGACTGTTCTTGCTGGGAGAGCAGAAATATGGCAAGGGACACTGGAAGAACATCTCTGAAAAGGCAGTAGGGACAAGGAATGCAACTCAGGTGGCAAGTCATGCTCAAAAGTTTTATATTCGCCAAAGAGAAAAGGAGACAATAGTGCAGAGTAGAGGAAGCATCCATGATTTCACTTTGGCAAACTACCCACCAGCATATCTGAATGATCTTCTTTCTTCACGTCTTCACTTGATGCCTGATTCATGCATGATAATGCAACAACCAAACTCATCAATTCATAGAAATCTTCCACAACATAATGACCATCACTCACAGCCGATGACTCAATCAAGAACTGAAATTCCTTCAGCTCTTTATCAATCCAATCAAGATGCCTTACCAGGGCATTATGATCATCAGCTGAACCAGTTATCTGCACCGATGAATCAAGTAAGCCCACAGAATCCTTCAGGAGTTCAATTGCAAAACCCATGTCATCAACCTAACTCACAAGTTGTGAGTCAATCATTGCCGATGAATCAAGTGGATCAATCCCATAATGACCATCACTCACTGAGGATGACTCAATCAGGAATTGAAATTCCTTCAGCTCTTTATCAATCCCATCAAGATGCCATACCAGCGCATTATGATCTTCACCGAACCGTTATCGCACCGATGAATCAAGTAGGCCCAGAATCCTTCAGGAGTTCAATTGCAAAACCCATGTCATCAACCTAACTCACAAGTTGTCTATCAATCACTGCCAATGAATCAAGTGGATCATTCCCATAATGACCATTACTCACTGCCGATGACTCAATTAGGAACTCAAATTCCTTCAGTTCTTTATCAATCCAATCAAGATGCCTTACAGTAGCATTATGATCTTTAGTGAACCGATTATCTACACCGATGAATCAAGTAGGCCAACAGAATCCTTCAAGAGTTCAATTGCGAAAACCATATCATCAACCTAACTCATAAGTTGTGAGCCAATCACTGCCAATGAATCAAGCAGATTAGTCTGAGTCACAATATTCTTATCATACTATTCTTCCCCAGCAAAACTTACCACTGAATCATCAGTTTACGCCACATAATCACCAGTGCTGATCAATCCTTTATTATTATATCTTACTTATGTATTCTCTTGTTAAAAACTTCTTTTGGTCTACTTTCCTATTATTATATCATACAATTTCATATAGAATACTTTTGGTACATCCAACATAAGTAAAGAAAGTATATCACATAAACCAAAATTATGTCTATTGAAACCAAATTTGTTATTTTAACAATTTAAAATTAAATCTGCTATAACTTATAGAAATACTCTTTTTGGTCCTAAATATAAAACAAAATTCACTTCTTTAAAAAGATTAAGGAAGATGATTAAATTATTTTAGAGTATTTATATTCTTTTTTTTTTTCCTCCAAACTAATTAGTTTGACTAATAAATTGATATATAATCTAAAAATACACAACATATGATATGATTAAGTAACTTATTTAAATTCCTTTATATTTCCAAAAAAATCAACTTTGTCTTATATTTAGGATATGAGGGAGTATAAGATAAACAAATATGCATTCCTACAATATGTACACGTGTGGGAATGAACATTGGAGATCCATGAGAACATGAATTTTGAGTCATATTGTAAAGTTATGATATTCTACGTCATGTGCTTAATATAAGAGTCAATTGACCTTTTTGGAAAGATTAAGAAAGAGAAAGAACTTACTTAATCATAGCATATGTTGTGTATTGTTAGATTATATATTAATTTATAAGTCAGACAAATTAGTTTGCAGAAAAAAAAAAAGATAAATACAAATACTTTAATATAACTTTTTAGCTCTTTAACCTCTTCAATGAAAGTGAACGGACTCTCTTATTAAAGACCGGAGGTAGTATATTAAGAGATCACCGTTTTAATTTTAAAAAAAGGCACCTCATTTGTATGTTAAATAGAATACACTACTCCCTCCGGTCCTAAATAAAGTATAATACAGAGTTGACTTTTTTTAGATATTAAGTTAGTTAAATAAATTACTTAATCATATTATATATTGTGTATCCTTAGATTATATATCAGTTTATAAGTTAGGAAAAATAGTTTGAAGAAAAAAGGACAAATATAAATATTTTAAAGTAATTTAATTAGATTCCTTAACATATCTAAAAAAGTCACTTTTATCTTATATTTAGAACTGGAGGGAGGGAGTCGTATAATAAACAAGTATGATGAAAGTAATAAAAAGAAATAAGTATTCACTAGTGATACTTGACATTTCAGTGTCTTAGTGAACTAATACCAAAAGCACCAAATTAAATAGAGGGGGAAAGAGATTTTTTTATTAGAAGAAAAAGAGAGAAAAAGAACGTAAATTCAGACGTTCAGAGTGTAAATGCATGCCTTAAGTTTAGGGTCCAGCTAAATGCAATATAGGGGGAAAACAGAAGCAAACCGAAAACGAGAAAGTTTTATTGCCTTAATATTCAATGCAGAGAAATCCGTGAAATGCTAATTGGTGTTTATTTACTCCTTAACTATTTAGGTGGATGTCTGTGCATGTAGATTGACAAATGGTGTTTGATTACCTTTTTTTTTTTCTGAGATATTTATTCTTATTCCAATTTTTTGTTGATTCATGTCATAAGATTCATGAGAGTTTTATGTTGGTGACCTAACACAACCCTCCACCTTCACGTCTAATTATGATGTTGTGGTATTTATTCTTAGACAACCATTGGCATACGTACTAAAATATGGGTTCACATTATGTGCTTTTCTCTTAGGTGTTTTTCCCTATAATTAGAGGGATTAGACATTTTTAAAAAAACTTTTTTATATATTCTATTTATTTAGATTAGATTATATGCTGGATCATGAAATTTTTGTGCACCCGATATCTCAAATTAATTAATTTTCAGTCCTGCATTGAGAAATATTTTTCCTGTAACCCCAATATCCTAGAAATTAATTAATCTGAGATATTGGGTGCAAAAAAAATTTCACGATGCAGTATATAATCTAATCTCAATAAATAGAATATATAATTTTTTTTAAGGGTAATGGAGCAAAAGTACATATGTGCTTTACCCGAGAGTGCTCAAGACCATATGCTTTTTTTTGGGAGCAAAATACACATGTGGTTACATTTTATGAGTAAAATTCACACCACCGTTAAAATCTAACTTAACGATGCATTTGCAACAAAAAATGTCATATTTACAACAACATTTAAACACCTGGATTTTAAACATAGAAAGGTCAATTACAAATATATATATATATATATATATATATATATATATTTACAACGGGAAATGTTGTATTTACAACAAAATTTAAAATATGGTCATATTTACAATAGAAAATACCCTATTTACAACAACATTTAAACACCTGGATTTTGAACATAGAAAGGTCATTTACAACAACAACAAAAAATGATATATTTACAACAGGAAGTGCTGTATTTATAACAAAATTTAAATTTGGTCATATTTACAATGAGAAAATGCTCTATTTATAACAACATTTAAACACCTGGATTTTGATCATAGAAATGTTATTTACAACAGAAAAAGGCTAGTTTACAACTAGAAGTGCTGTATTTACAACAAAATTTAAAATCTGGCCATTTACAACAACAACAAAAAGCCATATTTACAACAGGTTAGATTTTAACGGTGGTGCGACTTTTGCTCCTAAAATGTAACCACATGTGTATTTTTACTCTCAAAAAAAGCATATGGTGCTGGGCGCTCCCGAAGATAAAGCACATGTGTATTTTTCCTCCTAAACCTTTTTTTTTAAAAAAAAAAAAAAAAAAAAAAGCCTAAATCCTCTAGAGGGAAAAGCACCTAAGAGAAAATCACCCAATGTGAATTCCTAAAATATGAGCATTAATTTTCAGTTAGTCTTGAGTAAAAGAAAAGCTATGTACTTTATCATATTTGGGACATGGAAAATAGAAAAACCTGCTTAGGAAGGTTCATACTAAAGAAATACAATAACCTTACCAATATTATTGGAAGCTTCGGATCCAAGACAGAGAGAGCACGAGTTCTTCATTCCATACAGGATTAACATCCTTCTCAATAACGCGAGTCTTGAGTTTCTGGCAAAAGATGCATGATTGTACACAGTTAAAGAAAAACAACTCTGGAAGCATTTATGCATGATTGAAGCATGTTGGCATAAGAAATAAAACAGAAAAATAGCTCATCCAGTGACAAGATACAATCCTAATAACTCAAGTTTGCTCAGCGCAAAAAGGGAGTTAAAAATACCTGATGTTGCCATCAATAAGGAGTGCACACAACAATCACCTTCGAATTATTTCTTAGGTCACTAGGCACTGCTAATTGTACTAAGCTTATAAATAGATTGACCTTAAAATTTTACACCAAACTTAAACGCGTTGCTGATGAATACATACAAAGAGAAAAGAGTTGATTATAATTTATTTATTTTTTAAAAAAATCTAGTTGCAAAAGACTTTTTCAATCTACAATGTACAACTACAATTATTTGCAATAGAAAAGGGTGGAGCTTCCATGAGTACTTTAGATATGAACTTGACAGAAAAACTGTACATGAATCTATAAAATGTGAGAAAAATCCGGACAATTTATAAGTATGTAAGTAGAATTTGAATAAAGATGATTGCAGCATGAAGGAGACAAATAAAGGCCTTCGTAATTTGATTATATCTTGTATAAATATTATGTTTAGATTTGAAGTTCAGCTGATAGAATTTTAGTTAACAATCAAACCAAATCAGAAATACACAAATTCCTTGGAGTGTGGCCCATAATCAGCTCCGTAATTAACCTAATCTAAATCTAAATATAAGAGCATAATAACTGAATAAAACTGTTGGAAATCAAAGATATAGAAGATGGAAAAAAAAATGCTTCTATTATAAACTCAAATACAATACAACTCTGTTTATCTCTCACACTCCTCCTTTTTTTTTTTTTTAACACACAAAACTCAAAATAATTCTCTCCTCTTTCTCAAAGTGCTTCGGCACTCTCTATCTTTTCTCAACTCTCTCTATTCTTTCTTTCTTTCTTTCTAAAACTAATATATATCACAATACATTGAAACACACATATAAATAGCCTAAGAAAACCGACCAGCTATATATTATTTTACTACTTTTTATGCCATCAACTCTGTCCATCTTGCTTTCCTTCGTAGCCTTATTCTAACATATGTAGTGCAGCCTCCATTGTTGACTTTTCCTTGTATCCTTCACACCTTGCTTGATCATTTTGTACTTTGCCTCTTCATATAAAACGTGCAACCCCCCCCTTTTTTTTTTTTGCTCATAAAGGCCCCCTTATTGACTTTTATTTTATGACACCTATGTTTCCACTTTATCATTTGTTTAATAGCTAATCCCATGGTGGCTCTGCATGCTTCTAGGTTGTCGGGGAATTAATGTATGGAAGAGAAAAATTGAGTTTGTCTTCTATCACTCCCCCTCAAACTCGATTTTCCATACCAATCATATATTTGAACTTGTTGAATGTTTCTGCCTTCAATGGCTTTGTAAAAATATCTACTAGTTGTTCTTCAGTCCTGCAGTAGATTAATTCCACAACTTTGTTTTTGACTTGCTCCCAAATAAAATGATATTTGGTGTCAATGTGTTTGCTTCGGTTGTGAGAGACTAGTTCTTTGCTAGTGAAATTGCTGACTTGTTGTCCACATGTATGGTGATTGAACCTTCCTGCTCATGATGTAACTCTCTCAAAATATTCTTTAGCCATATTGCTTGACATGTACATGTTGCAGCAGCTATGTATTCAGCTTCACATGATGAGAGAGCAACTGTCTGTTGTTTCTTTGACGACCATGAAAATATTGCTGAGCCAATATGAAATGCATATCCCAAAGTGCTCTTCTGATCATCTACATCTCCACCATAATCAATATCTGAATAGCTGATTAACCTTGAATCTTGGAATGCGTATAGAACAGTCCATGATTGATAGTACCTTTGATGTATCTCAAAATTCTCTTTGCTGCACGGAAATGATCTTGCTTTGGCTGCTCCATATATCTGCTAATTAAACCAACTGCATACATAATATCTGGTCTAGTGAAAGTTAAGTACCTCAGGCTTCCGACCAAGCTCTTGTATAGTGTTGGGTTTACAGATTTCCTTGTTGAATGAGCTGTCAACTTCGTTCCTTTTTCTACCGGTGTTGACATGGGCTTGCAATCTTTCATTCTAAACCTGCTCAATATCTCTTGTGCATATTTCTTTTGTGACATAAACGTTCCTTCCTCCCTTTGTTCCACTTCAACTCCAAGAAAATAAGACATCTCCCCAATATCTCGTCATTTCAAATTCTCTAGTCATAGCTTCCTTGAACTCAAAGCAAACATACTTGGATTATTTCATGTGAAAATCATATCATCCACATACAGACATACGATCATTATATCTCCTTCGTCATTCCTTTTTGTGTATAAAGCATGCTCGTACGAACTCTTCACAAATCCGTTCTTCTAAAAGTATTCATCTATTCTCGTGTTCCATGCTCTTGGAGCTTGCTTCAATCCATATAATGCCTTCTTCAACCGGTAGACTTTGTCCTCTTCTCCTTTTATTACGTATCCCGGGCTGTTCAATATAGACCTCTTCTTCTAAGTAGCCATTAAGGAAAGCCGACTTCACATCCATCTCGGTATATTCTCCATTTATTTTGTGCTTTGAAATTGTCGTAAGGAGTCTGATAGTGTCAATCCTTGCAACTGGTGCAAAAACCTCTTCATAATCAATTCCATATTTTTGCTTGTAGCCTTTCGCCACTAATCTCGCCTTGTACTTCTCCACCTTCCCTTCTTTGTTGGTCTTTGTCTTGTATACCCACTTAACTCCAATGGGCTTATGCTCCTTAGGCGTAGTTGTGAGCTCCCACGTGTCATTCATTTTAATTGCAGCGATTTCATCGTTCATAGCTTTCTTCCACGTTTCATCTTTTGCTGCTTCTTCATATGTCAATGGATCACATTCAGCTACCAAACAAAATAATGAATAATCAAGTGTGGTTTTGTCTTGGATCTCGTAGCATCGTAGATATCACTTAAGCTTCTCATTTTTGTTGTTACTCCCCCCGAACCGCGTGCGCTACTACATCGCTTCCGTTGTTGATGGTGCAGATGCATGAGTTGTTGGATTAGGACTTGGTGGAGGAGATTGATCATTATCTGCTTCAACTGTTTGATCTTTTGAGTCAACGTCTTCCTTAAAGAATAATCCTTCCACTCTTTTTTCTTCATCACTCCACCTCCGTGAGTCGGCTTCATCAAATTCTACATCTCTTGAGATGACTACCTTCTTGGTTAGAGGATTATACAATCTGTAGGCTTTACTTCGATGCTCGTAGCCAATGAAAATGCATTTTTCTCCTTTGTCATCTAACTTCTTCCTCTTCTGATCTGGAATATGAGCATAAGCTATACAACCAAAGATTCTTAGATAGCTAACCTTTGGCTTCTTACCACTCCATGCTTCATTTGGAGTTTTGAATTTGACACTTTTTGTTGGACAACGATTTAATAGATAAGCAGCACACTGAACAGCTTCGACCCAAAAAGTTCTCGACATATGCTTTCCTTTAAGCATGCTTCTTGTCATATCGAGAATTGTGTGATTCTTCCTTTCTGCAATTTCATTTTTTTGTGGCGTGTAGGCAGCTGTCAGCTGATGAATTATTCCATGTTCCCGGCAAAATGCTTCAAATAATCTGGAAGTATATTCTTCTCCCGTATCTGTTCTGAGCACCTTTTAATATTGACCACTTTGCTTTTCGGCCATTGCTTTAAACTCCTTGAATTTATCAAGAGCTTCGGACTTTTCTTTGAGGACATACACCCAAGCTTTTCTCGAAATCATCAATGAATGTGATATAGTACTGTTTCCTCCAAGTGAAGGAATGTCAAATGGTCCGGCTATATCGAGTGAACTAGTTGTAGTGGCCTTTTTGCTCTCCATGACTTGCCAACTTCAAACTTTTGTCTATGTTGCTTTCCTCGCATGCATCCTTCACATAGTTGATCGGATGATTTATTGTTGGCAATCCAAAGTCACCATATTTGCTTTTGATAACAGCTTCGTGCCGGTGAATCCGAGATGACCAAATCGAGATGCCACAACCATGAACTATCTTCAATGATAGATTTCATGCATTTGATTCCATCTGTATGTATATTCATCTTGAATAGATGATTGCTTGTCATTTCAACTTTTGCTATCAATTCTCCTTTCTGATTTCTCATGACGAGGGAGCTATCTTTCAAATTTATGTCATATCCCTTCTCTAATAGTTGACCAAGACTAAGGAGATTGCTCTTCAAAGATGGTATATAATAGACATCTGTAATGTATCTTCTATCTCCATTCTTTGTAAATATCATAATATCACCTTTGCCTTTAACTGGGATTTTTGATAGATCGCCGAATGTGACTTCTCCTTTGACTTCTTCATTCAACTCTGTGAATAACTCCTTCTTGCCACACATATGATTGCTTGCTCTAGTATCAAGGTACCACACATCTCTTCCATCATCTTTTTCACCTTTGTAAGTGAACAAGACGGTCGATTCATCAAGTTTTTCTTCATTTGCTGTATAATGACTTTTGCCTTCAACTTTAGCAGCATCTCTGCACTCATAACTGAGGTGACCGAATCTATTGCAATTATAACATTGCAAATGGGACTTATCACTTCTTTGTTGATATTTGCCTCCTCCTCTGGACGAGAATCCTCGACTTCGGCTTAGGCCACGATTTCGGTTATATGATCCTTGACCACGTTCATATTCTGCTGTATAAGTTTCAAATATTTCATTTGATCGGCCATATCCACTGAGTCCACCACGACCTCCTCGAGCATTGAAGCCACCTCGAGTGTTATATCCACCTCTATATCCACCAAGATTTCCTCTGCCGCGTCCATAGTTGTTGTTACTGGCTTGATTTTCATTTAACGATACTTTGGTCTGCAAAGCTTGCTCCAAATTGCTCGAGCCTTCATTTAGATTCATTCTTTGCTCGTGAGCTTGAAGAGAACCCACAAGCTCATCAACGGACATAATCGATGTGTCTTTGGCTTCTTCAATGGCGTGACAATGTAGTCAAACTTTCTTGTTAATGACCGCAAAATTTTCTCCATTACTCTGACATCATCTAGAGTCTCTCCATTTCTTTTCATTTCTTTAGCCACCCTTTGCACTCGTGAGACATAATCTGTAACTGGCTCCGCATTCTTCATTTTCAAATTCTCAAACTCAGCTCTAAGTGATTGCAGTCGTACCTTCTTGGCTTTATCTACTCCTTCACAAGATTTTTGTAAAATCTCCCATGCATTTTTGGAAGTTTTTGCATCTGATATTTTCTCAAATGTTGATTCATCAACACCTTGAAAAATCAAGAATAGAGCCTTCTTGTCCTTCTTCCGAGACTCCCTAAGTGTCTTTCTCGAGCGTCGACAAAGGCGCCCGGCGCTGCATTAGCGGGCTCGTGTATCCATCTTCAACAAGATCCCATATATCTTGGGAGCCTAGTAAGGTCTTCATCTGAATACTCCAATTTCCATAATTGCCTTTCGACAATTTTGGAATTTGTGGTTGCACCATCTCCGCCATCTTTATCGAACCAGGCTTTGATACCACTTGTTGGAAATCAAAGATATAGAAGATGAAAAAAAATGCTTCTATTATAAACTCAAATACAATACAACTCTGTTTATCTCTCACACTCCTCTGTTTTTTTTAACACACACAAAACTCTAAAAATAATTCTCTCCTCTTTCTCAAAGTGCTTTCTAAGACTCTCTCTCTTTTCTCAACTCTCTCTATTCTTTCTTTCTTTATTTCTAAAACTAATATATATCACAATACATTGAAACACACATATAAATAGCCTAAGAAAACCGACCAGCTATATATTATTTTACTACTTTTTATGCCACCAACTCTGTCCATCTTGCTTTCCTTCGTAGCCTTATTCTAGCATATGTAGTGCAGCCTCCATTGTTGACTTTTCCTTGTATCCTTCACACCTTGCTTGATCATTTTGTACTTTGCCTCTTCATATAAAACGTGTAACCCCCCTTATTTTTTTTGCTCATAAAGCAGCCCCCCTTATTGACTTTTATTTTATGACACCTATGTTTCCACTTTATCATTTGTTTAATAGCTAATCCCATGGTGGCTCTGCATGCTTCTAGGTTGTCGGTGAATTAATGTATGGAAGAGAAAAATTGAGTTCGCCTTCTATCAAAAACGGCAATCCTTGATACAACCTAGAGAAAAGGGGAAACAACCCTGGAATAAAGAAAACGATCCAAAAAAACGAGAGCGATCGTAATGTTGAAAGCAATCGCATATCAGCAAGGAATCATCCTTGTGGGGGAGAAACAAGAGCGAGTAATTAATTATTCAGCTTCGTTCAGGAATGCAATGGAGCAATAAGAGAAGGATACACAGAATCAATGCAAGAAAATAAGAGGAATAAAATAAAAGGAAGAAGAGACCTGCTTGCGCATCTTGACGACATGACGTAAGGACTGCTAGTGCAGACATCACGAACAGCGAGATTAATACCACGCTTGAATTGAATCTTATTAATTATTCATCAAATAATTAATTAATTATTTGGCCCAAGTGAGGAAGGTCAGGTTCGGTAGGTGATTCCGTCACTGATTTGAAATCTCTATAATACCAATTATTAATTATTCATCAAATAATGGTGTGCAATATCTCGTTGCTCAAAACGAAACAAACAAGGAATGATTATGTTCGCTATAGAACACATATGTCTACCTTCAATGAACTATGGATCGTTAATATTGGATCAACGGCCTCTCAAGGATGCTCAAGAGTTAAGCACCAGAGAGAGGGCTTCAACTCGGTGATATCTATGAAGGAGATATCAACGAGTGAACTCAGACCACAGTGCTACACGGAGATGTCGATTCGCCTGAGGGTGGGGTGTGTGCACAGTGTGACTGAATGATAAACAATGGAATAGAGAATGTTCTGAGTGCACCTGGTAGGTAATCTCCTATTTATAGGGATTACCTAGGGTTTCACTCCCATGTAAATGCATCCATTCATCAGCCATCTGCGCCTCCCACGTTCTGCAAACACCTGCTCCACTACCTGTACGGTCCTACATAACAGACACAATGGAGTAGTGGTGAACCATTTAGCTGGCCAAATGAGTGTTTTGCTGTAAGCCCTCTTATTGGGCCGCATGCCTGCTAGGCTCAATATAGGAGTCCATAACAGTTGCCCCCAAGCTCGGTATTTCAGGTTTCTGACGTGTCGAGATTAGCTTATGAACTAACCCCGTCTTTTTTATATTCGAGTTCAAGATTTAACCCCATCTTCCGGGATTCTTTTCTTGCTCGTCATGCTTTACCGCTCTCTGTCATACATGACGGGCCCAATTTCAAGCACCTCTTCAACCTTCATAATGACCGAGACTTGTCTCGACGAGTGATCTTTGGTCAAAACCGAAGCTATGAACTTGGTCATAACCGGCTTATGAGCTCCTATCACCTTGCCGAACTCTCCTCACTTCCTGAGTGATGGGTTGGCTTTCTTCAGTCATCTCTTCACTTTTATGATAACCGAGATTGACTTTGATATTTTCAAAACTCAGCCTTAACCGGCGTTACGAGTTCCTCCCACGTGTTGCCCCCAATATTGGTTGTCATTAAAGGTTGGTCGTACACGCAGGCGTGATTTTGTAAAGATAATGGCAGCTGCTCACCTACCCACTGGGGTATGCAATCACCGCCTTTTCACAACAATCTTTCTTGTTTTTGGTGCACATTTAATGTTCGCGCCTTTTCTGATCCAGCCATCATTGCATTTTCCTACTAGGAAGGCATTGATTAGCGCTGGCGCTTGCGCTTTCCCATGAAAAAGGGATTGATTACCCCTTACGCTTACATTCTTCCATTGAAAATGTATTAATTGCCCCTGGCGTTTTGAATATCAGAATTGAAGAGGCATTAATTACCCCTGACGTTCCCAATATCAGAATGCCTATATAAATTCTTGCTTCTTCACCTTATTTGCCCCATCCTATACTTTCCAAACCTCTGATCCTTCTGCCATTTTCTTCAGTTTCAAACTTCTCATATGACGAATTGCGAGATGTCAAGGAAATCGAGGCTCCGCCCTCATCTTTCCCTTTAAAGTTTTTCAGAATGAGTGGGTGAAAAGTTAAAAAGAAAAGATAAACACTGATCATAACGCCGCGGGTAATCTCCATCAACAGCAATCTTCAAATATATTTTCCAGTCTTCATCCACATCCCCCAACGGGCATCTGGGAGTCCAGATATATTTTCCAGTCTTCACCTGTCTGGCTCATTTTCAATCTGGGATCTCAATCAAGTTCCGTTGGCTACTGGGGAAGATCTTTGTCTTGAAGATCTCTGACTCAGAGATCTTCACCTCACGGTGATTCCCTGAAGTGAAATCAGTTGCCACCGACGAGTTCACCGTGGCTGATAGGGATCTGCACCACATGACAAACATCGGGAATTCACTCGGCACAGAGAGTTCTTCATACGAATTTGCCGCTTCATCGCGATGAATTTGGGTGCCCGAGAACCGGATGCTTGAGAAGATCCCACTAGGAAGTAGTCAAACCGGATTCGGTTGTAATTTGACTTTGTATCTCCCTATTAGAGTCAAGGACTCAGTTTATTTTCCTGTAAGAATGTTATGTAAACGATTCATTTACTAATGGAAAATATTTTATGTCTTGTGCCGGTCTCTCATTTTTTCATCTGTATCTCACTGAATCTTTGTTACGGATGTATCTTTCAGCTTTTCCCTTTGTTCATTTACACGCATATTGAATTGAATCCAATCTACCCTTTACGGAAACGCCAACCAATCCGAACTAAAGCTAAAGTAAACCGCCCTCCAATCTAGGCTAAGTTAAAGCAAACGGCCCTCTAGTACGGATTGAATTTGAGCAAACCGCCCTCCAATCCGGGCTGAGTTAAAGCAAACCGCCCTCCAGTACGGATTGAATTTGAGCAAACCGCCTTCCAATCCGGGTTGAGTTAAAGGAAACCGCCCTCCAGTACGGGTTGAATTTGAGCA
Organism: Acacia melanoxylon; assembly: GCA_019022615.1. Lineage (NCBI taxonomy): Eukaryota > Viridiplantae > Streptophyta > Magnoliopsida > Fabales > Fabaceae > Acacia > Acacia melanoxylon. Next base: position 5,209,726 of record JAFJYJ010000002.1, read on the forward strand.
AACCGCCCTCCAATCTGGGCTGAGATTCTAAAAAAAAATTTCGAAGGATTTTCGATAAGGCCACACCTGTTAGCCACGTGTCTTGACACGTCACGGTGCTCAACCGTCGCCTTTATGGATTGGTCATTTCTGCCGCCTTCGATATTTGCGCACATTTAATGCGTACGTCATTTCATTTGAAGCGTCAGCACCTTTCTAGGTTTTTTGAATTTTTATAATGACGTCGCGACCCCTGACCTTTCAAATCCGCAACGTCTATATATTCCCCTCCACTCCTTCATTGTACCACTTTACACTCACGCCTTTCTTAGCTCTCAGAAAATACGCCTCCTTCTCGAAGTGCTTTTCTACTTCAGCGGCCTCTTTGCAAATCTTCAAATTTCAACAGGTAATGCCATTGTTTTCTCATTTGCTTGCTCTTGCATGATTCAGGTAACTAGTACCAATTGCTTTAGTAATTCTTTGGGTGACATTTTATGAGCGTTCAAACTTTTTTGAATGTCTTTCTGGGCTTTTGACGTGTTTCTAGGTTTTTGATGTATTTCTAGGTTTTCTGGGTGTTTGATGTATTTCTGGGTTTTTTGGGTGTGTTTCTGGGTGGATTCTTAGCATCTGTTAACTTTTCTAGGTGTCCAAAATGGCCCGAACCTTACCGTATGCCTTTAAACCCAAAGACCCTTTGCCCCCTCAAACAACCAGAGACTCGCATCAATGACCTTCCTAGGCCCACGAAACTCTCATTCTAGGAATCGTCTTCTGCTAAAGAAAAAGTTAGTAGGAATAAATCCCTTGTCCCATGTACGTAAAGGCAGACATAGTTAAGGCGTTGAAATTTATCCGCTTTCTTCTCGTGGGTCATCCATTGCTCATCCCCCAACTACTTCAGAAACTTTGAACCCGAGGTTAACGAGAAACCTTCCTATCCCAGGATTATTAACTCGGGGTCCGACTCCATGTGATGAATGCTGTCACAAAAGTATCGAACTAGCTCGGCAAGATCGCGACCGGGATGCCGATTTATTGTTAGATAGATGCAGATGTAACCTTATTCCTCCAGCTACTCCGGCTTCTTCCGGCTTTAAATCGCTTGGTCGAGCATCTTTAAGCTTTCACCGAGATAGTTCTGTTGCCTCAGGTATATATCAATCTCTGATTTTTACCTCCTTATTTTATTTTTAGGTATAAATGGCTTCGTCATCACACCATCCCGTCCAGTCTACGACTGACGAGTCCAGCGCGTCTGGCTCCTCTCAAGTCCCAACCGGGACAACCCCTGCTGTTAACATTTGCGTCAAACGCATCAAAAATACCCTGACCGCATATGATCTGCCACTATTGTGGATCGGGGATGGAGAAGGTTATACTATCTGCCTGCCCCTGAAGGGTGAATCCGTGGATTCTTGCAGTCAAAACAACAATGATCCTCATTTCTTTTTCCTCTACCGGGATGTCATCACCCTTCTTGGTGTGAGATTTCCCTTTACCGACTTCCAAATCCAACTATTGAACCATCTACATCTCGCCCCCTCACAACTTCATCCTAACGGCTGGGCATTTACCGTTGCTTTTGAGAGTTTATGTGAAGAACGTTCCGCTGTCTTCACTGTTCCAGTTTTTATGTCTTTTTTCTCTCCTTTAGAGACGAGCGTCCTTGCCAGAGGTTCGACGAAATGGTTTGGTTGGACAACTCTTGAAGCATCCGCGATCGAAACTCTTCAAACCGTTCTTGGAATCATGGAAAAACTTCAAAACCGCCTTCATCAAGGTTGTAGCGAGATCCGGTCGAGCACCATGGTTTGTGCGAGGATCAAGGTCGGCGGGGGAGACCGAGGAAAGATTTCCCTTATACTGGTCCACTCGCCACCATACTCTTAAGCTTGAAGATTACATCCCCAAGCCTATGAGTTTTTCTGATGCCGAAGAAGCGGCCCAAGTGAAACTTGTGACACTTGCCGACTCTTTGACGGATCCTGTGGATCTAGCTGAGTATATTTCCACGCCCTTGATTAGGCGAAAACCATCGACGAGTATGAAATTAGGGACATATACATTGATATGTACATCGTGCACCCTTTTATTCTTTAACGCTCCATTCTGCCGGCTATTATACTGACATCATTGTGTTATTTTACAGCCCAAGCTATGGGGAAACCAAAATTTATGAATTTATTTGGGGCACTCCCTGGAAATGCCGAGTGAATCCAACCGTTCTGGCATTGGGTGGACCCACCATTGCAGCCAACCCCCAAGGTCCTTCCAAAGAGACCGCCTCTCGCAAGCGCTCTGCGCCAAAAGATGCTGTAGGAAATAAAGATGCTGCCTCCAAAAAATCCAAAGGCAAGCAAGCCGTGGCAAAACAAGCTGCTCCAAACGCAGAGTCTCTCACCATGCCAGCCATAGACGGCTCAGCTGCTCCATCTGGATCTCCTCCAGTGCAAACAACCTCGACCCCGTTTTCGTCAGTGGGCCAAATTAGTGTAAACATTCTTCCTGAAGGTGTCCTTTGGGAGCAAGGGATGATGCAAGAAGTATTATCCATCACTCGCGCTCCTGCCCATTCATGATGCCATAGGATTGATGAAGGCCGCCAAGAAAAAGATTGCCGAGATGGAATTGCATGGCTACGAGCCATCTCCGTGCTTCGGCCTTATGCGATCCTCAAAGTGAAATATGGTTTAGACAACGCTCGCCTATTATAAGCGAAGAAGGAGAAAGAGATCATGAAACAAGAACTTTCGGTCCCGAAGCAAAACGCCAAGGTGAATAAAATCACCGAGGATAGGGATCGAGCCGTGATGAACCAAGCAGCCCTAACGGCAAAGACATGTCAAGTTGCAGGAGGATTTTCAGTCCTTACAGGCCGAGAAAGACGAACAGCAAGAGGAGTTGCAATCCTCCAAAGCTAAGGAAGGGACACTGCAGGAAGAACTGATGGCCCTTAAGACCAGCTTGTCTACGACTGAGGAAAAGTTAGCCATGGCCAACCTGGATATCCATCGTCTGGAGGATCAGTATTCCAACAACATGCTGATTGTGGAGAAGACGCAGTCTGATGAGAACCATTGCAAAGTCCTACTGACGACAAAGCGGGGATGAGCTCAATCGGGCCAAACATCGTGCCAAAACGCTTGCCCATCGAGATGCCGCGCGGCCGTAGAGTCCTTCAACAATGCCGTGGCGCAGATTCGCGCTCTTAATCCTAATGTTACTCTCAACACGTTTGGGTTGAGTTATTTAGCCTATGTTGGCAAGAAAGGAAAATTGATTCCTCCCGGCGTGGATGAAGATGAAGAAGAAGAAGAACAAGCTCAACCCTCTTCCTCTTAGGCTCGTGCCCATTTTTAACAATGAACATTTGTTCCAGGGTCCTTTCTTTTTTAGGCCTCCCTTTTGCTGCTGTGGTTGTATACCGGCTTGAAATTTTTGTATAGCTAAATGATTCTCATCAAGTATAACTGTTTCATTTTAATACAACTGTATTGCTTAAGCGAGCTTATACACGTTTCGTGACTTTCAAACACGGGTTTATTTACCCCGGGTTCATACATGACTTAACCTTCGCATAAATTTTGAAAACTGGTATTGGCACCATGGATTCATTCATACTTATTTTGAACATCATTTTTGAAAATTGGTGTGAACACCATAAATTCACTCATATTCTTATAGTAGGCATGATTTTAGAAAACTAGTTAATTGACCATGAATTCATGCATGCCTTTCGTAGGCGTGTTCGTAGAAAGCTAGTTCGTCAACCACGAATCTATACACGTTTAATGAGGACATGATTTTCAAACACGGGTTTATTTACCTCGGGTTCATACATGTTTTACCTCGGTCGCAATTTCCGAAAACCGGTTTCTTTACAACGACTTCATACGCGACTTATCTTCTGTATAAATTTTTAAAACTGGTGCTGGCACCATGGATTCATTCATGCTTACATGATTTTCGAACACAGGTTTATTTACCTCAAGCTCGTACATGTTTTTATGTGGACATGATTTTTGGAAGCGGGCTTAGGTACCTCATTTTCCTACATGTTTTTATGTAGACATGATCGCAGTAAGACTCGGTTGACTAACCACGAATTCATGTATGTCTTTCTAGGACATGATTTTCAAACACGGGTTTAGTTACCACGGGTTGATTCACGCTTTACCCCGGACATGATTTTCGAAATCGGGTTTAATTACCACGGATTCCTACACGTTTTTATGTAGACATGATTCTTGGAAACAGGTTTAGTTACCTCAGATTCCTACATGATTTTCAGAAACGGGTTTGGTTACCTCAGATTTCTACATGTTTTATTACAACAGTGGTTTACTTTTGAGTTTCATGAAAATGGGTTCCGGACCCAAAATTCATTAGCTTTAATAAAATAGGCATCGTACCATTGGTACATATCTTCTCGCGGGAAATACCCAAAATAAAAACTTTGCATAACTCAATCCCCTGCTATATCTTGGCGGGACTTGGCTCTTCAGCTGTAGTACACCTTAAGCTTATCCGCATTCTATGTCAGCTTTACGGCTTTTTTCTTCAGCGTCTCCAGTTTGTAAGCACCCTACCAAGATTTTTTGTTACCTGGTATGGGCCTTCCCAATTCGCAGCAAGTTTACCTTGGGAGGCATTCTTATTGCCTATGTTGGCTCGCCGTAGAACGAGATCTCCCTTATCGAACATCCGGGGTCTGACTCTCTTGTTATATCAGTTAGCAATTAGTTGCTTAGTAGCCAACTCTCAGAAATGGGCCGTAACTCTGACCTCATCAATTAGATCCAACTCCACTGCAATTGCCTGACTATTCTCGTCTTCCTCATGTAGAGCCTTGATTCTCCTCCATGAGGGTTCACCAATTTCAACCGGGATCATTGCCTCGCACCCATAAGTCAATCGAACGGGGTCTCGTGTGTTGCGATTGCATAGTAGTCCGATGTCCCCACAATACCGGATATCTCGCTTTCTACCCAATTTGACTCAACTTCTTCCATCCTCTTTTTCAGCCCCTCCACGATAACCTTGTTGGCCACCTCGGCTTGCCCGTTAGATTGTGGATGCTCGACAGAAGCAAAGTATTGCTCAATGTGGAAATCGGCTACCATATCTTGAAAACCCTTATCAATGAACCGGGTTCCGTTATACGTAACAATTTCATTTGGGATCCCAAACCGGGATATCACATTCCGATGAAGGAATTTCTACACCTTGGCCGAAGTGATTGTTGCTAGTGGCTCTGGCTCTATCCATTTTGTGAAGTAGTCCACAACCACTATGAGCCATCGTAGCTGTCCGAGGGCCATCTTAAATGGTCCCAACAAATCCATGCCCCACTTGTAGAAAGGCCATGGAGCCGAAATAGATGTTAGTTGAGAGGGGAATTCGTAGGATGTGAGCGTGTTTTTTGACTCTCACATCTCCATACGTGTTCTTTTGCATCTCTTCGCCATTGTAGGCCAAAAGTATCCACTGTACATGCCTTTCGTGCTAATTCACTGGCCCCCATGTGATGCCCATTAATTCCTTCATGAATTTCTGACAACACGTATTCAGCCATAGTTGAATCGAGGTACTTCATCAAGGGAGAGTGAAATCCTTTTCGATACAACTCATCTCCTATCATAGCATATGAAGCCGCGGTTCTTACCACCTTCTTCGCATATGCTGCTTCTACTGGAAGAATTCCTCTCTCCAGATAGTTGGCAATTGGTTTCCTCCAGTCAGTTGCCTCTGAAATTATCATCACGCAACTCGGCTCTAATAGATTCTGTTGGACAATTGTGCAGTGATTCCCGGGGCTTTTTTTGCTTGCCAACTTTGACAAAATATCTGCCCTTACATTATTTCCTCGCGGAATATGGACCATGGTTACTTTGTCAAACTCGGCCATAAGCTATATAACCTTCCCCAAATATTTAATCATCAAAGGTCCTTTAGCCTGGTATGTGCCTTCTATTTGGGATGCAACCAGCTGGGAGTCAGTAGACACATGTACTTTCTTAGCTCCATTCTCTTTGGCTTGCAGTAACCCTGCAATTAAAGCCTTGTACTCGGCTTGGTTGTTAGAAGTGGCGAAGTTGAAACGGAGGGAGTGTTCCAAAGAAACTCCTTCTGGGCTTTCAATGATGATACCGGCTCCACTCCCCCTTACATTGGACGACCCATCGACAAACAACTTCCAAGTGTTGTCAGCCTCGTCGCTCCGGTCTTCCACCGACGTTAATTCCATCACAAAGTCTGACAGTGCTTGCGACTTGATTGCATGCCGGGCTTTATAAACAATGTCAAATTCAGACAATTCGATAGCCCAACTAACCATTCGACCAGCCAAATCCGGCATGGAGGATCGACGTATCGGCTAACTGGTGTGCACCACGACTGTATGGCTCTGGAAGTATGGGCGTAGTCGTCTCGCTGCCACAAGTAGGGCGAAAGCCATCTTTTCCAACTTCTGGTATTTTAACTCTGAGCCCTGTAAGGCCCGACTTACAAAATATACCGGCGTTTGGCCTTCCTTCCCTTCTCTAACCAAAGCCGCACCGACTACCTCATTACCCCACGGCTAAATACAAGATCAAATCTTCCCCTGGCTCAGGCCTGTATAAGACTGGCGGGGTTGATAGACATTGCTTGATCTTTGTAAAAGCCGCTTCGCATTCTGCATTCCATTTTCCCGAAGTTTCCTTTTTCAATAGCTTGAAGAAAAGGAGGGAGTTTTCCGCGGATCTCGGTAAAAACCGGGTTATTACCGCCAGTCTTCCCGTCAACTGTTGGACTTCCTTCTTGTTTCTTGGTGTTTGCATGCCTAAAACAGCTTGACATTTATCCGGATTAACTTCGATACCTCTGTGTGTAAGCAAAAACCTATAAACTTTCCTGCTGGAACACCAAAAGCACACTTGGCCGGGTTAAGACGAATCCGGTATTCTCTTAATTTGTCAAATGTTTGCTGCAAGTCCTGCACATGATTTGTCATAGATACAGATTTAACAATCATGTCATCTATATAGACCTCCACATTCTTTCCCAACTGGTCTTCAAACACTCGATTCATCATTCTTTGATACGTGGCCCCTGCATTCTTCAACCCAAAAGGCATGACATTGTAGCAGTAATTGGCCTTCTCCATAATGAACGCAGTTTTCCCGATCATCCGGATGCATAGCGATCGATTGTAACTCGAGTATGCGTCCATAAAAGAGAGTAACTTGAATCGACGAGTTATCAACCAGTTGGTCTATATTCGGCATGGGGAAGGAGTCCTTGGGACACACCTTGTTTAGGTCCTTATAATCAATACATACCCGCCATTTGCCGTTAGGTTTTTTCACCATCACGACATTTGATAGCCAGGTTGTATATTGTACCTCGCGCACAAAATCGGCTTCCAGTAACTCTTCAACATGCGCTGCCAAGGCCTTTCGTCTGTCCTCGCCGATTTTTCGTTTCTTTTGAGATATCGGGGTTGACCCTGGACAAATGGCCAACTTGTGACAGCACACTCCAGGGTCCACCCTAGGGATCTTGGACAGTCGCCAGGCGAAAACATCTTTGTTACTTCTTAAGCATTCCTCAATTTCTGCCTGAAGCTCGGGGTCCAGCATCCTGCCAATTTTAGTGACTTGACCGGGCTCGGTTCCCAGAACGAGGTCTTCTAACTCGCCGTTTAGTTCCATCTTTTGCATCTTCTCCTCCTCGCACAAATCCAACTCAATGAGATTGACCGACTTTCCTTTTTCCTCCTTTTTGGACGCCTTATTCTTTTCTTTCCTAGATGTTGGGTCGGCCTTACTTACTTTGACCGTGTCAAAGTAACATTGTCAAGAATCTTTCTGGTCGCCCTTAACCGTTACGATATGGTTCCTTCTGTTGACCAATTTCAACTGTTGGTGCTTTGAGGACACCAGCATATCCCAATCGTGAATAGTAGGCCGTCCCAGGATGATATTGTACGGGGAAGGAAAGTCGGCTACTATGAATTTGACACGTTCAGACTTAAAAGCATCCTTCGTTCCCAAAGTCAACTTCAAGTCAATATACCCCTTAGGGCATGTATCTTGGTCGATGAACCTAGTCAGGGTCATTTTACATGGCTTCAAATCTTCTGGGTCAAACCACACTCATTTGAATGCATCCCACAGGATAATGTCCACGGCACTTCCATTATCAACAAAAATTTTCTTTACACAACGAGTTGACTACGGCTCCGTGATGACCAACCCGTCATGGTGACATGGCGGTACATCTTCTAAGTCCTTTCGGTAAAACTTAGGACCGGGGTTCAGGTTTTGCAGCATCCTTTATGAAGTTCGGGCGATCTCGATTGAGAGGACCTCCCTTAAAATTTCTTTCACCGACTTCTTCGAATCTCCCCGCCCCCAAAGCCTCCACTAATCACATTGCAATCATATTTGGAGTCCGAGAACTCATCATCACTATATGTTGCTTTCTTTCTTTGCTCACGCCTTTTCTTTTCTGGGGGTGGGCTCTTGCTCCTGCCCCCTTGGCGCTTATTATTCTGTCGCCCCTGCGTCTGAATAACGAATCGACGGAGCTTTCCCTCACAAACAAACTTTTCTATAGCATCTCTCGATCCCAAAGAATCGTCATTTGTATGACCGTCTTGATCATGAAACTCACAAGATGCGGGACTTGTCCGGGTTAGCCTCTATGCGCGGTGGCCAGGGTCTCTCAACCTTTTTCATTTCGGTTGTCGACACCTCTTTCCAAATCTGTGCTTGAGACACCTTCAGTGGAGTATATCTATCAAACCTTCCTTCAGATTTACCTACTTTTGGCTTGACTTCCCCACCACGTCCGCGAGATTCCGGTTTGCTATATTGCTCTTTGGCCTTGGGAGGTGGACTCTTACCCCTTTCCTTTGGTACTTGGCTCAACATTTCCATTTGTTCAAGCTCTAAGTACGTCTTTGACCAATCTCTAAAGTCGGCCAAAGTTTGAGGTCGATTCTTAATCACTGACTTCTTTAGCCGAGACGCACTATTGAGACCGGCTATCACGTAGTGTATGTGCACATCTTCTTTTAAGCCGGGGACTTGGAGAGCAGTGTCTTTGAAACGATCCAAATACTTTTGTAAGGTCTCATTAGGCAATTGTTTGACTTGATCTAACCGGAACTCGGTCTTTTGGTCGCTTTACGCTCGTTGCGAAATTGAGCAAAAACTTGTGTTCCATGGTTTTCATATCGTGGATGGAATGCGGTGGCAAAGAATGAAACCAAGTCGAGCGGCTCCTTGAAGGGTTCACGCGAACGACCTAGGAATTACATGCCCTACAATTCCTTTCACCCCGATCTCCATTTTGAAATTATTTAAATGATTCAGTGGGTCCTGGCTACCATTGTACTTCGGTAATTCCCGGGAATCTAGACCTTTAGGGTAAGTGGCCGCCATAATCTCCTTAGAAAACTGGTTCAACATGCTGTTTCCGCAGTGCCCTTCCGCAACTGTCTTGGGCATGCTAAATTACGGGGGTGCTGCCTCGTACTTGTTCAAATCCGAGTTCTCAATCGACTACTTTCCTTTTGCTCGAGACAAGTCAGCTCCAGTAAGTCGGTGGGTGTCCACGTTTATCTCGGTGGCTGTCATATCGCTAGCCCGGCTGGGCTTACCAGTATCCTGGGTGGAAGGTTGAGTAGGATTTTCCAATATCCTTATACGTTCCTTTAGCAACAAAATTTTTCGGCGTTCCTCCTCAGTGATCTTTTCTCGGTCATTCCCGACTGGATTTTCCTCCTCATGATTCTCGCTAGGCTCTTCTTCGTTGGTATGTACCGAGTTCGAAGTCATGACCCGACTTGTGCCAGCACCATCCCGCCTTGTATTTTCAACCTGCTTCTCAAGCTTGCCTCATCCGTTTTTGCTCTTCTTACCGCCAAACGGCATTTCGGAGGTCCCAGTTTTCTTGGATAAGTCGGATATCTTCTTCTATCTGAAGTTGTTAACGAGTTTCTATATTCTCCATTCGTTGGATCAATGAATCCATCGTCTTGTGTAACACTCTTGTGTCGGGGTGCTCAACTTGGAACTCACGAGTAAGAGAAGGAAGGCTCCGATCTTTGAACCCTTTCTCACGCTTCTTGTTGGGCAACTAAGCTTGGGTTAGGAGAATGCCCTGTATCCTCAGTTTCACCCTTCGTCACCACGGTGACGTGGTTAGGATCCGGAACAACTGAATCAGAGTACTGAATCATGTGCTCCTGACGTAAACGCTGTTGAGACTCTTCTGGTAGTTGATCTTGCCGGAGCCCCTGACTACGGCTTCTAGTACTTGCGGTCATCCTCAGTGGTCGTTAGTGGTTTTATATGGTTTGGGAATCAAAGTTTATGGTCCCCACGGTCGGCGCCAATGTTCTGCTATAGAACACAGATGTCTAGCTTTAATGAGCTAGGGATCGTTAATATTGGATCAACGGCTTCTCAAGGATGCTCAAGAGTTAAGCACCAGAGAGAGGGCTTCAACTCGGTGATATCTATGAAGGAGATATCAACGAGTGAACTCGCACCACGTGCTACACGAAGATGGCGATTCGCCTGAGGGTGGGGTGTGTGCACAGTGTGACTGAATGATAAACAATGGAATAGAGAATGTTCTTAGTGCAACTGGTGGGTAATCTCCTATTTATAGGGATTACCTAGGTTTCACTCCCATGTAAATGCATCCATTCATCAGCCATTATGCGCCTCCCACGTTCTGCAAACACCTGCTCCATTACCTGTACGGTCCTGCATAACAGACACGATGGAGTAGTGGTGAACCATTTACTTGGCCAAATGGGTGTTTTGCTGTAAGCCCTCTTATTGGGCCGCATGCCTGCTAGGCCCAATATAGGAGTCCATAACAGATTAATTAATTAAATTAAATTGAATGAGGAAGATATCAAACAATAGAGGAAGAGAAAATTGAAGATCAAAGAAACGGAAGAGCGATACCCACCATGTTTCAGTTATTTTGACGGTGCTATGTGCGGCGGGGAGGGCTTCTTTCCTGGAAGGGGATGATCGGCCCAATTGGTTCCCAAATGAATGGCGCATCTCCACCATCACGTTGGCTCCTTTTTTTGGCTTCCCATTCCCCTGCCACGTGGTGTCCCATCATTGCTCCCTCAGTCACTTTGTGTGATTATGTTTTCTTTGTTCTTTTTTAAATTTTAATTGGCAAAATTAACTAACCGTCTCATTTTTTGGATGAGGCACATGGGAATCCGATTTTATATATTTCTTTTATTGGGAATTTTTTTCTTTTAAAAAAATTAATACATGTTTGAATGATCCCCACCCTTAAATAGTATTTATAATAAGACAATTGATGAAATTCCAAAAAATAAGGTCTAGAAGGATGGCATTGTAATTATTTTTATTGTAATATACTTTTTTTAATTAAAATATATATACTTGCACTTATTGAATGCCCACCCTTCATTGTAATTTATGTATTTGTATTTCTAACAAGACCTAGCCTTGCTTTTCTAAATGACAGGTTTGTAAAATAATTGTCTCTCTTATTACATCATCAGTATTCACTTGATTTCATGAATATTTTTTTGATATATTTCTTTTTCTTATTTATATTCTTTTATTTTTTAATGCATTTAAAACATTCTTTTATTTATTTTTTGGGGTCTTTGCCCCGAATCCCCCCACCAATGGTGCCCCTTCAGTAATTTTCTAGATCCACCCCTGCCTCCATGTATATAAGAGTATAACCTTAAGAATTATATCATCATTAATAATATATCAATCTTGCTCATTTAAATACGAGACTTCTGTCTTGACCATCTGACTAAAGTGTTTATACACCAAAAATAAAAATCATCAAGAAACATCGACCTAGTGCCGCAACTTGCTGGGGAATTGTAAATTTAATTCTTCTTAATTATGTTTTCAATGATTTCCAAGAGTATAAATTTTGAAATTTTGTTCTTGAGACTTTGATTTTCTTTAGTGCCAACCTTGATAGACTCACGGCAAATCTTTTTCTTTTCTATCACGTTATCTTCTATTTTTTTTTAAAAAAAAAAATCTACAGTTTTCCAGGACATTGAGGCCAATTTTTATGTGATTTTCCTGGGAGAGATTAGTGAATCCGATCTGTGTAGACTAAATCAATAGATACATGTGCATAATAGAATGTAAATTATACTCATAATATCATCTCATGTAATGCTATGTTATAAACTTGGTTCACTGAGAATTTTTTTAATTTAAATACCAAATTTTCCTAACTTCTACGGATCATAAGACCAATCATTTAGAGTACAGTGTTCTATATGGTTAATATTCCAGAATGAATACATCATAGGGAAAATCCCTTTAAGATCCTAAGGACTAAGAAAATGTCAAAAAAATCCCAAAAAAAAGTTTGATGGCAAAAATATCCCAAGGAGTTGTTAATATCTACTGAAGGAGTTGTCAATGAAACCTTTTTGGCATCAGAATTTTTTCTTGGATTTTTTTTTGACATTTTTTCCCCTTGGGACTTTAAAAGGATTTTCCCTATATTATATATCACTTACCAACCACAGCAAATGATCGATTGAATCCATCGGCTAAGTCTCCCCCATGATCAGAAACTCTTGCCAGCTCTTCAGTGTGTGGTATGGACTACCCAAAGTATTGTAAAGCACACAAAGGACCATGGATTACCATATATATATATATATGGGGTTATGATTTATCCTGTGACAGGATATAGTCTTTTGTCCAGTGAGCTTATACTACATTGTTTTTAGCTCCTCAAGTTAGCGCAAAATCGTTAAGGAACTCCAATTATATATGAGAATCGTGCTCTGCTCGTCCAAAATCCTAAGAATCGTGCTCTGCTCTGTTCAAAACTATGTTCAACAAAAACAACTTGTCCAACATCTTCTTGAACTCCTAGGGCGAAATGATGGCCGTCTTGAGAATACTGTTGTCATCTTGAATTTCCAGTTGGCAAATATCATTCTAGGATGAGGTCATGCTGACAGCAAGGGCAAATTGCGTTGCAGCTGCCCAGCGAGACGAAGCTAACCATTTCCGCTGTCCATCGGGAGGATTCCCCTCTTGCACCGGCTTGTTTCCACCATCCCTATTGAGCTCTAAGTTGCGTAGATATTGAGCATTTGTAGCTCCGATTTTTGCACCATCTTTGAGAAAGCACTACGTCGTTTGACAATAGCTCCTCGGGGTCAATAATGGTATTTAGTCTATGAGCTATAATTAACATAGTACAGGATTTAAACTCTTCTCGAATTGTTTTCTGTATTAGTGCATCAATTCTGACATCAATCGCTGTAGTTGCCTCATCAAGTACCAATATCTTTGATCTCCGTAATAATGCATGAGCAAGACTCAATAGTTGCCTCCGTAATAATTGGAGTTTTTGTTGAACGAGTTTTGAAAGAGCGAGCACGATTCTCAAGATTTTGGACGAGCAGAGCACGATTCTCATATATAATTGGAGTTCCTTAACGATTTTGTGCTAACTTGAGGAGCTGAAAACGATGTAGTATAAACTCATTGGACAGAAGGCTATATCCTGTCACAAGATAAATCATAACCCCTATATATATATATATGTGTGTGTGTGTGTGTACACATACAAACATACATACACACATACATACACACACACACACACACACATGCATGCATGTATGTATATGTATGTATGTGTTGTTAGAATTTAGGATATAATCCCATGGTTATGAATAACAAGAGGAAAAGAAGAAGGAAAAAAAGAGAAAAGGAATATGTGTGTGGATATAAGCCTCAACTTTGCTTCTTTTAATCGGGCCCTTGGGCCAACCCACTTTTGTGGAAGAGTGAGGACTTAGGTGACTCTTGGTCTACCACACGCACGCGTCGCCGGCTAGGTCAGTCGGTTGAGTGCCGCTCGGTTCGGTTCACGCGTGTGTGAAATAAAAATACTTTTTTATTAAATAATTTTAAAATTTCCAATTAGTCCTCGAACTTCTAGTAATTCCTTTGTTGCCCCTCCAAGATTTTCCCAACCAGTGGCTACGAATCGCGATCCGTTTTGATCGTTCGCTTTGTTTTGGTGCGTCTGTTTGTACGACGCACCAGTTCTCCAGCAAGGCTCGCCGGTTGTTTCTGTTCACTCCATTTTGGTGTATCTGTTCGCACAATGTACCAGGCCACCGCAATGATCGAGTCCATCCGATCAATTTTTTTCGTTATCTATAAATAGGGTTCCCTAGTCACAAAATCGAAATAAAGAATTTTCTCATATACACTCCCTTTGCATACCGCATTTACGCAAACATATTTCGTGCGTTCCGAAAGCGGACTCGTTGTGTTTGCTTGGGCTTCAAATTGAGAGAGCCATCATTCTGAAGATGAAAAAGCCGCTCTATTCTGGGAGGCAATTGCTCAGCAACCTTGGGCATCCATATTGAGGGAGCAAAATTGTTTTAAGGAAACAACGTACGTTGGGCCCGAATTACTTCAAAGTTCATTACCATATTTGACAGTCTTGTGAGTTTGTTTATGGTTTTTCATATTATACAGAATCGTTGTATGCTTACTGTATATGCAATATTAGTTATACAGATTATTGTTATTTTCAGTATATGAGATTTAGTAATACAGATTCTTGTTAAATTTTAATTTCTACATGTTTAGTATATTTTCTACAACAATTTTAAGACAATTTTGTGATTGAAATCAACTTACATTAATTTATATCATTGTTGATTTCATGTGTTTGTAGTAATATTGAATTGAATATGTGTTCAGTATTTGTGATTTTGATTATTATACTGTTTTTGGATTAATCTGTGTGATTAATTAGAGTTTTTGTTTTTATAACAGAAATGGCAAGTACAAGTACCAATATGATGAACCCAAGTGGTTTTGTTCCAATGCATGGTGAAAATCTAGAAAAGTTCAATGGGAATGATTTTAAAAGATGACAATAGAAAATGTTTTTCTATTTAACTACCTTGAACTTGGCTCGGTTTCTCATTGAAGATGCTCCAAAATTCGAAGAAAGACCACTGTTGGATAAGGAAAAGGTTGCTGCGATAGATGCTTGGAAGCATTCTGATTTCCTATGTGGGAATTATATTCTCAATGGTATAGACAATATGCTGTATACTGTATATAATACTTTGGATACAACCAAAGCACTATGGGAGAGTGTGGACAAGAAGTACAAAATTGAAGATATTGGCTTAAAGAAATTTATAGTTGGCAGAGTTTTGGACTTCAAAAAGCTTGACTCTAAATCTGTGGTAAGTCAAGTTGAAGAATTTCAATTGATTGTGCATGAGATTCATGCTGAAGGGATGTCTTTTAGCGAGTCTTTCTAAGTTGCTGTATTTATTGAAAAATTGCCACTAGGCATGTATGTGCCAATAAAATGGATGTTCTCCTCTTACACCCTTGCGAAGTAAGATGAACAACTTTATATGGGAAATTCGTCTACTTCAAAGGTTGAAGGTTTTGGGAAAGTAGCCTTAAAGATGACTTTTGAGAAAGTCGTGACACTTAATGATGTGCTTCATGTGCCTGATATTCTCATGTATTTAGTGTCTGGATCCCTCTTTAGTAAGAATGGTTGTAAGCTTGTATTTGTTTCTGATAAGTTTGACCTCTCTAAGAATGATATGTATGTAGGAAAAGGTTACCTTAATGAGGGCATTTTCAAACTTAATGTAATGATTGTCACCAATGATGGTGCTATCAATAATAATATTGCTTTTATCTATATGCTTGAATCCTCTAATTTATGGCATCAAAGATTAGGACATGTTAACTATAAATCGATTAAAGATTTAATTCATTTAGATTTATTGCCTAAAGCTGATTCTTCAAATAATGATAAATGTCAAGTATGTATTGAATCAAAATTTTCTAAGTTATTGATTCCTCCGTTGAACGATCAAGCGAGTTGTTAGATTTAATACATACTGATATATGTGATATGAAATCTGTACCATCTAAGGGTAATAATAAATATTTGAGTAAATACCCTTTTGGATCCCTGGAAAAAAACACGGACCCCATTTTGGTCCCTCACAAAGAAATGCCCTTTTAGTCCCTGAAAAGGACGAATAAGGGTCGATTGGTGAACATTTAGGTCCCTCGCAAATTTGCAAAAGGCCCTTTTTAGTCCATAAAAAAGTCCCATTTTAGTCCCTAGGGACGAAAATGGGGTCCGTGTTTTTTGTCGAGGACCCAAAAGGGTATTTACTCTAAATATTTTATTACATTTATTGATGATTGCAGTAGATATTGTTATGTATATTTGCTTATTAATAAAGATGATGCTATTATTGCTTTTAAACAATATAAGAATGAAGTTGAATATCAACTTAAGAAAATTAAAGTAGTGAGGAGTGATCATGGGGGAGAATATGATGGGCCCTTCAAGGAATTTTGTATAGAATCTGGTATTATACACCAGACGACCGCTCCTTACGCTCCGCAATCAAACAGGATTGCAGAATGGAAAAATTAGACATTGAAAGAAATGATGAATGCATTATTAGTTGCGTCCTGTTTACCACAAAATTTGTGGGGGAAGCCATTCTGATGGGTTGGCTTGATCACAAGCACACTATATTGCTAAAATTCTTGAGAAATTCTAGAGTTTAAACATAACTCCTGTATCGAACCCTATAGATTCTAGTCTTCAACTATTGAGAAATACTTGGGCAAAAAAAAACTATTGAGAAATACTGGCGAAGCTGAAAAACAAAAAGAGTATGCTCGAGTGCTAGGCAATCTTATATGTGTTATGAATTGCACTAGACCTGATATTGCCTACGCAGTAAGCATGTTGAGTCATTTTACAAGTAATCCAAACGAGATTTATTGGAGAGCTATGATAAGAGTTTTGGGTTATTTAAAGCAAACTCAACTTTGCTTTGCATTATGAGAAGTACCCTGCACTGCTAGAAGGGTATTGTGATGCAAATTGGATCACCAGCTCTAACGACACAAGATCCACAAGTGGATATGTATTCACTCTTGGTGGGGATGCTGTGTCTTGGAAGTCATCCAAGTAGACTTGCATTGCAAGATCAACTATGGAAGCAAAATTTATTGCTTTAGATAAAGCTGGTGAGGAAGTTGAGTGGCTTCGTAATTTTCTTGAAAACATTCCTAGTTGGCCAAAGTCGGTATTGGCAGTGTGTATACACTGTGATAGTCAAGCAGTTATTGGCAGGGCCAAGAATGTCATGTACAACGACAAGTCTAGACATATACGTCGTAGATAGGATACCGTTAGACAACTACTCTCGAATAGAATCATCTCAATTGATTATGTGAAATCAAAAGAGAATATAGTGAATCCATTGACTAAAGGAATTCCTAGAGAGTTAGTTAGAAATTTGTCTAAAGGAATGGGTTTAAGGTTGATCTATTGTTGATTATTGCGGTAACTCTACCTAGAAGAGTAGAGATCCCACAAACTAGGATCAAAGAGACAACTAAGTCATGATCGACTGTTAACACTGTGGAGTTTTTAAACTCATACTCATTCCTAGAAAAGACAGTGCATATATATACGGGTAAGCTTTTAGGCTTTTAATGGTTTCTTAATATGATGGGTTCAGATTATGTATGTTGACTTACATCACAAGGAATCACCTATGTGAGTGTGAAGTATGGGCCGCTTCTGTGAGAATTTAAAACGGCCGATTCTCTAGAACACTCGCAGAATCAGACAGGTTTCCAGGGCCAAAATGGACACAACATGAGAACCAATTATGCTAGATGAGCAACTGTGTGACTCATATTCTCTTGGTATACACTAAAAGGTCGACGGTTCAAGCAGTAGCGTCCACCGATTGACCAAGTATATTTGATAGGTTTTTACTAGAAAATGTTCAAAGGTAACCCGTATCATTCTCGATGCAGTTGTTTCTCGTAAAGGAACTGCACTTTGCATACATGATCATTTGCATTTAGTCATGATGGACTAGCTTCTTATCATGTGGGGGATTGTTGGAATTTAGGATATAATCCCATGGCTTATGAATAAGAAGAAGGTCGGAAAAGAAGAGGAAAAAAGGAAGAAGGAATGTGTGTGTGGATGGAAGTCCCATATTGGATAGTTGGAGAGGAGTTAGAGGGTATATAAGCCTCAACTTTTCTTTGCTCTTAATTGGGCCCTTGTGCCAACCCACTTTTGTGGAGGAGTGAGGACTTAGGTGTGTGTGCGTATATGTATGTATATGTATAATAGAGTCACATAGGAAAGCTCTTGATAAATTTCTAGAGTTAAATATAAAATTCTATGAGTTCGCAAGACCGCGAACACCTAGTAACTATACTCGAAGAGCATGCCATCACCTCACTTTAAACATCACTCTCTTTAGAGACCCGTCACGCCTTATGACTTTAAAAGTCATCGAGAATGGAAGGTATCCAGACCCTTATAAGGCATCTTTCATTCCTTTCCCTAGCCGATGTGTCTTTCGTTCTTTTCCCTCACCGATGTAAGACATAACACTCTACTCACCACCTTTGGGTCCCCAGCCGATGTGTCACATTCCACTCACTACCTTTGGGCCCGGCGTTCTCGGCGGCACAATGACTCACATCAAAGTCTGGCTCTGACACCATTTATAACATCTCAGCGCATTACTATCAATATTGTCCGTTTTGGGTTCTTTCTCTCCTCACATCTTTAAAACAAGTCGAGAGGGAGATGTATTTAGATCATTATAAGGTGTCTTTAGTTTCTCTCCCCAGCTGATGTGGGGTGTAACACCTTCAACTTCTAGCATCTGATATGCTCTATTTTCTCCTCCCTTCATCATCGCCTATGTCTCCTCCTCTTCAGATCCCTTGTTTTTCTCTTCCACCTTTCAGCCTCAACCCACTACCTTTAAGTCTCCTTCCACAGTCTTTCTTTTATTTTGCATTCCAACTGCCCTTTCATTTCCATCAACCATCCACCACCCCTTGCCTTTATTGGCCGCCTTTTCTCTACCAACCTTTCTTTCACAGCTTTCTTTTTCCTCCACCATAAAAGCTCCCATCATCTGATCTAAGTCCCACCGCCTTTCTTTCTCAACTTTCTTTTCCACCGATAAATGAAAAATAGACGGTGTTGTATTTGTAAGGCCCAAGTACTTGTTTTTCTAGGTTTATGTTTAAAGATACTCTTTTGGTCTTAGCTCATAGCTTTTCCTTGCAAGTTTCTTAGTCTCCTGGCTCATCATTGTCGTTTTTTGTTTGCTGGCAGCTAGTTATGTTAGGTTGCTTTCTCTTCCTCCTTCAAGATGCTCATGTTTGTTAGAATCTGGTCCAGAGTGACATGTTTCAAAGGCCAGAGCTTTAGTCTTCTTGTTCCATTCATGTTGCTCATGTTGGCCTTCTATTTCCTTTGTGCAACCCGACAAATTTGTGGAGCTTGGTTTCCTGCATGGTGGATGCTATTGTATTGGGGCTTTCAGCTTTTTCCATTTTCATTGTTTGCTTGATTTGTGTGGTTGTTTTTTTTTTTTTGGTTTGTTGTTTACTTTCATGTTTTGTACTTGTACTTGAGCCTTACTAGTCCTCTTTTTGGTGGGTTAGTTGGTGGGGGCCTTTATTCATGTATCTTTTTATCTTATATAATAATAAACTTGTCTTTTTATATAAAAAAAATCTATAAAATAAAAAATATTGAAGTAGATTTTGTAAAAGGGTTAAATACCAATTTTTCTACGGAAGTATTGGTTAGGGAGCATTCAGCACTGGAAGTTTTTTCGGTGTCATTTTTGCCCTGGAAATTTAAAAATATAACAATCTTGTCTGTTAGTTGATCTTGACCATCGAATTGTTGCTTTTCTTTGTAAACTTCCAGGGCAAATTTTCTTTTAAAAAAAACTTCTGAAGCAAATTTGCTCCTAAGAAAAACTTTCGGGGCAAAAATGATATCAAAAAAACTTCTGGGTGCTAAATGCTCCATAACCAATACTTCCGTGGCAAAAATGGTATTTAACCCTTTGTAAAAAGACTATTTTCTAGAGAAATTTGAGGGATAAATCCCCATTTACCAAATTAATTGGCTATTGTTCCCTAAGAAAAAATAAGGGTTAAGGTGTTGATTGGCCAACGAACTATTGCCCAAGGAGCATCGACACAAACATTAATTGAGGGTACCTTAATTATCAATCAACAATTAAAAAGGGAAAAAATACACAAAAAGCGAACAAAAAACACAATCCCTTTAAACTACCCCGTCTTTGTCTTGGTGTATCTGTCTTCCATTGACTGTCATAGTGTCGGCGACGTCGGCGTCTCCAAAGCTTCCATTGTTGCTGGGTGTTCCACTCACCCTCTTGAACTCATCAAGGTTCGTATGCAGCTTCAGGGCAAGAATCACGCACCGAAACCAAATCCGTAGTTCACGGCTTCCGGCCGGCACACGCCTTGCACCATGGTTCCATCCCTCCGATGCCACAGGCAGCAGTCGCCACTGCCACATCACCTGCTCGCATGGGTCCCATCTCTATTGGTGCTTGCCTCATTCAGCAAGAAGGCATAACCGCTCTTTTCTCTAGCGTCTCCACTACCGTCCTCTGCTAGTGCCTCATATTTTAACGTAACTGTGATAGTTTTTTTTTTCAATTATTATTTGGTACTTATTTTCACTTTTTAATTGTTGATTGATAATTAAGGTACCCTCAATTAATGTTTGTGCCATATGCTCCTCAGGTAATAATTCATTGGCCAATCTACATCTTAATCCCAAAAAAAAAAAAGTTCTAAGATACTTGAATGCAAATAAATTTGATAAAAAATAAACCAAAATACCCTTTAATAATAAATAGAATAGTTTGCGTCGCCTTTGCTTTCTACCTCGTCGGATTCAGTCTCTACCCCCAATCATGTTAGTTCTCTATGTGTTTTGATGATAACTGACAATTGTAAACACAATTTAAAGTTTATCTTGTTAAGTTGAAAAACTTACTGTCAAAGGCAAACTCGAGTATTGGTTTCAATACTCGAGTATTGACTTGACAGAGAGTAGCTCATTTTCATTAAACTAAGCAATACTCGAGTATTCCTCTGAATACTCAAGTATTGAACTCATAGAGAGCACTCCAAGTTTTTCACTATGAGCCAAAACTCGAGTATTGGCTTGAATACTCGAGTATTGAGCATACATAGACTCTCTCAATATAAAGCAAAACTTTCAATACTCAAGTATCCATTTGGATACTCAAGTATTGGTCATACAGAGAGTCACCAAAGTATTCCAACATGTGAATACTCGAGTATGGGTTTGAATACTCGAGTATTGGACTGAAAGAAAGTTTTCAAAATTTACACATGTGTATGAATACTCAAGTATCCAGTTGGATACTCAAGTATTGATCATACGAGAGAGTCACCTAAGTATTCCAACATGTGAATACTCGAGTATTGGGTTAACAAAAAGTCTTCAAACCTTACACATGGATATGAATACTCAAGTATTGAAATGGAAACTCAAGTATTGACTTGGCAGAGTCTTCTCAGTTTTTGAAATTATCTGAATACTCTAGTATTGATTTGGAAACTCGAGTATTGGCCATACAGAAAGCTTTGCCATTCTCAAGTGACTTGAATACTCAAGTATTAAAATGCATACTCAAGTATTGACTTGGAAAAGATTTCACAAAGTTTTTCAAATAAATTGAATACTCGAGTATTGGGGCATACTGGGGAGAGAGCTTGGCTCTTTTTCAAATGTTTTGAAAACTCAAGTTTTGAATTGAATACTCAAGTATTGAGGTTTTGGACTTAAACTCATTTTCACATAAAAGTTCAAAACTCGAGTATTGGATTTGAATACTCGAGTATTACTCTGATTCAAAGAAATGATCCAAAGCTCAAAACATGATGAGCCTCTCTGGAAGAAGAATACTCGAGTATGGACATGCATACTCAAGTATTCGTATTAGTGCACAGTGACATACTCGAGTATTGGTCGCGGAGTTTGAAAATCAAGACTGACGAAATTGTGAAATCTTCTTGTTTGATCTCAATGATTCTCCTTTACATTCACTACTATACTTAACTATGTTTAATGAGTTTGTTAGTGAGTTTCAGATCGTTTAGAGAACATTAAATGGAGATTTGATCAAAAGCAAAAAGCATGTCAGAACATTAAATGCAAGTCCAGAAACTTGCATCCTTTTGAGCCCACATTCTCTACACATCTGCAAAAGGATTAATGTATGCTTTCCCTAAGCAGTACTTGCTCTTCCAACAGATCTATTACAAGGAAAGTCAACACTAATTCTCTGGGCAAAAGGAATTAACTCAAGATTAGAGAGAGAAGACACCAAAGTGCCTCCAACAGCTAGATTAGCCTACCAACGGATATAATGAAGTTGGCAACGGTCATTTAATGCTCTCTTAGTATAAATAGAGTAGCATTCAATTCTTCTCAACAACTAAGACTGCAGAAAACGAAAATCATTCAAGTTTCCAACTACTCTTGAGTTTTCTTGTGTAAAGTATCTGTTGATACATTAAGCTTCAGTGTTTATCATTATCCACTCTTAGAGAGATTTTCTTTATTGTAAATCATTTATTGTAAGGAATCACAAGTCAGGGGACTTGGTGATTGGGTTCATTGATTGCAACTTGTAAGGGGGAGTAAGTTCTAGTGAGAGAATTACTCTTGAGTACGAGTGTGTAATCAATCGTGATAGTGAAATCCCGAGTGTGCGGGGACGGACGTAGGTCAAGATATTGGACCGAACCAGTATAAATCTCTTGTGTCTCGCTATTCTTCTATATCATTTGTTCTGCTCTGTTTTAGTGTTCGAAAAACAGAGCACTTCTGAAAAAAAATTTAAAATCCCCAATTCACCCCCTCTTGGTGATTAAGCTCCACTTTCAAATCATTCTATATGTTGATCGAAGGAAGTTGCAGTGGTTCAATAGTGGGAGTTTGAAGCCAGAACAAATATGTAGATAAGAAAATAGATTGTGAGTGTTATGGTGCGTGACTTGATGTTGGAAAAAGAGGTTTTGCAGATTGGCGGTTTCTAATCTATATTGTAAGGCATGTTTCTTGATCGAATAATGAGTAAAGGCATATCGAATTTTATCCTTTCAATCCTAGATTCAAAATCTTTTGAATCAGTTCTTGTGCTGAATTTCTGCTCACTTTTGCATGTGGGTTAGTTGATAAATTCAAATCAAAAATAATTGATGCTATTGTTGCTTACTTGTGGCTCATTTGATTAATTGACATGTGGTTAATACTAGGGAATTTCTATTCGATGTATGGCCTCTGCTTTTGTATTCATAATTTCTGTGTAAGCTTAGTTGATTTTATGAAAGCTCATTTGCATTTGCATACGAGGAAAGCTCAATTGCATTTTCACTTCATTTATACATTAGAGAAACTTGTTGCATTTCGTGGAAGCTCACTTACATTTCTCGAAAGACGCATGCACATTTTTTTCCCTTTGCTTTGCTACACATTTCTTGCTTTTAACCGCCTCGGGAAGGCTGAGATCATTTTAGTGTCGCTTGATGGTTTAGTTGATTTTTGACTGGTAACTAATGCAACGGACGTGTGCTAATGATTCAAAGGAAACGGCTTCTTTGGCACCCTTGTCAAGTCGAAGGTAGCCACTCTTGGGCTACCTTCTCTAATCAGTTGCATTTTGAATAGCATTAAAATGGACATTGGTTCTACCCCAACAGTTAGTTGCATTTTGAATAGCATTAAAATGGAACTTGGGTCTACCCCACGAGTTGATGGAAATGAATACAAAGAATATTTGAAGACTCTAAGTATACCGAGTTAATTTCAAATTTGCGAACTGCATTTCGCCCGATTCATTTTGACCGTGGTGGAGGTATTGGTGAGAATGAAACCAAATTAAAGTACGAGATAAATGCGCTAACCCAGAAATTGGAGTTGGAGACGTTGGTGAGGATGAATGGTGAAGAGGAATGTAAGGGGAGGAAGAATGCGGAGAGATATGTGATACTACTAGAATCGGTTAAGAAGAATAATGAAGTGGATCATGAAAACACTCTTTCTGAGCTAAGAATAAAGAATGCTAAATTGGAGGAAGAAAAACGTTTGGCTGAATCAGAAGCTTAGTTTTGGAAGAATAAATTTGAGGAGTTGAGTGAACGACTTTTGCTTGTATAGAAAGGTGTGAAATCATTCATGAATGGGGATGCTCATGTAGGAATTGGAGGAAAAGCTAAGGATCTTTCCAGCATTCGAGGGAACACTCATCCAGGGGTTTCTGATGAAGTCATGGATGAAAAGGATATGAATGTTAATGATATATGTGACAATGAGCAAGGAAATACCCTTTGCGGGGTCCTCACCTTCACCGAGAGAGGACCTCAAGTCTGGAAATACTTATGTCTCTACTGATGAAATCATTAGGCAATCCCTGGACTCTCCAAACAAGGCTTACTTGGTGCTTCAGTTAAGTTTAGCATACATCTCCTTTTGTTGTTTTGATAAGTAAGGCCTGATTCTTGCTTGCAGAATCTTTAGTTGTGATAGAAATATAGGTTGGATTCAATTTTAATTTAGTAATGTTCTTGGGCTAAAAATGTAAACTTCTTAGTTTGTATTAGGCGGCCCTTTGAAATTTCTTGCTTTATTATGGCAATATGGGATTAGCTTACGGGAACATGGCATTTGTAGTGAGCAAAGGATTGATCGGGTCCATATGTTGTGCGTAGATTGTTACTTTTGTCTATGTTTCCTTTGACAAATTTTTAAAATTGTTAAAATCATTTTGGCTTACGAATGTTGTCATCATCAAAAAGGGGGAGAATGTTAGTTCCCTATTTATGTTTTGATGATGATTAACTTTGGAAATTATATATGTTCAAAAGATCTAAGCCAAATAATTTTAACTTAGTCAAAAATGTGTTTTTTATCAGAAAAACTTTTTGCTGTCAGATTGGCTCGAGCCAATGTTGCAACCTCGAGTCAATCGCTTTGAAACTTCTGCCAAATTGACATGTTGACTCGATCCTGTGTGAAGATTGCCTCGAGTTTGTGTCTAGACTCGAGTCAGGTTATTCTGAGACTCGAGCCAAAGGTCTTTGTTTTCGAAATGCTTTCCAAAACATTGGTCTCTTGCCTCGAGCAAGTAAGTGTTGACTCTAGCTAGAATATTGACCGTTATATTTTAAAGTCAAGATTGACTCGAGCTTACACTTAATGGCTCGAGCTATAGACTTGTCTATCGTATTTCAAGTACTTTCCTTCACGATAGACTCAAGCCTGATTTCCTACCTCAAGTTTAGAGGTTGATTCGAGCCTCGCCTTTTTGCCTTGAGTCAATTCTCTTCTATATTTTTGAATGACCATCTGTCATGGACTCGAGTCTTTTTTTTGAGCGACTCGAGCCTATGTTTATTTGCCTCGAGTCAGATAGTATTTTCAATATGTCTTGACTCGAGCCTGTGATAGTTTTGACTCGAGCCAAGTATGTCTCTGTTTCTTTATTCTTCACCATGTCTTGAACGATGCTTTGACTCGAGCCTGTGATAGTTTTGACTCGAGCCAAGTATGTCTCTGTTTTTTCGAAATAGCTGATCTACAATTTGAGAATCTCTAAGTATGCTTTTGAATTCTTCATATCATCTATCTTTAATGCTCTTAACTGCATTTAATCACTTTGTTAATGAGTTCTAGATGATTAGATTGCGGATTAACTTTGGATTTGAATAAAGCAATCCAACGTGTCAGAGCATTTATTGCGCTTACCTGTTTGAGACTCTCAACCAACAGACATACCTTTGTGCATCCGAAAGACGTTTTGGGCAAGATTATTTCATTCTCTTTGCTGGGCTTCCAACAGTCATAATTGCATAACAAAACAATTAAAGAATAATACGACGGCGATTATACAGACCTTTTGTGCTTCAAGTCTAACAGACATATTTAGAAGAGTCTCAACTAATCATCAAGCTTCTCAACGGTCATAAATGACAACAACTATAAATACGAGAAGCATTGAATTCGCCAACTACTGAAACGCTATGCAATCAATTTGTCTCAACTACTTCTTACTATTTCATTAACTCTACTAATATCTTAGGATATTTTTGTGTACTTCAGTGTTTATCTTTTATCTACTCGTGAGGAGTTTCAAAACATTTATCTAATTATTTGAGTTGTAAAATCTTAAGGTTGTGGAACCTTTAGTGTGGGTGTACAATTACGGCTTGTAAGGGGAGTGAATCCTAGTGAGAGGATCATCGAGTACAATGTGTAATTGTATTTGTGTTTGAAAGATAGTGGAAATCTCAGAGTGTTTCTGGGGACTAGACGTAGGTCAAAGAATTGGGCCGAACCTATTCACCCCCCTCTAGGTGACATTCTATCTTCAAAGGGTGGTTGAGGAAGAGAATGGCGGCGACCAAGAGGACCAACGGCTTTTGAAGGGTATTTTAAAAAGTTTCTATTTTGGCTCCCTAATGAAATGAGCTGAGGAGTAAATGTTGCGTCCGACAATACTGATGATACTAGTTGCGATTGCCCTCTAAGTAATCAAATACATAATCTTGCAAATCATGGCATTGCATGCCAGCTTCCATGCAAGCACTCGACTTTACGTGGAAAAATGTTTGGATGATCGAGAAGAGAGTTTAATAGTCTCCGATGGAGGAATTTGCACCATTAGTGACGACCTTTCGTCGGTGACTTCTCGTGGGCATTGGGTCGGCTTCACTCGTGGCTATGGGCACCAACTTTGGTGGAATTACTAGTTTTCTTTTGGGGTTGTTGCCGGAGATTGGCTGGGATCTAGAACTCGACGTGGCTTATCGCATCGGATGCTATAATCGTTGCATTGACGCCAATAAAGGATTTGGTCGGTAATTAGTTTCTTCTACTAACATTGCATTTCTCTTGGATAATAAGTATATCATAAGAAGAAGAGGAGGATATCTTAATTGGATTGGTGATTTCGAATTTTTGGTGCGAAAGACAGAATTCATATGCTTAGAAAATTGGGTGGGAGATCGATTTGCTATATCGGTCGGCCAAGAAAAAGAATTGGAAAGATCATTGGATATAGAGGTAATTTAGCCTAAATTCCGAATCCTTAAATGAGTCACGTAATCTAATTAATAATTTGCTAATTTTAGTAACAAATTAGAATTTGAGTAATTCAACCGTCTTATGATATTCTCCTTATTTTCTACTTAAAACATCATTATCTAATCTAATACAAATAACCCTTGGCCAAGGGATTCAAAATAATAATAATAATATCATTTAAATAATATTTTCATACATTTAAATATCATTCCAAAATTCCAATTCTCCCTTCAATTATATTCTGAAAGAAAAAAAATCTTCATCCTCATAGTTGTTCCTTAAGAAAATTTCCGCGAAGAAAAGGAGCCGTCATTACCCAATTTCTCCATCGAAGAGTGAAGACATCAGAATTCAGAAGCGGTAAGGATGGGAATTCGATTACCTCCTTGTTTGCGTGGCTTCCTCTTCATTTTTCTCCAATTCCGCAATTCAGTCAAGGGCGACTTTTGAGATACCTTCTGTGATCTTTCACATTTTGATCCTTCCGGGATTAAAATGGAACCTCTGTCTGCCCTCACGCCCAATTCTGATGGCGATGGAGATTGAAAATGTTTAACGGACCTGACTTCCATTTTTTACGAACTGCATATCATACAGTGGATTTTGATCGTGGAGAAGGTCTTGGTTGACATGGAATACAAACTAAGTCCGAGATTGGGATGCTCAGCGAGAAATTAGAAATGGAGAGATTAGAGAGAATGAATATCGAAGAGGAATTGAAGAAATCTGAGGAGCAATTTGAGAAGGGAAAGAAGGCTAAAGAGAGATATGAGAAGCTAATGTAATCAGTGAAGAATAATAGTGACTTGTAGAATGAGAAACGAAGGGCTGAATCTGAGATGGGGTTGTGGAAGAGGAAGTGTGAGGAGTTAAATGGATATACGCTGAGGATCTGACGAAACACTGATCAAGGGGCTTCCACTGAAGTCTGAATAGAAGAAATGAAATTGAATGAAGTTGTTAAACCCTGCAGACTCATCTCCTTCACAAAGAAAGACGGAGTTCGTAAATTTAGCATCAGGTATGGAAATTTAGCATTTATCTCTTTTAGCATCAGGTATTATGAAAGCTCTGAAAAATGTCTTATTACATGAATTGCTGCTTCATGTTCAGCTTCACTTCGCATATGCCTTGTACCCAAATTACTCATGTCACCCAAAGTTGTCTAACTTTTTAATTTTTCCCACAAAGGTTGGTTCATGATCAATGAGACTTTTTCCAAGAATACTCTAGCGGTGGGAGATTCAGTTTTTCCATCAATACCTTGAGTGCTACCTTGATCTGAATAATATGCCTAGCTTCGAAGATATGATGAGTAATATTTTGATTCCAGATGATGTAGAGAATTCGCAACTAGAAACAGAGGATACACTGCCAGATACAGAGGATGGGCATGATGACAGAAGTTTACAGCAACAGTATAACACATGCAGCCGGCGTCGAAGCTCACATTATGTGGTGCAAGGTAAGTTTTTAAGTTAAAATTTTATAGTAATATTGACAATAGATAGTGATGTTAATGTGTGTAGTGATTATCACAATTTTACAGATTCATCTGGAAAGTCATTTTGGTGCAATATGCGTGAGGGGCAGGTTGTACAATTTATTGTAGTATGTTGTTATTATTTTTATTTTATTTTTGGGGGTGAAATTATGTTGTTATTTTTTAATTTCTATGCCCTTATAATTTGTAACATAATTGTATGTTTAATTTTTTAGTCAACCACACTCGTGGTTTAAAGACTCAGACAAGCAAAAAGACAAAGATGGTTAGCAATTTCTTTCTATTAGATCACATAAAACAATATGCCTACGGATGTTGAAATAGTTAATAACAATTTTGAATGCTCTTTTCTTATTTAGATAGTTGACATTTTGTCTAGGCATTCTCACACTTCTTTCACATTTTTTGTAATAAACAGATAATGATCTCGCATTGAAGATTAAAAATTGTGGTCATATTTTGTCAAAAGTGAATATGGACTTGCATTTGCTAAGCTAAGAGCCATCATGTCAATTCATAGAATGACCTAGCTGCAAGTTTAGACCTGCCAGCTTGAAGCACAGAAATTTCAACACGTTTATTACCGGATTTTTCTTCTGTTTTGGTTATTCCTCAAGGCATTTTGTGTCCTGAATCAATGAATGAACTTCCCAACTTTCCCATTTGATTTTCATGTAAGTTGGTACGAATGACATAATGACTGAAAATGTCTTAAAATTTACTCAAAAAATTTGAAATAAAAGTTGTTCTCATTATAAATTTATTTAATAACTTGGCATTAGCACTTCAGTTAATAATACAGCTGTCATGGAGGTTCATGTTCCTGTTTCTTTCCTCTTCACCTTGTTTTGCTTCTTTCCTATGAGTGATGGGGTACTATTCCAGAAAGTCTCTCTGAAACCTACATCCAAGACCATGTAAGATACCACTCATAGGAAATTTGCATCAGTTTTAGGGTCACTACCCCATCACTCTCTACAAACATATTCTGGTTAGAACCTTATTTTGTCATTAATTGTATGCTAATCTATTTTATATTTCACAAGTCTAAAGAGATTTAAAAGAATGTTGCATTGGGGGATAGAGATGAATAAGCCACACTCAAATATTTATCAGTCTCGATTATATTTCTTATATGTTGTTTTGTTTTCAATTAGTGTATGTACTGTTTGCCTCTTACTTTAACGTGCTCATATTTTGAACATTTGTTTGAAATGAATAACAGTGTATTGCACAAAGTAATATTTTTTTTGCTCAAAACACAAAGTAATATTTAGGAATATTGATAGAGGACAATATTTTCTTGAAAATCATATGCAATATACTAGACATTTCTTCAATGTTTCTGGTTGATTTGTCAATCTAACTCAACCAGCTTCATCATTAATTAAGACATTTTTGGAGCCAGAACTGATACATCATCAACAGCTCTTGAATGGGCAATGTCAGAAATGCTGAAAAACCCAAAGGTTATGGAAGAAGCATGAGCAGTGGTAAGAAGGGTATTCAAAGAAAAAGGTTACATCTCTGAGGCAGACCTTCAACATTTGAAATACTTCAAGCTGGTCATCCACCTGCAGTACTGTTACTTCCAAGAGAAACCACATAGAAATATGAAACCAAAGGTACAAGATACGACCAAAGACGAGGGTGATTGGGAATGCCTGAGCCATCGGAAGAGACACCATGTATTGGAATGAAGTCGAGAGATTCAAACAACGGTTAGGAACTTCGTAACTAATTCTTTGTTACATTTCTTTAATTAAAAAAATCTACACTACTTTTTTAAAGACAATTATTATGAGGTCTCTTGCCACTTACAAGATTAAATTCAAATCTTATTTTTAATTTCAGACTTTTCTAAAAAAAAATATTTATAAGTATTTTTTAAAATGTATTAATCACAAAATCTACCTTAAATCTTATTAGTAACATGAGTTTTGAGATGTAGTTTACATAAATTTCTTAAAAATATTTTGTTTAAAAAATCATATATATGAAATGTGAGATATATTGTCTCCAGAACAATTTAGTGATACAGAATTTAAATGTTATCAATTAAATGAACTATAAAGTCTTTTAGAGCATGGTATAAATTATAAATTGATCACTTGCAAATTAGTTTTTTATGAATCTGCGATTCATAAAATTCTCTTAAATTAAATAATTCTCAAAATAATCTTCATGAAATAATTTATGTAAAATTTTCCAATGCAATAACTAACCTGTTTTAGTAACGTTTTGTTGATGTTTAGTTTTTAATGATAATTGTTTATCAATTTTTAAATTATTTGATAAAACGGTTACAAAAGATATTTATAAATTTTATTAAGATCATATTAGTATATTTTAATTTTTTCTCATTTTTGGTAGTTTTTTAAATAAAAACTTATCCGACTCATTTATAACATTTAGAA
Organism: Acacia melanoxylon; assembly: GCA_019022615.1. Lineage (NCBI taxonomy): Eukaryota > Viridiplantae > Streptophyta > Magnoliopsida > Fabales > Fabaceae > Acacia > Acacia melanoxylon. Next base: position 5,240,707 of record JAFJYJ010000002.1, read on the forward strand.
AGACAGAATAGAAATCTTAATTTCAAATCTAAATCTACCAGTGTAATAACTAACTTTTAGCTAGTTAAAACACGGATAATTGATAACATTTTGTTGAGGTTAATTTTTTTATGATAATTCTTGATTAATATTTGAATTATTGTATAAAATTTTTAGAGAAGATATTTATAAATTTTATTAAGATGACATAATTTTCTCGTACTTTTTTTCTTAAAATAAAACTTATCTCGACTCATGTATAACATTTAGAAAGACCGAATAAAAATCTTAATTTCAAATCTAAAACTATGAGTGTAGTAACTAACTTTTAGTTAGTTCCACGGATAACTGATGACATTTCTTTGAGGTTGATTTTATAGGATAATAGAGGTTAATGTTATATGATAGTTCTTGATTAATATTTGAATTATTCTATAAAATTGTTACAAAATTTATTTAGTGTAATAATTCTTGATTAATATTAATATAATTCAAAATGTATTTTTGATATTTAAATTTTATTCCTAATAAGTGATATGTACTTAAAATATATTTTCTTATTTCATCTTGTGAGATATATTTTGTGACTTTGTTATGTTTTCTTTTATTAAATTCGATTAAGGCCCCCCATATGCTTAATGATGTGGTTATTTTTTCTTTCTGTTATACGCTATAAATAGTACTTTGTAATATTTATATTTTATTATTAATTTATTTTTTCCTTATAATTAAAAAATATTAAATTGGATTAAGGATTAATTATATTTTAATCATTATATATTATATAAAATTGTTTTCATTTAATTATTATGTTATCGGTTCGACCGGACGGCCCAACTGATTTGACCGTTCGAACCATGCGTCGATCTTTCTAGCTAGATGTCTGATCTGCCTTTTAAAACATTGGATGACATAAATTTCTCTCTTTTTTTGTTTTTTTTTTTGTTTCTTAAAAAAAAAACAAAAAACTTATCCAGACACATTTAACATTTGGAAAGACCAACCAAAAATGTTAGTTTTAAATCTAAATCCAGAACTGTAATAACTAACTTTTAGTTAGTTTGCGCAGGATAATTGATATAGTTGCTTTGAGGTTAATTTTATAGGATAATTCTTAATTAATCTTTGAATTATTCTATCAAATTGCCACGTATGATATTTATAAATTTAAATACAAGTAGATATTGTAATTTACCGGGTGTTCTCTGAATGTAATAGAGTTAAATCTTTTTCGATTTATTTGATATATATAAATCTTTTATCTTTTATTTTTTGATTTTTCTTTTTTAAGTTTTCAGTGAATTCAAAGTCTCAAACCAGCCCTTTCGTCTTCTTTTTCAGGAAAAAAACCAGCTCTATAAATACCTGAAGCCATTTAGCCTTCAGAACGCAAGAAGAGTAGCCTTCAGAACGCAAGTTTTCATTGACACCTTACTTGTTTGCTCTCTGCATATATTCAAACCGTAGCTTGGTTTGCGTTTTGATCCTTACCTTTCTTTCGATCGACCACCCTAATCAAGAAACATCGACCTTGTGCCGCAACTTGCTAGGGAATTGTAAGTTTAATTCTTCTTAATTATGTTTTTAATGATTTCCAAGAGTATAAATCTTGAAATTTTGTTCTGGAAACTTTGATTTTCAATTTGATTATCTTTATTGTCAACTTCGATAGACTCGCGGGAGTCGATTTCTTTTCTATCGACGTTATCTTCTAAATTGTTTAAAAAATTCTACACTAAATACATAGTTTTTCAAGATGAGTGTTATATTTTGGGGCAAATGTAATATCTCAACGCCTCACTCTTGATATTGTCCGTTTTGGGGCCCATCACCCCTCACGGTTTTAAAACGCATAAAGAGAGATAGAGGTATCTAAACCCTTATAAATCACCTTTTGTTCCCCTCCCCAGTCGCTGTAATTGGTATCAAAGCCAGGTTCAAGTCAATGTGGATTGATATGTCAGCAAGGACGTTGGGCCCAAAGATGGGTAGAGTATTATGTTCCATATCGACTGGGGAGGGAAATAAAAGATCCTTTATAAGGGTCTAGATACCTCTTCCTCTCAATACGTTTTAAAACCATGAGGAGGTGATGAGACCCAAAGCATACAATATCAAGAGTGAGATGCTGGAATATTACAGCAGATACATAAATTTTGTCTGTGTTATAAGTTTTGATCTTAACTAGGTTTTGTTAATTTATAGCTTAATATTAGAACAAAATAGTAGTGATTTGAGCATATGACGTGTAGGCTGTACATGATCACGCGTTTTAGTACATTTTAAAAAAATGAGATGAACTAGATGGATTAGTATAAAAATATAAAACTTCATAAATTGAGTAGAGGTAGCAGATAAATTCTATATTAAATATATCAGCACGAGATGAAACCTTTAAGAAGCTAAATTTGATGTTGGGCACAAAAAATAAGACAAAAAGTAAAACTGCTCAAATGATTTTTCTTAAATGAGATGATATGCATGTTATGATTTTATCTAAGTTTTATTAATGGGTTAAGGTGCAAAAATAGACATGTAATTTTCTCTGAAGAGCGCCCAGTAGCGAATGTTTTTTTTAGGTGCAAAAGTGACTATGTGGTTACAAATTAGGTGCAAAAATAGCATTTGACTGTTAAGTTTGACTTTTTTTGTTGATTGGACGATGACGTGGCATTTCAAAGGTGCAAAAATAATTTTAGAATCTTAAAAAAATATTTCAAGTATTGACCGGTACTAAAAGGATATTGAAAAAAATATTTTAGGGTACTGACTGGTACTAAAAAGTATTTTCAGGATACTGATTGGTACAAAAAAAAATATTTCATAATTTTGAAAAATTATTTTAGGATCTTGAAAAAATATTTCAGGTATTTACCGATATTAAAAAGATACTGAAAAAATATTTAAAATGCCACGTCATCGTCCAGTCAGAATAAAAAGTCAAACTTAACGATCAAAGTCAAATTTAACGGTCAAATGCTATTTTTGCACCTAATTTGTAACCACATAGTCACTTTTGCACACACAAAAAACATTTGCTCTTCAAGGCTTCCTCGAGGAGATAAAGACGTGTCTATTTTTGCACCTTAACCCATTTATTAATTTATAGCTAACTTTTCCAAATAGGTAGGGAAAGAAATCGTTTGAGACACTGTGTTATTAAATGTATAATTTATCGTGGCATTGAATGAATAAACATTAAAGTGCAGAAAAATGATAGCGCTGATATTAGAATGAAATAGTGATGTGAAGGTGTGGTGTGTAGGATGTGTGCGTTTAGAAAAAGAAAAAACATGAGATGAACCATATGGGCTGAAATAAAAGTATAAAACTTCATAAATAGAGTAAGTTTATTAGATGTAGCAAATAAATTCATTATAAAATTAAAAATATATAAACATGAGAGAAATTTGAAATAAAAGTATAAAACTTCATAAATAGAGTAAGCTTAGAAATAAATTCTTAATAAAATATATCAACATGAGAGAAATTTTGGGAAACTAAATTTGATGTTGGGCACAAAATATAAGACAATAAATACCGCTCTTCAAATGATTTTTCTTAGAATAAGATAAAAAGATGATATATAGGCACACTCTTCATCTTACTTATATGTGTTAATATTGGTGCAGGGAGAAAAAAATAACATGAGACAGTGGAGTTGTGAGGACGAGAAGCGGTTTCAAATTGCTCTAATGTGTTATCCGGACGATTTTCCCAATCGATGGGAGAAGATTGCCGAGGTGGTCGGCTTCTCCAAGGAGATGGTTTACGAACGACATCGAATTCTCCAAATTGAATTGGGTCAGGTTTCACCATCGCAGTACACAAACTCTTCCACCAATAATCAACCCCACGAGAATAATAAGGGCTCCTCTTGGACCTATGAAGAACATGCGTAAGTGCATTTCCTATTACATTATAATTGATTATAATAATCATCGTTTGTTAAACACAAACACATGCTTATGTGATAATTAAACGTGCTGATGTAATTTTCATTTTGATTTGAACAGACTGTTCTTGCTGGGAGAGCAGAAATATGGCAAGGGACACTGGAAGAACATCTCTGAAAAGGCAGTAGGGACAAGGAATGCAACTCAGGTGGCAAGTCATGCTCAAAAGTTTTATATTCGCCAAAGAGAAAAGGAGACAATAGTGCAGAGTAGAGGAAGCATCCATGATTTCACTTTGGCAAACTACCCACCAGCATATCTGAATGATCTTCTTTCTTCACGTCTTCACTTGATGCCTGATTCATGCATGATAATGCAACAACCAAACTCATCAATTCATAGAAATCTTCCACAACATAATGACCATCACTCACAGCCGATGACTCAATCAAGAACTGAAATTCCTTCAGCTCTTTATCAATCCAATCAAGATGCCTTACCAGGGCATTATGATCATCAGCCGAACCAGTTATCTGCACCGATGAATCAAGTAGGCCCACAGAATCCTTCAGGAGTTCAATTGCAAAACCCATGTCATCAACCTAACTCACAAGTTGTCTATCAATCACTGCCAATGAATCAAGTGGATCATTCCCATAATGACCATTACTCACTGCCGATGACTCAATTAGGAACTCAAATTCCTTCAGTTCTTTATCAATCCAATCAAGATGCCTTACCAGCGCATTATGATCTTTAGCTGAACCAGTTATCTACACCGATGAATCAAGTAGGCCAACAGAATCCTTCAAGAGTTCAATTGCGAAAACCATATCATCAACCTAACTCACAAGTTGTGAGAATCAAGCGGATTAGTCTGAGTCACAATATTCTTATCATACTATTCTTCCCCAGCAAAACTTACCACTGAATCATCAGTTTACGCCACATAATCACAAGTGCTGATCAATCCTTTATTATTATATCTTACTTATGTAATCTGTAATGCCCGGATTTTAGAAAATCTGGAATTTCTAAGATAAAGGAAAATTAATGAATATTTTAATGAAGTAAATTCATGAGATAAAACTGTTATAGAAAATTGTTATAATTATAGAGTAAATTGTTGAAAAAGTTACGGGAAAATCGATGAACGAATGACTAAAAATGATATAATGGTGATAAAAACAGTCTAAAAGTATTATGATAAATACTGAAAGATCATGAAAAATTATAAGACAAATATGGAAGTGTTATCCCTAATTATGAGAATTTAATAAATTATTTCAGAGGAAATAACTTGAAGAAAAGTTTAAAAAGCATTTTAATCATAAAGTAACCTTTGATGGGGTAAACATTTTTAATATTTTACATAGGATATAAAATGACAATATCAAGATAGAAGTTTGTATGATAAAAATATACTGTAAATTAGTAAAGATAAATATATGAAGAAACCTGATCCTAAAAAGATCACTAAACGAAGAAATTAGGTCGATTAAGCCCCTAACGGCGGGGGTAAAACGAGAATTTTTGGTAAAAAATATTATATTTTAAAAAAAATGGAAAAAATTATAGAAAAATAAATAAATCTGAATTTTTAAAAGAGGGGGTCGAAATTATGGTTATTTTTAATTAAAAAGAATTGTTTAAATAATTAAAATGGTAATTAGAATAAAATAATAATATAATGCGGTGAGTCGGCTTATAGGCGAGCCCGAGGGAAAAGTTAGAAATAAATTCTACGGGTAAACCAGAGGTAAAAGTCTTTTCAGACTGATCAAATTAAGAACAAGTGAATTTTTACCCGAAGAAAGAATTTACCAGACGTCGATTCCGCAACCGAAAATCCTAATTCCTAATAAGACGGAAAGCGATCGATAGATAGAGTAGAGCACTAGGCAAAGTGAGAACCTATAGAAACAATTGCGTGTTTTCAAACACGGGATTAAGTTAGGCAACCACCGGACGTTTTAGAATTCAGCGAATTATTGTCCGAAGTTGGTTCTATCTAAGCGATTTCAGAATCGGACGCGTTTGTCCGAATATCTTCCTACGCACTGGAGAATACCTGGATATGATCAAAAAGAGGATCCAAATAGATAATATGAAAGAGGATGAAAAGACCTTCAAAGTTACATGCCCGCATTTTTGAGTTTCTGCGAAATCGCGCGAAACGGACACCGATCGGGTAGCTTTATCGGGCCGGAGGCCATAAAGCAAGAGCCATCATGGATGACAACTCATCCATTGACTTTAGGGCTCTTAGATTTCGATCTTGACCATGGATGGCCAAGAGTGTTTTGTCCTCAAAATGCGATCCAACGGCCGGAATCCGATCGAAGACTTTTGTGGAAATTCCCACCTTGTCCCTATTTTTCCCTATAAATAGAAAGCCCTCTTGCTCTCATTCTTCACACCAAATTCGAATCCTAGAGAGAGGTTCTAGAGAGAGAAGCTCTGGAAAAATTCTTCCTTAGCTCCGAGTGAGTTCTTCTATCCTTAGTTTTTAGTTTCCGTAGTTCTTTCGGTAGTTATAGTAGAACTGTTGTTTTGATCTAGGAAGTTTCAGAATTTGTTCCTATGCTTGTTTTTATGCCTCATTGCATTGAAAGATGCCTGACGAGGTAAAAACATAGTGGAGATAATTTTGAAATGGAATACGGTCAAAGTAACGAAGTTCTGGCGAAATTCCGCCAAATTAGGGGTAGAAGGGCAAAATGGTAATTTTTACCTAAAATGCCAGTTATGATGTCAAATCACTAATGAAAGTGGTATTACTCCTATAGGGCATCATAAACTCTGATTTGTCCGTTACGCCGCCCGACGTGCCGTCGAACATTTCACGTTTTTCCGTAAAAGTACGTTTTTCCGCGAAGTACCTAACGTCGTCAACGAAGGTACGGACGCGTACCGTAACACTAATCTTGTACTGCTTAAATGCATATATGTGATAGATACGTTCGTAGACCGATATACGAACGAGGTTTTACACGGGTTATAGTCATGATAACGCCCTATGTTTTTCTAGCGCTGAGAACACGAGTGGTATCGTGGCACTGGTGAATAGTGCAAGCTGTTATTGTTGTTTTACATTGTGGGGCTTTATATACTGCGTAATACTTATGTTTTGTCGGCATAATGATCATGCATCTCGCGTATGCTTATGTAGTGATATACCGTTGTATTGTCTAGAATATCTCGTTATCTCGTATACCGTATTGTTTGGGTTTGAGATTAAGTTACCCGAGATTCAATGCGGTGAATTGAATCTCAGCTATAGCATCAGGATCCGGAGGAATACGGATCGAAGATCGAGGCAAGCATCAGTAGACGTGCAGCCAAAGACTTATCTATCTTTACCGCTTTCAGTTATTCACTTTCAAACTCTAGGATTAATGTAATCATTACAATGTTACCCTGTGGTTGATGTTTGTTATGAATCAGTTACTCTTTCGCTCCAATGCTCTACTCTGATTACTCTGCTTGAAATATTTGGAAACGTTTAAAAAAAAAAATCCGCCGTTTTCAAATGGGATGTTACATAATCTCTTGTTAAAAACTTCTTTTGGTCTACTTTCCTATTATTATATCATACATTCATTATTCAATACAATTTCATATAGAATACTTTTGGTACATCCAACATAAGTAAAGAAAGTATATCACATAAACCAAAATTATGTCTATTGAAACCAAATTTGTTATTTTAACAATTTAAAATTAAATCTGCTATAACTTATAGAAATACTCTCTTTGGTCCTAAATATAAAACAAAATTCACTTCTTTGAAAAGATTAAGGAAGATGATTATTTTAGAGTATTTATATTCTTTTTTTTTCCTCCAAACTAATTAGTTTGACTAATAAATTGATATATAATCTAAAGATACACAACATATGATATGATTAAGTAACTTATTTAAATTCCTTTATATTTCCAAAAAAATCAACTTTGTCTTATATTTAGGATACGAGGGAGTATAAGATAAACAAATATGCATTCCTACAATATGTACACGTGTGGGAATGAACATTGGAGATCCATGAGAACATGAATTTTGAGTCATATTGTAAAGTTATGATATTCTACGTCATGTGCTTAATATAAGAGTCAATCGACCTTTTTGGAGAGATTAAGAAAGAGAAAGAACTTACTTAATCATAGCATATGTTGTGTATTGTTAGATTATATATTAATTTATAAGTCAGACAAATTAGTTTGCAGAAAAAAAAAAGATAAATACAAATACTTTAATATAACTTTTTAGCTCTTTAACCTCTTCAATGAAAGTGAACGGACTCTCTTATTAAAGACCAGAGGTAGTATATTAAGAGATCACCGTTTATATTTTAAAAAAGGCACCTCATTTGTATGTTAAATAGAATACACTACTCCCTCCGTCCTAAATAAAGTATAATACAGAGTTGACTTTTTTTAGATATTAAGTTAGTTAAATAAGTTACTTAATCATATCATATAATGTGTATCTTTAGATTATATATCAGTTTATAAGTTAGAAAAAATAGTTTGAAGAAAAAAGGACAAATATAAATATTTTAAAGTAATTTAATTAGATTCCTTAACATATTTAAAAAAGTCACTTTTATCTTATATTTAGAACTGGAGGGAGGGAGTCGTATACTAAACAAGTATGATGAAAGTAATAAAAAGAAATAAGTATTCACTAGTGATACTTGACATTTCAGTGTCTTAGTGAACTAATACCAAAAGCACCAAATAGAGGGGGAAAGAGATTTTTTTATTAGAAGAAAAAGAGAGAAAAAGAACGTAAATTCAGACGTTCAGAGTGTAAATGCATGCCCTAAGTTTAGGGTCCAGCTAAATGCAATATAGGGGGAAAACAGAAGCAAACCGAAAACGAACAAATTTAATTGCCTTAATATTCAATGCAGAGAAATCCGTGAAATGCTAATTGGTGTTTATTTACTCCTTAACTATTTAGGTGGATGTCTGTGCATGTAGATTGACAAATGGTGTTTGATTACCGTTTTTTTTTTCCCTGAGATATTTATTCTTATTCCAAATTTTTGTTGATTCATGTCATAAGATTCATGAGAGTTTTATGTTGGTGACCTAACACAACCCTCCACCTTCACGTCTAATTATGATGTTGTGGTATTTATTCTTAGACAACCATTGGCATACGTACTAAAATATGGGTTCACATTATGTGCTTTTCTCTTAGGTGTTTTTCCCTATAATTAGAGGGATTAGACATTTTTTGAAAAACTTTTTTATATATTCTATTTATTTAGATTAGATTATATGCTGGATCATGAATTTTTTTTTTGCACCCGATATCTCAAATTAATTAATTTTCAGTCCTGCATTGAGAAATATTTTTCTTGTAACCCCAATATCCTAGAAATTAATTAATCTGAGATATTGGGTGCAAAACAAATTTCACGATGCAGCATATAATCTAATCTCAATAAATAGAATATATAATTTTTTTTAAGGGTAATGGAGCAAAAGTACATATGTGCTTTACCCTCGAGAGTGCTCAGCACCATATGCTTTTTTTGGGAGCAAAAATACACATGTGGTTACATTTTATGAGTAAAATTCACACCACCGTTAAAATCTAACTTAACGATGCATTTGCAACAAAAAATGTCATATTTACAACAACATTTAAACACCTGAATTTTAAACATAGAAAGGTCAATTACAAATATATATATATATTTACAACAGGAAGTGTTGTATTTACAATAAAATTTAAAATCTGGCCATATTTACAACAGAAAATACCCTATTTACAACAACATTTAAACACCTGGATTTTGAACATAGAAATGTCATTTACAACAACAACAAAAAATGATATATTTACAACAGGAAGTGCTGTATTTATAACAAAATTTAAAATTTGGTCATATTTACAACAGAAAATGTTCTATTTATAACAACATTTAAACACCTGGATTTTGATCATAGAAATGTTATTTACAACAGAAAAAGACTAGATTTACAACTAGAAGTGCTGTATTTACAACAAAATTTAAAATCTGGTCATTTACAACAACAACAAAAAGCCATATTTACAACAGGTTAGATTTTAACGGTGGTGCGACTTTTGCTCCTAAAATGTAACCACATGTGTATTTTTACTCTCAAAAAAAGCATATGGTGTTGGGCGCTCCCGAGGATAAAGCACATGTGTATTTTTCCTCCTAAACCTTTTTTTTTTTAAAAAAAAAATGCCTAAATCCTCTAGAGGGAAAAGCACCTAAGAGAAAATCACCCAATGTGAATTCCTAAAATATGAGCATTAATTTTCAGTTAGTCTTGAGTAAAAGAAAGTGAATTCCTAAAATATGAGCATTAATTTTCAGTTAGTCTTGAGTAAAAGAAAAGCTATGTACTTTATCATATTTGGGACATGGAAAATAGAAAAACCTGCTTAGGAAGGTTCATACTAAAGAAATACAATAACCTTACCAATATTATTGGAAGCTTCGGATCCAAGACAGAGAGAGCACGAGTTCTTCATTCCATACAGGATTAACATCCTTCTCAATAACGCGAGTCTTGAGTTTCTGGCAAAAGATGCATGATTGTACACAGTTAAAGAAAAACAACTCTGGAAGCATTTATGCATGATTGAAGCATGTTGGCATAAGAAATAAAACAGAAAAATAGCTCATCCAGTGACAAGATACAATCCTAATAACTCAAGTTTGCTCAGCGCAAAAAGGGAGTTAAAAATACCTGATGTTGCCATCAATAAGGAGTGCACACAACAATCACCTTCGAATTATTTCTTAGGTCACTAGGCACTGCTAATTGTACTAAGCTTATAAATAGATTGACCTTAAAATTTTACACCAAACTTAAACGCGTTGCTGATGAATACATACAAAGAGAAAAGAGTTGATTATAATTTATTTTAAAAAAAAAAAAAAATCTAGTTGCAAAAGACTTTTTCAATCTACAATGTACAACTACAATTATTTGCAATAGAAAAGGGTGGAGCTTCCATGAGTACTTTAGATATGAACTTGACAGAAAAACTGTACATGAATCTATAAAATGTGAGAAAAATCCGGACAATTTATAAGTATGTAAATAGAATTTGAATAAAGATGATTGCAGCATGAAGGAGACAAATAAAGGCCTTCGTAATTTGATTATATCTTGTATAAATATTATGTTTAGATTGGAAGTTCAGCTGATAGAATTTTAGTTAACAATCAAACCAAATCAGAAATACACAAATTCCTTGGAGTGTGGCCCATAATCAGCTCCGTAATTAACCTAATCTAAATCTAAATATAAGAGCATAATAACTGCATAAAACTGTTGGAAATCAAAGATATAGAAGATGAAAAAAAAATGCTTCTATTATAAACTCAAATACAATACAACTCTGTTTATCTCTCACACTCCTCTGTTTTTTTTTTTAACACACAAAACTCAAAATAATTCTCTCCTCTTTCTCAAAGTGCTTCGACACTCTCTATCTTTTCTCAACTCTCTCTATTCTTTCTTTCTTTCTTTCTAAAACTAATATATATCACAATACATTGAAACACACATATAAATAGCCTAAGAAAACCGACCAGCTATATATTATTTTACTACTTTTTATGCCACCAACTCTGTCCATCTTGCTTTCCTTCGTAGCCTTATTCTAGCATATGTAGTGCAGCCTCCATTGTTGACTTTTCCTTGTATCCTTCACACCTTGCTTGATCATTTTGTACTTTGCCTCTTCATATAAAACGTGCAACCCCCCCCCCCCTTTTTTTTTGCTCATAAAGCAGCCCCCCTTATTGACTTTTATTTTATGACACCTATGTTTCCACTTTATCATTTGTTTAATAGCTAATCTCATGGTGGCTCTGCATGCTTCTAGGTTGTCGGGGAATTAATGTATGGAAGAGAAAAATTGAGTTTGTCTTCTATCACTCCCCCTCAAACTCGATTTTCCATACCAATCATATATTTGAACTTGTTGAATGTTTCTGCCTTCAATGGCTTTGTAAAAATATCTACTAGTTTTTCTTCAGTCCAGCAGTAGATTAATTCCACAACTTTGGTTTTGACTTGCTCCCGAATAAAATGATATTTGGTGTCAATGTGTTTGCTTCGGTTGTGAGAGACTAGTTCTTTGCTAGTGAAATTGCTGACTTGTTGTCCACATGTATGGTGATTGAACTTTCCTGCTCATGATGTAACTCTCTCAAAATATTCTTTAGCCATATTGCTTGACATGTACATGCTGCAGCAGCTATGTATTCAGCTTCACATGATGAGAGAGCAACTGTCTGTTGTTTCTTTGACGACTATGAAAATATTGCCGAGCCAATATGAAATGCATATCCCGAAGTGCTCTTCCGATCATCTACATCTCCACCATAATCACTATCTGAATAGCCGATTAACCTTGAATCTTGGGAATGCGTATAGAACAGTCCATGATTGATAGTACCTTTGATGTATCTCAAAATTATCTTTGCTGCACGGAAATGATCTTGCTTTGGCTGCTCCATATATCTGCTAATTAAACCAACTGCATACATAATATCTGGTCTAGTGAAAGTTAAGTACCTCATGCTTCCGACCAAGCTCTTGTATAGTGTTGGGTTTCTGATTTCCTTGTTGAATGAGTTTGTCAACTTCGTTCCTTTTTCTACCGGTGTTGACATGGGCTTGCAATCTTTCATTCTAAAACCCGCTCAATATCTCTTGTGCATATTTCTTTTGTGACATAAACGTTCCTTCCTCCCTTTGTTCCACTTCAACTCCAAGAAAATAAGACATCTCCCCAATATCTATCATTTCAAATTCTCTAGTCATAGCTTCCTTGAACTCAGCAAACATACTTGGATTATTTCATGTGAAAATCATATCATCCACATACAGACATACGATCATTATATCTCCTTCGTCATTCCTTTTTGTGTATAAAGCATGCTCGTACGGACTCTTCACAAATCCGTTCTTCTAAAAGTATTCATCTATTCTCGTGTTCCATGCTCTTGGAGCTTGCTTCAATCCATATAATGCCTTCTTCAACCGGTAGACTTTGTCCTCTTCTCCTTTTATTACGTATCCCGGTGGCTGTTCAATATAGACCTCTTCTTCTAAGTAGCCATTAAGGAAAGCTGACTTCACATCCATCTGGTATATTCTCCATTTGTTTTGTGCTGAAATTGCTGTAAGGAGTCTGATAGTGTCAATCCTTGCAACTGGTGCAAAAACCTCTTCATAATCAATTCCATATTTTTTTCTTGTAGCCTTTCGCCACTAATCTCGCCTTGTACTTCTCCACCTTCCCTTCTTTGTTGGTCTTTGTCTTGTATACCCACTTAACTCCAATGGGCTTATGCTCCTTAGGCGTAGTTGTGAGCTCCCACGTGTCATTCCTTTTAATTGCAGCGATTTCATCGTTCATAGCTTTCTTCCACGTTTCATCTTTTGGTGCTTCTTCATATGTCAATGGATCACATTCAGCTACCAAACAAAATAATGAATAATCAAGTGTGGTTTGTCTTGGATCGTAGCATCGTAGATATCACTTAAACTTCTCATTTTTGTTGTTACTCCCCCGACTCGCTGCTTTGCTACTCGCTTCGTTGTTGATGGTGTAGATGCAGGAGTTGTTGGATTAGGACTTGGTGGAGGAGATTGATCATTATCTGCTTCAACTGTTTGATCTTTTGAGTCAACGTCTTCCTTAAAGAATAATCCTTCCACTCTTTTTTCTTCATCACTCCACCTCCAGTAGTCGGCTTCATCAAATTCTACATCTCTTGAGATGACTACCTTCTTGGTTAGAGGATTATACAATCTATAGGCTTTACTCCAATGCTCGTAGCCAATGAAAATACATTTTTCTCCTTTGTCATCTAACTTCTTGCTCTTTTGATATGGAATATGAGCATAAGCTATGCAACCAAAGATTCTTAGATAGCTAATCTCCGGCTTCCTACCATTCCATGCTTCATCTAGTGTTTTGAACTTGACACTTTTTGTTGGACAACGATTTAATAGATAAGCAAAGACATCGAATGCAGCTTCGACCCAAAAAGTTCTCGGCATATGCTTTCCTTTAAGCATGCTTCTTGTCATATCGAGAATTGTGTGATTCTTCCTTTCTGCAATTTCATTTTTTTGTGGCGTGTAGGCAGCTGTCAGCTGATGAATTATTCCATGTTCCCAGCAAAATGCTTCAAATAATCTGGAAGTATATTCTCCTCCCCTATCTGTTCTGAGCACCTTTTAATATTGACCACTTTGCTTTTCGGCCATTGCTTTAAACTCCTTGAATTTATCAAGAGCTTCGGACTTTTCTTTGAGGACATACACCCAAGCTTTTCTACTGAAATCATCAATGAATGTGATATAGTACCTGTTTCCTCCAAGTGAAGGAATGTCAAATGGTCCAGCTATATCTGAGTGAACTAGTTGTAGTGGCCTTTTTGCTCTCCATGACTTGCCAACTTCAAACTTTTGTCTATGTTGCTTTCCTCGCATGCATCCTTCACATAGTTGATCTGGATGATTTATTGTTGGCAATCCAGTCACCATATTTGTTTTTGATAACAGCTTCAGGCCAGTGAATCCGAGATGACCAAATCTGAGATGCCACAACCATGAACTATCTTCAATGATAGATTTCATGCATTTGATTCCATCTGTATGTATATTCATCTTGAATAGACGATTGCTTGTCATTTCAACTTTTGCTATCAATTCTCCTTTCTGATTTCTCATGACGAGGGAGCTATCTTTCAAATGTATGTCATATCCCTTCTCTAATAGTTGACCAAGACTAAGGAGATTGCTCTTCAAAGATGGTATATAATAGACATCTGTAATGTATCTTCTATCTCCATTCTTTGTAAATATCATAATATCACCTTTGCCTTTAATCGGGATTTTTGATAGATCGCCGAATGTGACTTCTCCTTTGACTTCTTCATTCAACTCGTGAATAACTCCTTCTTGCCACACATATGATTGCTTGCTCCAAAGTATCAAGGTACCACACATCTCTTCCATCATCTTTTTCACCTTTGTAAGTGAACAAGACGGTCGATTCATCAAGTTTTTCTTCATTTGTTGTATAATGACTTTTGCCTTCAACTTTAGCAAAGATCTCCGCACTCATAACTGAGGTGACCGAATCTATTGCAATTATAACATTGCAAATGGGACTTATCACTTCTTTGTTGATATCTGCCTCCTCCTCTGGACGAGAATCCTCGACCTCGGCTTAGGCCACGATTTCGGTTATATGATCCTTGACCACGTTCATATTCTGCTGTATAAGTTTCAAATATTTCATTTGATCGGCCATATCCACTGTGTCCACCACGACCTCCTCGAGCATTGAAGCCACCTCGAGTGTTATATCCACCTCTATATCCACCACGATTTCCTCTGCCGCGTCCATAGTTGTTGTTACTGGCTTGATTTTCATTTAACGATACTTTGGTCTGCAAAGTTTGCTCCAAATTGCTCGAGCCTTCATTTAGATTCATTCTTTGCTCGTGAGCTTGAAGAGAACCCACAAGCTCATCAACGGACATAACTGACAGGTCTTTGGCTTCTTCAATTGCAGTGACAATGTAGTCAAACTTTCTTGTTAATGACCGCAAAATTTTCTCCATTACTCTGACATCATCTAGAGTCTCTCCATTTCTTTTCATTTCTTTAGCCACATTTTGCACTCGTGAGACATAATCAGAATCGGCTCCGCATTCTTCATTTTCAAATTCTCAAACTCGGCTCTAAGTGATTGCAGTCGTACCTTCTTGGCTTTATCTACTCCTTCACAAGATTTTTGTAAAATTTCCCATGCATTTTTGGAAGTTTTTGCATCTGATATTTTCTCAAATGTTGATTCATCAACACCTTGAAAAATCAAGAATAGAGCCTTCTTGTCCTTCTTCCGAGACTCCTAAGTGTCTTTCTCTCGAGCGTCGACAAAAAAGCCGTCGGCGGCGCATTAGCGGGCTCTGTGTATCCATCCTCAACAAGATCCCATATATCTTGGGAGCCTAGTAAGGTCTTCATCTGAATACTCCAATTTCCATAATTGCCTTTCGACAATTTTGGAATTTGTGGTTGCACCATCTCCGCCATCTTTATCGAACCAGGCTTTGATACCACTTGTTGGAAATCAAAGATATAGAAGATGAAAAAAAAATGCTTCTATTATAAACTCAAATACAATACAACTCTGTTTATCTCTCACACTCCTCTGGTTTTTTTTAACACACACAAAACTCTAAAAATAATTCTCTCCTCTTTCTCAAAGTGCTTCGGCACTCTCTCTCTTTTCTCAACTCTCTCTATTCTTTCTTTCTTTCTTTCTAAAACTAATATATATCACAATACATTGAAACACACATATAAATAGCCTAAGAAAATCGACCAGCTATATATTATTTTACTACTTTTTATGCCACCAACTCTGTCCATCTTGCTTTCCTTCGTAGCCTTATTCTAGCATATGTAGTACAGCCTCCATTGTTGACTTTTCCTTGTATCCTTCACACCTTGCTTGATCATTTTGTACTTTGCCTCTTCATATAAAACGTGCAACCCCCCTTATTTTTTTGCTCATAAAGCAGCCCCCCTTATTGACTTTTATTTTATGACACCTATGTTTCCACTTTATCATTTGTTTAATAGCTAATCCCATGGTGGCTCTGCATGCTTCTAGGTTGTTGGTGAATTAATGTATGGAAGAGAAAAATTGAGTTCGCCTTCTATCAAAAACGACAATCCTTGATACAACCTAGAGAAAAGGGGAAACAACCCTGGAATAAAGAAAACGATAAAAAAAAACGAGAGCGATCGTAATGTTGAAAGCAATCGCATATCAGCAAGGAATCATCCTTGTGGGGAGAAACAAGAGCGAGTAATTAATTATTCAGCTTCGTTCAGGAATGCAATGGAGCAATAAGAGAAGGATACACAGAATCAATGCAAGAAAATAAGAGGAATAAAAGAAAAGGAAGAAGAGACACGCTTTGCGCATCTTGACGACATGACGTAACGACGATTGCAAGTGCGGACATCACGAATAGCGAGATTAATACCACGCTTGAATTGAATCTTATTAATTATTCATCAAATAATTAATTAATTATTTGGCCCAAGTGAGGAAGGTCAGGTTCGGTGGGTGATTCCGTCACTGATTTGAAATCTCTATAATACCAATTATTAATTATTCATCAAATAATGGTGTGCAATATCTGTTGCTCTGAAACGAAACAAACAAGGAATGATTATGTTCTGCTATAGAACACATATGTCTACCTTCAATGAACTATGGATCGTTAATATTGGATCAACGGCCTCTCAAGGATGCTCAAGAGTTAAGCACCAGAGAGAGGGCTTCAACTCGGTGATATCTATGAAGGAGATATCAATGAGTGAACTCAGACCACAGTGCTACACGGAGATGTCGATTCGCCTGAGGGTGGGGTGTGTGCACAGTGTGATTGAATGATAAACAATGGAATAGAGAATGTTCTGAGTGTACCTGGTGGGTAATCTCCTATTTATAGGGATTACCTAGGGTTTCACTCCCATGTAAATGCATCCATTCATCAGCCATCATGCGCCTCCCACGTTCTGCAAACACCTGCTCCACTACCTGTACGGTCCTGCATAACAGACACAATGGAGTAGTGGTGAACCATTTAGCTGGCCAAATGAGTGGTTTGCTGTAAGCCCTCTTATTGGGCTGCATGCCTGCTAGGCTCAATATAGGAGTCCATAACAGTTGCCCCCAAGCTCGGTATTTCAGGTTTCTGACGTGTCGAGATTAGCTTATGAACTAACCCCGTCTTTTGTATATTCGAGTTCAAGATTTAACCCCATCTTCCGGGATTCTTTTCTTGCTCGTCATGCTTTACCGCTCTCTGTCATAAATGACGGGCCCAATTTCAAGCACCTCTTCAACCTTCATAATGACCAAGACTTGTCTCGACGAGTGATCTTTGGTCAAAACCGAAGCTATGAACTCGGTCCTAACCGGCTTATGAGCTCCTATCACCTTGCCGAACTCTCCTCACTTCCTGAGTGATGGGTTGGCTTTCTTCAGTCATCTCTTCACTTTTATGATAACCGAGATTGACTTTGATATTTTCAAAACTCAGCCTTAACCGGCGTTACGAGTTCCTCCCACGTGTTGCCCCCAATATTGGTTGTCATTAAAGGTTGGTCGTACACGCAGGCGTGATTTTGTAAAGATAATGGCAGCTGTTCACCTACCCACCTTGGGGTATGCAATCACCGCCTTTTCACAACAATCTTTCTTGTTTTTGGTGCACATTTAATGTTCGCGCCTTTTCCGATCCAGCCATCATTGCATTTTCCCACTAGGAAGGCATTGATTAGCTCTGGCGCTTGCGCTTTCCCATGAAAAAGGGATTGATTACCCCTTACGCTTACATTCTTCCATTGAAAATGTATTAATTGCCCCTGGCGTTTTGAATATCAGAATTGAAGAGGCATTAATTACCCCTGACGTTCCCAATATCAGAATGCCTATATAAATTCTTGTTTCTTCACCTTATTTGCCCCATCCTATACTTTCCAAACCTCTGATCCTTCTGCCATTTTCTTCAGTTTCAAACTTCTCATATGACGAATTGCAGATGTCAAGGAAATCAGGCTCCTGCCCCTCGTCTTTCCCTTTAAAGTTTTTCAGAATGAGTGGGTGAAAAGTTAAAAAGAAAAGATAAACACTGATCATAACGCCGCGGGTAATCTCCATCAACAGCAATCTTCAAATATATTTGCCGTCTTCATCCACATCCCCCAACGGCATCTAGGAGTCCAGATATATTTTCCGTCTTCACCTATCCGGCTCATTTTCAATCGGGATCTCAATCAAGTTCCGTTGGCTCGGGGAAGATCTTTGTCTTGAAGATCTCTGACTCAGAGATCTTCACCTCACGGTGATTCCCTGAAGTGAAATCAGTTGCCACCGACGAGTTCACCGTTGCTGATAGGGATCTGCACTACATGACAAACATCTGGGAATTCACTCAGCAGCAGAGAGTTCTTCATACGAATTTGCCGCTACTCGGCGATGAATTTGGGTGCCCGGAAACGTGCAGGATGGCTTGAGAAGATCCCACTAGGAAGTAGTCAAACCGGATTCGGTTGTAATTTGACTTTGTATCTCCCTATTAGAGTCAAGGACTCAGTTTATTTTCCTGTAAGAATGTTATGTAAACGATTCATTTACTAATGGAAAATATTTTATGTCTTGTGCCGGTCTCTCATTTTTTTCATCTGTATCTCACTGAATCTTTGTTACGGATGTATCTTTCAGCTTTTCCCTTTGTTCATTTACACGCATATTGAATTGAATCCAATCTACCCTTTACGGAAACGCCAACCAATCCGAACTAAAGCTAAAGTAAACCGCCCTCCAATCCAGGCTAAGTTAAAGCAAACGGCCCTCCAGTACGGATTGAATTTGAGCAAACCGCCCTCCAATCCGGGCTGAGTTAAAGCAAACCGCCCTCCAGTATGGATTGAATTTGAGCAAACCGCCCTCCAATCCGGGTTGAGTTAAAGGAAACCGCCCTCCAGTACGGGTTGAATTTGAGCAAACCGCCCTCCAATCTGGGCTGAGATTCTAAAAATAAAATTTCGAAGGATTTTCGATAAGGCCACACCTGTTAGCCACGTGTCTTGACACGTCACGGTGCTCAACCGTCGCCTTTATGGATTGGTCATTTCTGCCGCCTTCAATATTTGTGCGCATTTAATGCGTACGTCGTTTCATTTGAAGCGTCAGCACCTTTCTAGGTTTTTTGAATTTTTATAATGACGTCGCGACCCCTGACCTTTCAAATCCGCAATGTCTATATATTCCCCTCCACTCCTTCATTGTACCACTTTACACTCACGCCTTTCTTAGCTCTCAGAAAATACGCCTCCTTCTCGAAGTGCTTTTCTACTTCAAACTTGCCTCTTTGCAAATCTTCAAATTTCAAGGTAATGCCATTGTTTTCTCATTTGCTTGCTCTTGCATGATTCGTGTAACTAGTACCAATTGCTTTAGTAATTCTTTGGGCAACATTTTATGAGCGTTCAAACTTTTTTGAATGTCTTTCTGGGCTTTTGACGTGTTTCTAGGTTTTTGATGTATTTCTAGGTTTTCTGGGTGTTTGATGTATTTCTGGGTTTTTTGGGTGTGTTTCGGGTGGGTTCTTAGCATCTCGTTAACTTTTCTAGGTGTCCAGAATGGCCCGAACCTTACCGTATGCCTTTAAACCCAAAGACCCTTTGCCCCCTCAAACAACCAGAGACTCGCATCAATGACCTTCCTAGGCCCACGAAACTCTCATTCTGGGAATCGTCTTCTGCTAAAGAAAAAGTTAGTAGGAATAAATCCCGCCAGTCCTATGTACGTAAAGGCAGACATAGTTAAGGCGTTGAAATTTATCCGCTTTCTTCTCGTGGGTCATCCATTGCTCCTCCCCAACTACTTCAAAAACTTTGAACCCGAGGTTAACGAGAAACCTTCCTATCCCAGGATTATTAACTCGGGGTCCGACTCCATGTGATGAATGCTGTCACAAAAGTATCGAACTAGCTCGGCAAGATCGCGACCGGGATGCCGATTTATTGTTAGATAGATGCCAATGTAACCTTATTCCTCCAGCTACTCCGGCTTCTTCCGGCTTTAAATCGCTTGGTCGAGCATCTTTAAGCTTTCACCGAGATAGTTCTGTTGCCTCAGGTATATATCAATATCTGATTTTTACCTCCTTATTTTATTTTTAGGTATAAATGGCTTCGTCATCACACAATCCCGTCCAGTCTACGACTGACGAGTCTAGCGTGTCTGGCTCCTCTCAAGTCCCAACAGGGACAACCCCTGCTGTTAACATTTGCGTCACACGCATCAAAAATACCCTGACCGCATATGATCTGCCGCTATTGTGGATCGGGGATGGAGAAGGTTATACTATCTGCCTGCCCCTGAAGGGTGAATCCGTGGATTCTTGCAGTCAAAACAACAATGATCCTCATTTCTTTTTCCTCTACTGGGATGTCATCACCCTTCTTGATGTGAGATTTCCCTTTACCGACTTCCAAATCCAACTATTGAACCATCTACATCTCGCCCCCTCACAACTTCATCCTAACGGCTGGGCATTTACCGTTGCTTTTGAGAGTTTATGTGAAGAACGTTCCGCTGTCTTCACTGTTCCAGTTTTTATGTCTTTTTTCTCTCCTTTAGAGACGAGCGTCCTTGCCAGAGGTTCGACGAAATGGTTTGGTTGGACAACTCTTCGAAGCATCCGCGATCAGAAACTCTTCAAACCGTTCTTGGAATCATGGAAAAACTTCAAAACCGCCTTCATCAAGGTTGTAGCAGATCCCGGTCAGGCACCATGGTTTGTGCAGAGGACTGCGTCTGGGGAGACCGAGGAAAGATTTCCCTTATACTGGTCCACTCGCCACCATACTCTTAAGCTTGAAGATTACATCCCCAAGCCTACGAGTTTTTCTGATGCCGAAGAAGCGGCCCAAGTGAAACTTGTGACACTTGCCGACTCTTTGACGGATCCTGTGGATCCAGCCGAGTATATTTCCACGCCCTTGATTAGGCGAAAACCATCGACGAGTATGAAATTAGGGACATATACATTGATCTGTACATCGTGCACCTTTTTATTCTTTAACGCTCCATTCTGCCGGCTATTATACTGACATCATTGTGTTATTTTACAGCCCAAGCTATGGGGAAACCAAAATTTATGAATTTATTTGGGGCACTCCCTGGAAATGCCGAGTGAATCCAACCGTTTCGGCATTGGGTGGACCCACCATTGCAGCCGACCCCCAAGGTCCTTCCAAAGAGACCGCCTCTCGCAAGCGCTCTGCGCCAAAAGATGTTGTAGGAAATAAAGATGCTGCCTCCAAAAAATCCAAAGGCAAGCAAGCCGTGGCAGAACAAGCTGCTCCAAACGCAAAGTCCCTCACCATGCCAGCCATAGACGGCTCAGCTGCTCCATCTGGATCTCCGCCAATGCAAACAACCTCGACCCCGTTTTCGTCAGTGGGCCAAATTAGTGTAAACATTCTTCCTGAAGGTGTCCTTTGGGAGCAAGGGATGATGCAAGAAGTATTATCCATCACTCGCACTCCTGCCCATTCATGATGCCATAGGATTGACTGAAGCTGCCAAGAAAAAGATTGCCGAGATGGAATTGCATGGCTACAGAGCCATCTCCGTGCTTCGGCCTTATGCGATCCTCAAAGTGAAATATGGTTTAGACAACGCTCATCTATTCCAACTGAAGAAGGAGAAAGAGATCATGAAACAAGAACTTTCAGTCCTGAAGCAAAACGCCAAGGTGAATAAAATCAACGAGGATAGGGATCGAGCCCGTGATGAACTGCAGGCCCTAACGGCAGCACATGTCAAGTTGCAGGAGGATTTTCAGTCCTTACAGGCCGAGAAAGACGAACAGCAAGAGGAGTTGCAATCCTCCAAAGCTAAGGAAGGGACACTGCAGGAAGAACTGACGGCCCTTAAGACCAGCTTGTCTACGACTGAGGAAAAGTTAGCCATGGCCAACCTGGATATCCATCGTCTGGAGGATCAGTATTCCAACAGCATGCTGATTGTGGAGAAGACGCAGTCTGATGAGAACCATTGCAAAGTCCTACTGACGACAAAGGAGGATGAGCTTAATCAGGCCAAACATCAGGCCAAAACACAGCTTACTGAGATGCTGGCGCGGCCGTAGAGTCCTTCAACAATGCCGTGGCGCAGATTCGCGCTCTTAATCCTGATGTTACTCTCAACACGTCTGGGTTGAGTTATTTAGCCTATGTTGGCAAGAAAGGAAAATTGATTCCTCCCGGCGTGGATGAAGATGAAGAAGAAGAAGAAGAAGAACAAGCTCAACCCTCTTCCTCTTAGGCTCGTGCCCATTTTTAGCAATGAACATTTGTTCCAGGGTCCTTTCTTTTTTAGGCCTCCCTTTTGCTGCCGTGGTTATATACCGGCTTGAAATTTTTGTATAGCTAAATGATTCTCATCAAGTATAACTGTTTCATTTTAATACAACTGTATTGCTTAAGCGAGCTTATACACGTTTCGTGACTTTCAAACACGGGTTTATTTACCCCAGGTTCATACATGACTTAACCTTCGCATAAATTTTGAAAACTGGTGTTGGCACCATGGATTCATTCATACTTATTTTGAACATCATTTCTGAAAATTGGTGTGAACACCATAAATTCACTCATATTCTTATAGTAGGCATGATTTTAGAAAACTAGTTAATTGACCATGAATTCATGCATGCCTTTCGTAGGCGTGTTCGTAGAAAGCTAGTTCGTCAACCACGAATCTATACACGTTTAATGAGGACATGATTTTCAAACACGGGTTTATTTACCTCGGGTTCATACATGTTTTACCTCAGTCGCAATTTCCGAAAACCGGTTTCTTTACAACGACTTCATACGCGACTTATCTTCTGTATAAATTTTGAAAACTGGTGCTGGCACCATGGATTCATTCATGCTTACATGATTTTCGAACACAGGTTTATTTACCTCGAGCTCGTACATGTTTTTATGTGGACATGATTTTTGGAAGCGGGATTAGGTACCTCATTTTCCTACATGTTTTTATGTAGACATGACTGCAGAAGACTGGTTGACTAACCACGAATTCATGTATGTCTTTCTAGGACATGATTTTCAAACACGGGTTTAGTTACCACGGGTTGATTCACGCTTTACCCCGGACATGATTTTCGAAATCGGGTTTAATTACCACGGATTCCTACATGTTTTTATGTAGACATGATTCTTGGAAACAGGTTTAGTTACCTCAGATTCCTACATGATTTTCAGAAACGGGTTTGGTTACCTCAGATTTCTACATGTTTTATTACAACAGTGGTTTACTTTTGAGTTTCCTGAAAATGGGTTCCCGGACCCAAAATTCATTAGCTTTAATAAAATAGGCATCAGTACCATTGGTACATATCTTCTCGCGGGAAATACCCAAAATAAAAACTTTGCATAACTCAATCCCCTGCTATATCTTGGCAGGACTTGGCTCTTCAGCTGTAGTACACCTTAAGCTTATCCGCGTTCTATGTCCGCTTTACGGCTTTTT
This sequence comes from Acacia melanoxylon, assembly GCA_019022615.1. NCBI lineage: Eukaryota > Viridiplantae > Streptophyta > Magnoliopsida > Fabales > Fabaceae > Acacia > Acacia melanoxylon. The sequence continues at coordinate 5,264,746 of JAFJYJ010000002.1, forward strand.
TCTTCAGCGTCTCTAGTTTGTAAGCACCCTTACCAAGATTTTTTGTTACCAGGTATGTGCCTTCCCAATTCGCAGCAAGTTTACCTTGGGCGGCATTCTTATTGCCTATGTCGGCTCGCCGTAGAACGAGATCTCCCTTATCGAACATCCGGGGTCTGACTCTCTTGTTATATCAGTTAGCAATTAGTTGCTTAGTAGCCAACTCTCAGCAATGGGTCGTAACTCTGACCTCATCAATTAGATCCAACTCCACTGCAATTGCCTGACTATTCTCGTCTTCCTCATGTAGAGCCTTGATTCTCCTCCATGAGGGTTCACCCATTTCAACTGGGATCATTGCCTCGCACCCATAAGTCAATCTGAACGGGGTCTTGTGTGTTGCTGATTGCATAGTAGTCCGATGTCCCCACAATACCGGATATAACTGCTCTACCCAATTTGACTCAACTTCTTCCATCCTCTTTTTCAGCCCCTCCACGATAACCTTGTTGGCCGCCTCGGCTTGCCCGTTAGATTGTGGATGCTCGACAGAAGCAAAGTATTGCTCAATGTGGAAATCGGCTACCATATCTTGAAAACCCTTATCAATGAACTGGGTTCCGTTATCGGTAACAATTTCAGCTGGGATCCCAAACCGGGATATCACATTCCGATGAAGGAATTTCTACACCTTGGCCGAAGTGATTGTTGCTAGTGGCTCTGCCTCTATCCATTTTGTGAAGTAGTCCACAACCACTATGAGCCATCGTAGCTGTCCGAGGGCCATCTTAAATGGTCCCAACAAATCCATGCCCCACTTGTAGAAAGGCCATGGAGCCGAAATAGATGTTAGTTGAGAGGGGGGAATTCGTAGGATGTGAGCGTGTTTTTGACAGCTCTCACATCTCCATACGTGTTCTTTTGCATCTACTGCCATTGTAGGCCAAAAGTATCCAGCCTGTACAGCCTTTCGTGCTAATTTCATTGGCCCCCATGTGATGCCCATTAATTCCTTCATGAATTTCTGACAACACGTATTCAGCCATAGTTGAATCGAGGTACTTCATCAAGGGAGAGTGAAATCATTTTTGATACAACTCATCTCCTATCATAGCATATGAAGCCGCGGTTCTTACCACCTTCTTCGCATATGCTGCTTCTACTGGAAGAATTCCTCTCTCCAGATAGTTGGCAATTGGTTTCCTCCAGTCAGTTTCCTCTGAAATTATCATCACGCAACTCGGCTCTAATAGATTCTGTTGGACAATTGTGCAGTGATTCCCGGGGCTTTTTTTGCTTGCCAACTTTGACAAAATATCTCGCCCTTACATTATTTCCTCGCGGAATATGGACCATGGTTACTTTGTCAAACTCGGCCATAAGCTATCTAACCTTCCCCAAATATTTAATCATCAAAGGTCCTTTAGCCTGGTATGTGCCTTCTATTTGGGACGCAACCAGCTGGGAGTCAGTAGACACATGTACTTTCTTAGCTCCATTCTCTTTGGCTTGCAGTAACCCTGCAATTAAAGCCTTGTACTCGGCTTGGTTGTTAGAAGTGACGAAGTTGAAACGGAGGGAGTGTTCCAAAGAAACTCCTTCTGGGCTTTCAATGATGATACCAGCTCCACTCCCCCTTACATTGGACGACCCATCGACAAACAACTTCCAAGTGTTGTCAGCCTCGTCGCTCCGGTCTTCCACCGACGTTAATTCCATCACAAAGTCCGCCAGTGCTTGCGACTTGATTGCATGCCGGGCTTTATAAACAATGTCAAATTCAGACAATTCGATAGCCCAACTAACCATTCGACCAGCCAAATCCGGCTTATGGAGGATCTGACGTATCGGCTAACTGGTGCGCACCACGACTGTATGGCTCTGGAAGTATGGGCGTAGTCGTCTCGCTGCCACAAGTAGGGCGAAAGCCATCTTTTCCAACTTCTGGTATTTTAACTCTGAGCCCTGTAAGGCCCGACTTACAAAATATACCGGCGTTTGGCCTTCCTTCCCTTCTCTAACCAAAGCCGCACTGACTACCTCATTACCCACAGCTAAATACAAGATCAAATCTTCCCCTGGCTCAGGCCTGTATAAGACTGGCGGGGTTGATAGACATTGCTTGATCTTTGTAAAAGCCGCTTCGCATTCTGCATTCCATTTTCCCGAAGTTTCCTTTGTCAATAGCTTGAAGAAAAGGAGGGAGTTTTCCGCGGATCTCGGTAAAAACCGGGTTATTGCCGCCAGTCTTCCCGTCAACTGTTGGACTTCCTTCTTGTTTCTTGGTGTTTGCATGCCTAAAACAGCTTGACATTTATCCGGATTAACTTCGATACCTCTGTGTGTAAGCAAAAACCTAAAAACTTTCCTGCTGGAACACCAAAAGCACAATTGGTCGGGTTAAGACGAATCTGGTATTCTCTTAATTTGTCAAATGTTTGCTGCAAGTCCTGCACATGATTTGTCATAGATACAAATTTAACAATCATTTCATCTATATAGACCTCCACATTCTTTCCCAACTGGTCTTCAAACACTCTATTCATCATTCTTTGATACGTGGCCCCTGCATTCTTCAACCCAAAAGGCATGACATTGTAGCAGTAATTGGCCTTCTCCGTAATGAACGCAGTTTTCTCCTGATCATCTGGATGCATAGCGATCTGATTGTAACCTGAGTATGCGTCCATAAAAGAGAGTAACTTGAATCCTGACGAGTTATCAACCAGTTGGTCTATATTCGGCATGGGGAAGGAGTCCTTGGGACACACCTTGTTTAGGTCCTTATAATCAATACATACCCGCCATTTGCCGTTAGGTTTTTTCACCATCACGACATTTGATAGCCAGGTTGTATATTGTACCTCGCGCACAAAATCGGCTTCCAAGAACTCTTCAACATGCGCGCCAAGGCCTTTGTCCGTCTCGCCGATTTTTCGTTTCTTTTGAGATATCGGGGTTGACCCCGGACAAATGGCCAACTTGTGACAGCACACTCCGAGGTCCACCCCAGGGATCTCGGATAGTCGCCAGGGGAAAACATCTTTGTTACTTCTTAAGCATTCCTCAATTTATGCCCGAAGCTCGGGGTCCAGCATCCTGCCAATTTTAGTGACTTGACCGGGCTCGGTTCCCAGAACGAGGTCTTCTAACTCGCCGTTTGGTTCCATCTTTTGCATCTTCTCCTCCTCGCGCAAATCCAACTCAATGAGATTGACCGACTTTCCTTTTTCCTCCTTTTTGGACGCCTTATTCTTTTCTTTCCGAGATGTTGGGTCGGCCTTACTTACTTTGACCGTGTCAAAGTAACATTGTCGAGAATCTTTCTGATCGCCCTTAACCGTTACGATATGGTTCCTTCTGTTGACCAATTTCAACTGTTGGTGCTTTAAGGACACCAACATATCCCAATCGTGAATAGTAGGCCGTCCCAGGATGATATTGTACGGGGAAGGAAAGTCGGCTACTATGAATTTGACACGTTCAGACTTAAAAGCATCCTTCGTTCCCAAAGTCAACTTCAAGTCAATATACCCCTTAGGGCATGTATCTTGGTCGATGAACCTAGTCAGGGTCGTTTTACATGGCTTCAAATCTTCTGGGTCAAACCACACTCATTTGAATGCATCCCACAGGATAATGTCCACGGCACTTCCATTATCAACAAAAATTTTCTTTACACAACAGTTGACTACAGCTCCCGTGATGACCAACCCGTCATGGTGACATGGCGGTACATCTTCTAAGTCCTTTCTGGTAAAACTTAGGACCGGGGGTTCAGGTTTTGCAGCATCCTTTATGAAGTTCGGGCGATCTCTGATTGAGAGGACCTCCCTTAAAATTTCTTTCACTGACTTACTGAATCTCCCCCGCCCCCAAAGCCTCCACTAATCACATTGCAATCATATTTGGAGTCCGAGAACTCATCATCACTATCTGTTGCTTTCTTTCTTTGCTCACGCCTTTTCTTTTCTGTGGGTGGGCTCTTGCTCCTGCCCCCTTGGCGCTTATTATTCTGTCGCCCCTGCGTCTGAATAACGAATCGACGGAGCTTTCCCTCGCAAACAAACTTTTCTATAGCATCTCTCAGATCCCAGCAACTGTCTGTTGTATGACCGTGCTGATCATGAAACTCACAATACCGGGACTTGTCCAGGTTAGCCTCTATGCGCGGTGGCCAGGGTCTCTCAACCTTTTTCATTTCGGTTGTCGAGACCTCTTTCCAAATCTGTGCTTGAGACACCTTCAGTGGAGTATATCTATCAAACCTTCCTTCAGATTTGCCTACTTTTGGCTTGACTTCCCCACCACGTCCGCGAGATTCCGGTTTGCGACCGGTATATTGCTCTTTGGCCTTGGGAGGTGGACTCTTACCCCTTTCCTTTGGTACTTGGCTCAACATTTCCATTTGTTCAAGCTCTAAGTACGTCTTTGACCGATCTCTAAAGTCGGCCAAAGTTTGAGGTCGATTCTTCATCACTGACTTCTTTAGCCGAGACGCACTATTGAGACCGGCTATCACGCAGTGTATGTGCACATCTTCTTTTAAGCCGGGGACTTGGAGAGCAGTGTCTTTGAAACGATCCAAATACTTTTGTAAGGTCTCATTAGGCAATTGTTTGACTTGATCTAACTGGAACTCGGTCTTTGGCTGCTTTCTGCTCGTTGCGAAATTGAGCAAAAACTTGTGTTCCATGGTTTTCATATCGTGGATGGAATGCAGTGGCAAAGAATGAAACCAAGTCTGAGCAGCTCCTTGAAGGGTTCCTGCGAACAGCCTAGGAATTACATGCCCTACAATTCCTTTCACCCCGATCTCCATTTTGAAATTATTTAAATGATTCAGTGGGTCCTGGCTACCATTGTACTTCGGTAATTCCCGGGAATCTAGACCTTTAGGGTAAGTGGCCGCCATAATCTCCTTAGAAAACTGGTTGAACATGCTGTTTCCGCAGTGCCCTTCCGCAACTGTCTTGGGCATGCTAAATGACGGGGGTGCTGCCTCGTACTTGTTCAAATCCAAGTTCTCAATCGACTACTTTCCTTTTGCTCGAGACAAGTCAGCTCCAGTAAGTCGGTGGGTGTCCACGTTTATCTCGGTGGCTGTCATGTCGCTAGCCCGGCTGGGCTTACCAGTATCCCGGGTGGAAGGTTGAGTAGGATTTTCCAATATCCTTATACGTTCCTTTAGCAACAAAATTTTTCGGCGTTCCTCCTCAGTGATCTTTTCTCGGTCATTCCCGACTGGATTTTCCTCCTCATGATTCTCGCTAGGCTCTTCTTCGTTGGTATGTACCGAGTTCGAAGTCATGACCCGACTTGTGCCAGCACCATCCCGCCTTGTATTTTCAACTCCGCTTCTCAAGCTTGCCTCATCCGTTTTCGCTTTCTTCTTACCGCCAAACGGCATTTCGGAGGTCCCAGTTTTCTTGGATAAGTCGGATATCTTCTTCTATCTGAAGTTGTTAACGAGTTTCTATATTCTCCATTCGTTGGATCAATGAATCCATCGTCTTGTGTAACACTCTTGTGTCGGGGTGCTCAACTTGGAACTCACGAGTAAGGGAAGGAAGGCTCCGATGCTGAACCCTTTGCTGCTCTTGTTGGGCAACTAAGCTTGGGTTAGGAGAATGCCCTGTATCCTCAGTTTCACCCTTCGTCACCACGGTGACGTGGTTAGGATCCGGAACAACTGAATCAGAGTACTGAATCATGTGCTCCTGACGTAAACGCTGTTGAGACTCTTCTGGTAGTTGATCTTGCCGGAGCGCCTGACTACGGCTTCTAGTACTTGCGGTCATCCTCAGTGGTCGTTAGTGGTTTTATATGGTTTGGGAATCAAAGTTTATGGTCCCCACGGTCGGCGCCAATGTTCTGCTATAGAACACAGATGTCTAGCTTTAATGAGCTAGGGATCGTTAATATTGGATCAACGGCTTCTCAAGGATGCTCAAGAGTTAAGCACCAGAGAGAGGGCTTCAACTCGGTGATATCTATGAAGGAGATATCAACGAGTGAACTCAGACCACAGTGCTACACGAAGATGGCGATTCGCCTGAGGGTGGGGTGTGTGCACAGTGTGACTGAATGATAAACAATGGAATAGAGAATGTTCTTAGTGCAACTGGTGGGTAATCTCCTATTTATAGGGATTACCTAGGTTTCACTCCCATGTAAATGCATCCATTCATCGGCCATTATGCGCTCCCACGTTTCCGCAAAACACCGCTCCATTACCCGTATGGTCCCGCATACCGCATACACGATGGAGTAGTGGTGAACCATTTACTTGGCCAAATGGGTGTTTTGCTGTAAGCCCTCTTATTGGGCCGCATGCCTGCTAGGCCCAATATAGGAGTCCATAACAGATTAATTAATTAAATTAAATTGAATGAGGAAGATATCAAACAATAGAGGAAGAGAAAATTGAAGATCAAAGAAACGGAAGAGCGATACCCACCATGTTTCAGTTATTTTGACGGTGCTATGTGCGGGGGAGGCTTCTTTCCCGGAAGGAGATGATCGGCCCAATTGGTTCCCAAATGAATGGCGCATCTCCGCCATCACGTTGGCTCCTTTTTTTGGCTTCCCATTCCCCGCCACGTGGTGTCCCATCATTGCTCCCTCGTCACTTTGTGTGATTATGTTTTCTTTGTTCTTTTTTAAATTTTAATTGGCAAAATTAACTAACCGTCTCATTTTTTGGATGAGGCACATGGGAATCCGATTTTATATATTTCTTTTATTGGGAATTTTTTTCTTTTAAAAAAATTAATACATGTTTGAATGATCCCCACCCTTAAATAGCATTTATAATAAGACAATTGATGAAATTCCAAAAAATAAGGTCTAGAAGGATGGCATTGTAATTATTTTTATTGTAATATACTTTTTTTAATTAAAATATATATACTTGCACTTATTGAATGCCCACCCTTCATTGTAATTTATGTAGCTGTATTTCTAACACACCTAGCCTTGCTTTTCTAAATGACAGGTTTGTAAAATAATTGTCTCTCTTATTACATCATCAGTATTCACTTGATTTCATGAATATTTTTTTGATATATTTCTTTTTCTTATTTATATTCTTTTATTTTTTAATGCATTTAAAACATTCTTTTATTTATTTTTTTGGGGTGCTGCCCCCCGAATCCCCCCACCAATGGTGCCCCTTCAGTAATTTTCTAGATCCACCCCTGCCTCCATGTATATAAGAGTATAACCTTAAGAATTATATCATCATTAATAATATATCAATCTTGCTCATTTAAATACGAGACTTCTGTCTTGACCATCTGACTAAAGTGTTTATACACCAAAAATAAAAATCATCAAGAAACATCGACCTAGTGCCGCAACTTCGGGGAATTGTAAATTTAATTCTTCTTAATTATGTTTTCAATGATTTCCAAGAGTATAAATTTTGAAATTTTGTTCTTGAGACTTTGATTTTCTTTAGTGCCAACCTTGATAGACTCACGGCAAATCTTTTTCTTTTCTATCACGTTATCTTCTATTTTAAAAAAAAAAAAATCTACAGTTTTCCAGGACATTGAGGCCAATTTTTATGTGATTTTCCTGGGAGAGATTAGTGAATCCGATCTGTGTAGACTAAATCAATAGATACATGTGCATAATAGAATGTAAATTATACTCATAATATCATCTCATGTAATGCTATGTTATAAACTTGGTTCATCGAGAATTTTTTTAATTTAAATACCAAATTTTCCTAACTTCTACGGATCATAAGACCAATCATTTAGAGTACAAAGTGTTCTATATGGTTAATATTCCAGAATGAATACATCATAGGGAAAATCCCTTTAAGATCCTAAGGACTAAGAAAATGTCAAAAAAATCCCCAGAAAAAAGTTTGATGGCAAAAATATCCCAAGGAGTTGTTAATATCTACTGAAGGAGTTGTCAATGAAACCTCTTTGGCATCAGAATTTTTTCTTGGATTTTTTTTTTGATATTTTTTCCCCTTGGGACTTTAAAAATATTTTCCCTATATTATATATCACTTACCAACCACAGCAAATGATCGATTGAATCCATCGGCTAAGTCTCCCCCATGATCAGAAACTCTTGCCAGCTCTTCAGTGTGTGGTATGGACTACCCAAAGTATTGTAAAGCACACAAAGGACCATGGATTACCATATATATATATATATATATATATGGGGTTATGATTTATCCTGTGACAGGATATAGTCTTTTTTCCAGTGAGCTTATACTACATTGTTTTTAGCTCCTCAAGTAGCGCAAAATCGTTAAGGAACTCCAATTATATATGAGAATCGTGCTCTGCTCGTCCAAAATCCTAAGAATCGTGCTCTGCTCTGTTCAAAACTCTGTTCAACAAAAACAACTTGTCCAAGATCTTCTTGAACTCCTAGGCGAAATGATGGTCGTCTTGAGAATACCGTTGTCATCTTGAATTTCCAGTTGGCAAATATCATTCTAGGATGAGGTCATGCGACGACAAAGAAGGGCAAATTGCGTTGCGGTACCCGCCCACGCCGAGACGAAGCTAACCATTTCCGCTGTCCATCGGGAGGATTCCCCTCTTGCACCGGCTTGTTTCCACCATCCCTATTGAGCTCTAAGTTACGTAGATATTGAGCATTTGTAGCTCCAGTACTTTGCACCATCTTTGAGAAAGCACTACCGTCGTTTGACAATAGCTCCTCTGGGGTCAATAATGGTATTTAGTCTATGAGCTATAATTAACATAGTACATGATTTAAACTCTTCTCGAATTGTTTTCTGTATTAGTGCATCAATTCTGACATCAATCGCTGTAGTTGCCTCATCAAGTACCAATATCTTTGATCTCCGTAATAATGCATGAGCAAGACTCAATAGTTGCCTCCGTAATAATTGGAGTTTTTGTTGAACAGAGTTTTGAACAGAGAATAGCACGATTCTCAAGATTGTGGACGAGCAGAGCACGATTCTCATATATAATTGGAGTTCCTTAACGATTTTGTGCTAACTTGAGGAGCTGAAAACGATGTAGTATAAACTCACTGGACAGAAGGCTATATCCTGTCACAAGATAAATCATAACCCCTATATATATATATATATATATGTGTGTGTGTGTGTGTGTGTGTGTGTACACATACATACATACATACATACACACATACACACACACACACACACACATGCATGTATGTATATGTATGTATGTGTTGTTAGAATTTAGGATATAATCCCATGGGTTATGAATAACAAGAGGAAAAGAAGAAAAAAAAAAAAAAGAGAAAAGGAATATGTGTGTGGATAGAAGTCCTACTTTGGATAGTTGGAGAGGAGTTAGAGAGTATATAAGCCTCAACTTTGCTTCTTTTAATCGGACCCTTGGGCCAACCAACTTTTGTGGAAGAGTGAGGACTTAGGTGACTCTTGGTCTACCACACGCACGCATCGCCGGCTAGGTCAGTCGGTTGAGTGCCGCTCGGTTCGGTTCACGCGTGTGTGAAATAAAAATACTTTTTTATTAAATAATTTTAAAATTTCCAATTAGTCCTCGAACTTCTAGTAATTCCTTTGTTGCCCCTCCGAGATTTTCCCAACCAGTGGCTACGAATCGCGATCCGTTTTGATCGTTCGCTTTGTTTTGGTGCGTCTGTTTGTACGACGCACCAGTTCTCCAGCAAGGCTCTCCGGTTGTTTCTGTTCACTCCATTCTGGTGTATCTGTTCGCACAATGTACCAGTTCACTGCAACAGTCGAGTCCATCTGATCAATTTTTTTTTCGTTATCTATAAATAGGGTTCCCTAGTCACAAAATCGAAATAAAGAATTTTCTCATATACACTCCCCTTTGCATACTGCATTCTGCAAACATATTCTGTGCGTTCCGAAAACAGACTCGTTGTGTTTGCTTGGGCTTCAAATTGAGAGAGCCATCATTCTGAAGATGAAAAAGCCGCTCTATTCTGGGAGGCAATTGCTCAGCAACCTTGGGCATCCATATTGAGGGAGAAAAATTGTCTTAAGGAAACAACGTACGTTGGGCCCGAATTACTTCAAAGTTCATTACCTATTTGACAGTCTTGTGAGTTTGTTTATGGTTTTTCATATTATACAGAATCGTTGTATGCTTACTGTATATGCAATATTAGTTATACAGATTATTGTTATTTTCAGTATATGAGATTTAGTAATACAGATTCTTGTTAAATTTTAATTTCTACATGTTTAGTATATTTTCTACAACAATTTTAAGACAATTTTGTGATTGAAATCAACTTACATTAATTTATATCATTGTTGATTTCATGTGTTTGTAGTAATATTGAATTGAATATGTGTTCAGTATTTGTGATTTTGATTATTATACTGTTTTTGGATTAATCTGTGTGATTAATTAGAGTTTTTGTTTTAATAATAGAAATGGCAAGTACAAGTACCAATATGATGAACCCAAGTGGTTTTGTTCCAATGCATGGTGAAAATCTAGAAAAGTTCAATGGGAATTATTTTAAAAGATGACAATAGAAAATGTTTTTCTATTTAACTACCTTGAACTTGGCTCGGTTTCTCATTGAAGATGCTCCAAAATTCAAGAAAGACCACCGTTGGATAAGGAAAAGGTTCTTTGCGATAGATGCTTGGAAGCATTCGATTTCCTATGTGGGAATTATATTCTCAATGGTATAGACAATATGTCAGATATCAGTATATAATACTTTGGATACAACCAAAGCACTATGGGAGAGTCTGGACAAGAAGTACAAAATTGAAGATATTGGCTTAAAGAAATTTATAGTTGGCAGAGTTTTGGACTTCAAAATGCTTGACTCTAAACCGTGGTAAGTCAAGTTGAAGAATTTCAATTGATTGTGCATGAGATTCATGTTGAAGGGATGTCTTTTAGCGAGTCTTTCTAAGTTGCTGTATTTATTGAAAAATTGCCACTAGGCATGTATGTGCCAATAAAATGGATGTTCTCCTCTTACACCCTTGCGAAGTAAGATGAACAACTTTATATGGGAAATTGCGTCTACTTCAAAGGTTGAAGGTTTTGGGAAAGTAGCCTTAAAGATGACTTTTGAGAAAGTCGTGACACTTAATTATGTGCTTCATGTGCCTGATATTCTCATGTATTTAGTGTCTGGATCCCTCTTTAGCAAGAATGGTTGTAAGCTTGTATTTGTTTCTGATAAGTTTGACCTCTCTAAGAATGATATGTATGTAGGAAAAGGTTACCTTAATGAGGGCATTTTCAAACTTAATGTAATGATTGTCACCAATGATGGTGCTATCAATAATAATATTGCTTTTATCTATATGCTTGAATCCTCTAATTTATGGCATCAAAGATTAGGACATGTTAACTATAAATCGATTAAAGATTTAATTCATTTAGATTTATTGCCTAAAGCTGATTCTTCAAATAATGATAAATGTCAAGTATGTATTGAATCAAAATTTTCTAAGTTATTGATTCCTCCTGTTGAACGATCAACTGAGTTGTTAGATTTAATACATACTGATATATGTGATATGAAATCTGTACCATCTAAGGGTAATAATAAATATTTGAGTAAATACCCTTTTGGATCCCCTGGAAAAAACACGGACCCCATTTTGGTCCCTCACAAAGAAATGCCCTTTTAGTCCCCGAAAAGGACGAATAAGGGTCGATTGGTGAACATTTTGGTCCCTCGCAAATTTGCAAAAAGCCCTTTTTAGTCCATAAAAAAGTCTCATTTTAGTCCCAAGGGACGAAAATGGGGTCCGTATTTTTTGTCGAGGACCCAAAAGGGTATTTACTCTAAATATTTTATTACATTTATTGATGATTGCAGTAGATATTGTTATGTATATTTGCTTATTAATAAAGATGATTCTATTATTGCTTTTAAACAATATAAGAATGAAGTTGAATATCAACTTAAGAAAATTAAAGTAGAGAGGAGTGATCATGGGGGAGAATATGATGGGCCCTTCAAGGAATTTTGTATAGAATCTGGTATTATACACCAGACGACCGCTCCTTACACTCCGTAATCAAACAGGATTGCAGAAAGGAAAAATTAGACATTGAAAGAAATGATGAATGCATTATTAATTGCGTCCTGTTTACCACAAAATTTGTGGGGGATGCCATTCTGATGGGTTGGCTTGATCACAAGCACACTATATTGCTAAAATTCTTGAGAAATTCTAGAGTTTAAACATAACTCATGTATCAAACCCTATAGATTCTAGTCTTCAACTATTGAGAAATACTTGGGCAAAAAAAAAACTATTGAGAAAACATAACTCGAGTGCTAGGCAATCTTATATGTGTTATGAATTGCACTAGACCTGATATTGCCTACGCAGTAAGCATGTTGAGTCATTTTACAAGTAATCCAAACGAGATTTATTGGAGAGCTATGATAAGAGTTTTGGGTTATTTAAAGCAAACTCAACTTTGCTTTGCATTATGAGAAGTACCCTGCACTGCTAGAAGGGTATTGTGATGCAAATTGGATCACCACTCTAACGACACAAGATCCACAAGTGGATATGTATTCACTCTTGGTGGGGATGTTGTGTCTTGGAAGTCATCCAAGTAGACTTGCATTGCAAGATCAACTATGGAAGCAAAATTTATTGCTTTAGATAAAGCTGGTGAGGAAGTTGAGTGGCTTCGTAATTTTCTTGAAAACATTCCTAGTTGGCCAAAGTCGGTATTGGCAGTGTGTATACACCGTGATAGTCAAGCGTTATTGGCGGGGCCAAGAATGTCATGTACAACGACAAGTCTAGACATATACGTCGTAGATAGGATACCGTTAGACAACTACTCTCGAATAGAATCATCTCAATTGATTATGTGAAATCAAAAGAGAATATAGTGAATCCATTGACTAAAGGAATTCCTAGAGAGTTAGTTAGAAATTTGTCTAAAGGAATGGGTTTAAGGTTGATCTATTGTTGATTATTGCGGTAACTCTACCTAGAAGAGTAGAGATCCCACAAACTAGGATCAAAGAGACAACTAAGTCATGATCGACTGTTAACACTGTGGAGTTTTTAAACTCATACTCATTCCTAGAAAAGACAGTGCATATATATACGGGTAAGCTTTTAGGCTTTTAATGGTTTCTTAATATGATGGGTTCAGATGATGTATGTTGACTTACATCACAAGGAATCACCTATGTGAGTGTGAAGTATGGGCCGCTTCTGTGAGAATTTAAAACGGCCGATTCTCTAGAACACTCGCAGAATCAGACAGGTTTCCAGGGCCAAAATGGACACAACATGAGAACCAATTATGCTAGATGAGCAACTGTGTGACTCATATTCTCTTGGTATACACTAAAAGGTCGACGGTTCAAGACAGCGCGTCCACTGATTGACCAGTATATTTGATAGGTTTTTACTAGAAAATGTTCAAAGGTAACCCGTACCATTCTCGATGCAGTTGTTTCTCGTAAAGGAACTGCACTTTGCATACATGATCATTTGCATTTAGTCATGATGGACTAGCTTCTTATCATGTGGGGGATTGTTGGAATTTAGGATATAATCCCATGGCTTATGAATAAGAAGAAGGTCGGAAAAGAAGAGGAAAAAAGGAAGAAGGAATGTGTGTGTGGATGGAAGTCCCATATTGGATAGTTGGAGAGGAGTTAGAGGGTATATAAGCCTCAACTTTGCTGCTCTTAATTGGGCCCTTGTGCCAACCCACTTTTGTGGAGGAGTGAGGACTTAGGTGTGTGTACGTATATGTATGTATATGTATAATAGAGTCACATAGGAAAGCTCTTGATAAATTTCTAGAGTTAAATATAAAATTCTATGAGTTCGCAAGACCGCGAACACCTAGTAACTATACTCGAAGAGCATGCCATCACCTCACTTTAAACATCACTCTCTTTAGAGACCCGTCACGCCTCATGACTTTAAAAGTCATCGAGAATGGAAGGTATCCAGACCCTTATAAGGCATCTTTCATTCCTTTCCCTAGCCGATGTGTCTTTCGTTCTTTTCCCTCACCGATGTAAGACATAACACTCTACTCACCACCTTTGGGTCCCCAGCCGATGTGTCACATTCCACTCACTACCTTTGGGCCCAGCGTTCTCGCTGGCACAATGACTCACATCAAAGTCTGGCTCTGACACCATTTATAACATCTCAGCGCATTACTATCAATATTGTCCCTTTTGGGTTCTTTCTCTCCTCACATCTTTAAAACACGTCGAGAGGGAGATGTATTTAGATCATTATAAGGTGTCTTTAGTTTCTCTCCCCAGCTGATGTGGGGTGTAACACCTTCAACTTCTAGCATCTGATATGCTCTATTTTCTCCTCCCTTCGTCATCGCCTATGTCTCCTCCTCTTCAAATCCCTTGTTTTTCTCTTCCACCTTTCAGCCTCAACCCACTACCTTTAAGTCTCCTTCCACATTCTTTCTTTTATTTTGCGTTCCAACTGCCCTTTCATTTCCATCAACCATCCACCACCCCTTGCCTTTATTGGCCACCTTTTCTCTACCAACCTTTCTTTCATAGCTTTCTTTTTCCTCCACCATAAAAGCTCCCATCATCTGATCTAAGTCCCACCGCCTTTCTTTCTCAACTTTCTTTTCCACCGATAAATGAAAAATAGACGGTGTTGTATTTGTAAGGCCCAAGTACTTGTTTTTCTAGGTTTATGTTTAAAGATACTCTTTTGGTCTTAGCTCATATCTTTTCCTTGCAAGTTTCTTAGTCTCCTGGCTCATCATTGTCGCTTTTTTTTCGCTGGCAGCTAGTTATGTTAGGTTGCTTTCTCTTCCTCCTTCAAGATGCTCATGTTTGTTAGACTCTGGTCCAGAGTGACATGTTTCAAAGGCCAGAGCTTTAGTCTTCTTGTTCCATTCATGTTGCTCATGTTGGCCTTCTATTTCCTTTGTGCAACCCGACAAATTTGTGGAGCTTGGTTTCCTTCATGGTGGATGCTATTGTATTGGGGCTTTCAGCTTTTTTAATTTTCATTGTTTGCTTGATTTGTGTGGTTGTTTATTTTTTTTTGGTTTGTTGTTTACTTTCATGTTTTGTACTTGTACTTGAGCCTTACTAGTCCTCTTTTTGGTGGGTTAGCTGGGGGGGCCTTTATTCATGTATCTTTTTATCTTATATAATAATAAACTTGTCTTTTTATATAAAAAAAAATCTATAAAATAAAAAATATTCAAGTTGATTTTGTAAAAGGGTTAAATACTAATTTTTCTACGGAAGTATTGGTTAGGGAGCATTCAGCACCTGGAAGTTTTTTCGGTGTCATTTTTGCCCTGGAAATTTAAAAATATAGCAATCTTGTCTGTCAGTTGATCTTGACCATCGAATTGTTGCTTTTCTTTGTAAACTTCCAGGGCAAATTTTCTTTTAAAAAAAACTTCTGAAGCAAATTTGCTCCTAAGAAAAACTTTCGGGGCAAAAATGATATCAAAAAAACTTCTGGGTGCTAAATGCTCCATAACCAATACTTCCGTGGCAAAAATGGTATTTAACCCTTTGTAAAAAGACTATTTTCTAGAGAAATTTGAGGGATAAATCCCCATTTACCAAATTAATTGGCTATTGTTCCCTAAGAAAAAATAAGGGTTAAGGTGTTGATTGGCCAACGAACTATTGCCCAAGGAGCATCTGACACAAACATTAATTGAGGGTACCTTAATTATCAATCAACAATTAAAAAGGGAAAAAATACACAAAAAGTGAACAAAAAACACAATCCCTTTAAACTACCCCGTCACTGTCTTGGTGTCTCTGTCTTCCATTGACTGTCATAGTGTCGACGACTTCGGCGTCTCCAAAGCTTCCATTGTTGTTGGGTGTTCCACTCACTCTCTTGAACTCATCAAGGTTCGTATGCAGCTTCAGGGCGAGAATCACGCACCGAAACCAAATCCAGTAGTTCACAGCTTCCGGCTGGCACACGCCTTGCACCATGGTTCCATCCCTCCGATGCCACAGGCAGCAGTCGCCACTGCCACATCACCTGCTCGCATGGGTCCCATCTCTATTGGTGCTTGCCACATTCAGCAAGAAGGCATAACCGCTCTTTTCTCCAGCGTCTCCACTACCGTCCTCTGCTAGTGCCTCATATTTTAACGTAACTGTGATAGTTTTTTTTTCAATTATTATTTGGTACTTATTTTCACTTTTTAATTGTTGATTGATAATTAAGGTACCCTCAATTAATGTTTGTGCCATATGCTCCTCAGGTAATAATTCATTGGCCAATCTACATCTTAATCCCAAAAAACAAGTTCTAAGATACTTGAATGCAAATAAATTTGATAAAAAATAGACCAAAATACCCTTTAATAATAAATAGAACAGTTGGCATCGCCTCTGCTTTCTACCTCGTCGGATTCAGTCTCTACCCCCAATCATGTTAGTTCTCTATGTGTTTTGATGATAACTGACAATTGTAAACACAATTTAAAGTTTATCTTATTAAGTTGAAAAACTTACTGTCAAAGGCAAACTCGAGTATTGGTTTCAATACTCGAGTATTGACTTGACAGAGAGTAGCTTATTTTCATTAAACTAAGCAATACTCGAGTATTCCTCTAAATACTCAAGTATTGAACTCATAGAGAGCACTCCAAGTTTTTCACTATGAGCCAAAACTCGAGTATTGGCTTGAATACTCAAGTATTGACCATACATAGACTCTCTCAATATAAAGCAAAACTTTCAATACTCAAGTATCCATTTGGATACTCAAGTATTGGTCATACATAGAGTCACCAAAGTATTCCAACATGTGAATACTCGAGTATGGGTTTGAATACTCGAGTATTGGACTGAAAGAAAGTTTTCAAAATTTACACATGTGTATGAATACTCAAGTATCCAGTTGGATACTCAAGTATTGATCATACAGAGAGTCACCTAAGTATTCCAACATGTGAATACTCGAGTATTGGGTTAACAAAAAGTCTTCAAACCTTACACATGGATATGAATACTCAAGTATTGAAATGGAAACTCAAGTATTGACTTGGCAGAGTCCTCTCAAAGTTTTTGAAAATATCTGAATACTCCAGTATTGATTTGGAAACTCGAGTATTGGCCATACAGAAAGCTTTGCCATTCTCAAGTGACTTGAATACTCAAGTTTTAAAATGCATACTCAAGTATTGACTTGGAAAAGATTTCACAAAGTTTTTCAAATAAATTGAATACTCGAGTATTGAGTTTGAAACTCGAGTATTGGGGCATACAGAGAGCTTGGCTCTTTTTCAAATGTTTTGAAAACTCAAGTTTTGAATTGAATACTCAAGTATTGAGGTTTTGGACTTAAACTCATTTTCACATAAAAGTTCAAAACTCGAGTATTGGATTTGAATACTCGAGTATTACTCTGATTCAAAGAAATGATCCAAAGCTCAAAACATGATGAGCCTCTCTGGAAGAAGAATACTCGAGTATGGACATGCATACTCAAGTATTCGTATTAGTGCACTGACATACTCGAATATTGGTCGCGGAGTTTGAAAATCAAGACTGATGAAATTGTGAAATCTTCTTGTTAGATCTCAATGATTCTCCTTTACATTCACTACTATACTTAACTATGTTTAATGAGTTTGTTAGTGAGTTTCAGATCGTTTAGAGAACATTAAATGGAGATTTGATCAAAAGCAAAAAGCATGTCAGAACATTAAATGCAAGTCCAGAAACTTGCATCCTTTTGAGCCCACATTCTCTACACATCTGCAAAAGGATTAATGTATGCTTTCCCTAAGTAGTACTTGCTCTTCCAACAGATCTATTACAAGGAAAGTCAACACTAATTCTCTGGGCAAAAGGAATTAACTCAAGATTAGAGAGAGAAGACACCAAAGTGACTCCAACAAACTAGATTAGCCTACCAACGGATATAATGAAGTTGGCAACGGTCATTTAATGCTCTCTTAGTATAAATAGAGTAGCATTCAATTCTTCTCAACAACTAAGATCGCAGAAAACGAAAATCATTCAAGTTTCCAACTACTCTTGAGTTTTCTTGTGTAAAGTATCGTTGATACATTAAGCTTCGGTGTTTATCATTATCCACTCTTAGAGAGAGTTTCTTTATTGTAAATCATTTATTGTAAGGAATCACAAGTCAGGGGACTTGGTGATTGGGTTCATTGATTGCAACTTGTAAGGGGGAGTAAGTTCTAGTGAGAGAATTACTCTTGAGTACAGAGTGTGTAATCAATCGTGATAGTGAAATCCCAGAGTGTCTGGGGACTGGACGTAGGTCAAGATATTGGACCGAACCAGTATAAATCTCTTGTGTCTCGCTATTCTTCTATATCCTTTGTTCTGCTCTGTTTTAGTGTTCGAAAAACAGAGCACTTCTGAAAGAATTTTTAAAATCCTCAATTCACCCCCCTCTTGGTGATTAAGCTCCACTTTCAAATCATTCTATATGTTGATCGAAGGAAGTTGCAGTGGTTCAATAGTGGGAGTTCGAAGCCAGAACAAATATGTAGATAAGAAAATAGATTGTGAGTGTTATGGTGCGTGACTTGATGTTGGAAAAAGAGGTTCTGCAGATTGGCGGTTTCTAATCTATATTGTGAGGCATGTTTCTTGATCGAATAATGAGTAAAGGCATATCGAATTTTATCCTTTCAATCCTAGATTCAAAATCTTTTGAATCAGTTCTTTGTGCTGAATTTCGCTTTCACTTTTGCATGTGGGTTAGTTGATAAATTCAAATAAAAAATAATTGATGCTATTGTTGCTTACTTGTGGCTCATTTGATTAATTGACATGTGGTTAATACTGGGAATTTCTATTCGATGTATGGCCTCTGCTTTTGTATTCATAATTTCTGTGTAAGCTTAGTTGATTTTATGAAAGCTCATTTGCATTTGCATACGAGGAAAGCTCAATTGCATTTTCACTTCATTTATACATTAGAGAAACTTGTTGCATTTCGTGGAAGCTCACTTACATTTCTCGAAAGACGCATGCACATTTTTTTCCCTTTGCTTTGCTACACATTTCTTTCTTTTAACCGCCTCGGGAAGGCTGAGATCATTTTAGTGTCGCTTGATGGTTTAGTTGATTTTTGACTGGTAACTAATGCAACGGACGTGTGCTAATGATTCAAAGGAAACGGCTTCTTTGGCACCCTTGTCAAGTCGAAGGTAGCCACTCTTGGGCTACCTTTCTAATCGGTTGCATTTTGAATAGCATTAAAATGGACATTGGTTCTACCCCAACAGTTAGTTGCATTTTGAATAGCATTAAAATGGAACTTGGGTCTACCCCACGAGTTGATGGAAATGAATACAAAGAATATTTGAAGACTCTAAGTATACCAGAGTTAATTTCAAATTTGCGAACTGCATTTCGCCCAGTTCATTTTGACCATGTGGTGGAGGTATTGGCTGAGAATGAAACCAAATTAAAGTACGAGATGAAGGCGCTAACCGAGAAATTGGAGTTGGAGACGTTGGTGAGGATGAATGGTGAAGAGGAATGTAAGGGGAGGAAGAATCCGGAGAGATATGTGATACTACTAGAATCGGTTAAGAAGAATAATGAAGTGGATCATGAAAACACTCTTTTCGAGCTAAGAATAAAGAATGCTAAATTGGAGGAAGAAAAACGTTTGGCTGAATCAGAAGCTTAGTTTTGGAAGAATAAATTTGAGGAGTTGAGTGAACGACTTTTGCTTGTATAGAAAGGTGTGAAATCATTCATGAATGGGGATGCTCATGTAAAAATTGGAGGAAAAGCTAAGGATCTTTCCAGCATTCGAGGGAACACTCATCCAGGGGTTTCTGATGAAGTCATGGATGAAAAGGATATGAATGTTAATGATATATGTGACAATGAGCAAGGAAATACCACTGCAGGGTCCTCACCTTCACCGAGAGAGGACCTCAAGTCTGGAAATACTTATGTCTCTACTGATGAAATCATTAGGCAATCCCTGGACTCTCCAAACAAGGCTTACTTGGTGCTTCAGTTAAGTTTAGCATACATCTCCTTTTGTTGTTTTGATAAGTAAGGCTGATTCTTGCTTGCAGAATCTTTAGTTGTGATAGAAATATAGGTTGGATTCAATTTTAATTTAGTAATGTTCTTGGGCTAAAAATGTAAACTTCTTAGCTGTATTAGCTGGCCCTTTGAAATTTCTTGCTTTATTATGGCAATATGGGATTAGCTTACAGGGAACATGGCATTTGTAGTGAGCAAAGGATTGATCGGGTCCATATGTTGTGCGTAGATTGTTACTTTTGTCTATGTTTCCTTTGACAAATTTTTAAAATTGTTAAAATCATTTTGGCTTCTTATTTACGAATGTTGTCATCATCAAAAAGGGGGAGAATGTTAGTTCCCTATTTATGTTTTGATGATTATTAACTTTGGAAATTATATATGTTCAAAAGATCTAAGCCAAATAATTTTAACTTAGTCAAAAATGCGTTTTTTATCATAAAAACTTTTTGCTGTCAGATTGGCTCGAGCCAATGTTGCAACCTCGAGTCAATCACTTTGAAACTTCTGCCAAATTGACATGTTGACTCGATCCTGGTGAAGATTGCCTCGAGTTTGTGTCTAGACTCGAGTCAGGTTATTCTGAGACTCGAGCCAAAGGTCTTTGTTTTCGAAATGCTTTCCAAAACATTGTTCTCTTGCCTCGAGCAAGTAAGTGTTGACTCTAGCTAGAATATTGACCGTTATATTTTAAAGTCAAGATTGACTCGAGCTTACACTTAATGGCTCGAGCTAGAGACTTGTCTATCGTATTTCAAGTACTTTCCTTCACGATAGACTCAAGCCTGATTTCCTACCTCAATTTTAGAGGTTGATTCGAGCCTCGCCTTTTTGCCTTGAGTCAATTCTCTTCTATATTGTTGAATGACCATCTGTCATGGACTCGAGTCTTGTTTTTGAGCGACTCGAGCCTATGTTTATTTGCCTCGAGTCAGATAGTATTTTCAACATGTCTTGACTCGAGCCTGTGATAGTTTTGACTCGAGCCAAGTATGTCTCTGTTTCTTTATTCTTCACCATGTCTTGAACAATGCTTTGACTCGAGCTCCGTGATAGTTTTGACTCGAGCCAAGTATGTCTCGTTTTTTCGAAATAGCTGATCTACAATTTGAGAATCTCTAAGTATGCTTTTGAATTCTTCATATCATCTATCTTTAATGCTCTTAACTGCATTTAATCACTTTGTTAATGAGTTCCAGATGATTAGATTGCGGATTAACTTTGGATTTGAATAAAGCAATCCAACGTGTCAGAGCATTTATTGCGCTTACCTGTTTGAGACTCTCAACCAACAGACATACCTTTGTGCATCCGAAAGACGTTTTGGGCAAGATTATTTCATTCTCTTTGCTGGGCTTCCAACAGTCATAATTGCATAACAAAACAATTAAAGAATAATACGACAGCGATTATACAGACCTTTTGTGCTTCAAGTCTAACGGACATATTTAGAAGAGTCTTAACTAATCATCAAGCTTCTCAACGGTCATAAATGACAACAACTATAAATACGAGAAGCATTGAATTCGCCAACTACTGAAACGCTATGCAATCAATTTGTCTCAACTACTTCTTACTATTTCATTAACTCTACTAATATCTTAGGATATTTTTGTGTACTTCAGTGTTTATCTTTTATCTACTCGTGAGGAGTTTCAAAACATTTATCTAATTATTTGAGTTGTAAAATCTTAAGGTTGTGGAACCTTTAGTGTGGGTGTACAATTACAGCTTGTAAGGGGGAGTGAATCCTAGTGAGAGGATCATCTGAGTACAATGTGTAATTGTATTTGTGTTTGAAAGATAGTGGAAATCTCAGAGTGTTTCTGGGGACTAGACGTAGGTCAAAGAATTGGGCCGAACCTATTCACCCCCCTCTAGGTGACATTCTATCTTCAAAGGGTGGTTGAGAAAGAGAATGGCGGCGACCAAGAGGACCAACGGCTTTTGAAGGGTATTTTAAAAAGTTTCTATTTTGGCTCCCTAATGAAATGAACTGAGGAGTAAATGTTGCGTCCGACAATACTGATGATACTAGTTGTGATTGCCCTCTAAGTAATCAAATACATAATCTTGCAAATCATGGCATTGCATGCCAGCTTCCATGCAAGCACTCGACTTTACGTGGAAAAATGTTCGGATGATCGAGAAGAGAGTTTAATAGTCTCCGATGGAGGAATTTGCACCATTAGTGACGACCTTTCGTCGGCGACTTCTCGTGGGCATTGGGTCGGCTTCACTCGTGGCTATGGGCACCAACTTTGGTGGAATTACTAGTTTTCTTTTGGGGTTGTTGCCGGAGATTGGCTGGGATCTAGAACTCGACGTGGCTTATCGCATCGGAGGCTATAATCGTTGCATTGACGCCAATAAAGGATTTGGTCGGTAATTAGTTTCTTCTACTAACATTGCATTTCTCTTGGATAATAAGTATATCATAAGAAGAAGCGGAGGATATCTTAATTGGATTGGTGATTTCGAATTTTTGGTGCGAAAGACAAAATTCATATGCTTAGAAAATTGGGTGGGAGATCAGACGCTGCTATATCGGTCAGCCAAGAAAAAAGAATTGGAAAGATCATTGGATATAGAGGTAATTTAGCCTAAATTCCGAATCATTAAATGAGTCACGTAATCTAATTAATAATTTACTAATTTTAGTAACAAATTAGAATTTGAGTAATTCAACCGTCTTATGATATTCTCCTTATTTTTTACTTAAAACATCATTATCTAATCTAATACAAATAACCCTTGGCCAAGGGATTCAAAATAATAATAATAATAATATCATTTAAATAATATTTTCATACATTTAAATATCATTCCAAAATTCCAATTCTCCCTTCAATTATATTCTGAAAGAAAAAAATCTTCATCCTCATAGTTGTTCCTTAAGAAAATTTCCGCGAAGAAAAGGAGCCGTCATTACCCAATTTCTCCATCGAAGAGTGAAGACATCAGAATTCAGAAGCGGTAAGGATGGGAATTCGATTACCTCCTTGTTTGCGTGGCTTCCTCTTCATTTTTCTCCAATTCCGCAATTCAGTCAAGAGCGACTTTTGAGATACCTTCTGTGATCTTTCACATTTTGATCCTTCCGAGATTAAAATGGAACCTCTGTCTGCGCTCACGCCCAATTCTGATGGCGATGGAGATTGAAAATGTTTAACGGACCTGACTTCCATTTTACGAACTGCATATCGTACAGTGGATTTTGATCGTGGAGAAGGTCTTGGTTGACATGGAATACAAACTAAGTCCGAGATTGGGATGCTCAGCGAGAAATTAGAAATGGAGAGATTAGAGAGAATGAATGTCGAAGAGGAATTGAAGAAATATGAGAAGAAATTTGAGAAGGGAAAGAAGGCTAAAGAGAGATATGAGAAGCTAATGTAATCAGTGAAGAATAATAGTGACTTGTAGAATGAGAAACGAAGGGCTGAATCTGAGATGGGGTTGTGGAAGAGGAAGTGTGAGGAGTTAAATGGATATACGCTGAGGATCTGACGAAACACTGATCAAGGGGCTTCCACTGAAGTCTGAATAGAAGAAATGAAATTGAATGAAGTTGTTAAACCCTGCAGACTCATCTCCTTCACAAAGAAAGACGGAGTTCGTAAATTTAGCATCAGGTATGGAAATTTAGCATTTATCTCTTTTAGCATCAGGTATTATGAAAGCTCTGAAAAATGTCTTATTACATGAATTGCTGCTTCATTTTCAGCTTAACTTCGCATATGCCTTGTACTCAAATTGCTCATGTCACCCAAAGTTGTCTAACTTTTTAATTTTTCCCACAAAGATTGGTTCATGATCAATATGAGACTTTTCCCAAGAATACTCTAGTGGTGGGAGATTCAGTTTTTCCATCAATACCTTGAGTGCTACCTTGATCTGAATAATATGCCTAGCTTCGAAGAAATGATGAGTAATATTTTGACTCCAGATGATGCAGAGAATGCGCAACTAGAAACAGAGGATACACTGCCAGATACAGAGGATGGGCATGATAACAGAAGTATACAGCAACAGTATAACACATGCAGCCGGCGTCGAAGCTCACATTATGTAGTGCAAGGTAAGTTTTTAAGTTAAAATTTTATAGTAATATTGACAATAGATAGTGATGTTAATGTGTGTAGTGATTGTCAACCACACTCGTGGTTTAAAGACTCAGACAAGCAAAAAGACAAAGATGGTTAGCAATTTCTTTCTATTAGATCACACAAAACAATATGTTTATGGATGTTGAAATAGTTAATTTCAATTTTGAATGCTCCTTTCATATATTAGATAGTTGACATTTTGTCTAGGCATTCTCACACGTCTTTCACATTTTTTGTAATAAACCGATAACGATCTTGCATTGAAAATTAAAAATTGTGGTCATATTATGTCAAAAGTGAATATGGACTTGCATTTGCTAAGCTAAGAGCCATCATTTCAATTCATAGAATGACCTAGCTGCAAGTTTAGACCTGCCAGCTTGAAGCACTCAAATTTCAACATGTTTATTACCGGATTTTTCTTCTGTTTTGGTTATTCCTCAAGGCATTTTGTGTCCTAAATCAATGAATGAACTTCCCAACTTTCCCGTTCAATCTTCATGTAAGTTGGTACGAATGACATAATGACTGAAAATGTCTTAAAATTTACTCAAAAAATTTGAAATAAAAGTTGTTCTCATTATAAATTTATTTAATAACTTGGCATTAGCACTTCAGGTAATAATACAGCTGTCATGGAGGTTCATGTTCCTGTTTCTTTCCTCTTCACCTTGTTTTGCTTCTTTCCTATGAGTGATGGGGTACTATTCCAGAAAGTCTCTCTGAAACCTACATCCAAGACCATGTAAGATACCACTCATAGGAAATTTGCATCAGTTTTAGGGTCACCACCCCATCACTCTCTACAAACATATTCTGGTTAGTACCTTATTTTGTCATTAATTGTATGCTAATCTATTTTATATTTCACAAGTCTAAAGAGATTTAAAAGCATGTTGCATTGGAGGATAGAGATGAATAAGCCACACTCAAATATTTATCAGTCTCGATTATATTTCTTATATGTTGTTTTGTTTTCAATTAGTGTATGTACTGTTTGCCTCTTACTTTAACGTGCTCATATTTTGAACATTTGTTTGAAATGAATAACAGTGTATTGCACAAAGTAATATTTTTTTTGCTCAAAACACAAAGTAATATTTAGGAATATTGATAGAGGACAATATTTTCTTGAAAATCATATGCAATATACTAGACATTTCTTCAATGTTTCTGGTTGATTTGTCAATCTAACTCAACCAGCTTCATCATTAATTAAGACATTTTTGGAGCCAGAACTGATACATCATCAACAGCTCTTGAATGGGCAATGTCAGAAATGCTGAAAAACCCAACGGTTATGGAAGAAGCATGAGCAGTGGTAAGAAGGGTATTCAAAGAAAAAGGTTACATCTCTAAGGCAGACCTTCAACATTTGAAATACTTCAAGCTGGTCATCCACTTGCAGTACTGTTACTTCCAAGAGAAACCACATAGAAATATGAAACCAAAGGTACAAGATACGACCAAAGACGAGGGTGATTGGGAATGCCTGAGCCATCGGAAGAGACACCATGTATTGGAATGAAGTCGAGAGATTCAAACAACGGTTAGGAACTTCGTAACTAATTCTTTGTTACATTTCTTTAATTAAAAAAATCTACACTACTTTTTTAAAGACAATTATTATGAGGTCTCTTGCCACTTACAAGATTAAATTCAAATCTTATTTTTAATTTCAGACTTTTCTAAAAAAAAATATTTATAAGTATTTTTGAAAATGTATTAATCACAAAATCTACCTTAAATCTTATTAGTAACATGAGTTTTGAGATGTAGTTTACGTAAATTTCTTTAAAATATTTTTTTAAAAAAATCATATATATGAAATGTGAGATATATTGTCTCCAGAACAATTTAGTGATACAGAATTTAAATGTTATCAATTAAATGAACTATAAAGTCTTTTAGAGCATGGTATAAATTATAAATTGATCACTTGCAAATTAGTTTTTTATGAATCTGCGATTCATAAAATTCTCTTAAATTAAACAATTCTCAAAATAATCTTCATGAAATACTTTATGTAAAATTTTCCAATGCAATAACTAACCTGTTTTAGTAACGTTTTGTTGATGTTTAGTTTTTAATGATAATTGTTTATCAATTTTTAAATTATTTGATAAAACGGTTACAAAAGATATTTATAAATTTTATTAAGATCATATTAATATATTTTAATTTTTTCTCATTTTTGGTAGTTTTTTAAATAAAAACTTATCCGACTCATTTATAACATTTAGAAAGACAGAATAGAAATCTTAATTTCAAATCTAAATCTACCAGTGTAATAGCTAACTTTTAGCTAGTTAAAACACGGATAATTGATAACATTTTGTTGAGGTTAATTTTTTTTATGATAATTCTTGATTAATATTTGAATTATTGTATAAAATTGTTACAAAAGATATTTATAAACTTTATTAAGATGACATAATTTTCTTGTACTTTTTTCTTAAAATAAAAACTTATCTCAACTCATGTATAACATTTAGAAAGACGGAATAAAAATCTTAATTTCAAATCTAAAACTATGAGTGTAGTAACTAACTTTTAGTTAGTTCCACGGATAACTGATGACATTTCTTTGAGGTTGATTTTATAGGATAATAGAGGTTAATGTTATATGATAGTTCTTGATTAATATTTGAATTATTCTATAAAATTGTTACAAAATTTATTTAGTGTAATAATTCTTGATTAATATTAATATAATTCAAAATGTATTTTTGATATTTAAATTTTATTCCTATTAAGTGATATGTACTTAAAATATATTTTCTTATTTCATCTTGTGATATATTTTGTGACTTTGTTATGTTTTCTTTTATTAAATTCGATTAAGGCCCCCATATGCTTAATGATGTGGTTATTTTTTCTTTCTATTATACGCTATAAATAGTACTTTGTAATATTTATATTTTATTATTAATTTATTTTTTTCCTTATAATTTAAAAATATTAAATTGGATTAAGGATTAATTATATTTTAATCATTATATATTATATAAAATTATTTTCATTTAATTATTATGTTATCGGTTCGACCGGACGGCCGACCGTTCGAACCATGCGTCGATCTTTCTGGCTAGATGTCTGATATGCCTTTTAAAACATTGGATGACATAAATTTCTCTCTTTTTTTGTTTTTTTGTTTCTTAAAAAAAATAAAAAAAATTATCCAGACACATTTAACATTTGGAAAGACCAACCAAAAATGTTAGTTTTAAATCTAAATCCAGAATTGTAATAACTAACTTTTAGTTAGTTTGCTTAGGATAATTGATATAGGGCCCATTTGGATGGGCTTTTTTGATAAAAAAAAAAAAAGCACTTTTTAAATGCAAAACAAATGCTTGTTTTATTAATTTATGTGTTTAGATGATATTTGTTTAAAAAAACAAAAGTCACCAAAGAAAGCCAAAATGCTGTTTTTTTTTTAAAAAAAGCTTCAATTTGGAGCTTAAAAGAAAAACACTTTAAAAAAATACTTTTTTTAAAAGCTCATCCAGACGGGCCCATAGTTGCTTTGAGGTTAATTTTATAGGATAATTCTTAATTAATCTCGAATTATTCTATCAAATTGCCACGTATGATATTTATAAATTTAAATACAAGTAGATATTGTAATTTACCGGGTGTTCTCTGAATGTAATAGAGTTAACTCTTTTTCGATTTATTTGATTTTTATATATAAATCTTTTATCTTTTGATTTTTCTTTTTTAAGTTTTCACCTGAATTCAAAGTCTCAAACCAAATCTTTCTTTCGTCTTTTTTTGAAACAAACCGGCTCTATAAATACCTGAAGCCATTTAGCTTTCAGAACGCAAGTTTTCATTGACACTTTACTTGTTTTCTCTCTGCATATATTCAAACCGTAGCTTGGTTTGCGTTTTGATCCTTACCTTTCTTTCGATCGACCACTCTAATCAAGAAACATCGACCTTGTGCCGCAACTTGCTAGGGAATTGTAAGTTTAATTCTTCTTAATTATGTTTTTAATGATTTCCAAGAGTATAAATCTTGAAATTTTGTTCTCGAAACTTTGATTTTCAATTTGATTATCTTTATTGTCAACTTAGATAGACTCGCGGTGAGTCGATTTCTTTTCTATCGATGTTATCTTCTAAATTTTTAAAAAAATTCTACACTAAATACATAGTTTTTCAAGATGAGTGTTATATTTTGTGGCTAATGTAACATCTCAGCGCCTCACTCTTGATATTGTCAGTTTTGGGGCCCATCACCCTTCACGGTTTTAAAACGCATAGAGAGAGAGATATCTAAACCCTTATAAAGCACCTTTTGTTCCCCTCCCCAGTCGCTGTAATTGGTATCAGAGCCGGGTTTGAGTCAATGTGGGTTGATGTGTCGTCAAGAAGGACGTTGGGCCAAAGGTGGGTAGAGTGTTATGTTCCATATCGATTGGGGAGGAAACAAAACATCCTTTATAAGGGTCTAGATACCTCTTCCTCTCAACACGTTTTAAAACCATGATGAGACCCAAAGCAGACAATATCAAGAGCGATGTGCTGGAATATTACAGCAGATACATAAATTTTGTCTGTGTTATAAGTTTTGATATTAACTAGGTTTTGTTAATTTATAGCTTAATATTAGAACAAAATAGTAGTGATTTGAGCATATGACGTGTAGGCTGTACATGATCACGCGTTTTAGTACATTTAAAAAAATGAGATGAACTAGATGGACTAGTATAAAAATATAAAACTTGATAAATTGAGTAGATGTAGCAAATAAATTCTATATTAAATATATCAGCACGAGAGGAAACCTTCAGGAAGCTAAATTTGATGTTGGGCACAAAAAATAAGACAAAAAGTAATACTGCTCAAATGATTTTTCTTAAATGAGATGATATGCATGTTATGATTTTATCTGTGTTTTATTAATTTATAGCTAACTTTTCCAAATGGGTATGGAAAGAAATTCTTTGAGAAACTGTTATTAAATGTATAATTTATCGTGGCATTGAATGAATAAACATTAAAGTGCAGAAAATTGATAGCGTTGATATTAGAATGAAATAGTGATGTGAAGGTGTGGTGTGTAGGATGTGTGCGTTTAGAAAAAGAAAAAACATGAGATGAACTATATGGGCTGAAATAAAAGTATAAAACTTAAATAGAGTAAGTTTATTAGATGTAGCAAATAAATTCATTATAAAATTAAAAATATATCAACATGAGAGAAATTTGAAATAAAAGTATAAAACTTCATAAATAGAGTAAGCTTAGAAATAAATTCTTAATAAAATATATCAACATGGGAAACTAAATTTGATGTTGGGCACAAAATATAAGACAATAAATACCGCTCTTCAAATGATTTTTCTTAGAATAAGATAAAAAGATGATATATAGGCACACTCTTCATCTTACTTATATGTGTTAATATTGGTGCAGGGAGAAAAAAAATAACATGAGACAGTGGAGTTGTGAGGACGAGAAGCGGTTTCAAATTGATCTAATGTGTTATCCGGACGATTTTCCCAATCGATGGGAGAAGATCGCCGAGGTGGTCGGCTTCTCCAAGGAGATGGTTTACGAACGACATCGAATTCTCCAAATTGAATTGGGTCAGGTTTCACCATCGCAGTACACAAACTCTTCCACCAATAATCAACCCCACGAGAATAATAAGGGCTCCTCTTGGACCTATGAAGAACATGCGTAAGTGCATTTCCTATTATATTATAATTGATTATAATAATCATCGTTTGTTAAACACAAACACATGCTTATGTGATAATTAAACGTGCTGATGTAATTTTCATTTTGATTTGAACAGACTGTTCTTGCTGGGAGAGCAGAAATATGGCAAGGGACACTGGAAGAACATCTCTGAAAAGGCAGTAGGGACAAGGAATGCAACTCAGGTGGCAAGCCATGCTCAAAAGTTTTATATTCGCCAAAGAGAAAAGGAGACAATAGTGCATAGTAGAGGAAGCATCCATGATTTCACTTTGGCAAACTACCCACCAGCATATCTGAATGATCTTCTTTCTTCGCGTCTTCACTTGATGCCTGACTCATGCATGATAATGCAACAACCAAACTCATCAATTCATAGACATCTTCCACAACATAATGACCATCACTCACTGCCGATGACTCAATCAGGAACTGAAATTCCTTCAGCTATTTATCAATCCTCTCAAGATGCCTTACCGGCACATTATGATCTTCAGCTGAACCAGTTATCTGCACCGATGAATCAAGCAAGCCCACAGAATCCTTCAGGAGTTCAATTGCAAAACTCATGTTATCAACCTAACTCACAAGTTGTGAGTCAATCATTGCCGATGAATCAAGTGGATCAATCCCATAATGACCATCACTCACTGAGGATGACTCAATTAGGAACTGAAACTCCTTCAGCTCTTTATCAATCCCATCAAGATGCCATACCAGCGCATTATGATCTTCAGCTGAACCAGTTATCTGCACCGATGAATCAAGTAGGCCCACAGAATCCTTCAGGAGTTCAATTGCAAAACCCAAGTCATCAACCTAACTCACAACTTGTCTATCAATCACTGCCAATGAATCAAGTGGATCAATCCCATAATGACCATCACTCACTGAGGATGACTCAATTAGGAACTGAAACTCCTTCTCTTTATCAATCCCATCAAGATGCCATACCAAATAAGCATTATGATCTTCAGCTGAACCAGTTATCTGCACCGATGAATCAAGTAGGCCCACAGAATCCTTCAAGAGTTCAATTGCAAAACCCAAGTCATCAACCTAACTCACAACTTGTCTATCAATCACTGCCAATGAATCAAGTGGATCAATCCCATAATGACCATCACTCACTGAGGATGACTCAATTAGGAACTGAAACTCCTTCAGCTCTTTATCAATCCCATCAAGATGCCATACCAATAAGCATTATGATCTTGGTGAACAGTATCTCGCATCGATGAATCAAGTAGGCCCACAGAATCCTTCAAGAGTTCAATTGCAAAATCCATGTCATCAACCTAACTCACAAGTTGTCTATCAATCACTGCCAATGAATCAAGTGGATCAATCCCATAATGACCATCACTCACTGCCGATGACTCAATTAGGAACTCAAATTCCTTCAGTTCTTTATCAATCCTATCAAGATGCCTTACCAGCACATTATGATCTTCAGCTGAACTAGTTATCTACACCGATGAATCAAGTAGGCCCACAAAATCCTTCAGGAGTTCAATTGCGAAAACCATGTCATCAACCTAACTCACAAGTTGTGAGTCAATCACTGCCAAGGAATCAAGCGGATTAGTCTGAGTCACAATATTCTTATCATACTATTCTTCCCCAGTAAACCTTACCATTGAATCATCAGTTTACGCCACATAATCACCAATGCTGATCAATCGTTTATTATTATATCTTACTTATGTAATCTCTTGTTAAAAACTTCTTTTGGTCAACTTTCCCATGTTGGGAGGCACTTAGCTCATCATTTTAAGACATATTTTTATCTATTTTCATACATTCATTATTCAATACAATTTCATATAGAATACTTTTGGTACATCCAACATAAGTAAAGAAAGTATATCACATAAACCAAAATTATGTCTATTGAAACCAAATTTATTATTTTAACAATTTAAAATTAAATCTGATATAACTTATAGAAATACTCTCTTCGGTCCTAAATATAAAACAAAATTCACTTCTTTGAAAAGATTAAGGAAGCTTATTAAATTATTTGAGAGTATTTATATTTTTTTTCCAAACTAATTAGTTTGACTAATAAATTGATATATAATCTAAAAATACACAACATATAATATGATTAAGTAACTTATTTAGATTCCTTAATATTTTCAAAAAAGATCAACTTTATCTTATATTTAGAATATGAGGGAGTATAAGATAAACAAATATGCATTCCTAAGATATGTGCACATGTGGGAATGAACATTGAAGACATGAATTTTGAGTCATATCGTAAATTTATGAAATTCTACGTCTTGTGCTTAATATAAGAGTCAGTTGACCTTTTTAGAGAGATTAAGAAAGAGAAAGAACTTACTTAATCATAGCATATGTTGTGTATTGTTAGATTATATATTAATTTATAAGTCAGACAAATTAGTTTGCAGGAAAAAAAAAAAAAGATACATACAAATACTTTAATATAATTTTTTAGCTCTTTAACCTCTTCAATGAAATTGAATAGACTCTCTTATTAAAGACCGGAGGTAGTATATTAAGTTAGGAAAAATAATTTAAAGAAAAAATGATAAATATAAATATTTTAAAGTAATTTAATTAAATTCCTTAACATCTCTAAAAAAGTTACTTTTATGAAAGTAATAAAAAGAAATAAGTATTCACTAGTGATACTTGACATTTCAGTGTCTTAGTGAACTAATACCAAAAGCATCAAATAGAGGGGGAAAGAGATTTTTTTATTAGAAGAAAAAGAGAGAAAAGAACGTAAATTCAGACGTCCAGAGTGTAAATGCATGCCTTAAGTTTAGGGTCCAGCTAAATGCAATATAGGGGGAAAACAGAAGCAAACCGAAAACGAACAAATTTAATTGCCTCAATATTCAATGCAGAGAAATCCGTGAAATGCTAATTGGTGTTTATTTACTCCTTAACTATTTAGGTGGATGTCTGTGCATGTAGATTGACAAATGGTGTTTGATTACCGTTTTTTTTTTCCTGAGATATTTATTCTTATTCCAAATTTTTGTTGATTCATGTCATAAGATTCATGAGAGTTTTATGTTGGTGACCTAACACAACCCTCCTCCTTCACGTCTAATTATGATGTTGTTGTATTTATTCTTTGACAACCATTGGCATAGGTACTAAAATATGAGTTCACATTATGTGCTTTTCTTTTAAGCGTTTTTCCCTCTAATTAGAGGGATTAGGTATTTTTTTAAAATTTTTTTTATATATTTTATTTATTTAGATTAGATTATATGTTGGATCATGAAATTTGTTTGCACCCAATATTTCAAATTAATTAATTTTCAGTCCTGCATTGAGAAATATTTTTCTTGTAACCCTAATATCCTAGAAATTAATTAATCTGAGATACTAGGTGCAAAAAAAATTTCAGGATGCAACATATAATATAATCTCAATAAATAGAATATATATTTTTTTTTAAGGGTAAAGGAGTAAAAATACACATGTGCTTTACCCTTGAGAGCGCCTAGCACCATATGCTTTTTTTGGGAGCAAATATACGCAAGTAGTTACATTTTAGGAGCAAAATTCACACCACCGTTAAAATCTAACTTAACGGTGCATTTGCAAAAGAAAATGTCATATTTACAACAACATTTAAACATATGAATTTTGAACATAGAAAGGTCATTTACAAAAAAAAAAAAAGAAAAAAAAAAGATATATTTACAACAAGAAGTGCTGTATTTACTATTTACAACAAAATTTAAAATCTGGCCATATTTAGAACAGAAAATGTCATATTTATAATAACATTTAAACACTTGAATTTTGAACATAGAAAGGTCATTTAAAAAAAAAAAAAAAAAAAAAAGATATATTTACATCAAGAAGTGTTGTATTCACAACAAAATTTAAAATATGGTCATATTTACAACAGAAAATGCCATATTTACAACAACATTTAAACACCTAGATTTTGAACATAGAAATGTCATTTACAACAGAAAAAAGCTAGATTTACAACTGGAAGTGCTGTATTTACAACAAAATTTAAAATCTAACAATTTACAACAGAAAAAGTCATATTTACAACATGTTAGAGTTTAACGGTAGTGTGACTTTTGCTCCTAAAATGTAACCATATGTGTATTTTTGCTCCCCAAAAAAGCATATGGTGCTAGGCGTTCCCGAGAATAAAGCACATGTATATTTTTGCTCCTAACCCTTTTTTTAAAAAACAAAAATGCCTAATCCCAGAGAGAAAAAGCACTTAAGAGAAAAGCACCCAATCTGAATTCCTAAAATATGAGCATTAATTTTCAGTTAGTCTTGAGTAAAAGAAAAGCTATGTACTTTATCATATTTGGGACATGGAAAATAGAAAAACCTGTTTAGGAAGGTTCATACTAAAGAAATACAATAACCTTACCAATATTATTGGAAGCTTCGGATCCAAGACAGAGAGCATGAGTTCTTCATTCCATACAGGATTAACATCCTTCTCAATAACGCGAGTCTTGAGTTTCTGGCAAAAGATGCATGATTGTACACAGTTAAAGAAAAACAACTCTGGAAGCATTTATGCATGATTGAAGCATGTTGGTATAAGAAATAAAACAGAAAAATAGCTCATCCAGTGACAAGATACAATCCTAATAACTCAAGTTTGCTCAGCGCATAAAGGGAGATAAAAATACCTGATGTTGCCATCAATAAGGAGTGGACACAACAATCACCTTCGAATTATTTCTTAGGTCACTAGGCACTGCTAATTGTACTAAGCTTATAAATAGATTGACCTTAAAATTTTACACCAAACTTAAACGCGTTGCTGATGAATACATACAAAGAGAAAAGGGTTAATTATTTTATTTTTAAAAAAAAATATAGTTGCAAAAGACTTTTTCAATCTACAATGTACATCTACAATTATTTGCAATAAAAAAGGGTCGAGGTTCCATGAGTACTTTAGATATGAACTTGACAGAAAAACTGTATATGAATCTATAAAATGTGAGAAAAATCCGGACAATTTATAAGTATGTAAATAGAATTTGAATAAAGATGATTGCAGCACGAAGGAGACTGTTATGAGTCTCACATCGGGAAGCCAAACTCTTAGAGTGAGGTTTATAAGTCCATTGGGTTCTCCCTCCTCATAGGCTAGCTTTTAGGGATTGAGCTCTCCCTTTGGGCTTGTGTTCATTACATTGATGCTTTCATTGAGAGCCCGATGTTCACGGAAAGGGCTACCCACGGAGGGTTCTGACTGGCAAGGCCGAGTGAAGTGCCGTGGGGTGAAGCCGCCGGAGACGTCGGTTCTTGAGGAGGTGACTATGTTATGAGTCCCACATCGGGAAGCCAAACTCTTAGAATGAGGTTTATAAGTCCATTGGGTTCTCCCTTCTCATAGGCTAGTTTTTGGGGATTGAGCTCTCCCTTTGGACTTGTATTCATTACATTAGTGCTTTCATTGAGAGTCCGATGTTCACGAAAAGAGCTACCCATGGAGGGTTCTGACCGGCAAGGCCGAGTGAAGTGTCGTGGAGTGAAGCTGCCGGAGACGTCGGCTCTTGAGGGGGTGACTATGTTATGAGTTCCACATCGGGAAGCCAAACTCTTAGAATGAGGTTTATAAGTTCATTGGGTTCTCCCTCCTCATAGGCTAGCTTTTGGGGATTGAGCTCTCCCTTTGGTTTTGTGTTCATTATATTGGTGCTTTCATTGAGAGCCCGATGTTCACGGAAATGGCTACCCACTGAGGGTTCTGATCGGCAAGACCGAGTGAAGTGTCGTGGAGTGAAGCCGCTGGGGATGTCGGCTCTTGAGGGGGTAACTATGTTATGAGTCTCACATTGGGAAGTCAAACTCTTAAAATGAGGTTTATAAGTTCATTGGTTTCTCCCTCCTCATAGGCTAGTTTTTGGGGATTGGACTCTCCCTTTGGGCTTGTGTTCATTACAGAGACAAATAAAGGCCTTCGTAATTTGATGGGTGAAGGTGCAAATAAGCCAATAAACTATTAAGTTAGGAGCACCCAACACAAAAAAACAATTGAAAGGACCATAAATACCAAAAAACATTTAAAAAGTGGCAACTACCACAATTCACTTCAAACTAAACTAATGCCGTTGGGTATCATGTCCACATATCTCGTTGGTGAGAGGATTGAAGGATAAGAATGTGAGTCCTTGCTTCCAGCCACCGACCATCACTGAGCTCAGACAAAGTAGACTGAGACCCAGAATATGACAAAGCCAAAATCTAAACAGCAAAAATTTAGTTGGTTTATTAATCAAGCTCTCTATGACATCCTCCGCATCACCTGGTTACCTCCTTTTTCGACATCATCTTGGGCACAGATATCTCTCAATATGCTGATAGAGTATCCAAGAACGTTAATGGTGACATAGTCGGTAGGTATACCAGACTTGGCCTTAGGGACGTGCTCAATATACAAACAAAATACATCTTTAAACTTACCAAAAGAAGCAGTTAGCAGAATTTCTACCATTATAGGCCACCCACTATTACTATACGGATTTCTAACCAATTCAGGATTTCCACCACAACATGCATAGATTATCATACACAGAAGGAGTCACAAATCCCCCTACTCCAAAGTCTTGCCAGGGATACAAAACCATTAGGATAGAGTTCTTCCCAAATAGCATGCTGATGTTCCTTCCCCGCCAATGAAACATTTGCCAAAACTTGCAAACACGCACGAACCAATCCCTGATCTAGGTCTGAAGAACTTGCCAAGGACCTTAACCAATTTGAGATAATACCAAAATCAAGCTCTCTATGACAAAGCCAAAAGCAAAAATTTTGGAATTCAGAGTTGCAAGGCGACAAGAACGGCAAACCTTATGAAGGATATCTTCGGGATGAACAAAATAATCAGCTTTCATAGATTGAGATTTGTGGAGGAAGAAGAGATGGATAAAAGAGGGGCTTTACCAGAGGAAGCTGGCTGGAGATGAAGGCCAATGAAACTATACGAAGTATTTGCCCTCTCTCCCGTCGACGATGACGAAGATGTCGCCATAGAAGCTAAACCCTCGTTTTCAGATCGCTTTTTAGATCGGTTTCGCCTTTACCTCCTCGATCGCGTATTGCAACGGAGCTCTCCGACGACGCTGAGAAGGTGAAGGAATGGAGGTGGTGGTAGTGTGGTAATGGGAGAATCCCACCGACGGTGATGAAGGTGAAGAACTGCCGGCGAGGAAGGAGAGAGGCGAAGGGAGAGATGGATCAATGAAATTACAGCTTTGACCCAGCTTGCTTCTTCTTCTTTTTTTCCCTGCTGACCACGTGTATGCCACACATTTCCTCCCACTGTGCCACGTCAGCGTCAAAGTCTTTCCCCTACTAACTGTTTAAACGTCGTTAGTTTAGTTTGAAGTGAATTGTGGTAGTTGCCACTTTTTAAATGTTTTTTTGGTATTTATGGTCCTTTCAATTGTTTTTTGTGTTGAGTGCTCCTAGCTTAATAGTTTATTGGCTTATTTGCACCTTCACCCTAATTTGATTATATCTTGTATAAATATTATGTTTAGATTGGAAGTTCAGCTGATAGAATTTTAGTTAACAATCAAACCAATATCAGAAATACACAAATTCCTTGGAGTGTGGCCCATAATCAGCTCCGTAATTAACCTAATCTAAACCAAAATATAAGAGCATAATAACTGCATAAAACGGCAATCCTGGATACAACCTAGAGAAAAGGGGAAGCAACCTTGGAATAAAGAAAACGATCCACAGAAACGAGAGCGATCGTAATGTTGAAAGCAATCGCATATCAGCAAGGAATCATCCTTGCGGGGGAGAAACAAGAGCGAGTAATTAATTATTCAGCTTCGTTCAGGAATGCAATGGAGCAATAAGAGAAGGATACACAGAATCAATGCAAGAAAATAAGAGGAATAAAAGAAAAGGAAGAAGAGACCTGCTTGCGCATCTTGACGACGTGACGTAAGGACTGCTGGTGCGGACATCACGAACAGCGAGATTAATACCACGCTTGAATTGAATCTTAGAAGGCCAAACATTTGGCCCAAGTGAGGAAGGTCAGGTTCGGTGGGTGATTCCGCCACTGATTTGAAATCTCTACAATGTCAATTATTAATTACAATTTTAGTCCTATTTATAAGTCTCTTTTGATAAAAAAAAAAATAAAATAATTGATTCTATCTATAAGTCCATTTTGACCAAATAAATGAATTGTGACAATTTTGTCATATTAATTGTACTAATAAAAATAGAGAGAGAAGAAAGAGTTGAAAGGTATCAAATCATAAATGAAGGTAAAGTTAAAAATTCACCCCATAATCATTGAATTAACTACATTTCCTTAGTATGTGTGATTTGGTCAAAATGAAACTATATAAAAGACAGCAGTGGTATTCATCAAATAATGGTGTGAAATATCTGTTGCTCTGAAACGAAACAAACAAGGAATGATTAATTAATTAAATTAAATTGAATGAGGAAGAAATCAAACAATAGAGGAAGAGAAAATGGAAGAT
The DNA here is from genome assembly GCA_019022615.1 of Acacia melanoxylon. NCBI lineage: Eukaryota > Viridiplantae > Streptophyta > Magnoliopsida > Fabales > Fabaceae > Acacia > Acacia melanoxylon. The sequence continues at coordinate 5,303,072 of JAFJYJ010000002.1, forward strand.
CAAAGAAACCGAAGAGCAATACCTTTCATTATAATTTATGTAGCTGCATTTTTAATCGTATCTAGCTTGCTTATCTAAATGACAGTTTATAAAATAATTGCCTCTTTTATTACATCATTATGTTTATAAAATAATTACCTCTTTTATTACATCATCAAGTATTCACTTAATTTTATAAATATTTTTTTGATCTATTTTTTTTCTTGTTTATATTCTTTTATTTTTTAATGATTTAAAACTTTTCTTTAAAAAAATTTTGGGGCAGTCCCAAATCTCCCTACCAATGGTGCCCCCTTTAGTAATTTTTTGGATCCACGCCTGCCTCCAGCGTATATAAGAGTATAATCTTAAGAATTATATCATCATTAATAATAGGAAAAATCTCATATAAAGACAGTTAAATTACCTAAATTTTAATTTAGGTTGTTAAACTTAACAAATTATTAATTATGTTACGTGATTTAGAATTTGAGCAAAATTACTTTTATATCCCTTAATTATTCTTTTTTTAAAAAAGAAAGCAAGAAGTCCCCTTCGAGATGCAATCGCCAGAAACATTGCATTCAATTAGGGATTTTGCTTCTTCTTTTTTTGAAGTTCCCTCCGGCTAGTTCATTATCAGGAAAAGATATTGAAATTCCTTCCGACTAGTTCATTACCAGAAACAGCCAAATACTCCAAGTGCTCCCACCGTCCGTACTCCGGCGGGATCTGTCACGCGAAGAAGTTCCCTCCGAGATGCAAATGCTGTAGATTCGGCATCTGAGTCACAACGAGCAGGAAGTCTCCAGTCATGTTGTTGTTATAAAGGTCAAGGACCTAAAGATTCTTGAGCTCGGAGAGTTGAGCAGGGAAAGTTCCGTTAAACACATTGTTAGAAAGGTTGAGGAATCGGAGGCCAGTGACGACAGAAATCCTCGGCGGGATGGGTCCTGAGAGCTGATTTTCAGCAACGGAGAGATTAGTGAGGAATGGGAGGTGAGCAATATCGTTGGAAAGTGAGCCTAAGAGGTCGAGGCTGGTTAAGTTAAGAGAAATGACATGGCGGTGGGAGTCGCAGGTGACGCCGGACAAGTGCAGTGAGTGGTGGAGGCGTTCCAGGAGGAGAGAGACGATTAGGGATCGTCGGTAATGGCTGCTTTCAGGGAAAGAATTGAAGGGCACGATACTCAGACATAGGGGTAGAGGAGGAATGATGAAGGAGGAGGAGGAGAAGCAAGAGAAGAAGCCTCATCTTTATGGGACTTAGGTGTAGTTTCAGAGCTCCCACGACCGGCGGAGGAGGGGCCTTCAAGTCTGCAACGCAGAGGGGGAGGTATAGGTATGTAGTTACTAGTTATAATTGAGAATTTCTCTGAGTAAAGGACGATGATGAAGCAGTGAGGTGTGGAAGGCCTTCTCAATCTCTCATCTTATTGCTAGTATTCTCCGTGCAACGCCCTAGAAAAACAAAAAATAAAAAGAAATTTGTGAACAATTGAATATAGGGTGAAAAGTTAATTTTACACATGACCTTTGTCCCCAAGATCACCCAGCACCACGACCTTTTTTAGGGATTAAAAATACACACGACGTTACGTTTTGGGTGTAAAAATACCACGGGCGTTAGTTGACCGTGAGTTGATCGTTAACGATGACGTGGCGATGACGACGGACGAAATTATTTGCGTGGAATTAAAAAAATTAAAAAAATTATTTTAAAAATTCAAAAAAAAATTAAAAAAATTAGAAAAAAAATCAAAAAATTAGGAAAAAAATTGAAATAATTAGCAAAAAAATTCAAAAAATTAGAAAAAAAATTCAAAAAATTAGAAAAAAAAAATCAAAAAATTAGGAAAAAAATCAAATTATTAGGGAAAATTTAAAATAATTAGAACAAAAACAAAAAAATTAGAACAAAAAATTAGAAAAAAGTTCAAAAAATTAGGAAAAAATTCAAATAATTAGGGAAAAATTAAAATAATTAGAAAAAAAAAAATACCTCCGCGAGTGGGCCCCCCACCGGAAACCGTTACTGTCGCCTTTATTTTAATTAATTAATTAATATATTTTTTCAATGAACAACTTACCCTAGTGCATCTTCAACAAATTTGCACCTACTGTGTATATACAACTTCTCCTCTAATAGCTTACCCTAATGCATCTTCAACAAGCTTACCCTAGTATTTTTGGTTATTCGGCCGCCGCCGCCGGTGGTGGGGCCCACTGGCAGAGGTATTTTAATTTTTTTCTAATTATTTTAATTTTTCCCTAATTATTTGAATTTTTTCCTAATTTTTTGAACTTTTTTCTAATTTTTTTAATTTTTTTTTCCTAATTATTTGAATTTTTCCCTATTTTTTGAACTTTTTTCTAATTACTTCTTTTTTTCCCTATTTTTTTGAAATTTTTTTTCTAATTATTTTCAAATTTTTTAAATTTTTTTCGAATTTTTTCTAAGTATTTTAAATTTTTATTCCACGTCAGCGTTTCAGTCCAATCATCGCCACGTCAGCGTCCACGTGATCGTTAACGGTCTACTGACAGTCAACTAACGGCCGTGGTATTTTTGCACTCAAAACATAACGTCGTGTGTATTTTTGATCCCTAAAAAAGGTCGTGGTGCTGGGTGATCCTGGAGGCAAAGGTCATGTGTAAAATTGACCCTTCACCCTTGAATATACCAATTGAATCAATCTGGCTTTCCCTTGTCTACACACGAGAGATATACTACGAGTGCGACATTTTCTGGCTCCCCCAGATTATAGGTTAGGGGTATTATTGAAAAATAACTAACATTTAAATATTCTACCTTAGGTCATTGACCCAATTTAAAATTTGTAGAATTTATCAGCTTTATATAGAATTTTTTTATTTTAATCGTCTTTATATGAGATTCTTCCTTAATAATATATCAATCTTGCTCATATAAATACGAGACTTCTGTCCTTACCATCTGACTAAAGTCTTTAAAAAAAACAAAAATAAAAACAAAAAAAATCATCAAGAAACATCGACCTAGTGCCGCAACTTGCTGGGGAATTGTAAATTTAATTCTTCTTAATTATGTTTTCAATGGTTTCCAAGAGTATAAATTTAGAAAAGTTACGCGGGTCCCAAGGAACGAAAAAAAATTATAAAAAAACCCTAAAGTCCCAAAGGACTTTTTTGATAATGCTATATTTACAATAGGAAATGTCTATATTTACAACAACATTTAAACACATGACCATTTACAACAGAAAAAAATCATATTTACAACAGGAAATGACCATATTTACAACAACATTTAAACACCTGGATTTTGAACGTAGAGAGGTCATTTACAATAGGAAATGCTAGATTTACAACAGGAAATGCCTATATTTACAACAACATTTAAACATCTGACCATTTACAACAGAAAAAGTCATATTTACAACAATATTTAAACACCTGGATTTTGAACGTAGAGAGGTCATTTACAACAGAAAAAACCTAGATTTACAACAGCAAGTGCTGTATTTACAACAGAAAAAGCCTAGATTTACAACAGGAAGTGCTGTATTTACAACAAAATTTAAAATCTGACCATTTACAACAGAAAAAATCATATTTACAACAGGAAATGCATATATTTACAACAACATTTAAAAATAAGGATTTTATTTCCATATAAATAATATCAAAAAAGTCTCTTAGGACTTCTGTGTAATTTTGTGATTTCAAGGGATTTTTTTCGTTCCTTGGGACCTGCGCATAATTTTCCCTATAAATTTTGATTGAGACTTTGATTTTCTTTATTGCCAACCTTGATAGATTCACGGCAAATCTTTTCCTTTTCTATCACGTTATCTTCTAATATATATATATATATATATATATATAAATCTACAGTTTTCCAGGATATTAAGGCCACATTTATGTGATTTTCCTGGGAGAGATTAGTGAATCCGATCTGTGTAGACTAAATCAATAGATATATGTGCATAATAGAATGTAAATTATACTCATAATATCATCTCATGTAATGCTATGTTATAAACTTGGTTCACTGAGAGTTTTTTTTATTTTATTTAAATACCAAATTTTCCCATACGGATCATAAGACCAATCATTTAGAGTACAGAGTTCTATATGTTTAATATTCCAGAATGAATATATCATAGGGAAAATCCCTTTAAGGTCCTAAGGACTAAGAAAATATCAAAAAAGTCCCAGAAAAAATTCTAAGGAGTTGTTAATGTCTATGGAAGGAGTTGTCAATGAGACCTCTTTGGCATCAGAATTTTTTCAGGGATTTTTTTGACATTTTTTTGCCTTGGGACTTTAAAGGGATTTTCCCTATATTATATATCACTTACCAACCACAGCAAACGATCAATTGAATCCATGGGCTAAGTCTCCCCCGTGATTAGGAACTCTTGCCAACTCTTTAGAGTGTGGTATGAACTGCCCAAAGTATTGTAAAGCACACAAAGGACCATACATACATACATACATACATACATACATACATACATACATACATACATACATACATACATACATACATACATACATACATACATACATACATACATACATACATACATACATACATACATACATGTGTGTGCATACATACATATATGTGTGTGTGTGTATATACATGTGTATACCTACATATATATATATATATATATATAGGGATAAATACCAATTTTGCCATGGAAGTTTTGGTTTTGGAGCACTCAGTACCCGGAAGTTTTTTTTGTATCATTTTTGCCTCGGAAGTTTACAAACATAGCAATCTTGACCATCAGTTGATCTTGACTGTTGGATTGATCATTTTTTGTATCATTTTTGCCCCAGAAGTTTACAAAAGTTTGCTCCTTAAAAAAACTTCCGGGGCAAATTTGCTCATTAGAAAAAACGTCTGGGGCATATTTGCTTCTTTTTGTAAACTTCAAGGGCAAAAATGATACTAAAAAAATTTTCAGGTGCTGAATGGCCCTTAGCCAATACTTCTGTGGCAAAACTGACATTTAACCTATATATGTGTGTGTGTGTATCTATATGTATATACAGACACACACACACATATATGTATGACATACATATGTGTGTGTGTGTCTGTATGTATGTATATACATATACATACATACATATATATATACACGTACATACCCACACACACACACACACATATATATATATATATATATGTGTGTGTACACATACATACATATATATATATATATATATATAGACAAACACACACATATACATGCATGCATGTATGTATATGTACGTATGTGTTGTTGGAATTTAGGATATAATCTCATGGGTTATGAATAAGAAGAAAGTTGGAAAAGAAGAGGAAAGAAGAAGGTTGGAATGTGTGTGTGGATAGAAGTCCCACATTGGATAGTTAGAGAGGCGTTAGAAGGGATATAAGCCTCAACTTTGCTTCTTTTAATCGGGCCCTTGGGCCAACCCATTTTTGTGGAAGGGTGAGGACTTAGGTGACTCTTGGTCCACCACACGCACGCGCCGGCTCAGTCGGTTGCCGCCGCCCGATTCAGTTCGCGCGTGTGTGAAATAAAAATAATTTTTTATTAAATAATTTTTTAAATTTCCAATTAGTCCTCAAACTTCTAATAATTCCTTTTTTTGCCTCTCCGAGATTTTCCCAACCAGCGGCTGAGAATCGCGATCCGTTTCGATCATTTGCTCTGTTCTGATGCGTCTATTCGTATGACGCATCACACCAGTTCACCAGCAAGGCTCGCGCTGTCGTTTCTGTTCGCTACGTTCTTGTACGTCTGTTCACACGACGCACCATTCGCTGCAACAGTCGAGTCCATCTGATCAATTTTGTTGTTGTCTATAAATAGGGCCCCCTAGTCACAAAATTGAAATAAAGAATTTTCTTATATACACTCCTCTTTGCATACTGCATTCTGCAAACATATTCTGTGCATTCCGAAAGCAGACTCGTTGTGTTCGCTTGGGCTTCAAATGAGAGAGCCATCATTCTGAAGATGAAAAATCCGCTCTATTCTAGGAGGCAATTACTCAGCAACCTTGGGCATCCATATTGAGGGAGCAAAATTGTCTTAAGGAAACAATGTATGTTGGGCACGGATTACTTCAAAGTTCATTACTGTATTCGACAGTCTTGTGAGTTTGTTTATGGTTTTTCATATTATACAAAATCGTTGTATGCTTACTGTATATGCAATATTAGTTATATAGATTCTTTTTATTTTCAGTATATGCAATTTAGTAATACATATTCTTGTTAAAGTTCAATTTCTACATGTTTAGTATATTTTCTACAACAATTTTAAGACAGTTTTGTGATTGAAATCAACTTACATTAATTTATATCATTGTTGATTTCATGTGTTGGTAGTAATATTGAATTGAATCTATATTTAGTATTTGTGATTTTGATTATTATACTATTTGTGGATTAATCTTTTCAATTAATCAGAGTTTCTGTTTTAATAACAGAAATGGCAAGTACAAGTACCAATATGATGAACCCAAGTGGTTTTGTTCCAATGCAGGGTGAAAAACCAGAAAAGTTCAATGGGAATGATTTTAAAAGATGACAATAGAAAATGTTTTTCTATTTAACTACCTTGAACTTGGCTCGGTTTCTCACTGAAGATGCTCCAAAATTGGAAGAAGGACAACCGTTGGATAAGAAAAAAGGTTGCTGCGATAGATGCTTGGAAGCATTCTGATTTCCTATGTAGGAATTATATTCTCAATGGTCTAGACAATATGTTGTATACTGTATATAGTACTTTGGATACAACCAAAGCACTATGGGAGAGTCTGGATAAGAAGTATAAAAGTGAAGATGTTGGCTTAAAGAAATTTATAGTTAGCAGATTTTTGGACTTCAAAATGCTTAACTCTAAATCTGTGGTAAGTCAAGTTAAAGAATTTCAATTGATTGTGCATAAGATTCATGCCGAAGGGATGTCTCTTAGTGAGTCTTTCCAATTTGTTGCATTTATTGAAAAATTGCCACCATCTTGGAAGGATTTCAAGAATTATCTCAAGCACAAGCTGTTAGTTCTCTATGTGTTTTGATGATAATTGACAATTGTAAACTTAAAGTGATATTTGTCTTTGGTAAGTTGAAAAAATTACTGTCAAAGGCAAACTCAAGTTTGGAATTGTCAAACTCGAGTTTGGACTTGACAGAGAGTAGCTCAAGTTTTCTAAACTTAGATAAACTCGATTTTGTATCATACAGAGAGCACTCTAAGTTTTTCAAGTTAAAGCAAACTCGAGTCAATTATGGCAAACTCGAGTTTGTGTTAGACAGAGAGCCTTTAATGATTTTTGAACGTAACTAAATTTGAGTTTAGTTTATCAAACTCGAGTTAGTGCTTGGCTGAGGGCTTTTAAAGTTTTTCATCTTTTAAGCAAACTCGAGTTTAGCATAGTAAGCTCTAGTTTGCGCTTGGCTGAGAGTTTTCAAAGTTTCTCTATTTTAAGAAAACTCGAGTTTATTTTAGTAAACTCCAGTTTGTGTCAAGTCGAGAGCTTCTCACTATTTTTGAACTTAAGAAAACTCTAGTTTGAGCTTTGTGGACTTAAACATATTTTCATTTTAAAAAGTCTCAAACTCGAGTTTGCTCCTGTTTCAAAGTGTTCTTCTAAGCTCAATCACGATGTTTATCTGAGTAAGAACAAAACTTGAGTTTGTGTTTCTAAACTCAAGTTTGGCTTTTAAGAAAATATTACAAACTCCAGTTTGCTTGAACAAACTCCAATTTAAAGCGCTCTGTTTGAAAATCAGTTTTCAAGAACTTGTGAAATCTTCAGATATGATCCAGATACTTCTTATAATCACTTATTACTATTCTTAACTATGTTTAATCAGTTTGTTAGTGAGTCTCAAATGATTAAAAATGTATTATAATGAGGATTAATCATAAAGCAAAAAGTGACGTCAGCACATTTATTTCTAATCCAAAAATCTTAGCATCATTTTGGAAAATCATTCCCTGGACTCTGCAAAGGTTTAAATGTTTTCTTTCCCTCTATGGAAGTTTCATCTCCCAACAGATTAATTTGAAGGAAAGTCAACGTAAATTTCTGAGCACCTGGATTAACTCAAGCAAGAGAGAGAATGAACCAAGTTACAACCTAACAACTACATTAATGTCTCCAACGGTTACATTAATGATTCCAACGGTTATTTAATGCTTCCAACATATATAAGCTGAAGCATTCAATTCTCTACAACTAACAGAATACAGAAAACGAAAAGCTATCAAGTTTCAATTACATTTAGTATTTTCTACCTACTTGTAAAGTATCTTTTGATACATTGTACTTCAGTGATTATTTTATCTGCTCTTTTAGAGTTTATCATTGATCATCAATCATTGTAAGAATCTTAAAGTTGTGGGACTTTGAGGTTGGGTTTATCAGTTTACAACTTGTAAGGGGGAGTGTATCCTAGTGAGAGGATAACTTTCAAGTACAGAGTGTGTAACTGATTTGAGTGATGGTGAAAATCCCAGAGTATCTTGGGACTGGACATAGGTCAAGAGTTAAGACCAAACCAGTATAAATTATGATGTGTCAAGCTTCTCTTCATCTCCTCTGTTTTACCCTGTTTTACCGTCTGTTTGTTGGGTATAGAAAAAGATTTTTTAAAATCCTCAATTCACCCCCTCTTGGTGATTTCCTCTATTTACACAAGCGTAAGGAGATGTCACTTGAAGATTTGATTATAAGATTGAGAATAGAAGAAGACAACAAGATTTCTAAAAAGAAACTTGGCAGCAATCTTGTAGTCTTAAAGGCCAACATTGCGGAAGATGGTCCGAAGTTCAAGAAACGGAAACGCTTTAGTGAGGGATTATTCAAAATAGGCCATAGTAAAGGCAAGAAATTCAAAGGCAAGTGTTATAATTGCAAAAAGCCTAATCACCATGCTAAGGATTGTAAGAAGCCAAAGAATCTCAAGAAGAAGAACACCCAAGCCAATATGGTTGAAAATGCTACTGATATGATTGAAAACATGAATCTTTCAGCAATTGTAATGCAATGTAGCTTGGTTGGAAATACCAAGAAGTGGTGCGTAGACATTGGTACCACCAGGCATGTATGTGCCAACAAATGGATGTTCCCCTCTTACACCCCTACGAAGCAAGATGAACAACTTTATATGGGAAATTCCTCTACTTCAAAGGTTGAAGTTTTTGAGAAAGTGGCTTTAAAGATGACTTCTGGGAAAGTTGTGACACTTAATGATGTGCTTCATATGCCTGATATTCGCAAGAATTTAGTGTCTGGATCCCTCTTTAGCAAAAATGGTTTTAAGCTTGTATTTGTTTTTGATAAGTTTGTACTTTCTAAGAATGATATGTATGTAGGAAAATGTTACCTTAATGAGGGCCTTTTCAAACTTAATGTAAGGATTGTCACCAATGATGGTGCTATCAATAATAATATTGCTTTTATCTATATGCTTGAGTCCTCTAATTTATGGCATCAATGATTAGGACATGTTAACTATAAATCGATTAAAAATTTAATTTATTTAGATTTATTGCCTAAAGTTGATTCTTCAAATAATGATAAATGTCAAGTATGCATTGAATCAAAAAAATTTAAGTTATCGTTTCCTCCTGTTGAACAATCAACTGAGTTGTTAGATTTAATACATACTGATATATATGATATGAAATCTGTACCATCTAGGGGTAATAAGAAATATTTTAATACTTTTATTGATGATTGCCGTAGATATTGTTATATGTATTTGCTTAATAGTAAAGATGAGGCTATTATTGCTTTTAAACAGTATAAGAATGAAGTTGAATATCAACTTAACAAGAAAATTAAAGTAGTGAGGAGTGATCATGGGGGAGAATATGATGGCCCCTTCGAGGAATTATGTATAGAATCTGGTATTATACACCAGACGACTGCTCCTTACGCTCCGCAATCAAACGGGATTGCATAAAGGAAAAATCAAACATTGAAAGAAATGATGAATGTATTATTAATTGCGTTATGTTTACCACAAAATTTGTGGGGGGAAGTCATTCTAACGGCTAACTTTCTAATTAATAGAGTGCCTCATAAAACAATACAAAACATACCATATGAAATATGGAAAGGAAAAACACCTTCCTTGAAATATTTGAAAGTATGGGGGTGCTTGACAAAGGTTGAGATTCCTAAACCTAAAAGGTTAAGAATCGAACCTAAGACAGTAGATTGTGTGTTTATTGGCTATGCACATAATAGTAGTGTATATCATTTTATGGTTTATAAGTTCGATTTATCATATATCCATGTTAATACGGTTATTGAGTCAAGGAACGCTAGGTTATTTGAGAACGTATTTTCGTACAATAAAAGTAATGATAATAACAACATTGTGATATCTCAGGATACTATGGCTAATGATAATCTTGGAGAGGAGGAACCTAAACGTAATACCAGGCAAATGACTTCAACATCATTTGGGCCTGATTTTCTGACTTATCAATTGGAAAATGAGCCTCAAACATATGGAGAGGCTATGGGTTCTCCTGAAGCATCATTATGGGAAGAGGCTATCAATACTGAAGTTGAATCTATTATGTCAAACCACACCTAGGAATTGGTTGAACTTCCTTCTGGTAATAAGCCTCTAGGAACTAAGCAGGTTTTCAAAAAGAAAATGAAAACATATGACACTATTGATAAGTACAAAGCTAGGCTGGTAGTAAAAGGCTACAGACAACGTGAAGGCCTAGATTACTTTGATACTTATTCACCTGTTACAAGAATTACATCCATTCGAATGTTAATCGCGTTAGCAGTATTGAATGGGTTGGAGTTACATCAAATGGATGTAAAGACAACCTTCTTGAATGGTGAATTAGAGGAAGAGATTTATCTATAACAACCTAAGGGATTTGTTATCTCAGGACAAGAACAGAAAGTTTGTCGCTTAATAAAGTTCCTTTATGGACTTATGCAAGCCCCAAAACAATGGCATGCGAAATTCAATGAAGTTATGTTATCAAATGGCTTTAGTATTAATGAATGTGACAAGTGTGTTTATACTTCGAAATACTAAAAACGAGTTTGCCATAGTTTGTCTTGATGTAGATGACATGTTGATAACAGGTAGTAATAATCAAATGATTAAAGCTACTAAGCGATTGCTTGCTAGTAAGTTCGACATGAAAGATATAGATCTAGCCGATGTTATTTTGAGAATTAAAATCCATACAACATCTGATGGGTTGGCTTTATCACAAGCAGTCTATATTGCTAAAATTCTTGTGAAATTCAAGAGTTTAAATATAACTCATGTATCGAACCCTATAGATTCTAGTCTTCGACTATTGAGAAATACTGGCGAAGCTGAAAAACAAAAGGAGTATGCTCGAGTGCTAGGTAGTCTTATATGTGTTATGAACTGCATTAGACCTGATATTTCCTACGCAGTAAGCATGTTGAGTCACTTTACAAGTAATCCAAACGAGATTCATTGGAGAGCTATGATAAGAGTTTTGGGTTATTTAAAGCAAACTCAACACTTTGCTTTGCATTATGAGAAGTACCCTGCAGTGCTAGAAGGGTATTGTGATGCAAATTGGATCACTAGCTCTAACGACACAAGATCTACAAGTGGATATGTATTCACTCTAAGTGGGGGTGCTGTGTCTTGGAAGTCATCCAAGCAAACTTGCATTGCAAGATCAACTATGGAAGTAGAATTTATTGCTTTAGATAGAGCTGGTGAGGAAGCTGAGTGGCTTCGTAATTTTCTTGAAAACATTCATAGTTGGCCAAAGCCGGTACCGACAGTGTGTATACACTGTAATAGTCAAGCAAATATTGGTAGGGCTAAGAATGTCATGTATAACAGCAAGTATAGACATATACGTCATAGATATGATACCGTTAGACAATTACTCTCAAATAGAATCATCTCAATTGATTATGCGAAAACAAAAGAGAATATAGCGGATCCATTGACTAAAGGAATTCCTAGAGAGTTAGTTAGAAATTTGTCTAAAGGAATGGGTTTAAGGTCGATCCATTGTTGATTATTGCGGTAACTCTACCTAAAAGAGTGGAGATCCTACAAACTAGGTTCAAAGAGACAACTAAGTCATGATCGACTGTTAACACTATGGAGTTTTTAAACTCATACTCATTCCTAGACAAGACAGTGCATATATATACAGGTAAGCTTTTAGGCTTTTAATGGTTTCTTAATCTGATGGGTTCAGATGATGTATGTTGACTTACATCATAAGGAATCGCCTATGTGAGTGTGAAGTGTGAGCCGCTTCTGTGAGAATTTAAAACGGCCGATTCTCTAGAATACTCGCAGAATCAGGCAGGTTTCCAGGGCCAAAATGGACATAGCATGAGAACCAACGATGCTAGATGAGCAACTGTGTGACTCATATTGTCTTGGTATACACTAAAAGGTTGACGGTTCAAGACAGCGCATCCACTGATTGACCAGTATATTTGATAGGTTCTTACTAGAAAATCTTTAAAGGTAACCCCTACCATTCTCGATGTAGTTGTTTCTCGTAAAGGAACTGCCCTTTGCATACATGATCATTTGCATTTAGTCATGATGGACTAACTTCTTATCCATGTGGGGGATTGTTGGAATTTAGAATATAATCCCATGGGTTATGAATAATAAGAAGGTTGGAAAAGAAGAGGAAAAAAGGAAGAAGGAATGTGTGTGTGGATGGAAGTCCCATATTGGATTGTTGGAGAGGAGTTAGAGGGTATATAAGCCTCAACTTTGCTTCTCTTAATTGGGCCCTTGTGCCAACCCACTTTTGTGGAGGAGTGAGGATTAGGTGTGTGTGTGTGTGTGTGTGTGTGTGTGTGTGTGTGTGCGCGCATATGTATGTATATGTATAATAGAGTCACATAGGAAAGCTCTTGATAAATTCCTAGAGTTAAATATAAAATTCTATGAGTTCCCAAGACCACCAACACCTAGTAACTATACTCGAAGAGCATGCCATCACCTTACTTTAAATATCTCCTGCTTTAGAGACCCGTCACCCCTCATGACTTTAAAAGTCATCGAGAATGGATGGTATCCAGACCCTTATAAGGCATCTTTTGTTCCTCTCCCCAACCAATGTGTCTTTCGTTCTTCTCCCCACTGATGTACGACATAACTCTCCACTCACCACCTTTGGGTCCCCAGCCAATGTGTCACACTCCACTCACTACCTTTGGGCCCAGCGTTCTCAATGGCACATTGACTCACATCAAAGTCTGGCTCTGACACCATTTATAACATCTCAGTGCATCACTATCAATATTGTCCGTTTTGGGTTCTTTCACTCCTCACATCTTTAAAATGCGTCGAGAGAGAGAGATGTATTTAGATCATTATAAAGCGTCTTTTGTTTCTCTCTACAGCTAATGTAGGGTGTAACACCTTCAACTTCTAGCATCTGGTATGCTCTATTTTCTCCTCCCTTTTTCGTCGCCTTTGTCTCCTCCTATTCCGATCCCTTGTTTTTCTCTTCCACCTTTCAGCCTCAACCTACTACCTTTAAGTCTCCTTCCACAGTCTTTCTTTTATTTTGCATTCTAGCTACCCTTTCATTTACATCAACCATCCACTACCCCTTGCCTTTATTGGCTGCCTTTTCTCTACCGACCTTTCTTTCACAGCTTTCTTTTTCCTCCACCATAAAAGCTCCCATCATCTTATCTAAGTCCCACCGCCTTTCTTTCTCAGCTTTCTTTTCCACCGATAAATGAAAAATAGATGTTATTGTATTTGTAAGGCCCAAGTACTTGTTTTTCTAGGTTTATGTTTAAAGACACTCTTTTGGTCTGAGCTCATAGCTTTTCCTTGCAAGTTTCTTAGTCTCCAGGCTCATCATTATCGTTTCTTTTTCGCTAGCAGGTGGTTAAGTTAGGTTGCTTTCTCTTCTTCCTTCAAGATGCTCATGTTCGTTGGACTCTGGTCTAGAGTGACATGTTTCAAAGGCTAGAGCTTTGGTCTTTTTGTTCCATTCATGTTGCTCATGTTGGCCTTCTATTTCCCTTGTGCGACCCGACAAATTTGTGGAGCTTGGTTTCCTTCATGGTGGATGCTATTGTATTGGGGCTTTCGGCTTTTTTCGTTTTCGTTGTTTGCTTGATTTGTGTGGTTGTTTGTTTGTTTGTTTTTGGTTTGTTGTTTACTTTCATGTTTTGTACTTGTATTTGAGCCTTACTAGTCCTCTTTTTGGTGGGTTAGCTAGTGGGGCCTTTATTCATGTATTTTTTTTATCTTATATAATAATAAACTTGTCCTTTTATTAAAAAAAATCTATAAAATAAAAAAATATTGGAGTAGATTTTGTAAAAGTGTTAAATACCAATTTTGCCAAGAAAGTATTGGTTAGGCAAGCTGATCTTGATGCAAAGGGTGATGATCTTTTCATGAAGCTGCTAGAGGTTGAAGATCTGACATGGGATGAGAGGAACGCTGCTCATATCAAGATACTTGGCTGTGAGAAACTGTTGAATGGGTTTGCAAAAATCCCTCCAATGTATAAGTCCTCGTGGATCCGTAGCCTACTTAAACAATAGAGGTTACTATGTAATGTTAACATTGTATTTTGGTGGATAGTCAGGATTAATCGAGTTCCGTCATTATATTTTGGACTCAACACTGCCTTTTGTGTTGGACACCAAACTTTGGACCATGTTCATATTGGGTTAGTTGGTTTTTTGAACATGGGATAAAGTTTGGTCTTCCCTCTGTACATGTAAGATCACTTTTTTGTGTCCCTGCCATCTGTATATATCTCGTGATATAGGTCTCGTTTGGGTGTATGTCACTTTAGCTGATATGCCTTTGTTGTTGTAATGGGTTGGCAAATGTAAAGTGTACCACAATGTTAATGAATGATGTTTTTGAATATAAATATATGGTTACCTTTATGTCTTGTCTCCACTTCATTGAATTTATGTTTCCATGATTATTAGAATTTTCTGTTGGTTGCAATCATTTTCACATTTTCTTTGCTGATATGTCTGTCTGTGAGATAATACGTTCGATCGTGTGTAATGTTCATGTTCTTAAGTTCAAACTTGACGGCTACGTTCGAACTTCCAAGTAGACAATTCAATTTACCATAACGTAGACATTGCACATTTTAAAGTTCGAACGTAATGTTGTGGTTCGAGCTTTTAACCAGGAAGTCCAACGGTTCCCTTTCATAGACATTACTTAAAAAAATTAAAAAGGGGAATAAAACATGTGTCAGCATATGATAGGAAGTTCGAACGCACGTCCACTCATATTGAAAACTTGCAGCCAGTTGCTCTGTTTTTGCATAGTAGCCATTATACCTATGAGGGTCACTTGTCAAACCCAATCGACAGCCATTTGAAGTGTTTTTTGAGTAAGCGAATGAATTTATAATGTTCGAAACCTTGGAAAATTTCCAATCTCTCTCTGTTTTCCTCACAAAAATGGCAAGGGTGAAAATGACGGATGATTGATTGGAGCAACTGGGAATCACAATGGAAGATGTCTCAAAGTACAGGAAGTATATGTCTACATTCCGGCAGTGTGGTCGAGATGGGGGGTTGAAGTACAAGACGAAAGAGGTTTATGATGAGTACGAAGAAGCTGCGAAGTGGAAGTGTGACAATGAGGCGAAGGAGGCGAGGAAGAGAAAACGTGCTGAGAAAAGGAACGCCGCCACTACTGTGTCGAAGAAGAGAAAGGGCCAGCCAGAGGTTGATGGGGATTCAATATCAGAATCCTCTGGTAGACAAAAGAAGAAAAAGGCAGAGGAAAAGAAACAGGGGAAAGCAAAGGTTGTTGTGAGTGACAGTTCTAGTGGTGACGACAAGGGATAGAAGCCAAGTGAATCAGACCATGGATCATTGAAGACAAACGACGAAGAAGAGGACAATGGAGGAGGAGAAGCTATGAGGAGGGCCAAGTTGTATAAGAAGTTGAAGAAAGTGCACCAGCGGCCAAATGTCGTGCCTGAAGCAAAGACAGAGTTCAACCAGTCAAAACTTGAAGATTATGATATTAGGTTAGTTGGTCGAAGCCTCTGTAAAATGAGTACAATTAGGATGGATTCATTTGAAGAAGATTTTCCATTCGGCCTATCAAATATCCTTAGACCATTCAGGGGGCTGCTAGAGTTGTCGATGCCTTACTCTGACTCTGTTGTTAAGGTTTTTTTACACCAACTTGAAAATGTCTAGGGGGCGTAGTTTCTTCATGTGTCAGGGGCCAACTGATAGAACTTAATGAGAAGAATTTGTTACGGTGGTTAAATGTGAAAGCTCCCCAGTCAAAGGACACCATATTCAGTGGAGATGAAATAGACAATATCCTCCTGGAAGGTGGAAGGATTGAGGATGATAGTTCTCTATGCAGACTGAAACAACTTCCACATAAGTATAGGGTCCTTCACTACTTGTATAGTAGGAATTTTGTGAACAATGGGAAGCACTACACAAAGTTGAGCATTGAGGACAAACAAATCCTCACTTGTTTGATTCGGAGGAAGCCTTTTAATATGGGGAAGAGGATAGTGGACACAATGCTCAGAGCAGCTGCAATGGGAAAAAAGAACACTGGCCTACCTTATCCGTCACTTGTGTCCCTCATATTGGAGAAGAACAACATTTGGTATTTGTAAGATGGTGAGCCTCCAATATGAAGTCCAAAATTTGATGAGGAGGCCTTGCACAGAATGTAAATTCCTGTTGAGGCCAAAGAACCTTCAGGGAAGTCTGACTCTGAGGGGGATAAGGGTATTAAGAGCAAGCGTGAGGCACTTCCACCTCCTTATGCACCATGTGGACCTTCACATGCTGGTGAAGATGGAGCTGCGGAACTGGGAGCTCTTTTTGGCCAAGTTTTGGATGACAAACTTGGTGTTATGAAAGCTAAGCTGCAGTCATTCATTGAATCCCATGGAAGCATATTGGACTCATGGTTGTCACAGATGGCCCTTGAGTTTAAGGGGCTTCAAGAGTTTATCCACCTATATGGCACAGAGTATAGGCAATTTGTATCGTTCAAGGCAACTCAAGGTGATTATGGTGGTTCGTCATCAAAGCCTGCACATACAACTGTGAAAGGGTCAGCAGAGTCATCCCATCACTCCCCGATAACCTATTTTGTAGAACATCAATATTTTAGTGGTGGCACGTCCCCAAATGCAGCTTCAAAGAAAGATCAGGGTCGCCAACACTCTACACATGAAGAAACTGGTTCATCTGAGCATATGGATGAAGTGAACTCAGATGACAAATCAGCCCATAGTGACGATGGTTCTGCTGCCAAATTGAGTGACGGCTCCCCACATGATAAACCAGTGGAGAGTCATGATGGTTTGTCTGTGTTTCTTGTGACAAATTTTTAAAATTGTTAAAATCATTTTGGCTTCTTCTTTACAAATGTTGTCATCATAAAAAAGGGGGAGAATGTTAGTTCCCTATTTATGTTTTGATGATGATTAACTTTGGAAATTATATATGTTCAAAAGATCTAAGCCAAATAATTCTAACTTAGTCAAAAATGCGTTTTTTATCAGAAAAACTTTTTGCTGTCAGATTGGCTCGAGCCAATGTTGCAGCCTCGAGTCAATCGCTTTGCAACTTCTGCCAAATTGACATGTTGACTCGAGCTTGTGTGAAGACTGCCTCGAGTTTGTGTCTAGACTCGAGTCAGGTTATTTTGAGACTCGAGCCAAAGGTCTTTGTTTTTTAAATGCTTTCCAAAACATGGTTCTCTTGCCTCGAGCTCGTAAGTGCTAACTCTAGCCAGAATATTGACCGTTATATTTGAAAGTCAAGATTGACTCAAGCCTATACTTAATTCCTCGAGCCAGAGACTTGTCTATCGTGTTTCAAGTGCTTTCCTTCACGATAGACTCGAGCCTGATTTCCTACCTTGAGTTTAGATGTTGACTCAAGCCTCGCCTTTTTGCCTCGAGTCAATTCTCTTCTATATTTTTGAATGACCATCTGTCATAGACTCGAGTCTTGTTTTTGAGTGACTCGAGCCTAAGCCTAGACTCGAGCCTATGTTTTATCTGCCTCGAGTCAGATAGTATTTTCAAATCTTCACCATGTCTTGAACGATGCTTTGACTCGAGCCTGTGATAGTTTTGACTCGAGCCAAGTATGTCTCTGTTTTTTTTGAAATAGCTTATCTACAATATGAGAATCTCTAAGTAGGCTTTTGGATTCTTCATATCATCTATCTTTAATATTCTTAACTGCATTTAATCATTTTGTTAATGAGTTCCAGATGATTAGATTGTGGATTAACTTTGGATTTTGAATAAAGCAATTCGACGTGTTAGAGCATTTATTGCGCTTACCTGTTCAAGACTCTCAACCAACAGACATACCTCTGCGAATCCGAAAGACGTTTTGGGTAAGATTATTTCATTCTCTTTGCTGGGCTTCCAACAGTCATAATCGCAGAACAAAACAATTAAAGAATAATATGACGGCAATTATACAGACCTTTTGCGCTTCAAGTCTAACGGACATATTTAGAAGAGTCTCAACGGATCATCAAGCTTCGTTGGCGACTTCTCGTGGGCGTTGGGTCGGCTTCACTCGTGGCTATGGGAACCAACTTTGGTGGAATTACCAGTTTTCTTTTGGGGTTGTTGCCGGAGATTAGCTGGAATCTAGAACTCGACGTGGTTTATTGCATCAGAGGCTATAATCGTTGCATTGACGTCAATGAAGGATTTGGTCGGTAATTAGTTTCTTCTACTAACATTGCATTTCTCTTGGATAATAAGTATATCATAAGAAGAAGAGGAGGATATCTTAATTGGATTGGTGATTTCAAATTTCTTATGCGAAAGACAGAATTCATATGCTTAGAAAACTGGGTGGGAGATCGACGCTATATCAATCAACCAAGAAAAAGAATTGGAAAGATCATTGGATATAGAGGTAATTTAGTCTAAATGAGTCACGTAATCTAATCAAAAATTTACTAATTTTAGTAATAAATTAGAATTTGAGTAATTCAACCGTCTTATAAGATTCTCCCTTTTTTCTACTTAAAACATCATTATCTAATCTAATACAAATAACCCTTGGCCAAGGGATTCAAAATAATAATAATAATATCATTTAAATAATATTTTCAAACATTTAAATATCATTACAAAATTCCAATTCTCCCTTCAATTATATTCCGAAAGAAAAAAATCTTCATCCTCATAGTTATAGTTGTTCCTTAAGAAAATTTCCGCGAAGAAAAGGAGCCGTCATTACCCAATTTCTCCATCGAAGAGTGAACACATCAGAATTCAGAAGCGGTAAGGATGGGAATTCGATTACCTCCTTGTTTGCGTGGCTTCCTCTTCATTTTTCTCCAATTCCGCAATTCAGTCAAGAGCGACTTTTGAGATACCTTCTGTGATCTTTCACATTTTGATCCTTCCGAGATTAAAATGGAACCTCTGTCTGCCCTCACGCCCAATTCTGATGGCGATGGAGATTGAAAATGTTTTAACGGACCTGACTTCCATTTTATGAACTGCATATCGTACAGTGGATTTTGATCGTGGAGAAGGTCTTGGTTGACATGGAATACAAACTAAGTCCGAGATTGGGATGCTCAGCGAGAAATTAGAAATGGAGTGATTAGAGAGAATGAATGTCGAAGAGGAATTGAAGAAATATGAGAAGCAATTTGAGAAGGGAAAGAAGGCTAAAGAGAGATATGAGAAGCTGTTGTAATTAGTGAAGAACAATAGTGACTTGTAGAATGAGAAACGAAGGGCTGAATCTGAGATGGGGTTGTGGAAGAGGAAGTGTGAGGAGTTAAATGGATATACGCTGAGGATCTGAAGAAACACTGATCAAGGGGTTTCCACTGAAACCATTGAAGAAATGGAATTGAATGAAGTTGTTAAACCCTGCAGACTCATCTCCTTCACAAAGAAAGACGGAGTTCGTAAATTTAGCATCAGGAATGGAAATTTAATATTTATCTCTTTTAGCATCAGGTATTATGAAAGCTCTGAAAAATGTCTTATTACATGAATTGCTGCTTCATTATCAGCTTAACTTCGCATATGCCTTGTACTCAAATTGCTCATGTCACCCAAAGTTGTCTAACTTTTTAATTTTTCCCACAAAGATTGGTTCATGATCAATGAGACTTTTCCCAAGAATACTCTAGTGGTGGGAGATTCAGTTTTTCCATCAATACCTTGAGTGCTACCTACCTTGATCTGAATAATATGCCTAGCTTCGAAGAAATGATGAGTAATATTTTGATTCCAGATGATGCAGAGAATGCGCAACTAGAAACAGAGGAGACACTGCCAGATACAGAGGATGGGCAGGATGACAGAAGTTTACAGCAACAGTATAACACATGCAGCCGGAGTCGAAGCGAGTCCACATTTGGTGTTAATATTTAGGTGCTTATTTATGTGCTTATACCTCTAATTTAAGCAATTTTTTTCTTTTTTCTTTTTACTTTTATATATTGTATTTATTTAGATTTAAATCATACGCCGCTTTTTTTTCGAGATGTTTTTTGCACCCACCAATATTATGAAAATTAATTAATTTTAGATCTTTTGGATGCAAAAAAATATCTCGAAAAAAAAAAAGATATGATTTAAATATAAATAAATACAATATATAAAAAAATTTAAAAAATTGCTTATACCTCTAATTAGAGGTATAAGCACCTAAGTATTAGCACCAAATGTGGACTCGAGTCGAAGCTCACATTATGTGGTGCAAGGTAAGTTTGAAATTATGTTGTTATTTTTTAATTTCTATGCCCTTATTATTTGTACCATAATTGTATGTTTAATTTTTTTAATCCGCCACACTCGTGGATTAAAGACTCAGACAAGCAAAAAGACAAAGATGGTTAGCAATTTGTTTCTATTAGATCATACAAAACAATTAGTCTATGGATGTTGAAATAGTTAATATCAATTTTGAATGCTCTTTTCTTATATTAGATAGCTGACATTTTGTCTAGGCATTCTCATACGTCTTTCATTTTTTGTAAAAACATGTTGCATTGGAGGATAGAGATGAATAAGCCACACTCAAATATTTATCAGTCTCGATTATATTTCTTATATGATGTTTTGTTTTCAATTAGTGTATGTAATGTTTGCCTCTTAGTTTAACGTGCTCATATTTTGAACATTAGTTTGAAATTAGTAACAGTGTATTGCACAAAGTAATATTTAGGCATGTTGATAGAAGACAAGATTATCTTGAAAAAGGTATGCAATATCCTAGACATATCTTCAATGTTTCTGGTTGCCAATCTAACTCAACCAGCTTCATCATCATTAATTAGGACATTTTTGGAGCCAGAACTGATACATCATCAACAGCTCTTGAATGGGCAACGTCAGAAATGCTGAAAAACCCAAAGGTTATGGAAGAAGCACAAGCAGAGGTAAGAAGGGTATCCAAAGAAAAAGGTTACATCTCTGAGGCAGACCTTCAACATTTGAAATACTTCAAGCTGGTCATTAAAGAAACTCTAAGGCTACATCCACCTAAAACACACAGAAATGTGAAACCAATGGATACGAGATACGGCCAAAAACGAGGGTGATTGTGAATGCCTGGGCCATCGCTAGAGACCCCATGTATTGGAATGAAGTCGAGAGATTCAAACCAGAGAGGTTAGGAACTTCGTAACTAATTCTTTGTTACATTTCTTTAATTAAAAAAATCTACACTACTTTTTAAAAGACAATTATTATGAGGTCTCTTACAACTTATAAGATTAAATTCAAATCTTATTTTTAATTTCAGACTTTTCTCAAAAAAAATATTTATAAATATTTTTGAAAATGTTTTAATCACAAAATCTACCTTAAATCTTATTAGTAACACAAATCTTATTAGTCACACGAGTTTTGAGATGCGAGTTTTGAAATATTTTGTTTAAAAAATCATATATATGAAATGCGAGATATTGTCTCCAGAAGAATTTTAGTGATACAAAATTTAAATGTTATCAATTAAATGAACTATAAAGTCTTTGGGTAAAGGATTTCTCCCGTCACCTGGCAGCGGTGACCTCAAAACTACATCGTTTTTAGATTAATGAAGGGTGTTTCCGTAAAACGGTTATAAGAGATATTTATAAATTTTATTAAGATCATATTAGTATATTTTACTTTTTCCTTTTAAATTTTTTTGGGTAGTTTTTAAATAAAAACTTATCCGACTCATTTATAACATTTAGAAAGACAGAATAAAAATCTTAATTTCAAATATAAATCTACCAGTGTAATAACTAACTTTTAGCTAGTTAAAACACGGATAATTGATAGTAGCATTTTGTTGAGGTTAATTTTTTATGATAATTCTTGATTAATATTTGAATTATTTTATAAAATTGTTACAAAAGATATTTATAAACTTTATTAAGATGATATAATTTTCTCATAATTTTTTTCTTAAAATAAAAACTTATTTCGACTCATGTATAACATTTAGAAAGACAGAATAAAAATCTTAATTTCAAATCTAAAACTATGAGTGTAATAACTAACTTTTATTTAGTTCAACGGATAACTGATATCGTTTCTTTGAGGTTAATTTTATAGGATAATAGAGGTTAATGTTATATGATAATTCTTGATTAATATTTGAATTATTCTATAAAATTGTTACAAAAGTAATTTATAAATTTTATTAAGACGGCATCAAGGTTTTCAGAGTCGGACTGGATTATACTGTCACCGATCACAACAGCGGCTTGGATTTTACCTTTAGACTATTTTAACAGTTACATTGTTTTGGGCTGTTATGTACTCCTCAGTGAGCCGGAAGCAGCTATTGAGTCGAGACCTGAAACGGTTTTATAAAAAGGCTTTTTAAAAAAACAAAAAAAACATGTACAAAAAGTTTATCTCCTGCCACATGTTTTGAAATAGCAAAATATTTTAAAGGTATTCAATTTTGTATTTGTTCCAACACTCATTTTTTTGTATTACATATTTCATAATATATATAATTTTAATAACTTAAATTTTGTTTAATTTCAATAAATTCAACTAATATAATTCAAAATATATTTTTGATATTTAAATTTTATTCCTAATATAAGTGATATGTAATTAAAATATATTTTCTTATTTCATCCTGTTAGATATATTTTGTGACTTTGTTAATTTTTTTATTAAATTGGATTAAGGCCCCCTATCTGCTTAATGATGTGGTTATTTTTTCTTTATGTTCCACTATAAATAGCACTTTGTAATATTTCTATTTTATTATTAATTTATTTTTTCCTTCTAATTAAGAAATATTAAATTGGATTAAGGATTAATTATATTTTAATTATTAGATATTTATATAAAATTATTTTAATTTAATTATTATGTTATCGATTCGATCAAAAGGCCCCAACCGATTTGATCGTTTAAACCATTGATCTTTCTGGCTCGATGTCTAATCTTCCTTTTAAAACATTAGATGACATAAATTTCTCTTTCTTTCTTTTTTTGTGGAAAGACCAAACAAAAATGTTAGTTTCAAATCTAAATCAAGAATTGTAATAACTAACTTTTAGTTAGTTAGCGCAGGATAATTGATATAGCTTCTTTGAGGTTAATTTTATAGGATAATTCTTAATTAATCTTTGAATTATTCTATTAAATTGCCACGTAATAGAGTTAAATCTTTTAACTTTCGATTTATTTTATTTTTATAGAAAAATCTGTTAACTTTAGACATTTTATTTTTATAGATAAATATTTTATCTTTTGATTTTGATTTTTCAAGTTTTCACTCAATTCGAAGTCTCAAACCCGCCCTTTTGTCTTCTTTTTCAAGAAACAAACCAGCCCTATAAATACCTGAAGCCATTTAGCCTTTGAGCTCAAGAAGAGTAGCGAGAGAGGTTGCAGCCATCCATTTTCATTGACACCTTACTTATTTTCTCTCTGCATATATTCAAACCGGAGCTTGGTTTGCGTTTTAATTTGATCCTTACCTTTCTTTCGATCGACCACTCTAATCAAGAAACATCGACCTTGTGCCGCAACTTGCTAGGGAATTGTAAGTTTAATTCTTCTTAATTATGTTTTTAATGATTTCAAAGAGTATAAATCTTGAAATTTTGTTCTCGAAACTTTGATTTTCAATTTGATTATCTTTATTGTCAACTTCGATAGACTCGCGGCAAGTCGTTTTCTTTTCTATCGACGTTATCTTCTTCTTCTTCTTCTTCTTTTTTTTTTTTTTTTTTTTTTTTAAATCTACGCTAAATACATAGTTTTTCAGGATGAGTTTTGTGGCAGATACATGAATTTTAACGCCATTCCCTTGCTTTGTCTGTGTTTATATGTTTTGATCTTGTTTTGTTAATTTATGGCTAACTTTTAAAAATGGGTTTGGACAGAAACTTTTTGAGAAATGATATTATTAAGGGTATAATTTGTAGTGGCATTGAATGAATAGACATCAAAGAACGTTACTATTAGAATAAAATAGTGGTGATTTGAGACTATGGTGTGAGGCCGTATATGATCACGTATTTTAGTTCATTTAGGGGAAAAAAAAAGAGATAGACTAGTATAAAAATACAAAACTTGATAAATTGAGTAGATGTAGCAAATAAATTCTGCTAAATATATCAACACGAGAGGAAACCTTTGGGCGCAAAATATAAGACAGAGTAATACTGCTCAAATGATTTTTCTTAGAATAAGATAAAGAGATTATATATGTGTATGTATATACTCTTCATCTTTATAAGATACTCGTATAATTTTCAAATGATTATCTTTGTTTTATTAATTTATAGCTAACTTTTCCAAATGGGTATGGAAAGAAATCCTTTGAGAAACTGTGTTATTAAATGTATAATTTATCGTGCCATTGAATGAATAAACATCAAAGTGCAGAAAAATGATAGCGTTGATATTAGAATAAAATAGTGATGTGATGGTGTGGTGTATAGGATGTGTGCATTTAGAAAAAGAAAAAAACATGAGATGAACTATATGGGCTGAAATAAAAGTATAAAACTTCATAAATAGAGTAAGTTTATTAGATGTAGCAAATAAATTCATTTTAAAATATATCATGATGAGAGAAATTTGAAATAAAAGTATAAAACTTCATAAATAGAGTAAGCTTAGAAATAAATTCTTAATAAAATATATCAACATGAGAGAAATTTTGGGAAACTAAATTTGATGTTGGGCACAAAATATAAGACAACAAATACTACCCTTCAAATGATTTTTCTTAGAATAAGATAAAAAGATGATATATAGGCACACTATTCATGTTACTTATATGTGTTAATATTGGTGCAGGGAGAAAAAAATAACATGAGTAAGTGGAGTTGTGAGGACGAGAAGCGGTTTCAAGTTGCTCTATTGTGTTATCCGGAGGATTTTTCCAATCGATGGGAGAAGATCGCTGAGGTGGTCGGCTTCTCCAAGGAGATGGTTTACCAACGATATCAAATTCTCCAAATTGAATTGGGTCAGGTTTCACCACCGCAATACACAAACTCTAACACTAATAATCAGCCCCACGAGAATAATAAGGTCTCCTCTTGGACTTATGAAGAACATGTGTAAGTGCATTTCCTATTATATTGTAATTGATTATAATAATCATCATTTGTTAAACACAAACACATGCTTATGTGATAATTAAATGTGCTGATGTAATTTTCATTTTGATTTGAATAGACTATTCTTGTTGGGAGAACAGAAATATGGCAAGGGACACTGGAAGAACATCTCTGAAAAGGCGGTGGGGACAAGGAATGCAACTCAGGTGGCAAGCCACGCTCAAAAGTTTTATATTCGCCAAAGAGAAAAGGAGACAATAGTGCACAATAGAAGAAGCATCCATGATTTCACTTTGGCAAACTCCCCACCAGAATATCTGAAATATCTTCTTTCTCCGCGTCCTCACTTGATGCTTGGCTCATGCATGATAATGCAACAACCCAACACATCAATTCATAGACATCTTGCACTACATAATGACCATCACTCATTGCCAGTGACTCAATTAGGAACTCAACTTCGCTCAACTCTTTATCAATCCCATCAAGATTCCTTACCAGCGCATTATGATCATGTAGGAATTGGAGGAAAAGCTGAGGATCTTTCCAGCATTCGAGGAAACACTCATCCAGGGGTTTCTGATGAAGTCATGGATGAAAAGGATATGAATGTTAATGATATATTTGACAATGAGCAAGGAAACACCACTGCAGGGTCCTCTCCTTCACAGAAAGAGGACCTCAAGTCTGGAAATACCCATATCTCTACTGATGAAATCACTGGGCGATCCCCGGTCCCTCCAAACAAGGCTTTGCTTGGTGCTTCAGGTAAGTTTAGCATACATCTCATTTTGCTGTTTTGATAAGTAAGGCTGATTCTTGCTTGCAGAATTTAAATGTTATAGAAATATAGGTTGAATTCAATTTTAATTTAGTAATGTTCTTGGGCTAAAAGTGCAAACTTGGTAGCTGTATTGGCTGGCCCTTTGACATTTCTTGCTTAATTATGGCAATATGTGATTAGTTTACAGGGAACATGGCATTTGTAGTGAGCAAATGATTAATCGGGTCCATATGTTGTTCTTAGATCCTGGGGCAGTTGGAAAGGTCGTAAAAAAATTTGAAGTAATTTTAGATTAATAAATCATTTTTTTAGGAATTTAAAGGACAAGGTTAACAAAGTTGTTTGTATTACTCTCTGTTTGTAACATTAGTTAAAATGGAAATAGATCTTCCGTCATACATTTACGATGTAAATGAACAGGTGTGGAAGGCAAGGTTCAATACAAGGGTAAGTGTCAATATTTCGCTCCTTCTAAGGTGTCGCGCTTTTTGTGGTGGAACTGCGCATGAAAATCTGTGACATATCAGTGGAGTACTCCGAAGGCTTGATTATTTTGATGAAACAGTGATTAAACTAATGTGATTGTGTACTGAAGAGAAGTAGCATTCAATTCTGTAAAATTTGCTTTATGCAAAAAAAAAAAAAAAAAAAAAAATTGAGCCTTAGTATGTGTCTGGAAATCTGTTGGATTTGGTTAAAACACGATTTTGACTAAAATAATGTGAGTAGTTTTGTCTTGTAAATTACAAAATTAATTTTGCAACGTGAGAGCAAACAAGTCTATGGCTTTGTATATTAATAATCTATTAAATAGCTCTTCTTCTAGTCATTCTATGGCTTTGTTCCTAACAAATTAATTGGTAGAACGACAGCAAGAATACTTAAGTTTAGCTTGCATTTCTTTTTGCTACATGGATAAGCATGAGTGATGTTGCTTGGAAACTTTTTGAATGAGATAGAAATGATAGGATGGAATCTATTTATTATTGTTTTTGGATTCAAAATGTTGCTTTGGTCTCAGTATTAGTTGCATATTGACATTTCTTACTTTATTAAGGCACGATATGATACATAATTGTGACTTGTTTAAAGGAGACATGAGATTTGTAGTGAACTAGTGACCTGTTTTGTCTGTGTGGCATGTGGATCCGTTTGAAGGATGGATATTTGTATGAAATTAGAATGACTGATTACTGTTTCTTCATTGTTCATCTATTATCGTTAATTTGATTGTTGATTTTTTGCTTGCAATTAATTTAGTTTTACACATACTGTGTTTTTTTTATTTTAAAAAAAAAATCGAATTCCTTTACAACTGCATGGGGTTAAAGGCTACTCGTATAACATTTTTTATTGTGGTATAACAAACCATGTGCTTAGGATTTAAAAGGATAATGTCAAGAAAATTCTTTATATTGAATGGAAATAGAGAGATGTTTACCTACCCTGCGTTTTGAACTATAGTGAAAATTCTCTGGTAATTGATCTTCTGTTATACATTTATGTGGTAAAACCAACACAACTGAGACAATTTTCAATTTAGTGATAAGTGGGAATTTTTCCACTCCATCCTATGTGTTGTCCATTTGTAACATATGAATAGGTACTCTCAACTCTCAATTTTCTTGAAGGTATAGTCATTAAGCGGATGCAATTGTGTATACTGAAGACAAGAAGCATTCAAATTTATGAAATTTTCCTTTTTATAATGAGACCTATAAAATTTTCTGTGGACAAATGTTTTTGTGAATTTTATTTTACTTTGCATTTCTTAGTCATGAACGCTTTATAGTACTTATTATTGATTATTGATGATTATCAATTAAACTAGCCTCTCTTCTGTTATGCCTTCTACGGCTTTGTTTTTGGTCAAATGAATTGGGAGAACGACAAGTAAGAATTCTTATATTTGGAGATTAGGATTCATCTTTCCTCCTTGTTGTTGACCTGATGAATTAATCGCAAGAGTCCTGCTTGTGGATAGTCTGATATTTAATGATGCTTATCCAGGGATTTACACTGAAGACATGGACAAGCAGGAAGATAATGAAGTTCATATGGATGACCATGAGTGTGGAAATATCAATGCGGACAATTCTCCACCTCAACCAAATTCTGATGATTGTGGAAATCCTCATCTCGCTGTTGATGATGATAATAGACAATCCCCAGACACTCTAAACATGGCTGGGCCAGGCGCATCAGGTATGGATATTTAGCTCGCATCTCTTTTTGCTGCATGGATATGCATGATATTTAGATAAAGAGAGGATCTAGGGCTGGACTGTCCTTTATGTCGAGAAGCAACAATCAAGACTGTATTCAGTTTATGAAATATAATCTTCAATTTCTTAGCTTATGCTGGTAAATTTTTGTAGGCAAACCTTATTTTTCTTCGTGTGTATTGGTCTGATATATCTTTTCTTTGTCAGCTAATGCAAGTTTGGGGTCACGACAAGTTGTTGTTAAAATCCTAGACAGTGATGATGATGTGTATTGCAAGTGGAACTTTGAATGGAAAGGAAGCAAGTTGTGATATTGCACCAGCAGTTGATGATATTGGGCGTTCAAGTGTCTCAGGATTATTTGAATCTCAAAAGAAAATGGTTTCCAGGTGGAAATTCATTTGATGGATTGAATAAATACTTTTAGGAGTCCGACGATGATAGTTCCAGTTCCACATCCTTTCCGGAGTCCGGGATCAAGAAGGTCCAGCTTCCTCCAGATTTTCTTTGTAGCACTGGTGGGAAACGGAGAAAAACATAGACAAACAGAGCATAGCCTTGGAGTTAAGCTCTTTGCACAGTTATACTGTTAGAAATATTTGTTGTTATTATTCTCTATAGCCAGGCTTCTGGATACTTAGGTTATGATGAAAATGATTGAAAGCCAAAACCTAATTACACTACTGACCAAAGTTTCTCACTCACTTTAGCTGCTGAATCAAGAATAGTTGGCTCCTAACAAAGCTTGTACAAGTTAGGCCAAAATTGTTTAATTTTAACATTGGGGCCAATATATTATTGTGCTCAGTTCATATATTAGATAGCTGACATTTTGGCTTGGCATTCTCATGTCTTTCACATTTTTTGTAATAAACAGATGATGATCTTGCATTTAAAATTGAAAAATTGTGGGTGACATTGTGGCTTGGCATTCTCACATGTCTTTCACATTTTTTTTAATAAACCGATGATGATCTTGAATTAAAAATTGAAAAATTGTGGGTGATTGGTAGAGACTAAAGGATAGAATTTAGAAGGACAAAAATTAAAAGGACAAATCTTTATCAAATTTTGAAATAAGCATCTAATTTCATATTGAAATAAAGACTAGGTTAAATTCTTAATAGAATATGAGTAACAATCTTAACTCATCAACTAATAAAGTCAATGGAGGATCTCCAAAATTAGAGAAATAATTCTTTAATAATTTTTCACATATTCCAGACTCACTTTTACATGAATTGAGACTCCATATTTATAGATAAAAAAATATAACAATGACTCTCTAAAAATACTTCTAAATTTATCATATTAATCCACGATGCAAATAATGGAAGTAAATACTTAAATAACCATTAATTTAATCTGCAAATAACTAACCCATCTTAAATTTAAGAAGTAAGAACCACTAATAAATGAGAAAATATCCTAGATAAAATAAACAATATCTAAAATTATATTAATAAATATTTATTCTTAAAATCTCTAATTTTCCATAACTTTCATTATCTTACAGTAATTCGTTATTCTATCAATGCTATTGTGGCTTGGCATTCTCACTTGTCTCACATTCTTTTTAATAAACAGATGATGGTCTTGCATTGAACATTGAAAATTGTGGGTTTTATTTTGTCAAAAGCGAAGTGTTAGTGAACATGGACTTGCATTTGCTATGCCAAGAGTGCCTATCATTTCAATTCATAAATTGCCTATAATTTTAGATTATCCAATATTGTTTTTTCTTCTTTTTCGATTATCCCTCAAGACATTTTGTGTCCTTAATTAATGAACCTCTCAACTTTCTTGTTCTTCATGTACGTCTCTTTTGAATGAGATAATGACTTAAAATGTCTTAAAATTTATTTAAAAATTTGAAATAAAAGTTATTCTTGTTATAAATAATCAACTTTATTCTTAAAATTTTCTAATACCTGATTCAAAGGAAAAGGAGTCAGTTGGTTTAAGTCCATTAATCAATAAACTCAATTTATTATTTGTTATGAATATGTTAATTATGTAGATGCCTATTCATTCTTGACCTCCTATGTTCTGTCATCGGTATATTATAATATGTGGGGCCCATGAACAATTATTTCTCCACTTTCCACTGTTGCTTCCCGGGAGAGTTGAAAAAATTGGTCAAGGAGAAAATAACATCTAATGATTGAGATGAAAGTTACACCAAACGACTCATTTGAAGTCTATAAATAGAAGCTAAACATTGAAAACACGCTTGAATGATAATCACTCTCCTTTTTTCTCTCTTCTCTTGCTCTTGTTCTCTATCTCTTATCTCAAACATTTTTTTATCTCTTTTCTCTCGCTCTTGTTCTCTATCTCTTATCTTAAATATATCTTTATTTTCATAATATTATTGATTATTTCATAATTTCCTTTTTTTATATTTCTTCATAATTCACTGATTAAATAATCATATTTCCTAAACCCTTGTTTATTTAATAACTTAGCATTAGCACTTTAGGTAATATCACAGCTATCATGGAGGTTCAAGTTTCTATTTCTTTCCTCATCACCTTCTTTTGCTTCTTCCTAGTGGTATTAAGCATAGTTAAAAGACCTCATTCCAGAAAGTCTCTTAGAAACCTACCACCAAGGACCATGGAAAATACCAGTCATAGGAAATTTACATCGGTTTGTAAGATCACTACCCCATCGCTCTCTAACAAACTTGGCAAACAAATATGGACCCTTGATGCATCTTCAGCTTGGAGAGACTTCAAACATTGTAGTCTCATCCCCAGAAATGGCCAAAGAGATCATGAAGACCCATGATATGATCTTCTCTAATAGACCCTATTTTCTTGCTTCAAGAGACATTTCTTACAAATCAACCAACATTGGTTTTTCTCCTTATGGAAGCTACTGGAAGCACCTTAGGAAAATCTGCACTGTGGAGTTCTTATCAGCAAAGAGAGTCCAATCATTCAGACATATCAGAGAAGAAGAGTTCTCAGCTCTTGTCACAAAAATTTCTGCAAATGAAGGATCTGTGATTAATCTCAATGAGTATCTTTTCTCACTCACAAGTGGAATAACATCAAGAGCAGCTTTTGGTAAGAAATATAGTGACCATGAAGCTTTCTTATCAACAATGGAGCAAGCCTTAAAACTGGCTGGAGGTTTCTCTGTTTTCTGATCTGTATCCTTTAGTCAAAGTTCTTCCAGTGACCAGTGGGATGAGAGGTAAGCTTGACGGGCTGCATAGAGAGATTGATAGAATACTTGAGAACATTATCAAGGATCATAAAGAGGATAAGATTAGCCATGGTCAAGCAGAAGAAGATCTAGTTGATTTTCTGCTAAAGCTTCAACAGCAGAATGATCTGGATACCCCCCAACTTACTGACAACAATATCAAAGCAGTCATTCTGGTTAGTACCCTCCAGTATTTAGTATAAGATATATTTAAAGAGTTACTTTAGGTCTTAAATATAAGAGAAAATTTTCATATTTTTGTCAATTTTTTTTTTCTTAATTTATCCCATCTGATGCTCCTTCAACAATAACCATGAGGAGAAGGACTAAGGAGAATTAAGGAAGATGATTAGGGCATTTTAGAAATTACATGTCATATTAACTAACTCTACTAACTTCCATAATCTAATCAAATTAGTTAAATATGTCTTATATTAAGGACCAGAAGAGTACCTTATTTCTTCATTAATTATATGCTAATCTATTTTATATTTCACAAGCCTAAAGTGATTTTAAAACATGCTGCATTTTAGTAAAGAGATGAAGCAGCCATATTCAAATATTTATCAGTAGCTTTTAGATCCCGTCTTGATTATATTTTTTTATAGGCTGGTGGCATTTTATAAATTACATGTCATATTAACTAACTCTACTAACTTGCATAATCTAATCAAATTAGTTAAATATGACTTATATTAAGGACCAGAGGAGTACCTTATTTCTTCATTAATTATATGCTAATCTATTTTATATTTCACAAGCCTAAAGTGATTTTAAAACATGCTGCATTTTAGTAAAGAGATGAAGCAGCCATATTCAAATATTTATCAGTAGCTTTTAGATCCTGTCTTGATTATATTTTTTTTATAGGCTGGTGGCATTTTATAAATTACATGTCATATTAACTAACTCTACTAACTTCCATAATCTAATTAAATTAGTTAAATTGGTCTTATATTAATGACTAGAGGAGCACCTTATTTCTTCATTAATTATATGCTAATCTATTTTATATTTCTCAAGCCTAAAGTGATTTTAAAATATGCTGCATTTTAGTAAAGAGACAACCATATTTAAATATTTATCAGTAGCTTTTAGATCCTATCTTGATTATATTTTTTTATAGGCAGGTGGCATCTTAATTTAATGTTCTCATATTTGGAATATTTGTTTGAAATTGTAATTGTTATATTGCACAAAGAATATTTAGTACTCCCCCCATCCTATATGTGGGAGCTACTTAGGGGTTTACTTTGGTTCTAAATGTAAACTTTCTCTCTCAAAGTTATATTTTTTCTTTGAATTATCCATATTAGGGAGTTTCTATCAAGGAATAGTTCCAATGCAAAATATGATTAAAGAGGATATTATTTTCGGAAAATTAATACATATTTATTACAAATAATAAACTTAACTAATTTTTAATCTTTACAAATAAGTTATCCAGCTCCTACATTTACTTTTAACAGAGGACAAGACTTTCTTGAAAGTAGTATGCAAGATTCCTAGACATTTCTTCTATGTTTCTGCTTTATGTGTCAACCTTAACTCAATCAGCTTCATCATTAATCAGGACATTTTTGGAGCTGGAACTGATACATCATCAACAACACTAGAGTGGGCAATGTCAAAAATGTTGAAAAACCCAAAGGTTATGGAAGAAGCACAAGCAGAGCTAAGAAGGATATTCAAAGAAAAAGATTATGCCTCTGAAGCAGACCTTCAATAATTGAAATACTTAAATCTGGTCATCAAAGAAACTCTTAGGCTACATCCGCCAGCAGTACTGTTACTTCCAAGAGAAAACATGGAGAAATGTGAAATCAACGAGTACGAGATATGTGCAAAGACGAGAGTTATTGTGAACGCTTGGGCCATAGGAAGAGACCCCATGTATTGGAATGAAGCTGAGAGATTTAAACCAAAGAGGTTTGTTGATAGTCCAATTGATTTCAAAGGAAGAGACTTTGAATACATACCGTTTGGGGGTGGAAGGAGGATATGCCGAGGAGTCACTTTTGCCACAACTCTTATTGAGCAGTCACTGGCTCAATTGCTTTGCCATTTTGATTGGAAGCTTCCCAATGGAATGCAGATTGAAGAATTTGACATGGCTGAGTCATTTGGTTCTACAGTACGAAGAAAAGACAAGCTCTTTGTAATTCCTGTTCGTTGTCATGATTGAACCCATAAACACTTTGTGATAGATACTGTATAGGCCGAAAAGAACTATAAAGCAATAATATGTTGGAGTGGTAACTTCCACTAAGATATATCAAAAAAAAAAAAAAAAAAAAAAACTTCCACTAAGTTATGCCAGAGTATAATTAGGAAATCTCCTTAATAATTGTCGGAATGTCTTCTTTCAACACGATATTCAAAATTCTCCCCCACAGATTATTTTACTTCCATTCAACATATCACCCACATTGTATATAATTAAGTTTGAATGTTTGTATTAAATAATGAATATGTAATGAAACCTGAAATTTATAATTCCCGAACAACTTCGCATTAATTGTTTGACAAATACTTAGCAATTAGTTGTGATAAGTATGAGAACATTCAAAAGATAAATACACATATATATTTTCCATAAAAATATGTGATGAATATATGCACTTTATGGAAGAATTATTTTTATATCAAAATTAAAAAAAAATGGAGAAAATCATTTTAAAGAAATGTTAATAGTAATTATAGAGTATTAAGACTTATTTAATTAATTTGCAGTAAAACAGAAAAATTGAATTTGATATATATATATATATATATATATATATATATATATATATATATATATATATATCATTTTAAACCTGAAAAAACAATTGTTATTCAAACGTAAAAAACTATGTTTTAGGAGCACCAAATATTCTAACCCTATCTAAGACAAGTTACCCAAAGCACTAGAGCCTGGAAATCGGGTCGACCCATTTAAGCCCCGCTCTGCAGGGCTCGGGCTTGAAAAATATGCTAGAAATTTGAAATTAGCCTTGCAGGGCCGGCCCTGTAGGGCCTCGGGCCGGCTTTCGCAGCCCGTTTAGCCGTAGCTTTATTTTTTTAAAAAAATTAATCACTTAGACTTTCACTTAATGAATGTGTTTATTTGTAATTATTTAGATTTTTTTTAGTTTAAACTATAACTCTTTTTTATGTTTATTATTATTCTGTATTAAAGCACATAATTAGTTATTATAAATTTTAAAGAAGGGATGTTTTTAATATTAAATAAACACATACTTTGGTATTACAATATTATATAAGTAATAAATTATAAATATATTTGGTGTAAAATAAGTATAATTATTTTTACCTGTCAGTAAAATCATGCATGAACCGAAGGAATCTGCAGACACAATGTGTAATACCCCGAAATTTGAATTAGGGAATTTAAGGGCCAAAGTGCCAAAATGACCAAAATACCCCTAGGAAGGGTAAATAACTTAGGAAAATGGTGAAAAATCCTAAAAGGCAATGAAATAATTATTTGAATTATGAGAATATATTATCTCTAATTATGGTAATTTAATAAATTACGAACTTGGAGAAATTGAAGAAGAATGCCCAAAAAGTATTGTAATGACAATAATACCCTTGTAAATTATAGAATAATACAAGAGACATGGAAACACAAGTGTTAATGCAAGAGTTTGGAGGTAATGGGGCATTCTAATTAAGAAAATTATCAACTAGTGATAATAAGGTAATTAAGTAATTTACGGCTAATTACTTAAGTCTCGAGCAAAGGAAATTTAGAGATAATTATGTGAGTCTCAAAAATTAGTGGAAAATAGTTGGAAATTAGTAAAAATATATTTACTAATTAATTGGAGATTTTTGTGAAAAATAGTTGAGTTTAGGTATTTTTAAGCCTAAATGCAAGAATGGACCAATAAGAGAATTTTGTGGAATTTTTGATAAAAATTTCATTAAGTAATTAATTATGTAATTAAATAAATCATGGAAAATATTTACAAATCAAAAAAAAAGTGCTCAGCCGAAAATGGACAAACAAATGGAAGATAAGAGTGAAAAATTTAATATCATGATATTAAAGCACATGTTATATTATATAATATAATTGAATAGGATGAATAGTAATTTAATATATAGGAAACGGATCCTATCTAGAGAACCAGGAATAGGAATTCCAAAGTCAAGGTAAAATATTGATCAGTGAGTTTTTACCTTTAAGGGACCTCTTCAGGAAGTAAATTCCGAGGCCGGTAGCGCATTTTCCTAATAAGACGAAATAGGGAAAAATACCGATGGTCATATTTTGGAATTTGAAGAAAATAATTATAACTCAACATCTAGAGATGAGTTTATAATTATCTGGACATATTTGGAATCGTGAATTATTATCCGAGAGATTGATAATTCCGAAAGCGATTTCGACACCGGACGTGTTCGGACACGTTTTCGAGAAAACTTCAACTGACTGTTGGAACCCGTAAGGGACCGAAATCTAAGTTAAATTAGATATTCTTGATGAGGAAGAGAAGATCTTCAAAGTTATGAATTCAGAATTTTGAGATTTCTCCGAAGAGACGCGAAACGGAGACCGAACAGGGGAAAATCATCGAACCTAGGCCATAAAGCAAGTTGACTCACCACTCTTGGACCAATGGCTTGCTGCCACATCACTCCCCAATGTCGACTAAGGGCTGCCCATGGTCAAGAATTAAACACCATTATGCTTTGATTTTACTTGGTTATAAGGTAAGAGAAAATTACAAGATTTGGAATATGGAAATTACCAAAGTGGCACAATTTTTCCCTATATAAGGGCATGAGCACCTTCTTCATTTTTCACACCAAAAATCTGCCCCTTAGAGAGAAGTTAGAGAGAGAAGCTCGAGAAAGTCCGAGCAAAGTCCGGGTAAGTTCTTCGGTCCCCGGTCTTTAGTTTCGGTAGATCTTTCGGTAGATATAGTAGGAATGCTAGATTTATCTTTAATTTTTCAAGATAGTCTAGATATCATATTTAGGGGTAAATATGATATATATTTCGAAAATATGATAAGGGAAAAGATCTGTCAAAATTCGGAGAGATAGAGCGAAAAAACAAGCTCGGCGAAATTCCGCCAAATAGGGGTACTAGGGGCAAAATAGTAATTTTCGCCCAAATGGCCTGTTATGATGCCAAATGTTGATAAACGTTGTCCTTATAGGATATCTGAGCTAATCGAGCCGCTGTTGTGCCGCCGTCATACCGCTGTTTTTCCCGCTGTCGAATTTCACGTTTTTCCGTAAAAGTTCCGTTGTACCGCCAAAAAGGTACGTTCGCGTACTGGTAACCTTATCTCTGATGTTTATGGTTTACATATATGTGGTATGTGTGTTGTAGAGGTGTTATACCGTGCGAGTGCATATAGCGGTTAGAGGATATACGTATCTTGGGTGCAATATGTCGGTCGGGTGCAATATGTCGGTCTATTTGGGTGCATATGTCGTCCATTGGGTGCAATATGTCTCGTATCTTTGGGTGCAATAGGTCTCGTATGCTGGGTGCAATGTGTCCGCATGTCGGGGGCAATACATATGCATGGGTTGTGGTAGAGTGATTGTTGTCTTGTTGATATTATGGATGTCCGTTGTCCGTATGTGTATACATAAACATGAGGTTAATCAGTTACCCGAGATCCAATGTGGTAAATTGGATCTCAGCTCTTAACTTAGCATCAAGTTCGGAAGGACCGAGGACCGAGGAGAGAGAAAAGTAGCAGGTTCAAGGACCCGGATGAAGACTTTCCGATGTTGTCCTTTACTTTTGATGTTCCGGCGGAAGCCTTTCTTTCAGATGTTTTGTACTTTTGAAACACTCGGTTACTGTACCGATGTTGTAAACAGCCAGACTTACGGCATTTTGAATATAAGTATCAGTTACTCAATCGCTCCGATGCTCTACTCTGATTTTAAATGAAAAAAAAAATTATACTGCTTTTGAAAACGGGATGTTACATTTTGGTATCAGAGCAGTTGTCCTGGCATAGATCTGACTAAGTTATTCTAAAAACCTTTTGGTGCCGAAGGCAGGGCTAGTCTATGTGGATCGCCCAATCGTCACCCTAGCACGGTGAGGCTCCCATGATAGACACCTACCGGCCAAATTGGTTGAGTAACGGAGTTAGGCTCTACGCCTTTTTAAAGAGCATGTTTTGAAAATGAGTACCGATATAGCCTAAGTCGATGTACCACCGACCGGTATACCATTTTGAACCGGTGTACCACCCTCTGTCGGTGCATCATTCTAACCCAGAATCAATAAATCCATCGTCCATATTCATATTTGATATCAGACCCTGATAATTCTGATAACTCTGATATCAATCTCTGATAATTCTGAATAATTCTGATAATCGTCAGTTTGTACTGGACGGTAATTCCATCTTAGCCCAGGGCTTCTACTTGAGCCGGGCCACGCCGATGAAGCTCCGAGACAAACCAGGACACGTACATGCAGTATTTGACTCATGTAGAGGAACTCCTGACACGTATTTATGTATACGTTTTGAGTAGAAAGAACCAACAAGAACCTAACGAGGGAAATATTGCGGGAGTCTGTTCGTTTGTAGTGTGAATGCTGGGTACGATAGAGTCTATGTACAGTGTGAATCTTAAGTGCGAGTGTAGTGTAGACATTAGTCGTGATATACTAAACATTGTTTTCTTAAAATCCAACGTTTTTCGCACGAAGGGAAAAGAACGGAATATGGCGAATTTAAGAGGAGCCGGAACCCCCGCAGGCCGGGGGCGGGGTCGTGGTGGAGGACGAGGTAGACAACCTCGGGTGGATCTAATACCAAACCAACCGAACGGAATGAGATACGGGAGATTAGAGGAACCGTACACGAACCGAGGGCTCTTGTTGAGGAACCGCTGGAAGAAAGGCGGGAAAGACAAGCCGAGAGACAAAGAGAGGATCGAAATGCGAGGAAGAGGAAGAAAGTGAGCAAAGTGACGAGCACACTGAGGAAGCTGAGGAATCTGACAGGTCCCAATCACCTCCACGACGAGGGAGAGCTGTACAGACCACACAAAACT
Source organism: Acacia melanoxylon (assembly GCA_019022615.1). Lineage (NCBI taxonomy): Eukaryota > Viridiplantae > Streptophyta > Magnoliopsida > Fabales > Fabaceae > Acacia > Acacia melanoxylon. The sequence goes on from JAFJYJ010000002.1 coordinate 5,341,914, forward strand.
GGGTCACTCAATTTTGTAAGCTCAAACCACCAGCTTTCCATGGGAAAAATGAGTTGGCTGAGGATTGGTTGTTGAGTCTGGAGAAGATATTTGAAGTCATGGAGTGTCCAGATGATCGGAAGGCTCAACTCGCAATTTACAAACTCGATGGGGATGCGCATCGATGGTGGAAGAGCGTCGCTACAACGCTACAAACCCAATATTGCCCCGTCACTTGGGAGAAATTTGGAAAAATTCAATGAAAAAGTATTTTCCTCCTCGACACAAGTAATTAAGGAGACGAGTTTCTTAGCATCCAAAGCAAGGTTCCGAGGAATCTTTCGATGATTATTTTGCCCGTTTCACCAACTTATCACGATATTCATCCTATTTGAAGCGTGACAATGATGAAAGCCGGAAGTCAAATAGGCTGATTTACGGGCTAAAATATGAGATAAAGAAGAGGTGGTGTCTCGCAGTTTCCTAAACTAGCCCAAGCGGTAGAATCTTGCCGACCGATTGAACGAAACAGAAAGGAGCTGCGTAAACCTCGGCACTTAAGCACAAGTAGTGCGAGATCGTAGCGAGGGCGCCGTGGGAATTCCTCACGAAAAGAGAGGCACCATGGAGTGACTCGCAAAGGGAAAACAAGAGATCATTCCAGTATGAGCAGCAGAGCAACCCGAGGATACCGGTAACCCGACCGTGTCCTGACTGCGGGAAGTACCATTCTGGTAGCTGTGGTGATAGACAGGTTTGTTATGGATGCCGGAAGCCAGGGCACATCATTTCGAACTGTCCCGAGAAAATGCCGAGAGGCGAGTCTGCTACAGATGCGGGAAGCCTGGACACATCAGTGTCAACTGTCCTGAGGTAGCTGCGAAGTTAAGGCCACAAAGCTCGGGCCGAATGTACGCAATAACCAGTGCGGGGGATAGAGAACTTCCGGAGATGGTCCAAGGTACTATCTCTCTTAGTAAGGAATTTTCTCTATGCATTGCATGAACTATGTGTTAGTTATTAAACTAAATCGTATGATACGTGAACCATCTCCGTGACATATTCCGCGTTTCCTCGTTATTTTTTTTCTACCGTGATCATGTCATTGAGTAGGAGGTATCTTATGTTGTCATGGTGTATGGGAACCATGGAGACATTTTGGTAATCTTGTGTTAACATGGTGTATGGGAACCATGGAGACATTTTGGTATCTCGTGGTGTTAACCGCGGTGTATGGGAACCACGGGGAAACATCATATATCAAGGTACAATATGACAAGATCGTAGTGGTTAAACCAAAACGAATTCGCGATCATCGGGAGGAGCAAACAAGCGGACCAAGTGAAGATCCGACGCGTATAGTCCGAGTCCGAGTAGGACGGAGTTTAGTTAGTACAAAGTATAGTTGGTTAAGTACAAATTTCGAGGACGAAATTTTGTTTAACGGGGGGAGAAATGTAATACCCCGAAATTTGAATTAGGGAATTTAAGGGCCAAAGTGCCAAAATGACCAAAATACCCCTAGGAAGGGTAAATAACTTAGGAAAATGGTGAAAAATCCTAAAAGGCAATGAAATAATTATTTGAATTATGAGAATATATTATCTCTAATTATGGTAATTTAATAAATTACGAACTTGGAGAAATTGAAGAAGAATGCCCAAAAAGTATTGTAATGACAATAATACCCTTGTAAATTATAGAATAATACAAGAGACATGGAAACACAAGTGTTAATGCAAGAGTTTGGAGGTAATGGGGCATTCTAATTAAGAAAATTATCAACTAGTGATAATAAGGTAATTAAGTAATTTCGGCTAATTACTTAAGTCTCGAGCAAAGGAAATTTAGAGATAATTATGTGAGTCTCAAAAATTAGTGGAAAATAGTTGGAAATTAGTAAAAATATATTTACTAATTAATTGGAGATTTTTGTGAAAAATAGTTGAGTTTAGGTATTTTTAAGCCTAAATGCAAGAATGGACCAATAAGAGAATTTTGTGGAATTTTTGATAAAAATTTCATTAAGTAATTAATTATGTAATTAAATAAATCATGGAAAATATTTACAAATCAAAAAAAAAGTGCTCAGCCGAAAATGGACAAACAAATGGAAGATAAGAGTGAAAAATTTAATATCATGATATTAAAGCACATGTTATATTATATAATATAATTGAATAGGATGAATAGTAATTTAATATATAGGAAACGGATCCTATCTAGAGAACCAGGAATAGGAATTCCAAAGTCAAGGTAAAATATTGATCAGTGAGTTTTTACCTTTAAGGGACCTCTTAGGAAGTAAATTCCGAGGCGAGTAGCGCATTTTCCTAATAAGACGAAATAGGGAAAAATACCGATGGTCATATTTTGGAATTTGAAGAAAATAATTATAACTCAACATCTAGAGATGAGTTTATAATTATCTGGACATATTTGGAATCGTGAATTATTATCCAGAGATTGATAATTCCGAAAGCGATTTTCGACACCGGACGTGTTCGGACACGTTTTCGAGAAAACTTCAACTGGATCGTTGGAACCTCGTAAGGGACCGAAATCTAAGTTAAATTAGATATTCTTGATGAGGAAGAGAAGATCTTCAAAGTTATGAATTCAGAATTTTGAGATTTCTCCGAAGAGACGCGAAACGGAGATCGAACAGGGAAAATCGCCGAACCTAGGCCATAAAGCAAGTTGACTCACCACTCTTGGACCAATGGCTTGCTGCCACATCACTCCCCAATGTCGACTAAGGGCTGCCCATGGTCAAGAATTAAACACCATTATGCTTTGATTTTACTTGGTTATAAGGTAAGAGAAAATTACAAGATTTGGAATATGGAAATTACCAAAGTGGCACAATTTTTCCCTATATAAGGGCATGAGCACCTTCTTCATTTTTCACACCAAAAATCTGCCCCTTAGAGAGAAGTTAGAGAGAGAAGCCGGAGAAAGTCTCGAGCAAAGTCGGGTAAGTTCTTCGGTCCCCGGTCTTTAGTTTCGGTAGAGATCTTTCGGTAGATATAGTAGGAATGCTAGATTTATCTTTAATTTTTCAAGATAGTCTAGATATCATATTTAGGGGTAAATATGATATATATTTCGAAAATATGATAAGGGAAAAGATCTGTCAAAATTCCGGAGAGATAGAGCGAAAAACAAGCTCCGCGAAATTCCGCCAAATAGGGGTACTAGGGGCAAAATAGTAATTTTCGCCCAAATGGCCCGTTATGATGCCAAATGTTGATAAACGTTGTCCTTATAGGATATCCGAGCTAATCGAGCCGCATTTGTTGTGCCGCCGTCATACCGCTGTTTTTCCCGCTGTCGAATTTCACGTTTTTCCGTAAAAGTTCTGTTGTACCGCCAAAAAGGTACGTTCGCGTACTGGTAACCTTATCTCTGATGTTTATGGTTTACATATATGTGGTATGTGTGTTGTAGAGGTGTTATATCTTGTGCGAGTGCATATAGCGGTTAGAGGATATGTCCGTATCTTTGGGTGCATATGTCGGTCTCATTGGGTGCAATATGTCGGTCATTGGGTGCAATATGTCGGTCATTCATTGGGTGCAATATGTCCGTATCTTTGGGTGCAATAGGTCTCGTATCTTTGGGTGCAATGTGTCCGCATCGGGGGCAATACATATGCATGGGTTGTGGTAGAGTGATTGTTGTCTTGTTGATATTATGGATGTCCGTTGTCCGTATGTGTATACATAAACATGAGGTTAATCAGTTACCGAGATCCAATGTGGTAAATTGGATCTCAGCTCTTAACTTAGCATCAAGTTCGGAAGGACCGAGGACCGAGGAGAGAGAAAAGTAGCAGGTTCAAGGACCCGGATGAAGACTTTCCGATGTTGTCCTTTACTTTTGATGTTCCGGCGGAAGCCTTTCTTTCAGATGTTTTGTACTTTTGAAACACTCGGTTACTGTACCGATGTTGTAAACAGCCAGACTTACGGCATTTTGAATATAAGTATCAGTTACTCAATCGCTCCGATGCTCTACTCTGATTTTAAATGAAAAAAAAAATTATACTGCTTTTGAAAACGGGATGTTACACAATGACACATACAAAATTATGAGAGGGAAAGACATTTTGTCGTGGGCATACATAAAGCAATTCCTTTGTTAATTTTTTTTTTTGAAAAAATAGGAAAAAACATATTCTTTGTGTTTATTTGTTTTTTATTACGAATTAATGAATGTGTTTATTTGTTGAATGATTTATATTATTTAGATATTAATGTTGATAACATTTATTTGATAGATTAGAACTTTACTAATTATATTTCTTTAAAAAAAATCGAAGGAGAAATAGTTAAAATTTGGAATAGTAATTTTCAGGCCCTGGTACTATCGGGTCGGACTTTGAAAAACAGATGTTTTCCTTACTCTAGACCCTGTAGGGACGGCCCTATTGGGCCTAGGCCTTGTAGGGCCAGGCCCTATCGAACCGGGCCGGCTCTGATTCCCAGCTCTACCCAGCACCTTTCATAAAATTTCATTTGATGTATTATAATGTGTTATTTTTTTGGTTCTTGATAAAAATTGCATCAAGATAAGCTTATTCACATTTGATTTGTTTTTAAAATTTTAAGAATTTGTATCACATGGTATAATAAAATTTTCGTGTCCAAGTGCAATTAATGCAAAGAATAAATAAAATATATTGGAAGAAGAAAAAGAAAAACATTAATCTAATTTAATTCAACATACATTTATCCTTTTTTTTTCCTGTCTGCAGGTCCACCATATTGATATATCTTCCTTGATGAAAAAGAGAGAAATTGAATTAGATAAAGTGACATCTTTGTCCTGGGAATGTCATTCCTCTTTTCACTACCTAACCGAATAAACTAAACTTTTATAAAAGATGCAATGCATTATTGAACATTTGTTTTGCAGACTTCCATGTATAAAAAATTCTTGAAATGAATAAGCACAAGACAACATCGATAAAAGGATAAATCTAAAAAAAAAAAAATTAGAGAAAGTATCTCACTCTTAGATTTTCTAGTAGCCAAAGATAAAATCTACTAACCAACATTCAAGTAAGAATCTAACTTTAGTGAAGTTTAGGAGCTAAAGAAAATCTCATTTAAATCAGAATTAATCTCAAATAAATGTTGTGCTTTTATTATTGAGGCCACTGGCCTATTAATAATTGCATGTGGGTTACAAAGGGAATAATTCGATTAAATCAAATAATGTCGTGCTTTTATTATTGAGGTCAGTACATCATGTTTCTTTTTAGTCCCTTAAGTTTAAAAAGTGCATTTTTAATCCTTCAAATTTTAACATTGTTTGTCTTATCTAACGGAAAATTCTAACCCATCAAGTCATATTATTTTAATCCAGGTGGCTGTCACATCAACTCAAATTTTTTTAACAAATTCATATTTTAATTAAAACAATAACAATAACTCTCAATTTTAATTAATTTTTTCATACGCTCTTCCTTTCCCACCATCCAAAGCCCTTGTGCCTTCTTCTGCGTGCCCCAAGGCTTTTCTCATCTCTAGCATGGTTGAAGGGCATTCAATGTCCACACGACCTAATCAGAGGAGTTGAACAGTAAACTATGCTTGCCCACATTGATGATACAAAGGTAAAATCACACTTAAAATCAAAACGAAGTCTGCAAGCAAAGACAACAAAATCATTGGACAATAAACATGTTCACTTTAACGTGACTACACTAGCATAAATTTTTTTCTTATATGCTCTTTATTTGTGTCCCTGTATCTCACAGAGGTATCATTCCCAACAGATTTCCTTTCCAATTCTGACCCAAGCTATATGGAGGAAAGGATTTTACTATAGCTTGGCGGCAGCTTGTAGGGAAAGGCAAGAGGGTTTCGAATGGGTGAGGGGAGAGTAGATGAAAGAATGAATTAAAAATTGAGAGTTTTTCTATTATTGTTGTTGTTGTTTTAATTACAATATGAATTTATTAAAAATTTTGATTTGATGTGGTAGTCACCTAAGATTAAAATAATGTGACTTAATGAGTCAGCATTTTTCATTAAACAAGACTCAGATATTCCTCATGTTTATGACTTTTACTTTTTTATTATAGGTATATAATGGGTTCACCTTTGTGCCAAACTAAGCAATCTATGACTGGGGAGTCGAGTTCTGCCAGTCCTTCAAAAGCTTCAAAGATTTTGGACCAATGGGTTATCAAAGAGGTATTACGGATTAAGAATATGATGACCTCGGAGGAGCTCGCCAAGCTAAACGTCGGCAATGGAGAGGGTTATACCATTTGCCTGCCTCTTGAATATGAATCAGTGTGTTCCTGCCGGGAGAGGGATGATGACCCACATTTCTTTTTCTTCTACCGAGATTGTATTTCTCGGCTCGATATTCGCTTTATGTTTATCGAGTTCCAGATTGACCTTCTAAATCATTGACATCTTGCTCCCTCCCAACTTCATCCCAATAGTTGGGCTTTCGCCATTGCTTTTGAAAACTTCTGTAAAGCTAAGAACCTAACTTGCACCCTTCAAGTTTTCTTTCATTTTTTTAATCTCCATGAAGCTCGCCCTGGCAAATGGTCTGATAAAAGGTCATCTTCTAAGAAAAGTTGGACCTCTTTCCGGAACGTCGCCGGGTTGAAGCTCTTCAAGGTTTTTACTGATTCTTTCAAAGGCTTCAAATCCGCCTTTTTTAAGGTTGTTGTTGAAACTAGGCAGTAGCCTTTATTCCTTAAAGCCCTTGAGTCCGGGGAGGTGGAGGAGAGATTTCCCCTGTACTGGACTCGGGATCATCATACTCTTTCCCCTTTCGCACTCAACTTTTCTGCCCATAGCTTTTTTGACCCCGAAAACGAGGCCATATCCTTTCTATAACATTTTATTGCAGAAAATGGCCTCGTGAGCTCGGTCGACTTCATTCCAAAACCTCAAGCTAGGAGACAACCTGCGGCGAGTACGGACATTTATTCATACTATAATGCATTTCATGTTTGTTGCTTTCTGTTTGCAAGATATCTGATCACTGTCTTTTTGTTTTGGAGATCCGAGAATAGGAAAAAGACCTTCTTTTGCTGACGCCTTGACAAACCCCGGGACTGTTGGCGTGGGGCCCAGTAAGAAAAGGACTACCTTGGAATCTGGGACAGCTGGCACTGGAAAGGGTAGCCGGGTTAGCCCGACTAAGCGATCAAAAACAAGCAAAGCAATCCCACTCCAGAAATCCAAAAAGACCGCCCAAGCCTTGAAAGACATTCCTGCCCAATCCTCGACAAAGATTCCTGTCCCGGCCTCGACAGAGATTCCTCTTGCTTTTTCTTTACAAAATCTTCCTCCTCCGCTGCCACTCTTAGAACTCCCCCATGGGGTCATCTGGAGCCAAGGGGTACCTACTCGGCTCATCAATGCTATCTGTCCCCCATAGCGCTTCTTTGAACCAATAAAGTATGGTACCGCCGAGCTACAAGAGATAGAGAATATAGAGCAGTACACCTTGAAGGCCGTTGGACTGGCCCAAATTTTGACCACGATAAACACAAGGTACGCTACAAACGTAGCCAAGCTGAAAAGGGTCAAATTGGAAACCAAGGAGAAGATACGAAAAGCTATGGAGCTGATGCAGGCGGTCAAGGATGACGCTCGGGGATAGGTGCAAGCGGCCGAGGCGACGAGAGATAAAATGAAAGAGGAGCTCTAGTCAGTCAAAACCGACTTTGAGAAGGCGAAATCCGACTTGCGCCAACTTCAAAAAACCTATGGTTGGGATAAGAAAGCCATGGAGCTTCTTCGGGTGGAGCACCAGGAGTTCATAACCGAACTAAATGCTACTCGAGTCGTCCTCGAGGCTGCCAACGCCAATATTGCTATCAAGGAAGCGGCAATAAAGAAAGCTGCGGGGGAGTCTTTTGAGAATGCCTTAAACAAATCCGGCTCTTGAACCCCGGCCTCGAATTCAACACCTCCGGGATGGATTATATGTCTTTTGTCGATGACGGTAAAATAATCTCATTTTTTCCTTCCCCTGGCAAGGCCGCAGAAAGTCAACTGGAGGGAGATCAGGGTGAGGGTGGGGGTGGCGAGGTCAATCCCACTGCAACTCTTGCAAACGATGAATCTCCTCCAAGCTGAAGGACCGGAATGCCAATTTTACTTGTAAACTTTTGTTTTGGGTACTGAAGCCCCTTAGTTTTGTAACAATTTCTCCCCAGGGTAGTAACCCGATTTATTTTCCTGCAATTCACAATATGTAAGTAACTCAACAATCAATGGAAAGTACTTACTTTTTATACAAAAAATTCAGTTTTCTCCTTTCTCGTCGAGCCCAGATATTTTTCCGAACTTTATTTTCCCATTGCAGTCATTGTACTTTATGAACTCGAATTTATTTTCTGAGTTCTATTCAATGACTGGGCCAAAGTCAAAAATATATTGCGCAAAATATTCATCCGGTATTACCCGGGAATTATATTTTGTGAAGATTTTCATTAATCAATCACATAACATTTCGGCTCATCCGACCAGAATTTAATCATGAGTAAGAGCAATCCGTCACATGTCCAGATTTAGTGTCATAACCAAACTCTGAACATTTCGACATGATCAGGGTTAGCATAACAATTCGTCTTCTTACCCTAGACAACGATTTTGATGCATCAGGGTCACATGGGCCTTTCAGTTTTACTGGGTTCCAATGGAAACACGTTTTAACTATTCTTGCAGTTTTACCGGGTTCCAATGGATACACGTTTTAACTTTTCTTGCAGTTTTACCGGGTTCCAACGGATACACGTTTTAACTGTTCTTACAATTTTACTGGGTTCCAATGGATGCACGTTTTAACTTTCTTCTCTGCTTTGATTGAAATCGGGTTTCGTTACCTTGGATTCAAATTACCAGACCTCGCCCAAGCTGAACGTGAAAAAGAGGTGAACAGAGTTGCTGAAAATCACTATTAGCTCGAGTCAAAAAAAAATTGACTTGAGTTTAGACCCTGACTTTGAAAGGCAGGAATATCACCTAGAGGGGGGTGAATAGGTGGTCTCAAAAATTCTTTGGTTATCACACACAAACGTAAATAAGACAGAGATAGAGAAGAGAAATAAACACAAGGCAATTTATACCGGTTAGGTCTAACACTTCGACCTACGTCCAGTCCACAAATACTTTGGGTATTTTACTAATCACAAATGGTTACAATTACACACTCTGTACTCGAGATGATCCTAATTCCCTAGGACTCACTCCCCCTTACAAGTTGTAATCGTACACCCACACTTAAGGTTCCACAACCTTAAGATTTGAACCGAAAATGGAATAAGTGTTTAAGTAACTCCTCACGAGTAGATAATATATGATCACTGAAGAACAATGAATATCCGAATATATTAATGAAATAAATGAAACATCAGATTGCAATATGTTCGAATTGAATGCACAGCGTTTCGGTAGTTGGCGAATTCAATGCTTCGACTATTTATAGGTGTTGCAATAAATGAACGTTGGTGAAGCTTGAAGATTATCTATTGAGACTTTTGAATGTATCCATTAGACAGTTGAAGCTCAGGTAATATTTTCGCAGTTCAAATAATCTAGGTGGATTTCTCAGTCGACATTCTTATTCATTCTTTTTGTTTTGCCCGTTGTGAGATGGCATTTAATGCGCAGATGGAATGTAGAAGAAACCTTTACATTGATTAGAGTATTGGTTACGGAAGTTGTCACTACTTTGGCAACTGCATTTAATGCTTCTCTGACACAATTTACTTTCTACAAATTTGTTGTTTAATCCATGCTCAAATCATCTAAAACTCATTAACAAACTAATTCAAAGCATTTATGATTAGTAATGAGTAGTATTAAGAAGCAATGAAATTAATACAAGTGATTACATAAATTACGCAGACAGAGATTTCAAAACAGAGGGATCTTGCTCGAGCAACAATTCATGCTTGCTTGGGCAAGCTTCTCTTGAATCAGTTAGAAGATGATCTTCGTCGCTGATGCTCGAGCAAGGTTTTTTGAATGCTCGAGCATAGTGCTCTAAAAGACCTGGCTATCACCCAAGAGGCGGGTGAATTGGGTGTATGATAAAACTTTTGTAAGTTTGAAAATCTTTTCGCAATTTATTGAAAGTAGTTTGTATGACAGTAATAATTCATAAAGCGATAATCAGTCATTCAAACTTATATGCTAGAAATGTAAGAGTTAAGTGAAGAGAATATGCAAACAGAGATTTATACTGGTTCAGCCCAATCCTTGACCTACGTCCAGTCCCCAAGCAGCACTTGAGATTTTCCACTATCTCCTTGTTTAACCAGACACAAGAGAAAGGCCTTTACAACCTCACAAGTTTAGCCGGGCACTTGTGCAGCCGAATCTCTCACTGAGATACTCCTTCCAATCAGTTACACACTATGTACTCAAAGTTATCCTCTCACTAGGATACACTCCCCCTTACAAGTCAGGAATCGATAACCCAATCTCCAAGTCCCACGACTTGAGATTCTTACAATGATTTAATAATCGAAATGTTCTCTCTGAAAGAGAAGATGAATACACACTAAAGAACATTACAAATCTTTTCACTCTCTCTGATAAACTATGTAAACATTTGGAAAACAGAGAGTAAAATAAGATGAAGATCAGAGTATGAGCATTTTAAAGTTGTAGGCTTGTGTCTTGTTTCTTCTATCTTAAATCTGTCTTCTTTTGTAGGTAGAGATCATTATATGACTGTTGGATGAAGAAATATAGATGTTAGACTCAGATGGAAACTAGCCGTTAGAACTTCGTTTTCTGAACTAGCTATGACATCAGCATTTACTTTCCCTTTGATCTTCAGTTTAACAACCTTTGATCATCTAAAACATGTACACAAATGATATAAATCATGTTAAGAAGTGTTATAAATCATTTGGGTAATCATCTAGATGTTTATCAGAAGAATCAGGATTTTCGAAATGGTGATTTTCTGAAGCAGAGATGAAAACTCGAGTTTTCATTGTAAACTCGAGTTTTGAAGTTGTTGTGTTACTCCAAATTTCTCTCTATCTAATCAAAACTCAATTTTTGGTTTCACAAACTCGAGTTTGGAAGATGCTCTGAAGTTCGCTGCTCTTTGTAACTCGAAAACTCGAGTTTTGTTCTTACAAACTTGAGTTTTGACTTTGTTGAGCCTTCTTGAACAAACTGTCGAATTTCGAGTCTCATATCTCCCTGGTATGAACTCTGTTTTCATTTGTTCAACTCTTGATGGAAAGATCTATGAGTCTACTATCATATGTCACTAATTTCAGCCCAATCAGATGTGTATTTTGTGAGTTATAATCAAAACATTAAAGCTTGGTTTGCTGTGTGGCATGAATTTATCTGTCTACTTCCACAATTCATAGCTCTTTGATCTAAAATCTTTTGGGCTTTAATTTTATATAAAAATGACGAATTGAGAGTGTAGTTTCATATGCCACTGATTTCACCTCAATCAGATCTCTGGTTTGGGAGATATCATCAAATTACCAGATTTCGCCCAAGCTGAACGTGAAACAAAGTGGAGTTGAAGAGCTGATGACTGCTAGAAACTCGAGTTGTGACTTAAAACTTGAGTTTTGCTAGTCCAGAAACACCAGAGTTGCTGAAGACACTTACAAACTCGAGTTTTGAGTTGGGAACTCAAGTTTTCTCATCCTGAAGCTGATTTTTGTTGACTTTAATTCTTAATTGATCCATTTCAACTTCCATATGATCTTGGAGACTTCTAGCATCAATATAAGAACTTGAATAATGATATCTTCATTCCATTCAGCAAGTTCCTCAATATATTCTCACAACTTGATCATTCTTCATCATTTAACTTCACATCTTCTTGATTCAAATTCTTTTTCTGATTCAGTACTTCTTCTTGTTGAACGTTCTCCGTCATTCAACTTGAACTAATTATTCTCAACAAGTTCCTCAATATCTTCTCTTCTTGATTATTCCCAAAATTCTTTGAGAACTTCTTGCTTCCTTGACATGCTGATATTCCCATTATATTGTGTGCAAGAACCTCTTTCTTCATTCTACTTTCTTGATCATTCTCCATTATTAAACTTTGCATCTACATTAAATATAAGAGTTAGTCAAAGTATAATGTAAATGTAGTGTGCAACCTTTTTACTCTTAAGAATGGCATCTATATAAGACATCATCAAAACTAATCATATCTAACATGCTCGAGCATGATGAATTCATGCTCGGGCAAGCTTCTGTTGGAAATTATGCCCTATGGGCAAGTCATTGTACAATGAACGTTTAGGATATTTATAGTATTCTCCTTTTGTTATCATTTTCGTTTGCATGTTTGTATTGATAACTGCATCCCCGGATATATCTTATAGATTATCCTAAATGTCCTCGGTCGGTCATCTACGCGGGAGCGAAGATGAGTTAAGACCAAGTATGACTTTGATGAGATATGGAGATACAATCAAAGTGATGGGCACTTGTAAGAGTACAAGGTGCTGGACCGACCCACTATGAGAAAGCTGCATGGATCTAGTCATAAGCTTGTCTCATGTATAACCGCGTCACAACGCCCTATGACTCGAGATCATCATGGATTCCTACATGATGAATCATTAATCTTTGACCTAGTCAAAAGTCACCTTTGACCGGGTGATGATAAAGGTTGGGATCGGGATCAGTGGTTTTCATGCGGAGGAATGTGAATGGTCAAGATGGAATTTGTCCCTCACATTTGTAGAGAGATAATACTGGGCCCCTCGATGAGTGAGTCTAAGAAATGTATGGCCATACTATGTTGGAAAGGAGTTTCCATTTCACTTATTAGACTACTCAAGAATCGAGAAAGTAATGGACAAGAATAGGAAGTTGACATTGTCCATGCCTCATCCTTGACCAAATTATCGCGTGACAAAAGGGACGTGACATGGTTGTATGATAAGGTTGTATCGTGATATCGATCCCCATGTGAGTTGGGTAGTCGCAATGTCTTGCTAGAGGCCGCTTGCGACTTGTGGTCGATACGTTTTTTTGGCCCACCGCCAATCTCATATGGGGCAATCATAGGTCGCACACAAAAATAACCCAACACGAGCATTTGTGTCCGGGTTCATTGAATCTCGATTAACGGAATTAATGAATACTAAATTTAATCTAGGATAAATATATATTTATTAAAATTCGAAATTAATATATATATTAATATTATTAATGGAGATTATAATATTATTGTATATAATATTTGTTTTGTATTTAATTTATTTGATAAATTAAATATCTAAAACAAATAGAGGTATTGTATCTTGTTTAATATTCGAATAAGAATATCGATATCGTTTAAATTAAATTGAGATATGGTTTCTCATAATTAATTAAATAGATGGATATTATTTCTGATTTGATTTATAGAGATAAATTAAATCGAAGGCTTTTAATTTGCATTAAATAAATACATTAGATTAGATCTATCGAGATAGATTTAATTAATTTTTTTAAAATTCAAGAATTCGAAATTCAGATTTCAAAGATCAGATTTTGAAATTCGAAATTCAAGCTTAATGAATATTGATTGTACATTAATGCAGATTGATTGTACATTAATACGCATTAATTCACATAATGGGCTGATTGGTTTTGTAACGGACAGAACTTATGAGGCAGTTTGTTTTGTGTGGATGAATAGGCCAAACGAGAAACAAAAGACCTAGGTGTGAAGAATCAAAGAGAGACACACAAGAAGCGCTAGCACGCCGTAGCCGTGTTCGGGGAAATTGTTCGTGTGGATACGGTAGAGGAAGCCGATTCAACGAGTCGTCTTCGGCCGATCGAGGAGGTAGCCCACCAGTTCAAAGGGAACGAGACGCGAACGGGTTCACTAAAGGTAATTTCGGATTCCCTTAGTCTTGATTTAAACGCACCTGAGTGATCCTCGGGACGAGATTCTAAAAATTTTAATCTGCTGTGTTGTAAGAATCCCTACGGCTTCTTCACAAGCAGTTGAAAATGCTTCTACTCACTGATGCTTGAGCAACCCAACATTCTTGCTCAAGCAAGACAAAGACAGAGGCGAGAGCTTGTCAATTCAGTGATGCTGCTTGAGCAATCTTTTTCTTCTACTCGAGCATGGTGCTCGAGTATGAATTTTTGATGCTCGGGCAAGCGTCATACGGTGATGAAGAATGAGTGATTGAGGGATGCTGCTCGAGCAAGTATTTATCTCTGCTCGAGCATGGTGCTTGAGCAAGCCTGTTTCAATGCTCGAACATGACTCTTTGAATTACATTTTCTTGCTTCTGCCTCGATGCTGCTCGAGCACGGAATTTCTCCTGCTCGAGCATGATTGCTCGGTTTATAACTTCAATGTTCTGTCTCGACGTTGCTCAGGCATGACCAATGTGTTGCTCGAGCAAGACTGATCAAACACCACTTCTTCTTTCCAAAACCTCGATGATGCTCGGGCATGGCTATTGTGATGCTTGAGCAAACCATAACTCAAACAAATATGACTCAATATAAAAACCTAGAATTTGTAACCATCAAAACACTGAGAACTAACATTCTCCCCCTTTTTCATGATGACAATTCTAAAGTATATGATTTGAGATAAGATGAACTCATAAGTTTTTGAATTGAGTAAAAAAATGAGAACACTAATAAACAATATTCATAGAATGAAGTAAACAAGATATCATTGATAACACTGATAATAGTTCTTTCATTCTCATTTCTCCAATTCTCATTAAACGGAATCACTAGTCAATAACAGAATAAACATCATAAAACAAAAATAACCAAAACAACCAAAACCAAAACCAACAACTCTAAACACTACCAAATCTACTCTCCCCCTTTGTCATCAGCGAAAAGGGGACCCTGAACAGAAGGAGAGGGTGGAGAACTATCTGGAAAGTCAGAAGAAGAAGAAGAGGGTAGTTTGACGGTAGAGGGATCAATGGGAGTGAGTATGGATGAAGGAAGAACAACTGTGGTAGGAGTGGAGGCAGGAACAGAAGAAGTGGCTAGGATGGGAGTGAGATCTACAACAGGGGATGGAGATGATGGCGGAGCAGTAGGTGGAGGTACCATAGAAGAGGAACTAGGAGGCTTCTCAGATGCACTAGCAGACCCAAAACTTGATACAAGTGCGTCTAATGTGGCATCAAATCCCCGGCGTTGATGAGCCAAAAATCTGAACCTCTTTCTTGATCTCTTGTTGTGGATCAAATATGACAGAGAAACTTGTTTCCAGGTCCTTCTTCATATCAGACAACTCTGAATCCATGCTAAGATCTATGTGCTTCTTCAGATTGATCATCTCACCAAACATAACCTTGATCATCTCGGATGTTAACTTCCTATAGACCTCCAGAGACTGCAACACTGGAGCCATGGCTTTCTGGATAGATGACTCAACAATAGTCTGGATGGCAGCCTGTGAAAATGATGGGGCAGATGAAGAGGGACCGGCCTTAGAGGACTCAGCCTCATCAGGGGGTCGTGAAGCAGAGGGCTGTGCAGATGGCTGTGAGGATTTGAGTTGTGCTTTACCATTTTTCTTCTTGGATGACGCCTCAGTGAAAGATATTCGCAGCCTAATTAGATGCTCTTTGCAAAAATGTGGAGGATACTTTGCGTCGTCGTCGGAGAGGTACCATATATTGTTGGCTTCCAATATTCGCAGCCTAATTCTCCTTTGTTGGCTCCTAATGTTTTGATGATAACTAATGTTTAAGTTTTGAAAATCATGTTGAAATCGTTTAGTATGTCCAAGAATAACTCTCGAGAATGACTGTCAAAATTCCTGTTAAATGTTAATCACAGCATGGCAATTCTCGAGAATGAGGATTACATTCTCGAGAATGGTTCTGGAGAATGCACCTGCACTCTCGAGAATGATCAAGTATGAAGCAAAATCAGAAGCAAGCTACTCTGTATTTTTCGAATGATTCGCGAGAATCAGTTATTGACTCTCGAGAATGGTCCATGATCCTTACTGATATATTCTGTTACTGAGGTGATTCTCGAGAATGGGAAGTAACTCTCGAGAATGATTCTCGAGAATCAGAATCGATTCTCGAGTATTGTCAAAAGTTTCATCTGATATTCGCTACTGTGTCTCTGGTTTACAAGTGATTCTCGAGAATGAGAAAGTAATTCTCGAGAATGATTCTCGAGAATGGGAAAAACAATTCTCGAGTATGAATGATCACATTAACTGAAGTTCGTTTCTGTCTACTGGATTCTCGAGAATTGAAATGCAATTCTCGAGAATGGTTCTCGAGAACCACTGGGTAACTCTCGAGAATGATCATTAGTTGTTCAAACTTCACGTTGATTCTTTATGCAATTCTCGAGTATGGCTTCAGCACTCTCGAGAATGGTCCGACAGCATCAGCTCGACAAAAACCAGATTCTTTGTAAATCTTATTTAAATCATCCAGTTAATTGTTTTTAGCTTCAATACATCTTTATATATTAACTGTGATATTATTGATCATCTACCTAAGTGCTTTACAGGTTCATAACCAAAGTTGACAAGATCAGACGAAGGATACCAAGAATGCTCATTGTGACTTAATTGCTGATCTGAGATTTATACAATATGAAATACTGCTTGCTATTCTTGATTTTAACTATGTTTAACAAGTTTGCTTGTGAATCTACAGAAGTTCAAAGTTTTGTTTTTCTGAGTTTAAGTTCTTGACAGGCTGGCGCATTAAGAATATCGCAGAATAGAGCCGACAAAAAGAATCTTATCATAATGGTGCCCATACAGCAAAAGCTTCTGAATCATTAAACTATGCTGATCTCCATCCAAGAACATGTGAGTAACATGTTGTAAAGACATTCCACTAAGCAAACACTCAAACATGGGCAAGCAGAAGGTGCGAGTGCTCTATTAACGGACATATTCAAATATCCCAACGGACACATTCTGAAAGTGAAGGAAATCACCAAGAGGGGGGTGAATTGGGGATTTTAAAAATTCTTTTCAGATCACCCACACAACAGATGCTTAACCAAGGTAAATGGAGTTAGAGAAGAAGAGCTTGACACGAAGATTTATCTTGGTTCGGTCTTAACTCTTGACCTACGTCCCGGTCCCGGACTCTCGGGTTTTTCTACTATCACTCAAATCAAATACACACTCTGTCCTCGAAAGTTATCCTCTCTCTAGGATACACTCCCCCTTACAAGTTGTAATGTGATAACCCAACCTCAAAGTCCCACAACTTTGAGATTCTTACAAAGAATGATTTACAGAAATGAACTCTCTCAAAGAGTGAATAAAGATAAGCACTGAAGCACAATGTATCAAAGATACAAATGAGAAATATAAGCAGTAAAAGACTGAGCTCTTTGTATGCATTTTCTGTGTATGTCTTTTCTACCTTCAATCTTCAATTCTTCAAGTATTTAAACTGGTTTGAAGCTTGTGACCGTTATAGATCCGTTCAGACTTGGATCAATTCGAAATTCTAGTTTGTTGGGTTCTTGGTCACCTTTGAATATAGTGTTAAGAGCTGTTGGAGATTTTGAATATTTGAAATTTGGTTCTTCAAGAAAGTCTCCCATGCTTGTATGTTGAGTGGAGGCCTGAAAAATAATATTGTTCAGTTGCTTTAGTTGGTGGAGGCTTGCTTTCTGTCTTGGAGAATGGTGGTGCTGCCTTCCAGGTTGTAACCATTGTCTTGGGAGAAGAAGATATAATATAATATTGCAAGTTGTCCAAGATATTGCTTTAATGGCTTTTAAAGTATACCTAGATCTTGAAATCTCATAAGCAACCTGGTTAAATCTGGTTAGGAAATATTGATATGAATCATATAAATTATAAAACAACCATTTCGAGTCAAGCTAAAGCATAAATCAAACTGAACAAAATATACTCGGATGCGTTCATGTTTGCGAAGTTCCAAGCTCGAGCTTACTTATCCAAGCTCGAGTTTGCTCTTCTTTTAAATCTTGAGTTTTGCCTCTGGAAGTCTCAAGCTCGAGCTTGTAAGTGAGTAAGCTCGAGTTTAGCATTTGTCGGGGAAACATGTTTGAAATCATTTTGAGAGCCAAAATGGAAAAACGCAAGCTTGAGCTTATTAGTGAGTAAGCTCGAGTTTGGCACTATTCATGTCAAAAATAATTTTAGTTCACAAAATGCAAGCTTGAGCTTAGATGAGTAAACTTGAGTTTGCTAAGCTCAAAATATGACATTGCTCTCTGTCTGACCCAAGCCGGAGCTTGCAAGGGAAAGCTCGAGTTTGTCACAAATGTTAACATCTTTGAAAAGTATTTGTCGGACCTAAGCTTGAGTTTACAACTCCAAACTTGAGTTTACTCTTTGAAGGAAAACTTGAAAACTTTCTCGTACTGATGCAAGCTCGAGCTTGGTATGCCAAGCTCGAGTTTACAACTTTTGTAAACTCACAAACTCTACAGAAAAATGATAAGCTCAAGTTTAAAGGATTCTGCCAGAGGTAAGCTCGAGTTTACATATTTGTAAACTTTATTGAGAAAACTCTCTGGAAGAGGCAAGCTTGAGCTTAAAACTACTAAGCTTGAGTTTGCAATTTGAGTAACTTGATAAAATCCTCAAACCTTCGTAAGCTCAAGCTTACAGGTGCAAGCTCGAGCTTACTCAGTATATGAGTAAAATTTGAAAACCTTCAGGCTCAAGTTTATGGACCAAGCTCAAGTTTAGAAAATGCAAAATAGCTTGGTTTACTTTCTGTAAGGGGCAAGCTCGAGTTTGGCGCTGATAGAATGTTTTTGAATTGAAATCAACATGCTTTACCAATCTTTGACAAAAAACATTCTCTCATGTTTACAATTGTTATTAATCATCAAAACACATTGAGAACTAACATTCTCCCCCTTTTTGATGATGACAACACTTGTAAACATTTGTTTCTTTTCAAAAAGGAAATTTGAGCATTTGAGCATTGAAAAAGTGATTTTGGTAAAAACATTTGTAAACCTGAAGTTTTGAAATTCAATTTGATAAACTCATATTTATCATAGGAATAGGTAAGCACTTTTACTAACAGAGATTAATCAGATATAATCTTTTGAAAGATTCAGATTAAGCAAATATCAGAGTTTAACAGCTGGAATCACAATTCAATTCTTAAACATATAAACTGCAGATATTTCAATCATTCATTAGAGTCTAAACAAAGACTAATCAAAAGGAAATGATCATAGCAAAGTAGTAGAGTTTCAAAAGCAAATATACAGTACAAATAATAAGACTACAATGAAATGATAAAAAAAAAAACATAAAAGTTGTTGCTGCTGCCTCTCTTCACTTTTTTTCTTCTCCCCCTTTGTCATCAGCAAACAAGGGTGGAGCAACTGGGGTTGAAGGATGGTGCGGGTTGAGAGGGAGGTTCAGCCGATTGGTGAGAGTGTTTGCCTCGGGTTCAATGGAGGTTCTTTGGTTCGGTGGGTGGGGCGGAGTTCGTAGGTGTTTTGGGCAAAGTAGAACTTGGGCCTACTAAGGAGGATGCACCAAGACCAGAAGCAGACATGGACTGATTCTTCAGTATTTTGTCCATTTTGTCACTGAGACTCATCATAGTCACCAACAGAGTAGATATGCTAGCTGAATGATCTTCAATGTGACCACATAGGTTCTCAACTTGATCTTTCAATTCTGCTTGTCCTTCTTTCAATTCTTCCTGACCAATGTTGAACCCTTCTTGAGTGTCCACCAGATTATTGTGTCCTTTAGTTACTTCAGACACTAATTGACCCACTTCTGTCTCTATTCGATCAGTGAGATCAGAGATAGCCTTATCTACTATCTCTTTAATCCTTGCATCTATATCAGTAGGCATAGGCTGAGGAGGAGGTGGAGGAGCACTCTGGGCTTCTTGTACTCTGGAGTGAGTGGCCCTTGATCTTGTTGGCCTCGATAGAGGAGGAGCCCTTGATTGTCCAGAACCTTCGTCCACATTTATTCTCATCAGATTTAAGATGTGTCTACCAAAAACTAGAGGTTTTTCATGGGCAGGCAAGTACCAAATTTTCTCATGGAAGAGAATTACAGAGATGAGGCTAGCAAATGGAATTTGGGAGGTTTTTCTGGAAGCAAAACAAAATCTGACCATTTCTTGAAAAATCCAGTACCCAATGTTGTGAGGTACTTGGTCAATGATAGAAGCAAAGACAGGATAATCCTTCTTTGCAAAATGGGTGAAACTACCTCCTTTTTGCACAAGATTTCTGGTGTAGATGTACCAGATGGCTCTGAATGTAGGTGACATTGAGCCAGGGGAAAAATTTAGGATTTCTAATCCTTCAGGAATAGGCTCATTTGGTTTTAAAAGTTCAAACATTTGCCTATCAGTATAATTCAAAGAAGCTATAGGTGGAGGATTGGAAATTTGAAGAATGGAATTTAAGTAGGAAGGTGAAATAGTGATCTGTTTGTCTCTTATGGTGGTGGTGACCCTTTCCTCAATCAATTTCCCATCACTGTCCAACAGATTATTGTATGCCATTCCATAATAAAATATTTTGACCATAGTTGGGCTAAAAGAGGCTTTAAGCGAAATTAGACTTTCAAAATGTTTGAGCCATGGTGAAAGGTCCAAATTGCATTCTCTCTTAAGTGCAGCAAGGTCTACAGAGACAATGGGACAGAAAACTTTTGGACCAAATTTTTCTTTAAAATTAACAGCATTGTCTCCTTCCAAACGAATAGGAGCACTAGAGAATCCTTCAGGCAGAGATGTATGATTATAAATTTCATATAGAGCAGGAGTTTCCTTGGATACCTGAGGAGTAGGTTCTTCTTGTTGTTGAGAAGCAGAAGGGACTTGAGAACTTCCTTGATCAGTCCTAGAGGCAGTTCTCTTGGTTCGTTTAGACTTGTAGGTAGCAGTGACCTCTGGAATTTTGCCTTTCCCTTTGCTGGTTGCTTCTTCTGGAATTGGTCGTTTCTTGGGAGCCTCTTGTTTGTCTCTAATTTTGATTCCTTTTGTTCTGGAGGTAGGAGTCAAATGAGTTGCTGTAACACCAGGGATTTGGGTGTCTATCCCAGTATTGAATCGTTTAGGGAGCATTTTTGTCCTTGTAGGGTGTTCAGGGTTTTGAGTGGATTGAGAATCTGAGACATTGGCGGAAGCAGAGTGTTCTGGGGCCATTTTCTCTGGGCTTTGCGAAGAAGATGAGAGGATTTTGAGAGGGAATAAGAGCAAGCTCGAGAGTTGAGTGAAATGAAGAGGAACAGTCAGGTTTTACATATATAAAATGCGCTGCAAGCTCGAGTTTAGGAAGCTAAGCTCGAGTTTGCATAAACTTGTACTAACCTGGATTTCAAGAGTGTATGTGTGAACTCTTGAGATTCCTCTCGCAAGCTCGAGTTCACTCACTTATAAGCTCGAGTTTGGGTTTCTCCACAATTTCATTTTCTCTCGACTCCCTCGAGCTCGAGCTTACCTTTCGCTAAGCTCGAGTTTGCCTCTCTTGACAAACAAACTCAAAGCAAGATGTCGAGTTGTTTATCATTATTAATGCCCTGCATAAAACAAATCTAGATACTCTGATGCTTAAGTTAGTAAATTGTAATCATAAAACACATAACTAACATTTAAGTAGGAGCTACTTACAACTCATTGGGATTTACCATTCCCAATTCTCTTCTTATGAACACAAATTGTTCCTTTGCTAATGGCTTTGTGAAGATGTCGGCAAGTTGGAGATGTGTTGGGATGAATATGACCTTGACATCTTTCTTTTGAACATGATCCCTTATGAAATGATGTCTCACATCAATATGCTTGGTTCGAGTATGTTGAACTGGATTCTTGGCCAAGCTTATTGTGCTTGTGTTGTCACACGTAATTGGGATCTCCTTTAAATTGATTCCCAAGTCGAAACTTGTTGCTTGAGCCAAAGAACTTGAGCACAAAGCAACTAGATGCAGCCACATACTCGGCTTCGTAGAGGATACAAACAACACTTGTTTGCTTCTTGCTGAACCATGAAACAAGTGAACCACCAAGAAATTCACATTGGCCACTTGTGCTTTTTCTATCGGTCTTATATCCAGCATGATCGAATCGAATATGCCACTAAATGTTCGAGTTGACCTTTGGGAAACCATAGACCAAGAGTCTTTGTGTCGGCAAGATATCTGAATATTCTTTTCACATTCTCGATGTGACTCCTTGGGAGCAGATTGAAATCTTGCACACATCCCCACACCGAATTGGATGTCGGGACGGCTTCTTTGTGAGATAGAGTAATGATCCAATCATTCCTCTATACTTTGTAATGTTTAAGTCCTTTCCTTCTTCATCAAGATCAAGGCAAAGTGGTTGAACTCATTGGAGTATCGGCTCCATTGCATTCATCCATCCCAAACTTCTTTAAGAGATCATTGAGATACTTGGTCGGGAAATGAAAATTCCATCTTTCCTTTGTTTAATTTGCAGACCAAGGAAATAGTTGAGTTCTCCCATCATGGACATCTCAAATTCTCCTCGCATGTTCTTAGCAAACTCTTCACACAAAGCATTGTTAGAAGCACCAAATATTATATCATCAACATATATTTGAACAATTAAAATTTCATTAAGTTTATTGTTCTTTATGAAGAGAGTTGTATCTCGCTTTACCTCTAACAAATCCTTGATCAAGAAGGAATTTGCTTAATCGCTTATACCAAGCTCTAGGAGCTTGCTTAAGACCATATAATGCTTTCTTGAGGCGATAAACATGATCTGGATGATGATCATTTTGAAAACCAGGAGGTTGTTCAACATAAACTTCCTCTTGAATAAAACCATTTAAAAATGCATATTTTACATCCATTTGATAAAATTTGAATCCTTTAATACAAGCAAAAGCTAGAAGAACTCTTATAGCTTCCAATCTTGCTCTTTGGAGCATAAGTTTCTTCATAATCAATTCCTTCTTCTTGATTATAGCCTTTTGCTACTAGCCTTGCTTTGTTTCGAACAATTATTGCAGATTCATCACGTTTGTTCTTGAATACCCATTTAGTGCCAATGATTTGGATGGTCTTTAGGCCTAGGTACCAAATCCCAAACTTGATTTCTTTCAAACCGATGTAACTCCTCTTGCATTGCTATAACCCAATCATTGTCCGAAAGGGCTTCATCAATCTTAGAGGGTTCGATTTTCGAAATGAATGCGAGAAAATGCGACTTCATTCAAGGTGCTTTTTCTGGTTCTAACTCCTTGATTAACATCACCTATCACTTGATCCAGAGGATGACTCCTCTTTGTATCTCCATGATTTAGGTTGGTGTTGATCAGTGTTTTCACAAACATTTTCA
This sequence comes from Acacia melanoxylon, assembly GCA_019022615.1. NCBI lineage: Eukaryota > Viridiplantae > Streptophyta > Magnoliopsida > Fabales > Fabaceae > Acacia > Acacia melanoxylon. Next base: position 5,365,189 of record JAFJYJ010000002.1, read on the forward strand.
CAATGATTTTCAAATTCAGGTTCCTTTTCCAAAGGTTTTTCAAAATTTGTTGAAGTAGGAAATGTTTCAGAACCAGATTGATTTGAAATAGGAGAAACATCCTCATCATCATCCAAGGATTTGTCTAGATTGGTTTCACAGAATACAACATGCATAGATTCTTCAACAATACGTGTTCTAGTGTTAAAGACTCTATAAGCTTTACTTCTATTTGAATAACCCAAAAATATACCTTCATCCGACTTGGAATCGAACTTACCCAAGTTGTCCTTACCATTGTTGTGGATGAAACATTTGCATCCAAAGATGTGCAAATGAGCTATATTGGGTTTTCTTCCTTTGTACAGCTCATATGGAGTTTTGTTCAGCAACTTCTTAGGAGATATGCTCGATTTGAAATATAGCATGCGGTGCTCATAGCATCGCCCGAACACTTGAGAAGTCTCGATTTTCATTTAACATGGCCCTTGCCATCTCGGTGAGGACTATATTCTTTCTTTCAACAACTTCATTTTGTTGAGGAGTTCTGGAAATTTGAGAAATTGTGATCAATGCCCATATTATCACGAATTCTCTAAAAGCATGATTTTCAAATTCTCCACCATGATCCGTACGAATTCCGCAATAGAGAATCCTTTCTCGTTTTGGACCTTCTTGGCAAATACATCAAATTGATCAAATGTTTCATCTTTTGAAGATAAAAATATGGTCCATGCAAATCTAGAGAAATCATCAACTATGACCAAAGTATAAAGATTGCCACCAAGACTCTTTACTCTAGCCTGGTCCAACTAAATCCATATGAAGTAGTTGAAGAGGTCTATTAGTTGAAATTTCATTTTTAGATTTGAAGGAAGTCTTGGTTTGTTTACCCTTTTGACATGCATCACAGATCATGTCATTTTTAAACCGTAATTTTGGTAAACCAATAACCAGATCCTTTTTACGTAACTTGTCAAGTTGAAACATATTAACATGAGCTAATCGTTTATGTCAAAGCCAACTTTCATCCAAGTTACCAACAAAACAGTTTTGTAAAAGCGTAATTACTAGAGAGATTGAGAGTATAACAATTTCCTTCTCTAGGAGCTCTAAATAAAGCTTTAGTTCTAATGTTATCTAAGGAGAGAACATCTTTGTTCACAATTAAACAATCTTCATAATTAAAGATAACTAAGTTACCTCTATCTGTGCTTTGACTCACACTAAGGAGGTTGTGACATAAGCCTTCCACAAGGTAGACATCCTTGATTTGTGGTCCTTCGTTGTTTCCAACTTCTCTAATTCCAAGAATCCTTCCGGATTGATTTCCACCAAATGTTACCTTGCCACCATCCTTAGGTTTAATTGTGGCAAATTTAGATTCGTCTCCGTCATATGTCTTGAGCATCCACCTTGTCAATGAACCATTTGTTGGATTTTGATGCTCTAAGACAAACCGCATGATATAGAATATCAAGTCTTAGGTACCCATTTTTTCTTGGGTCCTTTTGGGTTAGTTTGTGTCTTAGGAATCTTATAGGATCCCTTAGGCACCCATTGATAATTACCTATAGGCTTGTTTCTTCTTTCCTTTTTATGAAAACAAGAAGAAGTTGCATGACCTTTACGATTGCAATAGTTGCAATGAGCAAAAGGATTAGAGGAGTGGAATGTTTTTCGAAAATAGTTCAAATAAGATCTTTGTCCAACCTTCTTCTTCCTTTTTCGTTTATCAGAATCAGGTCTATAACCAATTTCGACTTGTCATTTGTGAACCTTTTCTTTGTTTTAAAATAACATTGAGCATTTCACTACCTCTAGTGAATTTCTCAAGAGTTTTTGTAAGATGCAAATTTCTTTTCTCTAAAATACAAATAGGTTGTCACAAACTTTTTTCGAAATTTTTTCGCAATTCTTTTCGAAATGTTTTCACAAGGAGAAACGAAGAAGAAACAGGTTTGAGCTTGTTCTTCCAACAATTTAATTTTCTTCTTTGAAGACGAAGCACTTTTGCAATTTTTCGAAATTCAATGAAAAGAGAATTATATTCAGGCTGAAAGTTCATCATAGGATGAGTCGAATTATTTACCTCTTCACTATCTCGAATCCTCTTCTTGAGCTACAAGACAAATATTGGCTCTGTCTTCTTCTTGACTTCATCTTCATCGGATGAGCTATCGCCCCATATAGCTGAAACATAAGCTCTTCTTTTGAACTTATTGAATTTCTTATCTTTGTTCTTGTTGTGGACATTCGGACTTGATGTGACCAGGCTTCTCACATTCATAGCATATGATGGGTTTCTTTGTTTCGCTATTTGGAGCTACTCTTGTGAAACTTTCGTAGGCTTGGTCATTTTTGTAGAATTTCTTGAACTTTCGGACCATCATGCCTAGCTCAAAGATCTTCATCTTCATCATCGATTTTACCTCTTTGTGAGTCTTGAGAGAAATTCCTTTATTCTTGCCATCAATCTCATCAAGCCCTTTTCCGAATTTGATTTTTCCTTCATATTCGAAAGAGCGCAAATAGTCTTTGCCATCGAAGCCATTGATTCACCGCGAGCTTCTTCGATTGCGGTGACCTTAGCTTCCCATTCCTTCTTTGAGGATATTTAGTATTTTCCTCACTTGAACAAGGTTGGTCATAGACTTTTCCCAATGCAGCAAGTTGGTTGATCGGATGAGTGAATCGAGTTGGAATTCACTAATGGATTCTCCGGACTTCATACGAAATAAATCATATTCAGTCATGAGAGTGTTTACTTGATTTTCCTTGATTCCATTTGTCCCTTCATGGGCTATCTCAAGAGCATCCCACATAGCTTTAGCGAGATGTCAAAGTGCAAATTCGAAAATACTCTTTTTGGCTTAGAGCACTTTGCGGCATGTGAATTGCTTTCATGTTGAGAGTGACTTGCTTTCTGTCATTCTCATCATACTCTTCTTCTAGCTTAGGAGTTCGACACCATCTTCGTTGTTCTTTGGTTCATAATTTCCTCTCTCGAACACCTCCATAGGCCATACTCAGTTGCCATTACATAGACTCTGAACTTGGCCTTCCATAAGGAGTAATGTTCTCCATTGAAACCTGGAGGTCTGTTGATTGAAGCTCCATCGGGTAGATTTCCTTCCATTGGATCTTTGATCTAGGATGTTAATCCTTAATGTAGATAACCTATGCTCTGATACCAAATGAAAGTGAAGGAAATCACCAAGAGGGGGGGTGAATTGGGGATTTTAAAAATTCTTTTCAGATCACCCATACAACAGATGCTTAACCAAGGTAAATGGAGTTAGAGAAGAAGAGCTTGACACAGAAGATTTATCTTGGTTCGGTCTTAACTCTTGACCTACGTCCGGTCCCGGACTCTCCGGGTTTTTCTACTATCACTCAAATCGATACACACTCTGTCCTCGAAAGTTATCCTCTCTCTAGGATACACTCCCCCTTACAAGTTGTAATCTGATAACCCAACCTCAAAGTCCCAAAACTTTGAGATTCTTACAAAGAATGATTTATAGAAATGAACTCTCTCAAAGAGTGAATAAAGATAAGCATTTGAAGCACAATGTATCAAAGATACAAATGAGAAATATAAGTAGTAAAAGGCGAGCTCTTTGTATGCATTTTCTGTGTATGTCTTTTCTACCTTCAATCTTCAATTCTTCAAGTATTTAAACTGGTTTGAAGCTTGTGACCGTTATAGATCCGTTCAGACTTGGATCAATTCGAAATTCTAGCTGTTGGGTTCTTGGTCACTGAATATAGCTGTTGAGAGCTGTTGGAGATTTTGAATATTTGAAATTTGGTTCTTCAAGAAAGTCTCCCATGCTTGTATGTTGAGTGGAGGCCTGAAAAATAATATTGTTTAGTTGCTTTAGTTGGTGGAGGCTTGCTTTTCGTCTTGGAGAATGGTGGTGCCTTCCAGGTTGTAACCATTGTCTTGGGAGAAGAAGATATAATATAATATTGCAAGTTGTCCAAGATATTGCTTTAGTGGCTTTTAAAGTATACCTAGATCTTCTGAAATCTCATAAGCAAACTGGTTAAATCTGGTTAGGAAATATTGATATGAATCATATAAATTATAAGCAACCATTTCGCAGAGTCAAGCTAAAGCATAAATCAAATCTGAACAAAATATACTCGGATGCGTTCATCGTTTGCGAAGTTCCAAGCTCGAGCTTACTTATCCAAGCTCGAGTTTGCTCTTCTTTTAAATCTTGAGTTTTGCCCTCGGAAGTCTCAAGCTCGAGCTTGTAAGTGAGTAAGCTCGAGTTTAGCATTTGTCGGGAAACATGTTTGAAATCATTTTGAGAGCCAAAATGGAAAAACGCAAGCTTGAGCTTATTAGTGAGTAAGCTCGAGTTTGGCACTATTCATGTCAAAAATAATTTTAGTTCACAAAATGCAAGCTTGAGCTTAGATGAGTAAACTTGAGTTTGCTAAGCTCAAAATATGACATTGCTCTCTGTCTGACCCAAGCTGGAGCTTGCAAGGGAAAGCTCGAGTTTGTCACAAATGTTAACATCTTTGAAAAGTATTTGTCAGACCTAAGCTTGAGTTTACAACTCCAAACTTGAGTTTACTCTTTGAAGGAAAACTTGAAAACTTTCTGCCTGATGCAAGCTCGAGCTTGGTATGCCAAGCTCGAGTTTACAACTTTTGTAAACTCACAAACTCTCTGAGAAAAATGATAAGCTCAAGTTTAAAGGATTTCGCGCAGAGGTAAGCTTGAGCTTGTAACTTCAAGCTCGAGTTTACATATTTGTAAACTTTATTGAGAAAACTCTCTGGAAGAGGCAAGCTTGAGCTTAAAACTAATAAGCTTGAGTTTGCAATTTGAGTAACTTGATAAAATCCTCAAACCTTCGTAAGCTCAAGCTTACAGGTGCAAGCTCGAACTTACTCAGTATATGAGTAAAATTTGAAAACCTTCAGGCTCAAGTTTATGGACCAAGCTCAAGTTTAGAAAATGCAAAATAGCTTGGTTTACTTTACGGGCAAGCTCGAGGGCAAGCTCGAGTTTGGCGCCGAATGTTTTTGAATTGAAATCAACATGCTTTACCAATCTTTGACAAAAAACATTCTCTCATGTTTACAATTGTTATTAATCATCAAAACACATTGAGAACTAACACATTCAAATCCTTCAACGGTCTTCAACTTCAACCAGTACAAATACACGAAGGATTGAATTCGACTACAACGAACCAGTGCATACATTGATAAAGCTTTCAAATAGTTCAAATTGTATTCTGATTATATCTTCGGATATACTAAGCTTCAGTGTTCATCATTCTATCTACTCTGTGAGAGAGTACTTTACAACTTGTTTTTTTACAGTTCGTTCAAATTCTCAAGATAGAGGTATCTTGAGTGTGGGAGTATTAATTACAACTTGTAAGGGGGAGTGAGTCCAAGAGTGAGAGGATCATCCTTCGTTTACAGAGTGTGTAATTGTATTTGTAAGATAATGAAAATCCCAGAGTGTGTCTGGGGACTGGACGTAGGTCAAAGAGTTGGACCGAACCAGGATAACTTCTCTGTGTCTGTCATCTTTACTTCTTTACTGCTTTCTTTGTTTATCTATCATACAGCGAAAAAACATTTGAGATCACCTATTCACCCCCTCTAGGTGATATTCCACCTTCATCATTATCATTATTTTGCACAAAGCACTTGCATCCAAAGATATGTAGATGAGCAAGGTTGGGCTTTCTCCCTTTGTATAGCTCATAGGATGTCTTCTTAAGATTCTTCCGGATGTATGCACGATTTGATATGTAGCAGGCAGTACTCATTGCATCAGCCCAGAAGACTTAAGAAGTTTGGTTTTCATTCAGCATTGCTCTTGCCGTCTTAGTGAGGACACGATCTTTCTCTCAACAACACCATTTTGTTGGGGAGTCCTCGGTGTTGGTTTTGATTAGTTTTGATGATGTCTTATATAGATGCCATTCTTAAGAGAAAAAATGTTGCACACTACATTTGTTGGTTTTGATTAGTTTTGATGATGTCTTATATAGATGCCATTCTTAAGAGCAAAAAGGTTGCACACTACATTTACATTATACTTTGACTAATTCTTATATCTAATGTAGATGTGAAGTTTAATGATGGAGAATAATCAAGAGAAGAGAAGAAAGAAAGAAGAACTTGCTCAATAGAATCATTATACAAGTTCTTAGATTGATTCTAGAAGTCCCCACGATGATATGGAAGTTGGAATGGCCCAAATCGGAATCAAAATAAGCATTCTGGATGAATTACCTCGAGTCAAGGGTCTAGCCTCGAGTTTAGAGGTGTTTCTACAGTGTTTGGGGCATCTAGTACATGTTACCTCGAGGCAAGCAGATCACTACCTCGAGTCAGCACTTTGCTATAGTTATTTTGGCCTCTGGAACAATTTACCTCGAGGCAAGACTTCATTCACCTCGAGTTGGCTACCTCGAGGCAAGCATTCAGCTACCTCGAGTCAAATGCAGCTTCAGCATACTCTGTTTCACGTTCAGCTCGGGCGACCTCTGGTAATTCAATGATATCTCCCAAACCAGGAATCGGATTGACGTGAAACTAGACTCCCAATGCGTCTGATGGAAGAGTTAGACATTTTGGAATGATTTTTTACCTCGAGTCAGAAGTGGAACCTCGAGTCAAATGGCAACCAGAGAGTTTGAAGAATAGAGAGCAGTTTTTACCTCGAGTCAGAAGCTCCACCTCGAGTCAAACTGAAGACAGAAAGTTAGACGTTTTGAGAAGGCTTTTTACCTCCAGGCAGAAAGTTCACCTCGAGTCAATATCGCATCCAGGTACATGTTCTTGCTGTCATATTACCTCCAGGAAATGCTGCAACCTCAAGTTAGCCAATTGAAATTGCATCTATGAAGTTATGTATTGCCTCGAGTCTACAGGAATGTTACCTCGAGTTTGTCACCTCGAGTAAAGGTAAAACTCTGCCTTGAGCCTGATCCCTCAACTTTAATTGATGTAACAATGCATTGCCTCGAGTCTGTTTAAAATGTACCTTGAGTTGAGAACCTCGAGTCTGTCTTATACTTGCCTCTAGGCAGGTTCACTCTTGTGCTTCTCTGCTTTCTCGACATACCTCGAGGTTACAAGAAACATGCCTCGAGTTAGAGACCTCGAGTAAGGATAAGTGATACCTCGAGTTAATATCTCATTTGGATTGCTTTGTTTGAATATTACCAATCGAATACCTCGAGCCAAGTTTTTTTGTGCCTCGAGTCAGATAGCATTCTCTATCAATTGATTATGCAATGAATACTCAAATATTCAGAAACTATTCCGAAAGCATTCAGAAAGCATTCAGGAAGTATTGAGAAAATATTCAGCAAGTATTCAAGAAAAAATCATGAAGTACTCAGGATTGAATACTCATCAAATGTCAAAGCTTCGGTATATCGAATCAAATGAGATACTTGAGTATGACATATCAGCTGCAGAAATTCATCTCTGCAACATTGATCGAATGGATTGATTATTCAATTAATCTTTCCTCTACATCATTCAATATTATCCATGATATTACTAATCATCATTTTGAGTGATTTTCATATGTTTAACAAATGTTTGAATTTTGATGAGCTGTCAAGCACCGAGAAAGACGCAGAACAGAGACAAAGGCTGAACCCAATTAAGGCTAGCCCATAACGGCAAAAGCACAGAATCAATATTTTAAGCTATCCTTTGTCTGAGCACACACGAATGACAACTTGTAAAGAGACTCCACCAAGCAAACATTCAAACGTGGATAAGCAGAAGGCGCATGTGCTTAAACATCTTCAACGGGAAAATTCAAATACTCAACAGACATATTCAAACATTCAAACGGGCAGATTCAAATCCTTCAATGTTCCTCAATCTTCAAGTACTATAAATAGCCGAAGGATTGAATTCATCAATGGCAGAACATACATATACACAGACAAAGCATTCAAAGCGATCAATCTATAGTCTGTATATATCTTCAGATATTATTGAGCTTCAGTGTTTATTACTCATCTACTCTGTGAGAGAGTTCAAACACTTATTTGATTATTGTGTTGTAAAATCTTAAGGTTGTGGAACCTTAAGTGTGGGTGTACAATTACAACTTGTAAGGGGGAGTGAGTCCAAGAGTGAGAGGATCATCCTTCGTTTACAGAGTGTGTAATTGTGTCTGTAGTTATTTGGTTACAACTTGTAAATGATGAAGAATGATCAAGTGGGGAGATGGAAGAAGGAAAAACTTGCTGAATGGAATGAAGATATCATTATTTAAGTTTCAAGATTGATTGTAGAAGTCTCCAAGATCATATGAAAGTTGGAATGGCTCAATTCAGATTTAAAGTCAGCAAAAATCAGCTTCAGGATGAGAAAACTTGAGTCAGCCATCAAAACTTGAGTTTCCTACTTCGCTACAATGATTTGCTCCTCTGGTAAGAGAAAACTCGAGTTTTGGAACTCAAAACTCGAGTTTAGGAAAACTGGACTTGGAAAACTCGAGACAGCCATCAAAACTCGAGTTATCAAGTGTCTTCAGCATCTCTGGACTAGAAAAACTTGATTTTTCAGTCAAAACTCGAGTTTCCAGTTGTCATAAGCTCTTCAGCTCCACTCTGTTTCATATTCAGCACGGGCGACGTCTGGTAATTCGATGATATCTTTTAAACCAGAAATCGGATTGAGGTGAAACCAGTGGAATATGAAACTAGACTCCTAATGCGTCATTGTGATATAAAATCCAATCCCAAAGGAGTTTATATCAAGGAGTTATGAATTGTGGAAGATGAGAGATAAATCTATGCCACACAGCAAACTAAGCTTTAATGTTTTGAGTGTAACTCACAAACTACATATCATATTGAGCTGAAATTAGTGGCATATGAAAGTAGACTCAAATAGATTTCCATCAAGAGTTGAACAAACCAAAACGGAGTTCCTACCAGGGAGATATGACCCTCAAAAGTAGACGGTTTGTTCAAGAAGGCTCAACAAAGTCAAAACTCGAGTTTGCAAGAACAAAACTCGAGTTTTCGGGTTATAGAGAGCAGCGAACTTCAGGGCATCTTCCAAACTCGAGTTTTGTGGTAAAAATCGAGTTTTGATCAAACAGAGAGGAACCTGGAGTAATGTAACGACCTCAAAACTCAAGTTTCAGATGAAAATTCGAGTTTACACCTCTGGTTCAGAAAAATCACCATGACTGAAATATTGTTTCTCATCAAGAACATTCGGATTATTACTCAAATGATTTATACAACTTCTTAACATCATTTATATTATTTTTGTATAAGTTTCAGGTGATTAAAGTTTGAGATTACATCAAACTTGACAGAAATCAAAATCTATCAAAAGCATGAAGATGAAGTTTTCTGCAGATTTTCAGAAATGGCAGAGAAGATCGAATTCGACAAGGAACTTGAAGAAATGAAGTTGAATACTCAACAAAAATGTTCTCCAAGGATTCAAACGTTTAAACAGTGAAACACTCCAACGAACAGAAGCTTCAACAGATTCAAAATTCAAAAGTCACTACGGGTTATTGTTCATAACGTTCAGAATTCTCAACGGACAGAATTCAAAATATTCAACGATTACTGTTCATAACGGTAATATTCTTCAACAGACAAATGCTTCAAACAAATTCATCTCAGTTGTCTATAAATAGAAGATGGATTCAAGACAAAAATGTAGAGACACAAGATTACATCTTCAACATGTTAATACTCTGTTCTTCATATCTTTTACTCTCTATTTTCAATGTTTAAATAGCTTATTATAGAGAGTGAAGTGATTTGTATTGTACTTCAGTGTTTATTCATCTACTTCTGAGAGAGAAGAATCATTGTAAACATCCTATCATTCTATCTGCGAGATACTCAAGATTGGGTGATCTTGAGTGGGAAACACATTGTGTTGATTACGGCTTGTAAGGGAGTGAATCCTAGTGAGAGGATTACTTGAGTACGAGTGTGTAATCAAGCAAGTGTATTGATTACAGTTTGTAAGGTGGAGTGAATCCTAGAGAGAGGATTACTTCAAGTACAGAATGTGTAATCAAGTTACAAGAAGATAGTGGATTGAAAATCTCAAGCGGAGCTTGGGGACTGAACGTAGGTCAAGGATTGGGCCGAACCAGTGTAAATCACAGTTTACATATTCTCTTCCCTTAACTCTTACATTTCCAGCATATAAGTTTGAATGACTGATTATTGCTTTACAAATTATTACTGTCATACAAACTACTTTCAGTGAATTCTGAAAAGATTTTCAAGCTTCCAAAAGTTTTATCATACACCCAATTCACCCCCCTCTTGGGTGATAGCCAGGTCTTTCATTTGGTATCAAAGCTAGGCTCTTGTTTAAAGGACTTAACCGTCTCAAGAGTTTGAATGGCTAATTTTGGGTGCTCTATGAAGGTGGACTATCACCTAGAGGGGGGTGAATAGGTGATCTCAAAAATCTTTTCGCTGTATGATAGGTGAACGATGAAAGCGATAAGGAAGTAAAGATAATGGACACGAGAAGTTATCCTGGTTCGGTCAAACTCTTCGACCTACGTCCGGTCCCCGGACACTCTCGGGATTTCGACTATCTTACAAATACAATTACACACTACGTAAACGAAGGATGATCCTTTCACTCTTGGACTCACTCCCCCTTACAAGTTGTAATTAATACACCCACACTCAAGATACCTCTATCTTGAGATTTGAACGAATTGTAATAGCGAGTAGTAAAACTCTCTCACAGAGTAGATATGATAATGAACACTGAAGCTTAGTATATCCGAAGATATAATTAGAATTCAATTTGAACTATTTGAAAGCTTTATCAATGTATGCTTGTTGGTTCGTTGTTGTTGAATTCAATCCTTCGTGTATTTGTATTGGTTGAAGTTGATGACCAGTTGAAGGATTTGAATGTGTCCGTTTGGAACATTTGAATATGTACATTAATGGAGCACTCGTTGCTTACCCATTATCAAATGTCTCTTCGGTTAGGTCATCTTGTAGTTGTCACCTTGGGTGAAGAGAAACTTCAAAGATGCTTTTCGGTTATGGGTCATTTGAATTATGTCGGCTCTGTTTCTCCATACTTTCGGTGCGTCAAGCTGTCATGCTTTTGGACCAAGATTCAATGTCGAAATACACTCACAGAGATGATTAGTAACAGAATTAGATATAATTAGATTACAAGAATGAGTTCTGATTCATTCGAGTGTTCTTTGCGAAACATCGTTCTTTGGCTAATACTCTCGTGTTCTTTATTTGAATGTGGAACCTTGATTAAGAATCGAAAAAAAACACTTAAGAAGATGATTAATGATATCATAGTTAATGTAGAATGATGTATTGAAGGTTTAAAACAATTAACTAGATCATTTAGATAAAATAATCAGTTCTGATGTTAAATTAGTTTTGCTATTCTTGAGAACATACTCGAGAATCACACGAGAGAATCAATCCGAAGAATTGAGCAAATTCGTTCATTCTCGAGAATCACTCAAAGAATCATTGCAGATTGAGCAAGTTGGATCGTTCTCGAGAATTACCTAGTGATTCTCGAGAACCATTCTCGAGAATTGCATTTCAATTCTCGAGTCCGGAGTAGACGAAGCAAACTTCGGTTAATGCTATCGAGCATTCTCGAGAATTGTTTGCCCATTCTCGAGAACCATTCTCGAGAATGACTTCCTCATTCTCGAGAATCACTTGTAAACCAGAGAGCACCGAAGTGAATATCAGATGAAACAAATGAAATACTCGAGAATCCTTTCTGATTCTCGGGAACCATTCTCGAGAATTAAAACTTCATTCTCGAGAATTACTTCAACAGAATACAATGTAGAAGCTTTCTCGACCATTCTCGAGAATCATTTTCGATTCTCGAGAATCATTCTCGAGAATTGATTCTCAATTCTCGAGAATCACTCGAGAAACAAGTCGGTCGATTCTCGGTCCGATCATTCTCGAGAGCATTTGGTGCATTCTCGGAACCATTCTCGAGAATGTAATCCTCATTCTCGAGAATTGCCATCTTTGTGATTAACAATTAACGGGGTTTTGATAGACATTCTCGAGAATACAAGATCGATTCTCGAGAGTTATTCCTGGACATACAACATGATTTTCAAAACTTAAACATTAGTTATCATCAAAACATTTAAGAGCCAACATTCTCCCTTTTTGATGATGACAATACGAGAAGACTTTTGAAAGTTTTGAAAATAGAATCAATGATTAGTAAACCGAAGTAGTTTTCAATGATCACGAGAACGGCATTTCAATGACTGATGTAATAAAAATCCATTCATAGTTAATATATAATTCACTACACCAAAGTGAACTCCAAAAATATTCCATAGACAGAGATACATTAGAATGGATACATCATAATGGACTAAGCTAGAATCTAGTAAGAAGCCTAAAAACATTCAAGGATCGGTTCTTCTTTGTATTGCTTCTGTGGTGCTTCATCTTCTCCTTCTCCCCTTTGTCATCCATCAAAGAAGGGGAAATAGGTGTTAGAGTAGAAACAGATGGAGGCTCGGGATCGAGATAGCTGGATCAACGGGAGGTGTAGACACGAGAATCGGGGAGCGAGAGTTGAGAGCACGATCTTTGGAGGCGCGGAACGAGGATCGACATGGGAATATCGGAGGCGGGTGGGGGAACGGTCTCGGGATCGGGAATGGATGTAGTGGTCATAGCGAGAGGATTTAGTATGATTCGAAGACTCAATAAGAGGGCTTCCAAACAATCTTCCGTGCATTGAACTGATTTTTTAATCTCTTGTTGCGATCATAGAGGACGAGAAGAATTGGTGCATCTCTTTCTTGAGGTTTTCCACCGGCGAGTTCACATGTTGTTCAAGATGAGCATCTACTTTGATCATCTCATTACTTATGGCCTTGATCATTGCTTTTATTAGATTGCCATAAGAGTCCAAACATTGAATTACAGGAGCCATAGCTTCCGAATTGCGAGTTGATCGAGCTTGGATTGCGGCACATGTGCAAAAGAAGGGGCGAAGTAGAAGCGGAGTCTTTGTGAAGATTGGCCTTCGTCTTCTTTGCTTGGATGTTGATGGCTTAGGATCAGTGGTGGACTTGACTTCCTTTTTCCCGTAGCTTACGTAAATGAGATCTTCATGTATAAAAGATGAGTCTTGCCAAATTTCTTGGGAAAAACAGTTTTCGTCATTGTCAAGAAGATACCGAGATGTTAAACAAGCCCGAGAATCCTAGAGACTAGGTTAGGATATGGAATGGTATTCTTCTTGGAAACTTCAGAGTTGGATAAAAAGTTGGATATCTCAGAAATAACAAGTTTTCCAAGGTTACGTGGTTGCTTGGCCATAATGGAGCCCATCAATTGGTAGTCTTTGTTCACAAAGTGTGTAAAACTACGACCTTTGTTTACTAAATTGCGATCGTAAAGGTACCAAAGGATTCGGTGGTGTACGGCATGTCGGATGGCTTGACTTTCAAGGGATTTCCATCATATTGCTTTGTAGGGAGAAGAAGTCTAAAACATTCATGCTCGAGATAATGTGGGAGGATCTTCCGGAGGATCAATGACACCCGAAATGAATTGATAGTGGCTCTTTGTGATCTTAATGGATTTGCCTCTAACATGAGTATACGCGAGAATCTCACCATCATCGTCTTTTCCTCAACCATATTAAAATAGAAAGTTTTAACAATTTGAGGAGAATATGGGGTCGGATATCTAGCAACGGCATATAAGACTTTAACCATGGTGAAAGATCCAAATTACACTCCCTCCTAAAGTCATCTAGATTCAACCAGACAGTAGGACAAAAAGGTCTTCCTTCATATGAAAGAACAAAATTAGGATCAGATGGGATTACCAGAGGAGCTTTACAGAAGCCTGGAGGACAATCAAGGACATTGAGTTGCCCAATTAGTTTGGAAGCAAACGGAGGAAGAGTTGAAAGAGGAATCTCATGATGAGTGTGGGGAGGTCTCTGAATCCGTTCTTCAATTTCCTTAGTTCTTCTTTCATAAAAATGTGGTTTTGAACTTGAATAAGGCTTGGACGACTTGGTTGTTGCAGAACTTACGAGGTGTTTGGACGAGAGATTGAGAGCAAGACTTGGATTTTGAGTTTGCATTTTCGTTTGCTTAAGCGACGGATTGCGATTTAGGGCGGGAGCTTTCTTTGCTTTTGGCCTTGTCGGATGGCGAGAGAGTGAGTCTTGTGCGAGTCACATGAGGAGAGTCCATGATCGTTACCGATTTAGTCTTCTTCTTCGATGGTTCGGTCTTCTCCGAAACTTGAACTTTAGGACGATACTTGGTGCGTGGCTTTTTCTTGAGTGGTTGTTCGGGAGATTCGGAGGATGAAGATTTCGTCATGGTCTCTCGACAAAGAATCACGAGATGGATGATGAGTTTTGGGAGGAAGAAGAGACGAAGAGAGACGACGGAAAAGACGAAGAGAGGAAAAGCTCTCGAGAGTTAGAAAGAATGAGTCGAGGAACAGATGCGACGAATGAAGGTTAAGGAAATGAAGGGACGAAACGCGGTGGTTATGAATGAAACGACACAAGGCTGGCGACGCTTGGGATCTCTCGCTCGACAATTCTCGAGAATCAAAAATAGATTCTCGAGAACCGTTCTCGAGAATGATACTTCATTCTCGAGAATGGTTTCAGTAAAGAAGAGTAACCCATTCAGCAGAACATGCTATCTGCTACAATTCTCGGGAATCAGTAAATGATTCTCGAGAACCATTCTCGAGAATGATCCTGTATTCTCGAGAATCTTTAAGTCCAGAAATGATCCTTACCAATCAATACCCGATATTACTCGAGAATGGTTTCGATTCTCGAGAACGCTTAGGAAGAACAAGAGAATCTCATGTATCAATTCTCGAGAATGATAACCTCATTCTTGAGAATTATCGATTTGATATCGTTTTTCCAACTGGACCAAAAACCTGCAAAAACAACATCTAGAAGCTCCGATGCTTAAGTTAGTTTCCAAACATCATCAAAACATAATTAATTACCATTTTATTTACAATTCATTGGGATTTACCATTCCCAATTCTCTTCGAATGTATGTGAATTGTTCTTTTTGCCGGTTTGGTGAAGATATCAAAGCAAGTTGCAAGTGAGTAGGAATGAACATTCTTGTAACATCTTTCTTTTGGACATGATCTCGATAAAGTGATGTCTAACATCAATATGCTTGGTTCTTGTGTGTTGAACTGGATTCTTTGCTAAGCTTATTGTACTAGTGTTGTCACGAGAGGATTGGAATCTCCGTAGATGAATTCCCAAGTCTTGAAGTTGTTGCTTGAGCCATAGAACACGAGCAAGGCAACTTGATGCGGCTACATATTCGGCTTCGGTTGAGGATACGGCCACGGTGGTTTGTTTTTTTGCTGAACCATGATACAAGTGATCCTCCAAGAAATTCACACTGTCCACTAGTACTCTTTCTATCGTCTTGTATCCGGCGTGATCGAGTCCGAATATGCCACGTAAATTCTTGTTGACCTTTAGGGAACCAGACCCAATTCCTTTGTATCGAAAGATATCGAAAGATTCTTTTGACATGTTCGGCATGCGATTCTTTAGGAGCTGATTGGAATCTTGCACACATTCCCACACTAAAGCGAATGTCAGTGTCGCTAGCGATTGGTCAAATAAAGTAGGGATCCAATCATTCCTCTATATTTGGTTATGTTGAAGTCTTTTCCTTTTTCTTCATCGGCATCTAGAGAGGCGGTTGAGCTCATTGGAGTGTCGGCTCCATTACAATGCTCCATTCCAAATTTCTTGAGCAAATCACGGAGATACTTCGTTTGAGATATAAATATACCATCCTTCCGTTGTTTGATTTGTAAACCAAGGAAGTAGTTCAATTCACCCATCATAGACATTTCGAATTCACCTCGCATTTTCTTGGAAAATTCCTCGCGAGAGAGAATCTTTAGTAGCACCAAAAATAATATCATCCACATATATTTGCACAATTAAGGTCTCATTAAGTTTGTTAGTCTTAATAAACAAAGTTGTATCGATTTCCCTCGATAAAGCCTTGATCTAATAAGAAATTACTTAATCTTTCATACCAAGCTCTAGGAGCTTGTTTGAGACCATATAAGGCTTTCTTCAAACGATAGACATGATCTGGATGATGATCATTTTCAAAACCAGGAGGTTGTTCAACATAGACTTCTTCCTGAATAAATCCATTTAGAAAGGCACTCTTAACATCCATTTGAAAGAGTTTGAATCCTTTGATGCACGCAAAGGCTAAGAGTACACGTATTGCTTCCAATCTAGCTACTTTGGAGCATATGTTTCCTCATAATCAATCCCTTCTTCCCGATTATAGCCTTTGGCAACCAGTCCTAGCCTTGTTACGGACTATGATTGCTGATTCATCTCGTTTGTTCTTGAATACCCATTTAGTCCCAATGACCGAATGGTCTTTAGGTCTAGGTACCAAATCCCAAACTTGATTTCTATCAAATTGGTGTAACTCTTCTTGCATAGCTATCACCCAATCATTGTCCGAAAGGGCTTCATCTATTTTAGAAGGTTCTATATGTGATATAAAGGCGGAAAATGTTACTTCATTCAAGGTAACTTGTTTCTAGTTTTTACACCTTGATTCAAGTCACCTATCACTTGGTCCAGAGGATGATTCCTAATGAACCTCCAAGCTCTAGGTTGAGATTGATCGAGTTTTCTAAATCATTTTGAGGATCAGCCTCGAAAACATTTTCAGGACTTTCAATAGAAGCGGGAGTAGTTTTTGAGAAGAATTGGTTTTTAT
Organism: Acacia melanoxylon; assembly: GCA_019022615.1. NCBI lineage: Eukaryota > Viridiplantae > Streptophyta > Magnoliopsida > Fabales > Fabaceae > Acacia > Acacia melanoxylon. The sequence continues at coordinate 5,381,999 of JAFJYJ010000002.1, forward strand.
CAATGGGTTCATCATCATCCAAAGATTCGTGCGATTTAGATTCACAAAATACTACATGAATTGATTCTTCAACCGAACGAGTGCGCTTATTGAAGATTCTATATGCTTTACTTCTAGTAGAGTATCCGAGAAAAATACCTTCATCGATTTGGGATCGAATTTTCCCATTGTCCTTACCATTGTTATGCACGAAGCATTTGCAGCCAAAGACATGAAGATGAGCCGATTTGGTTTCCTTCCTTTGTAGAGTTCGTAAGAAGTCTTATTGAGCTTCTTTCGAGATATGCTCGATTGGCAATATAGTGGCCGTGCTCATTGCATCCGCCCAGGAAGACTTGTGGTCCGATTCTCATTCAATAAGGCACGAGCCATTTCGTGAGCACTCGATTTTTCCTTTCCACCACACCATTCTCGTTGTGGTGTTCCGGGAGCCGAGAAATTATGATTGATCCCGTGAGCATCAATTCTCCGAACGCTTGATTTTGAATTCACCTCCATGATCTGTTCTAATAGCCGTAATGCAAATACCTTTCTCATTTTGCACCTTATTGGCAAACACAACAAACAGATCAAATGTTTCATCCTTAGAAGATAAGAAGATAGTCCAAGTGAACGAAAGGTAGAGTAATCATCTACAATGACTAGAGTATACAAATTGCCACCAAGGCTTTTAACTCTTGGCTGGTCCAACCAAATCCATATGAAGTAATTGAAGAGGTCGATTGGTCGTGATTTCAGTTTTATTTTTGAAAGATGATTTAGTTTGTTTACCTCTTTGTGGGGAATCACAAATCATGTCATTTTTAAAACGAAGTTTAGGCAAACCAAGAACTAATTCTTTCCTTAGCGGCTTATCCGGTTGGAACATGTTCACATGAGCCGACGCTTATGCCACAGCCAACTATCTTCTAAATTGCTAACAAAGCATTTTTCAGAGTCAATTTTAGGTAAATCTAATGTATAACAATTTCCTTCTCGAGGAGCTTTAAATAATACCTTCAGTTTACCTTTATCAATTGGAAGATCATCTTTGTTGACAATGAGACATTCTTCCGAGTCAAAGATAATCCAGTTGTTCTTATCGGCACTTTGACTCACACTTAGGAGATTATGGCGAGACCTTCAACAAGATACACGTCTTTGATCGAGGTCCATCTTTTGTACCAATCTCTCCAATTCCGAGATCTTTCCATTGGTTTCCTCCAAAAGTAACTTTGCCACCATCTTTTGATCTCATTGCAACGAATTTGGATTGATCTCCGTCATGTGTCTGGAGCATCCACTGTCAATGTACCACTTGTTGGTTCTTGATGCTCTCAGACAAACCTATAATTCGAATAAGATTAAGTTTTAGGTACCCAACGTTTCTTGGGTCCTTTCGGGTTAGCTCCGGCCTCAGGGAAAGTATAAGTTCCCTTAGGTACCCATTGGTAATTACCAACAGGTTTATCTCTTCGATTCTTTCTATGAAAGCATGATGAAGTAGAGTGTCCTTTCGATTACAATAGTTACAATGAGCAAACGGATTTGAAGTATGAACTGATTTCGGAAGTAGTTCAAATAAGATTTTCCGCCTTGATTTTCTTTTTGCCTTTCCTTTTGTCAAAGATAGGATTATATCCTATGCCCGACCGATCATTTGTAATTCTTTGAGTTTTCGAGAATCACATTGAGCATTTCACTTCCCTTAGTGAATTTCTCAAGTGTTTTCGTAAGATGAAGATTTCTTTTCTCTAAATCCAGGCATTCATCACGAGATAAGATTTTCACATGAAAGGTTTTCAACACGTAGTTTGAGAGTTATATTCTCCTTTTTCAGGGCAAAACATTCATCAACAACCTTTTCAAATTCAGATTGAATTTCATTATATTCATCAAATAATTCATTATAGGTTGGTTGTGAATCATGTACCTCATTGTTGTTTTCTGCTAGCTCTTCTTCTGCCACCAGACAGACGTTGGCAGTCTCTTTCTCTTCTTCGCTTTCTTCGTCTGAGGAGCCATCTCCCCATATTGCTGATACATAAGCCCTTTTTTTGAATTGATAGTGCTTCTTCTTTTCTTTGTCACTGTCTTTTAGTTGAGGACATTCGACTTGTAATGTCCGGCTTGTCACATTCGTAATGCATGATTTGGTCTTTGCCTCGAATTCATGTATCGTTACTTGTGTCACCTTTTGAAATCTGTTTCGAAGCCTCGATCTTTTTGTAGAACTTCTTGAATCTTCGAACAAACATGGCCATCTCGTCATCGTCCTCTTCATCTTCTTCTTTTTCTTCTTTTTCTTTTATAGTGTTAAGAGCAATTCCTTTGTTCCGATTGCTTTGTTAACATTATCTAGGTCCTTTTGAATTTCGGTTTGCTTTCATATTCGACAAGCTTCCAAATAATGCAAAAGAATCGAAACCATTGATTCTCCACGAGCCTCCTCTATTGCGGTGACTTTAGCTTCCCGTCTTTTGTCGAACATTGAGAATCTTCCGACCGAGGACCTTGATCGTAGTTTTTACCCAGCCGCCAATTGATTTGTCAAATGAGTATATCCGAGTTGGAACTCGGCCATGGTTTCTCCCCGACTTCATTCGCGAGTAAGTCATACTCGGTGGTCGGAGTATTGATACGATTTTCCTTGATGCGGAAGTGCCTTCATATGCAATCTCCGAGCCTTCCACATTTCCTTCGCGGTTGACGGATTGCATATTCGAAAGTACTCCTTTTGATCGAGAGCACTCGAAGCATCAAAATAGCCTTCTTGTTGAGAGTGACATTCTTCTTATCATTCTCATCGAATTCAGCTTTCGTCTTTGGAACGAGATTCCTCCTTCAATCTTTATAGGTACATAGTTTCCAATTTCTATCACTTCCCGGAGACCATATTCGGTAGCCATTACGAATACTCTGAATTTTCCTTTCGAAGGAGTAGTTTTCTCCGTTGAATCGGGGGTCGATTAATGGAGGCACCATCAGGTAATATTCCTTCCATGATCTTTCTCGGGATGTTAAGCCCAACTGAGAAACCAGGCTTTGATACCAAATGAAGGTGGACTATCACCTAGAGGGGTGAATAGGTGATCTCAAAAATCTTTTGTATGATAGGTGAACGATGAAAGCAGTAAGGAAGTAAAGATAATGGACACGAGAAGTTATCCTGGTTCGGTCAAACTCTTCGACCTACGTCCGGTCCCGGACACTCTCGGGGATTTCGACTATCTTACAAATACAATTACACACTCTGTAAACGAAGGATGATCCTTTCACTCTTGGACTCACTCCCCCTTACAAGTTGTAATTAATACACCCACACTCAAGATACCTCTATCTTGAGATTTGAACGAATTGTAATAGCGAGTAGTAAAACTCTCTCACAGAGTAGATATGATAATGAACACTGAAGCTTAGTATATCCGAAGATATAATTAGAATTCAATTTGAACTATTTGAAAGCTTTATCAATGTATGCCTTTGGTTCGTTGTTGTTGAATTCAATCCTTCGTGTATTTGTATTGGTTGAAGTTGATGACCGTTGAAGGATTTGAATGTGTCCGTTTGGAACATTTGAATATGTACGTTAATGGAGCACTCGCTGCTTACCCATTATCAAATGTCTCTTCGGTTGGGTCATCTTGTAGTGTCACCTTGGGTGAAGAGAAACTTCAAAGATGCTTTTCGGTTATGGGTCATTTGAATTATGTCGGCTCTGTTTCTCCATACTTTCGGTGCGTCAAGCTGTCATGCTTTTGGACCAAGATTCAATGTCTCGAAATACACTCACGAGATGATTAGTAACGAGAATTAGATATAATTAGATTACAAGAATGAGTTTGATTCATTCGAGTGTTCTTGCGAAACATCGTTCTTTGGCTAATACTCTCGTGTTCTTTATTTGAATGTGGAACCTTGATTAAGAATCTGAAAAAAAACACTTAAGAAGATGATTAATGATATCATAGTTAATGTAGAATGATGTATTGAAGGTTTAAAACAATTAACTAGATCATTTAGATAAAATAATCAGTTCGATGTTAAATTAGTTTTGCTATTCTTCGAACATACTCGAGAATCACAGAGAATCAATCCGAAGAATTGAGCAAATTCGTTCATTCTCGAGAATCACTCAAAGAATCATTCTGCAGATTGAGCAATTCGGATCGTTCTCGAGAATTACCTAGTGATTCTCGAGAACCATTCTCGAGAATTGCATTTCAATTCTCGAGTCCGGTAGACGAAGCAAACTTCGTTAATGTTATCGAGCATTCTCGAGAATTGTTTGCCCATTCTCGAGAACCATTCTCGAGAATGACTTCCTCATTCTCGAGAATCACTTGTAAACCGAGCACCGAAGTGAATATCGATGAAACAAATGAAATACTCGAGAATCCTTTCTGATTCTCGGGAACCATTCTCGAGAATTAAAACTTCATTCTCGAGAATTACTTCAGAAACGAGAATACAATGTAGAAGCTTTCGACCATTCTCGAGAATCATTTTTCGATTCTCGAGAATCATTCTCGAGAATTGATTCTCAATTCTCGAGAATCACTCGAGAAACAAGTCGATTCGCTTCACGGTCCGATCATTCTCGAGAGCATTTGGTGCATTCTCCGAACCATTCTCGAGAATGTAATCCTCATTCTCGAGAATTGCCATGTTTGTGATTAACAATTAACGGGGTTTTGATAGACATTCTCGAGAATACAAGATCTGATTCTCGAGAGTTATTCCTGGACATACAACATGATTTTCAAAACTTAAACATTAGTTATCATCAAAACATTTAAGAGCCAACACTCTACAGTTTCAGAAGGGTTTGATTTTACCATTCCGCCGCTTTTCAAAGATATTGATTTTTGGTTTTGGAAAGCTAGAATGACTAGTTTTATCAAAGCAACTGATTTTGATATGTGGAATGTTTTTAGAAATGCTTTTGATTTCAAACCAAGAAAGGATTGGACAGAAAAGGAAAAGAAAATGTTTTCATTGAACATTAGAGCAATGAAATTTCTTTATAGTGCATTGACAGAAAATGATTTTGAGAAAATCAGGTTTTGTTCTTGTGCTAAAGATATTTGGGATACTCTTGATTCTATTTATACTTCTAACAATTGTGTTGAAGTTGATAGTGTTGATAGTTCATCAGAAAATATAAATTGCATACCTATGATCGATGAACAAGCGGAGATTGAAGAAGGAGAAATCATTGAATACTTCTATGATCCAGTCAACACAAAAGAACAAGAGGAAGAGGATTCCCAGAATGATCTCATGGACAATTGTGATCAATCATTATCTATAGATCAAGATGCACATGAGGTAAACAATTCCAATTCTTCTTGTGTAGATAAGAAAAACATTTTTGAACAATCGCATAGAATTATTTTTCAACCATTTACTGATTCTATTTTGAAAAACATACATATTTTCGAAAATGATGCTGGAAAATCATGTGGGAAAAATGAATGTTCAAATGAAGATTATTTGAAGTCTTACTCTCATCACCAACACAATACTTGCAAAAATGTTCAAAATAAGCATCATTCTATTATTTGCAATTATTGTGGTAAATCTGGTCATATTTCTTACACATGCTATATTAGGAGAAATTCTACTGTGAGAAATAAATTTGTTTGGGTTCCTAAAGGATAATTAAGGTCCAATACTAACAGTTAAGGACCCAAGTATAAGTGGGTACCAAAATGTCCATCTAGTGATTTAAGTGTGCTGGATAATTTGAAAATCAATGGACATAAGGATACTGAGAAGATGAAGAAGAATCCAAGAGTTTCTCATGAACCTAAAAGGAAACTCACCTCAGTTAGGAGAACTTGTGGAAAAGCCATTGCTGGAACTATAAAGTTTAAACATCAAAGGAAGTAATGGATACAAGCAAGAAGAGTATTATCTACCTCAAGAATGAATTATCACAGAGTACCATTCAACTATCATGAGGAGAATAAGAAAAGAAGGATTTCTTGTGCACAAGGGAAAAGATTATTGTAGTCTACATCATGTGAGAAAGAGTTGCTTCATCCCAATACTAAATTCAAAAAGACAAAGTATCAACGAATGACAAATTGGGTGAGCGAATGCAATCCTTCAAGTACCTAAGGCTAAGGTATGCAATGGTAAAACCTCCTATGCTATCATCTGAAATAATCATTGAGGTTTTATATTTTATAACCTTAGGAATGAGCATTGCAAACTATTTGTTTTTAAATTGGGTTTTCACATCCTGATATATGTATTTTTAAATAGATTACAATGTTCAATAGGTTGAACTCTTTATGCATTCATGATGATTTGAAAACAAAGTATTTCTTTTATGCATAAAGTCATGTCTAGTTGACTATGCTCAATTGTACTGAATTAATTATATTCATAAGAGCATGTGAATTTTGGTTCCTACAAGCTAACGATGATTGGATCCAAGTAAGGTTGGATACCAAGAAAGAAGAAGATTTATATGGTTTTGTAGGAACAAAGAACGCTTCTCAAGAATGCAGCATAAATGATCCATATCTTGAGAATGTTAAATAAGCTATGCTTGATATTGATGGTGATTCTTTGGAAAAGAAGTTATCTATATCAATCCATCTCAACCAAGCAAGCTTCTATGAGGACAAGAGGAATTACGGTGATATCTAATTCTTACCTCATACTATAATTATATGAAATTCATGTTTGGTTTGTCTTTAGTTAAGTTAAAAGGTTTTGAAACATATTCAATTTCAATCAGGGATTTTACTGTCAAAAACAAACTCATGTTTTTCAGTTTGTCAAGAATTTTCTATGTTTTCCAAATCTTCAAAGGAAAACTCAAGTTTTGGTTCAAAACTCCAGTTTTGGACCTACTGAGAAAATCCCGAAATAAGAAAAACCTCCAGTTTTTGAAGAAACCTCAAGTTTTCACATACAGAGATTTTTCAATGTTTTCTGAAAAGAACAAAACTCCAGTTTTCATTGAAAACTCGAGTTTTAGTCATACAGAAAGTCTCCAAAGTTCTAAGATAATGAAAACTCCAGTTTTGTTACAAAACCGCCAGTTTGTAGTATGGCATTAGTTTTCCAAGTTTTTCAAAGATAGGTGAAAACCCGAGTTTTGATGCAAAACTCGAGTTTTGAACTTGGCCAAGAATTCTCAAAGTTTACGCGTTTTTGAAAAAACCGGCTTTGGTGAAAACCTCCAGTTTTGAGTTTGACAAAGTTTTCACGAAAAGTGAAAACTCGAGTTTTGATCGTGCATAAAGCATTCATGTTTTTTGAGTTTTTGAAAAGCGCAGTTTTTTGCCCAAAACCTCCGTTTTTGATTTGGTGCGATTTTCTCAAGTTTTCATATTTAAATGAAAACTCGAGTTTTGGTATAAAACTAAAGTTTTGGTCAAGCGAGAGTTTGATGTTTTTCAATGTTTTAAAAACCTCCAGTTTTGGATGAAAACTCCAGTTTTGGATGAAAACTCTAGTTTGGACGTTTTGGACAAAAACTCATTTTACATGTCAAAAGTCCAAAACTCGAGTTTACAATGGAAACTCCAGTTTTGCTTTTGAGGAATAGTTGCAAACTCCAGTTTGTTTTCAAAACTCCCGCTTTATTTCAGTTTGAAAATCAGATTTTCCAGATTTGCGAAATCTTCATGTATTATCTATATACTCCATATCATCAATCACTAATATTTCTAACTCGTGTTTAATCAATTTGTTAGTAAATATTTGATGATCGACAAGTGAATTTGTGCATGACTTTTTGATTTTATACTTTTGAAATGCACAAGTGTAAAATTTGTTTGGATTTCAATTCACACGCGTTTTGTGTAAAGACATACAAATGTTTTGAAAACATATCCATACTTTGATTGCATTCAAATGATATTTCAAATTGGAAGTTAATATTGTATATTGAATGTTGGATATGCTTCAAATTTGTCAAGTTGAGTTTTTCCTATCATTCACATATTGACCTTTGGTATTCAATATGATGCGTGAACTCCTCATTCTTCATTATCAATCAAGTTAGGTCTTATATCTAACAAGTTGATTATCTATATGAGTTTTAAGCTTATCTCCAGAAAAGAATTCAATCTATGAAAAACTCATGCCCAATGCATAAATCCTTATTGATCAAGATATTCCAAGCTTTTTGAATGTTCATTAATGCATTAAATGTTAGTGCATTAACCATTATATGGAATAACTTACTAGGATAATATTATGGAACTCTAGTCATCTGGACAAATGAGTTTGTGCTTCATCATCCATGAATCCTACTACTCATTTTGTTACTCAAATACATCAGCATTTGTGTTCATCTATATTGTGAGTAACTATTTCTGTATATTCATATTCTTGCCTTGAATGTTCCTATCTTTTCAAGACTCTATTCTAAAGGCAAGATTATTTCTTAGTCAATAGCAAAGTCATTATTCTCATATATTTCTATTGTGCAAAGCATGTTTAGAAAATGCTTTACCATTATGACTTTTGCTCTTGGGAAAATTCTTCTACATGCAAACTTCAATGTTTCACATGTTCTCTTAATCTTGAAGAATTCTGATCTATTCTTTAACATGTTGACTTCCACCATGTTTAAAATGAACATTGTTTTCAAGCATGTTTCAAAAATGAATCTTTCATTCATGAAAATTTTGATTTCATAATGCATTATCATATTTTGAAAGAACATTCAAGATTTGAATCACTTTGCATATTTCATTATCACTTTTGAAAAATCTGATCTCATTCATGAATTGTGAATTGATAAATGCTTATCTTTATGGATAAGATTTTCTATGTTCAAACTTACATGTATTTTGTCAATGACATCATTTCTGCTTAAAGTATATTTACAAACTGTCATTGAGAAATAACATTTTTTTTGTATCATTTAGTTTTACCCTTTTTGATTCATTGGCTTGAACTTACTTGATCGGGTAAAACTATGTTTTTGATGTTTGATTGTTATACTCTTTGCTCCAATATCATGTTGTTAAATTATAGAAGAGCTTAAGAATTGTCATGTCTAATCTTGTGTGGACTCAAGAATCATTGGGTACCAAAGAACATATATTGTTGCAGGAGTTGATCAAAATGTTCTGTTGTCAAATACAAAGAACATAGGCAAACAAGAATAGACCATTTCAGTGGCTATGTCTGCAAATTTTGTGACAATACCTGAGTGACATCCCATCACTAGCAAGAGGCTTAGACCAAGATGATAAGGAGCATGCTAGTTTGATAAGAAGCTATGATCAGAAACTAATTATAAGATCCTTTACAAAGCTCATTTGGGATTTCTGATTCTAAGATGCATTCAAAGCAATTGGTGGATGTAAACACTCATCCTCCTGAAGCTCATCAATATCTGGGAGAGCCTCAGTATTGAGTATATCATCAGATAATGCTAGCTAGTGATGCATCTATGGATTTCAGAGGATTATAACTTGAGTAATTACGATATTACTCAAGTGAGGTATTGTATTATGCATATGTCATAATCATGCTAGGCTAACTTGATTTCATTCATTCCATTTTATTTCATGAATCTTAGCCTGAGCACACTTATTTTTAAAATGATCCTTATGCTTTAATTTTTTTTTTAAAAAGCATAAGTGATTCCTTTATAGCAATTTCAAGTCCACCCATGTGTACTTGAACTTTCTTAATTCTGAGATACCATGTTATTTCCAATGGAGTAACACTTGGTATCACATCATTATTTGGTATCATTAAAGGGAGCTACACATGTTTTAATCATGCATTCATTAAGGGGGAGCTTCACATTCACATGTGTTTGATATCTTAAAAGCTCATCTCTTTTATTTGAAGAAAACCCTTTCTAAGCATACTCATCTGTATTCACTATCTTCAATTAGTTTTGATGATGAGTTGATTTCATATTTAAAAATATCTTATATTTTCCTTTCATTATTTTTGTTTGAAAATATCATTTAGAAAGGAATAATTTGATATCTGGTTGCACTAACAAATCTCTTTTGCAAAGAAAATTTTCAATTTGTAGCAAGAGATTTGGTTATGTGTTACAACTTTCCTTAATACACTACAAGGATAAACCATTAAATTAAGGAAAGATGCTTTGGCGATCGATCATTAAAGCTGAGATATGCTCTACATAGATGATCCTTGAAGAAAAGGCAAAGGATGGAAGCCAAGAAACCAACACTTTTATCCTATCATACAGGATATTCATGATCCTGCTATTGAGCTTCTTCAAAGAATCTCACACAACAAGGAAGAGAGCCTACGACTGCTTAATCTCAAGCCATGGCAACACAACTAAATTTCATACAGCAAGCAACTGGACTTCATCAATTTGCAAAACCTATATGAGCATTTCTAATCTCTATCTTTTTATATTTAGAGAAATTTTGCACATGTTTGATATCTATATGATTTACTTATGAAAGATGTCTTGAAAACCTCCCCAAATTTTCTCAAATTTGTTTTCATAAAAACATTCCAAATTGCATCTAATTATGAATGAAAACACTTTCAAATCGGGGAGAGAAAATTAGTTCTTTGACTCTTTATAATCTGGCTTCATATCTGTCTCTCTAAGCATTTCTTCTTTACTTCAAATTTTTGCTAATGGCAAATAAGGGGGAGAAAATGGCAAGAAAAATATGTTGCATTATTGCATTCAATATATTTTCATATTTATACATATTTTTCTTATAGTATTTGCCATCATCAAAAAGGGGGAGAATGTTGGTTTTGATTAGTTTTGATGATGTCTTATATAGATGTCATTCTTAAGAGCAAAAATGTTCCACACTACATTTACATTATACTTTGACTAACTCTTATATTTAATGTAGATGTAAAGTTTAATATTGGAGAATGATCAAGAAAATAGATTGAAGAAAGAAGTTCTTGCACACAATATAATGGGAATATCATAATGTCAAGGAAGCAAGAAGTTCTCAAAGCATTTTGGGAATAATCAAGAAGAGAAGATATTGAAGAATGTAGGAACTGTAGAGAATAATGAGCCCAAGTTAAATGATGAAGAATGATCAAGTTGGGAGATGGAAGAAGGAAGAACTTGTCGAATTTGAATGAAATGAAGATATCATTATTCAAGTTTCAAGATTGATTGTAGAAGTCTCCAAGATCATATGAAAGTTGGAATGGCTCAATTCAGATTTAAAGTCAGTAAAAATCAGCTTCAGGATGAGAAAACTCGAGTCATCCATCAAAACTTGAGTTTCCTACTTCGCTACAATGATTTGCTCCTCTGGTAAGAGAAAACTCGAGTTTTGGAACTCAAAACTCGAGTTTAGGAAAACTAGACTTGGAAAACTCGAGACAGCCATCAAAACTCGAGTTATCAAGTGTCTTCAGCATCTCTGGACTGGAAAAACTCAAGTTTTCAGTCAAAACTCGAGTTTCCAGTGGTCATTAGCTCTTCAGCTCCACTCTATTTCACATTCAGCACGGGCAACGTCTGGTAATTCGATGATATCTTTTAAACCAGAAATCGAATTCAGGTGAAAATAGTGGCATATGAAACTAGACTCCTAATACGTCATTGTGATATAAAATCCAAGCCCAAAGGAGTTTATATCAAGGAGTTATGAATTGTGGAAGATGATAGATAAATCCACGCCACACAGCAAACCAAGCTTCAATGTTTTGAGTGTAACTCACAAACTACATATCAGATTGAGCTGAAATCAGTGGCATATGAAAGTAGACTCAAATATATTTCCATCAAGAGTTGAACGAACCAAAACGAGGTTCCTACTAGGGAGATATGACCCTCAAAAGTAGACGGTTTGTTCAAGAAGGCTCAACAAAGTCAAAACTCGAGTTTGCAAGAACAAAACTCGAGTTTTCGGGTTACAGAGAGCAGCGAACTTCAGAGCATCTTCCAAACTTGAGTTTTGATCAGACAAAGAGGAACCTGGAGTAATGTAACGACCTCAAAACTCAAGTTTAAGATGAAAACTCGAGTTTACACCTCTGGTTCAGAAAAATCACCATGACTGAAATATTGTTTCTCATCAAGAACATCCGGATTATTACTCAAATGATTTATACAACTTCTTAACATCATTTATATCATTTTTGTATAAGTTTCAGGTGATTAAAGTTTGAGATTACATCAAACTTGACAGAAATCAAAATCTGTCAAAAGCATGAAGATGGAGTTTTCTGCAGATGGCAAAGAAGATCAAATTCGATAAGGAACTTGAACAAATGAAGTTGAATACTCAACAAAAATGTTCTCCAATGGATTCAAATGTTTAAACAGTGAAATACTCCAACGGAAAGAAGCTTCAACAGATTCAAAATTCAAAATTCACTACAGGTTACTGTTCATAACGTTCAGAATTCTCAACGGACAGAATTCAAATTATTCAACGGTTACTGTTCATAACGGTAATATTCTTCAACAGACAAATGCTTCAAACAAATTCATCTCAGTTGTCTATAAATAGAAGACGGATTCAAGACAAAAATGTAGAGACACAAGATTACATCTTCAACATGTTAATACTCTGTTCTTCATATCTTTTACTCTCTGTTTTCAATGTTTAAATAGCTTATTATAGAGAGTGAAGTGATTTATATTGTACTTCAGTGTTTATTCATCTACTTCTGAGAGAGAAGAATCATTGTAAACATCCTATCATTCTATCTGCGAGATACTCAAGATTGGGTGATCTTGAGTGGGAAACACATTGTGTTGATTACAGCTTGTAATGAGAGTGAATCCTAGTGAGAGGATTACTTCGAGTACAGAGTGTGTAATCAAGCAAGTGTATTGATTACAGTTTGTAAGGTGGAGTGAATCCTAGAGAGAGGATTACTTCAAGTACAGAACGTGTAATCAATTTACAAGAAGATAGTGGATTGAAAATCTTAAGTGGAGCTTGGGGACTGGACGTAGGTCAAGGATTGGGCCGAACCAGTGTAAATCACAGTTTGCATATTCTCTTCCCTTAACTCTTACATTTCCAGCATATAAGTTTGAATGATTGATTATTGCTTTACAAATTATCACTGTCATACAAACTACTTTCAGTAAATTGTGAAAAGATTTTCAAGCTTCCAAAAGTTTTATCATACACCCAATTCACCCCCCCTCTTGGGTGATAGCCAGGTCTTTCACTCGGGGCAGAGAAGTTGTGGTCTATCCCATGAGCCTCACAGAATTCTTCAAATGCATAATTCTCGAATTCTCCACCATGATCAGTTCTTATACCTGAAATAGAGATACCTTTCTCGTTTTCGACCTTTTTGGCAAAAACAACAAACTGATCAAAGGTTTCATCTTTTGATGATAAAAATATAGTCCAACAAAATCTTGAGTAATCATCAACAATGACCAGAGTATAGAAATTGCCACCAAGGCTTCTTACTCTTGCTGGTCCAACTAAATCCATATGAAGTAGTTGGAGCGGTTTGTTAGATGAAATCTCATTTTTAGATTTAAAAGATGATTTAGTCTGTTTACTTTTCTGACAAGCATCACAAATCATGTCATTTTTGAAGTTGAGTTTTGGTAAGCCAATGACTAAATCCTTTCTTAGCAATTTGTCAAGTTGAAACATATTGACACGAGCTAAACGCTTGTGCCATAGCCAACTTTCTTCCAAGTTACTAATAAAGCAATTTTTAGAAGTGATTTTATTGCAATTACTAAAGAGGTTTAGAGTGTAACAATTACCTTCTCTAGGAGCCCTGAATAAGGCTTTTGATATGATGTTGACTAAGGGCAGATCATTCTTGCTGACTATCAAGCATTCCTCAGAATCAAAGATAACCAGGTTACCTTTGTCTGTGCTTTGGCTCACACGGAGGAGATTATGGCAGAGACCTTCTACAAGGTAGACGTCTTTGATTTGAGGTCCGTCGTTGTTGCCAACTTCACCAATTCCAGCAATCCTTTCAGATTGATTTCCACCAAAGGTCACCTTGCCACCATCCTTGGTCTTGAGAGTAGCAAATTTAGTAGGATCTCCCGTCATGTGTCTAGAGCATCCACTGTCGATATACCACTTGTTGGATTTCGATGCTTTTAGATAGACCTGCGAATCACAAATGATCAGGTTTTAGGTACCCATCTTTTCTTGGGTCCTTTGGGGTTAGTTTGTGTCTTAGGACCTTGTAAGATCCCTTAGGCACCCATTGATAATTACCTACATGTTTACTCTTTCTTTCATATTTAAGAAAACAAGAGGAAGTAGTATGACCTTTTTTTATTGCAATAATTACAATGAGCAAAAGGATTTTGAGGTAGGTTTGACGTGATAAATTCCATTGATGCATTAATAATATTCACATACACCATATACTCAAAGTTACAAATACATTGTATAATTATACATAAAGAAGAGAATTAAACAACTTAATTATATTATTGAAGGTTATATGAATAAAGGGATAAGGGTCTTAAATGCCATGAAAGTTTTCACTATGGAGCACTGGTAAGACGGAAGTTTATTTGGGAACAAAAATGCCACAAAATTTCACAAAACATAGCAATTTTGCCCCTCCGTTAATTTTGACCGTTAAGTTTAACTTAGTGCACATGTGGCATGCCACCTCATCACCCTATTTTCCCTAAGGACCAATTTTGCCCCGAAAGTTTTAACTGAAGAGTAATTTTGCCTCGGAAGTTTACAAAACACAATAATTTTCCCTTTCTGTCCCCCAATATTAAATTTGACTATTAAATCAGTCAAAGACCACACATGCCATGCTTTGAAAAGGTCGAACTTGGAGTCAGAGAAGGATATCCTTAAGATGTTAAGCTCAAGGCGGCCAGCATTTGTGAAGCCGAACTGGTAAAAGGGACTGAAAGGATTGTCACAAAACCCAGAGGAAGCATCACTTATGATCTAAGGAAATGAAACGCAAAATGAGAAATGAATTGTTCCAAAAATTGATTTAGTAACACAAATCAATAGTGATACTATTTACCTTTGTATAGACTGATCTAAGCCACCCACCCTATCCCACAACATAAATCTTCAGCGATTTTAAGTGATGCTTACTGAACCAATTTTTGGGACAATTCTTTATTAATTTGTCTAGATCAAACCAATTTTTGGGACAAATCAATAATGAATTGTCCCAAAAATCGGTTTAGTATGCATTACTTAAAATCGCTGGGATTTTTGGGAGCATTATAGATTTACCTTGTGGGACAGGGTGGGTGGCTTAGATCAATCTATACAAAGGTAAATACTATCACTATTCATTTATCTTACTGAACCAATTTTTGGGACAATTCATTTCTCATTTTGCGTTTCATTTGCTTAGATCATAAGTGATGCTTCCTCTGGGTTTTGCGACAGACCTTTCAGTCCCTTTACTAGTTCGGCTTCACAAATTCTGGCCGCCTTGAGCTCAACATCTCAAGGATATCCTTATTTGACTCCAAGTTTGATCTTTTCAAGGCATGACATGTGTGGTCTTTGACTGATTTAATAGTCAAATTTAATATTGGGGGACATAAGGGAAAAATTGCTGTGTTTTGTAAACTTCCAGGGCAAAATTACTCCTCAGTGAAAACTTTCGGGGCAAAATTGCTTCTTAGTGAAAATAGGGTGATGAGGTGGCATGCCACATGTGCGCTCAGTTAAACTTAACGGTCAAAATTAACAGAGGGGCAAAATTGCTACGTTTTGTGAACTTCTGTGGCATTTTTTGTCCAACAAAAACTTCCGTCTTACCAGTGCTCCATAGTGAAAACTTCCATGGCATTTAAGTCCCTTATCCCTTTATTCATATAACCTTCAATAATATAATTAAGTTGTTTAATCATCTTCTTTATGTATAATTATACAATGTATTTGTAACTTTGAGTATATGGTGTATGTGAATATTATTAATGCATCAATGGAATTTATCACGTCAAACCTACCTCTATTTTCTTTTTGAGACTTGTGCTTGCACTATATATTTCTCAACAAACACTAAACTCATATACCTCAACATCAAGATATTTATTTTCATTATTAGTCATACTTTCATTTTAGCTCTGTATTCCATCTCTTTTCTCCACTTGAGCACTACTTTGTTGCCTTAAATATATGTACAATTTTTCATAGTTCACAAATGTTTCATTACTAAAAGGTATACAAATACTCTATAATTTGTATTTTATTTTGGTATTGATAAATTATTGTCTTCTCTCTCAATTCATTGTATTGTCATTTCTTCTACTCTTAGCATTCTCATATGATATGTGCTGGTTTCATACATTAATCATTATATAATATGTAATATTATATAAATTGGAATCAAATTAGTCTTATGTGATATTTGTAAAAACAATCAGATATCATATTTGAATTAAGAAAATGAAAATTTATGAGAAAATCCATTATGAAAAGTTTATGATTTGGTAGAAAAAATTATTTTTGTAATGTACGTGAACTATATATAGTGCAAGTCAAATTATAAACCCGATGTCCCAGCTCAAATATGAAATATATAAATTTTAAGTGAAAATAAAGATTTTGACAAATGCTTATAGAGACTATGATGAGGCATATTGTTTTCTGGTGGATACAATAATTTTGTATTTCTACCAACAAATGAAAATAAAATTATGCGTATGTTATACGTTGTTATACACAGTGTATTCATATGGCTCATTAAATAGTGAAAGTTATATGACAATTCTTGAAGGATCTAAAACTCCAGAAGCATATACAAGAAAATCATTTTATATATAAAATGTTATTCAAGTTTGAAAATTGTTCAAGCATAAATGATTGATTGACAAATATATAGGAAAATGAGTAATTTTACATTTTACTTCTAGGTCGAGTAATGGAATGCATCAATGATTTCAAAATCACATATTTTTGCTATAGTGAATTTTATTGCAAAGATATATTGAATTTAATGGTCCAGAAGTACCTTATATTTATGAGAATATTTTATGTATCATGCTAACACAGGTGGAAAAAAGGATTTTAAGATCGGACAAAAGAGGTACTGTAAGATCAGATCTGACACCGGTCTTGTTCCAGCTGGTATTAAAAGTATGTAACTTGTAAGACCGGACTCGAACCGGTTTAAAAGAAACTCTTTTAGACCGGACATTTTAAAAGTTAGGTCTTAAAAGTCGTACTATATAGACCTGATATGTATTTTGTTCGGTCCTAAAACCCAACTTTTAAGGCCGGACAAAACCATAGACCAGTCTAAAAATATCGACATTTTTAAGACTGGATAAAGAAACTATGGTTTAAAAAATACTGACTTCTAAGACCAGACGACTAACTAATCCAGTTCTAAAATTAATTAAATTTAAGACGTGGTACTTAATACATCCGATCTTAAAAATTGAACTTTTTATACCGATCTTAATAAACAGCGGTCTTAAAAGACCAACTATTAAGATCGGCCTAGACTTTTAAGACCAAACATATAAATTCATCCGATCTTAACATTTGAACTTTTAAGACCGGCGCTATTATTTCCCGGTCTAAATTTTCCAGAATTTTTTCCCTGTTCTATTCTTCCTGATCATATATATATATATATATATACACACATCCACCACTCAATCTAGCACAAAAAAGTCTATACTTTAAGCTACAAGCTATGAACAATCCATTATGAATAAATTGAATTGGGAAAAGAATACAAATATTATTCACCATGAGTTATGTGGCCTTTTAATGTATACTATGGTACAACACCTTAATGAATATTTACAATAAGATAACTTACAAATACAATGATGAGTTACAAATATAGCACCATGCCTTCATCTGATCCCACCCAACAACGTAACATGATATCCCCTTTTATAACATATATGTCGGATCCTGCCACAAAAATAAAACAAGAACAAAAGCTTAAGAACATAGAAGGAATATAGTTAAAACCTTAAAGTTTTCAAAGAATTCTGCATATGAATATTACCTTATGAATTGACTTTTTTATAAAGGGATATCCTCCCATATCCCTTCTTGATGATCATTTCTTATTATGGGTTCATTATCCGCTTCATCTTCTTCGTTCATGTCCGGTAGACCCCTTGAAAAATGAGTACTCTCACGAAGACCATAATTTGAATGAATTTCATCATCAATGTCAATGACCCTTTTTCCTTGGAGAGATACAGACCACATTTTATTTTTCTGATCGGTGATATAGAATACTTGTTTTGCCTGGTCTGCCATAATAAAAGGTTCATCTCCAAAACTGAAAGAGTCGGCTATCACCCAAGAGGGGGGTGAATTGGGTGTCTGATAAAAACTTTGGAACTTTGAAAATCTTTTAGCTTCTTCTAAATCAACAGTTAGATATTCAAATAAACATGTACTGAAAATATAAGAGATAAGGGAAGATAGTATGCAACCGTGATTTATACCGGTTCGGCCCAATCCTTGACCTACATCCAGTCCCCAAACTCCACTTGAGATTTTCAATCCACTATCTCCTTGTTTAACCGGGCACAAGAGAAAACCTTTACAACCTCACAAGTTTGGTCGGGCACTTGTGTAGCCTTTACAATCTCTCACCGAGATATCCTCTTACGTACTGTAAGAATACAATTATCGACTCTGTAAACGAAGGATGATCCTCTCACTCTGGACTCACTCCCCTTACAAGTTGTAATTGATACACCCACACTTAAGGTTCCACAACCTTAAGATTTTTACAACTAGAAGAATTAATCGGTGTTTAAGAACTCCTCATTGAGCAGATGAATGCTAATCGCTGAAGTACATAATCGATCATCTCACTCTCTACTGTAAACTATATAAACATTGAGAAACAGAGAGTAAGAGTTAAGTGTATATTCATAATGTCAGCATTTCGGCAGTGCACGCTCGTATCTGTCTTTGTCCATTTTGAATCCTTCTCCTTTTATAGTTGATGGAAAGCATTCGACCGTTGAGAGGGATTAATGAGCCGTTGTGAGTAATCAATATGTCCGTTGTAAAACACTTGCTCTGTTTCCTCGTACGCTTCGACATTCGACCGTTTATTCTTCGTTGACATTCCTTATTCAAATTGTCCGTTGAGACACATTCTGAATATTGTATAAGGTATGGCCGGAATGCTTTTTGCTTGCTCAGAAGGTTTCTTGCCAGAATGGTGAATGTCTCTACTTTGCATTTAATGCTTCTGACAAACCAAAGTGATTTATTTTAATGAGCTGGTAATTTGTGCCTTGATGATCTGAAACTCACTAATACACTGGTTAAAAGCATTTGGTAAACTTGATAAACAATAATCATAAGTAATAAGATAAATGTCATCATCAGAGAATTTACGCAACGAAGCTTTTTGAGAACAGAGATGACATTGCTCGGGCAAGCTCTTTGTATCATAGTGTAAAAACACTTTCTACTCGCTAGTGCTCGGGCAAGCATTTTCATTGCTTACAGATGATGCTCAAGCATGGTGATATCTATGCTCAGGCAAGCTCTTTAAGGTACTGGAAGTATTGTCTTCCAGATGACGTTGCTCGGGCAAGTCTTCCTTCTTGCTCGGGCAAGGTTCAGGCAGAGTCGATATTGAGAGGACATCCAAGGTTGCTCGGGCAAGCTTTTGTCCTTGCTTGAGCATGTGCTCGAGCATGTTGATCTTCATGCTTGGGCAAGACAGCGAGAAAGTGTTTCAGGACAATGTTGCTCGAGCAAGCTTATATCCTTGCTCGGGCAAAGTCAAGGCAGAGACGAATCCAAGGAGTTTGCTTGGGCAGCCTTTTTCTTATGCTCGGGCAGACCATTTTCTTATGCTCGGGCAAATACTATGGTATTTAGATCCTCGCTTCTGTTTCAGTCTTGCTCGGGCACACCAAGTACCTTGCTCGGGCAAGGTGTTGCTTTCAGGTGTTTCTGGAGGTTGCTCGGGCAGATGGCTAGTGCTTTCTCTTATCCTTCTTCAACATCCGATGTTGCTCGAGCAAACATATAACCTTTCTCGGGCAAGGTATGCTTTCAGGCCTTTTTCAAGGGATGCTCGGGCAGGTTGCTTGTGCTTTCCTTCTTTCTTCAGTGAGCACGTTGTTGCTTGGGCAACATTCTGCTTTGCTCGAGCATGACTTTCCAAATTGCAAATCTTCACTCTGAACTCGTTGATGCTTGGGCATCATGTTCTTTGAAGCTTTTGATCATATGTGAATAAGCATAATACTCTAAAGACAAAGCTTCAACTTCCAGAGTATAGAGACTTTCAAGAAGCAATCATATTGACAGCAATTTCGAGCGAGCATAACGTCTTCGGCAAAAATCCAAATTTAGCAAATCATCTCATCTCAGAAAGATCTTCAAATATTCCTTTCATTTTAATAAGAATCAACTCCAAACTAGTTGTATTTCGTCCTTTAACATCAGATGAGTGGAGGTTGATCTTATCCAGCGTTTTTGCAGAATCCAGAACAGACTATCAACTTTAAAAACATCATAATTCCTTCAATTGATCTTAGTTTTCTGTGTTCTTAATGTTTTTGGAAAGGTATTTGAGTCTATGTTCTAATGGCACTGATTTAATTTCAATTGGATTTGTATATTGTGCGATACACCCAAAACACCGAAGCTTGTTCCTGATTGTGACGGTGATATTTATGGCAACTTGTAAAATTCGTAGATAATTAATCTGACATCATTTGGGCTTGGATTTTATATCAAAATGACGCATTGGAAGTCTAGTTTCATATGCCACTGGTTTCACATCAATCGGATTCCTGGTTTGGGAGATATTGTTGAATTACCGAAGGTCGCTAGAAACAGAGCTGAACAGAGTAAGCTGAAGGACGTTTTTGCTCGAGCATGCCTTTCCTTTTGCTCGAGCAAGGCACTGTTTGGGCGAGAATAAGAGCTGGAATACGTTGCTCGAGCATGGAATTAGTTGTGCTCGAGCAAGGCACTATTTGGACGAGAAACAAATGGTGAAATTGCATTAAAGTCCCCAAACAAACTAGTATTCATTCGGAAGCTTGAACTTGCTTATTTTAACTCTGAATTGAGCCGTTCCAACTTCTATTTGAGCACAGAGACTTGAATATTGATATTCTCATGATAATTAACAGGTTCTTCTTTCTTCAAGCTCTATTCTTGATCATTCTTCATTATATTAAACTTTGTATCTACATTAAATATAAGAATTAGTTAAAGTATAGGATAAATGTAGTATGTAAACTTTTTGCTCTGAATAATGAGATCAATATAAGACATCATCAAAAATAATGTAAACTTTTGACTAATGTAAATCCTAGCCGATCAATCCAAACACCATTATTGACATTAACCCACTTGTATTTGAAAATGGAAAATCTAATTTTAACATAGTCCACCTCCCAAATCTCTTCAATAACCCCATAATAAGGCATGACTGCCAATTTAGGCCTCTTGTCTTTCGAACTGGAGAAGTGCATAGATTCAGCCTCTAACATAACATCACTGTTTTGGACGGTGCTCCTATCATCTAGGGATTTCTTGTAAAATGTATAACCATTGATCACATACGAATTCCAACTTATGACATCAACCTCTGGACCATGTGCTAACCATTTGATTGTATCAGAAACACATTCCTCTCCCTCGACCTTTTGTTTGAACCAGTTTGCAAAAGTTCTGTTATGCTCCCTAATCAACCTTTGTTCAGTCATTCTATGATTTTCTTTCCTTACAGCTTCTTTATGTGCTTCTATGTTGTCTTGAACTTCATCAACATTATTCAAAATGTATAAGTAGACTTGTGACAATTCATCAGGATCCACACTCTTTATTAAAGCCCCTCGCCTACCCCCTTCAGCATGCTGATGTTTAGGAAGGCCAATATGTCTTACTTTGGCCAAATAATTTGTGCAACATTTCATGGCTTCTTCAGAAACATATTTCTGAACAATTGATGCTTCTGGTCGGTATGCGTTCTTCACGTACCCTTTTAGGAATCTCATAGATCTTTCAATCGGGTACATCCACCGTAAATGGATAGGACCGCACAACTTTATCTCCCTCACTAGATGAACAAATAGATGAACCATGATGTCAAAAAATGTAGGAACAAAAAGCTTCTCAAGGTGGCACAAGATAAGATATCCTTCATTCTCCAATTCATCCAAATTTTCAATCTTGAAAACTTTACTACAAACCGCATTGAAGAAGAAACAAAGTCTAGTCAAGACGACCCGAAGATCATATTCGGGGATGCCTCAAATAGCTACTGGGAGTACCTGTTGCATCAAGACATGACAATCATGAGACTTTTGGCCTACTAATTTCAAGTCCTTCATCAATACAAGCCTCTTAAAATTTGAAAAATACCTCGAGGGAACTTTTGTGCCATGTAAACACTCACAAAAAGTTCGTTTCTCATCCTTAGACAAAGTATGAGAAGCCGGGGGACAATAAGTTCTCTTCCCATATGACCTTGGATATAAGTCTTCGCGTATTCCCATTGCTTGCAAATCCAATCTTGCCTTCACACCATCCTTGGAACTACCTTGTATGTTGAGAAGCGTGCCGACAATACTATCGCATACGTTTTTCTCCACATGCATGACATCAATACAGTGTCTCACATCAAGATTGAGCCAATATGGAAGATCAAAGAATACAGATCTCTTTTTCCATATATTTGTTTCTTTTCTACTCTTGGCTATCTTACCGAAGATGACACTGATATTTTTCACCTTCTCATAAACTTGCTCCCCTGTCAATGCCACCGGAGCATCTTCATACTCTTGGCCACCAAAAAAAGGCTTCCTTTAATCGATGATATGGGTGGCCCCGTCTAAGAAATCTCCTATATCCAAGATAAACTGTCTTTCTTCTATGTTGGAGTTAATGGTAGCATGTGCCTTCTTCACAAACTGGACATGCTTTATGGCCCTTTACACTATACCCTGATAAGTTACCATATGCTGGGAAGTCGTTTATAGTTCAGAATATCATGGCTCGCAATTTAAAGACCTCCTTCTTGAAAGAGTCAAAAACATCAACACCTTCTTCCCATAACTCCTTCAAGTCTTCGATCAAGGGCTCAAGGTAAACATCAATGTCATTTCTGGGTTGTTTTGGTCCCAAAATTAACATAGACAGCATGATGTACTTTAGTTTCATGCATAACATAGGAGATAAGTTGTAAATAATGAGGAGTACAGGCCATGAACTATGTATATTGCTAAGGCTTCCATAGGGATTCATGCCATCTGTGCTAAGGGCAAGCCTAAGGTTCCTAGGTTCTTCACCGAAGATCGGAAATAATTGATCGATTTTCATCCATTAAGAAGAATCGGCCGGATGTCGAAGCTTTCCATCCGAAATCCTCTCCTCATCATGCCACCTCAAATTTTTTGCATCATTTTCATTCGCAAACAACCGCTTGAACCTTGGTATGATTAGAAGATACCACAACACTTTTGTAGGCCCCTTATTTGACTTGTACCTTGGGGTTTCACATATCAGACAATTTTGCTTCTCTTCAAACTCTTTTCTATACAATATGCAATCATTCGGGCATGCATGGATGTTTTTGTACTCCATCCCTAGTGGACAAAGTATTTTCTTAGCATCATAGTATCGATGCGGCAACACATTATCATCCGGAAGCATGTCCTTAAAAGCCTCAAGCGTTTCAGAAAACCTCTTGTCGTTCCATCCTTGACGTGCCTTCAAGCTTACCAATTTCAATACAGCGTTCAACAATTGGTATTTTTTACACCCAGGGTATAGCGGGGTCTCTGCATCACTGCACATATTACCATATGCATGTGATTGATCAAAAGCCTCTTCTCCTACATCACGAATAATGTCCTCTAT
Organism: Acacia melanoxylon; assembly: GCA_019022615.1. Lineage (NCBI taxonomy): Eukaryota > Viridiplantae > Streptophyta > Magnoliopsida > Fabales > Fabaceae > Acacia > Acacia melanoxylon. The sequence continues at coordinate 5,405,758 of JAFJYJ010000002.1, forward strand.
GCGATCATCCATATCCGTGTCATTATCATCAAATGCCACTTCCCCATGTTGAGACCCACTTGGCATTTTTTCACCATGTCATGACCATACCGTATAAGTCTTACAAAATCTTTCACAAATTAAATGTGTGTGTATAACTTCAGGACTTAGTCGCCTCTCATTCAAACATTCTACACAAGGGCAATAAAACTTCCCACTATCATCATGGGCATTTTGTTTAGCAAATTCTATAAATTCCCTCACCCCACTCTGATATTCAACACTCGTCCGTAAAGCATTATTTATCCAACTGTGATCCATAGTAGAATTCCTATATATAGACGGAAAGATTTAATATACATAATCTAAAAAAAATTGAAACTTGCATATAAAAGAAGACAACTCCAAATGCATATATATGCTCAGATGTCAGTTATGTTTTTTTTTTTAATGTAGAAACTTGCCCATTAAATGCATAACAAAGAATCACTTTTGGTCATAAATGTATCACAGTGAATCCAAGAAGAAAAATAAATGCATGAGGAGGAAATTAAATGCATCGCATGAAGGTCTTGTGGAATCACCCGTAGCATATAAATTCAAATGCGTTTGCTGAGTCTTTCTGCTCCGGCCACGAACGTTGATGTTACAGACAACAAGAGTAACCTAAAAACACTAGTTGGTCAGTTCGGTAGGTCTAAAGTGAAAATATAATCTTCAAAATACAATATTCATTAACAAGAGAGAAACCCACAAGAACATTTCATTGATTTAGTTCAACCCATGAAAAACCCAGAACCATAAGCAGGAAAATCATAAAGTTATATAACCAAAACACCTCGTACAACTTGGTCTATAGACGTTTAGCTAAGGAACCAGAAAGTGATTGTTGAGAGAGCAACGCAAAGCAGCGACGACGCAACACACAAATACTGGAGACAGAACTTGAGTAATCACTTTCGGCGCAACAAGAAAAGTTCTGAGAGGGAAATTTAATTTGACATGTTTTAGTATTTTGGATTTTATTAAGATTGGTTAATTATAAAGTATCCGGTCTTAAATATAATTTTATTATTTAATTTTTAAGACCGGCGGTTAAGAATACTCAGGTCCTAACTTTTACTATTCATTTAATTTTAAGACCGGAGTTTTATAAACAATCTGGTCCTAAAAGTCAAATACTTTTAAACCTCTTCAATTCGTTTATTAATTAACCAAACTAAAAAAAGAGGTTTGCCTTTGGCAAGCGCAACAGAAACTGAATTAATAAAATAAATTAAAGGAAAAATGGAGAATATGAATATTAGAAAGACACAAGCTTAGTTCTTACTACTTCCATACATAACTGGAGACTATGCACGTAAAGCTTATTAACGACAAGAATCTAACTAAACATTATCAACGACAAGAATCTAACTAAACATCCTAAAGCTTATTATCCTCCAATGCCTTGGCGATATTGACGTGAGCAGCATTAACTTCCCGCCGGAGATCAACAAGTTCCTGTCTTACTCGCATCAGCCACAATGCATCATTAGAGGAAAGAGGAGAGGGGTCAGTAGTAGGCGCGCTGGGGCCAAGAGGTTGGAGAGGGGGAGCGGGAACCTCTTCATGGTCTGAAGGCTGGGGGTGTGGCAACATCTTCATCATCCGAACTAACAATGGGTCCAATGACCCGAGACTTTTTAGTCACAATAGAACGTACTCTCGCTAGAGGAGATGCACTGTATAACGATCTAAGGATGACAAGAGCTTCAGGTGTAAGAGCACCCCTACGAGGAGTTCTCTTGTATCTAACCATGGTTTGAGGCTTTGAGCAGTTGGGGCAGAGAGCTAGGTAGTGAGGAGTTAATAAGGACAATAGGTAGCTAGTGTAAGGAGTTAATGAGGACAGAGAGAGAGAGATACGCAATTGATTATGATTTTTGTGTTTATACTTTAAGACCGTCCTTTTATCATATCTTCGGTCCTAAAAGTATATTATTTATTTTTTCAATTAAATTACTTTTAAGACCGTCCTTTTATTATATCTTCGGTCCTAAAAGTATATTATTTATTTTTTTCAATTAAATTACTTTTAAGACCGTCATTTTATTATATATCCGGTCCTAAATTTCTACTATTTATTTTTCCAAACAATTAAATTGCTTTTAATACCGACATTTTATCTTATATCCGGTCCTAAAAGTCAATTAATTTTTTTATCAATTATTTATTTTTGTAAAGTAAGAATTTTTCCTTAAAAAATATTACTTTTAAGAACGGATCTTTTACAAAATTCGGTATTAAATGTTTATTCACTTCAAAATTACTCAGATAGAAAAGTCGTATCCTTACACTTTGTTCACATGATCCAGAGTCTCTTCGGCTTCAAGGTAAACTGCCCAACTATGCGTCTCCTCGTAAAAAGTTTTCGGCGTTTCATATTCTTCAGAATGGGTTCTCTATTTAAACCCGTTGTTACTTTAGTTTCTTCACATTCTTCTCCATCACTTCTACACGGCCTCCTCCACCGCCTAGCCTCAACTGTAATGACTGCTCCACCAGGTCCTCCTTTTTCTCCTCTTCCTCTTCAACCTCAGCCCCCTCCGCCATTGCCTCCAAATCTGACTGTCAAGCAGTTGGTGCAGAACGTGGTTGTAACATCCCATTTGAAAACGGCGGATTTTTTTTTTTAAAAACACGTTTCCAAATATTTCAAGCAGAGTAATCAGAGTAGAGCATTGGAGCGAGTAAGTAATTTACATTACATTCAAAATATGGACCATAGTGTAAATGTATCGGATTACAGTCATCCAGAATTCTCAAAAGTTAAAGAAACTAAAGAAAACGATAGATAATGTAGACACGTCTTGGCCTACTCCAGCTGCTCGCCTCGATTGCCAAACATCGGTCCTCCAGACCCTGATGCTACAGCTAAGATCCATTCCACATATGGATCTCGTGCAGTTAACCTTATACTCAAATAAAACAAGATATACGTACAACAAATATTCATTTCAATACAAAGATATCATCACAAAAGCAAAAAGCAGATGTATGATCAATAACATGGACAGAACATAAGCACAAAGCAGTATGTAAAGTCTCTCTCTTGACTAGTTCTGCACATATCCAGTGCCACGCCACTAACGTGTCCTCAGCGCTAGAAATAACTCAACGGCATTACCAATACTATATCTCTGACGATTCTCAACAGAACCTCAGTCTATGAACGTATCTATAACGCAAAAGTATATAAGCAGCATAGAGTTAGGGTTACAGTACGCGTCCGTACCTTAGTTGCAGATATCCGGCTCTTCCGGCTAAAAACGGTACTTTTTGACGGCCGTACGTAAAACAGCGGAACGATGGAATTTCGACAGCGGTTCGACGTCAGAAGTATTCTAATCAGAATAATAACACACTTATGAATATTTGGCAGCATAACAGGCATTTTAGGTGAAAAAGACCATTTTGCCCCTACTACCCCTATTTGGCGGAATTTCGCTAAAACTTCGTTACTTTGACCTTATTCCATTTCAAAATTATCCCCACTAGGTTTTTACCTCGTCATGCATCTTTCAATGCAATGAGGCTTAAAAACAAGTATAGGAATATATTTTGAAACTTCCTAGATCAAAACAACAGTTCTACTATAACTACCGAAAGAACTACGGAAACTAAAAGCTAAGGACGGAAGAACTTACTCGGGGCTAGGCGGAATTTTTCCGAGCTTCTCTCTCTAGAACCTCTCTAGGTTTCGAATTTTGGTGTGAAGAATGAGAGGAGAGGTGCTTGCTATTTATAGAAGAAGGGAGGGACAAGGTGGGAATTAACACAAAAGTCTTCAGATCGGATTCCGGCCGTTGGATCGCATTTTTGAGGACAAAACAATCTTGGCCATCCATGGTCAAGGCCGACATCAAGGGGCCCCAAAAGTCAAAGAATGAGTTGTCATCCAATGATAGCTCTTGCTTTATGGCCTCCGCCCGATAAAGCTACCGACGGTGTCCGTTTCGCGATTTCGCGAAACTAAAAAAATCTGGGCATGTAACTTTGAAGATCTTTTCATCCTCTTTCATATTATCTATTTTCATCCTCTTTTTGATCATATCCAGGTATTCTCCGGTGCGTCGGAAGATATTCGGACAAACGCGTCCGATTCTAAATCGCTTCCGATAGAACCAACTCGGACAACAATTCACCGAATCGTAAAACGTCCAGTTGTTGCCTAACTTAATCTCGTGTTTAAAAAGACGCAATTGTTTCTATAGGTTCTCACTTTGCCTATCGACTCTACACTATCCGATCAACTTTTCGTCTTATTTGAAATTAGGGTTTTCGGTTGCGGAAACAACGCCTGGTAAATTCTTTCTTCGTGTAAAATTTCACTTGTTCTTAATTTGACCAGTCTGAAAATAATTTTACCTCTGGTTTACCTGTAGAATTTATTTCTAACTTTTCCCATCGGCCTGCCTATAAGCTGACTCACCGCATTATATTATTATTTTATTCTAATTATCATTTTAATTATTTAAACAATTCTTTTTAATTAAAAATAACCATAATTTCGGCCCCCTCTTTTAAAAATTCAGATTTATTTATTTTTCTATAATTTTTTCCATTTTTTACAAATATAATATTTTTTACCAAAAATTCCAATTTTACCCCGCCGTTAAGGCTTAATCGACCTAAATTCTTCGTTTAGTGATCTTTTTAGGATTAGGTTTCTTCATACATTTATCTTTACTAATTTTTCTTAATATTTTTATCATAATCAGTAAGTATATTTTCTGCTAATTACCAGCCTTAATCTCTTAATTAAAGATTTTACCATAAACTTAACTTTCTATATTCCTCTTGTTTTCTCGAATCAATTAGCTAGTAATTATCTAATCATTCTCTTACCAATGACTGATAATTTTATAATTTACAGTATATTATTATCTTTCAAACTTTATCTTGACATTGTCATTTTATATCTCATGTAAAATATTAAAAATGTTTACACCATAAAGTTACTTTATGGTTGGAATGCTTTTTAAACATTTCTTCATGTTATTTCCTCTGAAATAATTTATTAAATTCTTATAATTAAAGATAATACTCCCATAATTTTCTCGTAATTTTTCATGATCTTTCAGTATTTATCATAATGTTTTTAGACTACTTTTATCACCATTATTGCATTTTTAGTCATTCTATTCATCTCGATTTTTCGCAACTTTTTCGACAATTTACTCAACAATTATAACAATTTTATATAATAGTTTTAAACTCATGAATTTGCTTCATCAAAATATTCATTAATTTCTCTTATCTCAAGAATTCATTTACTAAAATCCGGTATTACGGTGGTGGCCGCGTCGATCACATAGATCGATGCTTGGGCCAATTGTTTCAGTTTGCTCATACCGTCAACAACAAGCTGAACATGGTACTCCACGCCAATGACGTGGAGTATGATCCTACTGAAGACGACGCCTCTTCCCTCTCCGACAACGGGGATGATTAGTTGTTGTATAGTTTTTTTTTTTTTGTTTTTTTTTTGTTTTGTTTTTTTTTTTGTAATAGTCGTTGCCCTATAGGGCAACGAAAAATTATTAAATAAAATATTTTTAAATTTTGTTCTCGTGGGAGTTTAGTACTTTAATTAATTAGTTTATGCATTATCTTAACCTGCAAAGCAATAAGCAAGACAATTATGAAATATGGATAATGACAGACTCAAAACACTAAAATTAAAAATAAAAATAAAAATAAAAGTAAGGCAATTATGAAATATGGATAATGGAGATGATATAGTTACACAGTATTTTGTAAATTAATAATGGAGGTTGTAATATGTACAAAAATTTAATTTAATGTTTTGATTATACTCTCTAAATAAATAAAGTAAATCGGTTATGAAATATGAATAATAGGGAAACTAGATACGTAACATTTTTTAAAATACTAATGTAGGCGGTAGTTACAAAATATTTAATAAATATTTAATATAATATTATGATTATTCCTTAAAAATATAATTGACTTTTTATATAAAAATATATTGCATCTTTTAAATTAAACAAAAACCTTTACGACCGGATATTTAAAACATATATACGGTCCTAAAAGTAAGACCATATTTTTCAAAGGAAACGAAGACTTTTAGGACCGGACATTTAGTAAATCTACGGTCCTAAAAGACCGGCATATTTTTCAAATGAAATGAAGACTTTTAGGACCGGTGATTTAGTAAATCTACTGATCCTAAAAGACTAGCATATTTTTCCAATGAAAAACGAAGACTTTTAGGACCGGCGATTCAGTAAATCTATGGTCCTAAAATACTGGCATATTTTTCCAATGATAAACGAAGACTTTTAGGACCGGACATTTATAAAATATCCGATCCTAAAATTCTCCCAATATTTTTTAAAATTAAGCAATAAATAATCCAATACATTCAGCAACCACTAATGGACACAAGAAAATTGTTTGAAATGAATTAACAAATTATTATTGCATACTACCACAAATTGGACAATTGTTCATTTACAGACCGAAATGATTGTTGATACAGCATATATTTACGAATGAATTCACAAATCAATTGTTTTTCTGACTTTCCGAGATCATCAGATCATACATATATTCACATAACACATTGCGTATGCGCTCAATATCACCATCACGAAAGGCGTCGGCACAGTCAAACGTCTGTAACTACATCAAAGATAGAAATATATTAGTCGTCCTTCCTTGCATCAAAGGGGTCAGCGCACAGGCAAAGTTATGTAACATACATTTACCGTTTCAGTGATGGTAGTCACTGGTTGCATGACAATATTATACATGTGTGTCAAGACGTAATGCCCACATAAGTTGGACTCCTTTGGTTGCCGACGGGTCTAAAAATGAACAAGAAATATATAAGAGCATATATTGCTACTGACCAAGTTCACAAGCTAGTGTGCCAGTCTAAATATGTACTAACCTTTGGTATGATCCATGTAGGCTCTTTAACCTCAGCCCCAAACCTTTTCTTGACCTTTTGTTGGAATGATTTCAAGGGCCTATTGTCAAAATCACAAATTTGCTCAATAATGGTCATTGAAAATTTACAACAGAGATTTCAAACTAGACAATCAAAATGACACATGCTTACTTGTTCATGATCTGCTTCAATGTAGGCAATGGATCATTGTGAATGGAGTATAGAAAGACCGCTTTATTCTCATTCGTAAAAATCAGGACCAACTGCCAATGGCGACTAAAAATTCACAACAGACAAGTAATCAGTAATATGTAGTAGAATTAAAGGAATTGCAGAAAAGAATTATGATACGTACCTATAGTAGTATGGTGCCAAGTACCACTTTCTCCTATTGGTGGATAACCTTGATGTTATTGTTAGTTCTCAATGTGTTTTGATGATTAATAACAATTGTAAACATGAGATAATGTCTTTGTTAAAGATTGGTAAAGCATGTTGATTGATTTCAATCCAAAAACATTCTGTCAGCGCCAAACTCGAGCTAGGCTACCCAAGCTCGAGCTTGCCCCTTACAGAAAGCAAACCAAGCTATTTTGCATTTTCTAAACTTGAGCTTGGTCCATAAACTTGAGCTTGAATGTTTTTCAAAGTTTACTCATATTCAGAGTAAGCTCGAGCTTACCCTTGGAAGCTCGAGTTTACGATGGGTCGAGAAATTTATCAAGTTACTCAAATTGCAAACTCAAGCTCATTAGTTTTAAGCTCAAGCTTGCTTCTTCCAGAGACTTTTCTCAATGAGTTTACAAATGCGTAAACTCGAGTTTGCTGTTGCAAACTCGAGTTTCCTCTGGCAGAAACTATTGTCTAGTGAAAACCTTTCCATAAACTTGAGTTTATCATTTTCACTGTAGAGTTTGTATTTTTCAAAGAGTTTACAAAACATGTAAACTCGAGTTTGAAGTCTCAAACTCGAGCTTGCATCAGGCAGAAAGTTTTTCAAAGTTTTCATGTTTTAAGTAAACTCAAGTTTGGAGTTGTAAACTCAAGCTTGCGTCTGACAAAAATCTTTCAAAGTTTTAAAACCTTTAGCAAACTCGAGCTTGCCCTTGCAAACTAAAGTTTGGGTCAGACAAAGAGCAATGTCATATTTTGAGCTTAGTAAACTCAAGTTTACATCTCTAAGCTCAAGCTTGCACTTTGGAAAATAAAATTATTTTTGACATGAATAGTGTCAAATTCGAGCCTGCTCACTAATAGACTCGAGCTTGCCATTTTCCATTTTGGCTCTCAAAATGATTTTAAACTTGTTTCCCCGACAAAAGCCTAAACTCGAGCTTACTCACTTACAAGCTCGAGCTTCCGACTTAAAGAGGCAAAACTCCAAGTTTAAATGAAGACCAAACTCGAGCTTGGAACTTCAATACAAATGAACGCATCTGAGTGTATTTTGTTCAGTTTGATTTATGCTTTAGCTTGATTCTGCGAATTGGTTGCTTATGATTTATATGATTCATATCAATATTTCCTAACCAGATTTAACCGGTTTGCTTATGAGATTTGGAAGATCTAGGTTTGTTTTAAAGAAGACTTTAAGACAACAACTTGACAACTTGCAATATTATATTGTATCTCTCATCCAAAGCAATGGTTTACAACCTGGAAAGTAGGATAACCATTCTCCAAGACAGAAAGCTAGCCTCCACCGTCCTAAAGCATCTGAACAACATTATACAATGGCCTCCACTAAGCATAACAATATGGAACACACTATTGAGGAGCCAAATTTTAAATATTCAAATCTGCATATTGTTTCCAATAGCCATATTCAGACAGCTAAGATCACAACAACTAGATTCATGGAGACACACTCACAACAGCTATATTTTCAAATTAGATCAAGTCTAAACGGATCTACAACTTTCACAAGCTTCAATCCAGTATAAATACATGAAGGTTTGAAGTTTGCAAGTAGAGAAGATATACACAGAAAACGCACACAAGAACATCAGTCTTTTATTGCTGTATTATTTTCATTTGTATCTTGATGAGTGGGGTTAACCAGTGCAAGTATACACTATCAATGTAATACTAGCAAGTATCCTGGAGTAATAAAATATCGTTCCCATAGCGACCAAAGTTCCAACTACCAACCCAATTTACTTGAATATAAAGTTGATGCAACCATATGAGTTTTTGATGAAAATATTAAAAGTAAATAAAATTACAAAGAAATTGAATTAAACTTTGTAGAAAGCAATAAACAAAAGCCTAGGGTCATGTATATCATCAATAATCCATTTAATTGCTCTTCCTTTACCAAAAGCTAGATTAAGACCTAATCTTCTTTTAAGGTAGAATTTAATTACTTAACCCATGAATTGGAGTATGTCAATCGAATTTCAGATTTTAATCTAATTGCGTATTCCTAAGTCAATTAGCCTAATCCTTAATCCTAAAGTCATGTTCCCATACTCATTAGAATTAATTCTTGCATTAAGTCCAGAATTCTTTATGATTGCATAAAGCCTATGTCAAGTTCCCTTGCTAGCACCTTATGTTCTTTAATCAATTGAACCTAGAATTAACTAGCCTTTCCCAAGGTCTAATTAGTCTTTCAATTCCTTAATTAGATGATCAAACTAACTAAGGCGTTAAGCATGGATTGAAGAAACACATCCAAAACAAGTATTATGTAATTAAAAACAGAATTTCAATTAAACTTCATAAAGAATCCATACATGACCTTAGAAAGATACTTAGTTCATGCTATTCATGACCAAGCATAAAAAAGGGTAAAAGATGAAGAACATAAAATCAAACTAAAACATTCAAAAGGAAAGATTACAACTAGTCGTCCATGTAGGAGGTAGAACTATCACATGTAGGACTCAAATGAACAAAATATAAAATTAAATTAAAACAATCAAAAGAAAAGATTAATCGTCCATGTAGGAGGTAGAACCATCACATGTAGGACTCAAATAAACAAAAAGGAAATAATGCATAAAAATCATAAACAAGATGTAAGAACCATCCATGATAGACACTTATCTGGCCATTCTGTTCGGTTAACGGAGTTATGTTCAAATTAGCCTTTTTCAAAAACTTTGAGCACTTTTTGGAAAATGAGTATTGATATGACCTAGTGCAATGTGTAGAGATGAGCAGACGATAATCCGTTCGTTTGGCCGTATGGGAGATGGAATCGGACCGCTAGGAAGTCGGTGGGGACCGAGATAATAGGAAGAGGACTGAACCCTGATCCAATCTACCCTCCACCGGAACCAGAGCTTGTACAACCTGTACCTGCCCCGGCATATGATTATGTACCAGCTTATGACGTTGACTATGCTGTTACGGACCCTGATAACTCCGAACCCCAGTATCACCCCGGACCAGAATACCCGGATTATATTTACGATCCCGAACCGGTAGAATCAGAGGAAGACCCGGAGGAAGACCCGGAACCCATGTATTTTGAAGATGCACCTGTTGCAACCCCTGATAGTTCAACTCACTCTTCTGTAGGAGACAACTTCGATTTCCGGACATCCAAAACCTCGATACCGAAGAAGTTACCCTTGACGATTTTCACTTCGTGTTGGGCGATAATACGGCCTTAACCCAACAATTAGAATCATTTTACTTGTTTGCGAACGTCTACAAACACTTCGAAAGAAAGGTATCTCGACCTTCCTTCACTTGGTTCAAAATTCTCAAAACCAGAGGAACCCACATTCGCTTGGAGACTGGGTCAGATCCACTCTCTTCTGTTTCCCTGTGACCCGTTTTTGGGCTAGAATCACTAACGAACTGCTGGATGAAGGCCCTATTGTAGACGCTCGTATCTATCTTCGTTATCTGAAAAGCATAGTGCACCAGCACATGTAGAAAGAGCGAGACGGTGAAAGAAAGCTGTGGAACCATAGATAGAGGCTATATAGTATTTTATTGTTTTTTTAAAAAAACTCTCTAAATGCCCTGAGAGATTGTGAGATATTCTGTTAGAATAAAAGGGATTGTAGAATTTTGTATAGTTTAGGATATGGCCAACGTCGAGGTCAACTTGTACAAATAAGATGCATTAATAATATATGTTGTTTTGTGTGCTTATTTCTGTACTAATTCCCTTATTCCTATCTCTTGTCATAAATAAAAAGGTATAAACCTAAAGAATGGCGAACCTAAGAAATAGGGGCCGTAGACGAGGCCAAACTAGAGGTAGAGGACGTGGTCGAGGCAGACAGCCTCAAAGAAATCCAACACTCAAGCCCGAGAATAACCAACCTGAGCAGACTGAGTTACAAGAAGTGAAGCAAATGCTGCAAGAGCAAAGAGCTCTTATTAATGTACTCCTAGAAGAAAGACAAGTCAGAAATCAACAAAATGAAGAAGCTGATGAGTCAGAGGGATCTCGATCACCTTCGCCTGATAGAGCTTTGGTAGTTCTACCTCAACGAAATAGAGAGGTGGAAGCCACGCAACATTGGGTAACTCAATTCTGTAAATTGAAACCCCCGGTTTTCCACGGAAAGACTGATTCAGCTGAAGACTGGCTGATGAGGTTAGATAAGATCTTTGTGGTTTTAGACTGTCCCGAAGACCGCAAGGCCCAGCTGGAAATCTACAAACTGGAAGGAGATGCCGACCGTTGGTGGAAGACCGTGGCAGTAACATTGCGGGCACGCGTTTGCCCTGTGACTTGGGAGAAGTTCTTGGAAAAGTTTAACGAACAATATTTCCCTCCCTCGTTACAAGTAATAAAGGAGTCAGAATTCTTACATATTCGACAAAACCATGATGAGTCATTCAAGGATTACTTCGCGCATTCACCAACCTATCTCGATACTCGTCATATCCGAAGACCAACGACAACGAAAACCGGAAGGCGAGTAGATTGGTAGATGGTATGAGGTTTGAGATTCGGGAAAAGCGGTGTCACGTAAATTTCCGGATCTGATTCAAGCGATAGAATCATGCCGTCTGGTCGAGCGTAATCTGAAGGAGCTCAGGAGGATCAGACATCTCAATAACAGCAACAACAACAACAATGCAAACCGTGGCGGGTCAAGTCGCGGAGGTTCCTCACAGAAGAGGAAGGCACCATGGAACAACTCCCTAGGCGGAGGCAATAAGCCGTTCCAACAAGGGCAACAAGGTTATACCGGTCAAGCAGGGACCCAAACTTGCCCAAAGTGTAGAAAGGACCATCCCGGATCCACCTGTGATGGGAAGCCGATCTGCTACAAGTGCCAAAAACCTGGGCATATCAGCTGAATCGTCCGGAGATTGCAGGTGGCAAGACCGCGTAACCAAGGCCGGGTTTTTGCGCTCGATCGATGCGGAGGCCGAGAGTCTCCGAGAGATGGTGCAAGGTATCGTTATTATCAACGGAAATCTACGCAAGCATTGTTTGATACGGGTGCTAGCCATTCGTTTATTTCCTATGATTGTGCAAATCGTCTAGGAATGCATGCCTCTAGATTGTCTTATGATCGATAGTATCTACACCACTTGGCTTGAAATCCTTAGCTTCTGATGCATGTATTGATTGTTCCGTGAGCGTTGATGGACGAGTTTCAAAAGTGGACCTTATCCGACTGCCACTTCATGGCATAGACGTCATACTCGGGTTGAATTGGCTAGTAACGAGCGGTGCGATGATCAACTGTAGCAGCAAGAAGATAACGTTCTTCGATTCACCTAGCGAGACAAAGTTGATGTGAGCCTGAATTTTTCTACGCTACGGAGGCGACGATGCATGAAGGAGGGATGCCAAGCATATATGATCTTTTTCTAGGTTAAAGCTGAAGCAGAGCTTTCACTTGAGAACATTCCTGTTGTAAACGAGTTTCCTGACGTGTTCCCGGAGGATGTCATCGAGCTACCTCCTATGAGAGAAGTCGAGTTCACCATTGAATTGATGCTTGGTATAGGATCAATTAAGGCGCCGTATCATATGGCTCCAAATGAGATGTAGGAATTGAAGAAACAACTTGAAGAGCTATTACAGAAGGGGTTCATCCGACCCAGTGTATCACTGTGGGGAGCCCCAGTACTGTTCGTGAAGAAAAAAGATGAAAGTTTCCGACTCTGTATCGACTACCGTGAACTCAACAAAGTAACCGTCAAGAACAAATATCCACTTCCACGGATTGATGATCTTTTGGATCAATTATCTGGTTCCACCGTATTCTCAAAGATCGATTTACGTTCGGGATATCATCAGTTGCGAGTCAAAGACGATGATATTTCCAAGACGGCTTTCAGAACAAGATATGGCATTATGAATTCCTTGTGATGCCTTTCGGATTGACAAATGCACCTGCGGTATTCATGGATTACATGAACCGTATCTTCCGACAACACCTAGACCAATTTGTGGTGGTGTTCATTGACGATATACTCGTCTATTCCAAAAGCAGAAAAGAGCATGAAGAACATCTGCGCCTAGTATTGAGCATACTAAGAGAGAAGCAGCTCTACGCAAAGCTGAGCAAATGCGAATTTTGGCTACTGGAAGTGAGATTTTTGGGCCATGTGATATCTAGCGACGGAGTTGCTGTTGACCAAGGCAAAGTGGAAGCAGTTCTGGACTGGAAGAGGCCAGAAACAGTGACGGAGATACGTAGTTTTCTAGGTCTGGCGGGATATTACCGCAGATTTATACGGGATTTCTCGCGTCTTGCCCTACCATTGACAAAGCTTACGAGGAAGAATCAACCCTTTGTATGGGGAGATGACTGTGAGGAGAGCTTTCAGAGACTGAGGGAGAGGTTGACTACAGCACCAGTATTGATAATCCCAGATCCTAGTGAGACATATGTTGTCTACAGTGATGCCAGTGGGCAAGGATTGGGCTGTGTCCTAATGCAATTGTGCAGAGTAGTGGCTTATGCCTCTCGTCAGTTGAAGCCCCACGAGTCGAACTATCCTACACACGATTTGGAGCTTGCTGCCATCGTGTTCGCTTTGAAGATATGGAGGCATTATCCGTACGGTACGACCGTAGAATTATACTGCGACCACAAGAGCCCGAAGTATCTCTTTGATCAAAGGAACTGAATATGAGGCAACGTCGTTGGATGGAATTCTTTGAAAGACTACAACCCGGAGATCAAGTATCACCCGGGGAAAGTAAACGTCGTTGCAGATGCTCTAAGCGGGAAGAAGGTGCAAGTATCATACATGATGATACAAGAGCGAAATTACTTGAAGATTTCGAGACCGAATCTTTCAAACCAAATCTCGCATGAATTTCAACGCACCAAGTGACGCCTACCTTGCAAATCTTCTTGTAAGTCAAGGGGAGTACGACCTGAGAGATGAAGTTGATGAAGCTCAGAGACAAGATGATTGGGCAATATCCATGCGGGAGAAGATCTCTCAAGGTGAAACCCAAGACCACGACCTTTCATCGAGTGGATTGGTCAGACACAAGGGGCACATTTACATACCGCCGGTTGATGAATTAAGGCGGAAGTGTCTGGATGAGGCTCACAAGAGTAAGTATACTCTACATCCAGGAATGGTCAAGATGTACCAAAACATGAAGGCTGAGCTTTGGTGGCCTGGAATTAAAAGAGACGTAACTCAGTACGTAGCTGGGTGTCTAACTTGCCATAAAGTAAAGATTGAGCACCGGCGACCCCCTGGTCTTCTGCAAGGACTAGAACTACTGGAGTGGAAATGGGAGAATGTGACCATGGATCTTGTGGTAGGTCTACCTAAGATCAGGCATCACGATACCATTTGGGTGATCGTCGACCGATTAACCAAGTCGGCACATTTCATACCCATTAGCATCCACTACTCTCCATAACGATTGGCTGCAATCTACATCAAAGAGATCGTGAGACTGCACGGAGTCCCTAAGAGTATTATCTCTGATCGGGATACTCAATTCCAATCCCGCTTTTGGCAAGCACTACATGAAGGAATGGGTACCAAGCTGAAGTTCAGTTTGACTTATCTCCCTCAAACCGACGGTCAATCAGAGAGGACGATACGTATTTGGAGGATATCTTTGCGAGTACGTGTGCCCGGATTTCAAAGGAAATTGGGACGAACACCTCTCACTAGTAGAATTTGCGTATAACAATAGTTATCATTCAAGCATACAAATGGCCCCGTTCGAGGCTTTGTATGGGCGAAAGTGCCAATCGCCTTTATGCTGGACAGATGCGTCTGAAAAGCAGTTGCTTGGACCGGATATGCTAAAAGAGGCCTCCGAACAGATCGCTCTGATCAAGAAGAGACTCCTTACTGCACACAGTAGACAGAAGAGCTATGCAGATAAGAGGAGAAGACCGTTGAAGTTTGAAGTTGGAGACCATGTGTTTCTGAAATTATCTCCAGTAATCGGTGTCGGCAGAACACTGAAGAGAAAGAAGCTTAGTCCGCGTTGTTGGCTCCTATGTTTTGATGATAACAAATGTTTAAGCATTTAAGTTTTGAAACTATGATTGCATTCTGCTTCATGTGTTCCGGAATGACTCTCGAGAATCGATCTTGAATTCTCGAGAATGGCCGCAAGACCGTGTTACTAAGTCTAATTTATTTTCCATCGCAAAGCAAAGCATTCTCGAGAGTGTTTATTGGATTTCGGGAGAATGGTTCTCGAGAATACCAAGTAATTCTCGAGAATGATCGATTTGAAGCGAAACGAAATATGTTACTCGAGTGATTCTCGAGAAATGATAATCAATTCTCGAGAATGATTCTCGAGAATCGAAAATAATTCTCGAGAATGGTCGATGATCCTTCGATATCTTCGTTCTTTGAGGTGATTCTCGAGAATGGGAAGTCATTCTCGAGAATGATTCTCGAGAATCAGAATGGATTCTCGAGTATGATCGTAAGCTTCAGTTCTGAGCTCTCTGGTTTGCAAGTAATTCTCGAGAATGGTTCTCGAGAATGAGCAAACAATTCTCGAGAATGCTAGATCGCATTAACTGAAGTTTGCTTCGCTTCATCGGATTCTCGAGAATTGAAATTCAATTCTCGAGAATTGTTCTCGAGAATCACTAGGTAATTCTCGAGAACGATCTAGAATTGTTCAATCTGAATGATTCTTTGAGTGATTCTCGAGTATGGCTTCGCAATTCTCGAGAATGGCCTCGTCGTCAAAGATCCATACCAATTAGCGACAAAGAACCCGCATTCATTTGTAACTTTCTATAGATGATCTAGTTAATTGTTTTAACCTCTCAAACATCATTCCTTATTAACTATGATATTACTAATCATCTTCCTAAGTGTTTTCAGATTTATACATTAAGGTTTCACATTCAGAGGAAGAACACACAAGTATTAGCAAGAACATGTTTCTACAAGAATACCTTCAATAAATACTCAGTAAACTAAGCCTATCTATAATTCATTCTTAATCTGATTATATCTTATTCTAATCATCTCTGTGAGTGTATTTCAGACATTGAATCTTGGTTCAAAGTATGACAGCTTGACGCACCGAAAGTATGGAGAAACAGAGCCGACATAATTCAAATGACCCATAACCAAAAAAAAAGCATCTTTAAAGTTTCTCTTCACCCAAGGTGACAAGCTACAAGATGACCCAACCGAAGAGACATTTGATTATGGGCAACGTAAGACATGAGTGCTCCATTAACGGACATATTCAAATATTCCAACGGACACATTCAAATCCTTCAACGGTCTTCAACTTCAACCAATACAAATACACGAAGGATTGAATTCAACAAGGAGAACCAGTGCATACATTGATAAATATTTCAAATAGTTCAATTTGTATTCTGATTATATCTTCGATTTACCAAGCTTCAGTATTCATCACTCTATTTACTCTGTGAGAGAGTTTTCTACAACTTGCTTTTACAATTCGTTCAAATTCTCAAGATAGAGGTATCTTGAGTGTGGGTGTATTGATTACAACTTGTAATGGGGAGTGAGTCCAAGAGTGAGAGGATCATCCTTCGTTTACAGAGTGTGTAATTCTATTTGTAAGATAGTGGAAATCCCAGAAGTGTGTCTGGGGATTGGACGTAGGTCAAAGAGTTGGACCGAACCAGGATAACTTCTCTGTGTCTGTCATCTTTACTTCTTTACTGCTTTCTTTGTTTATCTATCATACAGCGAAAAGATTTTTGAGATCACCTATTCACCCCCCTCTAGGTGATATTCCACCTTCATTTGGTATCAAAGCCTGGTTTCTCAGTTGGGCTTAATATCCCGAGAAAGATCATGGAAGGAATATTACCTGATGGTGCTTCAATTAATCGACCCCCAGGATTCAACGGTGAAAACTACTCCTTCTGGAAAGGAAAATTCAGAATATTCGTAATGGCTACCGAATATGGTCTCTGGGAAGTGATAGAAATCGGAGATTACATACCTATAAAGATTGAAGGAGGAATCTGTTCTAAAGACGAAAGCTGAATTCGACGAGAATGACAAGAAGAATGTCACTCTCAACAGTAAGGCAATTTTGATGCTTCAAAGTGCTCTTAGTCAAAAGGAGTACTTTCGAATAAGCAATCTATCAACCGCGAAAGAAATGTGGAAGGCACTGGAGATTGCATATGAAGGTACTTCCGGCATCAAAGAAAATCGTATTAATACTCTCACCACCGAATATGACTTTGCGAATGAAGTCGGGAGAAACCATGGCCGAGTTCCAACTAAGATATACCCATCTCGACAAATCAATTGGCGGCTTTGGGTAAAAACTATGATCAAGGTCCTCGGGTTAGAAAGATCCTCAATGTTCTAACAAAAGACTCGGGAAGCTAAAGTCACTGCGATAGAGGAGGCTCGTGGAGAATCAATGGCTTCGATTCTTGCGCCTTATTCGGAAGCACGTCGAATATGAGAGCAAACTAAGATTTAAGAAGGACCTAGACAATGTTAACAAGCAATCGGAACAAGGGAATTGCTCTTAACACTATAAAGGAAAAAGAAGAAAATGAAGAAGATGAAGAGGACGATGATGAGATGGCCATGTTTGTTAGAAGATTCAAGAAGTTCTACGTAAAAGATCGAGGCTTCAAACAGATTCCAAAAAGGAGACACAAGTAACGTACGTGAGTTCGAGAGGCAAAGAACAAATCATCTGTTATGAATGTGAGAAGCCGGGACATTACAAGTCGAATGTCCTCAATCGAAAGACAAGTGACAAAGAAAGGAAGAAGCACTATCAATTCAAAAAAGAAGGCTTATGTGTCGCAATATGGGGAGATGGTTCCTCGACGAAGAAAGCGAAGAAGAGAAAGAGAGCGCCAATGTCATGTCGGTGGCGAGAAGAAGAACTAGCGTAAAACGACAATGAGGTACATGATTCGCAACCAACCTATGATGAATTATTTGATGAATATAATGAAATTCAATCTGAATTTGAAAAGGTTGTTGATGAATGTTTTGCCCCGAAAAGGGAGAACATAACTCTCAAACTACGTGTTGAAAACCTTTCCAATGAAAATCTTATCTCGTGATGAATGCCTGGATTTAAAGAAAAGAAACCTCCATCTTACGAAAACACTTGAGAAATTCACTAAGGGAAGTGAGGTACTTAATGTGATTTTGAAAACTCAAAGGTTCACAAATGATCGATCGTGCATAGGATATAATCCTATCTTTGACAAAAGGAAAGGCAAAAAGAAAATGGCGGAAAATCGTATTTGAACTACTTCCAGAAATCAGTTCATATTTCAAATCCATTTGCTCATTGTAACTATTGTAATCGAAAAGGACACTCTACTTCATCATGCTTTCATAGAAAGAATCGAAGAGATAAACCTGTTGGTAATTACCAGTGGGTACCTAAGGGAACCCATACTTTCCCTAAGGCCCGAGCTAACCCGAAAGGACCCAAGAAACGTTGGGTACCTAAAGCTTGATCTTATTTGAATTACAGGTTTGTCTGAGAGCATCAAGAACCAACAAATGGTACATTGACGGTGGATGCTCCGGACATATGACGGGGATCAAACCAAATTCGTTGCAATGAGATCAAAAGATGGTGGCAAAGTTACCTTTGGAGGAAACCAACGGAAAAATCTCCGGAATTGGAGAGATTGGTACAAAGGATGGACCTCGATCAAAGACGTGTATCTTGTTGAAGGCCTCCGCCATAACCTCTTAAGTGTAAGTCAAAGTGTTGATAAGAACAACTGGATCATCTTTGACTCAGAAGAATGTCTCATTGTCAACAAATATGATCTCCCAATTGATAAAGGTAAACTGAAGGTATTGTTTAAAGCTCCTCGAGAAGGAAAGCGCTATACATTAGATATATCTAAAATTGATTCTGAAAAATGATTTGTTAGCAACTTAGAAGAAAGTTGGTCGTGGCATAAGCGTCTAGCTCATGTAAACATGTTCCAACTGGATAAGTTACTAAGGAAAGATTTAGTTATTGGTTTGCCTAAACTCGTTTTAAAAATGATATGATTTGTGATTCCGTCAAAGAGGTAAACAAACTAAAATATCTTTCAAAAATAAAACTGAAATCACGACTAATCGACCTCTTCAATTACTCCATATGGATTTAGTTGGACCAGCAAGAGTTAAAAGCCTTGGTGGCAATTTATATACTCTAGTCATTGTTGATGATTACTCTGGATTCACTTGGACTATCTTTTTATCTTCCAAGGATGAAACATTTGATCTATTTGTTGTGTTTGCCAATAAGGTGCAAAATGAGAAAGGTACATGCATTACTGACCATTCGAACAGATCATGGAGGAGAATTTGAAAATCAAGCATTCGGAGAATTTTGTGATGTTCACGGAATTGACCACAATTTCTCGCTCCAAGAACACCACACAACAGAATGGTGTGGTAGAAAGGAAAAAACCGTGTACTCACGTAAATGGCTCGTGCCATGTTGAATGAAAATCAAACCTCACAAGTATTCTGGGCAGATGCAATGAGCACGGCCAGCTATATTGCCAATCGAGCGTATCTCAGAAAGAAGTTAAATAAGACTTCTTACGAACTCTACAAAGGAAGGAAACCAAATTTGGCTCATCTTCACATCTTTGGATGTAAGTGCTTCGTACATAACAATGGTAAAGATAATTTGGGAAAATTTGATCCCAAATCCGATGAAGGTATTTTTCTTGGATATTCAAATAGAAGTAAGGCATACAGAATTTTTAACAAACGAACTCGCATAGTTGAAGAATCAATACATGTTGTGTTTTGTGAATTTAAATTAGATAAACCTCTCGGATGATGATGAGGAAAATGTTTTTAAGAATCAATTCTTTTCAAAAAATACTTCTACCTCTATTGAAAATTCGAAGATGTTTTTGAACCCGATTCTCAAAACAACTTTGAAAATCCCGATCAATCTTAGCCTAGAGCTTGGAGGTTCATTAGGAATCATCCCCCTGGACCAAGTAATAGGTAATTTAAATCAAGGTGTAAGAACTAGAAACAGTACCTTGAATGAAGTAACATTTTCTCGCCTTTATATCACATATAGAACCCTCTAAAATAGATGAAGCCCTTTCGGACAATGATTGGGTGATAGCTATGCAAGAGGAGTTACATCAATTTGATAAGAATCAAGTTTGGGATTTGGTACCTAGGCCTAAGGACCATCCGGTCATTGGCACTAAGTGGGTATTCAAGAACAAACGAGATGAATCAGCAATCATAGTCCGAAACAAGGCTAGACTCAAGTTGCCAAAGGCTATAATCGGGAAGAAGGGATTGATTATGAGGAAACATATGCTCCAAGAGTAGCTAGATTGGAAGCAATACGTGTACTCTTAGCCTTTGCGTGCATCAAAGGATTTAAACTCTTTCAAATGGATGTTAAGAGTGCATTTCTAAATGGATTCATTCAGGAAGAAGTCTATGTTGAACAACCTCCTGGTTTTGAAAATAATCATCATCCAGATCATGTCTATCGTTTGAAGAAAGCCTTATATGGTCTCAAACAAGCTCCTAGAGCTTGGTATGAAAGATTAAGTAATTTCTTATTAGATCAAGGCTTTATCAGAGGGAAAGTAGATACAACTTTGTTTATTAAGACCAACAAACTTAATGAGACTTTAATTGTGCAAATATATGTGGATGATATTATTTTTGGTGCTACTAAAGATTCTCTCTGTGAAGAATTTTCCAAGAAAATGCAGGGTGAATTTGAAATGTCTATGATGGGCGAGTTGAACTACTTCCTCGGCTTGCAAATCAAACAACGGAAGGATGGCATATTCATATCTCAAACAAAATATCTCCGTGATTTGCTCAAGAAATTTGGGATGGAACATTGTAATGGAGCCGACACTCCAATGAGCTCAACCGCCTCTCTAGATGCCGATGAGGAAAAAGGGAAAGACTTCAACATAACCAAGTATAGAGGGATGATTGGATCCTTACTATATTTGATCGCTAGCGACCCGAGACATTCAGTTTAGTGTGGGAATGTGTGCAAGATTCCAATCTGAAAGACCTGGCTATCACCCAAGAGGGGGGGTGAATTGGGTGTTTGATAAAAGTTTAGGAACTTTGAAATTCTTTTCGCAACTTATTGAAAGCAGTTTGAATGACAATAATAATTGATAAAGCAACACTCAATCATTCAAACATGTATGGACATTCAGATATATATATGCTTTGGAAATATAAGAGATAAGGGAAGAGAATATGCAAACCGATTTATACCGGTTCGCCCAATCCTTGACCTACGTCCAGTCCCCAAGCTCCGCTTGAGATTTTCAATCCACTATCTTCTTTCAACTTGATTACACAACCGTACTTGAAGTAATCCTCTCACTAGGATTTACTCCCCCTTACAAACCGTAATCAATACACTTGCTTGATCACACACTCGTACTCAAGTAATCCTCTCCCTAGGATTCACTCCCTTACAAGTTGTAATCAACACAATGTGTTTCCCACTCAAGATCACCCAATCTTGAGTATCTCACGATAGAATGATAGGATGTGTACAATAACTCTCTTCTCTCTCGAAGTAGATGGATAAGCACCGAAGCACAATTACAAGTCATCTCACTCTCTATGATAAGCTATGTAAACATTAAGAACAAGAGAGTAAATGATATGAAAATCGAGTATTAGCATCTTGAAGATGTCGCTTGTGTCTGCGTTTTTCCGCTTCGTGTACTCGTGTTCGTATGGAGTCTTCAAATCTTCGGTATTTATGCTAGTTGAAGCTTAATGACCGTTGGAGTGCTTTGAATTCGTGGAGAATATAAAGTTGAGAATATGGTCATTTGGGAATATAGCTGTTGAGATATAGCTGTTGAGAACAATTGCAGATTTGAATATTTGGCTCTTCAAGAATGTGTCCCATGTGGTCTTGTTTGAGAAATGATGATGTACAGCTTTAGTTGGTGGAGGCATTGTTGTCTGCATTGAGAAATGGCTGTCCATCTTTCCAGGCTGTCTTCCATTTGCTTTGTTTGAGAAGATATAATAAAATAATACAAGTGGCTCATGGAGTTGCTTTATTTGACTTTAAAGCAAATTCAAATCTTCTCAAATCTGAAGTTAAAGGACATTGAACATTTGAATCCATTGAAGAACATTACCGTTCAGCATTCAATGTTGTTTCTTCAAGTTTCTCTTTCAATTACGCGCTTCTCGCTTGTTTCGAAAATATGCAGCAATCTTCATCTTCATGCTTATGACAGATTTTGATTTCGTCAAATTGATGTTATCTCAAACTTTAATCACTGAAACTTATACACAAATGATATAAATGATGTTAAGAAGTAGTATAAATCATTTGAGTAATCATCTGGATGTTCTTGATGAGATATGATGTTTCGGTCATGGTGATTTTCTTGAATCGATGTGTAAATCTGTTCCGAGTTCCAAGCTCGAGTTTATATAGGTAAGCTCGAGTTTGGTCTTCTTTGAACTTGGATTTTTGCCTCGGGAAGTCTCAAGCTCGAGCTTGGGACTTGTAGACTCGAGTTTGGGTGTTTATCGGGACTCGTTTGCACTCGTCTCGAGCTAAACTCGAGTTTGGTCACTTATAGGCTCGAGTTTGGCTTTTTCCCAAAGTTCATTTCTTCTCCGGAACTCTCGAGCTCGAGCTTGTAACTTCAAGCTCGAGTTTGGACTTCTTCAAAATCAGTATTTCCTCTCGTAACCCGTAAGCTCGAGTTTGCTACTTGTAAGCTCGAGCTTGCTACTTGTAAACTTGGCTCTGGCTGATTTTGGACTTTGTTCAGCGAGCTTGCAACTTTGTCCACTTTCGAGGGCCATATCTCCCTGGTCTGAATTCCGTTTTGGTTGGTTCAACTCTTGATGGAAAGCTATTGGAGTCTACTTTCCAATGCCACTGATTTCAGCTCCATTGGATTTGTAGATTGTGAGTTACACGCAAAACATGGAGGCTTGGTTTTCAGTGTGGCGTGGATTTCTATTTCAACTTCCACAATTCATAACTACGTTATCTAAACTCCTTTGGGCTTGGATTTTATATCAAAATAACGAATTGGGAGTCTAGTTTCATATGCCACTGGTTTCACCTCAATCGGATCTCTGGTTTGGAAGATATCATCAAATTACCAGACGTTGCTGTCTTTGAACGTGAAACAGAGTTGATCACCGCTGTAAACTCGAGTTTGTACTGATGAGCTCGAGTTTGCCTAGTCCAGAAACACCAAAGCTGCTGAAGACACTTATAGACTCGAGTTTAGAGTGCTAAGCTCGAGTTTGCTCATATCATATAGGCAAATTACTTCAGCAAGGTAGTAAACTTGAGTTTAATACTTGAAGGCTCGAGTTTGCTCATCCAGAACCTCATATTTGCTGACTTTAACTCTGAATTGAGTCAATCCAACTTCCATATGATCTTGGAGGCTTCTAGCATCAATATAAGAACTTGAATAATGATATATTCATTCCATTCAACAAGTTCTTCCTTCTTTCATCTCCCAACTTGATGATTCTTCATCATTTAACTTAGGCTCATCATTCTCTACAACTTCTACCTTCTTCAATATCCGAAGGTTGATCCTATTCTCGAACTTCTTCCGAATATCTTGTGTCGGCTTTACGTATCAGCACTTATTCATGTGTAGTCCATTGTAGTTCAAATATGATGAAGCTTCATTCCAACTTCGTTTGATCATGGAGACTTCCAATAACACATATAGTGCAAGTTCTTCTTTCTTGAGTCTCATTTCTTGATCATTCTTCATTATTAAACTTTGCATCTACATTAAATATAAGAATTAGTCAAAGTAGAAGATCAATGTAGTATGCAACCTTTTTGCTCTCAAGAATGACATCTATATAAGACATCATCAAAACTAATCATAACCAACATTCTCCCTTTTGATGATGGCAAATACTATAAGAAAAATATGTATGAATATGAAAATATATTAGATGCTCATATTTTTCTTGCCATTCTCTCCCCTTATTTGTCATTAGCAAAAAGTTGAAGTAAAGAAAGAATGCTTAGAGGGACAAATATCAAACCAGATTAGAAGTGTCAAAGAACCGATTTTCTCTCCTCGATTTGAAAGTGTTTTCATTCTAAATATGATGCAATTTGGAATGTTTTTATGAAAACAAATTTGAAAGAATTTGGAGAGGTTTTCAAGAAGTCTTTCACAAAATCAAACATTTAGATATCAACCATATGCAACATTTCTACTGAATATAAAAAGATAGAGATTAGAAATGCTCATGTTGGTTGTTTTTTGCAGATTGATGATCTATCTGTGAAATCCATTTGCTAGCTTTGAGATCTGTGATGTGCTCTGAATAGCCTTATAGCCTTGGAGATGTGAGATGAAACTAAAATACTGGCTTCTTAAGTTGTATCTTATCTGAATGAATATGATCAGTAGTTCAGCTCCCATCCCTTTCCTCAGCTTCAATGATTGATCGCCAAAGCATCTTTCCTTAATTGAATAGTTTCTCCTTGTAGTGCATTAAGGAAAGTTGTAACACATAACAAAGTCTTCTGCTACAAATTGAAAAACTTTCTTTGCAAAAGAGATTTGTTAGTGCAACTAAATATCAAAGTATTCCTTTCCAAAGGAAAATATAAGATATTTTTAAATATGAAATTAACTCATCATCAAAACTAATAGACGATAGTGAATACAGATGAGTATGCTTAAAAAGGGTTTTCTTCAAATAAAGGAGATAAGCTTTTAAAGTATAAAACACATATGAATGTGAAGCTCCCCCTTAATGAATGCATGATTTAAAACAAGTGTAGCACCCTTTAATGATACCAAATAATGATGTGATACCAAGTGTTATGAATTAAGAACTTTCAAGTTCACATGAGTGGACTTGAAATTGGTATAAAGAAATCACTTATGATTTTTATGATGATAAAAATGTTTAAATCATAAGGATCATTTTAGAAATAAGTGTGCTCGGGCTATGATGAATGAAATAAAATGAAATCAATGAAATCAAGTTAGCCTAGCATGATTATGATATATGCATGTTACAATACCTCACTCAAGTAATATCGTAATTACTTGAGTCATAATCATCTAAAATCCATAGATGGATCGCTGGCTAGCCATTATCTGATGATGTAATCAATACTGAGGCTCTCCCAGATTTGAATGAGCTTCAAGAAGATGAGATTATAACCACCAACTGCTCTTAATGTATCTTAGAAGCAGAAATCCCAAATGAGCTTTGTAGGGGATCTCAAAATTAGTTTCTGCTCATAGCTTATCATCAAGCTAGCATGCTCCTTATCATCTTGGTCCAAGCCTCTTGCTAGTGATGGGATGTCATTCAAGTGATATCACAAAATTTGCAGACATAGCCACTGAAATGGTCTATTCTGTTTGCCTATGTTCTTTGTATTCAACAACAGAACAATTTGGTCAACTCCTGCAAAAATATATGTTCTTTGGTACCCAATGATTCTTGAGTCCACAATCGATTAGACATGACAACTCTTAAGCTCATATAATTTAACAATATGATATTGGAGCAAAGAGTATAACAATCAAAGATCAAAAACATAGTTTTACCCAATCAAGTAAGTTCAAGCCAATGAATCAAAAAGGGTAATAACTAAATGATACCAAAAGTGTTATTTCTCAATGACAATTTGTAAATACACTTTATGCAGAAAAGATGTCATTGACAAAATACATGTAGGTTTGATCAAAGAGCATAGAAAATCGTATCCATAAAGATAAGCATTTATCAATTCACAGTTTATGAATGAGCTCAGATTTTTCAAGAATGATAATGAAATATGCAAAGTGTTTCAAATCTTGAATGTTCTTTCAAAATATGATAATGCATTATGAAATTAAAATTTTCATGAATGAAAGATTCATATTTGAAACATGCTTGAAAACAATGTTTATTTTAAACATGGTGGAAGTCAACATGTTAAAGAATAGATCAGAATGCTTCAAGATTAAGAGAACATGTGAAACATTGAAGTTTACATGTAGAAGAGTTTTCCCAAGAGCAAAAGTCATAATGGTAAAGCATTTTCGAAACATGCTTTGCACAACAGAAATATATGAGCACAATGACTTTGCTATTGTCTAAGAGATGATCTTGCCTTTTAGAATAGAGTCTTGAAGTATATGAATATTCAAGGCAATAATATAAATATAGTTACTCAGAAATGGATGAAGATAAATGTATATTTGAGTAACTTGACCAATAAGAGTTTATCCAATAAGCATAAGACTTTTACAAATTGAATTCTTTTTCGGAGATAAGCTTGAAACTCATATAGATAATCAACTTGTTAGATATAAGATCTATCTTGATTGAGAATGAAGAATGAGGAGTTCAAGCATCATATTCAATACCAAAGGTCAATATGTGAATGATAGGAAAAACTCAATGAAGAAATTTGAAGCATATCCAACATTCAGCATACAATATTAACTTCCAGTTTTGAAACATCACTTAAATGCATTCAAAGTATGGATATTTTTCAAAACATATGTATGTATTTTCACAAAACAGTGTGAATTGAAATCCAAACAAATTTTACACTTGTGCATTTCAAAAATATAACATCAAAAAGTTATGCACAAATTCACTTGTTTGATCATCAAAAATTCACTAACAAATTGATTAAACACGTTAGGAATATTAGTGATTGATGATATGGAGTATATAGATCATACGGGGAAGTTTTTGAAATTTGAGGAAGATGATTTCAAAAACATGGTTGACACAAACTTGAGTTTGGAAAGACAAACTTGAGTTTGGAAAGTTTACTCGAGATACCAAGCTCGAGTTTCCATCTCTAAGCTCGAGTTTAGAGCTTTGTCGGGGAAACTATCGTGAAATCATTTTGAGAGCCAAAATGGAAAAACGCAAGCTTGAGCTTATGAGTAAGCTCGAGTTTGGCACTATTCATGTCAAAAATAATTTTAGTTCACAAAATGCAAGCTTGAGCTTAGAGGTGTAAACTTGAGTTTGCTAAACTCAGAAAATGACATTGCTCTCTGTCTGACCCAAGCTTGAGCTTGCAGGGGCAAGCTCGAGTTTGTCACAAATGTTAACATCTTTGAGAAGTTTCTGTCAGACGCAAGCTTGAGTTTACAACACCAAACTTGAGTTTACTCTTTGAAGGAAAAACTTTAAAACGTCGCTTCGATGCAAGCTCGAGTTTGGGATGCCAAGCTCGAGTTTACAACTTTTGTAAACTCACAAACTCTACAGTAAAATGATAAGCTCAAGTTTCTGGACCAAGCTCAAGTTTAGAAAATACAAAATAGCTTGGTTTACTTTCTGTAAGGGGCAAGCTTGAGCTTGCATAGCCAAGCTCGAGTTTGGCACTGACAGTAAAATTGCTGATTGAAATTGAATCAGTTTCAAAACATTTTAACTTAACCAAAGACAAATCAAAAATGAACTCCATATAATCATAGTATGAGGTAAGAATTAGATATCACCGTAATTCCTCTTGTCCTCATAGAAGCTTGCTAGGTTGAGATGAATTGTTGTAGATAACTCATTTTTCAGCAATCACCATCAACATCAAGCTTAGCTTGTTCAGCTTTCTCAAGACTTGGATCATTTCTCTATGTTACATTCTTGAGAAGCTCTCTCTCGATCCTACAAAACCTTATAAATCTTTTTCTTTCTTGGTATCCAACCTTACTTGGATCCAATCATCATTAGCTTGTAGGGACCAAAATCAAATTCACATGCTTTTATGAATATAGTCAATTCGCACGTAAAGCACAATGAATTAATCATGAGTTCATGCATAAAGAAGCGATTTCTTTTCAAATCATCATATATGCTCCAGAATTAAGCTTATTGATCATTGCAATCTCTTTCAAAATATAAATCAGGATGTGAGAACCCAAAAATATGATTTGCAATGCTGATTCCTAAGACTACAAGATATAAAACCTCAATGAATATTTCAAATGATAGCATAGGAGGATTTATATTTGCATACCTTAGCCTTAGGTACTTGAAGGATTGCATTCGCTCACCCAATGTATCATTCGTTGATACTTTGTCATTTTGAATTTAGTCTTGGGATCAAGCAACGCTTTCTCATATGATGCGTAACGCAAGAATCTTTTCCTTGGAGCATGAGAGATCCTTCTTTTCTTATTCTCCTCAAGATAGTTGAATGGAACTTCATGGTAGTTCATTCTTGAGGCGAATGTATTCTTCTTGCTTGTATCCATTGCTTCTTATGATTTGACCTTGTAGTTCCAAAGAATGGCTTTTCCATAAGTTCTCCTAACCGATGTGAGTTTCCTTTTAGGTTCATGAGAAACTCTTGGATTCTTCTTCATCTTCTCGCACCCTTATGTCCATTGATTTTCAAATTGTCCCGCACATTTAAATTACTAGATGGACATTTTGGTACCCACTTATACTTGGGTCCTTGATTGTTAGTATTGGACCTTGATTGTCCTTTAGGAACCCAAACAAATTTATTTCTCACAAGAGAATTTCTCCTAATATAACATGTGTAAGAAATATGTCCAGATTTACCACAATAATTGCAAATAATAGAATGATGCTTATTGTGAACATTTTTGCAAGAATTGTCGGTGATGAGAGTAAGACTTCAAATAATCTTTATTTGAGCATTCATTCTTCCCATATGATTTTCCAAAGAACATTTTCAAAAATATGTTTGTTTTTCAAAATAGAATCGTAAATGGTTGAAAAACACTTTTAAGCGATTGTTCAAAAACGTTTTTCTTATCTACACAAGAAGTATTGGAATTGTTTACCTCATGTTCATCTAGAGCTCCGAGATAGTGATTGATCACAAATGTCAATGAGCTCATCTTGGGAATCCTTTTTCTCTTGTTCTTTTGTGTTGACCGAATCAAGAAAGCATTCTCTCGATTTCGCCTTCTTCCATTTGTTCATCATCCATAAATGTGCGCTTTGTAATTTCGATGAACTTTCAACACTTTCAACTTCAACACAATTGTTAGAAGTATATATAAAATCAAGAGTATCCCAAATTTCTTTAGCACTAGAGCAAGACTTGATTTTCTCAAAATCATTTTCAGTTAAGGCATTGTATAATATGTTCATTGCTCTAATGTTCAATGAAAACATCTTGAAGTCTTTTTCTGTCCAATCCTTTCTTGGTTTGAAATCAAAAGCATTTGTAAAAACATTCCACATATAAAAATCAGTTGCTTTGATAAAACTAGTCATTCTAGCTTTCCAAAACCAAAAACTAATATCTTTGAAAAGCGGTGGAATGGTAAAATCAAACCCTATCGAAAACGTAGAGCACCCAAAATTAGCCATTGAAACTCTTGAGACGGTTAAGTCCTTTAAACAAGAACCCGGCTCGATACCAAATGAAAGACTCCGGCTATCACCCAAGAGGGGGGTGAATTGGGTGTTTGATAAAAGTTTAGGAACTTTGAAATTCTTTTCGCAACTTATTGAAAGCAGTTTGAATGACAATAATAATTGATAAAGCAACACTCAATCATTCAAACATGTATGGACATTCAAATATATATGCTGGAAATATAAGAGATAAGGGAAGAGAATATGCAAACTGATTTATACTGGTTCGGCCCAATCCTTGACCTACGTCCAGTCCCCAAGCTCCGCTTGAGATTTTCAATCCACTATCTTCTTTCAACTTGATTACACAATCTGTACTTGAAGTAATCCTCTCACTAGGATTTACTCCCCCTTACAAACCGTAATCAATACACTTGCTTGATCACACACTTCGTACTCAAGTAATCCTCTCCCTAGGATTCACTCCCCTTACAAGTTGTAATCAACACAATGTGTTTCCCACTCAAGATCACCCAATCTTGAGTATCTCACAGATAGAATGATAGGATGTGTACAATAACTCTCTTCTCTCTCAGAAGTAGATGGATAAGCACTGAAGCACAATTACAAGTCATCTCACTCTCTATGATAAGCTATGTAAACATTAAGAACAGAGTAAATGATATGAAAATCGAGTATTAGCATCTTGAAGATGTCGGCTTGTGTCTCTGCGTTTTTCTGCTCTGTGTACTCTGTGTTCTGTATGGAGTCTTCAAATCTTCAGGTATTTATGCTAGTTGAAGCTTAATGACTGTTGGAGTGCTTTGAATTCGTGGAGAATATAGCTGTTGAGAATATGGCTGTTGGGAATATAGCTGTTGAGATATAGCTGTTGAGAACAATTGCAGATTTGAATATTTGGCTCTTCAAGAATGTCTCCCATGTGGTCTTGTTTGAGAAATGATGATGTACAGCTTTAGTTGGTGGAGGCATTGTTGTCGCATTGAGAAATGGCTGTCCATCTTTCCAGTTGTCTTCCATTTGCTTTGTTTGAGAAGATATAATAAAATAATACAAGTGGCTCATGGAGTTGCTTTATTTGACTTTAAAGCAAATTCAAATCTTCTCAAATCTGAAGTTAAAGGACATTGAACATTTGAATCCATTGAAGAACATTACCGTTCAGCATTCAATGTTGTTTCTTCAAGTTTCTCTTTCAATTCCGCTTCTCGTTGTTTCGAAAATATGCAGCAATCTTCATCTTCATGCTTATGACGTGATTTTGATTTCTGTCAAATTGATGTTATCTCAAACTTTAATCACTCTGAAACTTATACACAAATGATATAAATGATGTTAAGAAGTAGTATAAATCATTTGAGTAATCATCTGGATGTTCTTGATGAGATATGATGTTTCGGTCATGGTGATTTTCTTGAATCGATGTGTAAATCTGTTTCGAGTTCCAAGCTCGAGTTTATATAGGTAAGCTCGAGTTTGGTCTTCTTTTGAACTTGGATTTTTGCCTCTCGGAAGTCTCAAGCTCGAGCTTGGGACTTGTAGACTCGAGTTTGGGTGTTTATCGGGACCCGTTTGCACTCGTCCGAGCTAAACTCGAGTTTGGTCACTTATAGGCTCGAGTTTGGCTTTTTCCCAAAGTTCATTTCTTCTCTCGGAACTCTCGAGCTCGAGCTTGTAACTTCAAGCTCGAGTTTGGACTTCTTCAAAATCAGTATTTCCTCTCTGTAACCCGTAAGCTCGAGTTTGCTACTTGTAAGCTCGAGCTTGCTACTTGTAAACTTGGCCTGGCTGATTTTGGACTTTGTTCAGCGAGCTTGCAACTTTGTCCACTTTCGAGGGCCATATCTCCCTGGTCTGAATTCCGTTTTGGTTGGTTCAACTCTTGATGGAAAGCTATTGGAGTCTACTTTCCAATGCCACTGATTTCAGCTCCATTGGATTTGTAGATTGTGAGTTACACGCAAAACATGGAGGCTTGGTTTTCAGTGTGGCGTGGATTTCAGTGTCAACTTGTACAATTCATAACTCCTTGATCTTAACTCCTTTGGGCTTGGATTTTATATCAAAATAACGAATTTGGAGTCTAGTTTCATATGCCACTGTTTTCACTTCAATCGGATCTCTGGTTTGGAAGATATCATCGAATTACCAGACGCCGCCCGTGCTGAACGTGAAACGAGTTGATCACCGCCGTAAACTCGAGTTTGACTCGATGAGCTCGAGTTTGCCTAGTCCAGAAACACCAAAGCTGCTGAAGACACTTATAGACTCGAGTTTAGAGTGCTAAGCTCGAGTTTGCTCATATCAGATAGGCAAATTACTTCAGCAAGGTAGTAAACTTGAGTTTAATACTTGAAGGCTCGAGTTTGCTCATCCGTAACCTCATATTTGCCGACTTTAACTCGAATTGAGTCAATCCAACTTCCATATGATCTTGGAGGCTTCTAGCATCAATATAAGAACTTGAATAATGATATATTCATTCCATTCAACAAGTTCTTCCTTCTTTCATCTCCCAACTTGATGATTCTTCATCATTTAACTTAGGCTCATCATTCTCTACAACTTCTACCTTCTTCAATATCCGAAGGTTGATCCTATTCGAACTTCTTCCAGAATATCTTGTGTCGGCTTTTTCAGATCAGCACTTATTCATGTGTAGTCCATTGTAGTTCAAATATGATGAAGCTTCATTCCAACTTCGTTTGATCATGGAGACTTCCAATAACACATATAGTGCAAGTTCTTCTTTCTTGAGTCTCATTTCTTGATCATTCTTCATTATTAAACTTTGCATCTACATTAAATATAAGAATTAGTCAAAGTAGAAGATCAATGTAGTATGCAACCTTTTTGCTCTCAAGAATGACATCTATATAAGACATCATCAAAACTAATCATAACCAACACAATCAGCTCCTAAAGAATTGCATGCGGAACATGTCAAAAGAATTTTTCGATATCTTTCGGACACCAAGGAATTGGGTCTCGGTTCCCTAAAGGTCAACAAGAATTTCGGTTGCATATTCGACTCGATCATGCTGGATACAAGACTGACAGAAAAAATACCAGTGGACAGTGTGAATTTCTTGGAGGATCTCTTGTATCATGGTTTAGTAAGAAACAAACCACTGTGGTCGTATCCTCAACTGAAGCTGAATATGTAGCTGCATCGAGTTGTCGTGCTCTGTTCCGTGGCTCAAGCAACAACTTCAAGACTTGGGAATTCAGTTAAAAGAAATTCCAATCCCTCGTGACAACACTAGTACAATAAGTTTGGCAAAGAATCCAGTTCAACACACAAGAACCAAGCATATTGATGTTAGACATCATTTTATCGAGATCATGTCCAAAAGAAAGATGTAAAGGTAATGTTTATCCCTACTCACTTGCAACTTGCGATATCTTCACCAAGCCACGGCTAAAGAACAATTCACATTTATCATAAGAGAATTGGGAATGGTAAATCCCAATGAATTGTAAGTAAAATGTTAGCTCAATCTCGTTGATTATGTTTTGATGATGTTTGAAAACTGACTTAAGCATCGGAGCTTCTAGATATTGTTTTTGCAGGTTTTGGTCCAGCTTGTAAAAGCGATATAAAACGATAGTTCTCAAGAATTTATCATTCTCGAGAATTGATAAGTGAAGCTTTCATGTTCTTCCTAAGCACTCTCGAGAATTGGAATCTACTCTCGAGTAATATCGGGATTTGGTAAATAAGGATCATTTCGCACATTAACATTCTCGAGAATACAAAGCTCATTCTCGAGAAATATCGGATATTGTCTCGGTGTTCTATGTCGATTACATATGTCATTCTCGAGAATGGCCGAGGCATTCCCGAGAACTATATCGAAAAATATGTTCTGCGTAATCAAAATTCCTTTTCACGAAATAATTCTCGAGAATGTAGTGTCATTCTCGAGAACAACTCTCGAGAATCACTCACTGATTCTCGAGAATCATCGTGCAGGGACTCAAACGCCGCTTAGTTTCATGTCGTTTCATTCATTTAACCCTGTCGTTTAGACCCTTCGGTTTCTTTTCTTTTAAAAAACCCTCATTTGTCGCATCCGCTCCCTCATTTCATTCCCTCTAATTCTCGAGAACCCAAGTCGACAATTCATCTTCTTCATCATCATTCCTCCGTGATTTTCTCGTCTCACCCTAAAATCTCAGTAGCCATGACTAAATCTTCATCTTTTGAATCTCCTGAACAACCACTCAGGAAGAAGCCGCGAACCAAGTATCGTCCTAAAGTTCAAGCTTCTGAGAAGACTGAGCCATCGAAGAAGAAGGCTAAATCGGTAACGATTGTGGACTCTCCTCATATGACTCGCACCAAGACTCATTTCTCGCCATCCGACAAGACCAAAAGTAAAGAAAGCTCCTGCCCCAAATCTCAATCGGTCAGTTCTGAAGCAAACAAAAATGAAAACTCAAAATCCAAGTCTTGTTCTCAGTCTCTGTCCAAACCTGTGAGTTCTGCAACAACCAATTCGTCCAAGCCGTATTCAAGTTCAAAACCACATTTTTATGAAAGAAGAACTAAGGAAATTGAAGAGAGGATTCAGAGACCTCCTCACATTCATCATGAGACTCCTCTTTCAACTCTTCCTCCGTTTGCTTCCAAATTAATTGGGCAGCTCAATGTCCTTGATTGTCCTCCCGGTTATTGTAAAGATCCTCCGGTAATCCCATCTCGATCCTAATTTTGTCCTTACATATGATGGAAGACCTTTTTGCCCTCTTGTGTGGTTAAACCTGGATGATTTTAGGAAGGAATGTAACTTAGATCTTTCACCTTGGTTGAAACCGTATATGCCTTTACTAGATATCCATACCCCATATTCCCTCGGGTTGTTAAAATTTTCTACTTCAATATGGTTGAGGAAAAGACTGAGGATAATGAGATTATACTGTATACTCAGGTTAGAGGGAAAACCATTAAGATCACAACAGCCACTATCAATTCTTTTTTGGGTGTCATTGACCCTCCTGAGGATCCTCCCACATTATCTGAGTTTGAATGTTTTAGCCTCCTTCTACCTACAAAGCAATATGATGGGAATCCCTTGAAATTTAAACCCTCTGATATGTCGACACCAATAGAATTCTTTGGTATCTTTACGATCGCAACAACCTGGTTAACAAAGGAAAAAGTTTTACACACTTTGTGGCCAAAGACTACCAATTAATGGGCCAAATTATTGCCAAGCAACCAATAAATCTAGGCAAATTGGTTATCGCTGAAATGTCCAATTTTCTGTCCAACTCGGGGTTTCCAAGATGAATACCATTCCATACCCCAATCTAGTCTCCGGCTTCTAAGCTACAACAATGTTTGGTATCTTCTTGATAATGACAAAGCTGTATTTCCCAAGAAATTTGGCAAAACTCATCTACCGTACATGAAGCTCTCATATACGAAGCTCACGGGAAGAAACAAGTCAAGACAACTACCGACCCTCAACCTTCAACATCCAAACTCCAAGATGAAGGTCAATCTTCACAGGCTCACCTTCGGCCTCGCCTCCGCCCCTTCTTTTGCGCAAGCCGCAATCCAAGCTCGATCAACTCGCAATTCGGGAAGCTATGGCTCCTGTAATACAATGTTTGGATTCTTATGGCAATCTAATAAAAGCAATGATCAAGGCCATAGGTAATGAGATGATCAAAGTGGATGCCCATCTTGAACAACATGTGAATTCAGCAGTGGAAAACCTCAAGAAAGAGATGCATTTGAATTCTTCTGTCCTCTATGATGAACAACAAGAAATTAAGAAATCAGTTCAACAGACAGAAGATTGTCTTGAAGCCCTCTTATTGAGTCTTCGGAAACATGCTCAATCCTCTGCTGTGCCTCAGAACCCGGATCCTGAGATTGTTCCTCCGCCTGATTCTGATATTCCCATTTCGATCCCGTTATCGCACCTCAAGCGTAACCGATCATGACCCCGAGTCCACTTTCCTATACCATCGTAGGCGATCCCGTATCCGGCTCTCAACTCGCTCCCGATTCCGTGTCAACTCCTCCTATTGATCCAGTTGCCTCTCGATCCCGCACTGGAATCCCCCTCTTTGATGGATGACAAAGGGGGAGAAGAAGAAACAGCAGCAGCAAATTGATTGGAGTCTAGTTTTTAGGTGTCTAGTTGTTTCTAGGTTTATTTTGATAATTGACTGATGTATCTCTGTCTATGGAACTTGTTGAAGTTTATTTTGGTGTAAGTATATTATATATGAATGGATTTGCTTCGTGAGAAACTACCGATCATTTGAAATTACATGACTGTTGCATTTATGCTTTGCATTCTCGCATTCAATGAAAAGTGCTATGTTCTCTATCATTGTATCAATCAATTTCTTCTTCAAAACTTCAAAATGATTTTCTCTATATGTTGTCATCATCAAAAAGGGGGAGAATGTTGGCTCCTATGTTTTGATGATAACAAATGTTTAAGCATTTAAGTTTTGAAACTATGATTGCATTCTCGCTTCATGTGTTCAGAATGACTCTCGAGAATCGAGATCTTGAATTCTCGAGAATGGCTGCAAGACTGTGTTACTAAGTCTAATTTATTTTCCATCGCAGCAAAGCATTCTCGAGAGTGTTTATTGGATTCTGGAGAATGGTTCTCGAGAATACCAAGTAATTCTCGAGAATGATCAGATTTGAAGCAGAAACTGAAATATGTTACTCGAGTGATTCTCGAGAAATGATAATCAATTCTCGAGAATGATTCTCGAGAATCGAAAATAATTCTCGAGAATGGTCGATGATCCTTACGATATCTTCGTTCTTGAGGTGATTCTCGAGAATAGGAAGTCATTCTCGAGAATGATTCTCGAGAATCGAATGGATTCTCGAGTATGATCGTAAGCTTCGATTCGAGCTCTCGGTTTGCAAGTAATTCTCGAGAATGGTTCTCGAGAATGAGCAAACAATTCTCGAGAATGCTCGATCGCATTAACTGAAGTTTGCTTCTGTCTACTGGATTCTCGAGAATTGAAATTCAATTCTCGAGAATGGTTCTCGAGAATCACTAGGTAATTCTCGAGAACGATCTAGAATTGTTCAATCTGCAGAATGATTCTTTGAGTGATTCTCGAGTATGGCTTCGCAATTCTCGAGAATGGCTGTCAAAGATCCATACCAATTAGCGACAAAGAACAGCATTCATTTGTAACTTTCTATAGATGATCTAGTTAATTGTTTTAACCTCTCAAACATCATTCCTTATTAACTATGATATTACTAATCATCTTCCTAAGTGTTTTCAGATTTATACATTAAGGTTTCACATTCAGAGGAAGAACACACAAGTATTAGCAAGAACATGTTTCTACAAGAATACCTTCAATAAATACTCAGTAAACTAAGCCTATCTATAATTCATTCTTAATCGATTATATCTTATTCTAATCATCTCTCGTGAGTGTATTTGAGACATTGAATCTTGGTTCAAAGTATGACAGCTTGACGCACCGAAAGTATGGAGAAACAGAGCCGACATAATTCAAATGACCCATAACCGAAAAGCATCTTTAAAGTTTCTCTTCACCCAAGGTGATGCGGCTACAAGATGACCCAACCGAAGAGACATTTGATTATGGGCAACCAGAAGACATGAGTGCTCCATTAACGGACATATTCAAATATTCCGACGGACACATTCAAATCCTTCAACGGTCTTCAACTTCAACCAATACAAATACACGAAGGATTGAATTCAACAAGGAGAACCAGTGCATACATTGATAAATATTTCAAATAGTTCAATTTGTATTCTGATTATATTTTCCATATACCAAGCTTCAGTGTTCATCACTCTATTTACTCTGTGAGAGAGTTTTCTACAACTTGCTTTTACAATTCGTTCAAATTCTCAAGATAGAGGTATCTTGAGTGTGGGTGTATTGATTACAACTTGTAAGGGGGAGTGAGTCCAAGAGTGAGAGGATCATCCTTCGTTTACAGAGTGTGTAATTCTATTTGTAAGATAGTGGAAATCCCAGAAGTGTGTCTGGGGATTGGACGTAGGTCAAAGAGTTGGACCGAACCAGGATAACTTCTACGTGTATCGTCATCTTTACTTCTTTACTGCTTTCTTTGTTTATCTATCATACAGCGAAAAGATTTTTGAGATCACCTATTCACCCCCCTCTAGGTGATATTCCACCTTCACGCGTTACGTTGGACCAACTGAAGTGTTAGCCGAGCGAGGACCAGTTGCGTATCAACTAGCGTTACCCCCGAACCTGAGTAATCTCCATGATGTTTTTCACGTGTCACAACTGAAGAAATACCTACCAGATCGAGATCATGTCATAAAGTACGATGATGTTGAAGTACGGCATGATAACACCTTTGTAGTCGAGCCGGAGCAAATTCTCGAACACTAGGAGAAACGGCTTAGGACTAAAACTATACCGATAGTGAAGGTGGTCTGGAAGAGTTTGTCACCAAACGAGGCAACTTGGGAAACCGAGAGTGACATGAAGGAGAAATACCCAGAGTTTATGGCCGTAGTCTAGTTAGTATAGATTAAATTTCGATGGCGAAATTTTGTTTAAGGGAGAGAAATGTAATACCGGATTTTAGCAACTGGAATTCTTGAGATAAGAGAAATTAATGAATATTTTGATGAAGCAAATTCATGAGTTTAAAACTATTATAGAAAATTGTTATAATTGTCTAGTAAATTGTCGAAAAAGTTACAGAAAAATCAGATGAATAGAATGACTAAAAATGCAATAATGGTGATAAAAATAGTCTAAAAACATTATGATAAATACTGAAAGATCATGAAAGATTATGAGAAAATTATGGGAGTATTATCTTTAATTATAAGAATTTAATAAATTATTTCAAAGGAAATAACATGAAGAAATGTTTAAAAAGCATTCCAGAACCATAAAGTAACTTTATGGTGTAAATATTTTTAATATTTTACATAGGATATAAAATGACAATGTCGGTATGAAGTTTGTAAAATAGTAATATGCTTGTAAATTATAAAATTATCAACCATTGGTAAGAGAATGATTAGATAATTACTAGCTAATTGATTGATAAAACAAGAGAAATATAGAAAGTTAAATTTATGGTAAAATCCTTAATTAAGAGATTAAGGCTGGTAATTAGCATAAAATATACTTACTGATTATGATAAAAATATTAAGAAAAATTAGTAAAGATAAATGTATGAAGAAACCTAATCCTAAAAAGATCACTAAACGAAGAATTTAGGTATGATTAAGCCTTAACGAAGGCAGGGGTAAAACTGAATTTTAAAATGAAGGGGCCGAAATTATTGGTATTTTTAATTAAAAAGAATTGTTTAAATAATTAAAATGATAATTAGAATAAAATAATAATATAATGCGGTGAGTCGGCTTATAGGCGAGGCGAGGGGAAAAGTTAGAAATAAATTCTACAGGTAAACCGAGAGGTAAAAGTCTTTTCAGATGATCAGATTAAGAACAAGTAAATTTTTACACGAAGAAAGAATTTACCAGACGTTAATTCCGCAACCGAAAACCCTAATTCCTAATAAGACGGAAAGCTGATCAGATAGAGTAGAGTCAGATAGGCAAAATGAGAACCTATAGAAACAATTGCGTGTTTTCAAACGCGGGATTAAGTTAGGCAACAACTGGACGTTTTACGATTCAACGAATTATTGTCCAGAAGTTGGTTCTATCGGAAGCGATTTCCGTAACCGGACACGTTTGTCCGAATATCTTCCGATGCACCGGAGAATACCTGGATATGATCAAAAAGAGGATCAAAATAGATAATATGAAAGAGGATGAAAAGATCTTCAAAGTTACACGCTGGATTTTTGAGTTTCGCGAAATCGCGCGAAACGGACGGACCGTCGGGTAGCTTTATCGGGCCGGAGGCCATAAAGCAAGAGCCATCATTGGATGACAACTCATCCTTTGACTTTTTGGGCCCTTGGACGTTGGCCATGAGCATTGGAGGGCCAAGATTGCTTCTCCCAAAACCCTAGATCTAACGGTCCAGAAACAAAGTAGAAAATTCCCGATACGTCCTGAATTTTCTCTATAAATAGCCCTCCCCTCTTCTTCATTCTTCACACCATTATTCTCTCTTCCTTGGCTGAAATCTTAGAGTGAGAAGCTCTGCAAAAATTCTGCCTAGCTCCGAGTAAGTTCTTTTGTCCTTAGCTTTTAGTTTCCGTAGTTCTTTCGGTAGTTATAGTAGAACTGTTGTTTTGATCTAGGAAGTTTCAGAATATATTCCTATACTTGTTTTTAAGCCTCATTGCATTGAAATATTCCTGACGAGGTAAAAACCTAGTGGGGATAATTTTGAAATGGAATAAGGTCAAAGTAACGAAGTTCTGGCGAAA
Organism: Acacia melanoxylon; assembly: GCA_019022615.1. Classification (NCBI taxonomy): domain Eukaryota; kingdom Viridiplantae; phylum Streptophyta; class Magnoliopsida; order Fabales; family Fabaceae; genus Acacia; species Acacia melanoxylon. The sequence goes on from JAFJYJ010000002.1 coordinate 5,445,826, forward strand.
TTCCTCCAAATAGGGGTAGTAGGGGCAAAATGGTCTTTTTCACCTAAAATGCCTGTTATGCTGCCAAATATTCATAAGTGTGTTATTATTCTGATTAGAATACTTCGACGTCGAACATTGTCGAAATTCCATCGTTCCGCTATTTGCCGCCGTTGAGCCATTTGTTTATTTGTTTACGTACGGCGTCAAAAGTACCGTTTTTAGCCGAAAAAGAGCGGATATCTCGCAACTAAGGTACAGACGCAGCGTCTTTGTAACCCTAACTCTATGTTGCTTATATACTTTTGCGTTATAGATACGTTCATAGAGGCGAGGTTCGTTGAGAATCGTCGAGATACTTACGGCTTTACCCACAGATTATAGTATTGTTAATCTTTGTTTGAGTTATTCCTAGCGCGAGGACACGTTAGTGGCGTGGCACTTGGATATGTGCGAACTAGTCGAGAGAGACTTTACATACTGCTTTGTGCTTATGTTGTCCATATTATTGATCATACATCTGCCTACATCCGCTTTTGTGATGATATCTTTGTATTGAAATGATTATCGTTGTACGTATCTTTGTTTTATTTGAGTATAAGGTTAACCGTTACCGAGATCCATATGTGGAATGGATCTCACTGTAGCATCAGTCGGAGGACCGATGTTTGGCGATCGAGGCAAGCCATTTGGAGTAGGCCAAGACGTGTCTACATTACTTATCATTTTCTTTAGTTTCTTTAACTTTTGAGAATTACGGATGACGTAATCCGATACATTTACAACTATGGTCCATATTTTGAATGTAATGTAAATTACTTACTCGCTCCAATGCTCTACTCTGATTACTCTGCTTGAAATATTTGGAAACGTTTTTTTTTTTTAAAAAAAAATCCGCCGTTTTCAAATGGGATGTTACAGTATGGATTAAAGAAACACATCCAAAATGAGAATTATGTAATTAAAAACAGAATTTCAATTAAACTTCAAAAAAAAATCCATACATGAATTTAGAAATATACTTAGTTCATGCTATTCATGACCAAGCATAAAAAGGGAAAAATATGAAGAACAATAAATCAAACTAAAACATTCAAAAGAAAATATTACAACTAATCGTCCATGTAGGAGGTAGAACCATCACATGTAGGACTCAAATGAACAAAACATAAAATTAAATTAAAACAATCAAAAGGAAAGATTAATCGTCCAAGTTGGAGGTAGAACCATCACATGTAGGACTCAAATAAACAAAAAGGAAATAATGCATAAAAATCATAAACAATATGTAAGAACCATTCATATAGGAGGTTATGAGCAAAAAGGAAAAACAATACATGAAACTAATAAAGCAAAACTAAGCCATTTCATGTAGGAGGCAAGAAATACAAGAAGGAGAATAGAATGGGAGAGATCTTGGTCATATCCAAGGTGTGTTTTGCTCTTGCAAACATACATGTATTTATAGGAACATTTGGAAGAACTATTGAGCCACAATTCTTGACTTTTGTGCTCCAAAAATACATCCGGTTTACAGCCTGTGTTGCACCACAAATTCGGTGGAATCGGGCCACGTGGTCTTCATATCAAACGTAGCCCAGTCGGTTAGCTTTCCATGCGTTTAAATCGGACCTCATTTGAAGGTCTGTAGCTCACGTTATGGATCCAATACTGTACATTGTTCCAGAGTCTGCCACAACACCTTGTCTTGCATTCCAAGCCCCATTTGGTCCTATAAACGTCTCATTTAGCTTCTGGACTCTTCATAGAAGTTGTAGGACTTTCATTCAGCGTTCCTAAAAGAAAAAATTAAGATCAATTGGAGGTCTAGAACTCAAATTATGATCAAAATACCAAACAGTGTTCACTACCCAATTGTAAAAGATATGTGATTTAAGCCCAATTTTGAACCAAATTCCAAATATGACCAATATTGATGCAAATGAAGTCTACAAACTCATTATGAAGATGAAATCACATATTTAACAAATTGTTCCATTAAAGCATGACAATGACAGAGTTTTTAGCTCCTTTTGTATTAAAAATAATATGAATTTAAGGATTATCAAACTCCCCCACACTTATCCTTTTGCACTCCTGGGCAAAAATAAAGATCAAGGAAAGATTCAATTGATTAAAGAACATAAATTACTAACAAGGGAACATCGTTCCCCGGCAACGGCGCCAAAAAACTTGATGAGTGGGGTTAACCAGTGCAAGTATACACTATCAATGTAATACTACCAAGTATCCCGGAGTAATAAAATATCGTTCCCACAGGGGCCAAAGTTCTAACTACCAACCCAATTTACTTGAATTTAAAGTTGATGCAACCATATGAGTTTTTGATGAAAATATTAAAAGTAAATAAAATTACAAAGAAATTGAATTAAACTTTGTAGAGAGCGATAAACAAAAGCCTAGCATCATGTATATCATCAATAATCCATTTAATTTCTCTTCCTTTACCAAAAGCTAGATTAAGACCTAATCTTCTTTTAAGGTAGAATTTAATTACTTAACCCATGAATTGGAGTATGTCAATCGAATTTCAGATTTTAATCTAATTGCTTATTCCTAAGTCAATTAACCTAATCCTTAATCCTAAAGTCATGTTCACATACTCATTAGAATTAATTCTTGCATTAAGTCCAGAATTATTTATGATTGCATAAAGCTTATGTCAAGTTCCCTTCCTAGTACCTTATGTTCTTTAATCAATTGAACCTAGAATTAACTAGCCTTTCCCAAGGTCTAATTAGTCTTTCAATTCCATAATTAGATGATCAAACTAACAAAGGCATTAAGCATGGATTAAAGAAACACATCCAAAACAAGAATTATGTAATTACAAATAGAATTTCAATTAAACTTCATAAAGAATCCATACATGACCTTAGAAAGATACTTAGTTCATGCTATTCATGACCAAGCATAAAAAAGGGAAAAATATGAAGAACAATAAATCAAACTAAAACATTCAAAAGGAAATATTACAACTAATCGTCCATGTAGGAGATAGAACCATCACATATAGGACTCAAATGAACAAAACATAAAACTAAATTAAAACAATCAAAAGGAAAGATTAATCGTCCATGTTGGAGGTAGAACCATCACATGTAGGACTCAAATAAACAAAAAAGAAATAATGCATAAAAATCATAAACAAGATGTAAGAACCATCCATATAGGAGGTTATGAACAAAAAGGAAAAACAATACATGAAACTAATAAAGCAAAACTAAGCCATTCCATGTAGGAGGCAAGAAATACTAGAAGGAGAATAGAATGGGAGAGATCTTGGTCATCTCCAAGGTGTGCTCTTCTCTTCACAACTCCCTTCTATTTATAGGCAGCTAGGAGCATCTCATCCATGCACTTTACAACTCAAATTCGTCACTTTTCCAAGTGGCCAACTTGAAAGCATCTTTGAATCACTTTACAGCTCCAAAACCGTGTTCGGTATTCCAGCCTGTTTTGCACTACGAATACGGTGGAGTTGGGCCAAGTGGTCTTCATAATTAATGTAGCCCTAGACGTTAGATTTCCAGTCGTTCAAACCGAACCTCATGTGGAATTGTTTAGCTCCATTTATGGATCAAACACCGAACGTTGTTCCAGAATCCAGTGAAAGCAGACTGTTTCGGCTTCCAAGCCCATTTTGGCTCTCTAAACATCTGAGTTAGCTTTTGGGCTCTTCATAGGATTTGTAGGGATGCCTCTTAGGTTTCTGAAAATGAAAATTATAGATCCATTGGACTTCTAGAACTCAAGTTATGATTAAACTACCAAACTGTGTTCTTTACTCAATTTTAAAAGAGATGAGATTTAAGCCCAATGTTGATCCAAACTACAAATATGGCCAAGATTAAAGCAAATGAAGTCTAAAAACTCATTATGAAGATGAAATCACATATTTAACTAATTGTTCCATTAAAGCATGATAATGACAGAGTTTTTAGCTCCTTTTTGCATTAAAATAATATGAATTTAAAGATTATCATATCTTTGATACATAGTGCTTCAGTGCTTATATTTATTTACTCTTTGAGAGAGTTCATTTATGTAAATCATTCTTTGTAAGAATCTCAAAGTTGTGGGACTTTGAGGTTGTGTTCTCAGATTACAACTTGTAAGGGGGAGTGTTGTTGGTTTTGATTAGTTTTGATGATGTCTTATATATTTGCCATTCTTAAGAGCAAAAAGGTTGCACACTACATTTACATTACACTTTGACTAATTCTTATACGTAATGTAGATGCAAAGTTTAATAATGGAGAATGATGAGTTCAAGTTGAATGACGGAGAACATTCAACTAGAAGAAGTACTGAATTAGAGAAAGAAATTGAATCAAGAAGATGTGAAGTTAAATGATAAAGAATGATCAAGATGGGAGATTGAAGAAGAAGGAAGAACTTGATGAATATAATGAGAATATCATTATTCAAGTTCCTAGATTGATTCTACAATTCTCCACGATGATATGGAAGTTGGAACGACTCAAATCGGAGTCAAAATAAGCAAACTCAATGAGCTAACTCGAGCCAGGAAGCTTACCTCGAGTTAGAACACTTATCTACAGTGTTTTGGGCATCTAGGATGATTACCTCGAGTCAAGAACATCCCTACCTCGAGTTAGCACCTTACTACAGTGAATTTTGCCTCTGGAACAAGTTGCCTCGAGTTAAAACACTATTTGCCTCGAGTTTCCCTGTTTACCTCGAGTCAGGCTTCTGTTAACTCGAGCCAAGTGAACTTACAGCATACTCTGTTTAGCTCTGTTTAAGGCGACGTCTGGTAAGTCGATGATATCTTTCAAACCAGAGATCGGATTGAGGTGAAACCAGTGTTATACCAAACTAGACTCCCAATGCGTCATTTTGATATAAAATCAAAGTCTAAAGGAGTCCAGATGAGAGAGCTATGAATTCTACAAGTTGGCACAACAATCACCTTCACAGTCCAGACCAAGCTAATTGGTGGCATATGAAAGTAGACTCACAATATTTCCATAAAGAGTTGAACCAACCAAAATGGAGTTCAGACCAAGGAGATATGGCATTCGAAAGTGGACACATGTGATTCTGGAATCAATTCAGCATAGCTTTGGATTTCTTGATATGGCTCACAACCAATTGAAGTTGTTGCCTCGAACCAGTAGGAATGTTACCTCGAGTTGGTTAACTCGAGCCAGGAATTTATGTACCTCGAGTTAAATGGAAGAGATAGACACTTTGGAAGAGCTTATTACCTCGAGTCAGCTTATCTACCTCGAGTCAAAGGCAAACAGAGAGTTAGACGTTTTGAGAAGGGTTTTCACCTCGAGTCAGAAGCTCCACCTCGAGTTAAATTGAAGACAGAGAGTTAGAAGAATTGAGAAGGCTTTTTACCTCGAGTCAGATGGGTGTGCCTCGAGTCAAATGACCAACCCGATAGTTTGAAGAATGGAGAAGACATTTTACCTAGAGCCAAGATGTGTAGAGTTTCCTGCAACTCTACCCTCCGTTGATACCTCAAGTGGTGATGCCTCGAGTTTTCTTTACCTCGAGCCATAATCTGTTTCAACTCGAGTCAAGTGAAACCAGAACAATTGATGAAGAACAAATCTGTTACGAAACCTCGAGCAGTTGTGATGCCTCGAGTTTCCTTTACCTCGAGTCTCTACATTGTCTAACTCGAGCCAAAGGATTCAACATTGAAATGGTTTTGAAAACACGATATCTTAACTCGAGTCTGCTTTATCCAACCTTGAGTTTCTGTCACTTACAGGCAAGACTCGAGCCAAAGATTCTCCTGCCTCGAGTTAAGTTCTCATTTGGAATACACTGCTTGCCTATCACGATGCTTTAACTCGAGCCAATAAGTATATTGCCTCGAGCCAAGGTAGTCTCTATTTTAGCGAATGGTTCTAACCTCTCTGAGCTACTCAAGTATATCAGCAAACACAAATTATATCTTCTTCTACATCATTCAACATTATCCATGAAATTACTAATCATCATTTTGAGTGATTTTCAGATGATTAATTATTGTTTGAATTGTGATAAGCTGTGAAGCACCGAGGAACAAAGCCGACAAGATGAAGGATGCCCATAACGTCAAAAGCATCTGAATATTATCTTAAGTCATCCTCCGACTAGGACCACACGAATGACAACCTGTAAAGAGACTCCACTAAGCAAACATTCAAACGTGGATAAGCAGAAGGAGCGGACGCTTAAACATCTTCAACGGACATATTCAAACATTCAAACAGGCAGATTCAGATCCTTCAACGGTCCTCAATCTTCATGTACTATAAATACCTGAAGTTTTGGAATTCATCAATGGCAGACATAGACGCACACACAGACAAAGCATTCAAAGCGATCCATTTATAGTCTGTACATATCTTCAGATATTACTGAGCTTCAGTGTTTATCATTCATCCACTCTGTGAGAAAGTTTTATCATTTGTTTTACATACATTCAAATCTCAAGATAGAGGTATCTTGAGTGTGACTTGTAAGGGGGAGTGAGTCCTAGGGAGAAATGATCATCCTGAGTACAGAGTGTTAGTTCTCAGTGTGGTTTGATGATTAATAACAATTGTAAACATGAGAGAATGTTTTGTTAAAAATTGGTAAAGCATGTTGATTCAAAAAAAAAATCTGTCAGCACCAAACTCGAGCTTGGAAATCCAAACTCGAGCTTGCCCCTTACAGAAAGGAAACTAAGCTGTTTTGCCTTTTCTAAACTTGAGCTTGGTCCATAAACTTGAGCTTGAATGGTTTTCAAAGTTTACTCATATTCAGAGTAAGCTCGAGCTTACCCTTGGAAGCTCGAGTTTACGAAGAGTCGAGGAATTTATCAAGTTACTCAAATTGCAAAATCAAGCTTATTAGTTTTAAGCTCAAGCTTGCTTCTTCCAGAGACTTTTCTCAATGACTTTACAAATGAGTAAACTCGAGCTTGCAGTTACAAGCTCGAGCTTACCTCTAGCAAAAACTATTGTAGAGTAAGTGTTTTTCACAGAGTTTACAAAACATGTAAACTTGAGTTTGATGTTTCAAACTCGAGCTTGCATCAGGCATAAAGTTTTCAAGTTTTCCTTCAAAGAGTAAACTCAAGATTGGAATTGTAAGCTCAAGCTTGCGTCTGACAGAAATCTTTCAAAGTTTTTAAAACCTTTAGCAAACTCGAGCTTGTCGTTGCAAACTCATGTTTGGGTCAGGCAGAGAGAATTGCCATATTTTGAGCTTAGCAAACTCAAGCTTACATCTTTGGGAAATAAAATTATTTTTGACATTAATAGTGACAAACTCAAGCCTGCTCACTAATAGACTCGAGCTTGCTATTTTTCCATTTTGGCTCTCAAAATGATTTCAAACTTGTTTCCCCGACAATAGCCCGAACTCGAGCTTACTCACTTACAAGCTCGAGCTTGAGACTTCAAGAGGCAAAACCTCAAGCTTAAATGAAGAGCAAACTCGAACTTGGCTAAGTAAGCTCTAGCTTGTAACTTCAGTACAGATGAACGCATCTGAGTGAATTTTGTTCAGTTTGATTTATGCTTTAGCTTGATTCTGTGAATTGGTTGCTTATGATTTATATCAATGTTTCCTAACCAGATTTAACCAGTTTGCTTATGAGTTTTCAGAAGATCTAGGTTTGTCTTAAAGAAGACTTTAAGATAACAACTTGACAACTTGCAATATTATATTGTATCTCTCATCCAAAGCAATGGTTTACAACCTAGAAAGTAGGACAACCATTCTCCAAGACAGAAAGCTAGTATCCACCACCTAAAGCATCTGAACAACAATTATACAATGACCTTCACTAAGCATAACAGTATGGGAAGACATTCTTGAAGAGCCAAATTTCAAATATTCAAATCGTTAAATGTACCATATTCAAATGCATTTGTTCACAACAAGCCTAGATTCATGGAGACACACTCACAATAGCTATATTTTTGAATTAGCACAAGTCTCAACGGATCTACAAACGTTCACAAGCTTCAATCCAGTATAAATACATAAAGGTTTGAAGTCTGAAAGCAGAGAAGACATACACAGAAAATGCACACAAGAACATCAGTCTTTTACTGCTGTATTACTTTCATTTGTATCTTTGATACATTGTGCTTCAGTGCTTATCTTTATTCACTCTTTGAGAGAGTTCATTTCTGTACATCATTCATTGTAAGAATCTCAAAGTTGTGGGACTTTGTTGCTGGGTTATCAGACTACAACTTGTAAGGGGGAGTGTATCCTAGAGAGAGGATAACTTTCGAGTACAGAGTGTGTATTTGATTTGAGTGTTAGTAGAAAAACCCAGAGAGTCTGGGGACTGGATGTAAGTCAAGAGTTAGGACCGAACCAGTATAAATCTTCTGTGTCAAGCTTTTCTTCTCTGTCTCTATCTACCTTGGTTAAATTTCTGTTGTGTGTGTGATTTGAAAAGAATTTTTAAAATCCCCAATTCAGCCCCTCTCTTGGTGATTTCCTTCACTTTCATTTAGTATCAGAGCCTAGTTATATATTTGAAGAATTAACATCCTAGATCAAAGATCCAATGGAAGGAATTCTACCCAATGGAGCTTCAATCAACAGACCTCCAGGTTTCAATGGAGAACATTACTCCTTCTGGAAGGCTAAGTTCAGAGTCTATGTAATGGCAACTGAGTATGGCCTATGGAGGGTGTTCGAGAGAGGAAACTATGACCCAACATCAATAGAAGATGGTGTCAGAATTTGCACTTTGTCATCTGCTAAAGATATGTGGGATGCTCTTGAGATAGCCCATGAAGGGACAGTTGGAATCAAGGAGAATCGAGTAAACACTCTCATGACTGAATATGATTTATTTCGTATGAAGTTTGGAGAATCCATTAGTGAATTTCAGCTCAGATTCTCTCATCTGATCAACCAACTTGCTGCATTGGGAAAATTCTATGATCAATCTGTTCACGTGAGGAAAATACTAAATATCCTCAGCAAGGAGTGGGAAGCTAAGGTCACTGCAATCGAAGAAGCTCGTGGTGAATATATGGCTTCACCAGCAGCACTATTTGGAAGTCTTTCTGAATATGAAGGAAAAGTCAAATTCAGAAAGGGACTTGATGAGATTGATGACAAGAATAAGGGAATTGCTCTCAAGACTGTCAAAGAGGTAAAATCAGATGATGAAGATGAAGATGAAGATGCTGAGCTAGGCATGGTCAGAAAGTTTAAGAAATTTTACAAGAAGGATCAAGCTTTCAAAAAATTTCACAAGAGTAGCTCTAGCATAGAAACAAAGAAACCCATTATATGCTATGAATGTGAAAAACCTGGCCACATCAAGTCTGAATGTCCACAGCTGAAGAACAAAGATAAGAAATGCAATAAGTTCAAAAGAAGAGCTTATGTTTCAGCTATATAGGGCGACAGCTCATCCGATGAAGATGAAGCCGAAGAAGAAGACAGAGCCAATATTGAAAGACCTGGCTATCACCCAAGAGGGGGGGTGAATTGGGTGTATGATAAAAAATTTTGAAGTTTGAAAATATTTTCACAATTTCAGAAAGTAGTTTGTATGACAGTAATAATTTGTAAAGCAATAATCAGTCATTCAAACTTATATGCTGGAAATGTAAGAGTTAAGGGAAGAGAATATGCAAACTGTGATTTATACTGTTTCGGCCCAATCCTTGACCTACGTCCAGTCTCCAAGCTCCGCTTGAGATTTTCAATCCACTATCTTCTTGTAACTTGATTACACGTTCTGTACTTGAAGTAATCCTCTCTCTAGGATTCACTCCCCCTTACAAATTGTAATCAATACACTTGCTTGATTACACACTTTGTACTCGAAGTAATCCTCTCACTAGGATTCACTCCCCTTACAAGCTGTAATCAACACAATGTGTTTCCCACTCAAGATCACCCAATCTTAAGTATCTCACAGATAGAATGATAGGATGTTTACAATGATTCTTCTCTATCAGAAGTAGATGAATAAACACTGAAGTATAATACAAATCACTTCACTCTCTATAATAAGCTATTTAAACATTGAAAACAGAGAGTAAAAGAAATGAAGAACAGAGTATTAACATGTTGAAGATGTAATCTTGTGTCTCTGCGTTTTTGTCTTGAATCTGTCTTCTATTTATAGACAACTGAGATGAATTCGTTTGAAGCATTTGTCTGTTGAAGAATATTACCGTTATGAACAGTAATCGTTGAATATTTTGAATTCTGTCCGTTGAGAATTCTGAACGTTATGAACAGTAACCCGTAGTGACTTTCAAATTTTGAATCTGTTGAAGCTTCAGTCCGTTGGAGTATTTCACTGTTTAAACGTTTGAATCCTTGGAGAACATCTGTTGAGTATTCAACTTCATTTCTTCAAGTTTCTTGTCGAATTCGATCTTCTCTCGCCATTTCGAAAAATGCGAGAAAACTTCATCTTCATGCTTTTGACAGATTTTGATTTCTGTCAAGTTTGATGTAATCTCAAACTTTAATCACCTGAAAATTATACACAAATGATATAAATGATGTTAAGAAGTTGTATAAATCATTTGAGTAATCATCTGGATGTTCTTGATGTGAAACAATATTTCAATCATGGTGATTTTTCTGAACCAGAGGTGTAAACTCGAGTTTTCATCTGAAACTCGAGTTTTGAGGTCGTTACATTACTCCAGGTTCCTCTCTGTCTGATCAAAACTCGAGTTTTGCCACAAAACTCAAGTTTGGAAGATGCTCTGAAGTTCGCTACTCTCTGTAACCTGAAAACTCGAGTTTTGTTCTTGCAAACTCGAGTTTTGACTTTGTTGAGCCTTCTTGAACAAACCGTCTAATTTCGAGGGTCATATCACCCTGGTAGGAACTCTGTTTTGGTTCGTTCAATTCTTGATGGAAAGCTATTTGAGTCTACTTTCATATGCCACCGATTTCAGCTCAATCCGATATGTAGTTTGTGAGTTACACTCAAAACATTGAAGCTTGGTTTGCTGTGTGGCGTCGATTTATATGTCATATTCCACAATTCATAAATCCTTGATATGAACTCCTTTGGGCTTGGATTTTATATCACAATGACGTATTGGGAGTCTAGTTGTATATGCCACTGGTTTCACCTCAATCCGATTTCTGGTTTAAAAGATATCATCGAATTACCGACATCGCCCGTCTTGAATGTGAAACGAGTGGAGCTAAAGAGGCGATGACCACTTGGAAACTCGAGTTTTAACTGAAAACTCGAGTTTTCCTAGTCCAGAGACGCCAGAGATTCTGAAGACACTTGATAACTTGAGTTTTGATTACTGTCTCGAGTTTTCCAAGTGCAGTTTTCCTAAACTCGAGTTTTGAGTTCCAAAACTCGAGTTTTCTCTTACCAGAGGAGCAAATCATTGTAGCGAAGTAGGAAACTCAAGTTTTGATGGTCGACTCGAGTTTTCTCATCCCGAAGCTGATTTTTGCTGACTTTAAATCTGAATTGAGCCATTCCAACTTTCATATGATCTTGGAGACTTCTACAATCAATCTTGAAACTTGAATAAAGATATTTTCATTTCATTCAGCAAGTTCTTCCTTCTTCCATCTCCCAACTTGATCATTCTTCATCATTTAACTTGGGCTCATTATTCTCTGCAGATTCTACCTTCTTCAATATCTTCTCTTCTTGATTATTCCCAAAATGCTTTGAGAACTTCTTGCTTCCTTGACATTATGATATTCCCATTATATTGTGTGCAAGAACTTCTTTCTTCAATCAACTTTCTTGATCATTCTCCAATATTAAACTTTGCATCTACATTAAATATAAGAGTTAGTCAAAGTATAATGTAAATGTAGTGTGCAACATTTTTGCTCTTAAGAATGGCATCTATATAAGACATCATCAAAACTAATCAAAACCAACATTCTCCCCCTTTTTGATGATGGCAAAATACTATAAGAAAAATATGTATAAATATGAAAATATATTGAAGGCAATAATGCAACATATTTTTCTTGCCATTCTCTCCCCCTTATTTGCCATTAGCAAAAATTTGACGTAAAGAAGAAATGCTTAGAGAGACAGATATGAAGCCAGATTAGAAAGAGTCAAAGAACTGATTTTCTCTCCCCGATTTGAAAGTGTTTTCATTCATAATAAGATGCACTTTGGAATGTTTTTATGAAAACAAATTTGAGAAAATTTGGGGAGGTTTTCAAGACAGCTTTCATAAGTAAATCATATAGATACCAAACATGTGCAAAATTTCTCTAAATATAAAAAGATAGAGATTAGAAATGCTCATGTAGGTTTTGCAAATTGATGAAGTCCAGTTGCTTGCTGTATGAAATTCGGTTGTGTTGCCATGGCTTGAGATGAAGCAGTCGTAGGCTCTCTTCCTTGTTGTGTGAGATTCTTTGAAGAGGCTCAATAGCAGGATCATGAATATCCTATATGATAGGATTAAAGTGTTAGTTTCTTGGCTTCCATCCTTTGCCTTTTCTTCAAGGATCATCTATGTAGAGCATATCTCAGCTTTAATGATCGATCGCCAAAGCATCTTTCCTTAATTTAATGGTTTGTCCTTATAGTGTATTAAGGAAAGTTGTAACACAACCAAATCTCCTGCTACAAATTGAAAATTTTCTTTGCAAAAGAGATTTGTTAGTGCAACCAGATATCAAAGTATTCCTTTCTAAATGATATTTTCAAACAAAAATAATGAAAGGAAAATGTAAGATATTTTTAAATATGAAATCAACTCATCATCAAAACTAATTGAAGATAGTGAATACAGATGAGTATGCTTAGAAGGGGTTTTCTTCAAATAAAGGAGATGAGCTTTTAAGATATCAAACACATGTGAATGTGAAGCTCCCCCTTTATGAATGCATGATTAAAACATGTGTAGCTCCCTTTAATGATACCAAATAATGATGTGATACCAAGTGTTAAGAGGTCTGGAATTCATCTAACTCCATTGGACATAACATGGTATCTCAGAATTAAGAAATTTCAAGTACACATGGGTGGACTTGAAATTGGTATAAAGGAATCACTTATGCTTTTTATGATGAAAAAAAAAATTAAAGCATAAGGATCATTTTAAAAATAAGTGTGCTCAGGCTAAGGTTCATGAAATAAAATGGAATGAATGAAATCAAGTTAGCCTAGCATGATTATGACATATGCATAATACAATACCTCACTTGAGTAATATCGTAATTACTCAAGTTATAATCCTCTGAAATCCATAGATGCATCACTGGCTAGCCATTATCTGATGATGTACTCAATACTGAGGCTCTCCCAGATATTGATGAGCTTCGGGAGGATGAGTCTTTACATCCACCAATTGCTTTGAATGCATCTTAGAATCAGAAATCCCAAATGAGCTTTGTAAAGGATCTTATAATTAGTTTCTTCTCATAGCTTCTTATCAAACTAGCATGCTCCTTATCATCTTGGTCTAAGCCTCTTGCTAGTGATGGGATGTTACTCAGGTATTGTCACAAAATTTGCAGACATAGCCACTGAAATGGTCTATTCTTGTTTGCCTATGTTCTTTGTATTTGACAACATAACATTTTGATCAACTCCTGCAACAATATATGTTCTTTGGTACCCAATGATTCTTGAGTCCACACAAGATTAGACATGACAATTCTTAAGCTCTTATATAATTTAACAACATGATATTGGAGCAAAGAGTATAACAATCAAAGATCAAAAACATAGTTTTACCCGATCAAGTAAGTTCAAGCCAATGAATCAAAAAGGGTAATAACTAAATGATACAAAAAAATGTTATTTCTCAATGACAGTTTGTAAATATTGTTGGCTCTTAAATGTTTTGATGATAACTAATGTTTAAGTTTTGAAAATCATGTTGTATGTCCAGGAATAACTCTCGAGAATCGATCTTGTATTCTCGAAAATGTCTATCAAAATCCCGTTAATTGTTAATCACGCATGGCACTCGGAGAATGAGGATTACATTCTCGAGAATGGTTCGGAGAATGCACCAAATGCTCTCGAGAATGATCAGACCAGAAGCAGAATCAGACTTTGTTTCTCGAGTAATTGAGAATCAATTCTCGAGAATGATTCTCGAGAATCAGAAAATGATTCTCGAGAATGGTCGACAAAGCTTCTACATTGTATTTCGTTTCAAGTAATTCTCGAGAATGAAGTTTTAATTCTCGAGAATGGTTCGAGAATCGAAAGGATTCTCGAGTAATTCATTTGTTTCATCTGATATTCGCTTCGGTGCTCTCTGGTTTACAAGTGATTCTCGAGAATGAGGAAGTCATTCTCGAGAATGGTTCTCGAGAATGCTCGATCGCATTAACTAAAGTTCGCTTCTGACTATTGGATTCTCGAGAATTAAAATCCAATTCTCGAGAATGGTTCTCGAGAATTGTTGTGAGATTCTCGAGAATGAACGAATTTGCTCAATTCTTCGATTGATTCTCTCGTGTGATTCTCGAGTATGTTTCAAGAATAGCAAAACCGATTTAACATCGAACGATTATTTTATCTAAATGATCTAGTTAACTGTTTTAATCCTTCAATATATCATTCTACATTAACTATGATATCATTAATAATCTTCTTAAGTGGTTTTTCCAGATTCTTAATCAAGGTTCCACATTCAAATGAAGAACACGCGAGTATTAGCCAAAGAACGATGTTTACGCAAGAACACTCGAATGAATCAGAACTCATTCTTGTAATCTCGATTATATCTTATTTTGTTACTAATCATCTCTATGAGTGTAATTCAGACATTCATTCTCGGTTCAAAAGTATGACAGCTTGACGCACCGAAAGTATGGAGAAACAGAGCCGACATAATTCAAATGACCCATAACCAAAAAGCATCTTTAAAGTTTCTCTTCACCCAAGGTGACAACAGCTACAAGATGACCTAACCGAAGAGACATTTGATAATGGGTAAGCCGCGCGAGTGCTCCATTAATGAGACATATTCAAACGTTCCAACGGACACATTCAAATCCTTCAACGGTCTTCAACTTCAACCACTACAAATACACGAAGGATTGAATTCAACAAAAAGGAACCAGTGCATACATTGATAAAGCTTTCAAATAGTTCAAATTGTATTCTAATTATATCTTCGGATATACTAAGGTTCAGTGTTCATTATCATATCTACTCTGTGAGAGAGTTTTACTACTTGCTATTACAATTCGTTCAAATCTCAAGATAGAGGTATCTTGAGTGTGGGTGTATTAATTACAACTTGTGGGGAGTGAGTCCAAGAGTGAAAGGATCATCCTTCGTTTACGAGTGTGTAATTGTATTTGTAAGATAGTCGAAATCCCAGAAAGTGTCCGGGGACCGGACGTAGGTCGAAGAGTTTGACCGAACCAGGATAACTTCTCTGTGTCCATTATCTTTACTTCCTTACTGCTTTCATCGTTCACCTATCATACAGCAAAAAGATTTTTGAGATCACCTATTCACCCCCCTCTAGGTGATATTCCACCTTCAAATATACTTTAAGCAGAAATGATGTCATTGACAAAATACATGTAAGTTTGAACATAGAAAATATTATCCATAAAGATAAGCATTTATCAATTCACAATTCATGAATAAGATCAGATTTTTCAAGAGTTATAATGAAATATGCAAAGTGATTCAAATCTTGAATGTTCTTTCAAAATATGATAATGCATTATGAAATCAAAATTTTCATGAATGAAAGATTCATTTTTGAAACATGCTTGAAAACAATGTTCATTTTAAACATGGTGGAAGTCAACATGTTAAAGAGTAGATCAGAATTCTTCAAGATTAAGAGAACATGTGAAACATTGAAGTTTGCATGTAGAAGAATTTTCCCAAGAGCATAAGTCATAATGGTAAAGCATTTTCGAAACATGCTTTGCACAATAGAAATATATGAGAATAATGACTTTGCTATTGACTAAGAAATAATCTTGCCTTTAGAATAGAGTCTTGAAAAGATAGGAACATTCAAGGCAGGAATATGAATATACAGAAATAGTTACTTAGACTATAGATGAACACAAATGCTGATGTATTTGAGTAACAAAATGAGTAGTAGGATTCATGGATGATGAAGCACAAACTCATTAGTCCAGATGACTAGAGTTCCATAATATTATCCTAGTAAGTTATTCCATATAATGGTTAATGCACTAACATTTAATGCATTAATGAACATTCAAAAAGCTTGGAATATCTTGATCAATAAGGATTTATGCATTGGGCATGAGTTTTTTCAGATTGAATTCTTTTCTCGGAGATAAGCTTAAAACTCATATAGATAATCAACTTGTTAGATATAAGACCTAACTTGATTGATAATGAAGAATGAGGAGTTCAAGCATCATATTGAATACCAAAGGTCAATATGTGAATGATAGAAAAAACTCAACTTGACAAATTTGAAGCATATCCAACATTCAATATACAATATTAACTTCCAATTTGAAACATCATTTGAATGCAATCAAAATATGAATATGTTTTCAAAACATTTGTATATCTTTACACAAAACAGTATGAATTGAAATCCAAACAAATTTTACACTTGTGCATTTCAAAAGTATAAAATCAAAAAGTCATGCTCAAATTCACTTGTCTGATCATCAAATATTTACTAACAAATTGATTAAACACAGTTAGAAATATTAGTGATTGATGATATGGAGTATATAGATAATACATGAAGATTTCGCAAATATGGAAAATCTGATTTTCAAACCGAAAAAAACTCGGAGTTTTGAAACAAAACTGGAGTTTTGAAACAAAAACGGAGTTTGCAACTATTCCTCAAAAGCAAAACTGGAGTTTCCATTGTAAACTCGAGTTTTGGACTTTTGACATGTAAAATGAGTTTTAGTCCAAAACGTCAAAACTGGAGTTTTCATCCAAAACTGGAGTTTTCAAAAACTGGAGTTTTCATCCAAAACTGGAGGTTTTTAAAACATTGAAAAGCGTCAAACTCTCTGCTTGGCCAAAACTCGAGTTTTATACCAAAACTCGAGTTTTCATTTAAATATGAAAACTTGAGAAAATCGCGCCAAGTCAAAACTGGAGGTTTTGGGAAAAAACTGTCAGTTTTCAAAAACTCGAAAACATGAATGCTTTTTGCTCGATCAAAACTCGAGTTTTGAATCAAAACTCGAGTTTTCACTTTTTCGTGAAAACTTTGCCAAACTCAAAACCGGAGGTTTTCACCAAAACCGGCAGTTTTCAAAAACGCGTAAACTTTGAGAATTCTTGGCCAAGTTCAAAACTCGAGTTTTGCATCAAAACTCGAGTTTTCACCTATCTTTGAAAAACATGGAAAACTCATGCCATACCGCAAACCGGCGGTTTTGTAACAAAACTGGAGTTTTCATGATCTTAGAACTTTGGAGACTTTATGTATGACCAAAACTCGAGTTTTCAATGAAAACTGGAGTTTTGTTCTTTTCAGAAAACATTGAAAAATCTCTGTATGTGAAAACTTGAGGTTTCTTCAAAAACTGGAGGTTTTGCTTATTTCAGGATTTTCTCAGTAGGTCCAAAACTTGAGTTTTCCTTTGAAGATTTGGATAACATAGAAAATTCTTGACAAACTGAAAAACATGAGTTTGTTTTTTACAGTAAAATCCCTGATTGAAATTGAATATGTTTCAAAACCTTTTAACTTAACTAAAGACAAACCAAACATGAATTTCATATAATTATAGTATGAGGTAAGAATTAGATATCACCGTAATTCCTCTTGTCCGCATAGAAGCTTGCTTGGTTGAGATGGATTGATATAGATAACTTCTTTTCCAGCAATCACCATCAATATCAAGCATAGCTTATTTAGCATTCTCAAGATATGGATCATTTATGCTGCATTCTGGATAAGCTTTCTTTGTTCCTACAAAACCATATAAATCTTCTTCTTTCTTGGTATCCAACCTTACTTGGATCCAATCATTGTTAGCTTGTAGGAACCAAAATTTACATGCTCTTATGAATATAATTAATTCAGTACAATTGAGCATAGTCAACTAGACATGACTTTATGCATAAAAGAAATACTTTGTTTTCAAATCATCATGAATGCATAAAGAGTTCAACCTATTGAACATTGCAATCTGTTTAAAAATACATATATCAGGATGTGAAAACCCAATTTAAAAACAAATAGTTTGCAATGCTCATTCCTAAGGTTATAAAATATAAAACCTCAATGATTATTTCAGATGATAGCATAGGAGGTTTTACCATTGCATACCTTAACCTTAGGTACTTGAAGGATTGCATTCGCTCACCCAATTTGTCATTCGTTGATACTTTGTCTTTTTGAATTTAGTATTGGGATGAAGCAACTCTTTCTCACATGATGTAGACTGCAATAATCTTTTCCCTTGTGCACAAGAAATCCTTCATTTCTTATTCTCCTCATGATAGTTGAATGGTACTCTGTGATAATTCATTCTTGAGGTAGATGATAATCTTCTTGCTTGTATACATTGCTTCCTTTGATGTTTAAACTTTATAGTTCCAGCAATGGCTTTTCCACAAGTTCTCCTAAGCGAGGTGAGTTTCCTTTTAGGTTCATGAGAAACTCTTGGATTCTTCTTCATCTTCTCGTATCCTTATGTCCATTGATTTTCAAATTATCCTGCACACTTAAATCACTAGATGGACATTTTGGTACCCACTTATACTTGGGCCCTTGACTGTTAGTATTGGACCTTGATTGTCCTTTAGGAACCCAAACAAATTTATTTCTCACAGTAGAATTTCTCTTAATATAGCATGTGTAAGAAATATGACCAGATTTACCACAATAATGCAAATAATAGAATGATGCTTATTGTGAACATTTTTGCAAGTATTGTGCTGGTGATGAGAGTAAGACTTCAAATAATCTTCATTTGAACATTCATTCTTCCCACATGATTTTTCAGCATCATTTTCAAAAATATGTATGTTTTTCAAAATAGAATCAGTAAATGGTTGAAAAACACTTCTATACGATTGTTCAAAAACGTTTTTCTTATCTACACAAGAAGAATTGGAATTGTTTACCTCATGTGCATCTTGATCTATAGATAATGATTGATCACAATTGTCGATGAGATCATTCTGGGAATCCTCTTCCTCTTGTTCTTTTGTGTTGACTGGATCATGAAAGTATTCAATGATTTCTCCTTCTTCAATCTCCAGTTGTTCATCAGTCATAGGTATGCAATTTATATTTTCTGATGAACTATCAACACTATCAACTTCAACACAATTGTTAGAAGCATAAATAGAATCAAGAGTATCCCAAATATCTTTAGCACAAGAACAAAACCTGATTTTCTCAAAATCGTTTTCTGTCAATGCACTGTAAAGAAATTTCATTGCTCTAATGTTCAATGAAAACATTTTCTTTTCCTTTTCTGTAAAATCCTTTCTTGGTTTGAAATCAAAAGCATTTGTAAAAACATTCCACATATCAAAATCAGTTGCTTTGATAAAACTAGTCATTCTAGCTTTCCAAAACCAAAAATCAATATCTTTGAAAAGCGGCGGAATGATAAAATCAAACCCTTCTGAAAATGTAGAGCACCCAAAATTAGCCATTGAAACTCTTGAGACGGTTAAGTCCTTTAAACAAGAGCCTAGCTTTGATACCAAATGAAAGACCTGGCTATCACCCAAGAGGGGGGTGAATTGGGTGTATGATAAAAAATTTTGAAGTTTGAAAATATTTTCACAATTTCAGAAAGTAGTTTGTATGACAAAGTAATAATTTGTAAAGCAATAATCAGTCATTCAAACTTATATCTTTGGAAATGTAAGAGTTAAGGGAAGAGAATATGCAAACTGTGATTTATACTGTTTCGGCCCAATCCTTGACCTACGTCCAGTCTCCAAGCTCCGCTTGAGATTTTCAATCCACTATCTTCTTGTAACTTGATTACACGTTCTGTACTTGAAGTAATCCTCTCTCTAGGATTCACTCCCCCTTACAAATTGTAATCAATAGACTTGCTTGATTACACACTCGTACTCAAGTAATCCTCTCACTAGGATTCACTCCCCTTACAAGTCGTAATCAACACAATGTGTTTCCCACTCAAGATCACCCAATCTTAAGTATCTCACAGATAGAATGATAGGATGTTTACAATGATTCTTCTCTCTCAGAAGTAGATGAATAAACACTGAAGTATAATACAAATCACTTCACTCTCTATAATAAGCTATTTAAACATTGAAAACAGAGAGTAAAAGAAATGAAGAACGTAGTATTAACATGTTGAAGATGTAATCTTATGTCTCTGCGTTTTTGTCTTGAATCTGTCTTCTATTTATAGACAACTGAGATGAATTCGTTTGAAGCATTTGTCTGTTGAAGAATATTACCGTTATGAACAGTAATCGTTGAATATTTTGAATTCTGTCCGTTGAGAATTTCGAACGTTATGAACAAGTAACCCGTAGTGACTTTCAAATTTTGAATCTGTTGAAGCTTCAAATCCGTTGGAGTATTTCTTTGTTTAAACGTTTGAATCCTTGGAGAACATCGTTGAGTATTCAACTTCATTTCTTCAAGTTTCTTGTCGAATTCGATCTTTCTCGCCATTTCGAAAATCTGCTTAAAACTTCATCTTCATGCTTTTGATGATTTTGATTTCGCCAAGTTTGATGTAATCTCAAACTTTAATCACCTGAAAATTATACACAAATGATATAAATGATGTTAAGAAGTTGTATAAATCATTTGAGTAATCATCTGGATGTTCTTGATGTGAAACAATATTTCAATCATGGTGATTTTTCTGAACCAGAGGTGTAAACTCGAGTTTTCATCTGAAACTCGAGTTTTGAGGTCGTTACATTACTCCAGGTTCCTCTCTGTCTGATCAAAACTCGAGTTTTGCCACAAAACTCAAGTTTGGAAGATGCTCTGAAGTTCGCTACTCTCGTAACTCGAAAACTCGAGTTTTGTTCTTGCAAACTTGAGTTTTGACTTTGTTGAGCCTTCTTGAACAAACCGTCTAATTTCGAGGGTCATATCACCCTGGTAGGAACTCTGTTTTGGTTCGTTCAATTCTTGATGGAAAGCTATTTGAGTCTACTTTCATATGCCACCGATTTCAGCTCAATCCGATATGTAGTTTGTGAGTTACACTCAAAACATTGAAGCTTGGTTTTTTTGTGTGGCGTCGATTTATATGTCATATTCCACAATTCATAAATCCTTGATATGAACTCCTTTGGGCTTGGATTTTATATCACAATGACGTATTGGGAGTCTAGTTGTATATGCCACTGGTTTCACCTCAATCCGATTTCTGGTTTAAAAGATATCATCGAATTACCAGACATCGCCCGTGCTGAATGTGAAACAGAGTGGAGCTAAAGAGCTGATGACCACTGGAAACTCGAGTTTTAACTGAAAACTCGAGTTTTCCTAGTCCAGAGACGCCAGAGATTCTGAAGACACTTGATAACTTGAGTTTTGATTACTGTCTCGAGTTTTCCAAGTGCAGTTTTCTAAACTCGAGTTTTGAGTTCCAAAACTCGAGTTTTCTCTTACCGAGGAGCAAATCATTGTAGCGAAGTAGGAAACTCAAGTTTTGATGGCTGACTCGAGTTTTCTCATCCTGAAGCTGATTTTTGCTGACTTTAAATCTGAATTGAGCCATTCCAACTTTCATATGATCTTGGAGACTTCTACAATCAATCTTGAAACTTGAATAAAGATATTTTCATTTCATTCAAGCAAGTTCTTCCTTCTTCCATCTCCCAACTTGATCATTCTTCATCATTTAACTTGGGCTCATTATTCTCTGCAGATTCTACCTTCTTCAATATCTTCTCTTCTTGATTATTCCCAAAATGCTTTGAGAACTTCTTGCTTCCTTGACATTATGATATTCCCATTATATTGTGTGCAAGAACTTCTTTCTTCAATCAACTTTATTGATCATTCTCCAATATTAAACTTTGCATCTACATTAAATATAAGAGTTAGTCAAAGTATAATGTAAATGTAGTGTGCAACATTTTTGCTCTTAAGAATGGCATCTATATAAGACATCATCAAAACTAATCAAAACCAACAAATATATGTCTTGTAGCTCAAGAAGAAGATTCAGATAGTGAAGAGGTAAATAATTCTGACTCATCTTATGATGAACTGTCAGCTGAATATAATTCACTTTTCATTGAATTTCGAAAAATTGCCAAAGAGCTTCTGTCTTCAAAGAATAAAGTTAAATTGTTGGAAGAACAAGCTCAAACTATTTCTTCTTCTGTTTCTCCTTGTGAAAACATTTCTGAAAAGAATTGCGAAAAGATTTCAGAAAAAGTTTGTGACAATTGCTGCATTTTAGAGAAAAGACATTTGCATCTTACAAAAACTCTTGAGAAGTTCACTAGAGGTAGTGAAATGCTCAATGTTATTTTAAAACAACAAAGGTTCACAAATGACAAGTCAGGAATTGGTTATAGACCTGACTCTAATAAATGAAAAGGAAAGAAGAAGGCTGGACATAAATCTTACTTGAACTATTTTTGAAAAGTAGTCCACTCCTCTAATCCGTTTGCTCATTGCAACTATTGCAACCGTAAAGGTCATGCAACTTCTTCATGTTTTCATAAAAAGGAAAGAAGAAACAAGCCTACAGGTAATTATCAATGGGTGCCTAAGGGATCGTATAAGATTCCTAAGACACAAACTAACCCAAAAAGACCCAAGAAAAAATGGGTACCTAAGACTTGATATTCTATATCATGCAGGTTTGTCTTAGAGCATCAAAATCCAACAAATGGTTCATTGACAGTAGATGCTCAAGACATATGACAGGAGACGAATCTAAATTTGTTACAATTAAACCTAAGGATGGTGGCAATGTAACATTTGGTGGAAATCAATCCGGAAGGATTCTTTGGAATTGGAGAAGTTGGAAACAACGAAGGACCACAAATCAAGGATGTCTACCTTGTGGAAGGCTTATGTCACAACCTCCTTAGTATGAGTCAAAGCACAGAAAGATGTAACTTAGTTATCTTTAATTCTGAAGAATGTTTAATTGTGAGCAAAGATGTTCTCTCATTAGATAACATTAGAACTAAAGCCTTATTTAGAGCTCCTAGAAAAGGTAATTACTATACTCTCAATCTCTCTAGTAACTCTTGTTAGTTCTCAGATGTTTTGATGATAACTAGATTTAACAAAGAAGAAAATAAACATAGATCTTGGAAAATCTCGTTGCTGTCAGATATTTTCAATTGCTGTCAGAAAACCTCGAGTCACTTATGTTGCCTCGAGTCAATGTTTTCTAAAACACATTTAGACACGCAAAAATAACTCGAGGTTCAGATGATTGCACCTCGAGTTAGCTACCTCGAGTTAAGACATTGTCCACCTCGAGTTAGTGTTTTTCAAAATATGTTTGAAAGAAGATAATTAGCCTCTAGTCAGAATATGTGTACCTCGAGTTAGGTAACTAGAGTCAAGAAACATTTAGCCTCGAGTCTCATTTCCTCTAAAAAGAATCATTCCATGATTTACCTCGAGTCAATAAGATAATCTACCTCGAGTTAGACGCATCGAGTCAAAGAACGACGTACCTCGAGTTAGACTGTGTTGTAACAATATCCATTCCAAGAGATTTAACTCGAGTATGATTAATTGTCACCTCGAGTCTTAAACCTCGAGTCTGTATTCCATAAACCTCGAGTCTGATAGAATATCGAAATACTCTGATTATGTGAGGTAACTCGAGGTTGCCATAATAGTACCTCGAGTTAGGAAACTCGAGTTAATATCTCGTCTGGATAACTCAGTTTGGATAATTCCAATTGATTAACTCGAGGCTGCAAGAACGTTACCTCGAGGCAGTCAAATCTCTGTGTCTTTAAAATAATCTTTTGAAATTGTGATTTCATAGATTATCATTTGTATTCTTCATATCATTCTTTGTATAAGCCCAATCTATTTTGACCAGTTTGTAAGTGAGTTTCAGATGATTAGAACAAGCTACAACTCAAAGTCGTTGATTAAAGCAACCACTGTCAGACGCATTTATTGCAAACCAGTCACATAGCATGAAAGAAGAATATAGATATCTGAGCCTCTGGAAAGCAATTTAATTGTTTCCAGTAAATATTCTTCTCATGTCTCAACGAACAAAAAGGAATAAGGAATGTCAAACAAAGCATATTCAACAAACCTCTGACGTTACGAAGAAACGAAGCAACGGATATATTTATGACTCACAACGGTTAACTTAATGAGTCACAACGGGCGACTTCAAGATGTTCTCCAACGGTCATTAATGCCATCATATATAAATAGGAGACACATTGAATTTAGACCTACCGAAACTCTGCACATTGAATTACTCTTTAAAAGCATTTACAGTTTCTACACACAGAGATAATATCTTCGGATATATTAAGCTTCAGTGATTATTATTCAGCTCTTTTAGAGAGTTCTTCATTGATTATCCATTCTTGTAAAGTTCTCAAAGTATTGAGATTTTGAGATTGGGGACATTTGATTACAACTTGTAAGGGGGAGCAAGTTCTAGAGAGAGAATTGCTTTGAGAGTTACAGTGTGTGTAATTATTTGAAGTTAGTGAAAATCCCGGAGTGTCTGGGGACTAGACGTAGGTCAAAGATTTGGACCGAACCAGGATAAATTCATTGTGTTCAATCTTTCTTATCCCTACTCTGTTTACCTCTGTTATACATTCAGTTAACAGAGCATTTTTGAGAGAAAATTTTATATCCCCAATTCACTCCCCCTCTTGGTGATATCCCGTCTTTCAGTTAGTATCAGAGCGGGTCTTCTCTGAAGAGATTAACATCTTGAGAAGGATCAGTATATAAGGAATCCTACCTGACGGAGCCTCAATCAACCGACCACCGGGATTCAATGGAGAGCATTACTCCTTCTGAAAAAGTAAATTCAAAGTCTTCGTAATGGCGTCTGAGTTCGGTCTCTGGAAAGTATTTGAAAGAGGAGATTATGTTCCATCAATTACTGAAGATGGAGTGAGAACTCCAAAGCTCGAAGAGGAATACGATGAGAATGACAAGAAGCTGGTTGTTCTTAACAACAAAGCAATTCTTATGCTCGAGAGTGCTCTAAGTCAGAATGAATACTTTAGAGTATCCTCAAAAACCTCTGCCAAAGCAATGTGGGATGCATTGGAAATAGCTCACGAAGGAGCCATAAGAGTCAAGGAAAATAGAGTTAACACTCTTATGACTGAGTACGATCTCCTTCGTATGAAGTCAGGAGAATCAATTGGTGAGTTCCAACTGAGATTCACTCACTTGATCAACCAACTTGCTGCATTGGGAAAGCTCTACGATGCACCAGTTCAAGTCAGAAAGGTCTTGAATATTCTCAGCAGGGAGTGGGAAGCTAAGGTCACTGCCATCGAAGAGGCTCATAGCGCATCAATGGAGTCCGTAGCAGCCTTGTTTGGTAGCCTATCAGAATATGAGGGCAAGATCAAGTTCAGAAAAGGACTTGATGAAATTCATAGTAAGAGCAAAGGCATAGCTCTTAAGGCTATCAAAGAAGCAAAAGAGACAAATGATGATAAAGAAGTAGATGAAGATAAAGAGCTGGGCATGATAGTTCGAAGGTTCAAAAGATTCTATAAGAAGGACCAACAATTCAAGAAGTTCCACAAGGGTAGCTCCAACATTGAGACAAAAAAGCCAATCATATGCTACGAATGTGAAAGACCCGACCACATCAAGTCTGAATGCCCCCAGCTGAAAAACAAGGATGAAGAGAAGAAGAAATTCAACAACTTCAAAAAGAAAGCTTATGTGTCAGCCATATGGGGAGACAGTTCATCCGACGAAGATGAAGCTGAGGATGAAGAAAAAGCCAACATATGCCTAGTAGCTCAAGAAAAAGAGCAAACTGGAAATGACGATGAGGTATATGATCTTCAAAAATATTATGATGAACTATTCTCTGAATATAATCTTGTGCAATCTGAATTTGAAAAACTTGCTAAGAAATACATAGATTTGAAAAGAAAAAACATAACTCTTGAAATGCAATTTAACAATCTTTCTGAAAATGTCATTTGTGAGGATTGTGTTGATCTTCAGAAAAAGAATGAACATCTTACAAAAGCACTTGAGAAATTCACTAGAGGAAGTGAAATGCTCAATGTGATTTTGAAACAACAAAGATTCACAAATGACAAATCAGGAATTGGTTATAAGCCTGAGTTTGATAAGAAGAAAGGCAAAAAGAAATTTGGTGAAAAATCCTATATGAACTATTTCAGAAAATCCGTTCATTCATCAAATCCTTTTGCTCATTGCAATTATTGTAACCGTAAAGGTCATACCACTTCTTCATGTTTTCATAAAAAGGAAAGAAAGGACAAACCTATAGGTAACTATCAATGGGTGCCTAAGGGATCTTATAATGTTCCTGAGTCACAAACTAACCCGAAAGGACCCAAGAAAAGATGGGTACCTAAAACCTGATTTCTTGTGATTTGCAGATTTGTCTGAGAGCATCAAAATCCAACAAGTGGTATATTGATAGTGGATGCTCTAGACACATGACGGGAGATCATACAAAATTTGCTACTCTCAGGACAAAGAATGGTGGCACTGTGACTTTTGGTGGAAATCAATCCGGAAGGATTGCTGGAATTGGTGAAGTTGGTAACAACAATGGACCTCAAGTCAAGGACGTCTACCTTGTAGAAGGACTGTGTCATAACCTCCTCAGTGTGAGTCAAAGTACAGACAAAGGTAACTTGGTTATCTTCGACTCAGAGGAGTGCTTGATTGTTAGCAAAGATGATTTGCCCTTAACCAATCTCAAATCAAAAGCCTTATTTAGGGCCCCTAGAGATGGTAACTGCTATACTCTAAACCTTTCAAACAATTCCAATAAACTTTCTTCTGAAAATTGTTTTATCAGTAATTTGGAAGAAAGTTGGCTTTGGCACAAGCGTTTAGCCCATGTCAATATGTTTCAACTTGACAAGTTACAAAAAAAGGATTTAGTCATTGGTTTACCAAAACTTAGTTTCAAAAATGATATAATATGTGATGCTTGTCAAAAAGGTAAACAGACAAATCATCTTTAAAATCCAAAAATGAGATTTCATCTAATGAGACCTCTTTAACTACTTCATATGGATTTAGTTGGGCTCGCTAGAGTAAGGAGTCTTGGTGGAAATCTTTATACTTTAGTTATTGTTGATGATTTCTCAAGATTTTGTTGGACTATATTTTTATCATCGAAGGATGAAACTTTTGATCAGTTTGTTGTGTTTACCAAAAAGGTCCAAAACGAGAAAGGTATCTCTATTTCAGGCATAAGGACTAATCATGGTGGAGAATTCGATACTCATGCCTTTGAAGAATTATGTGGAGCTCATGGGATAGATCATAATTTTTCTGCTCCTAGGACTCCTCAACAAAATGGTGTTGTGGAGAGAAAGAATCGAGTTCTCACTGAGATGGCAAGAGCAATGTTGAATGAGAATCAAACTTCTCAAGTCTTCTGGGCAGATGCAATGAGCACAGCTTGTTACATATCAAACCATGCATACATCCGGAAGAAACTTCAGAAGACACCCTATGAGCTGTATAAGGGAAGAAAACCGAATCTTAGCCATCTACACATCTTTGGGTGTAAGTGCTTTATGCACAATAATGGTAAGGATAATTTGGGTAAGTTTGATTCAAAGTCTGATGAAGGTATATTTCTTGGCTTCTCTAATAGAAGTAAAGCTTATAGAATTTTCAATACTCGTACTCGTACTGTTGAAGAATCTATTCATGTTGTGTTTAGTGAAGCCAAATCTGGAAAACCTTTGGATGATGAGGAAGAAAATGTTTATAGAAATCAGTTCTTTTCAAAAACTACCCCTACCTCTCTTGAAAACTCTGAAGATGTTTTTGAAAACGTTTCTGAAAATGATTCTCATTCACAACCTAGAGCTTGGAGATTCATTAGGAATCATCCCCTGGATCAAGTTATAGGTGATGTGAATGAAGGAGTTAGAACAGAAATAGCACTTTAAATGAAGTAACATTTTCTCGCATTCATATCTCATATTGAACCCTCTAAGATTGACGAAGCCCTTTCAGATAATGATTGGGTGATAGCAATGCAAGAGGAGTTACATCAATTTGATAGAAATCAAGTTTGGGATTTGGTACCTAGGCCTAAGGACCATCCGGTCATTGGCACTAAATGGGTATTCAAGAACAAACGAGATGAATCAGCAATCATTGTCCGAAATAAGGCAAGATTGGTTGTTAAAGGCTATAATCAAGAAGAAGGAATTGATTATGAAGAAACTTATGCTCCAGTAGCAAGATTGGAAGCTATAAGAGTTCTTCTTGCTTTTACATGTGTAAAAGGTTTTAAACTATATCAAATGGATGTAAAAAGTGCATTCCTAAATGGTTTTATTCAAGAAGAAGTCTATGTAGAACAACCTCCCGATTTGGAAAATGATCATCATCCAGATCATGTATATCGTCTCAATAAAGCTCTATATGGCCTTAAACAAGCTCCTAGAGCTTGGTATGAGTGATTAAGCAAATTCCTTCTTGATCAAGGTTTTATTAGAGTCAATGCTGACACAACTCTCTTCATAAAGTGTAATAAGCTTAATGAAATTCTAATTGTCCAAATATATGTTGATGATATTATATTTGGTGCTACTAATGATTCTCTTTGTGAAGAAGTTTCCAAGAAAATGCAGGGAGAATTTGAAATGTCTATGATGGGGGAATTGAACTACTTTCTTGGTTTGCAAATCAAACAACGGAAGGATGGAATATTTATCTCTCAAAAAAAATATCTCCGCGATTTGCTCAAGAAGTTTGGCTTGGAAAATTGCAATGGTGCAAATACTCCAATGAGCTCAACAACTTCTTTGGATGCTGATGAAGAAAAGGGCAAGGACTTCAACATAACCAAGTATAGAGGAATGATTGGTTCCTTGTTGTACTTAACCGCCAGCAGACCAGACATTCAATTCAGTGTAGGAATGTGCGCAAGATTCCAATCAGCTCAAAAAGAATCACATGCCGAACACTTTAAAAAGGATCTTTCGCTACCTTTCAGACACAAAGGAATTGGGTCTCTGGTTTCCAAAAGGACAACAAGAATTCCTAGTTGCGTACTCATATGCTGATCATGCCGGATACAAGACTGATAGAAAAAGCACCAGTGGATAGTGTGAATTCTTCAGAGGTTCACTAGTATCTTGGTTCAGGAAGAAACAAACCACTGTAGCAGTATCATCAACTGAAGCAGAGTATGTTGCTGTCTCAAGCTGTTGTGCACAAGTCTTGTGGCTAAGACAACAATTATCTGACTTGGGAGTACACTTGAAAGAAATTCCAATCTTATGTGATAACACTAGCACGATTAGCTTGGCAAAAAATCCAGTTCAATATACAAGAACCAAGCATATCGATGTGAGACACCACTTCATCAGAGATCATGTACAGAAGAGAGATATCAAAGTTATGTTCATTCCTACCCATCTTCAATTGGCTGACATCTTCACCAAACCACTTGCAAAAGAACAATTCAATTTCATTAGAAGAGAATTGGGAATGGTAAATCCCAATGAATTGTGAGTAGAAAAATGCTAGTTCAATTTCATGTATTATGTTTTGATGATTAAGCATAAACTAACTTTAGCATCGGAGTATATAGATAATTTTATTGTAGGACTCTGTTACATAAAAATTTAAACAGAGCAACAAAACCTCGAGTCGATCGAATGCTTCACCTCGAGTCACGATTCTCCATCAGAAAATTAAGACTCAAGTAGGCAGTATTTGCCTCGAGTTAACAATAGGGCCTCGAGGTGGCTGAAGACAGAAAGATAGAGCATTAGAGAGCAGTATTTGCCTCGAGTTAACAATAGAGCCTCGAGGTGGATGAAGACAGAAAGATAGAACAATTAAAAGCAGTATTTGCCTCGAGTCTATGTGACAACCTCGAGGTAAATTGAAACCGAAAGTTAGACATTTAGAGCGCGTTTTTTACCTCGAGTCAAGGAGCTGAACCTCCAGTGAAAAAGTCATCTACAATAAGTAAGCTTTTCTTATCAACCTCAAGTCTGTAAAAACGACCTCGAGGTAGAGGACTCGAGTTGGAACCTCGAGGTATTTTGAAATAAAATTCAAAAATATGTCTCTTCATTTCACGTCGCCTCGCTTCTCACTCTCTGTATTTTTCTTTTCCCCAAGTTCTATCGTCTCTCTCTACATTCATTCTCTCTGTCTCTCTTTCCCTTATCTCTCTCAGAAACCCTAACCCTAAAATGCCATCCAAAACCAAAAAATCAAAAACCAAAGACACTGATCCTGAGTTCATTGCTTCCAAATCTCCCTCTGTTTCTCTCTCCGAGCGCCCTCAACGGCTAAAAATGGCTCCGAAGCGTTTTCTCCCGAAAGTGTCGTTTGAAGAAGATATAGCTCATGGAAAGCCCAAGAAGCTTTGAATAGAAGAACCATCGGCGATTCCGCCAAAGAAACCTGTTGACAAAAGAGCCTTGGTTGAAAAGCAAAAGGAAGTGGTCGTTGCAAAACCCACTTCTACAAAGAAGAAGAAATTTGCTATTTCATCTTCTGATTTTCGTGGAGCCTCGCAGAGCCAAGGTGGGTCTGTGTCAATGTCAAAGGCCTCCAAGCACTCTGTTTCTCCATCTAAAGCTTCAGCCTTTGTGTCTAAGGATTCAGTTCAACAACCTGTTCCAAAGGTATCTGAATTACCCTCAATCATCTCCATTTACCACACTACTAGTCCTCCTGAAGACTTTGACAAAAGAATTATCTTATTTTCATATGAGGATAGGAATAAATTCTGTAAAGATTATGCTCTTAGAAACTTCTGTCCCGTAGTTTCGTAGACCGGCAAAACTAAAAATCGAGTGCAATTTAGATCTTTATCCTTGGTTTCAAAACTATGCCTCTTTTCTAGGAATCCATGCTTCATATAGTCCAACCTTAGTGAGAATTTTCTATTTTAATATGACTGTGCATACTCTGTTAGATAAGCACAATCATATTGCTGAAGAAAGAATCTTTACTACTGTGAGAGGTCGGAGAATTACCATTACTCCTGACTATTTAAATGAACTACTACAAGTTTCTGATCCACCTGATGTTCCTCAAGTTCATTATGATAATGAAATTTTTTTTCAAATCCTTCGACCAGATGAGCCTCTATGTGAACCCATAGGGTCCCTGACCTTCAATCCTGCTCAATTGCCACCTAAGCACAGGGCCTTGTGGTATATTTACTCAAGGAACTTTGTTCAAAAAGGCAAAAATTTCACTCATTTCACCCAAAGAGACTATACTATGTTTTCTTCCTTTGTTGATCAGATTCCTCATAATCTTGGTCACTGGATTTTTGGGGAAATGAAGAAATATATGATGCACTCTCAGAAAAAATCTCCAATTCCTTTTCCTAGCTTAGTCTCTGTGATCCTGTTTCATGAAAAAGTCTGGCATTTGGAGAAAGATGAGGTACCAAAGAAACCCGATGAGTTTGGTCAACATATCCTTAACTTAATGAAGATCAACTTTCAAGAAGGATCAGGACAATCCAGAGCACCAGCACACTCCAAGTCAAAAACCTCCAAACCAAGAGGACCTACTTCTGGTCATCTACAAGGGCATCCTGAGCCTGGCCCTGAAATATCATCTCAGCCTGCACCATTCTCTATGGGAGCTCAAATGAAGGCTATTTCAGATAGCCTAGATCCCCTACATATTTCCATGGCTGCTCAAAACTCTTTGGCTATCAAGTTGGAATTTGAGCTTGGTAAATTGTTTCAGAAAGCAACACAAATTGAAACCAATCAAGAGGATCTTCATGATGAAGTTGGTCTTATAAAAGAATATGTTAGCTCTCTGCATGATCATTTGATTGATCATGGTGCTTCAATTACCAATCTGCACAACACCATCTGGACCCTTACTCATAAGGTTGACAAACTCCTCTCCATGCCAAATTCATCCACTTCTGGCATTCCACCTGATAAGCCATTATCCCCTACACTTTCACCTTCCTTTACCTTTCCCAACATCCCAACTCCATCACCTACTCCTATCTCTATCCAGGCTTATGTGCCTATTCCTCCTCCCACTTCTATCCAGACTTCTGCTCCTATGAACATTACATACTCTGAAATCTCTACTGCAGACTTGTTTGGGGAAGATGACCTAGACACACTTATATCCTCTTCACCTATTCTTTCCACCACCTCACCCATCCTATCTATTATTCCTTACTCACCTTTGCCATTCCCTAACTCTACTCATCCTTTCTCATCTCGATTCCAGCCACCACCCTTGTGATCCCCTTTTTTTTGATTGATGCCAAAGGGGGAGAGGAAGAAGAAGGCATGCAAGAAGGGATACAGCGCATGCAGGAAGGGATGCAGCGCTCTCTCTGATATTGTTTTACCTGCTTTCAGTTGGATGTTAAATTTTTCCTTTTGCCTGCACTTGTTATGTTATCTGACTCTGGTTTAAATGTGTTTTGATGTTATCTATTTAATGAGTTATCCCATGTGCTTCTAGTTAATTAAAATTTTTGTTGCCTACTTCTTTCTCAAATCTTGTCATCATCAAAAAGGGGGAGAATGTTAGTTCTCAGATGTTTTGATGATAACTAGATTTAACAAAGAAGAAAATAAACATAGATCTTGGAAAATCTCGTTGCTGTCAGATATTTTCAATTGCTGTCAGAAAACCTCGAGTCACTTATGTTGCCTCAAGTCAATGTTTTCTAAAACACATTTAGACACTGCAAAAATAACTCGAGGTTCAGATGATTGCACCTCGAGTTAGCTACCTCGAGTTAAGACATTGTCCACCTCGAGTTAGTGTTTTTCAAAATATGTTTAAAAGAAGACAATTAGCCTCTAGTCAGAATATGTGTACCTCGAGTTAGGTACCTAGAGTCAAGAAACATTTAGCCTCGAGTCTCATTTCCTCTAAAAAGAATCATTCCATGATTTACCTCGAGTCAATAAGATAATCTACCTCGAGTTAGACGCATCGAGTCAAAGAACGACGAACCTCGAGTTAGACCGTGTTGTAACAATATCCATTCCAAGAGATTTAACTCGAGTCTGATTAATTGTCACCTCGAGTCTTAAACCTCGAGTCTGTATTCCATAAACCTCGAGTCTGATAGAATATCGAAATACTCTGATTATGTGAGGTAACTCGAGGTTGCCATAATAGTACCTCGAGTTAGAAAACTCGAGTTAAAATAGAATGAACCTCGAGTTAATATCTCGTCTGGATAACTCAGTTTGGATAATTCCAATTGATTAACTCGAGGCAGTCAAATCTCTGTGTCTTTAAAATAATCTTTTGAAATTGTGATTTCATAGATTATCATTTGTATTCTTCATATCATTCTCTGTATATGCCTAATCTATTTTGACCAGTTTGCTAAGTGAGTTTCAGATGATTAGAACAAGCTACAATTCAAAGTCGTTGATTAAAGCAACCACTGTCAGACGCATTTATTGCAAACCACTCACATAGCATGAAAGAAGAATATAGATATCTGAGCCTCTGGAAAGCAATTTAATAGTTTCCAGTAAATATTCTTCTCATGTCTCAACGGACAAAAAGGAATAAGGAATGTCAAACAAAGCATATTCAACAAACCTCCGACGTTACGAAGAAACGAAGCAACAGATATTTTTATGACTCACAACGGTTAACTTAATGAGTCACAACGGACGAATTCAAGATGTTCTCCAACGGTCATTAATGCCATCATCTATAAATAGGAGACGCATTGAATTCAGACCTACCAAAACTCTGCACATTGAATTACTCTTTAAAAGCATTTACAGTTTCTACACACAGAGATAATATCTTCGGATATATTAAGCTTCAGTGATTATTATTCAGCTCTTTTAGAGAGTTCTTCATTGATTATCCATTCTTGTAAAGGTCTCAAAGTATTGGGACTTTGAGATTGGGGACATTTGATTACAACTTGTAAGGGGGAGCAAGTTCTAGAGAGAGAATTGCTTCAAGAGTTACAGAGTGTGTAATCATTTGAAGTTAGTAAAATCCTGGAGTGTCTGGGGACTGGGTGTAGGTCAAAGATTTGGACCGAACCAGGATAAACTCATTGTGTTCAATCTTTCTTATCCCTACTCTGTTTACCTCTGTTATACATTCGGTTAACAGAGCATTTTTGAGAGAAAATTTTATATCCCCAATTCACCCCCCCTCTTGGTGATATCTCGTCTTTCAACTCTATTTCTGAAAATTGTTTTATTGGTAACTTGGATGAAAGTTGGCTATGGCATAAACGTTTGGCTCATGTCAATATGTTTCAACTTGATAAGTTACAGAAAAAGGATTTGGTTATTGGTTTACCCAAATTACAGTTTAAAAACGACATGATCTGTGATGCATGTCAAAAGGGTAAACAAACCAAATCTTCTTTCAAATCTAAAATTGAAATTTCAACTAATAGACCTCTTCAACTACATCACATGGATTTAGTAGGACCAGCTAGAGTAAAAAGCCTTGGTGGCAATCTTTATACATTGGTCATAGTTGATGATTTCTCTAGATTTGCTTTCACCATATTTTTATCTTCAAAAGATGAAACATTTGATCAATTTGCTGTATTTGCCAAGAAGGTCCAAAACGAGAAAGGATTCTCTATTGCAGGAATTCGTACAGATCATGGTGGAGAATTTGAAAACCATGCCTTTGGAGAATTCTGTGACAGTATGGGCATTGATCACAATTTCTCTGCCCCAAGGACTCCTCAACAGAATGGGGTTGTTAAAAGAAAGAATAGAGTCCTCACTGAGATGGCAAGGGCCATGTTGAATGAAAATCAGACTTCTCAGGTGTTCTGGGCTGATTCTATGAGCACTGCGTGCTACATTTCAAATTGAGCTTATCTCCAAAAGAAGCTGAACAAAACTCCCTATGAACTGTACAAAGGAAGAAAACCCAATATAGCTCATTTGCACATCTTTGGATGCAAATGTATCATTTACAACAATGGTAAGGACAACTTGGGAAAATTTGATTCTAAGTCGGATGAAGGTATATTTTTGGGTTATTCAAATAGAAGTAAAGCCTATAGAGTCTTTAACACTAGAACACGTATTGTTGAAGAATCTATGCATGTTGTATTCTTTGAAACCAAACTAGACAAATCCTTGGATGATGATGATGATGTTTTTCCTATTTCAAATCAATCTGGTTCTTAAACATTTCCTACTTTAACAAATTCTGAAAAACCTTTGGAAAAGGAACCTGAATTTGAAAATCATTGTGAAAATGTTTGTGAAAACACTGATCAACACCAACCTAAATCATGGAGATACAGTAGGAGTCATCCACTAGATCAAGTGATAGGTGATGTTAATCAAGGAGTTAGAACCAGAAGCACCTTGAATGAAATCACATTTTCTACATTCATCTCGAAAATTGAACCCTCTAAGATTGATGAAGCCCTTTCAGACAATGATTGGGTTATAGCAATGCAAGAGGAGTTACATCAGTTTGAAAGAAATCAAGTTTGGGATTTGGTACCTAGGCCTAAAGACCATCCAGTCATTGGTACTAAATGGGTATTCAAGAACAAATGTGATGAATCTGCAATAATTGTTCGAAACAAAGCAAGGCTAGTGGCAAAAGGCTATAATCAAGAAGAAGGAATTGATTATGAAAAAAATTATGCTCCAGTAGCAAGATTGGAAGCCATAAGAGTTCTTCTAGCTTTTGCTTGTATTAAAGGATTCAAACTTTATCAAATGGATGTGAAATATTCATTTTTAAATGGTTTTATTCAAGAAGAAGTTTATGTTGAACAACCTCCAGGATTTCAAAATGAACATCATCCAGATCATGTTTACCTCCTTAAGAAAGCATTATATGGTCTTAAGCAAGCTCCTAGAGCTTGGTATGAGCGGTTAAGAAAATTCCTTCTTGATCAAGGATTTGTCAGAGGTAAAGCAGATACAACTCTTTTCATCAAAAAGGATAAACTCAACAATATCTTAATTGTTCAAATTTATGTTGATGATATTATTTTTGGTGCTTCTAATGATGCTTTGTGTGAAGAGTTTGCTAAGAACATGCAGGGAGAATTTGAGATGTCCATGATGGGAGAACTCAACTATTTCCTTGGTCTGCAAATTAAGCAAAGGAAAGATGAAATTTTCATTTCCCAGACCAAGTATCTCAATGATCTCTTAAAGAAGTTTGGGATGGATGAATGCAATAGAGCTGATACTCCAATGAGTTCAACCACTGCCTTGGATGCTGATGAAGAAGGCAAGGACTTCAACATTACAAAGTATAGAGGAATGATTGGATCATTGCTCTATCTCACAGCAAGTTGTCCTGACATCCAATTCAGTGTGGGAATGTGTGCAAGATTTCAATCTGCTCCCAAGGAGTCACATGTTAGTTCTCATGTTTTTGATGTTTTGATGATAACAATTATAATGTAATTAATCTTTGATATTCAATGAATATTTGAAGTTTTTGATTTGCCTCAGTTAAATAATAAAAGCCTTGAGTTATATGCTTCAATGGTTAAATGTTTTTCACTTGCTACCTCAAGGTAAAAATATTTCAACTCTAGGCTTCTCTCAAAAATACATCCAGACATCAATTCTTTAATGGCAATGGCATTCTCGTTATTCTTGCTAAAAACTAGTTTTGCCTCAAGTCATCCAAGTCATTCCTGCATATGTTTCGGAAAATATACTTCCAATGGCAAAATCGTAATTACGGTGAAAATCCATTCTTAATGGCAAAATCATAATTTTGCTGAACTTCACTCTTTGCCTCTAGTTTGTTGCCTCAAGTCATTCGGATTACATATGTCTTCAAATCCACTTTAATGGCAAAATTGTTATTATTTTGAAATTCATTCTTTAATGGCAAAATTGTAATTTTGTTGAAAATGACTTTTAATGGCAAAATTGTAAATATTTCGAAAGTCACCTTTTGCCTCAAGGCAATTAATGAATTGCCTCAAGTCATTCATTTTCTGTGTTTCGAAATCTATTTCTCAAATGGCAAAAATGTAATTTTGTTGAAAATGAATTTTTGATGGCAAAACCGTAAATATGTCGAAAGTCACTTCTTGACTCAAGGCAATTAATATATTGCCTCAAGGCATATTTTCATAGCATACGACTTTCAACAATAAATCGCAATATTGCAATTATGTTGAAACTCTCCTTATGCCTCAAGTCAATTAGTAAATCACCTCAAGGCAACCTCACCTCAATTTATTCATGTCTCATAGTCAAAGTCGACTCGGTGTATAGAAATTCTACCTCTAGTTAACATGACTCAAGGCATAAAAATATGACTCAAGGCAAGTGCTCTTCTAGTTTTCCAAATTAGCGTCTTTTACGTGAAATGCCTCAAGTCATGTATTTATTGCCTCAAGGTAAACTTTCTTCTTCTGATCTAACGCCTTATATAGTTGCCTCTAGTCATTCTATCCTTGCCTCTAGTCATTTGCGTCTGGGCAAACTCTCTTTTAACTAGAGTCATATCTTTCAAGTTTTCAAATCACCGTCTCCGGAAAATCAAAAATTAATTGATTATGATTTTATCTCATTAATATTCTTAAATGCTTTTAACCAGTTTGCTAATAAGTTTCGGGGATTATCATAACCCTAGGATTAACAACAAATTGTTGAGAAATAGCACAGGTGTCGAACGCATTAAATGCAGTTATCATATTGAGACACAATCTCAACAACCATACTTCTGAACATTCAAAAGATCTTCTGCTATTCCCATATCGCAATAAATGCTATTTCACAACGGGTAGAACAAAAGAGTGTTTTGACGGTACAAATCCACATGGATCATTAATGGTGAAAATATTAACCAAGCCGCTTCAATCTAATGGTTATATTTTTGAAGAGTCTCAACGGCTAATCTTCAAGCTTCACCAACGGACACAAAATTGCAACATCTACAAATACCAGAAGCATTTAATTCCGCCAACTACCCGGACATTCCATTGAGGTTAACAGAGGGCGCAGATACTTAAATGCTCAACGGACATATTCAAACTTTCAAACGGACAGATTCAAATCTTTCAACCGTCCTCAATCTTCAAGTAGTATAAATACTCGAAGGATTGAATTCATCATGTAGACATAGACGCACACACAGATAAAGCATTCAAAGCGATCCATTTATAGTCTGTACATATCTTCAGATATTACTGAGCTTTAGTGTTTATCATTCATCTACTCTGTGAGAGAGTTTTATCATTTGTTTTACATTTGTTCAAATCTCAAGATAGAGGTATCTTGAGTGTAGGTGTACAATTACAACTTGTAAGGGGGAGTGAGTCCTAGGGAGAAAGGATCATCCTAAGTACAGAGTGTGTAATTGTGTCGTTAGTTATTTGGTTACAACTTGTAAAGAGGGGTAAGTCCTAGTGAGAGGATTACTCGAGAGTTACAGAGTGTGTAATCAAGTTACGAGATAGTGAAATCCCAGAGTGTCTGGGTACTGGACGTAGGTCAAGGAGTTGGACCGAACCAGTATAAATTCTCTGTGTCATTTCTTCTTACTGTTTTCCTACTTTCATTGTTTGTCCAGTATACCACGAAAGAATTTTTGAGGATCACCTATTCACCCCCCTCTAGGTGATATTCTGCCTTCATCACATGCTGAGAATGTGAAGAGAATCTTCAGATATCTTGCTGACACAAAGACTCTTGGTCAATGGTTTCCCAAGGTCAACCTGAACATTTGGTAGCATATTCAGATTCAGATCATGCTGGATATAAGACATATAGAAAGAGTACAAGTGGCCAATGTGAATTTCTTGGTAGATCACTTGTCTCATGGTTTAGCAAGAAGCAAACAAGTGTTGCTGTATCCTCCACTGAAGTTGAATATGTAGCTGTATCTAGTTATTGTGCTCAAGTTCTTTGGCTCAAGCAACAAGTTTCTGACTTGGGAATCAATCTGAAGGAGATCCTAATTCTATGTGACAACACAAGCACAATAAGCTTGGCTAAGAATCCAGTTCAACATACTTGAACCAAGCATATTGATGTGAGACATCATTTCATAAGGGATCATGTTCAAAAGAAAGATGTCAAGGTCATGTTCATCCCAACTCATCTTCAACTTGTTGACATCTTCACAAAGCCATTAGCAAAAGAACAATTTGTGTTCATAAGAAGAGAATTGGGAATGGTAAATCCCAATGAGCTGTAAGTAGCTCCTACTTAATGTTAGTTATGTGTTTTATGATTACAATTTACTAACTTAAGCATCGGAGTATCTAGATGTGTTTTATGCAGGGTATTTATGTTGATAAACAACTCTGACAATTTGCTGAAGTTTGCTGTCAAAAGTAGCAAACTCGAGCTTATGAGTATAAGCTCGAGCTTGAAGAGGTCAGAGAGAAAATGAAATTTTGGAGAAAGCCAAACTCGAGCTTATAAGTGAGTAAACTCGAGCTTGCAGAGGAATTTCAAGAGTTTTCACATACACTCTTGAAGTCCAGGTTAGTACAAGTTTATGCAAACTCGAGCTTAGCTTCCTAAACTCGAGCTTGCAGCACATTTTATATATGTAAACCCTGATTGATCCTCTTTACTTCACTCAACCCTCGAGCTTACTCCTATTCTCTCTCAAAAACCTCTCACCTTCTTCGACAAAGCCCAACGAAAATGGCCCCAGAACACTCAGCTTCTGTAAATGTCTCTGATTCAGAAACCCAATCCAACCAATCTCCTATTCCCGAACGCCCTAAACGGTCAAAGATGATCCCAAAACGATTCAATACTGGGATAGACACCCAAATCCCTGGAGTTACAGCAACTCATTCGACTCCTACCTCCAGAGCAAAAGGAATCGAAATTAAAGACAAACCAGAGGCTCCCAAGAAACGAGCAAATCCAGAAGAAGCAACCAGCAAAGGGAAAGAGAAAATTCCAGAGGTCATTGCAGCCTACAAGTCCAAACGAACTAAGAAGACTGCCTCTAGGACTAGTCAAGCAAGTTCACAAGTTCCTCCAACTTCTCAGCAACAAGAGGAACCTACTTCTCAGGTATCAAGGAAACTCCTGCTCTGTATGAAATTTATAATCATACCACTATACCAGAAGGATTTTCATTAGAACCTGTTTGATTGGAAGGAGAAAATGCCATTAAGTTTAAGGAACAATTTGGTTCTAAAGTATTCTGTCCAATTGTTTCTGTTAATCTAGCTCAACTGAAGAATGAGTGCAATTTAGACCTTTCTCCTTGGCTGAAACAATTTGAAAATCTGATTTCTATTAGAGCCTCTTATTGTCCCTCTCTTGTCAAGGTGTTCTACTTTGGTATGGCTTACAAAAACTTGCTGGACAATGATGGAAATTTGATTGAGGAAAGGGTCACCACAACCAATAGAGGCAAACAAATAACCATTTCCCCTTCCTATCTAAATTAAATTCTGCAAATCTCCAATCGTCCACCTATAGCTTCGTTGAACTATACTGATAGGCAAATCTATGAACTTTTAAGACCCAATGAGCCTATTCCAGAGGGGTTAGAAATTCTCAATTTTGAACCTGGATCAATGAACCCACATTCAGAGCTATCTGGTACATTTACACCAGGAATCTCATTAAAAAAGGAGGTAGCTTCACTCATTTTGTAAAGAAGGATTATCCTATCTTTGCTTCCGTTATTGCCAAGGTACCTCATAATGTTGGGTACTGGATTTTTCAAGAAATGGTAAAATTTCGTTTTGCTTCCAGAAAAACCTCCCGAATTCCTTTTGCAAGCCTTATCTCTGTCATCCTTTTTCATGAGAAAATTTGGTATATTCCTGCCAAAGAGAAACTAGAAAAACCTCAAGTCTTTGGAAGACACATCTTAAACCTCATAAGAATAAATATGGATGAAGGTTCTCACCACTCAAGGGC
Source organism: Acacia melanoxylon (assembly GCA_019022615.1). Lineage (NCBI taxonomy): Eukaryota > Viridiplantae > Streptophyta > Magnoliopsida > Fabales > Fabaceae > Acacia > Acacia melanoxylon. The sequence goes on from JAFJYJ010000002.1 coordinate 5,486,780, forward strand.
TCCACCTCTGTCAAAGCCTACCAAATCAAGAGCCACTCAATCCAGAGTTCAAGAAGCTCAGTGTGCTCCTCCTCCTCCACAGCCTACTATGCCTTCTGATTTGGACGAAAGGATCAAAGAGATTATTGACAGGGCTATTTCTGATCTCACTGATAGGGTAGAGGCAGAAGTTGGAAGATTGGTAACTGAAGTGACTCAAGGGCATAACAACTTGGTGGATACACAAGAAGGTTTCAACATAGGGCAAGAAGAGCTGAAACAAGGGCAAGAAGAACTGAAACAAGGGCAGACAGAGTTGAAGCAGGAAGTTGAAAACCTCAGTGGTCACATTGAAGATCACTCAACCAGCATCTCCACTCTGTTAGTAACCATGATGAGCCTCAGTGATAAAATGGACAAGATACTGAAAAATCAGTCCAAATTTGCTCCTGGTTCAAGTGCTGCAGATGATTCATGTCTTGGTACTTCTACAATTGTTGTTCCTACCCCAGCCTTAGCAAAATCAGATCCTGAACCTCACTCTCACACCTCTCCATCTACATCACATCCTCCTACTTCCCCAACTCCACCCTTATTTGTTGATGACAAAGGGGGAGAAGAATTGAAGTGAAAAGGAGAAATTGAAGTTTATTTTTCTCTTTTTGTGTTGTGATATTTTCTTTTGAAGTTTTATCATTTCAGATGTATATTTGCTTTTGAAACTCTACTGCTTTGTTTTGATCATTTGAGTTGTAATATCTTTTGCTCTCTTTTATATTTGTTTTTATATTTACTTTTGAAACTCTTTTGCAGTAGGTTAAATTCTGATGAATGATAAGTTCTGTATTTTTGAATTCAGCTGCTCAGCTCTGATATATCATGTGTTCAAGATTGCAATTATAAGATCATACACTGTTTTGGATTCGTTCATTTTAAATAGAACTTTCGTGACTATCTTTATCTCAAATGATAAAATGAATTGTCATGATTTTGCTGAATGAACTAAATCAGATTGCAAAACTCTTGGTCAAAAATGCTTTCATTAATTTTGAATTGATCAAATCTATTTTCGAAAAGAAACAAATGTTTACAAGTGTTGTCATCATGAAAAAGGGGGAGAATGTTAGTTCTCAGTGTGTTTTGATGATTAATAACTATTGTAAACATGAGAAAATGTTTTGTTAAAAATTGGTCAATCATGTTGATTCAAAAAAAACATTCTGTCAGTACCAAACTCGAGCTTGCCCCTTACAGAAAGGAAACCAAGCTATTTTGCAATTTCTAAACTTGAGCTTGGTCCATAAACTTGAGCTTGAATGGTTTTCAAAGTTTACTCATATTCAGAGTAAGCTCGAGCTTACCCTTGGAAGCTCGAGTTTACGAAGAGTCGAGGAATTTATCAAGTTACTCAAATTGCAAACTCAAGCTTATTAGTTTTAAGCTCAAGCTTGCTTCTTTCAAAGACTTTTCTCAATGAGTTTACAAATGTGTAAACTCGAGCTTGCAGTTACAAGCTTGAGCTTACCTCTGGTAAAAACTATTGTCAAGTGAAAAACCTTTCTTTAAACTTGAGCTTATCATTTTCACTGTAGAGTAAGTATTTTTCACAGAGTTTACAAAACATGTAAACTCGAGTTTGATGTTTCAAACTCGAGCTTGCATCAGGCAGAAAGTTTTCAAGTTTTCCTTCAAAGAGAAAACTCAAGCTTGGAATTGTAAACTCAAGCTTACGTCTGACAGAAATCTTTCAAAGTTTTTAAAACCTTTAGCAAACTCGAGCTTGCCGTTGCAAACTCAAGTTTTGGTCGACAGAGAGCATTATCATATTTTGAGCTTAGCAAACTCAAGCTTACATCTCTAAACTCAAGATTGCATTTTGTGAACTAAAATTATTTTTGACATGAACAGTGACAAACTCGAGCCTACTCAATAATAGACTCGAGCTTGCTATTTTTCCATTTTGGCTCTCAAAATGATTTCAAACTTGTTTCCCCGACAATAGCCCAAACTCGAGCTTACTCACTTACAAGCTCGAGCTTGAGACTTCCAGAGGCAAAACCTCAAGCTTAAATGAAGAGCAAACTCGAGCTTGGCTAAGTAAGCTCGAGCTTGTATCTTCAGTACAGATGAACGCATCTGAGTGAATTTTGTTCAGTTTGATTTATGCTTTAGCTTGATTCTGCGAATTGGTTGCTTATGATTTATATCAATGTTTCCTAACCAGATTTAACTAGTTTTCTTATGAGATTTCAGAAGATCTAGGTTTGTTTTAAAGAAGACTTTAAGACAACAACTTGACAACTTGCAATATTATATTGTATCTCTCATCCAAAGCAACTGTTTACAACCTGGAAAGTAGGACAACCATTCTCCAAGACAGAAAGCTAGCATCCACCACCTAAAGCATCTGAACAACAATTATACAATGACCTCCACTAAGCATAACAGTATGGGAAGACATTCTTGAAGAGCCAAATTTCAAATATTCAAATCTGCAACAGCCATATTCAAACAGATTTGTTCACAACAGCTAGATTCATGGAAACACATTCACAACAGCTATATTTTTGAATTAGCTCAAGTCTCAACGGATCTACAAACGTTCACAAGCTTCAATCCAGTATAAATACATGAAGGTTTGAAGTCTGAAAGCAGAGAAGACATACACAAAAAACGCACACAAGAACATCGTCTTTTGTTTTCAGATTACTTTCATTTGTATCTTTGATACATTGTGCTTCAGTGCTTATCTTTATTCACTCTTTGAGAGAGTTCATTTCTGTAAATCATTCATTGTAAGAATCTCAAAGTTGTGGGACTTTGAGGTTGGGTTATCATACTACAACTTGTAAGGGGGAGTGTATCCTAGAGAGAGGATAACTTTCGAGTACAGAGTGTGTATTTGATTTGAGTGTTAGTAGAAAAACGCAGAGAGTCTGGGGACTGGACGTAGGTCAAGAGTTAGGACCGAACCAGTATAAAACTTATGTGTCAAGCTTTTCTTCTCTGTCTCCATTTACCTTGGTTAAATTTCTGTTGTGTGGGTGATCTGAAAAGAATTTTTAAAATCCCCAATTCACCCCCTCTTGGTGATTTCCTTCACTTTCACAGAGTGTGTAATTATGTCGTTAGTTATTTGGTTACAACTTGTAAAGAGGAGTAAGTCTTAGTGAGAGGATTACTCGAGAGTTACAGAGTGTGTAATCAAGTTTCGAGATAGTGAAATCCCAGAGTGTCTGGGTACTGGACGTAGGTCAAGGAGTTGGACCGAACCAGTATAATCTCTTATGTTCATTGCTCATCTCTCTATCTCTGTTTTAAATATTCTTGAGCACTTAGCAAAAGAATTTCATAATCACATATTCACCCCCCTCTAGGTGATATTTGATAATCTTTAAATTCATATTATTTTTAATGCAAAAAAGGAGCTAAAAACTCTGTCATTGTCATGCTTTAATGGATTAAATTAGTTAAATATGTGATTTCATCTTCATAATGAGTTTTTAGACTTCATTTGCATTAATCTTGGTCATATTTGTAGTTTGGATCAAAATTGGGCTTAAATCTCATCTCTTTTCCAATTGAGTAAAGAACACTGTTTGGTATTTTGATCATAAGTTGAGTTCTAGACCTCCAATTGATCTGCATTTTATCTCTTGGGAATTCGGAATGAAATCCCTACAACTTCTATGAAGAGTCCAGAAGCGAAATGAGACGTTTAGAGGACCAAATTGGGCTTAGAAAGCAAGACAAGGTGCTGTGACGGACTCTGGAACAATGTACCGTATTGGATCCATAACTTGTGTTAAAGAACTCCAAATGAGCTCCGGTTTAAACTACTGGAAAGCTTACACCCATGGTTACATTTCATATGAAGACCACTTGGCCCAAATCCACCGAAATCATGGTGTAACACAGCTGGACTGTTGACGCGTGTTTGGAGCACAAAAGTCAACAATTTTGGCTTAATAGTTCTTCCAAATTGCCTATAAATACAATGATGTTTTCAAGAGCAAAACACACCTTGGAGATGACCAAGATCCCTCATTTTCTATCTTCCTTCTTGTATTTTTTTGCCTCTGATGAAGACCTTTTGTCATTAGCCTTGGGGTCCACAATCAACAATTAACCAAAGATTGCGTATAGGCAAACCTAGGATCGTTCTCTCTTCTCGAGGAGCCTTTTATTAAATCTTAAGTAATCTAGATGTCATACAAATGAAACAAAAACAAGGGGGAATTGGGTTTTGTTTGAATTAGAACAGGAATTAAAGACAGAATGAAAAGACGAGGTTAATCAAATTAAAAACGATCAACTCAGAATTGGGATTCCAAGACCTTCCATCATTGGACAAAGAAATAGAATAACGGAACTTGTGATTGATTCTAAACAAACTGAAATCTCTACATTTGTCTAGAAGCTCCCTCGACTAGACAATCGCCTAGCATATGATCGAACACGTGGCGAGCTTGCTGTGCAATCGTACAACGTTCTCTGTAACCTGGTCCGACCTAAGTCCTTGGGATTTCAATCTGGATATTAAATCTAACACCCAATCCATAATTATAATCGGACCCGATTAAAAATCAATAGAAACAAGTCAGTTACCGATTAAAGCACAAGTCCTCCGGATGACACCATGAAATCCTCAACTCATGGGTTGATCACAGAAACTTAGCCAAGCATGGCTGTGTAAAATGAAAATGTAGAAATAAAGATGTTCATCATGACCACGAAAAACATGAACAAGTTCATCATGAACATGAAGAACACAAAGAACAATTAAAGAAAATGAAAGCTTCTATTCCAATATAAAAGCAAATATCAAAAACATAATGAACAAATAAAGGAAAAAGATGAAGAACATAAAATCAAAAGAAAATAATTAAAAGGAAAGATTAAAACTAAGTCATACCAAGTAGGAGGCAAGAAATTAAAGACAATACATGAAACTAATAAAGCAAAACTAAGCCATCCCAAGTAGGAGGCAAGAAATAAAAGAAGGAACTTAGAATGGGAGAGATCTTGGTCTCTTCAAGGTGTATGTTTCCCTTCAGCCTCTCCATCTATTTATAGGAAAATTGGGCATCTCATTCATCCATTTTACACCTAATTTCGTCACTTTACTTAGTGGCAAACATGGAAGAATCATTGAACCACTTTACACCTCCAAAAACGCGTCCTTTTGCAAGCTGGATTACACCACGGACACGGCGGATATGGACTACGTGGTCTTCATATGAAATGTTTCCCTGGATGTAAAATTTCCAACCGCGCAAACCAGACCTCATTTGGAGGTCTTTAGCTACAGTTATGGATCAAACACCGAACGTTGTGCCGGAGTCCAGTTATTGCAGCCTGTTTCGGTTTCTAAGCCCATGTTGGCACTCTAAGCATCTGAGTTAGCTTTTGGGGTCTTCATAGGATTTGTAGGGATTCCTCTTAAATTTCTGAAAATACAAATTACAGATCCATTGGACTTCTATAACTCAAATTATACCTAAAATACCGAACAGTGTTCACTACCCAATTCTAGTAAGAATGTGACTAAAGTTCAATTTTGAATCCAAACTCAAGATGTGACCAAGATAAATGCAAATAAAGTCTAAAAACTCATTAGGAAGATGAAATCATATATTTAATCAATTGATCCATTAAAGCATGACAATGACAGAGTTTTTAGCTTCTTTTTGCATTTAAAACAATATGAATTTGAAGGTTATCAAATTCCCCCACACTTATCCTTTTGCACTCCTGAGCAAAATTAAAAGATAAAGACCAAGAAAAGCTTTCTCCTTTCTAATAATTGTTTGAAATTTCATAACTCAACAAGGATCACAAAAGCTTTAAAGGATCAACCAATCAAGACAGAAATCTCTTAATCTCAAATTACTAGTCATGGCAATATCATTCAATGATGCTAATCACACAAGATAGTCCCTCAAGGGATGCCCTCAATCAATCTCTCAAGTGTATATGGTTAATAAGTGTATCGCTCAAATTCTACTCAAGGAAATTGTTCTACCATAAGCTTGCTCAAGTTCTACTTCTCCACTACTCATAATATATGCTTGCAAAAATCAAGAGGACTTGTTATTAAGGTTGTACTGGTGCTATGGTAATGGTATGGAAATGAGAGGCTAAATACCCGAGAAATTTAAAAGAGCGTTAGTACATAATATAAAGTCACTTTTTTTTTGTTTATGGCTCTTTTTGTTCAATAAATGCCAGATGATGAATGGCACATAAGCTTCTTCTTCTTCTTCTTCTTTTTTTACAATAAATGCCAAACAATGAATGACACATAATCAAATACTTCCCCCCCACACTTAAAATGTTGCACTCCTGGGCAACCCCCACACTTAACCACAAAACCAATGCGCAATTAATTTCCAAGGTGTGGAATAAAATGGTGTGACATTTAGGCTAGTAATGTGGCTTCGAAAGGAATGAGTCAAAAAGACACAAAGGGTTAACAAATGAGATATAATGCAAGGGAAAGGCTATTTGGTCAAAGTGAGGAAATAAAAGAAAGAAAACAAGCCTCCATCATATTTATGCCTGCAAATGAAAAATGTAATTTTGAAAAGAAAGAGAGCAAGTTATAGAGAACATAAATCAAGAGTAGATGCACACAAGAAAGAAAGAATGGTAAAAGATGAATTCCATTCTTATAGGCCCAAAAACTCACAAAGGGAAATACCAAATCATGCAATCAGCATCACATAATCAACTACCAAGATATTATAATCCAAGAGTCCGAAATTTCAATATAAACAGAATGATCCATCAAAACCAAAATGTCCAAGTTCATAATATGGAGCAATCATAGAAGGAGAGAATGTATTTTACAAAAATATTTTTTTTTCATTTTAAAATAAAACAATAATCAAAGGGATTCAAAATATATTTTCCTCCATACATAGGTAGTTCTTATTCTACTTAATAAACGACATTATTTCTACTTTTCTACTGGATTGTGTCCCTCCCCCACACTTATCTTCCTTATACAACAATTAAGTCCATGTGATCATATGAATTAGAAAGAAAATAAGAGAGGAAAGAGACAACCTTTGTTAGAGTATCTTGAGTTGCTTGAAGGAGAAATTCTCATCTCCAATAAGGATCATGCATTTGTCTTTAAAAATATTTTCCCCCTCAATGATTTTCCTTGGTGGAGGTGGTTCAGGATCAATTGGAAGAGGTCCAAGAATGTGTGGTGGATGTTGGTTCCATCGATGACCTTTCCAAGAATGTGCCTGCAAAGAAGACAAGCAAATAGCAGTATCCCATCCAAAAATAGAGACATGGAGAGATTTCAAGTGAATTAAGGGCATGTTAAGTTCCAAGCTCTCCAAGTAACTATCACATCCAAGGAAATCAATGATACTCCCATCAGTAGGAGTCAAGTAACCGGTTACATTGTGAAAATTCTCCTGTGTTTGCAAAATGGAAGGTGTGGAATTCAACTTAGTGTTGGAGTACACCATATCATCATTGCAATCACAAGAGATGGAAGAGAAAAGATTGGAAGAAGGAAGAAATTTTTTGAAATTGTCACCACCCGAGGGCTCTAAAATTTCAAAGCAATCATTTATCTTCTCTAAATCGGGTGGCAAATCGCAAGATAACACTTGTTGGAATGATTCATCAATATGCAGAATTTTATCAATAAAAACTTCAGAATCTTTGTCACCAACAAGACTACAAGGTGGTGATAATCTTTAAATTCATATTATTTTTAAAGCAAAAAGGAGCTAAAAACTCTGTCATTGTCATGCTTTAATGGGATAATTAGTTAAATATGTGATTTCATCTTCATAATGAGTTTTGAGACTTCATTTGCATTAATCTTGGTCATATTTGTAGTTTGGATCAAAATTGGGCTTAAATCTTATCTCTTTTACATTTGAGTAAAGAACAATGTTCCGTATTTGGATCATACCTTGAGTTCTAGACCTCAAATAAATCTTCACTTTATATTTTAGGAAAGCTGAAAGATATACCTACAACTCTTATGAAGAGCCCAAAAGCTAAATCAGATGTTTAGAGATCCAACATGGGCTTTGAATCTGAGACAAGGCGTTGGCATTGGACTCTGGAACAACGTCCGGTGTTTGACCCATAACTGGAGCTAAAGAACTCCACATGAGGTCCGGTTTGAACGACTAGAAATATGACATCCAGGGCTACATTTCGTATGCAGACAGCTTGGTCCAACTCCACCGATTTCATGGTGTAACACAGGCTGGAAAGTAGACGCGTTGTTGGAGCACAAAAGTCAAGAATTGTGGCTCAATAGTTCTTCCAATTTTCCTATAAATACATGGATGTTTCAAGAGCAAAACACACCTTGGAGATGACCAAGATCTCTCCTTTCTATCTTCCTTCTTGTATTTCTTGCCTCCTACATGGAATGGCTTAGTTTTGCTTTATTAGTTTCATGTATTGTTTTTCCTTTTTGTTCATAACCTCCTATATGGATGGTTCTTATATCTTGTTTAGGCTTCTTATGCATTATTTTACTTTTTTTTATTTGAGTCCTACATGTGATGGTTCTACCTCCTACATGGACGATTAGTTGTAATATTTCCTTTTGATTGTTTTAATTTAATTTATGTTTTGTTCATTTGAGTCCTACATGTGATGGTTCTACCTCCTACATGGACGATTAGTTGTAATCTTTCCTTTTGAATGTTTTAGTTTGATTTTATGTTCTTCATCTTTTACCCTTTTTATGCTTGGTCATGAATAGCATGAACTAAGTATCTTTCTAAGGTCATGTAAGGATTCTTTATGAAGTTTAATTAAAATTCTGTTTTTAATTACATAATACTTGTTTTGGATGTGTTTCTTTAATCCATGCTTAATGCCTTAGTTAGTTTGATCATCTAATTAAGGAATTGAAAGATTAATTAGACCTTGGGAAAGGCTAGTTAATTCTAGGTTCAATTGATTAAAGAACATAAGGTACTAGCAAGGGAACTTGACATAGGCTTTATGCAATCATAAAGAATTCTGGACTTAATGCAAGAATTAATTCTAATGAGCATGGGAACATGACTTTAGGATTAAGGATTAGGCTAATTGACTTAGGAATAAGCAATTAGATTAAAATCTGAAATTCGATTGACATACTCCAATTCATGGGTTGAGTAATTAAATTCTACCTTAAAAGAAGATTAGGTCTTAATCTAGCTTTTGGTAAAGGAAGAGCAATTAAATGGATTCTTGATGATATACATGACCCTAGGCTCTTGTTAATTGCTTTCTACACATTTTAGTTCAATTTCTTTGTAATTTTATTTACTATTAATATTTTCATCAAAAACTCATATGGTTGCATCAACTTTAAATTCAAGTAAATTGGGTTGGTAGTTGGAACTTTGGTCCCTGTGGGAACGATATTTTATTACGCCAGGATACTTTCTAGTATTACATTGATAGTGTATACTTGCACTAGTTACCCCACTCATCAGGAGGTAATCCAATGGGAGTTTTATGCATTTGACATTCTAGGCTATGATTGTTCTCACTCACATCAACAACAGAATCCACAATCAATGCAGAATCACTAGTTGATTCAATATCACCGTATAATGCATCATTAATTTCAGTGCAAATAGGACACAATTCATCATCAGAACAGGCACAATTAACAGAGTCACTCATAGATGCAAGATCGGTATAATCAGCAAGAACATCATCAACAACATTGGTATTCATGTTTGATTTAATCTTTTCAAAATTGAGATGCTTACTATCATCAATAGTACAAGACCGTGCATTATGATGAATGGTAGAATCAACCACTTCACTAAATGCTTTCTTTGGAAGCTCATCAAGTAAATGACATTTTTCATGATAACAATCTACACATATTTGATATTCTTCACAAGAGCATGAAAATATGTCATTCAATTTATCACAATCATCCATAGTACTATGAAGAGAAGCATTTTTAGCAGTTAAAGAATCACATGAAGAAATAGGAACATACTCATCAACAAGTACAAGTGAATCACTAATACTAAATCCAATTGGTTGAGCAATTGCATTTTCAAAAAATTGAGGGGATTCAATAATGATTTCCTCATCCACCTCTTTATCACTCAAATCATGAATTGCTTCGTTAGCCAAAGTAGTAGGTAAGTCTACTTCTATAAGGATAGGATCATTACCGAATGGGAGAGAAGACTCTTCAATATGCTTTAGTACTTGCTTCACTTCTTGTGTATGTGTGACCATGAGAAAAGGATTTTCTTGAAATTTCATTTTCAACATTTGTGTTTGCTGCTCAATTTCTTTTCCTAATCTCTCATACCTTTCCGCTTGGTGTTCCATTCTTCTAAAAATAGAGTCAATTTGTTGATGAAAGTCGTCCTTATGTGACCACTCCTTATTTTTAGCCCAACTCGTTTGACTTTGGAAATCTCCAATGACTTCACAAAATGAAGGATCTTGGTTAGGCATACATGGTTGAGAATGAGTTTCATAAAATGGCTCATATGGGTATAGGGATTCATGAGATGGATGGCATGGTATGGAAGTGGGATGGAATGAAGGATGGTATGGTAAGTGAGAGTGTTGATGATATTGTTGGAATGGAGGATGTTGGTAAGGCTCATGATATTGGTGGTGGAATGAGCCATCACATTCTTGATTGCCTACAAAAGAGTGAGAATTAAAAGGTAGTTCATGATTATCATAAAACCAAGCCATGAAAGTTCAATACAATTAATTCCCAATGAATTACAAGATAACAATCTAACTATAAAAATTAAGAAAAAGAATATAATAAAATACAAATGCAAGTGTACAAGAAAAAAAGGAGGTTTTTTTTTTTAAAAAAAAATGATTAAAGATGCATGTATGCTATGAATTAACTTAGACACATGGTGAAATCAAACAAATAAGCTCAAGATCATATTGAATTTGATACAAACACACCACACAGAAGCTACCAAGTCAAGACAATGCAACAATGCAATGAATGCTATGCAAGCTACTTAAATGCAAAAATCCTGAACTATATGCAATGAAAAAAAAATACAAAATTAACAAGCATCACAAGAGAAACCCCTTTGTCAAAAGTCAATTTGACAATTAGATTACCTAGGGAGCCAATTACTTAGCTCCTAGGCAACGGCGCCATTTGATGAAGACCTTTTGTCATTAGCCTTGGGGTCCACAATCAACAATTAACCAAGGATTGCGTATAGGCAAACCTAGGATCGTTCTCTCTTCTCAATGAGCCTTTTTATTGAATCCTAAGTAATCTAGATGTCATACAAATGAAACAAAAACAAGGGGGAATTGGGTTTTGTTGGAATTAGAACAGGAATTAAAGACAGACTGAAAAGACAAGATTAATCAAATTAAAAAAGATCAACTCAGAATTGGGATTCCAAGACCTTCCATCATTGGACAAAGAAATAGAATAACGGAACTTGTGATTGATTCTAAACAAACTGAAATCTCTGCATTTGTCTAGAAGCTCCCTCGACTAGACAATCGCCTAGCATATGATCGAACACGTGGCGAGCTCGCTGTTCAATCGTACAACGTTCTGTTAATTCCTATATTTTGATGATCACAATTTCAGAATACTGAATTAAAGTATTTTTAAGCTATAAGTAATATTGCCCGAGCAAGACAGTAAGCTTGCTCGAGCAACATCGGGCTTCTTTGAAAAAGAGAAGGAAAGCATAGGAAAATATGCCTGAGCAGTCTTCGAAAAGGTCGAAAAGCATGCCCTTGCCCGAGCAAGGTAATGAGCTTGCTCGAGCAACGTCGGACTCAGAAGAAAAGCAGAAAGTAGCTCAAGTAAACTTGCCCAAGCTGAAAAACCAGGCTATCACCCAAGAGGGGGGTGAATTGGGTGTTTGTTAAAACTTTATGAACTTTGAAAAACTTTTCGCAACTTATTGAAAGCAGTTTGAATGACAATAATAATGATTGATAAAGCAATAGTCAGTCATTCAAACATGTATAGATATTCAGTATATGTGCTTTGGAAATATAAGAGATAAGGGAAGAGAATATGCAAACCGATTTATCTTGGTTCGGCCCAATCCTTGACCTACGTCCGGTCCCAAGCTTCACTTGAGATTTTCAATCCACTATCTTCTTGTAACTTGATTACACGTTTCGTACTTGGAGTAATCCTCTCACTAGGATTCACTCCCCCTTACAAACCGTAATCAATACACTTGCTTGATCACACACTCGTACTCAAGTAATCCTCTCCCTAGGATTCACTCCCCTTACAAGCCGTAATCAACACAATGTGTTTCCCACTCAAGATTACCCAATCTTGAGTATCTCACGATAGAATGATAGGATGTGTACAATAACTCTCTTTCTCTCGAAGTAGATGGATAAGCACCGAAGCACAATTACAAGTCATCTCACTCTCTATGATAAGCTATGTAAACATTAAGAAGAGAGTAAATGATATGAAAATCGAGTATTAGCATCTTGAAGATGTCGGCTTGTGTCTCTGCGTTTTTACGCTCCGTGTACTACGTGTTCTGTATAGAGTCTTCAAATCTTTAGGTATTTATGCTAGTTGAAGCTTAATGATTGTTGGAGTGCTTTGAATTCGTGGAGAATATAGTTTGTTGAGAATATGGTTGTTGGGAATATAGTTTGTTAAGATATAGTTTGTTGAGAACAATTGCAGATTTGAATATTTGAATATTTGGCTCTTCAATAATGTCTCTCATGATGTTCAGCTTTTGTTGGTGGGAGCCTTCTTCATCGCCTTGAAGAATGGTTAGTCTTCTTTCCAGTCGTCTTCCATTTGCTTTGTTTGAGAAGATATAATAAAATAATACAAGTGGCTCATGGAGTTGCTTTATTTGACTTTAAGGCAAATTCAAATCTTCTCAAGTCTGAAGTTAAAGCATATCAAAGATATTGGACATTCAAATCCATTGAAGAACATTACCGTTCAGCATTAAACGTTGCTTCTTCAATTTTCTCGTTCAATTCCCGCCTTCTTTGTTGTTTCGAATAATGTTGAACAAAGTTCATCTCCATACTCTTGTGATTTTGATTTGTCAAATTGATGTTATCTCAAACTTTAATCACCTGAAACTTATACACAAATGATATAAATGATGTTAAGAAGTAGTATAAATCATTTGAGTAATCATCTGGATGTTCTTGATGAGATATGATGTTTCGATCATGGTGATTTTCTTGAATCGATGTGTAAATCTGTGCGGAGTTCCAAGCTCGAGTTTATATAGGTAAGCTCGAGTTTGGTCTTCTTTTGAACTTGGATTTTTGCCTCGGAAGTCTCAAGCTCGAGCTTATAACTTATAGACTCGAGTTTGGGTGTTTATCGGGACTGTTTGCACTCGTCTCCGAGCTAAACTCGAGTTTGGTCACTTATAGGCTCGAGTTTGGCTTTTTCCCAAAGTTCATTTCTTCTCTCGGAACTCTCGAGCTCGAGCTTGTAACTTCAAGCTCGAGTTTGGACTTCTTCAAAATCAGCATTTCCTCTCGTAACCCGTAAGCTCGAGTTTGCTACTTGTAAGCTCGAGCTTGCTATTTGTAAACTTGACTGGCTGATTTTGGACTTTGTTCGGTGAGCTTGCAACTTTGTCCACTTTCGAGGGCCATATCTCCCTGGTCTGAATTCCGTTTTGGTTGGTTCAACTCTTGATGGAAAGCTATTGGAGTCTACTTTCCAATGCCACTGATTTCAGCTCCATTGGATTTGTAGATTGTGAGTTACATGCAAAACATGGAGGCTTGGTTTTCAGTGTGGCGTGGATTTCTATTTCAACTTCCACAATTCATAACTCCGTTATATAAACTCTTTTGGGCTTGGATTTTATATCAAAATGATGCATTGGGAGTCTAGTTTCATATGCCACTGGTTTCACCTCAATCGGATCTCTGGTTTGGAAGATATCATCAAATTACCGGACGTTGCTGTGCTGAACGTGAAACAGAGTTGATCACATTTGTAAACTCGAGTTTGTACTTGATGAGCTCGAGTTTGCCTAGTCCGAAACACCAAAGCTGCTGAAGACACTTATAGACTCGAGTTTGGAGTGCTAAGCTCGAGTTTGCTCATATCGATAGGCAAATTACTTCAGCAAGGCAATAAACTCGAGTTTAATACTTGAAGGCTCGAGTTTGCTCATCCGAGAACCTCATATTTGCCGACTTTAACTCGAATTGAGCCAATCCAACTTCCATATGATCTTGGAGGCTTCTAGCATCAATATAAGAACTTGGATAATGATGTCTTCATTCCATTCAGCAAGTTCTTCATTTTTCCATCTCTCAACTTGATCATTCTTCATCATTTAACTTAGGCTCATCATTCTCTCGCAACTTCTACCTTCTTCAATATCCGGAAAGTGATCCTATTCTCGAACTTCTTCCGAATATCTTGTGTTGGCTTTCGTATCAGCATTATTCATGTGTAGTCCATTGTAGCTCAAATATGATGAAGCTTCATTCCAACTTCGTTTGATCATGGAGACTTCCAATAACACATATAGTGCAAGTTCTTCTTTCTTGAGTCTCCTTTCTTGATCATTCTTCATTATTAAACTTTACATCTACATTAAATATAAGAATTAGTCAAAGTAAAAGCTAAATGTAGTATGCAACCTTTTTGCTCTCAAGAATGGCATCTATATAAGACATCATCAAAACTAATCATAACCAACACAAGCAACCTTCGAAAATGACAGAAAGTATGACCCTGCCCGAGCAAGGTTATAATCATTCCCGAGCAACATCGGGCCCTCTAAAGGAAAAATAAAGGTTCACGTGATCATGCCCAAGCAACACCTGAAAGCATCAGAAAGCATGACCTTGCCCGAGCAAGGTCATAGTCTTGCCCGAGCAACGTCGTGCCTGGCAAAATGAAACTTGCTCAAGTAATACCTGAAGGCGTTAGAAAGCATGATCTTGCCTGAGCAAGATCACAGTCTTGCCCGAGCAAAAGCGAGACAGAAGCAAAAATGTTCCAACTAGGAAGTCTTGCCCAAGCAGAGAAGAATGCTTGCCCGAGCAAACAAAAAAGCTTGCCCAAGCAAGAAGCTTGCTCCCACTCAAAGTAATCTTGCCCGAGCATGGAAAACTGTTTTCCCGAGCATTATGCTCGAGCAAAGGAAAAAGCCTGCCCGAGCAACCTCTGCCTGTCTACTTGGAATCGTCTCTGCCTGGAGCTTGCCCGAGCAAGAAGGAAGTCTTGCTCGAGCAACATCGTCTGGAAGACAATACTTCCAGTATTTTGAAGAGCTTGCCCAAGCATCATAAACACCATGCCCGAGCATCATTGGCGAGCAAGGAAAATCCATGCCCGAGCATCAGCGAGTATGAGGTCTTTATAACTAAATCCTAAAGTGCTTGCTCGAGCAAGCCTGAGCTATTGCCCGAGCATAAGCGCTCTGTTTTGAAACTCGTTTCGAACAATTTACGAAATCATTGATTTTATCTTATTACTTCGGATTATCATATATTGAGAATACCAAATGCTTTTAACCGGTGTATTGATGAGTTTCGGACTAATTAGACACAAATTACCGGGTGATTAGAATAAAGCATTGTGGTCGACGAAGCATTAAATGAAGCTACCTAAACTAGAGTGAAATTGTTTCGACCAAAGTAAAGCTTCTCCGACATTCTCATTGAACATTAAATGCTATTAGACAACGGATATGCAAAAGGAATGTAAGAGAATGTTTCCCAACATAATTTTCAAACAGAGACGAAACTAAGGCGGAGTGATTCATCTCTCTAACGGATACCTTAATGAGTCACAACGGCAGATTATCAAATCTTCCAACGGTCATTAATGACATCGACTATAAATAGAAGGAGCATTGAATTTGATACCTACCGAAACGCTGAGCAATTAATTTGATTCCGCATTCATTCGTTGATTCAACTGTCTCATTAAATTCGAAGTGTTCTTCGGTGCTCATTATTATCGCTCGTGAGGAGTCTTTAAACACTTACTTATTTCATTCGGTAAAGTTATACTTAAGGTTGAGGAACCTTAAGTGAGGGTGTACTAATTACAACTTGTAAGGGGAGTGGAGTGACCATCCTTCGTTTACGAGTGTGTAGTTATTTGAAAGAGTAGTGGAATCCCTGGTGTTCGGGACCGGACGTAGGTCGTAATTTGAGACCGAACCAAGTATAAATTGTTATGTGTTCTTCTTCTCTTCTCTGTCTCATTCGTGTATTCTGTATCATCGCGTGAGTTTCAGAAAGATTTTTTTAAAATCACCTATTCACCCCCCCCCTCTAGGTGATATTCCACCTTCACGTTCTCTGTAACCTGGTCCGACCTAAGTCCTTGGGATTTCAATCTGGATATTAAATCTAACACCCAATCCATAATTATAATCGGATCCAATTAAAAATGAATAGAAACAAGTCAGTTACCGATTAAAGCACAAGTCCTCCGGATGACACCATGAAATCCTCAACTCATGGATCGATCACAGAAACTTAGCCAAGCATGGCTGTGTAAAATGAAAATATCGAAATAAAGATGTTCATCATGCCCACGAAGAACATGAACAAGTTCATCATGAACATGAAGAGCACAAAGAACAATTAAAGAAAATGAAAGCTTCTTGACAGAGATTTGCCGTCATCTCACAAAATAACCAGATTAGAAAAGGATTTGCAGTATAATGTAACCTGGGTCGTTTCTCTCAAGGAATTTGCAGTGGGTTTAAATCAGCAATGAAAAAACGAACAACAACAAAATTGGGGTTTTTCATTTGAAATAGATTAAAACGAAAATAAACTGAAACTAATCTGAAATATGCAGAAACAAATTAAAACGAGATTGAAATAGATTAAAACGATCAACCCAACGTTTAGATTCTAGAAACTTCCTTCCTTGAACGAAATATAAACGAACTCGCATTTGGTTCTGGACGAACCGAAATCTCTGCGTTCGTCCAGAAATCCCTCGACTAGACGATCGTCTAGAATCTGTCCGAAACAGTGGCGTCTCTTTGTGCAATCGCACAAAGAACACTCTAACCTAGTTCGAACTCGTCCTTGGGATGAACCAAACCGAATATTAAATCTAATATTCGAACTATTTCTAGAAATCGGATCCGATAAGATGAAAACAGAAACGAGTAAAGTTACCGATTAAGTACGAGTTCTCTGGATGAATCATGGAATCCTCAACGTTGGGTTAACCACAGAAGTTTAGCCGAACATGGCTGGGAAAAACGAAGAGAAGACGAAGAACACGAAGAACATTTCAGAGAATTTGAAACTTCTGTGTTTAATCCTCAAAACAGAATAAAAACGTGAATGATCAGTGTTTTTGGCTGCTGCCTTACTTAACCTAAGATGAAAAACGAAATGGGGCTCCAATCAATAATCCAGGCCCAAAACAGAAAATAATAAAGAATGGGCTTTAATCACAAATTCGAGCCCAAATAAAACATCGACTTTGGCTTCAAAATCGACCGCCTTCTTGTCCGAATTTGCCCTTCATGTCTTCATAACAATTTTAGCTCTCGAATCATCTGAAATATGAAACAAAAAATGAGGCAAATCCGATGTCTGGTTCAAGAGTTATGGTAAAATTAGTGAAGCAATGTAAAACTGAAATTTTATTAATAAAAATGGCTAAAATATAATCAAAGGCCCAAAGCCCAAATAAGTATAAAAGCCATTATTTATTAACTAAAAAGTCCTAAATTATTAATCAAGAGATAAAAAGAAGTGTATAAAATATTCAATTATCAAATTCTCCCACACTTATCTTTTTGCACTCCTGAGCAAAATTCAAAGAAAAAGATCTAAAGGAGAACTCTTCTTTTCTACAAATTGCTAACAATGCAGAAATTGAACAAGGAACACAAAGCTTCATTAGAACCAATCAATCAAGACCCAAAATCCCTTCATCTCAAATTACAATTCCTGGTAATCTCAATCAATGATGCTAATCACAAATGATGGTCTCTCAAATGATGCGCTCAATCAATCAATCTCTCAAGTGTTTAAGGTAAATAAGTGTATCGCTCAAATTCTACTCAAGAAAATTGTTCTACCATAAGCTTGCTCAATTTCTACGTCTCCACTACTCATAACACATGCATGCACAAATCAAGAGAGCTTAATATTAAAGGTTGTAATGGGGTTAGGGTGAAGGTAGGTAATAGTATGGAATGAGAGGCTAAGCACCCAAGAAATTAAAAAAGAGCATTGATTAACCCAATTCTCTATATATAAAAACTTTTATTTGACTTTTTTTTTTTTTTCGCTTTTCTTTTCTTTCTTTTTTCCTTTTTTTTTTTGAAACTATATACATACAAAATCACAATGACAAAACCAAACATCTCCCCCCCACACTTAAACTGTTGCACTCCTGAGCAACCCCCACACTTAAACACAAAACCAAGGTGAAACCAATGCTCAATAAATCTCCAAGGTGCGAAATAAAATGGTTTTACGCTTAGGCTTGTAATGTGGCTTAGAAAAGAATGAGTCGAAAAGGCACAAATGGGCTAGCAAAGGAAACATAATGCAAGGGAAAGCTATTTGGCCAAAGTGGGAAAATAAAAGAAAGAAAACAAGCTTCTATCATATTTATGCATGTAAGTGAAAAATGTAGTTTCAACAAGAAAAGGAGCAAGTTCTAGAGAACACAAATCGGGAGCGAGATGCACACATGAAAGAAAGAATGGGAAAAGATGAATTCCATTCAAGCGGGCCCAAAACCTCACAAGGTCAATACCAACTTAGGCAATCAACAACATCAAATCAACTACCAAGATATGTAATCGAAGAGTCAAGAATCACGAGACCAAACAGAATGATCCATTAAAACCAAAATGTCCTAGTTCATAATATATAGCAATCATAGAAAGATAGACTGTATTTATTTTCAAAAAGCAAAGTTCAAATATGAAAACAAATAAAAGAGAAAGAGGGAGAGGAAAGAAGAATACTCCCCAAGGGTTTAAGGAGGATAAGTGGAATCAATGAGGAGAATCTCTGCTTCCTCAGTCATTCTTGGGATCCCTCATGGAATTGCTTGAGGCGATGCCCATTGACCTTAAAGGTTCTCCCTGTGGGTGGATCACATAGCTCAACAGCACCAAATGGAAAAATGTTAGTAATCTCAAAAGGGCCATCCCATTTAGATCGAAGGCCACCTTGCAAGCATCATCAAATACAAAGTCAGTGTCCTTATGCAGAAGGTTGGACAAGGGTCGGGCAGTCTTGCTGAAATCCCTAATGAAACGCCGATAGAAACCTGCATGACCAAGAAAAGAGCGAACTTCCCGCACAGATACGGGGTAAGGCAAGGCAGTAATCACGTCTATCTTAGCAGGGTCTACCTCAATCCCTTTCCTAGACACTATATGTCCCAAGACTATACCTGACTCAACCATAAAGTGACACTTCTCATAATTCAGCACAAGATTAGACTCAATGCACCTATGCAAAACTCTAGATAAATTAGCTAAGCATGCATCAAAATCAGACCCATATACAGTGAAATCATCCATAAAGACCTCCATGCAGTCCTCTAGAAACTTAGAGAAAATACTCACCATACAACGCTGAAAAGTACCAGGTGCGTTGCAGAGGCCAAAAGGCATCCTTCGGTAGGCATATGTTCCAAAGGGGCATGTGAAGGTCGTCTTCTCCCGATCCTCGGGAGCAATATGGATCCGGAAGTATCCGGAGTAGCCATCCAGAAGCGGTAATGAGACTTACCGGCCAATCGCTCTAACATCCGATCAATGAAAGGTAAAGGGTAATGATCCTTGCGAGTGGCTTGGTTGAGTCTCCTATAGTCAATGCAAACTCTCCAACTATTCCGAACTCGAGTAGGAATGAGCTCATTCTTCGATTGGCCACCACGGTGACACCCGAGACTTCTTGGGAACCACCGGACCAGGGGCTAACCCACCGGCTATCGAAATGGGATAGATGATACCGCTTGTAGAAGCTTAGTGACCTCCTTCTTCACCACATCAAGGATAAGGGGATTAAGGCGTCTCGGGGTTGCCTCACCGGCTTAGAGTCCTCTTCCAACGAATTCGATGCATGCACATGGAAGGGCCGATGCCAACTATGTCGCCTAATGTCCACCCAAAGGCTTTCTTGTTCGCCCTCAATAAGCTTAGAACTTCTCTTCTTGATCGGCATAAGGTTATTTGCCACAATGATCGGCAACTGTTCATCCGCCTCCGAAATGCATATTTCAAGTGATCGGAAGGGATTTCAACTCAAGTTTGGGTGGTTGCTCGTAGATGGGAGAAGCTTGGGTGGTTGTTGCAACAACTCGATGTCATCACACTTTGGAAATGCACGAAACCACATTCAAAGAAGCGGAAGAACTATGTCTACACGGCTCAATGTTAACATCGAATTTAGCTCATCAAAATCGAGTTAAGTTCATCAAAATCAAAATCGGGATGCACATCGGGATCGGGATGAAGCTCAAACTCGAATCAATATCGAATCCACAAGTAATGCGGAATAATCACCCAAAGAAGTCGAATCACCAAATAATGCAAAGCATTAACCAAATGAGTACAAACAGAGCACCATTCATTATCAACACATGCACAAATGGCAGAATAACTCTCAGATGAAAAATCAGGATAATCAGCACACCAATCAGCAAGAACATCATCCACAGCATTATCAATCACATCAATACAGAAAATAGAATGCTCTTCCCTAGGATGTCTCATGGCATCAAAGATATTAAAATTTACAGAAATATCACCAAACTCCATGGAAAGAGTACCGAATACACATATATCTTCGTCCTAGTTGTTTTCATGAAAGGCCTCCCTAGAATGATTGGTGACCTCACGATAGAAGACTCATCCCGCATATCTAAGATGTAAAAATCAGCGGGGAATATCAATTCATTAACTTTGACTAATACATCTTCAACTAAGCCGAAGGATGGGCATTACTCCTATTAGCTAATTGAACAATAACACCGAGTTGGACGCAAGGGACCAAGACCAAGAGATCTATAAATAGATGCGGGCATGACATTTATAGAAGCACCTAAATCTAGCATGCAATCATCAAATTTATAATTACCAATAAGGCAAGGGATAGAAAACGTCCCCGGATCTTTGCACTTGCGAGGCATGGTAATTTGGATGAGTCGATACATTCTCGGTTCAAACTCACTCGTTCATTTCCTTCGATCGCCTCTTGTTGGTACACAACTCTTTCGAAACTTGGCATATTTTGGAATTTGTTTGATGCATCTAAGAGAGGAATGTTGATCTCTACTCTTCTGAATGTCTCAAGTATATCCTTCTCTTGTGCTTTTTCTGCCAACTTCTTGGATTTAACTGCTCTCTGAGGGAAAGTAAGTGGAATGGGAATGTCTTCCTCTTCACCTTGCTGGATTTTCTTTTTATTTTTAGAGTCAATCTTCACATTTTCTCTCTCTGATGTGGAAGTAACATCTGCAGCTGGTTGAGGTTCCTCCAATTGCTTGCCAGATCGAAGGGAGATAGCACTCACATTCCCCTTGGGATTAGGAATTGTTTGTGAAGGAAGAGTGTTGGATCCCCGAGGTTGAAGCCGGTTCAATGATGTTGCCAACCGCCCAATTTGTGTTTGCAAAGTGCGAATGGAAGTGTCGGTTTTCGTTGAAACCGCATATTGGCGTGACAAATTGCTTCATCATATCCTCTAGTGAAGAACCACTACTACCGGTACTAGCTTTGTTGTTGTGCCACCGTGGAGGTGCACATATGGCCGGTCGAGGAGGTGGTGGCGGCAAAGGAGGTACAGAGTGTTGTTGGAAATTTTGTGGCATGTCTTGTCTCTGCTTGGTAATTCCAGCAATTCCGCGATATTGGTTACTACGGGTTCGATTCGATTCGGTTCCAACGGAAATTGGGGTGATTTCTCCAACCAGGATTGTAGGTATTGGAGAAGGCATTATTCTGCTGGTATTGTGGCTTTCCTGGAAAAACACCCACTGAAGCTACTGACTGGTCTTGAGAAGTAGGATCATGCAAGGTAGGACAAGAGTCAGTAGAATGATAAGGGTCAGAACTAAACCCACATGAGTACCCAATCTGAGGAGGGGAAGATTGTCTTGTCTGGGTCACGCTAACCGCCTCACAAGGAAGTCGGATCATCAAGTCTATTCTCCAATCTCGAGAATCGTCGGACCGGAGGTGTTTGAATATGGTAAATAGGAGTACCATTGGCCCTAGTGCCAAATTGCTGAGAATTAGCAGCCATAGTAGATATCAGCTCTCGGGCATCTTCAGGTGTCTTGCTATCTAAGGTCCCACCACTAGACGCATCCACGAACCTTTTATCCATCGGTAACAAACCGGAATAGAAATATGTAATCAGGAGTTGGTCTGAAATCTGGTGGTGTGGACAGCTTGCACACAACCGCTTGAACCTCTCCCAATACTCATACATGGTCTCCCCATTGATTTGTTTAACAATAGTGATCTCCTTCTGAATAGTAATGGCTTTTGAGGAAGGAAAGAACCTCACTAGGAATAACTTCTGCATATCATTCCAACTCCCAACAGATGTCGGTTGCAAATTGTATAGCCAATCCTTAGCCACGCCATCTAGGGAAAATGGAAAAGCTCTCAGCTTAATGTGGTCCTCATCAATTGCTTGAGGTTTCATTGTGCTACATACCACATGGAACTCCTTGAGATGCACGTGAGGACATTCACCGCAAGACCATGAAACTTGGGCAACAAATGGATAAGACCAGATTTTAATTCAAAGTTAGCAGCAAGTTCAGGATATTGAATACACAAATTCTGATTGCCCACATCAGGGGTGGCTAATTCTTTCAAAGTGGGACGAGCTACTTGCTCTTCTGCCATAATTTATGAGTTAGCAAAATTGCTACTAGAATCAGTGAAAACAACAAGACTAGCAGAAGTACTATCGAGTCAAGATCAACGGAATGGACACAATCGACTCGGACTCAAGTTCAATGTCAAATTCGGTATCAATCCCACGACTAAGCCTAACAATTCTTCTAGCGGTGAGAATTGTTCTTTCAATTTCGGGATCAAGTGGCAACAAGTCTTCCGGATCAATAGTACTCCTAGTACTCATGCGGCATAAACACAAACATAGGCGGAATTTGCGAGAAAATCAGAATTACGAAAATGCCACTAAAAGTGGTAGAAAGTATAAAACACTAAGATGACACTAAAACACAAAAACCTATGTTGGAATGTGACCAAAACAAGTCCAAAACAGCATCAAATGATTTTTAAAATTTATGGGACTTGGACAGGGCAACTCCTAGACCATTGGGGAACCCAAAAATGAAATAAAAAAACTTCAAAAAATGAAAACGTGGTCTAAACGATGGAATTTGGGAAATCGGAGCATACCACACGAGAAATCAAAAATTTCTGGTGTGCCCAGCGAGTTTGACAATTTTCTATCGCCTGTAAAAATTTCAGCTCATTCGGAGATACTCCAGAAAAATTGACCTAGTAGAAATCACAAAATAGAAACTTAAAACAGTGAAAACGTGGTCTAAACGTTGGAATTTGGGGAAAATAGGGCAGACCTCACTCCTAAGGAGAGTGACTCTTGTTTAAAATGTCCAATTCCTTGTGAATAAGACCTGGTTTGAGTGATCTGGGTCAGAAAATATTTCTGTCCAGCCACCCGAACCACCGAAAACTACCGTTGCTTAATGAAACCGATGCGAATTCCCCGGCAGCGGCGCCATATTTTGACAGAGATTTGCCGTCATCTCACAAAATAACCAGATTAGAAAAGGATTTGCAGTATAATGTAACCTGGGTCGTTTCTCTCAAGGAATTTGCAGTGGGTTTAAATCGAACAAAGACAAAACAAAACAACAACAAAATTGGGGTTTTTGATTTGAAATAGATTAAAACGAAAATAAACTGAAACTAATCTGAAATATGCAGAAACAGATTAAAAAGAGATTGAAATAGATTAAAACGATCAACCCAACGTTTAGATTCCAGAAACTTCCTTCCTTGAACGAAATATAAACGAACTCGCGTTTGGTTCTGGACGAACCGAAATCTCTGCGTTCGTCCAGAAATCCCTCGACTAGACGATCGTCTAGAATCTGTCCCGAAACAGTGGCGTCTCACTTTGTGCAATCGCACAAAGCAACACTCTAACCTTGTTCGAACTCGGTCCTTGGGATGAACCAAACCGAATATTAAATCTAATATTCGAACTATTTAAATCGATCCGATAAGATGAAAACGAGAAACGAGTAAAGTTACCGATTAAGTACGAGTTTCTGCGGATGAATCATGGAATCCTCAACGTTGGGGCCAACCACGAAGTTTAGCCGAACATGGCTGGGAAAAACGAAGAGAAGGCGAAGAACACGAAGAACATTTCGAGAATTTGAAACTTCGTGTTTAATCCTCAAAACGAATAAAAACGTGAATGATCGGTGTTTTTGGTCACGCCTTACTTAACCTAAGATGAAAAACGAAATGGGGCTCCAATCAATAATCCAGGCCCAAAACAGAAAATAATAAAGAATGGGCTTTAATCACAAATTCGAGCCCAAATAAAACATCGACTTTGGCTTCAAAATCGACGCGCTTCTTGTCCGAATTTGCCCTTCATGTCTTCATAACAATTGTAGCTCTCTCGAATCATCGAAATATGAAACAAAAAATGAGGCAAATCCGATGTCTGGTTCAAGAGTTATGGTAAGATTAGTGAAGCAATGTAAAACTGGAATTTTATTAATAAAAATGGCTAAAATATAATCAAAGGCCCAAAGCCCAAATAAGTATAAAAGCCATTATTTATTAACTAAAAAGTCCTAAATTATTAATCAAGAGATAAAAAGAAGTGTATAAAATATTCAATTATCACTTCTATTCCAATATAAAAGCAAATATCAAAAACATAATGAACAAATAAAGGAAAAAGATGAAGAACATAAAATCAAAAGAAAATAATTAAAAGGAAAGATTAAAACTAAGCCATACCAAGTAGGAGGCAAGAAATTAAAGACAATAATTAAAGACAATACATGAAACTAATAAAGCAAAACTAAGCCATCCCAAGTAGGAGGCAAGAAATAAAAGAAGGAACTTAGAATGGGAGAGATCTTGGTCTCTTCAAGGTGTATGTTTCCCTTTAGCCTCTCCATCTATTTATAGGAAAATTGGGCATCTCATTCATCCATTTTACACCTAATTTCGTCACTTTACTTAGTGGCCAACATGGAAGAATCATTGAACCACTTTACACCTCCAAAAATGCGTCCTTTTGCAAGCTGGTTTACACCACGGAAATGGCGGATATGTGTTAGACCTGGCTATCACCCAAGAGGTAATTTTCGGATGGTTTCTTGAAAGAGAATGATTAATTCCAAATTGTTAGTTCTCTATATGTTTTTGATGATAACTGACAATTGTAAACACAATTTAAAGAATGTTAAAAACTTGCTGTCAAAGCCATACTCAAGTATGGGAATCTACACTCGAGTATGGACTTACCGAGAGAATTGCACAAATTTGATTAAAACCGAACTATACTCAAGTATCCATGGGTATACTCAAGTATAGTCCTCACAGAGAGCACTCTAAGTTTTACACCAAGCTACACTCGAGTATGAATTTACATACTCCAGTATAGATCATAGAGACTACTTGAATATTTGTCTAAGTCTTCTAAACTCAAGTATTCAAATGTACACTCAAGTATGGAACCTACAGAGGCTATCTAACGTTTCTTTTGAGATTAATCATACTCCAGTATATGAATGCACACTCAAGTATAGTTTGATCAAAAAGCTTTCTAATCTCTCACATGCCTATCCATACTCAAGTATACATGTACATACTCAAGTATTCGTCTTACAGAAAGCTACAAAAGTTTCATACATAAGCATACTCAAGTATGCAGTCACACACTCAAGTATGAGTCATACGTAAAGATATTCTTCTTTCCCCAAAGCTTTGTAAACTCAAGTATGACTTTACATACTCAAGTGTGGTCGTGAAACAGATTTCAAAGAGTCTTTCAAAATAATTTCATACTCGAGTATGGCTGTACATACTCAAGTATAGGACATACAGAAAGTTCTTCCTTTTTGAAAGACTTGCATACTCAAGTATAGATCTACATACTCAAGTATAGAGACTTTGGACTTAAACTTATTTTCATATTAAAATTTCACACTCAAGTATGGAATGACAAACTCGAGTATGACTTTCACTTGAAAGATATAGACCAAAGCTTAAGTCACGATAATGCTCTCTGTAAGAATCATACTCAAGTATCACTTTTCATACTCAAGTATAGACATTAGTGCACAGTGACACACTCGAGTATAGAATAACATACTCAAGTATGAGTCGTAGAATTTGAAATTCAAATCTGACGGATTTGTGAAACATTCATGTTTAATCTTAATACTTCCCATTATCAATTCTCTGTATTCCCAGCTATGTTTAACCAGTTTGCTCATGAGATTTCAGGAGATCAAAGTTTGTTTTGATAAATATTAAAACAACTACTCTGACAACTTGCACTATTTTATTATATCTCCTATACAAAGCAAAAAGATGACAACCTAGAAAGTTGCACAACCATTCTCCAAGACAGAAAGCTAGCATCCATCATCTAAAATAGCTGAAGAACATTATACAATGTCCTCCACTAAGCATAACAGCATGGGAAATATTCTCCTGGAGCCAACATTCAAATATTCAATTCTGAAGTTCTCTGTGACTATATTCAAGCAACTAAGGACTCAATGACTAGATTTTCGAATTGATCCAAGTCTCGAACGGATATATGGAGTCGCGGTAACGGTCATTTAATGCTCTCTTAGTATATATAGAGCAGCATTCAGTTTCTCTAAAAAACCAAGACCTCATAAAGCGAAAATCGTTAAAGCCTTCATCTATTCTTGAGTCTTTCTGTACTAAGTATCTGTTGATACATTCAATCTTCAGTGTTTATCATTATCCACTCTTAGAGAGAGTTTTTCATCTTGAATATCATTTATTGTAAAGAATCACAAGTCAGGGGACTTGGTGATTGGGTTCATTGATTGCAACTTGTAAGGGGGAGTAAGTTCTAGTGAGAGAATTACTCTTGAGTGCAAAGTGTGTAATCAATTGTGATAGTGAAAATCCCGAGAAATGGGATTTGGACGTAGGTCAAGAGATTAGACCGAACCAGTATAATTCCTTGTGTCTTGCTATTCTTCTCTACTCCATAGTCTACTCTGTTTTAGTCTTCGAAAAACAGAGCTTTTCTGGAAGAATTTTTTTTTAAAATCCCCAATTCACCCCCTCTTGGTGATTAAGCTCCACTTTCATTTGGTATCAGAGCAAGGGCTTCTCTAAAAGAGATTAACATCTCGAGAAGGATCACTATGGAAGGTATTTTACCTGATGGAGCTTCCACTTTCCAATGGCACTGGTTTCAGCTCATTTGGATTTGTCGTTTGTGAGATACACTCAAATTACCAAAGCTTGGTCTGCTGTGTGACGTTGATTTCACTGTCATCTTCACAAATTCATACCTCCTTCATATGAACTCCTTTGGACTTTAATTTTATGTCAAAATGACGCATTGGATGTCTAGTTTCATATGCCACTGGTTTTACCTCAATCTGATCTCTGGTTTGGGAGCTAGCATCGAATTATCAGAGCTCGCCCAAGTGAACCGTGAAACAGAGTCAAACAGAGTAGCTGGAACAGTGACATACTTGCGTACCTACTCGAGTAATGTCAAGAGTAATTGGAATTCACTGTTTACACATGCAGCACTGTTCATCCGTATGACACTATTCACATATACGGTATTATTCATGTATACGACTATTCACGTATACGTATACCACTGTTTATGTATACGCACTATTCATGTATACGATACTCAAAAATCACTATTCATGCTGATGCTCCAAATAGCTTAATTTAGCTCCGAACTAAGCTATTTCAACTTCCGCTTGATCAAAGAGACTTCCAGTATCACAAGAACTTGAATGTTGATATTCCCATTATATTCAGCAAGTTCTTCCTTCTTCAGTCTCCTTTATTGATTGTACTTCATTAGTAAACTTCACATCTACATTAAATATAAGAATTAGTCAAAGTAACATATAAATGTAGTATGCAAGCTTTTTGTTCTTAAGAATGACATCTATATAAGACATCATCAAAACTAATCATATCCAACATTCTCCCTCTTTTTGATGATGGCAAATACTTTAAGAAAAATATGTATGAATATGAAAATATATTAAATGTGACATATTTTTCTTGCCATTCTCTCCCGCTTATTTGTCATTAGCAAAAAGTTGAAATAAGGAAGATAAACTTGTGAAGAAGCAAATATGAAAATAAGTTCGAAATGATTTTCTCTCCTTAATCATTTGTCAAGAAAATAAAAATATGTCTGAAAAATAATTTGGAGAGTTTTTTCAAGAAACTTAAACTTTCAAGATTGAAGCAAATTGAAATTAAACATGTGCAGAATTTCTACTAGATATAAAAAGATAGAGATTAGAAATGCTTATGTAGATTCTGCAAATGATGAATGATCGATGAAGTCCATTTGCTTGCTGTATGCACTGCAGTTGAATCCTCGTGGCTTTGTAGAGCATATCTCAGCTTCAATATGATTAAGCGTCAAAACATCTTCCCTCAATGTAATAGTTTCTCCTTGTAGAGCATTAAGGAAGATTTTTGCACAGACCGAATTCTCCTACGATAATTGTAAAACTTTCTTGCAAGGGAGAATTATTAGTGCAATCAGATATCAAAATATTCCTTTCTATATGATATTTTCAAATAAAGATAATGAAAGGTGTAACATCCCATTTGAAAACGGCAGATTTTTTTAAAAAAAAAATGTTTCCAAATATTTCAAGCAGAGTAATCAGAGTAGAGCATTGGAGCGAGTAAGTAATTTACATTACATTCAAAATATGGACCATAGTGTAAATGTATCGGATTACAGTCATCCAGAATTCTCAAAAGTTAAGGAAACTAAAGAAAACGATAAATAATGTAGACACGTCTTGGCCTACTCCAGCTGCTTGCCTCGATCGCCAAACATCGAGTCCTCCGAGACCACGATGCTACGCCGAGATCCATTCCACATATGGATCTCAGGTAACGGTTAACCTTACGCTCAAATAAAATAGTATACGTACAACAGATATTCATTTCAATACAAAGCATATCATCACAAAAGCAAACAGCAGATATATGATCAATAACATGGATGAACATAAGCACAAAGCAAGTATGTAAAGTCTCTCTCGACTAGTTCTTCACATATCCAAGTGCCACGCCACTAACGTGTCCTCGCGCTAGGAATAACTCAAACGGCATTACCAATACTATAATCCGTGGGTAAAGGCGTAAGTATCTCGACGATTCTCAACATAACCTCAGTCTATGAACGTATCTATAACGCAAAATTATATAAGCAGCATAGATTTAGGGTTACAGTATGCGTCCGTACCTTAGTTGCGATATCCGGCTCTTAGGCTAAAAACGGTACTTTTTGACGACCGTACGTAAAACAAATAAACAAATGGCAAACAAAAGCGAACGATAGAATTTCGACAGCGGTTCGACGTCAGAAGTATTCTAATCAGAATAATAACACACTTATGAATATTTGGCAGCATAACAAGCATTTTAGGTGAAAAAGACAATTTTGCCCCTACTACCCCTATTTGGCGGAATTTCGCCAGAACTTTGTTACTTTGACCTTATTCCATTTCAAAATTATCCCCACTAGGTTTTTACCTCGTCAGGCATCTTTCAATGCAATGAGGCTTAAAAACAAGTATAGGAATAAATTTCGAAACTTCCTAGATCAAAACAACGGTTTCTACTATAACTACCGAAAGAACTACGGAAACTAAAAGCTAAGGACAGAAGAACTTACTCGGAGCTAGGCAGAATTTTTACAGAGCTTCTCACTCTAAGATTTCGGAAAAGGAAGAGAGAAGAATGGTGTGAATTTTCAAGAAGAGGGGAGGGGGTATTTATAGTGAAAATTCGGGACGTAAAGGGAATTTTCTGCTTTGTTTCTGGACCGTTAGATCTAGGGTTTTGTGAGATGAAATCTTGGCCATCCAAGGTCTTGGCCGACATCAAGGGGTCCCAAAAGTCAAAGAATGAGTTGTCATCCAATGATGACTCTTGCTTTATGGCCTCCGGCCCGATAAAGCTACCCGATCGGTGTCCGTTTCGCGCGATTTCGTAGAAACTCAAAAATCCGGGCATGTAACTTTGAAGATCTTTTCATCCTCTTTCATATTATCTATTTTGATCCTCTTTTTGATCATATCCAGGTATTCTCCGGTGCGTCGGAAGATATTCGGATAAACGCGTCCGGTTACGAAAATCACTTCCGATAGAACCAACTTCTGGACAATAATTCGCTGAATCGTAAAACATCCAGTTGTTGCCTAACTTAATCCCGTGTTTGAAAACACAAATTTTTTTCTATAGGTTCTCACTTTGCCTATCCGGCTCTACTCTATCCGATCGCTTTTCGTCTTATTAGGAATTAGGGTTTTCGATTCACGGAATTAACGCCTGGTAAATTCTTTCTTCGTGTAAAAATTTACTTGTTCTTAATCTGATCATCTGAAAAGACTTTTACCTCTGGTTTACCTGTAGAATTTATTTCGACTTTTCCCCTGGGCTCGCCTATAAGTTGACTCACCGCATTATATTATTATTTTATTCTAATTATCATTTTAATTATTTAAACAATTCATTTTAATTAAAAATACCAAGAATTTCGGCCCCTTAATTTTAAAATTCAGTTTTAATTATTTTTTCCATTTTTAAAAATATAATATTTTTTACCAAAAATTCTCGTTTTACCCCGCTTCGTTAAGGCTTAATCATGCCTAAATTCTTCGTTTAGTGATCTTTTTAGGATTAGGTTTCTTCATACATTTATCTTTACTAATTTTTTCCTTAATCCTTTTTATCATAATTAGTAAGTATATTTTATGCTAATTACCAGCCTTAATCTCTTAATTAAGGATTTTACCATAAATTTAACTTTCTATATTTCTCTTGTTTTCTTGAATCAATTAGCTAGTAATTATCTAATCATTCTCTTACCAATGGTTGATAATTTTATAATTTACAAGTATATTATTATCTTACAAAATTTATACCGACATTGTCATTTTATATCCTATGTAAAATATTAAAAATGTTTACACCATAAAGTTACTTTATAGTTCGGAATGCTTTTTAAACATTTCTTCATGTTATTTCCTCGAAATAATTTATTAAATCCTTATAATTAAATATAATACTCCCATAATTTTCTCATAATCTTTCATGATCTTTCAAAGTATTTATCATAATGTTTTTAGACCTGTTTTTATCACCATTATTGCATTTTTAGTCATTCTGTTCATCGATTTTTTCGCAACTTTTTCGACAATTTACTCGACAATTATAACAATTTTCTATAATAGTTTTAAACTCATGAATTTGCTTCATCAAAATATTCATTAATTTCTCTTATCTCAAGAATTCCAGATTTGCTAAAATCCGGGTATTACAACACACTTTTAAACCAAGATTTCAAGAGTTTAAGAGAATTTTCATTTTGAAATGGCATTTTTCAAATGACAGTATTTTAAACTTTAAATACTTTTGACATGAGATATACTTTAGAATACTTGGTCAATTTGAAATTGGTTTTGCACATTAGATAATCACAGCATCTTGACAAATCAGAGATAAACAACAGAAGCTACAAAATGCCATCCATTCATCATTCATTAAAGTGCAAAGCTACATTTGTGCAATATCAAAATGAAAGACAAAAACTAAGATGCAGCAATTACACAAAGTATGTGCAGTAATTACACAGACCATACATACTCAAACTCAAACTTTCTACACATCTTCTCTACTTAAGGACTACTCTGGGCTTTTCTCTCCCCCTTTGTCATCTTCAAAAGAGGGTGGAGCTGAGATAGAGGGTTCATGGAGACAGTCTATGAGAGGAGTAGGAGGAGGTGAGTGAGGGAGTACCTCAGTAGTGGGAGTCTGAGAGGGATGAAGAATCTCTGTAGTAGGAGTAATTGGAGATAAGGTAGATAGGACCTCTATGGTAGGTGTGGAAGTGGGAAGAGGAGATGGAAGGATGGGAGTAGTTGGTTCAGGTGAAGAGGTAGGATCCTAAGGAGTGGTGAAAGTGAATGAAGGAGAAGAGGAAGGCTCTGGCTCAGATTTTGGGATGTCATGAGCAGCAAAGGCACTGGGACTAGCAGAGGTGTCAAAAATAGAAGATGAGCCAATATGAAAGTGCTTCAGTACTTTGTCCAGCTTGTCACTTAGAAGCACATTCTTAACCATTAGAGTGGACAATTTGGCATCATAATCCACCATATGGCCAGTAAGGTCCTTAACTTTCTCCTTTACAGTGTCAATTGTTTCCTTCAAACCATCCTGGACGTCCACATTCTCATGATTGCCCCTTTTCACTTCAGCTACCAACTTGCCTATTTCAAACTCTAATCTGATAGACAATGAGGCATTGGCAGCATCCACAATAGCTTTCACCCTTGCATCAAAATTAGAAGATAGAGGTGGAGGATCTGATTGGGCTTCATAACCCTGGGCCTGAGAAGCTCTGGATCTAGAGGGTGCCCTTGATTGCTCAGAACCCTCACCCTCAAAGGTAATCTTCATATAATTTAATTGGGATTTGCCAAAGAATGGAGGAGGTTTGATAGAGTCAGGAGGTCCAAGAAACCAAATTTTATGATAAAAGAGGATTACTGACACTAATGAAGGAAATGGGATATGAGAAGGCCTGCGAGAGGTAACTTGAATTTGACCATCTCCTGGAAGATCCAGTGGCCAAGGTTTAAAGGTATCTTTTTCACAAGAGCAGCAAACAAAGGGTAGTCTTTTTGAGCAAAATGGGTATAGTTTCCACCTTTTTGAATGAAGTTCCTAG
The DNA here is from genome assembly GCA_019022615.1 of Acacia melanoxylon. Classification (NCBI taxonomy): domain Eukaryota; kingdom Viridiplantae; phylum Streptophyta; class Magnoliopsida; order Fabales; family Fabaceae; genus Acacia; species Acacia melanoxylon. The sequence continues at coordinate 5,519,753 of JAFJYJ010000002.1, forward strand.
AATAGATGTACCACAGGACTCTATGGATGGGTGGCATGGATACTGGTTTGAAAGACAAGGTGAGAAGCTCACCTTTAGGAATAGGCTCATTCGACCTGAGAATCTAAAAAATGTCCCTATTGCTAAACTGAATTTCAGGAATTGGAGGTGGATTAGCAATTTGGAGAATGGTGTTTATGGTGGAAGTAGAGAAAGTGAATTTGACTCCTTTAACTGTGGTAGAGACTCGCTCTTCAACTAACTCACCCTCTGAATCAAGTACATTGTCGTAAATCATATTAAAATAAAATATCTTGACAATGTTTGGGGTATATAAGGCAGAGATTGAAAGGAAAGACTCATAGTCTTTTAGCCAGGGTGATAAATCTAAACTATAATCCTCTTTCAGTTTTTCTAAATGAACAGCAACACAGGGACATAATTCCTTGTTCAGATAGGAGTCTTTGAATTTTGCAGCTAAATCATTAGCCAAAATAGTGGAAGCAAAAACAAACCCTAAGGGAGGAGTGGCATGGTTGTAAATATCATAGAGGGCATTGGGGATGACGGAAGGCCATTTCTCAGGTTGAATTGCAGAAGAGGCTTGACCCTTAGCTGGTGCTTGATTCTGAGTGGCCTTGGAATCTGAAGTGGCTATTGATTTCTTTGACTTAGGTGGTTTTGAAGACTCAGCATTTTTCCTCTTTCCTTTTCCCTTTATAGATTTTGGTTCATCCCCTTTCTGCGATGGAGACACAGTTGGCTCCTGAAATGAAACTCCTTTGGATTTAGGTTTAGGAGAGGGAGATTCAGGAATGTTCTCGCTAACCCCTCTGATTGTTCAATCGACGCCATAGTGCTAGCGTTTGGGGGTCGATTTCATCATGCTGGGTCGATGAGGAGGAGGAGGAGGAGACCATGATTTGGAACCCTCATCGCCTGATTTTGCGCTGTGAGTAGCTTGGGCAGATGATTTGGAGGTCATTTAGGGTTTCTGGGAGAAGGATTTGGTCGAGAGAGATGAGAGAAAGAGGATTGAGAGAAGACGCTAAGGCAAAACTTGAGTTTTGAAGAGAGTGTAGACGAACAGGCATAGTAACTTATATATAAATGCCACTACAAACTCGAGTTTTCATTAATGTTTACTAACCTGGACTTCAAAGGTGTATGGTGAGCCTTTAAACTTCTGCTACAAAACTCGAGTTTCCTCTTACCAAACTCGAGTTTGTACTTCTCTTTAAACATGGTTGCTCTCTGTCTAATTGAAACTTGAGTTTCCAACTTACTAACTCGAGTTTTGAACTTCTCCAAAAACCAAAGGTTGCTCTTAGTCCCCGATAAACTCAAGTTTGGCTTTCCAAACTTGAGTTTACTTCATTTGATAGTAAACCTCAGTCTTTTAAGCATCCTACAAAAGACATAACTAAACACTCCTATGCTTAAGTTAGTAAATAACAATCATCAAAACCATAACTAACATTGAGAGAGTGAGAGAGAGTTACTTACAACTCATTGGGATTTACCATTCCCAATTCTCTCCTTATGAAATTGAATTGTTCTTTGGCCAATGGTTTGGTGAAGATGTCAGCAAGTTGAAGATGAGTTGGGATGAACATGACTTTGACATCCTTCTTCTGAACATAATCCCTTATGAAGTGATGTCTCACATCAATGTGCTTGGTTCGAGTGTGTTGCACTGGATTATTCACCAAACTTATTGTGCTAGTGTTGTCACACAATATTGGGATCTCCTTCAAGTTGATTCCCAAGTTACATATTTGTTACTTGAGCCATAGGACTTGGGCACAATAGCTTGAGGCAGCTACATATTCAGCTTTAGTAGAAGATACAGCCACACTAATTTGTTTCTTGCTGAACTAAGAGACAAGTGAACCACCAAGAAATTGACATTGGCCACTTGTGCTCTTCCTATTCGTCTTGTATCCGGCATGATCTGAGACTGAATATGCCACAAGATGTTCTGGTTGACCTTTTGGGAACCACAAGCCAAGGGTTTTTGTGTCAGCAAGGTATCTAAATATTCTTTTCACATTCTTAGTTTGTGACTCCTTGGGAGCAGATTGAAACCTTACACACATCCCCACACTAAATTGGATGTCAGGATGACTTGCTGTGAGGTAGAGTAATGATCCAATCATTCCTCTGTATCTTGTGATGTTGAAGTCCTTGCCTTTTTCATCAGCATCCAAAGTAGTGGTTAAGCTCATTGAAGTATCAGCTTCATTGCATTGGTCTATCCCAAACTTCTTCAGTAGATCATTGAGATACTTAGTCTAAGATATGAAGATTCCATCTTTCCTTTGCTTGATTTGCAGACCAAGGAAATAGTTGAGTTCTCCCATCATGGACATCTCAAATTCTCCCTGCATATTCTTAGCAAACTCTTCACACAAAACATCATTAGAAGCACCAAACATAATGTCATCAACATATATTTGAACAATTAAAATTTCACCAAGCTTATTACTCTTTATGAAGAGAGTTGTATCTGCTTTTCCTCTAACAAATCCTTGATCAAGAAGGAATTTGCTTAATCGCTCATACCAAGCTCTAGGAGCTTGTTTAAGGCCATAAAGATCTTTCTTGAGGCTATAAACATGATCTGGATGATGATCGTTTTGAAAACCAGGAGGTTGCTCAACATAAACTTCCTCCTGAATAAAACCATTTAAAAATGCACTATTTACATCCATTTGATAAAGCTTGAATCCTTTGACACAAGCAAAGGCTAGAAGAACTCTTATAGCTTCCAATCTTGCTACTGGAGCATAAGTTTCTTCATAATCAATTCCTTCTTCTTGATTATAGCCTTTAGCAACCAATCTTGCCTTGTTACGGACAATGATTGCTGATTCATCTCGTTTGTTCTTGAATACCCATTTGGTGCCAAAGACCGAATGGTCGTTAGGCCTAGGTACCAAATCCCAAACTTGATTTCTATCAAATTGATGTAACTCATCTTGCATTGCTATCACCCAATCATTGTCTAAGAGGGCTTCATCAATTTTAGAGGGTTCAATCTATGATATAAAGGCAGAAAAAGTCACTTCATTCAAAGTGTTATTTCTGGTCCTTACACCTTGATTTACATCACCTATCACTTGGTCCAAAGGGTGATTCCTAATGAACCTCCAAGCTCTAGGCTGAGATTGATCGGGGTGTTCTAAATTATTTTGAGGATCAGCCTCGAAAACATTTTCAGAATTTTCAATAGAGGCAGGAGTAGTTTTCGAAAAGAATTGATTTTTGAAAGTATTTTCCTCATCATCATCCAGGGACTTATCAGCTTTGGATTCACATAATACAACATGCATAGACTCTTCAACAATACGAGTACGAGTATTAAAGACTCTATAAGCTTTACTTCTATTTGAATAACCCAAAAATATACCTTCATCTACTTTGGGATCGAACTTTCCCAAATTATCCTTACCATTGTTGTAGATGAAGCACTTACATCCGAAAACATGCAAATGAGCCAAGTTTGGCTTTCTTCCTTTGTACAGCTCATAGGGAGTTTTTCTCAACTTCTTCCGGAGATATGCCTGATTCGAGATGTAGCAAGCTGTACTCATTGCATCAGCCCAGAATACTTGGGAAGTATTGTTCTCATTCAGCATAGCTCTTGCCATCTCAGTTAGGACTCGATTCTTTCTTTCCACAACACCATTTTGTTGAGCTGTCCTGGGGGCTGAGAAGTTGTGATCAATTCCCATGTTGTCACAAAACTCTGCAAATGCATGATTCTCGAATTCTCCTCCATATCAGTTCGAATTCTTGAAATTGAGAAGCCTTTCTCATTTTGGACCTTTTTGGCAAAAACAACAAACTGATCAAATGTTTCATCTTTAGAGGTTAAGAATATAGTCCAAGCAAATCTATAGAAATCATCAACTATGACAAAAGTATAAAGATTTCCACCAAGGCTTTTTACTCTAGCTAGTCCAACTAGACCATATGAGGTATTTGGAGAGGTCTATTAGTTGAAATTTCATGTTTAAATTTGAAAGATGATTTGGTTTGTTTTCCTCTTTGACAAGCATCACAAATCATGTCATTTTTAAATGAAGTTTTAGAACACCAATTACCAAATCCTTTTTAAGTAATCTGTCAAGTTGGATCATATTGACATGAGCTAGTCACTTGTGCCATAGCCAACTCTCATCCAAATTACTAATAAAACATTTTTCATAAACAGAATCATTTTTGGAAAGACAAAGTGTGTAACAATTCCCTTATCTAGGGGCTCTAAATAAAGCTTTTGACTTTAGATTTTCCAACGAGAGAATATCCTTATTTACAATGAAGCACTCCTCAGAATCGAAGATAACTAGGTTACCTTTGTCAATGGTTTGACTTACACTGAGGAGATTGTGACAAAGTCCTTCTAAGAGGTAGACATCTTTGATTTGTGGTCCTTCATTATTTCCAACTTCACCAATACTAGCAATCCTTCCGGATTGGTTTCCACCGAAAGTCACCTTGCCACCACCCTTAGGCTTGATTGAAGCAAATTTAGATTGATCTCCCGTCATATGTCTAGAGCATCCACTGTCAATGTACCATTTGTTTGATTTCAATGATCTTAGACAAACCTGCAAAACATGACCAATTAGGTTTTAGGTACCCATCTTTTCTTAGGTCCTTTGGGGTTAGTATGTGTCTTAGGAACCTTGTAGGATCCCTTAGGCACCCATTGATAATTTCCTACAGGTTTACCTTTTCTTTCCTTTTTAGGCACCCATATAAGATTTTTCTCCAAATTTCTTTTTGCCTTTCTTCTTATCAAAATCTGGTTTATAACCAACCCCTGATCTATCATTTGTAAACCTTTATTGTTTTAAGATGACATTGAGCATTTCACTACCCTGAGTGAACTTTTCAAGTATTTTTGTAAGATATAGATTCTTTTTCTGTAAATCAGTACAATCTTCACAACTATCATTTTCACAAGAAGAATTTTTTACTTGCATTTCAAGAGTTATGTTTTTCTGTTTTAAAGAAACATATTTTCCAGCAAGTTTTTCAAATTCAGATTGGAGAAGATTGTATTCATTAAATAAATCATCATAAGAAGGTTGTGAATCATATACCTCATCAATATTTTCATATTGCTCTTCTTCCTGAGCCACGAGGTATATGTTAGCTTTATCCTCCTCTTCAGCTTTTTCTTCATCAGATGAGTTGTCTCCCCATATTGCTGAGACATAAGCTTTCTTCTTGAATTTATTGAATTTCTTCTTGTCTCTGTCTTTGTTCTTCAGCTGGGGGCATTCTGACTTGATGTGGCCAGGCTTTTCACATTCGTAGCAGATTATTGGCTTCTTTGCCTCAGTGCTGGAGCTACCTTTGTGAAACTTTTTGTATCTTTGATCCTTTCTGTAGAATCTTTTGAATCTTCAGACAATCATCCCCAGCTGTCCTTCTTTGTCTTCTTCTTCATCATCATCTATCTCCTTAAATTTTTTGACAGCTTTAAGAGCAACACCTTTGAACTTGCTAGTTGCTTCATCACGTCCCTTTTTGTACTTGAGCTTGCATTCATATTCAGAAGGACTACCAAAGAGGGCTACCACAAATGCCATTGATTCACCACGAGTTTCTTCAATCGCGATGACTTTAGCTTCCCAATCCTTGTTGAGGATATTGAGAATTTTCCTCACTTGGGCAGATTGCTCATATTCTTTGCCCAATGCAGCAAGCTGGTTGATCAAATGGGTAAATCTTAATCAAAATTCGTTGATAGATTCATCAGGCTTCATACGAAGAAGATCATATTTTGTTTTGAGAGTGTTGATTCTATTCTGATTTACTCCAGTAGTTCCTTCATGAGCTATCTCTCGAGCATCCCACGTGGCTTTTGCAATTGGCAATGTGCAAACATGAAAATACTCTTGTTGACTTAAGGCACTTTGCAAATTGAGAATAGCTTTACTGTTGAGTGTGATATTTCTTCTATCATTCTCATCATAAGCTTCTTCAAGCTTTGAAACTCTAGCGCCATTTTCGAGAATTGTTGGGTTGTAGTCTCCAGTCTCAAACAATCTCCATAGGCCATATTCAGAAGCCATGACAAAGACTCTGAATTTGGCTTTCCAAAAAGAATAATGCTCTCCACTGAATCCCAGTGGTCTGTTAATCGAAGCTTCATCAGGTAGAATACCTTCCCTATTAATCCTTCTCAAGATGTTAATCCTTTCAGAGAAGACCTGGCTCTGATACCAAATGAAAGTGGAGCTTAATCACCAAGAGGGGGTGAATTGGGGATTTTAAAATTCTTTTCAGAGTGCTCTTTTTCACACACTAAAACAGAGCTTAATCAGAGTATAGGGAAGAAGAGAAAGACACAAGGATTTATACTAGTAACTCAAGAGTAATTCCCTACCTACGTCAAGTCCCCGGACTCTCTGGGATTTTCACTATCTCAATTGATTACACCCTCTGTAACTTAAGAGTAATTCTCTCACTAGAACTTAGTCCCCCTTACAAGTTTCAATCAATATCCCAATCTCCAAGTCCCCAGACTTGAGATTCTTACAATGAAATGATTCACAATAAATGAACTCTCTCTCAGAGTGGATAAATATAAACACTGAAAATTAATGTATCAAAAGATACTTTACAAGTGAAAACTGAAAGAGTAGTTGGTAAACTTGAATGCAATTCGTTTAGTAGATGTGTTCCTGAGAAGAATTGAATGCATCTCTATTTATAGTGAGAGAGCATTAAATGACCGTTGTAATCTTCAATGTGACCTTTGCCAGCATTAAGGAAGGATTAGGTGAAGCTTTGGTCTTCTTCTCTCTCTACTCTTTGCTTAATCCAGTTGCACAGAAGTTTATGGTTGACTTCTTGAATATTAATCCATTGGAAGAGCAGCTACTGGATGTGAAAAGGAAACATTAATCCCTTTGCAACATGTGTAGAATGATTATACAAAAGGATGCAAGTTTTCTGAACTTTGCATTTAATATACTGACATCACTTTTTGCTTTTATTAAAATCTTCTTTTAATATCTTCTAAACCATCTGAAACTCACTAACAAACTGATTAAACATATTTAAGAATAGTAGTGAATGTTGAGAAGAGGTATTAAGATCAAACGGGAAGATTTTAGAATTACGAGTAAATTGATTTTCAAAAACAAGCGACACAAACTCGAGTTTTGTTTATCCAAACTTGAGTTTTGGACTTTTATAGTGAAAACATGTTTAAGTCCAAAAGCTTAAAACTGGAGTTTCCAATTGCAAACTTGAGTTTCCAAAATGATGAAATGAGCAAAGCTCTCTGTAAGACACAAACTTGAGTTTCCAAAACTAAACTTGAGTTTCCTCTTAAAAGTGGAAACCTTTGAAAATCTTTGTCAAGTGAAAACTGGAGTTTTCAAATGTAAACTTGAGTTTTCACAAAGTGATAAAACATGTTAACTTTCTGTTAAGGTAAAACTCGAGTTTCCAAATGTAAACTTGAGTTTCCTCATAACTTTGGAAAACTTAGAAAATGCTTGGCTAGTGCAAACTTGAGTTTCCAAATATAAACTAGAGTTTGCAAATGATGAAAAATATTTAGAATCTCTGCCAAGCCCAAACTCAAGTTTTGAAAACACAAACTCGAGTTTGGCCAAGTTCACAAAACTTGACAAACTCTCTGTTTGGTGAAAACTGGAGTTTTGAAATGAAAACTAAAGTTTTCTCGAGTTCAAAACTTTGGGAGCTCTCTGTATGACCAAAACTCGAGTTTGCAAAACCCAAACTCGAGTTTCCTCATAAGAGAAAACTTTTACAAATTTTTTGGTAGTTGAAAATTTGAGTTTGTAAATTAAAACTGGAGTTTTGAAATCTTCAGGAAACTTGAAGTGTCTGTATGGTACAAACTCGAGTTTGTAAACCCAAACTCGAGTTTTCCTTGATGTGAAAAGCTTGAGTGCTCTCTGTGATTTGCAAACTCAAGTTTGCCTAAGCAAACTGGAGTTTTCTCCAGTTCATTACTTTGAGCCACTCTCTGTCAAGTCCAAACTCGAGTTTTACTTTCAAAACTCGAGTTTGCCTTTGATAGTAAGCTTTCCAACTTACCAAAGACAAACTTCAACTTGTGTTTACAATTGTCAGTTATCATCAAAACACATAGAAAACTAACAAGGTGTAGATTTGCCAACGAACTATTACCCGAGGAGTATCTGGTACAAAAAAAAATTGAGGGTACCAAATTGGCCAACAAACTATTAAAAAGTTAAAAAAAAATACTAAACAACTATTTAAAAAAACAACTATCACAATTACGTTAAAATATGAGACACTGGCATAGGATGGTGGTGGAAACACTGGAGAAAGAGCGGTTAAGCCTTCTTGTTGCATAAGACAAACACCAACAGAGATGGGACCCATGCGAGTAGGCGTTGTGGCAGCGGCAGTTGCTGCTTGTGGCATCAAATGGATGCAACCAGGGTGCAAGGCACGTGCCGGTCAAAAGCTGTGGACTACTAGATGAGTTCAAGAGGTGAGTGGAACACCCAGCAACAATGGAAGCTTTGGAGACACCAACGTCGCCAACACTGTGACAATCAATAGAGGACGGAGACACCAAGACAATGACGGGGTAATAGTTCGTTGGCGAATCTGCATCAAATTATGTTTTTTAACTTTTTAATAGTTCGTTGGCCAATTTGGTACCCTCAATTGTTTTTTGTGTCATATGCTCCTCAGGTAATAGTTCATTGGCAAATCTACACCTTAACCCATTTTTAAAGTAGTCTTCTGAAATAGGAAATTAATTCTCCATATGTCAAGTTTTCATAAGGTATGTTGCCATCATTTTGGTGCCTAAGTTTATCTCTAACTTTATCACCAAAAGATTTTGGTAATCTAGCTAGGAACTTTTCTTTCCAAAAACCTTGATTGGCATCATCTCTTGTAAGCACTCGAGATAGGAAAGTATCTTTATACCATCTAGAGTCAGACAATGTTCGACAACGAATGATAGAAAGAAGTTCAAAAGAGCGATCGCCAACAAAATGTTTAATGATTGTAAAAGTAAGGGTATTAACTGAATCTGGAATAGGCTCACTATTGTGAATAATAGGACTTCCATCAGGAGCAGAAATAATGTTTGATTTTTCTTCAGAAGACATATAATAATCCCACCAACCTTTAAGTTGTCCAGTAAAAGCAGAGACTAAAATATTAGTTATTTCTATATATGAGTAATCACTTGTTGTTTGATAAACAGTACTTACCATAGTCGTTTGTTAAATAATTTGAAGAATATTTGATTTACTATGACCATCTATGTTCCATTCACAGATCTTGTTAGAGTTGAAAGATTTGAAAGTTTGATCTTGGCATTCTTTAGTTAAAATATCTAAAGGACTGGCCTTTGGATAATATAACTTTGAAGATTTTTGGAAAATAGATGAAGAAGATTTTTTCCAATGTTGATGATTGATTTTTAAATCAGATTTTGAAGAGTCGAAATCAAAAATTTGTTCAAATTCATAACTTGTTTATTAGAAGAAGATTCAGAAGGAGTTTCAGGAACAATTCTTTGTTTTAATTGAGTAAGAGGAGTTTGAAGATTATTAGTAACTTGGTTCGAATGTTGTAAACCTTGATCAATTTTTCTCATAAGATTGGAAATGTTCTTCCTTTGCAGACTTGCTTTGATTTTTGTATCAAGTTGAAAAGGTTTGAACAGAGGTTGACTCATAGAGACAGATTTTGAAGAAGATGGAGATGAAGGATTTTTAGTGATATGATCTCCAATGATTTGAAGATACTGATTGGTGTAGTTATTTTGTTCCATCAGATTTTTGATATCTCTTGGATTGACTAGCTCATCATTTATGGTCTGATCATGAAAGGAGAGGCCAAAACAAGATTTTGTTTACTGTCCACAAGACTAGGAATTTGATATGATCCTTTTGGAGGAACTTCTGAGGAAATAATTTGTCCTTTAGAGGTCTTCCAATCCTTTTTTGTCATATTGATTGTTTGAGTAAATGGATATTCGATTTTTTGTTGTGAAGCATAAACTTCAAACCAAGCAAAGAATAGAATATTCACTTCATGCTTTACAAGGAAACTGTAGAACTTTCCTTGGATCTACTTTCGCAATAATCATTTGAAATGTTCTAAAAACCAGTTTCTTTGCAAAGTATTCTATGCTAAAGAAAATTCCTTTTGCAAACTATGTTTATCAATTTGAAATTGATGTTTGAGAACACCAATAGTTTGAGGTTCACCTAAATCCGTATATGATAAAGAATCTTTCGAATTTAGATCACCCTCTCTTTGATAGTTTGCATGAGGAACTGTTCCAGAATGATCAATTCCTTGAATTGAGACATTTGCAGGTGGTGGTGGAGCAGTTGATTAAGGTGGTGGAGGCAAATGAATAACCGAATGGAGTGATTGTACTGAAGAACAAGAATGCCTTGGTAATTTAGAATTTGAAGATCTAAAGTCCTCATATCTTGAAGACATAGATCTAGACATAGAAGTAGAATTTCTAGGTTTGTCAAAAGTTAATCTAACATATCTTGTTTGGATTTGTGAAATTATAATAATTTAAGGCGTCTCAATGTATTCCCAAATAGCCCATTATTGTCTGGAAAGAAACAAATGTAATGAAGAAAAAAAAACTCAACGTATGTCTTGTATTCAATGTTCTAAAAACCGGACCGGTCACTAAACTGGTAGGGCTACTAGGTTAAGGGTTAGTGGGTCCGATAATTGAATATTTTATACACTTCTTTTTATCTCTTGATTAATAATTTAGGACTTTTTAGTTAATAAATAATGGCTTTTATACTTATTTGGGCTTTGGGCCTTTGATTATATTTTAGCCATTTTTAATAATAAAATTTCAGTTTTACATTGCTTCACTAATCCTACCATAACCCTTGAACCAGACATCGGATTTGCCTCATTTTTGTTTCCAATTTCAGATGATTCAGAGAGCTACAATTGTTATGAAGACATGAAGGGCAAATTCGGACAAGAAGGCGGTCGATTTTGAAGCCTAAGTCAGATGTTTAATTGGGCTCGAATTTGTAATCAAAACCCATTTTTATTATTTTTTTGTTTTGGGCTGAATTGTGGGTTGGAGCCCCATTTCGTTTTTCCATTTTAGGTTAAGTATGGCAGCAGCCACAAACACTTATCATTCACGTTTTTATTCAGTTTGAGGATTAAACACGAAGTTTCAAATTCTCTCAAATGTTCTTCGTGTTCTTCGTCTTTTCTTCGCTTTTCCCGGCCATGTTCGGCTAAACACGTGGTTAACCCAACGTTGAGGATTCCATGATTCGTTCGGAGAACTCGTGTTTAATCGGTACTTTACTCGTTTCGTTTTCATCTTATCGGATTCGATTTACGGAAATAGTTCGAATATTAGATTTCATATTCGGTTTGGTTCATCCCAAGGACCGAGTTCGAACTAGGTTAGAGTGTTCTTTGTGCGATTGCACGGTGAGACGCCACTGTTCGGACAGATTCTAGGCGATCTTCTAGTCGAGGGATTTCTGGACGAACGTAGAGATTTCGGTTCGTCCAGAACCAAACGCGAGTTCGTTTATATTTCGTTCAATGAAGGAAGTTTCTGGAATCTAAACGTTGGGTTGATCGTTTTAATCTATTTCAATCTCGTTTTAATTTGTTTCTGCATATTTCAGATTAGTTTCAGTTTATTTTCGTTTTAATCTGTTTTAAATCAAAAACCCCCAATTTTGCTTATTGTTCTGTTTATTTATTCTTTGATTTAAACCCACGCAAATTCCTTGAGAGAAACGACCCAGGTTACATTATACGCAAATCCTTTTCTAATCTGGTTATTTTGGGAGATGACGGCAAATCTGTCAAAATATATGGCGCGTTCTTTCGGGAATTTGCATCGGTTTCGTTAAGTAACGGTAGTTTTTGGTGGTTCAGGTGACTGGACAGAAAAATTTTCTGACCCAGATCACTCAACCTAGGTCTTATTCACAAGGAATTGGGCATTCTAACGTTTAGGCCATGTTTTTGCTGTTTTAAGTTTCAATAGATTAGTGTAAACCAAAAAAATTGAAAAAAGTGGTCTAAATGATGGAATTTGTCTTAAAATAGGGTTTTCCTTTAGCTCACCAAAAATCAGCCTAATCGGAGTAAGTCATACAAATCTGAAATACCCGTTACGTACAAAAAAAAATTTGCTTTTTGTGTTTTTGTTTGTGTCATCTTAGTGTTTCCTACTTTTTACTACTTTTAGTGGCATTTTTGAATTTCTGATTTTACGCAAATTCCCGCCTTGTTTTGATCTTTGCATGAGTACTAGGAGTACTAATAATCCGAAGACTTGTTGCCACTTGATCCCGAAATAGAAAGAAAAATTCTTACTACTAGAAGAATTGTTAGGCTAAGTCGTGGGATTGATGCGAATTTGACGGTGAACTTGAGTCGATTGTGTCCGTTACGTTGATCTTGACTCGATAGTACTTCCGATAGTCTTGTTGTTTTCTTCGATTCTAGTAGCAATTTTGCTAACTCGTAAATTATGGCAGAGCAAGCGGCTCGTCCCACCTTGAAAGAATTAGCTACCCCGATGTGGGCAATCAAAATTTGTGTATTCGATATCCTGAACTTGCTGCTAACTTTGAACTAAAATCTGGTCTTATCCATTTGTTGCCAAAGTTTCATGGTCTTGCAGGTGAATGTCCTCACAGGCATCTTAAGGAGTTCCATGTGGTGTGCAGCACGATAAAACCTCAAGCAATTGATGAGGACCACATTAAGCTTGAGAGCTTTCCCATTTTCCCTAGATGGAGCGGCTAAGGATTGGCTATACAATTTGCAACCAACATCTGTTGGGAGTTGGGATGATATGCAGAAGTTATTCCTAGTGAGGTTCTTTACTTCCTCAAAAGCCATTGCTATTCAGAAGGAGATCACTAGTGTTAAACAAATCAATGGGGAGACCATGTATGAGTATTGGGAGAGGTTCAAGCGATTGTGTGCAAGTTGTCCACACCACCAGATTTCAGACCAACTCCTGATTACATATTTCTATTCCAGTTTGCTACCGATGGATAAAAGTTTCGTGGATGCATCTAGTGGTGGAGCCTTAGATGGCAAGACACCTGAAGAGGCCCGAGAGTTGATATCTACTATGGCTGCTAATTCTCAGCAATTTGGCACCAGGGCCAATAGTACTCCTGTTTACCATATTCAAACACCTCCAGTCCAGTACGATTCTCAGAGATTGGAGAATAGACTTGATGATCTGACTTCCCTTGTGAGGCAGTTGGCAGTGACCCAGACAGTACAATCTTCCCCTCCTCAGATTAGGTACTCATGTGGGTTCTGTTCTGACCCTTGTCATTCTACTGATTCTTGCCCTAGTTTGCATGATCCTGCTTATCAAGACCAGTCGATAGCTGCAGTAGGTGTTTTTCCCGGAAAGCCACAATACCAGCAGAATAATGCTTATTCTAATACTTACAATCCGGGATGGAGAAATCACCCCAATTTTCGTTGGAACCAGAATCGAACCGAGTAACCAATATCGCGAGTGCAGGAATTACCAACGAGACAAAGACGAGACCACAGAATTTCCAACAGCAGTCTACACCTCCTTTACCAGCACCACCTCCTCGACCAGCCATATGTGCACCTCCACAGGCGGCACAACAGCAGACTAGTACCAGTAGTGGTGGTGGTTCCTCACTTGAAGATATGATGAAGCAATTTGCCACAAACTCTATACAGTTCCAACAGCAAACTGAAACTTCAATTCAGAGTTTGCAAACACAGATTGGCCAATTGGCAACATCACTGAATCAGCTTCAACCCCAGGGATCCAACACTCTCCCTTCACAAACAATTCGTAATCCTAAAGGGAATGTGAGTGCTATCTCCCTTCGATCTGGCAAGCAATTGGAGGAACCTAAACCTTTGTAGATGTGACTTCCACATCGAGAGAGTCGAGACAATGTGAAGATTGACTTTAAAAACAAAAAGGCAATGCAGCAAGGTGAAGAGGAAGACATTCCCATTCTTCTTCCTTTCCCTCAGAGAGCCCCTCGATCCAAGAAGTTGGCAGAAAAAGCACAAGAGAAGGATATACTTGAGACATTCAGAAGAGTAGAGATCAACATTCCTCTCTTAGATGCAGTCAAACAAATTCCTAAATATGCCAAATTTCTGAAGGAGTTATGCACCAACAAGAGGCGACTGAAGGGGAATGAACGAGTGAGTTTGAACCAGAATGTATCAGCCCTCATCCAACCTACCATGCCTCATAAGTGCAAGGATCCAGGGACGTTTTCTATCCCTTGCCTTATTGGTAATTACAAATTTGATGATTGCATGCTAGATTTAGGTGCTTCTATAAATGTCATGCCTGCATCTATCTATAGATCTCTTGGTCTTGGTCCCTTGCGTCAACTGGTGTTATTGTTCAATTAGCTAATAGGAGCAATGCCCATCCTTCTGGTTTAGTTGAAGATGTATTAGTCAAAGTTAATGAATTGATATTCCCTGCTGATTTTTACATCTTAGATATTGAGGATGAGTCTTCTATCAGTAGATCACCAATCATTCTAGGGAGGCCTTTCATGAAAACAGCTAGGACTAAGATAGATGTGTATTCTGGTACTCTTTCCATGGAGTTTAGTGATAATTACGTGAATTTTAATATCTTTGATGCCATGAAACATCCTAGGGAAGAGCATTCTATTTTTACGTATTGATGTGATTGATGATCTTGTGGATGATGTTCTTGCTTGATTGGTGTCTTGATTATCCGATTTTTCATCGAGAGTGATTACGCCATTTGTGCATGTGTTGATAATGAATGGTGCTCTGTTTGCACTCATTTGGTTAATGCTGCATTATTTGGTGATTTTGACTTGTTGAGTGATTTTGTATTACTTGTGGATTCTGATATTGATTCTGAGTTTGAGTTTCATCCTGATCGATGTGCATCCCGATTTTGATTTTGATGAACTTAACTCGATTTTGATGAGCTGAATTCGATGTTAACATTGAGTGTGTAGACATAGTTCTTCCGCTTCTTTGAATGTGGTTTTAGGCATTTCGGTGTGATGACATCGAGTTGTTGCAACAACCACCCAAGCTTCTTCCTTCCACCGAGCAACCACCCAAACTTGAGTTGAAATCCCTTCCGAGATCACTTGAAATATGCATTTACGGAGGTGGATGAACAGTTGCTTGATCATTGTGGCAAATAACCTTATGTCGATCAAGAAGAGAAGGCTGCTAAGCTTATTGAGGGCGAACAAGAAATCCATTGGGTGGACATTAGCGACATAGTTGGCATCGGCCCTTCCGTGTGCATGCATCGATTACTGTTGGAAGAGGACTCTAAGCGGTGAGGCAACCTCGTAGACGCCTTAATCCCCTTATCCTTGATGTGGTAAAGAAGGAGGTCACTAAGCTTCTACAAGTGGTATCATCTATCCCATTTCGATAGCCGGTGGGTTAGCCCGGTCCAGTGGTTCCTAAGAAATCCGGAGTCTTGTGGTAGCCAATCAGAAGAATGAGCTCATTCCTACTCGAGTTCAGAATAGTTGGAGAGTTTGCATTGACTATAGGAGACTCAACCAAGCCACTCGCAAGGATCATTATTCTTTACCTTTCATTGATCAGATGTTAGAGCGATTGGTGGCAAGTCTCATTCATTACCGCTTCTGGATGGCTACTCCGGATACTTCCAGATCCATATTGCTTCCGAGGATCGGGAGAAGACGACATTCACATGCCCCTTTGGAACATATGCCTACCGAAGGATGCCTTTTGGCCTCGTTAACGCTTTGGTACTTTTCGGCGTTGTATGGTGAGTATTTTCTCCGAGTTTCTAGAGGATTTGCATGGAGGTCTTTATGGATGATTTCACTTTGTATATGGGTCTGATTTTGATGCATGCTTAGCTAATTTGTCTAGAGTTTTGCATAGGTGCATTGAGTCTAATCTTGTCTTGAATTATGAGAAGTGTCACTTTATGGTTGAGTCGGGTATAGTCTTGGGACACATAGTGTCTAGGAAAGGGATTGAGGTAGACCCCGCTAAGATAGACGTGATTCCGCCTTGCCTTACCCCGTATCCGTGCGGGAAGTTCGCTCTTTTCTTGGTCATGCGAGGTTTCTATCGGCGTTTCATTAGGGATTTCAGCAAGAAGACCGCCCCGACCCTTGTCCAACCTTTCGCATAAGGACACCGACTTTGTATTTGATGATGCTTGCAAGGCGGCCTTCGACCATTTGAAGCGTTGCACGACTACAACCCTGTGATCCAGCCCCCTGATTGGTGTATCCCCTTTGAGTTGATGTGTGATGCTTCCAACTATGCGGTGGGTGTTATCTTGGCACAACGGGTCGATAGAGCATCTCATGTGATTGCATATGCCTCCAAGACTTTGGATCCCGCTCAGTCTAATTACACCACGACTGAAAAGGAGTTGTTGGCTATTGTATTTGCTTTTGATAAGTTTAGGTCATATCTGCTAGCTAGTAGAGTAATTGTTTTCTCCGACCATCGCTTTAAAGTTCCTTTTGAAAAAGGCGAGATGCTAAGCCACGACTCATCGGTGGATGCTATTGCTCCAAGAGTTCGATGTTGAGATTCGAGATGAGCGGAGCACAAAACTAGGTAGCCGACCACTTGAGTCGTATCAACCATTCTTCTTCTCACCCCTCTTCTATTCGGGATGATTTTCACGATGAGCGGCTTCTACAATTTGCAAGATAAGCTTCGATGGTATACTGATCTTGTTAACTACTTGGTCGCTGGTGATTTACCTATAGATTCCACTAGGGCCCAAACTCTTAAATTGAAGAGTGAGTCTAAATATTATGTCTGGGATGACCCTTATCTGTGGAAATTTTGTAGTGATCAAATAGTTAGGAGATGTGTGCCTGATCATGAGTTTCACTCTATATTGCATTTTGCTCATGCTTCTACCTGTGGTGGTCACTTTGGACCCCAAAGAACTGTTAGGAAAGTGTTAGATAGTGGATTGTTTTGGCCTTCCTTGTTTCATGATTCCCATCTGTTTTGTAAGTCATGTGATAGCGTCGAGAGAGAGCGGGGAGTATTTCCCGTAGGCATGAGATGCCTCAAAACCCTATATTGTTTTGTGAGATCTTTGATGTTTGGGGTATTGATTTTATGGGTCCATTTACTGCTTCATATGGTTATACTTACATCCTACTAGCTGTTGATTATGTCTCGAAATGGGTTGAGGCGAAAGCCACTCGGACTAATGATTCTTCTGTGGTGGTGGATTTTGTTAGGTCTAACATTTTATGCAGGTTTGGCATTCCTAGAGCTATTATCGGTGACCGGGGCTCCCATTTTTGCAACCGAAGCATGGGTGCCTTGTTACGCAAGTATGGAGTGCTTCACAAGGTCTCCACAAAGATACCATCCTCAGACCAATGGTCAAGCTGAAGTCTCAAATAGAGAGATTAAGCAAATCCTTTAGAAGACTGTTAAATCTACCCGGAAAGATTGGAGTAAGCAATTAGAGGATGCTTTGTGGGCATATCGCACCGCCTACAAGACTCTGATTGGGATGTCTCCTTATCGGATTGTCTTTGGTAAGGCATGTCATCTTCCGGTTGAGTTGGAACATCAAGCCTATTGGGCCATTAAGCAGTGTAACATGGATTTGGCTAAGTCTGGCATGGAACGGAAGTTGCAGTTGCAAGAGTTGGATGAGCTTAGATTGGATGCCTATGAGAGTTCGCGGTTGTACAAGGAAAAGACTAAGGCGTTCCATGATAAGCATATTCGAGGAAAGAATTTTACGTGGGCCGAAAGTTCTTCGTTTAACTCCCGTTTAAAGTTTATGCCTGGTAGCTTCGATCTAAATGGGATGGCCCTTTTGAGATCACTAACATATTTCCATTTGGTCTTTGTTGAGCTATGTGATCCACCCACGGGGAGAACCTTTAAGGTAAATGGGCATCGCCTCAAGCAATTTCATGAGGGATCAATGACTGAGGAAGCAGAGATTCTCCTCATTGATGCCACTTATCCTCCTTAAACCCTTGGGGAGTATTTTTCTTTCTTCTCCCTCTATCTCTTTTATTTGTTTTCCTTTTTCTACTTTTCTTTTTGAAAATAAATTCATTCTCTTTTTCTATGATGGCTACATATTATGAACTTGGACATCTTGGTTTTAATGGTTCATTCTGTTTGGTCTGCAATTCTTGATTCTTTGATTACATGTCTTGGTAGTTGATTTGATGTTGTTGATTGCCTAAGTTGGTATTGACCTTGTGAGGTTTTGGGCCTGCTTGAATGGAATTCATCTTTTCCCATTCTTTCTTTCATGTGTGCATCTGCTCCTGATTTGTGTTCTCTAGAACTTGCTCCTTTTCTTGTTGAAACTACATTTTTCACTTACATGCATAAATATGATAGAAGCTTGTTTTCTTTCTTTTATTTTCCCCACTTTGGCCAAATAGCTTTCCCTTGCATTATGTTTCCTTTGCTAGCCATTTGTACCTTTTTGACTCATTCTTTTCTAAGCCACATTACAAGCCTAAGCGTAAACCATTTTATTCCGTACCTTGGAGATTTATTGAGCATTGGTTTTACCTTGGTTTTGTGTTTAAGTGTGGGGGTTGCTCAGGAGTGCAACAATTTAAGTGTGGGGGGAGATGTTTGATTTTGTCATTGTGATTATGTATATAGTTCTTCAAAAAAAAAAAAAAAAAAAAAGAAAAGAAAAGAAAAGAAAGAAAAGCAGAAAAAAATGCATAGAAAGAAATGAAATTTATGAGTAAAATAAAAGTTTTTATTGAAAGACCTGGCTATCACCCAAGAGGGGGGTGAATTGGGTGTTTGATAAAAGTTTAGGAACTTTGAAATTCTTTTCGCAACTTATTGAAAGCAGTTTGAATGACAATAATAATTGATAAAGCAACAGTCAATCATTCAAACATGTATGGACATTCAGATATATATATATATATATATATGCGGAAATATAAGAGATATGGGAAGAGAATATGCAAGCGATTTATCTTGGTTCGGCCCAATCCTTGACCTACGTCCAGTCCCAAGCTCCGCTTGAGATTTTCAATCCACTATCTTCTTTCAACTTGATTACACGATCTGTACTTGAAGTAATCCTCTCACTAGGATTCACTCCCCCTTACAAACCGTAATCAATACACTTGCTTGATCACACACTCGTACTCGAAGTAATCCTCTCCCTAGGATTCACAAGTTGTAATCAACACAATGTGTTTCCCACTCAAGATCACCCAATCTTGAGTATCTCACGAATAGAATGATAGGATGTGTACAATAACTCTTCTCTCTCGAAGTAGATGGATAACCTTTGAAGCACAATTACAAGTCATCTCACTCTCTATGATAAGCTATGTAAACATTAAGAAGAGAGTAAATGATATGAAAATCGAGTATTAGCATCTTGAAGATGTCGGCTTGTGTCTGCGTTTTTCTGCTTCACGTGTTTCTGTATGGAGTCTTCAAATCTTCGGTATTTATGCTAGTTGAAGCTTATGACCGTTATAGATCCGTTCAGACTTGAACCCATTCGAAAATGTAGCTGTTATGAGTGTTTCTCCATGGATATAGTTGTTATGACCACTGCTGTTTGAATATAGATGTTGGGAACTTTTGCAGATTTGAATATTTGAATTTTGGCTCTTCAAGAATGTGTCCCATGTGGTCTTGTTTGAGAAATGATGATGTACAGCTTTAGTTGGTGGAGGCATTGTTGTCTGCATTGAGAAATGGCTGTCCATCTTTCCAGGCTGTCTTCCATTTGCTTTGTTTGAGAAGATATAATAAAATAATACAAGTGGCTCATGGAGTTGCTTTATTTGACTTTAAAGCAAATTCAAATCTTCTCAAATCTGAAGTTAAAGGACATTGAACATTTGAATCCATTGAAGAACATTACCGTTCAGCATTCAACGTTGTTTCTTCAAGTTTCTCGTTCAATTATGCCTTCTTTGTTGTTTCTGAAAATATGCAGCAACCTTCATCTTCATGCTTATGAAAGATTTTGGTTTCTGTAAAGTTTGATGTAATCTCAAACTTTAATCACCTGAAACTTATACACAAATGATATAAATGATGTTAAGAAGTTGTATAAATCATTTGAGTATTCATCTTGATGTTCTTGATGAGATATGATGTTTCAGTCATGGTGAATTTTCTTGAATCAGAGGTGTAAATCTGTTCTGGTGTTCCAAGCTCGAGTTTACATAGGTAAGCTCGAGTTTGGTCTTCATTTAAACTTGGAATTTTGCCTCGTAAGTCTCAAGCTCGAGTTTGTGACTTATAGACTCGAGTTTGGGTGTTTATCGGGACTCGCTTGCTCTCGTCGAGCTAAACTCGAGTTTGGTCACTTATAGGCTCGAGTTTGGCTTTTTCCAAAAGTTCATTTCTTCTGCGGAACTCTCGAGCTCGAGCTTGTAACTTCAAGCTCGAGTTTGGACTTCTTCAAAATCAGCATTTCCATTACGTAACCCGTAAACTCGAGTTTGCTACTTGTAAGCTCGAGTTTGCTACTTGTAAACTTGGCCTGGCTGATTTTGGACTTTGTTCAGCGAGCTTGCAACTTCGTCCCCTTTCGAGGGCTATATCTCCCTGGTCTGAACTTCGTTTTGGTTTGTTCAACTCTTGATGGAAAGCTCTTTAAGTCTACTTTCAATTGCCACTGATTTCAGCTCAATTGGATTTGTATATTGTGAGTTACATGCAACACATTGAGGCTTGGTTTTCAGTGTGGCATGGATTTCTCTGTCAACTTCCACAATTTATAGCTCTTTGATATGAACTCCTTTGGGCTTAAATTTTATATCCAAATGTAGCATTGGGAGTCTAGTTTCATATGCCACTGGTTTCACCTCAATCGGATCTCTGGTTTGAAAGATATCATCAAATTACCAGACGTTGCCTGTGTTGAATGTGAAACAGAGTTGATCACCGCTGTAAACTCGAGTTTGAAAGTGTAAGCTCGAGTTTGCCTAGTCCAGAATCACCAAAGCTGCTGAAGACACTTATAGACTCGAGTTTGAAGTGCTAAGCTCGAGTTTGCTCATATCAGATAGGCAAATTACTTCAGCAAGGTAGTAAACTTGAGTTTAATACTTGGAGGCTCAAGTTTGCTCATCCAGAACCTCATATTTGCTTACTTTAACTCTGAATTGAGCTATTCCAAATTCTGTTTGATCGTTGAGACTTCTAGGATCAATCTTAGAACTTGAATAATGAAATATTCATTCCATTTAGAAAGTTCTTCCTTCTTCCATCTCCCAACTTGATCGTTCTTTATCATTTAACTTGGGCTCATTATTCTCTGCAGCTTCTACCTTCTTCAATATCCAGAAAGCTGATCCTATTCTGAACTTCTTCCAGAATATCTTGTGTCGGCTTTCTGTATCAGCACTTATTCATGTGTAGTCCATTGTAGCTCAAATATGATGAAGCTTCAGTCAACTTTGTTTGATCATGGAGACTTCCAATATCACATATAGTGCAAGTTCTTCTTTCTTGAGTCTCCTTTCTTGATCATTCTTCATTATTAAACTTTACATCTACATTAAATATAAGAATTAGTCAAAGTAGAAGATCAATGTAGTATGCAACCTTTTTGCTCCCAAGAATGGCATCTATATAAGACATCATCAAAACTAATCATAACCAACATTTATATATAGAGAATGATTGTGTTAATCAATGCTCTTTTTAATTTCTTGGGTGCTTAGCCTCTCATTCCATACTATTACCTACCTTCACCCTAACCCCATTACAACCTTTAATAATAAGCTCTCTTGATTTGTGCATGCATGTGTTATGAGTAGTGGAGACGTAGAAATTGAGCAAGCTTATGGTAGAACAATTTTCTTGAGTAGAATTTGAGCGATACACTTATTTACCTTAAACACTTGAGAGATTGATTGATTGAGCGCATCATTTGAGAGACCATCATTTGTGATTAGCATCATTGATTGAGATTACCGGGAATTGTAATTTGAGATGAAGGGATTTTGGGTCTTGATTGATTGGTTCTAATGAAGCTTTGTGTCCCTTATTCAATTTTTGCATTGTTAGCAATTTGTAGAAAAGAAGAGTTTCTCCTTTAGATATTTTTCTTTAAATTTTGCTCAGGAGTGCAAAAAGATAAGTGTGGGGGAATTTGATAATTGAATATTTTATACACTTCTTTTTATCTCTTGATTAATAATTTAGGACTTTTTAGTTAATAAATAATGGCTTTTATACTTATTTGGGCTTTGGGCCTTTGATTATATTTTAGCCATTTTTAATAATAAAATTCCAGTTTTACATTGCTTCACTAATCCTACCATAACTCTTGAAACAGACATCGGATTTGCCTCATTTTTGTTTCCTATTTCAGATGATTCAGAGAGCTACAATTGTTATGAAGACATGAAGGGCAAATTCGGACAAGAAGGCGGTCGATTTTGAAGCCTAAGTCAGATGTTTAATTGGGCTCGAATTTGTAATCAAAACCCATTTTTATTATTTTCTGTTTTGGGCCTGAATTGTGGGTTGGAGCCCCATTTCGTTTTTCCATTTTAGGTTAAGTATGGCAGCAGCCACAAACACTTATCATTCACGCTTTTATTCAGTTTGAGGATTAAACACAGAAGTTTCAAATTCTCTCAAATGTTCTTCGTGTTCTTCGTCTTTTCTTCGCTTTTCCCAGCCATGTTCGGCTAAACTTCTGTGGTTAACCCAACGTTGAGGATTCCATGATTCGTCCAGAGAACTCGTGTTTAATCGGTACTTTACTCGTTTTTGTTTTCATCTTATCGGATTCGATTTCTGGAAATAGTTCGAATATTAGATTTAATATTCGGTTTGGTTCATCCCAAGGACTGAGTTCGAACTAGGTTAGAGTGTTCTTTGTGCGATTGCACGGAGACGACACTTGTTCGGACGATTCTAGGCGATCGTCTAGTCGAGGGATTTACGGACGAACGTAGAGATTTCGGTTCGTCGAACCAAACGCGAGTTCGTTTATATTTCGTTCAATGAAGGAAGTTTCGGAATCTAAACGTTGGGTTGATCGTTTTAATCTATTTCAATCTCGTTTTAATCATTTACGCATATTTCAGATTAGTTTCAGGTTTATTTTCGTTTTAATCTGTTTTAAATCAAAAACCCCCAATTTTGCTTATTGTTATTTTTATTTTTCTTTGATTTAAACCCACCGCAAATTCCTTGAGAGAAACGACCCAGGTTACATTATACGCAAATCCTTTTCTAATCTGGTTATTTTGGGAGATGACGGCAAATCTACGTCGTGGTCATATCGATATTAATTAAAAAATATAATTTAATTAAAATAGGTAAAAATATTTATATTTTAATAAACATATTTTATGTAAACATGTGAGATGTGTAATATGGAAGGATCTGTAATATTAGACCCAAACAAAACGCAATTTTTGGGCTTGCAAATTATCAAAGATTTTTCTTATTACAGTTCACGAATGTACGATGTAGAACTGATGCAGAGCTACTCATCAAATAATGTGTAGTGCCCCTCCCAGTTCAAATTTGTATTTCAAATCAATCACTTGAAGGACAAGTGAAATAGGTACGTACTCCATCAATATATATCGTACATATATATGGCAACAAGTGAATATTATGTTGATTTTCTTTTTTAAAAGCAAAAAAGAGATTACATCACAGGATATTGAAGAATGAAGATCTCTCTCACCTTCAATCTCTCCCTCTCTCACGAGTATTTCACTCTCTCTTTCTCTTTCGTCTTGTCTCCTCCCTCAAACCGTCAACAATGGCTTCCTTCTCTGTTAATCCAACCTTTACGTCCTTCTTACTCTGTCACATGCTTGCCTCTCTTCTGATTCCTTCTTCCAAAGGTCGTGATTACTTGATCGGAGGCTCTCAGGATTCTTGGACCCGCCTCATCATAGCAAGAGGGAGAATCCATGGTGGTCGTTGAGGTTGTTCATGATGATGCTGATCTCTTCAGATTTTGGTGAATCTTTTGATCTCTCTCATCCTACTAGAAAATAGCAAAATAGCAACGGAATTTGCGACGAAAATAATTCCGTCGCAAAAATAAGCAATTTTGAGACGGATATAAAAATTCGTTGTAAATTGAGTGATTTGCGACGGATTTTTCAATCCATCACAAAATAAGGAAAGCTTTTTGCGACGGATAATCAGTTCCGTCGCAAAACTTGTGACGGAACCAATATTCCGTCACAAGATGGTGGCCCTGAGGCCGCCAACTTGCGACGGATCTCTATTTCCGTTGCAATTTTTGTGACGGAATAGGAGTTCTGTCCCAAAAAGGAGGACCTACGGCCGCCTTCTTGCGACAGATGAAAAGTTTCGTCCCAAGGTTTGTGACAGAACTCAAAATGATGAGTTTGCGACGGAATTAATGAAGACAGAATATCACCTAGAGGGGGTGAATAGGTGATTTCGAAAATTCTTTTCGAAATCCACATGGTGACACAAGGATGTAAGATAGGGACAGAGAAGAGAATTGAACACAAGACGATTTATACTGGTTCGGTCTCAATCCACTGACCTACGTCCAGTCCCCAGAACTCCTGGGTTTTCACTATCTTTCAAATGTAATTACAGACTCTGTAAACGAAGGATGATCCACTCACTTTCGGACTCCACTCCCCCTTACAAGTTGTAATTAATACATCATCTCTTAAGGTTCCTCAACCTTAAGTATAACTCGCTGAATGAAATAAATAAGTGTTTAAAGACTCCTCACGAGTAGATAAAATGAACACTGAAGAACACTCAGAATTTAATGAACCAGTTGAAACAGCGAATGAATCTGGAATCAAATTAATTGCTCAGCGTTTCCGGTTGTTGTCCGAATTCAATGCTCCTCCTATTTATAGTTGATGCCATTAATGACCGTTGGAGAAGATTTGATAATCTTCCGTTGTGACTCATTAAGGTAGCCATTAGATAGATGAAACACTTCGTCTCAGTTTCACGTCCGTTTGAATATCACAGCTGGAATTTGTGGAGAGACATTCTCTTACATTCTTTTTGTATATCCGTTGTCAAATAGCATTTAATGCGCAATGGGAATATTAGAAAGAACTTTAGAATCATCAGAGAAGTGGTTGAGATTATGTCTTGATAAGGTAACTCCATTTAATGCGTTCTGACAGATGAAACTGCTTTATTCAAATCCGTTGGTATTTTGTGTCTAATTAATCTGAAATTCATCAACACACTGGTTAAATGCATTTGGTAATCTCAATAAGTAGTCATTACAAGTGATAAGCTCAGAGTAAAGATTTGAAGAATTACGCAGACGGTGTTTTCAAAACAGAGATACCTTTGCTCGAGCAACACTTCAGGCTTGCTCAAGCAAGCTTCTTCTGATGTAGTGAAAATGTCTTCTGCTCGCTGATGCTCGAGTAAGGTTTTTCCTTGCTTGCCAATGATGCTCGAGCATGATGATATTTATGCTTGGGCAGGCTCTTCAAAGTACTAGAAGAATGGCTTCCAGACAACGTTGCTAGAGCAAGACTTTCTTCTTGGTCGGGCAAGGTTCAGGCAGAAGCGAAATTGAGAAGTAGTCCAAAGGCTGCTTGGGCAGGCTTTTCCCTTTGCTTGAGTATGTGCTCGAGCATGATGATTTTCATGCTCGGGCAAGCTATTCCATGTGAGGAGAAAATGCTTCAAGTCGACGTTGCTCGAGCAAGCTCCCATTCTTGCTCGAGAAAACTCTAGGCAGAGACGATTCCAAGTAGACAGGCAGAGGTTGCTCAGGCAGGCTTTTTCCTTTGCTCGAGCTTATGCTCAGGCAAGCTATTCTTTTTGCTCGAGCATGACCATCTGTCTTGGATTTATTGCTTCTGTCTCAATGTTGCTCGGGCATTCTTCATAAGGTTGCTCGGGCAAGGTTTTTGAAAGACCTGGCTATCACCCAAGAGGGGGTGAATTGGGTGTTTGATAAAAGTTTAGGAACTTTGAAATTCTTTTCGCAACTTATTGAAAGCAGTTTGAATGACAATAATAATTGATAAAGCAATAGTCAATCATTCAAACATGTATGGACATTCAGATATACATATATCTTTGGAAATATAAGAGATAAGGGAAGAGAATATGCAAACCGATTTATACTTGTCCAGGCCCAATCCTTGACCTACGTCCAGTCCCAAGCTCCGCTTGAGATTTTCAATCCACTATCTTCTTTCAACACGATTACACGATCTGTACTTGAAGTAATCCTCTCACTAGGATTCACTCCCCCTTACAAACTGTAATCAATACACTTGCTTGATTACACACTCTGTACTCGAAGTAATCATCTCACTAGGATTCACTCCCCTTACAAGTTGTAATCAACACAATGTGTTTCCCACTCAAGATCACCCCATCTTGAGTAACTCTCAGATAGTATGGTAGGATGTGTACAATAACTCTTCTCTCTCAGAAGTAGATGAATAAACACTGAAGTACAATTACAAGTCATCTCACTCTCTATGATAAGCTATGTAAACATTGAAAAACAGAGAGTAAATGATATGAAAATCAGAGTATTAGCATCTTGAAGATGTCATCTTGTGTCCCTGTGTTTTCCTGCTCTGTGTACTCTGTATTTCGTGTGTTCTGTCTGGAGTCTTCAAATCTTCAGGTATTTATGCTAATTGAAGCTTGTGACCGTTGCATATCTGTTCAGGCATGAATCCATTCAAAATTCTAGTTGTTGTGTGCATTTCTGTAGAATATAGCTGTTGAGAATATGGATGTTGAGATATAGCAGTTGGGAACATTTGCAGACTTGAATATTTGAATATTGGCTCTTCAAGAATGTCTCCCATGATGTTCAGCTTTTGTTGGTGGGAGCTTTACTGTCTGCCTTGAAGAATGGTTGGTCTTCTTTCCAGGCTGTCTTCCATTTGCTTTGTTTGAGAAGATATAATAAAATAATACAAGTGGCTCATGGAGTTGCTTTATTTGACTTTAAAGCAAATTCAAATCTTCTCAAGTCTGAAGTTAACGCATATCAAAGACATTGGACATTCGAATCCATTAGAGAACATTACTCTTGAGTATTCAATTTCGTTTCCTCGTTGAATTCTGTCTTCTTTGCTGTTTCTGAAATTCTGCAGCAAAGTTCATCTTCATACTCTTGACAGATTTTGATTTCTGTCAAGTTGATGTAATCTCAAACTTTAATCACCTGAAACTTATACACAAATGATATAAATGATGTTAAGAAGTAGTATAAATCATTTGAGTAATAATTTGGATGTTCTTGATGAAAACTGCAAAAACCGTCAGCCTCTCTGTTTGACAAAACCTTGAGGTTTTATCAGAAACCTCGAGGTTTCACTTTGAATGTGAAACCTTGCAAAATCGCGCCAAGAACAAACCTGGAGGTTTTCAAAAACAGTGAAAATTCGTTTGCTCTCTGGATGCCAAAACCTTGAGGTTTCTCACCAAACCTCGAGGTTTCGCTCAAATGTGGAAATTCTGAGTTTTTGCGCCAAAACAGAAACCTGGAGGTTTGAGAGTAAAACTGAAGGTTTTGTAAACTTGGAAAACACAGATCCTCTCTGCCTGACCAAAACTCGAGGTTTTGGTTCCAAACCTCGAGGTTTGAAGATACTCAGAAGTTCGTTGCTCTCTGTCTGATGAAAACTCGAGGTTTCCATTGAAAACTCGAGGTTTCCATTGAAAACCCGAGGTTTTGACTTTGTTCAGCTTTCTTGAAATAACTATAAACTTTCGAAGACAATATCTCCCTGGTATGAACTCTTTTTTGGTCCTTTAAACTCTTTATGGAAAGCTCTTTGAGTCTACTTTTATATGCCACCGATTCCAGCTCAATCCGATGAGTAGTTTGGGAGTTATACTCAAAACATTGAATATTGGTTTGCTGTGTGGCGTGGATTTATCTGTCATATTCCACAATTCATAACTCCTTGATATGAACTCCTTTGGGCTTGGATTTTATATCAAAATGACACATTGGGAGTCTAGTTTCATATTCCACTGTTTTCACCTCAATCCGATTTCAGGTTTAAGAGATATCAT
Organism: Acacia melanoxylon; assembly: GCA_019022615.1. Lineage (NCBI taxonomy): Eukaryota > Viridiplantae > Streptophyta > Magnoliopsida > Fabales > Fabaceae > Acacia > Acacia melanoxylon. The sequence continues at coordinate 5,547,821 of JAFJYJ010000002.1, forward strand.
CGAATTACCAGACGTCGCCCGTGCTGAACGTGAAACAGAGTAGAGCTGAAGAGCTAATGACCACTGGAAACTCGAGGTTTTGACTGAAACCTCGAAGTTTGCTAGTCCAGAGACGCTGAAGACACTTGAAAACTCGAGTTTTGATGGCTACCTCGAGTTTTCTCAGTCTAGTTCTTCTAAACTCGAGGTTTGAGTTCCAAAACTCGAGGGTTGAGTTCCAAACTCTAGTTTTGTGTCCTAAACTCGAGTTTTCTCATCCTGAACCTCATATTTGCTTGATTGAACACTGAATTGAGTCATTCCAACTTCCATATGATCTTGGAGACTTCTAGTATCAATATAAGAACTTGAATAATGATATCTTCATTCCATTTAGCAAGTTCTTCCTTCTTCTATCTCCCAACTTGATCATTCTTCATCATTTAACTTGGGCTCATTATTCTCTGCAGCTTCTACCTTCTTTAATATCCATAAAAGTAATGGAGCTTCATTCCAACATCTGCTTATCATAGATATTTTCAGTATCACAAGAACTTGAATGTTGATATTCCTATTATATTGTGCAAGTTATTTTGATAACAATCTTTCTCTAGTCTCTTCTCTTCTTCTTGCTTATCCTCCAATCTATTGATAACATCTTGCTTCCTTGACAACCACTGCAAGTTCTTCTTTCCATTAATCCCTTATCTCCTCCTTGATTATTCTCCTTAATTTAACTTGGAATAATCTACATTAAATATAGCAGTTAGTCAATGTAGGAGATAACTATATTACTCAATATACTACTCAATCTTTTTGCTTTTAATAATGGCATCTATATAAGACATCATCAAAACTAATCAAAACCAACAGTTTTGTTTCTGAATTAGCAGACACGATGCTTGGGCAACTCATTGTCTTTGCTCGGGCAGTTACTCGGGCAAGCAATTTAGCTTGCTTGAGCAAGACACATTTGGAGGTCATTCCTTTGCCTTTGCCACGATGTTGCTCGAGCAAGACCATTACCTTGCTCGAGCAAGGTCATGCTTCTTGTTGCTTTTGAGGGTTGCTCGGGCATGATAGCTTTATATTGCTTCCTTTTTCACTGAAGCCTGATGTTGCTCGGGCAAAGTTCTATCTTTGCTCGAGCATGATTACTTGAAGTCTAAACATACTTAATTCAATACTCTAGAAATTTTGATCATCAAAATACGGGAATTAACAATTAATTCCGTCGCAAACTCATTCATTAATTCTAAATTCCCAGACTCTTTCATTTCGCGAAAACATTCTCCCTCTCTCTCTTGTCGGTGTGCTCTTCGCCTCCAATCCGTTCTCCTTCTCTCTTGGTCGCCGTCTGTGCTCCACCGGTCCGCCTTCCGGTCGCCGCCGCCCTCTCCTGTCGCCGCTGCCAGTCGTGTCGCCATCCTTTGTCCGCCGCTTTGCCGTCCGAGCCTCCCCTTCCAGGTAAGTCTGAATTTTGTTTATTTAGTAATGGAAAAAACATGCCATTAAATAATTAATAAATGAAAATTCCCTATTACTCTAGATCCATTATTTGCAGCTTGACTTTGCTAACTATCTGCGGTTTTGGGTGCCATGATTCCTCTAACAGATCAACGTGCAAATATTTAAAAATAATCATTATTTAGATGATTTTGTTGTTGATGCAATTAGTGCCTTTTATTAGGGATAATCCAAATTAAGAGGGGCCACATTGATGAATCCTCAACGTGAAAATATTTGAAAATAATCATTATTTATATGATTTTGCTGTTGAAGCAATTAGTGACTTTTATTAGGGATAATCCAAATTAAGAGGGGCCACGTTGATGATTCATTATTTATTGTTATTATTATTAAATATATTATTTAAGTGCAAATGGGGACACCAAAACGATAATATCTGGTGTGAGCCTCTTCAGGTTCAGGGGTGTCTTAGATTTCTATCGACATAAACTGCCAAATTAGAAGCAGACACGATTTCTAGTAGATAATTATTAATTATATAAGCTAGTTTCATGAACCTCACCCACAAATTAAGTAAATTATTCTTGTTTATTTAGCTCACTAAGTATTCTAGTCAGCATAATAGTCATTCATCCTTAAAAATGCTAATTATAATCATCATTATATATGCTTGTAATTTGGTGTGACATATGGATATCTTCGGGTATTCTTTAATTTACCAACTAAGGAGAAACAAATAATACATCTACAAATGGTATAATAAATAATTTATAATTATTTTTTATATCAATGTTAAAAAAAAAATATATATATATATATATATATATATATATATATATATATATATATATATATATTACACAGAAAGTTTGGATCTTATTCCTCGATCAATCTATATTACTCTGCTCTTATAATCTAAATTATGGACTTTCCTGGGATGCAAATTATATATATGTTGTACATAATGATGAATTAATATGAAATATAATGCCGCGAGGAAAATGCTTTCTCCAAAATATAATGCCATAACTGCATTAGCAATGCGGGACACTGATTTGGTTTGCTCAATATAATGGAGGTAATTATTTTTAATTAAACATATATGCAGCAGATTTTGTTTTGATTTGTACTCTGTCGAACCTTTATTTTTTATATGTTAAATTTTTGTATAATATATAATCTAGGTAGTTAGAGATATTTTAGGATCTAATCGGATTATGGAATTTGAATTTTGTAATTGCTTTTCTGTTTTATAATTCCTAGATATTAGGATATTTATAATCCTAGATATTAGGATCGACCTAAACTGATCAGTAGAGTATCTACGTGTATAAAATCCTGAAGGCATATGAATAATAAAAATAAAAATAAAAACTCAAAGGATTTTATACATTTCTTTTTTATTTCGTAACTTTTTATATTTATTTTAGGAATCGAGTTTTGTGACGGAATGACCATACTGGTGCATCAAACACCGGAGATAATGAAGCATATGCAAATTCTACTTCAATCCCATATTTTTTTAGTACATATTATTAGCAATATTATTGTTTATATTTTGGTTTCTCTATGTAAACTCTTTATGATTGTTATTATATATATTTTTATGGTATACGGGTTTTTTTATATTTTATTTTGTTATTTTTTGAAAAAACAATTATAACAAAAATTAAAAAAAAAATTAATGTTTTAAAAAACATAATTTTTTTTAAAAAAATGTCAAAATTTGCGACGGATTCAAAAATCCGTTGCAAATCTAGGATTTGCGACGGATTTTGAATCCGTCGCAAAATCGTGAAATTTGCGACGAATATAGAATCCGTCGCAAATCCCAGAATTTGCGACGGATTTTCCCAGAATTTGTGACTGATTTGCAACGGAAAATTGGTTTTCCATCCCAATTGCGACGCAGTTTTTTGCGACGGATTTTACGACAGAAAAAAACCCTTTTTGTGATGGATTTTTTCCATAACAAAAACTGATTTTTTTTGTAGTGCTTCTCCTTCTCACCGTCAATTTGACAGAGTTTCAGGTGACTTTATAAAAAGACGAATCTATGACTCAGTCAACTCGGCCAGGTTTGGCCGAGTTGATCCTGGGTCAACCTGAAACCCGGGGTCACCCCTTGACTCGGACCGGTTTTTGGGCCGGTTTGCCGGTTTTCAGTCCAAGTTTCATAACATTGCTTGTATTGCTTCCATGTACGAAAGGTCATAATAAATAAGAAGAAAAGAGAGCACACCATACATAATTAGATTGATTTCTTAATTTTATAGTTTTCCTACTTTACACTATAAATGGTCGGACACTCACAAAAGGGAGGGGGTTCGATCCTGAAGTTGGTCAAGGCGTTGGGGGAGGCATCCTAGCTCCTGGGTGCCTAAATAAATTCCTGAGGGTAATACACAGCTCGCTCTACCCAACATTGGTATCACCTAGGAGGAAGAGAGATTCCGCCTTACCCTTAGATTGTGGGTGAACCCAACTCCTTTCCTAAAATTTCTGTATAAAAAAACAAAAAAGGTACTCATACAATACATGAAAACAAAGAAAGTAACAAAAGGCAAAACACATGGTCATTGGTAATTTCTTCCCAAATTTGAAGTGTTGATCAATTCACTCAATCATATAATCAAGATAACTGCTTGGAAGCATAATTTTAAATTGACATGATTTAGTGTTTGTTTATGCATAATCGGTAACTCTTCCCTTCGAAGAAGACAGAGTTAGGCTTTCATCAATGCCCTACAATACAGAAAGATATGAGTATTATAGAAATCCTACATTGATTAATTAAAGAAGAGGTTTGTTTGGTACAAGGGATTTGGAGGGGAGGAAAAATTTTAGGACTTGGATTGAAAAAAATTAGAGAAGTGGGGTTAAAAGTTTTTAATTAATTTTTTATACTCCTTTATTTTACTTCTTATATTGATTAAAAAAAATTAACCCACTTCTCCAATTTTTTAAATTCAACTCATAAAATTTGTTCATCCTCTCCCTCTCCCTCCTGGCAAACAGACCCTAAAGGTATATAGTATAAAAAAAGAGTTTTATCAAATAGATTAAGCTACTTCCTCTAATCCTCAATTCATAGGTACTTTTGCTGATAGTCTCGATAAGTTCTCAAAGTTGCAACGACAATTACAACTTATGTTATCACACTAACAATAATGATGTGGCAAATAACAACTTACATTCACAATAAAATTGTCACTCACATGTGTGGATATCATCCATTACTTCTTGGGCGTTGTCATTCTCTTTATAAGCAATATACACATGCGCATTGTTGTCATTATATTGAAACAGATTTTCAACTTCCTCCTCATCAATGAGGTCTATTAATGTCTTCTCATCAAAGGCTACAATATATTTTATATCATAATCATTACCATCAACCCCAATCCAGCCTGATATTATGTTCCACCAGAAATAAATTAAAAACGTTCCTTTGAAGATGTTGACCCAATATTGCCTGTCCTTTTGCATGCTAACTTGAAACAAACATGTGAGCAATCAATCAAGATCATTGACTAAAAGCACGTAGGCGTCCCTGAAATCCCATATCTCTCAAATTACTCTTTCATAGGTTAGATTCATACCATTGATTAAAATCAACCAATAAAAAATAAACCTCACTTGCACCAAAAAGGACCCTAATTAGCAAAATCAACTAAGGTGTCAGAAAAAGCAACCATATAGAGGATAAGCCTTCTAAGTTATCTGAGTTCAGGCAATGTGGGTGTAAATCTAAGCTAGGAAGGGGCTACCGAACACCATGTCAGCTTCTTAAAATTCCAACGCATACTAGTACATGCATGGACAATAAACTTCACCCTATTGTTCTTCTTCATTTTCATAGTTCACACACATGTTATCACCACATAAATCCCTCAATAACAAAAAAATAATTACTTCAAACCCAAGGTTAGCAACAAACACACCCTATAAACTTCTAAAATTACAAACGCAAAAATAAATAAAGAATCAGCACAAGAAGTTGAAGGTGGTTTGGCTAACGATTAACTCCTCCGACTATAAAACCCGCTTACCCACAAAAGAAACACATGAAAAAATTAAGGGTTAAGGTGCAAATTTGCCGACAAACTATTACCCGAGGAGCATCTAGCACAAAAAACAATTGAGGGTACCAAAATTACCAATTAACAATTAAAAAGTGAAAAACAAAAAACACACAATTAAGGTGAAAATTTGCCAACGAACTATCACCCCGTCACTGTCTTGGTGTCTCCGTCTTCCATTGACTCTCACAGTGTCGGCGACATTGACGTCTCCAAAGCTTCCATTATAAGTATGCAGCTTCAGGGCGAGAATCACGCACCGAACCCAAATCCAGCAGTCCACAACTTTCGACCAGCACGCGCCTTGCACCCTGGTTCCATCCCTCTGATGCCACAAGTAGCAGCCTCCGCTACCACAGTGCCTGCTCGCATGGGTCACATCTCTGTTGTTGTTTGCCTTATTCAATAAGAAAGTTTAACCGCTCTTTTCTCCAGCGTCTCCGCCACCGTCCTACGCCAAGTGCCTCATAAGCACAAAAGCTCATTATTTATTAACTAAACAATCCTAAATTTATTAACTAAAAGATACAAATAAATGTAAGAAATATTCAATTATCACCCTCCGCTTCAACACCTTCTCTGCACGCCAATAATCTCCAGGTCTTGTCATTTAGCTTTTAAATAAGTCAAGGGCAATTTAGTGATTAGGCCTAAATATTCATATTCCAAATTGATGCTCTACCCCTCATTTGTCCGTTGTCAAGTTTGAACGTCTTTCAGGGTTTTATGAGTTTACAGGATATTCATTTGTCTTTTTCCCTAACAACAACAGCCACAACATTACTTTTTTTTTTTCCCCAACACAACATTACTTAAATTCACTCTTTTTTTCCTTTATTTCTATTTCTATCATTATTATTTTATAACTTCCTTTATTCTCAAAAATATTTTTTTCGATAAATATTCTTTATTTAATTAGTTATATAGTTAAATTCCATTTACCATGAATTAATCTCTTTCTAAAATTATTTAAATTATAAGAATAAAAATTAGGATGTTACACCTCCAAGACAAACTTACAACCTTATATGTTATGAACCAACTAGACAAACTCTTTTATGTATATTGATTATTTCTAAGTAAACTTATTTTCTTATATTCAGATGGAATGAAGACATTCCCACAATTTATCAACGAGATTTCCTAATTCTACTCTGGCATAACTTAGTGGAAGTTAGTTCTTTTGGGCCTAGATAGTATCCATCGCAAAGTGATTATGGGTTTAATCGTGACAACGAACAGGAATTACAAAGAGCTTGTCTTTTCTTCGTACTGCAGAACCAAATGCCTCAGTCATGTCAAATTCTTCAATCTGCATTCCATTAGGAAGCTTCCAATCAAAATGGTAAAGCAATTGAGCTAGTGACTGCTCAATAAGAGTTGTGGCAAAAAGTGATTCCTGGGCATATCCTTCTTCCACCCCCAAACGGTATGTATTCAAAGTCTCTTCCTTTGAAATCAATTGGACTATCAATAGACCTCTCTGGTTTGAATCTCAAAGCTTCATTCCAATACATGGGGTCTCTTCTCATGGCCCAAGCGTTCACAATGACTCGTCTTTGCAGGTATCTCGTACCCATTGATTTAACATTTCTCCATGTTTTCTCTTGGAAGTAACAGTACTGCTGGCAGATGTAGCCTAAGAATTTCTTTGATGACCTGCTTTAAGTATTTCAATTGTTGAAGGTCTACCTCAGAGGTATAACCTTTTTCTTAGTCTTACCTCTGCTTGTGCTTCTTCCATAACCTTTGGGTTTTTCAACATTTCTGACATTGGCCACTCTAGGGTTGTTAATGATGTATCAGTTCCAGCTCCAAAAATGTCCTAATTAATGATGAAGCTGATTGAGTTAAGATTGGCACATCAAGCAGAAACAAAGAAGAAATGTCTAGGAATATTGCATACTATTTTCAAGAAAGTCTTGTCTTCTACTAAAAGTGGATGTAGGAGCTCGATAACTGATTTGTAAAGATTAAAAATTGGTTAAAAATTATTTGTAAGAAATATGCGTTGATTTTACGAAAATATCCTCTTCTATCATAATTTGCATTAGAACTACTCCCTGATGGAAACTCCTTAATAGGGATAATTCAAAGAAAAAGCATAAATTTGATAGAGAAAATTTACATTTAGAACCAAAGTAAACCCCTAAGTAGCTCCCACATTTAAGATGGAGGGGGTACTAAGTATTCTTTGTGCAATATAACAATTACAATTCCAAACAAATATTCCAAATATGAGAACATTAAATAAGATGCCACCAGCCTATAAAAAAATATAATCAAGATGGGATTTGAAAGCTACTGATAAATATTTGAATGTGGTGCTTCATCTCTTAGCTAAAATGCAGCATGTTTTAAAATCACTTTAAGCTTGTGAAATATAAAATAGATCAGCATATAATTAATGAAGAAATAAGGTACTCCTCCGGCCCTTAATATAAGACATATTTAAATAATTTAATTAGATTTAAAAAGTTAGTAGAGTTAGTTAATATGACATGTAATTTCTAAAATACCTTAGTCATCTTCCTTAATTCCCTTAGTCCTTTTTCTCATTGATTATTTTTGAAGGAGCATCAGATGAGATGGAGTAAATTAAGAAAAAGAATTGACAAAGATATGAAAAATTTCTCTTATATACCTAAAGTAACTCTTCAAATATGTGTTATATTAAACACAGGAGGAGTACTAACCAGAATAACTGCTTTGATATTGTTGTCAGTAAGTTGGGGGGTATCTGGGTCATTCTGCTGTTGAAGCTTTAGTAGAACATCAACTAGATCTTCTTCTGTTTGGCCATGGCTAATCTTTTCCTCTTTATGATCCTTGATAATGTTCTCAAGTATTCTATCAATCTCTCTATGAAGCCTCTCAAGCTTACCAACTGATCAATAGAAGAACTTTGACTGAAGGATACATATCAGAAACAGAGAAACCTCCAGCCAGTTTTAAGCCTTCATCCATTGTTGATAAGAAAGCTTCATGGTCTCTATATTTCTTACCAAAAGCTGCTCTTCATGTTATTCTAGTTGTGAGTGAGAAAAGATACTCACTGAGATTAATCACAAATCCTTCATTTGCAGAAATTTTTGTGACAAGAGCTGAGACCTCTTCTTCTCTGATATGTCCGAACGATTGGACTCTCTTTGCTGATAATAACTTCACAGTGCAGATTTTCCTCAGGTGCTTCCAGTAGCTTCCATAAGGAGAAAAACCAATGTTGGTTGAATTGTAAGAAATGACTCTTGAAGCAAGAAAACGGTCTATTAGAGAAAATCATATGATGGATCTTTATGATCTCTTTGGCCATTTCTGAGGATGAGACTACAATGTTTGAAGTCTCTCCAAGCTGAAGAGGCATCAAGGGTCCATACTTGTTTGTCAAGTTTGTTAGAGAGTGATGGGGTAGTGATCGTACAAACTGATGTAAATTTCTTATGACTGGTAGTTTCCATGGTCCTGGTGGTAGGTTTCTGAGAGACTTTCTGGAATGAGGTCTTTTAACTATGCTTAGTACCACTAGGAAGAAGCAAAAGAAGGTGATGAGGAAAGAAATAAGAACCTGAACCTCCATGGTAGTTGTGATATTACCTAAAGTGCTAATGCTAAGTTATTAAATAAACAAGGGTTTATAGGAAATATGATTATTTAATCAGTGAATTATGAAGAAATATAAAAAAAGGAATTATGAAATAATCAATAATGTTATGAAAATAAAGATATATTTGAGATAAGAGATAGAGAACAAGAGCGAGAAGAGAGAAATTTAAGAGAGAAAGAGGAGAGTTTAGATATAATTTTACCTTTGGCCAATTTTTTCAACTCTTGCGTTAAGCAAGAGAAACAATTGTTCATGGGTCCCACATCTTTATATTATAATATATACAGATGACAAAACGTTGGAGGTCAAAAATGAATAGACATCAACATAATTAATATATTTAGAACAAATTATAAATTGAGTTTATTGATTAATAGACCCAAACCAATCGACTCCTTTTCTTTTGAATCAGGTATTAAAAGTCTTTAAGAATAAAGTTGATTATTTATAATAAGAACAACTTTTATTTCAAATTTTCAAATAAATTTTAAGACACTTTCAATCATGATCTCATTTGACGTACATGAAGAACAAGAAAGTTAAGGAGTTCATTTAAGGACACAAAATGTCTTGAGAGATAATAGAAACAGAAGAAAAATCAATATTGAGTACTTTAAACGTGTTGAAATTTCTATACTTCACTTGAGGGTTATAGGCAATCTATGAATTGAAATGATAGGCGCTCTTGGCGTAGCAAATGCAAGTCCATGTTCACTAACACTTCGCTTTTAACAAAATAAAACCCACAATTTTCAATGATCAATGCAAGACCATCATCTGTTTATTAAAAAAGATGTGAGAGACAAGTGAAAATGCCAAGCCACAATATCACCGATAGAGTAACGAATTACCGTAAGATAATGAAAGTTACATAAAGTTAAAGATTTTATAAATAAATATTTATTAATATAATTTTAGATATTGTTTATTTTATCTAGGATATTTTCACATTTATTTGTGGTTCTTACTTCTTAAATTTAGGATTAGTAGATTAGTTGTTTGCATATTAAATTAATATTTATTTAAGTATTTAATTCCATTATTTGCACCGTGGATTAATATTATCAATTTAGGAGTATTTTTAGGAGTCATTATTATATATATTTTATCTATAAATATGGAGTCTCAATTCATGTAAAAGTGAGTCTGCAATATATGAAAAAGTATTAGAGAATTATTTCTCTAATTTTGGAGATCCTCCATTGGCTTTTGGCTTTATTAGTCGATGAGTTAAGATTCTTACTCATATTCTATTAAGAATTTATCTTATTCTTTATTTCAGTATGAAATTAGATGCTTATTTCAAAATTTGATAAAAGATTTATCCTTTTAATTTTTGTCCTTCTAAATTCTATCCATCAGTCTCAACCAATCACCCACAATTTTTCAATTTTTAAAGCAAGATCATCATCTGTTTATTAGGAAAAATGTGAAAGACATGTGAGAATGCCAAGCCACAATGTCACGCAAGTTTTCAATTTTAAATCCAAGATCACTGTTTATTACCAAAAAAAAAATGTCAAAGACATAAGAATGCCAAGCCAAAGTGTCAGCTATCTAATATATGTAGGAACTGAGCACAATAATATACTGTACAGAACATATCAGCCCCCAATGTTAAAAATAAACAATTTTGGCCTAACTTGTACAAGCTTTGTTAAGAGTCAACTATTCTTGATTCAGCAGCTAAAGTGAGTGAGAAACTTTGGTCAGTAGTGTAATTAGGTTTTGGCTTTCAATCATTTTCATCATAACCTAAGTATTCAGAAGCCAGGCTATAGAGAATAATAACAAGAAATATTTCTAAAAGTATAACTCTGCAAAGAGCTTAACTCCAAGGCTATGCTTTGCTTGTCTACGGTTTTCTCCCTTATTGATCCCCAACTCCGAAAAGGATATGGAACTGGAACTATCATCGTCGGTATCAGAAGCATCCACCAGATTTTTATTCAATCGATCAAATGAATTTCCACCTTCTGGAAACCACTTTCTTTTGAGAGATTCAAATAATCCTGAGGCACTTACTGCTGGTGCAATATCACAACTTGCCTCTTTTCCATTCAAAGTTCCACTTACAATACACTCATCATCATCACTATCTAGGATCTCAACAACAACTTCTTGTGACCCCAAACTTGCATTAGCTAACAGAAAAGATATATCAGACCAATACACAGGAAGAAAAATAAGGTTTGCCTACAAAAATATACCACCAAAAGCTAAGAAATTGAAGATTAGATTTCATAAACTGAATAGTCTTGATTGTTGATTCCCGACATGAAGGACAGTCCAGCCTTAGATCCTCTCTTTATCTAAATATCATGCATATCCATGCAGCAAAAAGAGATGCGTGCTAAATATCCATACCTGATGCGCCTGGCCTAGCCGTGTTTGGAGTGTCTGGGGATTGTCTATTATCATCATCAACAGCGAGATGAGTATTTCCACAATCATCAGAATTTGTTTGAGATGGAGAATCGTGTGCAGTGATATTTCCACACTCATGGTCATCCATATCAACTTCATTATCTTCCTGTTTGTCCATGTCTTTAGTGGAAATCCCTGGATAAGCATCATTAAATATCAGACTGTCCACAATCAGGACTCTTGTGATTAATCCATCAGGTCAACAACAAAGAGGCAAGATAAATCCTAATCTCCAAATATAAGAATTCTTACTTGTCATTTTGTTAGTTACAGCCTTACAGGAATCGCCCAAGAGAGGGGTGAATTATAAAAATTAAAAACAAAGTGTGCACACATATTTATACTGGTTCAGCCTCAATCACGTGGCCTATATTCAGTCCTCAAAGCTCCTCTGAGATTTCCACTAACTTTCACAAAAAGATTACAACAGGCACTGAATAATCTCATCAAATTCACTCCCCCTTACAATTGTAATCGAACAACTGAACTCAAGGTCCCATTACCTTGAGATTTTACAAAACTCAATTGAATAATAAAGATTCTCTCACAGAATAGATATATGTGATCACTGGAGAATGAATATCAATAGATATCACAAATTATTAATGAGCAATAGCTTGAGCAATAAATGATATCGTCGTTGGTTGTTGGCTCCGAATTGAATGCTCTTCGTCTTCATAGATGGAGTCCATTAATGACCGTTGGTTAAGCTTCAAACTATCTGTTGAGAGACTTCACGCTTTCTGTTTAGACTCAAAAGTTTTCCGTTAGACACAAGCAGGAGATGGGGGAAGTTTTGAATATATGTTGCTTTCTTTTCATCATAAACAATCTTCGCATGACATCTCTGACTATGTAGAGTTGCTTTCGCTTTCGCTGGAATGGTTCTCTGAACATATGATCATTTGTTTGCTCTAAATCAGTTTCTGTGTCCATACTCTATTTTCTACTACGCAATAAATGCTTCTGACACAAATTTTGTTTTTTAAAGATTTTCACATAAACCTTAGTTTGATTATCTAAAACTCACTAATAAACATGATTAAAGGAATTGAGAATAATAATGAGTGATAGTCTAAACTAACGGAATAATGATTAGAGAGTTTGAATTTTATGAAGACAATGATCAACATTCAGAGCCAGAAGAACTCGAGTTTGTTAAACTTGAGTTACTAACTCGAGTTTTGTTCTCAAAACAAAACCATTACAAAATGAGTTCGGTTGTAAATAGGCTTTCAAAAAGGGAAATCGAGTTTTGAAGAACCAACTCTAACGTGAAACTCGAGTTGCTCAAATATAACTCGAGTTTTAGCTTTCTTGAAAGTTTGGCAAAAATCATCAATTCTTTGAGAACACAATAACTCAAGTTATCACTATACAAACTCTAGTTTCATAAAGTAGAACTTGAGTTGTAGCATTTTGAAAGTTTAGCTAAAATCATAAGTCCTTTGAAAAATATAAAGAACTCGAGTCATAACTGTTCAAACTCAAGTTACCAACTCGAGTTTCATAAAGTAGAACTCGAGTTTTCCAAAGCATGCATCGAGTATACTTAAGATCAGAGAGGAGTTGAAGAAATACCTCAGAACTCGAGTTTTACCTTGTTTATCAAGAATGAGTATAAGTCAAGAATTTCAGTCGTTGGAGCACTTTTGAATGTTTGACTTTGAAACCATAACTCGAATTTTTAAACCAAGAACTCAAGTTGACTAACTTCCTGATTCAAGACAGTTTTAATAACAGTTTGATAAATATAAACTCGAGTTGTCTTGAATTACAAAGTTCTCATTCTTGGCAAGTGGTTGTTATCATCAAAACTTAAAACCGAGAACTAACATTTTCCTCTTTTAGAGAGATGACAACACTTGTCAAAATTTTAAAAAGTAATTTGATAAAATTGAAATCACCAAGGAAGAATACGTTAAGCAATCACAAAACATAAAATATAATGAAATAAACATAGATTGCATTACTGATCAAGTACAATGTCCATTATAAGCAACAAAATACATGAAAGCAGTAGATACATAATAAAAGTAGTAAAGACATATATCAGTCTCATCACGCTCCTCCCCCTTTGTCATCAGGTAAAAAGGAGGGAAAAGAAGAATAAGAAGGAGGTGCAAAGTGAATGGGAGTAGGGGCATTAACAGGAGCAAGAGGTGGAGTGGAGATAGGGATAGCAGTGGAGGGTGGTGGAGTGGAAGAAGCTGGTGGAGAAGTAGAGGTAACGGGAGGTGAAGAAGTGGTAGCAGGTGGTGAGGTAGTGGCAAGTGGCGGTGGAGGAATGGTGGTGGCAATGGAAATGAGGTAGAAGAGGTAGGTGAGGAATGCTAGAAAGTGGGTTCAGGGGCAGGCTATGAAGGTGGAGGAGTGGTATGGATAGGCTCAGTGGGAGTGGTATGGATAGGCTCAGTGGGAGTGAGAGTAGTAGGCTCATGGGAAGTCCCTGAAGGTCCAGCTGCATCAGCGATGAATCCCAACCTCTGAAACATATCCTCAAGCCTCTGAAATCTCAGTATGTGATCAGCCTGAGTAGCCTCAATATTCTGCAACCTTTGAAACATATCCTCAAGCTTGTTGTAATTGTTATTGACCTCAGAGACCAGTAACCCTTTCTATGTCTCCAAATCCTCAGTCAATTGGTGGAATGTGGTTATCGTAGAGGTTTGTAGAGAATCAACTACCGTCTTTACAACCTTCTCAATCATAGACTGTAGAGAGGCACCAAACATAGAGGGAGGTTCCTAAGTGAAAGCAGAAGGAGTGGCTGTTGGGGAGAGCTGAGCCTCATCTGCTTTGGTAGAAGTAGCTCTAGTCTTTGAAGGGGCTTTGACTACCTTGAGCCCTCTCGGAAAGAAATCCGCATATGCTTTAGTTGAGCCTGACCAAACACAGTAGGATTCACTGGCTTTTCATCTAACTCGAGGTACCAAATCTTGTTATGAAAAAGGATGAGGGAAACCAAGTTTGGGAAGGGTATGTCAGACGTCTTTTGAGATTCAAATCTGAACCTTCTCATCTCGTTAAGAACCCACCTACCAATGTTGTGGGGAACCTTAGCTATGATTGAGGCTAGGAGAAGGTAGTCTCTCTTGGCAAATTCAGTAAAATTCCCCCCTTTGTGGACCAAATTTCGAGAGTAGATATACCACAATACTCTGTGAAGAGGAGGCATTGTAAATGGGGCAAAAGCCAAAGGTCCTAAACGCTCACCAGGCCGTAATAGCCCAAAGATATCCTTCTCAGAGAAGGTAACCTTAGGTTCAATAGGGGGGTCAATAATACCTAACATGGTATTTATGGAATTAGCAGTGAGCCACAATTTCTTTCCCCGGACAACAGTGGATAATCTTTCTTCTAGAAGCTCATTATTGGCATCAAAACGATTGGCAATTCTCATGTAAAAGTAAAAGGCCTTAACAACTGAAGGACAGTAGGGGCAACGCAAAGCCAATAAAGACTCAAAGGGTTGAAGCCAAGGTGTAAGGTCAAGACCACATTCAGTTTTAAATTTTGGAAGGTCCACAGACACAGTTGCACAGAAACCACAATTACCATAGTGATCTTGAAACTCACTTAAGTCAGATTCAGGGATAGAAATAGGGTTACAGAGATAACCTTGTGGAGGAACCTGAGAGAAAGAGATAGCTAAGAGAGAGGGTATTGTAGATGCTCTGGTTGAGACTAGTTGCCCAGACATTCCAGGGGTCTTTTCGATCATATTAGCATCAGAGACTTTTTCTTTCCCATTTTCTAGAGTAGCATTCGACTTTGACCATGTCTGATGAGGGTTTTGAGGAGGTTCTTGAATTACAATCCCCTTAGTTCTGGGCTTTTGAGGAGGCTCAACGTCTTTCACAACCTTCGGACAATAATGCTTTGGCGTTTCCTTTTCTCGTCGAGGTCTCTTGGTTGGAGTAGACGGGGAAGCCGAGAGCGAGGAGGCAGAGGACTCATGATCAGTAGATGATGGAGAAGTAGAAGAATCGAGATGCATTTGGGGGTTTTTGGCCCTCATTGTGTGGTGAAAGAGATTTTCTGCAGTTGAACTTGAGTTAGGGTTCAGAGAAACTGGATGAGAAAAATAACCACATTATTTTAGTCAAAATCATGTTTTAACCAAATCCAACAGATTTCCAGACACACACTAAGGCTCACAAATTTTTTAGCATAAAGCAAATTTTATAGAATTTAATGCTTCTTCTCTTCAGTAAACAATCACATTAGTTTAATCACTGTTTCATCAAAATAATCGAGCCTTCGGAGTACCCCACTAATATGTTGCAAATTTTCAAATGGAGTTCCACCACAAAAAGTACGACACCTTAGAAGGAGTGAAAATTGACACTTACCCTTATATTGAACCTTGTCTTCCACACCTGTTCATTTACATCCTAAATGTATGACGAAAGATCTATTTCCATTTTAACTAATGTTCCAAACAGAGAGTAGGTAAATATCTTCCCCCTTTTTCCCTTCAATACAAACAACTTTGTTAACCTTGTCCTTTATATTCCTACAAAAAGGATTTATTAATCTAAAATTACTTCAAAAATGTTTACGACCTTTCCAACTGCCCCAAGATCTTTGTACAACATATGGACCCAATTAATCATTTACTCACTGCAAATGCCATGTTCCCTGTAAACTAATCACATATTGCCATAATAAAGAAAGAAATCTCAAAGGGCCAGCTAATACAGCTACCAAGTTTACATTTTTAGCCCAAGAACATTACTAAATTAAAATTGAATTCACCTATATTTTTATCACATTCAAAGATTTTGCAAGCAAGAATCAGCCTTCCTTATCAAAACAGCAAAAGGAGATGTATGCTAAACTTACCTGAAGCACCAAGCAAGGCCTCATTTGGAGAGTCCGGGGATTGCCTAGAGACTTCAGCAGTTGAGACATGGGTATTTCCAGACTTGAGGTGCTCTCTCTGTGAAGGAAAGGACCCTGCAGTGGTATTTCCTTGCTCATTGTCACATATATCATTAACATTCATATCCTTTTCATCCATGCCTTCATCAGAAACCCCTAGATGAGTGTTCCCTCGAATATTGGAAAGATCCTCAGCCTTTCCTCCAATCCCTACAAGAGCATCCCCATTCATGAATGAGTTCACACCTTTCTTTACCATCAAAAGTCGTTCACTCAACTCCTCAAATTTACTCTTCCAAAACTTGGCTGCTAATTCAGCCAAACATTTTTCTTCCTCCAATTCAACATTCTTTATTCTTAGCTCAGAAAGAGTGTTTTCTAGTATCTCTCTCTTATATCTCTCCGCATTCTTCCTCCCCTTACATTCCTCTTCAGCACTCATCCTCACCAACGTCTCCAACTCCAATTTCTCAGTTAGCGCCTTAATCTCGTACTTTAATTTGGTTTCATTCTCAGCCAATACCTCCACCACGCGGTCAAAATCAACTGGGCGAAAAGCAGTTTGCAAATTTGAAATTAACTCTGGTATACTTAGAGTCATCAAATATTCTTTGTACTCATTGCCATCAACTGGTGGGGTAGACCCAGGTTCCATTTTAATGCTATTCATTGCCATCAAATATTCCTTGTATTCAAAATGCAACTGATTAGAGAAGGTAGCCAAAGAGTGGCTGCCTTCGACTTGATGGGGGCGCCAAAGAAACTGTTTCCTGTGAATCAGTAGCACACATCCACTGCATTAGTTACCAGTCACTAATCAACTAAACCATCAAGTGACGCTAAAATCATCTCAGCCTTGCCGAGACAGTTAAAAGCAAGCAAAGCAAAGAAAAAAAATTGTGGATGCGTCAAAATAAAAAAATGGAGGAAGTACTTGCAGAAAACCAGTGAAAAATGCACTGAAAAATCAAGCAAGCACTTTGATTAATATATTACCCAAGAAAGAGAGCAAATACAAGTTGAACACTTTTAAATTCCAGAATTCCTAAAATCAAAGAAAAACAACTTGACCAACATCTAAGCAACAAACGCCATCACTAAAAGAGAAGGCATTCCCCAAAATCAAATTACATAAAACGAAAGAAGTGCAAACTTACAGTTACAGGAAGTGAAGGCGTTCGTGGCTTTGATATGGCAGAGGCGAGAGGGAAGAGACGATGGCGGAACCGCGGAGGAGAGGAGTGAGCAACGACGGTGACGGAAATGCAACGGAGCTTCTCTGAAATGCAATGCAAATAAGCTCCCCGAGATGCACCTGAGAGTCCTTGAAATGCAATTGATTTTCCCTAATGTCTAATGAGCTTATCTGATATGAAAATGTAAGCGAGTTTCCGTGAAATGTAAGTGAACTTCTTGCTAAATGCAAGTGAGCTTTCTTGATATGCAAATGAGCTTTCGTAAAATGCAAATGAGCTTCCATGATATGCAAATGTATATGAGCTTTTCATAAAATGCAAATGAACTTCTGTGAAAGGTAAGTGAGCTTTTCATTGAAATGCAAATGAGCTTTGGAGTTATGTAAGTGAGCTTCCACGAAATACAAATGCAATTGCAATTAAACTTACACAGAAATTGAACAGAAATTATGAATACAAAAGCAGAGACCATACATCGAATAAAAATTCCCCTCAGTATTAACCACATGTCAATCAATCAAATGAGCCACATAGGTAAGCAACACTGGCATCAAGTATTTTCGATTTGAATTTATCCACTAAACCACATGCAAAAGTGAGCAGAAATTCAGAACAACAATTGATTCAAAAGATTTTGAATCTGGGATTGAAACGATAGAAGTCGATATGCCTTTACTCATTATTCGATCAAAAAACATGCCTCACAATAAAGATTAGAAACCGCCTATCTGCAGAACCTCTGTTTCCAATATTCAATCCATCAAGTCACGCAGCATAACACTCATAATCTTTTTTCTAATCTACATGTTTATTCCGCCTTCCAACTCCCACTATTGAACCACTGCAACTTCCTTCGATCAAGATAGAATGATTGGGGACAGAGACTGAAGCCGACGAGGGAGAAAGCAGAGGCGACGCCGACTGGTCTATTTATTATTTGAGATGATTAGAAAGCAATTAAAAATTTCAGAGCCTTCGCAAGATGATGGCAATTTTGACAATAAATAAACTAAATGTCAAATTTTCAGTTGTTCAATATGAGAAAACAATAAGATAAACACCTTCTCGCCATCAAGCGGCCGAGATTGAGAGTGAGAGTGACGAGCGGAGTGAGAGCGGCGAGCGGCGGCCGAACGCTGAACCACCACAAGTGGCCGAGACTGAGACTCTGAGAGTGAGATCGACGAGGCTCAGAGTGAGATCGACGAGACTTAGAGCAAATGAGATCGATGAGACTGAGGCTGAAATTGAAATTAGGGTTTTTTTGATTTAGGGTTCTTGGTTTGAAAGGACGAACGGGAGGCTTTCTGAGTCTGAGGGAGGGGCGGTTGCCTGAGAGCCTGAGACGTGCAACGGCCGACGGTGAGAAGCCGAGAACCGAGAGACGTGCGACGTGCGACGACCGACTCGACGATGTAGGGTTCTTGGTTCTTGGTTCTTGGTTTGAAACGAGGAAGAGTAACGGGAAGCTCGACTCTGAGGAGTGACCGAGTCTGAAGGAGGGGTGGGGGGATAATATTATCTATAATTTTTTTTAAAAAAAAAAAAAAAACTCTTAACAGGCAGCTAACCGGCCTATTTTAAGGCCTAGACAGACAGACAAACCGGCCTTAAAAGATTAGCCATGGCTTATTTTCACCCCTATTATTGATATGCTTTTGAGCTGGAAACTGCTTTCTAAATCAGGTGTACTCTTTGAAAAAATAAGGGAAAATTTACATCAGGCCCTTTTTACTGGAAAAAAAAACTCAAAAAAAGCTCCAAGATTCTGACAATCTGGGATTGTTAGAATCTATGTGAGTTGTTAACGGAGCTGATATAGTTGTTAATGGGGTACTGATATAGTTGTTAACGAGGCTGATTTAGTTGTTAACGGGGCTGATTTAGTTGTTAGTAAATTGTTGTTAATGAGACTGATTTAGTTGTTAATGACCTCCCCGTTAACAACTATATCAGTTCCGTTAACAACGCACCCAAGATTCTGAAAATCCCAGAAAAGGCATCTTTGGCCCTCTTTTTGGGATTTTTTCTGTAAAAAGGGTCCTGATGTGAATTTTCCCAAAAAATAATACTAACTTGGGAAGCAGGTGTTAAAGTGAAATGATATCTCTAACCTTTTGCCAAAAACGACATATTTTGCGGGTTTACGTTGAAAAAACATCACACACCTTATCCCAACACTTTCCCCTTCACTTCATATTCAAATTTCAAAATTAAAAATATGTGTGTGTGTGCAAGCGCGTGTGTGTGTAAATATTAAAAATTTATTTTCATAGAGTAATTACATGGTAAATCTTAATTACCATAAATTAATTTATCCTAAAATATTAAACATTGGATGTTACATCTCCTATAACCATAAGTGGTGATAATCAGTCATGCTCGAGCAACCCTTGTGTAGCTTGCCCAAGCAACATCGAGGCAAAGTCGAAAGTCGCATGATTCAACAATCATGCTCGAGCAAGAAATATTTCTTGCCCGAGCAACATCGAGGCAGAAGCAAAAGAAGGTCAGTCAAGGAACCTTGCCCGAGCAGAGAATTTTGGCATGCCCGAGCAACATCGAGACAGAAGCAAAACTCAGCAAATCAAGAAGTCTTGCCCGAGCAGCAAAGAAGGCTTGCTCGAGCATCATGCCCAAGCAGGAGAGAAGACTTGCCCGAGCATACCTTGAGACAACGTTGATCAAGAAGCTTGCCCGAGCAAGCCTGGATTCATGCTCGAGCAACATCACCAAGACTCTGTATCTCCGCAAGCATGCTTTCTGGGTTGCTCAAGCAACAGCGATGCGCTCTCACTTCTCCGACTCTATCTATGTCTTGCCCGAGCAAGAAAGTTTCTATGCTCGAGGAACAACGAAGCAGAACACTTTCAAGCCTCTGTAAAGAAGCTTGCCCGAGCATGATAATTATCATGCTCGAGCAGGCAAAATACTTTGCCCGAGCATCAGCGTCCAAGAACATATTCATGAGAAGCTTGCCCGAGCAAGAATGGATTCCTACTCGAGCAAGATCGAAATCTCCGTCTGCAATCTTTGTGTTAATTTCATCAGCAAACACAAATTATCTGCAACTTCAATATATCTTCTTCTACATCATTCAATATTACTAATCATCATTTTGATTAATTTTCAGATATCTAATTATGAAAAGCTGTGGCACACTGAGAATGTCGTGGAACTCAGCCGACACGATGAAGGATGCCCATAACGTCAAAAGCATCTGAATATTATTTTAAGTCATCTTCATCCAAGACCACGTGAATGACAACCTATAAAGAGACTCAACTAAGCAAACATTCCATCGTGGTTGAGCAGAAGGAGCGGACGTCTAAACACCTTCAACGAACGAATTCAAATATTCAAACGGGCAGATTCAAATCCTTCCAACGGTCCTCAAGCTTCAACTTATAAATACCTGAAGGATTGAATTCATCAAGTAGAACAGACATATACACAGACAAAGCATTCAAAGCAATCAATCTATATTCTGTATATATCTTCAGATATTATTGAGCTTCAGTGATTATCTTTATCTACTCGTGAGGAGTTTCAAAACACTTATTTGATTATTGTGTTGTAAAATCTTAAGGTTGTGGAACCTTAAGTGTGGGTGTACAATTACAACTTGTAAGGGGGAGTGAGTCCAAGAGTAAGAGGATCATCCTTCGTTTACAGAGTGTGTAATTGTGTCTGTAGTTATTTGGTTACAACTTGTAAATAGGGGTAAGTCCTAGTGAGAGGATTACTCGAGAGTTACAGAGTGTGTAATCAAGGTTTGAGATAGTGAAATCCCAGAGTGTTTCTGGGGACTAGACGTAGGTCAAGAGTTGGACCGAACCAGTATAATCTCTTGTGTTCATTGCTCTTCTCTCTATCTCTGTTTTAAGTGTTCTTGAGCAATTAGCGAAAAAATTTCATAATCACCTATTCACCCCCCCCCTCTAAGTGATATTCCACCTTCAGAGTGCTCTTGAGCGAAAACTTTCGGGGCAAATAAGACCCTTATCCCTACAAAAAATATCAAGTACAATTAATTAGTTCTGTTAACGGAGGGGCAACATTGCTACGTTTTTAGACTTCCGGGGCAGCATTGAGACAAAAAAAACTTCTAGGGCAAAATTGCTACTTAACTCAAAAAAAGTGAGAAAGATGTCACGTAGACAATCCACGTCAGCATAATGCGGTCAATTAATATTTGACCGTTAGGGCTGTTAACGGAGGGGCAACATTGTTACGTTTTTAGACTTCCGGGGCAACATTGCTCCAAAAAAAACTTTCAGGGCAAGATTGCTTATGGGCGTGTACTTCAGGGGCAAAATTAATACTTAACCCACATATATATACTCACCAAAAACCAAATACACTTGAGAAAATAAAATAGGGGCATTTTAAGAAGAAATTGATAAAAATTAAAATATTGTCCTATAATTAGGACAAAAAACAACTCCCAAATATTATCCTATAATTAGGACCGGAGGGAGTACCTATTAACATCCCCTCCCCTTTTCATTATACGTAACGGTGTTTTTATAAATATATTGTATTTAACGTTATTATATCATATAATATATCATTACATTATATCATACATAATATATCATATAATATATCATTATATTATATTATATTATATTTTATATATATATATATTATATATGTGTGTGTCTAAATATTAAAAATTCTTAAACTCTCATCTTAGAAAATTTATTTTCATAGAGTAATTACATGGTAAATTTTATTTACCATAAATTAATTCATCCTAAAATATTAAAAATTGGGATGTTACATCTCCTGTAACCGTAAGGATGCACAAAATAATACCTTATCGTAGTAACTGCAACGAACATAAAATATCTTATGTCAAAACTAAATCAAGAAAGAAGAAGAAGAAACAAACCAGAAAATGGGGTAAATATGATAGGAGCAATGAGGCGGTGGACGAAGGTTTAGTAGCAGATGTCGGTGATGACGACCGCAACGAAGTAGCATAGTCAACATAAAGTTTAAGAGTGCAACATACATATTAGTCCTTGCATGGAGATGATGTAGCTCATGTCATCATCTCGTGGTTTAATCGTGCACTATAGCACCGAGATAGCGCTGGAGCGGCGCAGAACAAACCATCGACGCCATAGAACCTCCATTGTTGAGCGTTTCAATGTCTCGCCAGTAGCGTAGGTCGCGGTGCTCGAAAGCACACGTAGTGTTGCGTAATTAAGTTTAGGCCTATACAATAAAAGCCCGTTACCCAAAACCCAAAGTCCATTCCCTAAAGTTTGAAAGACCAAAACCTTAAACCAATCACAATCGGCGCATCTGAGTTCGAACAGCAAGAGCGAGATCTAATCACGATCGGTGCATCTGATTTCTGAAGCGTTCGAAGCAGAGTGTGCGACGAGCTCTGTGTTGTTTACTCAGTTCGAGTTTTGATTGAGTGAGATCTAATCTAATCATAATTGGCTACGAGACTGGTTCTATTTTGTCCCTTCGAATGTGCGACGCGTGCTGCCTATTTCTACAGTAACGAAAGATTAAAGTTCAACCTGTTTTTACTTTTTCAATTCGTGCTACTGTTTAAAAAAAAAAGATGCTACAATAAAAAAAAAAAGAAAAAGAAAACTGCTACAGTAAAAATGGCCACATCATCACAGTCAAAGCAACCACAAACTTCATCCACAGTGTAACGTCTCTATAGGGCCTTCGCCCCGTAGCGACATTAATAACCTCAGCTGCTTGATTGTATACACCGCCTCTCGACTAGTGCAACCCGCAACAGTGGCAAGCCGTTCAGGGCATGTCAGGGTAAGAGCCAATCCTTCACCACAAATCAGACTGTGAGAACCCCCCGATCATGGTGTTAGAATTCTCCCTCTAAACTTAACCAGCTCTGATACCAAAAAAGTAACAACCCGAATCCAACACCCAAAAACTTGGCCAAATAATTGGAATATCTCCAATAGGGATGAATAATATCCATATCATTAGATTTCTTAACTAGATCAAACCAAGTTCCATGTTAAAATCAATGTAAATTCCCAAAATATTTCAGTTAAAATTACATCGTGGAAGACTTAGGGTCATGGCAAATAAAATAACATATCATAAGCTATGGGTGTACCAAAGAGCCTTTGTGGCTTCTCCATATATGTCTTCTCTTGTTCTCTACTAGTACTTTCACCTGAAAATGTTAATATGGGGCGAGATTTCCACATCTCAGTAACTTCTGAATATCTTTACCGTACACAAGCAAATCATATATGATATATATATATATATATATATATATATTTGTTTAAAGAAAATTCTCATAAAGTCTTTGAAAACATCATGTGTGCTGTAAAATCATGCAGTATGCACCCTTCCTTATACCACCGTCCTCCCTTATACCGCTGACTGGAGTCATAGGCTAACACATAGTTCAACAGGAACACGTCCATTTGACTGGTTTGTCCCAAGCTCACCATGACTTAAGATACACCCGACCAAAGGTATATAACTTAAGCCTGAACTATGGCTCCCCTCCTTTACAATAACAACTAGGAGGTGTCACATGTCCCACAGCTCCAATGCTATTTCGGATCAAGGAAAAGCATGGAAGAAGGGGCCCTGAAAAATAATACCAATCATTGTACACCGAGTGTGGCAATAAAACATATCATATCATGTCATATCATTCCCTCCGAACTCCAACCCGTCACAAATACAACCGCCATGATAAATGTATTTATTCACAAATGTAGCACGTTAAACCATATCTCCATATGTAGTAGGTAAAACCATAGATATTTGTGGATACTAAGGAGTATCACTTTTTTTGTATTTGTGAATAGTAATTTACTATGCGTATATATAAATAGTAAATATTGTACGCATATAAAAATTAGTATGTATAAGTGAATAGTAAAATACAGTATGTATGAGTGAATAGTAAATACTGTGCATGTATGTGTAACATGAATAGTAAAAATATAGTGAATAGTAATATACCGTATAACAACAGTAATTCCAACACCCAAAAACTTGGCCAAATAATTGGAATATCTCCAAGAGGGATGAAAATATCCATAATACATATTTAGAATATGGCTAAACAGTAAAAATTTCATATATACAGGGCCACATTAATTTCAAAATAATTTATCAGAGTTTCAAACTTTGCGGAAATCTTATGGCTGTGGCAAATACAAATCACATAACATTACAAAAGAGTCTTCGTGACTCCTCAATATGTGTCTTCCCTTGTTTCCCTACTAAATTAATGACCTAAAAAAATAAACATAAAAACCGTAAGATCCAAAGATCCCAGTAACCATTGGTTATTCAGAAATATACATGCAAACCAAGATCGAGAACATACAGTTACAAATTACAATAATTAAAATATAAGTATTTGCATAAAACCTTTCACAAAAATAGTTCTCGACTCGGTTACCAAAATCTCCCTCCCAATTAAAATGTTCCAAAACATCATAATATATATTTTCAACATTTCACAAGAGATCTCATATATAAAATACACCAATCAATATGATGCATAGATCATCCTTATTACCCTGACCACTTCTTATAACCGTTAACTGGAGCCATCCAACACATAACACATCCTCCAATACAAACATATCCATTACTCATAACTTCAACATGGCTCCCCTCCATGTAAAATCACAACTAAGGAGGTGTCAAACTTAACCCGGTTAAAAGAAAAGTGCTACCAAGGGCTCCAAGAATATCCAATCTCATCAAAACATCATTATTAGATTTCAAATCAAGCCTTCCATAGGCACAATAAATCCCAAAACAGTTATTATATAAATATATATACATATATTTGACGAGTATATAAAAGAATAATCATGGTTACCTCAATTCCAAGCTTAGTTTTACCAATACCTCAATACTCTCAATTTACTAACATCAAATAATTCAACCTTCTTTCCTCTTTCTCTCTCCTTCTTTCCTTTTCTTTTCTCTTTCTTTCTTCTCTCTATCGGACGGTGGTGTGTGTGGTGTGTATGTGTGTGTTGTGTGTGAGGGGGGTAATTTATAGAAATACCCCGCTCCCCTTTTTCACATTTTTTTAATGTGGTGGGCAGACCCATTGTGGTGGGCAACGTCCCACCACATGACAATATTTTAATAAAATAATATTTTAACAATATATATATATATACATATTAAATTTAATAATATACTATTATACAAATATTTTAACAGTAAATATACTTTTAACTCTACTTTATCATATTTAAACCTCAAAATACTTAATAAACCTTACTTGAAATACCCAATAAAATTTTGGGATGTTACATATCGTATGTATACGTGCAGACAGTGCCATTATAAATTCAAAGCTCCCACATTAGATCTCAAAGTCAGATTAATCTTAAAATAAATAAACATTATAGCCATACATAATTTACAAGCATAAGGAAGAATATTCAGAGTTACCTAGTACTGTTTAGTTTCCAAATAGTTACCAAAATGCTACTATAAAGCTCCTAAATAATTACTACCTTACTCCCCTTTTTCCTCATTTCTCTTTCTTTTCTCACCCCCTAGACGTGTGTGTGAGTAAATTTGTGTGTGTGAGGGGGTGGGGGTATTTATAGCAAGTACCCGCCCCCTTTTTTAAGAAACATTTATATATATATATATACATATTTCATTGCCCACCCTTTTTTTCTTTCTTTATTTTTTAATTAAAATAATATTAATATTATATTATTAAATATAATAACACTTTAATAAATTAAAATAATATTTTAACAATATATATATATATAAATATTAAATTTAATAATATACTATTATAAAACTATTTTAACAGTAAATATACTTTAACTCTATTTTATCTCATTTAAACCTCAAAATGCTTAATAAATCTTACTTGAAATATTTAATAAAATTTGGGATATTACATTCCTCCCCTCCTAACAAGGGAGTTATCATTCCAAAATTTGAAAATAATTGAGAATAACTCGACTTTTAAACAGAGAAACTTTCTAACATTTATACGACTCATAAATTTATTTATTTTTTTTTAAAAAAAAGCTATTTTAAGATATTGATAATAAAAAAATATATATAAAAAAAAGCTATTCTAAGTTACTCATAAATTTATACGACTCATAAAAATTTACGATATATCTTCCTTGAGTAATTTATAAAGGATTTACCCATAATAATATAAATTTTTAAGGGGTCAAATTACACTTTATTTGGGTAATTTATTTTTTATATGATTAGAAGATTTATCACTAACATTTCTTTAAAATGATTTTCTCCCAAATTGTTTAATTTTATATAAATTTTTTTTTTCCATAAAGTGCATATATTCATAACATATTTTTATGGAAAATATATATGTGTATTTATCTTTTGACTGGTCTCATACTTATCACAACTAATTGCTAAGTATTTTTCAAAAATTAATGCGAAGTTGTTCGGGATTTATAAATTTCAGGTCTCATTTTTTTTATACTTTAAGTTGGAGGGGGAGCAGGCTCGAGCCGGGACAAGGGGAGGCCAGCTCCTAGAGCTGACACAAGTGCCAAGATGCTACTAAGCGCCAGGCAAATTTCAGGTCTCATTGCATATTCATTATTTAAACACAAACATTCAAACTTAATTATATATTTTTCTTAAAAGTAATTAAATTCAGGCTTTGAGGTGATGAATGTGGGTGATATGTTGAATTGAAGGAAAACAATCTGTGGGGGAGAATTTCGTGTTGAAAAAGTGGGGTGTTTCAAAATCGCAACATGTAATATAAGCCTTTCTAATTTTAGGATGTAATTTTTTGTATTAATGGTGACCAAAAGAAGCAATAGTGGTTCTAACGTTTTATAAGTTGGGTATAATTTTTCTAATGTTGGGGTTTAGTTTTTGCATCAATTATGAACAAACAAAAAAAGTAAGAGTCGTTCCAACTTTTGAGAAGTTGGGACATAAAATGTGTTTAGCTACAATATTTCTTCCAACAATAATTTTCTTCATGCTCAATATCAACGAAAATAAATCATTATGCACAATTCAACACCATCTCACATTAGTTTATCAACTAATTGGGTCATAAAGATAACAATATAGGGACTTGGTCCCTATTAGAATTTCCAATTTCACTCTATGCCCTACTTAGGCAGCATTTGGATGAGTTTTTTAAAAAAATAAAATAAAAAAAGTCTTTTTTTTTTTTAAAAAAAAAAAAGTGTGTGTGTTTTTTTTTTTAAAAAAAAGTGTTTTTGTTGTTGTTATTTTATGTGTTTGGATGGGGGCTTTAAAAAAAAAAAGCAAAAGTCACAAAAAAGCCCAAACTTCTCATTTTTTTGAAGCTCCAATTTGAAGTTTTAAAAAAAAGTCCATGCGATAGATGAGAGAGAAAGTAAACAAGTGACCGGTTATTTTGATTTGTGGAGAAAATGACCACAAATGCCCTGGAAATTTCGCGCTGTATGTCTCTCCTTCGCCCCATCACGTGTTCGCCCCGTATGAGAGTCTCTGTTATGACTGATACGAATACGGATTGGATTGAGGGTGACCCAATAGCAAATGATAGGGCCAGGCCCACGTGGAAGAGTAGAAGGGTCAAGAAGAAAACGTGGAAGCTGAGGCAATTGGAATCGGAGGATATATAAGTGGGTCATAGCTATAAGGAGAGTGTGAATTGTATTTTGGAATATTTCTCCCTGTACCTCTCTCTGTGGTCCCCTTCCCTCCGAACTTCGCATTTCGAATCTTTCGTTATTTGTTTATCGTATTTGTTACTTTCCATTCGCATTTACAATTCCCCATGTAATTGCTGAGTGATTATCAATATACATGATTGCAGTAATCATATAGAAGACACTTTCTATACTGATTCAATTTTCAATCATTACTTTGGTGCTTTCGTTGAGAGAATGGCTGACGGCACTAGATCGAAAGAGGAACAACGAAAGAACACAGACTTTATGGAAGCAACGCAGTCCGTTTTACGTGTTTGGAAAGCTTCATGGATGCTGTCCTGCTCAAGCTCGATCAGCTTGACCAGAGATCCAAGAGTCCTAGCTCTAGCTCCACCACGACTCCACCTCAAGGATTTTCTTTCCCTTCCATGAATCGCCAGATGAAACTCAACTTCCCTCGCTTTGACGGTTCTGATGCATTACAATGGGTCTTCAAGGCGGATCAGTATTTCAAATACTTTGACACTCCTGATGCCCAGCGACTAGTGATCGCTTCAGTCCACTTCGATGGTGACGTTTTACCATGGTTCCAGATGATGGAGAAGGCAGGAAGACTACCGACTTGGGAGACTCTGACGAAGGCTGTGGAAGAACAGTATGGACCCGCTCTATTCGACTGTGCGCGTGCCCAACTGTTTAATCTTACCCAACTGTTTAAGCTTACCCAACAGGGAAAACTGGAGGTTTACAATACCCAGTTCTTGGCTCTTGAAAATCGTACCATCGACCTTACTAAACCAGCTATGCTGGACTGTTATATTGGTGGTCTGAAACCGGAGCTCCGACGAGACATACTGGTACAAAAACCAACGACAGTGCTACAGGCTATGACACTAGCCAAACTTTTTGCAGAGGCTTTAGAATGGAACAAACCACCGAGAGCGTAGGGCTTGAGTCATTTCACCGGCGCAAACTGTTAGTATGTAGGTGTCCTAGAAACAATCTATTGAACACCTTGTACTGTTTGATATTTCATGATTAATATATTTGAGCATAATTTATCTTTATCATATTTATGTCTCGCCTATATTTTATGGTTAATATGAGTTTAAAGATAAAGGCCCAAGGAATAGAATAGGTGTTTACTCGATGATCTATGATAGGGATCATGATCATGAGGAATCGAGGACACTACATGCCTATTGCCTAAAACTTGTTCCTAGTCTTGAATCATCAAGAAAGGGCATTGGTGATCTCAATAAGACTAGTACGATATCATCTACTTGTATAGTGTTACAAGGTAGGGACCTCATGGAATGCAGGCATGTTGATGCCTTAGCTGATGTCGTGGGTGGATCTGTTAGAGAACAGATAGCACTGAACTGACCCGCTGAGAGACTCCACAAGGATTTATTGTAGAGAGTATCATTGGATTTGTAATGTCTCTCATCATTTGGCAGTGCTGATCATCTTAGACTTGAGGATGTCATCGAACACTATGTCCTAGAGTTATATTTTGACATTACAACTCTATCTGCCTGAAATACGGGGAGAACAGTGTACTCTTGGGTGTAACTTGAATACATGAGTATAGATGGACATGCCGAAAGGACTTACAGTCCCCTACAAGAGATTAGTTGTTCACAAGACCTAGAGGCTTGGATGACTTCTAGTTGACTCGGGAATCTATGCATAGTAAGTGATCATGAAGAGTCATGATCCGTCTTAGAGTCAATAGAAGAATATTCCTAGTTCTGTGTAATAGCTACATTTAGTCAATCTAGAGAGGTGATACTCTCTCCTTGCTCTCAACTAAATATGAACAATGTTGTAAGGGATGATACATGCACAATATCCAAATTAGAAAGGTAGATCACTTGATCAACTTGATTAGTTCTGGGACTGCAGAAAGCATTCTTTAGTGTCTTATGTAGTCATTAGATAAATTGACCTATTAAAGGAGTTTAATTGGTTCAAGTTTATCTATGTCAGTAACTAGTTGGGCCTAATGGGTCACACAGTAAGATTATTCTTGATTGCTTAATTTAGTAAGTTTGGTCCAATAAATGTTATTGGTTTTGTCAAGCCTATTGATGTAATTGGGTTAGAACTTCAAACCCAATTATAAAGATGTTAGGAGATTAAGGATATGAAGGCTGTATCCAATCAGGATTGGAAAAAGATAATAATTAATTAATAATTATTTTTTCACGTGAATAGTAAATAGTGAAATTGGGTCTTAAGTGTAATTTTTCATTTGGGTCATTTGAGGTAATTTTCCCAAATTATAAAATTGATAGCCGCCCTCGTGAAAAGAAAACGTATGAAACGTTTTTAATATTTTAATAATATAATATTAATATATAATATTATTATAATATTTAAATAGTAAATCACTATTCACATTCGAAAATATATAAATAGCCTTCATTTCAAATCACCAATTCCTAAGCTTCTCTCTTCTCTCTTCCTCTTAAGGAAGTTCTCTTCTAAGGCTCTTGTAGTCTTTATAGTCTTGAGGTAAAAGATCCTTTGAGCAAAAAAGGTAAAAGATCCAAACTCTTGAGCTCTCTACCTTGTTACTGCCTAGCAAGCATTCAAGGTATTGGAGATTCAAGGAGAAGGAGTTCTCATTTGCAATCAGGAGATAATCGTGTGGATCAACGTTAGAGGACATAATAGTCTTTGACGTCTTCAAGTGATCACAGGTATTCCTGAAACCCTGTATGTGTTTTAACGAGCAGATCCTAAATATGTATTGTAAAGAGTTACGGTACATGGCTCATGAGGATAGTATTTCCACAAAGCGCAATAAATATTATTTACCGTATCAGAGTCAAGATTTTCTGAGTATGCTCTGTGGTTGCAGCTTAGTTGATCTGTCACATCAAAAAAGAATTATTCTTGGGCAGTAAATATTATTTAACAGCGCAGTAAAAATTATTTACCGATGCAGTAAATATTATTTACCTTCACGGTAAATATTATTTACTGGTACAGTAAAAATATTTACCATCACGGTAAAAATATTTTTATCGACTATTCACATAAATAGTAATTTACTATTAGCGCAGTAAAAATTATTTACCTTCACAATAAATATAATTTACTGGCACAGTAAAAATTATTTACTATCATGGTAAAAATATTTTTACTAGGACTATTTACATAAATAGTATTACTATTCACATAAATAGTAAATTTTCAATATGGGTTCCGCAAATACTGATTTTTTTTTTTTTAATTTTCAACCTCGTGAACATATTGCTTGAATGTCAAGCAAGAACAATTTTTACCTTCAAGTGGTATCAGAGCTAGTTAATGTTAACCATGATTGGGGGTTCTCACAGTGTGATCTGTGGCGAAGCATTGGCTCTTACCCCAACATGGCCAGTGGACGGTGGTGACCGTTGCTAGTTGGACAAGCCGAGAGGCGGTGCGCAAAACTAGCTGCTGAGGGACCCATTGTTGCCACGGCGTGGAGACGCCATAGAGACTTTCACAAACTACCCATATAAGTTTCCCTCAGCGTCCCCATCCGTGACAAATGGTGCGTCCACCACGAACAACGGCGGCGGTAAAACCAATTTACCACCATTGTTACCTACGCCGACCACGACGAGATTACCATTGAAACGGATGACCCTGGCGGAAATGCAGATCCGGTGAGAGAAGGGTCTGTGCTACACCTGTGACGAGAAATTCTCCCCAACTCATCGGTGTGCGAAGAGACAGCTGATGATGATGATTGAAGAGGATGAATCAGATGAACCAGTTGAACCCGAGGCCGATGATACTGATAGAGTCGATGGTACCTTGCACCACTTATCGTTGCCTGCATCCAAGGGAACCCCAGGCCCGGCCACCATACGGTTTACCGGCATGATTCAGGGAATGGAAATCCAGGTTCTACTGGACGGTGGTAGCTCAGATAACTTCCTCCACCCTCAAGTCATTCAGCAACTCAACCTACCAGTGGAATATACAAAGGAAGTTCGAATATTAGGGGGCATCGGACAAACAATGCGTACAAATCAGTTGGTGAAGGACGTCCCTATTCGCATTTGTGGTTATACATTGTCACTATCGTTACTTGTTTTACCCGTAGCCGCCGTCGACATGGTAATCAGCGCGGGGTGGTTAGCAACTCTGGGGCCTCACGTCGCCGATCATAGTACCGCCACTATCAAGTTCTTAACCAATGGCCAATGGGTAACACTAAGAGGGTCCCGCGAGCAACCATTGTCTTAGGCACAATATCACTATTTAATTCATCTCCAGCATACTGACACAGGTACTACTTTCTTTGTTCTCAGAGCCATGACTCCTACTGTTACACACATCGACACTGCTTCCTCTGAGTTACCACCCGACATGCTACTCCTGTTACACGATTTTGACTCTGTTTTCGCTACACCTTACGGGCTACCACCAACTCGTGTCCATGAGCAAGCCATAGACTTGCTACCTCATTCATCTCCGGTCAAAGTACGCCCATACAGGAATCCAGCTAGTCAGAAAAATGAGATCGAGACCATTGTCGATGACTTACTCTGTGAGGGACTCATACAACAGAGCACCAGCCCATTCTCGGCTCCGGTGATTTTAGTAAAAAAAAAGATGGAACATGGCGCTTTTGTGTTGATTACAGGGCACTCAATGCAATCACCATCAAGGACGCATTCCCCATGCCCACGGTCGACGAGCTGCTTGATGAACTATACGGCTCTGTGGTGTATTCTAAATTAGACTTACGATCCAGCTACCATCAAATTTTGATGAAGGCCCAGGACAGGGAAAAGACAGCATTCCGGACACACCAAGGCCTATACGAATGGATGGTCATGCCCTTTGGGCTTACTAATAACCCGGCTACTTTTCAGGCTTTGATGAATTCAGTTTTTAAACCGTACCTTCGTAAATTTGTATTAATTTTCTTTGATGACATTTTGATTTACAGTGCTGATTGGTCCACTCATTTGGAGCATGTTCGAATAATGTTGCAGACTCTGGAGTGTCATCACTTATTTGCTAAGCGCTCAAAATGTTCATTCGGCCAGCAGCGTATTGAGTATTTAGGCCATTGATTTCAGCAAAGGGGGTGGAAATGGACGAGTCAAAGATTGAAGCGATTACTACTGTCACTCAGTTGCGAGGATTCTTGGGCTTGAGTGGGTATTATAGGAAATTCATCCGAAGCTATGCCTAAATCGCCAATCCATTAACCAACTTGGTTAAAAATGCTTTTACATGGACGGACCCTGCTCAGAAGGCTTTCGAGGAGCTCAAATTCGCAAGCACCCAGGCCCATGTTTTGGCACTACCTGACTTCACTCAGTCCTTTACGTTGGAGACAGACGCATCAGGAGTTGGAATAGGTGCCGTCTTAAGTCAAGATGGTCACCCGCTAGCATTTTTTTTCCAAGAAGTTGTCAAACCGTATGCAAGCTCAGTCAGTGTATGTTAGAGAATTGTTTGCGATCACAGAGGCGGTCTCCAAATTTTGCCACTATCTCTTTGGCCATTACTTCGTTATCCATACCGATCATGCAAGTTTAAAACACCTGGGAGATCAAGTCATCCAAACACCAGAGCAGGAAGCATGTTTACCGAAGCTTTTGGGGTACAGATTCCACATCGAGTATAAACCAGGGCGTCATAACCAAGCCGCTGATGCCTTGTCACGTGTCAACTATATGGTCCTTTCGTCACTACAACACTCGTTCATGGATACTGTCTTCGATCGTGTACGTTCCTCATCCATGATTCAGGATATAAAACTTCGCTTAGCTGATGCACACCACGATCAGAGGCCGAATGCTTACCATGTTAAGAATCAAGATCTATATTGGCGCCACCGCTTGGTTCTTCCTGCAGATGACACAGACCTTATCCGCAACGTGTTACAGGAGTTTCATTCCTCCAAGTTGGGAGGACATGCTGGGTTCTTGCGCACTTACTATCGTATCGCACATCTGTTCTACTGGTCTCACATGCGCGATGACATAAAGCAATATATTCAACAGTGCTTAGTGTGCCAACAAGCTAAGGTGGTTCAGATACACCCCGCGGGCCTATTGGAACCGTTACCAATTCCAAGTAGGATCTGGGAAGATATTGCAATGGATTTCGTTATAGGCCTCCCATCGGTCCAAGGGTACACTGTAATTTTTGTGGTGATCGATCGTCTTTCCAAATATGGTCATTTTTTGCCGTTGCAAACCAATTTTTCAAGCTAGAAAGTCGCAGACATTTTTGTACAGCATATCGTTAAACTACATGGAATTTTACTAGTGCCTTTTGGCGCCATTTGATGAAGTTGCAAGGCTCCCAACTCTGCTTCACGTCCTCGTATCACCCCCAGTCCGATGGACAAACGGAATCCCTCAACAAATGCCTGGAACTATACCTAGGCTGTTTTGTATATGATCACCCCCGCTGTTGGTTGGAATTTTTTCCATGGGCTGAATTCTGGTACAACACCTCCTTCCAAATGTCGATAGGCATGGTACAACTTAAGGTGGTTTACGGCAGAGATCCTCCTCCCATCCTATCCGGCTCTTCCTCGGACAATACCCCATTTGACGTTCACGAGCAACTGAAACACCGTGACGAAGTGTTACAAACATTGAAGATTAATATACAGAAGGCTCAAGCTCGTATGAAACGTTATGCCGACGGAAAACGATTTGACCTTGAGTTTCAGGTCGGAGATTTAGTTTGGGTTAAGCTCCAACCTTACCGACAACACTCAGTGGAGCTCCGGCGTTTTCAGAAGCTAGCTTTGCGATAATTTGGTCCATTTCCAATTACGGAACGTCTTGGCAGTGTAGCGTATAGACTTGCTCTTCCAGTCCATGCACGTATACACTCTGTTTTTCATGTATCCCTGCTAAAGCCATTTGTGGGCCCACCGGACGTATCTTCTACAATACCTCTACTGCTAGTATCTGTACCTGAAGGCCCCGTCATCACTCCGGTCAAGATTCTGGCCTCGCGCATTATTCAGGATGGTACTACATGGATTAGACAAGTGCTGGTTCAGTGGGACAGAACACAATCGAACTCATGGGAATCAGCCTCTGAGCTGGTTTTGTTATATCCCGACTTTTTTTTGCTACTGCATCCAGTTCACCAGAGCTTTGCCCTGACTAGTCTGGATCGAGGTTCTGTCGGGCGCATATGCGGGGACCTCTCCCAGGGGAGTTAATTATATCCCCACTTGGACCTTGAGGACAAGGTCAATTTCGATGGGGAGGGTAATGTTATGACTGATACGAATACGAACTGGATTGAGGGTGACCCAATAGCAAATGATAGGGCCAGGCCCACGCGGAAGAGTAGAAGGGTCAAGAAGAAAACGTGGAAGCTGAGGCAATTGGAATCGGAGGATATATAAGTGGGTCATAGTTGTAAGGAGAGTGTGAATTGTATTTTGGAATATTTCTCCCTGTACCTCTCTCTGTGGTCCCCTTCCCTATGAACTTCTGCATTTCTTGAATCTTTCTGTTATTTGTTTACTGTATTTGTTACTTTCCATTCGCAGTTACAATTCCCCATGTAATTGCTGAGTGATTATCAATATACTTGATTGCAGTAATTATAGAAGACACTTTCTATACTGATCAATTTCCAATCATTACAGTCTCTCCTTTGCCATCGCCTATTCGCGTCGTGGCTACTCCTTCTCCTTCGTGCCAGTTCCCGTCGTCTCCTTCTCCTTCTCCTCTCTTACAGGTAAACCTCCTTCTCCTTCTCCTTCTCTTTCTCTGTATCAAAACATTCGCACACAAAGTTTGTTTGTCGTGGGATTTTGCAATTTGTTTTCCTTTACACTTGTTCGTCGACAGCTTTGTATTTTCCTATTTTGATTAAAACTTCAGCCCCACCCTCCCGTCCTCACCTCCCCGAACACCTACGAATAGGTGGGTCAACCAATTCAATTCACGGTTTCGGGTTCATTGGCTAAAGATGTTCGATCTCGTGTATTTTCTAACCGAGCTTGTTGTTTAGCTACCGCACTTGCTCTTCATTTGCCGTGATTTCTCTATTTTAGCACCGAAATCTTTCTATGCGGTGTTTTTGCCCGAGATTTTTACCGTGTCCCGCATTGTCTCCGTCTGGTAATTGTGTGTCTTTGCTCCTTAGCATTTTGGTATTTGTGTGTCTTATGTAGTTCCGGTTTCTTCCTTCGTTCTTTCAATTTTGTTCAAGTCGGTATTAAGTTTGCTCTCCTCACTCGGTATTTTGTACAATTGTACTCTGTAAGAGAAACTTATCTTTGCTTTGCATATCTGGAGGATATTCGTGTTGGGCTTGAAGGGTGACTGTACAAACCAAAAATTGGAAACTATAATTAATGGTTAACCATTCTGTGTATGCATATTTTGCGCTGAACCTAAAGAAGTTAGGGTGAGGTTAAGTTGTTGCTCTGGTGGACGGGGAAGAGCCTGAACTACTGACTTTGGATGGTTTCTCTGTGATGATTATAATATGGTCTGAAATCTTATAACTAGCAAGAGCTGAACTCCTTTTGTTGAACATGAGTACTAGGTCCTGTCACCTTTGTGTTGGACTAATTCTAGGTAGGTTTGGATGGATTTTGTTCAATGCTGATGGGAACTTCAATACACCATAGGAGTTCTACCTTTAACTTTTTCTGAAGCCTTTACTGCCTATAACAACAAAAAGTCATAGTGGAATAACACTGTTAGATAATATACACTTTCTTCAAACACTGAAGATGCAGTCAAAGAACATCAGGGATTCAGGACAAGGTGGTTGATGATTGCTTTGTCTGTGTAGCTGACATGACCCTGCTTGCTGATGAAATGAGAGTGTGAATTTTCGTACCAAGTGTTGTTACTAAGATATATATTCCAAAAGGAGATAATAGCTTTTTGCTGAAGTTATATATGCCGAAGATACGTTAAAATTCCGAACAACTCTAGGGTCAATTTGTTACTCCTCACAGAATAGCTTTTTGCATAGGAGGAATGTGGAGTGGAATATCTGGAGCTGTTTGGTTTGATTTTCTTCTCTCTATCTCCCTCCATACATTTCCTTTCTTTTGATGCATATAGTAGTTAGTTGTGAGTAATAATATACAATGGATCGAATTGTGTTGATGCCTTCTATAGGCTTTCTGATTTTTTTTGGGGGTCGGGTTATGTATATGTTGAGTGGGTTTATTGGGTGGCCCATTTGAATAGGTTCTCAAGTATTTGTTGGGGATATGTTAGTATCCTGATGTCTTTTTTATGAATACTTTGATCTACGGACTCTGCCTAACATATGATACTCATGCATATATGATATTTCGGAAGCTTTATGCTTCTGTTGTGCAACTTTATTGTGGAAGGAACTCATTTTTATTATTCATGAATTTGAAGGGCATTTATCTCCAATTTACTGCCTTTGAGTTGTCATTTTTTTTATTCAAGTTACCTCTCCCCAAGCTTTTTGATTAATCATACGTACACTCCATTTTCTTGTCTCTGAGAGTCCAGTCATCATTTTCCTAAACATTTGGAATTGTAGCTTTAAATGACTAGCTCAATTCTTCCTGATCTTGAGTTCTTCGAGTCTCAAAGGTTCTCAAGCCACAACCTTCATTTGTATCCATTACATGGGCTAGTATTCTTGAACCTCGAGGCCACAGCCTTCATTTTTCTACATAATTCCTAGCTTCAACTTTCTACCTTGTAACGTGATTCAAAATTTCAAATGATAATTGACACCATTTCCTTTTCTAACATATTTTTCTAACTGTGCAACAGATTAAGAAAATAACATTGCGTGTCATTACCAAAAGTCTTTACTTCAGTGAATCAAAGGGGAAAAAAATGAATGCTTGTAAGAAGATATTCTTCATACAGTATGTCTTAGCTGAGGAAAACCAGCACTATCAAACGCCAATGATGAGAAAATATAAAAGGATATCAATGATTTACTGTTCAGGCTCACAAGATCACTTTGCTTCAACTTTAGGAATATGCCCCTGCTTTGTTCTGATGTATACATTTCTCAAACAAGTCCTAAATAATGAGTGCTATCTGTGGCATGTAGTGTTGCCTATATTGCTTGTCCTTTTTCTTATTGAGTTTTTATATCCTCCCTTGCAATTAAATTCGTTTACCAAAGCATATGTACGTCCAAATGATTTGTTTTTGTTGATTTGGAATTTTCTCTCTCTTGAATATATAATGTTTGATTTTGTGCATGTTCGTATAAAACCAGCATATCACCTCCTATGTACTCTGTGTTCATTGCTGGATTGTTTTTTCCCTTAAAAAAAGCATACCTTTTATCATCCCAACATAACTTGAGGTTTTCATTAGCTTAACTGATTTAGCCATATATATAGTTAAAGTTTGTACTTTCCAAATAACAAAAGATCCTCAAATCTCCCATAAACCATAACTACTACTTATTTTAACACAAATTTCAATTTTCTTTAATAATTCAAATCACTCATTAAATCCTTAATAACTCCCCAATAGTTTACTTTAACAAAAATCCCAAAATTCTCAACCTAAAATTCCACTTAAAATTCCAAAATTCAAACTCAAGCTTAAATATCAAAACTAAGCCATCAAAAAATTCAATATTACCTCCAACAATGCCAAATCAATTATTTGATTTAAATTTAATCAGTAAAAATATCATATATGTCAAAAACCCTAAACTTTTCAAATAAAAATTTAGTTTTGTAAATCCTCAAGTGAATCAATAAATAAATCTAAATCAATAAAACTCAACTACTAAAATAGCTCTACAATCCTATGGTCTTATATTGTTAAAACTCAATGCTTACTCCAAACTTTAATCTAAAAATTTGCACTAATCACCTCACACATATATTTATTAGAAACAGCAACATTAATGTTACTCTGGCTTAACTTTATTTTTTATTTTTTTTTGCTAAAAAAAAAGTTTTGGAGGGGTTCGGCATCAGTCCCCTACCAAGGCCAGGGCACGGCTCCGAGCTCTTTGAGCACTTAATGGGGACTTACGAGATCGCCTACCAAAGGAGTCTCAACGACGGCAGCGGGGATCGAACACACATCCCTTTAAGACTTGAACAAATCCCTTACCATCTATGCCAACTCTCTTTGGCCTCTGGCTTAACTTTATGGAAGTTACCACTCCAACATATTATTGCTTTTTAGTTCTTTTGGACCTAGTAGTATCCATCGCAAAGTGATTATGGCTTTAATCGTGACAACGAACAGGAATTACAAAGAGCTTGTCTTTTCTTCGTACTGTAGAACCAAATTAATGACTCTGCCATGTCAAATTCTTCAATCTGCATTCCATTGGGAAGCTTCCAATCAAAATGGTAAAGCAATTCTCAATAAGAGTTGTGGCAAAAGTGATTCTTGGGCATATCCTCTTTCCACGCCCAAACATTATGTATTCAAAGTCTCTTCCTTTGAAATCAATTGGACTATCAACAAACCTCTCTGGTTTGAATCTCTCAGCTTCATTCCAATCATGGGGTCTCTTCCTATAACCCAAACGTTCACAATGACTCTCGACTTTGCAGGTATCTTGTACCCGTTGATTTCACATTTCTCCATGTTTTCTCTTGGAAGTAACAGTACTGCTGGCAGATGCAGCCTAAGAGTTTCTTTGATGACCAGCTTTAAGTATTTCAATTGTTGAAGCTCTGCCTCAGAGGTATAACCTTTTCCTTTGAATATCCTTCTTACCTCAGCTTGTGCTTCTTCCATAACCTTTGGGTTTTTCAACATTTCTGACATTGCCCACTCTAGTGTGTGTTGATGATGTATCAGTTCCAGCTCCAAAAATGTCCTGATTAATGTTGAAGCTGATTGAGTTAAGGTTGGCACATCAAGCAAAAACATAGAAGAAATGTCTAGGAATATTGCATACTACTTTCAAGAAGGTCATGTCCTCTATTAAAAGTAAATGTAGGAGCTGGATAACTTATTTGTAAAGATTAAAAATTAGTTAAGTTTATTATTTGTAATAAATATGTGTTGATTTTCCAAAAAATATCCTCTTTAATCATAATTTGCATTGGAACTATTCCTTTATGGAAACTCCCTAATATGGATAATTCAAAGAAAAAATATAAATTTCAAAGAGAGAGTTTACATTTAGAACCAAAGTTAACCCCTTAAGTAGCTCCCACATATAGGATAGGGGGAGTACTAAATATTCTTTGTGCAATATAACAATTAGAATTTCAAACAAATATTCCAAATATGAGAACATTAAATTAAGATGCCACCGACCTATAAAAAAATATAATCAAGACGGGATCTAAAAGCTACTGATAATTTTTTTTTTTGAATATGACTGCTTCATCTCTTTACTAAAATACAGCATGTTTTAAAACACTTTAAGCTTGTGAAATATAAAATAGATTAGCATATCATTAATGAAGAAATAAGGTACTCCTCCGGTCCTTAATCTAAGACATATTTAGCTAATTTGATTAGATTAAGGAAGTTAGTAAAGTTAGTTAATATAACATGTAATTTCTAAAATGCCTTGGTCATCTTCCTTAATTCCCTTAGTCTTTCTCTTAATTGATTATTGTTAAAAGAACATCATATGGGGTAAATTAAGAAGAATTTTTTTTTTTGACAAAAATATGAAAACTTTGTTTTATATTTAAGACCCAAAAGTAACTCTTTAAATATGTCTTATATTAAATACTGAAGGAGTACTAACCAGAATAACTGCTTTGATATTGTTGTCAGTAAGTTGGGGGGTATCCTGGTCATTTTGTTGTTGAAGCTTTAGCTGAACATCAACTAGATCTTCTTCTGCTTGGCCATGGCTAATCTTTTCCTCTTTATGATCCTTGATAATGTTCTCAAGTATTCTATCAATCTCTCTGTGCAGCCTCTCAAGCTTACCTCTCAACCCACTGATCACCGGAAGAACTTTGACTGAAGGATACAGATCAGAAACAGAGAAACCTTCAGCCAGCTTTAAGGCTTCCTCCATTATTGATAAGAAAGCTTCATGGTCTTTATATTTCTTACCAAAAGCTGCTCTTGATGTTATCTCAGTTGTGAGTGAGAAAAGATACTCACTGAGATTAATCACAGATCCTTCATTTGCAGAAATTTTGGTGACAAGAGACCTCTTCTTCTCTGATATGTCTGAATGATTGGACTCTCTTTGCTGATAACAACTCCACAGTGCAAATTTTTTTCAGGTGCCTCCAGTAGCTTCCATAAGGAGAAAAACCAATGTTGGTTGAATTGTAAGAAATGACTCTTGAAGCAAGAAAATAGGGTCTATTAGAGAAGATCATATCATGGGTCTTCATGATCTCTTTGGCCATTTCTGGGGATGAGACTACAATGTTTGAAGTCTCTCCAAGCTGAAGATGCATCAAGGGTCCAAATTTGTTTGCCAAGCTTTTTAGAGAGTGATTGGGTAGTGATCCTACAAACTGATGCAAATTTCCTATGACTGGTATTTTCCATGGTCCTGGTGGTAGGTTTCCGAGAGACTTTTTGGAATAAGGTCTTTTAACTATGCTTAGTACCACTAAGAAGAAGCAAAAGAAGGTGAGGAAAGAATAGGAAGTTGAACCTCCATGACCGATGTGTTATTACCTAAAGTACTGATGCTAAGTTATTAAATAAACAAGCGTTTGGGAAATATGATTACTTAATTAGTGAATTATGAAGAAATATAAAAAAAAGAAAATTATGAAATAATCAATAATGAATTGTCTTTATTGATTAATGGACCCAAAGTGACTCCTTTTCTTATGAATAATGTATTACAAGATTTCAAAAATAAAGTTGATTATTTATAACAAGAATAACTTTTATTTCAAAATTTTAAGTAAATTTTAAGACATTTTTAGTCATTATCTCATTCGAAAGAGACGTACATGAAGAACAAGAAAGTTGGGAAGTTTTTTTTTTTTTTTTTTTTTTTTTTTTGCTCGTGAAGAAAGTTGGGAAGTTCATTCATTAAAAAATGCCAAGTTATTAAAAAATGTCTAAGGGATAATCAAAACAGAAGAAAAATCAATCTTGGGTACTTTAAACGTGTTAAAATTTCTGTGCTTCCAGTTCACAAATCTAAACTTGCGGCTTATAGTCAATCTATGAATTGAAATGATAGGCCCTTCTAGCATAGCAAATGCAAGTCCATGTTCAATGTTCAATGTAAGACCATAATCTATTTATTTGAAAAAATGTGAAAGACAAGTGAGAATGCCAAGCCACAATATCACTGGTAGAGTAACAAATCACGGTAAGATAATGGAACCTACAGAAAGTTAGAGATTTTAGGAATAAATATTTTTAATATATTTTTAGATATTTTTTATTTCATTTAGGTTATTTTCTCATTTACTAGTGGTTCTTCCTTCTTAACTTTAGGATTAGTAGGTTAGTTCCTTGCATAATGGATTAATGTAATAAATTTCAGAGTACTTTTAGGGAGTCATTGTTATATTTTTTATCTATAAATATGGAGTCTCAATTTATGTAAAAGTAAGTATGAAATATATGAAAAATTATTAGAGAATTATTTCTCTAATTTTAGAGATCCTCCATTGGCTTTATTCGTCCATGAGTTAAGATTCTTACTCATTCTATTAAGAATGTACCCTATTCTTTATTTCAATATGAAATTAGATGCTTACTCAAAATTTGATAAAGATTTATACTATTAATTTTTGTCCTTCTAAATTCTATCCTTCAGTCTCTACCAATCACCCACAATTTTTCAATTTTTAATGCAAGATCATCGTCTGTTTATTAGAAAAAATGTGAAAGACATGAGAATGCCAAACCAAAATGTCAGCTATCTAATATATGACCTGAGCACAATAATATACTGTACAGTACATATCAGCCCCCAATGTTAAAAATAAACAATTTTGGCCTAACTTGTACAAGCTTTGTTAGGAGCCAACTATTCTTGATTCAGCAGCTAAAGTGAGTGAGAAACTTTGGTCAGTAGTGTAATTAGGTTTTGGCTTTCAATCATTTTCATCATAACCTAAGTATCCAGAAGCCTGGCTATAGAGAATAATAACAAGAAATATTTCTTAAAGTATAACTGTGCAAAGAGCTTAACTCCAAGGCAATGCTTTGCTTGTCTATGTTTTTCTCCGTTTCCCACCAGTGCTACAAAGAAAATCTGGAGGAAGCTGGACCTTATTGATCCCGGACTCCGAAAAGGATGTGGAACTGGAACTATCATCGTCGGTATCAGAACCATCCACCAGATTTTTATTCAATCCATCAAATGAGTTTCCACCTTCTGGAAACCATTTCCTTTTGAGAGATTCAAATAACCCTGAGACACTTGAACGCCCAATATCATCAACTGCTGGTGCAATATCACAACTTGCTTCCTTTCCATTCAAAGTTTCACTTGCAATACACTCATCATCATCACTGTCTAGGATCTCAACAACTTTTCGTGACCCCAAACTTGCATTACCTGACAAAGAAAAGATATATCAGACAAATACACACGAAGAAAAATAAGGTTTGCCTACAAAAATTTACCAGCAAAAGCTAAGAAATTGAAGATTAGATTTCATAAACTGAATAGTCTTGATTGTTGCTTCTCGACATAAAGGACAATCCAGCCTTAGATCCTCTCTTTATCTAAATATCATGCATACCCATGCAGCAAAAAGAGATGCGTGCTAAATATCCATACCTGATGCGCCTGGCCCAGCCGTGTTTGGAGTGTCTGGGGATTGTCTATTATCATCATCAACAGCGAGATGAGCATTTCCACAATCATAAGAATTTGTTTGAGATGGAGAATTGTCTGCAGTGATATTTCCACACTCATGGTCATCCATATTAACTTCAGTATCTTCCTGCTTGTCCATGTCTTTAGTGGAAATCCCTGGATAAGCATCATTAAATATCAGACTATCCACAAGCAGGACTCTTGTGATTTTTCCATCAGGTCAACAACAAAGAGGCAAGATGAATCCTAATCTCCAAATATAAGAATTCTTACTCGTCATTATCCCCATTCATTTGACCAAAAACAAAGCCGTAAAAGGCAAAACAGAAGAGAGCTAGTATAATTGATAATCATCAATAATCAATAATAAGTACTATAAAGCGTTCATGACTAAGAAATGCAAAGTAAACTAAAATTCAAAAAAACATTTTCCCAGAGAAAATTTCATAGATCTCATTATAAAATAGAAAATTTCATAAATTTGAATGCTTCTTGTCTTCAGTATACACAATTGCATCCGCTTAATCACTACACCTTCAAGAAAATTGAGAGTTGAGAGTGCCCTATTCATATGTTACAATTTTTTATACAGTACCACTGCAAATGGACAAACATAGGATGGAGTGGACAAAATCCCACTTATCACTAAATTGAAACTTGCCTCAGTTGCGTTGGTTTTACCACATAAATGTATAACAGAAGATGAATTACCAGAGAATTTTCACAATAGTTCAAAAGCATGGTAGGTAAACATCTCTATATTTCCCTTCAATATAAAAATTTTTCTTGACATTATCCTGTTAAATCCTAAACACATGGTTTGTTATACCACAATAAAAAATTTTATACAAGTAGCCTTAACCCCATGCAGTTGTAAAGGAAT
Organism: Acacia melanoxylon; assembly: GCA_019022615.1. NCBI lineage: Eukaryota > Viridiplantae > Streptophyta > Magnoliopsida > Fabales > Fabaceae > Acacia > Acacia melanoxylon. Next base: position 5,592,733 of record JAFJYJ010000002.1, read on the forward strand.
TCATTTTTAAAAAAATAATAATACACAGTATGTGTAAAACTAAATTAATTGCAAGCAAAAAATCAACAATCAAATTAACAATAATAGATGAACAATGAAGAAACAGTAATCAGACATTCTACTTTCATATAAATATCAATCCTTCAAACGCATCTACATACCACACAGACAAAACAGGTCACTAGTTCAAATGTCATGTTTCCTTTAAACTAGTCACAATTATGTATCATATCTTGCCTTAAATGTCAATATGCAACTAATACTGAGACCAAAGCAACATTTTTAATCCAAAAACAATAATAAATAGATCACATCCTATCATGTCTATCTCATTTAAAAAGTTTCCAACCAACATTACTCATGCTTATCCATGAAGCAAAAAGAAATGCAAACTAAACTTGAGTATTCTTGCTGTCGTTCTACCAATTCATTTGTTTGGAACAAAGCCATAGAATGACTAGAAGAAGAGCTAATTTAATAGAGAATTAATATATAAAGCCATAGACTTGTTTGGTATCACGTTGCAAATTAATTTTGCAATTTACAAGACAAAACTACTCACATTATTTTAGTCAACATCATGTTTTAACCAAATTCAACAGACTTCCAGACACACACTAAGGGTCACAAATTTTTTTTTGCATAAAGCAAATTTTATAGAATTTAATGCTTCTTCTCTTCAGTAAACAATCACATTAGTTTAATCACGGTTTCATCAAAATAATCGAGCCTTCAGAGTACCCCACTGATATGTTGCAAATTTTCATGCGCTGTCCCACCACAAAAAGCGCGACACTTTAGAAGGAGTGAAAAACTGACACTTACCCTTTTATTGAACCTTGCCTTCCACACCTGTTCATTTACATCCTAAATGTATGACGAAAGATCTATTTCCATTTTAACCAATGTTCCAAACAGAGAGTAGGTAAATATCTTCCCCCTTTTTCCCTTCAATACAAACAACTTTGTTAACCTTGTCCTTTATATTCCTAAAAAAAGGATTTATTAATCTAAAATTACTTCAAAAAATTTTACAACCTTTCCAACTGCCCCAAGATCTTTGTACAACATATGGACCCAATTAATCATTTGCTCACTGCAAATGCCCAAATGCCATGTTCCCTGTAAACTAATCACATATTGCCATAATAAATCAAGAAATCTCAAAAGGGCCAGCTAATACAGCTACCAAGTTTACATTTTTAGCCCAAGAACATTACTAAATTAAAATTGAATTCCACCTATATTTCTATCACATTCAAAGATTTTGCAAGCAAGAATCAGCCTTCCTTATCAAAACAGCAAAAGGAGATGTATGCTAAACTTACCTGAAGCACCAAGTAAGGCCTCATTTGGAGAGTCCGGGGATTGCCTAGAGACTTCAGCAGTCGAGACATGGGTATTTCCAGACTTGAGGTGCTCTCTCTGTGAAGGAAAGGACCCTGCAGTGGTATTTCCTTGCTCATTGTCACATATATCATTAACATTCATATCCTTTTCATCCATGCCTTCATCAGAAACCCCTGGATGAGTGTTCCCTCGAATATTGGAAAGATCCTCAGCTTTTCCTCCAATTCCTACATGAGCATCCCCATTCATGAATGAGTTCACACCTTTCTCTACCATCAAAAGTCGTTCACTCAACTCCTCAAATTTACTCTTCCAAAACTCGGCTGCTGATTCAGCCAAACGTTTTTCTTCCTCCAATTTAGCATTCTGTATTCTTAGCTCAGAAAGAGTGTTTTCATGATCCAATTCATTATTCTTCTTAACCGATTCCGGTAGTATCTCATATCTCTCCGCATTCTTCCTCCCCTTACATTCCTCTTCAGCACTCATCCTCACCAACGTCTCCAACTCCAATTTCTCGGTTAGCGCCTTAATCTCGTACTTTAATTTGGTTTCATTCTCAGCCAATACCTCCACCACATGGTCAAAATCAACTGGGCGAAATGCAGTTTGCAAATTTGAAATTAACTCTGGTATACTTAGAGTCATCAAATATTCTTTGTATTCATTGCCATCAACTGGTGGGGTAGACCCAGGTTCCATTTTAATGCTATTCATTGCCATGAAATATTCCTTGTATTCAAAATACAACCGACTAGAGAAGGTAGCCCAAGAGTGGCTGCCTTCGACTTGACGGGGGCACCGAAGAAACCGTTTCCTTTGAATCAGTAGCAGGCATCCGCTGCATTAGTTACCAGTCACAAGTCAACTAAACCATCAAGTGACGCTGAAATCATCTCAGCCTTCCTGAGACGGTTAAAAGCAAGCAAAGTGAAGCAAAGCAAAGAAAAAAATAATGGAGGAAGTACTAGCAGAAAACCACTGAAAAATCAAGCAAGCACTTTGATTAATATATTACCCAAGAAAGAGAGCAAAAACAAGTTGAACACTTTTAAATTCCAGAATTCCCAAAATCAAAGAAAAACAACGTGACCAACATCTAAGAACCAAACGCCATCACTAAAAGAGAAGACATTCCCCAAAATCAAATTACACAAAACGAAAGAACCGCATACTTACAGTTACAGGAAGCGAAGGCGTTCGTGGCTTTGATATGGCAGAGGCGAGAGGGAAGAGACGATGGCGGAGCCGTGGAAGTCGAAGGCGATAATCCAAGAATGAGAACGTTGGACCAATACGCAACCGAGAGCGGAGAGGCTAGGTTCGTCGTCCGATGATCAAGAGTGAGAGCGATGAGACTGCGAGAAAACGAGAGCGAGGATTGTTTTTATGCCCTTGAAGGTTATAATTTGATGATGTGCTATTGAAAGCGAAACATACGTCTATAGAGTGAAAATGAACATGATTACATTGCATTGATGTAATTGATAGTTGAAAGCTAAAAATATTGTGTATGCTATTGAACCACAGTCGTAGAAATATTAACATTTTTAAGGCCATTAAAATTATGATCAAATGTTATACTATGACTAAAAATATGGATAAAAAAACTGATCTAATATGACCGGAAGTTATATAGACCAATATGTATTAATTTATTTAGAGTAAAGATCAAAATGGTTGTGAAGCCAAAAAGACTATGAGATATTGTGAAAAATAACAATAGTATTTATGATACTTAAAACAATAAGTTATGGAGAAAGATGATCAAATTGTAAAATCAAAAGAAATAATTATAAGCTCTCAACATTAAAGTACTTTCTTTCATTATTAGTCATACTTTTCATTGTAGCTTTGTCTTCTATCTCTTTTCTCCTCTTGAGCACTATTATGTTGCCTTAAATATATGTACAATTTTTCTTAGTTCCCAAATGTTTCATTATTGAAAGGCATACAAATATTCTGTAATTTGTATTTTATTTTGGTATTGATAAATTATTCTTTTCTCTCTCAATTCATTCTATTATCATTTCTTCTACTCCTTAGCATTCTTATATGGTATGTGTTAGTTTCCTATTTATGTTTTGATGATGATTAACTTTTGAAACTATATATGTTCAAAAGATCTAAGCAAAATAATTTTAACTTAGTCAAAAATACGTTTTTATCAGAAAAACTTTTTGCTGTCAGATTGGCTCGAGCCAATGTTGCAGCCTCGAGTCAATCCCTTATGCATCTATTGCCAAATTGACATGTTGCCTCAAGCCTGTGAGAAGTCTACCTCGAGTTTGTGCCTAGACTCGAGCCAGCATATTCTGAGACTCAAGCCAATGGTCTTTATTTTAAAATGCTTTTTCAAAATCGTGGTTCTCTTGCCTCGAGCCAGTAAGCGTTGACTCTAGCCATAATCTTGACTGTTATATTTGAAAGTCAAGATTGACTCGAGCCTACACTTAATGCCTCGAGCCAGAGACTTGTCTATCGTGTTTCAAGTGCTTTCCTTTACGATAGACTTGAACCTGATTTCCTACCTCGAGTTTAGAGGTTGACTCGAGCCTCTCCTTTTTGCCTCGAGTCAATTCTCTTCTATATTTCTGAATGATCATTTGTCATGGACTCGAGCCATGTTTTTGGGTGACTCGAGCCTAAGCCTAGACTCGAGCCTATGTTTTATCTGCCTCGAGTCAGACAGTATTTTCAAATCTTCACCATGTCTTGAACGATGCTTTGACTCGAGCCTGTGATAATTTTGACTCGAGCCAAGTATGTCTCTGTTTTTGAAAATGCTTATCTACAATTTGAAAATCTCTAAGTATGCTTTTGGATTCTTCATATCATCTATCATTATTGTTCTTAACTGCATTTAATCAGTCTGCTAATGAGTTACAGATGATTAGAATGCAGATTAACTCTGAATTTTAATTAAAGCAATCCGACGTGTCAGAGCATTTATTGCGCTTACCTGTTCGAGACATTCAACCAACAGACATACCTCTGCACATCCGAAAGACACTTTAGGCAAGATTATTTCATTCTCTTTGCTAGGTTCTCCAACGGTCATAATCTGTTGGTTATGATTAGTTTTGATGATGTCTTATATAGATGCCATTATTAAAAGCAAAAAGATTGAGTAATATATTTATCTCCTACATTGACTAACTGCTATATTTAATGTAGATTAATCCAAGTTGAATCTTAGAGATTAATCAAGATGGGAGATGTAAGAAGGAAGAACTTGATGAATAGAATGAGAATATCATTATACAAGTTCCAAGATTGATTCTAGAAGTCTCCACGATCAAATGGAAGTTTGAATGACTTAATTCGGAGTTAAAACAAGCAAAAATATGATTCAGGACGAGTTAACTCGAGTTGGGAACTAAATAACTCGAGTTAATGACTTGCTACAGCGTTTCTGGGCTTCTGGACAGGTGTAACTCGAGTTATCAAGTGTAACTCAAGTTACGTAACTCGAGTTATCACTTAATAACTCGAGTTACAGTGCTTTTCAGCACCTCTGTTATACTCTGTTTCACGTTCAGCATGCGAAAGGTTTGGTATTTCGATGATATCTCACAAACCAGAGATCAGATTGAGATGAAACCAGTGGCATATGAAACTAGACTCCAAATCCGTCATTTTGATATAAAATTAAAGCCCAAAGGAGTTCAGATCAAGGAGATATGAATTGTAGAAGTTGGAACTGCAATTCACGCCACACTGCTGACCAAGCTTTGGTATTTTGAGTGTATCTCACAAAATACAAATCCAATGGAGCGGAAATCGGTGGAATATGAAAGAAGACTCAAAATGCTTTCTATCAAGATTTAAACCAAGAAAAAATGAGTTCAGACTATGGAGATATGGCCTTCGAAAGGTACAGTAAGTTCAAGATGGTTCAAGAACGCTCAACATACAATGAGTTTGGAATGAGTTGCTAACTAGGCTTGGATAACTCAAGTTAGGATTGGAAACTTGAGTCAACGTCAATCAGAGAGGAAGGCAGAGAAGAAAGAATATTGAGAAGAGTTTTTAACTCGAATCAACAAAGTAGCAGAGAATGAACAACTCAAGCACAGTAACGTATCTGACAATTCTGATCTTATTGTTATCAATTGATTACTACTTGCTATGCTTCTCAATGTTATTAATAATCTTCATGAGCAAGTTTCAATTGATCAAAAGCTCGGATTGAGGATCAATGCGAACAAGCATAAGTGAATGAACTGGTTTAACTTGAGTCAGGCAAGATAACTCGAGTCAACTTTCAGGCAGAAAGCAATCAGAACTTTGGCACATATACTGCAACTCGAGTCATGAAAGATAACTCGAGTTTGGAAACTCGAGGCATTATGAGTAACTCGAGTCATCCATAGTTCAATTGCTTCTGTAAAACGAAAATGACATTTTAACTCGAGTCATTTACAAAACAACTCGAGTCATTCGAAGACAGAAAGGAATCATAACGTTGGCGCACAAAAGCAACTCGAGTCACGAAGGATAACTCGAGTTAGGAAACTCAAGTCACATACATTAACTAGAGTTAACCTCCCTGCATCAGAAAATCACCGTTTCCGAAATCTTGGATTCTCATCAAGAACATCCAGATGAATTCCAAAAGAACTTATACTACTTCTTAACATTATTTCTATCATTTGTGTATAAGTTTCAGGTGATTAAAGTTTGAGATAACATCAAACTTAACAGAAATCAAAATCTGTCAAAAGCATGAAGATGAAGGTTGCTGAAGATTTTCAAAAATGGCAGAGAAGATCGAATTCAACAAGGAACTTGAAGAATTCAAGTTGAATGCTCAAACTGTAATGTTCTCCAATGGATTTAAATGTGCAGACAGTGAAATGCTTCAACGGACAAAGCTTCCACAAACAGAATTCAAATTATCCCAACGGTAATATTTCTCAACGGACCGATATTCGAATTAGCTCACAACGTCTATCTCTCAACGGACCGATATTCAAAATGGTTACTATTCACAACAGTAATATTACACAACGGTCGAAGAGACGATTGTCTATAAATAGAGAAGCATTCAAAGATAGATAGAAAACAACAGAGACACGAGCTTACATCTTCAATATGGAAATACTCTGATATTCACATACTCTCTGTTCTCAATGTTCATATAGTTCGTCATAGAGAATGAAGTGATTTGTATTGTACTTCAGTGTTTATTCATCTACTTCTGAGAGAGAAGAATCATTGTAAACATCCTATCGGTCTATCGTGAGATACTCAAGATTGGGTGATCTTGAGTGGGAAACACATTGTGTTGATTACGGCTTGTAAGGGGAGTGAATCCTAGTGAGAGGATTACTTGAGTACGAGTGTGTAATCAAGCAAGTGTATTGATTACGGTTTGTAAGGGGGAGTGAATCCTAGTGAGAGAATTACTTCAAGTACGTAACGTGTAATCAAGTTGAAAGAAGATAGTGAATTGAAAATCTCAAGCGAGCTTGGGACCTGGACGTAGGTCAAGGATTGGGCCGAACCAAGTATAAATCGGTTTGCATATTCTCTTCCCTTATCTCTTATATTTCCAGCATATATATCTGAATGTTCATACATGTTTGAATGACTGGCTATTGCTTCATCAATTATTATTATCATTCAAACTACTTTCAATAAATTGCGAAAAGATTTTCAAAGTTCCAAAAGTTTTATCAAACACCCAATTCACCCCCCTCTTGGGTGATAGCCAGGTCTTTCATAATCGTAGTAACAAAAAAGAATTAAAGAATATCATGACGGCGATTATACAGACCTTTGGCGCTTCATCTCCAACGGACACTTAGAAGAGTCTCAACGGATATTTCATCAAGCTTCTCAACGGTCATAAATGTCAACAACTATAAATAGCTAAAGCTTTGAACTCTCCACCTATCGAAACGATGTGCATTCAATTCAAATTTATTGCAATCTACTGTTTCATTAACTTCGCTAATATCTTCGGATATTTTTGTGTACTTCAGTGTTTATCTTTTATCTACTCGTGAGGATTTTCTGAACACTTATTTGATTATTGTCTTAAGTGAGGGTGTACAATTACAGCTTGTAAGGGGGAGTGAATCCTAGAGTGAGAGGATTACTTCGTATAGAGTGTGTAATTGTATCTGTGTTTGAAAGATAGTGGAAATCCCAGAGTGTTTCTGGGGATTGGACGTAGGTCAAAGAATTGGATCGAACTAGTATAATCTCTTGTGTCCATTGCTCTTCTCTCTGTCTCTATTTTAAGTTCTTGAATCTTAGTGAAAGATTTTTTTTAATCACCTATTCACCCCCTCTAGGTGATATTCCATCTTCAATATGTGCTAGTTTCATACATTAATCATGATATAATATGTACTATTATATATATTGGAATCAAATTAGTTTTATGTGATCTATGTAAAAATAATAATAAAAAATCAGATATCATATTTGAATGAAGAGAATGAAAATTTATTTAATTTTATGAGAAAATCCATTATGAATAGTCTAATCCATGTCTCACTGAGTGAAGTGAGTTTCAAGTTTCAACTTTTAAGTTTAATGAAGCGCAAAATATCACTTACGGTTCTTAATATAAGATTTAGTTGATTTTTTTTTGAAAAGGTTAATGAAGCCAAATAAGTTAGCTAATCATAACATATGATGGGTACCATTTGATTATATATCAGTTTATAAGTCAGATAAATTAGTTTGGTATAAAATAAATAAATATAAATACTCTAAAATAATTTATTTAACTTCCTTAATCTTTCTAAAAATGTCAATTGAATCTTATAATAAGGATATGGGTAGTATTAAACATCATATCAAATTAAACGAGATTTTGGTATCGGGAGAATATGGGGTATAATTTCAAGTTGTTTAGATCAAGTTTTTTTAATTTAAATTTATTTTCATAATTTCATATTTTAACAAAAAAAAATTTAAAAAAATTTTCATCTTTTTTTTTGGTCAAGAAAAATATTTTCATCTGAACCATTTAAATTTGATTTAATGACAAAGACGCATAAGGAAGAAAAAATAGATAAAAGCCAAAAACACAAAAAGCATACTACATATGTAGAAAATTTGAGGGTTAAAGGGAAATAATGCCTTAGAAGTTTTCAAAAATGGGCACTAGGTACCAAGAAGTTTTTAATGGGCAATTTTACCCCTAAAGACCCAAACAGTCAACGCATATTGACCTAATATATGCTGAGATGGCGTTGCAACATACAAGGCCACATGTTATACCACAAACGAGAACCAGAAATGCCTCACCGAAAACAATATAATCCAAATCAAAGAACTAGAATATTGAAATTGAAGCCAAAAATCAGATATGCTTTCATCTTCTGCAGAACCAGCTAGTGGATCAACTTCGACGCATCACAATCTCAAAACAAGGCAAGCAAACTGATAAAAAATCTAGAAGAAATTGTGAGGAGAGATTAATGAAACCAATTGTAAAATCGCCCCCTTAAAAATTCCTGATGCCAGGTGCCCATCGTGGAAACTTGTGGAACATTTTTTTCCTTTAACCCCAAATTTAATATCTCCTTGTTTTTGTTGGGCCAAGGTCACTACTTCATGATACAAGACATATATATCTAATTTGATTAGATTAAGAAAATTGGTTAATATGACGAGTTTTTTTTAAAACACCTTAATCATCTTCTTTAATTCTCTCTATCTCTCTCTTACTTGATTATTATTGAGAGATCATCAATAGATTTAAATTAGAATAGATTGACAAATAAGATAAATAAGTTTTATATTTAATACCATGATCAACACTCTAATTAAGTCATACATTAAAGATTAAAGACAGTACGAGTAGTATACAATATCGAGGATTTTTTCTAGCATTTACTTGGTAATTAAGCAATAATAAAGAAACAAAGGAATAATTAATTATTAAAAAAAAAAAACAACAACATATCAAATGTATTTAAGCAAAACCATTGAAACAATAAGGAAACCACGTGACCATACTTCTCCAAATCCATTGTGTTTTGGCCCAACGTACAACCCTCTTCAAATACGTACTCAATAAACCACTCAATTCATTATTAGCCTTTAGTCATTTCAACCCATTCCATGCAGAACCAATTCTCCATTATCCATTAGAGTTGCACTGTATCAGCTTGCTTTCTCGGATTTTTCACCAAAATACTGTTTCTTTTTTTTAAAAAATACCTAATTAAAGCAGTTTGAAAACATTTTACCAAAGTAATGCAGTTAGTGGCGTAAAGGGGGTTCACGCGACTAGTGGCGTAAAAGTGGTTCACGCCACGACGTAAAAGTGTACTTTTTGTATCGAGTCGTAAACGTTTTTCACTCCACTAGTGGCGTGAACCTTTTTCACGCCACTAGTGACGTGGACCTTATTTACGCCACTGACACAAAAAGTACACTTTTCTGACGCAAAAGTACACTTTTCTGTCAGTGGCGTGAACCACTTTTACGCCACTAGTCGCGTGAATCCGGTTTACGCCACTAACTACATTACTTTGGTAAAATGTTTCCAAACTGCTTTAATTAGGTATTTTTTAAAAAAAGAAACAGTATTTTGGTGAAAAAGCCCGCTTTCTCTGATTCAGTCCGCCAAAGCACGAAACGCAGAAAAAAGAAAGAAAGAAAAGAAACACAACGTCGTTCACGCAACAACAGACCTCTACACCTCGAGACTCACAACGCCGTTTGGTCTGTCTCATTTTCTCCTTGGATCAAACTTTTGGTTCAGTATATAACCATTACTCCTTGGTTCTCAAGCAGATCCAGCGCCCTAGTTGCTCACCTTTCAAGCTGCAGCTAGTGAGAAATGAGAATAATAGAAAGAGAAAGAGAGAGAGAGAGAGAGAGAGAGAGAAAGACAGGGAAGGAAAAGAAAGAGGCTTAGCTTGTGATCATTCTCATTCATTCTTCCTCTGCGTTTATTCCAAAAAAACAAGGGGTGTTTTTTTTTTTTCCGTCACAGATCACGACATATGCAAGCTTTAGTTTGAACAAGGTAAGTTTTCCTAACCTTGTTCTCTGTTTAGAGCTTTCATAGCATGGTTTTGATTTTTGCATTGTTACTGTAACGTACTAATTTTATTTTAGGATTTAGTTTTAATTATATTTTAGAAAAAAAAAATTAATATTAAAATAAAGATGAGCCTCTTGAGGTAATTTTGCCCATTTAAAAAAAGAAAAGAAAAGAAGAGAAGATGATGCGTGGTGGCGGAAGAAAAAGAAAAATATAATAATTAAAAAAAATAATGATCGCCGCCTCATTAAATGAGGCGGTGACTCACTTGTTTCCATATATATATATATATATATATATGAACAAGACGTTGGACCCGTGCGATGCACGGATTTGTTAAAACTGTAAATGAGATAAAATCAATAGCAAATGCTACAATGTTATTATTTCACCAGTTCGCTACATCATTTACATGATTTGTGTTACATAATCTTATGGTGATAAGCAAGACTGACTTCTTGATATTAGTGTAATACAAGGTTTTGAAATACTTCTCTATAAACTACATTTATTGTTGTACTACTACATTTATTGAACTCATCCAGTATTAGTATTTTCAACCCATTGAAATTCTTTACCCTCGATAGTGCAACATATAGTTGCCCATGTGAAAAAACTGGGTTGGGTAGGTAGAGACCTACGTTGGACATTGATTGACCTTGACTTTTGTTTATCGTCATTGCGAATGAAATTATGATAGGAAATTGTCTTCTTGTCATCTTGAAAGGCAACTTAGAATCAGATGGGTTCATATCCATTCTATGTATCAAAATCTCTTCACCAACACTTATGCCATTCAACGCCTTTGCTTTAATGACGTTCTTCCCAAGTTGTGTTATTTGTAGCCTTGTACCATTGCACAACCCTGCTTCGATCAATATTCCTTATTAGCATAACTGGTACACCAACTTTCAATACCAATTTATGATGAGGCATCCCTGAGCATTTAATTGTATTCAGAAATTCTGTGTCATACAAATCCTCAAAGCTTCCATTAACATTATCTGTACGACTTATAGAGTCAGAACTAAAGTACTCTACCGCATCACCTGGCAACAAAGAACTAATGTACGCATTCAATATGTCGACATTTTCTGTTGTAAGGGTCAGAATTGACCTATTGTTGAGGTAATCTTCATCCACTACACGTTCTATTAAATTTGGGTAAGTAGATTCAACGATGCACCTAATTGGATTATAATTATCATGAAGCAACAACTCCGAGGGCATTGTGATGTCTGTAATACCATCATGTGGTAACCCAATGTCCCCATCTCCTACATGTGCTGAAATTCGGTTTGACACTTCATTGTCAGTGTCATAAATGTACAGCTGAGCGTATACCGGAGGATTTCCGTCAGGCGGCAATAAGCTCCCGATTAAATGGTGATTTTGACCTGAAAGGACAAATGAATAAGGACCACCTCCCCTTGAGTTCATTGAATGATCAATTCTGCCACCCATCGAGGTAAAACAAAACATGTTGTTATATGAATGTATATTTTTCAAAAAGTTTTTTGACTTTGCTGATTTTTTTTGTTGAAAAATAGTTCGTCTAGCTGTTCATGTGGGTTTTTTTAAGAGAGGGACAATAATCTTTCCATGACCACAACACATGCCGAACTGCGGTCTTTCAGTTTTCTTCACTCTTTTTAAACTTTCTCCAAGCCACATGTGAGCACTACAAAATTCACACTCAAAAATAGCATCACCCTCGTCTAAATAACTCGAACGAATCGTACGAGGCAAGTTGGTGTCGACCTCTATATGCACAAATCCTTGATCAGTTTGTTCCTCGGTAACTTCCAAAACTGTTGACACAAATAAGTTTATGAATTCACAAACTGTAATGGATTTATAAAGTAGAAAACATTGTAAAGTATAAAAAATTGCGACTAATAATTACTTTCATCGCTTGATTGACTGATCCTATTGCATATATCTGTTGCAACTTCACAAATTTGTTTCAACGATCTCTTTGTAAGCTTCTTTTGATTAACAGAATGTGATGTTGGGTGACCAGACGACATCACAGTTGTGCTACAGTCATTTGTTAATCCACTGAGGTTGCTTTGGATTAAAGTAGAGCTCCTTGGTATGTTAGTAATGTCGGTTAAAACAGATTGTATGTGATCATCTAATATTGGATTGACAATTGCAGATTGAGGAGTTCGCATTCCACTCTCACCGACAGTATGACCATCATTCATCCTTAGATGGGTAAGTGAGTTATCATTTACGGCAAGTGAACAACTACCACCATTATATCTTGACGCATTCTCTGAACATCTCTGTTTACCTACATACGTAAACCAGTTAACTTGAAATCCATTCAATCTGCAACCTCCAAATGAAACTAATGTAATAGAGAAAAGAAAATAATAGGTAAAAAGGAATATAGGTTACTCACCAGTTCCTGTATATTGTTTGTTGTTGCCAACATCTGTACGCTTTTTCCGCATAGTTTGATAATTTCGTGTGATAATACAGAGAATTTTTATTAGTCGAAAGAATGCAGAGAAGTTCAACATGCAATACAACTCGACATTTCTCATGCACCATTTTTTTTATATATATATATATATATATATATATATGATGGTCAAGTAACAGGTGGTCCATCTGTTAATTTGATTTTTTGAACTTTGATCTAAATACTATTCAATATGGACGGACAGATTTTGCTTGTTTATGTCATATGTTGGCACGGATTGCCAAATCAGCCAGGTTTGTAATTCGCAATAGGCATAGGCATGCGATGATCACATATTCCTTCTATAAAAGTAGTATAAATTAAACTATTTACAGAAAGTATATTGGAAGTGGATTTAAGGCGCTTTGGTCGAAAGTATATTGAAAGTGGATTTAAGGCGCTTTCGACCAAACCAATATAGTCTTCAACATTATGGCATAATTTGTCATCGTCATCATCGCATGGTTTTTCATCAAAACAATTTCCAAAAAGCATTGGATGGATCACCTGTTCCAGCTTTTTTTTTTTCAATTTCCAGAGACGCGTGAACGGCAATTTCCAAGAAGTGCACTATTTAACTGACTGTGTGAAAAGGAACGTCTTTCCATCGTGTTATTTTTCTTGGGAACGTTATTCACAAAATAGTGGCAGGAGACACAGGAATAAATATACACCCATAAATATTTATTCCTTGTGGGTTCTGCAAACAATGGCAAAAAAGACTGAAAAGGGAACGAATATGGACGGGAGATTTAAATATCCCAATTTAAAAACGTTTGTCCCAAAATCTGGTTAATTGTTTGTTATCTTATATGCAGCTAGCATAGAACTATGAGACATGAGATAATAAAGTTAATGCATTTATAAGGGCATATTATATTATAATACCATATTATATTATATTCATTGGAGACACAGTGTGTTGTCATGCGTTCACACTTGGAATAGTGGTGCATATCTTATATATAATATTTTTCCTTGATATTGTTTGTTTAATTTAATATTATCAACGTGGTGCATATATATATATATATTATCTCATACCCTACCTTACGAGTACATGTTTACTTTTCCAAATATATATTATATATATATACATATAGTATTGATTCAGGACGGAGATTGGACAGAGCACTAAGGTCAAGATGCATGCTACTCCATCTGGTAATTGAATTTTTGAACTTTGAGATCTAAACGCTATTCAATATGGACGGAGGGGATTCTGAGCAAAAAAATATGGATGGAGGGATTTGGCTTGTTTCTGTCCTCTGTTTGCACGGATTTCCAAACCAACCTGGCTTGTAATTCTCTTTATTTTTTTCATCACTTCTTTTCAGACAGCAAAAAGAATGAGGTTTGTATCGTGAAAAATCCATGCGTAGCAATCATCAAAAGAATAAATAATTTGGAAACCAGTGAGGTTTGTATTTTTGCTCAGAAGTGATGTTTGTATGAATAAACTAAAAACGTTGGAACTCGACAATAATGGCTGGGCGTGTGCAAACATTATAATTTATTTATTTTAGTTTACAACACACATTATTATTTGTAATTAAAAGCTATGGGAGACCAAATTACATTGGAAATGATTAACCTTACCGTCAATAGCATAGTCCAGATTCCTTCCACTTGTAATACATTCTAATAGCTTTGGATTTTTGAAAAAAAAGTTATATTAAATAATCATTTTTTTTTGTAGTAATATTATAATGTTTTTAAGAATAATATATAAATATACCTTCAAATTCAAGACACCTTATCCATCTGAAATTTGAAAATTCTTCCTCCAGCCATGACACGAAGGGGTATATTATATTCATATGTCTTATGTATTAGATGGATCGCACATGAATACAATAAGCATGTGTTGTATGAGTGGATTTACTGTTCATTTGTTTTGATATTAATTTTTTAATTCACTCTTGCAAATAGTGATTACTATTTAAGTAATAATAAAATAATAAAAACATGTGGGATCCGTGACTCCTTTTTTTTTTTTTATATAATTTACTTATTTATTTATTTTTACTCTTCACATGCAGGCATCATATTACTATTGGTTGTAATAGTAAATCTATTGCTTTTAAAATAATGTTTATTAAGTTTTTTCATTTTTTTGGTCATAACTCAAGTTCTTTAATATAATAGTTGAAATTTGCAACTTTAATATCTGATACTGAATCATCATCAATAGTAATTATTAAATATGATATTATCCAAGTTATTTCTTTAATATAAATGTTTATTAAGTTCTCGAATCTTTGGTACCTCGGAAAACTACATCAGATGTTGCATACTTTGTCCCCACGTTCCATAACTTAGACAATCATACAACTAAATAATTCAACCCCATTTTTTTTTGGTCGATCACTTAGACGGGAGATAGGGATGCAAGATAGCATTGAATGGGTTATTAAATGTGCTTTTTAACAAAGCCACTTTATAGTCTGAGCAAAAAAAAAAAAAACAAAGCCACTTTATTTTCCCAAATACAGTGATAATATAATAAAATTAAATAATATGAAAGAAAGTAAAAGAAATCATTGAAGGTGAACTGATATTGCACAGTAAATAATCCATAAATTCAAAATATTAGATAATAAATAATCCATTAAATCAAAAGGCAATCTTTCTTTCTCAGCTATGAAGGCAACTGCAACACGAACATGACCATGCGATATTTTGCAAAGTCACTCATTTTTTTTTTGTTAAATCAGAGCTCACATATTTCAAGGTTCAATGACACCTTGCTTCCTCGTGATCACCTTTGTCTGCCACCACACTCACTTTTTTTTTTTTTTTTTTTTTTTTTTTTTGTTAAAAAAATACCAATGATTAACATACTTGATTATCTTGGTCTGCCTCTTTCTCATTCATGCGTCTCGGCCTCACTCTCTTGTTGTTCTTCCATCTTCTCCACCAGCATACCTTCTTCATCTTCTCTCCTTCTCTTTCGATCTGCGACGTTCGATGAAGCTCAATCAGGACCGGTGAAGTTCGATCTGCTTCGGTATGTTTTTGCATCTGCGGCTCCGACGAAAACGTGATGGCCGAACAACAGTGGAGGATCGCTGAAGCTCGATCTGCTTTGATGAAACTCGAACACGAGACGGCCGAAAGATGGACTTCTCATCGTTGGAGCTCAATCTGCTCTGATGGAACCCACATGCATTTTATTTTCTTCCTTGTGATCCCTTTGTCTGCCACTACACTCATAATTCGTCTCACTTCCTTCTCTTCTTGCAGAGGAGAGTCAGGCGGGGTATGAGATGATGGTAAAGTGGTATCATCATCTTGAAGTGATCTACAACACACCATGACTGAACATTACTTTCAGCATGACCACCATGAACACTATCAAACATTGACTGAGTTAAAAAAATTCCAAAAATCGTTATATCTAGCATAGATACTCTTGTGAACAGGTAAATATGATTTAAATAAATAGGAATGAAGAAAATGGCATACATGGGTCTGCTACATGAAGCTTCATAGCTGAAAAAAGGGATTAAGAATCACATATCAGAGAACTGGTGCCAAGGATCAGATAAATCACGATTTTTGGAACCTACGGAATGGAGCTGGAAAAAAGAGTGAGAAAGGGCAGGTTGCAAAAGAGGAAGAGCACAGGAAGAAGTGGGAAATGGTTTCACGAGTTGGATTTTATAGTGAAAGTTTGAAATTTGAAATCAAAGAAATGGAGGTTGGGAGGGAGGGAAGTCGTGTGGAGACGTGGCACTTATGAGAGTGATACACGTGGGCCAATAAATTTGATGCTACAAGGTTTATAGGTATATATTAGATAGATAGATAGATAGATAGATAGATAGATAGATAGATTAGATAGATAGATAGATAGATAGATAGATAGATAGATGTGTGGAGTGTGTGTGTGTTGGCGGTAAAAAAAAAAAAAGCACCGAGACACAGAGAGCAAGCAAAAGAGAGAGAAGTGAAGAGAAGAGAGGAAGAGACGGCGAGAGAGAAGAAGATTTGGGTTTATAAGGTATGTTGTTTATTTTATAAGATCATTTTGGTAATTAAATTAACTTCTTTTCAATAAACTTCCTTCATGAAAGTTGTTCTATATATTTTTCTCTTTTAAGTAAAGGCAATATCATGTTGGTTAGTGAAAATTTTGAGGTTATGATTTTGGAAAAATTTAGAGTTTTGACAATAGATGACTGTATATATGTGTAGAACGATTAATAACTAGTTTTAATCGGTTCAGAATTTTCAATTGATTGTTGTAAGAATTTAAATTAATTTTACTACTCAAGAAATTCAGAATTTATATTGTACCGGATATTTCTACCGATTAAAAGTTGTATAAATTTTATTTTGGGTTAATAGAGTGAAGATTGGAATATCACCTAGAGGGGGGTGAATAGGTGATCTAAAAAATATTTTATGACGGATGAAGAGAAACGCAAGTAAGATAAAGTGTGAGAAGAGTAAATGGACACGAGCAATGTATACTGGTTCGGTCTAATACTTCGACCTACATCCAGTCCCCAAGCACACCTTGAGATTTCAACTAATCTTTCAAAAACAATTACACACTCTGTAAACGAAGGATGATCCTCTCACTCTTGGACTCACTCCCCCTTACAAGTTGTAATTGATACACCCACACTTAAGGTTTCACAACCTTAAGATTTTGACAACTAAAAGAATTAAATGGTGTTTAAGAACTCCTCATTGAGTAGATAAATGTTAATCACTGAAATACAACAAAAAATCCAAAGATATTAATGAAACAGTTGAAACAGCAAATTGCAATAAGTTCAAATTGAATGCACAATGTTTCGGTAATTGGCCAATTCAATGCTTCGACTATTTATGGATGATGCAGTTAAAGACTGTTGAAGAAGCTTTGAAGAATAGTCGTTGAGTGTCTTGAATGTGTCCGTTAGAAAGATGAGACTTTGTTGGATACATTTGACGTAAATGTTTTGTCCTTCGCAAACATTCTTTATTCCGTTTGTTGTGTCCATTGAGAGATAACATTAATGGCGCAAACGGAATATCAGTGAAAGCTTTACATTGATCAGAGTATTGGTTACAGAGATTATCACCGGGTTTGGCAACTGCATTTAATGCTTCTCTGACACATGTTTTGCTTTATTCAAATCTCTTATTAACTTCTGAATAAATCACCTGAGACTTATTAACAAACTTGTTAAAAACATCTAGTAACAGTAATAAGTAACAATCAGAAGTAATCAAATTCCTCTCAATGATTTGATTTCTATGATAACGTCATTTGAAAAACAGAGGTTACTTTGCTCGAGTAAGATTAAGAGAGTGCTCGAGCAATAGTATAAAATATGTGTTTGAAAGAATATTAAAGTTTCACAATGCTCGAGTATCATTCAAAAGCATGCTTGGGCAATCATCTGTAGAGTATTTGAAAAATCATGTTTATCGCTCATGCTCTAGCGAGGTCCAGAAGTATGCTCGGGCAAGTAACTCAGGCTTTTGAAAATAGAAGAAGTTTTATCCCTGTTGCTTGAGCAATCCAAAAATCTATGCTCGAGTAAGGTCCAGACAGAGGGGATAAACGCTTTTTACTAACTCTGCTCGAGCATGGTTTTATTCCTGCTCGAGCATGACATTTTTCATGCTCGGGCACAAGTTAAACAGAGGCGATAGATAAAATAAAGCAACGTTGCTCGAGCATACATTTACCTCTGCTCGAGCAAGCAATCTATCATGCTCGGGCAAGCCTCTTCCTTTTTGTTAGTTTCTGCTAACACGCCGATGCTCGGGCACTCTTTTTCCTTTGCTCGAGAATGCCTTTTACTCTACTGGCGCGCGACTCTTCAATTTTCTCTCTACTCGATGTTGCTCAGGCACGTCAAATCCTTTGCTCGAGCATAGCTTTCCAATTTGCATTTCTTTGCTTTGATCCCGATGATGCTCAGGCAACATAGTTTCCTTGCTCGAGCATGGTTCTCTGAAACACTTGAACATGATATTATATTGGGTATGCTCGGGCATGAGCTAACCCTTGCTAACATATAATTCAAACATATATTTTTTAATTCAATAACTTAGAACTTGTAATCATCAAAATACCGGAGCTAACATTCTCCCCCTTTTGAGGATGAAAACCACCTTTTTTTTTCAAAAAAAATTATGATTAGAGCATAAGTTATTGAATTAACTAATGTCAGTTTTTTCTCAAATGATATTCAAAGAATGAGGTAAGTAAATTGTCTTTGATCATATTTCATAATTCTCATTACCAATGAAAAGTTTAAAGCAATACAAGCAAATGAACATAAGCAGAAAACACAGAGATCTCATAAGAACAAACTACTAACAAGCTACTAGTCTACTCTCCCCCTTTGTCATCAACTAAAAGGAGGGAGGGGTCTTGAGACGAAGAACTAGCAGGAGAGACAGAAGTAGAGGGAAGAGGGACGATGGAAGGATCAACAGGAGTGGTCAAGGAAGAGGGAAGAACCACGTGGCCGGTGGAGGCCATAACGGGGAGATGAAGGAGGACCCGCATAACCAAAAGGTGCGAAGCGAGATGGAAGGGAGAAGAGGTGTCAGGGGTAGAAAAATCAACAGGGCCATCAGGAGCAAAACTCGTCACAAAGTTGTCTAAGGTGAAATCAAAAGCCTGAACAGCCTTGTGAAACCCATATTACTATTTGGAGAGAGTCTGAACCTCTTTCTTGATTTCCTGCTGCTGATCATATATGATAGAGAAGCGTTTGTCCAATGTTGCCTTTAATTATGCCTTGAAGTCTTGCAAGTTTGTATCCATTTGCATTCCAAGATTAGACTTCAAGTGCACCATGTCTTCAGCGAAGGCCTTGATCATCATTTTTGTAAGTGCCTGATAGGCTTCCAGAGATTGCAGTACGGGAGCCACAGCTTTTGAATAGAGGCTTTAATAATGGTTTGGATGGCTACCTGGGAGAAGGATGGTGCAGAAGCAGAAGAAGATGGCTCAGCCTTTGAAGATTCTGCTTCATCAGGAGGTTGAGAAGCTGATGGCTTGGAAGCAGAGGGCTGAGGAGCAACTGGCTTGGAGACAACAGGCTGAGAAGATGTAACAAGATTTTTACCTTTCTTTTTCTTGGATGACGCCTCAGTAAAAGAGATCCTCATATGATTCATGTGTTCCTTTCCAAATAGTGGAGGATACTCTTCCTTGTCACTCGAGAGGAACCAAATGTTATTGGCTTCCACTATCTAAGCGACCAATGACGGATAGGGAATAGTAGCGCGAAGCCTAACCTTAACCTCAGAAATAAAGGACATCATCTCTTCTAAAATCCACTTCCCTAGATTCCGTGGCTCCATAGAAACAAGTGAAGCAAAGCGCTCAAAATCCCTTCGTACGAAGTGGGTGAAACTTTGGCCTTTCTGAACTAGGCTTCGACTGTACACGTACTAGAGAACTCTGTATTTGTCTTTCATCATAGCCGAAGTCACATTAACTTTATTGCCCTCAATTGGTATATCGGAAGAAGAATCTAATGACACTTAACTGGAGATAGTTTAGGAGGATCCTCCAGAACATCAACAATACCCAAAATTACGTTGAGGTTATTAGCAGTAAGCTTGATTTCTTTGTCACGAATCTTTGTGATCAGAACATCCTCATCATCTTTTTGAATCTTTTCCTGCAGGAGCATGTTGTGATAAAATACTCGTACGACTTCAAGAGAGAAAGGCTTGCTAATGCCGAGAAGTGGCATGAACTGAAGTAGCCAATTGGTTAAATCTAAGTTGCACTTCTCCTTAAAATGGACCAAATTGACATAGACTATCGGACAAAAGGGTTTCGTCGCAAAGTATCGCTCATATAGTCGATGATCATCAACAGTAATATTACCAACAATCATACCTGGAGATGGTTCAGGCAATTGTCCATTTGGAGGGCGACTTGTTGAAACTTGCTCCTTTTTGCTTTCGGAACCTTGAGATTTTAGTGAAAATGAAACTTTCAGCTTCTTGCTTCTGGAAACTTGAGATTTCGACTAATAGATGTCTTGAGGGGTTGAGAAGGATCTTCTTTTTCCTTAGACCGAATCTCGTCGAACGTCTTCTCAGAGACGTCGGATGCCGAAGGAAACTTAGTCCCTTTTCCCCCTTTGGGTAGAAACCCAGTTTGGAATCGTGTTGTTGGCTTTGGAGATTCAAAAGTATAGATTGCCTTCTAAGATTCCTTGGAAACCGATGGCTTAGTCACGCTCTTGGGTTTACTAGTTTTGTAAGAAGCGTCGACTTTGGGATGATAATATCTTGATTTCTTTACCGGAGGTTGTTTAGAAGGAGATTTTGTTGGAAATTATGCCCTAGGGGCAAGTCATTCTCTATTTAGTTATCATTTCATTTGCATGTTTATAGTGATAGCTGATCCTTGGATATATCTTATAGATTATCCTAAATGTCTTTGGTCGGTCATCTACGCGGGAGCGAAGATGAAATAAGACCAGTATGACTTTGATTAGTATGGAGATACGAGTCAAAGTCATAGGCACTTGTAAGAGTACAAGGTGCTGGACCGACCCACTATGAGAAAGCTGCATGGATTTTGTCATAAGCTTATCTTATGTATAACCGCGTCACAACGCCCTATGACCTGAGATCATCATGGATTCCTACATGATGAGTCATTGGTCTTTGATCTAGTCAAAAGTCACCTTTGACCGGGTGATGATAAAGGCTATGATCGAGATCAGTGGTTTTCATGCAGAGGAATGTGAATGGTCAAGATGGAATTTGTCCCTCACATTTGTAGAGAGATAATACTGGGCCCCTCGATGAGTGAGTCTAAGAAATGTATGACCATACTACTACGGAAATGAGTTTCCATTTCAATTATTAGACTACTCAAGAATCGAGAAAGTAATGGTCAAGAACAGGAAGTTGACATTATCCATGCCTCATCTTTGACCAAATTATCGCGTGACAAAAGGGACGTGACATGGTTGTACAATAGGTTGTATCGTATTATCGATCCCCATATGAATTGGGTAGTCACAATGTCTTGCTAGAGGCCGCTTGCGACTTGTAGGCTGGTATGGTATTAGCCCACCGCCAATCTCATGTGGGCTGCGGTCGCACACAAGAATAGCGAACACGAGCAAAAGTGTCAGATTCATTGAATCTTATATATGTATAAGATTTAATGAATATTGTATTTAATCTAGGGTGGATATATGTGTATATATATATATATTATTAAATTTGAAATAATAATAATAATAATATTATATATAATATTTAATTTATTTGATAAATTAAATAACTATAATAAATTGAGATATTGTATCTCATATTTAAATTTTGAATAAAGATATAGTATCTTAGATTTAATTAAATTGATGTATAGTATCTCAGATTTAATTGAATAAAAGATATCATATCTTAGATTTAATTTATAAAGATAAATTAAACCTATAGGCTTATAATTTGGATTAAATAAATATATTATAGATTATATCTATTTGATAGATTTAATTAATATATTATTTTAATTCAAATTTGAATTTCAAAATTAATTAGATCAATTTTGAATATATAATATGTCTAATGGGTTTTGAAAACCTACGGGACATTTAGTCGGGCGTATTAGAAAGCCGCGAGAAACCCTAGAGTAAAAGAGATACGGGAGAAAACCTTGAAGGCACTAGCACGCTACCGCTCGTATTCGGAGACTATTCGTGTGGATACCGGTAGAGGGAGGGGATTCGCAGAGTCTGCTCCTGGTGATCGAGTAGGTAGCCCACGTGTTCAGATCGAAAGAAACGCTGAGAATTTTGCATAGGTATGATTCGGACTCTTTAACCTTGATTTAAACGCGGTTGAGCGATCCTCTTTGGGATTCGTAAAAGTTTTATAATTCCGCTGCGTATACGGGTCCCAACAGTGGCATCAGAGCCAGATCAACCGAGCGTTTAAATTGAGTTTTTCTATATGCATATATATATATGTGATATATATGTTTAAACCGAATCCTGTATGCTTTAAAACATAATTTTGCGTTAGGGTTTTTACGGAACGCTAGTCGGATATTGCGGCCGTCTCGAATTGTTTAGATCGCACGATGTTCAGAATCGCAGTCTTGTTCGCGCGTATTGGAGACGTTCAATCGTTCGGAACCTTCAATCATCTTAGGATCGTTATATTATATAATATAATTTAAATTAGAGAATTTAAATCATGATTTATATTATATATATATATATATATATATTATATAATATAATTTAAATTATAGAATTTGAATCATGATTTGTATTATATATATTATATAATTTAATTTAAATTAGAGAATTTAAATCATGATATTATATTATATATATTATATAATATAATTTAAATTAGAGAATTTGACTCATGATACTATATTATATATATTATATAATATAATTTAAATTAGAGAATTTAAATCATGATATTATATTATATATATAATATAATATAAACTCAAAAATTTAATCATAATATTTTATTGTATAATTGTATGAATTAATATATGTTATGATTTACCTTTCAAATGTTGTTTGGGTATGGTGAACAATATGGCTCTAGAGTTTTACAAGTGTTGTAAATTTAAATATGGCCTGCGTGCCATGTCTCCCTCTAAATATTCTTGATGTACATTCTCTTCTCATCCCACTCCTCGTATTTAAACGAGGTTTCTCCTTATGTATTTTCTTTTATTAATTTAGAGAAGTCCTTTCATTGACTTGAGAGGATTTTAGGTTAAGTGTGAGCCATGTTGTGTCACAATTTTAATTATGTTTTGATTTAATCACTGCATGATTAGTTTAGAGTTTTAATTATGATTTGATAGAGATTTCTCATAATTAATTTAGGGTTTTAACTATGATTTGATTAAGATCATTCATAATTAATTTAGAGACTATATGATATACATTATTGATTGCATCCATATAAGAGAATTAATAGGATTAATTAGATGATATTAGATAATACCCTCTAAATAAAATCTTAAGTCGTAATGTCGTCAATTAATGAATACTTGTCAAAACCTAGATCACCCATTTGTTTGTTCCACCAAAGTGGATGCATTTGAGTTATCTTAGTGAGACGAGTGAGTAATGGTGATACTCAACATTCATTATTGTCTTGACTTAATTGAGATTATCAAAACGGTTTTGGATCTCAAGGCATTAGATGAGATTAAACATGCCAGATCATATGATGATCGAATCCCATAAAGATCTAAGAGTTACATGTGATGTAATTGGCAAAGAGCTTGCCTACCTAAATAACTTGATTTTAAGCGTCCTGCCAAAGCGGACTTAAAATTAAGCCAAATATGGATCTTAGCCCACTAATTATAATGAGGGTTCTTAATTCAGTGGGAGATTATTAATTAAACTTTGCATATCTTTTAGTTGTAGAATCATGTAGACTAGCAATAGTAACAACGCAACACCATCAATGCGATCAGTCCTTGAGAAGGACGAACACGATGAGACAAACTTTCTTGACATGGTTGGGAACTTAAGCGTTGATCCCAAACACGAAAGAAAGGATTATCTCATCAATCAACTCATTCCTGACGAGCCTGCAGCTACTGATCCAAGAGCTCAGACTGATGCTTATACGAAGCATAAGGGTGATTTTGTGGATGCAAGATGCCTGATGCTTGCCACTATGCTTCCAGACCTCGATAGAGATCTCGAACATGTAGAGGCCTATAAGATGATTGATCATCCTATGGAAATATTCCAGCAATAGGCAAGGCAGGAGAGGTATGAGACCAAAGAGGCCTTATTCTCCTACAAGATGGTTGAAGGTGCATCAGTTGGTCCTCATTATTGAAAATGGAAGGCTACATTGATCACCTTGAGAGGCTTGGATTCCCCATGTCCCAGGAGTTAGCTACAAATGTGATCTTAAACTCACTCCCAGGAAGTTATGATCATTTTGTCATGGATTACAACATGAACAACATGGAGGAATCAATTTCTGAACTGCATGGGATGCTTAAATTGCTAAGCAGGGCCTTAAGAAGAGGCCCAATACTATTTGTCTGTTAAGAAAGGAAGGGAATGAAACGAAACGAAAAGGCCAAGAAGGCAAAACCTCCAAAGGATGGGGTCTGCTTCTTCTGCAATGAAATTGGTCATTGGAAAAGGAATTGCAAACTCTACATCGAAGATCCGAGAAAAGAATAAGAAGGATAGCGGGGCTATCGCCGGTATCTATGTCGTAGATATTCACCTTTCTACTTCCTCAACATGGGTATTAGATACCGCATGTGGTTCTCACATTTGTATAAATGTGCAGGGTCCCAAAGCAGTTGAAAATTGAATGGACATATCTGTGACATAAACTACCAAAAGGATCAAGTCAAATGATTTGAATCTGATATACCTATGGCATTGTCGTCCAGGCCATATAAATGAGAAACACATTACGAAACTCCATCAAGATGGATTTCTAGACTCATTTGATTTCGAATCATTTGATACATGTACTTCTTGTTTATTGGGAAAGATGATAAAGACACCTTTCACTAGGTATAGTGAGAGCGCCACTGATTTATTGGGCCTCATACATACTGATGTGTGTAGACCAATGAATACATCTGCCAGAGGAGATCATTTGTACTTCATTATTTTATAGACGATTTTAGTAGATAAGGGTATATCTATTTAAATGAAATATAAGTATGAATCTTTTAAAATGTTCAAAATATTCGAAAAAGAAGTGCAAAACAAACTTGGCAAAACAATTAAGGCACTTCGATCTGATCAGGGTGGTGAATATTTGAGCCAAGATTTCATTGACCATCTTAGGAGTTGTGGGATCATTGTTGGTTTTGATTAGTTTTGATGATGTCTTATGTAGATGCCATTGTTAAAAGCAAAAAGATTGAGTAGATTATTGAGTAATATAGTTATTTCCTACATTGACTAACTGCTATATTTAATGTAGATTATTCCAAGTTAAATTAGGAAGAATAATCAAGAAGGATATAAGGGATTAATGGAAAGAAGAACTTGTGGTTGTCAAGAAAGCAAGATGTTATCAATGGATTTTGGAGGATAAGCAAAAAGAAGAGAAGAGACTAGAGAAAGATGTTATCAAAAGAACTTGAGCAATATAATAGGAATATCAACATTCAAGTTCTTGTGATACTGGAAGTCTCTATGATAGCAGAAGATGGAATGAAGCTCCATTACTTTATGGATATTAAAGAAGGTAGAAGCTGCAGAGAATAATGAGTCCAAGTTAAATGATGAAGAATGATCAAATTGGGAGATGAAAGAAGGAAGAACTTGCTGAATGTAATGAAGATATCATTATTCAAGTTCTTATATTGATGCTAGAAGTCTTCAAGATCATATGGAAGTTGGAATGACTCAATTCAGTGTTAAATCAAGCAAATATGAGGTTCAGGATGAGAAACCTCGAGGTTTGGAACTCAAACCTCGAGTTTAGAAGAACTGGACTGAGAAAACTCGAGGTTGCCATCAAAACTCGAGTTTTCAAGTGTCTTCAGCATCTCTGGACTAGCAAACCTCGAGGTTTCAGTCAAAACCTCGAGTTTCCAGCTATCAGCTCTTCAGCTCCACACTGTTTCACGTTCAGCATAGGCGACGTCTGGTAATTTGATGATATCTCCTAAACCAGAGATCGGATTGAGGTGAAATCAGTGGCATATGAAACTAGACTCCCAATGCGTCATTTTGATATAAAATTCAAGCCCAAAGCAGTTCATATCATGGAGTTATTAATTGTGGAAGTTGACAGAAAAATCCACGCCACACAGCGAACCAAGCTTCAATGTTTTGAGTGTAACTCGCAAACTACAAATCTGATTGAGCTGAAATCAGTGGCATATGAAAGTAGACTCACATAACATTCCATCAAGAGTTGAACGGAGCAAAAATGATTTCAGACCATGGAGATATGGTCTTCGAAATTTGACCGTTATTTCAAGAAAGCCGAGCAAAGTCAAAACCTCGAGTTTTCAATGGAAACCTCGAATTTTCATCGAGATTGAGAGAGCAATGAACTTCGAGTATCTTCAAACCTCGAGGTTTGGAACCAAAACCTCGAGTTTTGGTCGACAGAGAGCAATCTGGACTAATGCAACCTCAAACCTCGAGTTTTCATCTCGCCTTTAGAAAATCACCATTTCGAAATTATCGATTCTTTTGATAAACATCAGGATGATTACCCAAATGATTTATACTACTTCTTAACATCATTTATATCATTTGTGTATAATTTTCAGGTGATTAAAGTTTGAGATCACATCAACTTGATAGAAATCAAAATCTGTCAAGAGTATGAAGATGAACTTTGTTGCAGAATTTTAGAAACTGCAAAGAAGACAGAATTCAATGAGGAAACGAAATTGAATACTCAGAAGTAATGGATTCGAATGTCCAATGTCTTTGATATGCTTTAACTTCAGACTTGAGAAGATTTGAATTTGCTTTAAAGTCAAATAAAGCAACTCCATGAGCCACTTGTGTTAATTTATTATATCTTCTCAAACAAAGCAAATGGAAGACAGCCTGGAAAGAAGACCAACCATTCTTAAGGCAGACAGCAAGGCTCCCACCAACAAAAGCTGAACATCATGTGAGACATTCTTGAAGAGCCAATATTCAAATATTCAAGTCTGCAAATGTTCCCAACAGCTATATCTCAACAGCTATATTCTCAACAGCTACATTCTACAGAAATGAACACAACAACTAGAATTTTGAATGGATTCAAGTCTGAACGAATCTGTAACGGTCATAAGCTTACACTAGCATAAATACCTGAAGATTTGAAGCATTCAAGTACAGAACACAAAGTACACAGAGTAGAAAAACGCAGAGACCAAGTTTACACCTTCAACATGCTAATACTCTGATCTTCACATCATTTACTCTCTGTTTTCAATGTTTACATAGATTATCATTGAGAGTGAGATGAATTGTATTTATACTTCAGTGCTTATTCATCTACTTCTGAGAGAGAAGAGTTATTGTACACATCCTATCATTCTATCTGTGAGATACTCAAGATTGAGTAATCTTGAGTGGGAAATACATTGTGTTGATTACAACTTGTAAGAGGAGTGAATCCTAGGGAGAGGATTACTTCGAGTACAGAGTGTGTGATCAAGCAAGTGTATTGGTTACAGTTTGTAAGGGGGAGTCCTAGTGAGAGGATTACTTCAAGTACAAAACGTGTAATCAAGTTAAAAGAAGATAGTGGATTGAAAATCTCAAGCGGAGCTTGAGGACTGGACGTAGGTCAAGGATTGGGCCGAACCAGTATAAATCAGTTTGCATATTCTCTTCCCTTATCTCTTATATTTCCAGCATATATATATTTGAATGTTCATACATGTTTGAATGACTGACTATTGCTTTATCAATTACTATTGACGTTCAAACTGCTTTCAATAATTTGCGAAAAGATTTTCAAAGTTCAAAAACGTTTTATCAAACACCAAATTCACCCCCCTCTTGGGTGATAGCCAGGTCTTTCAATCATCTCACAACTAACTCCTCCAAGAACACCTCAATGGAATGGTGTTTCTGAATGGAGGAATCGAACTCTATTAGATATGGTTCGATCTATGATGCGTCAAACAGATTTTCCACCTTCCTTTTGAGGCCATGCCCTAGAAACAGCTGCGTTCACACTGAATCGTGTTCCATCGAAGGCAGTTGAAAAGACACCATATCAGATATAGACTGGGAAGAAACCCAGTTTGTCATTTCTTAAAATTTGGGGATGTGAGGTTTATGTTAAATAACAAGTCTTTGTTAAATTATCATCCAGATCCTCAAAATGCCTTTTTGTGGGGTATCCTAAGGAAACTAAGGATACTATATCTATAATTCTACCGATCACAAAGTGTTTGTTATTCGGAATGGTATCTTTTGGGAAAGGAGTTTATCTCTAAAAGAGCCAGTGGGAGTAAGGTGAACCTCGAATAAGTTCGAGAGCCACAAGACCACGTAGAACCACAGATGGAAAATTTAGAAGACTCACAACAAGTTGTTGAGCCTACTCAAGTAACACAAGGCCCATGAAGGTCCGATAGATCACGACTACAACCTCAGAGATATGGATTTCTGATTACTGGAAGTCGTGATGTTCTGCTCATTAAGCAAATGAGCCAACTAACTATCGAGAGGCCGTGGTGGGACCAAACTCCTAAAGATGGCTTAATGCCATGAAGTCTGAAATGCAATCCATGTACGACAATGAGGTATGGACCTTAGTCGATCCACCTAAAGCTGTATAGACTATTGGGTGCAAGTGGGGTTTCAAGGAGAAAACTGACATGGATGGCAAAGTAAATGTCTTCAAGGCACGTTTGGTTGCAAAAGGATTTACTCAAACTCATGGTGTAGACTGTGATGAAACATTTTCCCTAGTTGCAATGGCCAAATCAATCGAATCCCGCTTGCCATTGCATCATATTATGACTATGAAATATGGCGAGATGGACGTCAAAAGCGCCTTCCCACGTAAAGCTCCTTGAGGATGTGTACATGACACAACCCGAAGGCTTTGTGCGTCCTGAGGAATCTGGTAAAGTTTGCAAGCTTCAAATATCCATTTACGGATTGAAGCAAGCATCTCAAAGCTGGAATAATCGTTTTGATGAAGTAGTCAAAGAGTTTGGATTCATTCAAAACATCGATGAACCTTGTGTTTACAAGAAGGTTAGTGGGAGCACAATTGTATTTCTAGTGCTTTACGTTGATGACATCCTACTCATTGGGAATGACATTCCAACCTTGCAGAGTGTCAAGTCTTGGTTAGGAAAGTCTTTTTCAATGAAAGATTTAGGTAAAGCCTCTTACATCCTTGGGATCAGGATCTATAAAGATACATCCAAGAGGCTGATAGGCCTAAGTCAGAGCACATACATAGACAAGATACTGCATAGGTTCAGTATGCAGGATTCTAAAAGGGGTAACATGCCCATGTTTCATGGCATCCATCTCAGTAAGGATCTGTGTCCTAGTACACAAGATCAAAAAGACCACATGAGTAAGATTCCATATGCCTCTGCCATTGGATCTATCATGTATGCCATGTTATGTACTCGACCGGATGTGTCATTTGCCTTGAGTATGACTAGCAGATATCAACAAGATCCCGATGAGGGTCACTGGGCTTCTGTTAAGAATATCCTTAAGTACTTAAGAAGGACTAAGGACTTATTCTTAGTATATGGTGGATTGGAGGATGAGCTCTGTGTGACTAGTTACACAGATGCGAGTTTCCAAACTGACTAAGATGATTCAAGATCGCAATCAGGATATGTATTCCTATTGAATGGTGGTGCGATGGTGGAAGTGCTCTAAGCGAGCATAATCGTAGCCGATTCTCGGCAAGAAGTAGTGAGTATATAGCAGCATTGGATGCAGCTAAGGAGGCCTTTTGGATTAGAAAGTTCATTAATGAACTAGGGTGGTACTTACCATCTCAAATCCAATAGACTTGTTATGTGCCAATAGCGATGCTATTGTGCAGACCAAGGAGCCTAGGTCACATCAAAGGACCAAGCACATACTCAGGTGATTTCATCCTATCAGAGAAATCAATGATAGAGGTGATATAGAAGTATGCAAAGTACCAGGAGAAGACAATGATGTTCATCCTCTTACTAAGCTGCTTGCACAAGAAAAACATGAGGGTCATGTTAGGGCAATGGGAATTAGGGTAATTAGTGATTGGGCCTAGTGCAAGTGGGAGTCTGTTGGAAATTATGCCCTAGAGGCAAGTCATTCTCTATTTAGTTATCATTTCATTTGCATGTTTATAGTGATAGCTGATCCTTGGATATATCTTATAGATTATCCTAAATGTCTCTGATCGGTCATCTACGCGGGAGCGAAGATGAAATAAGACCAGTATGACTTTGATGAGTATGGAGATACGAGTCAAAGTCATAGGCACTTGTAAGAGTACAAGGTGCTGGACCGATCCACTATGAGAAAGCTGCATGGATTTTGTCATAAGCTTATCTCATGTATAACCGCGTCACAACGCCCTATGACCTGAGATCATCATGGACTCCTACATGATGAGTCGTTGGTCTTTGACCTAGTCAAAAGTCACCTTTGATTGGGTGATGATAAAGGCTATGATCGGGATCAGTGGTTTTCATGCAGAGGAATGTGAATGGTCAAGATGGAATTTGTCCCTCACATTTGTAGAGAGATATCTTGGGCCCTCGATGAGTGAGTCTAAGAAATGTATGGCCATACTATGATGGAAAGGGGTTTCCATTTCAATTATTAGACTACTCAAGAATCGAGAAAGTAATAGTCAAGAACAGGAAGTTGACATTATCCATGCCTCATCCTTGACCAAATTATCACGTGACAAAAGGGACGTGACATGGTTGTACGATAGGTTGTATCGTATTATCGATCCCCATATGAATTGGGTAGTCGCAATGTCTTGCTAGAGGCCGCTTGCGACTTGTGGGCTGGTACGGTATTAGCCCATTGCCAATCTCATGTGGGCCTGCAGGGTCGTACACAAGAATAGCCGAACACGAGCAAAAGTGTCTAGATTCATTGAATCTTTTATATGTATAAGATTTAATGAATATTGTATTTAATCTAGGTTGGATATATGTGTTTATATATATATATATTATTAAATTTGAAATAATAATAATAATATTATATATAGTATTTAATTTATTTGATAAATTAAATAACTATAATAAATTGAGATATTGTATCTCATATTTAAATTTCGAATAAAGATATAGTATCTTAGATTTAATTAAATTGAGGTATAGTATCTGATTTAATTGAATAAAAGATATCATATCTTAGATTTAATTTATAAAGATAAATTAAATCTATAGGCTTATAATTTGGATTAAATAAATATATTATAGATTATATCTATTTGATATATTTAATTAATATATTATTTTGATTCAAATTTGAATTTCAAAATTAATTAGATTAATTTTGAATATATAATACGTCTAATGGGTTTTGAAAACCTACGGGACATTCAGTCGGGCGTATTAGAAAGCCGCGAGAAACCCTAGAGTAAAAGAGAGACGCGAGAAAACCTTGAAGGCACTAGCACGCTACCGCCCGTATTCGGAGACTATTCGTGTGGATACCGGTAGAGGGAGGGATTCGCAGTCCGCTCCTGGTGATCGAGTAGGTAGCCCACGTGTTCAGATCGAAAGAAACGCGAGAATTTTTCATAGGTATGATTCGGACTCTTTAACCTTGATTTAAATGCGGTTGAGCGATCCTCATGGGATTCGTAAAGTTTTATAATTCCATTGCGTGTACGGATCCCAACGGTGGCATCGAGCGGATCAATCGAGCGTTTAAATTGGGTTTTTCTATATGCGTATATATGTTTAAACCGAATCCTGTATGCTTTAAAACGTAATTTCGTGTTAGGGTTTCTACGGAATGCTAGTCGGATATTGCGGCCGTCTCTGAATTGTTCAGATCGCACGATGTTCGGAATCGACAGTCACGTTCACGCGTATCAGATGTTAGTTCTCGAAGGGTTTTGATGATCTCCAATAATTGTAAACAAAGTATGAAGTTTTGCTCTAAAATATTGTAACACTCACTGTAAGAGGAAAACTCGAGGTTTGCACAGAAACCTCGAGGTTTGGCCTTACAGAGAAGAACTCAAGGTTTCTAGACAGAGCAAAACTCGAGGTTTTCAGAGAAACCTCAAGGTTTTATCACACAGAGACTTCTCAACATTTTTTGGAAAATAGAAAACTCGAGGTTTCTGTTCAAACCTCAAGGTTTGGACTTACAGAAAGTCTTTTAAGTTTTGAACACTTGAAAACCTCCAGTTTTGTCTCGAAACCTCAAGGTTGTTTTAACATGAAAACTCCGGGTTTCACAATTTTTGTGAAACCTCGAGGTTTTGATCTACCACAGAAAGCTCAATTTATCGCCAGTTTTCAAAACCTCCAGTTTTGTGGAAAACCTCCAGGTTTGAGTCTAGTCAGTTTTCTCAAGATTGTGAAAACTCGAGGTTTGAGTACAAACCTCGAGGTTTGTCCAGGCAGAAAGAATATATGTTTTTCAAGTTTATAAAACCTCCAGTTTACTCTCAAACCTCCGTGTTTTGTTTTGGAGCACAACTCGGAATTTCCACATTTGAGCAAAACCTCGAGTTTTGATATGAAACCTCGAGGTTTTGGCATCCAGAAAGCAAACGTCTTTTCAATCGATCTTGGAAACCTCCAGGTTTTCAGAAAACCTCCAGGTTTGCTTTGGCTCGATTTTCATATTCAAATGAAACCTCGAGGTTTCTGATAAAACCTCGAGTTTTTGTCAAACAGAAAGGTCGACACTTTTTGCTGTTATGAAAACCTCCAGTTTTGGGTAGAAACCTCCAGGTTTGATGTTTTGGACTTAAATCATCTTTACTTACTACAGTCCAAAACTCGAGGTTTCTGATGAAACCTCGAGGTTTTGTCAAACAGAGAAAAATGACGCATCTGAGTATATTTTGCTCAGTTTGATTTATGCTTTAGTTTGCTTCTGCAAAATGGTTGCTTATGATTGATATGATTAATATCAATGTTTCCTAACCAGATTTAACCAGTTTGCTTATGAGATTTCGAAGATCTAGGTTTGTTTTTAAAGAAGACTTTAAGACAACATCTTGACAACTTGCAATATTATATTGTATCTCTCATCCAAAGCAATGGTATACAACCTGGAAAGTAGAACAACCATTCTCCAAGACAGAAAACTAGCACCCATAACCTAAAGCAGCTGGACAACATTATACAATGTCCTCCACTAAGCATAACAGCATGGGAAACACTATTCTAGAGCCAACATTCAAATATTCAATTCTGAAGTTCTCTTAACAGCTATATTCAGCAACTAAGGACCCTACAGCTAGAATTTTGAATTGATCCAAGTCTGAACGGATCTATAACGGTCTCAAGCTTCAAACAAGTTTAAATACTTGAAAATTTGAAGTCTGAAAGCAGAGAAGACATACACAGAAAAGGCACACAAGAACATCAGTCTTTTACTGCTGTATTATTATTATTCGTATCTTTGATACATTGCACTTCAGTGCTTATCTTTATTCACTCTTTGAGAGAGTTCATTTCTGTAAATCATTCATTGTAAGAATCTCAAAGTTGTGGGACTTTGAGGTTGGGTTATCAGATTACAACTTGTATGGGGGAGTGTATCCTAGAGAAAGGATAACTTTCGAGTACGAGTGTGTATCGATTTGAGTGATAGTACAAAAACCCGAGAGTCCGGGACCGAACGTA
Source organism: Acacia melanoxylon (assembly GCA_019022615.1). Taxonomy (NCBI): domain Eukaryota; kingdom Viridiplantae; phylum Streptophyta; class Magnoliopsida; order Fabales; family Fabaceae; genus Acacia; species Acacia melanoxylon. The sequence goes on from JAFJYJ010000002.1 coordinate 5,626,867, forward strand.
GGTCAAGAGTTAGGACCGAACCAGTATAAATCTTCTATGTCAAGCTCTTCTTCTCTATCTCCATTTAACTTGGTTAAATTTCTGTTTTGTGGGTGATCAGAAAAGAATTTTTAAAATCCCCAATTCACCCCCCTCTTGGTGATTTCCTTCACTTTCATCGGAGACGTTCTGAATCGTTCGGAACCTTCGATCATGCCGGATGCGTTATATTATATAATATAATTTAAATTAGAGAATTTAAATCATGATTTATATTATATATATTATATAATATAATTTAAATTAGAGAATTTAAATCATGTCATTTTTAAAACAAAGTTTGGGTAAACCAATCACCAATTCTTTTCTTAACAACTTGTCCAGTTGAACATGTTGACATGAGCTAGATGCTTATGCCAAAGCCAATTTTCGTCTAAGTTGCTAACAAAACACTTTTTAGAGTTTACTTTAGGTAAGTCTAATGTATAACGAGTTTTCTTCACGATGAGCTTTGAATAGTACCTTCAGTTTACCTTTATCAATTGGGAGATCATCTTTCTTGACAATGAGACATTCTTCTGAGTCAAAGATAATCCAGTTGTTCTTATCAACACTTTGACTTACACTTAGGAGGTTATGGCGAGACCTTAAACAAGATACACGTCTTTGATTAGAGGCCCACTCTTGGCACCGTTCTCACCAATCGGTGATTTTTCCTGGATTTATCCCCTCCAAATGTGACTTTGCCACCATCTTTTGATCTCATTGCAACAAACTTGTCCATATCCCCGTCATGTGTCTTGATCATCCACTGTCAATATACCACTTGTTGATCCTTGACACTACAAAAAAGGATTTGCTACGGATTTTGTCCGTAGCAAAAAAGGGCGTCACAATTGCGACAGAAATATTATCCGTCGCAGTTTGCGACGGAAATTATTATCCGTCACAAATTGTGATGGTTTGCGACGGATATAATTTCCGTCACAAATTGCTACGGAATCTGATTCCGTAGCAAATTTTCGAATTTGCTACGTAATTTGATTTTGTAGTAAATTTGCTACGAGAATCGATTCCGTAGCAAATTTGCTACGGAATAAAAAAAAATTAATTTTTTTTAGAAAATTGAAAACAAAAAGTTGTGTGCCATAGATTTAATAATAATAAAAAAGAGTTTACATAGCGAAAACAAAATATATCTATAATAAAAAAGTGCAAATACTAAAAAGTAGTCTAAACAGCAACATTGTGATCATCATCATCATCACCAGCATGGTCATCATCACCAGCATGTTCACATCACCAGGAGCCGACCCGAAACCTCTGTCTTTCAGGAGGGACATGATTTGAAGCTGCATTGCCCTCATCATCTCCGTTTGCTGAGTTATCTCCTGCCGCATCATCGCCCGTTCCTGATTCAACGCCCGTTTCATCATCTCTTGTTCCTGAATCATCCGCTGCCTCATCATCTCCGTTTCTTGAGTCAGCTGCTGCCTCATCATCTCCATTTCCTGGGTCATCTGTGTTGCTTGCTCCTCCACCAACGCCTTCATCTTCTTCAGCTCATCTACAAAATTGATTAGTACATTTATTATTTGTACTTCATTTGAATGGACAAGAGAATGGAAATTATCAATATCAAATGTATTACGTTTACCTAAAGAAACCCCTCCAGGGCCAGATGAGCGGTGCTTTGTTTGCTTCAGTCGGCTGGCAGAGGCACCATATCTAAAGACTCTCCCTTTCTTGTCAAATCCTCCAGTAGCCTCAAAGAACAGACTCTCGTTATCAGACTGAGAGGATGCGGGGTCAGTCCAACGCTACGAGTCTCTCTCTTGCGACAACTTCTGATAGTTTTCCTATAAGCAAACAAATACATAACAAATAAGACATGTAAAATGAAATAAATATGGTAATGCATAAAACAAGTAATAAAGGCAATAAATGTCTAACCGCTATTTGCTGCGCCCTTGGGTTAATCCATTGCCTCTCACTCCCTTCGACCGTCTTCGGGAATGGGTCCGCTCAAAGGTAACCCACTCAATCGATCCCGGGAACTTCCCGACTCTACTTGAAAACGCAAATGATGACCTTAATTAATTACTTCAAAGTACAAAATATTGAATACCTAAATAGAAAATAACGTGTACTTACAACTTTGCGTCGATGCTCACTAATTGATCGGGAGCCTGCAAAGATATGACGGTCCTTCCATTTTGGCCCTATTTTCCTTATTTTTCTCACTTATAATCTTAAACTTCTCATTGTTTGCCCAATTGCCAAATAATTCCTCTTTAGTCTCCTGTGGAAGCCAACATCTTGCCTCTTGACTTTCTCAATGAATAGAGCTTTCGAGACAACCACCGCCGGCCTGTGGTTATAAGCTTTTTTTCATATCTTCACGATATTCAGGCAACGTCATATGCTTATCCTGAAAATCAATAACGAACAATTAGTGCTCCACATTTTAAAAGTACTTAATTAACAACCATAAAACAAATAACTTACCAAGAACTCATTGAACCAAACATCTCGTTGGGTCTTAGGAATCTCTGTCCACGTGGTCCAAGGTTAATTGTAATTACGGAATAATTGGGTCGAGATGAACTCCCCCAACGGATTATCAGGCACAAATATGAAGATAGAGGACATCATGCAAATATTAGCATACAAACCAATTAGAGAAGAAAATTGTAACATTCTTGGTAACTTGGCATGACTTACTCGTTCTTTGTCGGGACAGATCCAATGCTTCCCCTGTCGAAGGATCTCGTTGAGCCCCAGTTGGTATATCGGAGGAACTACCTTCTTCCTCGACGTGGCTCTGAGGCGACGCAGTGTGCTAAGGAAGGAATGTGAAATATAGAAGATGTTTGTACATAGATGGTTTCAAGAAACTAAACATATGTAAATCAATCAGAAATGGTAAAGTAAACCTGTTGTCCCCCTTGCTGTGGATCAGGGGGGTAGACGGTGACGACGACATATAAAGCGACGGTGAAGATGACAAATAACCTGACGGTGACGACGACATATCAAAGGGTGGCACCTCTGGGGAAGCGCTAAGCCCTCTGCCTCCATAGGGAGCCGTTGGCGTCGCCCTACCCCCTCTTATAGGACGGGGTCGGGCTCGACCACTACCACGTCCACTACCTGAACGGCCTCCTAGATGCTCCATCTCTGAATCCTTATAGGCCAAGTGAACGGGCAAATGTTCCATTGCGTCAAACAAGCTAGGAGGAAACACCATCTCTAATTTGTATAGCGTTATGGGCATGCTTGCCTCCAGGTGCCGTAACTTTTCCACATTAAGCTCTGAAGCACAAATTTCTCTAAAGAACATGGAAAAATCCGTTAGAATAGACCATATATGCTTCGGTAGTGCTTTGAAGGCCCACGGCAACAATCTTTGGAAAAAAAAATGACAATCATGACTCTTCATCTTGCTCAACTTCCCCTCGTGCATGTCGACACATCTATTCCAGTTTGACGCATAACCGTCTGGGAGTTTCAGATCTTTAACCCATTGAAACAATTCTAAGTTCTGCTATTTGTTGAATGTGTACGGCACTCTAGGTTTGGAAATCCGTCTAGTGCCACTGTCCACAAAATGCAAAGCAGGCCTTCTGCAAATCGCTTCAACGTCCAGTCTTGCGTTGAATGTGTCTTTCGTCTTGCCCTTGGTGTACATCACGGTGTACAGAATATTACAAAACACATTCCTCTCAATATGCATGACATCAAGGTTGTGTCTTAACAATTGATCTTTCCAATATGGTAGTTCCCAGAAGATAGTGTGTTTGTTCCAATGATGATCAATGCCATACCCCTCAGGTTCGCTTAAAGCAGCCCCCTCTTCGACACTTTGAATGTACCTGACCCTGTCCCATATTTCTTGTCCACTTAAACGACGAGGTTGATCTGCTCGTTCGACAACATTCCGCGTGAAGTCTTTTCTATTTCTCCTAAACGGATGATTGGGGGTAGGAATCGTCGGTGCCTGTCAAACCAACTGACCTTGCGACTGTGTTCCAAGCTAAAACCCATGTTCTATTCAAGACATACCGGTCATGCGAGCTTTCCCAACGTTTGCCAGCCACTCAACATCCCATATGCAGGGAAATCATTTATCGTCCACATTAAGGCAGCCCGCATGGTGAAATTCTGACTTAATGATATATCATAAGTAAGAACACCTTCACTCCACAACATCTTCAACTCGTCTATTAAAGGCCTGAGGTACACATCTATCTTCTTTTTTGGGTTCGATGGCCCAGGGATTAACGCGTTAAGGAAGAAAAACTCTCTTCTCATGCACATAGAAGGTGGGAGGTTGTACGGAGTAACGATGACTGGTCAACAGGAATAATTCCTGCCCGTATTTTTGAAAGGAGCGAATCCATCCGAACATAGACCAAGACGAACATTACGGGGATCCATAGCAAAGAAAGGATTCACCTCGTCAAATATACGCCAAGCTTCGGCATCAGATGGATGCGTCACAAATTTTTCATCCCTACGATGCTCCCGGTGCTATCTCATGTTAGCAGCTGTTTGTTCTGATGCATACAATCTCCTAAGTCTGGGCACCAGAGGAAAGTACCACATCTTGCTTAATGCATGACGGGTCATTTTCCTTCCTTTCCCCACAACTTTATATATCGTCATGTCCACAGAATTTACAATTGGTCGGCTCAAGCATCATCCTTGTAATACAACATACATCCTCTGGGGCAGCAATGGATTTTTTCACATCCAAGCCCAAGCTCTTTCACCTTTTTTTTTTGCTTGGTAAAAGTCATTCGGCAAATTATTGTCTTTGGGAACAACCTTACTCATGATCTACATCATTTCGTTGTAATTCCTCTCACTCATATGGTGATCAGTCTTCAAGCTTAGTGTTGCTAGGGTAGCCGATAGCGATGAATATTCACTATTTTCAAAGTATTCGCAACCTTCCCATAACGGATGTTGTGCTTCTTGAAGCATTTTATTGAACCTAGCGGCTTCCGGATGAGGATCCTCACCCATGTATGATGGTTGAGTATGTGTACCGGTCTCCTCTCCCATGTATGACGATTCAGCATGAGTAACGGGATCAAAATATTGGCCGATCGACGGTCCCGCGGCATCCATAACCAACTGCTCATATTGATTAAGGTTTTCTCGATGATTTGTTGTCCCCGTAATAACCACTCGGTGTCCGCTTCGGACTTCGCCATGACATTCCCAACATTCATAATCTTTCATGAATCTCTTTTGACACAAATGAATTTTGACCATGCCCGCATCTGTAAATCTTAAACACCTACATTTGGCACACGGACACCTGATCTCCCCACTTGAATTATTTGAATTCGCCAAAGCAAATTGGATGAACTTTTTCAAACCCGCCAAGAATACTTGAGTTAGTTATCTTCTATCAGTTAGACGATTGTACATCCAACTTCTATCATGGTTGCCTTCCATACTTCCTAGGTAGTTCAGTTGCTAACCTAATTAACATCTCAACACACCACAAACACATGCATTGAACAAAGAACAGATTCCAGCAAGCAACCAGAGAATGAGGATAGCACACCAGAACATGGGGACATGCATGTGGAGGGGGCAAACAAAAAATAAAATACTAAGTATTTGGAGTTTCTAATTTCAACACCACCAATTTAAATATTTATGTATCATTACCAACTAATACAAAATCATAATTTTATCACACCAAAATCAGAATTGGAATTTCTAAATTCCTAAAAAGTGCTAGATAAAATACTTCACATAAAATAATTCTATATGTTTATTAACTGTGTGTACTTGAAAAAATTACTTTTTAAATTTATTTTCGTCCTAAAAAACAATGCAAGATTAAAAAAATCAATATCATAAATAAAAATCAAGATCATTATTTAATTAATAGCAAAGGATAAACTAAAACAAAAAAGAAGATTTATCTTCTACTAACATACATATTTCGTCCCAAAAAACAATGCAAGATTAAAAAAAATCAATATCATAAATTAAAATCACTAAAACCCAATAACTAAAAAACTCATGGCATATCCTACTAACTATAAGCATAATTCATATTCATAAACACATTAAGTATCAAGATCATTATGTAATTAATAGCTAAGGAAAAACTAAAACACAAAAGAAGAGTTATCTTCTACTAACATGCATATTTCATTTATATAATAAAGCAAATCTAACATAGATATTTCTATATAGTTATAAAAAAATACATCGAGGCTAACCTCACGGTGGACCAAACGGAGAAGAAGATGACGATCGAGGCGAGAGTGGGGAGGAGCCGAGGGGAGCGAGGGCACGAATGGTGGGGGGAGGAGCGCATGGGAGGGCGGGGGGGAGGAGAGCTGGGGGTGAAGTTGGGGGGGGCCGAGGGCGTGGATGGTGGAGGCGAGCGGGGGGCTTACAGGCGGTGGGGGCGGGGCGGGGGTGGGGGACGACTTGGTGGTGGTGGCGAAGCTTTGGGGGGAGCGGGGGGTGAGGGTCGAGCCGGGGGCCGAGCTTGGGGTCGGAGGAGGAGAGCGGGGGGGGGCGTCGCAGAACCGGAGGAGAAGCTGGGTGGGGGGGGCTGTCGGGCAAAGTCTCATAAAAGAGACTTTACCGTTTGAGACGGATCTTGCGATCCGTCGCAACCGTCATCGACTTTTTGCGACGGATCGCACGATCCGTCGTAAACTGTTGAATTCGCTCATTGGCGGACTTTTTGTCCTCCCTTTTGCGATGGACGGAAGGTCCGTCGCAAATTGCGCACCCGGGTCCACCAAATTACGACGGACACATGTTCCGTCGCACAAAATATGGTCCCGTCAATCGGCGGACCTTGGGACGCCAAGGTTGCGGCAGATTAAGTAATCCGTCGCAAAAATCAAGATTTTTGTGACGGATTACATAATCCGTCGCAAATTCAACCAATTTTGCTACGGAAAATTTTCCGTAGCAAAATTCGTCACTATTTATTGATTTTCTAGTAGTGTGATGCTCTCAAACACATCTACAGATTAAAACAGATTAAGCTTTAGGTACCCATTTTTCGTAGGTCCTTTGGGGTTAGTTCGGGCCTTAGGTACCCACTTATAGTTGTCAACTAGTTTATCTCTTCTATCTTTCTTGTGGAAACATGATGAAGTATTATGCCTCTTTCGATTACAGTAACTACAATGGGCAAAGGGATTTGAAGAGTGGACAATTTTTTGAAAATAGTTTAAGTAAGATTTTCCACCACTTTTCTTTCTCCCTTTCTTTCTGTCAAAAATTGGATTGTAGCCAATGCCTGATCGATCATTTGTAAATTTTTGTGCTTTCAAAATAACATTGAGCATTTCACTCCCTTTAGTGAATTTCTCAAGTGTTATTGTGAGAGATAAATTTCTTTTCTCTAAATCCAGGCAATCATCACAGATTAGATTTCCACAAGAAAGATTTTCAACTTGTAGTTTAAGAGTCATCTTTTCCCTTTTCAAGGTTATACATTCCTCAATCACTTTTTCAAATTCAGCTTGTATTTCATTGTACTCATCGAATAATTCATCATAAGTAGGTTGTTATTCATATACCTCTTTGTCATTATCAGGTCATTCTTCCTCTGCTACAAGACAAACGTTTGCAGTTTGTTTTTCCTCTTCACTTTCTTCTTCTGAGGAACTATCACCCCATATGGCTGATACATAGGCCTTCTTCTTGAACTGGTTGAACCTCTTCTTCTTCTCTTTACCATCATCTTTCAGCTGGGGGCATTTTGATTTGTAGTGTCCTAGCTTCTCGCATTCGTAACAGATGACTTGGTCTTTATCTTTGAATTCTCGTCTGTTATTAGAACCACCTTTCTGGAACCTATTTCTGAAGCTTTGGTCCTTTATGTAGAACTTCTTGAATCTTCTCACGAACAAGCCCATCTCATCATCGTCATCATCTTCGTCTTTATCTTCTTTTTCCTTTACAGCATTAAGAGCGATACCTTTGCTCTGAGTAGTATTGACTTCGTCCAAGTTCTTCTTGAATTTCACCTAGCTTTCATACTCGGATAGGCTTCCGAATAGAGCAAAAACTGAAGTCATTGATTCTCCACGATTCTCCTCTAGTGCTGTAACTTTTGCTTCCCAATCTTTTGTTCGAACGTTGAGGATTTTTCTGACTTGAGGACCCTGATCATATGTTTTGCCCAAGGCCGCCAGTTGATTGATAAGATGAGTGTAGCGAAGTTGAAACTCAGCAATAGTTTCTCCGGTCTTCATTCGAAGAAGATTATACTCAGTGGTCAGAGTACTAATCTAGTTTTCCTTAATGCCGGTGGTTCCTTCATATGCTACCTCCAGAGCCTTCCACATCTCTTTCACAGTCGACAAGTTGCATATTCGAAAGTACTCATTCTGACTGAGAGCACTCTGTAACATCAGGATAGCTTTACTGTTAAGAGTGATGTTTCTCTTGTCATTTTCATCAAACTCGTCTTCTATCTTAGGAATGGCGATGCCACCTTCAATCCTTGTGGGAACATAATCTCTAGTCTCTATTACTCGCCAGAGACCATATTTGGGAGAAAACACAAACACTCTGAATTTTGCTTTCCAGAATGAATAATATTCGCCATTGAAGCCTGGAGGGCGATTAATCGAAGCACCATCAGGTAATATTTATTCCATGATCTATCTTGGGATGTTAAGCCCAACTGAGAAACCTGCTTTGATACCAAATGAAGATTGAAATATCACCTAGAGGGGGTGAATAGGTGATCTAAAAAATATTTTGCAGACTGAAGAGAAACACAAGTAAGATAAAGTGTGAGAAGAGTAAATGGACACAGAGTAATGTTTACTGGTTCGGTCTAATACTTCGACCTACATCCAGTCCCCAAGCACACCTTGGGATTTCCACTAATCTTTCAAAAACAATTACACACTCTGTAAATGAAGGATGTTCCTCTCACTCATGGACTCACTCCCCCTTACAAGTTGTAATTGATACACCCATACTTAAGGTAACACAACCTTAAGATTTTGACAACTAAAAGAATTAAATGGTGTTTAAGAACTCCTCACTGAGTAGATAAATGTTAATCACTGAAGTACAACAAAATATCAGAAGATATTAATGAAACAGTTGAAACAGCAAATTGCAATAAGTTCAAATTGAATGCACAGCGTTTCGGTAGTTGGCCAATTCAATGCTTCGACTATTTATGGATGTTGCAATTAAAGACCGTTGAAGAAGCTTTGAAGAATAGCCGTTGAGTGTCTTGAATGTGTCCGTTAGACAGATGAAACTTCGCTGGATACATTTGACGTAAATGCTTTGTCCTTCACAGACATTCTTTATTCCGTTTGTTGTGTCCATTGAGAGATAGCATTAATGGCGCAGACGGAATATTAGTGAAAGCTTTACATTGATCAGAGTATTGGTTACAGAGATTATCACCGTGTTTGGCAACTGCATTTAATGCTACTCTAACACATGTTTTGCTTTATTCAAATCTCTTATTAACTTCTGAATAAATCACCTGAGACTTCTTAACAAACTTGTTAAAAACATCTAGTAACAACAATAAGTAACAATCAGAAGTAATCAAATCCCCCTCAATGATTTGATTTTTATGATAACGTCATTTGAAAAACAGAGGTTACTTTGCTCGAGTAAGATTAAGAGAGTGCTCGAGCAATAGTATAGAATATGTGTTTGAAAGAATATTAAAGTTTCACAATGCTCGAGTATCATTCAAAAGCATGCTTGGGCAATCATTTGTAGAGTATTTGAAAAATGGGTTAAGGTGCAAAAATAGACATGTGCTTTTGTGAGAGGAGCGCCCAGTAGCAAGTGCTTTTTTTGGGTGCAAAAGTGTACACGTGGTTACAAATTAGGTGCAAAAATATCGTTTGACCGTTAAGTTTTACTTTGACCGTTAAGTTTGACTTTTTTTGCTGACTGCGCGATGACGTGGCATTTTCAAAACGCAAAAATAGACATGTGCTTTGGTCGAGGAGCGCCCGATTAGCAAGTGCTTTTTTGCACGTGAATTTTTGACAAAGCACATGTCTATTTTTGCACCTTTGAAATGCCACGTCATCGTCCAGTTAGCAAAAAAAGTCAAACTTAACGGTCAAACGATATTTTTGCACTTAATTTGTAACCACGTGTACACTTTTGCACCCAAAAAAAGCACTTGCTACTGGGCGCTCTTCTGACAAAAGCACATGTCTATTTTTGCACCTTAACCCTTGAAAAATCATGTTTATCGCTCATGCTCGAGCGAGGTCCAGAAGTATGCTCGGGCAAGTAACTCAGGCTTTTGAAAATAGAAGAAGTTTTATCCCTGCTGCTCGAGCAATCCAAAAATCTATGCTCGAGTAAGGTCCAGACAGAGGGGATAAACGCTTTTTACTAACTCTGCTCGAGCATGATGCTCTATCATGACATTTTTCATGCTTGGGCACAATTTAAACAGAGGCGATAGATAAAATAAAGCAACGTTGCTCGAGCATACATTTACAGCAATCTATCATGCTCGGGCAAGCCTCTTCATTTTTGTTAGTTTCTGCTAAACACGCCGATGCTCGGGCACTCTTTTTCCTTTGCTCGAGCATTCTGCTCGAGCATGCCTTTTACTCTGCTCGAGTGCGACTCTTCAATTTGCTCTCTACTCAATGTTGCTCGGGCACGTCAAATCCTTTGCTCGAGCATAGTTTTCCAATTTGCATTTCTTCGCTTTGATCCCGATGATGCTCAGGAAACATAGTTTCCCTGCTCGAGCATGGTTCTCTGAAACACTTGAACATGCTATTATATTGGGTATGCTCGGGCATGAGCTAACCCTTGCTCGAGCAAACTATAATTCAAATATACATTTTTTAATTCAATAACTTAGAACTTGTAATCATCAAAATACTAGAGCTAACATAGAGGAATTACAAAGATTTTAATCGATTAGCTTTGAAATTTAAAGGATTAAACTATTATTTTTAGTTTTTATTATAATAATATATATTTATTTGAATTTGTGTAATTTAAGGTATATGATATTATAATTGTGATGATGTAGACTTTATTTATGACTGGTGATTGTTCTCATTTTACTCCTCGAGATAAGGTTTAGCTGAGAGTTGAGGTAACCGGGGTTAATTTATTTCATATGCTTGTTTTGGACTGCAAGGTGTTTTGTAAATTTTACTCTCACATGAATAGCTGGCATGTGTTTTGAAAACTTGTGCGCGTATTTGAATATGAAATTATTTAAGTGAAGCAGTGTATTTTCCAATATATTTATGTGTATAAGTAATATTGTTATTGAGATTATGTTTGTGGTGATAGTTACGATGTTTGTTATGAAATGTTGTATATGGAATAATAAATTTTGTTAGATATTGCTGTTATGATGTTTGTTATAGAATGTTGTATATGGAATAATATATTGTATGATGTTTTGGGTAATTGTGGTGCCGTATTGTTTATCTGTTATGGATATGTTGGGTTGTGTGGAAGAGATTTAGGGTAAAATTGTGCCCATTGGCTCTCTCAATCCTAGCCCGAAATTTGAGTTAAGTGTTTTGGGCGAACACCTTCCTATGACGGTATATCGGTGGTGACATGGGAGGGGACAGTATTCTTAAAGTGACTAGCTAACCTTGGTCAGGTATACTAGCACTAATAGGCTGTACCACGTCTAGACGATATAAGGAGGAGCAGGATGGATGAGTGATGATGGTTCTACTTATTGTTGATTATTATGGATTAAATAATTATTTGTTGTTGATTTTATAAATATGTTAGTAAACATGCTTCTCTAACTTGCAATCCTTTCATGCATATTTGGTAAATTAATTTTGGTTACTGAGACTTTATGTCTCACCCCATTATTATGAAAAATTTTCAGGCAAGACCTCTAGTTTTACTAAAAGTCAATGGAAGCAACCGAATGAATAATAGTTCGAACTTTGTAAGCCTCTTTTGGTATTGGTGTTGTATAAGTTTATATATTGCCATTTTAGGGCCCACATGTTCTGGAAATACTATTTTAACTATTTTGGGATGATTGTCTATTTATTGTTGAACCAAAGGTTTTATTTTATAGGGTTAAATGCCTAATTTGCCCCGGAAGTTTTGCTAAGGGAGCGCTCAGCACCCGGAAGTTTTTTTGGTACCAAATTTGCCCCGGAAGTATTGAAAATGTATCAAATTTACCCAAACGTGACGGAAGTCCACGTAGATCATTAAAATGTGAGGTGGCATGTCACCATCACACGTGGCATGCCACCTCATCAATCAAAAGTATCATTTTTGAAGTTTTCATTGAGGAGCAATTTTGCCCTTAAGTTTACAAAAGTAGCAATTTTGCCTTCTTTCTCCAAATATTAAATTTGACTATTAAATCGGCAAAGACCACACATGTCATGCCTTGAAAATGTCGAACTTGGAGTCGAGAATGATATCCTTGAGATGTTGAGCTCAAGACGGCCGTAATTTGTAAAGCCGAACCGGGTCGGGGACTAGAGAGCTGGGAATTAGGGCCGGGCCGGCCCGGCTGTGGCCCGGGCTCAATGTGGTCGGCCCTATAGGGCTTGGAGTAAGGAAAACATATGTTTTTCAAAGCCCGGCCCGATAGTACCAAGGCAGGGCCCGAATAATTATACTTATTTTATACCAAATATATTTATAATTTATTACTTATATAATATTGTAATACCAAAGTATGTGTTTATTTAATATGAAAACATCCCTTCTTTAAAAACTAATTATGTGTTTTAATACGAATAATAATAAACATAAAAAAGGGTTCTAGTTTAAACTAAAAAAATCTAAGTAATTACAAATAAACATATTCATTAAGTGGAAGTCTAAGTAATTAATTAATTTTTTTTTAAAAAAGCTACGATTAATTGGGCCTGCGCAGGCCAATTTCAAATTTTTGGCATATTTTTAAGCCCGAGCCTGCAGGCGGGGCTTAAACGAAGCGGCTCGACGGGCTCGGCCCGATTTCCGGCTCTAACAGGACTAAAAGGTCTCGTCGCAAAACCGGAGAGGAAGCATCACTTATAATCTAAGCAAATGAAACGCAAAACGAGAAATAAATTGTTCCAAAAATTGGTTTAGTAAAACAAATCAATAGTGATAATATTTACGTTTGTATAGACTGATCATTTGCTTAGATCATAAGTGATGCTTCCCGTGACCGCCCGGCTTCACAATTCCGGGCCGCCTTGAGCTCAACATCTCAAGGATCTCCTTCTCTGACTCTAAGTTTGACCTTTTCAAGGCATGACATGTGTGGTCTTTGACTGATTTAATAGTCAAATTTAATATTGGGAGAAAGAAGGGCAAAATTGCTACTTTTGTAAACTTCCGGGGCAAAATTGCTCCTTAATGAAAACTTCCGGGGCAAAATTGCTCCTCAATGAAAACTTCCAAGGCAAAAATGATACTTAACTCTTATTGGGTTGATGAGGTGGCATGCCACGTGTACACTCAGTTAAACTTAACGGTGAAAATTAACGGAGGGGCAGATTTGCTACCTTTTTCATACTTCCGGGGCAAATTTGGTACCTTTTTCATACTTCCGAGGCAAATTTGGTACCCAAAAAACTTCCGGGTGCTGAGCGCCCCCTTAGCAAAACTTCCGGGGCAAATTAGGCATTTAACCCTATTTTATATACTGATATATATATTGGTGGATCCACAATCAAAACTTGAATGGAAATGTTTTGGTGTGACCATTTGTTGTGAATTTTGTGTTGTTTTAACTCGTGGGCTGTGTATTCTTCTGTTTGATAATTGTGCCTAGAGTTAAGAATTTTCTGTAGTGAGTTTGTGGGCGAAATTTGTACCCTGGACTCCGATGTGTCAGTTGTATGTAAGGAAAGAGTTTTCCTTAATTACTTATTAATCCGGTTTTGTGAAATCATTATGGTTAATTAATGATTTGTGTGGAAGGGTCTTTTCAGTTACTCTGTATATAAAAGATGAAACAAGGGCTGTTATGCATCGAATGAAAGAGAGAGAGAGAGAGAGAGGAAAAAAAAAAGATCACTCTGTGTGCGTTACTGATATGCAGCTGCACACACACACACACACACATATATATATATATATATATATATATATATATATATATATATATGAGTGTTGACCAAATCGAAAAATCTGAAAAAACTTGCTGATATAAGTTGCTGAGTATGTGTGTGTATTGCTAGTTTCTGAAATAAAGAGTATAATGTTGCTGCACTTGGAGAGAAATAGAAGAAAGAAACCTTACAGTCATATTATGAATGCATATATTTTGTTGGATATGAAAAGAGAAGGAAAATGTTGTGCATATATGTTGAGCGTGTATATATATATATATTGAATATATTTATTCTCTTACTGATATTTTTGCTGCACCTGAGAAAGACATAAGAAACATTTTTCTGTTTAATATTGGTGTGTATATATATATATATATATATATGAAGAGAATAAATATATCATGGCCTTTGAGAAAGTACGATAAAACTTTGCAGTTATGCGTTTGAATATATATGTATCAGTTGATATATATAAGACGCTGCATATCCAAGAGAATAGGGAAAAGCTTGACTTATATATATATATATATATATATATATATATATATATATATATATATATATATATATATATATATATATAGTGTGTCATAATAAAATATATTTCTATGTTAATATTGATTTAAACTCCTAATTCAAAGTATTAAAATAAGCTTTGAGAGTTTAAATTAATTGTAGAATAATAATAATAAATAGTAAAACAGATAAATAAATAATATTATTATTATTTATTAGTAAAAAGGAATAAATAATAAAGGGAGATATTATTTAATAATAAATAAAATATTTTTATTATTAATTAATGATAATTTAAAAGGGTATTATTGATAAGGAACTTTTAGGGATTAATAACCATTTTTAATCGCCTAAAAAAATAATTCGCGTAGTTAATTACTTTGCAACGCAAGAAGTGACTAATTACAATAATAAACGTTTATAGGCATACCATGACACCTCTACTAATTCTAATACCTTCGGTGGGTAACTATTATCTCATTAGCCTTTGTGTAAGTATTCATGTATGACTGATCATGTTTGTTAGATGATTTACATGTTTATTTCCTAGCTATGGATTTGGGGCTACGTGTCCTAAAGGGCTGCGGTCTTTAGTCGATAAATGTGGTTACAGTGCAACTTGTTTATTGTGAATTATTCTATGCTTATATATGTGTTATACTGTCATTTACATTTCATACCTACATGTGAGATTAACTAGTACCCCTGGGGTTAATTTATTTGAACTCCAGACCGCATGAAAGAGACAGGTAGTGGATCATGATTGAGAGGAAAGATGCAGCTGTAAGGGTTTGAGCAAAAAGGGAGTTTTGAGATAGTATAATTAGATGGACTGTACTAATTCGTTTATCGTTTGTCTATTTTTGGATTATTGTATTAAGATTCCCCTATGGGATAAATATCGCTCGCAAAAAATTTATCCTCATATTTTCAAACTAAGTTATTTTATGAAAGTTTTATTTTGTAAATAAGTCGTCCAAATTACTTCGATGCCTATACGTTATAATTCTGATAAATAAATACGCATTTAGGACGAACGTTACAACAAATCTCTAGTTCTTGAGAAGGATTTGCTTGGGTCAATTATCAATGCTTGTTTTGATGCCTAAGATCTTTCTTCCTCTTTCCTTTTAAAATTCAACGTGTTAGACTAGGTTTGGATTAGTGTTGTTCCATCGAAAATGTGCGTTGATGATGCCAAAAGTGACATTGGGGCAAAACTCATACTTGTGTTCGGAAGCACTTTTTTTTTTTTTTTCGCAGTTTGTTAATGGTGGTTTTTGTTTCGGAGCACATTTTTTGTGGCTGTTTGTTAATGATGGTCTTTGTTTGGTAGCACATTTCTTGCTAATCACCTGATGATGACGAGAAAAAAAAATGTGTTCATCACCTATTTACCTATTTATACTGTTAAATAGATTTTGGACGGTTCAAATTTAATTTAATTTTTTATATTTTAAAAAAAAATTCATTTTAATATATGTAAAATTAAAAAAAAATAAATTTTATAACAATAACTTCTCATAAAAATTAATTTATCATTTAAAAATCACACATTAAAAATTTTAAATTTTAACAATTCAAATTAAATTTAAATGATTAATATCTCATTAGGTGATAAGAAATTAGTTGCTCATCACAACATTGATGAGCACCAAATTTTGACATGAGATTATCTCAGCAACGATTCATCTCCTCTTAGCGTAGGTTGAACCTTTCAGATCCCTTTATTTATTTTTCACCTACTATTATTACACCATCGATTCATTTCCTCTGCCCAAAGTTTTTTAAAACATTTCTCTTCCCTCATTGCGTAGGTTAAACCTTTCAGATTCCTTTATTTATTTTTCACCCACCAATCATTAAATAATAATAGTAAAGTTTATTAGACCAACGATTCATTTCCTCTACCCTAAGTTTTTTAAAACACTTCTCTTCCCTTTATTTTTCATTTAATTTTCATTCAATAATTACAATTAGTAATTAATAGCAATTACTCCATCTCGTCCTAAATATAAGACATAATTAAATTTTTTAGAGTTTTAAGAAATCTAATTAAATTACTTAAAAATATTTATATTTACGTAGTATCATTTTTTCTCCAAACTATTTTTCTTACCACATATACACCGATATATAAACTAATAATACACAACATATAATATAATTAAGTTAATTATTTAGTTTCTTTAATCTCTAAAAAAATCTAACTTTGTATTATATTTAGGATTAGAAGGAGAAGGAATAATATGAATGTAGATGTAGTAGGCCATTTCTTAAAAAAGGGTCAGATTTGTCTATGTGTCCACATGTAACCCATCTATCTACTTATCACGTGATTTGCAATTACACTTTTATTTTTTTGGTAGCAACACGGGGCAACGGCCCTTCCTCATTTATTCATCAGTATAAGAGCCTGTTTGGGATAAAGTCAGTTAGAAGTGGTTTTGTTTACGATTAACTTTTCTTAATGGACTTATTTTCGATGGACTTTTTCTAATGTGATTTGTGTTTGGGATAAGCGGTGAAGTGACTTTTGTTTTAATGGGCGACTTGTTTGTCATAGCTTTTAAAAAGTAGATGAGATGGAAAATGACATAAAGGGCATGAATCAATTATATATATATATATATATATATATATATATATATATATATATATATGTATGTATGGTGTACAAAATGTGATAATTTAGGATAAAAATTAAAAATAAATATAAATTTGCTAAATAAAATAGTAACATTACCATTAAAAAATTTACAACACAATTATTGATGAGGATAAATAAACTTATCCCCTACAAGTTGGCTTCTAATTTGATCACGAAGGCGATTCATTTCTTGTGAAGATATTGATGAGGATAAATAAACCTATCCCCTAAAAGTCTTAGATGGATTTACATCTCATTATGCTAGTAGGTTGGTCATATTTCTATGTCACTAATGCGCAAGTTAAGACAAATGATTATTAGTATTTAATATATAAATTTTTTCCCACTACATTATATTGGTTTTATGTTGACAAAATAATAATAATAACAGACCAGGAAGCCGCAACCCAGGAATGAATGAAGCCGCAACACAGATCAAGAAACAACAATAAAATTTCAGATGAGAGGAGGGAGAGAGAAGGCACACGATGCTTTTTCTTTTGGGGCAAAATGGTCCGAAAAAAAGAGGTTGGCTTTTAATGGGATAATAAGCAACTTAAGGCAGCTTCATCCAAAAACTCACTTCAAAGCCTAAAGCCCATTGAACTTCAAAGCCATACCAAACACCAATAATACCCACTTCTCATTTCAATGGACTTCTAGTGTGCTTATTTTAGCTTTGAAAGCTTTGCCAAACAGGCACTAAACAGTGGAAAACCAGTTCCCACATGGTCCCTGTACAGACAGTTAACCACATGGTCCCTGTACACATTGGCGGAGCTACACTGGGGCAAGCGTCTGCACGTGCAGACGGTAAATTTTGATAATTTTTTTTTTTTCCATTTCACGTTTCCTCTCGGTTCCTCCGCTCTGGCGCTCTGCTCTTTCATCTGCTTCAGTCTCCATCCTCTTTCCGTCTCTCACAGCTCGCGCAGGCACGACTTCGTCTTCTTCTCATCTTCCTCTCCGCCTCTCTCAGCGAGTCGTCAGCTTCTTCGTCCTCAGAAACCTCAAACCCCAACCTAACTATGGCGCTCCGCTTCCGCATCGTACATCGCCGAGCGAAGAGAAGTTTTGTGAGTCCGTCTTCTCGCTTTCCCTCCTTTTGTTTCTTCTACTTCAATCCTTAGCTGCTTAGAAATTGCTTTTGTTTTCTATGATTTTCTTCTTCTTCTAGGGTTTAGTTGATTTAATTGCTGAGCTACTTTTGTGATTCAAGATACCCGATGTAGAAATTTGGGATTTGGGGTTTTGACTTCCTTAACTCGAGGGAGAGAAATCCTTGGAAGGATTTATCACAATAGTGTTAAGTGACTGATTTATTTTCTGTTTTTAGTGCTTGAACTGTGAAAAAGCTTTTGACTTTGGCCTATTTTTCCAAGGTCAGAGCTAAAAGGAGCGTGATTTATGCTTGATCAAAAGAGATTTATTTACTCATACATATAATTGATTTATCATTACCCTTATATATATAACACAAATCTTATTCCACTGCATTGACAGTGAAAAAACTCAAGAGTTATTGAAAAGCTTTGCATCTGTTCATTTAAGACAACATTTCTTTTCCAAACACACTTAGAACTTTTCACCAACAAGCAGAGCAATTTTGCTTTCTGGACCTGCAGGTATGTTATGCAGATGTCTTATGCACGTTCCTGTACAAGATTGTGTTGGGTTTTAATGTCGGTTTGATTCATGCTTGCTTCATTTTCATCTTTCCATTTTTTGGACAGAGTTTTACCTACAAAGCCTTGTCAAGGCTTTAGTACATCACTTTGAATCAAAGTTCTTTCTTTGTGGATGTTGTTGAATTCTCTTTCAAGGTGATTATTTTCATATTGCAATATCTTGTGTTTGTTGAATAAGCTAATATCCATATGTGACCTATATCTCTTTTACATATACAGAGAAAATATGGATATGTAATAAAGGAACTAGTAAGTCTTTCTGCTATAATTTTTTTTTCTTGTCATGCTCTACATTAAAAACTGAAGATACTTCCCCTCTTCAAATGGCAAAACTGAAGGTAAGGAGAGAAGAAACAAGCCCTTGCCCTCGAAATTATCATATTTCTTAGCATTAAATTACATTTCATAGGGAGCTTAAGACTGATTTAACCATGATTGATTTGGCAATTAGTGGTGTGTTTTTCTTGTTCAATGTTGAATATCTCTTGCTGTAATCATAGTCATAAACTCATGATCTTGCAATAGGTGATGGTAATATTCACTCTCAACTTGCAGATGTTGTGGTAGTGAATACCATTCAATTCTGACCTCTTTATGCTTTACTATGTTGCATTATATCATGTCAGTGTATCCTAATTGACTACTTTTATGCAGGCACTTTCCAGCAAATTCTGGTTATACTTCCACACATTTTTATTTCTCTATGTTCTCTGGTTTTAGTTCATATGAATATTATTCATGTTCTTGTTAGATATCTCTTCATTGTAAGATAACCATATTAAAATTATACCAAGGTGTGCAAGTTTTGGGCTTACTCATCCTTCTCCAATTTAAATTCAATAACCCTGCATTTAATTAAGATATATGCACTGTGTACCCCTTTCCTGCTGATTGCTTTAATTAGTAAATCTTTCTGTAGTTTAATGCTTCCTTAGTTAGTAACGACAATTAATTCCATATTTAATTATTGCATTCTTGCCATTCTTAATCCACCTAAAATAGTTGATAACCTGTTTTAGGATTGATGTGTACATAAATTAAATGTTTTCTTTGCTTATTGCTTTGAATCTTCATTCTCGCTCCCTTGAAGCTGTTGGTTATGATTAGTTTTGATGATGCCTTATATAGATGTCATTATTAAAAGCAAAAAGATTGAGTAATATAGTTATCTCCTATTGACTAATCCCCTTGTATTTAATGTAGATTAATCCAAGTTGAATTATAGAGATTAATCCAAGTTAGATATTGAAGAAGATTATTCCAAGTTGAACTATAGAGATTGACCAAGAAAAGAGATAAAAGAAAGAAAGAAGCTCTTGCAATATAAATGGAATATCGATAATGTCAAGGAAGCAAGAAGTTATCAAAGGACTTTGGGAATAAACAAGAAGAATAGAAGAGACTAGAGAAAGATGTTATCAAAAGAACTTGCACAATATAATAGGAATATCAACATTCAAGTTCTTGTGATATTGGAAGTCTCTATGATAGCAGAAGTTGGAATGAAGCTTCATCACTTTATGGATATTGAAGAAGGTAGAAGTCGTAAAGAATGTGAGTCCAAGTCAAATGATGAAGAATGATCAAGTTGGGAGATGAAAGAAGGAAGAACTTGCTGAATGGAATGAAGATATCATTATTCAAGTTCTAAGATTGATCCTAGAAGTCTCCAAGATCAAATGGAAGTTGGAATGGCTCAATTCAGAGTTAAAGTCAGCAAATATGAGGTTCAGGATGAGAAACCTCGAGTTTAGGACACAAACCTCGAGTTTGGAACTCAAACCTCAAGGTTTGGAACTCAAAACTCGAGTTTAGATGAACTGGACTGAGAAACCTCGAGGTTTCCATCAAAACTCGAGTTTTCAAGTGCCTTCAGCATCTCTGGCGTCTCTGGACTAGCAAACCTCGAGGTTTCAGTCAAAACCTCGAGTTTCCAGCTATCAGCTCTTCAGCTCCACACTGTTTCACGTTCAGCATGGGCGACGTCTGGTAATTTGATGATATCTCCTAAACCAGAGATCGGATTGAGGTGAAACCAGTGGCATATGAAACTAGACTCCCAATACGTCATTTTGATATAAAATCCAAGCCCAAAGGAGTTCATATCAAGGAGTTATAAATTGTGGAAGTTGACAGAAACATCCACGCCACACAGCAAACCAAGCTTCAATGTTTTGAGTGTATCTCACAAACTACAAATCCAATTGAGCTGAAATTGGTGGCATATGAAAGTAGACTCACAGAGCTTTCCATCAAGAGTTAAACGGACCAAAACGGAGTTCATACCAGGGAGATATGGTCCCCGAAAGTTGACAGTTATTTCAAGAAAGCTGAACAAAGTCAAAACCTCGAGTGTTCAATGGAAACCTCGAGTTTTCATCAGACAGAGAGCAACGAACTTCTGAGTATCTTCAAACCTCGAGGTTTGGAACCAAAACCTCGAGTTTTGGTCGACGTAAAGCAACGGAGTATTGCAACCTCAAAACTCGAGTTTTGCAAATGAAACCTCGAGTTTTCATCTCAGCTTCAGAAAATCAGAGTTTCGAAAATCCTGATTCTTCTGATAAACATCCAGATGATTACCCAAATGATTTATACTACTTCTTAACATCATTTATATCATTTGTGTATAAGTTTCAGATGATTAAAGTTTGAGATTACATCAAACTTGACATAAACCAAAATATGTCATAAGCTTGAAGATGAACTTTGCCGCAGATTTTAGAAACAACAAAGAAGCAAAATTGAACAACAAACTTGAAGAAACAAAGTTGAAAGCTCAACGGTAATATTGTTCAATGTATTCAAATGTTCATATATGCTTTAACTTCAGATTTGAGAAGATTTGAATTTGCTTTAAAGTCAAATAAAGCAACTCCATGAGCCACTTATATTATTTTATTATATCTTCTCAAACAAAGACAATGGTTTCATCCGAAAAGAAGACCAACCATTCTTCAAGGCGAAAGCAAGGTTCCACTACCTAAAGGCTCCCGAACAACAACAAAAGCTGAACATCATGGGAGACATTCTTGAAGAGCCAAATATTCAAATATTCAAATCTGCAATTCTTCTCAAAACTATATCTCAATGACTATATTCCCAATGATTTCCCATATTCTCAACAAATGACTATATTCTCCACGAATTCAAAGCACTCCAACGAACGGATCATTAAGCTTCAACTTCAAATCATAAATACTCGAAGCTTTGAAATTACAAAAAATAGAAATAAGACAAGAGCAAAAACGCAGAGACACAAGATTACATCTTCAACATGCTTATACTGATTTTCATAACATTTACTCTCTGTTCTCAATGCTTACATAGCTTATCATTGAGAGTGAAATGATGTGTGTTGTACTTCAGTGTTTATTCATCTACTTCTGAGAGAGAAGAGTTATTGTACACATCCTACCATACTATATGAGAGTTACTCAAGATTGGGTGATCTTGAGTGGGAAACACATTGTGTTGATTACAGCTTGTAAGGGGAGTGAATCCTAGGAAGAGGATTACTTCGAGTACAGAGTGTGTGATCAAGCAAGTGTATTGGTTACAGTTTGTAAGGGGGAGTGAATCCTAGTGAGAGGATTACTTCAAGTACAGAACGTGTAATCAATTGAAAGAAGATAGTGGATTGAAAATCTCAAGCGGAGCTTGGGGACTGGACGTAGGTCAAGGATTGGGCCGAACCAAGATAAATCGGTTTGCATATTCTCTTCCCTTATCTCTTATATTTCCAGCATATATATATATCGAATGTCCATACATGTTTGAATGATTGACTATTGCTTTATCAATTATTATTGTCATTCAAACTATTTTCAATAAGTTGCGAAAAGAATTTCAAAGTTCCTAAACTTTTATCAAACACCCAATTCACCCCCCCTCTTGGGTGATAGCTAGGTATTTCATTTGGTATCAGAGCTAGGCTCTTGTTTAAAGGACTTAACCGTCTCAAGAGTTTAAATGGCTGATTTTGGGTGTTGCTCACTTCCAGAGGGTTCTGATTATACCATTCCGCCGCTCTTCAAAGATATTGATTTCTGGTTTTGGAAAGCTAGAATGACTAGTTTTATCAAAGCAACTGATTTTTATATGTGGAATGTTTTTACAAATGCTTTTGATTTCCAACCAAGAAAGGATTGGACAGAAAAAGAAATGAAGATGTTTTCATTAAACATTAGAGCAATGAAATTTCTTTACGGTGCATTGATGAGAAAATGATTTTGAGAAAATCAAACTTTGCACTAGTGCTAAAAGTATTTGGGATACTCTTGATTCTATTTATGCTTCTAACATTTGTGTTGAAGTTGAAAGTGTTGAAAGTTCATCGAAACTACAAACGCACATTTATGGATGATGAACAAATGGAAGAAGGCGAAATCAGAGAATGCTTTCATGATCCTATCAACACAAAAGAACAAGAGAAAAATGATTCACAAGATGAGCTCATTGACAATTGTGATCAATCACTTTCTAGAGCTCAAGATGCACATAAGGTAAAGAATTCCAATTCTTCTTGTGTTGATGAGAAACATGATTTTGAACAATTGCATAAAATTGTTTTTCAACCAATTACTGATTCTGTTTTGAAAAACAAACATATTTTTGAAAATGATGCTGGAAAATCATGTGGGAAGAATGAATGTTCAAATAAAGATTATTTGAAGTCTTACTCTCATCACCAGCACAATACTTGCAAAAATATTCACAATAAGCATCATTCTATTATTTGCAATTATTGTGGTAAATCTGGACATATTTCTTACACATGCTATATTAGGAGAAATTCTACTGTGAGAAATAAATTTGTTTGGGTTCCTAAAGGACAATCAAGGTCCATTACTAACAGTCAAGGACCCAAGTATAAATGGGTACCAAAATGTCCATCTAGTGATTTAAGTGTGCAGGACCATTTGAAAATCAATGGACATAAGGGTACTGAGAAGATGAAGAAGAATCCAAGAGTTTCTCATGAACCTAAAAGGAAACTCACATCAGTTAGGAGAACTTGTGGAAAAGCCATTGCTGGAACTACAAGGTTTAAACATCAAAGGAAGCAATGGATACAAGCAAGAAGAATACATTCTGCCTCAAGAATGAACTACCATGAAGTTCCATTCAACTATCTTGAGGAGAATAAGAAAAGAAGGATCTCTCATGCTTCAAGGAAAAGATTCTTGCATTTCGAATCATATGAGAAAGCATTGCTTCATCCCAATATTAAACTCAAAAAGACAAAGTATCAACGAATGACAAATTGGGTGAGCGAATGCAATCCTCCAAGTACCTAAGGCTAAGGTATGCAATGGTAAAACCTCTTATGCTATCATCTGAAATAATCATTGAGGTTTTATATCTTGTAGTCTTAGGAATCAGCATTGCAAATCATATTTTTGGGTTCTCACATCCTGATCTATATTTTGAAAGAGATTGCAATGTTCAATAAGCTTAATTCTTTATGCATATATGATGATTTGAAAAGAAAGCACTTCTTTATGCATGAACTCATGATTAATTCATTATGCTTTGCTATTCGAATTGACTATATTCATAAAAGCATGTGAATTTAATTTTTGTTCCTACAAGCTAACAATGATTGGATCCAAGTAAGGTTGGATACCAAGAAAGAAAAAGATTTATATGGTTTTTGTAGGATCAAAGAAAGCTTCTCAAGAATGCAACATAGAGAAATGATCCAACTCTTGAGAAAGCTAGACAAGCTATGCTTAATGTTGATGGTGATTGTTGGAAAAAGAGTTATCTACATCAATCCATTTCAACCAAGCAAGCTTCTATGAGGACAAGAGGAATTACGGTGATATCTAATTCTTACCTCATACTATGATTATATGAAATTTATTTTTGGTTTGTCTTTGGTTAAGTTAAAAGGTTTTTAAACTTATTCAATTTCAATCAGAAACTTTACTGTCAAAGCAAAACTCCAGGTTTCCGAGAGAAACCTCCGGGTTGTCATACAAGAGACTTCTCAACATTTTCTGAAAAAAATAGAAAACTCGAGGTTTCTGTTAAAACCTCGAGGTTTGGACTTACAGAAAGTCTCTTAAGTTTTGAACACTTGAAAACCTCCAGTTTTGTTGAAAACCTCCAGGTTTGAGTATAGCCAGTTTTCTCAAGATTGTGAAAACTCAAGGTTTGAGTACAAACCTCAAGGTTTGTCCAGGCAGAGAGGATATATGTTTTTCAAGTTTATAAAACCTTCAGTTTTACTCTCAAACCTCCAGGTTTCTGTTTTGGCGCAAAAACTCAGAATTTCCACATTTGAGCGAAACCTAGAGTTTTGGTGAGAAACCTCCAGGTTTTGGCATCCAGAGAGCAAACGCTTTTCACTGATTTTGAAAACCTCCAGGTTTCTGGAAAACCTCCGGGTTTGCTCTTGGCGCGATTTTTTCAAATGTTTCATATTCAAGTGAAACCTCAAGGTTTCTGATAAAACCTCCAGGTTTTTGATAAAACCTCAAGGTTTCTGATAAAACCTCAAGGTTTCAAAGCACATACTCAGAATTTCAAATTCTACTATTTCCTAAAACCTTCTTGTTTGATCTTAATACTTCCTATCATCATTCACTAATATTCCTAACTATGTTTAATCAATTTGTTAGTGAATTTTTGATAATCAAACAAGTGAACTTGTGCTTAACTTTGTTGATCTTATATTCAAGTGTTTGGATTTCAACTCACATTGTTTTGAGAAAATGCATACAAATGCTTTGAAAACATATCCATACTTTGATTGCATTCAAATAATGTTTCAAATTGGAAGTTAATATTGTATATTGAATGTTGGATATGCTTCAAATTTGTCAAGTTGAGTTTTTCCTATCATTCACATATTGACCTTTGGTATTCAATATGATGCTTGAACTCCTCATTCTTCATTCTCAATCAAGTTAGATCTTATATCTAACAAGTTGATTATCTATATGAGTTTCAAGCTTATCTCTAGAAAAGAATTCAATTTGTGAAAGTCTTATGCTTATTGGATAAACTCTTATTGGTCAAGTTACTCAAATATACTTTTATCTTCATCCATTTCTGAGTAACTATATTTATATTCTTGCCTTGAATATTCATATACTTCAAGATTCTATTCTAAAAGGCAAGATCATCTCTAAGACAATAGCAAAGTCATTGTGCTCATATATTTTTGTTGTGCAAAGCATGTTTCGAAAATGCTTTACCTTTATGACTTTTGCTCTTGGGAAAATTCTTCTACATGTAAACTTCAATGTTCAACATGTTTTCTAAAACTAAAGCATCTGATATATTCATTAAACCTATTGACTTCCAATATGTTTAAAATGAACATTGTTTTCAAGCATGTTTCAAAAATGAATCTTTCATTCATGAAAATTTTGATTATCATATTTTGAAAGAACATTCAAGATTTGAAACACTTTGCATATTTCATTAACATTCTTGAAAAATCTGAGCTGATTCATAAACTGTGAATTGATAAATGCTTATCTTTATGGATAAGATTTTCTATGCTCTTTGATCAAACTTACATGCATTTTATCAATGACATATTTTCTGCATAAAGTGTATTTACAAATTGTCATTGGGAAATAACATTTTTGGTATCATTTAGTTATTACCCTTTTTGATTCATTGGCTTGAACTTACTTGATTGGGTAAAACTATGTTTTTGATCCTTGATTGTTATACTCTTTGCTCCAATATCATATTGTTAAATTATATATGAGCTTAAGAGTTATCATGTCTAATCCTGTGTGGACTCAAGAATCATTGGGTACCAAAGAACATATATTGTTACAGGAGTTGATCAAAATGTTCTGTTGTCAAATACAAAGAACATAGGCAAACAAGAATAGACCATTTCAGTGGCTATGTCTGCAAATTCTGTGACAATACCTAAGTGACATCCCATCACTAGCAAGAGGTGTAAGAGCATACTAGCTTTGATGAGAAGCTATGAGCAGAAACTAATTTCAAGATCCTATTCAAAGCTCATTTGGGATTTCGCTTCTAAGATGCATTCAAGCAACAATTGATGATTGCTATTAGTAATGTATCTCACGGAATACAAGAGGATTATAACTTGAGTAATTACGATATTACTCAAGTGAGGTATTGTATTTTGAAATAATATGCATATATCATAAACATGCTAGGCTAACTTGATTTCATTGATTTCATTTTATTCATCAAGTTTGAGCACACTTATTTCTAAAAAGATCCTTATGCTTTAAAAACTCTTTTATCATCATAAAAGGCATAAGTGATTTCTTCATACCAATTTCAAGTCCACCCATGTGAACTTGAAAGTTCTTATTTGTGAGATACCATGTTATGTCCATTGGAGTTAGATGAATTCCAGACCTCATAACACTTGGTATCACATCATTATTTGGTATCATTAAAGGAGCTACACTATTTTAATCATGCATTCATTAAGGGGGAGCTTCACATTCATATGTGTTTGATATCTTAAAAGCTCATCTCCTTTATTTGAAGAACACCCTTTTAAGCATACTCATCTGCATTCACTATGTCTTATTAGTTTTGATGATGAGTTGATTTCATATTTAAAAATATCTTATATTTTCCTTTCATTATTTTTAAATATCATTTGGAAAGGAATACTTTGATATTTGGTTGCACTAACAAATCTCTTTTGCAAAGAAAGTTTTCAATTTGTAGCGAGAAGATTTTGTTATGTGTTACAACTTTCCTTAATGCACTACAAGGAGAAACTATTCAATTAAGGAAAGATGCTTTGGCAATCAATCATTGAAGTTGAGATATGCTCTACATAGATGATCTATGAAGAAAAGGATGGAAGTTGAGTACTGTCATAATCATTCAGATGAGATAACCCTCAAGAAGCTAGAACTTTCATCTTCACATCTCAAAGGATATTCATGATCTTTCTATTGAGCACACTTCAGATGATTTCATACAACAAAGCAAGCAAATGGACTTCATCGATCATTCATCAATTTGCAAAACCCAACATGAGCATTTCTAATCTCTATCTTTTTATATTCAAGTAGAAATGTTGCACATGTTTGGTATCTATATGCTTTAAGTGTGAAAGATTTTTGAAAACCTCTTCAAATTCTTTTAAATTTGTTTTCATAAAAACATTCCAAATTGCATCATATTTAGAAAGAAAACAATTTCAAATTGAGGAGAGAAAATCAGTTCTTTGACTCTTTCTAATCTGGTTTCATATTTGTCTCTCTAAGCATTTCTTCTTAAATTCAACTTTTTGCTAATGACAAATAAGGGGGAGAGAAATGGCAAGAAAAATATGTTGGGTTTAATGGAATTTCATATTCATACATATTTTTCTTAAAGTATTTGCCATCATCAAAAAGGGGGAGAATGTTGGTTATGATTAGTTTTGATGATGTCTTATATAGATGTCATTGTTAAAAGCAAAAAGATTGAGTAATATAGTAATATATTTATCTCCTACATTGACTAATTGCTATATTTAATGTAGATTAATCCAAGTTGAATTAAGAGATTAATCAAGAAGGAGATATTGAAGAAGATTATTCCAAGTTGAACTATAGAGATTGACCAAGAAAGGAGACGAAAGAAAGAAGCTCTTGCAATATAATTGGAATATCGAATGTCAAGGAAGCAAGAAGTTATCAAAGGACTTTGGGAATAAACAAGAAGAAGAGAAGAGACTAGAGAAAGATGTTATCAAAAGAACTTGCACAATATAATAGGAATATCAACATTCAAGTTCTTGTGATCTTTGGAAGTCTCTATGATAGCAGAAGTTGGAATGAAGCTTCATCACCTTATGGATATTGAAGAAGGTAGAAGCTGTAAAGAATGTGAGTCCAAGTCAAATGATGAAGAATGATCAAGTTGGGAGATGAAAGAAGGAAGAACTTGCTGAATGGAATGAAGATATCATCATTCAAGTTCTAAGATTGATGCTAGAAGTCTCCAAGATCATATGGAAGTTGGAATGGCTCAATTCAGAGTTAAAGTCAGCAAATATGAGGTTCAGGATGAGAAACCTCGAGTTTAGGACACAAACCTCGAGTTTGGAACTCAAACCTCAAGGTTTGGAACTCAAAACTCGAGTTTAGATGAACTGGACTGAGAAACCTCGAGGTTTCCATCAAAACTCGAGTTATCAAGTGTCTTCAGCATCTCGGCGTCTCGGACTAGCAAACCTCGAGGTTTCGGTCAAAACCTCGAGTTTCCGGCTATCGCCTCTTCAGCTCCACACTGTTTCACGTTCAGCATGGGCGACGTCGGTAATTTGATGATATCTCCTAAACCAGAGATCGGATTGAGGTGAAACCAGTGGCATATGAAACTAGACTCCCAATACGTCATTTTGATATAAAATCCAAGCCCAAAGGAGTTCATATCAAGGAGTTATAAATTGTGGAAGTTGACAGAAACATCCACGCCACACAGCAAACCAAGCTTCAATGTTTTGAGTGTATCTCACAAACTACAAATCCAATTGAGCTGAAATTGGTGGCATATGAAAGTAGACTCACAGAGCTTTCCATAAAGAGTTAAACGGACCAAAACGGAGTTCATACCAGGGAGATATGGTCCCCGAAAGTTGACAGTTATTTCAAGAAAGTGAACAAAGTCAAAACCTCGAGTGTTCAATGGAAACCTCGAGTTTTCATCGACGAGAGAGCAACGAACTTCGAGTATCTTCAAACCTCGAGGTTTGGAACCAAAACCTCGAGTTT
Organism: Acacia melanoxylon; assembly: GCA_019022615.1. Lineage (NCBI taxonomy): Eukaryota > Viridiplantae > Streptophyta > Magnoliopsida > Fabales > Fabaceae > Acacia > Acacia melanoxylon. Next base: position 5,656,505 of record JAFJYJ010000002.1, read on the forward strand.
TGGTCGACAGAAAGCAACTGGAGTATTGCAACCTCAAAACTCGAGTTTTGCAAATGAAACCTCGAGTTTTCATCTCGCTTCGAGAAAATCGAGTTTCGAAAATCCTGATTCTTCTGATAAACATCCAGATGATTACCCAAATGATTTATACTACTTCTTAACATCATTTATATCATTTGTGTATAAATTTCAGATGATTAAAGTTTGAGATTACATCAAACTTGACATAAACCAAAAATGTCATAAGCTTGAAGATGAAGGTTCTTTGCAGATTTTCGAAACAACAAAGAAAGCGAGAATTGAACAACAAACTTGAAGAAACAAAGTTGAAAGCTCAACGGTAATATTGTTCAATGTATTCAAATGTTCAATATCTTTGATATGCACTCAGATTTGAGAAGATTTGAATTTGCTTTAAAGTCAAATAAAGCAACTCCATGAGCCACTTATATTATTTTATTATATCTTCTCAAACAAAGACAATGGAAGACGAAAAGAAAGAAGACCAACCATTCTTCAAAGCGAGAAAGCAAGGCTCCCTCCAACAAAAGCTGAACATCATGGGAGACATTCTTGAAGAGCCAAATATTCAAATATTCAAATCTGCAATTCTTCTCAAAACTATATCTCAACATGCTATATTCCCAATGACCATATTCTCAACAACTATATTCTCCACGAATTCAAAGCACTCCAACGGATCATTAAGCTTCAACCAAAGATAAATACTGAAGATTTGAAGCTTTGAAATTACAAAAAATAGATAAGACAGAGCAAAAACGCAGAGACACAAGATTACATCTTCAACATGCTTATACTATGTTTTTCATAACATTTACTCTCTGTTCTCAATGCTTACATAGCTTATCATTGAGAGTGAAATGATGTGTGTTGTACTTCAGTGTTTATTCATCTACTTCTGAGAGAGAAGAGTTATTGTACACATCCTACCATACTATCGAGAGTTACTCAAGATTGGGTGATCTTGAGTGGGAAACACATTGTGTTGATTACGGCTTGTAAGGGGAGTGAATCCTAGGAAGAGGATTACTTCGAGTACGAGTGTGTGATCAAGCAAGTGTATTGGTTACGATTTGTAAGGGGAGTGAATCCTAGTGAGAGGATTACTTCAAGTACAGAACGTGTAATCAATTGAAAGAAGATAGTGGATTGAAAATCTCAAGCGGAGCTTGGGGACTGGACGTAGGTCAAGGATTGGGCCGAACCAGTATAAATCAGTTTGCATATTCTCTTCCCTTATCTCTTATATTTCCAGCATATATATATCTGAATGTCCATACATGTTTGAATGATTGACTATTGCTTTATCAATTATTATTGTCATTCAAACTATTTTCAATAAGTTGCGAAAAGAATTTCAAAGTTCCTAAACTTTTATCAAACACCCAATTCACCCCCTCTTGGGTGATAGCTGGGTTGATCGTTTTTAATCATTTCTGCATATTTCGTTCTGTTTCGCTTTATTTTCGTTTTAATCTGTTTAAATCAAAACCCCCAATTTGTTTGTTACTGTTCTGTTTTGTTGTTACTGATTAGACTCGCTGCAAGTTCGTTTGGGAAATGACCCAGGTTCCCTATTTCTGCAAAACATTTTCGAACTTGGTTATTTTGGGAGACACGGTAAATTTCTGTCAAAATATGGCGCCGCTGCCGGGGAATTTGCATTGGTTTCGTTAGTAACAGTAGTTTTCGGTGGTTCGGGTGATTGGACAGAAAATTTTTCTGACCCAGATCACTCAAATCAGGTCTTATTCACAAGGAATTGGGCATTCTAAACAAGAGTCACTCTCTTTGGGAGTGAGGTCGACCTATTTTCCCCAAATTCCATCGTTTAGACCATTTTTTTTTGTTTTAAGTTTCTATTTTGTGATTTCTACTAGGTCAATTTTTTTGGAGTATCTCGAGATGGTCGAAATTTTGCCAGGCGATAGAAAATGGCCTCTCACTGGGCACATCCAAAATCTTTGATTTTCCATGTGGTATCCTTAGTTTCGCCAAATTCCATCGTTTAGACCACTTTTTCAATTTTTGAAGTTTTTTTATTCCATTTTTGGGTTCCCCAATGGTCTAGGAGTTGCCCTGTCCAAGTCCCATAAATTTTAAAAATCATTTGATCTTTTGTTTTGGACTTGTTTTGGTCAAATTCCAACATAGGTTTTAGCTTTTTGTGTTTTCGTAATTCTGATTTGCTGGTGGCATTTTCGAAATTCTTATTTTCTGCAAGTTTTGCCTTGTTGCATGAGTACTAGGAGTACTATTAATCCAGAAGACTTGTTGCCACTTGATCCTGAAATAGAAAGAACAATTCTTACTGCTAGAAGAATTGTTAGGCTAAGTCGTAGGATTGATCTTGAATTTGACATTGAACTTGAGTACGATTATGTCCGTTCTGTTGATCTTGACTGCGATAGTACTTGATAGTCTTGTTGTTTTCACTGATTCTAGTAGCAATTTGGCTAACTCGAAATTATGGCGAACAAGCAGCTCGTCCACTTTGAAAGAATTAGCTACCCCGATTGATGTGGGCAATCAAAATTTGTGTATTCAATATCCTGAACTTGCTGCTAACTTTGAATTAAAATCTGGTCTTATCCATTTGTTGCCCAAGTTTCATGGTCTTGCAGGTGAATGTCCTCACAGGCATCTAAAGGAGTTCCATGTGGTATGCAGCATGATGAAACCTCAAGCAATTGATGAGGACCACATTAAGGCGAGAGCTTTCCCATTTTCCCTAGATGGCGTGGCTAAGGATTGGCTATACAATTTGCAACCAACATCTGTTGGGAGTTGGGATGATATGCAGAAGTTATTCCTGAAGGTTAAAAATTGTTCTTGCTTGACATTCAAGCAATATGTTCACGAGGTTGAAAACAAAAATTTTCTGTATTTGCGGAACCCACATTGAACATTACTATTTACGTAAATAGTACCAGTAAAAATATTTTTACCGTGATGGTAAATAATTTTAACTGTACCAGTAAATAATTTTTACTGTGAAGGTAAATAAGTTTTACTGCGTGAATAGTAAATTACTATTCATGTGAATAATATTTTTACCGTGCCAGTAAATAATATTTACCGTGAAGGTCAATAATTTTTACTGCACCAGTAAATAATATTTACTGCCCGAGATTAATTCCTTTATGATGTGACAGATCAGACTAAAGTTTTGCCACGAGCATACTCGGAAAAACTTGACTACGATACGGTAAATAATATTTTTTGCGCCGTCATGAAAATACTATTCTCATGAACCAAGAAGCGTATCAGTAACTCTTTACAATACATATTTAGGATCTATTTCGTTAAAACACATATAGGGTTTTTAGGAATACTGTGATCACTTGAAGACGTCAAAGAGTATGATGTCCTCTAACATTGATCCACATGATTATCTCACGATTAAATGAGAACTCCTTCTCCTGCGAATCATCTCCTTTGATGCTTGCTATGCGATAGCAAGGTGGAGGGCTCAAGTGTTTGGATCTTTTACCTCAAGACTATAAAGATTACTTTAGAGCGCTTAAGAAAGCTTCCTTAAGAGGAAGAGAAGAGAGAAGTTTAGGAATGAGTGATTTGAAATGAAGGAAATAAGTCTTATTTATAGTAGTTGGAAAATGGGTCATAGGTGTAATTATTTCACTTGGGTCAATTGAGGTAATTTTCCCCAACATAAAAAAATTGCACCCAGCCGCCTCGTTTCAAACCTCTGAAACGTTTATAATATTTAATAATATAATAATATTATATTATATTATTATTTCAATAGAAAATACTATTCATAAATAGTAAATACTATTCATAGTACCAAAATACACTCATTCCAAATTTCTCACTTATCCAATCCATCGATTGGATAAAATTTCGAATAATTCATAAATTATCCTTAAACTCCTAACCTCTTTATAATTGGGCTTGAAGTTCTAACCCAATTATATCATTAGTCTCGACAAAATCCAATAACAATTATTGGTCCAAACTTGCTAAACTAAGCAATCAAGAATAATCTTAGTGTGTGACCCATTAGGCCCGATTAGTTTCTCGTAGATAAACTTGAACCAATTAAACTCTTTAATAGGTCAATTTATCTAATGACTACATAAGACAAAGAATCTTTCTGCGATCCCCGTAACTAATCAAGTTGATCAAGTGATCTTACCTTTCTAATTTGGATACCATGCATGTATCATCCTTACAACGTTGTTCATATTTAGTCGAAGCAAGGATAGAGTATCACCTCTCAGATTGACTAAATGTAGCTTTCTGTGAACTAGGAATATTCTTCTATTGACTCTAAGACGGATCATGACTCTTCATGATCACTTACTATGCATAGATTCGAGTCAACTAGAAGTCATCCAAGTCCTACGGTCTTGTGAACAACTAATCCCTTGTAGGGGATTATAAGTCCTTTCGGCGTGTCCATCTATACTATGTATTCAAGTTACACCCAAGAGTACACATTCTCCCCATATTTCAAAGCGGATAGAGTTGTACAGGTCAAAGTATAACTCTAGGACACGATGTTCGATGACATCCTCAAGTTTAAGATGATCGCACTACCAAACGATGAGACATTACAAATCCAATGATACTCTCTACAATGAATCCTTGTAGAGTCTCTCGGCGGATTCGATTCGGTGCTTATACGTTCTCTATGTATACACGACGACATCGGCTAAGGCATCAACATGCCTGCATTCCATGAGGTCCCACCTTGTATCACTATACAAGTAGATGATGTCGTACTAGTCTTATTGAGATCACCAATGCCCTTTCTTGGGCCTTTATCTTTAAACTCATATTAACCATAAAATATAGGCGAGACATAAATATGATAAAGATAAATTATCTTTCCAAATATATAAATCATGAAATACTAAATAGTAAAAGGTGTTCAACTGATAAAGCAGTTGTCTCTAGGACACCTTTATACTAACAATTCCTAGTGAGGTTCTTTCCTTCCTCAAAAGCCATTGCTATTCAGAAGGAGATCACTAGTGTTAAACAAATCAATGGGAGACCATGTAACATCCCAAATTTTGGGATTTGGAAATTTGAAATATTATGATGGAATTTCATTAAGAAAATTTGGCACGAAATAATTGTTTGGGATTTAAGGCCTATTTCAATTTATTTTTAGGGGTAAAATAGTAAGTTTATTTCCCCTTTACTTCATTTTAATATTCACTCTCCATTTGGTTAATCCTCTATGACCCAACAGCAAAAGCGCCTATAATTCTCCTCAGCCCAACTTATCCAGCGCCATTCAAACTTCTTTTATTCATACACATTTCGGCCCACATGCATCAAGCCAAGTCAAGCAAAGCACATTATGCAGAACCATAATTTTCATCGAAATACCAACAAAAATAATAATAATAATTCCTCATCGGAACACACACCTGCTACCCATGCGCCACTTTCTTGTGTCTCGCTCATGACTGTTCCAAAGCTTCTCCTTGAACTTGGCATTAGCAGCACCCACTCTCTCGTGTCTGCAGTGTTCCAGAAAACCAAACTCCACTGTCTCTGAACTCGAAAACTTGTGCATTCGGACAGACACACCATGCTCCACTTCCCTTTTTCGATTCTGCATAAAACCATTTCAGCCTTCATCCTCATTCATTTCGGTGCTGCACAAAGTGAACAGAGAGAGTGAGAGCGAGAGATAGGAAGGTTGAACGCGAGTCGATTCGCATGAATGCTCGGTGTGAAGGCGAAAACGAGAGAACACGAAACACCGAGAGAGGGAGAGCTTAGAATAGAAGCAGAAACAAGACGAGATTGAGAGACAAAGAGCACTCGGTGGAAGGAACCGAAGGTAGAAACCAAAGGAGGAGGAGTCGGAACTTGCAGAAACTAACCAAGGTAAGCCATCAAGCTTCATTCTTTTTAGTTTTGCAAATCCTACGCGATGGGTTTCGCATTTGAAGCTTAGAAGTTATGGCTAGTTTCTGCATGTGGGTACTCTCTAATACAGGAATTGAAATAGAGGAAGTTTTAGTGTGTCCCTTACGTATGAAAAGTTTGTTTAGCCAAAGAATAAAGCTGTATACGAAACAGCTCTGTTTTTCGGACTCAAAACAGAGTGGTTTTGTGAGCTTCTGTTTCATAGTCAAATGCCTGTGTTTTTCCATGAAATTTTTACAGGACATAGTAGACTCTATAAGCTTTAAAAAAAAGTCAAAACCCAACAAAAAATGACGTGTAGATTGAGAGATATGATTTTCCAAAGTTCTACCAAAATCTGAGACGTTTTCTGCACTTGCAGAAAACAGTACTTTTCGAGTCTGATTTTTAAATAGAAAATGTTTCCTTTTTACTTGAAAATTTTACAGTATGTAGGATACATTTCAAAATTTCCAACGAGCCAAAGAACACCCCAAACGGAGGTCTACAACTCCGGATATGATTTTTGGAAGATGAGTTAAAAATCTGAAACTTTCTGGTATGATTCTGGAGCAACCATATGACGTTGCATTTCGGACCAAGTAAACATTTGTGTTTTTCCCTGAGATTTTGTTATGACATATTATACCTCTCAAGCTTTCCAAAAAGCCAAAAAACAGCTAAAACGGATTTGTACAAAGGGAGATATGATTTTCCAAAGTTTAGCCAAAATCTGAAACGTTTTCTGCACTTTTGGTGAACAGTGATTTTCGGGCTTGATTTCAAAATAGAAAACCTTTGTGTTTTTGCTTGAAAATTTTACAGTAATGAGTATACATCTCAAGCTTTACAAAAAGCCAAAGAACACCTAAATCGGACTTGTGGAATGAGAGCTATCATTTTTCAAAGTTTGGTCAGAAAACCTGGAAAATCTTGTTTCAGATTTAAGTAATGTCTACTTTGCAAATTTCTGGGAATTATACAGCCATTACTTGTTTTGATGACCATTTGTCCCTTATACTAGCCTTATAGAACTTTGAATAGAAATTTGGATCACCCCAATCGGAGATTTAGAGAATTAATTATGAATTTTCAAAGGTTAATGAAAATTCTGAGGAATTAAGTTAGGTCTAATAGTAGGAAATTAAGGGAATTTTAGGGGTTAATGCATAATTCGCGTAGTTAGTTACTTTGCTACGTAAGAAGCGACTAATGACAATGATAAACATTTATAGGTATATCTTGACACCTATACCGATCCCAACACATCCTGACAAGTTAAGGATTCAAGTTCGAGGTGGGTAACTGTTATCTTGTTTGCTTGTATGTATGTATTTCTTGTATGACTGATCATGTTTGCTAGATGATTTACATGTTTATTTTCCTAGCAATGGAATTGAGGCTGCGGTCTCATAGGGCTGCGTGTCCTAAAGGGCTGCGGTCCTTGGCCGTTAACTGTGGTTACGGTGCGACTTGTTTACTGTGAATTATTCTATGCTTATACATGTGTTATCTTGTTATTTACATTTCATACCCGCATATGAGATTAACTGTTACCCCGGGGTTCATTCATTTGAACTCCAGATCACATGAAAGAGACAGGTAGTGGATCGGGATCAAGAGGAAAGAAGTAGGCTGTAAGGGTTATAGCGAGATGGAACTTGTCGGAGAAATATGATTAGCCGACTTTAGTTTATCGTTTATCATCCGTCTATTTTGGATTCGTATTAACATCCCACTTTGGGATAGATTCGAATCACGTTAGATTATCCTCATGTTTTCAAAACCAAGTTATTTTTAAGAAAGTTTTTATTCCGCAATTAAGTCGTCAAACCACTTCGATGCACGTGCGCTATAACTCGATAAATAAAGGCGTATTTAGGAAGGGTGTCACAGTTATGGTATCAAAGCCCTGGTTTGGACAAATTTTTTGAAAAAGGATTTAAACTTAGTTATGTTGAAAACATGATGAGGATTTTCGAAGAATAATTACCCCTTGTTGTGCGTACGTTAGTGTATATTTAGAACAACGTATAGAGGAGCGCTAGAAACCCAACCTAGTACCAAATTAAGTGTAGTATTCATGTCGCAACCTTTCCTAAAGTCCTAGGGACGTTGTTAAAAAAAAGGTGATTTGTAATGGCAAGTACCTTATGTTTGAACAAGATTATGGGATGTTAGTAACAAGTATGATGTATGTTTAAATACATATGAATATTTGGAATGATTATTACGCCTCTGTTATTAACAACCAAAATTCTTTTTGACATAAAGTACTGTAGTGCAATGGCCAACACAAGAGCCAATCGAAGGCAAGTTCCTGAGCAGGAGCCTCAGCAAGAAACAAATCCACCTACACGTGGAAGGGGTAGAGGCCGAGGTCGAGGTAGAGGAAGGCCCAATCAACAAGAACCTCCAGTCCAGGACCCCATGCAACAAGCACGAGTGATGTTGGGTGATTATCAAGAGTCGTTAAGGGAGCTCAGAGAAGAGGTATTCCTGTTAAAGACAGAACGAGACGAAGCAAGGCAGCGTGCTGAAGCTGCAGAAGCACGACTAGCTCAGAGGGTAGAAACGGAAGAAGAGGAAAATCAAGAGAATAACCCTCTACGGGTAGAGGTTCCACCTCTTGCCCAACCGCAACAAGAGATCTCGAGAGTCCCACTCGGACTATTCAATTTCGTAAGCACAACCCGCCATCATTTGCGGTGATCATAATGCGTAAGCCGCGAGAATTGGCGCTCGATGGAGAAAATCTTTGAAGTCATGGAGTGCCCTGGAGAACGAATGGCACAATTAGCCATATACAAGCTGGAAGGCGATGCATACCATTGGTGGAAGAGCGTGGCCAAGGGTTTGCGTGCCCAATATAGACCAATTACTTGGGAGCTATTCCAAGAGAAGTTCAATGAGAAGTACTTTCCCCCCTCAGTCCAAGTAGAGATGGAGCATGACTTCATAACCATCAAACAGAAACCGGGAGAGTCTTTTGACAAGTATCTAGCAAGGTTTACCAATCGTCTCGCTACTCATCCTACCTAAAGAAGAATGAAGATGAGGGATGGAAGGTAAATAGGCTCATCAAGGGACTGAAATTTGAGATGAGAGATAGACTAATCTCTCGACGATTTCTTACATTCCACCAAGCTGAGGAAGAATGTAGAATAATCGAACGCAACCTGCAGGAGCTGCATGAAAGTAGGATGGAGATGAATAACAGTGGGCATAGCCGTGGAAATTCCATGAGTAATCAAAAGAGGAAAGGGAACTGGTCTGGTTACAAGGGCAAGAACAAGAAGCCCAATCTCTACCGGCAGAACAATTCAAGACCGCCAGCACCCCGACCTTGTGAGAAGTGCGGGAAGAGCCACCCGGGAGTAAGATGTGATGGGAAACTGACCTGCTTCAAGTGTAACCAGCTGGGACACTTCAGTTTTAATCGCCCGCAGAATACCGGGGAAAAGAGGCCGCAAAATCATGGAAGGGTCTTTGCATTGACCCAAGAAGAGGCCGGGAAGTCTCGACATGATCCAAGGTACAATCTCACTAAATGGTAACTCTTTGCAAGCATTATTTGATTCGGGTGCTAGCCATTCTTTTATTGCCTCGTGATTGTGTAAGACGGCTAGGGATGAACACCCATAGATTACCATATGATTTGATTGTAAGTACACCACTTGGTGTTAAGTCTGTAGTATGTGATGCATGCTTGAATTGTGTATTGATTGTAAATGGACATGAGTCCACACTAGATTTAATTTGTCTACCGTTGGTTGATATTGACGTCATACCGGGATTGAACGGTTAACGGCCAACAATGCGTTGATCGATCGGTAACAAGCGAATTCTATACTCACGGTCAACGAGAGGATACTACAAAGAACAATTTGAATCTTCTCACCGCCCAAGAAGCGAAGAAATGTCTACGAATCAAGGTTGCCTAGGGTACATGGTATTTTTCTCTGTGCAAGTAGAGAATGAACCTTCATTGTCGGATATACCAGTAGTGAATGAATTTCCTGAAGTATTCCCAGAAGACATTAGTGGATTGCCACCGGTGAGGGAAGTTGAGTTCACTATTGAATTGATGCCGGGCACGGGGCCCATATCTAAGCCACCCTACAGAATGGCACCGAGTGAAATGGCAGAATTGAAGAAGCAAATTGAAGAGTTACTGGAGAAAGAATTCATCCGACCCAGTGTGTCACCCTGGGGAGCTCCAAGATCTTGTTTGTGAAGAAGAAGGATGGGAGTCTTCGACTCTGCATTGATTATAGGGAGTTGAACAAGGTAACAATCAAAAACAAATATCCACTCCCTAGAATTGATGATTTGTTAGACCAATTATCTGGTTCCTGTGTTTTCTCGAAGATTGATCGCGCTCGGGATACCATCGATTTACGTGTAAGAGCGAGGATGTTCCAAAAAACGGCCTTCGAACGAGATATGGACACTATGAATTTATGGTGATGCCCTTTGGTTTAACTAATGCACTGCGGTGTTCATGGACTATATGAATCGAATCTTTCGTGAGTATCTAGATCGATTTGTAGTAGTCTTCATTGATGACATTCTGATCTACTCCAAGAATAAGGAGGAACATGAACACCATCGGCAGTACTTAATGTGCGAAGAGAAGCAACTCTACGCCAAGCTGAACAAGTGTGACTTTTGGCTTTCGGAAGTTAGATTTCGGGCCATGTGATATCACGAGATGGGGTATTTGTTGATCCTAGTAAAGTGGAAGCAGTACTAGACTGGAAGAGACCAGAGACGGTAACTGAAATACGGAGTTTCTTGGGTCTGGCGGGATATTACCGCAGATTCATAAAGGATTTCTCCAGACTTGCCTTGCCATTAACAAAGCTGACGCGAAAGAACCAATCATTTGTTTGGGATGAACGTTGTGAGGGTAGCTTCGAGGCGAGGGAGAGGTTGACTAAAGACCGGTGTTGATTATCTCAAATCCGGGTGAGACATATGTTGTCTATAGTGATGCTAGTAAGCATGGATTGGGATGTGTCGATGCGGCGGGCGGGGTGGTGGCATATGCCTCTCGATTTGAAGCCTCACGAGTTAAACTACCCAACTCATGATTTGGAGCTCGCGGCTATTGTTTTTGCATTGAAAATTTGGCGGCATTATTTGTATGGCAATACCGTGGAACCAGCATCGTGACCACAAGAGTCTCAAATACCTCTTTGACCGGAGAGCTAAATATGAGAGACAGCGTAGATGGATGGAGTTTGCTGAAGGATTATGACTGGAGATTAAATACCACCCAGAAAGGCCAACGTTGTCGCGGATGCATTGAGCGGGGAAAGTAGTGCATACAAAGCATTCATGATGATCCACGAACGAAATTACTAGAAGATTTCGGGATTTGAATCTATCCAACCAAATTGCTATGGAACCAAAAGAGCCTCATGAAGTGTATCTTGCAAGTCTTCTTGTTAGTCAAGGAGATTATGATCTCGAGGGATGAAATTGAAGAAGCTCAGAAGCAAGACAAACAAGCAAATGCTATACGAGAGATGATCTCTCGGAACGAGACTCAAGATCATGATCTATCACCCAAAGTGGATTAGTGAGGTATAAGAAAAGGATTTATATACCGAAAAATGATGAGTTGAGGCGAGAAAATCTTTGGATGAAGCTCACAAGAGCAAATACACCTTACATCCAGGCATGGTCAAGATGTACCGAATTTGAAATCGAGGTCCGGTGGCGGGGTTGAAGAAAGAAGTAACCCAATATGTAGCCAAATGTTTAACATGTCGAGGGTGAAACTTGAACATCAACGACCGCCAGGACCACTACGAGAATTGGAATTCCGGAATGGAAGTGGGAGGATGTTACCATGGATCTAGTAGTGGGATTACCCAAGATCGTGCATTTTGATGCAATCGGGTAATTGTTGATCGTTTTACTAAGTCGGCACACTTTCTTCCCATCGGTGCTAGTTATTCTCCCGCGAAACTAGCCGAGGTCTACATTAAGGAAATCGTGAGACTCCACGGTACCGAAGAGTATTATTTCTGACAGAGATCCTCGATTCACATCCCGATTTTGGCAAGCTCTACATGAAGCTCTGGGGTCAAAGTTAAAATTCAGTACAGCTTACCACCCCCAGACTGATGGTCAATCTGAACGAACCATACAGACGCTAGAAGATATGTTGAGAGCGTGTGTATTGGACTTTAAAGGACATTGGGATCAATATCTCCCACTGGCAGAGTTTGCATATAATAACAGCTATCACTCGAGTATCCAGATGGCTCCGTTTGAAGCATTATATGGCAGGAAATGTCGATCACCCATTTTTGCGGACGAGTTGTCTCGAGAGGAGGCTAATTGGGACAGAAATAGTTGACAAAACCTCCGAACACATTAAACCGATCAAGGAGAGGCTCTTAGCAAAGACAAAGCGTGCGTAAAAGCTATGCGATAAAAGAAGAAGGCCTTTAGAGTTTGAAGTAGGAGATCACGTCTTTCTGAAGATATCTCCAGTTACAGGGGTTGGTAGAACATTAAAGAGGAAAAAGTTAAGTCCTCGATATGTTGGTCCGTTTGAAATATTGGCAAAACGTGGACCAAAGAGCCTACCGCCTAGCCCTACCCCCAAACATGAGCAGACTTCATGATGTATTCCATGTCTCCCAGTTGAAAAAGTATCAACCAGATCGCGATCATGTCTTAGAGTATGAGGATGTCGAACTCCGACATGATAATACTTTCGTGGTTGAGCCGATACAAATAATTGCTCATCGGGAAAAAGCTCGAGACACAAGAGTATCCCATTGGTGAAGGTGGTGCGGAAGGGGTTATCTCCGAGGAAGCAACATGGGAAACAAAGGAAAGCATGAAGGAGAAGTACCCGAGAATTTATGGCTCGAGTTTGCAAAATGTATAACAAATTTCGGGGACGAAATTTAAATTAACGGGGGAGTAAATGTAACATCCCAAATTTTGGGATTTGGAAATTTGAAATATTATGATGGAATTTCATTAAGAAAATTTGGCCGAAATAATTGTTTGGGATTTAAGGCCTATTTCAATTTATTTTTCCGGGGTAAAATAGTAAGTTTATTTCCCCTTTACTTCATTTTAATATTCACTCTCCATTTGGTTAATCCTCTATGACCCAACAAAGCAAAAGCGCCTATAATTCTCCTCGGCCCAACTTATCCGGCGCCATTCAAACTTCTTTTATTCATACACATTTCGGCCCACATGCATCAAGCCAAGTCAAGCAAAGCACATTATGCGAACCATAATTTTCATCCGAAATACCAACAAAAATAATAATAATAATTCCTCATCGGAACACACACCCGCTACCCATGCGCCACTTTCTTGTGTCTCGCTCATGACCTGTTCCAAAGCTTCTCCTTGAACTTGGCATTAGCAAGCACCCACTCTCTCGTGTCTGCGGTGTTCCGTAAAAAACCAAACTCCACTTTGTCTACGAACTCGAAAACTTGTGCATTCGGACAGACACACCATGCTCCACTTCCCTTTTTCGATTATGCATAAAACCATTTCAGCCTTCATCCTCATTCATTTCGGTGCTGCACAAAGTGAACAGAGAGGGCTGAGAGCGAGAGATAGGAAGGTTGAACGCTGAGTCGATTCTGCATGAATGCTCTGGTGTGAAGGCTGAAAACAGAGAACACGAAACACTGAGAGAGGGAGAGCTTAGAATAGAAGCAGAAACAAGACTGAGATTGAGAGACAAAGAGCACTCGGTGGAAGGAACCGAAGGTAGAAACCAAAGGAGGAGGAGTCGGAACTTGCAGAAACTAACCAAGGTAAGCCATCAAGCTTCATTCTTTTTAGTTTTGCAAATCCTACGCGATGGGTTTCGCATTTGAAGCTTAGAAGTTATGGCTAGTTTCTGCATGTGGGTACTCTCTAATACAGGAATTGAAATAGAGGAAGTTTTAGTGTGTCCCTTACGTATGAAAAGTTTGTTTAGCCAAAGAATAAACTGCACGAAAACAGCTCTGTTTTTCGGACTCAAAAACAGTGGTTTTGTGAGCTTCTGTTTCATAGTCAAATGCCTGTGTTTTTCCATGAAATTTTTACAGGACATAGTAGACTCTATAAGCTTTAGAAAAAAGTCAAAACCCAACAAAAAATGACGTGTAGATTGAGAGATATGATTTTCCAAAGTTCTACCAAAATCTGAGACGTTTTCTGCACTTGCAGAAAACAGTACTTTTCGAGTCTGATTTTTAAATAGAAAATGTTTCCTTTTTTACTTGAAAATTTTACAGTATGTAGGATACATTTCAAAATTTCCAACGAGCCAAAGAACACCCCAAACGGAGGTCTACAACTCCGGATATGATTTTTGGAAGATGAGTTAAAAATCTGAAACTTTCTGGTATGATTCTGGAGCAACCATATGACGTTGCATTTCGGACCAAGTAAACATTTGTGTTTTTCCCTGAGATTTTGTTATGACATATTATACCTCTCAAGCTTTCCAAAAAGCCAAAAAACAGCTAAAACGGATTTGTACAAAGGGAGATATGATTTTCCAAAGTTTAGCCAAAATCTGAAACGTTTTCTGCACTTTTGGTGAACAGTGATTTTCGGGCTTGATTTCAAAATAGAAAACCTTTGTGTTTTTGCTTGAAAATTTTACAGTAATGAGTATACATCTCAAGCTTTACAAAAAGCCAAAGAACACCTAAATCGGACTTGTGGAATGAGAGCTATCATTTTTCAAAGTTTGGTCAGAAAACCTGGAAAATCTTGTTTCAGATTTAAGTAATGTCTACTTTGCAAATTTCTGGGAATTATACAGCCATTACTTGTTTTGATGACCATTTGTCCCTTATACTAGCCTTATAGAACTTTGAATAGAAATTTGGATCACCCCAATCGGAGATTTAGAGAATTAATTATGAATTTTCAAAGGTTAATGAAAATTCGAGGAATTAAGTTAGGTCTAATAGTAGGAAATTAAGGGAATTTTAGGGGTTAATGCATAATTCGCGTAGTTAGTTACTTTGCTACGTAAGAAGCGACTAATGACAATGATAAACATTTATAGGTATATCTTGACACCTATACCGATCCCAACACATCCCGACAAGTTAAGGATTCAAGTTCGAGGTGGGTAAATTGTTATCTTGTTTGCTTGTATGTATGTATTTCTTGTATGACCGATCATGTTTGCTAGATGATTTACATGTTTATTTTCCTAGCAATGGAATTGAGGCTGCGGTCTCATAGGGCTGCGTGTCCTAAAGGGCTGCGGTCCTTGGCCGTTAACGTGGTTACGGTGCGACTTGTTTATCGTGAATTATTCTATGCTTATACATGTGTTATCCGTTATTTACATTTCATACCGCATATGAGATTAATGTTACCCACGGGGTTCATTCATTTGAACTCCGAGATCACATGAAAGAGACAGGTAGTGGATCGGGATCAAGAGGAAAGAAGTAGTTGTAAGGGTTATAGCGAGATGGAACTTGTCGGAGAAATATGATTAGCCGACTTTAGTTTATCGTTTATCATCTGTCTATTTTGGATTACTGTATTAACATCCCACTTTGGGATAGATTCGAATCACGTTAGATTATCCTCATGTTTTCAAAACCAAGTTATTTTTAAGAAAGTTTTTATTCCGCAATTAAGTCGTCCAAACCACTTCGATGCCTGTGCGCTATAACTCTGATAAATAAAGGCGTATTTAGGAAGGGTGTCACAGACCATGTATGAGTATTGGGAGAGGTTCAAGCGATTGTGTGCAAGCTGTCCACACCACCAGATTTCAGACCAACTCCTAATTACATATTTCTATTCCGGTTTGTTATCGATGGATAAGAGTTTCGTAGATGCATCCAGTGGTGGGGCCTTAGATAGCAAGACACCTGAAAAGGCCCGAGAATTGATATCTACTATGGCTACTAATTCTCAAAGCAATTTGGCACCGGGCCAATAGTACTCCTGTTTACGATTCAAACACCTCCGGTCCAAAAGTATGATTCTCGTGAGATTGGAGAATAGATTTGATGATCGACTTCCCTTGTGAGGCGGTTGGCAAAGTGACCCAGACAAGACAATCTTCCCTCCCCAGCATTGGGTACTCATGTGTGTTTTGTTCGACCCTTGTCATTCTACTGATTCTTGCCCTACTTTGCATGATCCTGCTTATCAAGACCAATCGGTAGCTGCAGTGGGTGTTTTTCCAGGAAAGCCACAATACCAGCAGAATAATGCTTATTCTAATACTTACAATCCGGGATGGAGAAATCACCCCAATTTTCGTTGGAACCAGAATCAGAACCAGAGTAACCAATATCGTGCACCGGGAATTACCAACAAAGACAAGATGAGACCACATAATTTCCAACAGCCAGCCCCGCACCTCCTTTGCCTTTGCCAGCACCACCTCCTTTGCCTTTGCCAGCACCACCTCCTCGACCAGCCATATGTGCACCTCCACGGGCGGCACAACAGCAGGCTAGTACTAGTAGTAGTGGTTCTTCATTGGAGGATATGATGAAGTAATTTGTCACAGCCAATATGCAGTTCCAACAACAAACTAAAAATTCCATTTAGAGTTTGCAAACACAGATTGGGCAGTTGACAACATCATTGAATCAGCTTCAACCTCAGGGATCCAACACTCTTCCTTCACAAACAATTCCTAATCCCAAAGGGAATGTGAGTGCTATCTCCCTTCGATCTGGCAAGCAATTAGAGGAACCTCAACCAGCTACAGATGTGACTTCCACATCAGAGAAAGAGTCAGATAATGTGAAAATTGACTCTAAAAACAAAAATTTGATGCAGCAAGGTGAAGAGGAAGACATTCTCATTCCTCTTCCTTTCCCTCAGAGAGCCCCTCGATCCAAGAAGTTGGCAGAAACAACACAAGAGAAGGATATACTTGAGACATTCAGGAGAGTAGAGATCAACATTCCTCTCTTAGATGCATCAAACAAATTCCTAAATATGCCAAGTTTCGAAGGAGTTATGCACCAACAAAAGGAGATCGAAGGGAATGAACGAGTGAGTTTGAACCCGAGAATGTATCGGCCCTCATCCAGCCTACCATGCCTCGCAAGTGCAAGGATCCAGGGACGTTTTCTATCCCTTGCCTTATTGGTAATTATAAATTTGACGATTGCATGCTAGATTTAGGTGCTTCTATAAATGTCATGCCTGCATCTATCTATAGATCTCTTGGTCTTGGTCCCTTACGTCCAACTGGTGTTATTGTTCAATTAGCTAATAGGAGTAATACCCATCCTTCTGGTTTAGTTGAAGATGTATTAGTCAAAGTTAATGAATTGATATTCCCTGCTGATTTTTACATCTTAGATATGGAGGATGAGTCTTCTATTAGTAGGTCACCAATCATTCTAGGGAGGCCTTTCATGAAAACAAACTAGGACTAAGATATATGTGTATTACGGTACTCTTTCCATGGAGTTTGGTGATATTTACGTGAATTTTAATATCTTTGATGCCATGAAACATCTAGGGAAGAGCATTATGTTTTTCGTATTGATGTGATTGATGATGCTGTGGATGATGTTCTTGCTGATTGGTGTGCTGATTATCTCTGAGGGTGATTCTGCCATTTGTGTATGTGCTGATAATGAATGGTGCTCTGTTTGCACTCATTTAGTTAATGCTGCATTATTTGGTGATTCTGACTTGTTGGGTGATTCTGCATTACTTGTGGATTCTGATATTGATTCTGAGTTTGAGCTTCATTCTGATGTGCATCCTGATTCTGCTTTTGATGAACTTAACTCTGATTTTGATGAGCTGAATTCTAATGTTAACATTGAGCTGTATAGACACAGTTCTTCTACTTCTTTGAATGTGGTTTCAGGCATTTCCAGTGTGATGACATCCGAGTTGTTGCAACAACCACCCAAGCTTCTTCCTTCCACTGACCAACCACCCAAACTTGAGTTAAAATCCCTTCCAGACTACCTGAAATATGCATTTCTGGAGGTGGATGAACAGTTGCCAGTCATTGTGGCAAATAATCTTCTTCTTGAACAAGAAGAGAAGCTGCTAAGCTTATTGAGGGTGAACAAGAAAGCCATTGGTTGGACATTAGCTGATTTCGTTGGCATTAGCCCTTCCATGTGCATGCATCGAATTCTGTTGGAAGAGGACTCTAAGCCGGTGAGGCAACCTCAGAGACGCCTTAACCCCCTTATCCTTGATGTGGTGAAGAAGGAGGTCACTAAGCTTCTACAAGCTGGTATCATCTATCCCATTTCTGATAACTAGTGGGTTAGCCCGGTCCAGGTGGTTCCTAAGAAATATGGAGTCACTGTGGTAGCCAATCAGAAGAATGAGCTCATTCCTACTCGAGTTCAGAATAGTTGGAGAGTTTGCATTGACTATAGGAGACTCAACCAAGCCACTCGCAAGGATTATTACCCTTTACCTTTCATTGATCGGATATTAGAGCGATTGGCCGGCAAGTCTCATTCGCTTCTGGATGGCTACTCCGGATACTTCCGAGATCCATATTGCTCCTGAGGATCATGAGAAGACGACCTTCACATGCCCCTTTGGAACATATGCCTACCAAAGGATGTCTTTTGGCCTCTGCAACGCACCTGGCACTTTTCAGTGTTGTATGATGAGTATTTTCTCTGAGTTTTTAGAGGACTGCATGGAGGTCTTTATGGATGATTTCACTGTATATGGGTTTGATTTTGATGCATGCTTAGCTAATTTGTCTAGAGTTCTACATAGGTGCATTGAGTCTAATCTTGTGCTCAATTATGAGAAGTGTCACTTTATGGTTGAGTCAGGTATAGTCTTAGGACACATAGTGTCTAGGAAAGGGATTGAGGTATTCGCTCTTTTCTTGGTCATGCAGTTTTCTATCGGCGATTCATTCAGGATTTCAGCAAGACTGCTAGACCCTTGTCCAACCTTCTACACAAGGACACTGACTTTGTATTTGATGATGAGTGCAAGGTGGCCTTCGATCACTTGAAGCGTTGCCTGACTACAACTCCGGTAATCCAGCCCCCTGATTGGTGCATCCCCTTTGAGTTGATGTGTGATGCTTCCAACTATGCGGTTGGTGCTATCTTGGCACAACGGGTTGATAGAGCATCTCATGTGATTGCATATGCCTCCCAGACTTTGGATCCTGCCCAGTCTAATTACACCACTACTGAGAAGGAGTTGTTGGCTATTGTCTTTGCTTTTGATAAGTTTAGGTCATATCTGCTTGCTAGTAGAGTAATTGTTTTCTCTGACCATGCTGCTTTGAAGTTTCTTTTGAAAAAGCCAGATTGTAAGCCACGACTCATCCAGTGGATGCTATTGCTCCAAGAGTTCGATGTTGAGATTCGAGACAGAAGCGGAGCACAAAACTAGGTAGTGACCACTCGAGTCACATCACCCATTCTCCCTCTCACCCTCTTCTATTCGGGATGATTTTCGATGAGCGGCTTCTACACCGCAAGGTAAGCTTCCATGGTATCCGATATGGTTAACTACTTGGTAGGCTGGTGTTTTTCCGTAAACTCTACTAGGGCCCAAACATTTAAATTAAAGAGTGAGTCTAAATATTATGTTTGGGATGACCCTTATCTGTGGAAATTTTGTAGTTACCAAGTAGTTAGGAGATGTGTGCCTGATCATGAGTTTCACTCTATATTGCATTTTGCTCATGCTTCTACCTGTGGTGGTCACTTTGGACCCCAAAGAACTGCTAGGAAAGTGTTATATAGTGGATTGTTTTGGCCTTCCTTGTTTCATGATTCCCATCTATTTTGTAAGTCATGTGATAACTGTCAGAGAACATGGAGTATTTCCCGTAGGCATGAGATGCCCTAGAACCCTATATTGTTTTATGAGATCTTTGATGTTTGGGGTATTGATTTTATGGGTCCATTTCCTGCTTCATATGGTTATACTTACATACGGCTAGCTGTTGATTATGTCTCGAAATGGGTTGAGGCGAAAGCTACTCGGACTAATGATTCTTCTGTGGTGGTGGATTTTGTTAGGTCTAACATTTTCTACAGGTTTGGCATTCCTAGAGCTATTATCAGTGACCAGGGCTCCCATTTTTGCAACCGAAGCATGGGTGCCTTGTTACGCAAGTATGAAGTGTTTCACAAGGTCTCCACAGCATACCGTCCTTAGACCAATGGTCAAGCTGAAGTCTCAAATAGAGAGATTAAGCAAATCCTTGAAAGACCGTTAACTCTACCCGGAAAGATTGGAGTAAGCGATTAGAGGATGCTTTGTGGGCATATCGCACCGCCTACAAGACTCTGATTGGGATGTCTCCTTATCGTCTTGTCTTTGGTAAAGCATGTCATCTTCCAGTTGAGTTAGAGCATCAAGCCTATTGGGCCATTAAGCAGTGTAACATGGATCTGGCTCAGTCTGGGATGGAGTGGAAGTTGCAATTGCAAGAGTTGGATGAGCTTAGATTGGATGCCTATGAGAGTTCACGGTTTTACAAGGAAAATACTAAGGCATTCCATGATAAGCATATTCTAAGAAAAGAATTTTCTGTGGGCCATAAAGTTCTTCTGTTTAATTCCCGTCTGAAGTTTATGCCTGGTAAGCTTCGATCTAAATGGGATGGCCCTTTTGAGATCACTAACATTTTTCCATTTGGTCTTTGTTGAGCTGCGTGATCCACCCACGGAAGAACCTTTAAGGTAAATGGGCATCGCCTCAAGCAATTTCATGAAGGATCCCAACAATGCCCGAGGAAGCGAGATTCTCCTCATTGATGCCACTTATCCCCCATAAACCCTTGGGGAGTATTCTTCTTTCTTCTCCCTCTTTCTCTTTTATTTGTTTTCATTTTTCCACTTAGCTTTTCGAAAATAAATAATACCTCTCTTTCTATGATCGCTACATATTATGAACTTGGACATTTTGGTTTTAATGGATCATTCTGTTTGATTTGCAATTCCTGACTCTTCGATTGCATGTCTTGGTAGTTGATTTGATGTTGTTGATTGCCTAGGTTGGTATTGACCTTGTGAGGTTTTGGGCACGCTTGAATGGAATTCATCTTTTGCCATTCTATCTTTCATGTGTGCATCCGCTCCGATTTGTGTTCTCTAGAACTTGCTCCTTTTCTTTTTGAAACTACATTTTTCACTTACATGCATAAATTTGATAGAAGCTTGTTTTCTTTCTTTTATTTTCCCCACTTTGGCCAAATAGCTTTCCCTTGCATTATGTTTCCTTTGCTAGCTCATTTGTGCCTTTTCGACTCATTCTTTTCTAAGCCACATTACAAGCCTAAGCGTAAAACCATTTTATTCCGCACCTTGAAAATTTATTGAGCATTGGTTTCACCTTGGTTTTGTGTTTAAGTGTGGGGGTTGCTCGAGTGCAACGAGTTTAACCGTAAGGGGGAGATATTTGATTCTGTCATTGTGATTATGTATATAGTTCTCTAAAAAAAAGCAAAAAAAAAGCAAAAAAAAAATACATAGAAAGAAAGGAGATATATGAGTAAAATAAAAGTTTTCATAAAAGTTGTGTTACAAGCCTAATCAATGCTCTTTTTAATTTCTTTGGTGCTTAGCTTCTCATTCCATTCTTTTACCTACCTTCACCCTAACCCCATTACAACCTTTAATAATAAGCTATCTTGATTTGTGCATTCATGTGTTATGAGTAGTGGAGACATAGAAATTGAGCAAGCTTATGGTAGAACAATTTTCTTGAGTAGGATTTGAGTGATACACTTATTTACCTTAAACACTTGAGAGATTGATTGATTAAGCGCATCATTTGAGAGACCATCTTTTGTGATTAGCATCATTGATTGAGATTACCAAGAATTGTAATTTGAGATGAAGGGATTTTGATCTTGATTGATTGGTCTTTTGGAGCTTTGTGTCCCTTGTTCAATTTTGGCATTGTTAGCAATTGTTAGAAGAGAAGAGTTTCTCCTTTAGGTCTTTTTCTTTGAATTTTGCTCAGGAGTGCAAAAAGATAAGTGTGGGGGAATTTGATAATTGAATATTTCATACACTTCTTTTTTATCTCTTGATTAATAATTTAGGACTCTTTAGTTAATAAATAATGGCTTTTATACTTATTTGGGCTTTGGGCCTTTTATTATATTTTAGCCATTTTTAGTAATAAAATTCCAGTTTTACATTGCTTCACTATTCCTACCATAACTCTTGAGCCAGACATCGGATTTGCCTCATTTTTATTTCATATTTTAGATGATTCAGAGAGCTACAATTCTTATGAAGACATGAAGGGAAAATTCAGACAAGAGGGCGGTCGATTTTGGAGCCAAAGTCGGATTTTTATTTGGGCTCGAATTTGTAATTAAAGCCAGGTTTTTATTATTTTTGTTTTGGGCCGAACTATGGATTGGAGCCCATTTCGTTTTCCCATTTTAGGTTAAGTGTGACAGCAGCCAAAAACACATTCTCATTCACGTTTTTACTAAGTTTTGGATCAAATACAGAAGTTTCAAATTCTCTGAAATGTTATTCGTGTTCTTCATCTTTTCTTCGATTTTTTCAGTCATGCTCGGCTAAACTTCTGTGATTAACCCAACGTTGAGGATTCCATGATTCGTCCGAGAGCTTGTGCTTAATCGGTAACTTTGCTCGTTTTGTTTTCATCTTATTGGATTCGATTTCTGGAAATAGTTTGAATATTAGATTTAATATTCGGTTTGGTTCATCCCAAGGATCGAGTTCGAACTAGGTTACGGTGTTCTTTGTGTAATTGCACAAATGAGACGCCATTGTTCGGACAAATTCTAGCCGATTGTCTAGTAGAGGGAATTTCGGACGAATGCGAGATTTCGGTTCGTCAAAACCAAACGCGAGTTCGTTTATATTTTGCTCAATGATGGAAGTCTTTGGAATCTCAATGTTGGGTTGATCGTTTTTAATCTGTTTCTGCATATTTCGTTTTGTTTCAGTTTATTTTCATTTTAATCTGTTTGAATCAAAAACCTTCCAATTTGTTTGTTACTGTTCTGTTTCGTTGTTACTGATTAGACCCGCTGCAAGTTCGTTTGGGAAACGACCCAGTTCCTATTTCGCAAAAACATTTTCGAACTTGGTTATTTTGGGAGACACGGCAAATTTCGTCACCATCCTCATTTACCCACTGCCATAACCACTCTAAGTTCCATTCCCCCTCATCATTAACCACATCTTTAATCCTGAGGTTCCTTTCTATACATGAAACTGATACTACACACTTGTCTATTAATTTGCACTCTACACCAACCCAATGGTCCTCCCAAAAATTTATCAGCCCTCTATCACCCACTTCCCACACAATATTATTGATAATATGTGGCCAAATCCTTCCTAATCCCCTCCATAATTCTGAATCAGATCTTATAACTTTACATTCTCTACGAAGCTCTTTATCTCTTCCACACTTTCCCTTTAAAACTGATGAGCACAGACTATTTGGCTTTGAGATAATATTCCATTCCACCTTACCCAACAACGCATCATTCATTACTTCAAGATTTCTCAAGCCTAAACCACCATTCTTTTTTTCTTTGCATATCATCTCCCAATTTACTGTATGCACTCTCCTCTTACCTACATCACTTCCCCAAATAAAATCCCACTGTAATTTCTCCATTTGCGTCCTTACACTCACAGGAACAAGAAAATGTTGCATGTAAAACACAACCATTTGGTTAGTGACAACCTGAACCAAAGTAATCCGACTAGCCAAGGATAATGTTTGCCTTTTCCAACTACTTATTTCCCTTGCATCTTATCAAGAAGATGCTGAAACTTCCTTTTATTCCCCCTTCCTTTCATCATAAACGCACCCAAATATCTTCCTAGATCCTCCATTTTCTTAAAACCAGGCATCAAACATATTTCACTTTGCATACTTCTTGTAACATTTTTTGAGAAGTAAATACTATTTTTCTGTACATTAACCTTCTGCCCCGAAGCCTCCTCAAACTTCTCTAGTATTTCCATCACTTAACTCATTTGCTCCATGTTAGCCTCACAGATTAACAGCAGATCATCTGCAAATAATAAATGGGATACTTCCACTCCATTTCTTCCCAATTTTAAGGACTCCCACTTCCCTTCATTAGCACTATCAACAATCAGATGTGTGAGTTTCTCCATACCTAACACAAAGAGATATGGAGAAAGAGGATCTCCTTTCCTCAATCCCTTAGATGGTACAAAAGCATCCTATCTACCTCCATTCCACATTAACGCCATTTTAGTGGAGGTAATACAGCGCCTAATCACCCTTCTCATCCTCTCATCAATTCCAATTTCATTCAATACATGCCCAACAAAATTCCAATTCATCCTGTCATAGGCTTTTTCTAATTCAATTTTGATCACCAGGTAACCCTTTTTACCCCTAATTCGATCCATAGAGTGTACTATTTCCTTAGCCACAATTATGTTGTCATGAATGCTTCTTCTAGGAACAAAGCTAGATTGATAAGGCGATATAAGACTATTCATAACAGGTTTTAGTCTATTCATTATAACCTTTGATAGTCCCTTATAGATTACATTACAAAGTGTAATAGGGCGAAATTGACTTACCCCTTCCGGTAGCTCCACTTTCAGAATAAAAACCAGCAAAGTGTCATTAATGTCCCAAATTCTGTGTGGATTTTCCCATAGGTCTTTTATAAACTTGATTACTGAAGGACCTACCACCCCCCAGTTATGTTGATAAAAGGCCGCCGGAAAACCATCACCTCCTGGGGTTTTTAAACCCCCCATTTGGAAGAAAGCTTTTTTAATTTCTTCTTCGCTAATATCCCTACCCATCTCCTTTAACTGCTCATCCTCTACTCCACCCCATCTCTGTTTTGTATAGTACCAGTCTCTATCGACCTTTGTCTCCCTAAACAGATCAGAGAAATAACATTGCAACATAGCTACAATTCCTTCCACATTCTCAACCCACGCCCCCTTATCATTTTTAAGCATCCTAACTTTATTTCTCCTTCTTCTACACAAGGTCTTAGTGTGATAGTACCTTGTGTTGCGGTCTCCCTCCTCCAACCATCGCCCTCTTGACTTTTGGAACCATAACACCTCCTCTTACCTCAAAGTCTACAGCAGCTCTTCCTCAAGATTTTTTTTCCAGCCGGCAAAGGAATGGGTTGCTTCTCCTGGAAACACATTGTTGGATCCCATTAAGCCTGTTTAGGATCCTTTTCTTACGGTACTCTATCTTTCCAAACACTTCTCTGTTCCACTTTTTCAAATAAATTCAACATCTCATGAACATCTTCCCCAGCCTTCCACTTACTACTCATAAACTCGGCAAAGTTATCATGCATTTGCCACATAACCTCGTATCTAAAGTTTCTTTCTCCAGCAATATTAGAGTCTACCCACAATTTTACTAGCATTGGATGATGGTCCGAACCTACTTTAGGCACGACTGTGACTTCTGCATTATCCAATTCTTCAAGCCAATTTACATTACAAAGACACTTATCAAGCCTTTTGTACACACAGTCAAGCCCATCCCATTTAAGTCCCTTCCATGTGGAAAAAGGACCATTAGCCTCCACATCAAGAAGGCCACAATTCTAAATCCATTCACTGAACTTCCTGCATCTGGTATCATTAACTCTACCTCCCCCTTTTTGCTCCAAAGGTGACTTTATTTCATTAAAATCACCAGCCAACATCCAAGGCTCAGTAATCTCAGTCGCCAAATTAAACAGCGAACTCCATACCTAATTCCTCCTTTGCTCACATGGATTTGCATACACCGCTGTGAATAACATTCCTTTTTCCAATCAAGTTCAGTCTACAGTGAATGAATTGCTCTTCTTTCACCAAGACATCAACATAAAGATCTTCTAAATTCCACAATACGCAAATACCTCCAGAGAATCCTACAGCATCCATTCTCACTGAAAATTTAAATCCCCAATTTTTAATAGTCTTAGTTGCAAGTACACCACTGATGTGTGTTTCCAGTATAACAACTACATCCACCTTATATCTAAACTTCATAACCTTAAGGACAGCTACAAATCCCTTACTTGCTGCCCCCTACTATTCCATATTAAAAGATTAATCATAGCAACAATTTATGATTAAGAAACTAACCAAATCAGATCATCAACAATAAGCAAGTATAAGGGTAACAAATTCTTCCCCCATACTCGACGCCAAACTCTCAATTGGATCCTCATCTTAGCCCTATGTTCTTACTAGATGATCCCCCAAACCAGACCTCACAAGAGATCCTCCAAGGTAAAGATTCTCCTTCCCAGTCGTACTCACCATCTTCCACTTGTTCATATCCAAGTTACTTTCTGGTATGACCTTACAGTTGTCAGTTGTCTGCATATCTTCCAACACCTACTCTTCAAACCCTCATTATTCCTACCCACCAGTACCTATCCCTCCTAGTTTCCTGCCCTAATTTCTCCATCTGCCCCGACCTTCCCACGTGAGGCTTTTGGAATAAAGCTGCTACAACACTATCTGAAATCATGACATTTTGCTTCCCCTGTTTATGCTTCTGATGTTGAGCTCTCTCCCTTTATCCGTTCCCCACACCTACAGATGCCTCTACCTTCTCCATAATATGAATCACCTCCCTATCCTTCACTTTTTCCCCTACATCTCCAGATAGAACATCAAGTCTTGAACCCGTGTGTTGTTCTTGGTTTGGCATTTCAAACCTCCTCGATCGTTGACTACATTGCACCGTCCTTCACTGTTCCTTTACCTCTCCATTAACATCACCCTCCATGTTCTTCTCCCCTTGAATTTCCACTTCCATTTCCTCCTCATTATGCGCCTTATGAAACTGTTTGCAATTCTCCTTACTGTGCCCATACCAGCCACACGTTGTACATAACATGCTCAAACTCTCATACACAATGCTAAACTTTTGGCCTTCGACATTGAATGACGAAATTAGTGGCTTAGTGAGATCTAATTCTACATACATGTGCGCGAATTTCCCTCTAGTGCGTTGGGCCGTATGAATATCTAGGCGGATGGCTTTACCAATAGCATTCCCCAAATTTAGGAGAAATTTATTGTCAAAAAGCATAGCAGGCAATTCCAGGAACCTGACCTAGGCAAATAGCGATTCAATCTTCTCAATCCTTGGATTAAACTCAGGCTTCCACCTTGACATACTCAAATAAGCATCGGATATTACATATAGACCTCCAATTAGAGCCCCCAAGTAATCATCTAGATGCTGGAAATTCACCAGATAAAAATCATTTTCCAGGTCGAAAATATCTATCATACCTTTCCTTTCCCAAATCTGATTTTAAAAAAATATCAGAAGATGATAAATATTGTTCATGAAATATTCAATGACAACGTCACAATGATGGACGACCGAAAGAATACATGCGTCATTATTGCACATGTTCTTAGAAAATTTGTGTCATGTAAGTAGGTGCGGATCTAGAAAATTTATGAAGGGTGGGCTCCAGTGGCGGATTTTTTTTAAGGAAATTTGTAAATGCATTAAAAAACAAAAGAATATAAACAAGAAAAGAAAAGAATATCAAGAAAATATTCATGAAATCAAGTGAATACTGATGATGTAATAAGAGAGGCAATTATTTTACAAACCTATCATTTATAAAAGTAAGGCTAAGTACTATTAGAAATGCGGCTATATAAATTATAACAAAGGGTGGGCACTCAATAAGTTTAAGTACATATATTTTAATAACAAAACTATATTACAAAAAAAATAATTACAATGTCATCATTATAGGCCTTATTTTTTGGAATTCCATCATAATTGTCTTATTATCAATGCTATCAAATACATATTTTTCAATATAAGGCACTAAACAATCATTCAACCATTCATCCACATCCGATTATGAAGTGCAATCTTGATGTATTAAGGGTGGATACTTAATTTAAGGGTGGGCAATCATTCAAACATGTTTTTATTTTATTTTATTTATAAAAAAAAAAGACCCCAATTCAAGGGTAGGCACTTGCCCCCTTAGTCTTATACCTATGTCCGCCCTTGCAAGGAAGAAGATCCTTTCATATGCACTTTAGAATATTAGCATAATTATGGTGGCTAAGCATGTATTTCAATCAAAAAGTTTCCTCACACTTTCCCACCACTCTTCCGATAAAGTTTGGAATACAATGAGGTTGTTGGAATATTACATAGAAGAGATCAAGGAAGGTGAAGTCTACTATTTCAAAATTTTTGAAATACTTGATAATAATAGCAAATATAAAATGAAGAACTAATTGGTTAGAAACATGCATTTTTTTATTCTTTGTTCCAATATATATTTATTTTACTACTCCAATATTCAAGTATCAAGCACTTAAAATGTGATGACTCTGCTTCAAGTTGGGAGGTCTGAATTTGCCGCATAGCCATTCCATGAATTGGAATGATGGCTCCTTAACAAAAACAGGTTCATTCATGTTCAACAATAACACTTAGCTCTTGTCAAAATAAAAGCCACAATTTTCAATGCAAGATCATTGTCCACCAACCCCACAAAAACAAATTATCTAATAACTGATCTCAGCACAACAATATACTCTAATATACACATCAGTCCCCAACATTAACATTAAACAATTTTTGCCTAACTTTTGTTTCAACAAACTCAATTAGAAACCCATCTATTCTTGATTCAGCAGGTAAAGTAAGTGAGAAAGTATTTAGCTTTTGGCTTTCAATAAAGCTCAACATAGCCTAAGTATCCGAAATCATGGCTATGAAGAATCATAACGATAAAGAAATATTTCTATATTTTCCTCCATTTAGAATCTATGCTACAAAGAAAATTTGAAGGAAGATGATGGATGACCTCATTGATTCCAGACCCCAAAGAGGATGAAGCACCAAGCAAGGCCTCGTTCGGAGAGTCTGGGGATTGCCTAGAGACTTCAGCAGTAGAGACATGGGTATTTCCAGACTTGAGGTCCTCTCTTTGTGAAGGAAAAGACCCTGCAGTGGTATTTCCATGCTCATTGTCACATATATTATTAACATTCATATCCTTTTCATCTATGACTTCATCAGAAACCCCTGGATGAGTGTTCCCTCGAATATTGGAAAGATCCTCAACTTTTCCTCCAATTCCTACATGAGCATCCTGTTGGTCGATTTCCTTGATGGCAAGTGAACCAGTCGAACAAGTAATAAAGAGTATGTAGAGTATCGACCCACAGAGACTGAGATATCGAATGATGACGCCGAACTACAGAATTAGTTGTGTTTAACGGAAGTAAGATCTGGTTGGTTTGGGAGTTTGATAGTTATACTAATAAACGGGAAAATAACCAAATGATCATAGTCGTAAGAAGATATCAGTAAAAGATATGCTGAGCTCAGAATCCTTCCTAAGCATGTTAATCTCCCAATTACCTATACGCATTGTTATAGCATATATGTTGCACAGCTCTCGCAATGCTATAGCATAAACACCCCTTACAATGTTATTCAGTTAACCCAGCACTCTAATCTACCGAAGCTCTTGCGTCCGATACGTACAATCCTAACTTTACTTCTCACATATGTCTATGGTGATTTTCTAGTTAGATTATCATTACAAATCAAGGTGTTATGGTTATGAGTGTTAGACCCATTCTTGAAGCCTACAATAATAGGTCAAGCCTTGCACCAGCCTGCCTAGCAATCACTGTTTCTCAGATGTCTAACCACGACTCCTTCTCAGTAAGCCGAGGCCACTGATCTAGCTATTAGCTCTTGCTAATCAACAAGAAATTAAATCAATGATAAGCAAACTGAATTTATTAAATTAAGAACTAGCAACTAGGTTCATTCCAAACATGGGAAATCATCCTCGCTCAACCATAGGAAGTTTAGCTCATGACTAACGAGGGAATCATTAAACAGAGCACAACAAAATAGCTCATGACAAAAAGATTAACTGGAATTAAAATAAAGAAAAACACAGAAAGCTTGATAGAGGTTCTGACGGCATGGAAGAAGCTCTGTCACGTCACAATATCACATCTTCTTGTCTCCGTCTCACTGCAAGGAAGGATGCTGGGTTCTCTTGGGGTCCTTGTGCTTTGTAACTTCTCTCACTCTTCTTTCGAGTCTAGCCATATAGGATTGGTCTTACTCTCGATGACTTCGAATCCCTTTAGGGTTGGTTATTGTTTCCTTATATAGTTTGGTCTACTTGCAGCGTACATCCAGCGAACTGGGCTTTTCCTAATCTGTCGAGGTCCAATCGTATCTTTCTTTCCAATCTCAATAGATTGATTCTGCTGATCGATCCTGTGGTATTCTTCAAATCTTAGTTTTGATCCTCCGCATATTTTATTCCAATTCGTCAGCAATCTAACCATTGTGGACCTGCACTATATTTCCTAAAACAACCTTGACAAAAGATCAGAACATATGCAGCATAGCATTGCGTCACTTACTCTGGTATAGCTTCAGGGATGCAATGTATTACACTTCGATAAAGTTGTCCTGATACTATAGCATAATATCAGCTATGTTATGCGACTTTATCATAAATCCTCAGAATCTGCAAAGAAGCAAGAAGTTATCAAAGGATTTTGGGGATAATCAAGAAGAAGAGGAGAGATTGAAGAAGGAAGAACTTGCTGAATGAAATATCATTATTGAAGTTCTTAGATCGATATTAGAAGTATCCAAGATCATATAGAAGTTGGAATTGCTCAATTCAGAGTTAAAGTTAGCAAAAGTCAGCTTCAGGATGAGAAAACTCAAGTTCACAACTCAAAACTCGAGTTTCATACTTCGTTACAATGATTTGCTCCTCTGGTACAAGAAAACTCGAGTTAAGAACTCCAAACTCAAGTTTAGGACTCAAAACTCGAGTTTGTCACTAACTAACTCAAGTTAGTAGTGTCTTCAGCACCTCAGGCGTCTCTAGACTAGGAAAACTCGAGTTTCCAAGTCCAAACTCGAGTTTACAGCACTGATCCACGTTCAGCATGGGCGACGTCTAGTAATGATCTCCTAAACCAGAAATTGGATCGAGGTGAAATCAGTGGCATATGAAACTAGAATCTCAATGCATCATTGTGATATAAAATTCAAGCCTAAAAGAGTTCAGACCAAGTAGCTATGAATTGTGGAAGTTGACACTGAAGTTCATGCCACGCAGCAAACCAAACCTCAATGTTTTGAGTGTATCTCACAAACAACAAATTTGATTGAGCTGCAATTGGTGGCATATAAAAGTAAACTCAAAAGGCTTTCCATAAAGATTTGAACTGACCAAAACAGAGTTCAAACTAGGGAGATATGGCCTTCAAAAGTTGATAGTTAGTTCAGGACGTTGCAAAAGCGCTGGTCTAGAACAGCCTTCATTCATCGGATCATAACGAACATAATACAATGAGTTTGGAGCTGATTCTTTTTGCATTGGATTCTTACCTCGAGCTTGGACATGTAAACTTGAGTTTGAGATTGGCCAAGAGTTTTCCATATTTTGGGAAAACTCGAGTTTGACATTGGAAACTCGAGTTTATGCTTGAGAGAGTTGTCAAGTTTTACTCGGTTTGTGAAAACTCCAGTTTGTTTTGAAAAGTCCAGTTTTCACTTGGCATAGATTTTTCAAAGGTTTTTATATTTAAATGAAAACTCGAGTTTAGTTTTGTAAACTCGAGTTTTGGCCAAGCAGAGAGCTGTGCTATTTTTCAATGTTATGAAAACTCCAGTTTTGAGCTTTTGGACTTAAACTCATTTTTCATATCAAGAGTCCAAAACTCGAGTTTGTAATTGAAAACTCGAGTTTTGCTCTCATTCAAAAATATGTTCCAAAGCTCAAATTGCGACATTCCTCTCTGGAAGAAGGAAACTCGAGTTTAACTTCTAATGCACAGTGACAAACTCCAGTTTTCTTAAGCAAACTCCATTTTTGAAGTGCCCTGTTTTGAACTCTCTAATTTTGAATTTGCGAAATCTTCATGAATGATTTGTATACTTCATATCATCACTCATTACTATTCCTAGTTATGTTTAATCAATTTGTTAGTGAGTTTCAGATAATCAAAGGTTGTTAAACTGAAGATCAAGGGTAAAGTAAATGTTGATGTCATAACTGGTTCAGAAAATGAAGTTCTAACGGCTATATTTCTTTATCCAACAGTCATTGAATCTTCTCAACGGTCATATATTGACCTCTACCTATAAAAGAAGAAGCATTCAAGGTTGATGAGGAGAGCTTACCTTTGTCAAGATGCCAACATTCTGAATCCAACATCTATCTCATACACACTTTGTTTTCAATGCTTACATAGTTCATCATAAAGAGTGAAATTATTTGTAATGTACTTTAGTGTTTATTCATTCACTTCGAGAGAGAAGATTCATTGTAATCATCATATCATTCTATTTGAGAGTTACTCAAGATTGGGTGATCTTGAGTGGGAAACCCATTGTATTCATTACAGATTGTAAAGGCAGTGAATCCTAGTGAGAGGATTACTTTGAGTACAGAGTGTGTAATCAAGTGGGTGTATTGATTACAATTTGTAAGGGGGAGTGAATCCTAGTGAGAGGATTACTCCAAGTACAGAACATGTAATCAAGTTGAAAGAAGATAGTGGATTGAAAATCTCAAGTGGAGCTTGGGGACTGGACGTAGGTCAAGGATTGGACCGAACAAGTATAAATCACAGTTTGCATATTCTCTTCCCTTATCTCTTATATTTCCAGTATATGTTTATTTGAATATCTAATTGTTGATTTAGAAAATGTAAAAGATTTTCAAAGTATCAAGTTTTTAATCAGACACCCAATTCACCCCCTCCCCCTCTTGGGTGATAGCCAGGTCTTTCATCTTTCTCATAAGAAGAAAAGGCTCCATCACAATTAATTTTAAGGCTACCTTGTGCTGGGGGAAACCATTTAGTGCCAGGACTATTACAGCCCCTCGACAAAAAAAAAAGGGTCCCTCACCCCTTTAGCACAGTTAGCCCAAAAATCAAAATTACTTTTCCGAGCCAAATCAATAACAATACCCAGATTTGGTTGTCTATGGTCAAAGGTCATTTCATTGCTAGCATTCCAAATAAACCACGGCCGACAAATCAAAGAAAGATCATTCTAACTCAGTAGGGGTGTACCTATCATCAAAATCCATCAAGCATTGAAGTTGGAGATTTTGGAGACATCAACTCTAGCACCTAGCGAGTAGCCAAACCATATGCATCGAGTCAAGGGGCAGTGGAAAAATACATGCTCAATAGTTTCCTCAGCATCTGCACATATTGGGCATTGATTATCTTGGGACCTCCTTCGCCAAAACAGTGCAGACTTGGTGGCAACTGCATTACTCAAAAGCCACCATATGAATTGTTGTACCTGTGGGATCACTTTTATCTTCCAAATCGAGTTCCAGCATGAAGAGTGAATATCAGACGAAGAGCTAGCCCTATCCACATTAACAGAATTCAAATCTTTCTGGCAATGGTAACCCAACTTCACCATATACACTCCATTCTTGGCACTAGTCCACAACAACTTGTCTTCCAGCCCATTGGAGGGGATAGGGATTTTAGATATTGCCTCTTTGACTTTAGGGGATACATAATGGTTAATAGGCATAAGGTCCCACTATCCATCAACTATCATATCACAGACTCTAACCTCTGAGATAATCGAGACATCAGTGGTGCGAGGTCTCTCCAGGAAAGCAACTCTTGGGACCCAGGGGTCACCCCATATTTTGATAGCAGTATCATCACCAATATCCCACCTAAGATCCTTCTTGAAAAATCTTTGCCATCTAAGATACTAGACCAACACCATGATGCCTTGTAGCCTATCTCCACATTAATGAAGTTTTTTTAGGGAAGTACACATTTTCAACACCCTTGCCCAAAGATCATTAGGCCTCAGCAAAAGCCTCCATGTCGTCTTAGCCAGGAGAACATCATTCATCATCGATAGATCCCGAAATCCCATACCACCGAAACTCTTACTACTGGTCATAGCCTCCAAAGGCATTGCCATCCAACCAGAAGTTAGCTATAAGGCTATTGATCTCCTTACAGTTTTAAGGGGGAATCTGAAACAATTCATCGGGTAGATAGGGATTGCCTAGATAATCGCTTTAATCATTACTTCTTGACTGGTAAAGGATAATAGGGATTGACTCCATCCATGGATTTTACTCACTACACATTCTGTGATGTAAGCCAAAGCTTGGTGCTTAGTTTTCCCCCAAATGCTAGGTATGCCAAGATATGTTCTGGGTCCTTAGTAGCTGGGATGTTCAACAAGCCGCTCACCATATTTCTCACTGCAAGTGGAGTGTTAGAGGAGAAAAAAAACTGGATTTATCTAAATTAATGACCTGACATGAGGCTGTGCAGTACAAATCCAGAATATTAGCCAAATAAATAGAATTTCTATGACTAGCATGCATGTATAAGAGGGCATCATCTGCAAAACAACTATGAGTGAGAACAGGACACCCATCACTTAATTTAATACCTTTAATCCGCTTGTCATTCTGGCTCTTACTTATCATAATAGAAAGTACCTCTGCAACAATAATGAACAGATATGACGAGAGGGGGTCTCCCTGGCGAATACCTCTACTAGGAGTAAAAGATTTCACATTTTCACCAAATAAACAAATATTTAAGCTAACTAAGCACACACATTTCATAATAAGAGACACCCACTCCGAACAGAAACCAAATTGTAATAGGACGTTCTCAATGAAGTCCCACTCAACCCGATCATATGCTTTACTCATATCCATCTTAAGGGAGAACTCATACTTACCTCCAAATTTCTTACGGCAAAGGTAATGGTAAACCTCATGTGCTATGATGATATTATCGTGAATACAACAACCAGGTACAAATGCACTCGATTTTGGGAAATAGAATCTTCAAGCAAAGGTCACATCCTATTGGCCATAATTTTTGAAATAATTTTATAAGAAAAGTTACATATGCCAATAACCTAGAAACTGACGATAAGCGGAGCATCTAGGTTAAGGATGGCCCTGACTCTCATGAAGCTCCGTACAAGCTTTCCTTCCCTCATCTACTTTTCAAACATAACTAATTCTCCCACTACATCACCCAATTTTTTTGCGTTGGAACCGTTGAAAGCCTCGATTGGGAGACCGTGAAACTGCAACCAGAAGGGAGTATGGCTAAAGTCGACATCCTGAAGAACCATGTAGTCTTCCCACACCTGAAGATTCAAAAGATGCCCCTGAACAGTCCATGGCCTTCCTTTAAGGATCCTATCATGCACAGCATTTTTATTGAAGCAAAAGAGAAAAATAAGACGATTCCGATCAAGATCATGCACCTCTAAACCATCATCCAATTGCCAGCCTTTTTTTATCATAGAAATAACTGTAGGGATGTTTAATTTCTTCCTAGTTTCAATCCTTCCTACCAACGTTCCACCACTATCCTCCATCCGCTGTACCATGTCCAGAACAACATGTTTCCTTCTCCTATCACCATGTTCTAGACCGCCTTCCATCTAACCACACTAGACTAGAGCACACACCTTCCCTACCACACCAAAATGACTCACACCAGAAGCCGGAGTAGAAAGTGTGGGAGTAGGAGGTCGGACGCTGACACAAGCGACCAGCAGTTGGTACACAGAGAGCTCTCACACGGAGAGAAGATTGTTTTGTGTCAAATCGCCATAGACTTTTATGGAGTCAACTCATGCTTGTGTTTGGGAGCACATTTTTTGTCGCAGTTTGTTAATGATGTTTTTTTTGTTCATTTTTTGTCGCAGTTTGTTAATGATGGTCTTTGTTTGGTAGCACATCTCTTGCTAATCACCATACAAGTAAAAATGTGTTCATCACCTATTTATCTATTTATACTGTTAAATTGATTTTGGATGGTTGAAATTTAATTTAATTTGTATATTTTAGAGAAATTTTTATTTTAATATATGTAAAATTTAAAAAAAATCTTATAACAATCACTTCTCATAAAAATTAATTTATCATTTAAAAATCATACATTAAAAATTTTGAATTTTAACCATTCAAATTAAATTTAAATGCTTAATATCTCATCAGGTAATAAGAAATGAGGCGCTCAGCACCAAATTTTGACACTATTTTGATTAATGAGATTATCTCAATCTCACCAACGATTCATCTCCTCTTAACATAGATTAATCCTTTCAGATCCTTTATTTATTTTTCACCTACTAATCATTAAATAATAATTATTATAAAGTTTATTACACCACCGATTCATTTCCTCTGCCCAAATTTTTATAAAACATTTCTCTTCTCTCTTAGCGTAGGTTAAACCTTTCAGATCCATTTATTTATATTTCACCTACTAATCATTAAATAATAATAGTAAAGATTATTAGACCAACGATTCATTTCCTCTGCCCAAAGTTTTTTAAAACATTTCTCTTCCCTTTATTTTTCATTTAATTTTCATTCAATAATAACAATTAATAACTAGTAATAATTATTAGCAATCACTCCCGGCCCTCTCGTCCTAAATATAAGACATAATTAAATTTTTTAGAGTTTTTAAGAAAGTTAATTAAATTATTTTAAAATATTTATAATTATCATTTTTCTCTAAACTATTTTTTCTACCATATACACTGATATATAAACTAATGACACACAACATATAATATGATTAAGTTAATTATTTAGTTTTCTTAATTTCAAAAAAAAAAAAAAAGCCAACTTTGTACTATTATATTTAGGATAAGGAGTAATATGAATGTAGTAAGCCATTTCTTAAAAACGGGTCAGGTTTGTCTATGTGTCAACATGCATGTAACCCATTTATTCTTGATTTAGCAGGTAAAGTGAGAAAGTATTTAGCTTTTGGCTTTCAATAAAGCTCAACATAACCCAAGTATCCTAAATCACGGCTATGAAGAATCATTACGATCAAGAAATATTTCTATATTTTCCTCCGTTTAGAATCTATGCTACAAAGAAAATTTGAAGGAAGATGATGGATGACCTCATTGATTCCAAACCCCAAAGAGGATGAAGAAGAAGTGGAACTATCATCCTCATCATTGGTATCAGAACCATCCATCAGATTTCTAATTGATCCATCAAATGATTTTCCAGATTCTGGAAACCAATTTCCTCTCACAGATTCGTTCTTCTCGTCATTCACTTCCACAGGTCTTGATGAACTTGAGCGTCTGGTATCATCAACCGCTGCTGTATTATCATCATCGCTGTCATCAATCTCAATTACAACCTTTTGAGATCCCGAACTCGCAATGGAGATACACTCGTCATCGTCATCATTATCACCGTCTTCGATCTCGATAACAACTTTTTGGGAGCCCGAACTTGCATTATTGCCTACAATATTTTTTGCATAAAGCAAATTATATAGAATTTAATGCTTCTTCTCTTCTGTAAACAACCACATTTGTTTAATCACTGTTTCATCAAAATAATCGATCCTTCAGAGTACCCCACTGATATTTTGAAAATTTTCATGCGCAGTACCACCACAATAAGCGCACACCTTAGAA
Organism: Acacia melanoxylon; assembly: GCA_019022615.1. Classification (NCBI taxonomy): domain Eukaryota; kingdom Viridiplantae; phylum Streptophyta; class Magnoliopsida; order Fabales; family Fabaceae; genus Acacia; species Acacia melanoxylon. Next base: position 5,693,915 of record JAFJYJ010000002.1, read on the forward strand.
GGAGTGAAAAATTGACACTTACCGTTGTATTGAACCTTGCCTTCCACACCTGTTCATTTACATCCTAAATGTATGACGAAAGATCTATTTCCATTTTAACTAATGTTCCAAATAGAGAGTGGGTAAATATCTTCCCCCTTTTTCCCTTCAATACAAACAACTTTGTTAACCTTGTCCTTTACATTCCTAAAAAACATGATTTATTAATCTAAAACTACTTCAAAAAAATTTACGACCTTTCCAACTGCCCCAAGATCTATGTACAACATATGGAACCAATTAATCATTTGCTCACTACAAATGTCATGTTCGATGTAAACTAATCACATATTGCCATAATAAAGCAAGAAATGTCAAAGGGCCAGCTAATACAGCTACCAAGTTTACATTTTTAGCCCAAGAACATTACTAAATTAAAATTGAATTCCACCTATATTTCTATCACATTCAAAGATTTTGCAAGCAAGAATCAGCCTTCCTTATCAAAACAGCAAAAGGAGATGTATGCTAAACTTACCTGAAGCACCAAGCAAAGCCTCGTTTGGAGAGTCCGGGGATTGCCTAGAGACTTCAGCAGTAGAGACATGGGTATTTCCAGACTTGAGGTCCTCTCTCTGTGAAGGAGAGGACCCTGCAGTGGTATTTCCTTGCTCATTGTCACATATATCATTAACATTCATATCCTTTTCATCCATGACTTCATCAGAAACCCCTGGATGAGTGTTCCCTCGAATGTTGGAAAGATCCTCAGATTTTCCTCCAATTCCTACATGAGCATCCCCCATTCATGAATGAGTTCACACCTTTCTCTACCATCAAATGTTGTTCACTCAACTCCTCAAATTTACTCTTCCAAAACTCGGTTGCTGATTCAGCCATACGTTTTCCTTCCTCCAATTTAGCATTCTTTATTCTTAGCTCAGAAAGAGTGTTTTCATGATCCAATTCATTATTCTTCTTAACCGATTCCGGTAGTATCTCATATCTCTCCGCATTCTTCCTCCCCTTACATTCCTCTTCAGAACTCATCCTCACCAACGTCTCCAACTCCAATTTCTCGGTTAGCGCCTTAATCTCGTACTTTAATTTGGTTTCATTCTCAGCCAATACCTCCACCACACGGTCAAAATCAACTGAGCGAAATGCAGTTCGCAAATTCGAAATTAACTCTGGTATACTTAGAGTCATCAAATATTCTTTGTATTCATTGCCATCAACTGGTGGGGTAGACCCAGGTTCCATTTTAATGCTATTCATTGCCATCAAATATTCCTTGTATTCCAAAATGCAACCGATTAGAGAAGGTGGCCCAAGAGTGGTTGCCTTCGACTTGACGGGGGCGCCAAAGAAACCGTTTCCTTTGAATCAGTAGCACACATCCGCTGCATTAGTTACCAGTCACAAGTCAACTAAACCATCAAGTGACGCTAAAAGATCTCAGCCTTCACGAGACGGTTAAAAGCAAACGAAGCAAAGAAAAAAGAAAAAGGAGGAAGTACTTGCAGAAAACCAGTGAAAAATGCACTGAAAAATCAAGCAAGCACTTTGATTAATATATTACCCAAGAAAGAGAGCAAAAACAAGTTGAACACTTTTAAATTCCAGTATTCCCAAAATCAAAGAAAAACAACGTGACCAACATCTAAGCACCAAACGCCATCACTAAAAGATAAGACGACATCCCCCAAAATCACATTACACAAAACGAACGAAGTGCAAACTTACAGTTACAGGAAGCGAAGGCGTTCGTGGCTTTGATATGGCAGAGGCGAGAGGGAAGAGACGATGGCGGAGCCGTGGACGTCGAAGGCGATAATCCAAGAATGAGAACGTTGGACCAATATGCAAGCGAGAGCAGAGAGGCTAGGTTCATCGTCCGATGATCAAAGTGAGAGCGATGAGACTGCGAGAAAACGAGAGCGATGACTCAGGTCGGACCTCGGACTCTGAGACCCTGAGCGAGCGAGAAAGAACCAGGACTGAATTACAAAAAAAAATTTGCCCAAACAAAATTACAAATTATTAATATTAATTCATCAATCCATCCTTAATCAATTATCAATCCATCATCAATAAATATATGCTGTAAAAATACTATGGTTATCTATAAACTCTTCACCTTTCACTTTTTACACTAGGCAAAGTCTTTAACAAATAGTCTTTAGTCTTTATGCCCATAACTTAAAGGCTATAAATTTGTTAATGATTAACATTATTTTTTATAATAAGGTAAAACAACATTTTTACGTTTTGAAATTTTTGAGGCGACATTAAACTCAAAAAGATTTTTTGGCAACCTTACTCTTAAACAAAAACTTACATGCGGACAAATTTCTAGTTCTGGAGAAGGATTTGCTAGGGTGAATCATCAATGCTTGTTTTGATGCCTAAGATCTTTCTTCCTCTTTCCTTTTAAAATTCAACATGTTAGACTACTTTTGGATTAGTGTTGTTCCATCTAAAATGTGCGTTGATGATGCCAAAAGTGACATTGGGGCAAAACTCATGTTCGAATCATCAATTGATCTTGTTTTACCAAAGTACTTCGAAATTAAAACAATTTCTTCTAGTTCTTTACTTTTCTTTTAGATTCGGATTTTCTAAAATTAACTTTTAAATATATTAGTTAAATAAGTTAATGTCAAACTATTTTTTTCTTTTCTTTTTTTATGAAAATTTTCTCTAAACATAAATTACATTGCAATAATTAACTTTTACCCAGCCTCAGTTAGTAAAAGTAATATAAAATAAAAGTCACTTTTCCCATTGTTAATCCAAAAGTACCCTTAGATGCTTCCAACCATTATAAAAAGATGGAAAAGCAACCGTCAAAATTACACCAACTAGTCAGATGGCTAGAAGGAGAACAAACAGCAGCCCAATGGACAAACATAGGCGGGAAATGCAGCATTATTTGGTTACAACAACAATTATATCTTACTGATATAGGCGGGCCATTTATGAGGGTCTTTCTTTAGCTTGGGATTTGGGTATGAAAAATATCATTTTGGAGTCTGATTCTACTGATGCTATTAATAGCTTACTAGATGATAACTTCTCCGCTGGTGGTAATCTGTTGTTAGATCAGATTCGTCTTTTGCTGTCAAGGAATTGGCTGGTAACATTGTGCCATATTCCAAGAGGGAACTTAATGGTATTGCCGATGCTTTAGCTAAGGTCGGAATAGGTAAATCTGATATTTTGAGTGATTGTCCTCTGTTCTTACGAACTAGGGTTGATCAAGAGTGTTTGAGAATTATTCCCTCTATTTTGTAACCTTCTAGCCATCTTTAATATCAAAAAAAAAAAAAAAAAACATTATATCGTAGCCATTTTTTTCATACTCAATCATCCAAAAAAAAACAATCGAACATTTGCTACATGGGTATTTAGATTAGATAATACTTCCTCACTTCCTTCACTATGCAAAAAAGGAAATAAATCAAGACAATTGAGGAGGATGACTCAATTCAGTCATGACTTAGGATTTGTTTGGATTAGCGTTGATAAATTATATTTATTATTCTTAACTAATTTTAGTAAGTTTATAATCAATGTAATCCAATCATTTGTATTTTATTAAAAAAAAAAATCAGAGGGAGGGAAATAATATTTTGAGGATTATATGGTAAGTTTAGAACTTTAGAAAATATAAATAATAAAAATTTTCGACGTGTTAATATTGATAGCAACATGAATCATTCATATAGACTTTTATGGAGTCAACTCATGCTTGTGTTTGGGAGCACAATTTTTGTCGGAGTTTGTTAATGATGGTTTTTGTTTCGGAGCACATTTTTTGTGGCAGTTTGTTAATGGGCTTGTTTGGGTTGGCGGAAGAGTGGTGGGCTTTAAAACTATCTCGACTTTAAAAAACTTGGTAAAAAAAAGTCGGGTTATAGATAATGATTTGTGTTTGGATTGATTATGGTAGGAAGTGGCGGGGCCCACATCAAAAAGTTGAGAACTTTTTGGGAAAAGCTAGATTCTAGAGTTTTTTTTTTCTTTAACGAAACCTTTTTGAGCTTTTTTTTTGACTTAAAGTTCAAGAACTTAACGCTCAACCCAAACATACCACGCTGAGCTTTTTCTTTAAAGCTTCATTAACTCTACCGCAAACGCTCTCCTAACATTGACACCAAACAAGCCCAATGATGGTCTTTGTTTGGTAGCACATTTCTTGCTAATCACCTGATGACGAGGAAAAATGTGTTCATCGCCTATTTACCTATTTATATTGTTAAATTAATTTTGAATGATTCAAATTTAATTTAATTTTATATTTTTTTAAAAAAATATTTCAATATATGTAAAATAAAAAAAATATAATCTTATAACAATCACTTCTCATAAAAATAAATTTATCATTTAAAATCACACATTAAAAAATTTGAATTTTGACCATACAGATTAAATTTAAATGATTACTATTTCATCAGTTGATAAGAAATTAGGCGTTGACACTATTTTGATTAATGAGATTACCTCACCAACGATTCATCTCCTCTTAGCTTAGGTTAAACCTTTCAGATCACTTTATTTATTTTTCACCTACTTATCATTAAATAATAATAGTAAAGTTTAGGCTAAAGTATACTTTTAGTCCTTTAAGTTTACATGAGGTATACTTTTAGTCCCTTAACTTTATAAAGTAAACTTTTAGTCCTATAATTCTAACACCGTTAATTTTGCTAAAGAAAATTCAAACTCAAGTGATAATAATGTAATTATAAATGATGATTGTGTAATTAAATACTATTAAACTTAAATTAAAAATATGGTAAATTAAAAAATATATAAAATTTGTGTAATTAAATGCTATTAATTATCACTTGAGCCGCTTACGTCGCGTTTTCCGTTAGCAATATTAACGGTGTTAGAATTTTGGGACCAAAAGTATATTTTATAAAGTTAAGGGACCAAAAGTATGCCTTGTGTAAAACTTAAAGGACTAAAAGATACTTTAGCCTAAAGTTTATTAGACCAACGATTCATTTCCTCTGCCCAAAGTTTTTTTATAACATTTCTCTTCTCTTTAATTTTTCATTCAATAGTAACAATTAATAGTTAATAATAATTATTTGCAATTACTCCCTCTCATCCTAAATATAAATAATAATAATTTTTTAAGAGTTTTTAATTAAGAAAGTTAATTAAATTATTTTAAAATATTTATTATCATTCTTTTCTCCAAACTATTTTTCCTACCATATATACTTGATATATAAATTAAAAATACATAACATATAATATGATTAAGTTAATTATTTAGCTTCATTAATCTCTAAAAAAACCAACTTTGTATTATATTTACGATCGAAAGAGTAATATGAATGTAGTAGGTCATTTCTTAAAAAGGGGTCAGATTTGTCTGTGTCCACATGTAACGGGAGCACATAAGGTGCTTCTCCCTTATGTGTTCCTTACATGCACATCCCTCTAATTAGAGGGATGGGGCATTTTTTTTAAATTTTTTTATATATAGTATTTATTTATATTTAAATTATATGCGGCTTTTTTCGGAATTTTTTTGCACTCGATCTCAAATTAATTATTTTACGGGATATTGGTGTTACAGGATAATATTTCGTATGGGATTGGAAATTAATTAATATGAGATACGGGTGCAAAAAATATTCCAAAAAGCATCATATAATTTAAATCTAAATAAATAGTATATATAAAAAATTTAAAAAAAAAATAAGAAAAAATGTGCTCATCCCTCTTATAGAGGGACAAGCACATAAAGTGCACATAAGAGATGTGCACCTAATGTGAACCCACATGTAACCCATCTATCTACTTATCACGTGATTTGCAATTTATACTTTATCATCGATTTACTTCAGCACTAGCTCTAAAAATATATCAGAAGATGATAAATATTGTTCATGAAAGCCACAATTTTCAATGCAAGATCATTATCCACCAACCCCACAAAAACAAATTATCTAATAAATAACTGATCTCAGCACAACAATATACTCTAATATACACATCAGTCCCCAATGTTAACATTAAACAACTTTTGCCTAACTTTTGTATGAACAATTGGAAGAAGTAAGTGAGAAAGTATTTAGCTTTTGGCCTTCAATAAAGCTCAACATAACCCAAGTATCCTAATAAATCATGTCTATGAAGAATCATAACGATCAAGAAATATTTCTATATTTTCCTCCGTTTAGAATCTATGCTACAAAGAAAATTTGAAGGAAGATGATGGATGACCTCATTGATTCCAGACCCCAAAGAGGATGAAGAAGAAGTGGAACTATCGTCCTCATCATCGGAATGAGAACCATCCATCAGATTTCTAATCGATCCATCAAATGAATTTCCAGATTCTGGAAACCAATTTCCTCTCACAGATTCATTCTTCTCATCATTCACTTCCACAGGTCTTGATGAACTTAAGCGTCTGGTATCATCAACCGCTGCTGTATTATCATCATCGCTGTCATCAATCTAGCTCAATTACAACCTTTTGAGATCCCGAACTCGCAATGGCGATACACTCGTCATCGTCATCATCAATGATGGATCTTAGAAGAGACAAGGGAGGACCATGCCCCAAAAAAATCGTAAATGCACACTACCATAGAGGACAGAGAGGACAGTGGTGGTGACAGCGGTGGTAGAGAGAGAGAAAGAAGGAAGAAGAAGGTCGCGGCTTGTGGTGGTGCTACAGTTGAGGGTCAAAGGATATGAGAACGGAGGACAAATGGTGGTGTTCGCTGGTGATCTGGTTCGTGGCCTCAAGCTCACGGCGCCCCTGGAGCTTTCAAACTCTGTTTGGCCGGAAATGGAGGTTGGAGGATGGAGCTTGATGGTGAGTGTGAGAGATGGAGGATGGAAGTCCCTCGATGGTGGTGGTGGCTCTCTGTCTCTTTCCTCTCCTCTCAAAACTCTGGTCAAGCTTTCTTCGCGTTCTGGTGTGAATCCGTGGCGCCTCTCTCTGTGGAAAATGGCCTCCTCTCTCTCGAAGAAGGTCCTGGTCAAATAGGGGTTTGACCAGGGACCTACGTGTAGGGATGTCCAAAAAACCCGGTAGTTCAGTCCGGTCTAACCCGACCCGATCTCTGAAAAAAAATTGGTCTGGGACCATATGAGGAGGACTAAACCAGATTGGTCTGCTCGGGTCAGACCGGACTTCGGTCTAGGGGCTAAGACCCCCTGGATTGGTTCGGTCTGGCCCGATATATATTATATATATATATATATATATATATATTAAAAAAATCACAACTTAACCTAACCCTCTCGTCCTTCATTATGTTATTTTGTATTTTTGTTCAATGTTGTTGGAGATTCTTATATTTGTATGATTGGATTTAAGATGTTTTCATGTTTGTATGTTTAAATATTGGTCCAAAGAAGTAGAAAAAAATGAAACAGTGCATTCGGGTAGTCCACTTTGGGCCGGGTCTAGCCGAGCTCGGGCTGGTGCCAAACCGGACCAGACCTCAGGCTGGCTTGTCCAGCTCAGAAATGATGGTCCGGTCCATGGACATCCCTACCTACGTGAAACTTTCAGAAGTTCTCAAGAAGAGACTAAAGTACAAATATTTGAAAACTTTGTCGAGGGGACTATCATTTCTGAAAACTATGGGTATTTTTCTGTAATTTTCCCTAGTCCCTTTTCTTTATTGATTTTAATTTCCAAAAATTCTGGGGACTTTTTTGTAATTTTTCCCAGTCCTCAAAATATTAATTCTAACCCTCCAAAATCTCAAATTTTCTTCTTAAAATACTTACAGTGCAAAATTAAGAATAAGTAGTATTAAAAGTCTAAGAAATCATTTGCATGAATAATTAACAAATTATAATCATTTTACCTCTAATATCAAAAGTCCAAAAAATCATGACGGACCTCAGAATTTTTTTAAAAAAAATTAATTAGTTAATGAGTATACATTTAACCCCCAAATATTTATCTCAAAGTCCGTAACTAAAAGTGGATAAGGTTTCTTGCAGCTTTGACGTTCAGGCCAATTCGTTTTCCCAGAGTTCCCAATAATTTCTTGTTCCTCTTCCTGATACGTAAAACAAAGAAGCGAAACTAAATTATTGTATAAAATAACAAAACTAACGTAAACAAGGTAATTTTTAAACAAAAGCAAACTCTACCTTTTATTTCTTTTCAAGATAATAAATAATTTTTCTTGCGTGCTTTCACATTTGACTTCAGCCAATTTTCCATATTCTTCTGCTCAAGTTGCCTCCTACAAACACAGGGTCTGTGGAAAAGGCCACGCTCCAGATTGAACATCAGTAGTATTGCCGATCCTATTTGCTTTTGATTTTGATAATGGCTTGGCATACGCTTGAAATTCTTCTCATAGGGAGTCAAATAAATGTCATCCTGTACATTTACCATGCATCAGAATATAAAATTTTAAAGTAATTATAGTAATATATTAAAATAAGAATAGTGATAGCAACTTACAAACTTCAAATTATTCAAGCACTTGGTTATTTTCACCAAGCGTGCATCATGACGTGAATTTTTTAGTTTCGCCAGCGGGAAAGATGCAGGTAGCTTCTTCACATTTGTATATCTTGCGCAAAGGCCTAACATATTGCAAAGCAAAACCCTACAAAATAATAATAATAATAATAATGTGACTTGCATATGGTTTAAAGTAAATATGGTTCAAAGCAAATCTAAAAATACAAGAAATGTACTTACCATTTAGAGCAAACATACACCCTCCAATGCCAGCTTTGCTCTCTGTTGAAGATTTAGAAATGACATCTTTCTTAAATTGAAACAAGCTATGGTGGATCTCCACCAAGGCAGCATCCCCTCATGCAAAGCTCTTGATCTCATCAACATTTGTCACAAATTGTCCGTATATTACTCTCATATATCGCCCAGAAAAATAAGATATCTTAATAAATACAAGACAACTCCCTATTCCTAAGCTCCAGAGAATAACTATAATTATCTCCATTTTTGGCAGTGGCAATCTTCTTTAGCATGCTCAACTTTAATCCCCTATTGTTATAAACCTCAATATTTGGAAAACTTTTATCTGCTATAAGTTTCCCATCTATTTGTTGTTCAATATGTAACAACCCAAAATTTTGGGATTTGGAATTTAGACATTTTCTGGGAATTAATTATGTAGCTTGGCTTAAATAATTATGAGAATAATTATTGGAAATTTAGGCTTAGTTTTCCCTTAGGGCCTGTTTGAGAGTTCTATTTTGGAGGGAAAGGAAAGGGAAATGAGGGTTTTGATAGTTCCTTCCCTTGTTTGCAAGTTTTAAAAATAGGAGGAGAGGGAATCGGGGATTTTTACAAATCCTCCAAAACCCTCCTTCTTCTAAAAAATAAAGTTCCCCCCAATATGGGGGGTTTTAAGAGGGAAAATAGCTTAATTATTTTTTTTACCCTCGTTCACCACCACCCCACCACCACCACCGCCACCAACGCCGCCACCGCCCCACCACCACCACCGCCACCGCCGCCGCCACCGCCACCGCCGCACCACCACATAAATAATTTTTTGAATATAAGAATTGCATAAATAATTTTTTTAGAAAAATTTAAATTTAAATTTTTTTGTAAAGTATAATAATTATATTAATTATTAAAGAAAACGACAAAATGGTAAAAATAACTCATTAATCCTTCATCTTTCTCCCTTACTATTTTTTTTAACTCCCAAACAAGGGGAGGAAATATCCTCTATTTCCTTCCATCCCTTCCCCTTCATTCTCCTTGCATTCTCTTCCTTCCAAAACTCTCAAACAAAGCCTTAATGTATTTTGGGTAAAGAATTATTCAAAAAATGAATAAATTACGCCTATAAATTATAGAAAGAATATAAGAGAATTAAAAGGTAGAATTTGGCCAAATGATTATTAAACTAATTATTGGGAAGATTAGGAAATTATTTTCCATATAATACTTAAAAGTAAAAATTATAAAATTAATATTTGAAATTTAAAGGCATATTTTCCATTGATTAAGGATAAATAGTTGGAAATAATTATTGGCTAGAATATTTTGGGGATTTAAGATATTAATATTTCATGGACAAACTAGGCATTTAATTTCCTCATAATATTTGGAAAATGAAATATATATATATATATATATATATATAATTATCAATTAAAAAAAGAAAAAAGAAAAAGAAAACAACAACAACCACGTAGATTTACCAACGCCATTCACGTGACTAGCAATAAGGAGAAATTGTACATTAGCAATAACCATTGTGCCTGTTTGGAATCGGCGTTAAGAGAAAGCGTTAGGAGCGTTAGCGGTAGAGTTAATGGGCGTTGGAGAAAAAGCTCAACGTGATGTGTTTGGATTGACGCGTTAAGTTCACCTGACTTAACATCAAAAAAGTTCAAAAAGTTGTTAAGGAAAAAGCTCCAAAACTCGCCTTTTTCCATAACGCTCGCTTTTTTGACGCGCCCCGCCACTTCTACCACTATCAATCCAAACACAAATCATTATCTATAACCTGACTTTTTTCCCACCAAGCTTTTTTTAAAGTCAGATAGCTTTTAAGCCACCGTTCCTACCGCCAACCCAAACAGGCCCTCTATTAAACACTTAATGCAACACATTTGATCCATTAAACCTGACAACAATTTTTTTTTTTTTTTGCTATCGACTGGAGGTTCATGGTAGCCGCGCCCCGACTAGTCGGATCGAGGTTACTGCCGGCGCATATGCGACCTCTCCCAAAGGAGTTTTCTGCATCCACAAGGACTCGAACTCGAGACCCTTGCTTAAGCGGCCCAAGTCTCTATTAAACCTGACAACATAAATTCACAAGCTATATCATTTTCGTTGGCCTACGTGTGCAGTAGTCTTTTAGGCTCAAAAGCCCAAGCTTTAATGTATCCATATCCCTCTATCTATCATTCACTAAGCCCATATACCATTATATCCAGACCCTATACTTGAATTACACAGTAGCTGTTTTCTCTGATTCATCAAGTAAAACACGAAACAGCAGCGTCATTCACGCAGAGGGTAAATCACAGCCGGAAAAAAAAAAAAAGACTGAACGCGTAACAGCAAATCACGCCCTATCTCCTTACGTCACAGCAGCACAACTCCATACCTCTTGAGCCAAACGAAATGATAACGTGCCATCCTCTGTGTAATTCATTGGACCAGTGACTTGCTTCTCGGACTGGACCATTAGTCTCTATTTAACCACTACCCATGGGCTTATATCCATTCCATTACCTTAAAGAAAAACAAGAAGCTGAAACCAAGACTTAGCCATGAGAAAGTAAGAGAGAGGGAGACTCAACCGTGTTCATTCTCATTCACGTTTGCTCTGTTCTTAGTACAAAAATCAGAGGTAATTGAGCTTCTCTTCTTTCTCATCTCCATTATAAACCAACGTAAATTTTTGAGTTCAAAGCCATTGGGAACGTAGCTTTGGTTTCCATATGTGTCTCTGTTAAATGAAACTAAAACAGGGGGGGGGTGCTGGAATGGTATCTATATATATATCTATATATATATATATATATATATATATATATATATATATAAGAAACCAAGCTTTAAAAATGTTGTAGAGCATAGAAATATATGAACTAAGGAGCCTTTTTCATTAGATGACACATTTGTAGTGTTGCTGTTGTTTCCTTATGGAAGTAAAATAAATGGGTATAGCCTAATGATTTATATGATGCAGATGTGTGTGTGTTAGCGCACATTGATTTTGATGAGAAGGGAAATTTTAAACTAGATGCTTCATGTTCTAGAGTATAGCGTTTGGTAGATACGAAGAAGAAGAAGAAGTGTTGCTGTACATGAAATGATAAAAGAAAGGGAAAAAAAAAAAGGGAGAGAGAGAAAGTGATTACCATAAACTTATATATATAATTTTGCTTACTGTCATATGTTTAAATAAGTAGCTTACTGATGTGCCGCTGCATTTAAGAAAAATAAGAAGGCTTTACTGTTATATGAATATTCATACGCATATGTCTCTGATTTAAAGAGGAATAGGCATGGTGATTTGGAAAGATTAGATAGGTGCCACATATTTTGAAATCCCATAGTACCCAAGTTCTCTGACTTTTATTTTAATGAAAAATTTCCCTAGCTAAACTACATTTATAAATAAAATAATAATAATAATAAAATGGAAACTTTAAGAAAATTAATACCTATTTTTATCAACTCTGACCCATCCTACTCATGTATGTATAATGGCACTAGAATAGTATATATGATGAAACATAAATGCTTTGGGAAACTATGAGAAACACTAAATCATATTTTAAATGATGAATGGTATTTGTAAACTCCAAATTAAAGTGTTAGGAGAACTTTTGAGAGTTTAAAATAGTTATTATAGAGGAATACCAATAAATAGTAAAACAATAATAATAAAATAAATAAATAAAATTATTGTTATTGTTAGAAAAGGAAATAAGTAATAAATAGAAAATAATAATAATAAAATAAATAAATAAATAAATATTTTTATTATTATTAGTAAAAAGGGAATAAATAATAAAGGGAGTTATTAATTAATAATAAATAAAAGAGTGATATTATTAATTAATAATAATTAGAAGGGTATAAATGGACTAACAAATCCACCAGGTAGAAAGGCCAATAGTGGCAATGACATCCCTTAGGATATTATTTATAAGGGAAATAATGTGGTAATACTATTATAGAATATCCGGGAAAGTCAGGAATCAGTATCAAAAAGTGAAAGTACCACTAGCTACGCAGACTAAGGTACGGACGCGTACTGTAACTCTAACTCTTATGTTGTCTTGTATGCTTATATGTGATTAGATTATTCATAAAGTCATGGACAAGACTAGGTCTTGGGCCATGCACTGTGGCTAAGACTCGATCTTAGGTCACCAATTTATGTACATTCAGCTTTGTGCGGGTTATAGTCATGATAATGACGTATGTATGTTTTCCTAGCGCTGAGGACACGTGGGGGCGTGGCACTGGTGAGTGCAAACGTTGTGAACATTACATTTGCTGTGTGCTATGTATTGTTGTGTTGTGAACTTTATATTGGCTATGTGTTATGTATGGTTAATGCTGAAAAGTAATGAATATATGTCATACATATATTGTTTATACTTGAGCATGAGGTTAACTGTTACCTGAGATTCAATGGGGATTGAATCTCAGAATTTACCCTAGCTTCAGGATCGAGAGCCGGAGACAAGGGTAAGCAGCACGCGTGAGGACTCAGCTGGAGTTTTATTTTGGGATAGTATTATGTACAATTTTTGAATAGTCGGATAACTGTACCACTAATGTGCCGACCGAATACACCGCAAAGAATTTAAGTTGTATCACGCTTATATTCCTTCGGGAATTTTAATTAACCAGCATATGTTTGGGCATATGTTATCAGTCACTCATTTGTCCAAACATTAAGCATGCTCTATGTTGTGACTTACTCTGATCTGTTAACGCCTTCACTCTGATAACTTCACACCAATTAGTTTAATAAGGAATTTAGGACATAAATGGACATCATAATGGATGTAGGAATTAGGGGCGTTACACAATAATTAAGTGGTTTCCCACTAATTGGCAAACTTAAACCCAAATATAATGCGACTTCTCTCCGTCAGAGCCAAAAGTAAGGGCCTGTTTGGTACGCTGATTTCGGCAAAGGGAAAGGGAAGATCAGTGTCTTCCCACGGAGAAAACGGTTTGGGGCGCCATTGTCCTGGAAAATGCCTTTCCCGCCAGCCTCCATCTTCCCACACATGTGGGAAAGTTGAATCCCTCCAAATCTGGCGGGATAGCGATTTCGTTCCCAGGAGAGTCAATTTTAGGGACAAAAAAGCCCCTGTATAGTGCACGTTGTTTATTTAAAAAAGACATTCCTGGTTTAGGTTAACGAAGGCCACGAACCTAAAATTGAAGACACTGGATTTGGAGACGCAGCTCAACTTGGACGCAGGTGCAAATACAGGTGAATTTCGATGGATATGAGAATTGTTTGTTGTTTTTTCCATTGTTGCTGATGCCCCGTGTTCATTTCTTTACATTCGTCTCTTTTTGTGTCGATGGGTATAGAGTTGTCGATGGGTATGTGAGTTTCGAGCTGAACGTTGATCGAATAACATGCATGTTTGTGGGTTAAGGGGAGTGAGGTGATGCTAATAAAAGAGAGAGGCAGCTGGTACATGCCATCTCTGTTAGTGTCGACAATAATAAATGTGGTCATTAAAATGTGATGTGTTATAAATGAAAGTGGTTTGTGTGTGGATATGCGCATTTAATATGAAAAATGGATTGACATTCTGTATACCTAACAATAAAACCGTATTTGCTAACCCCTGAATTAGAAAGTTAACATAGTTGAATTATAGAATTAATGTGAGTTTATTTTAGTCACGGTGTGAGGTCTATGGTTGGGTCATGTTGCTATAAAAATTTTGGGGTGGCTGAAAATGTGATATGTTTGAATGTAAATAGTAGTTGTTTGTAAAGAGGAGTAGTAGATTATAATGAAAAGGAAATGGGTGTGCACAAAAATTGTGTAGGTATGGAGCCACAGTCTGAGGAAATGGTTGCAATGTTGGCGGGGTGCCTAGCTTTGCTTATAGCAGTTAGGAGGTTGATTGTCATTATGATAGTAGTAGTGGGAGGAGCTAGACCAAGGCACTTACCGGATAGGTCATTTAGATTAGATTTTCATGCGAAGAGAGCGAATTTGAGGGCTATGATATATAGTAGCGACACCACTTGCTTCAATCAAATTAGGATGTACCGGGCGACGTTTGATAAATTGTGTTACATGTTAGACACAATTAGTGGGTTGAAAGAAACTAAACATATGCTAGTTGATGAACAAGTGGCAATGTTCCTTCACATCTTGGGTCATCATGTGAAGAATAGAGTAATTCAGTTTGAGTTTGGAAGGTCAGGCGAAACCATTAGTAGATACTTTAAATTGGTGCTCAATGCAACGATTAAATTGCAATCATTGCTTCTGAAGAAACCGGTGCCCATTCCGGAGGACTCAAACGATCATCGCTGGAAGTGGTTCAAGGTACGTAGAATGTGTTATTGTGCAACTCACCTATTACTTGACGATAATTAAACAAATTGTCCATTAACCTAACGGGTGACATTGTGGTTGTGTTTTCAGGGGTGCCTTGGTCCATTAGATGGTACTCACATACGCGTACAAGTACCTGCGGCACACAAGGGTAGATACCAAAATAGGAAAGGAGAGGTAACAACCAATGTCCTTGGTGTATGCTCACCGGATGGCCAATTCATTTATGTCTTGCCTGGGTGGGGGGGTCAGCTGCGGATGGGAGGGTGTTGAGGGATGCTATAAGGAGACCACACGGCTTACAAGTGGCGCAAGGTATGGGTTTACAATGGTGTAGGAAATGGTGAAATTGTGTGCTACATGTGTACTTCATAGGAAAAAAACAATTTTAACGCACTTGATCTTTTTTTCCAGGAAAGTACTACTTGGTTGATGCGGGGTACATGAATTGCAAAGGTTTTTTGGCGTCATACAGAGGGCAACTGTACCACCTTAATGAGAGGAGACAAGGATACCAACCCCTATCTGCACGTGAGTGCTTCAATATGCAACATTCAGCTGCTTGGAATGTTATTGAAAGGTGCTTTGGCATACTAAAGTTGTGTTGGGCCATCCTGAGGAGCGCCTCCTATTACCCTGTGAAGATCCAGAACCGATACATCGTCGCATGTTGTTTGCTGCACAACCTTATTCGTCAAGACAATGTTCAAGACCCCCTCGATCAGCATCTTGATACGTTTGAACATGGAACAGATACAAATTTCAACACTCCCATCGTTCCTATGGAAACCAGCGACTTGTGGAATAATTTTAGGGAGCATGTTGCAAATGACATGTTTGCTGCTTTTGTGGTGCATAGGGACAATTGATAAACTAGTAAAAAATTATTGCTTGTTTGTACACCATGGCCTTCCAGTAGTATGAGGCAAAAACAATGCTTTGTTATGTTAATTTTAATTTCATTCTGTGACTTGGTTTATGTGTTTCTTCACCTGTAATGGTTGTTGCTTTAATGGTTCATTATCCGTTGTTTCTTATTTTGGCAAACATATTGTGCCTTAACTTGTTTTCTGTGCATCAGTGTAGTTATAGATGGAGTTGTCTGATCAGGCAGTTAAGGGCAGGATGAAAATGTGGTCTGCTGAGGAGGACAAACTACTAGTTGACTGCTTAGTCACTCTTAGGATTGAGAAAAAATACATGGCTGATAACGGCTTCAAGAATGGGTTTGCCAATGCCATCCAAGAGATGATGGAAGCAAAGCTACCAGGTTGTGGCATAAAAGCCACTCCACATATTACCTCTAGGTTAAAGACATTGAAACGACTGTGGCAAATGGCTTATGACATGGTATATGGTGCCAACACTTCCGAATTTGGTTGGGACCCCTACACCAAATTTGTCACTGCAGACTTAGTGGTTTGGGAAGAGTATTTGAAGGTATGTCATATCATTGCTGTGTTCATCTAAGCTTAATTCACAAACTGACATGCATGACATTTCTTGTCTGATAACATGATTTTTTTTGTTGTTGGTAGGCTCATCCAAGGTGTTCTCATTTTCGCACCAAGACCTTACCCAACTTTGACGGTCTGTGCTTCGTGTAGGGAAAGGATAGAGTTGTTGATGATGAAGGAAGATCCCCGGGTGGGATGGAGGATGATGTGATGGTTGAAGATGATGGCCTACCGGAAACACCAAATATTGTCAATGTTGATTCTGAGTTCTCACCCACACAGCCTAACACAGCTTTCACACAAATCCCTCCATCTGAAACTTCTGTGTGTCCCAGGAAGAAACGCCGGCTGAACCACTCAAAAGTGATGGCTGAGGCTCTGAGAGAGATAGTAACATCGCTTGACAAGACCATCGTCACTGTCTTTGAAACACTGGGGAATCGGATGTCCACACAAGAAAGGCAAGCAGAACTTGATACGAAGGGGGATGATCTGTTCATGGAACTGCTTCAGCTTGAGGATCTCACATTTAATGAGAGAAACTTGGCTCATATGAAGATAATAGCGTGTGACAAACTCCTTAGGTCATTTTCCAAGATGCCTCTTGAGTTTAAGACCTAATGGATCAGAACAATGCTACAGCAATAGATATTGTATAGCCATATATAGTATAGAATGGCCTTAAAACTTTATTTTTTGGTGTAGCCGTATATAATGCAGAATGGCCAAATTGCCTTCTTTTGTATAGCCATATATCTTGCAGCTGTCTTTTGTATGTTGAGCAAGAGGCAAAGTGTAGACCATGTTAACTTAGATGAAAATTGGAGTTTGACATGGGATACAATTTTGTCTTTGATACATGTAATTTAATAGGTTTAGTGCTATTGTGGTCATTCAAATATGGCTGCTCAATCCTACATGTTATGTAAATGTGGACAAAGTTTATGTTAAATGATTAAGGCCTTTTTACCATGCTTTGTTGTATGTTGGAAACAATTTGCAATCATGTTATGCCTTCTGATGCTATGGTTTGTTTTGCATGCGTTGTGATTGATCTGATAAATACCCGAGTATATATAAACAATACTCGAGTATGTTATAAATGTTGAGTGCATTTCAGGTGACAATACTCAAGAATGCCAATTACATACTCGAGTAATATCGAAGAAAAGGAAGTCTGCAAATGAGTCATCACACCAATACTCGAGTAGGTAAGGGACATACTCGAGTACTGGCCACTGTCATAGTCCCTATTTTCAAACTGAGTATTGAATACTCGAGTATTAAGGTTTAGATACTCGAGTATTGGTTAGGTGTTTTAACTTCTGCAGATTGCTACTGATATGATACTCAAGTATTAGATTTAGAATACTCGAGTATGTTATATCTAATATCTACGACAATTTACTCGACCATACCATTAGCTATGGGGCAATTTTACTTTTATTAGAAGATAATTGTTTTGCAGGATGCTTAGAATTGATCTGATAAATACCCGAGTATATAGGATCAATATTCGAGTAGTGCTATAAACGTTGAGTTCATTTCAGGTGATCATACTCGAGAAGGCCACTTACATACTCAAGTATAATCGGGTTTCACTCTTCGCTTCAAGGAAACATACAGCCATACTCGAGTATTCTGGAACAATACTCGAGTACTGTCAAGTCAGAAACGACAAGGATTCTATGAACTGACTCATACCCAAGTACTTATTACAAATACTCGAGTAGTATCGACCAAGAGAACTCTGTGTTGAAACATCATAACAATACTCGAGTAGGTAAGTATAATACTCGAGTAATGGAGCAATACCCGAGTATTCAATTGGAATACTCGAGTATTGTCGGGCTGCACGTGTGTCTAATATGCTCTCCACCGTTTCATTTATTTCACTCCGTCTCCCATTTCTTCAGTCTCTCCTCTATCTCCAAAACCCAACTCTCCTTTCCGTCATCTTCATCACTCACCTCCGTTAACCCTCCGACCTTTGGTTTCTCTCCATTTCTCCACTCTGTTCGATTAATTCTCTCTGTCAATTTCCCTTCCTATCGATCAATGGCTCATTCATCGTCAGAATCCTCCGAACAGCCATTAACGAAGAAACGACGATCTACTAATCAACGGAACCCCAAATTGCTTGTGCAATCCAAGGCAAAATCGAAGTCCGTTTCAGTGGCTGAACCCTCTCGCCCTGTGACCCGGTTCCAAACCGATTCTTTACCTTCTAGCAAAGGAAAAAGTAAAACCCAGCCTCAATCTAGTTGACCTCAGCGAATTCTGACAGTTTTCATCGCTCAGCGACCATGATGTTATGGTTCACGAACAACGCTCTAAAAGTATTGAGGATCGAATTCAAAAGATCGAAGGTGCAGAGAAAAGGAATGCCTCAACTAGACAAAAGCACAATCTTGTTGGCGCAATTGGACCATTTGCCACAAAGCTCATTGGACAAGTTAGTGCACTCCACTGTCCTCCTAGTATGTGCAATGACCCTCTGATTCTTCCAAATGACAAGAGTTTTATGGTCAATTATGGTAGTAGGCCTTCTGTCCTAATGTGTCTTTAGACTTAGAAGTGTTTAAGAAAGAATGCAATATGGATTTATCACCTTGACTTAGACAATATATGCCTCTGTTAGAATTACAAGTCCCTTACTCTCCACAAGTAGTCAAAGTATTTTATCATAATATGCGCCTAGAAGAGAAGGATCATAAACTTAATGAGGATGTATTAGTTACTTTTGTGAGAGGGAAGGAGATTAAGATCTCAGCTGCGCATCTCAACACTCTATTTGGATTTTCAAACGTTCCTGAAGATCCTCCCAAACTGTCTGAGGCTGAGGGCTTCAAGATTCTACTACCTAATGAAGTATATGAGGGAGATTTGTTTAAGTTCAAGCCTGGCCAAATGTCTGACACCTATAGAGTCCTCTGGTATCTCTATACTCGCAATTTAGTGAATAAAGGACAGAGCTACACTCATTTTGTGCTTAAAGACTTTCATTTATTTGCTTCCATCTTAGCTAAAGAACCAAGGAATGTGGGCAAATGGGTTATTTCATAAATGCTCAATTTTCTCTCCACTTCCAGGAAAAACACAATCCCATTTCCTCATATGGTTTCCCAAATTCTTGCCTTCAACAATATTTGGTATCTATTAGCTGATGATAAGGCTGTCTTTCCAAAGCAATTTGGCAAATCACACCTCCTACTTATGAAAATTTCTTTCACCAAGGCCACTGGGAAGAAAATGGAGCAAGCAGATAAGGAACCATTGCCCTCATCCTCTAAGCAACCAAAGGAAGCACAATCATCTCAAGCTAGGACTCACTCTGCTCCACCATCTTCACCCAAGCTTCCATTAAGAACTTGGTCAACGCCTCTGTTCACAACACTTTAAACCCGTTTATGACCCACTTCCAGAATCTCCAAACCCTAGTTGCTCACGGCCTTCACAAATGAGATGAAAGCAATGGCCAATTTTGTACAGTCCCAATTCCATTCACAAAACGAGCAAATGCGAAAGGAATTTCAAACCTTGGCTGACGGGCAGAAAGCTCTTCATCATCGTCTGCTCAGTATTGAGAAGACCATAGATGACTTGAGAATCAAGCTCTATAAACCTCCTCCTACCATACCTCCTGTGGCTACTACCTCTACTCCTACTATACCAAACTCTGATCCTGACTCCACTCCTCTTGTTGATTCTATTCCTCTCGTCTCAGATACTGCTCCTGACCCTATTGATAAGCCAAATTCCCCCTCTTTGATGGATGACAAAGGGGGAGAAGAAGCAAGCTAACTGCTTTAGTTTAGAATGTCTAAAGCTAATATGTTTTGATGTTGGTGTAAGCATTTTGCTTTTCTTTCATCTGGTGGTGTGATGTACTTTTGTTTGAGACTTGTTTTGAGTTCATAGTTCATTTTGGTGTATTGCATCTTAGGTACATTTTTGTATGAATCATGAACTCTGATTAACCTCTTGACTTAGGAAATGCAAAGACTTATGAAATATCAAAATCTGAATTTATTTCAAAACATCTATCCAAGTGTTGTACTTCACATGTTTTGATGATAACAAGATATTAATCTAGTTTAATCAATTTTTTTGTCTCTAAGTTTGATATCAAAATCTGAATTTCATTTGAGCAAGCAGACATCAAAACATCTATCCAAGTGTTGTCATCATCGAAAAGGCTCTCAAGGTTTTGATGATACCAAGACTTAAGATTTTAGCTTAAATATGATAATTGCTTTCTGTCTGTGTGATACCCGAGTATGAATATTTGGATTCCCGAGTATTGACTGCTAACGATTTCATCCACCTTCAGTCTCAATGTGTCTCCATTTGCAAATTCAATTTTAATCCAACATTGCCTTCATTGTCTTGAAGCATTTGAGAAGGCCAAATGTCATTATGTTAATTGCTTCAATCTGTCACGATTTTGGATTTGTGTGCATTATATTGGTTCACTCATTTTGTCTTCTTCTTTATGCTGATATCTGTCAAACGAATATGCTGATATGCATCACTCATTCTATCTTCTTCTTTATCCTCACAACTACACATGTTTAAGTTTATGTGCCCAATTAACGCAACAAGGGTCACAATCGTCTGATGTGGAATTATAGTGCTTATGAATTAATTTAATTAAGCAGTTCTTTTCTTGGTTTTCAGTCTTCACCTCTGTTTTTCCTAACGAACCAACTCCTTTTTTTCATCCACTTCAAACTTTTCATGGTTCTTCTGAGTGTTTATTTCCGTTTAATTTTTGCCTTCTCTATCAGTGCATTCGCTGCGTTCAAAGTTTAGTCGTTTTTCCCCTGTTCATCTGTTTATATGAATTGTCGCTGCTGGTTTTGTCTTTTTGAGTTTTCCAATCCATTCGTCGGGTAATTTCATTTCGCAGCCACTTGTACTTCAGTTTTCCAGCTGCACATTCAATTTGGTTTTAGGGTTCGTTGATCTGCCACTGCGACAAAACAAAATTCAGTTGCAGGGATGGTTTTTTTTTGTTTTTTGTTTTAATTTAGAGGCATTTTTAGTATTTCACCCCATATTCCCACTTAATTGACATCCAATTCTTCATACCAAACCATTTATTTTCCCTCAACTTAAGTTCCCTTCCCATGTCTACCAAACAGTTTCACTTTTTTATTTCCCTCACAATCTTCCCTTTCATTCCTTTCCCTCAT
The DNA here is from genome assembly GCA_019022615.1 of Acacia melanoxylon. Classification (NCBI taxonomy): domain Eukaryota; kingdom Viridiplantae; phylum Streptophyta; class Magnoliopsida; order Fabales; family Fabaceae; genus Acacia; species Acacia melanoxylon. Next base: position 5,715,614 of record JAFJYJ010000002.1, read on the forward strand.
TTGAATTCCTTTCCCTCTTTAAATCTTCCCCGTACCAAACAGGCCCTAAATATCTGCTGCTTGTAATCATATTTTGATGCTAAAGATTCAATCAAAAACCAACAACACCTCTTCTCATGTTGAGCAAACTTCAGCAGATTTTCAAATCCACTATGTTGTATAAAATCAATTATTTCATCCCTCCAACGTCAAAATCTTCTAGAGCTTTGGATCGAAGTGCACATAGACTTTCCCCAGAAAAGGTCCTGCAATCAAAGTAAATCACATTAACCCAAAGCTTGGGTAAACATATTTTCAATTAGCAACGTGGATTAATAAACAATCAACTTCAATCATTCACACGTGCTCCACTCCTTTGTTTCTCCTCTATCCCTTATTCTCGGATTCAGTTTCGGTTCTATCTCATCGTCGGATGAGATCCTGGACGGTCCGCATTTTATTTTATTTTTAGTTTCTATTTTTTTAAAAAATCATTTTAATAGGTAGAAAATCTAAAATAAAAAGAATCTCTTAACTAATATTTTTTTAAAAAATGTTTTTTTTTTTTCATTTAAAAATCACCAGTTTAAAAAAAATCAAATTTGCACCGTTCAGATCCTATCTGGACAGTCCATATGGGATAGACAAATGGTGCCTACCTAAAAGATAGGCACCAAAACAGATTCCCCTTATCCCCAACCCCTCCCCGCGTGGGCGGTTACGTTGTTCAACGCCATGAAACTTCCCTCAGTTCTCACCATATTTAAATATCTTGATGCTATTTATTTAGGAAAAAAGATATGCAAGCTATGAATCCATACTTGGTGGTGTGTTTGGGTTGTCTGGGGATTGCCTATCATTATCACCATCAACAGCCAATACGGCCATTACGATCGTTTGTCTTTCTTTGAGCGTGCTTGTCCATGTTTTCAAATGGAAAGCCCCTGGATGAGCATCAAGAAATATCAAAGACTATCCACAAGCAGCTAGGACTCTTGTTACTAATCCATTAGGTCAAAAACAAAGACGCATGCATAAATATTAAGGATTCTTACTGCTGCCATTCTCCCAATTATTTGACCAAAAACAAAGCCGTAGAAGGACTAATAAAATAAGAGAGCTAATTTCATCAATAATAAGTACTAAAGAACGTTCATGAATAACGATTGCACATTATACTAAATTCCAAAAATATCATGACAATAAAGTAACACAAATAATTCAGTCTAATTTCATGTAGTAGACATGATATTTTTGCCCAATTTGAGAACATTCATGTGTAATGATCACCTAAGAAAACTTTATAATATCATATGCACACCGAGAATAACTTCATTTACACCTTAATAAAGCGAAAAAAAATGCCACCATATGCAATTAATTAATGCATCTACCAAAGTGACTTTTAAGCAAAAACCATTAACAAAATTGAATGTATCCTATGATTTCAATCTCAATTAAGAACTTTCCGAGAAGAACAAATAAATGCAAGCTAAATTTAAAAACAAAAAACAAAATCATAACTCGCTGTAATTTAAAAAATCGATTATTGATAATAAGCACAAAAGGTTTCATTAGAAAAGAAAGTGCTGTAGTATAAATGGTTAATAAGACGCAAACATTTGCATATAGTAAATTTTAATCATTATTCCTTTAAAAGAATTGAGTGTTGAGAGTACCTTACTTATATTTTTGCAAATTTTCTCTCAATCCAAACCTACAAGATAGAAGTGATAGAACAGAATACACCGATCTTAAAGATCCTACTGTTAATTGGGCATCCAACATAACAATAAAAATGTTTTAAGTACACTAATAGACTCGTAGTCTAGTTACATTCCTGAAGCCGTTAGTTCATCCGCTTAAATTTTATTTTATTTTTTAAGAAAAAGTGAAAGATTGGGTCAAGTGAGTTTCCAGTTCCAAGTTCACTGAACTACAAAATATTATTAAATATTAAAATGTCGAATTAAACAAAGATTTTCTGATTGGGAAGATATGAGGAGGCATTTGAAGATTGATCCATAATGGAAGGCCGAGGGGATTTGTTTTTGTAATCTTCACACAGCCCTTTAGGCTTCTCTCTCTCTTTTACATTTTCTTATTATCTCAAGAAACTAATTCTGAACAGTATGGAATTAATAAGCTTACAAAATATTTTTTATGTTTAGTTATAATTTTTAAACCGCTTATATAAGTTTTTACAGCTTGGATTTATACATTTATTTTTTATAATTTCACATTTTAAAATATAATAGTTGAGATAGAAAAATGGAGAAAAATTTAAAATAAAAATAAATAGAGAAATCTGAGTTGATGCAGGAAACCGTGGCTTGTATGAACTGCAATGAAGGAGAGAAATTAAGATAGAGTGAAGAGAAAGCCTAAGAAAACAATACTCCCTCCGGTTATAAATATAAGATAAAGTTGATTTTTTTGGAGATATTAAGAAAACTAATTAAGTTACTTTAAAATATTTATATTTGTCATTTTTTCTCCAAACCATTTTGTATAACTTATAAACTGATATATAATTTAAAGATACACAACATTTTATATGATTAAGAACTTATTTAGCTTCCTTAATCTCTCTCTAAAAAAAAGGCAACTATGTCTTATATTTAAAACTGGAAGGAATATCTAATATAGCAATATCAAAATAACGACAATAAGCTAAATTTTTACATGTTGGAGATCTTTTCAGAGGGTATATATGTGAGTTATAAAAAAATTTCATAAACTATTGACCAAAAATCCATTCAATAACCATGGTTTACCTGTTTTCAGTGAAAAAAGAAAAAGAAAAATAACAACTTAAACTAAAAAGGAGTATAATGCTCCGGTCCTTAAAACAAGATCCATCAGGATGCAGTAATATTACTATTTTTAAAACTTTAAAAAATTTACCCTGTGAGCTTGAGTTGTTAGCGGTCTTTCAATCCCATTTTATTAGACATGTAGAAGTTGTCCCTCATATTCGTATAAAAAAAAAAACAAAAATCAATAATTTAAACCCCAAGGATCATCGCAGAATTTTGGCGGCAAGATAAATAAAACCAGGCCACTGTTTAACCAAAATCTGGTAGGGAAAGTTTTTACTTACTGGATCAACAGCAACAAATGATTTCATAACAGATAGTACGAAAAATAAGAAAGGATGATATGATTAATAGTGTGCAAGCCAGAGAGAAAAATTAGAAATGAATCTGATAAGTGCCAGAGTACAAAGTGTGATTGCTAGAGTGCATCCAACGAACCACCTGGTACTGTCGTTCTCCCATTATATTCGCCCCCGGGTCTGTTTGTTGCTATCTTTGTGAGGCTTGGAGCTTCTTCTGATAGATTGGTTTGACTAAACGTTTTGTGAGGAGTTTTTTTTTTTTTTTTGGTATAACGTTTTGTGAGGAGTTGTGCGCTCAGTCAAGGTCTACATCCTATTAGGCTTCCAATAGTTTTGCCTCTCCTTGGGCCAGAATTTCTTACTGGGCTCACCTTGTTCAGAGGCCTGACGAACCAATTTTTGTACACAAAATAAGTCCCCTACTTCTCGAGTCCGATATGCCATTGGCTTGAGAAGTAAACTCAATCTTATCCGTCGAAATGCCTTGCAGGATCTAACGGCTAAGTACAAATTCTTTTGAGATAACCATTCCTTCACGAGGAGGCTTTTCCACGGGAGAGATTTTCTCATAATCCTTCTTCTCCTTTTTTTCTCCTTAGCCCATCTGGGCCATTGATTAGGAAGAGAAGAGAGATGTTAAAGTAGTATTGTGATTGATTGGACGGATATGATTTAAAGATGATGAGGGACAATGAGAAAGGGATTAAGAGAGAAACCCAACCCCTTTTCCACTCTTTTGTCAGTTACTCAACTCCTATTGGGTGGTTTCTCTCATTTTCTCACGTCATTTAGTTTCTTTAGCGCTTCCCTACTTCATTTGTTTTAAGATGTTTGAGGGTTCTTGGCAGAGCTTGTGAAGTGAAGTTGAAGGTTTCCTCTGTTCTAGCTTTTTCTCCTTAGGTGATTCTTTGTAAAGGTATCTCCTTTCTTCTCCTAGCTTTGTGTTTCCTTCAATTTATGGGGTTACAGCCTGGATTCGATGTTGCCTTTGCTCTATTCTTTAGCACTGATAGAGTTAGGGTTTTGAGTTTTGTTCTTCTTATCTGTAAACCTTCGAATATGCTGACAATTTTCCTTTACAATTCTCTGGTTTGCATCACTGGTTACTATGTCAAAGTTGGATAGTTCATATGTAAGTATCACCAGCCATAATAAGGGGGATCATGAAGTTGAAGTTCTAGTAGCAAGTCAGGCTTAGGTAGTGTGAGGGACCAAAATATAGCCGTGGTTCTTAAGAACATACACATGTTGGAAGGGTCGGTGGTATCCATTATAGATCTTAGGGGTCTTAGAAACATCCGCAAATCCTACGACTTTACCTGAGGATATTCGCATGAGGATCCCTCCATAAGAACCGACTGAACCCAAGAAGGGGGTGAATTGGGTGTAAGATTAAAAACTTGGAACTTAGAAAATCTTTTCACGTCTTCTAAATCAACAGTTAGATATTCAAATAAACATATACTGGAAATATAAGAGATAAGGGAAGAGAATATGCAAACTGTGATTTATACTAGTTCGACCTAATCCTTGACCTACGTCCAGTCCCCAAGCTTCACTTAAGATTTTCAATCCATTATCCTCTTGATTAATCCGAGCACAAGAGAAGCCTATACAATCCCACAAGTTTACCCAGGCACTTGTGAAGCCAAATCTCTCACCGAGATACTCCCCCTTACTCAATGTAAGGTTACAATCTGTTTCTCACTCAAGATCACTCAATCTTGAGTAACTCTCAGATAAAATGATAAAATGATTACAATGAATCTTCTCTCTCTCTCTCTCTCTCAAAAGTGAATGAATAAACACTGAAGTACAATACAAATCATTTCACTCTCTATAATGAGCTATGAAAGCATTGAGAACAGAGTGTGTATGAGATAAACGTTGGATTCAGAATGTTGGCATTTTGATAGTGCAAACTTGCTTCTCTATCTTGAATGCTTCTTATTTTATAGGTAGTAGCAATTAATGACCATTGAGCAATTCTTCCAATTGAGAATATGACCATTGGATGTCCCTTGAAGTAGTCGTTGAAGCTTCTGCAGTGCATTTAATGTTTCTAACACAAATATGACATTTTGAGGATTTGCATCTAATCCGTCGTTTGATCAACTGCTGAAACTTGCTAACAAACATGATTAATAGCATTGAGAAGTATAACAAGTAGAAATCAATTGATAACAATCATTTTTGAATTCTCGGAGACATTGTGGAACTGACCTCTGTTGTCTGATAAGTTGTGTGCTCAAGTCCTTCATTCTCTGCTCGAGTTAAAGTAAGTCTGGACTTATTGTGAATACTTGAAAAATACCTTTGACTCGAGTTTATCACTTGTTGGCTCAAGTTTGGACTTAGACTCGAGTTTGCACGTCAGATTTGCTCTTCATCAGGTTGTTCTGGCTTGACTTGACTCGAGTTCAAGACTCTTGGCTCGAGTCAAAAACTCATCTCAAAATGCCTAACTCTTGGCCTTCCCTTGACTCAAGTTTGACATTGCTTGGCTCGAGTTAAATGCCTTTCTCGAAAGTCTTTTGCTCTCTGTCAAACTTGCACTCGAGTTATTCAAACCCTTCACTCGAGTTGAGAAGTTCATTCCAAATTTGTTAAACCACCTATGCCTCTTTAAGTCTTCTTTCTAATGCAAGAAGAATCAGCTCTAAACTCATTCTATGTTGAGCGTTGTGATCAGATTAATAGAAGCTGTCTAGGACTAATGTCTTTGCAACACCTTGAACTGACTGTCAACTTTCAAAGCCATATCTCCCTAGTCTGAACTCTGTTTTAGTTGGTTCAATTCTTGATGGAACTACTTTTGAGTCTACTTTCATATGTCACTATTTTGTCTCAATTGGATTTGTATTTTGGGAGATATACACAAAATACCAAAGCTCGGTCTGTTGTGTGTCTTGAATTTCAGTTCCAACTTCTATAATTCATAATTCCTTCATCTGAACTCATTTGGACTTGAATTTGGTGTAAAAATGACGCATTAGGAGTCTAGTTTCATATTCCACTTGTTTTACCTTAATCAGATCTCTGGTTTGGGAGATATCACCGAATAACCAAACCTCGCCCAAGTGAAACGTGAAACAGAGGTGAACAGAGTTGCTGAAAATCACTACCAACTCGAGTCAGTAAGTTTTGACTTGAGTTTAGACCCTAACTCGAGTTTTGACTTCCTGGCTCAAGTTTTGACTTCCTAGAGCTTGATTTTGCTTGTTTTAACTCCTATTTGAGTCATTCCAACTTCCATTTGATCGTGGAGGCTTCTAGTATCAATCTAAAAATTTGAATAATGATATTCTCGTTCAACAAGTTATTCTTTTTTCCTTCTCTTCTCTTGATCATTCTCTATAGTATACAATCTTTTTGCTTTTAATAATGGAATCTATATAAGACATCATCAAAACTAATCATATCCAACACCTTTTACCAAACGAAAGAGCTGGGTATGGAACTTGTTTTCCTTGCCCTTCTTTATAGTAAGACTGTGTAGGCATTTCAATCTTGTCCATGCTCAATTGATGCCGCATGTGTGGCGTGTTGCCATGTCCTTATTAGAGGTTTTAGCTAGGTAAGTGGATATTAAGTTTTCCGTGGAAGACCTACTCCAATCCTATTATCTTCTTGTAAGAAATCGAGGAACATATACTCTGTTTGGTAGAACCAGGCTGTTAGTTCTCTATGGGTTTTGATGATAACTAACAAATGTAAACTTGTATGAAGTTTTCTTTGGTTAAGTTAAAAATATTTGAAACTTGTTCAAACCTTAACTAGAAACTTACTGTCAAAGACAAACTCGAGTCTAGAGTTGTCAAACTCGAGTTTGTACTTGACAGAGAGTAAGACAAGTTATTTGAACTTAGCTTAACTCAAGTCTTGACATTGAAACTTGAGTTTGAGATTGGCTGAGAGTTTTTAGAATCTTATTTTTAAATTAAACTTGAGCATGTATTAGTAAACTCGAGTTTATGCCAGACCGAGAGCTTTCAAGGAATTTTGAACTTAAAGTGACTCGAGCTTAGTTCTTAAACTCCAGTTTGCGTTTGTGGACTTAAATTTATTCTCAATTCAAAAAGAGTCCCAAACTCGAGTCTATCACTTAATGACTCGAGTTTCAGTGATCTTAAAGTGTTTCCAAAATGCTATCGCGATGCTCTTTTTGAAAGAAGAACTAAACTCGAGTTTAGGGAATTAAACTTGAGTCAGACACTTGAGTAAAATATTCTAAACCTAGTTTCAGTCTTACAAAGACATCTTCATTTAAACTTCAAATCTTTTCTAAAGAAGATGTTCATAAAACTTGAGTTTAGAAGTGTAAACTCGAGCGGAGAACTTCAATTTGATTGAACAAACTCGAGTTTAAAGCACTCTGTTTTTAAAATCATCTTGCTCAAATTTGCGAAATCTTCTTGTTTGATCTATATACTTCATATCATCTTTCACTACTACTCTTAACTATGTTTAATCAATTTGTTAGTGAGTTTCAGATGATTAAACATGATGTCAGAATATTAAATACTGGCCCAGAAATCTTAGCACCCTTTTGGCAAATCATTCTCTGCACATTCCAAAGGTTTAAATGTTTTCTTTCCTCATCTGAAAGCCACATCATCCAACGGATTTATTTCAAGGGAAGTCAACAAGAATGTCTAAGCATCTGGATTAAATCAAAGCATGAGTGAGAATGGACCTAGTTGTAACCTAACAGCCTCATTAATGTCTCCAACGATTACATTAATGTTTCTAATGGTCATTTAATGCCTCCAACATATATAAGTTGAAGCATTCAATTCTCAACAACTACTAGAATACAGAAAACGAAAATCTATCAAAGTGTTACTTGCATTTACTGTTTTCTACTCATCTGTAAAGTATCTTCTGATACATTGAACTTCAGTGATTATTCATCTGCTCTTTTAAGAGAGTTTCTTATTGATTATCATTTATTGTAAAATCTCAAAGTTGTGGGACTTTGAGATTGGTTTATTAGTTTACAACTTGTAAGGAAAATCCCTGAGAGTCTGGGGACTAGACCTTGGTCAAGAGTTGAAACCGAACCAATATAAATCTTCTTGTGTCAAGCTCTCTCTCCTTATCTCTGTTTTACCCTGTTCTTTGTCTGCTGATTGGGTGTTTCGAAAAGACTTTTTAAAATCCCCAATTCACCCCCCTCTTGGTGATTTCCTTCATTTACATTTAGTATTAGAGCATTGGTTATCTACTTAAGGATTAACATCCTAGATTAAAGATCCAATGGAAGGAATATTACCTGATGGAGCTTTGATCAACAGACCACCTGATTTCAATGGTGAGCATTACTCCTTCTGGAAGGCTAAGTTCAGAGTCTTCGTATTGGCTACCGAATATGGCCTATAGAGGGTGTTCAAGAGAGGAGACTATGCTCCAGCTACAGTTGAAGATGGCGTTAGAACTCCAAAGCTGGAAGAAGAATATGATGAGAATGATAGAAGGCAAGTCACTCTCAACAGCAAAGCTATTCTCATGCTTCAAAGAGCTCTAAGTCAGAAAGAGTACTTTTGTATCTACACATTATCATTTGCTAAAGCCATGTGGGATGCACGTGAGATTTCTCATGAGGGGACAACTGGAATAAAGGAGAATCGAGTAAATACCCTAATGACTGAATATGATTTACTTCGTATGAAGTATGGGGAATCCATTAGCGAATTCCAGCTTAGATTCACTCATTCAGATCAATCAACTTGCTGCATTGGGCAAAGAATATGATCAACCTGTCCAAGTGAGGAAAATTCTGAATATCCTCAGCAAGGAGTGGGAAGCTAAAGTCACTGCAATCGAAGAAGCTCATGGAGAGTCAATGGCTTCAGTGGCAGCTTTATTTGGCAGTTTGTCTAAGTACAAAGGAAAGATCAAGTTCAGAAAGGGATTTGATGAGATTGGCAGCAAGAACAAGGGAATTGCTCTCAAAACTGTCAAAGAGGCAAAAGAATCAGATGATGATGAAGATGAAGATGAAGACGAAGATGAAGAGCTAGGCATGATGGTCCGGAGATTCAAGAAATTCTACAATAAGGACCAAAGATTCAAAAAGTTTAACGAGGGTAGCTCCAGCATTGAGCCGAAGAAGCCTATCATATGCTTCGAATATGAAAAGCCTGGCCACATTAAGCCTGAATGTCCCTAGCTGAAGAACAAAGAAAAAAAAACATTAAGTTTAAGAAGAAAGCTTATGTCTTAGCTATATGGGGAGATAGCTAATCCGATGAAGATGAATCTGATGAAGAAGAAAGAGTCAAAATCTGTCTTGTAGCTCAAGAAGAAGTATCAAAAAATGAAGAGGTAAACGATTCTAATCCATCCTTCGATGAATTATTATCTAAATACAATTCTCTTCACTCTGAACTTCGAAGATTAGCAAAAGAACTTATTGCTTCAAAAAGAAAATTAAAAAATCTTGAAGAACAAGTTCAAAATGTCTCTTCTCCAATTTTTACTTGTGAAAATATTTCTGAAAAAGTTTCAGAAAAGGTTTGTGACAATTGCTGTGTTTTAGAGAAAAGAAATGCATATCTTACGAAAACATTTGAGAGGTTCACTTAAGGTAGTGAAATGCTCATCTTAAAACAGCAAAGGTTCACAAATGACAAATCAGGAATTGGTTATAAACCTAATTTTGATAGAAAGAAAGGCAAAAAGAAATCTGGAGAAAAGTCTTATATGAACTATTTTCGAAAAACAGTTCTTTCTTCTAATCCTTTTGCTCATTGCAATTATTGCAATCGTAAAGATCATACTACTTCTTCCAATGGATCTCGATCTCCATTCTTTGTCATAGCTTCTCCAATAACACTCGAAAAATGTTTTCCGTTTATTGCTTCTTTTTGTGCTTTGGTCCCTCTTTTGAACCAATAACGAACAAGTCGACTATAAGTGCATTTCACCAACGATGTTATTGGCATGTTCCTCGCTCCCCTAAAAACCTTATTGATTGATTCAAACAAATAGGTTGTCATATGACCGTATCTTCGTCCATCCTCATCGTAACTCCGACACCATTTCTCTTTTAGAATTCTTTCAATCCATGCAGCCACTTCACTATTGTAACTGCAAAACTGGACATACAAAGCATCAAAGTGTATTTTGTTTGGAACATATCCTGTAAAAAAGACAGAAAGACACAACAATATACGGTTCTAATAAAGAAAAATATGAATGTCACTACACATCACTTGGAGTATATTACCTATCTTATTAAAATTACATAACGAATGATCAACAATATGGCCTCATTGGTCCATGTTTTTTGAATATTATAAACTTATTTGTAACATATAGTTGATGGAAGACGGGGAAAATTTCTTAGTTTCACTTTCAACAATTACAAATGCAATTGGCAAGATCTCATTATTTCCATCTTTGGCAATCAATAATGAACACATATGATTCGTCCACAACAAGGTCAAAATGTACGTTGAAAACCCGAATCATTAACAAGCTATTGAATATTATAAACAGATCCCAGGAAAATTTTTGTTTTGCCTTCCTATAAGAAACATGATAATTGCAAACCTTCCTATAAGAAACATGATAACCAAACATTCCAGTCACCCTTTCTTGTATCATGATCACAGCTACCGAAGGTGTTGCCTTGACCATGTCTGCAAAACCAATCACAAAAAATATACACTAGGAATGTTATTTATGTTCACTGATAAACACAATTAAATTCACAAATTCTCAAATGGTATTGTGCATCGTACCTTTTAAGGCCTCGGAAATAATTTTAGAATCAAGTTGTTTGTGATCTTGGGAGAGAATTTTGCTCACACAATTATGATTTCCAACCCATTTAGTTACCACCCAAGTGTTGCTAATCATCGGTTTAATTGCTCTTACTCTCCAATCGCAACCTTGTTCATGATTCCGACATTTCATTGACAACTTGGTTGTAGTACTCTCAACCACTATAGCTTCTTGATGTTCCTTCATGCAATAATGTTTTATTGTGGCTTGCACATCATTCTTGGACCCGAACTCTTGTTTCAGATATAATCCATCTCCTCTTGCCCATGGACCCCGACTCAAGCCTTCAACATCCAGTATATCCTCATGCAAGTAATCTTCATCAACAACCTCATAATGCAGAATCTCATTCCAAAACGGTGTAATATTTGCATATTCACACATAATACAGTTTATGTGAAAACATGGTAACTAATAAAAAAGCAACATATATAATAATACAACTCCATAACTAACCTGATGATTGTAACATACCAGTCTGCTGTGACATGACATTACCATGATATTCGTCATCTGCATCACTATCATTCTGATCATGGTCATTAGCCAATAAAGTGTCTTCATCTTCTTCCTCTTGCTCCTCCTCATTGTCAGGTTCATCTACCATATAGTCGCTTTCTTCTCCGTGTGCAACCATTGATTGTGTTGGCTGAGGTGTACCAGAATGAGCCATATAATGTGACTGATTACTAAGGTGAAGTCCATGAATCAGTATTGGTACATCCTCCTCTGACATCTCAATATCCACATATAACTCAACAAATTAGGACGTAGTGTTTTCATCGAATGTTTGAACAAAAAAAATCCACATCCTCATCATCGGATATCTCAAAACCCGCATATTTGTAGTTTCCACAAGGAACTCTACTCGTCACTGAAGATTATTTTGTTGTATCTTTAACTTTTAACGGATCTTTTCATTTAAATCTTCGGCGGACATGCCTCGAACAATATACATTGCTCTTTTTTCACCTTCAAAGCTCAATCTGTTTGCACCTATATTTTTAGAACCATTATAATATACAAATGAAAGAATTTTGTTCATTTTTTGCTTATGCTATATTATGAAAAAGAAGAACAAATTACAGATAAAACAAATAGCAACAACACAAATTGCAACTGAGTAGAAGAAGAAACACAATGTATATATGGAATTTAAAAAAAGAAAAAAGAAATGAAGAAACAGAATGTGATCAAAACACACAATCAGAAAACAGATATGGGATAAACAAAAGAAACTGCAAGATAAAAATATAATGTGATGAAACACTGAGTGTGAATTCGTAAAGCTTTACAACACAGAAATGTCGTATATATAGAGAATTATAATTGTTGTTAGGTAAGATGAACGGTGAAGATAAAAGAGTACGTAGAGTGGAGGGTGGGAGATGAACTAGCGCTCTGACAGGCCACTAGTGCTGTCATGTCATGTGACGCCATTGGTGGCGTCACATGCCTTGATGCCATTGATGGTGTCACATGTCTTGATGCCACTCATCAAATTCCAATACATTTTAGTGAGTGGCATCACTAATCTTGACGACACTAGTGCCGTTGGCTGACACTACGTCATTGACTACCTTATTCTAGTGAAACTCCTCTCATGTACTTTAACTGGGCACAATATTTAGTGAAAGTTGCTATAGTGGTGCTTTTCCTATCATTTTTGCCCTGGAAGTTTTCACTGAGGAGCAATGGGTATCCGAAAGTTTTTTTTAGGAGCAATTTTGCCCCGGAAGTTTACAAAACGTAGCAATTTTGCCCTTCCATCCCCTAATATTAACTTTGACTATGAAATCAATTAAAGAACACACATGTCATGCCACCTCACCATCCACAACACTTAGCCCAATATGATGTGGCATCACACCTTGTCATCTCTTTCTTGTTGAATGAATCATCGGTATTGAGGGCATCACTTATCCCAATATGGTGAACATAAAGAAATAAATATGGAAATATATCAATCTCGTCTTGTTGTAGGAATAATCGGTATTGAGGGAATTAAAGGGATAAACAGACTTAACAAGATCAGACTGAACAACATAATAAATCTCATCTTCTTTGAGTTGCTGAAGGACGCAAAGCCTGGAATCAAGGGTGCAGAGGACGAAGTCTACCTTGAAAATGTCAAACTTGGAGTCGGAGAGGGAGGTCCTTGAGACGTTGAGCTCAAGGCAGCCGAAATTTGTGAAGTCGAACTAATTAAAGGGACTGAAAGGTCTGTCGCAAAACCTAGAGGAAGCATCACTTATTATCTAAGTAAATGAAATGCAAAAGAAAATATGAATTGTCCCAAATTGGTTCAGTAAGACAAATCAATAATGATAGTATTTAACTTTGTATATATTGATCTAGGCCACCCTCCCCTAATTTGCTGGAATTGCTATGTTTTGTAAACTTTCGAGGAAAAATTGGTCTTTAAAAAAACTTACAGATACCCACTGCTCCTCATCTAAAACTTCCGAAGAAAAAATGATACTTAACTATATTTTGACTAATGAGGTGGCAAGCATCAATGCCACATGTGCATATCAATTAAACTTAACGGTCAAAATTAACAAAGGGGCAAAATTGCTACGTTTTGTTAACTTCCAAAGCAATTTTGCTCCAAAAAAAAACTTTTGGGTACCCAGTGCTCCTCAGCTAAAACTTCCGAGGCAAAAAAAATATATATATATATATATATATATATGTTAGTTCTCTATGTGTTTTGATGATAACTGACAATTGTAAACAAAATGAAGTTAATGGTTTAAGTCAAAATGCTTTTAACTTGATCCAACTTAAACCAATAACTTACTGTCAAGATTAACTCGAGTTTCAGGTTGCTTAACTCGAGTCAATACCAGACAGAGAGCTTTCAAAAATATTTGAACCTTAAGTGACTCGAGCCAGTCATGCTTAACTTGAGTTATAAGATTTTATAAAATATTTCAAATATGTTTTAACCTCGAGCCTGTGAGAATTGACTCAAGTCATATTTTGAGGACTTAAACTTATTTGGGTTAAACACTATTTTTACCACGGAAGTATGGGTAAGGGGGCACTCAAAGACCCGGAATTTTTTTGTATCATTTTTGCCCCGGAAGTTTTTTTTAGGAGCAAATTTGCCCCGGAAGTTTTTTTAGGAGCAAACTTGCCCCGGAAGTTTATAAAGAGAGCAACAATCCAACGGTCAAAATAAACCGATTGGCAAGATTACTATGTTTTTAAACTTCCAGGGCAAAAATGATACCAAAAAAACTTCTGGGTGCTGAGTGCCCCCTTACCAATACTTCCGTGGCAAAATTGGTATTTAACCCAACTTATTTTCAAATTAAGAAGTCCTTGATTCGAGCCTATGTCTCTTAACTCGAGCATGCTTTTTGAAATCAATTTTCAAATGAATAGAGTTGACTCGATTTATCACTTAATGACTCGAACCTGCAAGACTTCGAACCTTTTCAAAAAGCTATTTCAAAGTTCATCTGTGAAAAGAAGAACTTGACTCGAGCTAACCTAAATTGACTCGAGTCATGCACTTGAGCTAAATGTTTTAAACTCGAGCCTAAGTCATACAGAAACATCTTCATTCAAACTTCAAACTTATTTTCAAAGAAGATGTACTAGTGACTCAAGCCTAGAATGCTTAACTCGAGTCATCTGCTCCAATTTGCTTGAATTTACCTCGAACATAATGTGTCTCTATTTTACAATCATTGTGTCCATAAATCTTAAATCTTCAAGTATGATTTGTATACTTCATATCATCACTCATTATTGTTCCTAACTATGTTTAATCAGTTTGTTAATGGGTTTTAGATGATTAGATAATGGATTAATTGAAGATTAATCAAAAAGCAAGTGATTACGTCAGATGCATTAAATGCCAGTTCAGAAAATGAAGCATGAATTTGGTTAATAATTCTATGCACATTCCAAAGGTATTGATGGTTTCTTTCCTCATTTGGACGCCAGATCATTCAACAGGAAGAACTTAAGGAATGTCAACGAAGAATGTATGTGAACGAATCAAGCATCGAGTAACGAATGAGACTCAAGTCCATCATGTTAGATATGCTTAGATTTGATGAAGTCAAATCTACTTATCAATATCAAGAGAAAAAATTTTGCATACTACATTTATCTCCTACATTGACTAATTCTTATATTTAATGTAGAATCAAAGAAGATGTGAAGTTCATTTATGAAGAATGATCAAGAAGAAGATCAATAAAGAAGTATTGATTAAGAGGAAGAAGAAGAAAGAAATTAAATCAAAGAAGATGTGAAGTTTAATAATGAAGAATGATCAAGAAGAAGATAAGAGATTACAGAAAGAAGAACTTGCAGAGAATGTCAAGGAAGCAAGAAGTTATCAAAGGATTTTAGGAATGATCAAGAGGGGAGATTGAAGAAGGAAGAACTTGCTGAATGGAATGAGAATATCATTATTCAAGTTCTCAGATTGATACTAGAAGTCTCCACGATCAAATGGAAGTTGGAATGACTTAATTTGAAGTTAAAATCAACAAAAAACAGCTTTAGGATGAGCAAACTCGGTGCAGAACTCAAAACTTGAGTTTCCTACTTTGCTACGGTGATTTGCTCCTCTTATTCGAGCAAACTCAAGTACAGAACTCAAAACTCAAGTTTCCTACTTTGGTAACTCGAGTCAGCCACCAATGACTCGAGTTAGTAGTGTTTTCAGCACCTTTCTCCATCTCTGTTTCACGTTCAGCATGAAAAAGGTCTGGTAATTCGACGATAACTCGAGTGCAAAACTCAAAACTCGAGTTTCCTACTTTGCTACAATATTTGCTCCTCAGATACAAGCAAACTCGAGTGCAGAACTCAAAACTCAATTTTCCTACTTTGGTAACTCGAGTTAGCCACCAATGCCTCGAGTTAGTAGTGTTTTCAACACCTCTATTTATCTCTGTTTCACGTTCAGCATGAGAAAGGTCTGGTAATTCGAAGATATCTCCCAAACCAGAGATCCGATTGAGGTGAAACCAATTTTGTATGAAACTAGAATCCTAATGCGTCATTTTGACAACAAATCCAAGCCCAAAGGAATTCAAATGAGATAGCTATGAATTGTAGAAGTTAAAATTGAAATTCACGTCACACAACAGACGCAGCTTTGGTATTTTGGGTGTATCTCACAATTATACATCAAAATGAGCTGAAATCAGTGGCATATGAAACTAGACTCACATACCTTTCCAGAAACATCAAGAGCGCAAAAAAAAAGATCAAATGGATGAGATATGAATCTTTGAAGTTGACAGTCAGTTCAAAATGCTGCAAAAACGTTGGTCTAGGACAACTTCTATTAATCTGATCACAACGCTCAACATAGAATAAGTTTGGAGCTGATTCTTCTTGCATTGGAAAGAAGATTTAAAGAGGCATAAGTCTTTTTCCAAGTTTGGAGTAAGTTCATATGTGACTCGAGCAAATGTAAGACAACTCGAGCCAATTGAAGTCAGAGAGCAAACCAAGTTTTTGACGTTCACTTAACTCGAGCCAATGTCCATTCAACTCGAGCCAAGTTGAAACAAAGAGCAAGCTAGGTTGGAATGACTTCCTAACTCAAGCCAACAAGTGGTAAACTTGAGTCAATGGTATTTTTCAAGTGTTCACAATACACACTTGAAGTCCAGACTTACTTTAACCTGAGCCAAGGCAACAGTTAACTCGAGTTAATCAAAGACAAAGAGCAAGCCATTTTGAGAAGAGTTTTTAACTCAAGCAGAGAATGAAGGACTCGAGCACACAACTTATCAAACAGTAGAGCTCTATTCCACAACATCTTCGAGAATTCAAAAATTATTGTTATCAATTGATTACTACTTGCTGATTACACCTTTCAATGCTTTAACGTTATTTGTGAGCAAGTTTCAATTGATCAAACGAATGATTACTTGGAAATCCTCAAAATGTCATATTTGTGTCAAAATATTAAATGCGGCGACAGAAGCTTCAACAGCTACTTCTATCAGATTTCCAACGGTCGAAACACAATTGCCTATAAATTGCAAAGTCTTCAAACTGGAAGGTGTGACGATTGATGAATGACTCAACGAAGCCAAAAAAATGATTTCACTACTTCACCGTCGATATGTCAATACACATTTAACTTATACACTCTCTATTTCTCAATGTTTATATAGTTTGCAGTAGAGAGTGAAATAATCGATTATGTACTTCAATGTTAATCATATTCACTTCTAAGAAAGAAGATTCCTTGTAATCATTTTATCTGAGAGTTACTCAAGATTGGGTGATCTTGAGTGGGAAACCAATTGTATCCTTACAGTGTGTAAGGGGGAGTATCTCGATGAGAGATTCGGCTTCACAAGTGCCAGGGTGAATTTGTGGGATTGTATAGGCTTCTCTGGTGCCCAAATTAAACAAGAGGATAATGGATTGAAAATCTTAAATGAAGTTTGGGGACTGGACGTAGGTCAAGGATTAGGCCGAACCAGTATAAATCACAGTTTGCATATTCTCTTCCCTTATCTCTTATATTTCCAATATATGTTTATTTGAATATCTAACTATTGATTTAGAAGACACGAAAAGATTTTCAAAGTTCCAAGTTTTTAATCTTACACCCAATTCACCCCCCCTCTTGGGTTCAGCCGGTTCTTTCACAACGGCTATATTCATTAGTCTCAACGGTGCATTGAAGGCTTCCAGTGGTCATTAATTGCCCTCAACATATATAAGCTGAAGCATTCAATACGTTCCAACCACTGAAAACACAAACGCTCAAACAATCAATACGCATTTACTGTTTCACTTATTTGTGTAATATCTTAAAATATATAATCTTCAGTGTTTATCAATATGCTCTTTTAGAGAGTTTCATTTCTGATTATAA
Source organism: Acacia melanoxylon (assembly GCA_019022615.1). NCBI lineage: Eukaryota > Viridiplantae > Streptophyta > Magnoliopsida > Fabales > Fabaceae > Acacia > Acacia melanoxylon. The sequence continues at coordinate 5,733,379 of JAFJYJ010000002.1, forward strand.
ATCATTGTAACAATCTCAAAGTTGTGGGACTTTGAGATTGGGTTATTTGATTACAACTTGTAAGGGGGAGTGTATCCTAGTGAGATGATAACTTTCGAGTACAGAGTGTGTAATCGATTGAAGTGATAGTGAAAATCCTAGAGAGTCTGGGGACTGGACGTAGGTCAAGAGTTGAGACCAAACCAGTATAAATCATCTGTGTCAACTTCTTTCTCTCTCTGTGTGTTAAGCTCTGTTTTCGTGAGTGAATTTCAAGGGAAATCAAAAAAATTTAAATCACCCAATTCACCCCCTTCTTGGTGATATTCTGTCTTTCATAATATATATACCCCATCTTCCTCTTCTCCCCTCTCGCCAAAGCCATCCCCAACACTATTCTTCTTCTGGGTTTTCTCAATCCATCTCAAAGTTGAAACCTTTATCGGGAAAATCCTTCCTTTACCAAAGATAAAAACCATGGATACCTTGTTGAAGTCTGTGTTGTGCTTCTCTGTTTTAATCTCTTTGTTTCTTTCATCCTCTGCTCAAACCTGTGTAACCCCTAGCTTCCCTAGCTCTACCCCAAACAGAAACTTCAAAACTTGTTGTGATCTCTCTCAATTGAGATCTTACCTCCATTGGACTAACAACCAATCCACCGGAAAGCTCGATGTCGTTTATCGGCACAGTGGAGTCTCTTGCGACAGATGGGTCGCCTGGGCACCCAACCCTACTGCAATGTCTTTGCCACCATTCCGCAAGCCGGGCACCCAACCAAAATGTTCTACTCGAACGGGAATGTCTTTGCCACTATTCATAACTATTTTTCCTCCTTTTTTTAAGGAAATATAATTAGTAAAGCAACAATTAAGTTCTAATTTATCAAATAAATGTTGTCTACATTAATATAGCATCCTTAATGGGACCATAATCAAAATTATTGTCCCCAAGCAACTCACACAAAGCATAACAAGTTTACCACTAAGCAACATGAGTACGAAGACTATCATTTTCATCCTCTCACTTCTATCATTAATTTCAAAGACATTTGATTGTGCATCACTTCGAGTAGTAGGCTATGCTTCATGGGTAAAAATATCAAGAATATATTCTTTTATATCATGAATACATCCATAATCTTTATTTGTAACAAATATTAAACCAAATCATAAAATTAAAGTATGATTATGATGTATTTGTAATTAAATGGATAAATAACTCTATAACAAATATATATATATATATATATATATATATATATATATATTAGTAAATTAAATGGTCAAGATATTTAAAGGGCCTAACGGGCCGGCCCTTTTAGGCCCTCGGCTCTACAGGGCCAGCTCTGCAGAGCCAACTTTATTTAGAAGCTTCAATTTACAAGTCCGGGGTTTAAAAGGGCCGGCCCGACGGGCTCAGCCTGATTTTCCAATTCTACTCATTAGCACAAAAGGTGTGGCCAGCAATGAGGGAGAAAAGGAGGGGGGAGTTGAGAGTGTTGACGTGGACAAGGAGGAGAACATTTCACCTAACTTCGTGGCTCTACAAGTATAAAGTCACCAAGTTATATACTCCCTCCGGTCCTTATTATAAGATATAGTTGACTTTTTTGGAGAAATTAAGGAAGCTAATTAAATTACTTTAGAGTATTTTTATTTTTATTTTTTTCTTCAAAGTAATTAGTTTGACTAATAAACTAATATATAATCTAAAGATACGCAACATATAAAATGATTAAGTAACTTATCTAGCTTCCTTAATCTTTCCAAACAAAGTCAACTATGTCTTATAATTAAGACCGGAGGTAGTATAATCTAACAATTTTGTTATTTTTGTCCACTTTTAAATTACTCATATGTAATTTTGCATCAAAAAAATTTTATTGTGTTATACGCACTTTTTTTTTAAAAAAATATTATTGTTGAATTTTCACATTTATCCCAAACTTTTAATTTAGCGTTCTATTTTATATATATATGGGGAAATGATTTGTCTGTCACTAGACATAACATTATATACTGTGAACCAAATACGATGTCGTTTGGTCTAGTGAGGGAGCTCGTCAGACACTGCAGCGCACTCAAAACTTTTGTCTACTGATAGCACGCAAAACTCACTCTCTTCCTCTGCTAGATTCACTGACACAAGAATGAGCTCTTCTGTTACCATGAGCCTCTACCCAGAACCTACTTCTCCTTCCATCTACCTTCCACCTCTGCTTGATTCGTCTCCTTACGTCGCCGCGCTAACGACCGTGACAACTGCTCCTACGACGGCAGTAGCACAACTCCGAGGGAGCACGTGTCCTGTTTCTCGTTAAACAACGTTGGTGTTCCTGCGTTCCCGAGCCTAAAATACTGCACAGATTCAAGTAGTGATGGCGCGCCAAAATAAAATTAAAAAAAAAACGACAAAACCATGAATCAATAGATATATAATGAACTAAGGGTCCGGTCCAAGGAGGAGTACATAGGGAGTATTGAGGCGTTGAGCTCGAGAGGTATGGGAGAGGCTGTGTTGCTACTGACGTGAGAAGCATTGCATGATCTGATTTCTTTCTAGTTGTCTGTGTGTTTACGAAGACGCTGAGAAACAAACACAACCTCTCCTATGCAATGCTAGGCCATATACTAGGAGGGGCGAATCCCTGATTCAACGGCCTTTTAAATATTGATGCATGAATCTCCAAGTGCCTTCCCCAACAAATAATAAAAAGCCTATGAAAATGGTCACCCTCTACATTCAAATTCAACGCCTTATCAATACCTACAGTTACCTTTTCCCATTTTTGTTTCCTTCATTCAATTTAAATTTAAATTTAGTAACGAAAAAAATAGAAAAATAAAAAACACACACCCCTTTTACCTTAACCAAGGTTACGATTTAGAGTATAATTTTTTTAACCATCCACCCTTCAACAGGAGAGCATTCCATCTTGTGTCGTAACTTCCAATCAAGCGCTTGACACCCACGCGAGCAATAGTTCACCTTCCCACAAACGGAGCATCGCCGAACTCATGTGCCCGTGCGTCTCCGCCGCCCACACCCAATGTGCGTGCGCAGCCTCGCTCCCGATTCAAGTATATATATATATATATATATATATATATATATATATATATATATATATATATATATATATGCACAGATTTAAGTAAATACATGCATATTTTACATTTTTCATATATGACTATGTGAGCATTTTCAAGTAAGAATGAACTCTAACATTCCAATGAAAGTGAAGAAATGAGCCCGACCTGATTCTTGAGGGAGTGGAGATTCAATAATTATATAAAATATATGGATGGAAAAGAAGTGAAGCTTGTGGCATATCCCGCTTGAATGATCCGCTCCTCCGACTTCACCCATCCGTTCATGTCACCACCATTGGAGCCACCATGAGCTAGAAAAGGCGGTTGAAGATTCTCCTGCAGTATCTCAGGCTCGGGAACGCAGGAACACCAACGTTGTTTAATGAGAAACAGGATACGTGCTCCCTCGGAGTTGTGCTACTGCCGTCGTAGGAGCAGCTGTCACGGTCGTTAGCTGCGGCGGCGTAAGGAGACGAATCAAGCAGAGGAGAAAGGTAGATGGAAGGAGAACTGGGTGCTCATTCTTGTGTCAGTGAATCTAGCAGAGGAAGAGAGTGAGTTTTGCGTGCTATCAGTAGACAAAAGTTTTGAGTGCGCTAGAGCTCCCTCACTGGACCAAACGACGTCGTATTCGGTTCATAGGATATAATGTTATGTCCAGTGACAAATCATTTCCCCACATATATATATATATATATATATATATATATATATATATATATATATATATATATATTAATAATGATAAGTATCCTAACCAAAACTAGAATAACCAGTTTTACAAACAGTATTTACAACTAATGTATAATAAATGTCAAATTTTAACTTGTCTTTTTGAATAAATAAGGAGTCCATAAATAACATATATGAGTGCATAAATTTCACAGTAAGCCTGCAATAAAAAAAGTTAACGTTGGTATATAAAAAATTTCGATCACAACTAATATTTCAGCTTTTAATAAACATAGACGTTTGGGGGAAAATCATTTACAATCTATAAAATAATTTAATCACAATATTATTCTTTTTTTGGCCAGCGAATCATATATAATATTCATCATAATAGCTAAAGCCTTGGTGGTACATGCATATGGCAAATTGAACACAAATGTCTATGCATTAATTTGGTTTGGTGCACGTGGCAGGAAATTAAATTGGAGGAATTAACAATGAAGTCTCGAGATGGGACTTAATAACTACCACGTCATATTTATAAATCTATTTTAATAAAAAAAATAGTTCTTATTATAAGTTCAGTTTCAGAATAATAAATATATTTTTTTTACATTTTTGTCCCTATTAATTACAATAAACAAAAATTATATTCATGTTGATTTTTGAAAAAAATATAAATAAGGGAAAAATTGAAAATTTAGCTCATATTTAATGAGTTAACTTAACAAGTTAATTAATTTAGACTTGTAATAATTTTCAATGACAACGAAAGAGTTTGTACTGTTACTAAGACATTTTATAATAATTCTTCCAATTAAGTTTCAACCCGTGCTTTCGTAGTTTGACAACTTTCAAAATTTGTCCCTTTCAAAACGCAATAACTCGAGCCACATATTTTTCCCAAGAAATGGTTTCATGTAGTATCTAATCAGTGGTTTTGTTATTATAATGAGTTAAAGATGGTTAGAGTTGGGAATTAGGGTTGGTCTGGTCCTATAAGCCTATCCTTTTAAGTCTAGTGTAAGAAAAACAATTGTTTTTTAAAGTCCGATCTGAGAGCATGAAGGTCGAGCCGACCCTACAAGGTCGAAGCCTATTTTTCTAAATTTCAACTATTTTTCCTGCTTTTTTTCAAAGAAATATAATTAGTAAATTACAACAATTAAAATTCTAATTAATCAAATAAATGTTGTCAACATTAAGGTCTAAACTCTAAACAACATGCATCATGCAACAAACAAACACAGTCACTAATTAATAATCAGTAAAGCACTGATAGTTTGATGTCGTGAATTCGTGATGCACTGATGCGTGACTGTGTGTGCATGAGGCCAAGACAGCGAGACTGAGGCGAGAAGCGTGAAGTGAATGACAGAAATGAGTCAAACTGTAAGAGTAATTGAGTGAATAAGTATTGGGCAATAGGGTAGTCAAGTAGCTTTCTTCGCAGTCAAACTCAATCAGTAGGGCAAGTGGGCAACTACCAACTAGACGAACAAGGCCAGCCTTTTTAAGCCCTTGGCCCTACAGGGCTAGCCCTTTTAGATCCGACTTCATTTGGAGGCTCCAATTTATAAGATCGGCCCTTGAAGAACTAGGGTGGATCGGCCCGATGGACTCGACCCAATCCTGACTCTAAAGATGGTGCCTCTCTTGCGTTGGAAATAATGAAGTATGTTGCCTCTCTTGGTATGTGGGAAACGGTTGAGCTCCCCCATGTCATAACGAAGAAAAAGATGTCATGTTCATTCAATTCTTCTTGCTTTCACAATCAAGAGGTAAATACTTCATTACCAGTTGTCTCAAGTCTTTTCCCTTTTATCTGATATCGTGTAACTTATAATATCTAAAATTATACTATTTTTTTTAATAATGTAAGATTTAGTTAACTAATTTAGATAGATTGAAGAAATTAGTTATGTTAGTTATTTGTGATAAATTTAGGTTGGTTTTCCTAAAATACTATATTATCTTTTATCGTGACAACCATGGTTGTCAAACTCACGAGTTGACTCTCCGAGTTTACCGTCTTTACGTCTCTAGCTTATCAAATCGAGTCGAGTCACTAGTAAACTCTTGACTGTTGTAAACTCGGTTAAACTCATGAGTTTATATATCGAGTTTACCGTTTTTACGTTTCTAACTTACAAAACCGTGTTAACTCACATTTAAACTCATGTTAACTTTTTTTATTTAATCATGCTCAACGGCTTTATATATAAGTTTTATAGAAACTTCTTTATTAAATATGGTAAATTTTGATTGTTGATGGGTTTAATTTCAATTATTTGGATTTAAAATATTTTTAAATCAAATTATTGTCATTTTTTTATATTTTAGTTATTTATTTTACACTGTTAATACATATTTAATAGTGAAAGTAAACTCTTACGAGTTTACGATCTGAGTTCACGATACGAAGTTTACATTTGTCATTTAGTTTATTAAACTCGTGAGTTTGACAACCTTGGTGACAACTATCTTTAGATAGAAACCCTTTAATGTATGCAATCAGATATTTTAAGGAAAAAAAATTATAAATTTGGCAAACAACATGGATCGAGGTCTTACATTTATGATTAAATCTACCCCAATTAATACTACTCCCTTCAGTCCTATTTAATACTACTCTCTTCGTTCTTTAATTTAAACCTTAATTGACTAATTTGAAGAGATCAAGGAAACTAAATAATCATGTTAAAATATTTTTATTTGTCGTTTTTCTCCAAATTAATTTGTATGACTTATAAACTAATATATTTCAGAGAAATCATGTGACATATGCTATAATTAAATAACGTATTTTGCTTTATTAATCTCCTCAAAATAGTCAAATAGGATCTTATATTAAGGACCAAAATACCCAATGCTTTACATGATGGAAAATTTGTAGTTCTAAGTCATGTAACATATGCTAGAATCAAAATAAGAATAATTTATTTTGCTTACTTAATCTCCTCAAGTTAGCTTACCAATGTCTTATATAAAGGCCAAAGTACCTCGTGCTTTACAAGATGGCAAAATCGTGGTTCTTGGTCACATTATCATCATCCAAAGTTTCAGGAAAGTATAACAAATGTTGAATTTGATCCTATAAATTATAGTATATGTTGTATGTTATTATAATATAGCAGTTTATAATTCACACAAATTAGTTTGGAGAAAAACCATAAATATTTCACTTTAAACTAATTTATCTATCTTCCTTAATCTTTTTAAAATAACAAGTCAACTGGGTATTATATTAACAACGGAACTAAGTATATCATTGCATGGAACATTTTTTGATTAATAAATTATTATGTATCCAGGCATTGGCGGATCTAGGTATGAAGTTAGGGGGGCAAGTGCCCCCCAATTATTTGGGATTTAAAAAAAAAAATCAAGTTAAAGTTAAAGGAGTTTGAATTAATAACTTGAATATAATGGTTTCAAATTTTCATTAGTATTAGTATTATTTGTCTACTTTCCTTGAATTAATACATGTTTAAATGATTTTTCATTCTTAAGTTAAGTGTTCACCCTTAATACATCAAGATTACACTTCGTAATCGGATGGGGGATGAATGGTTGAATAATTGTTTAGTGTCTTATATTGAAAAATATGTATTTGATAGGATTGATAATAAGACAATTATGATAGAATTCCAAAATACAAGGCCTAGAAGGATGACATTGTAATTATTTTTATTGTAATATACTTTTTTATTAAAATATATGTCTTGAACTTATTGAAAGTGTCATTCACCCTTCATGTAATTTATGTAATGCATTTCTAACAATATTTAGCTTTTCTTTTCTAAATGACATGTTTGTAAAATAATTTCATCTCTTATTACATCATCAATATTCACTTGATTTCATAAATATTTTTTGTTCTTGTTTATATTCTTTTGTTTTTTAATGCATTTAAAACTTTCCTTTAAAAAAAAAAAAAAAAAAAAAAAAAAATTGGTCCACCAATTGTGCCCCCTTCAGAATTTTCGGGCTCGCCACCGTTAATCGGGGGTGGAGCCAGGAATTGCAATTATGGGGGGGCAAAAATTATAAAATAGAACCTAGGTATTCATGAAATTGCATCTAAGACCTATAACATTTTAAGATGTTCATTTTAGTCCCTCTACGAGCCTTTTAGTAGGGACTAAAATGCAAATATTAAAATTTTTATAAAATTAAAATGCAATTTATTAAAAATTTGGGTCTTTTTCTATAACTTAGGGGCGAGGCCCACCCCTAGCCCCCCTCCCTCCACCCCTATATGTATCCCAAACATAATTCAGCTTTTAAAATGTCAAATATTTTGTTCCTCAACTGTCATTAATTAAAAAGTTTCAATAAATTATTATGCCATTCCTCATTTCCATTCTAAGCTTTTCTATGTTAGATTACTTAAGCAATTATATGTGAAGATGCTAATGCAACAATTAAAATCTGACCAGCTAATCAATCAAATTATTCAGGTAAAAAAATCAAATTATAAATAAAAGGGAAAAAGTCAACACAAAAAAGCATATGTAGAAAATTCAATAGCTCTTTTATTGCGTAAATAAACATAATACTTGTAAACGGTACTCCGGTCTTAATTATAGGAGTAAATTTTGGAGTTGGTTTTGGTCCTAATTATAAGAGCAAGTTTTAACTTTTGTCAATTTTTTCCTATAATACCCCTATTTATACTTTCTCAATAATAATTAAAGACAATAATAATTTAATAATACACCTATATATTTTATAAATTAAACAATGTTTGCAACTCATTAATGTCATAGACACCTAAATTATACTTTTTTATGTAAATAATTTTGAACAATTTTTGTCATATTTTTCCCATTTCACCCCTACTAATAAGGAAAACTCAAATAAACAATAAAATAGAAAGAGATTGAAACAGTAATAAACATTAGGGATCAAATTTTGGTTTCATATTTTTTGATTATTTTCTACTCATCAAGTGGGTGCAAGATTGCTCTTGAGTCCGACACTTTGGATCAAATAATTGTTGTTGCTGCTGTTCCTTCTACCATGTAATTTTCTTTTTGGTAATAAATTTTAGGTAAGGGTATTTTAAGAAGATGCATATAATTAACTAATTTAACTTCTCACCTTAATCCCTCCAAGTTTTGGTAAATAGCTCCTATAATTAGGAGCTATTTACCAGAACTTGGAGGGAGTATTTTTTTTTCCCGTCATATTTATTAAAAAACCAAAAGAGGAAACACATATAGCTATGGCATATATTGCAAGCCACCATCTTTGTTGAGAAAAAACGATATTCACTTTTTATTTTGGGCCAAGATAGTGCTTTCTTTTTATCTTTTTTTTTGTGAACAGTATAATTTCTTTTGAGGCTTTGAGTGCAAAAAGGTTTTCACCTCTTTTAATGGAGTACTTCCAACCTTTGTTATCAAACTGCGAGTTAGCTTTCCAAGTTTACATTTTTTACGGTTTTAGCTTATGAAATCAAGCTAGTCGTGTCACTTATAAACTCGTGACCATTGTAAACTCGGTTAAACTCACGAATTTATATATTGAGATTTCCGTTTTTATATTTTTAGCTTACAAAACCATATTATTTCATCTCAAACTCGTGTTAACTTCTTTTATTTGATTCTACTTGATGGCTTCAAATATAGATTTTATAGAAATTTCTTTGTTAAATGTGATAAATTATAAATATTGATGGATTTAATTTCAATTAATTGGATTTAAGATATATTTAAATCAAATTATTGTCATTTTTTTATATTTTAATTATTTAATTATACACTATTAATACCTATTTAATAGTGACGGTTAACTTTCACTAGTTTACGATTCGAGTTGATACGAGTTCAGCCATTCTCTCACTCTCACGAGTTTGTTTAAACTCACGTATTTGATAACCTTGCTTCCAACAATAGTTGTTGGAATATGAGATCTTAGATTCTCAAATTTATTTATCTCTCCGATTTTTAATATAAAATCTATTTTAATAAATAAATTGAACTACAAACTAAATCTTATATTAAGAATAATTTTTTTGTTATTTATACTTTGGGTTGCACTTAAATAAATGATCCCATCCAAATCCAATGCATTATAGCATTTATATTAGGGTTTAATATTTCCTCTTTCCAACAATTATGAAAAGATGCAAAAGCAACTGTCAAAATCTCAGCAACTAACCAAATCATTAAAAGACAACAAACAGCAATCCAAGGGAAAAAACAGGGATAGAAAAATGCGATATTATCATTTAATGACAACAACAGGAACTTCTTCAATGGACAATTATATATGAGTTTAAACTTTAGAACTTTTCCATACTCCATCCAATTTACAGTATTAAAATGCAGATGAGCTATACTTTACAGGAATCAGTTTCAAATCATATTTTTTCTTCACAGACATGCCAAAGGATTCATCCATGTCTAGATCTTCAGGCTTTTCCCCATTAGGCATCTTCCAATCAAAATGGAACAGCAAATTTGCAAGTGTAAGTTTAACATTAGCTTCTCCAAATGTTATGCCAGGACACATCCTTCTTCCAGCACCAAATGGAATGAGCTGAAAATCTGCCCCTCTGAAATCTATTGAGTTATCAATGAATCTTTCTGGGTAAAATTTCTCAGCGTCAGACCAATACTCAGGATTCCTCCCTATTGCCCATACATTAACCATCACCTTGCTTTTAGGTGCAATCTCATACCCATTAATCTCACATCTCTCACTGCATTCCCTTGGGAGTAACAATGGAACTGGAGGGTGCAGACGCAATGCTTCTTTGATGACTGACTTCAAGTACTTCAGTTCATGAACACTTGCTTCATCTACATAACCTTTTCCTTCATAGACCTTTCTCACCTCAGCCTGTGCCTTCTCCATCTCCCTTGGGTTTCTTACAAGCTCGGCAAATGTCCACTCTACGGTTTTTGAAAAAGTTCCACTTCCAGCACTAAATATGTCCTGCAAGACATACTATCATTAAAAGAATTTCAACAACTTATAGCACTAGCTTCTACTTGCTGATGATTCCAACTTGAATTGACTAAAAGATAGTTTCAAATTCAAAAGTCATACTTAGAAGAGATGCGGCTTTTTTCTCTTGTCACTCGAATCATTTTGTACAAAGTTTAATTTGATGTGCTGCTTCTTAGAAATGTCAGACTAAAAGGTAAATAGCATGGATCTAGTGATTCTACTTTATAATAGTCTAATAAGAAACTGTAAATGAAAGTATGTTCAGGAGTGTTATCTACAATTTCCTCTTTCCTTTTATTGTATACAGACTTTCATTTCTAGATTTGCATTTATAAATCACATAGAACTGCATTTTTATATGATCACTAAATGGTAAAGCACAAGTTCATATTTAACATATAATCATTGTATTTAAGTCTTTCCTTTTCTGCCTGCATTTAACAATAGTCAAACAATGAGAATCAATGACTTTACAGGGTGACATTGTTTCATGCATCAGGCCACATTAAAAGCTAGTAATAAGAATGAATATGGTTCAAACATGTAACTCCTTTCTCTAAAACCGTTATAGTATCTTTAGTAGTTGATTTTTTCCCTCTATTTGGGTGCCAAATATGTAAGGATATTCATAATAGCAAGATTCTAACCAATATGGTTGCTTTAATCATTTCATCAGACAGAGGATGTTCAAGGTTATTATGCTTCTGCAGCTTCAACAGAACATCAACTATATCTTCTGCTTTTTCATAGGCTGCTTCTGTTCGTGCATCTCTGTCCTTGTGATCTCTTACTATGCTCCCAAGTATCCTGTCCATTTCTTGATGAACCTTCTCAGCCTTAGACCTTAAACCTGTCAAAACTTGAAGAACTCCAATTGATGGGTACAAATCAGCCAGAGAAAACCCTCCTACCAACTTCAAAACTTCCTTCATAAGTCCTATATAAGCTTCTTGATCTTTAGATTTCGCACCAAAAGCTATCCTAGCCGTCATGCCATAGGCCATAGAATTAATCTTCTTGGTAAGATTGATCACTGACCCTTCACTCAAAGCTATCTCCTTGACAAGTTTTGAAACCTCTTCTTCGCGAATGGGTCGAAAAGATTCCACACGCTTCGGGGTTAGCAGCTCAAACGTGGAAATCTTCCTCATCTGCCTCCAGTAGCTCCCATATGGAGAGAAGGTCATGCTCTTGGAGCCATAAGTGATGATATCTGCAGCAACAACATAAGGCCTATTTGCAAAGATGATATCATGGGTTTTCATAACTTCTTTGGCCATTTCAGGAGAAGATACCTATTGCAGGATCAAGAGAGAGCATTAAAAACATTAACACAGTTATTTGGTTGTAAAGCTCAATAAACTTTACATATCAACAGCACCCAAACAAGCAAATATTGATGGTAAAACTCTAAATCCCATATTGAAAACCATAATTAAGAATTTAAATGAATCAGAATAGAAATCTGGATGAATACCACTATGGTCGAAAGTCCTCCAAGCTTGAGATGCATGAGAGGCCCATATTGCTTTGCCCATTTTGCTATGGTTTGATGAGGCATGGCTCCAATCTGGTGCATATTCCCCAGGATAGGTACCTTAGGCGGCCCTGGAGGCAACTTTGAGTTTGAATTTTTGGATTTCGATCTCCAAAATATGCAAACTACCATGAACGAGAAGAGGAAAAAGGAAACGATTGAAGAAGGTGAAAAGATTTGGAGCTCCGACTCCATTGCTGGGTTGGAAAATGAAGCTTAGACTACTCCAATAAGATGACAGTTTGCTAAGCTGAAGAGGTACATTTCGTGGAGAATTGGACTCCAATAAATAAACCGAAGGTTGTGTAATTTTTATTTTTTTGCTCAGACGAAGGTTGTGTAATTGATAATGACATTTTGTGGACAATTGGACCGTAACGAAGAAGGGGTTTTGTTTATGCCAATTGGAAATTCCCCATTTAAACTTTCTCAACAACAATTTTTCCAATTTACTTTCAGATCCCTTCTCTAAAATTCTCTTTAAATATTCTCTATATATATCTTAACTATTATTTCTTAATTAAAGTACTTCAAATTATATTATTTAAAATATTGTGTTGCTCATTACTTAACATGAATTTTTAAATTATTTTAAATAAAAAAATTATAAAATAAAAAATAATATTTAAATATTCATGTCATTTATTAAATCATATTTAATAATATTAAATATTCAATTATCTTTAAACAAAAGGAAAATTATGTAATTAGAAATAGCATTCGAAAAACAGGCATAAAATAATAATTATTTTAAAATACTTATAAAAGTAAATTTTTCTCTTATAATAAATCATCAATTCATCACTTAGGGCTAGAGTTTAAAACGGGCGGCCGTAGCCCATTGAGCCGTCTTTCTAAGTTCCCTGGCCCTTTAAGGCTAGCTTGAAAATTTGAAGAGTTTAATGAAATAAGCCGCGGAGGGGCCCGTAAACCCTTTTAATTTATTATTATTATTTTTTTGGATCATGGATTCATATATGATGGTAACTTATTTAATGTATATGTATTTTGTATTTATTATAGAGTTATTTATCCATTTAAGTACAAATACATAATAAATGTACTCTAATTTTATGATTTGGTTTTTTATTTGTTGCAGATAAAGATTATGGATATGTTCATGATGCGGGAAAAGAAATTTATGATATTCTGACTCATGAACCAGAGCCTACTCAAAGCGAAGCACAATCAAATGTCGTTAAAACTGATGATAGTGGTGAAGATGACGATAATAATAGTCATCGTATTAATGTCGCTTAGTGGTGTGCTTCTTATGTTTTAGTGAGTTATTTGTGAATATAGTTTGTTTTTTATTATGAATTAGTGATTGTGTTTATTTGTTAGATGATTCTTGTTATTTTGATATTAATGTTGACAATATTTATTTGATAAATTAGAATTTAATTGTTGTAATTTACTAATTATATTTATTTGAAAAAAAAAAAGAGAAAAAATAGTTAAATTTGAAATACTAACTTCCAAGGCTACCGGTTGGCGGCCCCGATAGCGATTTCTACTTACGACCCGCTTGGATAGAGGAAAATTGGGCTTGGGAATTGGAAAAGGATTTTGAAAGATAGATGTTTTACTACCGTTGTTTGGGTCTGGAGGGCGGCTACCCTAATTCCAATGTGGCATTTTTTTTAATTTTTTTTACTTACGGCCCGCTTGGATAGAGGAAAATTGGGCGTGAGAATTGGAAAATTAAAATTTTCATCCAACGGCACCAATTTGGATCAAATTTTCCGTAGGAAAAATCTTTTCCCCCAGCACTCATTCTCCCACTTTTAAATAAAAATGGGTTTCTACCAAAAATTGTGGTAACCCATTTTCCAAGGATTCCCCATTTACCCTTGATGTGACGACAATGTGGTATAAAAAGGCAGTGAATCTGACCCCAATCGACACTGTTGGAGCTGGAAAAACATAGAATAGTGAAGAACGGAGAGAACAAGTGAAATTTTGCCCACGACAGCAGTGTATCCGCACAACAAGTGCATTGATCCTTCTCCATCTTCTCGATTGTTGTTGGAAAAAAAAAAAAAAACATGTACATAGAGTGATGTAATCATTTAGGTGGACCAATCACCATTCATATGGAAATATATTTAATGAACTGAATAAGTTGAATATTGATGATTGATTGACGATAGTATTTTTTTTAAAATGATTAAGGAGAATTTCAGTCTTTCCATTGTAATTTGTCTTTTTCCTCCAATTACAAAATCCCATTTGGGTTCTCTTGCCTTCTTTGGTATTACCGGATCTTGGTGCATCTCTCTGTTTTTTAATAATCTCGAAGTTCTTTTTCTTGAATATTTCTATACTGTATTGGACTTAAAAAAACACAAGAATTTGTATACGTCTGGTGAAGGGGGTTCTAGTTAGATACCAATGGAGTACATCCAACAATAATGGTTAGAATATGCCATCTTAGCTTCTCGAATTTATTAATTTTTTATCACTAATACTTTGGGATGCACGTAAATAAATGAGAGTCATCAAATGCATCGAAATATTTATCTAGAAATACTTAATATATGCTTTAAATTATTGAGGTTTTACAATATTCTCTTGGCGTGATGCCTGAGATCATTCTTCCTCTTTCCTATTAAAATTCCTATCAAAACCGCAGCAACTAATCAAATCATTGAAACGAGAATAAACAACACCCCAAGGGAAAAAAATCAAAGATAGAAAATGCAATATTATTTAACGACAACAAACAAGAACTTCAACACTGCACAGTTTTTTTTTAATATACACACATATATAATGAGGTTAATTTTAGAAATTTACCATTCTCCACCATACACTTATCACTTGAGTTTGTCACAGATAGCTTTGCTGTAAAGTATATTAAAGTGCAGATGAGCTATACTTTACAGGAATCAGTTCCAAATCATATTTTTTCTTCACAGTCATGTTAAAGGATTCATTCATGTATAGATCTTCAGGCTTTTCCCCATAAGGCATCTTCCAATCAAAATGGAACAGCAAATTTGAAAGTGTAAGTGCAACATTGGCAACACCAAATGTGACACCAGGACAGATCCTTCTTCCAGCACCAAAAGGAATGAGTTGAAAATCAGTTCCTCTGAAATCCACTGAGCTATCGATGAATCTTTCTGGGTAAAATTTCTCAGCTTCAAACCAATACTCAGGATCCCTCCCTATTGCCCAGACATTAACCATCATCTTGCTTTTAGGTGCAATCTCATACCCATTAATCTCACATCTCTCACGGCATTCCCTTGGTACTAACAATGGAACTGGAGGGTGCAGACGCAAAGTTTCTTTGATGACTGACTTCAAGTACTTCAGTTCATGGATACTTGCTTCATCTACATAACCTTTTCCTTCATTGACCTTTCTTACCTCCACTTACGCTTTTTCCATTTCCCTTGGGTTTTTTACCGGCTCTGCAAATGCCCACTCAATGGTTGTGGATGAAGTTTCACTTCCAGCACTAAATATGTCCTGCAAAAGAATTTCAACAATTGCTTATGGTATTAGGTAGAAGTGACAATAAGATAGTTTCAAATTCAAGAGCGTAATCTTTCAAGAGATGTGACTTTTTTCCTTTTGATATCCAATCATTTTTTGCAATTTTAATTTGATGTGCTACTTCTTAGAAGTACATTTCAATTATTAATATGGCGAAAACCAAACCTGTAGAGTAATTAGAATTGTCATAGACTAAAAAGAAAATATAGCATGGATCTAATGACTCTATAATATCCTAATAAGAAACTGTAAATGAAAGTATGGTCTGGTGTGTTTTCCACACTTTTCAATTTACTCTTCACTTTTCTTTTCTTCTTCTCTTTTTTTTTTTTCTGGGTTCCAAAGCCAAACAGATTTTCACTTGAACCTTTTGCAGCAACTTTTGCATTTATGAATCACATAAAACTGCACTTTTATATGATCACTAAACGGTTAAGCACAAGCTCATATTTATCATCTTATCATGCTATTTAAGCCTTTCCTTTTCTGCATGCATTTAACAGTAGTCAAACAAAGAAAAAAGGTATTTCTACAAATACTAAGAAGCATGGATACAGTCAATGACTTTACAGTGTGACATTATTTCAAGTATCACGCCATGTTAAAAGCAAGTATTACGCTTGAATATGGTTCCTACATGCAAGTCATTTCTCAAAAACCGTTATAGTCAATTAATCTTTGATTAGCTAATTTTTTCCTTTATTTGGGTGCCAAGTATGTAAGGGTATTCATAATAGCAAGATTCTAACCATCATGGCTGCTTTGGTCATTTCATCAGACAGAGGATGTTCAAGGTTGTTATGCTTCTGAAGCTTCAACAGAACATCGACTATATCTTCTGCTTTTTCATAGGTTGCTTCTGTTTGTGCATCTCTGTCCTTGTGATCTCTTAGCATGCTCCCGAGGATCCTGTCCAATTCTTTATGAATCTTCTCAGCCTTAGACCTCAAACCTGTCAAAACTTGAAGAACTCCAATTGATGGGTACAAATCAGCGAGAGAGAACCCTCCTATTAACTTCAAAACTTCTTTCATATGTTCTATATAAGCTTCTTGATCTTTAGATTGCGCACCAAAAGCTATCCTAGCGGTCAAGCCATAGGCCATAGAATTAATCTTCTTAGTAAGATTGATTACTGACCCTTCACTCTCAGTTATTTCCTTGACAAGTTTTGAAACCTCTTCTTCACGAATGGGCCGAAAAGATTCCACACGCTTCGGCGTTAGCAGCTCAAATGTGGAAATCTTCCTCATCTGCCTCCAGTAGCTCCCATATGGAGAGAAGCTCATGCTCTTGGACCCATAAGTGATGATATCTGCAGCAATAACATAAGGCCTATTTGCAAAGATGATATCATGAGTTTTCATCACTTATTTGGCCATTTCAGGAGAAGATAACTATTGCAGAATCGAGAGAGAGAATCACAGTAACACAGCAATTTAGCCTTAAAGCTCAAAAAGCTTTACATATCAACAACAACCAAACCAACAAATACTGACGGTAAAACACAAAATCCTATATTGAAAACCATAACTAAGAAATTGAATCAATCAGAATCCAAAACTGGAAGAATACCACTATAGTCGAAACTCGAAAGTCCTCCAAGCTTTAGATGCATGAGAGGTCCATATTGCTTTGCCAATTTCGCTAGGGTTTGATGTGGCATACCTCCAATCTGATGTACATTCCCCAGGATAGGTACCTTAGGAGACCCTGAAGGCAACTTTGATTTTGAATTTTTGGATTTCGATCTCCAAAATATGAAAACTGTCATGAACAAGAAGAGGAAGAAGGAAACGATTGCAGAAGGTGAAGGAGTTTGGAGCTCCGACTCCATTGTTGGGTTGGAAAAGAAGCTTCAGACTACTCCAATAAGATGAGAATGGACTATAAGCTGAAGATAAACATTTCCTAGAGAATTAAACTACAATAAATAAACCGAAGCTTTGTGCAAGTGATAATGTCAATTTTGTGGAAAATTGGACCATAACAAAGAAATGGATATTGATGAATGTTTCTTTCGGTTGCCGCAGAGGGGAACAAACGCCGTCAATTTGTGGCCGATCAGTGACGATGCAATAACTCACAGCATGTTTGGCTTGGGGACGGGATGAGAGCGAATGGATGGGGAGGAAAGATATTGATAAAATTAATTGTCATTCATATAGAGAACATTTTTTTATTATTATTATTGAGAATGTATTTTTAGAATATTAAAAAAGTTTATAGGTAATTTGGTTAATATGAGGTAAAATATTTGGATAAAGGTATAAAAATATACCTGTGTTTTATTTTGAGCTCCCTAATTTTTATATCATAATTTAATTATGATTAATAAAGAATTAATCCTAATACATGAATTTATTTATAAGAAAAAAATCGGCATTTTATGATATTTTTCAGAAATAATAAGTATTATTATTATAATAAAATAAAATAAAAATAAAAAAGGCTAGCATGCTGCCATGTTTGGGGGAAACATGGCAGCTGCCACGCTTCTTGGGGAGATAATTAATTCCCACCGCCTCTCCTCTCTTTCCATTTATATATAAACAAGATTTTTGGACCGTGCGATACCGGATATGTTAAATACTTAAATGATTTAAACTTATGACACATGATATGATGTAAATATCAAATAATTTTCCTTCATCATATTGTCACATCATTTGCATTTTACAATGGCAACACAAAACCTATATTGTAACTATTACTCTAGTGACAAGTTCTGAAAAACTTCTCTGAAAACGACATTTGTTGTAGTCTTACTACATTTGTTGAACTCATCCAATATAAGTAATTTCAAACCATTGAAACTCTTAACCCTATAAAGTGTAACATATAGTTGACAATGTGAGAAGACTGGGGTGGGTAGGTAGAGACCAACATTAGTTATGGATTGTCCTTGACTTTTATTTATTGTCATTGCAAATGAAATGATAATTGGAAATTGATGTCTTGTCAAAGTGAACGGAAGTTTACATTCAGATGGGTTCATATTCATTCTATGAATCAACATATCTTCACCAACACTTGTGTCGTTCAATGCCTTAGTCTTAATGACATTTTTTCCAAGTTGTCTAATTTGTAGCCTTGTACCGTTGCACAACCCTGCTGCCTGATCAATATTCCTTATTAACATAAATGGTACACCAACTTTCTGCACCAATTTATGATGAAGCATCCCTGAGCATCTAATTGCATTGAGATATTCTGTGTCATACAAATCATCAAAGGTTCCATTACTATCTTTTGTACGCCCTATAGAGTCAGAGCTAAAGTACTCAACTGCATCATCGGACAACAACGAACAAATGTACTCATTCAATATATCTACATTTTCTGTTCTAAAAGTAAGAATTGACCTATTGGTCAGGTAACCTTCGTCAAATATATGTTCTGTCAAATTTGGGTATGTGGCTTCAACAAAGCATCTAATTAGGTTACAATAATCATGAAGCAGCAACTCTGAGGGTATAGTGATGTCAGCAAAACCATCATGTGGCAACCCAATGGCCCTGTCTCCCACATTTAGCAACCATTCTGAAAATGATTTAATCTTTTCTTGTTCAACTTGATTAATTGAAGATGTTAACCTCATATTCTTGGTTAGTTGCAGTAATTTACATTCTTTCCAAAGAGGAGAAGCGTTGATAGTTGCATCAACAACCTTAGCTCTTCCACCTTTTGGGATAACTGGTAAGATTTGTCTGAAATCACCCCCAATTACGACACATTTACCTCCAAATATGCAATCGCATTTCATCAAATCTCTCAATGTCCGATCTAAGGCCTCGACACAATGTCTCTTAACCATTGGCGCTTCATCCCAAATAATTAATTAAGTTAGTAGCTTGAATTAAATTTGCAATTGATGATTGGTGAGTAATCGAACATATGGAGTCTTCATTAACATCTATTGGAATACAAAATCTGGAATGAGCGGTCCTTCTTGATGGTAATAAAGTGGTTGCTATTCCACTTGAAGCTACATTAAGAATGATTCCATCATTTGCTCGTACAAAAGCTGTCAATGAATTCCATATAAATGTTTTACCTGTTCCTCCAAACACATGCACAAAGAAAAAACCTCATCTTTTGGAAGAAACTGCACCAATTATCTCCTCATGCACTTTCTTTTGTTCCTCAGTCATTAATCGCTGCAATCTATTGGAGGTCTCAATCTCTTTTTCTTTGTTGTAGTTAAGCTCTTGTAGAATGAGTTGGGTTGAACTGTCAATGATTAAGTCATTATCAGGTTCACGCATTGATGGATAGTCATTGAGTGTTCAACCATTGCATAGCAAAAGCTGTTGAATGTTAGTTAGCCTTGCAGCTAATTCTTTGTTGGCATCTGTAATCTGCAAATTTGTATCACAAACGTTGTCAAAAAGACTTTTATTTTCATTTCAACATTTATGTTCAGATATGAGCTAGAAAGATAACACACTTTACATCGGAATTTTTTTTTTCCAGTAAGTTAAGTTATATATATTGGACATATACAAATTACACATGTGATAGAATTTAATTAAACATACAATATTAGTTTTTTTTTTTCATTTATCAATCTATAATCTTGTTATCATGGCATAGTTAATTGTTTTGACCAAAATTTAATTCAATCATGACATGATATAATCTCTTACTTAAACATAAATCACACATTTCAAAATTTAGACTTAATACACACTTGAAAAACGTTGGTCCCTATGATTGATAAGTAATAAATCTTCACAAAATGACGAAACATTCAGCTTAGATGGAATGCCAAAATTGATAATTCCTTCTGATGCATTCTAATGTAGTCAAGTTTATCACTTTCAACCATTGAGTACCCATCAACAATAAATTAATGAAGCATTTTTTTACCATGCAAAATGACGAAACATTCAGATCTCTTTCTCATTAGATGGAATGCCAAGAACTCCCTAGGAGTCAGCTTCTTCTTTTTTTTTAGTTGTGGATAATGTTTCCTCAGCATGTTCAATTGATGAGTCATACCCATTATTTCCGTATGGAAATAACAATGGATATTGCAAAGGGAGATAGGCCATGTGTAATTCATCTATCCTTTGTAAATCTCCAGATTGCCTTCTCACAATGATGTCTCTTTTGGTGTAGGAATTGTCAAAATCACCAACAATCAGCGCGGTAAGCTCAGAAGTTGTCGGCAAATTATATTGGTTAGACATTGCAGTTGCGCTGCTACTTCTAATTAGTTTAATGCTAACATCAGGAAATACATTTTGCTTAATTATATTTGCAGCGAATCTGTAATGTTTAACTATACTATTGTTCTTGTCAAGATAATCCTTTATCAATTTGACAATGTTAGGATCCAATTCTTCCGCACAACCATGTCGGCTGAAATATTAAATAAATATATTAGAACATGTATTTTGAAATAAATAAAAAGACTTAATTAAATAACTGTAATACTAAAAACTAACCTAACCGCTGAAATTCTGTTTGATACTTCATTGTCGGTGTCATAAATGTACAATTGAGAGTATACTGGAGGATTTTCGGTAGGAGGCAATAAGCTGCCGATCAAATGATGGTTCTGACCAGAGAGGACAAATGAGTAAGGACCGCCTCCAGTTAAATTAATCGAATGGTCAATTTTGCCACCCATTGAGGTAAAACAAAACATGTTGTACAAACGCACATTCTTCAAAAAGTTTTTTGAATATGGACTTTCTTTGTTGAAAAACAATTCACCCAGCTCTTCAGGAGGAGGTTTTAGTAAGGGGAGAATTATCTTTCCATTACCACACCACATGCTGAACTGCGGATGTTCACTTTTCTTCACTCTTTTTAAACCTTCAGAAAGCCACATTTGAGTACCACAAAATTTACACTCATACATAGCATCTCCCTCGTCTAAATAACTTAACCGAAACGATTGAGGCAAGTTGGTTTTCGTATCTTGTGTGACATTACGATACCGCATCAAATAAAAGTAATAATAGTCAAAATTTAATAATACATGAATAATATAGAACAGGAAAATGTTTGAAAATAAATTTTTGGTACTTACTTTCATTTGCAGCAAAATGTTTGAAAATAAATTTCTAGTACTTACTTTCATTTGCAGGTTCATTTAACTTGGTGCATAAATCAGTTGCTACCTGACATTTATTCCGGCCTCCTTTTTTCATGTTTCTTTTGATTTACTGAATATGATGACGGGATACCAGATGGAGTCAAATTGATGTTGCGTTCAAATGTTAGGGCCCGTTTGGATGGGCTTTTCGGATAAAAAAAAAGCACTTTTTTAATGCAAAAAAATGTTTGTTTTATTAATTTATGTGTTTATATGGTATTTTTTAAAAAAAGTAAAAATCACAAAAAAAAAAGCCAAAATGCTGCTTTTTCTAAAAGCTTTAATTTAGAGCTTAAAAGAAAAGCATTTAAAAAAAACATTTTTTTAAAAAGTCAATCCAAACGGGCTCTTAATGCACTGATATTGGATTGGATGAAACTATCATTACTGTCTCTGTTGGTGATATCTGTGAGAGTAGAATGCACGTCAACCCGTGAGAGTAGAATGCACGTCAACCCGTGAGAACGGTTTAAGAATTGTAGCCTTAGGTGTTCCAATCTCATTCTCTGTTGTTGTATTCCCAGAATAAATTCTTACAAGGGAAATTGAGTTGCAGTTAACTGGACTTGAAGTGACTAGGTTATTCATTAACGAAACTTTTGAACATCGTTGTTTACCTACACATGATTTTTGGTGAAAACGATTTACATTCACATCCGACTGATTAAATTAAAGTAATGACTGTGAATCTTGGTAAAAATAAACAGCAATACAGCTTACTTACCTTCTCCATCTTTCAGAGGTAGCTTGCTAACTTCTGTTTGTTTTTTTCTCATGTCTATTTTTTCTGGTGTAAGGAATGTTGATAATTGAGCTTTCATATATAGGTAGGATTTATAATAAAATAGTTTTTAACTGAGTTTAAAACTTGGGGATTCATCTTGTCAACTATATCCAATGGTATATTCATGAACGATGGCAACCATACTGCATATTTGCCGTTGGATTTAACTTCATCGTCGTCACTTGTCTTGACATGGATCGCCATATCATCATATTTTCTGATACAGTTCAATAAACATTGAATAGATTAAAACGCATGTAAAATCAGGACAGTTGTAAGTTGAATATTTTTTTATCTTGGAAATAGTTGTTTAGAAACCCAAGGCGTAGATGATATTAATAGACGATAGTAGTTACTTTCCAGAATATTGTTTGAACTGTGTACACATGTTGTTCCGAAGAAAGAGGACACGGTCAACACATTCTATTAGTTGAACATCAAATATTTAATGGTCATTAATAACTTGAATTCAGCAAATAATTTGACAGTTGTTAAAGGTGTTCCCCAATTACATAATATTTAACTGTAAGACGAGAACTAAAATTGTGTGGTGCGTTTAGTAAATGGGTTTGTCAATTTTTACAATAAGAGGTAAAAGGAAATTCCTTACAATGTTACTCCAAGTATCCAAGTTAATTTAAACTTATGCCTGATACTTTTAAAACCGTTACCATATAAATGGTTAAATTGAATAACCTTTATTCACTCTTTAATGATTTAATTAATTTACTTTATATATACAAATTGTTGAGTCCAATAGATGAATAATGAAAGGAATATATTGACTTGGATAATATTTGGTTCAATAACAATAAGGAATAACATTCGCTGGAAAATGAAAACCATTTCATTGACATAAAGATAAATAAGTTGAATACCAAAAAAAAAAAATGATAAATAAGTTAACCAAATAAACAATCTTCAGTATTTCATATTCTGGCTACAAAACACAATGATAATATGGAATACTCCTCAACAAAAAAATACCATTTCTCCTTCTTAATGTTTTTATATGTTAACTTCAAAGCGGCATGTGGATACAACTGATCATATAATATAACTGCCATATTATTCAGGAAAATATGTTGGTCTTATGAACAGGTAAATGTTGAGATTGAGAACCAAAGTGAACGGCTTAGAGTACTAAACATTCATTTTGACACGAAATGCACATTGTTGTAATGTTGATTTTGACAAACAACAATTTCATCGTATTTACTACATGCATATAAATCGAATAAATAATTAAGGATAATCGAAAGATTATCACAAATAATTAAAATATAATATAATTGCATAAATAAGACATTCAAAATTAATAAACAATTCGAAACTTTAGTTTCAAGCATCCATAAAACATAAAATACCATAAACTTAAATTGATCATAAGTAAACTGGGATTGTCAAATTGTCTGGAAGAAACTGGAAAACAAACAACTGAGCTGGTGCAAGGGAAAAGCATTTCAAAATGAGATTTAAAAGAAAAAAATAAATAAAAGCAAGACATAAAAACAAAAAGAAAGTCCTAAAAGTCATTTCTTCTTCCGGCTTCATTCCATTATGCTAACTTTCGTTAGAGTCATCTTCTTCATTGAGCTCAGCTTTAGACAATTGGAAAAGTCGAACTCGAAAATCAACTACGGCTGGATGATTGTAATTGAATATAGCCTGGGACAAATCACAATGACTCTTGACTCTGGAAGAAGATATTCCCATCTGCAATTGATATAATGAAGATATATTAAAATACTAACATAAAATGTTCAAATGGATCATGTAAAAAAAAGGAAAAAGAAAAAAAGAATAACCACTAAGCCTTCTCATCTTCACCCATAGTAGGGCAACAACAATGTCATCTTTATCCACGATCTTGGAGTAACTGATAAAACCCCAAAAAGCAGGTGTTCCGCTGAAACAACAGTAGAAAGGATTCCCACTAACATAACATGATATTTAAATATTTAACGAAAAAGAACCTCAGAGTCAGTATAAGATAAGGGAGCTTTACATAGAGTAGTTGATCAAATATTTAAATGAAACAAAATAAAATATGAGATAAGGAAGCTTTACATAACTGAACCAGTATAAGTATTGAACGAAAATGAACCTCAGAGCCAACAGGCACAACATTAAACGTAATTTGACGGTGCTGTTTGGATGGGGGAATTTCCCAGAAACTGTCAACAACTTTAACACATATGCTCCAATTGTGACGTGTGCAACCCAGTTGAAGGAAGGAAGTTACTCTCGACATTGACATTTCCAGCAAAGCAGCTATGCGGTGATATATTTGGATTTGGAGTTTTTCAACTGAATCTTCAATACTTGATAAACAGGGTTTAAATAGTAACATCTTGGTTGCATTACTCCACGGGAAAGTGCAAAAGACTCTAATGCTCCATTAATGACGATTACCAATAAGTTCTTAATTCGACGTCCAAACCGCATTGGGAATATGATAAACTTAGGAAATAGGATATGAAGAGGTTTATTCAAACAGATTATAAGCAAAACATTTATAATATCTAAGCGGTCCAATAGTTGATTGACTAAAACTAATATTACTTAGAAAACAGATCAGTTTCATTAGAACACTAAACAAATAATAAATGATTAGTTATGAAAGGTCTCACTAGTACCCAATCAAATAAATCCTTACGATGACCTTCAACTTCTGCATATCCAAATAGATGGTACTACACACGTTGGACCACATAATTGCTGCCATGTAATCACGATGACATTAATTGACCAATAGCTGTGTTCTACATGGACCAATAGCTGATTTGCTACAACGTTTAGTAGTTTATATTGATATAATATATATGTATGTGCGCCGCTATGTGTGTGTGGGTGGTGAAAGATAGGGGGAGAAAGAGAGTGAGGAAAGATAGAAGGGGACAGAGAAAGAAAATTCTCGAGGGTATCTTAAAGTAAGTTATTTATTTTATAGGATCATTTAGCTAGTTAAATTAATTTATTTTCAACAAATTTTCTCCATGAAAGTTATTCAGCGTATTTTTATCTTTTTAATGAGAGTAATATAGTATTGATCAGTTAAATTTTTTAAATTAGAATTATGATAAAGTTTTGAGTTTTGATAATAGATTACTGTATATATCTAGAGCATGATTAATAAGTAATTTTAATCGGTTTGAATTTATTAGTTTGTTGTTGTAAGAATTTTAAATCAATTTTCTATTTAAATGAATTTAGAATTTTGTCTTATAGGATATTTTTACCAATTAAATGAGATTTAAAGCATTTATTTAGATTTCTAAAGATATTAATGTCGATATTTTAAATCAATTTTCTATTTAAATGAATTTAGAATTTTTGTCTTATAGGATATATTTACCAATTAAATAAAGTTTAAAGCATTTATTTAGATTTCTAAAGATATTAATCTCGATTTAATCGATTTAGTTTTGCTAAATCTTAAACTATAAGTTGGGATTTGTGATTTAAATAAGAATTTGATTTGATTATTTGGAAGTTTGGAGATTTGTTTAATAAATTTGGTTATGCTCATATAGGTTAGTAATAGGTTGGAAAAATTAAGGTTGGTAATAGTAGGTCTCTTATATATGAATTTATAACCTATTTTTAACTTATTGGGGGTTATATTGAGGATTAGATAAATTAAATTTGAGAGTTATAAATGAATATGAATATTACAAATTGTTTTAGGTGAAACTTTTATTATGGGAAATTGGGTATTTTGGTTAAATTGAGGACATTGTGATATTTTGACTATCATAATTAGTGAGAAATAATTTATGAAGGGAGAAAATGAGATTGTAACGATGATTTGAGGAATAAATAAAATTGTCACTTCTTCTAAGAAAAACTAAAATAAGACAATTACAATTTAATTAATTATTAATTATTGTATTATTTAGTATTTTTGTTAATGCTATTATCATATAATTATATGTTTATTTTTAGAGTAGACTTGATCTCTTTCAAGTTTAGTTTTTGTGTCAAGAACTGTAGGTAACCACTTTCCACTTGTTATGCGTGTTAATATGTTGTTTATGAGTATTTTTGAAATGGTTATTAAGACAGAAAATTATGATATTATATGTTTTGAAAAATGCACTTTTGTTATGATTTCGTCAATTGAAATAATATTATAATCTTAATGATTGTTGAAACTGAAAGTGGAGCAAATCATCAAGAGGGAGTGAATTGGTGATTTTAAAAATTCCTTTTGAAGTGCTCTAAAACTGAAGACTAAAAAACAGAACAAAGGAGATGAAAGAATAGCAAGACACAGCATATTTATACTGGTACAGTCACAAACCTTGACCTACGTCCAATTCTCAGACACTCTGGGATTTTCACCATCACTCGGAATCAGTTACACACTCTGTACTCGAAAGTTATCCTCTTACTAGAATACACTCCCCCTTACAAGTTGTAAATTGATATACCAAATCTCCAAGTCCCCTTGACTTGAGATTCTTACAATAAATGAAACTCTCACAAAGAGTAGATAAGATAATCACTGAAGTACAAATGTATCAAAAGATACTTTACAAGTAGAAAACTGAAAGAGTAGTTGGTAAACTTGAATGCTTTTCTTTTTCTGCAGATTGGTTGTTGAGAAGACTTGAATGCAACTCCTTATATATGAAGAGAGCATTAAATGACCGTTGGATTGATCAATGTAACTGTTGGGAACATTAGTCTAGCTGTTAGGAGCACTTTGGTCTCTTCTCTTTCTAATATTCTGTTAATCCAGGTGCACAGAGATTTATGGTTGACTTTCCTTGAATTAAATCCGTTGGAAGAGCAGCTTCTTGATAGGGAAAGAAAACATGAATCCCTTTGCAACGTGTAGAGAATGATTGTCCACAAGGATGCAAGATTTCTGGACTTTGCAATAAATGTGTTGACATCACTTTTTGCTTTAAGTTGAATCTTCATTTAATACTCTTTAAATCATTTGAAACTCACTAACAAACCTGATTAAACATAGTTAAGAATAGTAAGGAGTGATGATAAGAAGTATCTAGATCAAACATAAAAATTTCACAAATTCAAGCAATTTGATTTTCAAACTGGGCGACACAAACTCGAGTTTGTTCTTTCAAACTGGAGTTTGTAGTTTTCCTTCATAAGCTAAACTGGAATTTATAAACCTAAACTCGAGTTTACTTCATCCAGAGAAGAATGTCATGATTTGATCTTTGAAGTATGTTTTGAATAGGAGCCAAACTCGAGTTCATTAGTGACTAACTTGAGTTTTGAACTTTTATAATGAAAGATAAGTTTAAGTCCAAAAGCTCAAAACTGGAGTTTTCAAATCTAGACTAGAGTTTTCAAAATCACAAAATAGAGCAAAGCTCTCTGCTTGGTCCAAACTCGAGTTAACAAAACTAAACTCGAGTTTCTATAAATGTTTGAAAAAATGGAAAACTCTTTGTATGGTAAAAACTGGAGTTTGCAAAGGTAAACTGGAGTTTCCAAAACTTCAGAAATATGAAATGCTCTCTGTATGATCCAAACTCGAGTTTCCTCAAAAGAGAGTCAACTTTGAAAACTTTCTACCAAATGCAAACCGGAGTTTATAAAACAAAACTAAAGTTTTCTCAAGTTTAGAATGGAGCAAAGCTCTCTGTTTGTTATAAACTCGAGTTAACAAACGTAAACTCGAGTTTTCTTGAAAGCAAAGTGAAACTTGAGAATTTTCGTCAAGCACAAACTGGAGTTTCCAAATGGAAACTGGAGTTTGGCTTAGTTCAAAAATATTGGAAGCTCTCTGTTCAACAAAAACTCGAGTTTCTAAACACAGACTCGAGTTTGCCTTAACTTGAAAACTTAGAGTGTTCTCTGTATGCCACAAACTGGAGCTTTGGCTTGGTTCATAAAAATTGAGCTACTCTCTGTCAAGTCCAAACTCGAGTTTGTCTTTGACATTAAGTTTTTCAACTTACCAAGACAAACTTCAACAGGAGTTTACAATTGTTAGTTATCATCAAAACACATAGAGAACTAACAGAAACAATGCATTATTTTTTTATAAATATCGTTTGGAACTCGTATATACAGGCCAAGATTTATGATTGTTTATATGGATGGATATGGAGTGATGATGGATGTGAAGTGGTAATGAGAGTTATTGTGTATACAATACCACGTGGTATGACACCACTCAGTGCATAGTGGATGACATTGATATTTTCAGGGCCCTTGGTATCATCATTTTCCTTTGGCTAGGTTAAGGGTCAGCCTTTAGGACAATGACACCTTTCTATATTCGAAGGAAAGAGAACCCATGGTCCGATATGAGTTTTATAGTCTCTGGCCAAGCTATACCTCATTATTGGAGAGCTTGGTGCAGTCTTGTCAAAGAGACTAAACCTATTACGTTACCACCCATGGGTTCTGTCAGCGAAATAAGGGTGCGGAGTGATAAGAATTATCAGGGTATCGATCTATTACTTGGCATGTTATATATGTGATTCATGATATGAAAAGTGATTTATAAATCTTATTACAGAGTTTGTGATTTGATAAATTTGTAAATTTGATATCTAGTACTTTATTATTTAAAATGTCTCACTTAGTACCTCACGAGCATATATTAGCATTTATAATGAGCTAGATTGATGGTTACAAATATTTTTCAGGTGTTAGTTCTCGTGTGGGTCTATCAGGGAAGACTTCGGAAGCCTAAATTACTTTTGCTAATGACAGTGCTTCCACCTTTTTGGTACATGTTGAATTATTGTATATTGCCACATTAAGGCTCTATATTTTGGATATTTTGACAAATCTTGAAGCAATATTTAATTAAAAAGTATAGGCCTAGTAAAATCTAAAACTTAACTGTGTGCATAAAACATTTTAATGAATGGTTTAATTAAGTTGGTAATTAATAATTGTCCTTTAAAATGAACGATATTCCACTTTTTTTAGGTGAAAAAATACACATGAACTTTCAAAATCAGAGAAAAAATACCATCACTGTCAAAAAAGGCTAACGACTGTTTACTACCATTTAAAAGTACTAAAATACACTCTAATTAAAAAAAAAAAAAAAAAAAAAACCACGGTCTCTCGCTCACGTCCTCTTCCCTTCCAAATTCATCATCAAGATTCATCAAACCTAAATGCAACAATCATCCTCTTCAATTCATATACATATTATGATGAGATGGCATCTTAATTCACAAAAAGAAAACTTATAAAGTCGTGGCGCTCGACGCTCTCGTCAGGGTTTCTCGCGGCGCTGGCCAAGAATCACATAGGGTTTCGATCAAACTCAGACAACCACGGCTGGTGGTTGTTGTCGTCTGGCTGAGGTGTTCTCCGTCGCCCACTGCGATGGAGATCAAAGAGTGGGTCCTTTGATTTTCGCTCTCCTGCGAAGAGATCGGTGAGAGTGTGAGATTATGGAACCGGATCTCCCGTCGAAGCTCCGTCCTCCAACAACAGAAGTTGTGGATGTTGTGCATCGTGGGAAAAGGAGGATTGGGCAAGGTGACGAAGCATGGGAGAAAGGAAGACCAAGCATGGGTTGGGACCATGTTCTGGAAATCCAAACAGTAAGAAAAGAGAGAATAAGATAAAGAAGATGAACACAAGGGCAGTGTGGGAAATAAAAAAGTCTTAACATTTTTTTATATGGTGGGCCCCACCACAAAACTAAAAGACATTAACGGAGATAGTATTTTTGCCCCCATTTTGAAAGTTCATATGTAGTTTTGCACCTAAAAAAACATTTAATGTTGGACGTTTCTCAAAATAAAACACATGTGTATTTTTACACCTTAACCCTAAAAAATTTTCTCCTATCCCTTCAAACGAAACACAAAGAAGCATAAAATCATCAAATAGTAGGGATTGCAGAATATTCTCTTTTATTTCCATGTCTTGAATTATCTAAAAAGTTCATTTGCTTTTGGCGCCTTTGGATAATTTAATTAGGGTAAAGGTGCAAAAATTCATATGGACTTTTACTCAAGGTGCACCCAGCATCAAATGCTTTTTAGAGGTGCAAAAATGCACATGAACTCTCAAAATGGATACAAAAATATCCATACCGTGAAATTCCTTAAACAACCGTTACTTTTAGGTAGGCCCCACATCATTTAAAAAAATGTTAAACTTTTTTTAATTCCCAACCTGCCCTTCCCTCTTCCTTTCACACCTGGACCTTCCCTTCCAGTGTCATACGTTTCACATCCCATTTTTCTCTTCAGATATGAATCTCTCGGATCCACCACCACTTCCAAAATCACTGGCATAGATTCGTCACCTCCACCAGCTCCTTCGACCGGAAGCAAAATGTCGTCGTCTCCCCCGTCGATTTGATCAAATGCCACACCGGAGGCTTCTGCAAGACCAGTCGCCGGATGCTCCTCCGCCCATCAGTCGATTTCGCCGGAGGTTTCTGCAAGTCCAGCCTTGCCGTCTGTCGCCGACTCAGAATCTCCGTTTCTCTACTTAGATATGGAAATCTTGTGTGTTTTTCATCCCAGAACTGGTGTGATTCGTATTGTTAAAATCTCTAAATTTCTTAGCCATTTGGGATGAAAATGCACATAGATCATGCTTGGTGGATGCTGCTTACTGCCACTCTGCTTCTACAATGGAAGCTTCTTCTTCTTTCTGGTTTGATTTTGGGCTTGTAGTGATTGATTCAATGGTGTTTGCGTTCGATTTTGGTTCTGTTTTTATGAGTTTCTTGTCTTTCGCCCCTTCTGTATATCGATGGTGGTTTTTTTTTTCCAGATACTAGTTTCTAATCACCTTCTTGTTCATATTGATCTATGTGGTTTTTGGGTTGCTCTGGATTGAACCCCAGTATGTAATTTTGTGCATTTGACGATGCAGACTTAGGAACTGAAGATGCTATGGGAAGATCAAACCCAGTTTTTTTTTTCAGTTTAGGGGCATTTTGGTTTTTTTACATTGCACCCATTTTGAGAGCTCATGTGCATTTTTGCACATTTGAAAAGCATTTGGTATTGAGTACACCTTAAGTAAAAGTCCATGTGCAATTTTACACCTTTACCCATTTAATTACAAGTTTACAACTTATGAACTCAATAATTTTAAAAAGGGTTAAGGTGCATTTTAGCCCATAAAGTATGCGTCAAAGGAGCAATTTTGCCCATGAAGTTTTCGGCGTAGCAATGTTGCTCCCGAAATTTTAAAACGGAGCAATGTTGCCTCTCCGTCAAAAAAACCCTCACGGTCAACGTTAGGGTTTTTGACAGAGGGGCAACAATACTTCGTTTTAAAACTTTAGGGGCAACATTGCTCCAAAAAAAAGTAGCAATTTTGCCCCTGAAGTTTTAAAACGGAGCAATGTTGCCCCTCTGTCAAAAACTCTAACGGTCAACTAACCCGTTAACGGTCATTGCTCCGTTTTAAAACTTTAGGGAAAACTTCGCCAGAAAAATTTAGGGGCAAAATTGCTCTTCTCGGCAAGATATCTTTAAGGGCAAAAATGCACCTTAAGCCTTTAAAAAAAAATCAAAATCAAAATTTCTTATTAGTAAAGAAGACAAATTAATTAATCAGAATCAGAAATAGCATTCAAAAACCTGTATATAATAATAATGATTTCAAAATACTTATACAAGTTAATTTTTATTGAAAAAAATAAATCATAATTTATAATGGGGAGCAAGACACAAAAAATACTCCGAAACCTGTGCTCCGAAGTTACTGGGAAGTTGCTAGATTAGTTTGACATTAAATGTTATAACAAAATTATTTCAATTCTCTTAATTTAAATTTTGAAAAAGAAAAAAAAGAAATAACAACATTTAACAAATAATAGTTTTAACTTATTAAATGATAGCAACAACGAAGGCATTTACAACTAATTTTATAAAAGGTTTTTGTTTTTGTATTGACAAATGTTAGGAAGTTGTTTTCTTCCAAATTTACCAAATTGAACTCATCTTGTAATGTTGGTAACCCTGATTCTCACCGCTTGAGTTTCCATGGGCTAAAGGACCAAAGCACGATTACTAGTACCTCAATATTAATAAGTTTTTGAATATCAAAAGTAATAACAATTTAACAAATAATAACTTAGCAAGTGATCATAACAATTATAAATCATTAATTCATCTTTCAATCATTTATTGTGGAACTTAATCATTCTGATGGTAAGTATTTTTTTATCCTTCTCTCCTTTACAAGAGATTGTAAGTTTGAAACTTCATGAAATATAAATAATAATAATTTGTAATGTGTTAATAGTGTTAGTGTTCGCCATGGCGGAACTAGCTTATGCCCTAGCTAGCCTTTTAAAATTTGTTAAAATATATGTACTTATTATATAATATTTTATTTTGACCCATAATTTGGCCCTAGCTAATCTCTTATTAAGGCCCAATTGGCCTTTTATAAAAAAAATGTATTCATTATATAATATTTTATTATGGTCAATAATTTGGTCTAATTAATCTTTTATCTTCTCTATAATTTCACTCTCTACCTCTCTTTTTTTCCTTTTTTTTTTTTTTTTTTTTCCCCTCGTCTTTGACTTTCTCCACACGCCAATTCAATCCTTCACACTTCCTCTTCTTCCTCCACGTCTCACTTTGCTCTAACTCTGAGTGCTCTCCACGACTCCACCCTCAGTCTCTCTCTTCCTCCGAGTCAACGAGTCTCCGACGTTCGACCTGACTGGCTGACTCCCCACTCTGCTCTAAGTGCTCTCCATCCTCAGTCTCCCTATTCCTCCGAGTCTCCGACGTGACCACGTCCGACCAGCAACCACCGTCTCACAACTACCTGACCAACGACGTCTGACCAGCAACCACCATCCAACCAACTTCATTCTTCTTCTCTGCATCGTCGTCAATTTCTAGCTCTTTAGACTTCATGTATTTTTTTCCCTCTTTATGACTCTATTCCTCTTCAATCGAAGCTCAGATTTCTACGATTTGTGTGTTTGTCAAATGTCCACTAGAT
This sequence comes from Acacia melanoxylon, assembly GCA_019022615.1. Classification (NCBI taxonomy): domain Eukaryota; kingdom Viridiplantae; phylum Streptophyta; class Magnoliopsida; order Fabales; family Fabaceae; genus Acacia; species Acacia melanoxylon. The sequence goes on from JAFJYJ010000002.1 coordinate 5,766,969, forward strand.
TCATTTTTTTTAATGAATTTTTGGGTCTTTGGGTCTTTATCATTTTTTAATTTACTTAAAGAACCTTACAGTTATGATTTACATGGTTACTCAAATGCATTCACTTCATTATGTTTTAGAATTTAGAAATGATAATTTCTTGTTAGAAATCTGATGCGTTTTTTATTTAATTTCATTTTCATATATGATTTTCCTTGATTGAAACGTATCTTCTAAATATGAAATTTCAAAGTCAATTTTTTATGAGAGCAAAATTTAACATGCAAATTGTGTTCTAGCAATTAAATTTTCTTCCAAATTATTTTTCTGGTGGACAAGACTGAGAACCTTAATCACCAGGTTGGTATGGGAAACTGCTTGCATGTGCAATGGCCCTGTGATTTTGTGTTTGAATGGTGTTGTGTTTATGAAACTTCCATATGCTGATATGCATGATCTAGATCATTAGTGAGTGCAAAACTGCTGGTTGTAGTATAGTTCATATGGGTATATTCGAGAAGGAAAACCACTTTTTTTTTCTGAATCTATTGATCCTTTGGCAAATGATCCCATGGTTTTAAATTTTGTTTTGAGGTAGGTGGAATGCAGCATTTAAATGTTAGTTTTGTGGATTAAGTAGTATTGGAAGAATTTATTTTTAGTGACAAATTTATTGTAGGTTGATAAAGATGAGTAAGGATAAACAGAAAAGCATAGATGTGTTCTTTTTTTTTAAAAAAAAAAAAGTAACTTTAGAAAGTGATATTTCTAAGAAAATAATTTTTGAAAGTGATACACCTTATAATGAGTCTCCTTCCAAGCGTCAAAGAATTGAACATGTCGATGACATTTTTATGGTCAAAAATAAGATTTTTGAACGTGATCCGGGCAAGCGTAAGCCAATGTGGAAATATTCCACTAATGAAATTGATGAGATATAGAGAGCTTATTTGATGGTTGGACCATATCAACCTCATCGCTCCAAATCTAATTATCATTTTTCAAAGAAAAAGCATCCTTGACGTTTTCAAGCTTCTTGGTTCAAAGAATTTTCTTCATGGCTTGAGTATTCACCTCATATAGATGCTACATTTTGTTTACCATGTTATCTTTTCACTACAAAGGTTAGTGAGTGACATGGTTGAGATGCATTCACAATCAAAGGTTTTAATAGTTGGAAGAGAGTTCATAATGGAAAGGGTTAATAATATTAAATATTCAATTATCTTTAAACAAAAGGAAAAGTATGTAATTAGAAATAGCATTCTCATAAAATAATAATTATTTTAAAATACTTATAAAAAATAATTTTTTGTCTTATACTAAATCATCAATTCATCACTTATGGCTTGTTTGAATGGAAGAAAATTGGGCGGAGGAATTATGTAATTTTTTCCAATACTTTCCCATTTGCCCCTGATGCGATGGTGATGTGGTATAAAAAGGGAGTGAATCTAACCCCAATCGACACAGTTGAAGCTGGAAAAACATAGAGTAGTGAAGAAAGAAGAGGGCGAGTGGATTTTTGCCGGAGACACGGTACATCCCGCACAACAAAGTGCATTGTTCCTTCTCCATCTTTTTGATTGTTATGTTGTTGGAAAAAAAACACACACACACACGTATACATAGAGTGATGTCATCATTTAGGTGGACCAATCACAATTCAAATGGAAATATATTCAATGAAATGAATAAGTTGAATATTGGATGATTGATTGAAGATAGTATTTGTAAACGCTATCTCCTGCTGCTATTACTACCACACACATTAGTGGCTATCCACCAATGATTTTCAAATACATAATATGTTTTTCTATATATATATATATATATATATATATTAACTCCTTATATAATTTTGACTACAATTCATCCACAAGTTTTTTAAATAATTAAGGAGAATTTCAGTCTTTCCTTTGTAATTTGTCTTTTTCCTCCAATTTCAAAATCCCATTTGGGTTCTCTTGCCTTCTTTGGTATTACCGGATCTTGGTGCATCTCTCTGTTTTTTAATAATCTCGAAGTTCTTTTTCTTGAATTTTTCTATACTGAATTGGACTTATAAAAACACACGACCAATGGAATACATCCAACAATAATGGTTAGAATATGCCATCATAGCTTCTCGAATTTATTAATTTTTATATCACTAATACTTTGGAATGCCCTTAAATAAATGAGAATCATCAAATGCATTGAAATATTTATCTAGAAATACTTAATATATGCTTTAAATTATTGAGGTATTATAATATTCTCTTAGCGTGATGCCTGAGATCATTCTTCCTCTTTCCTATTAAGATTCCATCTAGGATATTTTTGAACTGTCAAAACCTCAGCAACTAATCAAATCATTGAAACGAGAATAAACAACAACCCAAGGGAAAAACATCAAAGATAAAAAATGCAATATTATTTAACGACAACAAACAGGAACTTCATAATACACACATATATAATGAGGCTAATTTTAGAACTTTGCCATTCTCCATCATACCCTTATCAGTTGAGTTTGTCACAGATAGCTTTGCTGTAAAGTATTAAAGTGCAGATGAGCTATACTTTACAGGAATCAGTTCCAAATCATATTTTTTCTTCACAGTTTTGTTAAAGGCTTCATTCATGTCTAGATCTTCAGGCTTTTCCCCATAAGGCATCTTCCAATCAAAATGGAACAGCAAATTTGCAAGTGTAAGTTCAACATTGGCAACACCAAATGTGACACCAGGACAGATCCTTCTTCCAGCACCAAAAGGAATGAGTTGAAAATCTGCTCCTCTGAAATCCACTGAGCTATCAATGAATCTTTCTGGGTAAAATTTCTCAGCTTCAAACCAATACTCAGGATCCCTCCCTATTGCCCAGACATTAACCATCATCTTGCTTTTAGGTGCAATCTCATACCCATTAATCTCACATCTCTCACTGCATTCCCTTGGTACTAACAATGGAACTGGAGGGTGCAGACGCAAAGTTTCTTTGATGACTGACTTCAAGTACTTCAGTTCATTGATACTTGCTTCATCTACATAACCTTTTCCTTCATAGACCTTTCTTACCTCCACTTGCGCTTTTTCCATTTCCCTTGGGTTTTTTACCAGCTCTGCAAATGCCCACTCTATGGTTTTGGATGAAGTTCCACTTCCAGCACTAAATATGTCCTGTAAAAGAATTTCAACAATTGCTTATGGTATAGTAGGTAGAAGTGACAACAAGATAGTTTCAAATTCAAGAGTGTAATCTTTCAAGAGATGTGACTGTTTTTCTTTTGACACTCCAATGATATTTTGCAAGTTTAATTTGATGTGCTACTTCTTAGAAGTACATTTCAATTTATTGCTATGGAGAAAATCAAACCTGTAAAGTAATTAGAATTCTCATAGACTAAAAAGTAAATATAGCATGGATATAATGACTCTATAATAGCCTAATCCCTAATAAGAAACTGTAACTGAAATTTGGTCTGGTGTGTTTTCCACACTTTTCAATTTACTCTTTCCTTTTTCTTTCTTTCTTTTTTTTTTTGGGGGGGGGGCAAAGCCAAACAGATTTTCACTTGTACCTTTTGCAGCAACTTTTGCATTTATGAATCACATAAAACTGCATTTTTATATGATCACTAAACGGTTAAGCACAAGCTCATATTTATCATCTTATCATTCTATTTAAAGTCTTTCCTTTTCTGCATGCATTTAACAGTAGTCAAACAAAGAAAAAAGGGAAAATATCACTCAGGTCCCAAGGAACATAAAAAATATCAATACAGTCCTAACCCAAAATCATATATCAAAAAAGTCCCTAACTTTTTTGATATTAGTTGTATTAACAATAGGAAGAGCTATATTGACAACACAGTAAATGCTATATTCATAACAGAAAAAACTATATTCACAACAGGAAGTGTTATATTCACAACAAAATTTAAAAACATGGATTTTGTTTCAAACTCAGGTCCCTAATCGTACAGAGGTCATTCACAACAGAAAAAACTAGATTCACAACAGGAAGTGTTATATTCACAACAAAATTTAAAAACTTGGATTTTTTTTCAAACTCAAGTCCCTAAGCGTATAGAGGTCATTCACAACAAAAAAAGTTAGATTTACAACATGAAGTGCTATATTCACAACAAAATTTAAAAACCTGGATTTTGTTTCAAACTCATGTCCTAAAGCGTACAGAGACCATTCACAACAGAAAAAACTATATTCATAACAGGAAGTGCTAGATTGACTTGAGTTTCAAAATAGCTCTAGGTTTTTATATTTTGTTGTCAATATAGCACTTCATGTTGTCAATATAGTTTTTCCTGTTGTGAATGGCCTCTGTACGCTTAGGGACCTGAGTTTGAAATAAAATCTAGGTTTTTAAATTTTGTATGAATATAACATTTTCTTTTGTAAATCTAGTTTTTCTGTTGTGAATGACCTTGTTAGGCTTAGGGACCTGAGTTTGAAATAAAATCTAGGTTTTTAAATTTTGTATGAGTATAACATTTTCTTTTGTAAATCTAGTTTTTTTTGTTGTGAATGACTTGTTAGGCTTAGGGACTGAGTTTGAAATAAAATCTAGGTTTTTAAATTTTGTATGAATATAACATTTTCTTTTGTAAATCTAGTTTTTTTTTGTGAATGACCTTGTTAGGCTTAGGGACTGAGTTTGAAATAAAATCTAGGTTTTTAAATTTTGTGTGAATATAACATTTTCTTTTGTAAATCTAGTTTTTTCTGTTGTGAATGACCTTGTTAGGCTTAGGGACCTAAGTTTGAAACAAAATCCAGGGTTTTTTATTTTTGTTGTGAATATAGTACTTCTTGTTGTGAATATAGGCTTTTTTTGTCATTTGTGAATATAGGGTTTTAAAATTTTGTTGTGAATATAGACTTCCTATTGTCAATACAACTAATATCAAAAGAGTCCCTTATATGGTTTTGGATTGAGACTTTTTTTGATATTTTTTATGTTCCTTGGAACCTGAATGATATTTTCCCAAGAAAAAAGGTATTTTTACAAATACTAAGAAGCATGGATACAGTCAATGACTTTACAGTGTGACATTATTTCAAGTATCACGCCATGTTAAAAGCAAGTATTAAGAATGAATATGGTTCCTACATGCAACTCATTTCTCAAAAACCGTTATAGTCAATTAATCTTTGATTAGCTAATTTTTTCCTCTATTTGGGTGCCAAATATGTAAGGGTATTCATAATAGCAAGATTCTAACCATCATGGTTGCTTTGATCATTTCATCAGACAGAGGATGTTCAAGGTTGTTATGCTTCTGAAGCTTCAACAGAACATCAACTATATCTTCTGCTTTTTCATAGGCTGCTTCTGTTTGTGCATCTCTCTCCTTGTGATCTCTTAGTATGCTCCCAAGGATCCTGTCCAATTCTTTATGAACCTTCTCAGCCTTAGACCTCAAACCTGTCAAAACTTGAAGAACTCCAATTGATGGGTACAAATCAGCCAGAGAGAACCCTCCTATTAACTTCAAAACTTCTTTCATATGTTCTATATAAGCTTCTTGATCTTTAGATTGCGCACCAAAAGCTATCCTAGCGGTCAAGCCATAGGCCATAGAATTAATCTTCTTAGTAAGATTGATTACTGACCCTTCACTCTCAGTTATTTCCTTGACAAGTTTTGAAACCTCTTCTTCACGAATGGGCCGAAAAGATTCCACACGCTTCGGCGTTAGCAGCTCAAATGTGGAAATCTTCCTCATCTGCCTCCAGTAGCTCCCATATGGAGAGAAGCTCATGCTCTTGGACCCATAAGTGATGATATCTGCAGCAATAAAATAAGGCCTATTTGCAAAGATGATATCATGAGTTTTCATCACTTGTTTGACCATTTCAGGAGAAGATACCTATTGCAGAATCGAGAGAGAGAATTCACAGTAACACAGCAATTTAGTCTTAAAGCTCAAAAAGCTTTACATATCCACAACAACCAAACAAACAAATACTGACGGTAAAACACTAAATCCTATATTGAAAACCATAACTAAGAAATTGAATCAATCAGAATCGAAATCTGGAAGAATACCACTATAGTCGAAAGTCCTCCAAGCTTTAGATGCATGAGAGGTCCATATTGCTTTGCCCATTTCGCTAGGGATTGATGTGGCATACCTCCAATCTGATGCATATTCCCCAGGATAGGTACCTTAGGAGGCCCTGGAGGCAACTTTGATTTTGATGAATTTTTCGATCTCCAAAATAAGCAAACTGCCATGAACAAGAAGAGGAAGAAGGAAACGATTGCAGAAGGTGAAGGAATTTGGAGCTCCGACTCCATTGATGGGTTGGAAAAGAAGCTTCAGACTACTCCAATAAGATGAGAATTGACTATAAGCTGAAGATAAACATTTCCTGGAGAATTAAACCACAATAAATAAACCTAAGCTTGAGTAAGTGATAATGACAATTTTGACCATAACAAATAAATGGATATTGATGGATGCTTCTTTCGGTTGCCGCCGAGGGGAACAAACGCCGTCCTCCGTCGTCAATTTGTGGCCGATCAGTAATGCAAGGGCTGTTTGGGATGGCATCAGCTGAAAAAAGTCCATCAGGTACCCAAAAAAAAAAAAAAAAAAAAGCCTAACTAAAGTGACAACCTGATTTTTATGTGTTTGGTATAACTTCAACATCCGATGAGCTTTTAGTTGTGAAGTTGCTTCTTGGCTGAATCTAATGGGCGAAACTTCTCATCTCATCAAAGTGACTTTTGAAGTTTTGAAGTATCTTCATTATTCATCTTCCAACACAAATGAGATGAAATCATAAACAAACTCATAGAAAATGGGTTTATTTAAGTACTTCATGTTGTATTTTTTAATGGTAATTTTACTATTTTATTTAACAAATTTATATTTATTTTTAATTTTTATCCCAAATTATCACATTCTATAGAACACACACATATATGTGTGTGTATGTGTCTGTGATTCATAACATTTTCGGTCATTTTCTATCTCAATTATTTTTTTAAAAGTTATGTCAAACAAGTATTCATCAAGAAAAATATCACTTCTACCACAGCTATTTCAACCACATCAAGAAAATAAATGAAAATAGCAAAGGTTGCAGAATATTCTCTTTTATTTCCATGTCTTGAATTATCTGAAAAGCTCATTTGCTTTTGGCGCCTTTGGATAAATTTAATTAGAAGTTTACAACTTATGAACTTAATAATAATAATAAAGAAAAATTAATTAATCAGAATCAGAAATAGCATTCGAAAAATACTTGTAAAATTTACTTTTTCTTGAAAAAATAAATCATAATTTATAGTAATAGGGATTAGGGAGCAAGACACAAAATACTCCTGGGGCTGTGAAGTTACTGGGAAGTTGCTAGATTAGTTTGATATTAAATTTTATAGCAAAATTATTTCAATTCCCTTAATTTAAATTTTGAAAAATGAAAAAAATAAATAACAACATTTAACAAATAATAGTTTTAACTTATTAAACGATAGCAACAACGAAGGCATTTACAAATAATTTTATAAATAAAAAATGGTTTTTATATTAATAAATGTTAGTGAATATCAATACTAATAACAATTTAACAAATACTCCCTCCGATCCTAATTATAAGACCTAGTTGACTTTTTTTGAAGATATTAAGGAAATTTAATTAAATTAGTTTAGAGTATTTTAATTTTAATTTTTTTCTTCAAACTAATTGGTTTAACTAATAAACTAATATATAATCTAAAGATACACAACAAATGAAATGATTAAGTAACTTATTTAACTTCCTTAATCTCTCCAAAAAAGTCAATTAAGTCTTATAATTAGGATCTAGTAATAACTTAGCAAATGATAATAACAATTATAAATTATTAATTCACCTTTCAACCATTTATTGTGGAACTTAATCATTTTTTTTATCCTTCTCTCCTTTCCAAGAGATGTAAGTTTGAAACCTCATGAAATATAAATAATAATAATTTGTAATGTATTAATAGTGTCAGTGTTAGCAACGTTAACCATTATAGGTTTCTGACTTGTTCTTTTTTCTGGGGAAAATTCAAATTGTCGTTTTCATCGGTTTGTTGTTTTTAGGTCAGAAAACTTTTCTTTTTTCTGGTGAAAAGATGGGCCTTTTTGAAGAAAAAATCCAAAAAAGGCAAAAATCCTTTCGAATTTTCAAAATCTCCGCGACAACTAAATCAATACATTAACAACAAAACCAATACCCGTTAACAACTAAATCAAATCGGTCATTAACAACAATATTTTAACAACTAAATCAGTCACATTAACAACAATATCAGCCCGATTAACAACTATATCGGTATATTTACAACTCACGCAGATTCTGAAAATCAAGACCCTTTCTGGGATTTTCATAATCTTAAGGCCCTTTTGGGTTTTTTTTTTTTCTTTAAAAATGGCCTTAAATGCATTTTCCCTTTTTTCTGTGATATGCGTCATCCATGCGAGCAAAAAAGATATGCGTCATCCTGTCCTTTTATTTGGGCCAAAGTCCAAACCACCACTTTGCTTGTTATATTCAATAATAAAAACAGGAAAAACTAATTAATCAGTCCTCGTTATACATACCTCACGCTTATCTTTAAGCAAGTTTAAATAACTACTAGCCAACCGTCTAACAATTTTTACAAATCAATAAAAATAGTTAAAGTCAATAAAGTTATTTTATAATTTAAGTAACTTTCAATATTACCCCTATTAATTACATTAAACTCTAATATTATATAATTATTACTTTCACCCACTACCCTTATTAATTAGAGGCGTATATGTAAACAAATAATTAATCTTTCCTTAAAACAAAGTAAGTTCCTTATAAAAAAAAAAAAAACTTGTTAGTTGTTTTTATAATAAAATTTAGAGGAATATCTATAATTTCTTTTTGATAAACAACTCCCTGTAATTTCTGCCGTTAGTTAACATATTAATATTATTACTAGTCTTTACAATTTAAATGAATTTTAATTTTACTCATATAGTTTTAAACTGTGGTTTTTAATCTCTATGGTTACATAAAAAAATTACAAGGACTAAAATTAAAAGGGGAAAAATCATATCAAAGTTCTAATTAAGAAAAATAATATCTGAAAAATCTCATAAGTTGTAAATTAGCTTGTATTTCTACTTTTTCAATTGTCATTATTCTTATAATAGTGAAAAGTCTCATAAGTTGTTCTTTTCATTTGCTCTTTCATTTGTCATTGTCAATTTATGAAATTTTTAACTTGTCATTGATATGATTTTTCTTAATTAAAGCTCGTTTAAAATATAGGGATCAAAATCAAAAATCAGAAAAAATAAAAAGAGCAATAGAAAATTGCATAACCAAAATTGCGGGTTTTTTTAATATTAAAAAAAACTACAATTTTTACGTAAACTTTTTGCAAAAGTCAATTGTGAAAGTCACTGTTACAAACTTCCAACATAGACACCTTGAGAGAAGGTGGTTTCATGGCCCATGGGTTTGGAGGAGCTATGGGTCTGATTGGGAAGACGTCATAATGCCTAAAAGTCTAGTGGATTGAGGAAAAATACTCTGAGAAAAAATTCCTATTATATAGTATTTGGGTTAGCTTGTGAGTGATTGGACTTCTCCTCAAGAAAGCTCCTTCCAATCAGAAGCCAAAAATTTCAGCTTCTACGGCGTTTGTCTTTTTTCTTTCAAAGCCAAAAGTCATATTGTGCCTGTTTGGAATTAACGTTGCGTTAGCGGTAGAGTTAATGGACGTTGGAGAAAATTCAACGCGTGATGTGTTTGGGTTGCGCGTTAAGTTAAATTTAACATCAAAAAACATCAAAAAAAGTTAAAGAAAAAGGCTTTAACCCAGGTTTTTCCATAATGCTTTCCGAACTTTTTGACGTGATCCCGCCACTTCTACCACTATCAATCAAACACAAATCATTATCTAAAGAAGCCAAAAAACTTTTTTAAGCTTCTACGAAGCTTTTGTCTTTTTCTTCCAAAGCCAAAAGTCACATTGACCCGCGTGATTCATTGAATCTGCATTTGCCCATTTTTATTTTTTTGATAGCATACCTTTTTCTATTTATTTTTTCTTTTAAAAATTGAAAAATTTAACCGTATTTCCTTTGACTGCTTCTTCCAACATTTTTTTCCGAGGAAAATAGTATTTTACATTGAAATAATTTTTAATAAATAATCATTTATATTCAATTTTTTTGGTAAAACTGTATTCATATTGAGTTTGAATTATTTGAACTTATTATAAAATTATTTAAATTTAGATAATTTTTTATATCCCTCCAATTCAAAATATAAGAGTCAAACTTGTGAAGGGTTTGATTTTTTATATAAGAGCTACTTTGCTTTTGTCTTAACATTTTTTTTAAAAAAAATTACCCCTAATTAATTATATGTCTCTCCCATCTATTTTTTTCCACTCCTCTCTTTTATATATATTTCCACTCATTTTCTCTCCCACCCACCCACCCACTCCATATATAGGGACTTTTTAGAAAACTAAGTTATACAGTATTTTTTACAAATTTATTGTCTTTAACTAATTTTAACTAATTATATACATATATGTGTGTAGTATGATTAATAAACTTATTTCCTTTTCCATCTCAATTTGTTTTTCAAATAATAATCCAAACAAATTTTAATATTTTAAAAAAATTATGTGTGTAGTATTCAATAAACATGTCATTTTCCATCTCAATTTGTTTTTCAAATAATAATCCAAACAAATTTTAATATTTTAAAAAAATTATTGACAATTCAAACACAAATCACATTTATAATATGACTTTAATCTTATTTTACGTTTGTAAAAGTCAGATTGAAAAAAAAAAAAAAAAAACTTCTCCCACCGCTAATCCAAACGGACTTGTCAATAAAAGAAATTACCATTGGTGACACCTTTGCAAGCTTCAGTTCCATGGGAGGCCCATATTTTTCTACCATTTTCAAAATCTATGGGGGAGGGATGTTGTCGCTTATTGTTGTGTATGTTTCCTTTGGTTTCAAGTAGGGATGACGGGATGAGGATTTGACTTTTCGGTGAAAACCGAAATAATCAAAAATCGAATAAAGCTAATTGTGAACACCGAACCAAAACCGATTCATCAAACTGACCGAGATATTTTGGTTCGGTTAATAACCAAATATTTTTTATTTTTTATTTAAAAAATAAAACATATATGAATGGATTTTATAGAAAAATTACTTTTTATCCTCAATATTAGATTTAGGAGAAAATATATCCAAAATATTTAAAATATTCGTAGATTTTGCCTAATATAATTCAAAATCTATACCTATTTAATTATTAAAAAAAATGCAGTTGTCAAATATTATTTATTAAGTATAAATATATTATCTATATATTTTGGGTTTTAACCAAATTATTTTTTTAATAACTAAACCGAAATTCTCAAAAAATAAAAACTGAATCTTTAACCGAAAACCAAATTAACCGAACCGGCAGTGCTAATTTGCTAACCTCTAATTGAGAGCTTCCATGGTCGTGAAGTAAGTTCTGATTATGTTATTGTGAATCAGTTGGTTGTCGTTTGAAGACGATGAAAATGAGAAAGGAGGTCGATTGAAGTCTTAGTATGGGTTCTGAGCAAAAAAAAAAAGTCTTAGTATGGGCTACCCTGGAGACTTGGACAATTTTGTTAATTTAAAAAGGGAAATTAATCTACCAATCCCTATAATTTCATCAGGTTTTGAATGAGGTCCTTCTAGTTTTTTTCCTTTTAATTGAATCCTTGTACTTCACTCAATTAAATATTTCAGTCCTTTCCATTAAATACTCCAAACTTCCGTGAATGACAAGTAACTGCGATGAAGAAGCTCGACCTGTGGACCAGACACTTCCCCTATCCTTTATTAGTGCCAACGTTTCACTTAAAAGAAGGGTGAATTGTGTGATATTAAAAATTTAATTCGAAGATAGATGATAAACAATTAAATCTGAGAGAAAGATTTAGAAGAATATCACCGAAGTGTGCACAACAAATTATATTGGTTTGACTTTAACTTTTTGACCTACGTCCAGTCCCGGAGCATCTTTGTGATTTTCACTATACCTTTAAGATTCCACGGGTTCTTGGAACTACAATACAAAAGTAATCTTAATAGGACTCACTCCCTCTTACAAGTTGTAATCTAACAACCACACACAAAGTCCCATTACCTTGATAGTTTACAACGATTGAAAGCGTTTGTAAATAACTCTATCATAGAGTAGATATGTAAACACCGATGAACAAAGAATATCAAAAGATATTACATAAAAAAAAAATTGAGCAATAAATGAGTAGAAGATTGATCATGTGCTTGGTTGGTTGCTCTGTATTAATTGCTCAACTATTTATAGTTGAACACTATTGATGATCATTGTGAGCGTTCAAACTATCCGTTAGAAACAGATTGGAGTCATTTGAAGAATTCAGCGTTCAATCGCTTTCGTTTGGCTCCATACGACATCCATTTTGGTCTGCTCTGAGTTTTGCATAATGTTGGGTTGCTTTCGTCTTTGTTGCAACAACTGCTTTGACCGAAATCCATCTACTCTGCAATTGCTTCCGTGTGCTCTAGTTCTGCTATGCATTTAATGCTCTGACATAGGATGTTGCTTTTGAGCTTTTGGAGTTAATTCAAAATCTTAAACGTGTGAAACTCATACACAAATAAGATTAGTAGTATTGAGAAGTAGTATAAGTAGTAATTAAGTATAAACATATGTTAATCATAAAATTTGAATTCTCTAAGATGTTGGTTCAGTGAAACAAGAACAGCCACTCCAGTGTGATTCTAGAACCACTCGAGTGTGAGTCCATCACTCAAGTGCTATCTTAGTACAACTCAAGTGTTGATGAACTTTGTCTATGGTAGTGAACTATTGAAATAGTGAGTCACTCAAGTGTCACCAAAACTTGACTCGATTGTTATTTGAAAATAACTTCAACTCTACCAGTGATCCGAGTGCTTCTTCAAATTGCCTTGTGTCACTTGAGTGACATAAAAGTTCACTCGAGTGGACTTCCAAAAGAGAAGTTAACACTCTCGGTTCATCAGCGAGTGATTTGCACAGAACTTGCAAGTTGGTGGTTATCACTCGAATGACATCACCTGCACTCGAGTGAGACTGGTCACGACTCGCATAACCATCGTGAGTGACTAACAGTTTACTCGTGACTCGTGAGTGCTAACCTTTCACATGAGTGACAACATTTTTACTCGAGTAGACATCCCAACACTTTCAAGAAGTAGGCGAGGGACTTGCAAAATTTTCAATAAGTGATCATTAGCACTCGAGTGGTCATTTATCCACTCGAGTGCTCTGAGCTTATAACTCGAGTGATGGGAGTCATCACTCGAGTGATATGCCATAACTTCTAAAAATCTCGTCAGTGACTCGCTAATTTCCTGTAAGTGACAAGGGATCACTTGAATGTTGTCTTAGCTACTTGAGTGATCTTACTTCATTCTCATTCTTTCAATGAGTGACTTGCAAAATCATTGGAAATTATGGATCATCACTCGATTGCATTACATGCCACTCGAGTGATCATCTAAATAACTTGAAGTGAGTTATCTTGCTTATTCAAGTTTTAGTTTAAAAAAAGTTTTATCACTCGAGTTTCTTGAAATATATAACTCAAGTAACTTGAATCATCAAATTTTCATTACTTTCCAAACTTTGCTATCATCAAAATATAAACCAAAAACTAACATCCTTCTCTTTCATGAGTTCACCCTTTTCTCCATGTTTCGCTATTTTTAGTCACCTCTAGATTGTTTCAATGTTGGTGTTGGTTTGCTTTTTCTAAAACTCCTCCATTTTCTTCCTACCCTCTCGAATGCTCCCCACTACCAACTCCTATTTGCTTTCACTCCTTTCTTCGGTCAGTCGCCTTCAGAATGAAAGAGCATGGAGAGAGAGACAAGAGCTTTTATTCTTTTTTTAATTAAATGAATATATCGTCTCGTCGAAACTTTCTAAGAAATGGAAACATTTTTTTAAAAAAAAAAAAAAAAAAATCAGGACTCTCAATTCAACAAAGACTCCAGACTCCCTCTACACTAGTAAAGCGGTTGCGACAATCATAACAGTGGAGGATCCGGTGATGCTGAATCTGTTCAAAACGGCAAATCCACTCTCAACATGAGGAGAAGCCATTGGTGAGCTTGCAGATGGCATTGCAGCCATGGCAACCGGATTCATCACCTTCCGTGGAGCAGTCATCGGCATCTTAGCCGGAGAAGAAGCCAGAGATTGTTGAGCCATTGTCGAGCTTACCAACAAAGTAGCAACTAACATCAACACAACTCTGGAGCTCGCCGTTGTAGAGATAAAGAAATTCTAAGAACAGAGAGAGAGAGTAAAGGTGCTTGAGAATTCAAACGTTTAAGTTGTAGTAACGATACTCGTGCAAGGTTATGAAATCTAAGTTAATTTTGATATTTTACTCTGGGAAAGAGAGAGAGAAAGTCCAGTCCACGCATCCAGCTTCTTCATTGTGATCCCTTGTCATTAATGGAAATTTGGAACATTTAACAGAAAGGACTGAAACATTTAACTGAGTGAAGTATATAAGGATTCAAAAAAAAAAAAAAAAGGTAAAGGAGCAAAAATACACATGTGCTTTACCTTTGGGAGCGCCCAGCACCATATGCTTTTTTTAGGAGCAAAAGTACCACGTGGTTAGGAAAATGAAGCAAAAATCTCACATTCCGTTATCTACCGTTTCTGACCAGACGGAACCCATTTTAAAAGCGCAAGGAAAGATTAATTTGCTATGCACGCCCATCTTTTCCAAGATCCACCAGACCTAGACTCTATTGGATTGGTTCTGAGTGTTACCCACAGTTGTCGTCTCATTCCTCTGTTTTCCACTCCAACTCCACTAGTAGGAACTTGCAAAGAAAGTAAACTCAGAGTTGAAAACTTCATTTGCATGCACATATATGTCGGAAACCGTAATTTCACACCAACACATTCTAATAGTTCTTGATGTAAAACAAAAATTAAAGGCAATGATAGACAAGGTGATGAAAGATACTCTCTTTTTATGGATCCAAAAACAGAGGTAAACGTTGTAGTAGCAACAGAAGATAGTGTACATGCACCTGCGTCGCGCATTTCCTCACAGGCCTCTCCATCACCGCTCATATCTTGCTTTTCATCATGACCCCCCCCCATCCGACGGATCCCACGCCTCCTAGCCATTATAACTCATCCCCGTTTTTTACTATACGTTGGAAAAACCAAATCAAGTAGAATGGGCTGACATATTATAATGATTATTCTTCTTCCAGTTGCCATCTTGGAAAATTATATTATTTGAAAGCTGTTTAACTTTGACCCGCCCGCGCATGCACACTATCTTCTGTTGCTACTACAACGTTTACCTCTGTTTTTGGATCCATAAAAAGAGAGTATCTTTCATCGCCTTGTCTACCATTGCCTTTAATTTTTGTTTTACATCAAGAACTATCAGAATGTGTTGGTGTGAAATTATGGTTTCTAGACATATATGTGCATGCAGATGAAGTTTTCAACTCTGAGTTTACTTTCTTTGCAAGTTCCTACCAGTGGAGTTGGAGTGGAAAACAGAGGAATGAGACGACAACTGTAGGTAACACTCAAAACCAATCCAATAGAGTCTAGGTCTGGTGGATCTTGGAGAAGATGGGCGTGCATATCAAATTAATCTTTCCTTGCGCTTTTAAAATGGGTTCCGTCTGGTCAGAAACGGTAGATAACGGAATGTGGGATTTTTGCTTCATTTTCCTAATCACGTGGGTACTTTTGCTCCTAAAAAAAACATATGGTGACTTAAGGCTCAAGGATAAAGACACGTGTATTTTTTTTGCTCCTTTAAAAAAAAATAGAAGGGCCTGATTCAAAAGTTGATGAAACTATAGGGACTAGCAAATTAGTTTTCAAATTTAAAAACTACAATATAATCAATTAATTAAAAGAAGTAATACTTTCGGATGCAAATAAGGGATTGATACAGCAAATAATAAAGGGATATAAATCAGTTGGCAGTTTAACATAGTGGATCCACCCTACCTCACTGGTTGGGTCTTACGCTTTTTGCCAACAATGAAAGGAACTTTACCTTCATAAGAACTTCTCCTCCACTTAGATGGGAAGAAAAGTCAGGAGAAAAGAACATGTGAGGAGAGAAAATGGAGATAATAAAAACTGGAATAGAATAGCTTGAGAAATTGGTATAATGAAAATGTCACTAATAATACTATTAAAATTAATCGTAGTACTTATATGATAAAATTCCCAACACAATGATCATGGAATGTATAAACAAAAGGGTCAATATGTCATTTACATCATAAGCATCGTGACAAAGGGTCTGTGTTCCTTCAAATAAAAAATGGCCAAAAATTACAAACATCATGACAGAAGGTATATGTTCTCTATGGTCAACATGTCAACACATCACAAAAGATTTATATTCATTAAACCGAAATAAAGCACCACACCATACCTATGCTTTTTTCACTGAATCCCAGCATCAGCCATCAACTTGAGCAATACTTGCAATCGCATACGAGGTGGAACCCCAAAAAAAGTTCCTCGGTGTCTTTCTTCATTACACAAGAAGAAGTAACATTTAAATTTGTGCTCTTCAGTTACTACAATTTCCTCAATTGCAGCCCACACCTCCTCTTCACTATAATGACGAGGCCTACTCTTTTCAAATACTGAAAGACCATTTTCATCAATTTGAGCACGCTTCTCTACAATCTGAGCACACTTCTCAGCAACTTCAGCATGCCTCTCTACCATTTGAGCACGCCTCTCTGCAACTTCAGTACGCTTCTCGGCAATTTGAGCATGCCTCTCTACAATTTGAGCATGCCTCATTGCAATAGCATTGCCATCTCGAATGACATCAACTAGTTCCTTTATCGCTGACGTCATTTTTTCAAACTTTTCTCCAATAGATTCCATCATTGAAGCCTTGCGCTTTTGTCCTCCGGCTGATGTAGTCCTCACCATGCTCTCTCTTTCAGCATCATCATAGCTTGTATCAACTAGTGTTGACATCTCTGCCAACAAATAAATTGCATGTACAACATAATAAACAGCTTGTACAGCACAAATTCGCCTACGCCACTCCCAATCTCCTAACATATGGTTCAAGATCAAGCTAAGGCCCTCATTTGCCACTTCAAAATTCATCAACTTTTTAACTTCAGACTCAAAATCCAACATTTCTCCCTCAAGATCCTTGATCAATCCTTCCTTATTATGGTTGCTCATCTATATAACATTCCAAAGCCACACAGCCAAACATTGGCACAAAGTTAAAATGAATAATCAGAACAAAACCAAACAAATTATATCAGCTCAAATTATAATGTGATTCATGGCAAGAATTTTACAGAGACCCCACCCCTGTTTGCTTACCCCATTCGAAAACAATGCAACATTCTCAAAGGCATAGAATAAATATCTCAATCAGTCAATAACAAGATGATCATAAGGAAGAGAAAAAGAGTAATTAACAGAGTTCCGCCTAAAGCAAAGATTTGACTATTCATGGGGATCCATTTTCCCACCAATAATACCGATTAAAAAATAAACTCCCATCCATTACACAATCGAGACCCCTCAGCTTTATTACTTCAGAAAGACCACTAAACTACTGATCAAGATACCAAAAAAAATTAAATAATTAGAAACAGCCCACACCCTAGCTGGTCTCAGTTTGAATGACCAAGTAACCAAGGAGGGTCCGAGGTAGGAAAATTTAATTGACACAAGAATTTACAGAAATTCCACGAAACCCTTGGTGGATAAGTCAGACGATTTAGCAGCAATGGGTAATTTACTTTCAGTTGATTATGTAGTTTTCTTTTTGGATTTGAATCATGTTGATTCTTTGATGCATAACAAACTATTTGTACACAGAAGACAGACGGAAAGCGTTATCAAGAAGAGAAGCCGAGAATGAGAAAAAAGATATAGAAGTGAACCTGAAGAAACTCAAATGGCGACTGAAGAGACTGTACAGAGATATAACGATCGGTGATGAAAATCGGAGGGAGGTTCGAACGGCCTGATTCGAGCTTCGTGCCAAAAATCGACGGAGAAGGAGAGCTTCGCGCGCGAGGTTCCTCAAATTATACTCAGAAAAATTTCCTCCCGCTTCTCATCTCACACGTAAGTAAGCAGGAAAAACATTTGGGCAAATCCTCCTCAGGGCCCAAATAACCCAAAAATTGTCATAAAAGGCCCTAAGTCCTTTCTTGGTATTATTTCATAAATGTGAACAACTAAATCAGTACAACATTAACAATTAAATCAGTATGCGTTAACAACAATATCCTAACAACTAAATCAGTACACGTTAACAATTATATCATTATTCATTAACAACTATATCAATCCAAAGTTTCCTGAAATAACACTAGAAAAGGTTTTGAATATGACTTTTTTGGCCTTTTTTTAATAATATTTTGATAATTTGGGTCATGAGAGGGATTTTCCCATAATATTTTATTTTTCAAAGATTTTACTTTTAAATCTTTTTTTCTACGTGGGTACCCAATATCCGTGAGCACATTTGATTGGTTCATATGTAATTTAATTTTTATATTTTAAATAAATTTTTATTTCATTATGTACAGAATTAAAAATAAAGAAAACCTTATAACTATCAATTCTCATGAAAATGAATTAATTATTTAAAAATAACAAAATAAAAATTTTAAATTTGGATCGTTTAGATCAAAATTTGAACAATTGAGATCTCATCATGGTGATGAGAAATCAGGTGCTCATCAATGTGATAAGCATGAAATGTGGATCCCCAGTATCTTGGGTTAGACTCTTTTAACTTGAGGACTTAACAGTGCCAGACTACTTCGGATCAAGTCGAGCGGGACCCTTTCGGGTGTCAAGCTCTACCACCAAGATTTAACGCGCTGCTTGCATTCCCAAATTCAAGCTTGAGAGCTCGAGGTTAAGTTTAGAACAACTCCTTTACTAATTGATCCAAGTGCTATGTGATCTTTTTAATTTTCTTTTTTTCCCTTGATTTTCACTCCATAAATTAAAAGCAACTAAGATTAAAGAAAGAGTATAACATAATTGATTCTATTTTATTTTAAGTTTTTTAATAAATATTTTATTTGAAGTTTTATTTAAGCAAAATTCAATTTTTTTTTAACTTTTAAAACAAGGTACTACAATTTTTTAAAAGTTAAAGGAAAAATTTTGGAAAAATGCCTTCAAAATATGAAAATAAAAAATTAGTTTTGTTTGCTATAATAGTTTAGGTATTAACTACACTTGGTTAGAAATTCACAACTCATTTTAGTATAAAATCACTTATTTAGGATTTTTAAATTTTAAAAATACTTTTTAGAAAATTTCCCGAAATTAAAAGTTTCATACTAACGATTTTTCTCTGTTTTTAATATTTTATTTTCATTCTTTTAATTCATTATTAATAAACCGTTAAATAACAAAGTTTAAACCAAAATATACCTTTATAACATAATGTTTGTTTGAGTCATTTAAGTTGTCAGAACTTTTAACGCATATATTTTTAAAAAAAAATTATCATATTTAAAATTTATTAATTATGTAAACTTGTTTATTAGTAGCTTTTAAAAGTTTAAATATGTAAGGTGGAAAAGATAGTATTATAAACACATAAGAAGTAGGTGAACAAAAAATTTAATAAACTAGTCTATAAAAAACCTAAGGACAAATGTACAAATTTACCTATAAACATTTTTCCAAAGAGCTATCAGTATAGTAAACATTTTTTAGGCGTAAAAGTACCCATAGATATTAAAAAGTATACCAATAGTATCAATTCCGATAACTTGGGCTAACAGTGTTACTTTTATGTGTGTGTGTATATATAAAAAACAATATTACTTTTTGGTTTATGTGGGGCCCCACTTATTGTTTTAAATTGATTATTTTAAAAAAGGGAAAATATATGTAGGGGCAATTTGATCATTTCCTTTGAGTTTTAAAAAAGACAAATTGAGTCTAACATCTCTTCGAGATTATGAATATTCGAAATACATTTTTTCCTTTTAGGTTTTTTAAAGTTCTTTATTTGGGTTTTTCTTTTTTAAGATAATCATTTTAAAACAATAGGTGGGGCCCACAAAACAAAAAAGTGACACTGTTGATTTACTTTTTTTTATGTTCATGGCTACTTTTGCACTAAGAAAATATTTACTATGTCGGTAGCTATTCAGGAAAATGTTTATGGGTAGATTTGCTCCTGTACCCAAAACATAAAAGAATTATGTTTTAAATTAGTTAATGTAATTTTTATTTATTTATTTTTAAAAAATATTAATTTTTATATGATTATTTATAGAGTAAAATACATTAACTACCCTTTTATTTTACATAAATTACGCAAACTTCTCCTCTAGTTTAGAAACGTGTATAAACCTCCTGAAATTAGAATGCATACTACCTAAACCGTCATTACATATTTGAGATTCTATTTCCATCCATCCAACCATTAGTTAGCGATTATGTTTGACTATTAAACATTTGCTTTGACCAAAACACTCATCTTTCAACAATAGAATGAACATTTATATTTGCCTAAAAATAATTTGCAATATATTATAAAATTTATTAATTTCTATTATATTAAAAATTTTAATTTTAATTTTTTTTTCATATTTATTGAAATTTATTTATTTTTTATTCTTTTAAATAACTAAAAACATATTTCTTTTTTTTAGCCATGACACTATGATTGGTTCATCATATGTTATTAATAATGTAAATTTAAGACATTATATAATTTATATTAATTTTAAAATTTAATTTTTCAAATAATTTTTTCATAATCATTTATAAAAATGTTTATTTAATTATACATCTATTAAAATAATTATTGACAATTTTAATTAAGTTTTCTGTGTGTTCTCTTTGGTCAATAAGTTTTCTATGTTTTCATTAATTAAATTGATGAGGTCTTCATCTCAATATGACAAAAAAATCAACATATAACTATTTACAAAAGTAAAAAATAAATTAAGAAAAAAAACTCTTAAATTACTTAAATAATTTTAGCCAAAACTAGAAAATTAGCAATGATGAAGGGTAAATTAGTAAATAATATTTATTTTAATTAAAAAGTCAAAATCCTGAATGGAGTTAACGATTTAAACTTAAATGTATATTTTTAAAATAGAGGGGAGGTCCAGTATAATTAAGATAAAATGCATGGGAGGTTAGAGTATTTTACTCTAAAATTTAACTTTCATCCACCTAGTTGTTAGTTGATCGTTAAATTACAGCATTGACTTTTTATTTTAACCAAAATGGCCTCCTTAAAATAAGTATTACTTTATAATCATGTAATGTTTGTCATGAAATAATCATTTAATCAATATATTATCCAAAATTTCAAAAATAATTTTAATTTTTTATAAATTTTTTGTTATACTATTAAATTGATTATCATATTACAAAGCTAATTAATTTTGACATTATAAATGTTTATTTTTCAATAAATTTAAATGTTTGATTTGATTTATTTATTAAAATTTACCTATGATATAATCTTTTAAATAATATATGTTCGATAAAATATTTTACAATTTTGTGTGTGTGTGTGTGTGTATAATTAAGTTATGGAATTACTAAATGATATAATTTTGTTATTCTTATATTAATATACTATAATTCAAAATTTTTAAATGTTTTATCAAACATATCTTCGTTAAGACAAATACTCAAACTTTTGATCAAGCTGTAAAAGTTTTTACTTAAGAAATTACTTAAAAATTTTCAAAATTTATAATAATATTAAACAGAGCATTAATAAATATTAATGTTAACCGATAAACTAAAGATTTGTTATAATAAAGGGTAAATTAGTGAACAATATTTACTTTAATATGGTTTTTAACTTAAAAATATACTTAAAAAATCTTTTTAGAATATTATTTAAAGATGTTAATGGTTTGGACTAAAGTATATGCTTTTAAAATATAGGGGAGGTCGGTGTAATTAAGGCAAAACAGAAGGGTAATCAAAGTATTTTAGTCTTATTTTTATTAATTTTAATATAATTTAAGTATTACCATATTTAATTATTTTTTGTTAAAAATGAATGGAGGAGAAATAACAATTAAGTTATGAGGGAAATTTAATAGTGCTTAATTTTTAACATAATCTCAATTAACAAAATAAAGTATTTCAAAATATTTAGCGAAATATTGTTAATGTTATTAAAAATTGATATAAAGTGTAGGTTTTTAAAAGCATGAAAGAAATTCAAGAACCTTTCCAATAAAACTCTCATATTCAATCCAATGTTTGGGATATCTTGTAATTGAGTTTCAGTTTGGTCCTGTCATATTCAATCCAACGTCCACTATGAAGTAAGAACTCTCATAGATGTATGAATGCAATATAATATCAAACCCTAGTGCAAATATGAATTCATTGATGCAGAGTGTGTGGAGTAATACAACTCTGACAGTATTTGCATTCAAAAGCCCTAACACAGATCTTTCCAACTTCCCATATATGATTTTTTTTTTTTTTTTTTTTTTTTTTAAAAAAAAGAATAAAGGGAAGGCCTTGACAACTTGAAGTTATAAGTGAGTTGGACCAACGACGTCTCGTTTATAAAAGAGCTTTCATACTACTAGACTACAAGGTCACTAGAACATATAAGGTTTGGTTTTTTGGCACTCGAGGAAACCATTTTGTAGAGTACCTGTGTGTTTTTTTTTTCTTTCTTAATTAAATCATTAATTTTGTTTTGTTAACACCATTGTGCTGTTAGCCATTGTGCAAAGGTTTACAATACTAAGTAAGCAAAATTAAAGCATTTAGTTAGAAGATAAAAACACACAGATATCAAATTGAAAATTGAAAGAGAATATAGTACCTGCAAGTAAGTTTTCCCTATTGGCCCTTTGAAGTAATGAAGTTTCAGTTGAACAATGACTGATGACGATTATGACGACAATGATGATAAAGGATTGGCAGTGCTTAGAACTTGTTATAGTGTCTGCATAGTTTTTTTAAAAAAATGAAACTTGACAATGAACTTATGATATGTTTCTGATAGTGAGGACCGTTCTACACTAATAGCGTACTTAGTTGCAATTGAAGTTAATTATTGTCGGTCTCTCAAAATTCACGTGTTCATGGGAAAGTTGATTGCTTTCTGGTATATCCGTAAGTGCCTTCAATATGTACAGTGTACAGTTCTCAGCTTTTAATGTTTAATTGATGTCACTTTCTTCATATTTATTGGAATAGATAACTAAATTATAGTTTAAAGTTAAACTGAGATATATAATGAAATGTTCTATAATGTTTGTGATACATACAATTAACTTGAACCTCTCTCTAACTCTACACTTGCTTTGACAAATATAACAAATAGGAAAACTTTTTCACATTTTGGCATTGTTTTCTGCCTTTATTTTGTTTCTTCTTCTGTGCAATGAATTTAGTGAAGATGACCTCATTGTGAACGCTACAATCTAAGCCATTGGTCTCCATTTATGAAGCTTCTGTCCAGAAAAGGCCTTGCTTCGTCATAAGTGAGAGATTTTGACCATGAAACTCTATCACTTCTCTCTGCTCCTTTTCCTTTGCACTGAAACTCTCCAAAAAGTGCAGTCCTGAAACATTAAATTCATATTGAGTAATACATTTGAAAATAGTAATGCAACAAAACAAAACAAACAGAGAGAGAGAATTCAGAATTGAGAATGCTTAGTAGTTTATCTATATATATATATATACTTCTCTCTTGAAGGGTGATTCCATTCAGTCCAGCCTTGTGGAATTATAATGTCGTCCATATAACAGTTTGAGTATATGATTCTTGAATAGTCTCCCCATGCTCTGCCAAGGTAAACCTGACCAGTTCCTTGGATTGAACAGTCCACAAATGAAAACCCTGTGTCTTCATTGGGCGTGTCCCTGTGATGAGCCGCAATCGCTCCATAGCTATCGGCTGTCGATCTCAGACGACAACCCTAGTCATCCAACACCAACAACCTCAAGCATCAGAATCACACTCAAGAAGCTTGCACAATGATATATGCAAGTAGATCCTTTGTGCTGGTATGGTACAAGTGAAGCGTGGTTTATAAGGTCAAAAGACTTCTTGTTTTGTAGGATGAGCATTCCTTTGGACTTTTTGTTTATAACATAGTTAACGTCTTAAGTCCTAATCAACTAGTACCAACCTTAAGCATTAGAGTTACACTAAATAAGTGTGGTTTATAAGTTTAAATGGCTCTCCGACCCAACGGTCTAGTTTTTAGAGATGGAGTCTCTATTTGAACTTGTGCTCATGACATGATATTAAAACTCCGTATGGTTGAAAAGAAATCATAGGGGATCTGGGTACAGGGCATGCTGTGACGATTCTTGTGTTGAAATTACATAAACTTACCTCATAAAGTGATCTTGCACTGCCACAGATGAAGTCAATTTTGCCTTGGATGAAACACTTGAGGAAGTAATGAGTTCCTGTGTCATCCAAGAGAGTGTCCTGTGTTCCCAAGAATCTAACTTGAAAGAACATTGCTCTTTTACTGTCTACCCTCAATGCTACACCTTGCATTCCTTGTCCACCAGCCTTTGCAACTACAGAGTTCTGAAACCAACTCCACAAAAAAATGTACTAAATTATGAATCTTTTTGTCCCGCAGTATCACTATCAATCAATTTGGCAACAAAAAAGGGTTAATTGATTTCTAACCTCAAAAGTGATCCTACTTGCACAGAAATAATCAGATTCTACAGCTACAGTTGCAGAACCATAAGTCCCCAATTCTTGGCCATTTGACCCAATGTCCGATGACTTGCTGTTCCAAGTAATCACCACTCCATGTGTCTCATTTCTTTTCCCTATGAATGACACATATGGCTTGTTCTTTGGTACAAACACCTTCTCTCTGCATTTTCACCAAAAAACAAAATTTAACAAAAAGATCCAACCAACCAAACCAAACTGGCTTTGTTTACTCGCAAAACACTAATGACAGTAATCACATAAATGCTTTCTCTTGTTTGAGATTTCTGAGAATATCATCTTCAGGGGACCAAAGTGTGCGTGTGTGTGTGTCAGTGTGTGTATTAGATCTTTGGGTTTGATGAATAAAAATTAAAAGGGTTAATGTCTGACCTGTAAGTTCCTGGAGAAATGTATATCTTGACCCTCTGTGTGTTATGATCTGGAACCATATCTACAGCTCCTTGAACTGTAGAAGAATGTCCATTTCCATTCTGGTCAACCAGAATAACTTGAAGATCACTGTTAGATTTTGAGGAGGCTAAGCCATTTTCATCCACAGTTAAATCATCCCACGTAATGTAATCTCTCACAGACCCACCATTATTATTATCAGCACTTTCTGCTGCTAAAACACCCACTAACGAAATCACCAAAGCAAACAAAACTAAAACTCTGTATTCTAATGACAACCCCACCATCTTCATCACCTTCTTCTTCTTCTTCTTCTTCTTCTTCTTCTTCTTGTGCCTCTGAATCTCACAGAATATGAAGATGAACCTAGCTCAAATGGAAGAAACAAAAACCGGGGTTCAGGAGTTTTATATATATATATATATATATAGAGAGAGAGAGAGAGAGAGAGAGAGAGAGAGAGGTACCAAGTAACGTATGCTTTTGGTGGTGATGAGGACTTGAACTGAATGTTATGAAATGGAATACAGAGAAAGAGACGTTAAGAATTTACAAGTAAAGAAAATGGAACGCGAAGATGGGGATGGAGATGAAATTTATTGGAGATAAATGAAAAGGCTGTGAGAGATTGTGGGGTTTTCATGTTTTGGGTTTAATTTCAGGCCAAAAAAAAGTTTTCGGTTTAATTCTGTGATGATTGAAGCAGAAAGAGCGTTTTGGTTAAGGAGAGAAAGAGATGCTTTAAAACTTGGACCATAAAGAAGAAGGTGAGGGGTATTTATAATAAGTTGAAGAAAAAGAGACTTTTCACAGAACTTGGGTAACAAAAAGTGCGGCAAGAAGATGGTTATGAAATGCTTTGCTTGCTCTGAATAATTATTTTGCTTCATTGGCATCTTAAATGTCGCATTTAATTCTTATAATCGAAGCATGTGCTGCTACTTTTTTTTTTTTAAAAAAAATCCTTAAGAAATCAGGGAATGTTAATTAAGTTTTGCTATAAAAAATTAAGTTGTGCTGCTGCTTTTTTTTTTCCCCTTTGATTTGCAATTTTACTTTGAAAAGTTTTATATTTTACTTGTTGTTGTCCTAAATGTTGGAGATAATTGAATAGCTTTCTTATTAATGAAAAAAATTGAAGGGTTTGCTTTAATTTTAAATATAAAACCTATCTTTTTTTTTTTTTTTTTAAAGGGTACGGGACTTCAAAACTGTCCCACGTCCCGTACCATTCTCGCCGGGACGAGGACGGAAACAAGACATCCTGTTTATTTTTTGTGTGTGCAGGATCTAGAGCATTAGATTTTTCCTTCTTTTTGGACATGTAAAAACTAAGATATATGTTTATGAGTTGAACATTGAACCTAGATGATTGAAAATATATAATAAAAATATGTAACAATCCTCTTTTAGATCCAAAACATAATAAAAATAATTGCACTACAAAAGTGTTATCATAATTAGGACTAGAGCGAATAATTAAAACTTTAACTTAATAAAAGCAATGAATATTTAAATATTAACTTAGTTAATACTAAAAAAACAATTGATGGCATAGACGTTCAACATATATAGTTTAATTAATATTTCAAATGGGAGTTTGGGCCGGAAAAATATATTTAAAATCGAAAAAAAAAATCCAATGAAACATAGAGTTTTGGGTGACAGTCAATATCTATAATAAACAGTAATTTATACCAATAAAAAGTTGGTTGGTTCAATGGCTATTAATTACAGAAAATAATAAATTGGTCTCAGAAAAATAAAAAAAAGGGGGAAATGGGAAAAATATGAATAACTTATGAGAATGAAGAGAAGTTGGAAAGTAGAGACCCACAAAAGTAATTGTTCCTTATAGTTGAGTCCGAAAAACTATTGTAACTGTTACAATTTTTCATTGTATGTGTGAATATATATAAGAGCGTGTTTGGTGAAAAATGGATAATAAATTATCAAGTACTCCCTAAGGAAGTTAAATAAGTTATTTAATCATTTCATATTTTGGTCCTAGATTATATATATAAGTTAAACTAAATTAAAAATAAAAAATACTCTAAAGTAAGTGCCTTATAATTAGGATTGGAGGGAGTAATATCTTTTTTAATTTGATTATCGTTTCTTCTATGGAGGCTTATAATGTTAATATTTTTTTATTTCTCCTCATAAATACACTTTTTAAAATTTGAACTTGTATTTTCAAAACAAGAAATTCTTTCACTTTTTTTTTCACCAAAAAATTATACATTTTTGTTTAGTCCGTAGGCATATACCAATTAATTCATAGATAATTATGGATAACTAAGTAAAAGAATAAGGCACTTATGCAAGTTTTTTGGGTTATTAATTAATGTGCTTTTTGAAATGAATATAAAATAAATGTAATTTTAATTTATTACTAATTTAGAATGTGATATTAATATTCTTTTTCACTATATGCACCAAACATATCTTTTCACTAAATGCACTTAAATGTATTATAGAGATGTTACGTGCAATGAACTGAGGTCCCAAGAAAAAGATTCATATTATTTATCTAATGTAGATTATAGAATAATACAGTTTAGTAATTTTCCCAGAAAATATCTTCATTGATTATTTTCTCTTTTTTTATCAAACATAATTCTAATTTCTTATTTTATATTTATATCATCATGTCCAACATAGATTATTCCATCCTATATTATTTTTTCCTTATCATTTTTATGGCGTGTACCAATTGAATCCTTTGCTCCAGCCAAAATAAAATAAAATCGAATCCTTTGGATTTGGTATATATGTGTGTGCATATCTTTTTGGTTTGCATATGTACCTATAAATTATAATGTGCCAAATCCTTTAGATGTAACAGATATTGATTATTAGTCAGTGGCCATTTAAGGCAAAATGAATAAATAAGCAGTCCTCATGAATGTGCTTCAAAGTCGTTTTCTCATCATCATTATCACAACTCTCTGTTTTTTAACCGACACCAAACACTACATATTTTTGGAGAAGATATTCTCATTGGCTCTCCTTCATCATCATCTGGTCAATGATGATCCGATTTTGATCAACGATCAGGAGAACTTTTCAAAAAATCGCGTAGCGGAGTTTTTTGATCGCGGATCAAAAATCGTTGGATCAAAATGGACGTCCAGACGGGATGATGAGAGCCAATGAGAAAACCGGACTCCATATTTTTAAGTTCCTCTTGGTTGTCAAACCCATAAATTTAAACAAGCATGTGATAGTAACATAAAATCGCATTGTGAATTAAACTCGTAAGGATTTACTTTTTACAATAATAAGTATTGATAATGTATAATTAAATATATTAATGACAATAATTTGATTTAAATATACTTTAAATTTAAATAATTGAATTTAAATATATCAACATTCATTATTTATAATACCTAACAAAGAAATTCATATAAAAATGGCACTCTTAAAAGGTCAATTCGTGAGTTTAACAAAAGTCTTTCGAAGTGTACTTGTAACTGTAAATCCTCTTTAAAGAGAATAATAGACACGTGAGTTATGCCAAAAATATAACTCTTTCTCTCGTTAGAGTAGAAAAATTGTTGATGAAGAAATTCTGGAGGAAGTAGAAACTTATCTTTTAAAAATGGATTTTTTGAAATTTTATTGTATTACTTAATTGTAATCCTTTGCTAGCTTTCAACTTCCTAAATTTTAGGAGTCTCTAAAAGTAAGAGCTAGTTGAAAAATCTGCTTTGATTTTAAATATAAGATATCTATCTAATTTGTCTTTTAAATTTATAATTTTCTTTAACTTACTATCCTTATTTGATTGCTTATGCAAAGGGGGTTTCCATCAATGAGACAATGATTAAAGACGACATTAATACACATTTGTTAAAAAATAACCAACTTAACTAATGTTTTAATACTATAAATTAGTTTTATACCTGCTATATTTTTTTAAAAAAAAAAAAGTAATCCCCATACATAAATTAATTAGATGCAACATGTAAATAAGAATAAAATAATATATAGATATTCCCTCTAGCTGTCCTTTATATATAACCTAATTGAGGGGTTGATATTGGACTTTAATATAAGATTTTTATATATATATATATATTTGTCAATATTTTCCTAATTTACATTTATTGATGCTCTTTTAATGATAATCAAGTAAGATATAGAAAATAATCAAGGAAAACAAGTACGATGTATTGAAACAAATGATATACAAATTAACTTAACTAATTTTTTTAATCTAATCATGTGAGTATATCTTATATTAATTAAAGATACGATGGAGTATAAAATATGGAACACCTTTTCTGTGAGCAACATATAGAGAGGGGACGATGTATAAATGATAGTTTGCTTGTTTTGGGTGAGAAGACGTCACAAAAATAACCTTTATTCAGTAATCTCAAGAGAAGTAAGCTAAAAATGGAATGCTAATAAAGAGTCTTGTACTAACCTTTATGTATCAAAATCATACTCATCAAAAGCCTTGAGTTGAGTTGAATTTTGCGGCTTGTAATGATTTTAGTTCAAAGAGTTACGTTTCCTCTATATTACCATCAATACAAGACTTTTATTAACATGTACATTGTGTGTTTTTAATGTTTGGTCCCACCCCAACGTTTCATCTAACCTCAACGTTATCAACCTTTTTTCCTTTTTTAAGAAAAATGGTTTGGCTTAGTTAAGATATGGATTTGAGTGGGATAAAAAGGGAAGATTGGCAACCAAAGAGTACTCCAAAAACGTAATCAAGAGGAATGTTTTTTGGATTTGGATTTCTTGCCGTTTTTACATTCCTAAAATACTTAAACGTATTGCTTCCTCCATTACTAACTAATTTTTACCAATATTAAGAAAATTTGTTATTTATAATAAATATGTATTGGTTTTTCTAAAATACTTTATATAATTATATGCATTGAAACTACCCCACAATGAAAACTCGCTTAATATATACAATTAATAAATACTTTGAGCAAAAATTATACGTTTGGGGGTAAAATAGATTGAAGTATTATACTTAAAATTTAAGTGGACCCTTCATCTATTGCATGTGTTTAAGATAAAAGGGACTGTATTGGAAGAAGTGAATTTAAATAACTCAAGTTAGGCATAAGTGGTAGCAAGGGTAGTCACTTAAGCATTGAAATCCATTTTTATTGACCAATTAGAATTGTCTCCTAAGGTCTATAATTGTCTTAAAATGTCCAATATACATACATTATTGGAGCTTTTCAATAACAGTTAAGAAAACTTTATGAAAATGGAACATCTTCACGTAGCAGATGTAAAACGTATATTGGATATTTTAGAAATAGAAAAGCATTTTGCGAAAATGTACGTAATGGTTGTTGGAATTTCAAACGCAACCATTGCATGGGTAGGTGGCAATTTAGTTGGAAAAGATTTACCTTTTGCCTTCAATGTTTCTAGGGATGAGGTAATCTCTGTTGTCTGTGGGATTTGCTCCTTGTGCTCGCAAGAAGAAAGGTGATTTTTTTTGGGGGGGAATATAAATATAAATAATACTCCATCAAGTCTTAAGTGTCGTGGCTAGTTGAAGGAGTTGTTTGGTACTAAATAAAAGACATAAACCTGTTTTATTTTTTATACTATAATTATTTCTTAAATTATCCCTATTAATTGAATGGAAATATTTCAAGGAAACCAATACACATTTTTTCAATGATTAAGTTTTATATATCAACTCTTATATTTAGGACTAGGTGAAGTATAAATATTTTAACTCATAAAAGCATTTAATAATTTTACTTCCTCTAGTTCTTAATGTAAGACTTATTCACCTAATATTACTTCCTCCGGTTCTAATTATAGGACTAAGTTTGTAGTGCAAATTACACTACAAACTTGGTCTTATAATTAGGACCAGGTAGTATTAGGTTAAGGAAGTTGGTTAAGTTAGCTAATATGACATGCTTGTTCTTAAACTTCCTAATTATCTTCCTTAATTCTCTCAATGTCTATCTTATTTGATTATTGTTGATGAAGCATCTCCAAAATAAATTAGACAAATATTGACATATATGGTAAATAAGTCTTACATTTAATATCAATATCAACTCTTCAATTATGTCTATAAGGGAGTATAAATTTAGGTATTGCAGAAAATAAATAAAAAATGCTTTTGCATGAAGGAGGCCTCTTTGGTAGAGAGAGAGAGAGGGGCCATATGCCTTTAGTCTATCCCTACTACATTTAGGTGAGAGCCACATATCTTGCATTGTGTGTATTTCTCTGTGAGGATCACTTGCTTCTGGGATTAGATATTGAGTTGTCTTTGCGCCCACACTGCAAAAGGTTGAGTCATGATAAATAATTCTTCATAATTCCTTCTAATTTTCATTTTACTTTACCTTTGTGTGTGGTTGGGATAAGTGTATATTGATTTAATCAAAAGGCTTTAATCAATAAATGATAACAATATTTGGTCAACATGATAAAAGTTAGTGTTAGCTCTGATAAAGTTTTTAACCAATCTTAATAACTAAGCATATTTTGAAAAAGCAAACATATGACATAAAGTTGACTTGATAATTTAAGTCACTCGAGTGAAGGTTTAAGCACCTGAGTGATTTAAGTGTTTTTGGAAAAACTTGAATTAGCAAGTCATTCGAGTGATGATTTCTCACTTTAAGTGAAGCTCTATGGTGATCTTCTCTGCTATGGGAAAATAACTCGAGTGATAAACAAGTAAGAACCAACATTATCAAAGAGGATCACTCGAATGATAGTAAATGCACTTGAGTGACGAAGCTTCACCTTCAAAACTTCTGCAAGTCGAGATGATAATATGAAGTTGTGCATGTTTTATTGTCCAGATCACTCGAGAGATGGGGTAAGCACTCGAGTGATTAACATGACTTGCAAGTATTTGCAAGTGACTCGCATACAATCTAAAGTTAGTGATCTGGTGAAGCAGATCACTCGAGTGACAAATTGGTGCACTCGAGTTATATGCTCAAAATCACTCGAGTGCTCAAGTAATGACATTTCCTTGCGAGTTACTCATAAGTGAAATTAAAGTGATATAATCTTATGATAAGATCACTCGAGTGATCCGTGATCACATGTAAACTCCTGCAAGTGATTCAAAAATACACTCAAGTCACCCAATAGTTTGTAAACTTTTTAAAACAATGGAAAATTACTCGAGTGATTTAATAGGCACTCAAGTGATAATTATTTCACAAATCTTCACTACCAGTGACTACCAACACAAAGATCACATGAACACTCGAGTGAAAGTTCTTCGGAACTTAGAGTTAGCGTCTCGATAATTTTGATATCTATCATAAACATTCTAATCAACACTATAATCTCTTATACTACTTATAAATGTTACTAATCACATTTTTAAATAAAATTTAGGTGATAAACTCCATATTACTTTCAAAATCAAGAAAAACAAAATTTTGTCAAAAACATTAAATGCGTAGTAGAGAAAGCCAACAGAAACATTTTCTTTCATCAACGACTACAACACCTCTCTCTAACGGGCAGATTTGAATGTTCACAACGGTCATTAAAGGCGTTCTACCTATAAATACGGAAGCATTCAAGATGGAGCAACAAGTAGCCAACAACAAAAATCAATTATGTTCATTAAGTGCTTTGTTATTCTCGCTGATATTCTTATTGCTCTTCATTGTTCATTTATCAACTCTTTGAGAGAGATTTCACAACCTTATTCAATACTCTTGTAAAGAAAATCTTAAGGTAGTGGGACCTTGAGTGAGGGTGTCAGCTTACAAAGTGTAAGAGGTAGTGAGTGTCCTATTGAGGAACTCTCTTGTACTGTGGTGCCAAGAACCCATTGAATCTTGGAAGTATAGTGAAAATTTCATAGGCACTATGAAGACTGGATATAGGTAGGGTTGATTATGGACCAGACCAGACATTTGGCCTCAACCAGAGGTATGGTTTGGATGTTAGTAAGTAGGGGTCCTAGAGACAATCTGTTTCGACAAATGAACATCTTTCTGCATTTTAGGACGAGATATATTGTTTTTTGGCGCAAGTGTGAAGCCATATTTTGTTAGGGTTTAACGTTTGAAATTTGAAGGAGACAAAAGTTATAGTGCTGGAGTGGAGCATCTCAACTCATCTCTAGCGGGAGAGGATGAAATACCAATTGCATATTTAATTATTATGTGTATTTTATAATTATAACATTTGTAATAATAATTATATATATAATACTATTAATTATGTTTTATAATTATATTTATTTAATTATGATAATTTTAAATTAAAAATTAAATATATTAAATGCCTTGTATAATTATATTATATTTTTTTATTAAATATTCCACAAGGTTGCCACAATCCCTAAAAGTCCACCACGGTCAATAGAGGAGATCGAACAACCACATCACATTGAAGAGTAGTCATTGCAGATCTGGGAATTGGGAAAGAAAAGATAAAGAAGCTCATCGTCACTGTGGCTGAAAACATGATCAAAAAGTGAAGCACCATCTACCTTCACCATCCTTAATCACTTTTTTCGTTGTCCGTCACTTTTGTCGTTGTCCTCCGTTGTGCTCACGGTCTTTCTTGTTGTTTTAATGGTGAGAGTGTGAGAGGGTAAAATGGTCACGTGGGTGGGTTTCATGGAATTGGAACCCACTTCCTTAGGTGTTATGAAGGAAGTGGCAGTTCCCATATTTGATGGAGCTGACTTTACTCTTACCAAACAGTCAAATTTTTCACTTCCCACCCTAGTTTCACTTCCAAGGCTCCACTTCAAGCATACTAAACATGGCATAAAGGTTCCAAGTTACGCACCAGAGCATTTTCATGTTTTTCTCTCCATACTGTATTGTAGATTGCTCGGTCCAACCTTTCCTTTATATGTGCTTCAGCAAAGCGTTTGTTAGACAATGTGAGTTCCATAGCCCCTAAATCAACCATATTACAATGAGGCATAACATTTTTAAATTCTTCTAATGAATTCTGACTCCTTAAACTCCCCCTTCTTTTTCACTAGCAAACTTTGGATCATTGAAGTCACCATAGCAAAGCGACAGTACTGCCTCACCTGGATCAAGATTCCTTAGCCTTCTCCACCATTTACTTCTGTCTATTTTTGGACGGCCATACACTATAGTTAAGAATTTTGGAAGATGACAATGAAATTCACGCCACATAATAGACCAAGCTTCGAAATTTTGAGTGTATCTCTCAAACGACAAATTCAAACGAGCTGAAACCAGTGCCATTTGAAACTAGACTCAAATACCTTTTCAAAAACAGAAAGATCATGAAAAACAAAGATCAATTGAAGGAGATATGATGTTTTGAAGTTGATAGTTAGTTCAGGATGTTGCAAAAAACGCTGGTCAAGAACAACCTTCATTCATTGGATCATAACGGTTAAATATAATGAGTTTGGAGCTGATTATTTTTAAGTTGGAAAGAAGACTCAAAGAGCTATATGGGGATAAGTGGTTTGCCAAATTTGGAGCTATATCAAAGACGCTATGCTTACTAGAAATTGACCCTTGTGTTGATAATATGCTTGCGTTTTGAAAGGCAGAGAGCAATTCATGTTGAAAAGAATTATTGCCTTGAGTTCATATGGAATCACCTCGAGTCAAGTATTCTCGCTACATAATTGACTTCCAGGTAAGTCTCTTTGTTACCTCGAGTTAAATCTTGAGTGTCTCGAGTCATATGATTCAATTTGTCAAAGGCAAAATGCTTTACCTTCAGTTACCTAGAGTCAAATCATTTATAACTTGAATTTAATAAGTTTTGGAAATAGTTTCCTCTAGTTAAATTAACTTTACCTCGAGTTATTGCGCCTAAAATTTTAAACTCCACTTCACGCGCAGATCATCTGCCTCGAGTCATCTACTTAAATGCCTCGAGGTAATTGGTCCTCTGATTCAAAGTTTTATCTTAGCGCAAATATGCCTCGAGTCCTCCTTTTAATCACCTCGAGGTAATTGACCTCTTCTTTTGAACTCTGTACGAATGTGCCTCAAGTCAAGTCATAATTTCCTCTAGATATCGTGATTCCAAGCATCACTTTTTGACTCAAGGAAAAATCTCTTCTACATGTTTCCCAACTTACTTTTCTTGCCTCGAGTCATTCTAAGTTACCTCCAGTCAATATGCCTCCTAGGCATGTTCTTTTTAACTCGAGTTAAACTTTATTGTTTTTCAAATCACTATCTTTGGAATTCCAAATTCATTGATTATGATTTCAATTCTTCATATCATCAATCATTACTATTCCTAATTGCTCTTAATCAGTTTGCTAATGAGTTTTAGATGATTATGTTATGGATTAACATCAAATTGAGATAAAGTAATTTGTGTGTCAGACAACATTAAATTCTACGTCAAAAAACAGAGGAAAGCTTCTGAGTCTAACGGATAGTTTCAACATTCTAACAAAAAACTTGAATCTTTACAACGG
This sequence comes from Acacia melanoxylon, assembly GCA_019022615.1. Classification (NCBI taxonomy): domain Eukaryota; kingdom Viridiplantae; phylum Streptophyta; class Magnoliopsida; order Fabales; family Fabaceae; genus Acacia; species Acacia melanoxylon. The sequence continues at coordinate 5,802,578 of JAFJYJ010000002.1, forward strand.
CCATTAATACAACACTCAACGAAGCATTAACAAAGTCAACAATAAACATTCTATGGTTAAATTTGGATTAGAGCTCAACGGGCAAAAAGTAACAAAAGCCTCAATAGCTACTTCCAACAAATCTCCAACGACCGAAACACAAATGCCTATAAATCGCGAAGTCTTCAAACCGAAAGGAGAGATGATTGATGAATGACTCAATAACTCATACACTCTGTTTCTCAATATTTCTATAGTTTACAGTAGAGAGTGATATGAACGATTATGTACTTTAGTGTTAATCATATTCACTTCTAAGAGAGAAGATTCATTATAATCATTTTATTTGAGAGTTACTCAAGATTGGGTGATCTTGAGTGGGAAACCGATTGTATCCTTACAATGTGTAAGGGGGAGTATCTCGGTGAGAGATTCGGCTTCATAAGTGCCTGGTGAACTTGTAGGATTGTATAGGCTTCTCTTGTGCCCGGATTAAACAAGAGGATAGTAGATTGAAAATCTCAAGTGGAGCTTAGGAACTGGATGTAGGTCAAGGATTGGGCCGAACTAAGATAAATCATAGTTTGCATATTCTCTTCCCTAAACTCTTATATTTCAAACATATATGTTTGAATGATTGACTATCGCTTTATTACTTATTATTGTCATACGAACTGCTTTCAATAAGTTGCGAAAAGATTTTCAAAGTTATCTAAAGATTTATCAAACACCCAATTCACCCCCCTTAGGTGATAGCCAGGTCTAACAAATGTTTGACCCAAGTCTAACAATACTGGATACTTAAATCACCTCATCTGCTCTACTCTAGTTTCTAGACCCACTAGATTGGACCGACTCATTAATTCTCAAAGACCCATTATTAAAAATAATGTTTCAACATGCTTTAGTATTAGGCTCAATCTTCTCTTTCCCCTTGGCCTCCATCATCTGATGTTCACTTTCCTTTAATGGGCTAGTAACATCATTACTAAGCCCAACCTCATTCACAATTCTTGCTTTAGCTAACCTATCTTCTGGACTATTCACACTTTCTGCTCCTTCTTGCCACGTGGCACGCCTTTCTGTAACCACCCTAGTGCCATTACCACCACCAACCTTCACCCCCTCATTTATGTTCCAATCATCCTCCCTCACTCTCTTTTTTGATGACGAAGATTCACGCGTCATTCCCATCTACAACGAATCATACTCGACGTTATGAATCACAATTACCTATGCCACTATTCTCATCGGATTTGCTCACAACTCCGTCGTAGACATCAACAAAGAAGGATTTTATTTTGACATTACCTTTCAATGAATACATACTTTATACTAATGCCCTACTCTTCCACAATTATAACAGAAGTTCTGGAGCTTTTCAAACCTTGTATAAGCCTAGACCCTATCCATTCCAGGACGAGATAGTTAGAAACCTGCTTTTAAAGGCTTATTCAAGTCTACTTCAAAACGAATTCCAATGAAACTGTGAACATGACAATCCTTACGTCGAGGATCCTCAAAACAAATAACCTCTCTAATTTTTCTTCCCATAGTAACTAGGTTTTTCTTAGTCATCGCAACTTTTAGTGTTTTATGAATTTGAACCCAGTACAAACACTCATCAGTACTTCACAAATCGTCAAGAGATGTAATATCCATAATTTCCTCTATGAAAATTTCCTTATGCAATATATGTATATTATTTAGTAAATTTTGGTCGAATGTTTGATTTTCCTGACACTTCAATTTTTAAACAAATGTTAGGGCCAAAAGAGAATTTTAGAGGCCTTGTGACCATGAATTAATTGGTCACCAAAATGTCAAAATTAATCCCTAAATTATTATTAAATTCGACCAAGAAGAATAAAAGGAAAAATAAGACATGATCACACATGTGAACTTGGTCTAAAGAGGTAACAATAGACATGAACCATTGGGTAATAGAATGCATCATTGGAGGCTCCCAAATGAGGCCATTTTCAGCCAAGGAAGAAAGAGTAGGGAGAATGGAATATTTAAGTTTAAAAAGAAGTATGAGAAAAATCAAGAGAAGTATCCAACAAGCTTATTAAGAATGCCTTAGGATCTTGCCAAGTGTACACCAAAGATGAGCTAAGAATTAAAAAGGATTTGACAAGCATTTAATTGAGTCATAAATGCATTGAAGACAATGGACTTGAAATGGTATGAAGAGCATTTATTGAACCATAAATGCATGTCATGTCTTGGCTAAGAAAGAAGAAGAAAAATAAATGAGATTTTGCATGCTTGCCATGTGTCAAATTGGGGAAGAGAGTTGTTTCGAAACGGGACACCTAAGCATGTATAACAAGAGCAATATAATGGCTCACAAGCTTCCCTAAGAAGCCTCAAAATTTTGGACATGCAAGGGCAAGAGAGGAGAAAAAGAGATTCTTCATATTTGGCTCATGTAGGATGAATAAAATAATAAAAGATGAGGAAGGGAAATTTGATCAAAATAATTAGGGACACAAGAGCTTGTCCTCCAAATTGTATAAAGCCCTCTAGACACTCTTTCTTGCATGCATATATTGGCCAAACATAAGATAAGCCCCAAGGAAGAGAGCAAGCCAAACCACAAGGAAGAAGAAAGAGTTAAGAATTCAAGGTATGTTGGCAAGCTTAGGTCTTCATCCTTTCTTCTTCTAATCTTGTATGAGTCTCAAGCCCTAAGAGCTCTCTTGCATGTTGATTTTTCCCTAAGGTGATTACCGAAAACCCTAGGAAGATAAGGGATGAGGAAAATCAACAAAAACAAAGAACAAGTCAAGTAAGTAGTGTTTTGACCTCCTTTAAGCTTATTCTTGATGTTATTGGCCACAGAATCCATCTTCTCGTGATTTCTTAGAATTTTGAAAGAGTGAATATGTAAGGGAAAATGTTGTCCATATGGTTAGAAATGAGTAAAAGTATGTTTATTGCTTAAGTAATGAGTTAGAAGGTGGTTTAGGACTACTTCAAGATGTCTGTGAGGTAAAACTTGGAAAAACTCGTTTTGTTTCTTTAAGTCTTATTTTCGGCCAGAACATTGCTTAGGGAAACAATGAGATTTTGTCTACTTTGATGCTTCCAATGTGTTTAGAATGAAAAATTGTGTGAAATAAAGGTTTGGTAATGATTTTATAAGCTTAGGGATTAAAAGGTACTAAACCCTAAAACTGCCAGTGACTTTATCCTTGGAGGCAGTGAGCTTGTAGTCTATTTTTGGATAAGTTAATAGTATCCAATGGCTATGGAATTTTTCATCATTAAAGTAGACATAATAATATTTAATTTGATAGGTTCATTTGTCTATTTTGGATGTGTACACGTGGAGATATTAATTTTTGAAATTAACCCTGGATTTTGAAATGCTATTATAGACAATGACAAAATTTGGTTAAATCTAGAACTGTACATGTGTAATGGGTTGCTGGAAGTATTTTTATTTGAAAATAGACTTGTCAAAGTCACATAGCCTTTGAAATAATCTTAGTTGGACATTTGAGCAATGAGTTATGAATTTTCAAATTTTGATGAAAATTCTAAGTGTTTTCAAACAAGATCCGAAAATAAAGAAGCAAAGAGTCAATTATTATCTACCTAATATTCACAGGATATGAAGAGCTTCTAAGTGACAATATAGGCTCTTAATTTTTATTATGAGTATAAGGTAGTGACTGATTCTAATACTCTGAGATATGAAGAGTTGCATAAATAATGACCTTGTCCATAAATATACTATTATAGCAACTTACGTTTGCCCAGAGTTTTCACAAGACCTAGAATTTAACCAAACGTTTGGCAGACAACTAGGTAGTAACTCTAATCCACATTCTTTGTATGACTGTATATGTTTACTTAAACCATATTTGTGAGTCCCGCCTGTATGAGGCCAGCACCACTCGTGAGCTGTTTGGCTGGAAGGGCCGACTATAGGGCCAGCTTCCCGATGGCCAGGTAGGGCCTAATGCATTCAATTATTTTTGGGTTGTTAATTCACCCAATTGTATTTTCCTAACGCTGAGGTATTGGATCTTACAATGATGTTTGTATTACATGCTGCATATGAATTGTGATACATGTATGATTTTTTAATGCTTTATATGTTGTGTGGACTGTTCTGCTGTGGTTGACTATCATAAATCATATATGCCTAGGTTGTGAGATTCACTTGTTACTCTTGAGACTCATTTGAATCTCAAAACCTTCCAAAAGTTCAGGACGTGGGCAGAATAGTAATCAAGGTTCAAGAGGCAAGGTGGTAAACATATGTCATTGAAGCTTGTTGGAGGAATTGGTGGTTTGAATTTAGTTGTTTGTATAGACTTAAATATTTTGGTAGACTGTTAGGAATTTGGTGGTTGTTAGAAATATATGTTATATGTATATTTTTGGATAACTGTAATATATTGTAGTGGAGTAGCAGTTGATGGATACCCAAGAATTTTATAGTAACATTAATATACTTCACCCAAATTGTATTATGTGCTGCATTGCGCATTAATCCACTAGTGTATATGTATGTCGTATTGTTGGAGGGGTGTTACAAGAGACACATGCCCATGGTCTCACATTCAGTAAGCATCCATCAAATGCCCATGGACTATCTCAAAGAACTCAATCATAATCCCCTTTCTCATTGAAATGCAAAACAAACATGTTTTTCTTTGAATCCTCAAGATCATCTTTCGAAATGTTGGAATGCTCACTTGTCTCGACGAAACTAATTTTCCAACCAGTGAATAACCCCCTTTCTTGTTGTCTTCATCGTTCCAATCAAGAATACACTCCTCCCGGTCTTCCATTTCCACTTCCATTTGCCCAAATAACTTTACTCTTTTAGCTAATTGAACCAGATTAGGGCACCAACCCCACACCCTTATGCCCCAAAATCCTCCCAATCAAACCAGCAATTGATCCCCAGACGTTAAGAGAAAAGATGACATAGAGTAGAAGAGAAAAGAAATCACTACAACGCTGACACGACAGAGCGATCGGCCCTCACAAGGTGGAGCGATGAAACACGCTCACAGAAAGGAGCGAAGGGTTGCTCTCACCTAGAGAGAATCAATTATGGGGTTATGTGATTAATCTAAAGCAATTGATTAACTTATTTCTTTGAGCTATAACATTACCAAACAAATCATCCACCTCCTTGCTCACATCTACCTTAATCTTCTCCAACCTCATCTCTCTCACCCATCGTCTATCTTTGTTTACTGAGATCTTTGAACGCAGAGTTTCTTTGTCTTCAAACTCGTTCAAGCAGATGGCAGATTTAAGTGAGGTCCTCCCCATATGAAGCCTCTTGACGATGGAAGTGAGAAGAAAGATAGAGAGAGAAGAAGTGTAACAGGGGAAAGAGTTGATGGGATGAGAGAGAACGGTTTATGTAAAGTAACGTCCGTCAGAGACATCTAATGACTGTTGTTAAAATTGTTAAAACTTTTTTTATGTGGAAGGCTTTACTTGATAAACTCCCCACTAATTTATGGCAAAGTTCTTGGTCGTCTACATTGACTTTATGTGATGTGAGGATACTTTGCATCTTCCGGAGTATGCTAGGATACTTTGCTTTATGCAATTTTTGAGACTGGTTGATTATGCTAGAAGAATGTGGTCCAGCCTAATTAAGAAAAGGTATGCAACTTTATTCTTCTCTTGCAATTTTTGAGACTGGTTGATTCTTAACTTTAATAAGCAAGTTGGTAAAAATTGGGGAGAATGTTGGAAATTATTTTTTGGGTTAGCGGTTTGGAAACTTTGGAGTTGGAGAAACCAGTTTAATTTTGATAGCAATTTTGTTAAGCCTTGTAATCCTGCTGTTGCTTTGTCTATGATTCGGTCGAGATTTGCATATGTGGATGGACATGAGGGGCAATTTGGCCAATTAGTTTCAGCACAGGTTTTAGCTTGGGAGAAACCACCTCACGGTTGGTTTAAATTGAACGTTGATGGGACTATGGAGTTGCAATCTTCTATGGCGGGATGTGGGGGTGTCATCCGTGATCCTTTGGGCAACTGGATTGTGGGTTTTAGCAGGGAAATTGGTATATGTCAAGCGGTTTTTGCTAAAGAATGGGCGGTGGCAGATGGGCTTCAATTGGCTTGGGATTTAGGTATGAAAAAAATCATTTTGGAATTTGATTCTAATGAGGTCATTAATTTGATTCTTGATGATTTTTATTTTTTTGGGAGCAACTTGATTGTAAAGATTAAGGATATGCTGAGTTGGGATTGGAGGTGGATATTCGTATTATCTCACGGGAATCTAACCGTGTTGCTGATGCCTTGGCCAAATGGGCATCTCTAAGTCATCTCTTTTATATGTGTGTCCTAGTTATCTTAGGTCCTGGGTTGGCCAGGAGAGTTTAGGATTAAATTCCTCTTTTATGCAAGTTATTTGTTGTAATGTAGGCATTTAGCCCTCTTTTATATATTAAAAAAAAAATGTATATGCACCTTTTTTTTTTTATCAATGACTTATTCTATGGGCTCTTTTTAGTGGAATGTGGACTCTCGCCCATTATGAGCCCATTTGAGCAGTTTTGGGCCATTCTTTCCGGCGAACCCATTCATAATGTTGTGTTGCGCACTTACACAGTAGTATGCCATTTTATTTAAAAACAAATAAAAATGGAAAATGTTGTGGATAACCCTGTCGGGAGAGCGAGGAGGACATTTCCTTTTACCTCACTGGGAACACTGGGGGAAAGCAGAATCAACGAAGAGCTTCAATGGCTGTTTCTTCCATTTCGTCTTCTTCATTACTTCCTTCTCTTTCACTCATCTCACCGTCTTCCTTGAATTCTAAAGCAAACTTCTCCTTTTCCTTCTTCAACTCTGGTACTAACGCGTTTAAGCTTCAAAACTCAAAGCCTCTGCTATCATCAACTAGGGTTTATGCTGCTCCCGAAGTTTTGGATACCCCAGATTCCGCTGAAGTTCCTCCTCCAACCCCTGATGACTTCGACTCCACCAGCCTTGAGGTTTGTATATTATGCATTTGTTTCCGTTTATCATGTGTTTGCTTGATATTGAATTTACCTTTTTGCGAATTTCGACGTAGAATTTGAATTTCCTAATTAAAATTTTAAATTGCGGCATTCATTGTTCTTTTCAAGCCGTATATCTGCTTACTTGTGCGTAGTATATTTGCCCTATCCATTCTAGTATCTTGCTTATGAGAAATCTTAATAACGGGTATAGGAGATGGGCTTAAACATTATTCTATTTTTCGCTCGAGAATGAAGTGAAATTTGGATGTCAAGTGGAAGTAGCATGGTGATCCAATAATGTCTTCATTTTTCAGGTTGGAGACTTGGGGACTCCAAGCACCTCATCTCTGAGCATTGGTGCAGATGCAGATACGGTATGTTCATCAATAAATTGGTCCACTTGCAGTTTAATTTTTGTTTTTTTTACAGGTTTCACCTTATCAATTTGTGAGGGTCAAGTTCCATATATTCATTTTACCTGACAAAGTTACCGAAGAAATTCTTTAAGGGGGCTATTAGAAGCCCCTGTCTGAAAATTGGGTTTGATAATTCAGCCAGTTGCTAATAAGTTGAATGATGATAAGATGGTAGAAACACATGCTTCAATATCAGAAGTATAACATAATTCCTTGAAAGTTGGTACCCAAAATTCACCAATGTAAATGACAAAGGTACTTGGGTTTGCCAATTTTAGTTAATTTTATGACAATGATGAATAAGGGGAGAATTTGATGGCTAATTGAAATTTTAATTTCTGTGTAAATTATATAATATTGTATTATACTTGAAGAGAATAGTTGCATGCTTTTCCTTTAGTGACTCATATAGGCTGTTGGACCAATAATTTTATACTATAGTGGTCAAGATTTGGCATTAGAATTTCATGAGATGCTTGTATCAAATAATATAGAAACATAGTTTTAATATATATAAACATATTTACATATTTGTTGTGTCATAAAATATACGGTTTATGCTGTCAAAGTCTGAAATTCCAAGTATATACTGTTTTGTTAACCTGAAGCTATGATATGCTCTGGGTGTGAAATTGAAAATTTACTGTGGCTTGGAGCTCAGCTGAACCACTTGTTACTAGAAAGTAGTTTGCATTTAGATCATTTGAGCTGAACTGATGATTTCGATTGCAGGATTTGTCCCTAGTATTACTTTTGGGCCAAAAATTCTGTGCTGCATATGGTTGTGCACCACATGTATGTGGGGCTTTGTAATGTTAATGCTGCTACATGTGCTACATCTGGTTCATGTTTTCACTAGTTCAAATTAGAAAATTAATTTGAATTCAGCATTCTTTGTTGGCCTGTTTTTAGGGGTTTATTCGAAATCAGTCTTTATGCACGGTAAAAACAGTCCAGAGTCCAAACAGTAACATAAGGTATGGAAAACTTAGAGACTTATATGCTAGGTCTATGAAACTGTAGAGTTTAAATTAAGTTTATTTTATGTTATCAATCATCTTTACTTTAGAACTTAGGCTTATGGTTTATTTTGAATTAGGATGCATCCTCTTTTATTGCATCTTATGTGGGTTTAAGTTAGTTAAGGTTATTATTATTTTAATGACTGTACTCAAGACTCTATAAATAGCTCCAGAGGTAGTCATTTGTTAGAATTTTGCCTACTGAATGAAGATTGAGGTTATCTTAAGGTTCTAATTTTCCCTAACTTGTCCTACATCATAAGGTTCTGAAGATGTGTTTGAAAATTGAAGCATTGCTTCTTTCTTTTTCATTTTGCCAACCACCTATTTTAATAATATCAACAGCTTTCTCTCAGTTTCTGTTATAATTTTACAAAATTCAGATCATCTTATAAATTTATTTGTTTCCATTCTCAGATGGCTCCAAAGCAGAAAATTAGAATCAAACTTAGATCTTATTGGGTTTCCCTGATAGAGGATTCATGCAAGCAGATAATGGATGCAGCAAAAAGTACCAATGCAAAAACCATGGGTCCTGTACCATTACCAACTAAGAAACGAATCTACTGTGTTCTTAAATCTCCACATGTGAACAAGGATGCCCGATTCCATTTCGAGATAAGAACCCATCAGCGTCTCATTGATATTCTATATCCTACTGCCCAAACAATAGATTCTTTGATGCAACTTGATCTTCCTGCTGGTGTTGATGTGGAGGTCAAACTCTAAGGATATCTACTTTTGCAGGTTGTTGATCATATTGGACTCTAGGTGAGCTTCGTCCATCAATTAATTGTTAGACATTATACATCATCACATACACAGCATCCTGAATCTTGACCTCTATAAATGGAAAATAAAACGATCTGTTTTTTTTTTTTCCTTTCTGTCCACACCAAGGTTCTCAGACAGTTCCTGCTTGGTTCGGCATGATCATTTTTATACCATAAACAATTATTTTTAATTCTGATATAATGAACAATGGTGTCCCCTACTAGTGCGAGCTAGGCTATTTCGTCAGCATGAATTGTGCAGTGTTCTCCTGTATCTTAAAATTTGAAGAAGCAGCTAAACAGTTGTAAAGTCAGGCTTTCTGATTCTTTTATAAACAAAATTGCACATCCTTCTAGTCCAGATTCAACCCAAACTTGGCTCCAATTGAGGGGGAAGCTCTCTTAACATAATCTTTTTCCTGTTGGCATGGTTTGAATTTGAAATCTTAATTAAGGGGTTTGAGTCTCTTTACCACCCAATCCAATCACGATTGGCAAGTATCCACCATTCTTTTAGACCTACATGACCCATCCCAAATCATCAACACCTTATTTTCCCCTGTTGAACTCTGTTTGTATAATGTAGGAAGATTATTCATTAAACATCAATAGAATTTAATCTTAACCTTTACTTTGACTGAAACGTTTTCAATCCCCTATCGTCTGGACCTGTTTCTGTGGTTTCATATGCATTTCACTTCTTTCTAAGTTCTAGCAACAGGGTTGATTTCCAATAATGTTGTTTCACTCCTCTAAATACCCACCTTTTGCTGTGAAAAAGTCCAGAATACATTTGTATAGTAGGCGACTCTGTTTTATAACTGGAATAATGATTTGGCCATAAGTCCACATAACTGTCTTCTTCAATTATGTCATTCCTTATTAATTCTTTTTTTACTTATAATGACAGCCTATCTTATATCCTTTTCCTTGCATGGGAGTTTAACTTCTCATGGGAACACTTTTTTTTTTTGGCAGAGGACAGACCTCATTTCCAAATTAGCATTCAGGTGTAACTGCGGGAACAGGTGTGTTGAACAGTATAAAAATTTGTGAATCATACTCATCAACGGCCAAGTATAGTGAGAAGTCCAGTGGAACATTGATTTTGAATGAAACCTCCTTAGGCTTACCCTTCAGTTTTTGTTCATTATTGTATATTGTCATTGTAGTGTATTGTGTTGCTGGTGGATTAAATGTGAGGCATACAATTGCATAAGCTCTCTACTGTTTATGATTTCCTCCCTTCGGTCCTAATTATAAGATCTAGGTGACTTTTTTGTAGAGATTAAGGAAGCTAATTAAATTAGGTTAGAGTTCCCCCCCCCTCAAACTAAATAGTTTGACTAATAAACTAATATATAATCTAAGAAAACACAATATATGAAATGATTAAGTAACTTATTTAGCTTTTTTAATATCTCCAAAAAAAGTTAATTGGGTCTTATAATTAGGACCAGAGGTAGTACCATTTTAGTTTTTCTAAGTTCTACTGGTAGCTGCAACTGGATGAACCGATGAAGTACTTATTTTATTCTCGACCAAAATTGTAGATTAATTACAGTTTAAAGGCTAATTTTCTCTTTTTTATTTTTTTTTTTTTAAAAAAATGTGGAGCCTCGTAGTCACCCCAGGTGGAATTCATTTATCCTTCAGATTGGATTAGAAGATCCCATCTTTCTGTGATCCCATCTTTCTGTTGTTGAATTGTTGGTTCACGCCTTATGTAACAATAAATTCCCACTCCAAACTATAGGCTTGTTTAGATTAACGTTTACAAAATTTACTTTGAGTAAAAGCGAATTGGCGTGATGTGATTTATACTAGGGGAGACTCTTCAAATAGTCAGTTTAACATAAAAGCTTATCGGGATGAAATACTGAAAAGTCAATTTCAGATTGTTCAAATGTAAAAAGAAGCCAAAAGTAAAAAATCTCAAGTCTTTTGCTTCAACATCAATGTGGGTTTTTAAAAAAATTGTTTATTTGTCCCGCTACTATTTCAATTCCCAAGCATTACTTTCTCATTTAATTGGCTCTTTTTTTAAGTGTAATTAACATCCCAAAATATTTTGGGACGCAATTTTGATCCAATTGTATTTTAATTGGTTCAATTTTAAGTCCTCTCCTTCAAGAGAAACGGCCGCTTATGCACTGTTAGCCTAAGAGTTGAAATTGAACCAATTAAAATAGGGTTAAGGTCAAAATTTCACCCCTAAGGGCCAGTTTGGGCCCAGATTTTGGAAGGAAATGGAAGGGAAGGAAGGGTTTTGATAGTCTCTTCGCTTTGTTTGCGAGTTTTAAAAATAAGAGGTAAGTAAATCGGGGATTTTTACAAAACCCTCTTTCTTCTAACAAATAAAGTTCCCCCAATATGGGGGGTTTTAAGAGGGAAAATAGATTAATTACTTTTTTACCCTTGTTCACCGCCGCTATTGCCGCCGCCACCACATAAATAATTTTTTGAATATAAAAATTAAATAAATAATTTTTTTAGAAAATATATTTAAATTTATTTGTAAAGTATAATAATTATATTAATTATTAAAGAAAATGACAAAATAGTAAAAATAACTCATTAATCCTTCATCTTCCTCCCTTACTATTTTTTTTAACTTCCAAACAATGAGAGAAAATATCCTCCATTTCTCTTCCATTCCCTCCCCTCCATTCTCCTTGTATACCTTTCCTTCTCCTTCCTTCCAAACTTCCAAACAAAGCCTAAATATTTTAGGTTGTTAATTGTAACTCCAAAATTACCTCAAACTGCTGGTTGAACCTTTATCCTTATTTCAAACATGTACCAATGGTCATGCCTAAGTTGCGATAGGAATTGTGAGAAAATATACAGAGAAGAGAATCAATTTTTAATGGAACCCCCTACAAAATTTGGGGGCAATCTTGGGATTTTAATTTCAAAAAGAAAATTATAAGGCTTGTATCAAAGTAGAAGGAAACACCTTGCAAGAATTATGTATTTATATTTATTTAATGTTTTACTGAATTCAAAATATTTTCTATTAAAATTCAGTCCAATAAGCATAAAATAATCAGGTACCCGCTCCAAGAACACATCCTCACTATTCAAACAAACTTAAGATAACTGTCGTTAAGGAACTAGCAAATTTCTTGAGTAACAGATGTGATAGGGGGTGGGCATAGGCATGGGCATGGCACCACGAGACCCTACCCGATGTCTAACCATTTCGGGTTGGTTAGGCTTCTTGCCCAAGTGGTAGAGCCATGCCCTATCCAATGTGAAAAAAATAATTCCATTTAAATTTATAAACATTCTTGTAATTACCATGTGTCTTAACTTTGTCCTAAGTAATATAAACTTTAAATACATCCGATGATTCCACATCTTGAGATATTTTCAAAATAAGTCTACAATTTAAGTTTTGAAATTTTAAAAACTACCATATATCTTAAAAAAATATCCATACTTCAAGAATTAAACAACATCCATAATCCATTTTAAATGAGGCAACAAAATTGTTAAATTTGATATGAATAATTCAATATTACAATGAGAGAAAGGGAAGGGCGGAATAAACATATGACTGGATTTATAAGAAATATTTATATAAAATATAATTATATATATACTTACCGGGTAGGGTAACATATCCTGCCTGATGCCTGGCTCTACCCACAAAAATGTCTAACGCAATTGTGCCCAATTTTTGCTGGATTGCTTCTTTTTGGGCCGAGTAGAGCAATTTTCTCTAGATGCACACCGGGCTTCTCGGCTTTGTGACTACCCCTAGATCTGATCATGGAAGAAAATGAATGTATTAGCAGCATGATTCATATATCACTCTGAAGTATAAAAAACCATACCAAGGTTTAGTAGTTATAAAGGAAAATAAATCATTTGATTTATGTAGTTTTAACTTAGTTATAACTTACAACTCATCTCTAAAGTTTAGCTCAATGCAACTCGATTCTTATAGTTATGACTTGGTTGAAATTCAGCCACTATAGTTTGATTCAATGTAACTCAATCTTAATAGTTATAATTATTTAGAATATTAATCCCTACATTTTTTTTTAAAAAAAAAAAAGTATAAAGACTTAAGTTATTTTCAAGTAAGCGTCATTTTGTAAACTTCGAGGGCAATTAATATCTTTTTACTTAAAATTTTATTAGAAATAAATAATTATTGATTGATATTATGTAACATACCTCACATAAACATATGATTTTTCTCAAAACACCTTATATTTAAAACGGATGGAGTATCAATTGATGCACTTTTGTGTCCTTATAAGTTGTTCTTTCTCCACACAGAAAAAAAAAACGGAGACTTGCAAATTTAATTCCTAAACCAGGGAATTAATTAGAAAATGGGTTAGGGTGTAATTTTTTCCTAAAAGTAACCACTCAAGATAGTTAGGTATCTGAGAGTTTTTCAATGAGCACTTTCAGTTGGAATTTGTTAAAAAAATGGTCAAATTTGCCAAAACTAATGTTGATTTTTAAAAGTTAACACTGATTGTTTACATTTTAAACGGTAATATGCAAAATTAGTACGTTTAGGACAAAATTACTCCTTAACCTTAGAAAATGGTCAGTTCAGATTGTAAGAAGTTTTTTTAGCCAAAATTGATTTATACATGAACCGTGATTAGCTAAAGCTGAATGTTTGCTGCCAATGCCATAAAGTAGTGTTAGTCTTGTATGAGAGTCTTTGCCTCTCCCGCTAACGTCAAATCAAGTTCATGCAATTTTTTTCATCCACTTGTTAACCTGCCCACTTACCAAAGTCAATGGTCAAATTTTTACACCAAATCCAATTAATGGCTGCTAAATCAGGGAAAAGCCAGAACCTATTCATAAACTCAAATTAATGCATGTTCAAATCCTAATCATAGCATTTGGTGAAAAAAAAAAACGTTCCTTATCATAGAAGTTTAATTACACTCATCTTTTTCTTACTGAATACTATGACATTATATGGTAGAGAAAATACAGCATCCATATAATCTCTCTCTCTCTATTCTTTGTTATTTCGGATCTTTCTTACTTCCTCCAACCTTAAATTGCAAAGATGAAGAATACTATGTTCAAATCCTAATCATAGCATTTTAAAAAAAAACCGGACCGACGTTCCTTATCATAGAAGTTTAATTACACTCATCGTTTTTTCTTACTGAATACTATGACATTATATGGTAGAGAAAAGACTTTTTTTTTTTATTATTTTATTTCTCCTTCAATTTATTTTATTTTATTTTATTTCTCCCTCAATTTTGTTTTTCCTTTTTTCACTTTTTTCATATGGGTTTGATTTGGGTTCGTTTTTTTATTTTTCTTACTTCCTCCAACCTTAAAGGTTGTAAAGAAAAGAATATGAGTATTACTAGTTAAATTAGATCCAAAGTATTGAAATATGTGATAATAAATTAATTATTTTCTAATTTTTTATAAAATGTGTGGTGGTTTTCCCTAAAGTATCAATTTTAATAATCGAGTTTTTAAATTAGTAATTTATGGTTTTCCCTAAAGTATCAATTTTAATAATTTTACATTGAAAACCACTTCCTTAATATTAAAAAAAAAAAATTGGAAAAAAAAACTTAACATGTACAATTAATAGGCCGAAGAGTCAAGGGAAAAAATATAAATTTAGAAAATATCTTATATTTAAAACAAACCCCCCTATAATAATTATTACAGTGCGACCCATCAAAGTTTAATCCCATTCCACCTTATTCAAGGTATTATTGTTGTGTAATCGTTGTAGTTTCATTTTGTTCGGCTTTTCTTTTTTGTTTGTAAGCTGAAACCCTCCCTTTTGCAGATCACAGATTGTTGTTTGAAGGATGAGTTCAAGTTCAAACATGCGTTCGTAATCTACCATAGTGGGAGGCATTTTGAAGGCCCCGATGGTGTTCAATTTGAAGGGAAAACGAAAATGATGAAAATCAAATGGGGAACTACGTACAACGAGCTCAAAGAAAGAATTCACCAAAAATTGGGGTTACATGGCAGCCAATGCATTCATCGGTTAATTGCTAAAGTGGAGACTATAGTGGGTAAGGATAGTGTATACTACATCAGTAACAATGTATGTGATGATGAAGACGTAGAGTGTGTCATAGATGCATTTGCTAATCGAAGAGCACAAAATTTTATTGAGATATATGTTGAGCTTGAATCTGGTGATTCATCGTCTATACCCACCATGCATAGAAGATCGCACGGTATTTTGGTCAAGAAGACAGACACATCGGTGTATACGCACCTTCACAAGTCTTAAGTCGGTAACATTGACGAGATGAAGAGGAAGATGAGAATATGCACAGCGATGAGGAGGGCGAATCTGAGAGGTTTATTCCACTAGGTGACACCTCAAATACTGATGTGGAGGGTGATTTTGATGCTCGCACGAACCCAGTAAACCTGAGGACCGCAACAATGCCACCGCTACGTGTTGACCCAATTAGAAGTGGTAAGTTAGTAAACTTGTATTTGTAGGTGTATTTGTAATATGTATTTAGTGGTTTTGAGAAAAAAATCATATTGAGAGATGCAGGGCCTGAGAGTGAGCCATTTTGGAACGAAAGCCCACACTATTCCTCAATTAATTGGGGGCAATGTGACGATGACATGGACACGTTGTATGGTGATGATGACAAGCAAGGTGGTTGGCAATTAGGTGATCCATTATATTTGTATAAACTATTTCCTTCTAAGTCTGAATTGCAACATGCCGTGAAATTGCATTGCATGAAGTCTCATCGTTCAGCCAAAGTTTATAAAAGCGATGAGCGTAGGTTGTTGATGAGGTGTCAAAATCATGCTGACGGTTGTCCCTGGAATATGAGGGCAATGGTCCCCATTAATGGAAATAGTTGGGTGGTCCGTAAGTGGGGTAAAGATCACACCTGCCTGAACCAGAGTCTTGCCCGGGATCATAGGCAACTGGATTCAGATGTTATATGTGCAGCCATTATCAGTAGGTTTTTTTTTTGCAGTTACATTCGGTTTGTTTATTGACAGAACATTTAGAACTTGCTTTGTTTTTTCCAGGTATGTTAAGAGAAGATCAGGCTTTAAAACCATTGCTGATACAAGAGAGGATACAGCGTCTATATGGATATAATATAACATACAAGAAGGCTTGGAAGGCGAAAATGAAGGCCATTGTGAAGTTATTTGGTGATTGGGAGGAATCATATGCATTTTTGCCCAATTGGTGAGACATATATGACGAGGTGTAATATGGGTTCTGTTTTGAGCTTGATATTGATGAATCGTTCGACGAACGTCATTTTTAGGCAACAAACGCGTCTTTCGTAGGATTTTTGGACATTTCACGAGACCATGAAGCCTTCAAATACTGTAAGCCCATACTTCAAATTGACGACACCCACACATACGGAAAATACAAAGGTACTGCGGTGATTGCGACTTCACGGGATGGGGATGGGAAGATCCCGCCCATTGCCTTTCTTTGTTGTTCCTCCGGGCGAGAAGTATGATGATTGGTGGTGGTTTTTGTGTCTCTTACGTGATCATGTGACGCAAGGTAGGGCATTTGTTTGATATCGACCGTCATGCCGTATCATAAAGGCGGTACAAGATCACCGGAATTGGCAGCCTCCATATGCCTATCATGTGTATTGCCTACGTCATGTCGCGAGCAATTTTAATACTAGATTTAAGGATATGCAATTGAAGAAAACAGTTATGAAACTAGGTATGAAAGTTCACATTTTAATTACTTCTTGGATATATTTGTAATGATTGATTTGTTCCCATTGTTATGAGTTTACATTCGCGATATGCGGTACATGAGTTCAAAGATCCGAGTTTGACATCGGGTTTCAAGAGTTTATTGATACAAACCCACGTGTGTCACCTGGTTTGATCGGCTTCCAAAGGAGAAATGGTGCGAGGTCCTACGATCAAGACGGACGGAGGTTTTGTCACATGACCACTAACCTAGCCGAGTGTGTCAACAAGATCCTAAGGGGTGCACGTGTCTGCCGATAACGGCGTTGGTGAAGATGACTTGTAGTAGACTTGTTGAATATTTTGTCACCAGGCGTGTTGAGATTAACAAACATACCGATGCAGGTAGGGTAGTCTCAAAAAAGGTTGAACAAGACTTACAAAGGATGGACCAGTTGACAGTCACATACCGTGTGCGACTTTATAATGAGTTACGGTTATATGAGGTTGAGGACGCTTACAATCAATCGACACATGTCGCTAGGTGACATAATGAGGGTTGACTTGATCAATCGCAAATGTCAATGTGGGAGGTTCACATCAAGAAGGTATCCTCAACGATCACGTATTAGCAGTATGCAAGATGGAAAATTTGAACCATTACGATTATGTTGACCGGTATTCACTATCCCCTACATTAGTCATGTATATGCGGCATTTGGTATCCGATAGGCAATGAATTGTTGATTCAACAAGGAGAGGGACCAACCGTTATCCCAAACGCATCTTTGGTCCGCACACGAGGAAGACCAAAGTCTACAAGGATACTGAGAATGAGATGGATTGGGTGGAGTCTCAACCCTCAAGCGATCGGCCAGATGTAGGACTTGCAACCAAGCCGGTCACAATAGCCGGACATGTCCAACGAGGATTAGACCAGCTTGAATTCTAGTTTCACATGTTTTGTATTGAGTTTATGATGACTTTTTTGGTCATGACTTTGAAATTTGAACCATTCACTAATTCTTGCTTTGTAATTGAATCATTGACTAGTTTCGGGATTTTAGCGGACCAAACCTATGAATCGCCCTTAATTGATGCCAAAAACACCTTCCCCCAAGTCACATTGACGGGTAAAAATGAGTTGGTAATGGTTTAGTGCAAGCACAAACCAAAATCAGCAAGTCATGGGCTAGACCCGCACCGGTCGGTGGTGTTTCGCTCGGATCGGGTCTAGACAGTCCAGGACCGGTTTCTTTTTTTTTTTTGCCACTTCTTTGGACCAATAATTAAACATACAAACATGCAAACATTTTAAATCCAATCATATACCTATAAGAATCCCAACAACATTGAACAAAAATACAAAATAACAACATTCTATCGGGCCGGCCGAAGAAGAAGGGAAAAAGAAGAAGACTCGAGATATTTTTTGGTGAGGAAGAAGAATCAACGATGAGTGATGAAGAATTGTAAAGAAGACAATAAAGAAGGACAGAGGATTAGGTTAAGTTGTGATTTATATATATATATATATATGTAAAATATATCGGGCCAGACCGGACCAGTCCAGGGGATCTTGGCCCCTGGATCGAAGTACGATCGGCCCGAGCGGACGGGTGCGGTATGGTCCGCCTCATATGGTCCCAGACCAACTTTTTTTTCAAAGACCGGACCGGACCACTTGGACTACCGGGTTTTTTGGACATCCCTAATGTTGACAAATAAATTTCTCACACCTGAGTTGCAACAAGAAAAACCAACAAGCTATTTGAGGTGGTAAGTAGCCTCACTCCCATAAGGAGGAGTTCGAATCCCGAAAAATACATTTATTAGAAGAGGTAAAAACACTTTATGCTCTAAGCCTGAAAGGGCAAACTCTTCATATTATTTAGAGGAAAAAAAAAGGGTGAAAAGAGGAAAAGCCAATGTAGGAATCTCAGTTATTTTTTAATCAATACTGGAATGAAGAAGTTATGACCTTTTCTTTTCCCATGAGAATCAACAGTGTGCCTAATATTAAACGACAATTAGTCTAACCATAAAAAGAGGATTTGTTGCACCCTCTAACGCAATCAACTGTGGAGCAGATGTTTCGACTCTATTTATAAGTAACATTATCTGTTTTTCCCCCTTCTAAGTATAGGTGTCCTCTTATTGGATGTCATCTTGTTCAAAATACTGTCAGACATTAAATATGAGTACCTCTCCCACCGAAGATTTGAATCTTGGTTCACCACGTTTTAGAGATTAGCTCATTCCGCTAAACCCAACCCTAGTTGGTTATTTAACATAGGGTTGGTTCTAAATATAAATAGCATAATTTATCTAAATATTTAATGCACTTTTTTTTTCTTTGTTACCCTTAATTAGTTGCATATCTACTCCTCTTGTCTTTATTATAAGATACCAACTACCAGCAATTTTAGGTCCTTATTATAAAACATCAACTGCATTTAATTAACTTATTTATTACTCTTTCCCCATTATGTCTTCATTTTTTACCGACTCATTTAAATCCACAATATTAAAATAGGGGTAAATTTGGAAACATTTTTCAATTTTACACCAATTTAATGACTTAACTTTCATTCATTAGTTCGCTGGAAATGGTAGTTGGTACATTAAGGTAAGGATCAGAGGAAGTATCTCATTTCTTTTTCCCATTTATTATTTCTTTCACCTATCATCTTTATAAATAAAAGTATAATTGAAAAATAAATATTTGTAGCAAATGAAAAAAGAAAACCCAGCCCGAGGTAGGACTGGTCAACCTAGCCCGAGCACGGGCTAATGACTTGTCCAAATTGGTCATTATGAAATAAGTCCTTTTTATACACAACAATTATCTAAATCACGCTAAATAAATTGTAGGTTAAAATTAAGGGTTAAGGTGCAATTTTACCAATGAACTATTGGTCCAGAAGCATCCAACACAATTAACTATTAAGTGGACCAAAAATACCAAAAAAGTTTTATTCAGAAGCGTCATTAAAGTGCTTAGTTAGACAAAAAGTTAACGTCAGTTATCTAAGGTCTTGATTAGCCAAGCGAACTTTTACTCGGGAGCCGCACAAAATTCTAAATTTTACTAAATTAAATAAGTTTTTTCTCAATTGTCATTATTCAAAACTACTTGTATTATCTATGGACAAAAATTACTTATTCTTCAATTTTTTCAAAATTATAATTTTCTAAAATGAATAAAATTTTTAATTAAAAATATAATTATATTATTTAAATAAAAATCAAAGTGTTTTATAGTTTATTATATATGTTAAACAAAAAAATGATTTATTTTTATTTTAGAAGAAATTTATGTGATTTAAAAAATTCATTTAATGTTAATAAAATTTTAAGTAAGCCAAGTTGCTTCTTAACCCATTAAAATTGCTTTTTAACTTATTATTAAATTGTCCTTCATCAAGCCTCTTAAGTTATCTTTTTTTTTTTTGTCAACAAGTCACAAATAATCAATAGATCATTTAATTAACAATTATATCATCAAGTTGCCAGGATTTATATTATTAAGTATGAATATTGATATCAATTAAAAATAAATCATATATATATATATATTGTTTAACATATAAATTAAACTATAAAACACTTTGAGTTTTATTTAAATCATATAATTAATTTTTTTAATTAAAATTTTTGTTTATTTTAGCAAATTATAATTTTGACAAAATTGAAGAATGAATAATTTTTGTCCATATATATCTATACAAGTAGTTTTCAATAATGACAAATGAGGAAAAAAAATTATTTAATTTAGTAAGATTTAGAATTTTGTGTTGGGCGCTCACCGAGTAAAACTTTTTTGTCTTAGGGCGCTCTCACCGGGGTAAAAGTTCATTGGCAACGCACCTTAAATAATGGACGTTAACTTTTGTCTAACGGCATTGTGTTGAACACTCCGAGTAAAACTTTTTTAGTATTTTTGGTCACTTAATAGTTAATTGTGTTGACGCTCACACCAATAGTTCATTGGTAAAATTGCACCTTAACCCTAAAATTAATTAAAAACAATAAATATGTAAGAGATATAATATTTTTCTAAGCATACCGTTGTTCATGAAGAAGTTATGTGTGAGAGAGAATGAATGGGAAAAGAGATGAAAGAAAATGAATAGGAAAAGAGATAGAGAGACATATAATTAATTAGTAATAAAAAAAATGTATTAAATTTTTAAATAGAGCTAAATTGTTGCTTACAACACTATATGGGAGTATGTTGTTTATTTATAGGATGAGAGGGAGTATAAAAAGTATAGTAAGCTGTAATATTTATAAATTATTAATAAATTATGATAATCTCATCATTGTTAAAACTGGGCATAATACACATGAAATACATAAAACCTCAAAATAGTTAAACTTATATTCTCAAATAAAATACTTCTCCATCTCAAGAAAAATTGTTAAAATTAGTTAAAAGTACTGTAATAAATATGTAAAAATATATTTTTTTCTCTTCTCCAAATATGTCTTAAATAGAAGAAGGAGAAGAATGTATGAAAAAAAGATAATAAGAGACTAAAGAGAGCATATGAATTATGAGTTACATGAATGAAAATACATTTAACGTTGATACAAACAAAATAAATTTTATAAGAGGGGGGAGTGACAAATTCAAAAATTTGGACCGTTAATGTCAAATCAAGTTCATGTCTTTTTTGAGCCACTTGTTAATATAATCTACCTGCTTACCGCAGCCAATGACTTTACTTAATTACGTGGATCCGTTTCAAATCTTTACACCAAATCTGATTACTAATGGCCGCTAAAACAGTGAAAAACCAGAGTTACCTACTCATACTCATAGGCTAATATAAAACTCAAATTAATCCATTTTCAAATCATATTTTCATAGCATTTGGTCCAAAAAAACACTCCTTATCTTATAATTTTAATCCCACTAATCTTTTTCTTACTGAACACTAAGACTTGATATCATCCAGAAAATAGAGCATCCATATGCTATATATACTTTCTTTTCTTTTCTTTCTTATTTTCTTCCACGCAAAATGTGGAAGTCTAGGTGAATAATTTGTAGTGATTATGAAAATTAGTTAAGTTAATTTTTTTTAATTGAAAATGTGTCTTTTTTTCTTTCCCTCAAACTATCCCTTTTAATTTGAGCTATATATATATATATATATATATATCCCTTTTAAGATTTTGCATTGAAAACTATCATCTTAATGGAAAACCTCTTAATATGTGTAATCATTAGAGAGAGTGAAATGAAAAAATAATAATAATAATAATAATAATTAAAGTGGAATGAGATTTTACATTTAGGATCAAAACAAAGAATCATCCTATATTCGACTCTCTTGACGTCATCAACATCATTATGAGAGAATGCTACGCTAATCACCCGCTTAGAGACATCATTGGAGAGATTCGTGACCGTATTTTCCAGGACTGGAACGTGGAGATCCATCATACTCCAAGAGACAACATTTCTTGTGCAAACTATATGACCAAGCAAGGCCATGACATTCCCGAAGTTGTTGACGTGGTTCTAATCCCCACAATTCCAAGAGGATTCCTTCATATGGCTTTGAAAGACCAATTGACTTGTAATTACTAGTTTATTTCTAGTTTATTGTATTAAGGACTAGACTATCATGGGCTAGTCTCTATCTCACACTTTTCAAGCTTCGGCTTGCCTTCCTTAATAAAACAAAAAAACAAACATATCCTCTAATTCTTACATTTAGTTTAGAATCCTAGAGAGTATTATACTGTACAAAGCATACCTAAAGTTGAAAAGTTTAATGCACAAACAATTAGACATATAATCATTTAACCTAAAGAAAACTTGGGAGTTTGTCCGTTATATCAAGTAGGATTAGGCTTTTATTGCCAAAACACTAACCCACACGACAGAAAATGCATGTAATACCAGTTAGATTTATTTACTCCTCTAATTCTATCTAAAAGTCATTTTTATCATGTTTTACTTACTTCGACAAAAAAACTTAAACTTTATTAATTATAATTTAAAATTCAACAACTTTTCAATTTTATCCCTATTAAATTTTTCCATGAGAAAAGAATCTATACAATAATAAATGAAAGATAAAATTATAATATTTTTATGTGAAAATTTAGTGATATGACTTCTAAATAGGATAAAAAAGTTTCTCGCTCCATTAATAGAACTAGAGAAGTATTTCATAACAAAAGGCAGTTTTGTACCGTACAATATACTCCCTCTAGTTTTAAATAAATAAATATAGGAGATAGATTAAAAGTAATTTTTGGTTCCAAATATATTACCTTTTTTTTTTTCATTTTACCTCTTATATTTACAATTTTCTTAAAAATAATTTTTCTGATTTATAAAATAATATATAATATAATGATAATATATAATCTTGTAGCATATAATTGAGGATTAGCAACTAGGATACATAATCTAAATAACACAGTTAGTCCCCTCAATAATAATAATATGTGAAGTACGATCCATAGTGAAGCTTTGGAATATGGTACTGGGTTTAATTCAGTCGAGGGGAAGAGAGGGGATGGGGGTATTTAATAATTCTTGTTTAGTTTGGAATAGAATGTAATTAAATTTTTTCTTATAACCAACAAAGAGTTGGCTAACAAATATAAAACCAGTGTATATCGCTTTTAGTTTTGAATTCATCTTTTAAATGAGATACTTGTGATAAGGGGATATTCAAGAACCACGAACTAGATATTGGATAATAATATTTTTAAAAAAATTAGGAAAATTTCACCTAGCCTCCACTGTAGCTAACTATTTTTCAAAAGCTAGCCTCACAACATTCTGACACATCACTTGAATCTTAAGGGGAAGTAAAATAAATTTGAACAATAAATAGACAAAAATACTCTCCCAAAACCCCCATTACAGTGTTAAAAACAAGAATTACAGTACAAATGTGTCTATTTATAAGACAATCGTGCACATTTACTAAATAAATAAGTTGATTTGCAAGAGTAATAATTGAAATGACAATAGCCTGTGATCAATGTTATGTTATCATATATCAACAAACACAAGTGTAAATTCTAATTATTGGTCTTGTAAATTAGCTTAGTTCTCTTGAAGATTCTCACATGTATGTATCTTATAAAAATTCACACTTGTTCCCTCTTCTTTTGTAACTATCACAAGTGTTATTGTCGTTTTAATTATTGGTTTTGCAAATCAATTTATTTATCTTATAAATACGTACGATTGTCTTATAAATGGACACATGTCTTGTCATTGTCATCTTATCTTGTAAATAACACAAGTTATTGTCATTTCAATTGTTAGTCTTGTAAACCAACTTATTTGTCTTATAAATACATATAATTGTCTTGTTAATGAGCACATGTGTCTTGTAAATATCACAAGTTATTGCAATTTCAATTATTGGTCTGGTAAACACGTAAGATTGTCTTGTAAATAGACACATGTCTTGTCATTGTCATCTTATCTTGTAAATAACACAAGTTATTGTCATTTCAATTGTTAGTCTTGTAAATCAATTTATTTATCTTGTAAATACATATAATTGTCTTGTTAATGAGTAAAGATCACAAGTTATTGTAATTTCAATTATTGGTCTTGTAAACACGTAAGATTGTCTTGTAAATGAGTACATTTACCTTGTAATACCGCTTTTTACATTGTAATGGGGATTTTGGGAGGGTTATTTTTATTCATTCACCCCTCAAATTAATTTCACTTTCCCCAAAGTATTGCAGTGAAATTTCCTCAAGTTTTTTCTCATAATAAGACAACTCTTATTAAAACTAAGTAAAATGTATTTAGTTAATTGGTTCTCTGCAGGTAATTAAAAGTTGACAAATAAACACTTATTATTTTATTTAGATTTCCTTTTGCTCAAAAATAGTTTATTTAGATTTTTTTCTTATTTTGTATCCTTATAAATTATGCAAGTTGTTATTTTGGTTTTCATATTTTTTTTAAAAAAAACGAAATTTATATATTTTGTTATATAAAAAAGCATTTTTTTCTTTTGAAACAATTGAAGATAGAAAAAACTGACAACAAATTTTAAAGATAATTGAAAAGGCTGAAGAGAAAAATATAAACGTAAATTAATTATTAAATTAAATTGATTACTTTAGTTTTCAATACCATATAAAATATAAAAAGTATATCAAGCCCTTATATTTATAAATTGTTAACAAGTTATGATAATCTCATCATTATTAAACGTTTAAAACTGTTTGATGCCCCAAAAAAATGTTTAAAACAGACCAGCCCACGGATTTGGCTCAGGTCCTTTTGCATACCTATGTCCGTTCTGTCTACTGCACTACACGGCGCCGTTTTGGTGCCACGCACACACCTGTCCCTTTAAAAAAAATAAAAAATTTATGCATTATCGGATAGTAAAAAGATAAGTCAAGATACTAAACTTTTTTTATGATCTTGAAAAATTATTTTAGGATCTTGAAAAAATATTTTAGGACATTGATTTATACTGATAATTCATGATCTTAAAAAAGTATTTTAGGATAAAAAAAAATAATTAGTCTTAAATGCTACTAAAAATATATTATTTTTTTCAATACAAAAAAGTATCCTAAAGAATCTTTTTTTACATGGGTTAAGATTGATTTTTTTCAAAACCCTAAAAAATATTTTTTAAAGATCATAAATTATTTTTTTACTGGTCCATTATCGAAGATATCTTTTAAGATCATTTAGTTTCGAAATATCTTTTTAAGATCATGAAGAATTTTTTCAATCTATTCAAGATCATAAATTATCTTTTTACTATCCAGCAATTCCTTTTTTTTTTTTTTTTTTTTTTTAAAAAGGGATAGGTGTGTGCGTAGCGCCACAACAACATCATGCAGCGGACAAAGGTCCGCTTGTCCACAAAGGACCTAAACCAAGTCTAATATACAAGACACAAACATCAAAATAGTTAAACTATGCTCTGCTTTTAATTCCACTCCAAAACAAAAACATCAGAGCACTCAATTTGCCAAAAGGAGAACCCGCATTCTCACTTGAACAAACAATTATTGCCCACAAAATATCATCCAACATGTAAACAACAACAACAACATATCCATAGGCCTCTCATGGTTGAAGAATAGCACCTAATCTAATTAATTAAATAACATAATCAGACCAATCATAAATATGAGAAGTATGATCCATAGTGAAGCCTGGAATCTTATCCAGCCTCTTAGGATTAACCTTCCCTCCTATCAATCTAGCTGGGTTTCCAACAGCAGTACTCATAGAAGGAACATCCTTCAGAACCACTGAACCAGCTCCAATCTTAGCTCCATCACCAATCTTTATGTTCCCCAGAATACAAGTGCCTGCTCCTATAAGCACTCCATCACCAATCTTGGGATGTCTATCTCCTGAAACTTTACCTGTTCCTCCCAATGTCACATTATGCAGAATTGACACATTGTTACCTATCACTGCTGTTTCTCCCACCACCACTCCTGTAGCGTGATCAAGTAAGATTCCTCTTCCAATTTTGGCTCCTGGATGGATATCCACAGCGAATACTTCAGAAACTCTGTTATTAATTAAAAGGGCTAACACGTTTCTTCCCTGAGACCATAATTTCTGAGCAATTCTGTGAGCTTGAATTGCCTGGAAACCTTTGAAATTTAGGAAGCAATGGACATAGCTTATGCAGGCTGGGTCACGTTTTTTCGCGGCTCTCAGATCGTACATTACAGATTCCACGATTTCTTCGTTTTCGTTGAGGATTGAAGCGAAGAGATCGATTAGGGTTCCGATTGGAAGATTGGAACTGCTCAATTTGTGGGAGAGAAGATTGGCGAGCGCGATTTCTAGAGATTGGTGAGACAGAATCGAAGCGTGGTAATAGGAAGACAGAATTGGCTCTCGTTCTACATCTAATTTTGCTTCCTCCTGCATCTTCACCCAGAGATCATCTTCTTCTTCTTCCTCCGCCAATGAACAGTCGGCAAACGTGGCTCGATAGAATTTTGCATAGTGGAAGGATTGATCGGAGGTGGCGGTGTAGCGCTTGTTTTGAATACGAAAAAGTGGGTCAGATTCGCAAATGCCCATCCTTGAACAGTCACAAGCAGCCATTGGAAGGAATCAGAGAGACTGAGTTTCGTAGGAATTGAAGCAAGTGAAAAGAGAAATAGAGAATATTGAATCGGAACTTGGAAGTGGAGTGTTCAAGAGTAGGTTCTTATATATTTGGGAGAAAGAGAGCACCATTATCGGGCAAGGCGTGTTGGGTAAGTAAGAGGGGAGGTTCAGATTCAGTGTTGCATTGGTTTGACTGGAACGCTACCGATCTATGTCATGCCTGACATCAATTTTTTGGTTGATACATAGTTCAGATTTATTTTTTTTGGTGATTTCAATTAATTAACAAGCTATTGTCGGCAATTAAAAAAATTTATATTTAAATCACCATTTTTTGAATATTTCCATCTTGTAATCACCAATTTAAAAATTGAAATCACCAACTTAAATTTTTTAGATTTAATTGGTGCTTTTTAAATGGAAATATCATTTTTTTAAAAAAAAAAATGTTAATTAAAAGATTATCCTTATTTTGGATTCTCAATCTATTAAAATAATTTTTTCTTTAAAAAAATAAAATAAAAATCTAAACCATTCAAAACTCATTTGGATGATTCATATGAGATGAACTCTCCCTACCTCACTTCAAGAATGGTAGGAAACTGGTTCTAGAGTGAGAATGGAACGTGGGTAAAATTAAGGGATACGTAATAGCAGTTTATAGCTTCATAGCAATAAAGTAACGTAGATATAGCAAATAAACTACGAAATAAGGTAACATGTAGAGCAGAGCCGGAAAATTGGGTTGAGTTTGTCGGGTTGGAGAGTTTCGCATCGAGAAGAGGAGAGAGAACTGAAAAATAGGCCAAAAATTTGAAAAAATTTGGTACCTGTAGGGCTCGACTAATCGAGCCAACCCCCGGGGCCTCGGCCCTCCCTGGCCTCCGTTTAACCGTAGTTTTTTTTTAAAAATAAAATAATAATAATAATAACTACTTAGACTTCTACTTAATGAATGTGTTTATTTGTAATTACTTAGATTTTTTTAGTTTAAACTATAACCCTTTTTTATGTTTATTATTATTTTGTATTAAAACACATAATTAGTTATTATAAATTTTAAAGAAGAGATGTTTTCATATTAAATAAACATATACTTTAGTATTACAATATTATATAATTAATAAATTATAAATATATTTTGTGGAAAATAAGTATAATTATTTTTACCCGTCGCAAAAAAATCATGCATGAACCGAAGAAATCTACCGACACATACAAAATTACGAGAGGAAAGACATTTTGTCGCGTGGCATACATAAAGCAATTCAT
This sequence comes from Acacia melanoxylon, assembly GCA_019022615.1. Classification (NCBI taxonomy): domain Eukaryota; kingdom Viridiplantae; phylum Streptophyta; class Magnoliopsida; order Fabales; family Fabaceae; genus Acacia; species Acacia melanoxylon. The sequence goes on from JAFJYJ010000002.1 coordinate 5,830,832, forward strand.
TTATTTAATATTTTTTGAAAAAAAGGAAAAACATATTCTTTGTGTTTATTTTTTTTTTATTACAAATTAATGAATGTGTTTATTTGTTGAATGATTTATTTTGTTTAGATATTAAAGTTGATAACATTTATTTGATAGATTAGAACTTTAATGATTGCAATTTACTAATTATACTTTGAAAAAAATTGAAAGAAAATAGTTAAAATTTGGAATAGTAATTTGTAGGCGCACTTGTAAAACCAACCTCGCTTATCGTATCTTATCGGGCTTTTAGAAAAACAAATGTTTTTCTTACCTAAGACCTGTAGGACTGTTAGACCCTGACCCTCTAGATTGGACTCGAAATACAACGCTGCGCGCAAAGAAGAAGAAAACGAGAGAGAGAAGGAGAGGGAGATTTCAGGTGAATAATATAATCAGTCCATTTGTTCAGAGAGATCTTGTATTACTCCAAAGTCCAATGGTGTATTTGTGGGTCATTTTCTCAACTTTTCAATCCCTACCTAATGAGCTGTTTGATACAATGGATTTGGAGTTTTTTTTAAGAATTTTCATGAGTTGGGTTTTAAAAAACTTTAAAAAATTGGATTTTAAAATTTTAATAAAGCGAGGAAGTAAGATAAAAAGTAAGAAAAATTAATTAAAATTTTTTAACAGTGTTTCTCTAAATTTTTAGATTCATCTCATTACATTTTTCCCTCGCCTTCAGGCCCCTCATATCAAACACCCCTTAAATGCACTTTTTTATCCTGTTGGGCCAATTCATAATATTGTTTTTGGGGCTTTTTTTTTTTTGGGGGGGGGGGGGGGGTGGGGGTGGGGTTGAGGTGTTTGGTGATTAGATCTTAAATGTAAAAGATAAAGCCAAAGAGAGTTGTAGATGGTTTAGTAGGGGCTGTTGGGCCAGTGACCCGATATTAAACCCTCCAAAACTTTTTAGTATATATATTTTAAAAAAAATGTAAGAGATAGATAACTAATTTGTATGTAATGAAAAAGTTAGTTATTTAAGTAAAAAAAATGTTCATGTGTTAGATTTCCCAAAAATACATCCTATAAATTATTTGCATTCAAAACTTCCCCTGATAGAAACCACATTAATAAGTGCGATAATTAATAAAGATAGTTTGGAGAAAATAAGTTTGGGAGATAAAGCGAGTGAATTAGAGCCTTATATTTAATACTACTTCAGTCCTAAATATAGGAAAAAAGTTTGTAGTGTAAATTATACTATAAATTTTGTCCTATATTTAGGGTCGGAGTGTAAAAAAAACATCTCAAATAGGTTTCTATGTTTAGGACCGGATGGGACATTAAAAAAATAGAAACATCTGTATCTCATCATTATTGGAGGAGGATAGTAAATATATAAAAGTAAAGTTTGGTGATCAGATCAACGAGCAATTAAAAAAAAAAAATACACACACATGTATAACATAATTGGAGGATTGGATTTGGATAGTACATACTACATATATAAAAGTAAGTTTTAGTTGATGATTAGATAAATGAGCTATTAAAAAAATGAAATACATTCATTTGTATGAATGAATGAAGAATTGGAAGGTAAATATATAAAAGTAAGTAAAGAAGTTATAGTCCATTGACTAAAATTATAGGGCATTTTATATAAAGTAGTATGTTTAGAAATACAAAGCATTTTTAGGTTTTTAAGGTTGTAATGAATAAGATTTTTTTAAAAAATCCTCTAATGAGTACTAAAAATTAAAGGGTTAAATACCAATTTTGCCACGGAAGTATTTGCTAGAGAGCACTCAGCACTTGGAATTTTTTTGGTACCAAATTTGCCCTGGAAGTATGAAAAAGGTAGCAAATTTGTCCTACCGTCACGGAAGTGTCACGTGGACTGTTAAAATTACACAGGGCTTCCAAAGAAATACCACGCAAGCTTACACGGTCAACAATTGCGCTTTATCTTCCCTCACAGCCAACCCTCCTCTTTGTCCGTCATCAAATCTCTAAAGGAACCAGATCCTCCCAAGCTTCACTAGATCTCTAAAGACACCCCTCTTACAACCACACTGTATCAGCCCACCAGAAATGCTCCCAGTATCTTAGGTTTTTTGCCTTTTATTAATATCGATAAGTTGTTCAGTACTTAGTAACTCAAGTTGCCAACAGAGTTCAAACTCCAGAGTATTTCATCACTTCAGGAAGGTAGAAAACGGAAAACTAAAGAAGCACAAGACACCAGGCAAACTAATGAAGTTTATAATTATTGATTAAAGCAAGTCATCATTCTCTCTCTCTCCTCTCTCAGGCGGTTCGTGCTTCAAAATCCAAATCTCATATCTCCATTCCTTGCACAACCAAACACCAGACAATCTTTCTGAAAAGATTATTTCAATTGGTAGAAAAACAAGATTTAATCTATGAAGCAAATTTCCAAAAATTAATCTGAAACATAGTTGTAAGAGATTGTTTAGACAAATCGCATAGATTCCCCCATGGTTCTCAGATCCCACTTGGAGGATCTTTGCTTCACTTCGCATTTTAGTTTGAAGATAAGAACAATCAGACATAGATCTAATCAAAAATATCAGGCGTAGCAACTCTAGCAATCCTTATCGCAAAAAAAAGGGCAAGAAACAGTAGTACAAGACGAAATCGTGAATATAAAAGAAAGCTCCGAATATAAAAGCATAGTGCTCTACTCTATCTTATTATCAAACCCACAAGCTCATCGAAAGCAATTTATGAACACGATGAAGATGGGGACGACGCCTCCCTTCTTCATGTTAAGCTTTTTGGCTCTACTCTGTCTCTCTACAGTTCCGCTTCTAACGGCGTCGTCTCAAGCACTGTACACAAATTCGCGATGGATCATGATGGAAGACGGCGAGCGAGTGAAGCTGGCGTGTGTGGATTGGGTGTCGCATATGGAACCCTTAATTGCAAAAGGTCTGAGCAAGCAACCTGTGGATGTGATCTCCAAACAGATCAAGTCGATGGGATTCAACTGTGTGAGATTCACTTGGCCCATTCTTCTCGTTTTGGGTCAGTAAGATTTGATGAAAGGAAAATGAGATGCGCCATTGTTGACCGTGTAAGCTTGCGTGGCATTTCTTTGGAAGCCATGTGTAATTTTAACGGTCCACGTGGCACTTCCGTGACAATAGGGAAAATTTGCTACATTTTTCATACTTTCGGGGTAAATTTGGTACCAAAAAAACTTCCGGATGCTAAGTGCTCCCTAACCAATATTTCCGTAGTAAAATTGGTATTTAACCCAAATTAAAAACTAGTCATCCGTGTAGTCTCCATGGGAGACGCCAAGATATTAAATGAGGGTAAAAATGAAAACAAATTCATTTTTCACTGACTTTATAACTGATTTATTAGGTAATTTGAAATGGAAAATATATTTTTGGCAATTAGGAAATTTAATTTTTTTATAAATAAAAAATAAGTTAAGAAAATAAAATCAGATAAGTCTGGCTTTCCTAATACTTTATTATTATTTTCAAACTGACCGTTAAGCTACTCATAATTCTTTTACAAAATGCTCATGTTTTCCTTTAACATTAATAAAATTACTATATTATTTAATTGAAAATATTGAACTTCTATAGTTAAAAAATGGAAAAAAAAAAAAAGAAGCAATTAGTTGATCCTCATTGCAGCAAGTTGGGTAAAGCTATAACTTTTTAGACGAAGCAAGCAAAGGTAGCATGAGAAAAGTTTCGTCAAACAACGTGCACTTGCACACATATGCGACTTTTGAGGTTTTCTTAACTTTAATGGCTGCGTGATTAAAACATTATTTTAGTTAAAAAATTATAAAAGCAAAAATAATTTTGGCCTTTGTAGATTATTCATTGCATGTTCTTAGTAGATTATTGAGGAAATGTATAAATAAACTTCACATATTTCTTAACCGAACTAAAATTTCATGCATGTGATTATTTATAATTTTATATGTATCCCTCTCAATCAATTAATAAAAAAAAAAAAAAAAACCTATGTCGAAAACGCAATATAAACCACTTTGTAGCTCCTTCAAGTCGGACTCCAATCTCTCCCTTTCTCTCTATTTTTCTCTCAAGTAAGCGAAGAATGTTGAAGGTAGAGCCGTAAAAGCAGGTCGGGCCTGACCATTTAAGCCCTGGCCCTTTAAAGGCCGGGCCTGAAAATGGAAGAGAGAGGTGAAGTTTGGCCCTGCATGGCCAAGGGCTTTTACGGGCCGGCCCTGCAGGGCTAAGGGTCGGCCTGTCAGATTTTTTTTTTTTTTTAAAATGTTGAAAAACTGAAGTGTGGGTAACCCTAAAAAAAAGTTTCATACTTTTATACATCAACATTAAATAGGGGTAAAATAAAAATTATGCTTTTATAAAAAATACTGCAAATCTCCTCCTCTGAGTGCCTTGTAAATAGAAAAAGAAAGGAGGGAATGTGTTCTTATTTAGTATATTCCATCATTCATCTTCTTATTGTTAGTTACATATATATGCAGTGACTAGGTGTAGTGGTTAGTAATCATGGGTGTTTTCACCTGTCATTCCTAATCATTTAGTGTTGTCTACCCCTAAGTAATTTTATGTTCTCTGTAAACTTGTTTTAATTAATTCTTTTGTTGCCAATAATATCCCATTTTGTTGATCTTGTATTTCCTTGGCATTGAGATATAAATTTAATTTCCTTATTTTATTAGGTAACTAGTCATTAATAACGCAAAATTATATTGTTTCCACACTACAAAAAAAAACTATGATTTGTCGCGGTTTCTCTGTAGCGGTCATACATAACCACTACAAAATCATGTATTTGTAGTGGTTTATTGAGAAACCGTGACAAATTAGTAGCGGAATCTTGGCGCCAATGCGCGGGCTTGTTTACATCGACATTTGTAGCGGTTTACATATAATAAACCGCGACAAATGTGGCGGAGCTTGGCGCGTAATGGCGGGAAAGTTTGTGGCGTGGGATTTGTTGCGGTTAATTCAAAGTAACCGCTACAAATAATTGAAACGTCACCCATTTGTCGCGATTAACGTTAAACGACACCTTAACGAGACAAAATGCTACACGTTGTAGCGGTTAACCCAATAATCGCGACAAATACTTACCCTATATATAAGTGATTTGTTCGTACATATAACTATAAATTCTTTAAGAAGTTTTTAAATCTCAGCTTGTAACTGAATGAACTATCTCGGCTTGGTAGTCAAAGACATGCAAATATCTGCAGCTCTAATCTCTTATCTCAGAAGATGAGAGCGGCAAATATTTGCCTCTCTCATCCTTATAGCCGAGACAGTTCCTTCAGTGACAATCCAGATTTAATTCTTTCTTTGACGGAAAGACTTCTACTCTTCTAAAGATAGTTTAACATGCGATCGAAGATTTGGTTCCATTATAGCCACCTTTCTCTTTGAAAAACATTTCTGATCAAAATGAGTCAGTGAGTTTTTCTTGGGAGATTGGTGGCTATATTGAAACCAAATCTTCAAGCATGTTAGACTATTGTTAGTTAATTTATTATTTTTGACTTTGAAATTAAATAAATAAATTAAATTATTTAAGAGCCTTTTAAATTTTAAAATAATTCTAAACTAATTAGTTTGACTAATAAACTAATTAGTTTAAAGTTTTTTCAAAAAAAAATTATTAACGTTGTAGCGGTTCTACGAAGAAACCGCCACAGAATGTGAACTGACAATAATTTTGTAGCGGTTCATTTCTATAACCGTTACAGAATGTAAAAGGTCTGTCATTTTGTAGCGTCTAGTTAACCACTACACAAAATCACAAATAACGAGGGAATATAGTCGCGGTTATTGTAGTAACCGCAACAAAATTACGAATTTTGTAGCGGTTACATGAATAACCGCTACAAATTGTAGCAGTTTATATTTCACCTTTCACTTTTTAACTTTTGTTGCGGTTACATTTTTAACATTATGGATTCTAACGATAACGGAAAAGGGAAATCTAGAGTGCCTATTAGAGGCAGCAATAGTAGAGGCCGGGGCCGAACGAGAGGGCGTGGGGCTCTATCTATCCCTCCACCCAATCAGGAGCAGAACGAGGTTGATCAACTCTTCGCCGATGAGCCAATCCCAGGCATAGACACCGTAGGAGGAGAAGGAGGCGCAAGCCTGTCGTTCAGCGACCTCGACGAAAATGAGCAGATTAATTTAGACATTCTCATATCCGAAGCGGAGTGCTTTTTGGACGGGGAGAACGAGCGGGACCAAGGGAACCCCCGACCGTCGTCTTTGCGGTCTACGGATTTGTGGTGGACGTAGAAGGTAAATGTAATTTGTTTTTGAGAAAAGTTAAAGTTAAATTCGTTACGTTTAATTTAATTTAATTTAAACGCAACACAAACATGTTTTTTATTATTGTGATGCAATCATTGCCGCAAAGGTTGCTGCGCAAGTTGCTGAGCAGATTGCTGCACAGAAGGCTGCGAATGATTCCAAGAGAAGGCGCCGGCAAGAGAGATACGACCATTGGTACTTGAGTTAGAGGCAGACCTAGGATCTTGTTCACGTCCGTCTACGAGGATCAAATTCGGTGTCCTCTCTGCTGGCGATGACGAGGGCGATGCTACCTGGCGGTCGTGCACGAGCCCCCCGAGACAGCCCCCTCGATCATCAAGCTCCCGATAGTTAGTTTTTATTTGCTCATCCCCCTCCTCCCTCCGCACGGACTATGTTATTTGGTTTGTTGACGATTTTATTTATTTAAATTAAATGGTATCTTTTATTTTAGTCGGTTCTTGATATTGGAGTAGTATTTGAATACTTATACATTTATATATGGTCATTAATTATTGTTATCTATAATTAAAATTTAATTCGATATTGTAAAATAATAAATGGAGTTAGCAATTAGTGAATAAAAAAATATTTTTTAAAATTCAACTTCAAAAACAGGTGCCAACATCTGTAGCGGTTTTCAAATAACCGTGACAAATCTGAATTTCAAATGGAAAAATGCGCCAAGGTTTGTCGCGGTTGTTGTGGCAGATAGTCACCGCTATAAATTTTGGGCGGTAATTTTCTTCCAAATTTGTGTCAGTTTTTGTCATGGTTATCCAATAATCGTGACAAATCTGAATTTCAAATGGAAAAAGGCGTCATTGTTTGTCGCGGTTCTAAACCGCTACTAAATGTTTTGTATACTTGTCGCGGTTTTAAACCGCTACAAATACGCCGGATGTTGCATTTAAAGATGTCGAAGCTTGCATTGAAGCTAATTAAACATTCTCTTTTCATTTGTATCCTATCTTACATTTGTTTACTACATATGGATAAGTCTTGGATCAAGTTGCCGCGAAATTCTCCTGTATATTTAGTAGGATTGAAAGCTTTCTTAGATTTCGCCTTCACTCACGCCAGCATTAATGGCAAGATCAAGTGTCCATGTTGTCGGTGCAAGTTTAAAAAGTGGCAAACACGAGAAGGTGCTATGTAACATCTTCTTCAGAAGCAATTTCCGGAAGCATATACATTCTGGGAAGTTCATGGTGAGACACGTGGTATGAGATATGAGGTTCATCTTCCTCGAAGCTCACAAGTAGCAAATCAAGTAAATCAAGATGATTCGGTTAATGAAGTTGTTCGCGATGCTTTTGGTTATCAAGATGACAACTTTACAGAAGAAGTTCAGGGCGCAGAACCTGTTTTCTTCAGGAATGATGCAGCTCGGGAATTTTTCAGCCTCATGGATGAGAGTGATCGTCCTTTGTATTGCGGTTGTAAAAAATACTCAAAATTATCTTTTCTGATTAAATTGTATCATATCAAGTGCTTGTGTGGGATCACTGATAAGGCAATGTCGATGTTGCTTGAATTGCTACGAGATGCTTTCCCTGATGCGGACATTCCCACAACCTTCTACGAGGCCAAGAAGGTAATTAACAGATTAGGCTTGAACTACAAGAAAATCGATGTCTGCCCCAACGACTGTATGCTTTATTGGGGAGAGGACGCTCGAAGGGAGACTTGTAAGAAGTGTCATACTTCAAGGTTCAGGACATGTCGGAAAGGAAAAAAGCAGAAGAAGAAACCCGCAAAGATTCTGAGGTACTTTCCTTTAAAACCTCGCTTACAAAGATTGTTTATGTCGTCTAAGACAGCTGAGCATATGAGGTGGCATGAAGCTGACAAGAACGAAGATGGTAGACTCAAACATCCACGGGATGATGAAGTGTGGAAAGCGTTTGACTCAGACTTTCCTGATTTTGCGGCGGACCCTAGAAATGTTCATCTTACTTTGGTGACCGATGGTTTTAATCCTTTTGGAAATCTTAGCACCAGCTATAGTATATGGCCAGTTATGTTGATACCCTACAACTTTCCCCCTTGGATGTGTATGAAACAAAGCTCATTCATTATGTCCATGATCATTCCAGGCAAAAAGGCACCGGGAAATGACATCGATGTGTATCTCCAACCGCTTATCAAGGAGTTGGTGGAGTTGTGGAATGTAGGCGTCGAGACGTATGACGCGCACGAGAAGACACTGTTCAACTTGCGTGCGGCGTTGATGTGGACTATTAGTGACTTTCCTGGACTGGGCACATTATCCGGGTGGAATGTGCATACCGGCCTTGCGTGTCCAGCTTGCAATTTTGACTCGACTCGGTTCGTCTTCCTCGCATCGTAAGTGGTGCTTCATGGGTCATCGAAGGTTTCTCGATGGTACGCACAGGTTTAGGTTGCAACGCAATCGTTTCAATGGGCAACAAGAAAAACGAGGACCTCCTAGGCATTTATCCAGTGCAGAAATCATAGAGCAACTTGTGGATGTTGAATTTGAGTATGGGAAAAAAGACGATCCAGCAAAGGCCAGGACAAAGAAAACTAGGGCTTCTGGTTCTGCGCCCTAGCAAGGGCGGAAGATAAGCGACTTCTTCACTCTTCCATATTGGAAAGATAATTTGCTCCGACACAGTCTGGATGTCATGCACATTGAAAAGAATGTGTGCGACAATGTGTTGTACACGATTCTGAATGAACCAGGCAAGTCAAAAGATCATCTTCAAGCGAGGAAAGATTTACGGGAGATGGGAGTTCGTGGAGATGCGTGGCCGGACGAGCATGATAGATTTCAACCGAGAAAATTCACCTTGACAAAACCGAATAAGGAAATCTTCCTCGCGACATTAAAGGCTATAAAATTTCTGGACAGGTATTCAAGCAACATTTCACGATGTGTTGACGTGTAGGCTCGAAAGGTTGCTGGGTTTAAGAGCCACGACTCACATGTGCTTATGCAATAGTTCCTTCCGCCGGCCATAAAAAATATGCGCCTCTCGATGTGTCGATCGTTTTGGTCGGCGTTTGTGTTCATTCTTCAGGAAGTTGTGTTCCAAAGTTTTGATCGTGGAGGAGCTCGACCAGCTGCAACAAAAACTTATTCTTACGCTTTGTCATTTGGAGATGATCTTTCCTCCCTCATTTTTCACGATCATGGTTCACCTGACAGTACACCTTGTTCACGAAACAAAGCTTGCTGGCTCAGTTCACTACCGATGTATGTATCTTATTGAGAGGTACTCATTTAAAATTAATTACTTTAGCATTCCTCCCTAGTCCCACGTCTAACCATTGATGTATCGACATTTTCCCTTCATTACTTTATAGGTTTCTTGGGAAACCGAAGTCTTACGTGAGGAATAAGGCGTGGCACGAAGGTTCAATAGCGAAGGTTATATTGGGGATGAGGTCTTATATTTTTGTTCCAGGTACTTTGATGACATTGAGACGTCATTCAACCGACCGTCTCGTGTAGACGATTCTCCAGAGCCAGAGCCATCAGAACAGAGTTGTTAATCACTCGAGTTGGTAAACCAATTGGCGGAACTAAGAACTTCAAACTGACGGCACTTGAGAAGTTTAGAGCACATAGACATGTTTTGATTAATTGCACTAAATTTGAACCGTACCTTCTGTAAGGATTGCACACAGATATATCTTACACTATATATTTCCTTACATGTTATACTCACATTTCTTGGTCGTCTTCGCATGTTTAATTGCAGGGAATTCAGGAGTCATGTCAAGCGTCAGCTGAGGGTCCGTACACAGACATCATCCGAAATTTATAGAAAGGTGCACATAGAATTCCCGAGTTGGTTTAGGAGGAGAATAATGAATGACCACAACCCGCACTAACCAGAATTTAGAGCTCTCGCACTCGGCCCCCTTGATCACGCCCAAATATTTACGACATACAATGTCAATGGTTTCAAGTTTTGCACCGTTTCACGAGATCAGGGATTGCTGACCCAATACTCCGGTGTATATGGCACGTTTGGGACGAGGAGTTATGCGAGCAGAGTGACGGGAACATGCAGTTCGATGACGTCCCGTATTATGGGAAGCTTCTTGATGTGGTCAAGATAACTTACCAAGGCCTTTTCACCGTAACACTGTTCAAATGTTTGTGGGCAAATACGACAACGTCCCGGGGACTCACGACTGACAACTTAGGCATCACATCAGTGAATTTCTCCCGGCCTATTCACACTGGTCAGTCTGAAGATGACGAGCCATATATTCTTGCCTCAGAGGCACATCAGGTTTACTATGTCCCCGATAAGAAACACAGAGATTGGAATATGGTGGTTCACCTAAAGCCTCGGGACTTTTACGACATGGGCGATGGTGATAACATCGCCTACGAGAGTGAGTCGTTCCAGCCCACCAGCTTCGAAAACTTCTTTCCAGACGGCGATGATAATTTACCTATAGTTCGGTACATTTTTTAATATACGCTTTATGGAATAATAACATTTAATTAACTAAAGTTTTATTTGTGTGCAAACATATTCAACTCACACCTAACATTTTATACAAACTTTCTTTGTAGGGATGGTGACGAAGATTGAGAGAAAAAATTATGCCAACGATAATGTAATCTTGTTTTTTTAAAAAAAAAACATATATATTATTTGTAGAGTTAAAAACCGCTACAAAAGAAAAAATAACCGCTACAAAAACAACCACTACAACTACGCATCATTAACCGCGACTAACAACAACCGCAACAAAAAGCGAGCACTAAACCGCTACAAACTTATGCACAGATATCAAAATAAATACCTCCAACAAACCTCATTTAATATGCTTCAATATCCTTTTCAACACACGTTTTCTCTCCGTCTTCTCTCATATTTTTACGTTTTCTCACGGAGGTTACGTGTTTGAAGAAGGTAAGTTCCATTCAACCGGATCAAATCTAATGTTTATCGAAATATTTCATTTTCCTTCTACCCTGTTCATACTAACTTTTGTTATTTTACAGTTGCATTACATCTATTTTTAAACTTTTGTTCTACTTTCACATATACATTATTCGATCCATTTTGAGACATTTTTTTAGAATTAATTTTATTTTAATGAACTCATAATTTGTTTGTATTATACGTACATATTTTCATCGTTTAATACCCCACATAGTTACTTTATATACTCAAATATCATTTTTTAATATCATTTATTTTCACTAAATATTATAAATAATAAATATTTACTTAATCAATATAATAATTTTTTTTTCAATTTTATAAATTTGTAGCGGTTAGAAAACTGCTACAAAATGGAACAAATATACAAATTAACGCGCCAAAAATTAAGACGGAAAATATTGTCGCGGTTCACAACCGCTACAAATATATGCAATATTTTTAATAAAATGGCGGGATTTATTTGTAGCGGTTCTTCTTTGCTACAAATATTCCTAAGAATTCAATATCTTGGCAGCAAAATGTTTTCCAAAAATTTGGGGGAATATTTGTAGCGGTTATATAACCGCTACAAAATATTTTAAAATCGATGGCGCCATTTTTTCACATAACTAGTAGCGGTTAGTATACCGCTACAAATATCATCACACCCAAGTTGTGGTAGTTGTATAACCGCAACTAGTGTTCGAACAAGGAGTCATCGCAGCTTCATTTTGTGGCGGTTATAGGAACCACCACAAATATAGTAGCGGTTAGGTTGTATTGAGTAGCGGTTATTTTTAACCGCGACAAATAGGTTTGCCACGGTAGATTTTGTAGCAGTTCATTTAACCGTGACAAATCTCATTAGTCGCGCCAATAACCGCCACAAATATGTCATTTTAATCGCTACTAATACCTTTTTTTTTGTAGTGCCACATCTCCTATATTACAACATTGAGAATTCTTATCTGTTTGTCAATTACTTTCATAACCTTAAAATAACATGACTATTCAGTGGTGGAACCGAAAAATATTTTTAGCCCAGGCCAAAAAAAAACATATTGAACTATTTACTAAATAATATCGCATAACATTGAAAATACAAATAAATAATAACCGACAATTATAAATCAAAACAAGAAATAATTTTTTTTCGATAATAGTGGCGAAGATGACGACAATGATATTGATAGTCATCCTTCTAACGTCATTTAGTGGTATACTTTTTATGTTTTATGTAAGTTATTTGTGAACATAATTTGTTTTTGATTATGAATTCGTGATTTCGCTTATTTGTTGGATGATTGTATTTTTTGGATATAAATGTTGATAACATTTATTTGATAAATTAGAGCTTTAATTGTTGTAATTTACTAATTATATTTCTTTGAAACACACAGAGGAAAAATAGTTAAAATTTACAATAGTAATTTTTGGGCCCTGCAGGCTGGCCTTGGCCCTGGTGCTCTCGGGCCAGGCTTTGAAAAACAGGTTTTTTTCTTACTCCGAGCCCCGGAGGGCCGGCACCTGTTAGTCCCCGGCCTTCCACGGGTAGGCCTGATTTCTAGTTGATAGTGAGAGTGTTGAAAGCGATAGTTGAGAGAGTAGGCAGCTAAGTTGAGTGTTTCAAAACTGTATTGTCCTTGTGATAAAAAACCTAGGGGTAGAGTAGTAATTAATTCTCAACTATTGTATAATATTATAAATGCATAACAAGTTCAAGCCGGCCTAACAAGTTTCTTAGTGAACTTAAGCTTAGCCTGTTAAGCAACATATCAATTTTAAAACTTCCAAGCTAGATCCTAATTTTAAATAGGCCACAAGTCTCTGAAAGGCCATCTGACTTGTTTCCACTCTTATCGGTAGCCTTGTAGGCCTCTTGTTTATGATGTGATGTATTAATTATTATATTGTTATTATAGAACAAAATTATGTTTATTTTATTGAGGATCTGTCATATGATAAATGTTTAGATATTGTTGGGCCAAGGGCCTTGTTTTATACACTCTCATATTTTAGTGGTTTCAACGGCAAATTGTCAAAGAGAGTTGGCGTAGATGGTAAGGGATTTGTTCAAGTCCCAAAAGGGATGTGTGTTCGATCCATCGCTGCCGTGTTGGGACTCCTTTCAGTAAGCGATCTCGTAAGTCCCATTAAGTCTTTCAAAGAGCCGGGGCCGTCTTGCATGCGCTTGGTGGGGCCCGATGTTGAACCCTCCAAAACTTTTTTCTTATAAAAAAAAAACGGCAAATCATGTGATTCAATAAATGTTTTATGTAGACTCTTTTTGTTAATTTAATTGACTTTGTTTATCTTTATGTTATTAATTAAAACAACTAAATTGATTGAGTCTTTTGTGGAGGAAATGCACTTTTTTGTGATGTATAAAAATAAAGAATGTATAGCTACTGTGTGTACACACACGAAGGTGTCTGTATATAGATAAAACGGTTATTTCTCATCATGAGTTATGTGATATGTGAGATATACAGCGGCGGAGCCACACTGGTGTCAGTGTGGGCAAGTGCAGACACACAAAAAATTGATAATATATATATATATATATATATATATATATATATATATATATATATATATATATATATATATATATATATATATTTATTGAAGAAATTCTCTATCAACTTGCCTAGGTGGTCTAATTGGTTATACGTCTGCACACTTGATACTAGATCTCTGGTTCGAACCTTGCTATCCTTCTCTCCAGATTGTTTGGAGAGATTAAGGAAGCTAAATAAGTTACTTAATTATTTTATATGTTGTGTATCTTTAGATTATATATTAGTTTATTAGTCAAACTAATTAATTTGAAGAAAAAAATAAAAATAAAAATAGTATAAAGTAATTTAATTAACTTCTTTAATTTTTCCAAAATAATAAACTATATCTTATAATTGGGAAGGAGAAGTACATGATAAGAGGTTCAATGTACCTCCATATTCAAATACCCTTTCCTTTTATGATCTTCATGAAGGATACTTTATTCATGACTTTAATTATACACATACAAGACTTGTGCACAATATACAAGATTTCTATAAATTTTCTGTCCAGCACAAACCTCCCCAGAGCACTCAGTTTGTTAACAACAGGAGAACAGAGGATTCTCACTTATCAAACAAACTAATTCCCCCAACACCATCTAACATATAATTACATGCCATATAGTTGAGAAATAGCATCTAACTAATTATATAACATAGTCAGACCACTCATGAATATGTGAAGTATGATCCATAGTGAAGCCTGGAATCTTATCCAGCCTCTTAGGATTAACCTTCCCTCCTATCAATCTAGCTGGGTTTCCAACAACAGTAGTCATAGAAGGAACATCCTTCAGCACCACTGAACCAGCACCAATCTTAGCTCCATCACCAATCTTTATGTTCCCCAGAATACAAGTGCCTGCTCCTATAAGCACTCCATCACCAATCTTGGGATGTCTATCTCCTGAAACTTTACCTGTTCCTCCCAATGTCACATTATGCAGAATTGACACATTGTTACCTATCACTGCTGTTTCTCCCACCACCACTCCTGTAGCGTGATCAAGTAAGATTCCTCTTCCAATTTTGGCTCCTGGATGGATATCCACAGCGAATACTTCAGAAACTCTGTTATTAATTAAAAGGGCTAACACGTTTCTTCCCTGAGACCATAATTTCTGAGCAATTCTGTGAGCTTGAATTGCCTGGAAGCCTTTGAAATTTAGGAAGCAATGGACATAGCTTATGCAGGCTGGGTCACGTTTTTTCGCGGCTCTCAGATCGTACATTACAGATTCCACGATTTCTTCGTTTTCGTTGAGGATTGAAGCGAAGAGATCGATTAGGGTTCCGATTGGAAGATTGGAACTGCTCAATTTGTGGGAGAGAAGATTGGCGAGCGCGATTTCAAGAGATTGGTGAGACAGAATCGAAGCGTGGTAATAGGAAGACAGAATTGGCTCTCGTTCTACATCTAATTTTGCTTCCTCCTGCATCTTCACCCAGAGATCATCATCTTCTTCTTCCTCCGCAAATGAACAGTCGGAAAACGTGGCTCGATAGAATTTTGCATAGTGGAAGGATTGATCGGAGGTGGCGGTGTAGCGCTTGTTTTGAATACGAAAAAGTGGGTCAGATTCGCAAATGCCCATCCTTGAACAGTCACAAGCAGCCATTGGAAGGAATCAGAGAGACTGAGTTTCGTAGGAATTGAAGAGAGTGAGGAGAGAAATAGAGAATATTAATCGGAACTTGGAAGTGGAGTGTTCAAGAGAAGGGTTCTTATATATATATAAATATACGTGGGAGAAAGAAAGCACCGATATCAGGGCAAGGCGTGTTGGGGAAGTAAGAAGGGAGGTTCAGATTCAGTGTCGCTTTGGTTTGACTTGAACATTACCGATCTATGTCATGCCTGACATAAACTTTTATTCGCGTTGCTTTTTTAAAATTTCGCCGTGTAACTAAAAAGTAAAGACGTATTTTATTTTTATCAACTTGTGTAAATATACTCTTTTCAAATTTTAAGGGTTAAGGTGTAATTTTCTTGCTACGATATGTCTTTCGGGAGCGATTTTGTCGCGAAGTTTTCGGCGTATGATATTCGCGAAGTTTAAAAATGTAGCGATATTCTTTCTAATATTAAAAACCTTAATCGTCACCTAATAGTCAGCGTTAGTTGACAGTTAGGGTTTTAACGGATGAAAGCGATATTCTTCTGTAGAAAACTTGAGGGGATAAAATTCTTTCTGGCCCAGCATCTTTAAGGGTAAAATTGTACCCTAACCCCAAATTTTAATGCTAATCCAAACACGCCTTCATCTTTCATGTGGATTGACAGGTCATTTCATCTGAACCTAATATTATACTCCCTCCAGTCTTAATTATAAGACCTAGTTGACTTTTTTAGAAAGGTTAAGGAAGCTAATTAAGTTAGTTTAGAGTATTTTTTTTTTCAAACTAAATAATTTGACTAATAAATTAATATTAATTTAAGAAAACACAATATATGAAATGATTAAATAACTTATTTAGCTTCCTTAATCTCTCCAAAAAAAAGTCAACTAGGTCTTATAATTAGGATAGGAGATAGTATTAGATAGTTCAAATTTAATTTTTTAAATGGGTGATTTTTAAATAAAAATATCATTGTTTCTGAAAAAATATTAATTAAAAGATTATCTTTATTTTATATCATCTACTCATAAAAATAATTTTATTTTGATGGTCCTTATGAAATGAGCAGAATGAGAATGGAACGTGAGGTAAAATTAAGGGACACATAATAGCAGTTTACAGCTTCATTGCAATACAGAAATGTAGATATAGCAAATAAACTAAGAAACAAAGTAACATGTAAAGGAAGGAGATTGGACAGGAAACACAACTCTGCGTGCGGAAGCAGATACTCTCCCCATCCCTCCTCTTCCCATTTTTCCTCATCCTTCATCGACCATCGAAATCTTGATCTAAGGATCCATAATTTTTTTTTTGAAAAAACCGCATGCGGTAATTTTTACCGCATGTGGTTTTTTGAAAAATAATTCTGGCCCTTTGAATCAAGATTTCGATGGTTAGGATGGAAGATAAGGAGGGATGAGCAGAGGAAGGATAGGCAGAGAAACCGGACACCTCTGAGCGCAGAGAAGAAGAAAACGAGAGAGATATAGAGATATTTCAGGTGAATAATATTAATCAGTCCAATAGTATCTCGTTTTTTTTATGCTAAAATAAAGTTTAAGTACATGAAACATAGATAATTCTAGGATTCGGGGTATGCGCTTAGACTCAAAAAGCGACTTACAAAAATATTTGCGATCGTCCATCAATAAAGTCTAATATCGACCAGCAGTATCAAATCTCGGCCTTTTTAGGATGAAGTCTGACACATTGACAGCCCATATAGTACATTTGTTTAGAGAGAAGTCGTATTACTCCAAAGTCTAATAGTGTAGTTGTTGGTCCTTTTTTAAACTTTTCAATTCCTGTCTAATGGACTGTTTGATACAATGGATTTGGAGTTTTTGTAAGAATTTATTTGGGTTTTTAAAAAAAATTAAAAAACTAGACTATAAATTTTAATAAAGAGAGGAAGTAAGATTAAAAGTGAAAAACAAAAAATTAATTAAGAATTTTTAACAGCGTTTGTCTGAATTTTTATATTAATCTCATAAAATTTTTCCCCTTCAAGTCCCTCCTATCAAACACCCCTACATGCACTTTTTTATTCTTTTGGGCCAACTCATAATATTGTTTCTGGGTTTTTTTTTCTCATTTTTTTTGGGGGGGCCCCGGGGGTGGGTGTTTGTGAAAATTAGGGACTTTAAGCTTATGTTTTCCAGATTTTGAGCAGAAGAAAAAATTATTTAACTGTGTTAAGTTTGGAACTAGGGGTTGGTGATTAGATCACTAATTTATAGGTAATGAAAAGTTAAGTTAGTTATTTGTAAAAAAAAATGTGCATGCGTTGATTTCCCAAAAATACATCCAATAAATTATTTGCATTTGAAACTTCCCTTGATATAAATCACATTAATAAGTGTGATAATATATTAATAGAGATAGTTTAGAGAAAAATAAATCTGGGACATAAAGTGAGAGAATTAGAGTCTTATATTTAATATCAAAGAAAACATGTCAATAGGTTTCTATGTTTAGGACCTGATAGGGTATTAAAAAATACAGACATGTGTATCTCATCATTATTGGAGGAGGATGGTAAATATATAAATGTAAAGCTGGTGATCAGATCAATAAGCTATTAAAAAAAACATACACATGTATATCATAATTGGAGGATTGGATTTGGATAGTACATACTACATACTGCATATATAAAAGTAAGTTTGAGTGTATGATTAGATAAATGAACTATTAAAAAAAAATGAAATACATACATTTGTATGAATGTATCACATGAATGAAGAATTGGAAGGTAAATATATATAAAAGTAAGTAAAGAAGTTATACTCCATTGACTAAAATTATAGGGCATTTTTTATAAAGTAATATGTTTAAAAATATAAAAGCATTTTTAGGCTTTTAAGGTTAATTAATGAATAAGATTTTTTTTTTTTTGAAAAACAAAAATCCCCTAATGAGTATTAAAAATTAAAAACTAGTCATTCTTGTAGTCTCCATGAGACTATGAGAGACACCATCATATTAAATGAGGGTAAGCATGAAAAAATCTTTATTTTTCATTGCGTTATAACTGATTTATTAGGTGATATCTTATAATTTGAAATGGAGAATATCTTTCGGGCAAAAAAAAAAAAAGAAGAAGAATATATTTCAATAAGTACATTAATTCTAATTATTTTTTTAGTTCATAAATGGAGCTAAATTCTTAGGAAATTTACATTGTAAATGAAAAATAAGTTAAGAAAATAAAATCAGATAAGTCTTGCGTGCTTTCCTAATACTTTATTATTATTTTCAAACTGACCGTGAACCTACTCATTATTCTTTTACAAAATGCTCATGTTTTCCTTTAACATTAATAAAATTACTATATTTAATTGAAAATATTGAACTTCTATAGTTAAAAAAATGAAGGAAAAAAAAAGAAAAAAGCAACTAGTTGATCCTCATTGTAGCAAGTTGGGTAAAGCTGTAACTTTTAGAGGAAGCAAGCAAAGGTATCATGAGAAAAGTTTCGTCAAACATTGTGCACTTGCACACATATGCGACTTTTGAGGTTTTCTTAACTTTAATGGCTGCTTGATTAAAACATTATTTTAGTTAAAAATTTATAAAAGCAAAAATAATTTTGGCCTTCGTAGATTATTCATTGCATGTTCTTAGTAGATTATTGAGGAAATGTATGAATAAACTTCACATATTTCTTAACCAATTATCAATTAATGGAAAAAAAAAAAAAAAACCCTCTGTCGAAAACGCAATATAAAGCACTTTGTAGCTCCTTCTAATGTGATTATTCTCTCTTTTTGCACCTGAGTCTGGCACAAAATTGGTAGGCATAAACTGGAGTGGGCAGTGAGATGGAAGAATAGAATAATCAAAGGAACAAGAAGGAAAATTATCAGTATACTTCTTTTTGAAGAAAAAAGGAATCAATCCGTCACTTCCTGCTTTGGAATCATTTGATTTGTGAGGACAGAACCGCGCCCTTCATCAAGTGAGCGAAGAATGTTGACGGCGATAGTTGTGAGAGCAAGCAGCTAGGTCAAGGGTTTCAGAACTGTGTTGTCCTTGTGATAAAAGACCTAGGGGTAGAGTAGTAATTAATTCTCAACTATTGTATAATATTATAAATGCATAACAAGTCCAGGCCGGCCTAACAAGTTTCTTAATGAGCCTAAGCTTGGCTTGTTAAGCAAAATATGCAATTTAAAAGGCCTAAGTTTGATCCTAATTTTAAACAGGCCACAAGCCTATAAGAGACCGTTTGACTTGTTTCGATCAGGGACGGACCTACATGGGGGGCTAGGGGTGGCCCCCACCCCCCCCCAAAAAAAATTATAGGGTTAACCCAAAATTTTAGAAAACTATATTTCGGCCTCAGAAATTTTTTCATTTTTTTCACTTTAGTCTTCATTAAAAGTTTCATAGAGGGACTAAAATGAAAATGTTAAACCTTTATAGGACTTACTGTAATTTTATAAACACCTGGGTTTATTCTATAAATTTTGCCCCCACTAATTTCAATTCCTGGTTCCGCCCTGATTTCGAGCCCTATTCATTGGCCTTGTTGGTCTCCTGTTTTTTATGTGATGTAATGGTTATTATATTGTTATTATAGAACCTCATGTTTTTTAAAAACTAGTTTATTTTATTGGGTATCTCTCATATGATAAATGTTTAGATATTGTTACGTTGAGCCAGGGGCCTTATTGTGGTTCGACTGTTAAATCATGTGATTTAAAAAATGTTTTATGTAGAGCCTTTTTGTTGATATTTAGTGCTGTGGATAAGACTTGTGGGTTATGACTTCACACTACAAATGTTAATGTTCCCAAAGTCTTGGTTTTTTTTAGTGGGTTTGTGGGTATGAATTCTGCCCCAGACCATCGATGTATTTTCTTGAAAGAATGATTTCATATTATCTTTTGTTAATCTGATTTATTTATGAGAAAGGGTCTTTTCATTATTCTACTATCTCATACAACAAATGATCTTCAACATTCTACGGACCCTTGCGGTGATATTCTTGACAACTCCTCAGCTGGTACCAAATCCTGGAGTGGTTAAAAAGGGATCTCTACTAATGATTCTGAAAGATGAAAGGGTTCGGATTCTCTCATTGACATTTTTTTATTGTCCCTCATCGGCGTTTAATTTGAATCATACATTTGATATAATTGCCCACATCAACAACCTCCTTTCTAAAGATTAAGTCAAATCAACGGTTTTAATTGGATGATGAGAGATGAAGAGAAAGTTAGCTAATGAGAGAATCTTGTTATATGAAAGTATGAATAGTAGAGTGGCACCTCTCATTATCACCGTTGATATGTTTTCTAGCTGTAATAATTTTTTTGGGAAGCAAATTCTAATTTGTTTGTCTCTCCTTGATAATTTTAAATCGTATGAACGTATTTGCATCAAAATTATAATTTTTTGTTTCATCTATTTTTTAATCAACTCATGAGTTTTTGAATTTAAAGCTTGTGTGATACTTATGAGAATGTACTATTTTGAGTAACTATTGTTGGTGTTTTGCTTATTCTAACAAATTATATATAATTCCTTAAATTTAAGTTGTGTGGTTATATTTATTAGTATCTGTATTTTAACCGTCACTTTTATTTTCCTCTTATGTGTCCTTTCACTTTTTTTATAACTATTTTGTAATTGATATATTTTCTTACATTCTCTTTTTTATTTTTTATTTTTTTAAAAAATCGATTTATATTTTGAAAACAAAATATTATTTCTTCAGTACATCCTTATATTTCAGTTTCTTTCTGACTCTTTTCCTTCTTATAATTTAATTGATTTTGTTTATCTTTATGTTATTAATTAAAACAACTAAATTGATTGAGGTTATTCTAGAGGAAATGCACTTTTTGTGATGTATAAAAATAAATAATGTATAGCTAGTGTTTGTGTATACACACGAAGGTGTGTGTATATAGATAAAATGGTTATTCCTCATCATGGGTAATATGATGTGTGAGATACGAGATAATTATATAGGTGAGACGATTATTCCTCGCTACGAGTTATTTGGTATATGATATATAGAGTTGGGAATCGAAAGGCGGTTATCGTGAGTGAAAAAAAGGCTAAGGCCTAATAAAATTTTGCCCTTTAGGCCCAAGGTAAGTAAAAAAATATATGTTTTTTCAAAGTTCTACCGAAACACCAGGTCTAGGGTTGGCCCTTTAAGGTCCGAAAATTACTATTCCAAATTTTAACTATTTTTTTTAAAAAAAATAGTAAATTACAATACGAATCATCCCATAAATAAGCACAATCATTAATTCATAATCAAAAGCAAACTATGTTCACAAATAAGCCACATAAAACATAAAAAGCATATCACTAAGCGACATTAGTACGATGACTATTATTGTCGTCATCTTCGTCACTATCATCAATTTTAACGACATTTGATTGTTCTTCACTTTGAATAGTAGCCTCTGACTCATGAGTAAGAATATCATGAATTTCTTCTCCTGCATTATGAACACATCTATAATCTTTATTTGCAACAAATAATAAACCAAATCATAAAATTAGAGTATAGTTATTATGTATTTGTAGTTAAATGGATAAATAAATCTATAACAAATACAATATATATATATATATATATAAATTAATACATATAAAAAGGGAAAAAAAAGCCTACTGATGTGAAAAAGGCTGCAGGGCTTAAATTGGTAGGCCCCAGGCGCGTTAACTGAGGCGCCCGGGGCCGCCTTCTAGGGTTAATTTGAATATCTTGTCATTTTTCAAATCCTACCTGCGACGGGCCTGGGGGTTAAACAGTCAGGTCCATCGGCTCTAATGATATATGAGATGTTTATGTGGGTGAGACGGTTATTCATCACCACAAATTACATAGTATATGGTATTATAAGATATTAAATTGGTGGGACACTTATTCACCATCACCAAATTTGGTTTAAAAGTTCTGTTATTGAACGTTGGTTGATTATTGCAAATTGTTTGATTTAGTAATAAGGAGTGAGAAAACTTTTAATATTGTTCTTAACGTATACTATTTTCAATGTGAATATTTAAATATTTATGTTCTTCATGTAAAAATTATTTGTGACAAACTTTCTGGTGCATTTGCTTCCCTTTCGCGTTCTTTATTATTTATACTCTCACTAAGTAATTGGTAGACTCAAATGTTTTTCTTCAAATAATGCAACTAGTGGGATTAATTGTGGTCAATATGTTTCATAAACTTATGGAGTACTCCATAATGTATTGAAGTGTCACGTCCTATAGGGTCTTGTGAGTCCAATGGCGGACCTACATAGTATAGAAGGGGGCAAGTGCCCCCCTTGAATTGTAGATTTGAGTTTTTTTTTTTTTTTAAATAAAAATAAAAAAAATAAAAAAATAAATACGTGTTTAAATGGTTGCCCACTTTTAAATGAAGTGTTTCCCTTAATACATCAAGCTATGACTTTGTCATGGTATGTGGGATGAATGGTTGAATGATTATTTAGTGCGCTTTATATTGAAAAAAGATGTATTTGATAAAGATTGATAATAAAGACACCGATTATGATGGAATTCCAAAAAATATAGCGCAGAAGGATGACATTATAATTATTTTTATTGTAATATACTTTTTTTTATTAAAATATATGTACTTAAACTTATTATTGAGAAGACCTATTCTTCATTTTAATTTATGTAAATGCGTTTTAACCGTCTTTTACCGCTTTTTAAATGACAGGTTTGTAAAATATTTGTTTTTCTTATTACATCATCAGTATTCACTTGATTTCATAAATAATTTTTTTACTTATATTCTTTTGTTTTTTAACGATTTAAAACTTTCCATTTTAAAAAAAAAAAATCGAGCGCCGCCCTCGAACCTCCCACTAATTGTCCCCTTATGTATTTTAAGGGTCCGCCCCTGCTTGTGACTACATGACTAATATGGCGGTGTCAAGTTTTATTGTTGTGGAGTTGTTTGTTTGAGAGTCTGTATGAATTGTTTTAACTTTCTAGGTTATGTAGAGTTAATTTGACTTAATCTATGTATCGGTGATGACTCAGATTTTTGGTCATGACATCAATATTTTGGAATTGAGTTCTTTTTAATGAAAGGGTGAAGGAGCAAATTAGCCAATAGACTTTTATCTCAGGAGCGGTCAACACAAAAAACTTTTAAATGGGCCATTATAATACCAACAGACTTTTTAAAGGTAAAAGTTACACAAAATCGTTACTTTTGCTAGCAACACCGTTAGTGGGTTAGAATTTGGGAAAATAATGAGTTCAAATAAAAAATAAAACGCAGACGTGGCTGGAGGGTGAGGGGACTAAAAACGTGGCTCCAACCTCCTGTTCATTTTTTCAAGGAACCTTGTGTTTTCTCCTGAATTTATGCTAGTGAGTTTTATGATGTAAAAGAATATATTCAAAAACTAGTGAGTTAAAGAAGTTCTAAACCATGTTTTTTCTCCTGAATTTATGCTGAAAAATGGAAGAAAATAGTTTCATTTCTCCAGGAAAGAAGCCAGATAAGAAAATAATCGCAGACCCAAAAAGAAAATGATCAAACACATAATAATCTATCTAGTTTTGGTTCTTGAATCTACAACATTTTCGAAGTTACCAGAAAGATTCGAATTATAACACTAAACTTTCCAGAAGCCACAATGACAGGATCTCTCATCAACTCCTTAGAAAGAGGGCACTTAAATTCTTCCAGAAAACCGGAATTTTTGTTTAGCTAGCTTTAAATCCGAAGATTGTGAAGATGGCGATGACGATGACTTCTTTCGAAGCTTGAGGTCCTTAAGAGAAGAAAGAACTTCCTAGCTTGATCAATGGTTTGGATTCTGCAATCGTCATCGTCAACGATGGAATTCACCAATCTGTTCAACTCCAACACCTTCGTCGCCGCCACCGGATCAGAGTCCGCCGCCACCACGCCAGATTTTGCCATTTGATCTGGCGGCAGATGATCGGAGCCGTTGCTTTGAATTTTTATACAAAAAAGAGAGAGAGAGCGAAATTTGGTCCAGAAGATAAGAAGCAAAGAATAATATCAGTCAGTGGGATTGGGAATACTCACACTCTTTATTTTTTATTTGAATTCATTATTTCCCTGCCATGTCTGCAATTTATTTTTATTTGAACTCATTATTTCCCCTGAGCCACTAACGGAGTTACCGGCAAAAGTAACGATTTTGTGTTACTTTTACATTTTAAAAAAGTCTTTTGGTATTAATGGTCCATTTAAAAGTTTTTTGTGTTGGCTGCTCTCATAAAATAAAAGTCTATTGGCCAATTTACTTTTTCACAATGATCAAATTGCCCTCATGTAAATAATAATAATAATAATAATAATAATAATAATAAATCCCACTTCTGCTGATAGTCAGAGCTCATGCTGTCAATAGCCATCATTGCCTTGACCAACCTTTGTCCAAAGTTATCCAACTACTACCATCGGAGCTCTATTGTTAGGTGTTCGTATTATTACCTCCGATTTCCGATCCTAATTATAAGGCACAGATTAATTTTTTTGAAAAGGTTTAAACTAAATAACTTAATTATTTTATTTTTGTTCTGTATTCTTAGATTATATATTAGTTTATTAGTCAAAATAATTAGTTTGAAGAAAAAAATAAAATAAAAATACTCTAAAGTAATTTTATTAGTTTTCTTAATCTCTCCAAAAAAGTCAACTCAGTGTTATAATTAGGATCGGAGGGAGTAGTAGATTTGGGGGTCGATATTGGAACTTCGATCATCAATGGTGATGGCTCCTAGGGGGCTACTAAAGTTAAGAGTTCTTTTACGTGATACTCCCTCTGATTCTTATTATAAGATATCAACTAACAATTCTCACAAATCAATAAAAATAGTTAAAGTCAATAAAGTTATCCTACAATTTAAGTAATTTCTAATATTACCCCTACTAATTGCACTAAACCCTAATATTATATTAATTATTACTCTTACTCACTAATAGGCATACTTGGAAAAAGATAATTAATGTTCCTTGGGAAAATAAGCAAGTGCATTATAAAAAGAATCAAATACACTTGGTAGTTGGTGCCTTATAATAATAATCAAAGGAAGTAGTAAAAAAACCATTTGAAAGAATAAATTTAACTGAACTCTGTATATATTTTATAGCCGATCTCAAACTTAGATAAAGGAGGAGGGTTGTGTTAACTCCTCGACAGTTAATATAAAACTCTGTCAAATCTTATAACATGAGTTATACAAAAAAAAAAAAAAAAATCTGGTTGATAGAGTATAATGCCGCTGTGAAAATCATGTAGACAACCACACTTAATAAGATAATATTTTGTTGTTATTGTTGTTTAAGATTATTGTATGATAGTGGAGACTTAAGTATAGTTTGAGTATTTCGAATTTCTCATCTGAATTTTACTTAATTTGGAGGAATTTATCTATATTTTTCTCGTCCATTTGTATATAGTGAGTAAAGTCGGGAAAATAATTTAGACCCATTAGGTAGGCCGTTTAAGGACCGTGGCCAGGCGGCGAAAAATGGATGAGATATTTGAAATTAGCGCTTGGAGGGTCTCGAACTACATGGCGGCTGGAGGGTCTCGGGCCGACCATGCGAAATGTTATTTTCTTTTGTAGTTTTTTTTCCTTTTTAAATTTATTAATTTTTATATATATATATATATATCGTATTTGTTATAGAGTTATTTATTCATTTAACTACAAATACATAATAACTATACTCTAATTTTATGATTTGGTATATTATTTGTTGCAAATAAAGATTATGGATGTGTTCGTGATGTGGGAGAAGAAATTCGCTGATATTTTTACTCATGAAAATGCGGAGGCTACTACTCAAAGTGAAGAACAATCAAATGTCGTTGAAATTGATGATAGAACGAAGATGACAACAATAATAGTTACCATACTAATGTCGCTTAGTGATATACTTTTTTATGTTTTACGTGAGTTGTTTGTGAACATAGTTTACTTTTGATTATGAATTAGATTGTCTTTATTTATTGGATGATTCGTGTTGTGATTTACTTTATATATATATATTAAAAAAAAACGGAGGAAAAATAGTTAAAATTTGAAATAGTAATTTTCGGATCCTAGATGACCGGCCCTGGTGCTCTCAGGCCCGGTTTTAAAAAACAGATATTTTTTTTTTTACCTCGGGTCTTAGAAGGTCGGCCCTATTAGACCCTGAGCCTTCACGGGCCGGCCCTAAAGGATGGACCGACCCTAATTCTAATTCTGAGCTCCAATAGTGAGTTACCATCAAATGCCTAATTATAATCATTGTTGAGGACAAGAAATAGGCGTTGCCTTTTTCAAATATCTTGTGAAATTTATTTAAGCAAACCCAAATAAAAAATAGGAATAAATGTGATGTCATGGCTTACATATGTGGGAACTGTTGAAGTAAAAGGAACAATATTGAATCTGAAGCTTCACGTCTCTTTCCTTTGTATTTGTTTAATTAATAAAGGCCATGTGAAAGGGAGTGGATAAGGACATGGATGGAATATACTTAGAATTAAAAATGAGAGAATAAAAAGAAAAAATCCCGGTTAATAACTAGAATATATATATATATATATAAATCCCTAAGACCAATATAGATTTCAAATGTGAACTTAATTACTTTATTGATAAGTTATAGAGTAGTCATTAACAAACTTATATATGTTTGTAACTTTCGATAACCATTGTGTTATTATATTGACAAGTAATCGAGTAATTATTGACAAATTAATTTATCTATATTAATTAAAACATATTATATTGATAATTGTATGTGTTATATATTAAAAGTGATCCATTAAGTTCATCTATCAGAGACTTTTTTGTATAAAAGAATCACTTGTTAGTATTTCTTCTTGTCCATGGGATATGTGGGGAATTTTCTCGAATATAAATGGTTGGATAAGTGTACACTCCACATTGACGTCGTCCTTTCTCTTTCTCTTTTTCTTGAAGGGTCAACACCTGACAAAATAACAACTAACAACCCTCCTTTTGTTTTTCTTATTTAATCAGAAAAAAGTCGCCTTTCTTTTGAGATAATGTTTTTATAAGCCGACATCAAATAATGGGCCTGTTTAGATTGGCTGAGCGGTGGGCTTTTAAAAGTTATGTAAGCTTTAAAAAAAGGTTCGATGGGAAAAAATCGGATTATAAATAATGATTTGTGTTTTGATTGATGGTGGTAGAAGTGGTGGAGTCGACGTCAAAAAACTAAGAATTTTTTGGAAAAAGTTTGGATTGAACTTTTTTTTAACTGCGCTTTTAAGTTTTTTTTAAAGTCAGGTAAAAAACTTAACGCATAACCTAAATACACCACGTTGAGTTTTTTCTCTAAAGCCCATTAACTCTACCACAAACGTCCCAACACTCTTTTAACGCTGACACCAAACAGCCCAATGTTGACTGAGTTGCCAACGAGTCTAATTAATAATCATCGATTGATTTAAACTATTCAACCTTACTACTATATCAGGTCACAAAAACTGTTCAATCTTACCTGGTTCTTTAATCATTGGTCATAACAATTCCTTGTTGTCAACTCTTAAAACTCTTATCAATACAGCAAACACCACTCTATTGATATATTAATATATGTACCTCATGCAACTTCAATAGGGTTATGGGTTAGTTTTGTAAGGGTTATTGTAATTTTGTCTTAAAAGTTTTCTTATATGAGCTATAGGTATTCAAAATATTTTTTTACCGTCTGTTATCTTAAAAGTGGTAAAACAGAAGTAAAGTCGGTGTAGCCGTTAAAAATCTAAGATTGAAGGATAACATTTTTAATTTGCCAAGTTGGACGGTCACACGTGCGCACAAGTGGAACACAAACTAAGTTGGACAATCACACGTGCGCACAAAACAAGTTGCCACGGTGTTGCGCGTCACACCTTAGCTCTATTTCTTGTCAGCCTCCTCTTTCTTCTGGTTCACATTAGGTGCACGCACCGTCCTTTTAATTTTGGTTTGAGAATATTTTTAGTTAAATTAAATTATATACTTATCTTCTAATTATAAGAAATTAGTTGACTTTTTTTTTTTGGAGAGATTAAAAAAGTTTAAATAAGCTTCTTAATCATTTCATATGTTAAATATTCTTATATTATATATTAGTTTATTAGTTAAACTAATAAATTTGAAGAAAAAAATAAAAATAAAAATACTTTAAAGTAATTTAATTAAGCTTTCTTAATCTTTCTAAAAAATCAACTAACTCTTATAATTAGGGCGAAGGAGTACAACATACTAAAATATTTTTTAATCTTAAAATAAATAATTTTCAGTACTATTTTCCTGAAAAATATTTCAAAAAGATGTGCACCTAGTGTTCTTCCCCACTTCTATAAGAAGTCCTACACCCCCTCCCACTCCTCTGTCCCCTACCACTAGTCGCCAATTCAATTCTCTGTCATCCATTTCTTCACCTCCCACTAAACTCACTTTCTCTCTAATTCCTTTAATGGCTGCTTGTGAAATTAGAGCTTCGAGGATGGGCGTATGTGAATCCGACCCACTTTCTCGGGTTCCAAAAACCACCGATCGCTCCTTCTACCGGGCAAAATTATGTCGACCCTCTTTCTCTGACTGTTCGTTCATGGAGGAATTCGAGGAAGAAGATTATGATCTCTGGGCGAAGATGCAAGATGAAGCAAGGTCAGACGTAGAACGAGAACCGATTCTATCTTCCTATTACCATGCCGCGGTTCTGTGTCACCAGTCTCTGGAAATCGCGCTCGCCAATCATCTCTCCCTCAAATTGAGCAGTCCCAGTCTTCCCAGTGGAACCCTAGTAGACATCTTCGTTTCAATCCTCAACGAAAACGGAGAAATCATGGAAGCTGTAAAGTATGATCTGACGGCAGCCAAAAAGCGTGACCCAGCTTGCATAAGCTATGTCCACTGTTTCCTAAATTTCAAAGGGTTCCTGGCAATCCAAGCTCACAGAATCGCTCACAAATTGTGGTCTCAGGGAAGAAAAGTATTAGCCCTTTTGATTAATAACAGAGTTTCTGAAGTATTTGCTGTAGATATCCATCCAGGAGCCAAAATTGGAAGAGGAATCTTACTTGATCATGCCACAGGAGTAGTGATGGGAGAAACAGCAGTGATTGGTAACAATGTGTCAATTCTGCATAATGTGACATTGGGAGGAACAGGAAAAGCTTCAGGAGATAGACACCCCAAGATTGGAGATGGAGTGCTTATAGGAGCAGGAACTTGCATTCTGGGGAACATAAAGATTGGTGAAGGTGCTAAGATTGGTGCTGGCTCTGTGGTTCTTAAGGAAGTACCTTCTATGACTACTGCTGTTGGGAACCCAGCTAGATTGTTAGGTGGGAAGGATAACCCTAAAAGGCTGGATAAGATTCCAAGCTTCACTATGGATCATACTTCACATATTCATGAGTGGTCTGACTATGTTATATAATTAGTTAGATGCTATTTCTCAACTATATGGCATGTAATTATAGGTTAGATGGTGTTGGGGGGAATTAGTTTGTTTGATAAGTGAGAATCCTCTGTTCTCCTGTTGTTAACAAACTGAGTGCTCTGGGGAGGTTTGTGCTGGACAGAAAATTTATAGAAATCTTGTATATTGTGCGCAAGTCTTGTATGTGTACGATTAATGTCATGAATCAAGTATCCTTCATGAATATCATAAAAGGAAAGGATATTTGAATATGGAAGTACATTGAACCTCTTATCATGTAATATTTGATCAGACTTATTATGAACAGTGTGATAAAGCAATCCATTCGCTGCTGGATTATGATCTTTTTCTTATTTAGTCAATAGTATAATCCTTTTTGAAGCTTACAATGCAAAAATAAATTTACCTCATTTAATAAGTGCGCTTCTGAATATTCGAATTTGTATTATATCTTTATAGGGCTGAGTCTTGTTGGTGCTGCAGTACTATGATCTGGTGGAGCATATTTGAAGCAAATTTGCCAAGGTTTAGTTTTGTAGTGTAAGATTTTCTAGCAAAGAAGTCAGAAGAACATTAAGGTTGGGGTTGAACTAGATTAAAAGAATTTATTTCTCGAGTTCTAAAAGGTGTTATCATCTTAAGAATGACATTTACTTTGTTAAGAGTGGGTATAAGACAGAATTTACCCCTCAAACTAGTTTTGAGACTGAATTACTTTGATCCTTCTCAAATCCTTAGCTATATGATTGAAAATATCATGAATTACTCACATGTTTATGACATGTTACAATACCACCTCCTGGCTTGGAAGGACCATCAAACTAACCTTATCCTAATACTATAGGTCACAATTATAAGAGTTAGTTGACTTTTCTTTTGGAGAGATTAAGGAAGGTTTAAATAAGTTCTTAATCATTTAAGTATGTTAAATATTCTCAGATTATACATTAGTTTATTACCAAACTAATAAGTTTGAAAAAAAAAAATAAAAATACTTTAAAAGTAATTTAATTAGGCTTCTTTAATCACTCTAAAAACGTAACCAAATTTCTTATAATTGGAATGGGAGGAGTATCTCTCTGCGCATTTGGGAAAACAGAGTGAGGAAGGACCACAAAGTGATTGACAAAATAACAGAAAAATAGAATTTAGGGATGATGGGTTATGGATTACAACATAGATAATGTCGGGTCCTAGTCAAATCACCATCCATTTGGCCTTCCTTTTTACTAATATAAGATAGCAAATCATAGCAATTGTCACATTCTTCATTATCAATCAATTACATGCAAGGTTAGTGTCTACAGTAAGATGATAGTCATTGGACCACCGGATGCATGTTTCATATGTCGGTATCAATCATTGCGATGGAGTGGCTCAGTTTTTTTTTAGAGCCAATTGTTCAGGTTGGCCCATGGGCCCTGCCTGTCAACCCGTTAAAACTTTATAGGTTGTGTTGTGAAAAATTGGGCATATTTTGATACGAGTCGGCTCACCTCGAACCTGTTAGAGGTTAGCCTGTCAACCCGTGGGCTAGCTCGTATTTTTTTTTTTTTTTTTTTTTTTTAAAAAATATATATATACTTTTTGAAATTCTAAAACCAAATACTTCTTCCTCTTCTCTCTCACTTCTTGCAACCCTGAACCTCCTCCCTTCAATTTTTATCATAAAATTTTTCATTTTACTAAAAAAAATACTTCTAATACACATATTAAACACATTGTAATTTGTTTAAGTTGTAATAATTGATAACTCACATTGCAAAATGAAAGTTTAGGAAAATATATAGTCGAAAGATAATTTTTAGCCTGTTTTGATGCGGGTCTTTTCATTTCGACCCACTAGGCTGACAACCCACTACAAGTCAACCTGTAATTAGTAGACTAGCTTGTTTGACCAACTCTATCTTTTTTCTCCATTGAATCATCGAATTTTGATGCTTTAAATTAAATTTATTATACAAATATTGTTCATTTGAATCATAAATGTAAGAGCTAGATAGCTAATATATAGAGATTAAGAAAATTAGATAAGTTAATTATAGTAGAAAAAAATGTGTGTCAATTTTTCTAAAATACCGTTTTTAATAATTATTTGCATTCGAACTACATTTGATGAAAAAAAAATGAAAATCCCTTTATATATGCAATCAGCATAGATAACTTAAGAAAGAAATTATAAATTTGGAACATAAAGTGGATTGAGGTCTTACATTTAAGACTAAAGTAAACACCCTCATTAGCTTATATATTTAGGACATAAGGAAGTGTTATGATTTTATATAAACTATTAAAAATTAATTTGAGAAATTCACTTATTTAGATAATTTAGAACTGTAGTGGGAAACGTAGAGAAAAAGAAATATACTTTATAAGATAGGGTTATGGTGCATTCAGTGTCCTAAAGTATTTTGTGGTGTATAGAACAACTTGAAGTATTGTTTTAGTTGTACCTATCAACCTAAAATATTTTTTAGATGTGTCCAGAACACTAAATTTTTTTGGTGTATCCAACACTTTGAATTATTATTTTTAGGTGTATCCAACGCCTTAAACTACCTACACCCTTAAGTGTAAAGTTGTACAAAAATACTTTAAGATGATGAACACACATAAAAAATCAAATTATTTTAGTACACTGGATGCCTGAAAAAACACTTCAAGGTGTTAGGTACACCCTAACCCTATAAAATATTTTAATAATTGCATAGAATTGTGAAGTGTATCAAGGTTTAATAATTTTAATTTATTTATATAAAATATTAATAATAATTCCATAAAATATTAATTCTGGACAATTAAAGTTTTGATTCATAAAAATATTGGGGGAAAAAAGAGAGAGGGCATCCCATTCTCGGTTCCAGCTATGAATCCATATCACAGGCTATATGTATGTTTAATTATATTCAAAGTTATTGGGCCTTGATCCAATAATAAACCCGAGGTGTAGCTAAAAAACATAACAGAAGGGCCAATCATGCCAAATTGCAGTTTCATGCCCAAGTATCTTTTTTTAAACTAGGCCAGCACTTGTTTACCTTTTGCCTTTAATTTCATGGCTTAAAGGGCTTAAATGCCATGTAAGTTTTTGCATATAAATATTAGGTACCTGAAAGTTTTCAAGGGGACAAATGTTTCCTGAAAGTTTAAAAAAGGGGTAATTTAGTCTTTCCGTTAACTAGCCTTAACGGTCAACGTTTGTTGACCAAATATACAAAGGTAACATGCCTATGTGACATCTACCTCACTCGTTTTTGGTCGACGGAGAGAGGAAGAGCGTGTGTGCGCTACTACTTTGTGAGGCGAGAGATGAAGTTTGAGTATGAAAGTGAATATAAATATTATGGCAAATTTTTCTAGACTGATCCTTTTTAAAACCACTCTACATATGCATAACGAGACTGGCTATAAAAACACACAATCTAAATATAATATAAAACATATATAATTCATAACAATACCGTCTTTTGAAAGAATCAGTTTCATATATAATTTTTGAAAACATGGAAATAAAATTCATAAGCAAGAATTTAAATTATCTGAATGATCATATAACATGAAAAGTTGAAGATCATCAATAGGAAATAATAGTAACAAATCAAAAGAAATAAAAAGATTGAAACTTTTTCATTAATATATTCTCCTGAAGGTGGCAAAACACACACACACATATATATGATGATCAGGTGCAAAATCAAAGTTACATTGAAATATGTCTACAAAAGGGGTATTTTGAAAATCAGCCATCATTCGGTCATTATCAATGCAAGAGACAATCCTTAGGCGAAACGGTCAATGATATCGTCCAACACCATTGCCAATTGCTCAAGTCTAAAGATAGAATATCACCTAGAGGGGGTGAATAGGGGATTTCCAAAATCTTTTTTGCAAGTAAAGACGAACGGTAAATATAGAGATAGAGACAGAGAGAATGGTTACGAGAATTTATATTGGTTCGGTCTAACTCCTTTAGCTACATCTTGTCCCCAGACACTCTGGGTATTTCACTAACTCACAATCAAGGTTACAATTACACACTCTGTACTCGAGATGATCATTTCACACTAGGACTCACTCCCCCTTACAATTTGTAATTGTACACCCACATTCAAGGTTCTACAACCTTGAGATTGGAAAGATAAACAAGAAATCAAATAAGCGTTTAACTCCTCACGAGTAGATAAAAGTTAATCATTGAAGTATAAGAATATCCGAAGATATTAAATGAAGTGAATGAAACAGTAAGTTGAAATAATGTCGAATTGATTGCGCAGAGTTTCGATAGGTGGTGGAATTGAATGTGACGAGCTTTTATACCAATCTTCCATTAATGCCGTTGTGAAGCTTTGAATATAGCCGTTGTGTCTCTTCGAACTTCTGTTAGGCACAGTTGATTTCCGTTGGGTACATTCGACCGTTGTTACATTCAATGCGTTCGCCGTTGATGTACTTGTGTACAAAAGTTGACTCAGAATGATTGCCGGAAATGGTATACCTGGAAGGAATGATTTTGTCTACTATGAGGTTACATTCTGATTGTAGACTCTATTTTCTGAGTTGCATTTAATGCTTTTGACACAACGAATGACTTTTCGGATAATCTTATTTTAAACATGGTTAATCAACCGTAAATCACTTAAAAAGATAATTAGATATGATATAAATGAGTTTAAGTGAGATTAAATAGAAATAGGAAATGACCTAGTATGATTAAGATATCAATTAGCACTATAGAAGAGGAGTTTGATAAGACAAAGAATATTACTCGAGTAAAAATTGCTTGTTACTTGAGTAATGTCGTAAGGCTTCAAAGAAAATAACGTTTGGAACAAAGTTACTTGAGTAACAATTCCTTGTTACTTGAGTAATCATGCTTACTTGAGTAACAGAACCTTGTTACTTGAGTAATATCAAAATGATTCAAACTAATAGCATCTGGAACGAGCTTACTCGAGTAACACTTCCTTGTTACTTGAGTAATGTCATAAGGTTTCAAATTAATATCCTCAGGAATAACATTACTCGAGTAACATTTGCTTGTTACTTGAGTAATGTCGCAAGATTTGAAGTTAATAGCCTCTGTAATAGAATTACTTGAGAAACACTTGCTTGTTATTTGAGTAATGTCTTGTAATTTCAAATTGAATGCTTTAGCAACATATTTACTTGAGTAACAAAGTGACATTGCTCGAGTAACTAACAGACAGAGAGTAAAGAATAAATTTGAAAAGAGCTTACTCAAGTAATATACTTACCTTACTTGAGTAACAAATGTTACTTACTTGAGTAGGAGATTATCATTGCTCGAGTAATATCGTGAATGACTTTGAACTTTGCTCTTCTTCAATAATTACTCGAGTAACGCAATATGCTTACTCGAATAATGTTTGTTGATATAATTGAATATGCTCTTTCTAATATATTACTTGGGTAATATTGATTCCTTACTCGAGTAACATTCTGTAATCACTTAAACACACTGTTAGATTGAGTTTGCTTGAGTAACCGTAATGGCTTACTCGAGTAATACTTTTAAATTAGACAATATTAAGGATTCAAAATCTTAATTACTTTCAAAATAAAAACTTCAATTACATAAGTCTTGTTATCATCAAAACTCGAGAAGTAACAAAGTCATGGAGAAGCGATCTTGCTTCTCTATAACCTCCAGAACGGTGCCCTGGAGGTGAAAGATAGCCTCAGTGATTTCCTTCAACATTGTAGGTGGAGGGGGTTGTGAAGAGGAATTGATGGCTGTCGCTGCTGGAGGGAGGGGGAACACCACCTCTTTGTTTTTGCCATTAAAATTGTTGCTGCTCAAAGAAGAAATATAGAAGTAGAAAGAAAGCTTTTGAATTTGAACTTTAGAACTCAAGGCACATTGGTATTTATGATTGGGACTGATGGCCAAAAAGTTCAAATGATGCTGACGTGACATGATGATATGCGTTGGAAGTTAAAACATTATGTATTTAGATCGGTCATCTTCTAACTCACGGTCTAAATAATAATAATGAGATTTGATGTTCTTCTTAACCAATCTAAATAAAAAGTGAACATTAAGATATTAAACGGCATTTAAATCGATCAAGAGTTAGATGACAATTCAGATTAACATATTTATACCTTGTATTACTACAACTAGTCTAAATATAATGAAATTATATAATTAACAATACTCATATAATATAATTTACTGATATATTATATACATCATATATAATTATATATATAGAAATAAATAAATAAACATGTCAAGACAAAGACAGAAACAACAATTAAACATAGAAATAAGAGACGTTCAAGATCAAGACCAAATTCAAGACTATAAATATTTTTTCTTCTAGTAGTATAAACTTTTGCCGCCCGAAGGCAACATATTACATCATGTTATATAATTAAAAAAAACTCCTCATCTGTCATCGTCATCTCTGGAGGTAGGGGAGGAAGAAGAGGCAGGAGAAGGGGGGTCAAAAGAAAGATTATACTCAATGTCATTGGTGTTGAGTACAAGATTCAACTTTTTGTTGATAGCGTGCAGCTGAGTGACGATTCTTGCAAGGCTTCGTTCCATGCATTCCACCCTTGCATGGAGCTGGTCAAGAACCTCCCTCATTGAAGGGGGCGATGGAGGTGCTGCACACGGAGGAGGCAATGGCGGAAGAACTAATAGATTTTTGATGCGTCTCACCATAACATTGATTAAGAGGAGACAAGAGGGAGCCTAAAAGATAATTTTGAAGAAACAAAATGACTAGAGGAGTTTAAATACACAAGATGGTTGAAGAGTGTATTTATTGGAGTGTATGGCTTCAGATTTTGAAGACGTGTTAGGAAGTTTATTTTGGAAGTTGAAGAAACTCTAAAACATTTAAGACAAGATGTATAAAAAAAGGTCTCCAAAAAGATATTTAAACTGGATGTATTAGCGACCTGTCTAAAAAGAAATTAAAATATGAAATTTTAATAATATTTAATACTTATTGAGACATCATTAAATTATAACCGATCTAAAAAAATATTATTTAGATCCCGTGCGGCAGCTCAATTGGTTTAAAGTTGTATCAATATTTATAAATATGTCATTGGTCATATTGTTTAAACCATATATCCGTCTAGAGAGGTCTAGATGTGGTGGTCTTTTAAACCTTTTTTCAAGCAATGTTTGTTACCTATAAAAATTTACACTCAATCCTCACCAACTCATCTTCACCCCATCTTTTATTTTTATGGGTTAAGGTGCAGATTTGCCAACCAACTATTACCCGAAGAGCGTCTAACACAAATAACAATTGAGTTGACCAAAATTGTCAATCAACAATTAAAAAGTGAAAAAAAACACCAAATAACTATTTTTTTTAAAAACAACTATCACAATTAAGTTCAAATATGAGGCACTGGCGTAGGACGGAGACGTTGGAGAAAAGAGCGGTTAAGCCTTCTTGTTGGATAAGGAAAACACCCGAGAGATGGGACCCGTGGGAACGAGCGTTGTGGCGGCGGCGGATTCTTGCCGCTTGTGGCATCGGAGGATGGAACCAGGGTGCAAGGTGCGTGCCGGTCGAAAGCTGTGGACTCCTGGATGAGTTCAAGAGGGTGGGTGGAACACCCAAGAACAATGGAAGCTTTGGAGACGCCGAGCGTCACCAACTGTTTGTGATGATCAATGGAAGACGAAGACACCAAAAGGGTGGCGTGGTAATAGTTCGTTGGCGAATCTGCACCAAATTGTGTGTGTGTGTGTTTTTTTTAAATTGTTGATTGGCAATTTTAGTCCACTTAATTGTTATTTGTCTTAGACGCTTCTCGAGATAATAGTTGGTTGGCAAATCTGCACCTTAACCCTATTTTTATTATTTGATTCAATGTTCAACTTTAAGCCAACCAATCTTCACCCGATCTTTTATTTTTACTATCAGTTCTTTGTTTGCCCATGTTCTCAATATTAGTTTAAACTATTCCAATTATGGATTAGCAAAAATAACAGTTGGATAAAAAATTAACGTTTATGAAATTTAAACAAATATACAAAAAACGGAAAAAGTAAAAAGACGACGAGGACAAAGCATCACTAAAGCTACTGAAACTTGTTCTTCCATCACTAATGGCTTCCATTGGTATATTGCCTATTTTTATCGTTAATTCTTTATTACCTATAAAAATGTGCACTCACTTCTCACCAACCCATCTTTACCCCATATTTTATTTCTATTATTTGATTCATTGTCCAACTTTAAGCTCACTTATCTGATTCAATGTTGAGAGAGAAGGTTCCAACCCACATGATGAGAATAATACCGAAAGATGATTGAACAGAAGAAAGAAAACGGAGGTGTTCTAGTTTTGTTTTTTTTTGTTTTTTTTTTTTTTAAAAAAAGAGGAAAAGTAGAAATTTAATGAGGGACAATTTAGTATTTTTAAATTTTTATTTTAATACTTGATCATTCTAAATAATTAAAGTTTTTATAGTCCTCTCCCATAAATATTATTTTTTTATATTTTTTATTCTAATTTTCCCAATATTATATCATGAATTTTCTTACGAGTGCCATGTTTTTTTTTTTTTTTTTAAAAAAAAACTTATTCATCTTTTTATTTCACTAGTTTTTATTCCTATATATGAATTGAAAAATATGTTTTTTTATAACTTTATTCTTCTATATGTAATGAATTAAGAGTTTGAAATATAATTATGAGGAAGACATAAATAGTAGTATAATTTTGATGTAGGAAAATTCTATTTAAATACCAAATGAAATTTCAACATCTCTGTTAAATTTTAGAAAAGAAAGAGGAGCTAAATAACTTACCAAGCACCCATAAATAGAGCTCTCATCCTCTTCTTCTCCCTCCCTCCCTTCTTTCTCTCTCTCCCAATTTCTCACAGCATCACCGGAGTTGAATGAAGAGGATGATGCAGAAGAAGAAAAACAAGGAGCAAGGAGCAAGGAGCAGAGCAGTTTCAGAAATAAATGGAGGGGAGGGGTTTTCATGGATTGATAATCAATAGTGTGGGGTCACGTGAGCCCACTATTGATTCTTTATTATTATTTTTTTCCAGTTATAATTTATCAAACCTGTTTGTTTCCCTTTTTCTTTTTCTTTTTAACTTTGATATTATTTTATTTTACATATATAGATATATTTCAACACTCTACAATTCCAAAATTTACATATTTTTTCTCAAATAAAATATTTATAATATTTCAAAAATTAATATGTAGAATTCATTAAATTTATTTATTTAAATACACACACTTCTATTAAATTTAACTATTAATAAATTCTCCTTATTCAAATAATTACGTGGTAAATTCTAATTACCAAGAAATAATCTCATTCATTCAAATCAATTTAAACAAGTATATACTACATTAAATTTTATGTTTTTCTTTTATAAAAGAAAATTAGATACTTTATAAAAGTATAATTAGATCCCATTCATCCTGATTGGAATTTCCCACTTCAATTTTCAATCATATTTCATTATTTTTTCCATTCTATATTTTAAGTTTTTAGACCATATATTTTGATTTTCTTTAAATATCAAATTAGTTCATAAATAGAATCCTAATATTATTTGAATTTTAGCAATAAAAATTGAGGATGTTACATTATCTAATGATGATTTGGAAAAAAAGATTAATTTGGCATAAAAAAGACTTGGAAAAAGTTTTTTTTTTTGGGAGGCTAAAGTGAAAGATGAAATAAAATAAACAAATGGAATTTATGAAAGTGAAAGATGAAAAAAAGAAGGAATTTATGAAAGTGAAAGATAAAGTAAATAAAATAAAATGGAATTTAATTATGAAAGTGAAAGATCAAATAAAGAAAGTAGTGGAACTTAGGAAGCGTGAGGGGTTACAACATAACATAGATAATGTCGGGTCTTAGTCAAACGACCATGGAATCTAAATGATGGCTTTCTTTTTAAGCAAATAAACGATGGCTTTCAATCCTTCCTTAAAAAAGAAAGAGATAGAGAGACAGAGTAGAATAATCAACACTTCTATCATTATGTATACACAAACTTCCACTCTATTTTAAAATAATTCATTTATTTCAAACCATTAACACCGTTAAATAATACTATTTTTTAAGATATTCTTAAATTTTATTTTTAATTAAAAATTATATTAAAATAAATCTTGTTTACTAATTTACCCTCATTGTGCTAAATCCATAATTTATCTTTTTTCATTAATATTTATAAATGATCAATTTAATATTATTTTATTAAATTTATAAAGAATTAAAGTAATTTTATGTCAAAAATATTAATAGCTTAATTGAAAATCCGAGTAATTTTTTAATAAACATATTTTTAAATATTTTGAATTATACTATATTAATATAAGGATCTACAAATTATATCATTTTTTAATTTAATTGAAAATACATATATATAATCTTGCAAAAATATTTTAGCCCACATATGTGTTTAAAAGATTACATCATAATTAAATTTTTATAAATAAAGGATATTAAGCATTTAATTTTTTTGGAAAAAATTATAATAGAAAATTAATGAACTTTGTAATATGTTAATCAATTTAACAATATGACAAAAAAATTAAAAATATATATTAAAAATATTTTTTAATTTTGGATAAAGATATGTAGTTAAATGATTGTTAACTAATATTTATGTTAAGGAGGGGTATTTTGGTCAAAATGACTGATCAATGTTATAATTTAATGGTCGGTTGGATGGATAGGTGTTAAATATCATAACTACAAGGGAGGTTTATGCAGCATTAATTTTAATTTTAAGGGAGGTCTATATTAGTTCTAAAAAAAGGGGAGATTTTTGTAATTTAGAGTAAATTGAGAGGAGGTTGATGTATTTTATTCTAAAAAAAAAAAAAAAATACTCCCTTGATCTCAATTATAGGACAAAGTTTGTAATGTAAATTGTATTACAAACTTTGTTCTATAATTAAAACCGGAGGTAATATAAAACGACATGTCATGGCATGGCAATTGTCACATTCTTCTTTATCAATTCGCACATGTAGGATTAAGGCGCAAAACGAGGAGCTGCAAGCATTTTAAACTTCAGCATAGTTATGATTTTATGCTTAAACTCTCAATTGCAGTGCAAAATAATCCTCAACGTAACGGAGGCTAAACGTTTGTTAAATAAGAGTTTTAGGTCCAATCTGTTGTGCAATGTGTAAATAATCTGGGACAAAGATATTATCAACAAAGTACTATATCATAGCACAATTTTGCTCATTAGCCCCAAAGTGTGAAAATCCCCCATCCTTATCAGAGGATAAGTCAAAAATATTGAAATTTTACCTGACTTGAAACGGAGACGTGAAAATACTTACGTTTATTTATTTATTTATAGTTAAACTACTATAGAATTGTGCATATATGACGATTAATAAATAATGGTTACAGTAAATAATTTTTTTTTTTGGTATCGAGGTGGAATTCATGCAAGAATGTACAATGCTAAAACTTAGTGGTTAAATATGTGTATAATCATATATTGAGAAGCAAAATTTATGAAAACAAAAATATAAGACTTGTAAATATTATCTGCAATTTATTTAGTAAAAAAATGCCAATTCTTATGAAACAATTGCACAACTACATATTCGAGCATAGATAAAGCTTAATATATAACGGTCACAACAAATAAATGTCATGTATGCTGAGGCGAAGTTTGCGCAAGAATACGCGCAAGAATATATATATATATAACGCTTAAAAGTAACAGTTAACTATGCGCATCGTTATATATTGCAAGACGGAATTCATGAAAACACAAAAATAATGGTTGTAGTTAAAAGCCGTCATTTATATAGTGACAAAAATGACGGTTTCTTCGAAACAATTGTAATGTAACACTAATAAGCGATTTGTTTTCCAACCTCTAATATTAATGAAAACAAAACATAATGGTTTTAAGAAACAAACATCATTTAACACTTTCATAACCCTTCTTAACATCATTAGGCCTTCATAAGTTATAACCCTTTGTAACATCCGTTAGACCTCTATTTAAACTCATCTATTATGTGTGATTCTTACTACTTTTCTTTATCGTCCTCTTCATTCTTTCCTTTATCATGTTAAGATCCTTGGAAGCTCCTCTGCAACCACCATCACCACCCCCTCCTCCTCCACCACCTTCTCCTCTTGAAATGGAGGCTCTGATGCAGCTGTTGGCAGGTCTTGACCACTACACAAGGAGTCTTAGGAATACTCCCACAAGCTGAACAAAAAGTTGAGATTGATACTTCATCACAATGATAGTTGTATATGAGTTGTAGATAGACCCTTTATCTCCTTCCTTCAATGATGAGAATGAGAAGGAAGAAGAAAAGGATGGCAGTGGTGGTGATGATTGAACACCACTATTGTATTTTAAAAATATTAAAAAATTTCTTAAAAAACTTCATACTTCACGGTTCTTAATTAATAACTGTAAATAATTCTAGTAACATGGTTACAAATAACACCAACATACTTAATGTTTCTAACTTAATAAACGTTAATTAAAGCTTTTGAAACCTTTCCTCTTCCCAACGCTAACTTTGGGTGTAATATCCCAAATTGCTTTGATAAACTCCCTATAGAATTTATATGTAATCGATGAAAATAAATAGAGAATTTTGACTAAAAGGTCAATTTTACTCAAAATACTTGATTTCGCCGAACTGAAAATTTTGACACATATGTTGGCACTATATGGAATAGATACTTCTTTATTCCATTTTAGTGTATTAAATTCGACCAAAAAGGAATGAAAAGAAGTTGCACGAGTTTCATTAGAAATTATGAATTTTTTTGAAAGGTTGAAATTGCAACTTTTATGGAGTTGTGCCACATGTCTCATAATTATTTAAAATTATTGGGTACATGAGCATGGGTTATAAGCTAACAAAATGGATCAAAATCATCCTAATAAAAATACAAAATTTCGGCCAAAAGGAGAAAAGAAAGAAAGAAAAAGAAAGAATTGGTTGGAATTAAACTAAATGGCACAATCGGTAATTTGGCTACGGTTAAAGGGGAAAACGATAATCTGCCCTCCTAAACTGCGTCACACCCCTTAAAATCAGATTTCCCTTCTCATTTGATCATATCACATGACACCACACCCCCAAAACACCTAAGGAGCCAAAACTATAAGGAGAAGAAGACGAAGCGAAAAACTCGAGGTACTGAGGTAAGCTCTCATGCTATGGACTTATAACCTCTGGTTCTTCCCTCCTTCTACTCCCAAATCTTGTGAAACACCCTTGTTCAGTATCTGTTGGGGTTTGACTGAAAAGTTGGAGAGCCAAGGGGGAAGATTTTCCATGAAATATATCAAACAACGATCACGGTAAGCGGAAAACTCACGGTGATTTCTATGCTTTTTTATGAAATTTGGTGGTTGAAAACCTTATTGGGAAATGCTATCCAATTGATCCAAACATGGTTAAATTAAGATTAAAGGTCTAAACACCAAACTAGAAGTGATTTGGGATTGAACTATGATGATTTTTCAAGGAATCTTGGAAGAGCAATTTTGTTGTCTTTTATCCTTGATTTCCAGCCAAAATAGGGGACTTAGGAGGAGTGGTACTTTGCTCATTTTTATGGTTCCATTGTGTTCAAAATGAAAAATTGTATAGGATAGAGGTTCGGTAGGAATTTTGGAAGTGCCAGGATTGAATTGTACTGAAACCCAAAAAATTGCCTTGAAAACTCTATGCAGGTAGCAAGTTTGTGATGAATATTTGGGGAAATAAATGATGTCCAATTGCAATAAAATTTTCCAATATTAAAGTAGTCATAATGAGCTTTAATTTGAAAGGTCATTTGTTGAATTTGTTTTGTGTACAGTGAATTATGATTTTCGAAAATAACCTATAATTCTGTAATGAAATCTGGATAGAAGTCATTGTTTTATTAAATTTGGAATGTATGTGTGTGATTGGCTATTGAAACCATTTTTCCTTGAAACTAGACTTAATAAGAAGTCCATAGGCTTTGGAATCACCTCATCTGGACATTTGTGCTAGGAGATATGCTTTTTCAAAGTTATAGTACAAATTCAAGAAAATTGGGGCAAATGTGCGGAATTGAGGGAACAATGGAACCTTGGACATAACCTAAGTCTAGTAATTTTATGCTTAGATATGTTATACTATATGACATGTGGAATGTCTAAAGTTGGAGTGAGTATTGAACATTGTCCATAATATGTTATTATAGGAACCTATAATTTCTCGAAACACGTGAGGTTCTTGAAATCTACTTGGATAAAGCAATCAGGTAGTAACTCTAATATCACATTTTTTGTATGGCTGTGTATGTCTGTTTGAATCATATATGTGAATGTCCGGTGGTAAGACTAGGAGTAGGGCCTATTAAACCGATGGTCTTGAGGTGACTAACCTAAGGTGACTTAGGG
Source organism: Acacia melanoxylon (assembly GCA_019022615.1). Classification (NCBI taxonomy): domain Eukaryota; kingdom Viridiplantae; phylum Streptophyta; class Magnoliopsida; order Fabales; family Fabaceae; genus Acacia; species Acacia melanoxylon. The sequence continues at coordinate 5,875,075 of JAFJYJ010000002.1, forward strand.
CACTACCGATTGAGAACGCTAGTGGATTCCAGATAAGACTCTCGATAATTATCAATCGAATATTCTGAGTTGGGTGTTCTAATTGAGAATTTCAAGGTACAAGAGGACTCTCGGTATATGCTAATTGGTTGTACTAGTGCCAGGGTTATGTGATGTGTATATGCTGCTTTGGCTATGTATATGTTCTGCATTATGTGTTTCTGAATGCTATATTGCTGTAGTGGATTGTATCTGTTATGGTTGATAATTGAATATTATTTCACTTATTTGTATCTTTTGGTTAATAATTTAGTTCACTTATTTGTATCTCTTGGTTAATAATTTAGGAATGTTTAATTGATAAATAATGAGTTTTATTACTTAATTGGGTTTTGTGTTTTTAATTAGATTTAATTCGTTTTTGTAATAAAATTCCAGATTTGCAGTGCTTCACTATTTTCGCCATAACTTTTGATCTAGATATCGGATTAGCCTCATTCTTCTTCTTTTTTTATTAGATGATTCAAAGAGCTACAATTGTTATGAAGACTCGGAAGGCTGATTCGGACAAGAAGATGGACGAAATTGGAGCTAAAGACAAACACATTTTTCTGGATTTTTATTTTGCCCAAATTTTGTAATAAAAGACCAATTATTAGAGGTTTCCTATTCTTCTGCGTTTTGCCTAGCCATGCTTGGCTAAGCTTCTGTGGTTGACCCGTGGATTGAGGATTCCACAAATCCAGAGGACTCGCGCTTCAATCAGTAACGTAATTCGTTTCTGTTTATTTTAATCGGATCTGATTATAATTGCCGATTAGGTATTAGATTTAATACCTAGATTGATATCCCAAGGACATAGGTTAGATCGGGTTACGAGAGAGCGTTGTGCAATCGCACAGCGAGCTCACCACGTGTTCGATCAAATGCTAGGCGATCGTCTAGTTTGGAATATCTTGACAAATGCGAGATTTCGGTTTGTCGAATCAATCATGAGTTTGGTTATTATGTTTTGTCGATGAAGGTTATGGAATCCCAATTTTGGGTTAACTGTTTTTAATCTGATTAATCTCGTTTTCTTATATTATGTTTTAGCTTTGCTTCATTTAAATTGCATTGAAAAACTCCCCCATTCTGGTTATTGTGTTACTTGTTTACTGTTGATTTTAGACCCACTGCAAATTCCTTGAGAGAAACGATCCAGGTTCTCTATAATGCAATCTTTATTGGACTTGGTTATTTTGTGAGGGCTCGACAACTCTCATCAAAATTTGGCGTCGTTGCCGGGGAGTTTGCATCGGTCTAATGATTAACAGTATAGTAGAATAGATTTGTGTAGATAATTTTTTCACTTTTTTTTTGTCTCGGCGGGATATATCAGGTATTTCAGAAATTGTTTGACTTACTCCGATTGGGCTGATGTTTGGTGGGCTGAAGGAAAATAGCAGTTAATGAAGAACTCAATGCTTTAGCATTGTGGTCTTCATATTTTAGCCAAATTCCATCGTTTAGACCACTTTTTAAGTTTTTTTATTTGATTTTTCGGTTCCAGAATAGTCTAGAAGTTGTTCTATAGAAGTCCCAAATTTTTTTAAAATTCATTTGGTAATGTTTATGAACTTGTTTAGGTTAATTTCTAGCATAATTTTTGTGCTTGTTGTGTGTGTGTGTGTGTGTTTTTTTTTTTTTTTTTTTGGTCTTTGATGCCATGAAACATCCTAGGTCTTAATTTTATTGGTTAGGTAGTTCTTTTGTGATTCATTGGGAATTAATTGTATTGAACTTTCATGGCTTGGTTTTACGGCAATCATAATCTACCTTTCAATTCTCACTCTTTTGTAGGCAATCAAGAATGTCATGGTCCATTCCACCATCCATTACATGAACCACACCACCAACCTCCATTTCAGCAATATCATCAACCATCTCACTTACCCTACCATCCTTTTTTCCATCCCACTTCCACACCATGCCATCTATCTCATGAATCCTTATATCCATTTGAGCCACCTTATGGACCTCATTCTCAACCATGTGTGCTCAACCAAGAACCTTCCATTTGTGAAGTCATTTGAGATTTCCGAAATCAAACGACTTGGGCTATAAACGAGGGGTGGTCACATAAGGACAACTTTCATCAACAAATGGACTGTATTATTAGAAGAATGGAACACCAAGCGAAAAGGAATGAGAGATTAGGAAAAGAAATTGAGCAGCAATCACAAATGTTGAAAATGAAGTTTCAAGAAAATCCTTCTCTCATGGTCACACATGCCCAAGAAGTGAAGCAAGTGCAAAAGCACATTGAAGAGTCTTCCCTCACATTTGGTAATGATCTTATCCTTATAGAAGTAGACTCTCCTACTACTTTAACTAATGCAACAATTCATGATTTGAGTGATGATGAGGTTGACAAGGAAATCATTGTTGAATCCCCTCAATTGTTTGGAAATGTAATTTCTCAACCAATTGGCTTTAGTAGTAGTGATTCAATTGTACTTGTTAATGAGTGTACTCCTATTTCTTCATGTGATGCTTTAACTGTTTAAAATGCTTCTCTTCTTAGTACTATGGATGATTGCGATAAATTGAATGACATATTTTCATGCTCTTGTGAGGAATATCAAATATGTGCAAATTGTTATCATGAAAAATGTCATTTACTTGTTGAGCTTAGAAAGAACGCATTTAGTGAAGTGGTTGATTCTACCATTGATCATAATGCACCCTCTTGTACTATTGATGATAGTAAGCATGTCAATTTTGAAAAGATTGAATCAAGCATGGATGCCAATGTTGATGATGATGGTCTCGCTGAATGGTATGCTGATTATCCTGATTTTGCATCTATGAGTGACTTTGTTAATTGTACCTGTTATAATAATGAATGGTATCCTATTTGCACTGAGATTAATGACGCATTATATGGTCACTATGATTTGATTGGTGATTCTGCATTAATTGTGGTTTCTGATGTTGGCTATGATATCCATTATGATGTTCACCTTGATGTTCATTCCCCTGACACTATTGATTTTAAATATACCCCACTTATCGCTGCCCATAATGATGCTTTAAATGATGGAAGTAATATCTCCATTGATTTTATTGATATTATTCATGATCTTGACATGACTGTTCTTAGTAGGGATACTATTAAAGATAAGTGTGGGGACAACCTTGCTTTTGATATGCAGTTACAGGAAAAGACAATCATGAATCATGCTGTTTCACATGTGGAATTTGTCTTGTGTGATGATTTGAGCAACCATTGTGAGACTATTTTGAATGATCACTTTAATTATTCTTTAGAGAGTTTGACTCTTACTGAGGAGAGTCATATTGATTTTGTGGGTTGCTCAAAATATTTGGAAGTTTCAACATTTTCTTTTGATCAATTTCTTTTGGGATCTTCCTTGATTCTTGATAAATCGAGTTTTATTGATTATATTTATGTGGGACGAGATACTACTTGGTTCCATGATTTTATGCAGGTACATGGATTGATTACTCCTATCCAAACACCTTCCATACTTGAGCTGAAACGTTATTTGCGCATCTTAAAAAAAGTGATGCTCACTGAACATCAAAAGAAGACATCACTAGTACTTTATGTGACTTACAACCAGAAAAGGAAAGAAGTCAATTATGCCACTTCATTTGAGTCTCCGAGATTTTAATAGTCCAGTCGTACTCCCTCCTTACTCTTTTACTTGCATTACCTACTATTATTGGTTATATCTATCTTTGCACTAAAGCCAATGCATGATTCAAGTGTGGGGGGATTTTGTTCTTACTTTTTGTTTTTGTTTTTTGTTTTCAAAATGAGAAAAAAGAAAAATATTTTGGTTTTGGTTTTTATTCCTTGTGTTCAAGAAAAGGAAGAATTTTGTGTGTGTGTGAATAATTTCCTTTTTCAAAATAAAAATTAGTTTTTTTTTTATGAATAATACACTCTCTTTCTATGATTGCTCTACCTCTTGTGAACTTTGACATTTTAATTTTGATGGATCCATCTGTTTAGGCTGAATTTCTGGACTCTTGAATTATATTTCTTGGTAGTTAATTTTGGGATGTTGGCTGCATGATTTGGTATGGACCTTTGTGAGATTTTGGGCTTGCATGAATGGACTTCATCTTTTACCATTCCTTCTTTTCTGTGTGCATCTGCTCATAATTTTTGTTCTCTAGAATTGCTCCCTTTCTTTTTGAAGCTAAATTTTTCACTTACGTGCATAAGTATGATGGAAGCTTGTTTTCTTTCTTTCATTTTCCCACTTTGGCCAAATAGCCTTTCCCTTACATTATATTTCCTTTGCTAGTCCCTTTGTGCCTTCTTGACTCATTCTTTTCTAAGCCACATTACAAGCCTAAGTGTAAAACCATTTTATTCCGCACCTTGAAAATTTATTAAGCATTGGTTTCACCTTGGTTTTATGTTTAAGTGTGGGGGTTGCCCAGGTGTGAAACATATTAAGTGTGTGGGGGGGGGGAGTATTTGATTTTAATTTTATGCCATTCATCATTTGGAATTGATGTTGGTCATTGTGATTCTAAAAAAAATGCAAAGAAGGAGAAATAAAAAAAAAATGACATTGAGGTAATTTGCTATTATTAACTAATGTTCTTTGAATTTCTTGGGTGCTTAGTCTATCATATCTATACTTATTCACACTCACACCTTTACCCTAGCCCCATTACAACCTTCAACAACAAGTTCTCTTGATTTTTGCATGCATGTGTTATAAGTAGTGGAGAAGTAGAAATCGAGCAAGCCTATGGTAGGACAATTTTCTTGAGTAGAATTTGAACGACACACTTATTAACCCTATACACTTGAGAGATTGATTGAGGGCATCTTTGAGAGACCATCTTGTGTGGTTAGCATCATTAATTGAGATTGCCATGTTTTATAATTTGAGATGAAAGAAATTCAATCTTGATTGGTCGATCTTGAGAAGCTTTGTAATCTTTGTTCAATTTTTGAAGTTTGGCAATTGTTGGAAAGAAGTTTTTCTTTTACTTTTTTTCTTTTAAGAGTGCAAAAGGATAAGTGTGGGGGAATTTGATAATTGAATATTATTTCACTTATTTGTATCTCTTGGTTAATAATTTAGGAATGTTTAATTGATAAATAATGGGTTTTATTACTTAATTGGGTTTTGTGCTTTTAATTAGATTTAATTTTTTTGGTAATAAAATTCTAGATTTGTAGTGCTTCACTATTTTCGCCATAACTTTTGATCTAGATATCAGATTAGCCTCATTCTTCTTCTTTTTTTTAGATGTTTCAGAGAGCTACAATTGTTATTAGGACTCTGAAGGCTGATTCGGACAAGAAGATGGACGAAATTGGAGCTAAAGACAGACACATTTTTCTGGATTTTTATTTTGCCCGAATTTTGTAATAAAAGACCAATTATTAGAGGTTTCCTATTATTAGAGGTTTCTTATTTATTAAAGGCTTCCTATTTTTGGGCCAATCTTGTAGCCCTAGTGTTTTCTATTTATAGGTTAAATTAGATGGCTGAAAAACATATTCTCAATTACGTTTTATGAGATTTTTGGGATTAAATTAGAAGCTTATTATTTTCTCTAAATTGTTCATCATGTTCATGTTCTTCTTCATCTTTTCTTCTGCGTTTTGCCCTGCCATGCTTGGCTAAGCTTTTGTGGTTAACCCATGGATTGAGGATTCCACGAATCCAGAGGGCTTCAATCGGTAACGTAATTCTTTTCTGTTTATTTTAATCGGATCCGAGTATAATTGCGGATTAGGTATTAGATTTAATACCTAGATTGATATCCCAAGGATATAGGTCAGACCGGGTTACGAGAGAGCGTTATGCGATCACACAGTAAGCTCGCCACGTGTTCGATCAAATGCTAGGCGATCGTCTAGTCGAGGGAATATCTCGACAAACGCAGAGATTTTGGTTTGTCCAAAATCAATCACGAGTTTGGTTATTATGTTTTTGTCCGATGAAGGTTATGGAATCCCAATTCTGGGTTAACCGTTTTTAATCTGATTAATCTTGTTTTCTTCTATTCTGTTTTAGCTTTGCTTCATTTAAATTGCATTGAAAAACTCCCCCATTCTGGTTACTGTGTTACTTGTTTACCGTTGATTTTAGATCCACTGCGAATTCCTTGAGAGAAACGATCTAGGTTCTCTATACTGCAATCTTTATTGAACTTGGTTATTTTGTGAGGGCTTGGCAACTCTCATCAATGGTGAATGGGCATATACTGTTTATAGTTTGTCTGTGAGGTTAACCGTTACTCTGGGATCCTTTGGGATTCCAGTCCTTATTACTACCTATGAATTATTCAGTGAACGAGACGTGGCTCCCAGGGCAAGGCGGCAGACACCAACATTTGGATGTTTTGTTCGAGATCAAGAGCCTTGTCGACTTTTGTATTTAGGTATAATTATGATGTTATATTGTAAATTTTAAACATTGTGTAAGATCTTGTGGATATTCTTGTAATGTAATCAAGAGCGTTATATTAGTATATTGTACTATTTATGTTTTGTCACACAACTGCCTATTAAATTGTGTATAAATACTCTTATGAATGTTGTTATACCGAGGGGTATGACATATGTTGTAACCCTACTACTCATGTTCTCTTTTTTGGCTGTCAAGGGTCGTTTCAAGTAAAATCTCATAATAAAAAGCCTTCGTCTGACTTCTCAGAGACAACCGCGGAAGTGAATACACTTGACCTTTGTCTCAGGGACTGCCACATGAGTTTCTTTTGCTTTCCCTAACTTACGTTTTCATTTGTGAGACCTAGCTAGGTATACACTTGACCCTTGCAGTGTTCAACCTAGCCAATTTGGCTGCCTTTGTGTAGTCATGACACGATAAAGCATCTAAGGGGACATTATATTGCTTTTGTGAGTTATGTTTTTTGTTTTTTTGTTTTGTAAAACCTAGTATCGCTCATATATAAGGTTCCTTAAATTGCTTTTGTGAAGTTATATTTTTGAAAAACCTAGTATTGCTCTGATCTAAGGTTTCTTTCTTATTACAGGAAGTTGTCAACCCATTGCTTTGATTCATGGTTCCTACTCTATTAATCTTTTTGAAGTGACTTCAGGAGATATGGATGCCTAAGAAAATACCTCCTTTCATGGAAGTATCAATATCTTTAGAAGTTACTTCGAAAATATCAATAAAGATGTGATGAATAAACTAGTTCAGTTGTACCAAGAGTCATATATGAACAAGCGAATAACTACAGAAAAAGTATTCAAGGTGACACATTATCACACATGTATCTCACATCGAGTGGCCATACAAATTGTGACGGATTAAGATTTTCTTGGCTTTGTGGCTAAAATCAATCACGCTCATGACCTATATATCTCATAATGTAAGTGTTCATCACCTATACCTTGTGTCTCTTTAGCCATTAAGGTAGAAAAGCAACAATTGGGTGAAAAAAAACAAATAACTATATAGGAAAGCCGCATGCGGGTAAGCAAACCCTTGAGCAGCTCAAGGGTTTGCATACCCGATGCATCCTTTCCAAAATGAATATTTGTTCATTTTTTCCCTTCAACCATAGCTTTCTAGGGTTAATTTTGGTGTAGAGACACAATTATAAGTCAGTAGTTACAATATCACATATATAGGTAAACAGTTTCCATTGATCTTCCCATAAAGCCGATAATGTCTTGATCCATGTTAATCTCATGAAATTCATGTTATTTCAACACATTTTCCCTTAAGTTCTCATACTTTTGTGTGAATTCATACATATTTAGGGATACTTATGCAAGAAAAATGTGCCTAGGTGATATTTGGGATAAATAGATAAAATTCTTGGGTTAAGAGTGAGTATTTTGCCATATTTCATCAACTTTGGATTTTTTATACTTTCTTGTGTTGATAGATAATCATTTGAATCACATGTGGAGCCATTTAAAGCACAAATCAATGATTAAGAAGTTGGAAAGGAGCTTAAAAAGTTAAGGCACGATGGCAAAACAAGAAAAGATGAGAAAAGAAGAAGAGGAGCTCTTGGACTCAACCAAAGCATTCTTTGGCCTAAGCCAAAAACATGACAAAAAGTTTTTGGCTGTAGCCAAGGCTTCTCATGGCATAGCCAACGATTGTAAATGAAACTATGCGTTTTGAGATCAGAACTGATTCTAGGGCTTTAAATACTGGAATTCATGAACATCAGTATCATTCTTTACTTCAAGGACGATTTAGGGGCTATTTTGGAGCTTCTCTTTGATGGGGTTTAGTGTTCTTGAAGGAGATTCAAATAGAGATTGAAGATTTGAAGAGGTTCAAGCTCATTTCCCTTAGTTTTGCTGATTCCTTTCTCTTCCTTCTTCATTTTTTTGATATGACTATAGCTATTTGGTGTACTTGTGGCTATTTACTAAACATGAGTTGCTAAACTCTTCATTCAAGATTATTTTGAACCTTTGTATGGATTAAGACTTGATTATTCCTCTCTGTTAGTAGTTAAATGATATGTATATGTTAATTTATCCTTTGATTAATGCTTATAAATGTTTGGCCATCATTTAGATTGATGTGTTCATTTGGATTAGACTTGAGAAAACTAATCTATGTGTAGAACTTGGTTAAAATCATGCTTGACTTGAAGTTTACTTAATAAATGGATGGCTTGTTGGTAAAATAGAGATATATTTACTAACCTTGCATTGTCACATTAAGATTGTTTCTTAAAGTTGATTTTCATTAATTGTAGAAAGAGATTGTGCATTTTAATGAAAAGAGAAACTTGATTTAACTTGAGAGAGCTTTGATAAGTGTTTTTGAACCTTAGACTAACACATATATTCATTGAAATAGCATTTGAGAGGAAATTAATTTAGTTTTATGAAGTGCTAAAAGGGGAGAAATAATCCTAGACTCCATTTTGTTGAAGTTCAAATCAAATTTTATCTTGCTTAGTCTAATTTATCTTGTTTTGAACCAAAAATTGTTTTCATAAATTGAAATACTCAAAATGGATTTGCCCAACCTAATTAAGATCATAATTTCATTTGTTAGCCCACTTTTGCCTTAGTTCTTGTGGGAATGACAACTTTTTATACTACTTGCGACTTGTACACTTGTGGTAAGTGAAACGGTGAACAGTCTATCCCGAACTGCATATCCACTTGATGTTGAAGGTATTGTTCTATTATATATAGACGAGTCCAACTAGCTTAGAAACTCTCACTTGAAGAGTCTCACATCCATACATCACGGTTATGAAATAATAACTGTATTGTATTATAAAAGTTCACGGTTCTTGTTTAGAAACCATTATTTACATATTAAATACAAAACGGTTGTCAGTGAGACCAATATTTATTTTATAAAAAATACCGGTTCTTACATAAGAATCGTTATGTATGTTACTGAATAAATAACTATTATCAAAATGAGACAGTTATATATCATGCAAACATTACGCTTCTTCACAAAAAACCATTAAGTTTTCTTTAATATAAATAAATAAATAAAATGTTTGCAATACATTAAAGCTTTCACTTAAAACCGTTAAGTATTATAAAAAGGCGAGATTTTGAAAAATACCAAATATAAGAAGGCCGGACTAGGGGTGTTCATGATGCCCATAACCCTATGCGCCCACCCGAGCCCGCAGAAAAATTGCCCTGCCCAGCCCAAAAAAAAGTAGCCCAGAAAATATTGGGCACAATTGGGCTAGGCATTTTTGAGGGTAGGGCTGGGCATGGGGTAGGGTATGCCGCCATGCCCATTTGGCCATGCCTAGTAGAATATATAGTATTATACATTTTTTTTGATGCAATAGTATTATATATTTTTAATTTTCATTTCTGGGTATTTGACTATTTGTTAAGACATATGGTTGTCTTTTTAATTTCAAGATTCAAGTTGTAGACTTATTTTAGAATATTCCAAAGTGTAGAATTATTGATTTCATTTGAAGTTTGCAATATTGTTTATTATGTATGATAGAAGCTGTTTTTTTTCACATAGGGTGTGGCAGGGTATCGTCACTTGGACATGGAAGGCCCGCCCTGGCAAGCCCATTATTGCCCAGCCCAAAAATGTTAGGGCTTCTATCGGGCAGGGCTGGGCATTGGGTTGCATTTGATTACCCAATAAACTTTCAGGTAGGGCATCGGGCAAGGGTCTTGCCCTGCCCAACCCTGCCCACAAACACCCCTAGGCAGGACTCTGAAAAAATTCTATTTGATGCAACTCTTTAAACTCCTTCTCAAATGTTTTTTTGAGCTTCCATAGTGGGCCTCATACTTGTTTTTTTCTATAGCTTTTGTTCTGCCGCTGTAGGTCTGGTCCTCCACCACTACCATGGGTTTGTACTCTACATCTTCTTCCTCTTGTAATTTTTCCTCATGTAAGCTTTCCTTTTTTTCAATTAACATTTTTAGTTTTATTTTATTTTTTTATATAATGAGAGATTGCTAATTGATGTTGAAGGTCACAGGATTACAATATCTAATCTAAAGATGGCCATTAGTTTGAATATTAAGAGAGAGAGAGAGAGAGAACACAAGAGAAAAGTAAATAATACGAAAAAAAACAATGAGGTAAAATGTTGAATTTTTTATTTATTGTTGAGCATCTCACATTCCTAACTTTAGCAACCCAAATTGTTTGTTGAAATCATGTTTGTTGAATCAGGTTCCAAGGTTTGTTAAAGATTTTATATTTTCCAATTTTTACTATTTCCTGATTTTCATAGTTATATTATGAGATTTGTTAAGTTTTTTATTTGCTTATTTTTATAATATATATTCTTATTTTAATATTTATATTATCTTTTTGCAGTTAAAGGATATGTGGTGGGAACTCTTGGAGCATTGATATGTGATCTATGGACAATCTACAACAAATGCATTGTAGAAGTCATGGAATTTTTTTTATTTGATTTTCTTTTAGAATTATAATGATCTATTGTAAGAGTGTTTGAGCAATTAATTTCTTTTAAGTTGTATGATGTTTATTTATAATGTATTGAATTTTGAATACTATAAATATAATTTTTTAAATATTATTATCTTATTTTTATCAATGAATATGTTCTGTCTTATATAATAAATATTAATAATAAAAACAAATATAAAAAATAACTACATATAATAAAAAAAAATAACGTCATACATTACCGTTCTTAATAAAGAATTGTTATGTATGCCCCACAATAATTACGGTTTAGAACTGTTATGTATCTGCACCGAGCATATATATAGCACCTTCATATATGATTGTTCGGAACCGTCATGTATAGTTGATAATAACTGTTATATATATATATATATATGCGATTATGTAGTAGTGTAATAACGGATTTTAGCAAATGGAATTTCGAGATAAAGGAAAATTATTGAATATTTTAATGAAGTAAATTCATGAGATAAAACTATTATAGAAAATTGTTATAATTATAGAGTAAATTGTTGAAAAAGTTACGGGAAAAACTGATGAACGAATGACTAAAAATGATATAATGGTGATAAAAACGGTCTAAAAGTATTATGATAAATATTTGAAAGATCATGAAAAATTAATGAGAAACATATGGGAGTGTTATCCCTAATTATGAGAAGTTAATAAATTATTTCGAGGAAATAAAATGAAGAAAAGTTTAAAAAGCATTTCCGAACCATAAAGTAATCGATGGGAAAACATTTTTAATATTTTACATAGGATATAAAATGACAATATCGGTATAGAAGTTTGTAAGATAACAATATACTGTAAATTAGTAAAGATAAATATATGAAGAAACATGATCCTAAAAAGATCACTAAACGAAGAAATTAGGTCGATTAAGCCCTAACGAAGCGGGGGTAAAACGAGAATTTTTGGTAAAAAAATATTATATTTTTAAAAAATGGAAAAAATTATGGAAAAATAATTAAAACTGAATTTTAAAATTAAGGGGTCGAAATTCTTAATATTTTTAATTAAAAAGAATTGTTTAAATAATTAAAATGATAATTAGAATAAAATAATAATATAATGCGGTAAGTCGGCATATAGACAGTAGAGGGAAAGTTAGAAATAAATTACGGGTAAACAAGAGGTAAAAGTCTTTTCAGACGATCAAATTAAGAACAAGTGAATTTTTACACGAAGAAAGAATTTACCAGGCGTCGATTCCGCAACCGAAAACCCTAATTCCTAATAAGACGGAAAGCGATCAGATAGAGTAGAGAGATAGGCAAAGTGAGAACCTATAGAAACAATTGCGTGTTTTCAAACACGGATTAAGTTAGGCAACCACCGGACGTTTTACGATTCGAATTATTGCCTAGAAGTTGGTTCTATCTAAGCGATTTAGAATCGGACGCGTTTGTCCGAATATCTTCCGACGCACCGGAGAATACCGGATATGATAAAAAGAGGATCCAAATAGATAATATGAAAGAGGATGAAAAGATCTTCAAAGTTACATGCCCAGATTTTTTTGTGTTTTGCGAAATCGCGAAACGGACACCTATCGGGTAGCTTTATCAGACCGGAGGCCATAAAGCAAGATGAAAACTCATTCTTTGACTTTTTGGGCCTTAGATGTCGACCAAGACCATGAATGGTCAAGATTCCATCTTACAAAACCCTAGATCCAACGGCCAGAATCATTTCTGAAGACTTTTTGTTAATACCCACCTTGTCCCTATTTTTCCCTATAAATAGCAAGCCCTCTTGCTCTCATTCTTCACACCAAATTCGAATCCTAGAGAGGTTCTAGAGAGAGAAGATCTGGAAAAATTCTGCCTTAGCTCGAGTGAGTTCTTCCGTCCTTAGTTTTTAGTTTCCGTAGTTTTTCGGTAGTTATAGTAGAACTGTTGTTTTGATCTAGGAAGTTTGAGAATTTGTTCCTATGCTTGTTTTTATGCCTCATTGCATTGAAAGATGCCGACGAGGTAAAAACATAGTGGGGATAATTTTGAAATGGAATACGGTCAAAGTAACGAAGTTACGTGAAATTCCGCCAAATTAGGGGTAGAAGGGCAAAATGGTAATTTTTACGCGGTTATGATGTCAAATCACTAATGAAAGTGGTATTACTCCTATAGGGCATCGAAACTCGATTTCTTGCCGTTCGCCGCCCGATGCCGGCTGTCGAACATTTCACGTTTTTAAAGTAAAAAGTATGTTTTTCCGCCGAAGTACCTAATGTCGTCAACGAAGGTACGGACGCGTCTCGTAACACTAATCTTGTACTGCTTAAATGCATATATATGTGATAGATACGTTCGTAGACCGATATACGAACAGTTTTACACGGGTTATAGTCATGATAACGCCGTATGTTTTTCTAGCGCCGAGAACACGAGTGGTATCGCACCGTGAATAGTGCAAGTTTGTTATTGTTGTTTTACATTGTGGGGCTTTACATACTGCGTAATGCTTATGTTTTGTCGGCATAATGATCATGCATCTGCTGTATGCTTATGTAGTGATATCTTGTTGTATTGTCTAGAATATACGTTATCTCGTATCTTTGTATTGTTTGGGTTTGAGATTAACGTTACACGAGATTCAATGCGGTGAATTGAATCTCAGCTATAGCATCAGGATCCGGAGGAATACGGATCGAAGATCGAGGCAAGCAGCATTAGACGTGCAGCCAGAGACTTATATATCTTTATCGTTTTCAGTTATCCAATTTCAAACTCTAGGATTACTGTAATCATTACAATGTTACACTATGGTTGATGTTTGTTATGAATCAGTTACTCACTCGCTCCAATGCTCTACTTTGACTACTCTGCTTGAAATATTTGGAAACTTTAAAAAAAAAAAAAAAATTCCGCCGTTTTCAAATGGGATGTTACAAGTAGTATTATGAAAACCTTAAGAACAACAAGTTCTTGTTCAAAAACAATTCGAAAGTATCATGATTGAATGTAGCATCTGGTACGCGAATAAAGCTTGAATTTAAAGCCATGAATTATTCGAATATGACAATCAAAGTTGGAAAACAACGTCTATACAAACGCTTTCAGAAACATCAAACTTAGGGATCACAACCATCCAGTTCACAATTATTAAGTATATAGGTTAGAAAGGGCCTAAGTTTAATCAAATACTCAACTTATAAGGGCCAAGAAACTAGATTAAAATAATAAGACTAAAGAATGAACCTATTAAGCCTAATTAAGACTTCACTTGATGTTTTGATTATTCTTTTCTTCCCAACTCTTTAATCATTATATTACCAACAATATTTAAACTTTTTGGGTTAAGTACCAATTTTATCCCGTAAGTACACGCTGAGGACTAATTTTGCCTTGAAAGTTTTTTTTTTGGAACAATGCTACCCCGGAAGTATAAAAAGGTAGCAATGTTGCCCCTTCATTAAATATATATTAATTCCAAAATATTTAATCTTCACGAGACTATTTTATAGTTTTTGAGTTTGTGAAGATTAAATATAGATTTTTTTGTCAAAGAAGGTTGAATATTTTTTAATTAATAGGATTTAAAATATTAATGTATTAAAATACTAATATATAAACATGCTTGATCATGATTTAATTGTACAGTCATCGCTTAAAATTGTTAAGTCAGTATTTTCTGTTAAGTCAGAATAACGATGTTAACATTAAAAGACTAAACATGTACTTTACAAACTTAAGGGACTAAAATGATACCAAAGGCAAACATAAAAGATCAAACATACATTTTAGCCTACACTTTATATCCCTAAGTGGTTATCTCACTTGGATTCAATCTTGTTAAAATTTGTATCTTAATATGGGCTTTTTTTTATATGTGATTGATGACCTGGACTATACACATAGTTCCTTGGTTGCATTTATTTGAGTTTTTGTATTTTTAGTCAATTAATCTCCCTCCCAACCTCTTTCTATTTTCAAGATCTATTTTGCCTAAATATGCGAAATCTAAGTATGAGGGAAATTTGTTAGGTACATATTTTATAATTAAATAGATGCAGATTTTAGCATATGCTAGATCAAATCTATAAATATTTTATGCCTATTTAATTTAGTTTAAATATTTTACCATTAAATCTAATCATTAGGATATAAAACAATTTTTTATTTTTTTAAAAAAATCTACTCATATCCTTGTTATGATATCTTGAAAAAGCGTATTAATGGCAATGAATTGAGGATACCATTTCCTCTTGATAGTGTTGAGTTTGGTTAATGGAATATTAGCAGTTTTGTTTGCAATATAATGACGGAAGTGAGTATTCTTTGGGTTGCCGTTGAAATTAATGAGGTCACTTATATAACCTTTAGTAATAATAATCAACCCCCTCTTACCTTATTTTAACCCGCTCCTTGTGTTATACAATTGATACACCTTTTGTTAGCTCCTAATGTTTTGATGATAACAAGACTTTAAGAATTTGAATAAGAATTGAAGTATGTGTGCTTATATGATTCATTGTATGTTAAAAGTATTCTCGAATATGAGGAATGGATTCTCGAGAATAGCTTATTAATTCTCGAGAATATGAGCCAGCGTCTTCATAACAAAAGAAGTTTCTCAAGTACAATTCTCAAGTATGCAATATGGTTCTCGAGAATGAAGCATCAGAAACTAACATCTGTTCACATCGCTATGATTCTTGAGAATGCAATTGTGATTCTCAAGAATGGAAGTCTTTTTACATTAGTCGTGTAATGTTCCACTATGCAAAGACAATTCTCGAGAATACTAACTTGATTCTCAAGAATAAATTATAAGTATTCATATATATCCATTACTTTGCATCCAATCTAATACTCGAGAATGAGAGGTAATTCTTGAGAATCATTGATAGCCTCTCTGATCTCTTTGTCTTGTGTAGTTCCTATCTGAGCGATTCTCGAGTATGAAAGATGCATTCTCGAGAATGCTCTGTACTGACATTTGCGAAAACATTTCAACATGTCATTCTTGAGTATCTGAGATATGATTCTCGAGTATATGTGAAACATGCTTTCTGGAAAGATTTTTACTTGACAATTCTCGAGAATCACATGAAGCAATTCTCGAGAATTGGTTCTTCATATCTCGGTCATTTTTCCAGTAACGCTATTCAACACGATAAATTCAATGGGTCTTTATTTAATGTTCATTAATCATATCTGAACTTATATATATTATGTTTAACCATCTTATTGATTAAGTTTCAGCTGGTTAATCAAGGTAATCTCAGTTTTTGAACGAAAAGCAATCCAACGTGGCAGACGCATTAAATGCAACTCTGAAAAACAAAGTGACATTCGGAATTAAAGCAAGTGGCAGACAAAAACATTCTTTCGAGGAATACTTAATCCAACTATCACTCTGAGACATTATCTGCACAAATACAAACGACGGCAAAGCATTAAATGAAGCAACGGTCGACTATTTACAAACAGAGTATTCCTGTGCCTAACGGAAATACGAAGAGTCTCAACGGCTAATTTGATAAGTTTCTCAATGGAATTAATGGCGGACGCTATAAATACCAGAAGCATTCAATTCTGTCACCTACCGAAACGCTGCACATTCAATTTGAATTTACTACAATCTGCTGTTTCAACTGTTTCATTAATATCCTCGGATATTTTGCTGTACTTCAATGTTTATCAATATTTACTCAGTGAGGAGCTCTCAAACACAATTTAATTCTTTAGTTATCAAAATCTTAAGGTTGTGGAACCTTAAGTGTGGGTGTATCAATTACAACTTGTAAGTGGGAGTGAGTCCAAGAGTGAGAGGATCATCCTTCGTTTACATAGTGTGTAATTATCTTTGGAAGATTAGTGGAAATCCCAAGGTGTGCTTGGGGACTGGATGTAGGTCGAAGAATTAGACCGAACCAGCATAAATCGCTCTGTGTCCATTTACTCTTTTCACACCTTATCTTACTTACGTTTCTCTTCAGCTTGCGAAATGTTTTTTTTAGATCACCTATTCATCCCCTCTAGGTGATATTCCAATCTTCACCTTTCACCTCCCTTGAGTAATGTACCATCGGATTTTACTAAAGTGAAACATATTTCTCCTCCCTTTAGTTATTTACTATTTAACAATCTATTTAATAATAATAAACAAAAATTGTTAATAGTTATTAAATATGTTGTATGCAATTTCTTATAACAATGTCTCATTTACGGATTTGCTCACATTCAAGCATCTCACTACTTATTACTCCCTCTAGTCCTAATTATAGAAACACTTTTATAGTGTAATTTGTACTACAAAAAGTGTTCCTATAATTAAGGATTTGCATTGCCCTTGGAAAACTCTCCTCCTCACTTGATCTACCACAATATGACAACTGTTGTCTATGACATCTTCAATGAAATTGACAACTGAAAGGACACCTGGTCATACACTCATTATTGCTCTTTGGAAGGTAGGCGTGATTATTGTGGATATATAAGCAGGTATGCCAATCATGAAGTTTCTCAACATATGTAGTACTTTCCCACCATTCCCTTTGGTGGATTTGATAATATACTTGAAATGTAACACTTATGGGATACCCGTCCTATTACTTATGATGATCATTTTTGAAAAAATGTTAGTTGATTGCCTTTAAATACATTAAAATTATTTTTTATAAAAAAAATATCAGATCTCGGCCGTTAGATCTTTGAGGGTTTTGTGACGTAGCTTAAAGACGTAGGTATCAGGATTGAGGGTTTTGTGACGTAGCAAAGACTTTTGGAGCACTACATGAAAGAGATTAGGAGGGTAAAGCCTGCCATACTAAAAATTTTGAAGAGCTCGACAACAACAACAAATATAAAATGATCACATATATACTATCAGATTCCATAGCCCAACATGTTTCCAACAAATAGATTTCCCAATCTTGAAGAGAAAGCATTCAATTTTGTTCCAATAAAAAACAGTGCAAATTACATAGCATAAAATAAGATCTAATTGGTTTGAAACAATCAATATTTAAATTTTCCATACTAAAAAATAACTTAATTTTCTCCCTTTGAGTTGTATCCTAATTTCACAATAAATAGATGTGATCAGATTTCACTACAAAAAAAAAAAATGATATTTTGTAGCAGTTAAAATTGGGTATTTGTAACGGTTTTAACCGATATAAATGACATTAGTAGCAATTTAAATAAAAGCTATAAAATGCACCGTTGCAAGCTATTTTATAGTGGTTTATAAAACCCGCTACTCATGTTAATAAACTAATACTGTTACTGCAGCGGTTTCATATCACCACTACATGATAACATTGAGATGCCACATCTTGTTAACATTTTGTGGCAGCTGTTAAACCGCTACGAGATGAAATTTGCCAATTTTGTAATGGTTAATATACAGCTACTAACTAGATCCAATAATTTATAAAATTTGCGGAAAACATTTGTAACGGTTGTTAAACCACTATAATATTGGATGAAATTTCAAAAATGGCGGCAATATTTTGTTGTGGGCTTAAAACCGCTATCGTATTGGATAAAATTTCAAAATGGTGCCAAAAATCTAAAATAAAATTTGTAGGGGTTAGAAAAATGCTACAAAATTTGGAAAAAGAAGTATGTAAAATGAGGTGTGATAAGGGTATTTATAGGGATATCTACATGACACTTGTAGCGGTTTATGTGATAGTTTTTGTAGCGATTAATGTGACAATTTTTGTGCGGTTTTTATTTTTGTAGTGGTTGGGTTTTACTTTGTAGCAGTTTTGAAACCGCTACAAGTGTAACATCCTAATTTTATTTTTATGATTTAATTGTAATTATGAAATAGTTACATATGATTATTGTAATTGTGAGAGGACAAAAATCTGAAAAAAAAAATATAAAATATAAAAGAAAAGGAGAGATATGTGACTGTTGTGCAGAAGAAGAAAAGAGAGAGAGAGAGAGAGAGAGAGAGAGAGAGAGAGAGAGATCACCGCCACAATTAATTAGGGGTGACTCACCCCCTCTTTTTGCTATCTATATATATTTGTGTGTGTGGCGATGAGACCAAGAGAGAACAGAGGGTGAGCGAGAGAAAAGAAGAGAAGAGAAGAAGAATTGGAGAATATTTGAGTTTTTGATGTATGTTATTTATTTTATAAGATTATTTTGGTAGTTAAATTAACTTCTTTTAATAAACTTCCTTCATGAAAGTTGTTCCATATATTTTTCTCTTTCCAATGAATATAATATTTTGTTTGTTAGTGAAAATTTTGAGGTCCGGATTTTGGAAAATTTTTGAGTTTTGACAATAGATGACTATATATATGTATAGAACAATTAATAACTAGTTTTAATTGGTTTAGATTTATTGATTGGTTATTGTAGGAATTTAAATTAATTTTTCTATTTAAGAAATTTAGGATTTATATCCTACCCGATATTTCTACCGATTAAACATTGTATAAATAATTTATTTGGATTAATGAAGATGTTATGGAAATTTTAATCGGTTTAGTTTTGAAATTTGAAGGACTAAAGTGTCATTTTTAGTTTATGATAATATATTATTATTAGAATTGGTGTAATATAAGTTATATGAAGTTATAATTGTGATAATGTATAGCCTATTTGTGACTGGTGATTGTTCACGTTTTACTCCTTGAGATAAAGTTTAACTTGGAATTGAGGTAACAAGGGTTAATTTATTTCATATTCTTTTTTTTTGATTGTAAGGTGTTTTCTAAACCTTACTTTCACATGAACCACTGGCATGTGTTTTGAAAAATTATGCGTATATCTAAATATGAAATTGTTCCAGTGAAGTAGTGTATTTTCCACACACACACACACACACACATATATATATATATATATATATATATCTACATATACATATATATATATATGTGTGTGTGTGTGTGTGTGTGTCTATATATATATATATATCTATATGTGTGTGTACACACACACACACACATATAAGTGAATATTGTTATTAAGATTATGATTGTTGTGATAGTTATGATGTTTGTTATGAAATGTTGTACATGGAATAATAAATTTTGTAAGATATTGTTGTTATGATGTTTATTATGGAATGTTGTATATGGAATAATATATTGCATGATGTTTTTGAAAATTATAGTGACATATTGTTTATCTACTATGGAATATGCTAGATGGTGTAGAAGATATTTATGGTGAAATTGTGCCGATCGGCTCTCTCATTCCTAGCCCGAAATTATAGTGACATTTTGCGCGAACACCTCCCTATTATGGTATATTGGTGGTAGCATGGGAGGGGACAATATTCTTGAAGTGAGTAGTTAACCTTGGCCAGGTAAACTAGCAGTGATAGGTTGTACCACGTCCAGAAGATCTAAGGAGGAGTAGGTTGGACGAGTGAAGATGATTATAATTATTGTTAAAAATTATGTATTATTGAGTTATTCTTGATATTATAATTATGTTAGCAAACCTGCTTCTCTGACTTACAATCCTATCTTGCACATTTGATGAATTAATTTTGGTTACTGGGACTTTATGTCTCACCCCATCATTATCAAAATTTTCATGCGAGACCTCAAATTTCACTAGTAGCCCCAAGGGAAGCAGCTAGAGGCATAAGAGTTGCAAACTTTGTAAGCCTCTTTTGGTATTAGTGTTGTATGGATTTCTATATTGCTATTGTAAGGCCCTCATGTTTTTGAAATAGTATATGAACTATTTTGGAATGACTACTTATCCGTTGTGAGATCGAAGGTTTTATTTTATACACTGTATTATTTTAGTGGATCCACGATCAAATCTTGTGTCGAAAATGTTTTGTGTAGACCATGTGTTGTGGGATCATTGATGTAAGACTCATGGTCTATGTATTTTTATTTTCGATAATTGTGCCTATAGTTATGGATTTTAAATAGTGAGTTTGTAGGAGGAAATTTGTGCCCTAAACTCCAGTGTGTGAATTTTGGAAAGAAAAAGGGGTTTACCATAATCACTTGTTGATCCGATTTTGTGAAAACATTGCGGCTAATTAATGTTTAGTGAGGAGGAGTCTTTTCAACTTGGTATCAAGAGCCATCTGTTTTTCATTTTCTGGCCCTGTTGTGCATTGCATTTAGAGTATGACAATATAGGATCTTTACACACCTACTTCCCTTTTGTGTTGTATTTTGTTCTTGTTCTTATTATTCACCATCTTTATTGGGTTTTACCCTTAAGTAGGGAGAGATGGTGAATACTAGGCCAACAGATATCGGTGATAACGCCCTGCAGATGTCGGTAACAATGATTAATAGGGATCTAATGGGCCCCAGGATCAATTAACTGAGGATGAGATGTTGCGACATCTATATAGGTGGACCCGTACAACAGAGGAACGATTGAGAAGGCTTGAGGAGGGTAGAGCCAATAAAGGGCCTAGTGGGGGATGTAAGAGTAATGCTCAAAAGGTTCATGTAGAAACAGAGGAAGAAAACAGTACTCATTTTAGGGAGTCGGTTCCGGATCCACCAAGTTCTATGCCGGAGGAATCAGCAATGCGAAGGGTTTCTCCTGACATGCTTACAGTATGGAAACATTTAGATCGTTTCAATCCTAAGACTTTCTCAGGAGGATTACCAACAGAAGCTGAAAGTTGGATCAATAGGCTAGAGATGTTATTTGAGTTAATCAGCTGCAATAAATATCAGAAGGTCATAACTACAAAGACTCTGTTAACAGGCGTTGCTTTAGATTGGTGGAACACGGTGAAGCCTGTCGATGGTCATCAACTAGATTGGGATGAATTTAAAAGAATATTCTTTGATTACTACTTCCCTATTGAAATGAGACATCAAAAAGAGGTTGAGTTTTTCATTCTACGACATGGGGAGATGGATGAGAAAACATTCATATATCAATTTATGGGGCTGGTTATGTTTGTATCACAGTTGAATAGAACAGATCAGTAGCAAAATAATTGGTTCGCGAGACAAATGTTCGAGAAATGCAATGATGAGGTCAAAGCAAGGGTGGGGGGGTCTATGATGTCACTACTCTCGAGAGATTGATAGCAAAAATTTGAGAGGTCTGTAGAAGGTGTAGAGAAGTCGAGAAATCTGTGAGAAGGGATTTTCAGGGCCGATTCAATAGTAATGTGGGAATATCATGGGGTATTAGTAAAAAGAATTACCCTTCGAGTTTTAGTGGATCTGGGAGCAGGAGCCAAGAGGACTTTTCACTAGGGGAGCTCCCAACAGAGGAGACGTCATCCTTTGGGTCAGAGCTGTAGGAGCAACACTAGAGTAAGTCAGAGCTCCCAGCATGTATCGGTGGCGTTAGCTCCTAGTATGATGCAATGCCCTCTTTGTACTCGATGTGGGAAAACACATCTTGGCGAGTGTTGGACTTGCTTCAATTGTGGGGAGAAGAGTCATATTGCAAAGTATTGCTATAAAGGAAGGAAGAGGATCAAACATTTAAGTCGTTTGCTCTTGGGCGAGTATTTGCTTTGACATCAAAAGAAGCAAGAGCTGCTCCTAATTTGATCTGAGGTAACACTTTTCTCCAAGGTTGTTCTTTATGTGTTCTATATGATTCTGGTGCTACACATTCTTTCATCTTATATAGCTGTGCGAAAAGATTAAATATCACTATGAGTGATTTGTTATATGATTTGATTGTGTCTACTCCTACTGGTATATGAGTAAAAACTGCTATGGTATATAGGAAATTGATGTTTGTATGTGAGGGTTGTGAAATGACTATTGATTTGATTTGTCTAACCATGCGAGGTATGGATGTGATTGTGGGTATGGATTGGTTAACCAAAGATGCATCCTTGCGATGCAAGGAGAGAGCTTTGCAATTTAATGTGTGCATAGTAACTAAGGAAACTCCCCAAGATCCAATAAATGTTGTCAGCGGCTCAAGTTGAGAGAAAGGTAAATAAGAGTTATGAAGCCTTCATGGTGTTCTTCTCGGTTTAGGTGGAATCAAAAGGGCACATTGAGCAAATCGAATTGGTTAAAGACTTTCCTGATGTGTTCCCTAAAAAGTTGACCAGATTACCTCTAGAGTGAGAAGTTGAGTTTGCTATCGAATTAGAATTAGGGACAGAGCCAATCT
Organism: Acacia melanoxylon; assembly: GCA_019022615.1. Lineage (NCBI taxonomy): Eukaryota > Viridiplantae > Streptophyta > Magnoliopsida > Fabales > Fabaceae > Acacia > Acacia melanoxylon. Next base: position 5,898,050 of record JAFJYJ010000002.1, read on the forward strand.
CAAGGCTCCTTATTAGATGTCACCTTCAAAGTTGGCAGAATTGAAGAAGCGGATTCAAGATTTGTTGGAAAAGGGTTTTATCCGGCCAAGTGTATCTACATAGGGTTTACCAGTTCTGTTCGTGAAGAAGAAATATGGTAGCTTGAGGCTTTGCATTGACTATCGACAATTGAATAAGGTCACTATTAAGAATAAGTACCTATTGCTAAGGATGGATGATTTATTAGACCAGCTAATAGGCTCATCAGTATTTTCAAAAATTGATCTAAAATCGCGATATCATCAGTTGAGGGTAAAGGCAAAAGCTATTCTGAAGACTACTTTCCGTACCAGATATGGCCATTATGAGTTTCTTGTCATGCCTTTTGGATTAACTAATGCGCTAGCGGTGTTTATGGATTATATGAATGGATTTTCAGACCTTAGTTAGATCAATTTGTTGTGGTGTTCATTGATGATATCCTAATCTATTCGAAAAGTGAAGAGGAACACTGAGATTACCTTCGAATAGGGCTAAAAAATCCTGAGATAACATCGATTGTATGCGAAACTGAGTAAATGTGAATTTTGGTTGAGAGAGGTGAAGTTTTTGGATCATGTGGTCTCAGCATATGGAGTAGCAATAGATTTTAGCAAGGTTGACACTGTGTTGAAGTGGGAACCACCTAAGTTTGTGATAGACATGCGTAGTTTTGTTGGGTTTGCTGGTTACTATTGTCGCTTTATAGAAGGATTCTCTCATATTGTCACACCACTCACCAGATTGACAAAGAAGGAGCAACCATTTGTTTGGGATGAAAAGTGTGAGGGAGCTTTTCAAGAGTTGAAGAATCGGTTAACCACTACACTTGTTCTTATTATACCCAACCCATACAGACCGTACACGGTATATACAAATGCATCATTGAAGGGCTTGGGGATGTGTGCTCATGCAAGATGGTAAATTCGTGGCTTATGCCTCTTGACAGTTGAGGCCTCACGAAGAGAGCTATCCGATGCATGACGTGGAGCTTGTAACGATCGTATTCACTTTAAAAATTGGGAGGCATTACCTGTGTGGATCTCAATTTGACATTCTCAGTGACCAAAAGAGCTTGAAGTATCTTATCGATCAGAAGGAGTTGAATAACCAACATAGAAGATGGATGGAGTTCTAAAAGGATTATGATTTTGAGTCAAAATATCATCTAGGGAAGGCAGATGTAGCTATAGATGCCTTGAGCCGGAAGTCAATGCACATGTTCCACATGTGTGTGACTGAGTATAACCTTCAAAAAGGTTATCAGAGGTTTATCTCTAACCAAAATCCGAGGTGATTTTGAGTTCAGTAACAAGAATTTTGAATTTTATAGTGAGTTAAGAATGGCCCAGATGAAAGATGACTAGTTGCTGAAGATCAGAAAAGAGTTGCAGAATAGTGAAGTACCTAGTTATGATATTGGGGATACAAGTATATTGAGGTATAAGAAGAGGATTTATGTTCGGATATTGAGGAAATCAAGAAGACAATTCTTGAGGAGGTTCATCAAAACAAATATACCATTCATCCAAGAATCACTAAGATGCATCAAAATCTTAAGCAAGGGTATTGGTGGTCTAAGATGAAGCGTAATGTGACAAATTTCGTATTGAAGTGTCTGACTTGTCAAAAAGTGAGGATTGAGTATCAAAAGCCTCCAAGGTTACTTCAACCTTTAGAGGTTTCCCAGTGGAAGTGGGACAACATTTCCATGGATTTCATTGTGAGATTACCGAAGACTGTACACCATAATGCCATATAGGTAATTGTAGATAGATTGACGAAGTCACCTCATTTCCTTTCAATCCATATTGGATATAGCTTAGAAAGGTTAGCTTAGTTGTATGTGGATTGGATTGTTAGGTTGCACAGTGTACCCACAGAGATTGTGTCAGACTGTGATACGAGATTCACATCCAACTTTTGGAAGGCATTACAAGAGGCTATAGGGACTAGGTTAAAGTACAGTATGGCTTATCATCTATAGACCAATAGCTAGACAGATAGGACAATTCAGACCCTTGAGGATATATTGAGGGCTTGTGCCATTGAGTTACATGATAGTTAGGATCATCATTTATCTCTGGCAGAATTTGCCTACAAAAATAGTTATCACTCAAGCATTCAAATAGCTCCTTTCGAGCCATTATATGGCAGGAAGTATAGATCACCTCTTTGTTGGACTGAATTAAGTGAGAGAACTATAATTGGATCGGACTTGGTGGACGAAACTACAAAGAAAATTGAGAAGATTTGCCAAAAATTGTTGACCGCTCAGAGCAGACAAAAGAGCTATGCGGATAAGCGACGTAGACCTTTGGAGTTTGAAGTGAGGGACCATGTGTTCCTTAAGGTTTCACCGATAACCAATATTGGCAGATCTATTAAAGCCAAGAGTTGATTCCCCGATTCATTGGGCCATACGAGATTTTGGAGAGAATTGGACTAGTCGCTTATCGGATTGCCTTACCGTCGTACCTGTCGAGTAGGCACAACGTGTTTCACGTGTCACAACTTAAGAAATAGCATTCAGATCCTTCTCATGTAATTGAGCCTGAAGAGGTTGAATTGAGAGAGAATTTGACCTATATACCTGAGCTAGAAAATATCCTTGATGAAATAAAACCATATGTCTCTTAAACATTTTCTGGAAGGATATGTCTCCCGATGATACTACTTGAGAAATTGAAAAATGAATGCGGCGTTATTTTCCTGGTTTGTTTTCTTAGGAATGTTTGTGTGTTATGGTAGTATTGACATCTATGATTGTGTTGTTTTATTATCAAATTAGTATGATTTGATAAATTTTTTTGTGTTAGTAATTTTTGTTTTGATGTGTCAGTGTGCCGTGGTATCTTGATAATGATGTTTGGACTTTGATGTTATTGTATTGGAATTTTGTATTGTAGATTGTTTTCTTTATGACTTGATGAGAATTTTGGAGACAAAATTCTATTTAGGTGATGAGAGTTGTAACATCCTAATTTTATTTTTAGGATTTAATTGTAATTATGAAATAATTATATGTGATTATTGTAATTAAAGTGTAATTGTGTGAGAAAAAAATCTGGAAAAAATAAAAATAATAAAATAAAGTTGAGCTTTTGTGGTAATTCTCCCCATCTAAAAAAAAGGAAAACAAAAGAAAAGAAAAGGAGAGATACGTGGCTATTGTGTAGAAGAAGAGAGAGAGAGAGAGAGAGAGAGAGAGAGAGATCATTGCCACAATTAATTAGGGGTAAGTCACTCCCTCTTTTTGCTATCTATATATATATGTGTGTGAGTGTGTGTGTGTGTGTGTGTGTGTGTGTGTGTGTGTGTTGCAGTGAGACCAAGAGAGAACATGGGGTGAGCAAGAGAAAAGAAGAGAAGAGAAGAAAAGTTGGAGAATATTTGGGTTTTTGAGGTATGTTATTGATCTTATATGATTATTTTGGTAGTTAAATTAACTTCTTTTCAATAAACTTCCTTCATGAAAGTTGTTCCATATATTTTTCTCTTTCCAATGAATATAACATTGTGTTTGTTAATGAAAATTTTTGAGGTTAGGATTTTGGAAAAGTTTTGAGTTTTGACAATATATGACTGTGTGTATATATATATAACGATTAATAACTAGTTTTAATTGGTTTAGATTTATTGATTAGTTGTTGTAGCAATTTAAATTAATTTTTATATTTAAGAAATTTAGGATTTATATCATACCCGATATTTCTACCAATTAAATGTTGTATAAATAATTTATTTGGATTAATGAAGATGTTATGGAAACTTTAATCGGTTTGGTTTTGGAATTTGAATGACTAAAGTGTCATTTTCAGTTTTTATTATGATAATATATTATTATTAGAATTTTTGTAACATAAGTTATATGAAATTATAATTGTTATAATGTAGAGCCTATTTGTGACCAATGATTGTTTGCGTTTTACTCCTCGAAATAAAGTTTAGCTTGGAGTTGAGGTAACAAAGGTTAATTTATTTTATATGTTGGTTTTGGAATGTAAGGTGTTTTCTAAACCTTACTTTCACGTGAACTACTGGCATATGTTTTGAAAAATTGTGCGTATATCTGAATATGAAATTATTCCAATGAAGCAATGTATTTTCCTATATATATATATGTGTGTGTGTGTGTGTGTGTGTGTGTGTGTGTGTGTGAATATTGTTATTGATGTTGTGATTGTTGTTATAATTATGATGTTTGTTATAGAATGTTGTACATGGAATAATGAATTTTGTATGATATTGTTGTTATGATGTTTGTTATGGAATATTGTATATGAAATAATATATTGCACGATGTTTTTGAAAGTCATAGTGACATATTGTTTATCTACTATGGGATATGCTGGATTGTGTGGAAAAGATTTAGGATGAAATTGTGCCAATTGGTTTTCTCATTCTTGGCTCAAAATTTAAGCTGAGTGTTTTGCGTGGACACCTCTCTGTTATGGTATATCGGTGGTAGCATGGGAAGGGATAGTATTCTTGAAGTGATTAACTAACCTTGGCCAGGTAAACTAGCAATGATAGGCTGTACCAAGTCCAGAAGATATAAGGAGGAGCAGGATGGATGAGTAGGGATGATTATAATTATTGTTAAATATTATGTATTATTAAGTTATCGTTGATATTATAATTATGTTAGCAAACCTGCTTCTGTGACTTACAATCCTATCTTGCATATTTGATAAATTAATTTTGGTTACTGGGACTTTATGTCTCACCTCGTTATTATCAAAAAAATTCAGGCGAGACCTCTAATTTCACTAGTAGCCAAGGGAAGCAGCCAGAGGCACAAGAGTTGCGAACTTTGTAAGCCTCTTTTGGTATTGGTGTTGTATGGATTTCTATATTGCCACGCTAAGGCCCTCATGTTTTTGAAATAGTATATTAACTGTTTTGGAATGACTACTTATCTGCCATGAGAACGAAGGTTTAATTTTATACATTGTATTATTTTGGTGGATCCACGATCAAATCTTGTGTCGAAAATGTTTTGTGTAGACCCTGTGTTGTAGGATCAGTGATGTAAGACTCATGGGCTATGTACTTTTTTCTTTTCGATAATTGTGTCCAGAGTTATGGATTTTCAATAGTGAGTTTGTAGGAGGAAATTTGTGGCTTGACCTCCAGTGTGTGAATTTTGGAAAGAAAAATGGGTTTACCATATTCACTTGTTGATCCGATTTTGTGAAAACATTACGGCTAATTAATGTTTAGTGAGAAAGAGTCTTTTCAACAAGCAATCCGTTGGTTTTTTTTTAATATATATATATAGAGAGGATTGCAATAAAAAAAGCATAATTTTGTAAATCAATCTTTGTTGCCATTCCTAGAAAAAATGTGTGGAGAAAATGTTAGTTGTGAGTTTAATATGTTTGTACAAAAATTAAACTTAAATTAAGTGATAATAAAGCGTAACTTGAAACAATGCACTGAACTGTAGGTAAATTGTCATTGCCTTCAGGGAAGAAGTTTTTGAAATTGGCAAGCTAGAACGGCTCACTCTCATAGGTAATGTTATCACCATCACCTATGTCGTAAAGGTCTCGAGGTTTTAAGTGAACCACCATATTCCAATACATGTGCTCATGGCGTCAGACGCGACACTTTTGTCGTCGACCATGCTAGGCTTGGTGCCTATCCCCATACCCTTACAGTGTCCACGATACTCAATTGGACCCAGGGCAGCTTTCAAAGGGATAGTGGGATCCATAGACCCCTTTGACTCCTAGGTCTGGGACTGCCACAGCTCTGCTTGGGATTGCTGAATCCGTTCATAGCGCACACATTTTATAAAACATTAATGAAACAATTTCATCTAATGTAAATAAATTACATAAATTATATCTATTCATATATATAACTTACAATGGCATCCTCTGCTTGCTGAGAAGTCGGCGTCCTATCCCAATGTCTATGAGTGTATGTGAATAATTCCCCATAATATGTTTGATAGTTCTCCTCCTAGCCTTCCTCTCCTAAAAGAATCAAAAAAAATGAATTTATTTGTAGTAAAAATAAAACAATTGATAAATTGATAATATAAGGCTAAAATTAATTTAAATTTAACAAATGTCATCTCATTGTAAGTGACAATAAATGTCTTTAATCCGTTGTGTGATGTATCCTCTACTACACTCGGCTCCCGGTGTTCCTTTGAGAAAAAGCCTATAGAAGATACAAAACATTAAAATAATTTAAAAAATATTAAAATTATGACGAAATTTATATTTATGTAAAGATTTACCTGTCATGCTTGGCTCCTCTTGTATTGGACAAAACTAGCTCGTCTAATGCTAGGACGCCGACCGGCACACTCTTGATCAGCTGTTGCATAGGAAACGTCCTATCCTTATTCATCATGTCGTAAAGACGACCCCTTTGGTTCTTCTAGCCATCTCCCATCTTGATTAGTGAGTACTTCTTCCTGTTGGCGCGGACGGCAAACTTATGTTGTATCACATTGAATTAATAATAATTAATTAACTAATCAATTAATTTAAAAAAATCATAAATTATAAGAATTGACATGTATAATATAATTAAATACAATTAATTACCGTCCCAGCCTCGTCCCACGCTTTGTCCTTTGGCTCTTTCAGAACTTGCTTCCAAGTCTGGAAGTAGATGGGGAACCCGCAACCAATTCCCACCTAGCTTTTCAGGTAGCGGTTGAAGAGCTGACCATTGCTCCCGATCGGCTAGTCCGTGGCCTCATTCCATGGAACTATGACACGTGGCCCCTCTATCTTATTTACACCGGCCATGTCCAGCTTCCTAATGGTTATATTCCCATATGGATCTACACATTTTACCACATTTTTGATTAAATTTAAATACACTTTTAATAAACCGTATGGAATTTCAATATTATATTTATTGAAACAATAATTAAATTTATCTTCAATTTTCACCTTAAATCCAATCGCCCGCGAAGACGACGATTGGGAGTTCCCCTGGTCCCAGGCCTCCTCCCAATCCAGGAACCACTCCACCTCGCTAATGGGAAAGTTGATGTCAAACTCACCATTTTGCTCAAAGTCACTCAGAATGAGCTTAGCCTCCTCATCCAGAATATGAGATATGAGGCAGAAGGGACGCCTGCTGTGGGGTTGCCTCCTATAGAGTCGTCTCCTTTGAGAACAATTGATGTGGCTGGGTACCGTGCTACGATGGCACTAGGACAATTCTACCCACGTGCTCCCCTGAATGGCCCTTATCACCGACCTTTCTACTCCCCCCAATCGAGGTGCTCTGGCATGTATCACCTCCTTCCCCTCCTCTAAATCTCTCCCTGAAGCCATAACTTCGTAAATGCTGCATGTAAACATCACAAGACAGCGCATGAGAATGGAATTTGAGCGATGAGAAAGAAACTTGTGTGGTTAACTGTTTGGCGGCGATGAGAGTGTAAATACTTCAACTTTGTAGCGGTTTATATAAAACCACTGCATTAACCACTACAAAACACAAAACCTACCTCATTCACCATGACACTTTGTAGTGGTTTTATATAACCACTACGACTATAATTGACTATTTGCATTCTGTAGTGGTTTTTAGGAATAACTACTACAAATGGGCATTCTATAGCGGTTTCTATGATTAACCTCTATAAATGTTCAAGACTCTTGCATTCTGTAGCGATTTGTTCTTATGACTGCTAGTTTCAATTATTAAAAGAATTTGCAGCATAAACGTAAGCATTGGTTTGAAAATAGTTGCCAACCACATGAAAAATATGAAAATGTGGTGTTGGTAACATGTAACGTATCATGATACCAAGCACAAGCCATTTGCATTTTTTCATGGGTTGGTAGCTACTTCTGAACCAATGTTTAACTTTATGCTGCGAATTCTTAACCCCATAACAGAATAATTTGAGAGTTAAATTGTTTATATAGGCTTTAAAGTTGTACCGGTCCTATAAGTAACCGCCACAAATGTGCAAGACTCTTTGCATTCTGTAGCGGTTTCTAGGCATAACCACTACAAATGTGCAAGACTCTTTGCATGCTGTAGCATTTGTTTAAACAATTACTATAAAAGTTCAAACCGTAATGGTTTTTACCTTTAAATTGCCACAATGCCCCTAGTTGGCACTACACTTGTGGCGGTTTCTGAAAGGAACCTACTACAAAATATCCCCAAAAAAATTGGTGCCATTTTGTAGCATTTAGTTAGTGATAACCGCTACAAAGTTCAATCTTTAACAAGCACGCGACTTGGCACGAGTGGTCCCATTACAAATTTGTAGTGGTTTAGGCCTAAACCGCTACAAAATATGACATTTGTAGCGACTTTTTGTAATCGCTATAAATTAACCGCTACAAATTGACAATTTTTTTAGTGTTTCTTCCAGCTTGATTGTGGCCGAAGATGGGGCAGGGATGCATGATAAGTACTATATCGAGGTGCTCCTTACTATTGGCCGAAGAAGGGGTAGGGATGCATGACACCCTTGACCGTGGGTTTAAGCTGATGGATAGCCTAGGTGTGTTACATGTTTTAATTAGTTCCTGTTGCTTTTATTTTTATTTTTCTAATATTGGTTTAAATTTTTGTTAGTGTATCTAACATGTGTAACATTTCAATTATTGAGGACTTAATTGTATTTTCAAAACCAAGCATTTGTTAAGGACTTAATTTTCGTGTCAATTATCTTGAATCTTTGAGAGGTTTTTTTCCCATATTTCCATATTTTTTGTCCTCATATCACTCTTACTAATTAATCCATTCCAAATCCATGATAGTGCTACCTATGTACCTTGTGCAAATAGCAGTGAAGATGCAATCAAGGTGGTGTTGTTCAGAGATTGCATACCCAACATAGTTAACAATAACATTGTTGGAATGGAACCACCAATAGTCACTGTTAACAAGTTTGCAAATATTAACAAAAACAAGGATAACAAGGTGACCGCAATACTAAAAAGTCATGCCCCTTTTTTATTAATTAAAATCGGTTTGTTATTGTTAGCACATGGCCATATACCAAGCCTGGCATCACCTTCTTATCTAAATGTTTCAGAGCTTTACTCTTTTGAAGTTTAAATTATGGTCAAATAACATCTGGAACCAAGCCTTCCCTCTCCATCTACTGTGCTAATAGATGCTTTTTACAATTTCTTGCTAATTCCTCACATCTGGAACCAATTTCTTGCTAATTCCTCACATGGCAGAAAATACTATCTCAGTTATATGATTTTACCTTTCTTAGTGTTTAGACAATTTCCTATAATTGCTTTCCTCTCATTTACTTTTTCTGTAGGATCTCTTAATGTATGTATTATATCTAAGATACACATGAGAAGGAAAAAATGGCATGGACGATAAAAGCACATAAAGATAAAAAAAAAATTATATTAAACATTCCTACTCCAAAAAGGAAGAAAGAGGGAACTTAGAGATAAACAAGAGCTTGGAGAATGAGCCTGAAAAAGATATTGAACCATTCGATCAAAACCAACATAAAGCTTGGAGATATAACAAGAGTCATCTCTTAGACTAAGTGATAAGTGATGTCAACGAGGGAGTGAAAACCAGAAATAGAACTTTCAATGAAGTAAGTTTCTCTACTTTTATATCTGAGTTAAAACCCTCTAACATTAAAGAAAGCCTCTCAGATAATGATTAGGTAATAGCAATGCAAGAGGAAATGAATCAATTTGATAGAAATCAAGTTTGAGACTTGGTATCTAGGCCTATAGATCATCCGATCATTGTTACTAAATGTGTATTCAAGAACAAACGAGATCTATCTGCAATCATTGTCATAAATAAGGCAAGATTGGTGGCCAAAGGCTATAATCAATAAGCAGGAATTGATTATGAGGAAACATTTGCTCTAGTTGCTAGATTGGAAGTCATACGAGTACCCCTAGCCTTTACATGCATTAAATGATTGAAACTCTATCAAATGGATGTTAAGAGAGCCTTTCTAGATGGTTACATTATAGAAGAAGTCTATGTTGAACAACCCTTTGGTTTTGGATATATATGTGTCTAAACTATACCATGTTTTCAAACTTAAAAAGACTCTCTATGGTCTTAAACAAGCTACCAGAGCTTGGTATGAAAGGATGATCAATTTTCTCATAGAACAAGGTTTTGTCAGAGGAAAGGTTGACATGACGCTCTTCATCAAGCACAAGAAAAAAGATTGCAAATTTATGTTGATGACATTATATTTGGTTCTATAAATAATTCTCTCTGTCAAGAGTTTCCAAAGACTATGAAGGGTTAATTTGAAATGTCTATGATGGGAGAATTGAATTTCTTCCTTGGACTTCAAATCAAACAGAAGAAGAATGAGATATTTATTTGTTAAACTAAGTATCTCAAAAAACTTCTCAAGAAGTATGGAATGAATTATGCCAATGGAGCTGATACACTAATGAGGCTCAACAACGCTACTCGATGTTGATGTAAAGGGACCATATTTCAACATAACCAAGTATAGATGAGTGATAGGTTCTTTGTTGTATCTAACCACTTGCAGGCTAGACATTCAATTTAGTATAAGGATGTGTGTGAGATATTAGTTGTACCGAAGGAATCACATGCTGAGACGATGAAGAGAATATTTAGATATCTTATCAACACAATATAACTCAGAATTTGGTACCCAAAAGGAAGTAATGAATGTCTCATTGCTTACTCAGATTCAGATCATGGTGGGTACAAAACTGATAGGAAGAGTACCAGTGAATAATGTCAGTTCCTCGGTGGCTCTATCGTATCATGGTTTAGCAAAAGGTAGAACACTGTATCCTTATCTTCAATTGAAGTTGAATATGTAGCTGTCTCAAGTTGTTGTGTTCAAGTACTATGGCTGAAACAACAACTTCAAAATTTGGGCATCCATCTAAGAGAAATTCCAATTCTCTTTGATAACACGAGCATAATAAGCTTGGTGAAAAATCCGTTCAACATTCAATTCCTACTCATCTCCAGCTAGTTGATATCTTCACAAAACCGTTAGCAAATGATCAATTCCTCTATATAAGAAGAGAATTGTGAATGGTAAATCTGAATGAATTGTGAGTAATTTCCCTAATCCTATTAAATTTTAAATATGTTTTGATAAATTAATTACTAACTTAAGCATTAGAGTTCCAAGTATTTTGTTTTGCAGGATCCTTTGTTCTTACGCTGACAAACAGAGTCAAACAGAGAATGGATCACTTGCAAGGGAACTCGAGTGATAGTGAAAGTGGAAGGCTTTCACTCGAGTGAAACACAAAACACTTGAGTCATACCAAGGAATTTGCCCTTAGTTCACTGTAAGTTCAAACATCACACTCGAGTTTGTCATTTGGGAACTCAAGTGTTGAGGAACTTAGAGAGAAATCAGAATTCTAATCTGCAGGCGCTTGAGTGAGAACAAGTTAGTCAAGTGGTTAACTTGAGTGAAGCATATAAGCACTCGAGTGCTGAAGAAAAAGAACCTGATTGAAAGGAACCAACTCACCTAGCAGAACATGCACTTGAGTAGAGCAAAAGGGTAACTCGAGTTATGCACTTGAGTGAGGCCTTTAAGTACTCGAGTGATGAGAAATTGTAGCACGAGTTAGAACTTCAACAAAAGCAATCACTCAATTGAATAAAGAAGTCACTCGAGTGAAGCACTTGAGTTGAGGCTCAGTGACTCGAGTGTTGAGCAAATGAAGCAAAGCCAATTGCTAGAAAGAGCAAGCACTCGAGTGCTAAACGAGCCAACTCGAGTGTGGATTTTGAGTACCTAAGTGCTGAGAGAACAAAGAAGATGAACAATCAAGAGTGAGGAAGTCAAAACAACAGACAAAGCTTTCCACTTGAGTGGAGAAGTCAGCACTCGAGTGATAATCCAAACCAACTCTTAAAATATGAGAAATATATATACAAATCTTTCTTAAAATAATATATATATGAATTAAAATATCATTTTTTTCCTCATACATATTATCCTTATATAAAATGCATTTAAAACTTATGCGTTTGACATATAATTATCACAATAATATCTGATTCATTAAAAATAATATAAATTTTAAATTTACAATGAATTTAATTTTTTAAAGAAAAAATCACATAGAAGTCCCAATAAGAAAGTTGATTTCTAACAAGTCTCATGTGGGAAAATACCACAGGATAACATATAAATATCGCATGCTGGTATGTGGAAGGGTATTATTTGTGACAAAATTGTTTACCTAGACTTCTCTGTGTTTTATCCTAATAATCATTTTACTAGTTAAAACAATTTTTACAGAACAATAAACAGAATATCAAGTTTTTGGCTTAACAGTATATTCGATGGCAATGGCTTTTTTTAAAAAACTAAAATAAAATAAAAAGGTGAAATATCCTTGCCGGAAATGAAAGGATGCAACATTCTGATTCATCTTTGTCATGTTCCACAGACCACAGTGACAGGGACATCGATACTGTGAAGCGGCCCATCGAGCATATGATCCCAGCTCCACTTGCAATCCGCTGCGTCACCAACTTACTCACCACACCTTTTTTTTTGGTCAACACTCACCACACCTTTTGAAGAGAAACAAGGATCACACTTTTTTAATGACAGTGAAGTTTTAAAATATTCCAAAAAAGGCTGTTGTAAATATTCATATAGTATATGAAAATAGAATAGTTTGTAGATATTGTGAGTCAGAAGAATTTTCCTATCATCGACTTGGTGCTGGGATATGAAGGGCTGATTTAATAGAAATGAGATAGTGTCTTGGATTATGTGACCCTTGGGGGAATTATGGAACATATAGAAGCTGTTGGCCTCCCCAATAAATCATTGATCGGATCACTTGTACATACTCACCTCTTGAGGAGAGAGGGGAAGATAAATTATACTTGAGACCTGCTACCAATGGCCAATTCTCTGGTAAATCTTCAAATCATTTCCCTTTTGCAGATACTCACGACAACAAGTGGACAATGTCTGAAAGCTTCTTTGGAGATGGACGATTTCACAAAAAAAAAAAAAAAAAAAAAAAACAAAAAAAAAAATAAATAAGTCATTTATCTGGTTGTTTTACACATGGAACTGATGGAAGGATACACACAATTGAATTCATGGTGAAACCACTACCAAAAAAAAAACAATAGATTACTGACAAATTTGATGATTTCATCGTAAAATAGCCTGTCACTAGTTAATAAGTGACAGAATCTCATAACTAATTTACTGTTTTTTTTTTTTTGGGTAGTAAGCGAGGGCTTGCAGACACAACAACTTTCCTATTTGGATGTGAAGATGATTAAGACACAATGCACTTGATTAGATATTGCCCAAATGCAATTCACATATAGAAATATGCAGTTTCTCTTTATTTGTGGTCTTCTTTCTTCTCTTTAATTATAGAGAGCGAGACGGGTAAAATGAAACTTAAAACATGAAGCCAGCATTACTACAGATTCGGGCATATATAATGCTTAATAAATAACGGTTATAGCGAATAAATGTCATGAATATCGATGCGGAGGTCGCATAAAAATATATAATGCTTAAAAGTAATGGTTAAACAACATCCGTGAAAATACAAATATAACAATTTTAGTTAATAAATGTTATTTATTTAGTGACAAATATGATGGTTCTTAAAAGACAACCGTCATGTAACACTTACAAATGATTCATCTTCTAACCTCTTATATCAGCGAAAACAAAAACGTAACAGTCTTCATAAACAACCATCGTGAAACACTTTCAAACATACCAGTTCATAGGTCCTAACCCTTTGTAACATTGTCGGACCTTTATAAGTTATAACTCTTTGTAACATCCATTAGACCATATTCCTTGTGATTCTTACTACTTTTCTTTATTGGCTTCCTCTTTCTCTCCTTCAACATGTTAATATCACAGAGAGCTCCTCCGCCGCCACCGCCCCCTCCTCCTCCTCTTGAAATGAAGGCTCTAATGATGCAATTGTTGGCAAGCTTTGACCACCACACAAGGCGTCTTGCTGCATATGCCAACAAGTTGAACAAGAAGTTGAACCTCATACTTCATCACAATGATAATGAATATGACTTGCAGTCATACCATTCATTTCCTTCCTCTGATAATGAGAATGAGGAGGAGGATGAGGACGAAAGCGGTGGTGATAACTGAAAACTACTATTGTTTTTTTTTCAAAATATAAAAAGTACTTAAAAAATAACTTAATAATTCACGGTTATTAATTAAAAACTGTAAATTATTCTTATAATGATAACACCAACATACTTAAGGGTTCTAACTTAATAAAATTAAGTAAAGCTTTCGAAATCTTTCCTCTTCCCTGCGTTGACTCTGGATGTTTCCTCATTATCCGATGATCGTCATAAAGGTGAAGATAAATAACGATTTTTTTAAACAACTGTCATGTTACTCATGGAGCGGGAAAAAAATATAATTACACGTGGACTAATCCTCTTCAACTTCCAAAACACGTGTCACTTACAGTCAATTTAAACTTCCCATTTTCATATGTTTTCTTCATCCTTTTCCTTTGTTCTCCTCATCATGGTGAAGTGACGTGTTAAAGAAATGTTGAAGAATCATTCTCCTTCCCAATGTGAACCTTTGCCTTTTTCTCTTCCTCCTCCTCCTCCCTAACCTCCACCCCTTCCTCAAGCTTCTCCTTCCCAACCTACACCACCACCTACTTCCCTTCCTACACCTACTTCTCCTCCTCGGGCTCCTTCTTCCCAATTTGCACCTCCGCCTGCTTCCCTTCCTCCTCCGGCCCGTATCCGCCGCCATTACTATTTCCACTGCAAGCTTGCCCTCATCTTCTCAAATGATTCAAATCACTCTTCTGAAGATGAAGAGTAGGTTTCTTTTTTATTTCTGTTTTTAGTTTTATTTATAAGAATATATTAATGTAATTATAACTCCAATATAAAAATAATAATAACATACCTCATGCTTGTTATGGAAGAACCACAATAAATCAAATAAATAACACACCTCACGGTTAACAAAAAAATAACCGTGATAAAGGTAAAACAATAATTAGCGGTTCTTACCAACTAACCATTATGTAAGACCTTAATTTGTAAATAACATACCTCACAATTATTTGAACATGATCGTGATAAAAATAAAACAATTAGTGGTTCTTACCAACTAATGTTATGTAAAACCTTAAAATCTACTTAATGGGGGTTTATTTGTAAAACATTCAATTATCAGTTTGACATTTAAAAAATTTCGCACTCGATCAAAAGATCTAGCTCTTTTAGCTCTTTGAAATGAGTCTATTCAACCTCAGAGTTTTTTCCCTTCAACTTCCAGTTGACATAAAGTTTGTTGGTTTTCTTTCATTATACATTTTGGTGAATTTATTCTAGGCGGATGATTATTAGGTTTTAATTGGGGGTTTTTGTGTCTAAATGATTTATGCTAATAGGGCCTTTGAATAAGCAGTGGATGTATGCTGATTAGCTATCCAAAGACTACTAGGATGGGGTAGCAGGTTTCCTTGAGTTTGCATTTGCCCACAATCCCCCAAGTGACATTTTGATTCTTTTCCCTGTGTAAAGTGTGGTAATGTACAGTGGTTTGATCAAGAAACTTGTCTGTTGCAATTGGTGATTAATGGAATCAATTATACTTATACATGTTGGACGAGGCATGGAGAGCCAAGCAATAGGGTGGTTGAACATATGGAAAGTTGTGCATCACTTGATTTCAGCACAAGTGTATTTGACGCCAACATCTTGATAAGATCGCCCAAGGCATTAGAGGAGGACCTCTGGGATTGTCCTAAAATGGTGGAAACTTTGAAGGGCAACACAATAAAGCCATTGTATGAGGAGTGTACTAGCTTTACCTTATTGAGTGTTTTGTTGATGTTGTTCAACTTGAAGGGGTGAGAAATGGGTGGTCTGATCAGAGCTTCATATAATTGCTCGGGGCTTTAAATCTAATGCTACTGAGCAAAAATGTGCTTCCATCCAAAACACATGCCGCAAAGATGTTACGTTCCTTCGGCCTTTGTTACGAGAAGATACATGCTTGCCCCAAAAATTATTTCTTATTCAGGAATGAATATACATCACTAACTCATTGTCCAATGTGTAAAGAGCCACGCTACCAACAAAACGAGAATAGCTAGCCTAAATAAGGAATTATCGTATGTCCTCACTATGCCTAGATTTAAATGCATGTATAGCAATCCTGAATATGCAAAAATATTTGAAGTGGCATATAGATGAAAAGAGAAATGATGGCATGCTTCAACATCATGTTAATTCTCCAGAATTGAACAAATTTGATCTGAAGCAACCTGAATTCGCTAAAAATGATAGGAACCTATGATTTGCATTTGTTACTAATGAGATGAACCCCTTTAGGATGAAAAACAGTACCCACAATATATGGCCGGTAATATTGTTTATATATAACATTCCTCCATGGTTCTATATGATGCACAAGTACTCCATGTTTTTTATGCTATTCTCAGGGTCCAAGCCATTCGAGAATGATATAGATGTCTACCTAGCTCCACTTATTGAAGACTTGAAGTGTGTGTGGGATGATGGGATCGTGGTGTATGATGCTCACAGTGAAGAAATGTTCAACTTGAGAGACATGATCTTTGGCACTATCAATGAATTTCCAGCATATGGTAATTTTCCAAGATAAATGCCAACTTGAATGTCCTTTACAAAGAGGGTGTGTATTCAATTAGATTGAAGCATTGCATGAAGAATTCCAACATGGGACATTGTAGATGGTTGCTTGGTGATCATCCTTACCGGCATTTAAAAAAATATTTTTTTTTGTGGGAAACTAGAATAGGGTAGGGCGCCTCAACTTTTAACCGGTGAACAGGTAGATGAAAAGGTGAAAGATATAAAATGTCTATTTGGAAAACCTTTTGCAAGGGATGTTGGGACAAGAGAGTGGAAGAAGAGGTCCATTTTATTTGACTTGCCTTATTGAGGACATGGTTTAAAGATCAAGTCGTTGACAAGTATAGAGCTAATCATAAATCAGTTTCTAGGAAATTGAAGTTCTTAGTATTCGGTCCAAATAATTTAGTGACGTCTTACCCAAGCTACATCATAGATTAGTTCACCTTATACGCCAAGAGCAAGATAATCGAAGCAAAATGCAAAATAGTGGAGTAACTCTTGTAGCTAATACCATTCATATATCGAGTTCCAAAGATAGGAATCCAATCTATACGAAGATGTTATACTTTGGGGTGATGAAGAAAAGAGCGATGGGGTAAACATTTTTAATATTTTACACAGGATATAAAATGACGGGAGGATTATATATCGATCCTAAAAAGATCACTAAACGGGTTCCGGGGGTAAAACATGAATTTTGGTAAAAAATATTATATTTTTAAAAATGGAAAAAATTATAGAAAAATAAATAAATCTGAATTTTTTCGAAATTATGGTTATTTTTAATTAAAAAGAATTGTTTAAATAATTAAAATGGTAATTAGATTGCAAGAAATAAAGTTGACAATAATCATGGCTTGAGAATTAATGACTTAGGAAACTTGGTTTTACAATTGAATTTGAACAAGGAAAGGTATAAAGATGAGCGAATATCTTTCATTTTGGCTTATCAAGTAATTTGTTCCTATGCTTGTTTTTATGCCTCATTGCATTAACAAATTAGGGTAGAAGGGCAAAATGGTAATTTTTACTAAAAATGATGTGAATCATGGTAATCCTTCCAAACAATTAATGATTAGGCTTTTTGATCGTGGTTGATGTTTGTTTGACTTAAAATATTTGGAAAAAAGATGATTGAGCGCATCTGGGAGGATTATATCGGCTTCTGGGTTCCCATATTCGATTGCAAGTAAGTTGACAATAATCATGGCTTGAGGATTAATGACTTAGGCTTGGTACAATTGAATTTGAACAAGGAAAGGTATAAAGATGAGCCTTTCATTTTGGCTTATCAAGCTAAACAAGTGTTCTATGTCTGTAATCCTTCCAAACATAGATGGTCTATTATTTTATTGACAAATAAAGTGATTGATGAAGAGATAGGTGATGGAGTTGAGGATGATCCATTCAATGGGATCACTTGAACCATTAAATTTGGATGAAGAATATGCTTTGTTCTTCAAGCACGATCAAATGAAGGCATTTAGGTTTCAAAGAGCAGAAAATTATTACTTGACAAGAATTCAAGCTAAGAAGGGTAACTTGCAAAAGGCTAAAACTGGGAAAATAAAAGGAGACACTTAATTTCTGTGTTTTTATTGTGTATTGTTGTTTTAATGATGTTGCAGCTTTGTGTTTAAGTTGGATTGTTTTCCTATAGCTTATGTGTTGTATATGAAAGCAGGGGGAAATCAATAGTAGAACCCCCTATTTGTTTAAAAAAAATTGTAGATAATTAAGGGTTATTAGATAGAAACCGTAATATGTTTTCAAAATCGCTAACAGTTTTCTTACAATAACTGTTATATATGTAACAACGCCTCAATACATTACGGGTGTTATATTTAACCGTGATAAAGTTAAAATTTTACCTCTATTTAAATATCTATCTTCTTCTCTATTTCATTCATTAGCATACTTGTCTTAGGTTGAATGTAAACCCACCAACCTTGGAACCCTACTACTCTAGTCACTTTTTTCAGTTGTCAACTCTTATTTTTAGTCAAACCACACCACCCAAAGCCTTTTCCGTACTTCTTAGTGAAAGTTGCGCGAGTTGCTACACAAACCTTAACATGAGTTTTTATTCATTACCACACTTGTCTTAAGGTTTATTGTAACCATCCAACCTCAAAATCCCACTTCTCTTGTTGAATATTTTAGCATTAGTTAGTCATTTTCAATGGAGCCACACAATCCAAAGTGTTCATTGTACTTGTTAGCAACAGCTGCGCAAGTTGATTCACTTGCACTAACTCGCGTTGCTATTCTTCAGCTTTAGCTAGGTTTCATTTCTTTGCATGGTCTGTTATACACATATAGAGATATGATTTCCCTTCTCTACATTCTCCATTATTACTCACTTCGTGTTTTGTAGCTAGGTTTTAACCTTAGCCATGCTTATGTTTTTTGGAAAATCAGTTGCCCTGATCGAATGTTCCTTTCCTATTACAGGAAGTTGTTAAAGATTTACAAAGATCTCACTATTTTGATTCAGTCCTATACTCTACTCTTCAATGGAGGAATTTACACGTTTGCCATATGCTAGATTCTTTGGAGGTAAGAGAAAAATATTTTATTCAAAAAAGTCATTTTGTGTACTGCTTAAGAATCCTTTGGATTGATAGATAAATATATAGAATATATATATAATATATATATATATATATATATATATGAGATAGAGATTTTTCTTTTGCTTTACTAGTTGGACTTGACTATATAATAGAATAGAAGCTCACACATCGAGTATAGCCATGTAATTCGGGATTGATCAAGATATTCCTAGTTTTGTAGCTATACTCAATGGAACTCCGTATCGTAGAAGGCTCAAGAGGTATGTAGCCTCGAGCAAGACTTTATTGAGAATGAGGGATCATATGTTACTATAAAACGCAATATGTTGTGGGTAGTGGCAAGGCACTAACCATAAAATATGGTGTTCGCCATCGCCTCCCCTCTACCAATCCATCTTTCGCCGAATAACGAGATGGCACAAGAGAAAAGAGCACTAGGGAAGGATCTTGTTGCCATGAAGGAAGTCCAAAGCAAATTGTGAGAGAGAGGAGGAGACTTACAATGAGGTGGAACAAGAAAGGACAAATATTGAAATCTAACAAATTGTGAGCTTGTCATATTTCAAAATTTTACCTTTCTTGTTCCATCTACAGTAAGTTTCCTCCACTCTCTCTTAACTTGCTTTCTGGACCTCCTTCATGATAAAAAGACCCTTCCCTAATGCTCTTTTCTCTTGTATCAACTTGTCATTCGGCGGAATAGATGGATTGGCGGAAGGGGCAGAAGCACTAGCGACAACAAAGGGGAGACGTGGTTAGGATCCTTAATTCTTGAGCCATTTGTTGCCAACAAGCCTTGAGGAAAAAGAGGTGGTGGTGGAGGAGGGAGGGGATGGTAAAGGAGGAAGAGTTCCCTAGGAACTTATAACATAATTGAGGAGAAGAGGAGCAAGTCGATAAAGAAAAGTAATAAGAATCACAAGGAATAATTGAGTTTAAATAAAGGTCTAACCGATTGTGAAGGGTTATGATAAGTTATGACATTGAAGGTCCGAATGTTACGAAGGGTTATGAAAGAGTTAGCTAATGGTTGTTTCTAAAGACCATTATGTTTTGTCTTCACTAATATAAGAGGTTGGAAGTCAATCGTTTGTAAGTATTACATGGCAGTTGTCTCGAAAGAATTGTCACATTTTTCACTAAATAAATTACGGTTATTAACTACAACCATTATTTTTGTATTTTCACGAATTTTGCCTCGTAATACATGATAGCGTGCATAATTAACTGTTATGTTTAAGCGTTATATATCCTTGTGCGACATCTGCATCAACATACATGATGTTTATTAGTTGTAACCGTTATGTATTAGGCGTTAATATATAGTAGTGATAGTTTATTTATAGTGAAAATTCCATTTAAATATTATTTGAACTTAGAAAATCCCAAAAAGTTTGTTAACCCATAAAAAGGACACATAGGTCCTTGGGAAGGAATTGAAATGTTTTTCTCTTACCAGAATGCCCTTCACTTTTTTTTAAGGAAAAAGAAAGCTCTCCTCGCCGGCTGGAGCTACTCTAGCCGGCCCCTCCAGCTGGCGGGCTAGTGACTGAAACACTGGTGATAACTTAAATAATGTGATTGACTACGTGAGTATAGAGATTAACAACTTTAGCTCTCTAAACCCTATTAGGCGTGTTGACAAGTTAAATAAAGGAAATGACAACTTTAGTATAGAGATTGACAATTTAAACTCCCCAAGTTGTCACTTTCTATTCCATAGTTGTGAATTGCTATATACAAGTTATTATTGTCTTTATTCAACTTGCCTTTATTCCAAAGTTGTCAATCTCTATACTCAAGTAGTTAATCATATTACTCGAGTTGTCATTGAAGCTTCGGTCGTCGATGCCAGAGCTCTAACAGTCGATGGCGGTAACCGGCAAAGCTTTGACGGGAGGCGGCGATGATGGCTAGTAGAACTCCAGCTAGTGAAGGGACCTTGCCTTTAAAAAAGAATGTGATAGGCATTTTGGTAAAAGCATACCATTTCAAAATTTCAAATTCATCTTAAGGACCTATGCGTCTTTTCTATATGTTAATAGACTTTTTGGGATTTTGTAAATTGAAATTGTATTTTTCTAAAATTTTCCCTTATTTATTAATACAGGGTTGCTTCAATTAAATTTTAAAAAGTTAAAATAATTATTTGTAGTATAGAATGTAATAGAATCGAATCTGCCGTGAGTGGTGGCTTTGTATTTTGTTGGTCAATATGTTCGTGGTCCCTTTACAAATCAGCCACAAACATTAAATCAAAGGGTTGCTTTTTGGGAAAATTCATGTCAGGGCCAATATTGACAAACAAATGTTAAAAAAGGCTCAAACATTGTTCAAATGTCAGAAAAAGCCCTGGCCTTTTTTGATATTATTTCAAAAAACATTAATTGTTAATGAGACTGATATAGTTATTAACAAATATTGATTTAGTTGTTAATGAGACTGATTAAGTTGTTAAGATGTTGTTGTTAATGGGACTGATTAAGTTGTTAAGATGTTATTGTTAATGTTACTGATTTAATTGTTAACGGTTGTTAATGAGACTGATTTAGTTGTTAGCGTTTTATGAAATGATACCAGAAAAAGTCCTTATTAAAACAATGTTTGGGCCTTTTTATTTTTTTTTTACTTAAATGGACCCTAATATAAATTTTCCCTTGCTTTTTTCCTTCTTCCCATTAAATAATTTTATTAGCAGCATATCCCTTTGATTCCTTGCCCCGGAGAAACTCTCCTCTCGCCTATGAAACTTCCCTTCACACGCCGTTCTCTTATTTCGGCATTATATAATAATTCTAACACTCCTCCTTCTTTCATTTCATTCCCAATCCCAATTCTCTCATTATCTCTTTCTCTTCCACTCTCTCTCTCATCCTACCTCACTCTCTCACCTTCAATGGCTACCTGTGTTGGCACTTCGACGGCGCGTTTAGACAAATCCGACCAACTTTCTCGGAATCCAAACAGGGGCCAGACCATCGATCATTCCTACGGCTATGTGAAATTCTGCCGACCTACGTTCTCTGACCGTCCTCCGGCCGTCCCCGCCTCGGTGAACGGCGTCAATAACTTACATACGCGTACGTCGCCGGAGGAACTTCACCGGCGGGATGAAGAAGAGGAAGAGGTGGAGGATGTCTGGGCGAAGATGCAGGAGGAAGCAAGGTTCGATATCGAACAAGAGCCGATTCTGTCTTCCTATTACCATGCTTCGATTCTGTGTCACCAATCTCTAGAAATCGCGTTGGCGAATCATCTCTCCCTCAAATTGTGCAGTTCCAGTCTTCCCAGCGGAACCCTAATCGACCTCTTCGTTTCAATTCTTAACGAAAACGAAGAAATCATGGGAGCTGTGAAGTATGACGTAAGAGCCGTGAAAGAACGTGACCCAGCTTGCATAAGCTATGTCCATTGCTTCCTAAATTTCAAAGGCTTCCTGGCAATTCAGGCTCACAGAATTGCTCACCAATTATGGTCTCATGGAAGAAACGTATTAGCCCTTTTGATTAATAACAGAGTTTCTGAAGTATTCGCTGTAGATATCCATCCAGGTGCAAAAATTGGAAGAGGGATTTTGCTGGATCATGCAACAGGATTGGTGGTAGGAGAAACAGCAGTGATAGGTAACAATGTGTCAATTCTGCATAATGTGACATTGGGAGGAACAGGAAAAGTTTCTGGTGATCGACATCCCAAGATTGGAGATGGAGTTCTTATAGGAGCAGGAACTTGCATTCTGGGGAACATAAAGATTGGTGAAGGAGCTAAGATTGGTGCTGGTTCTGTGGTTCTTAAGGATGTTCCTTCTATGACTACTGCTGTTGGAAACCCAGCTAGATTAATAGGGGGAAAGGATAATCCTAAAAGGCTGGATAAGATTCCAAGCTTCACTATGGATCATACTTCACATATTTCTGAGTGCTCTGACTATGTTATTTAGATTATGCTAGTTGATAATCCTCAATTATATGCTGCAGGGTTATTGTTACTACTATTATTGTTGTTTATATATTGGGGTGATGGTAATGTGGGGACTCTTGTGTGTTTAATAAGTGTGAATCCTTATTCTCCTGTAAGCAAACAGAGAGAGCCCCCTTGTCACCAAAAGGGACAAAAACAGAGAGAGCTCTTGAGATGTTGGTTGTAGCAGTAATTTTGGTATTTTATATTCTGTACGAAATATATGAATGTTGCTGCTATTAAATTTATTTCCTGTTCTATGTGTGTTTTTGGCAATAAAAGCCTAATCCTACTTGAGACAATGGAATGGCTCCTCAGTTATATTTAGGCTAAATGATTATATGTCAATCTTTTTGTACGTTAAACTTTTCAACTTAAGCATGTTTGGTATTGTATAATACTCCCGTCTGTCTTGAATGTAAGTGTTAGTATAGGAGTTTGCTTTAGATAAGATCACACTCTACTTTATCCCAAATTTATATTTTTTTTTCCTAAACTTTCATTATTGATGGTACATATATTTAAGATTTTTTAAAAAAAAAAAAAATTAAGGGTGTACTCTCTCTCTTATCCTTATCATAAATATGTAATAACCACTTACATAAATTAATGAAGTTAGTAAAAACTAATAACTTTTGTAAAATAGCAAAATTACCCTCAATAAAAGTCATTCGTTTGAGTTTGGTTAATTATTTGGGAAGTTTTATAATTAGTTGGGGATATTAGGTAAAAAAAAAAAATGTATGAGGTTATTTAATAAGGACATGAGGGAGAGAGTGTAGTTTCCGAAGAAAATTATTAAACGGTATCCCTTAGTGAAAACCAACACATATTTTTAACAAATAATTAAACTAATTTTTTTAACCATTAGGGTCTATTTGGTTAAAAAAAAAAAAAAAAGAGCTGGAAAGGAATTAAATGAAAGAAAAAGAATTTTTTTTTTTTTTTTTGCATAGAGATGTTTGATTTGCGCGTAATAGAAAATAAGTTAATAGGAAAATTTTATTTGATTTGAAGAAAATGAGTCAAAAGATCATTTTGCCTATGGAGCAAAAGTATTATTTAAATATCATAGGACCTATACACCCCACTCAACTTTTTATATTACATTCAATGTCACATCAAGGAGTTTTTATATCTTTACGTCATTTCTCTCCCCACTTGAAAATTGGTTCCCACCAATTTCGATGGGAACACATTTTCAATCATATAGCTAATAATTGTTGGAGCCAGGAAAATACTGTCTCACATGAAAATATAACCAAACGCCTGCCGCTATTAGAAAATCTCAATTTTCCATTTCCCTCCTTCAACTTATATTTATTATAAATAACTAACTTCTTTACCTTATCAAAATTAGTCAACTAACTATTATATTAATTACCAAGCTATAACTATATGATTGTTGCCTTTTCTTAATGATTTAAGTTCATAATGTTATGTAAGAAAGATAAGTGGGATTAAACTTTCCATGATTGGGAATGTTTTTTGGACCAAATGCTATGATTATGATTTGAAGATGGAGTAATTTGAGTTTTTTATTAACCTATGACTAGGCAACTCTAGCTTTTCACTGATTTAGAAGCCATCAATAATCAGAGTTGGTGTAAAGATTTGACACGGATCCACCGTAATTAAGTAAATTCATTGGCTTTGTTAAATAGGAAGGCTATATATCAAGTGGATGAAAAAGACATGAACTTTTATTTTACATCAACGTTAGAGACAAAGGCCATAATATCAAACAAAACAATACTATTTACTACTTTATGTCAACAAATATTCAGCTTTTGCTAATCACGCCTCACACATAATCACTGTTGGCTAACAATAACTTTTTATAATCGGAACTGACAATTTTCTAACAACTTTCCTAATTCAGGATTTACATTTGCAAGCCTCCTATAATTGTTTTTGGTATGCTGACTGGAACTTGTGCTGTGCAATATATAAAACTTAGAGCAACAACCAACAAAGACACTGGATAGTTAGGTGTTAAATTGCACACACACACAAAATACTTTAAGATAATTTATACAATTGAAAACAACTACTCCAGGGTACTTTAGAAAAGATAATACACAATTTTTTATATATAACTAAATTAACTATTTTTTAAAATATTTACAAATCAGTTATTTAACTCTTACATTAGGAGGAGCAAAGAAAGTATTACATTTTTATGTATTTCTAACCTATATCAAGAAAATCTCTCAATTTCTCTATCTATATTTTATATTCGAGGGTAGTATATTATATCAATTAATTGGGAAAATTGCTTAAAAGGATCGGTTTGAGAAGTTTATTGCCCAGTGGTATCTCAAGTTTTTTCTTAAGGATCTTGGTCCTTTAGGGTGAATAGATATTAGTGTTAAATGTCTAAATTGTCCTTTGTACAATTTAACTTTCATTATATGCCATCCACCTTCCGTATGCAAATGTCTTCTCTTGTGTCCCAAAAGTAATCCATAATGTGCAAATTATGTTTAGTGCAAATGATCTTCCCTTGTGTGCAAGCACCTTATGTGCAATATATCTTCCCATGCAATTCATCTTCTTTATGTCAAACTTAAATTCCGTTGTATGCAATCCATCTTCCCCATATACAAATGTCTTCCCCCAAAATTAAGCCAAAATGTGCAAATTATGCTAGTGCAAACGATCTTCCCTTGTGTGCCAATCATCTTCCCCTATTATGCAAATAAAATTTGCAAAAGAGAAGAAGAAATGAAGGAGAGCGTTAATAAATTCTAGATTAGATCGAAAGATGTGTTGGTTCTCAGAGTTTTGATGATAACAAGACTTATATAATTAAGAGTTTTATATTGAAAAATGGTTGAGTTTTTTATACAGTAAATATTGGTTATTTGTGTATTACTTGAGTAAGGATTTATGTTACTCGAGTAACCTCAATCTAAAACATTTGTTAAGTGTTCACAGAATGCTATTTGAGTAAAGGATATAAATTACTCGAGTAAGTCCTCTAATTACTCAAGTAATGTCGACTAAATACAAAAGTTCAGAAGTCCCTGATATAACGCTACTCGAGTAAGGTAATTTGCTAATCGAGGTAAGTTCTTCTCAATTCATCTTTTCTCTGTCTAAAAGTTACTTGGGTAAGGGAAAATGTTACTCGAGTAACAGCTACTAATGTTTCATTAAGTGAATTGGAAGAGACTCAATATTACTCGAGCAGGACTTGAATTACTCGAGTAAGTTCTTCACTGTACAAAGCCTTTTATCTTTCATACGTTATTACTCGAATAATATTATTTGCTACTCAAGTAATATCGTTCCAGAAGCAAATACTCGAGCAAGGAAGATATTACTCAAGTAAGGTGCTTCAAAAATCAGAACACCTCACTGTAATGTTAATTGCTATCTTTATCATACTGGGTTATTTCCTATCTGTATTTAATCTCACTCAAACTCATCTTTATTATTTCTAATCATCTTTTTCAGTTGATTAACCATGTTTAAATTAAGATTAGTGTAAATGTCGTTCATTGTGTCAGAAGCATTAAATGCAACTCAGAAAACAGAGCCTACAATCAGAATACAACCTCTGAGCAGACAAATACATTCCTTCGAGGCATACCAATTCCGATAATTATTCTGAGTTAATTTCTGAGCACAAGTACGTTGACGACGAACCAATTAATGAAGCAACGGTCGGCAATACTCAATGAAATTCATCTGTGCCTAACAGAATTACAAAGTGTCTCAACGGCGATTTCAAAGCTTCACAATGGCATTAATGGAAGATGGGTATAAATGCTCATCACATTCAATTCCGTCAACTACCAAAACTCTGCGCATTCATTTCGACCAACTACAATTTATTGTTTCATTAACTTCTCTTAATATCTTCGGATATTTTTCTGTACTTCTGTGTTTATCATTTATCTACTTGTTAGGAATTTAAACACTTATTTGATTTCTTGATTTTCTATTTAAATCTTAAGGTTGTGGAACTTTAAGTGTGAGTGCACGATTACAACTTGTAAGGAGAAGTGAGTCCTAGTGTGATAGGATCATCTCGAGTACAGAGTATGTAATTGTAACCGTGTTTGTGAGTTAGTGAAATACCCAGAGTGTCTAGGGACTGGACGTAGGTCGTGGAGTTAGACCAAACCAGTATAAACTCGCTCTGTCGTTTCTCTATGTCTCTGTTGTTATTGCTCTTCATTTTAATCCGAAAAAGAATTTCAAAATCCTCTATTCACCCCCCTCTAGGTGATATTCTCTCTTCAGGATGGAGAAACCATCGTCCTTTCATTGGAAACCATTGTTTTCATTTTTTTTAAGGAAGCTGTAGTCACAATTATTGGAGAAGATTGTTGTTGCTGACGTTAATAATGAGTAAGACGAGAAAGGAGAATGCAGTGTGAGTAAGAGGGTGAGTGAGAAGCAACAGATGATGTGAGAGTGGAAGGTGAACAACATTCAGTGACTGGTGATTTGTAGAAGATAGTGAGCAGTGATGCAAAGAAAGAGAGTGCGACAGCATCTAAATGGTGTGTATGGTGGTATGGAGCATTTTAGTCATTTGATTCTCATACATATATACCTTGAAGGATCTAGGTCCTTAAAATATACTTAGGTCATTTCAAGCAAAAATAAAATAAAAAATAAATAGAGATTTATTAGCAACTTTCCCTAATTAATTTCAACTGAAGTTTACCTATATTTCTCAACAAAAAAGAAAAAAAGAAAAACTGAAATGTATTTATTTTGTTGGTGTAGCCTCAAAATTTTGTTAGATTGTAATTTTATTTTTTTATGCATAGATTTTCATTTTCATCTTCAAATGTTATTCATTTTCCTCTATTCAAGCTATAATCTTTCTTTTTTTTATCCCAAAAAAAAAAAAAAACCAGAATGTTTATTTTCTTCTAACACTATTGTAGCTCTACTTTATATATATATTATGGGGTTTAAACTTCTATATATATATATATAGAATATATATATTATGGGGTTTAAAATGGTAGGATCCATATATATATATATATATATATATATATATATAATATATAGGATATATATATATGTGTGTGTGTGTGTGGGTCCCATCATTTCATGTGTGTGACATGAGAATACAATTCTCCTACAAAATGAGAAGTGTTTTTCTCATATATTTTATAGCATGAAAACACTTTAATATTACATAGGCATACATATTTATAGTCCAAATTACATATATTATTGTTGCCATCAATATGAAAAGCCTCTTATATTTGGTTTTTATATTCAAATACAACGGGTAACTTTATATATATATATATAATAATGAGAAGGCTAAAAACCCAGGAGTACAAGGAAAATTACATAAACGGGGAAATTAATCCCAAGCTCCCATGATTACAACGGGTAACTAAAAGAACTACACCCAACTGAATCTCGTAAAAATGAATTATTTTAAAATACATAAACCACTTTTGGCCCAAAAAAATAAAATATTTTTTCCATACAAATAAAAATCTTTAAATCACCCATTGTTTCTCTTCCTGTAAAACAAAAAATAAAAACACGTAGACTTCCAAATGACCCAACTTTTTTCTTTGTTAGACCAATTAATAACCCAAGTTCATTGATCTGGATCCCCTCAATTTGACCTGTATCAATTGAGTCTCAATTAAGAAATATGAAACATTAGATTGAGATCTAACGGAGTTTATATATATATATATATATATATATATATATATATATATAATTTAGAAAAGGAGTTGGACTCAACCAAAAGACCTTTATTTACATTTTTTTCTAAAAAACCTTTATTTACATTTTTTTCTAAAAAAGAAAGAAAGAAAGAATTGTATCTCTTCTCTTCCCTTAACACCATTAAATCTCAATCTAAAAGGTCAATATCCTTCAATTAAAACTAAATCGAGGGAACCTCAATAAATGGAATCCAAATCTCATTAATAGCATTAAGAATTTAAGATGGTCAAAAACAAAATTCAACCTCTCATAAACATCCTGCCTCCATTTCAATTTATAAGACGTTTTTAGAACAAATTGCAGATACCAATAAATCTCAATAAATATAGTTAGAAACCTTAAAAAAAAATTCAGCAATGAATTTTTATCTCACCCAACAAGTACGTTTTACGAGATTCAGACTTGTATTTTCCTTCGGAATTCAGACTTGTATTTTTCTTCTCGACGGGGATGATACCACTTATCATCTCAACCAATTGGTAAAATGTCATTTATTTAATACTAATCCCAAATTAACTCAATATTTTTAGAATAAGGTCATTAATGAAACATTGTTTTTACTAAGACATTACGAAACATGAAATGACTCCAGAAAACATCTTATAAATCGAAATAAAGGGAGTAATTTACATAAAACCACAAGATAGATATGAGGAGCCCAGCTAGGGCTATTTTTAGTCTAAATTCAAACAAGGATCAAAGGATCTGATCGATATTTTTAAGGATTAATTAGTAAAGGATTAGAACATCTACCTTGAGCACCATAGAACAAATGAATGTGCTAATTGACTAACTTCAACTAATTTCTTTAATCTAACATTTGTGACTTTTTTTTTTATACCAAAAAGCCCTTATCTATTTTAGTCTTGGCTTAAATGATGGCTCTTTCATTCCCTTCTCTCCCTTTCCTCAATGAACTATACTAATCAAATGGTAACTTCGAAAGGTTGTAAAAATTTATGACACTTAACTAAAACTAATTTCTTTAATATAAGGGAAGCAGTTAGTAGGGTCTTACAAAAAGAATGGGAGAAAGTGTTTACTTATCCTCCTTGGCTTTCTCTTCGTTTTTTGTTCTTTCATCCTTCCATTCAATGGGGAAAATACCATAAAGATGAGCAGAAAAAATTGCTCAATGGCGAGGATTGGGCCAAATTATAAATTAATCATTGGAGGGGGGATTTACCCGATTTTCTAACGTCAAAAGCCACCATCAAAACACATATCATGAAGTGAGGGACATACAAGAGATCATGCCTGGTAAGAGTTATCCTTAAGACATGGACAAAACAGACTTTACGGCAGATTACAAAGTTCCCCTCAAGTACCAAGGTTGGGTGTTCGGGTCGACACAGGAGCGCCATGAGAGTATCTCCACTGATCACAGGCTAAGCATTTATCTAACTTCGCACTGTTTTCCAATGTACAGAATTTACAAGACCAGCTCTTGTACTTGGTGGCAGCATCTTTTGGCTTCTCTGTTCCACACAACTCGCATATAGGAGCTAATGGCTGCAGAGGTCAGGCAATCATTAACATGTAAACAAGCATGTAATCAACATATCAATATATATTAGACCAAAAAGAGTAGTAATCTATATGATAAGTTGCTCTACTCCCAATCTACAGGATATCATAGTCTAAGAAAAGGATGCAGAATGTGGGGATAAGAAAGCTAAAATTTTGCAGCTTTATAAATGCCACCTGACGAGCTACCCCAAAACAGTAAGTGCAAGAAATTAATAAGATGAGTTAGCAATCAAGACAATCATTCCTGCAATCTCGCACATCATGACTAATAGAATGTGTGTGGGGGGGGGGGGGAGATGATTCAATTGAGAATCCTTAATACGCACATCAAGGACACGGGATATATATATATATATTTATGAGCACAGGATATACCCTATAGTAAAGTGCATCATATTTTAGTTGTCATCTGGGAGATAAAATGCACATCATGACCTATAGACCAAAGTCCTTGTGATTTAAAATCCTTACCTACTACTACCTTGCCAATTGCCACTAGGTATAATTTAAGACGAAATTATGTCACAGTACAATTCTTTTAATGAGAAACTGCAAATGCTTGAACTCAATCATTTGGATGCTTACTCTATTTAACAGAGTGCATATTAGACATTGCCACATGTCAGATTCCTCAGAATGAAGTTTCCCGTTATTATCAGGTAGTGGCTTGGAAGATGAAATTGACAAATCTGCAGTACTAGATCCAGCCTGAGAATAGGACCGAGAACAAGATGTCTTTACTGATTCAGAACAACTTCTCTGAGATCTAATTTGATGTTCACTGATCAATCCAATTTCTGTTGTATCCATAGTTAGATCCACATATTTAAAATCTGAAGGGGCGCTGAAACTTGGATCTGATTCACAATTTCTTTTCCGAGGTCTTTGATCCGAAGGTAAAGTAGAATTATTTCTTTTTCTTATGCATCCTGCTTTTTCCTCCTTATGCTCAAGATCCTTAGCAATATTGTAGTCCGCATCTTCATCACATGAAAGTTCACAAGATTGAGAACCACACCAAATATCATCCTGTAATCTCCTTTCTGCAGCCATTGCAGCAGCTTGTACTGGAGTGAGTGCACCCATTATTGCACTGTCACCACCAAGGCGTTTAGGCCCAGATGGAAGGAGAGATCCCAAGCGTGCTCTATTTTCTGCCGCAGCAAGTGTAGCCTTATGGAGAGATGAAAGTGGAGGTTGGCGACCTATACCACCTAAACGCCTTCCTGGAAGGTCAAAACCCTCTGCTGTCCCAGTTATTCCCTTAGCCATCATCTCTTCACATTCCTATACAACACTGATAACATCAACACATGAAGAAACACATGTCCAGGTAAAACACACAACAAGGACTCTTGCTAATAAAGAATAGTATTTTCCACATAGAAGGCACACCTGAAGATAAGTACTCAAAGTTCCCATTAGAACGGGTTTGGAGGTGTGTCAAAACCTCAATCTGCAGGAGGTTAGTGTATTCTCAGACTCTCTGGAAGCAATTAATATGTTAATGCGAGATAGTGGAAGCAACAGCTCTTTCAGAGGACTGATTGAAGAGACTTGTCACTTTCTATATAGTGACTGGAGCGTGGAATTGTCATATACCAGCAGGGAAGTGATTGAATGTGCTGATATACTAGCAAAGGAGGCTCATTCTAATAGCTCAGTGATCATTTTGCTACCAGAAGTTACTACAAGTTGTAGGGATAGATTTTTGAGAGATAGGGCCTGGGCAAGGAGCAATAAGCCTTAGCTGAGTTAGGCCAGTTATCAAGTGTCGCTTGCCACTTTGTAATCCAAAAAAAAAAAAAAAAAAAAAAAACTCAAAGTTCCAAGCTTCATCATAATTATCATTGTCTCCTAGCAATTTTTACTACAGAAAAACACAGTTCAAAATGTAACTATGGAGAGGATTATATAAATCTACCCAGCGACACAGGCTGTTTCTAGCATGAGTTTTGGTTGGAGGTAAGTTGCAAGGGAAATATGCTATTCACCTTCTCTTTTCACTTCAATTTTCAACTTTTTTGCAATCATAGCTGATAAAAAGCCCGAAGCATGACTGAGATCTTCATTAATGAAAGTAAGCAGTCTGGGATTTGAGAAATTTGAGTCATAGCAAATTGATCATTGCATGGAACTGCATTCCTAATAGTAAATCTAATGGCCAAACCCTCGTGTATGGCAACCTAAACAAAATATGGGGTAGAAATACTTTTGTTAAAAAAAAACGGTGGCATTTATAGCCACATGTAAACCAAAAGGTAATAGTGTCAAAACAGAGCAACAGTCCCACTTGATAATGAAATTAATTTCACAAAACAATACTGAGAAACAACCATATTACATATGCAGTATGTGGGAAATAAGTAAAAGTAAGACCTTTCTTAGTTCATCCCAAAGCTTGTAAAAGTTAGCATTGTGAGGACCATGAACATTATGGCAAAGCTCATGAAGCATTGTATCCAGAACTTGGTCAAATGGGTAAAAGTCCCAATCCCTGGTTGGCCTTCGCAGCCTCAACTTCACATGTACACCAGCTCCAACATTCAACCCCAGGAGAGACGGATTGTTAGGGCTACAATTACATTGATTATATCATTACCTATTACATATGAAATCAAAAGCAACGCAGGTTTACAAAAGTCACTCATAATTCCTTTCATTGCAGCAATTTGAAAGACACGTTTATTTCAGGAAGTTTATGGTATTTAAATAAAGCATGGGGCATAAGCAGCAAGCCGCTGTTTATCTCTTTTAAACTCAGTATATAGACACACAAAAATGAAAAACATGTTACTTTAATTGTTAAAGCAAAAGCAAATTAATGAATAATCAGACTCGTGGTTCTAGTTTACTGTAGCAAGTATTGGTCAACTAATTTCCCATTTCTGAAGGAAGCAATCATACACTTTCAACAAAAAATCTTGCGAGACTTCCTTACGCCCATTCAAAATTCAGTTAAATTAGTTCAACAAAGAAGAGTGCCAATTTCGAATAGGTGACTTGATTGGTGATGCTACATTGCTCTCGCCGTCAAGCCAAAATTCTAACGACAAAGTTCAGTTAAATTGTTCAATGAATAGGCAACATTTTTTTCAGTAAGGACAGTGAATCGTCCCACAGACAAAGATAAGAAAGCTTGGCATGTTCTCAATAATAATACATCAGTGTTCCCCAAGAGAAAATCATCATCCCACCCAACAATGCATTCTAAAATTCCTTTCTACAACTAAAACACGGGGAAAATCGTAAAGCGACAAAGGAAAAAGTGATTTACCAGAATTCAGAAAGGACTTTGACCCTCCATTTGTGTTTATGCATAATGGGTTGGACCTGTTTGGCAATTTTCTCCAACATCTTCTTCGCTTCTTCCTGTCCGGGCTTCTTGAGAGCTTTGATCTCCCAGACCTTGTTAAGATCGCCGACATTCATGGTTCGAAACACAGCGAAACTAAACCTTCTGAAAACCCTAATTCAGCATCCAATCAAACCAGGAGGAAATTGAACTCATAAAATTGCGGATTCTGAACTATTATCAACAATCAGGAGATCACAAACGACGATGATAATCGATGGGTTGAGATCATTTTAA
Source organism: Acacia melanoxylon (assembly GCA_019022615.1). Lineage (NCBI taxonomy): Eukaryota > Viridiplantae > Streptophyta > Magnoliopsida > Fabales > Fabaceae > Acacia > Acacia melanoxylon. The sequence goes on from JAFJYJ010000002.1 coordinate 5,932,092, forward strand.
AGTCACTTCGCGCTCGCGAGGTTGGCGGGATTTTGAACCTCAATAGCACCACACGTGAGATTGAATAAAACTTCGATTGCATATTTATACGGAAAATTGCTGAAAATTCCTTGGGAAGTTTTCTATTTTTTGGGCCTTCCTTCAATTTACCAATTCTGTCAATCAAATCTCTCCTATCAAGAAAAGAAAAGATAGTTCGACATAATGATTATAAGGTAAATTTTTAAATTGACCCTCATTTATGATTAGATATTTTTCAATTGTTTTTTCTCTATCTATCTTCATGGGTATAATTAATATGAGTAAAATTGTCATGATTTCATTTATTATATGAAACTAAACTTATAAATATGATCAAATTTTTTTGGTCAAAATGAACTTATAAATAGAATCAGAGTGGTATGTAGAAACATCTAAATACCGAAAATGCCCTTAACTAAGAAAGTGATCGAATAAACCCAAAGAAGCCTGGGCAACTGAGATTGACGTGATTTTGAGATATTTGAGTGATTTTTTTATTTTAATGATTAAGTAGAAATTAAAGGGGAAGATTTGGCATGATTATTGTTATAAATTTTAATGGTGTACTGATTTTGCTTTGTGCCTTAATTATGTTCCGTTGCAATGCGTGTTTCTATTAATGCTATCATAAATTTTAATCATAATGCAATATTTTATCATAGTCATATATATTTCTTGACTCTTTCCTTCTCTTTCTTTATTAATTATTATTAAGAGAGTATCAATAAAGGTAAATTAAAAAAATATGTCTTATATTTAAAAGGGTGAAGGAGTAATAATACACATAAACTTTACATACGAGAGCCCCCAAAGACCGCTATGCTTTTTTTGAAGCGAAAAGATACATGCGTGTAGTTCCATTTTGGAGCAAAAGTGACACAAACCTATCACCCTTTGGACGTTGACCGTTAAGTAGGAACGGTTGACCATTAGTGCTTACGTGGATGATGAATTGGAGAGAGATGAAGCCAAATGGGAAGAAAAAATGATGAATATGATGGTGACGGTGCAGAGTTTAAAAAATTGGGGGAAAAATTATGGAAAACCTTTAAATGGAATGAAATTACAATCTGGTTAAATCAAAATCCTACTTGCTGAAGAATTCCATCGACCGAAAGCAATTTGTCGATGAACGAAAACCAAACCAACGCACAAACCACGAATCAGTGAAATTTTTAATGTTTTTTAGCGCAAAAAAGCAAGGTAGCTCCCGCCTCTTGGAATGAAATTTTTGAAGGGCCGACAGGTAAGATGCTCTGTGTCCGGAATCCGGCGCAATCGAGATTTCGATCGCTTAGTTCTGAGTCTGTAGGTGTAATACCCGCATATTTATTTATCAGAAATATTACATTTTGGTAAATAAATTGGCTATTTTTATAAGTGAAATTATTGTTGCAAGACTTGTGTTATTATAGTCTATTTTTCTAGGATGAGTTCGTGGGAAATTAGAGAATTTAAGGGCCAAAGTGCCAAATGACCAAAATACCCCTGGTATGCAAAATGACTTGGGAAAATTGTGAAAAATCCTAGAAGGCAATGAAATAATTATTTGAGTTAGGAGAGTATATTATCTCTAATTGTGATAATTTGATAAATTATGAGCTTGGAGAAATTGAATAAGAATGCTCAAAAAGTATTGTAATTACCATAATACCCTCTCACATTCTAGAATAATGCAGAAAACATGGAAACAGAAATGTCAGTGCTAGAATTATGAGGTAATGAGGCATTCTAATTAAGAAAATTATCAACTAGTGATAATAAAGTAGTTAAGTAATTTACGGCTAATTACTTAAGCATAAGTAAAGGAAATTCATAAGTAATTTTGTAAAACCCTAAAATTAGTGGTTTTTGGCTTAAAATTAGTAAGAACATATTTAGTAATTAATTGGAGAATTTTGTGAAAAATAAGTGAGTTTAGGTATTTTTAAGCCTAAATACAAGAATGGACCAATTAGGTAATTTTGTGAAATTTTTGGAAAAATTGGAATAAATAAATAAATAAATATAAAAAGGGTCCAGCCGAAAAAAAAAATGAGGTAGGAACAAATTTTAATATCATGATATTTTTGTAAAGTTGTATTATTATATAATATAGTGAATAGTAATAGAATAAATAGGAAAGCAGATCCTATCTAGAAAACCAGGAATAGGAATTCCAAGGTCAAGGTAAATATTGATCAGTGAGTTTTTACCTTCAAGTGACCTCTTAGGAAGTTAATTCCGAGGTCGGTAGCGCATTTGCCTAATAAGACGAAATAGGGAAAAATGCAGATAGTCACATTTTGGATCTGAAGAAAATAAATTATAACTCAACATCCGGAGATGAGTTTATAATTATATGGACATATTTGGAATCAGTGAATTTTTGTCCAGAAGTTGATGATTCGAAAACGATTTTAGAATCGGACGCGCCGAACACGTTTTTCGAGAAAACTTCAAAGGTACATTGGAACCTGTAAGGGACCGAAATCTAAGTTAAATTAGATATTATTGATGAGGAAGAGAATATTTTCAAAGTTATGAATTCGGAATTTTGAGATTTTCCGAGACTACGCGAAACGGACACCGATCGGGAAATTCTATCGGATTTGAGCATAAAGTAAGGCTTGAGTCACCATTCTTGGACCAATTACATGCTGCCACATCATTCCCTTATGTCGATCAAGGGCTGCCCATGGACAAGAATTAAACACCATTTAGCCTTGATTTTACATGGTTATGAATTAGGGAAAAATTACAAGAATTGGAATGTGGAAATTACCAAAGTGGCACAATTTTTTCCTATATAAAGGCATGAGCACCTCCTTCATTTCTTCACACCTCCTCTTCTCTCTACCTTGGCTTAAACTTAGAGAGAGAAGCTCGCGCAAAGTTGTGCCTTAGCTCGAGTAAGTTCTTACGTCCTTAGCTTTTAGTTTCCGTAGTTCTTTCGGTAGTTATAGTAGAGCTGTTGTTTTGATCTAGGAAGTTTGGAATTTATTCCTATACTTATTTTTAAGCCTCATTGCATTGAAAGATGCACGACAAGGTAAAAACATAGTGAGGATAATTTTGAAATGGAGTACGGTCAAAGTAACGAAGTTACGCGAAATTCCGCCAAATTAGGGGTAGAAGGGCAAAATGGTAATTTTTACCTAAAATGCCAGTTATGATGTCAAATCACTAATGAAAGTGATATTACTCGATAGGGCATCGAAACTTTGATTTGCTGCCGTTCTGTTGCCTGACGTGCCGCAGTGAACATTTCACGTTTTTCCGTAAAAAGTACGTTTTTCCGCGGAAGTACCTAACGTCGTCAACGAAGGTACGAACGCGTCTTTGTAACACTAATCTTGTCTTGCTTAAATGCATATATGTGATAGATACGTTCGTAGACCGATATACGAGACAGGTTTTTTACGGGTTATAGTCATAATAACGCCGTATGTTTTTCTAGCGCGAGAACACGAGTGGTATCGTGGCGGTGAATAGTGCAAGCTGTTATTGTTGTTTTCCATCGTGGGGCTTTACATACCTGCGAAATGCTTATGTTTTGTCGGTAGCAATGATCATGCATCTCGTTTGTATGCTTATGTAGTGATATCTTGTTGTATTGTCTAGAATATCTATTATCGTATCTTTGTATTGTTTGGGTTTGAGATTAGTTACACGAGATTCAATGTGGTGAATTGAATCTCGGCTATAGCTTCGAGGATCGGAGGAATACGGATCGAAGATCGAGGCAAAGCGACGATAGACGTGCGGCCAGAGACTTATTTATCTTTACCGCTTTCAGTTATTCACTTTCAAACTCTAGGATTACTGTATTCATTACAACGTTACACTATGGTTGATGTTTGATATGAATCAGTTACTCTTTCACTCCAATGCTCTACTCTGATTGAAAAAAAAAAATCTGCTTTAAAAATTGGGATGTTACAGTAGGGCCGACAGGTAAGATGCTCTGTGTCTGTTTCCCTGATACTTTAGTTGAACCGAATCAGGACTATATTCTAGATTTGTTTCCTTCTTCCTTTTGATTAGTGATTCTAAAGGCTTCCATTTTTTAGGATTTATTGAGCTTCAAAGGATTCATGGGGAGGGCACTCGCAAGGCCGCCTGCGAAGCTGTCCCTCTTGATCGTTTTGATTCGCTCCCTACCTTGAAAGTCTCGTCATTCAATGATGGTGATGTTTCTTCTCCATCTTCACGGTATTATTCATCATGTGGAGAGTCTGATTTCGAGCGCTATTGTAGCGCGAATTCAGTCTTGGGTACCCCAAGTGTGTGTAGCATGATTATTGTTTTCGACAATTTTACGGAATATCATAAAAGTGATCTGGAGAGTTTTAATTTAAGCGATGGAGTTGATATTACGACCAAGGATCAGAGGCTTTCATCCACTAGTTCTTCGCGATAATATTCAGGGAATCACGAAGCCTGCGATTTGAAGATTGGCGAGAAGATGAGGTGTCAAGCGAATCGGTCGATCTACGAGGAGACTTGTGGTGTTCTCAAGATTTTTCTAGAAAATGTGATTCGTGATGTTGTGACTTACACGGAGCATGCTCGTAGAAAGATTTGTTATCGCCATGGATGTGGTTTATGCTCTCAAGAGGCAAGGAAGAACTTTGTACGGTTTAGGAGGTTAAAGAAGGTTTTATGCTGAATCTTATTGTGAAGATCTGGGATAGAATTAGAATTAGAAGTTTGTTTTGGTTGTGATTTATGAAGTGATGGTCGTAATGTATTTTGGGGATTTAGGTTAAGAATCTGAATGTAGAATTCGATGGTTATATCTTTCACTTTTGATTAATTGAAATCTGTATAATTTCTCTGCAATTACCCAGTTGTGCGTATTCTAACAATTGTTCGATTTTTTAAGTATGAAATTTCATGATTGCTCTATTAAATTTGAAGAGAATTCTCAGAGCTTCTAAAATTGAAAGAGTTTGAGGGTGTTGTTGAACAGTCGATCGGTTTATGTTACAGATCTTGGAGGTTTAAAGGGATTTTTTTGTTTTGTTTTAATCAACCAGGGATTTTAATTGGATTTCTCTTCACTGATTCTTAGTTTGTAATTTCATTCCATTTTAGGGTTTTCCATAATTTTTCCCCCAACTTTTAAACTCTGGACCTTCACCATCCTATTCAGCATTTTTTCTTCCCATTTGGCTTCATCTCTCTCCAATTCATCATCCACGTAAGCACTAACGGTCAACCGTTCCTACTTAATGGTCAACGTTCAGTGGCTGATGGATTTGTGTCACTTTTGCTCCAAAATGGTAACCACATGTGTACTTTTGCTCCCAAAAAAAACTCGTGGTGCTGGGTGCTCCCATAGGTAAAGCTTATGTGTATTATTGCTCATTCACCCTATTTAAAATCAATATCAACTCTACAAATAGATAGAGCCGGGAATCGGGCCGGCCCGGCCGACGGGGCACAGGGTAAGGAAAACATCTGTTTTTCAAAGCCCGGCCCGATAGTACCAGGGCCGGGCGGCCCTACGAGGCCTCGAAAATTACTATTCCAAATTTTAACTATTTTTTTAAAAGAAATATAATTAGTAAATTGCAATCATTAAAGTTCTAATCTATCAAATAAATATTATCAACATTAATATCTAAACAATATAAATCATTCAACAAATAAACACATTGATTAATTCGTAATAAAAAACAAATAAACACAAAGAATACATTTTTTCCTATTTTTTCAAAAAATATTAAACAAAAGAATTGCTTTATGTATGCCCACGACAAAATGTCTTTCCCTCTCGTAATTTTTTATGTGTCTGCAGATTCCTTCGGTTCATGCATAATTTTACCGACGACGGTAAAAATAATTATACTTATTTTACACTAAATATATTTATAATTTATAATAACTAATTATGTGTTTTAATACAGAATAATAATAAACATAAAAAAGGTTAAAGTTTTAATTTTAAAAAAAAAATCTAAGTAATTACAAATAAACACATTCATTAAGTGGAAGTTTAAGTAATTAATTTTTTTTAAAAAAAAGTTACTGATTAAATGGGCTGCGGGGCCGGTCCGATGCCCTACAGGTGATTGAACCATAATTTTAAATGATTTTTGATACTTAAATTGGGATTCTTAATACATTTTGTTATAGTTATTGAGCTTAAAATGTCTTTCTTGTAATAAATTAAGATTAAGAGTAAATACATTAAATTATGACTAAAAAAGGGCAAAATTGTCAAAGAAATGGTAATTACTCTTAATCATTGATTTTTATGAGAATATTTGATGTTAGATTAATTATTTTTCATTGTAGATGCCTCAAAAGATTAAATCAAATTTGAAAATGAAAGTTTGAACTCCAATTGCAAAAGTTTCAATTTAGTCCCTATTCCAGAACTTTTTAATTTTTCGTTTTGGTCCCTGTCTGCAACTATGCGTTTTGGGCCATTGATTAATTAGGGAATCTGATTCATTGAGCAAAAACAGGACCTGAGAGGATTGAATAGAAGAAAAACATAGTGCGCCGCATACACAGATGGAGGAGGGCACTTTGTGACCTAGCTGAGACGCGACCTGTGAAAAAAGCTGAGAGGAATTAATTAAAAAAAGACCAGATAGGGCCGCATTGAGGATTCACGCCATTCACGACCAGTGATCTTCATCTTCCACCTTCCTTCTTCCTCTCACCGGCGGCTTCAACCACCACCAAGTCCGCCGGCGAGTTTCACCTCTCTCCACCATCATTATCTTCCACCACCACCGTCAACCACCACGGATTCCTCTGTTTCAGATTTCACACCAGATTTAAGCACACGACACCATCGACCACACCTCCAGTCTCCTCTTTTAATTCTTCCATCTAACTACACCTTCTCCCTTCACTGACCTCACCAACACTCTCTCATCTTCATCCTTAAATCTCAACATCCTCCCTGTTCATTATTTCCATGGCCATTGGGTTGAAGCTAGTTGGAGAAGAATTTAACATCATGTGTGGCTGAGCTCCTTTTTCTCTTGGTGGTGGATATTGACTTGAGTTCCAAAGCTTCAAAGGGAGTTACTTTGTTCATTTTATTAGTCTAGATTTATACATTTAGGTTGCCTAGTTTTAGGAATCATCACGTATAAATTAATCGAGATTAATGTTTATTATCTCTGTTAGTTTGATAATTGTGATTGATATTGGATTTTGCAATGTGAAGATTATATTTGTTTTGATTTCTTGTGGTTGCAATGAGATTATATTAATTAGCGTGTTATTGTTTAGTTAATGTGGTTGATTTGTCTTTGAGGGATTATGTACTCAATTTTAAGAAGACTCATGTTGCATAATTCTAATTTTAATTGCACATCAAGTGGTTTTTAACAATTTCTCGAGAGGTAGTAGTTAGCTATGTTTGTAGGAGCTATTATTAATTGAGAATATTGTACTCTTTGTTACCTTGAGGTTGATCTTAAGACTTGATGAATTTTAACTCCCATAATCTTTTATGAGCAAGGATAGACATTTCTTCATTACCAAGAACATTCATCATTCATATTCATACTCCATTCCATTTTATTAAAAATACCAAAAACAATAGTTTAGCATTTAATTAGATTGCATATTTTATTTTAGTTTATTAATTAGAAAAGCCAAAAACCTATTTTTTTCCCTTGTTTTAATTGCATATGCATGATATTTAGATTCTTAGGATTCAATAAAAGACTCCTCGAGAGAGAAACGATCACAAGGGTTGACTATACGTAATCTTTGGTTTATTTTTGATTGTGACCCCAAGCTAAAGACAAAAAGGCCCTCATCAATCGTGGCCCTGCCCGATTCATGAGCCCTACTGGCCGACCTGCGCCAATTTCAAATTTCGACATATTTTTTCAAAGTGAACAAGGCAGGGAGTCTAAACAAGCCCGATGGGGCTGGCCCGATTTCATTTCTACAAATAGATATTATATATTAAGGATGGTAGGGAGTATAATTTTAGAAGGAAATGATGGTGAAGGGGAAAGGAGGGAAAATGAAGATCAAGGTTAACGCACCACATAAGTTTAAGGAAAAACTTTGAAGATTAAGCAAAACTTTGGGTAGCACAATAAAGGAAAAATGCAAGTTTAAGGAAATGTAAAAGGTTGACAAAGTTGTAAGTAAGGAAAAATCTACAATGTTGTAAATATGGAAAAATCTATTAGAGGAAGAGAGGAAAATGTATGCTAGAACGGCAGTGGGAGAGTTATCCCTCTGAGTGCCCCATCCAAGCTGCACCCTCCATGTTCCTCTCCCTTCCTTGTCTGCTTTTCTCCTTCATTCTTCTCTCCGTTGTATTACTACTGTGTTTGTGTTTCTTTGTCACCTACATGTTCCGGCTCCCTTCTTGTGATGCTCTGCATCTTGATTATTGTCACAAGCACTACCTATTCATGCGCATCATCCACACTCGTATTGTTCATGCCACAACTTCAGTTGCTCATATTCATCCACTGGCAGCTTCGTGAACCTGTTTTGATTATTCATGAAGCTAATAATAACTTCCTTCTTCACTTCCATCGTGCTCTGGACGCATGCTTCATTAAACATTGTGGAGTTTGGCATTTTCAGGACATTCTGTGTGTGTTCACTCCACGGATTCTGGACACCCCTGTCTCGTCCATTACCATCACTCATGCCCCTCTCTGGATTGCCATTCACAATCTTCTGTTAAACTATTACACAACCCCTGTCGCCGCCTTTTAGCTAGCCATTTTGATGAATTCCTTTCCTCTGATCAGAACAGTGCGTATCGCCGGCAAGTATTTCGTATTCACGTCCCTTTGAATCTCTGTTTCCTCTCTCCCGCAATTCACACTGCCATCAGGGGAAGTAGTTAGGATTTCCTATCTACTAGACCACGTTCGCACACTTTGTCAACTCTGTGGTCCGTAAGTCATATTTCTGGCCTCTTTTTTTTTTTTTTTTTTTGATAATAAAAAGTTTATGTGGGGAAGACACCAGTACCCCAGCAGAGTCAGGCATGTCTCCAAGCTCAGAGAGCACTTACAGAAGTACTTGGTACTTACAGATCGCCCACCAACGAGACCCTCACATCGATCAGCGGGTGTCGAACCTCCTCCTTTTGGGGTGAAGGCGGACGCCTTAGCCAACTATGCCACATATTTCTCGCCTCTGTTCCTACCTGTCATCTTACAAACAACTACCTTCCTTCCCCATCGGGCCCATTTCCTCTCATGTTCAATTTATATTTGGCTCATATCACACAAGAAGCCTTAGTTGGCTTCTAACGTGGTCTCCCACATCCCTCGGCCATTGTATCACAGGCCACCTTTTCCCCACACCTCACTAAAACGGCCCCTTCCACACCTCTTGAACCCATCTAACCCAAAAATGCCAAAACATAACCCACTTCTCTGTTTGAAGCCGTCGAGGATGTTTCCATTGAGCTCACTTTGATTACCAGCGAACCTTCTTCGGCGAGGGCTTGCCTAACTCCATGACTCTGTTTCTGACACGCATTGCAGAACAGGCAGCTCTGTAATGTCGTTTTTGACTCATATGCTACAATACTATGTTATATTAGGCATACGATTACTTGTAATTCTTTTCTGCTTTGTTTTCGTAACAGGTACAGGGCTTTTTTGTGCTAGCAGCTCAATCCTCATGCAGATATGTCTGTCATCTTTTCTAGCTACTTCATCTTATGAAAGTTTTTACTCCTTCGACTTAGTACCTTCAAGTGTCTTAATTACTGCCAGTTCGTGACCTGACTCACCCATCCCTACCATTGCTGCTCATGGACCTTGACATCGTCCGACTCTCACCTTTCATGGAATCCAGACACGTCTGATTGCCTCCTTTGTCCTTTCTTTTCCTACGGGGACCTCCGAACCATGATGGTTCACTCAGGTGGCCCATGTCCTTAAGGAGACGTGCTGCAATACCCACTTGCTCGTTGTCACTCATATGACTCAAGCTCTGTTGCTGCCATCGGTGGTCTTGGGTGGTTTTCTTTTTGGTGGTTCCGGGCAGTTTCGTGTGCCGAGGCTTTTTATACCTATGCTTACTATTTTGTTGCAGTTTGTTACTTTCTTGCCTTTATGCGCTAGTTTCTCTTGGTTTGCTTTTTTGCTTTGCCAGTAATACTGTAATGCGGCCCAACTATATTGGAATCATTTTAACTTATGTTTAATGAAGTGTGGCTTAATATATATATATATATATATATATATATATATATATATATATATATATATATATATAAAGGTACGCTAGAATGACTAAAGAAAGAGATCACATAGCATATTTGTAAAAAAATAACATCAAATCTCTTTTGTATGTGTGAAGTCGTAGATTTAAGCCCGTTTATAATCTCATGCCATTAGTGCCTATATTTTAAATAAAAAAATGTTTGTCTTGAAGTAAATAAGAGAAATTTCTCACACAAACGATACTTGTGGGAACAATTCACGGAAGTGATGCAGGTTAGACGCTCAACAGTCCGTCTCTATCATCGCTAATGCTGTATTTTCACCACCTAGGCGCCCTTTGCATGCCCTCTTATCCAAGGGTGTAGAATTTGATGTTCCAATGCCCAAGCCCCTTTAAGCCGCTTGTTTAATTCTTAATTACTAGTTTTTTTTTTTTACTGATTTTAATTCTTAATTAGCTAGTTAGCCTCATAATGTCTAAGATCTTTTTATTTTGGGTTAAGGTGCAACTTAACTATTAAAAAGTGAAAAAAAAAACCAAAGAACTATTAAAAAGTGAAGAAAAAAATACCAAAGAACTATTAAAAAAAACATCTATCACTATTACGTTAAAATATGATAAGACCGGGCGTAGGACGGTGGCGGAAACTTATTTGGAGAAAAGAGCGGTTAAGCCTTTTTGTTGGATAAGGCAAACACCAATAGAGATGGGACCCATGCAAGCAGGCGTTTGTGGCATCGGAGGCACGCAACCAGAGTGCAAGGTGTGTGCCGGTCGAAAGCTATGAACTACTGGATGAGTTCAAGAGGGTGAGTGGAACACCCAAAGAACAATGGAAGCTTTGGAGGCAAGACGTCGCCAACACGTGACGATCAATGAAAGAGCGAGACACCAAGACGTGTGACGGGGTAACGGTTGTTGGCGAATCTACTCAAAATTGTTTTTTTTTCACTTTTTAATAGTTCGTTGGTCAATTTGGTTCCTTCAATTGTTTTTGTCTTAGGACGCTCCTCGAGTAATAGTTTGTTAGCAAATCTGCACCTTAACCCTTTTATTTTTTATGCATATTCTTTTGATTATATTAATTTAATTAAAATTGGTTCAATCAAAGATTGACCATTGAACCTTGAGTAAATGTCTAACCAATTTATTATGTAAATGATCATACATAGGTTAAATTCCTTATGTATATTACGTCAAGTTCTTTAATAATGTATGGTTATCTGTTCTATCTTTAAAATATTACTATCATTTAACTATAAATCCACATGAAAAACATACAACACTTTATCGAGTATGATTAGAGAATTTGATATAATGAATGTGAATTTTATATTGTTAAAAAAAATGAATTTGATCTGAATTTTGTCCTTATGCAAAATTCTTTTCCTTTGATTATATTAATTCTTTTTTTTTCATTTAAAATCTTTTATACTTTATTACAACCGGTTAATTTACTCCTTTAGTAATAGATGTATGACCTCATCAAAGAATTTTTGTATTATATATAGGGATAACTAATCTACAAGTCTTTACTTTTTTTTTTGGTCAAGCTACAAGTCTTTACCGTTTCAATCAATTTTTAATCAGGTTTCTATTATTATTATTATTCCTTTTTATCAGGTCTTTGTAGTTTTTTCTTGTTTTTATCATGTTCTTATAGTTTCACATGCTTTTTAATGTTAGAATTTTTGAGAAAATCTCATGGGTTATGAATAAGAAGAAGGATGGAAAATGGAAGAAGGAAAATATTAATTTTTAATTAAATTATTTTTTGTATTAAAAAAATAATTTTTTATTAAAATAATTTTTTAAATTTCGAGCGTTTAAATAATTCCATTGTACCTCTCCGAGTTTTCCAACCAAGCAATTGCGTTTTGCGATCCGTTCGGATCGTTTGCTCCCATCTTGGTGCGTCGGTTCGTACGACGCACCAGTTCACTGGCAAAAGACACAAGTCACCTCTGTTCGTTTCGTTCTGGTGTGTCTCTTTGTACAATGCACCAGTTCGCAGCAACAGACGAGTCCGTCTAATCTTGTTTTTTCAAAGTCTATAAATAGGGCGCCCTAGTCACAGATTAAATTACATTTTTTCTGCATACACTCTCTCTCTCTCTCTCTCTCTCTCTCTCTCGCATTCTACATATACATTCTGTGTGTTCTGAAAGCAGACTCGTTGGATTCGCTTAGGTTTCAGACAGACAGAGCCATCTTTCTAGAGACGAATAATCCGCTCTATCCTGGGAGGCAATTGCTCAGAAACCTTCGACATCCGTATTGAGGGAGCAATATTGTCTTAAGGACACAACGAAAGTTGGGCCCAGATTTCTGCATTTTTTCCATTACCTTATCGGCAGTTTTGTGAGTTCGTTTAAAGCTTTTCTATATTATATAGACTACTTGTATGCTCTTTGATTGCTCCATTTAATAAATACAGATTCTTCTTATACTATTTTTGTTCACCGTATATTCTATCTCTATCTACTCAATACATTCTGAACAACAATCTTAAGACAATATTAGGTAAAGATGAATCTGTGTTATTTGAATTGATTCTTGATTTTGAAAATCAATTTTGTGAATGAAGTTGATTTTTCCATATATATATTTGAGATTTGAATTCAATAGAGATATCGGGAAGCCATCAATTATTGATACTATTTATTGCTTTGAATCTGTGTTCAATTTTAAAGATTTTAGATTTGATTTGGAAAATTAAAGTTTCTAAAATTACAATTTCTAACGGACCGGAACTGAATAAATATATATAAATTTTTGGATCTGAATATGTGTGGGTACGCATGATTTTTTGGATTTAGGGCGGAAGAAATTGTTTTGGATTCTTTGATGATATGCTTATGGGTATTATAAAATTATGATTTATGTGGGTGTGTATATGTCGACCTGTTTCTGATTTGCATATGAATTATTAAAAAATTATTTACGTGTGCAATATATGCAAATAGTTTAAATATTCCAATATCCTTGGCATATTTTTAGGAAACTATTCCTTTGAATATGTTATTTTGAATATTTATTTCTACAATAAAATATATAAGTGTATATATGCAATATATGCAAATAGTTTAAATATTTCAATATCCTCGGCATATTTTTAAGAAACTATTCCTTTGAATTTTGAATATTTATTTCTACAATAAAATATATAAGTGTATATATGTTATATATGCAAATAGTTTAAATATTCCAATTTCCTTGGCATATTTTTAGGAAACATATTCCTTTTGAATCTGTTATTTGAATATTTATTTCTACAATTAAATATATAAGTGTATATATGTTTTAGGCCATGAAATCAGTTTATAGTAATTTATATCATTGCGATTTCATACGTTGGTAGTAATATTAAACTGAATTTGTGTTTAGTTTTTTGTGAATATTATTATTATACTGTTTGTGGATTAATCAAAGTTTCTGTTTTTAACAACAGAAATGGCAAGTACAAGTACCAATCTGATTAATCCGAGTGGTCCTGTTCCAATGCATGGTGAAAAACCAGAAAAGTTCAATGGAAATGATTTTAAAAGATGGCAACAGAAAATGTTTTTCTATTTAACCACATTGAACTTGGCACGGTTTCTCAATGAAGATGCTCCAAAATTGGAAGAAGGACAACCGGCTGACAAGGAAAAGGTTGTTGCGATAGATGCTTGGAAGCATTCTGATTTCCTTTGTAGAAACTACATTCTCAATGGTCTAGACAATACATTGTATACTGTATATAGTGCTTTGGATACAACCAAAGCATTATGGGAGAGTCTAGACAAGAAGTACAAAACTGAAGATGCTGGCTTGAAGAAAATTATAGTTGGCAGATTTTTGGACTTCAAGATGCTCGATTCTAAATCTGTGATGAGTCAAGTTGAAGAACTTCAATTGATCGTGCATGAGATTCATTTGAAGGGATGTCTCTAAGCGAGTCTTTACAAGTTGCTGCATTTATTGAGAAATTGCCACCATCTTGGAAGGACTTCAAGAATTACCTTAAGCACAAGCGTAAGGAGATGTCACTTGAAGATTTGATTGTAAGATTGAGAATAGAAGAAGACAACAAGATTTACGAAAAGAAACTTGGCATCAATCCTATAGTTTCAAAGGCCAACATTGTTGAAGATGGTCCAAAGCCCAAGAAACGGAAACGCTCTAATGAGGGATCATTCAAACAAGGCCATAGCAAAGGCCCTAGCAAAGGACGTAAATTCAAAGGCAAGTGCTATAATTGGGAAGCACGGCCACCGTGCCAAGGATTGCAAGAAGCCAAAGAATCTCAAGAAGAAGAAACGAAGCCAATATGGTTGACAATACCAACGATATGATGGATAATATGAGTCTTTCAGCAGTTGTAATGCAATGTAACTTGGTTGGAAATACCAAGGAGTGGTGGGTGGACACTGGTGCCACCAGGCATGTATGTGCAAACAAGTAGATGTTCTCTTCTTACACTCCTGTAAAGCAAGATGAACAACTATATATGAGAAATTTTTCTACTTCAAAGGTTGAAGGTTTTGGGAAAGTGGTTTTAAAGATGACTTCTGGAAAAGTTGTGACTCTCAATGATGTGCTTCATGTGCTTGATATTCGCAAGAATTTAATTTTTGGATCCCTCTTAAGCAAGAATGGTTTTAAGCTTGTATTTGTTTCTGATAAGTTTATACTTTCTAAGAATGATATGTATGTTGGAAAAGGTTACCTTAGTGAGGGCCTTTTCAAAGTTAATGTAATGACTATCACCAATAATGGTGCTATTAATAATAATATTGCTTCTATCTATATGCTAGAGTCCTCTAATTTATGGCATCAAATATTAGGACATGTTAATTATAAATCAATTAAAAATTTAATTCATTTAGAATTATTGCCTAAAGTTGATTGTTCAAATAAAGATAAATGTCAAGTATGCATTGAATCAAAATTTTCTAAGTTTCCTTTTTCTTCTGTTGAAAGATCAACTGAGTTGTTAGATTTAATACATACTGATATATTGTTGGAAATTATGCCCTAGGGGCAAGTCATTCTCCATTTAGTTATCACTTCATTTGTATGTTTATAGTGATAGCTGATCCCTGGATATATCTTATAGATTATCCTAAATGTCCCTGGTTGGTCATCTACGCGGAGCAAAGATGAAATAAGACGATATGACTTTGATGAGTATGGAGATACGAGTCAAAGTCATGGGCACTGTAAGAGTACCGTGTCTTGGATCGACCCACTAGTATGAGAAAGCTGCATAGACTAAGTCATAAGCTTTTCTCATGTATAACCGCGTCACAACGCCCTATGACGAGATCATCATGGATTCCTACATGATGAGTCCTGTTCTTTGACCTAGTCAAAAGTCACCTTTGATGGGTGATGATAAAGGCTTGGATCGGGATCAGTGGTTCTCATGGAGAGGAATGTGAATGGTCAAGATGAAATTTGTCCCTCACATTTGTAGAGAGATAATCTTTGGGCCACTCGATGAGTGAGTCTAAGAAATGTACGGCCGTCTTGTGATGGAAAGGAGTTTTCATTTCACTTATTAGACTACTCGAGAATCGAAAGTAATGGTCAAGAAAAGGAAGTTGACATTATCCATGCCTCATCCTTGACCAAATTATCGCGTGACAAAAGGGACGTGACATGGTTGTACGATAGGTTGTATCGTATTATCGATCCCCATATGAATTGGGTAGTCGCAATGTCTTGCTAGAGGCCGCTTGCGACTTGTGGGATGGTACGGTATTAGCCCACCGCCAATCTCACGTGGGCTGCATAGGTCACACACAAGAATAGCCGAATACGAGCAAAAGTGTCAGATTCATTGAATCTTATATATGTATAAGATTTAATGAATATTGCATTTAATCTAGGGTGAATATATATATATATATATAACTATTCTTAAATTCGAAATAATAATAATAATATTTATAGATAATAATATTATTATATATAGTATTTAATTTATTTGATAAATTAAATAACTATAATAAATTGAGATATTGTATCTTAGATTTAATTTTCGAATAAAGGTATGGTATATTAGATTTAATTAAATTGAAATATAGTATCTCATATTTAATTAAATAAAAGGATATCATATCTCATATTTAATTTATAAAGATAAATTAAATATGTAGGCTTATAATTCGGATTAAATAAATATATTAGATTGGATCTATTTGATAGATTTAATTAATATATTATTTTAATTAAAATTCGAATTTCAAAATTGATTGGATTAATTTTGAATATTTTAATATGGCTTATTAGGGTTTTAGAAACCCTATAAATAGATATTGATCTAGTCATAAAAAATAAGATTTACAATTAGAAAGCCGAAAGAAACCCTAGAGGAAATAGAGAGACGCAAGTTTTGAAGGCGCTAGCACGCTGCCACAATCGGGTTCGAAGCTGTTCGTGTGGATACCAGTAGAGGGAGGAGATTCACGGAGTCTGCTCCTGTTGATTGGAGAAGGTAGCCCACGTGTTTATATCGAAAGAAACGCTAGCTGAGAATTTCGTATAAGGTATGATTCGGAATCTTTAACCTTGATTTAAACGCAGTTGAGCGATCCTCTTCTTGGGATTCGTAAAATTTTTAACTCCGCTGCGTGTACGGATCCCAACATATATGTTATATGAAATCTGTACAATCTAGGGGTAATAAGAAATAGTTTATTATATTCATTGATGATTGTAGTAGATATTGTTATGTCTATTTGCTTAATAGTTAAGATGAGGCTATAGTTGCGTTTAAACAATATAAGAATGAAATTGAAAATCAACTTAATAATAAAATTAAAATAGTAAGGAGCGATCGTGGGGGGGAATTTGATGGCCCCTTCGAGGAATTCTGTATAGAATATGATATTATACATCAGACAACTGCTCCTTATGCTCCGTAGTCAAATAGGATTGCAGAAAGGAAAAAAAATCGGACATTGAAAGAAATGATGAATGCTTTGTTAATTGCATCCGGTTTACCACAAAATTTGTGGGGGGAAGCCATTCTAACGGCTAACTTTCTAATCAACAGAGTGCCTCATAAAACGATAAAAAATATACCATATGAAATATGGAAAGGAAAGAAACATTCCTTGAAATATTTGAAAGTGTGGGGGTGCTTAGCAAAGGTTGAGATTCCTAAACCTAAGAGGTTAAGAATTGGACCTAAGACAAAGAGATTGTGTGTTTATTGGTTATGCACATAATAGTAGTGCATATCGTTTTCTGGTTTATAAGTCTGATGTATCAGATATCCATGTGAATACGGTTATTGAGTCAAGGAACGCTACGTTTTTTGAGAACATATTTCCGTACAATAAAGGTAATGATAATAACAATATTGTGATATCTCAGGATACTATGACTAATGATAATCTTGAAAATGAGGAACCTAGACGTAGTACTAGGCAAAGGACTTCAACATCCTTTAGTCCTGATTTTATGACTTATCTACTAGAAAATGAGCCTCGAACATTTGGAGAGGCTATGGGTTCCCCTGAAGCACCATTCTGGGAAGAGGCTATCAATAGTGAAGTTGAATCCACTATGTCAAACCATACTTGGGAGTTGGTTGACCTTCCTCCCGGCAATAAGCCTCTAGGAACTAAGTGGGTCTTCAAAAAGAAGATGAAAGCGAGATGGCACTATTGATAAGTACAAAGCTAGACCGGTAGTAAAAGGCTATAGACAACGTGAAGGCCTAGACTACTTTGATACCTATTCTTTGTTACAAGAATCGCGTTAGCGCATTGAATGGTTTGGAGTTACATCAAATAGATGTAAAGATGACCTTCTTGAATGGTGAATTAGAGGAAGAAATTTATCTAGAAACGACTGAGGATTTGTTGTCTCGGGACAAGAACGGAAAGTTTGTCGATTAATTAAGTCTCTTTATGGACTTAAACAAGCCCCGAAATAATGGCATGCGAAATTCGATGAAGTTATGTTATCAAATGACTTTAGTATTAATGAATGTGACAAGTGTGTCTACATTCGAAATACTGAAAACGAGTTTGCCATAGTTTGTCTTTATGTAGATGACATGTTGATAACGGGTAGTAATAATCAAATGATTAAAGCTACTAAACGATTGCTTACCAAGAATTCGACAAGAAAGATATGGGTCTAGCAGATGTTATTTTAGGAATTAAAATCCATAGAACATCCGGAGGGTTAGCTTTATCGCAAACACACTATATTTCTAAAATTCGGAGAAATTCAAGAGTTTAAACATAGCTCCGTGTCGACCCCTATAGAAACTAGTATTCGATTTGTTAAGAAATATCCGGCGAAGCTATTAAACAAAAGGAATATGCTCAAGTGCTAGGCGGTCTTATGTATGTTATGAAATGCACAAGACACGATATTGCCTATGCAAAAGTAAGCATGTTGAGTCGCTTTACAAGTAATTTAAACGAGCTTCATTGGAGAGCTATGATAAGAGTTTTGGGTTACTTAAAGCAAACTCAGAATTTTGCTTTGCATTATGAGAAGTACCTTATAGTTTTAGAAGGGTATTGTGATGCAAATTGGATCACCAGCTCTGACGACACAAGATCCACAAGTGGATATGTATTCACCCTTGGTAGGGGTGCTGTGTCTTGGAAGTCGTCTAAGCAAACTTTCATTGCAAGATCTACTATGGAAGCAGAATTCATTGCGTTAGATAGCAGTGTGTATACACTGTGATAGTAGAGCAGCTATTGGTAGAGCCAAGAATGTCATGTACCACGACAAGTCTAGACATATACGTCGTAGACATGATACTGTTAGACAACTACTTTCGAATGGAATCATCTCAATTGATTATGTGAAATCAAAAGAGAATATAGCGGATCCATTGACTAAAGGGATTCCTAGGAAGATAGTTAGGAAATTGTCCAAAGGAATGGGTTTAAGGCCGATCCATTGTTGATTATTGCGGTAACTCTACCTAGAAGAGTGGAGATCCCACGAACTAGGTTCAAAGAGACAACTAAGTGATGATCGACTGTTAACACTGTGGAGTTTTAAACTCATACTTATTCCTAGACAAGACAATGCATATATATATATAAGGGTAAGCTTCTAAGCTTTTAATGATTCCTTAATCTGATGTGTTCAGATGATGTATGTTGACTTACATCACAAGGAATCACCTATGTGAGTGTGAAGTGCGGGCCGCTTCTATGAGAATTTAAAACGGTCGATTCTCTAGAACACTCACAGAACCAGGCGGTGTCCAGGGCCAAAAATGGACACAGCATGAGAACCAACGATGCTAGAGGAGCAACTGTGTGACTTCTATTGTCTTGGTATACACTAAAAGGTCGGCAATTCAAGACAACGCGTCCACTGATTGACCAGTATATCCGATAGGTTTTTACTAGAAAAGGTTCAAAGGTAACCCCTACCTTTCTCGATGCGATTGTTTCTCGTGGAGGAATCGCACTTTGCATACATTATCATTTGCATTTGATCATGATGGACTTACTTCTTATCCATGTGGGGGATTGTTAGAATTTAGGAGAAAATCTCATGGGTTATGAATTAGAAGAAGGATGGAAAGAAGATGAAAAAGGAAGAAGGAACAGCGTGTGAAATAAAATATTAATTTTTAATTAAATTATTTTTTGTATTAAAAAAATAATTTTTTATTAAATTAATTTTTTGAATTTCCGAACGTTTAAATAATTTCGTTGTACCTCTCCGATTTTTCCAACCAAGCTAGGCTACGTTTTGCGATCCGTTCGGATCGTTCGCTCCATACCGGTGCGTCTATTCGTACGACGCACCGATTCGCCACAAAAAGACGCAGTCACCTCGTTCATTCCGTTCTAGTGTGTCTCTTTGCACAATGCACGATTCGGCTGAAAGAAGACGAGTCCGTCTGATCTTGTTTTTTCAGAGTCTATAAATAGGGCGCCCTAGTCACAGATTAAATTACATTTTTTTCTGCATACTCTCTCTCTCTCTCTCTCTGCATTCTACATATACATTCTGTGCGTTCCGAAAGCAGACTCGTTGGATTCGCTTGGGCTTCGTACGTACGTAGCCATCTTTCGGAGACGAATAATCCGCTCTATCCTCGGGAGGCAATTGCTCGAGAAACCTTCGACATCCGTATTGAGGAGCAATATTGTCTTAAGGACACAACGAAAGTTGGGTCCGGATTTGCATTTTTTCCATTACCTTATCGGCGGTTTTGTGAGTTCGTTTAAAACTTTTCTATATTATACAGACTACTTGTATGCTCTTTGATTGCTCCATTTAATAAATACAGATTCTTCTTATACTATTTTTGTTCACCGTATATTCTATCTCTATCTACTCAATACATTCTGAACAACAATTAATTAAGTCCCTGCAGTTTTGTTATTATTGTTAATAAATATAAAATATAATATTATTCAATGAATGCTAATAAATTATTTTAATTATTTTTTAACTTTCTTTTGATGATTTATTTTAATATTATTTTTAATTTTATATTAAACATGTATTTATATTATTTATTTATGAATTATATTATTTATTTATTTTATAATTATAAAATGAGAATTATAATAATAAATTTTTCTAAATTTAGAATAGATTTATAATTAATTACTAATTGATTATTTTAATTATTTTTATAATTACATAATTAATAATTAAATTAAATTATATTTTAATATTATTCATTTATATAACATTCAATTAAATTAATAAATTAAAATAAAAAACATACAAGGACCTGATTAAGAATTAGTTAAAACAATAAGGACCTAATAAAAAGGAAAAAGCTATAAGGCATGATTAAAAACAAGTGAAAATATAAGAACCTTATAAAAAGGAAGGAAAAAAAAAACTATATGGATCTAATTAAAAATTATTTGAAACTATAAGAACTTGCAGATTAATTATCCCTTACATATAATTCTTCGTCTTCATTATTTTTTCCCTAAACTATCTCTATTAATTGCATATATTAATGTGTGTAATAAATGAGCATAATGTCTAATGTAAGTTATTATTAAAATGACGGTATTCTAAGAAAACCAACCTAACTTTTTTTTTATAAATAATTAACTTGCCCAAATTTTTTTCCGCTTAATCTATTACAAATATATAAACAAACTACATCAAGATGTCCTTACAACCGAAAAGAAAAAGAAACAAAAGAAGCTAATAAGGCTCTAATATCATATACCACCAAAGCACTATCCTGAGGACATGGGATTTGATTATGAACAATTGCAGCATAAGAACCTTTACCCACTGCTTGGATTGAGGGAAAATCAGAGAGGAAAGAAAACTGGAAAAGAAAACATGAAGGAAGATGAACTTTCCCTTGCTTGGATGATGGAGGAAAAGGGGAGGAAAGAAAACGTGGGGGAGAAAATAGGGTGTGGGACCCATCCCATTTTCTCCCTAAAAACTTCTCTGCAAATATGGAGAGATTTAAGAGAGAATCTCTATTCCACATGCTTCCCCTGGCCCGCCTTCACCATCATCTTCGTACCTCCCTCTACTGTGTGTCCTCAATCTTCCAGCTTGCTCTTGCTTTCTTTGTTTTTGTTTTTTTGTTTTTTGTTTTTTTGCCTTCAAGGTTGCTCTTGCTTTCACTCCGTCCCTACCTCCTAGATCTGAATTGCTTATTAGGCGATATTCAACGGAAAGCGAAGCTGAGAATCATGGAAAATTTGGATCTCAGACGTCACTTCGTTCCTTCCTCTGCGTTGAGTGTGTTTCCACAATTCGAGTAATTTTCCATTTTATTTTTATTTTTCAGCTATTATATTTTATTTTTTAAGAAAATTATTCTCTATGATTTTCAAATATAACATAGAAAATAGGGTTAAGGTTAAAAAATACGCATGATTTTTTTAATAGTGTACCCAACATCAGGGACAGAACCAGGAATTGAAATTAGGGAGCGAAATTTATAGAATAAACCCAAGTGTTTATAAAATTACATTAAGCCCTATAAATTTTCAATATTTTTATTTTAGTCCCTCTATGAAACTTTTAATGGCTAAAGTGAACTAATTGAAAATTTTATGAAGTCAAAATATAATTTTCAAAAATTGTGGGTTAAACTTTGTAATTTTAGGGGGGGCGGGGGCCACTCCTAGCCCCCATGTAGGTCCGTCCCCGCCCAACATCAAGTATTTTTTTGTGTGTGCAAAAGTGACTATGTGGTTAAAAAAGTGAAGGAAAAAAAACTCATTAACCGTTAGTTTGTATTTTTAAAGTTGATATAGACGATGATTTACTTTAAATTTAAATTCAGGTCAAGCTGGCAATGGAGAACTCGAGAAAAATACAAAAAAAGGGCCTAGATAGTTCTGAAAATTACAGAAAAGCGGTAATGGCGGCAAGGAGGCGGAGATGAGTGGCGATGGGTAAGATTGGGATTGGGAGAGAGAAGGAGAATTGGAGAGAGAAGGGTTGAACTATAATTTTTAAAATATCTATGTCATTTTCTGTAATCTCCATTTCTCTACTATCAGCTAGGATGAAATTTAGCTAAGTTATCATTCATGTCAGCTTTAAAAATACAAAAAAGTCAAACTAACGGTTAATAGATATTTTTGCTCCACTTTTATAACTACGGTAAAAAAAAAACACTTAGTGTTAGGTTCACTTTTAGAAAAACCATATGTATTTTTGCATATTAACCTCGAAAAAAATATTTTCATCAAATTATTTTGTTTTAAAATAGAAAAATATGAAAATACATTTTTGTGAAATAATTTTATTTTAAAATGTTTTAATGGTGCTAATTTTAATATGGTTGTTGCCTTCAATTTATTTTAATAGAGACAATAACATAATATATCTTTATATAAGATAAGGGTGTTATTGTCTTTACATCATTTGCTTATTTTCCTTTCTCTATATTTTCTTCTGTCCATCCAAGGACAATGAGGAATAACATCATCCCTCCAGTTTTCTCTTCTCTCTATTTTCTTTTCTCCAAACTTTTCTCTCTATCGCATTAGGAGCACTAACTTGCCCAATTTTCTTAGTCCGTATGAGTTACTTTTCTACTACCTCCGATCTTAATTATAGGAACACTTTTGTAGTACAATTTGTATATAAAAAGTGTTCTTATAATTAAGACCGGACAAGGACGGAGCCAGGATTTGGAATTAGGGGGCAAAAATTACAGAATAGAACATAGTGAAGTTAGGATTTGAAATTAGAAGGTGACAATTATAGAATTTGACCCAAAGATATAGGAAATTATATTTTAGCCTCATAAATATTTCAATATTTTTCTAAAATACCCTTACCCAAAATTTAAAATGACGTTAATTAATTATTTTTCATGCACACGTTTCATGCATATATATTAGATTACTCATGTCGTAAGGTCATTTATTTTAGGTATATTTTACTTATCGTGCATAATAATGTATTATACTTGATGTGTCTATGGCATAACATTAATTGTAATAAAAGAAGAAACAACGTTAATTAATAGAATAAAATTAGTTAAAAAAATATTCTTAAAGGAATATTAAAATTATTTTATTTAAAAATAAAAAATAAAGTAGAATATCTCACTTGATAGAATATAAGCGTGTTGTTAAATTAATTATTGTGGAAGAAGTATTAGTAGGGGTGATATGGGAAAAATATGACAAAAATTGCTCAAAATTATTTTATATAAAACAGTATAGTTTAGGTGTATATGACATTAATGAGTTGCAAACATTATTTACTTTATAAAATATATAGGTGTATTATTAAATTATTATTGAGAAAGTATAAATAGAGGTATTATAGGAAAAAATTAACAAAAGTTAAAACTTGCTCTTATAATTAGGACCAAAACCAATTCCAAAATTTGCTCCTATAATTAGGACCTGAGGGAGTAGTAATTACTTTCATTGTTAAATAAATACCACTCATTGATGTGCTTCCACTAGGAAAATCCATCCAGAACAGGACAACTTTACAGAGCCCTCGATTAGTCAGAGTACATGCTCATCAAAGTAATTGGCAGATCCTAATTAACAAAACCAACTGTGATTTTCATGACGATAATAAGATAGAGATTCTCTAGTTAATATAATTCATACCATTACGTTAGTTGTCTTTACCTTCTGATGTGACTTTGTTATTCTATCTTGAAGGTAAACACGGCTATGCATGTCAGTATCACTCAGATAAAAATACCAAATAGGGTGATTTATTCACAACACACCCAGAAAAATAAAAAACTTTTGCAAGCCTTGGGACCATTCTGCATAGTTTTGATTTGGCACCCTGCCAATTGTTCCAATGGTTTGTGAAGAAAATAAAAGTTGAATGTGCTTCTTGCAGCATGATAGTTTAGCAGAGCTTGTCTTTAAGCATTGTTCATAAAGAATAGGTGAATATTGTACAAGCTTTGTAGTTCAATCTAACCTTCTGATTCTGTGTTAATGCACTATTACTGAAGAGATCAACCTTAAAAGGGTTTGTTTGGGATGACTTCTAGACATAAAAAACATTTCAAACTTAAGTTAGATGTTCAGGGGCATCTAACTTCTTACTTAAAAACCACTTCAAAGTTAAAACAACTTTTGTTGGCTTATGCCTTTTGACTTTTGTTTAGATTTGAACTCTCAACACATGGTGTATTGCCTTGCCCTAATCGCAAAGTGATCCCTTGTTTAGGCGAGGTGGTGGGTTCAATACAAATTTGACCTCCCTTTCAATTCAAAAAAAGACAAAAAAAAAAAAGATTTGAACTCTTAAAAACTGAACTTTCCATATATCATTTAAACAAGTTTCTGTCAAACTAACTTTTTTATAAAGCTATCCAAATATAAATCATATTATCATAATTAACTTTTACTAACTTTTGCCACGTATATTCAAACAAGCCCAAAGTCAACGTCTATTGAAACAAACCCAAACTAATTAGACATCTTACTGTAAAAATGCGTCGTTATCTTATAGTTACAAGCCTGATAATGTTACTTACAATAAAGGAAAGGGGAAGAGATACTAGAAATTTTACAGAACACTGGATGTGACTTCAGTGCATCTCAGAACCAACCTATATGAATCTTGCTTCAAAGAGAGCTTAGGTATCCCAAATCATCACAACTGCTATAACTCCAACACCCAACAAGACAGCAATAAACTTGAAATAAGCAGTGTCAACTTGAACTGGTTTCCGGGGTGTGTATCCTTTTGACAATAGATGATTTACTGATACATAAATAAAAACTCCACAAGCAAGACTCATGGCTATAGAAAAGAACCAATCTGCCAGAGAACCCTGTGTTGTGGAATCTATGATGATTCCAATGGCTGTACCAACAGGAGTGGACATGGCGAACGCAAAGGAATAGAGTGTGCATGATAAAAGGGGGCGGTTCGGGATCATTCGAAGAAGAGCAATACCCATGGCAACGGCTGCAAATATCTTGTGCAGAGAGATTGTCCATAAGGCTCTCCAAGCATCCTCTTTTTTCTCTGCAACTCCAATGGCTATGCCCTCAAAGAGAGAATGGAAACACAAGGCAAGAATCAACAAGATGGTGTCTCCAAGTGAAGTGGAGGATCCAACATGATTGGCAAAGTGGTGATTGCCACCAGCATGGACCTGTTAACCAGAAACTGATGCTTAATACATGATGACATAGACCAGAATTTTTTTCCTAATTGAAGACTTTGCACAGGAAGAACGGGCAAGGGCCTCTAATGCCCCACTCTCTAATGCCCTTTAAAATATCCCAACTTATTCAATGTTTTTCCCCCAATAAATCATGTTCTTCATAAAATGAGTGGCATTTTGATATTTTATGAACAAACAATGATGCAGTTTTAATTTTTTTTATGATTTTTCAAAACAAATAAAAAATGCACAATTTCAGAGTATTTTTCTTTGAAAAATCATTAAAAAAAAATTAAGAAAAATGTACCATTTTTTTCTTGTAAGATATTAAAATATCACTCATTCTAGAGGGAAAAAAAAGATTTGAGAACATTTTAAGGAGCATTAGAGGGTGGGGCATTAGAGGCCCCTTGCCTCGGTAAGAACCCCTGTCATTCAAAATACGCTACCTGGTATTGTGATGGTGAAGTCGCAACGTTGGCACTTCCTTTGGCCATTTCATCACCTATAAATATAACAAGAAGATTGGATGATTTCCTGGTGTTTAAACGAAAGAAAATGAGAATCTGAGGATATTCACATTCAAGTTGATTTTTTAGTTGAATTGAAGTTCCTCTTCTACCATATTGAAGAAACTTTTCTTACTTAGTGATTGAAGAAAAAGATAGAACAGCAAGATATCTTGCGCATGAAAGTGTATGCTATTCCGGTTATATCCATGATAATATGAATAAATATAGTTTTCTTTAACTTCATAAACCAAAATAGTTGTTACAATTTAGAAATTCATAAATTTCATATGCTACCCCCAGTATTTACATATCGTAAATTACAAAGAACTATGAATCTCAAATAGAAGACTAACATCATCACTCTAGTCATCTCATATACCACCAAATTTGCAAATTGCAATCTTCTCATCCAGACAATACTGATCAACAACAGGAAAAGAAGAACGATAATCAAACTAATCTATACTACAATAGAAGATATAACTTTTAGACTAAGCAAAAAAGCATAATTATCACATCTTACAACATTCTAAACCACTAACCTTGAAGCTCAACATCAGCTCCAGAACCTGACTTCTTATTCTGCCAGTCAAATACAGAGGAGACAACACAATCAGCGAACATGGTGAATAAATAACCCACACAAGCAAGCATAAACGCAAATGGATACTCTTTGTGGGTCAAATCATCGAACGTCTTCTGGGCATCGCTAAGGAAATGCATCATAGCAGTACCCAGAAACACACCCCCAGCAAACTGGGTCCCGAGAACCAAGAACCCCTCGTTCCATTTCAACACATAGGGCGAAACTCCAGCGGCAAAAGTCGCGACAAACACGACGATCATGCACCAGATCTTGGCGAGGATTAAAGTTCTTGAGCGAAGATTGAGGTTGGTGTCGGTAGATTCCCTGCCATTGTCGTGGCCACCATGGGCAGAAACAGAGTAGACAAAGATAAAGAAGAAGAGCAATAAGAAATGCAGAAATCCGAGCATTGGATACATTGGAAGGAGTGAAGGACGATGAAGAAGAAGGCGGTGATAGGTGGGATGAGAAGCTGAAAAGAAATACATATATGTAAAGTGATTTGTGTAATAAAATATTACGTGAAGAGGGTAATACTTGAACTATAAAGAGCATGGATTGGTTGAAAGGGACTGAAACAGAGAGGAAGAGAGTAGTGCGGCCGAGCTTAGAAGAGCATGAAAATGGAAGAAATGGGATAAAACATAGGAAAAAAGACAAGAAAATATCTAAAATATATATAATGCAATCAGTTGGTGAAATGACTTTACTGCCCTCATAATAATAATAAAAACTCCCCCACCTTTGGGTTGCCAAATATATATACAACAATCAGTTGAGTCAGCCACTAACGCTTCTTAGCGATATAATGCAAAATACTCCTTACGGTCCTAATTATAAGACAATATTTAGACGTTGGCTTTGGTCCTAATTATAAGACAACATTATAATTTTTGTCAACTTCTTCCTAAAATACCCCTATTTTATTCTCTTAAATGTGTTTGGTTTTTTGTGATTACGTATATGTGTATGCAGTGGCGGAGCCACGTTGAAGGTTAGGGGGGCAAGTGCCCCCCAAATATTTTGGTTTTTTTTTTTTTTTTTTTAAAAAAAAATCAAGTTAAAGTTAAAAGGGTTTGAATTAATAACTTGAATATAATGGTTTCAAATTTTCATTAGTATTTGTATTATTTGTCTACTTTCTTTGAATTAATACATGTTTAAATGATTTTCCACTCTTAAGTTAATTGTCCACCCTTAATACATCAAGATTACACTTCGTAATCGGATGAGGGATGAATGGTTGAATAATTGTTTAATGTCTTATATTAAAAAATATGTATTTGATAGCATTGTTAATAAGACAATTATGATGAAATTCCAAAACACAAGCTCTAGAAGGATGACATTGTAATTATTTTTATTGTAATATATTATTTTTATTAAAATATATGTACTTGAACTTATTGAGTGTCCACCCTTCATTGTAATTTATATACTGCATTTCTAACAATATTTAACTTTGTTTTTCTAAATAACGGGTTTGTAAAATAATTTCTCTCTTATTACATCATCAATATTCACTTGATTTCATAATTTTTTTTTCTTGTTTATATTCTTTTGTTTTTTAATGCATTTAAAACTTTCCTTAAAAAAAAAAAATTCGGGGGCGCTGCCCCCGAACCCCCAAATCCCCCCACCAATTGTGCCCCCTCTTCTGTAATTTCCTGGCTCCGCCACTGTGTGTATGTGTCTATATACAAATATATATATATATATATATATATATATACACAAACACATATATATAGACACAAACACACACACACACACACAATATATCTGTGAGTGTGTGTGTATGTATATATGCGTGCGTATACATATATGTATATGTCACTACTACAAAAATTCGATACTACTACCCTAAAAAACGTCCTTATTTAAAAATACGTAGTAAAAAAATGAAGTCAATGACATTCTTGTAAATATATAGAAGAAAAATTAGCCTTCGGCGACTTGAATAATCTTTTAGGACTTGTAAAATTGATTTTTGGCGTTCTAACAATATTTTAGGACGCTTTAAGTAGTTTCGCGCAAGAATTTTATGTTTGGCGCTATGGACAAATATCAAAAAAAAAAATCATTAAGGCGACATGAATTAAATTAAGGTCGCCTATTTTTGAATTTTGGCGACCTGAAATACGTTAAGGTCGCCTTAATTCGAATATTGGCAACCTGAATAAAAATCAGGTCGCCAATATTCCAATGATAATATTTTTGTTTCGCGCCATGAGATTTTTTTTTTTGGAATAAAAATTATTTGTTTGGCGCGTGGGTGGTTTTATTTTTAAATTTTTTAAAATTGGCGACCTAAATTTACTTTCGTGTCGCCAATATTCAAATGAAATTTTTTTGTTTGGCGCCATGAGATTTTTTTGGAATAAAATTTAGTTGTTTTGGCGTAGGGGGATTTTTTTTTATTTATTATAATTGGCGACATGAAAATAAATTCAGGTCGCCAATTTTTCAATTTGGGCGACTCCGAACATATTTCGGTCGCCAATTATTGAATCTGAGCGACTGAATGTTTTTCAGTCGCCAATATTCGAATTAAGGCAACCTGAAAAAAATTCAGGTCGCCAATATTCGAATTAAGGCGACCTTAACAAAATTCAGGTCGCCAATATTCAAATAGTGGCGACCTGAATTTCATTTCAGGTCGCCAAATATCCCTTTATTTTGCCAAATAGCCCGCGCTGTTCCGACTTTATAATTTCTGAGTTCATCAATTCCCTCTGCTTCCCTTGTTGCCGTCAAAAACCCTATCACGCTATTTCACGATCTTCCTCATCGCCATCGAACCCTATCGACTCGGTCGTGATGATCCCCGCCGTCTCTTCCGTCTTCTCTCTTCGCGGCGTCCGTCGGCTCTCCAATTTCTGTTTCCGACACGTCCCCGCCCCCACCTTCTCCGACGATCTCTAACGATACGCCCTTAATTCCCGCTCTAAAACTAGATCGCACTGCGATGTTTCCAACTTAATCTTGTTTGGATTTTGATTTTGCCCAACCTTTTTATTTTTCTGCCCTAATTTCCTTCCCTTCACTGAATGAATTGGCAAGCACCTTATCCAAAAACTCGGTTCCGCGTTCACCATAATGATCCTTCAATCTCGATAACCCCTAAATAGAAATGCTAACACCAACACTTATCTTCCATGTGTTTTTTTTATTTGATGGTCTTTGATACGGTTATTGCAATGTATATATAATTAAAAGCATGACAATAAACTATGAAGCACAAACGAATGACCCTGATTAAGGCAAACAACTCTTCTATGTGAGATACAACGTCAGTTTTTGAGTTGTTGATTGATTTCTGATTATATTTTGTGTTGCTGATAATTAATATGCTATTGTTTTATCTTAAAGAATGCAGACATCAAATAGCTAGTTTTAATATGTGATTTTTTCAGTACATCATTGGCTCCAACAGCATATATAATTTCTTTCTTTCATGGTGCCTTACCTGGCTTGTTTGCTTGAACTCTTCAAAGCATAAAAAACTTAATTCACTTAATCTCATTCTAAATTGTTGACTGCTTGAAATATCTTTGTATTGGCAGCAATTTTATATATAGATGATACTTCATTGGATTTTTCATCGATATTTGTATCCTTTGTCATTGACATTTTAGGTTGCTGTGTTTGCTAACGGTGTTGATACATCTGCTAGTGAAACTAAAGGAACTGTCCTAATTCATTAAGCTGAGCAGGTATAAGCCTACTATTTTTTTATTATTATTATCTTCCTTTATCTTTTTTGTACCTTACAATTCTATTATTCACCCTACAATTGAGTGTGGATACCTTTTGATTTATGTATAATGCACTAGTTCGAGTAGTTTATTCTGTGAATCCGGTTTCACTGTTGTTTAATGAGGAGGTACTGATAGTTATATTAGATGACATTGAAAGATCAGTTGGTGATGGTTTGAATACTTATAAGGTAATTTCCAAGGCTATACACTTCCATAATAGTTCTGTTGTGATTTTGGGAATGAATTATCTTTAATGAAAATAAGACTCGCTTGGGGTCTATTTCCAGGATTAATCGTTTGAATTTTAATGATTTGTATGCTTGTTATAAATAGTTGACAACTATTGATCAATATTACAGCAGTCCATGAACTGACATGCGAATATGAATTTTTGTGTCCTAAGGAATTTTTGCATTCTTTGGTATTTCATCAATGTTGATCATTGACGACTAATATCCTATCACATATGACAAACTATAATAATTTTTCATTGCATGTTGCTTTAGAATTTGATTGTGTAACATCTGGGTATCTGTATGCCATGGGATTAGAGTATATTGTTCTGTTTAAATTGATTTCCTTGAAAATACTTTTCAATTGAACCCCATTTTTTGTCCTAAACTTTACGAATGAGTGAGTTGCCTTTTATCCTCCTTAAAAAAAAATATTTCGGGGCGCTGCCCCCGAACCCCTGAATCTCACCAATAATTGTGCACCCACAAACTTTAAATCCTGGCTCCGCCATTGTGTGTAAGAATGTGTGGTTAGAACTTAGAAGGCTATAAAGAGGATGATGCTTATGAGTTATGAATATGATACCTCTTTCGTCTTTTCCTTGGCAACTGCAAAGGTTCTTTCTTCTTTCTTGTTTGCTTGGGTTCTCTCTTTTACGATTCATAGTCATGGCACTATATTCATTTCACTTCCTTTATGATTATTTTATTAAACCAAAAGGGCTGATAAGCAAGTCAACTTGACCCTTTGTGCCTTAACCTAAATTCCCCTGGGCCCACACTCTCGTCACCCATACTCTCCAAATCCAACTGGCCCCCATTACCAAGGTTATGATCAGGTGACCCGACTCTTAAGGGCCTACATGGCATCCCACCAAGTCCTATCAACCGTACTTTTGCTGTCCCCACCTGATTTAAAGCGTCCCAATAGTTCATCATCACAAAGGGACCAATCCAATTACTTCTGTGGCTCTGTTTGACTTACTGATTCAACTCTCCATATTTGCCGAGATTTCTGATTGGAAGATCTTGTTGTCAAGATAGATTCTGTTCTATGAGCTTGTTTGAACTTCTGAAACTTGTTGTAAAAAAACAGAGAAGTTGAATAGAACTTATTTGCCGGTTTCTGCTTTGGTGCTTTTTTTTTTTTTTTTAGTTTAGTAACCGAGTTCCGAAAAAAAAAAAAATCCCTGTTTTGCTTTGATTGTTCAGATTTGTACTTCCTCTTGAGAACACTCAAGCCTCTTGATTCAGTAAATTGCAAAATCTCACTATGAACTGGTTAAACATTCATTGAATCGAGTTTCTTCTACTCCTTAGTTTTAGTTTGGAATTGTTTTTTGGTTGGACGAGTTGTACATTTCAGAATGTGATTCTAGGATTTGTTAGCTGTATTTGATATTGGAATTTGCGACTATATTTAGGTGTAGATGGATAATGATTCATTTGAAAGGTCTTGTTGGACTTGTTCCTTCTTATTCTTGAGTTGCTTATTCTGTCTTGAGCTTCACTTGTTTCTTTGTTTCAAACTAATGTGATGCAAATGCTTGCTTAGAGAACTTACATTGTTAACAAGATTTCCTACAACCACTTGCAAATAAGTTTTGTGCTTAGTTCTTAATAGAACAACCACATGTGGATAATTCGAGATATAGACGAGAAGAGATTAAAGGAGAGTCATCTTTGTCTTTTTTGACTACGTCGAGAAATCTTGGTCAATTGGTTTGAAGCAAACGGTTGTGCTCCCAAATTAGGTCAGTTGCTTTCATTTTATTCACATACACATATATTGTCCTTCTATGATACCTTCTTCTTGAGAGAGAACAACACTTTTGTCTTATGGCTTCATGGTTTACCATTATTGATTTAAGTATTTTTAATCCAGTCCGTGAATTTTTTTTTGGTCTATCCTTTATTATTAGCCATATGAACTACGTGAAGAAATTGTTGGATTTAATAGTTGATATTGTTCTGAATTGCTTTAGTTAGTAAGTTTTTTTGAATTAAGCTGAAATTGGTTGTTATTGGAATTTTGGGATGTCTTACTTTTAAGGGGACATCTTTGCGAAATTTTCTTAAAAGAAAGCATGTCGTTCTTGAAATTGTTATGAACTTGATCGTTGTTGGAAATGTCGTAGGTGGTAATAAAATGGGTCATAGTTGGATGAATGCGTTGAGAACTAGTGAAGAATATGAGAATGGGGTGGAAGAGTTTATTGATTTTGCTAGAAGGAATGTGGCTACAAAAAATGGGATGTATTACTGTCCATGTGTTAATTGTTTAAATGGGAGTCGAAGAGATATTGCTGATATAAGGGATCACCTACTTTGTGATGGAATACACCTTCGATACACAACGTGGATATGGCATGGTGAGGAAGTAAGTACCGGTGAGTCCTACGAAAATGAAGTTGAGGTAGATGATGATAGAATGGAGAAAATGATTCATGATGTTGAGGCAGAATCTTTTGAACAATCGGGTGAATATGAAAGCGTGCAGAGTGATGCAAAGACACCTTTGTTCCCTGGGTGTACTAAGTATACACGGTTGATCGAGACCTTACATTTGGTCAACTTAAAGGCAACTTGTGGGTGGACCGATAAGCGTTTCACGTCGTTTGCTTGAATTGTTATGTGATATGTTGCCAGATTATAATGTACTTCCAAATCGTATGTATGAGGCCAAGAAAATCTTGTCTACAATGGGTATGAGGTATGAAAAGATACACAGTTGCCCTAATGACTGCATATTGTACAGAAACGAGTACGAAGGCCTCAGTAATTGTCCGAAGTGTAAAACTTCACAATACAAAGTGAAGAAAGTTATTAGCAGACAACAAAAAGGCAACCTTTGAAGGCATTGTGGTATCTTCCAATAATTCCACCGTTTAAGCGTCTCGTTTACTAGTAAAGCAACGGCGAAGAAGTTGAGATGGCATTCGATGAGAGAATATCCGATGGAAAATATCTTGGCACTGGCCGACTCTCCGCAATGGAAGAAAATAGATGAAATGTTCCTCAATTTGGCGGTGAGCCAAGAAACCTTCGGTGGGGCTTTGTACGAGATGGCTTCAACCCGTTTCGAACTCTTAGCAAGCACCCATAGTGCATGGCCGGTTCTCCTTGTAATATACAACTTACCTCCTTGGCTATGTATGAAATGCAAGTATGTGATGCTTTCTATGATGATTTCTGGACCAAAACAACCCGGGAATAATATCGATGTGTACTTGGCGCTTTTGGTTGAGGATTTGAAGAAGTTGTGGGAGGAAGGCGTAGATGTGTTTGATGCATATAAGAAGGAGTCCTTCAAGTTGCGTACAATGATTTTTACCACGATAAACGACTTTCCTGCATACGAAAATTTGTCAGGGTACAGTATGAAGGGGCATAAAGCATGTCCAATATGTGAAGCGAAAACAAACTTCCATCAACTAAAGCACGGAAAAAACGGTCTACCTCGGTCACGGAGGTTTCTTCATCGGTTCCACCCATATCGTAAGTTAAGAAAGCGTTTTAACGGCTTACCGGAGCAAAGCACGGCTCCAAAGGCATTAACCGGAGAGGACGTTTATAGTCGGGTGAAACATATCAATGTCATATTGGGTAAGCAGCAAAGGAAGGCGAGTGAGAAAATATATGGAAGAAGAGATCAATTTTCTTTGATCTTCCATATTGGCGTAGTCTTGATGTGAGACACGATCTTGATGTGATGCATGTGGAGAAAAACGTTTGTGATAGCCTTGTCGGTACTCTTTTGCACATACCGGGGAAGACTAAGGATGGAATTAGTGCGAGACTAGATCTGGTTGATATGGGAATAAGAGAACGGTTACATCCACGAGTAATGGAAGATGGTAAGAGGGCATACATGGAGCCAAAGAACTCATACACTATCAAAAGCGGAAAAGAAAAGTTTGTGTCGGTGTCTATATGACATTAAGGTGCCACAAGGATATTCTTCTAATTTCATAAGGTGTGTCTCAATGAACGATTTGAAGTTAGTGGGAATGAAGTCCCATGATTATCATGTGTTGATGCAACAACTACTACCAATAGCTATTAGAGGCATTATGAAAGATGAAGTGCGGTCCACTATAACAAGATTGAGTATTTTCTTTAATGCTATACGCAACAAAGTCATTGACATTGAAAAGTTGGATGAATTGGAAAATGAGGGTTATATTATTTTGTCCCAACTAGAGATGCATTTCCCTCCCGCTTTTTGATATCATGGTGCACTTGATAGTGCACTTGGTAAGGAGGTAAGACTCTGCGGTCCGGTTTACCTAAGGTGGATGTACCCTTTCGAGCGATACATGAAGATCTTAAAAGGTATTCTAAAAACCCTTATTGGCCTAGGAAGCCTCAATAGTTGAGAGATATGTAGTTGAAGAGGCTATGGAGTTCGCAAAGATTATCTATCGGGGGCGACGATACAATCTCAGCATGATGAGGGGATAAGTGAGGGAACTCGAGGAATTAAACTGAAGAATAAGCCTCGTGAAGAGGTGTTGCAAGCACACATGTACATCTTGAATAATATGGAAGAAGTTCAACCATACATTGATGAACACAGAAAGAGTTTGAAGGATATGAATCCAAGGAAGAATGACATGCATATAGCTAATGAGCAAAAGAATACATTCATAAAGTGGTTCCAAGAGATGGTATTGCACGAGACCGGTGTGTCGGATACAATCGAGTGGTTAGCCTAGGGGCCTTCTTTTCAGGTCATCACTTGGAGTGGTTACGATGTAAACGGATATTCTTTCTACACAAAAGACCAAGATGACAGAAGTTTTGTGCAAAATAGTGGGGTGATGGTTGAAGCTGAATCCATGCACTTTTCGAGTTCGAAAGAAAAAAAACCCGGTGTTAGCATCAATGGCCTATTATGGAGTGATTGAAGAAATATGGGAGATCAGCTACAGGAAGTTCAAAGTTGCTTTATTGAAATGTAAGTGGGTTAGCAATAATGTTGTAATAGATCCTAAATTTGGATTTGTCTCGGTTGATCTTCAAAGACTTGGTCATAGAGATGAGCCATTCATTTTAGCAAGTTAGGCGAAACAAGTGTTTTATGTTACGAGACCACCGCAAATAAAAAAATGTCCATTGTACTTCAAAGTAAAAAAAGCGAAGTACGGTGAAGAATCCTTGAACCTTGACGACACACTCCCTTTCACAACAAATCCACCTACAACACGTGAAGTAGAATTGGTAGAGGATGAAGAATATCGCAAGAAAGGATCATTGTGAAGGAATATGGGAAACCATGTAAAGTAAGACCTTCGGTTAGGAAATAGTACTATGTTCTTTTTGTGGTCGTTTAACATGTTGGTTCATTTTATTAATTTGTTTATTATTTAATAACCTATCTAACATAAATGATTTGTCTTTGATGAACAGAAATATGTCTAGCTCAGACGAGTCATCGGGTGATAGGGTTGATGTGCCTGTTGTGAGAAAGGGTAGAGGTAGCACACACATGGGTGCGCTAATTGCTCGTAGTGACAGTTAGAAAAAGAGGCTCCATGTGGAGTTCGATGAAAATATGAATCCAACCGGTAGAGAGGAAGACAGCTTCATTAGCTATTTAGGCTATCTGGCTCGAAGCAAAGTGCGTATTGTATACTCTAGTTGGAAGATGGTTCCTCCTAAAACAAAGGAGTTGATTTGGTCACGATTTTGGTATCTCACTTTCGATATATACGCATTTGTATCTTTAGTCTTATTACTTGATTTCTTTCATATCTTCTCTTTCACCTTGCAACAAACATTTGATGTCCCTAACACTAAGGCGATGAACAAGCATTGGATGGGCGAAGTTCGTCTCCGTTGGAAAGATTTTAAGAACAAGCTAACAAAAAAGTATATTCGAGGGCGAAAGAGGAACGAGGATCCATGTATGACCTATGATTTCATTTCTCCGAAGGACCGGAGGGAGTTTGTGGCGTCACGCGGAATCCCGAGTTTCGGTAAAATTTCGGTCATATCTTATCTTTAATTTGAATCTACTTGACTTCGTACGCTCAGTTTTGTTTGTTTTCGTGTCACAGGAAACAAGTCAAGCCAATAGAGAGAGGCAAGCAAAAAATAAGTATCCGCATTGCTTGTCTAGATGTGGCTACAGAAAGCTTGAACGAAAGATGATGGAAGAAGAGTTACGGCGAATGAAGGAAGCGCCCAATCTGATCCTTCCACCGCTATCCGGCCCCGAGCGTCCTCCTCGTCACAAAAAATGGAAAGCTCGAGAATGAAGGGTGACAAATACATCAATGAAGATGTTCTTGAGGTTGCCTCAAAGATTGTAAGTAGTTAAATTAGAAGTATTGAATAGCCTCGTTGTTTTATACTATATAAGAGTTTAGTTATTATTTATGAAAAATCTTGTGGTACAAGATTCACTTGAGCAGCAGAGCAGCCAAGGCTCATTCACGCCAGGTACACGGCAGGACATTTTGTCAACGGCGATTGGGAAGCCGGATTACCTTGATGCTATTCGAGGGGAGACGAGGGAAGTGAGTGTCGCAAAATATTTCGGACGACGTTCACGTTTGCATGACGAAGAGAGCCATAAGGAGCTTGAAGCCAGAATTCGAGCGTCCCTCGTAAATGAGGTTATGGCACAACTACGGGGTGAAATGAGAGCTATAGTACAACAGGACGTACAACCTACGAATCCCGACCATCCCGGCTGAAAGAAAGAAAGTTTTCGGCCTCCGAGAGGTACCTATTGGCGGACCTTCTCCCCTCCGAGGTACATATTGGCGAGCCGTCTCACACTCCACAGGGAGGTATACCTTGCACTCTATATTTGGATGACCCACACCGGCGGATTGTTGCCGATGGTCTTGTTTACCCAGAACAAAACAAACACCACGGCAAGCAAATTCCAGAAAACCAACGTCGGGTGACTGTGAAAAGTGTGTGAGAGGGGAAAGAAGAGACAGCCGTCCCGATTGATGATGAGGAGGTTACCACACTAGGCGCTGCCATCACATGGTTCATCCTTTGGCCGGATCATCTTATTGAGATGGGGACGACACCTCCGATGGTAGGAAATACATTCGATTGATGATGAGTAGTTTCCCGATTGATTTTCATTGCTAACCCACTCATAATATGTTTTTTTATGTTTTCATAGCATGAACAAGCTGCGAGCTTATTTCCCTACTTAGCACAAATGACGAGAGTTGTACAAGGACATCGACTTTATAAGCTTGGATATGCCTCGGGCATTGTCGGTGCGAAAAAGACATATCCAATAACGATTGACAAGAAAGATTTGAAAGAGTTTATGCATATGGATTGTTTAGATATACGAGTTTCTTCAACTTGCAATCTTGTAAGTTTTTTAACCCTTTCATTATGTCAGTACTTTTTTTTTGTTTAATATATTCAATAACATTTATCGTTTTATTTCATTTCATAGTGTCTGCCACGAAATATGCGCCAACACAAAGCGAGAGGATTCGTATGGATACTTATGTCCTGGATGCACGGCTTCGGCTCGCAATAAGTTACCCAGGAGGTCAATTTATGTTGGTTTAACAATGGGCGACGGAGGCAAGTCTTGTTATCTAGCTCCAATACATGAAAGGTGCGTACTTTTGTTTTGTCTATATAAGATTTTTGTGAATAAATTGCTTTCTTATCTTAATTTAATATTAATACGTATATGTTGTAGTGGTCATTGGACCCTGTGTACTGTTTGTCCCATCAAGAAATCCTGTTATTGGTTCGATTCAGTAGATGGCAATCCAACCGAGGATATCAAAACCATGTTTTCCGAGTAAGTAAATTTTTGTCTAAATCATCGATTCTTCTTTTAAATGACGGTTTAACATGTCTGTTAATTTCCATTTTAATGATAGGGGCCTCAAGACGTATAGACAGCTTGTTGGAGCAAAAGAGCAGGGTGGACCGAAGTGGTTTTATCCGAAGGTAAGTAGTTTCAATTCAAGTTATTTCATTGACACAGTTGCTTTCGATGTGCCTTTATTCGTTTTAACAATTTGCTTTTGATTTATAGTGCCATCAACAACCAGGGAACACCGAGTGCGGATACTACGTTATGAATTGGATGCAGTCCATCGTTACCAGCGGACGTATTCAAGGTTTTCAAAGTGTACGTAATCACTCTGTGATCCTCAAATGATGATATTTTTGTTGTTGTACTTGAGTTGTTAATTATTTCATTCACTTCATTACCTTGTTTTCCAATTTACATTTTTTGGGGACTGTGGATCCGTACTCGCAGGATGCCATCGATTCGGTACGAGACAAGTTGGCTAGACATCTTCTTCAACACATAGCCTAGTTAGTAGTGAGCATGATTAGTATGTTATTGTGTTTGTATCTGTTTGGTGTTATTGTCGATTTCAAAATCTGCAAGTTTGGTGTTATTGTGTTAGTGATTCTTGTGTTGCTTGGTGGGTTTCTGGTTGATGCAAAACTTGGTAGATATCTCATTGATAGTTTGTGTCTTTGCAAGTTTGGTGTTGTTGTCTAGCTGATGCAAAACTTGGTAAATATCTCATTGTTACAAGTCTTTGCACGTTTGGTGTTATTGTGGGTATTACTGATTCATGTATATAT
Organism: Acacia melanoxylon; assembly: GCA_019022615.1. Taxonomy (NCBI): domain Eukaryota; kingdom Viridiplantae; phylum Streptophyta; class Magnoliopsida; order Fabales; family Fabaceae; genus Acacia; species Acacia melanoxylon. Next base: position 5,971,574 of record JAFJYJ010000002.1, read on the forward strand.
ATAGCGTTTTATGCGTTCTTTTTTTTTTTTTTCGGGTAAAATTAAAATATACAGCATATATTTTTTCATAAAAACTCAACAAAGGCGTCCTGATTTTGTAATCAGGACGCCTTTGTTCAATTTTTGCCTTAATAAGGCGACCTGATTTTAAATCAGGTCGCCTTAGGTAATTAAGGCGACCTGATTTAAAATCAGGTCGCGTTAATAAGGCGACCTGATTTTAAATCAGGTCGCCAAAGGTCACAATTTCCACTACCCCCTCCAAGACGTCCCTCAGTAAAGGGACGTTAATTGGGTCTTATTTAGGTCGTTTTTTTAGCATTTTTGTAGTAGTGTGTGTGTGTGCCTGTCAATATATATGTGTGTGTACATATATAAACACACATATATATACATATATATGTGTGTTTATATGTGTGTCTATATATATATATATTTGTGTGTGTGTGTGTATTCATATATATGTGTAGATATATGTATGTATATGTATGTGTGTATCTATATCTATACATATATCTTGTGTGTATATATGTATGTGTGTGTGTATCTATATGTATACATATATGCACACACATATATATGTATATAGTAAGACCATTATTTCAATTAAAAAGCATGTGTAAAGAAAAATTCTAAATTGGAGAGGTATGTGGTAGAGGTTATTAGTTCACTTTTACTTATGTCATTTTAAATTTATAAAAGGACATTTTAGGAAAATGAGTAAAATTAACTAATTTAACTTATCTCCTTAATCTTCCCAAAATCGGTTAAATATGTCTTATAATTAGGACCGGAGGGAGTAATAAAGATAACCTTTTTTTTTTGAAAAATTATGTGCAGTCCCAAAGGATTAGAAATAATTACAATTAGATCTCTTGAAATCACCAAATTATACAGAAGTCCCTAGGGACTTTTTTGATATTATTTGTATAGAAACAAAATCTAGATTTTAAAATTTTGTTGTAAATATGACATTTCCTGTTGTAAATATGGCTTTTTTTGTTATAAATGGCCAGATTTTAAATTTTGTTGTAAATATGGCACTTCCTGTTGTAAATATAGTTTTTTCTGTTGTAAATGACCTCTATACGTTTAGGGACTTGAGTTTGAAACAAAATTCAGGTGTTTAAATGATGTTGTAAATATGACACTTTCTGTTGTAAATATGACATTTCTTGTTGTTAATATAAATAATATCAAAAAAGTCTCTAAGAACACTGCAATTTAGTGATTTCAAGGGACCTAATTATAATTATTTCTAGTTCTTGGAACACGCACGTAATTTTTCTCTTTTTTCCTTTCTAAAATATACTTTCAATCTTTATATTTTATATATAAAGTATGCTTTTAGTCCATTAATTTTATAAAATATATTTTTAGTTTTATATTCTAACATCATTAATGTTGTTAACAAAAAATGTTTACACAATAAACTTGAATGATGACGATGTAGGTAACAAAACATATTTAAGTTTAAATTCTTGAACTAATTTTTTTAATATAAAATCGATTTTTAAAAATTCACTGCTTTATTAGGTTTTTAAACATTTTTGTTTATGTATATTTTAAATTAATAATATTTAATTACAAAGGCAACATTTGACTTTATTGCGTGCGTTTTCATAGAGAAATTCTGTGTACATGCACGTCGTTGGTGTACTGACAAATGGCAAGCAAGCATTTAAAATGCTTCTGACCATGGTTACATATCCAAACGCATGCTAATCTGATCTGTCACCTACTTATTTTGACCTTTTTTTTAATTTTTTATTTTTTATTTCTTTCCCTTTTTTCATTTTCTTGTTCAATGTTCCGCTGCAAAACAGAGTCTCACGCTCATCTCTTTCATTGTTCCGTACCCATCCTCATCTGTTTCATTGTTCAGTGCCCATCTCTTTCACCAAGCATCGCTGGAATCTGATATTGAAGCTTTATAAGAAGCCGAGACAAAACCAGCATCAGCTACCTTCCCTCAGCGACTGTGTGACTTTGTACAAGGGATCTATTATTTTTTTCCCCAACTTTTTTCACTCCACCAAGATATAGGGGACTGAGATTTCACATCGAATGATGGACAAATGAAAATAACTTCGTTCCTAGGTTAGCAGTGTCTTCACACAACCAGAACGCTATTGACATTATCAAAGTATAAGGAGATTAAACCAAAAGCTAGAGCCAATCACCACGGCCTCCTAATCCGCCGCATGACTTCATAGACTGAAGAAGGAGAAGCCCAACTCCTGAACAAAAACCCTAATTTTTCCAATCAAATGCGTCTGTTTTACCACACCTTGGCCAAACACAGTCATCGCCTGCTTCGCACACCTTTGCCGAACACAACCTCTGGGATGGGATCGATTTAGGTTGATTGAGATGAAACTCATGATTTGAGGAAGAAGGGAGAAGAGAAACAGAAGGGAATCATGGCAAAACCGACGGCCAATGTCTGAGGTAGTCGGCGGCAAGAACCCTTTGCGGCGGAGCTTCACCCATGAAGAAGAGCGTTGGTGAACGGAGAAGCAGCGTAGCGTTGAGATTTACTTCTTCTAGTCCTTACACCAACTTGCAAGTTTATTTGGTCTTTTTTATAAGGCACTTGCTTGTTTCCAAGGAGCATCAATTATTCTTTTTCATGTATGCCCCTAATAAATAAGGGTAGTGTGTGAGAGTAATAATTAATATGATATTAGAGTTTAGTGCAATTAGTAGGGGTAATATTGGAAGTTATTTAAATTGTAAGCTAACTTTATTGACTTTAACTGTTTTTATTGATTTGTGAGAATTGTTAGTTGGTGCCTTATAATAAGAACAAGTGGGAGTATTTTCTATCATTTCTATCTTCACAGAAGTAAAATAGGAAAAATGTTAAATTATAAAGGGTTAAGATACGATTTGGCTAATAAACTATTGGCTCAGGAGTGTCCAACACAATTAACTATTAGGTGGACCAAAAATACCAACAAACTTTTAAAAAGGAGCGCCTAGCACAACGCTGTTATAAAAAAGTTAACGTTCGTTATCTAAGGTGCAGATTGGCCAACGAAATTTTACTCCAGGAGCGCTCAGCACAATTTTTTTTTTTACTCATGAGCGCCCAACACAAAATTCTAAATTTTACTAAATTAAATAATTTTTTTTCTCAATTGTCATTATTCAAAACTACTTGTATAGATATCTATGGACAAAAATTATTCATTCTTCAATTTTGTCAAAATTATAATTTGCTAAAATAAACAAAAGTTTTAATTAAAAATATAATTATATGATTTAAATAAAACTCAAGGTGTTTTATAGTTTATTATATATGTTAAACAAAAAAATTATATGATTTATTTTTATTTTAGAAGAAATTTATGTGATTTAAAAAATTCATTTAATGTTAATAAAATTTAAAAAATCTAAAAAATCTATACAAGTAGTTTTGAATAATGACAATTAAGAAAAATGAGTAATTTTTATTTTAGAAAATTATAATTTTGACAAAATTGAAGAATGAATAGTTTTTGTCCATAGATATTTATACAAGTAGTTTTGAATAATGACAATTGAAAAAAAAATTATTTAATTTAGTAAAATTTAGAATTTTGTGCTAGGAGCTCCTGGAGTAAAAGTTTGTTGGCCAATCTACACCTTAGATAACGGACGTTAACTTTTTTCTAACGACGTTGTGCTGGGCGCTCCTTTTTAAGAGTTTGTTGTCGGGCGCTCCTTTTTAAAAGTTTGTTGATATTTTTGGTCCACTTAATAGTTAATTGTCTTTGGACGCTCCCGAGTCAATAGTTTATTGGCCAAATCGCACCTTAACCCAATTATAAATGTGATTTCTGGTTGAGTAGACTGTGGGAGAAGTAGCTTTTTTCCAAACAAAAACATGTTTGGGTTATTATTTGAAAAATCAGTTGAGATAAAAAATGATTGAAAATAATATGAATCTTATTGAATACTGTATATATTAATATTAGTCGTATATATTACGATAAAGATAAAAATTTAATTTAATATTAAATTTGAAAAAAATTAAATTATTATTAAAAAAATCAATAAACAATAAAGTTCTTAATTAAACATATTTAATAGATAAAATTATATATAAATTAGAAAGTATATAATTTTTTTTTTATGTACCAAATACACCCTTAAAGCTTTGAAATGATTATAATATTAATCAAATAACCAAAAAAGGTTAGCAAAAAGAAAAAAACCAAAAAATGGAGAAACACAAGAAAATGCATATAAAAGATGACATTGTGGCACGAGACGATGGAGAGAGAATGTGAAAGGGACAACTTGTCTCCGACGTTGCTAGAATTTTTTGCCAACACTCTAACGATAGCGTTCAGATAAAAGTTACATTTTTGGTTAAAACCCATAGAGAAATAAGCCAATCCAAATACCTCCAACTAAACTTTTTTCTCACTGAAATTTCTTTCAAACGCCACTAGATTTTTTTTTGTATACCAACGCTCTGTAAACGCCAACCCAAATATGCTAGAAATCGGAAGGGAGTTCGATGAAGGAAGGAAACTTCTGAACAATTGATTAAAATAATTTAAATGATTAAATTTCAAACCAAAGTATATAAAATAAATAGGTGACAAGATCATATTAAGAGGATATGACTTGGTGGCTTGTCATTTGTCAGTGTACTATAGAATTTTCCGTTATAATTATAGAATTAAAAATATATTTTTATAAAGTTAGAGACTTAAAATTATATAAAAAGTTAAAGGACTAAAATTATATATTAATATTTTTTATATGGTTATATTTTATAAAGTTAATATGTCAGTGGACAACTTTTGAGCAATGCGAGCATACTCCGTTCCCTTACCTTGTTGGGATACTTATTGTTCTTTGCCCTCTCTTTATTCGCCTAGCTTAATTTCTATGAAAACACACAACACTCTAGTTAATATTAAACGGATACATGCAGGCAATGACGGAGCCAGGATATAATATTTATGGGTGCACAATTAGTGGTGGGATTTGGGGCTGCCCTCCAATTTTTTTTTTTAAAGGAGAATAAAAGACAACACACTCCTTCGTAAAGTTTATGACAAAAAATGGGGTTCAATTGAAAAGTATTTCCGAGGAAATCAATTTAAATAGAACAATATACTCTAATCCCATGTCATACAGATACCTAGATGTTATACAATCAAATTCCAAAGCAACATGCAAGGAAAAATTATTATGGTTTGTCATATGTAATAGGATATTAAAAAGTCAAATATCAACGAAAGAGCAAAGGAGCATAACAAATGCTATAACTCACAAGGTTGTCCACCAGAGAACACGACAATTTCAATAGGTTCAAGACCAAACACCTATATAAAGGGGGAGAAGATACTCTACCCATCCATTTTCTACCTATCCCTCTCCATCCTCCATCCTCACCATCAAAATCTTGATCCAAGGATCCAGAAATATTTTGGGAAAAACCGCATGTGGTAATTTGGATGGGGAGGGACGGGTAGAAAATGGCCAAGCAGAGAAACCAGACGCATATAAAGGAGGAAGGAAAACAATGAGAACACACAAAAATTTCATAGATAGGCCATTGTCCTTATCCACCATTTGGGCCTCCTCATTTGCTTTAAGTTCTTATCATAGATATGCCACCGCAAGTCCATGCCCAAAAAATAGCTTAGAAAGTTGTCCAAGCAGGAGCTCGAACTCAGGATCTGATGTGGGACTAGCGTGATTACCACCACACTACCTAGACAACTTGTTATAAGGTTCCTTCAAAAAATATATATCTTCTTAAAATTTGTGGGTGCACTTGCACCCATAGGCACAAGTGTGGCTCCGCCACTGGATACAAGTTATTTTGCCCCTTTACTCACTAAATTGGGCATAATTCATTCCTTGTTTGAGTTATTCATTTCCCAAAATAAATTAATTAAAGGAAAAATAAGCTTTAAATTTCGAATAATTAATACTTTAATTATTCAAGCCAAATTTTATAATTTAATTCCCATATAATATTAAAATTTCAAAATCCCAAAATTTAGGATGTTACAGAATGTTTTTCAAACGCCACTAGATTTTTTGCATGCCAACGCTCACAGAAATGCTAGCCCATTGTAAGGAATGGCCGTTATGCCTTGACTTTTGTGAACGAAGTAAAGTCTTTGAGGGGAAAATTTGACGTGACATAGAACAATGATGGTGAAGTTCTTGAGTTGTCACACTTCGTCAGCTATATCGGCTTAAAGGTAAGAACCAACGTTCCTATCACATTGGGTAACTGGTGCTAGGTACAAAAAAAGTATGTAGACATTATTTGGGACAATGTCAATGTAAGGTATATATGTTTGCTAATTACTTGTTATGTACTTGAAAAAAGTATTAACTTGAATTGTGTGCTTTGCCGTTTGCATATAATATAGATGAAACATCCAAGAAATTTGTCATCTATTAAGACTGAGCAATCACTACACACATTCCATTATGCATTGACAAAGGCGTATTTTGAAGAATTCTAAAGAGGCTGATGAGACATAAATTCCTCAGGATCTTCGGTCCACCATCAAACTAGATTGGTAGAAAGAATTTGTCATCTCAGTCGCAACTCGGCATAACAAGTAATTGTTATTCAAAATTCATAAGACCTGCATGCAGTGGCGGAGCCATACTTGTGCCTATGGGTGCAAGTGCACCCACAGATTTTAAGAAGATATATATTTTTTGAAGGAACCTTATAACAATTTGTCTAGGTGGTGTGGTGGTAATCACGCTAGTCCCACATCAGATCCCGAGTTTGAGCTCCTGCTTGGACAACTTTCTAAGCTATTTTTAAAGCAAATGAGGAGGCCCAAATGGTGGATAAGAACAGTGGCCTATCTATGAAATTTTTTTGTGTTCTCATTGTTTTCCTTCCTCCTTTATATGCGTCCGGTTTCTCTGCTTGGCCATTTTCTACCCATCCCTCCCCATCCAAATTACCACATGTGGTTTTTCCCAAAATATTTCTGGATCCTTGGATCAAGATTTTGATGGTGAGGATGGAGGATGGAGAGGGATAGGTAGAAAATGGATGGGGAGAGTATCTTCTCCCCCTTTATATAGGTGTTTGGTCTTGAACCTATTGAAAAAGCCGTGTTCTCTGGTGGACAACCTTGTGAGTTATATAGTATTTGTTATGCTCCTTTTCTCTTTCGTTGATATTTGACTTTTTAATATCCTATCACATATGACAAACCATAATAATTTTTCCTTGCATGTTGCTTTGAAATTTGATTGTATAACATCTAGGTATCTGTATGCCATGGGATTAGAGTATATTGTTCTATTTAAATTGATTTCTTCGGAAATACTTTTCAATTGAACCCCATTTTTTGTCATAAACTTTACGAAGGAGTTGGTTGCCTTTTATTCTCCTTAAAAAAAAAATTGGGGGGCAGCCCCAAATCCCATCACTAATTGTGCACCCATAAATATTATATCCTAGCTCCGCCACTGCTTGTATCTATGATAAAGACCAACACATATCATTATTCTTCTCAACCCACATGCTGTAATATATATATATATATATACACACACACACACACTTATGTAGAACCATGAATTGCTTAGTTATCCCATTTCTTCATTCTTTGCTATCAGCCCAACACGTGATGAAAGCCCACACTCCTTAAGTACAAGTCCATTTCACTTCCACCTATTTAGCCTGAACACGTATATACCATAGCCCATGAATACAACAAAACCCTTATCCCATTAATTCATTTAACACTCTCATCTCAACTAAAAAGAAAAAAAAAAAATCCACATCAATCCATATTTCCCTGGCCTTCCTCGTCAAAAGCAACAGTGACAGGAAAACAATATCAGCTTTCTTGAATAGTTGAATTCACGCGGCCAAGGCAAGAAACACAGCAAAAAGGGAAAGAAAGTAAACAAAACGCCGTTCACGCAAATGACCATGTTTCCACAACGTTTGAACCTCACTTTCGGCGTAGCAGAGATCTCATCGAGCCCAGCACCCCTCAACGTATCAGCGGCTATAAACTCCCTCATTGCAACCGTTTGGTCAGAACGGTGTGTGCGAGAGGAAAAGAATAATAAACAGAAGCGTAGAGTGAAACCGAGAGGGAGAGAACGAGAGAGAGAAAACTGTATTCTCTATTTTGAAACCAGCAAAAAGAGGAGGCTGTGTCTGAGAACGTGGAAGCGCGAGGAGAGGAACCAAGCAAGTTCCATTTGCTACTCTCTTGTTATTTCAAAGCAACGCCAACGTAAGTTTTCTTGCTGGAATATATATGTATGAGATGCAAAATGCTACTGTGCGTGGGTATATGTATATATTAAGTGGTTTAATATGTATATAAATAACAAATCACATGAGAAAAGAAAAGAAAAAGAAAACAAGAATGAAGCTGTTGCATATATAAATATATATATAGCTAGTTTGGAAACCAAAAAGGAATACTCTTCTGTGTTTTTCTGATAGATGTATATCGCTGGTTTAAGAACATAAACAAAAGAAAGGAAAACTTGAATGTTTTGTATGTAAGTCGTGTACAGGGAGGCCATAAGAAAACATTTTGTAGGATCAAGAGCTTTTGTCTTTATTCATTGTCTTACGTTTTCGAAGTTGATATTATTGCTAGTCTGACATTTTGATTGTTACTGATCAGTTTTCTTAAATAAAGCTATTTTATTTTGGAGAATCTATGAAGTACTGAGAATAGCATTAAATCATTTTCTTAAGAAAACCAAAGCTTACAGCTCATTTTCTTAAGGAGGGGAGCACAGTGATTGAGTTGTGACTCATGGTAGTGCATTCTTTTGATACACAGATGGGTGAATGTTTGAGATATCTTTGCAATAACAATGAATTTATATAGCTATTTCATGTATCAAGATTCCTTGTGGTTTTTTTTAAACCTAGCTTATATCATTCTCGTTTTTACAAAGAGGGCACTGCTTCATCAATCTTTTGTCTATATGTGTGTGTGTGTGTATATATATATATAAACTTTATTTGAAGCTGGCCTTTATAATGTATTATGCGTTGTTGACATACATGCATTTAAACCAACACACACACATATATATATTTTATGTGTTGCCGTGGGTTAGTGTTTGTTAAACTCTTAATTAAAGTGTCTGAGATCATGCTTTAATTCTGGGAAAAGGCTTTTGGGGTTTAAAATAATTATAATTATAATAAAGTAAATAAATGTTGGTATAAAATAATAATAATAATAAATAAAATAATATATAAGGGGAAAATAAATATCAAAGGAAATTATTAATTAATAATAAATAAAAGTGTCATTATTAATTAATGATAATTAAAAAGGGTATTATTAATAAGAAAATTTTTAGGGGCTAATCCATTTTTAAATCCTCTAAAAATTAATTCGCATAGTTAATTACGTTGCGACACGATTAAGTGACTAATGGCAATGATGAACGTTTATAGGATTTCATAGACGCCTCGACCGATCCCAACACCTACCGGACAGAAATTTAAGGATTCAAGTTTGAGGTGGGTAACTATAATCTTGTTAGCATGTATGTATGTGTTCATGTATTAGCTGATCATGTTTGATAGATGATTTACATGTTATGTTTTTCCTAGCTATGGATTTGAGGCTGCGTGTGTTTGGGTAGCTTTTCACCTACCTGACTACTAAAAAAAAAGCCTGATTCGGTGGACGCTCACATGACGAGCATTGGGGGCTGGGGTTCACATTACATGCTTATAAGCATGTAATTATTAGGTGCTTATACCTCTTATAAGAGGTATAAGCATATTTTTTTAATTTTTTTATATATTGTATTTATTTAAATTTAAATTATATCTTTTTTTACGATATTTTTTGTACCCGGTTTCTCAAGTTAATTAATTTTCATAATCGGTGTTACGATAAATACAAAACTGAAAATTAATTAATTTGAGAAACTTGGTGCAAAAAAATAATAATCGAAAGCAAAGATATAAATTAAATTTAAATAAATACTATATATATAAAAAAATATGCTTATACCTTTTATAAGAGGTATAAGCACCTAAACATTACATGCTTATAAGCATGTAATGTGGATTCTGGGGGCTGAGCAATGGCTACTGCTGCTGCTCTTGTTCGTGTTGTCCCTTCGTCCAACCTTTCAGAGCTCTTGTCTTGTCCCTTTGTCCAGGCTTTCAGAGTTCATAGGTTTGAAGAACGTAGATCGTCCCTTTCTAATGGGCCTGTTTGGGTTGGCGGTAGGAGCGGTGGCCTAAAAGCTATTTGACTTTAAAAAAAGCTCGGTAGGAAAAAAGTCAGGTTATAAATAATGATTTGTGTTTGGATTGATGGTGGTAGAAGTGGCAGGGCCCACATCAAAAAGCTGAGAGCTTTTTGGAAAAAGCTGGATTCTGGAGCTTTTTCCTTAACGGGCTTTTTGAGCTTTTTTGACTTAAAGTCCAGTGAACTTAACGTGCAACCCAAACACACCACGTTGAGCTTTTTCTCCAAAGCCCATTAACTCTACTGCAAACGCTTCCAACGCTCTCCTAAAGCTGACACCAAACTCAATGAAGATAGCCATATCTGCACCGCATCTCCACCCTTCTATCCAGCTCACTTCTTTCCTCTCTCTACACTTCGCTTCTTTTGTCTTTCCTCACTCTCCCTCCCTCTCGGCTCATCAGATCCGACTTCAGATCCATGCCAATCTTCCCTCCTCCTTCAGTTTTTTCAGTTTCCTCCTCCTTCCATTCCCCCCCGGTCCCCCATCCCATCCTTACCAAATTTCTTCAGCTGAATTTGCACACATTCTTTTGACTCACTCTCACTGCCTCTTCTCCCATCCCACAATTTTCATCTTTTTTTCCAATTTATTCTTCTCTGTCAAGTCTCTTGCTCCTTCCTGGTTTCATCAGCCTCTTACACGTCCCCCATTTCTCATGAATTTTGGGTTGAGGAAATTCCTTCCTACTATTACTCTTGTCTTCTTTATTCGGATATTATCTACTCAATTTGAACCAGAGTCTTGCTCTACTTTAGCTCGCCTCTGTTGCCTGTGTTCCGCAATTCAATTTTTTTCCTTCTCTTTATCAACTTTTTGTTAATCACTGCTTTACTTACAGTTCTCTTTTTTTTTTTTTCCCCAATAGAATATGAAGGGGAAGTGAGAAGGAATGAAGTAAGTAGTGAGGCATGGAGAGGAACAGAGAATGAAAGAATGAAAGAGATGGAGTAGATGTTGAGGAAGGAATGCTCGGGCATCGCGGAAGGAGAGAGAAGGGAAAGATGCACTTGGATTTCATTTAATAGAGAAGTTTAACGGTGTTAGTATAATTTAATCATCAGAGACTAATGGATCTAGCGGCTGAAAGTTAAAATCTCAAGGACTTGATTTAATGATGATATATATCATGATTCTCAAAACCTAGGATAATGAAATAATTTTGAGTATTTTGTGCGTTATTTACTGATTCGAAGATGAAAAATCGACTTCTGTATTTTTCCTTTTTTCAAAACTTGAATGTATTTTTTAATAATAATTTAACTTTTTTAAAATTAAAATTAAAATTTTTATCTTCAATTATATCAATATATACAACTAATTTGTATATGTAATATTCAATAAGATTTATGTCTTTTTCAGTCATTTTGTATCTCAACTGACTTTTGAAATAATAATCCAAACACTCTTCAGTTAGGAAAAAAGTCACTTCTGCCACCGTCACTTCAAACACAAATCACATTTATAACTAACTTTTTTCTATCTTACTTTTGCAAAAGTCTAGATAGAAAAAAAAGCCACTCTTCCCACTGTTAACCCCAACGAATATCACACACTTCTTCTAACACCTGTTTCTTGGGTTGAGTTTCTGGTTTGTATAGGGGTAATATTAGTACAAAGGGGAATACAAGTACTAGGGGCATTATCAGTGAAAAAGGAAGTAGAACTAGTCATTTTAACTATAAAACAAAACTCATTCAGTCAGCTACATGAAACAAAGCAATGAGTTTTCTAGAAAAACATGATCCATGACTAAGGTCAAAACCTAGATAGGCGAGAAGAAGTGAAAAATAAGGAGAATGCGGAATGTCGAATTGAGAATGCAAAATGCAGAAGAGAAATCAAACTTTAAAATAAGGAGAATAGAGCAAGCAAAGGAATGAGACCTAACTAGGGCTCTGAAACAAAAAAGCGATTTATGGCAATCAAAGCAACTTGAGCGGTGTCGGACCAAAGTTCAAAGAAAGCAGTGGAGGATGTGGTTCGCCTAAAAACGACTGTTGACAGTCAGAAAAGTCAACCAAAGTTATGGGGTTCTAAGGATGGTGGATAACATTTGACCAAAGTCAAGCATGTTAAGTATAATAACTTGGGAATGTTGAAGAGGCATGAGATAGTAAGTGTTTTAAAAGACTTGACAAAACTTACTCACGATTATAAGCAAGGTTCTGAAACCCGGACCGGTCACTGAACCGGTAGGGATACTGGTCGAACTGGAGTCGACCGATATTAATTAAAAAATATAATATAATTAAAATAGGTATATATATATATTAATAAAAAATATATTTTATAATCAACATAAAGGACGATGTGAAATGATCATGGATAACATGGAAGAACGTGCTATATTATAGTATTGATTTCCACCTATTTATTCTTTTTATATTTCCTTATCTTTACATAGAGAAATACCAGTACACACGATATCTTTTTATATATATATATACAACTACACACGATATCTTTTGAATCTAAGACTTTGGGAACCTAAGCTAGCTAATAAGGCATCAGGGGGCGACTAAAAGAAGAAAAAAGGAATAAAGAAGAAGGGAAAAAGAAAAGAGGAGTAGTGTAAGGAGGCAAAGGTGTGGTCAGACAAGATTCTCTCTCATGACCGACAATGGTTGACCGACTGCCCCAAATCCCCTCAAATGATAAATCTTCACTTTCTCTTTCTAATGTTAAAACTCAAACCGACAATCCCGAGAGAGAAGAGCATTGCAAATTGTAAAAATAAGCCTAACAAATCTTCTCTTCTCAGGCGAATGATTAGAACGAAGGGAGAGAGAGATCGTCTTCTTCATTCATTTTACTGAGAACACAGGAGGCGACCAGATCAAGCGAGAGAAAGAGTGATGAGCACTGTGATTGTCTTCTCTGACCACAATTAGATCTCATCTTTCTCTCTCATCAACGAAACCATCCCTCCATCATTGACACAACCTCCATCATCCATAGCTTCTGTCGCCCCCAACCTTCATCACCAGCGATCTTTCCTTGGTTGGCGAATCGGATCTCTGCTCTCTTCTGCTTCTCCCTCTCTCTTTTTCATTGACTCGATGACTCCTTAACTCGGCCGGTTCAGGCCGAGTTGACCTGGAGTCATCGAGTCAACCTGGGTTTTGCCTAACTCGGACTGGTCTTCCGGCCGGTTCACCGGTTTCCTATCTGAACCAGCCGGTCCAGTCCAGGTTCCTAAACCATGATTATAAGTTTAGAACCATTATGAAGTATGACTTTTTCTTACGGTTCTTAATTTACAACTATAATGGATATGTGAATTAAAGTTCATGCTTTTACATCACAATCGTTAGGTTTTTTAAAAGGTGACAATTTTTTTTCTTAATAACGATTAGGTATTAGATATGGTATTCTAAAAAGTGACGGGTTTTACACAATAACTTTTATTTATTTGATTTTTTTAAATAATTTTTGAAGTTGATTATTCAACCCCATAGTACTAAAAAAAATGAGTGTGAATAAATGTTGGGTCAATTTCCTTGATGGCAAGTGAATCAGTCGAACAAGTAATAAAGAGTAAGTAGAGTATCGTCCACGTAGACGGGATACCGAATGATGACACCGTATTGCAGAATTAGTTGTGCTTAAAAAGAAAATAACTTTGATTGGTTTGAGAGTTTTGATAGCTATACTAATAAACAGGAAAATAACTAAATGATCGTAGTTGTAAGAAGATATCAGTAAAAAGACAGACTGAACTTGGAATCCTTTCTAAGCATATCATTCCCCCAGCTGCCTATATGCAATGCTATAACATTCATACTGTACAGCTCCTGCAAATGCTATAGCATGAACACCCTATGCAAAGTTATTCAGTTAACCACACCATGCTAATCTACTGAAGCTCTCGCGTCCGATACATACAATCCTAGTCTGTACTTCTCCCATATGTCTATGGCGATTTTTCTAGCCGGATTATCAATACAAATCAAAGTGTTATGGTTATGAGCGGTAGACCCATTCCTGAAGTCTACAACAATAGGTCAAGCCTTGCACCAGCTTGCCTAGCAATCACTGCTTCTCAGATGTCTAACCCCGACTCCCTCTCAGTAAGTCGAGGCCACTGATCTAGCCCCTAGCTCTCGCTAATCGACAAGAATTTGAATTACTAATAAGCAATCGAATATATTAAATTAAGAACTAATAACTGGGTTCATTCTATACTTAGAAAATCATCCTCGTTCAGCCTCAGGAGGTTAGTTCATGACTGACAAGGGAATCACAAAACAAAGTACTACAGAATAGCCCATGACAAAAGATTGATTGGAATTAAAATAAAGAAACAAGAAACAAAAGCTTGATGGATGTTCTGATGGCGTGGAAGAAGCCCTGTCACGTCACAACTCCACGTCTTCTTCACTTCGTCTCACTAGAAGGAAGGATGTTGGGTTCTCTTGGGGTCCTCATGCTTCGTGACTTCTCTCACTCTTCTTTCGAGTCTGGTCGTGTATGATTAGACTCTTTACTCTCAACGACTTCTGACCTCTTTAGGGTTGGCTGTTGTTTCCTTATATAGTCTGGTCTACTTGCAGTGTACGTTCAACAATCTGGGCCTTTCCTAATCTGTCGAGGTCCGATCGTATCTTTCTTCCAAATCTCGGTAGATTGATTATGTTGATCCTGCAGGATTCTTCAAATCTTTTAGTTCTGATCCTCCGCATCTTCTATTTCAATACGTCAACAATCTAACCGATATCATCGACCTGCACTATACTTTCCTGAAACAATCTTGACAAAAGATCAGGATATATGCCGCATAACACTGCGTCATTTACTATGCTATAACTTTAGGGATGCATTGTATTGCACTTCGATAAAGTTGTCCTGATGCTATAGCACAACATCGGCTATGTCATGCGACATTCTCATAAAACCTCAAAACTTGCTCTTTCTTTGCACATGTTTAGGATGTAAACAGAATTCATCCTTAAGTTCCCTGTACAATGAATTAATGCCTTTTTGCTCAAATTAAATGTAGTTAAGATCATATTCACCATACAATTCAGTCATAAAATACAGGGAATGACATGGCATAAATCATGCTCATCAATAAACAAACAAAAAATAAAAAGTTATGAGGATGAAGGATCTGCTGTAGCATCAAATTTATCATTCTCCAGTACTTTTTCCACCTTCTTGATTAGAGAGGGAATGAGAGATGTCAGCTCCTTCAAGCACTTGTCCAGACGTCCTTGCTCTCCCATGTAATCATTGACTGTATATTGGATATGAGAAGTTGGAATATAAGTAGATTGATAAGTGTAGTTCATTTGTTGGACATTTAAATAGAAAGAGCTTCATGGATTATCTTACTACTAAACGTGGCCTTTAGTATTATATTAAAGATCATTTCTTGTTAATTAAATAGAAGTGGAATGGAAAGGGTTTCATGGTTATCTAGCAGAGCCTGTCCTTTGGAATGGAAAGGGTTATGTTATAGAGCTGAATGTACCCTTATAAATTGCCACGGTTAACATAAGTAATTGTTATTTACTAATAATCATGAACGTCCCTTGTAAAATGCCTAAATTAGTAACAATTAATAACGTGAAGTGACAATTATTTTTTTATAGATATTTTTGAGTTGCATTGCCTTAACGATTAATTTTTTAATATTAGAAAAAGTAGTAGTGATTTTTTGTCATAACCACTACTATTATCTTCCTTCTCTTGCCCCTCTCCTCGCTTGGCACATCATTGATGTTTGAGGAAGGAAATGAAGGGCCTGATTGGATGTGATCATATACAACTTGATTGTGATGAAGGATAAGATCCAACTTCCTATTTTGACTGTTGGCGTGTGTAGTGAGATGCCTTGTGGAGCACACTACTACAAAAAAGAGAGAGCAAAATAACGTCCTGAATTAAAGGCAATTAACGCCCCTTTTCAGAGGGACGTCTGACCAGGGGAAGTTGTAAAATTAGTTTTTTGGCGTCCTATGTTTTTATTCAGGACGCCTTTTTTAAGGCGTCCTGTGTTTCATTCAAGACGCCCTAAAAAAGGCGTCCTGTGTAATAATTTAGGACGCCTTAAAAGAAACACAGGACGCCTTAAAAAAGGCGTCCCGTGTTTCATACAGGACGCCAAAATCAGATTTGTGGCGTCCTGATTACAAAATCAGGACGCCACAAATCATTCCTGACTTTATTATGGAGACCTTATTTTAAAATCAGGACGCCACAAATCTGATTGTTGGTACTATAACCATCAAAAGCAAAAGTGGATCTACCTTTGCTTGGTATATAAACCAATCCACTTCCTTGGCTAAAGTTCACTACATCTGATGCAAAACAGCCTTATTCCAGTCATGAATTTTCCAAGCCTTATTCGATTCATTACACAGTTTTTAAGAAGTAGATGAAGCAGAGTGATAAAAGTCCAAATTCCATCATGGAATAATATGAATCATCCACATATTAAGAAAATGAACTCTATATATGAAACAACAGAGATCTTAGATGCATGAAACTCCCTACACCATAACACAACACAAATGATGAAGTAAATGAACAGAGAAAGAGATAAGTAAACTTACAGCACTAGAGGGACAATTCTTAGGAACTTTCTGTTACGGGTGAGCTACTTTCCATTTTCTCTGCTCCCACCAAGTCAATCGATTGTAGATCCCTTGGTCCTCAGCAAAAAGAGTTCCTTTTTTCCAATGGAAAAAGTGATAAGTTACCTAATGGTCATGAAATGATCAATCAAGACGTTATGAGATGAGAGGTCCACTAATATAACATTCATTCACAGTAACTGACAAATAGAAAATTAATTTATAAGTTGACCAAATCACAAGATATTAGAAAACATTGTTGGCCTTCCTATGGTCTTATCAAGTGATGAATAATTGAGAATGGGTTACCATACTAATTTAGCTAAGACAAACAACCCAAAAAATTAAAAGAGGAGGTAAAAAATATTTCCCAGAAACATGTATTCCTTAATTTCTATGTTCTTTTTATGCCCTTATAGATTGACTTTCGAATGATTTCCAATTATTCATAAGTTAGCCTTGTAAGAAGATTTATTTTTCTCCCCAGAAACAACTTTTGGTAAATTTCATAAGACATACTTGTCCTGTACTTTTGTTGATAGAGCCATGCTCCTTTAATAATTAGACTATTAATATCCACAAGTCCAGTAGCATTACCCGGCAACCAACAAGCCGATAGAGAAGCTGTTGTAGCCTGCAGAGCAGGCAACTGCACCAGTAGCTCCTCACTGTCCAAATCCCTAGTCCTGTTGTACCCCTACAAAAGCTTACCAGGAACAAAAACCAGTAGAGTTACACAAAGCCATATATTGTTTAGTTTAAAAATGTGCTTTATTAATAGCAAATCTAGTAAATCTACACCAATCACTGCAAAGTTCATAAAAATGTCACACAGCAACATCAACAAATATGACTACTTCATGAAATTACCTTCTCCTGTCCTTCAGCTGGCCTGGGTAGACGCTCAGCTTCAATAGCATACTTTAGAACCCAAAAATAATGCATAAGTACGAACCCAAGCAGAGCAATCCCAAGCTGCAAGTAATTCAAATCATACATTAAATCAAATAACTCAATACAAAAATATTGGACCCATATCATCAGTCTATGGATAACAGTAAAAACAATTAAATAAGTGATAAATAATAACTGATTATAAGGTCATAAAATTAACCTATTGGGCTAGAATCATCCTTGAAATTAGAAAGTTGGAGAATTCGTCCTCTTAAAGAGAAATTTAGAAGTTCTTCCCTAAAAGTAGGATCACCTTCCCTCAATAACCTATGGATGGCAGTGAAAGTTTTCAATGCCATCTGTGAACCAAAAAAGTGAAAGTCAAAGCATATCCAACCATCAAAATATTGTTGGCATTTGGCAAGATAAAAAAACAAAATATAAGCAATCAATTAATTCTCCAAGATGGATTTTTTATTTCCACACCTCCAACAAAGGAGAGATGTAGAGCAGGAAGAGAATAATGGGGAAATTAGAGATGAAGAGCAGCAAGAGAATAATGGGGAAATTATTATTATGTGTAAATTAGGGAATAAAGATAAATACATGAACATTCAAATATTTAATCAGAACTTGTAACAACAAAGCAGCTTGTTATATTATTATCCAGATCAACTTTTGACAATCTCAACTTATTATTATCTAGATCAACTTTTGACAATCTCAACTTATTAAAGGATGGCCTACCTGGAACCCTTGTTACTGCACTTATTTTGGGGATACATGAAATCAGTCACTTTTTGGAGTTCAGCAGCTTGCCCCTTGTAGATTTTTCAATGGATTTTATGGTAAGAATTTTTGCATATCTAACTTGGAGTCGTGTTTAATATAACATGTAAAATGAAGCGCATGATTTCTAAATAAAAATCTCCTCCAACTATTATCACCATGATATAAAAATCAATTTGTGTTATGAATCTAAAGGAAATAGAGAAGAAGAACAAGAGAAGTTCTAGAGAGAGGAGAGAGAAATTCTCATTCAAGTGTGTTTTGAATGTTTACACAAGGCCTCTATTTATAGACCTTCAATAGTTACTATGCAATGGACATCCACATAATAATATATTTATAACACTCCCCCTTGGATGTCCATTTATGAATGTGCCTCATTAAAAACTTTAACTAGGAAAACCCAGTGGGATAAAACCTAGATAAAGAAAAGAGTACAACATCCATTGATACGCTTCCTAATGCTGCCTCATTAAAAACCTTTCTAGGAAAACTCAGTGGGACAAAACCTAGATAAGGGAAAAAGAGTACAACGTGTATCGACTCCCCCTCTTCATTACATCAGATTTTTCTCCCCCTGATGACAACATTACATACAATAACTTTGTATAGATGAATAACTATATTCTACTGATAATCAAGATACATCTGCGCTTTATGGTACTTCTGGACCATGTAGTTCTCCTTCATCTTCTTTTCAATTTCTTTCTTTCAGTAGTCGAATATTGTATTGTTCGCTATGGAACAATAAAAACATCCATTCTTATCATTCATTGTCCATTGTGTACCTGCAAATTCTAAATTTGCCAATAAAATCATAATGAGTATTAACATAATTACTAAACAATCACATAAATATCAGATACTTCAAGATCTTTTCATAAAGATGCATGGACATATAGAATTATTTTGTGCATCATTCTTTCAATAAATATTTAGGCTTCGGCCATATACGGACTTATTTAATAATGTTCTCGAGAACTTGAATTAAATGCTTTTAACATCTTGAATCCTTCGGGGACTTGTGCTTCATGCACTTTAATTCCTTCAGGGATATATATACTTCGGCATTTTAAATCCTTCGGGATATATGCTTCGGCTTTTTTAATCCTTAGGGACATGTGCAGGCACCTTATCATTCATTATATCATATGCTATATCATAAGAAAATATATTGTCAACGTTGACTTTCTTTTGGTCACATCGGATAACATTCATAGTTTATTGAGATCTCATTATTTTCATATTTTTCATGTATCTTGGTCTCTTCTGGGACTACAACATTCTCTTCTGGAGATATCTCTACTGGAGATAATAACTCTTCAGGAGATAGCTCTTCTGAAGTATTTAACTTTTATTAATTATCCTCAACTCGATCATCTATATTCTTAGCTCCCTTTTTCTTTTGAGGATTTATCTTTAAAATCGATGGACCTACTACGCTTCAGGCGTGCTTTACATTTATTTATAGTATGTTGTCCTTCACGGACATCAATTCTGATAGGAGCATTAGCAGTTGAAACATATGATTTTATCACTTTCTTTAGGTCAGTAAATGCTTCCGGCATTTGATTAGCTAAATTCTGCAAAAGAATTATCTTTTGAACTTCCAGTTCAAATTGTTTTGTACAATAATCAAAATGAGTCAATGATAACTCATTCCAGCTAATATCTTTAATATCTTTTCCCAACTGCCTATTTTCTCCCCTCATGTTGGGAAAACAATATCAAATTTCAATTAACAAATCATGCAAAGTGTAAGTCTCCTAAATCCATTTGTTACCTTTAGAAACATCATTTTGTTCTATTTAGAGACAAACAAGAAGAAGGAGGTCCTTATACCGCATTTAAACTAACATTCATTCTATAACAATCTATGTGCATTGTGGAGAATTTATAAGTATTGCACATTCAAACATTCTAAGATAGAATTAGTCTAAGATAGAATTAGTCCTGGTTCTTGACCAAAAACTAATTTTACGGGGAGAGTTTTGTTGGTTTATATAAACGATATAATAATCAAATATACCAACATAGAAACTTTGTTCTCATAAGCATTGATCTAACTATTTATGGATGCTATAATACATGATTTCTAGATCGTATAATCTGGAAATAGTGTGTTTTAATATATACAAACATCATTGCAAACTTCAGGTTGCATTCTTACAAACTTCTGGTTGTATGCTTAAAAAACTCACATGTAATCCTTTTGTAGATGCATCTTTCTGATTTACATGCTATTTTGATGGGCCCATATAAATATGTTTGATATATTTCCAGAGATACTGAGATCAATTATAAATCATGATCAATGAGAACAAGCATCATATAACATATAAACAATATGTTGGTTATACATGAAGAATCTTCTAGTTCTTCAATGCATTTCAATACATAATCTTATTTGCATTATGTATATATGACTTGGACGATCAAAACAAGTCATGCTAACAATTAATTTAAATTAGTAAACATCTTATTTACTGTAACATATATTTCAATCAATCATAAATTTTTTAATACTATGACATCCATTTTGGGAAATCTATTAGATAATGTGAGAAGTATATAACTTTTCAAACATTATCTTATATTTGTATTCTAACTCACACTTGTTTTCTAACAATCTCCCCCCCTCAAGTGTGAGTCATATAAACATTTTCAAAATCATTTTCGAAAAATTTATGTTTAGTCTTCAGGAGTAAACATATAATATTACATCACTAAATACGCAGTCCACCATATATGAAGATATTCATAATCAAAATAATGTAGAATCACACAGATTTAGAATCATTGCATTACCTTCTCAGAGAAATAAGTTTATGAAATATAATGACAAAATAACAACAAAGTAATCATTGCATTACCTTCTGGGCTTATTATCTCTCTGTAGTTCATTGCCCTTTTATTTGTAGCATTGACAAATATTGGATTTGTATTAGCAAACTTCTATTTTGTACTTACAATCCCTTACCATATTATTTGCAAACTTTTGGTTTACATTAGTATGTATTGTCTATATGATATCTATTTCTGCAGATATCCTTGAAATTTATACTTGGCATAATAATCAATACATAATTTTGTTCATTGAGATAACAAATTATTAGCTCTTCTGAAGCCTTCTATAAAATCTATATATATATATATATATATATATATATAGTTTGAACATCATTTTCTCAATCATATAACATTTTCTCCGCATCCCAAAGAATTATAATTTTTTTTTCATACCTCAAGGTATTAAAACCTTAAATCAAGAGGTTTCAAATTTTCTAAAAATTTTCAGAGAATCACCGTTCTCGAGATTACTCTCTACTAGGAATGCTTTTACATGGGGTTTCAATTGGAAACTCACAAACCAGTTTAACCTTGCGAATCAACTGCACATTCCAAGAAAAATTTCTTGGAAACACGGCCATAAAATAATTTTTCACGCGACATGCAATAGTCTAATCAGTGTAGAGCTAGCCATTATAAGGCCGTATTAGGGTGCACTAGGCTGAGCTTTAGGGTGTGGCACCGTAAAGTTCCACGTGATCAAAAGTCTACACGGTTCTGAGCTAACGACAGATTAGGATGCGGCTAACGACAGATTAGGATGCGGTACTGCTCAATTTAAATTGAATCTAGACGTTACTGGCTCAACTATAAATCGAGGAAGATGAAGGGTAAATGCCTTACTCACTATCAAGTTTTTCAAAACTTCAGCATACCCATTTCCTCTGCATTCATACCAATGGGTTTCAATACCATAAACTTGAAGTTCATGGGAGGATCGGTATGATAAGCCATGCTATCTTTCACCAGAACGTACAAGGAGGTTCCTCCAAACCTCAAATGTTCGATTTTGGTAAGAAAAATATAGAAGAAATCAAACATTTTCTGAATAGTTATTGTTTGAATCAAAACTCTTTAGGGTATGTCCTGGTGTCAGATCCCCTATCGCCTACTATGAGGCTATTTGTGTTGGTTTGGAATGGACCAAAACTCAAAATGAACCCATCGGTAGTTCATTTCCAACCACTACGAAAACATAACCAATAAAGGTAAAGAACTCATGGTTGTAAATAATAATCCTCCTATCCCTATAAATAATAATCCTTTAGTCCTCATACCTAGAGATTCATATAGGTCAAGGGCTGAACAAAACATTAGGGGTGAATTAATGTCAATAGATGATCTAAAAGACTTCTTCCATTTACCTCAACAAGAAGCGGCTAAACGAGTCCATCTATGCAAAAATGTTATACAGAAAATATGTAATAGGGGAGGAATACATTGGCCTTACGTAAAGGTTCGAACTACCATGTGTCGAATCGCTGGATTGAAAAGAACTCTTTCTTCTGGTGATCCTGTCTCAAGAGTAACTGCTGAAAGAGAAATTACTAGACTTAAACATGAAATGGTCGAAGCTTGTGGTGGGATTGTACCAATTGTTGCTCTTGATATTTGAAATAGCATTCTTTATTTTATTTTGGTAAATAGGTCACATTCTAATTTTCTTTTCAGTCCAACATTCATGATCTATTAATTTCCGAATATGGAGTGTTCTATAATTTACTTCTCAAATCTCATTATTCTAATTCTCATACATATAAATGGAATTATAAATTGACATCATATGGCATAATAATAACTATAGTAAAGGTAAAACAATAATTATTACAAGTAAATTAATGTGCTAATGGTAATTACCATATAAATAGTAATTATTATGCGAATGGTAAAATAATAATTACTATTATAATTTATTGCATCAATAGTAATTAACCAATGGTAATTACTATGCAAATAGTAATATTAATAATAAAATATACAAATAGTAATAAAAATAATAAAATAAGCAAATAGTAATAAAATTAATAGAATAATATAAAATGAATATGATATTCAAGAGAAAAACCACATGATACATTAAGAAAAATACCATTTATCATAAGGAGGTTAGCCATTTAATAAGTGCAAATGTCGAAAATAATTGTACTTAATAAATATCCGTCAACTAAGTGATGATGTCTTATATTTGAGAAGGTTTTTTTTTTTTTTTAAGGAATATATTGTTTCTTAT
Source organism: Acacia melanoxylon (assembly GCA_019022615.1). Lineage (NCBI taxonomy): Eukaryota > Viridiplantae > Streptophyta > Magnoliopsida > Fabales > Fabaceae > Acacia > Acacia melanoxylon. The sequence goes on from JAFJYJ010000002.1 coordinate 5,995,166, forward strand.
ATTTGAGTTTGACACATCCACCAGTAAATCCTTTCTTGTCCTTTAGCTTTTGTTTATATATCAATATTCAATTCCATAAAGCAGTACGTTTTTTTTTTACTTTACTAATATGAAAAGCAATAAATAAAAAAAATGGGGAGACATCTAAAAATTTTCAAACCCGCTTTTTTCGGCGTAGCTTCTTCCGTATCATCTTCCACGCTTTTATAATATCTGTGGGACCCACATGCATATTAATTTCAAAATGTACCTGATAATGTAGCCTCCAATGTTTATTTTCATGTGATTTGTTAGAGACTTCTGGCGTTTTCTTCTTCGTTTTCGGTGGCTTTCAATCCTTCTTCTCGTGACATCCAGCAGCCTTCATGGTCTTCACATGCATCAATTCCAATGACTTCGGCAAACGGGGTAGGGTGTTGTCGACGGTGAAGATGAATGGAGACGACAAATCCAATAAAGATTCCAAAGATCTCTGTCTCTCCGTCCCTTTCTTGCAGAAGTTGTGGGTCTTCGTCATCAACCTTTCTCTCCGTTGTCTTCTTCTTCTTTGGTTTCTGATACACAACTCTTCCACATTTTCTCTCTCGCTCTAACTCTCAATCTTCGGTGCTTACACTCTTCTTTCTCCTTCTTAGCTTTCAGTTCCAGTTGGAACAATGTGGATACTAATATATAATGGATCAACGATCCAGTTTGAGGAACACTCAACACTAGATATATATGTTGAGATTCAGAAGCTTCAGCTTCAGTATCGTACACAAACACACGGTGGTTTCCAGATCTACCAGCCCTTAAATCATGGGGTAGTAATGGTTCACCACTGGGTCCCATATGTCTACGTGGACAAGCACTCCCAGCAGATCTACGTATGCACCGAGCTTCACCTTGTCCACCAGGCATGTTGCCAGAGCTGGCGGCGCAGGAGGTGACAGCTGCAACTGTGGCTATGCTTCTTTGGTGGCTTGTGATGATAGTTCTGGTTGGGTGGAAGAGGGTGATGGTGAAAACTATGGTGGAAGATCGACGGTGGACGGAGGTGAGAGAGGTGAAAGCTTTCGTGCTGATAACGTGTTATGAATCTAAAGGAAATAGAGAAGAAGAACAAGAGAAGTTCTAGAGAGAGGAGAGAGAAATTCTCATTCAAGTGTGTTCTGAATGTTTACACAAGGCCTCTATTTATAGACCTTCACTAGTTACTATGCAATGGACATCCACATAATAATATATTTATAACAATTTGAAGTTTGAAAATAATTTTTTATGGAATACAGAACCATTATTGAGATGATATTGACTACGACTTGTGTTCTTGAGTAAGTGACGACTCACCTCATATGGCTCTTGACTTGTTATGAAAAGTATCAAAGCCAAAAACTTGGTTCTTAAGAACTTCAATTGTTTCCTTTGGAATTTTTATTGCTTCCTCCAATTTCTGTGGCTGCACAAAAGATAAGAAAACAAAAAATACAGAAAAATTAAAAAGGAGCATGCCACTTCTAATGCATGAAAGGCTGAACATTAGATGTAATCACCTTCACACCTGGAAGAGGCGAACCACTTGCAACTTCTATGCTATCTACACTTTGTTTACATAACAAACCCAAAGAATACAAGATAGACAAGTAAATAAGGGCCCTAAATTCAAATGAAACAACCTCTCTTTTCCTTATTTTAAGAAAGAAATCTGATGATAAAGTAAAGGTCATAGTACAAATTTTTGGAAAAATCATTTTTTTTGTGGATCATTAATTCATATGACTTGATAGAGAATAAGTCCGAAGGCTTAATTACTGGTGCAATCGTTAGATAATTCAAGAATCATATTATTTTTAGGCTTTCAGTAACCTAGGAAGGAGTACAGTTGGTTAGCAGTAACTAAAACAAGAAGTATCTCTTTTGCATGCCATTAATGTATAAAGAATTAATGCAATTTTAATTAAGTAGCTTGTAGAGTACTTAATTATGTCCATGGGCGAAAGACTGCTGAGAGTCAATGGACTTGCATGTCCATGGGAAATGCACCCATTTCCCAACCAGAATATGTGCATCAAACTCTAAATCTAAATATGGGGTATATTACCTGCTCATTATTTTGACCAAGATTTTTGTCTTCAAATTTGTTTAGTTGCTCCCCATCTAAAACTGAGAGACATTTTTCTTAGGGGAATTTTCCAAAGATTGCGCTTCTCCATTTTCATGTGCCTCTTTCTGTTAAGAACATTCAAGAAACAATTTAACAAGATGTCAAGTAAGAATCCAAGATGTTAAAAGATCCCTATATGTTTTGCTCAGGGGAATTTTCCAAAGATTGCCCAGTAATGCCCTCATCAACTGACAGGAGAAAAATATCAAGGCCATAATTGTATTTCTTATTTAGTTTTGACAATAAGCAAGCCACGACTGTTGAATCTGTTAAAAAAATTGATGACAAGTAATGAACTATTCATAAATTAATAATATATAAGATGAAATAAACAGCTTTGAATAAAACAAGAGAGAGGGAGAGGATATGGAATTTATATATTATGCAAACCTAGACAACAGAATTTCAACACATTGGGTCAAAACTACAAAACCAACATATAATACCAAATTTGAAACTCAATGCAAACAACTTCAACTATAAACAGCCGAGCGATGAAGAAATCAGCGAATGGGTGGGTATTTTCGAATAACACGTTATTCAACTGATTTCTTCATTCTTAAGAACACACTATCAAAACAGCTAAATGCATTAAGTTGAATAACAACATATATGTAGACAGAGCATCTAAGGATTGAGAAAACTAAATAATAATAGCAATATATTGTAGTTTAGCATGCGGAAAAGTGTTTTCTAGGTACCAAACATCGTACAAGTGAATTCCATTATCTCCAACAATAAACCAGCTTGGCTGAAGATAAGAGACCGAGCGGTTATCGAATGGGGAATGGCGAAGCTCGCGGCCGGGAATTTCTCTTTCAGGAAGACGATGGAAGAGGGAAGACGGAGGCGCGCGCACAATATGAGGGAGGATATTGGGAAGTCGACTGAAGTATGAGAGCGTCTGGGAGGATTTGGGGTTTTAGATCGATTGGAGCAATTGAAAGTGGGAGGGTTTGGGGTTCGAGACTGAGTGTGTGAGAGCCTGATGGGTTCGATCGACTAAGTGTGAGAGGTTGATGAATCCGTGGATATTAGGTGATTTTGGCGTCCTGAAAAATGCTCAAGGACGCCAAAACACTTATACTAAGGCGTCCTCAGCATTATTTATGAAGCCAAAAAAGTCAAAATATTTCTAAAAAGTTAGCCGGCGCCAAAAAAATTTACTTTTTAGGCGTCTTGAAAGCTATTTAGGACGCCTAAAATTAATTTTGGCGTCCTGATTTATATTTTAGGACGCTAAAAAATTTCCTAGCGCCAAAAAAGTTTTCTGGCGCTAAAAAATTCCTTAAAATGCGCAAAAAAAAATTAATTTTAGGAGTCCTAAATATATTTTAGGACGCCTAAATTAATTTTAGGCGTCCTAAATATAATTTTAGGGTGCCTAAGTCTCAAAATTCAGCCAAATAATTACCAAAATGCCACCGCCTATATTTTTTACTTCCCTTTTTAAAATAAGGACGTCTTTTAGGGAATTAATATCCACTTTTTATAGTAGTGGCGGTTAAGGCTGGCTAACATTTGCAGTAGAGCTTCCATTTGAAGAGGAGGTAAAAGTTGAGGAAGAGGAAGGGCTTGTGGAGGAGGAGGGAGAGGATGACGAGGAGGGTGAGCATGTGGAGGAGAAGATGAGAGGATAGAAAGAGCTCTCTGGCATCTGACCATGATGAGGGAGAGAAGGACGAGATTATGAAAATGTATCTTTGTAGAAAAGTACTAAGAATAAAAAGAATATGTCAGTATACAAAGAGATGAATACTTCTCTCGAAAGTATTTAAGTTAGGAGAATTGATACTTGGTGTTGGACATAACAAGATTATAAAAATGTGCTTTTTAGATTTTCACTACAAAAAAACATCGTATTAGCCACAGAAATTTGCCGTGGGAAATTACCCACGGAATTCCGTGGGTAATTTCCGTGGCTAAAAATTAGCCACGGAATTCCGTGGGTGACTGAAATTACCCACGGAATTCCGTGGCTAATTTCCGTGGGTAATGGAAATTAGCCACGGAAAAATTTCCGTGGCAATATGCCACGTATTTATTTGCCACGGAATTTTTTCCGTGGCTAATTTTAATTAGCCACAGAATTTCGTGGGTAATTTGATCACCCACGGAATTCCGTGGCTAATTCCGTGGCAAATTTTTAGCCACGAGAAATTACCCACGGAATTCCGTGGGTAATTTCCCACGGAATTTTTCCGTAGCAAAGTTCCGTGGCTAATATGATCTTTTTTTGTAGTGTTTTATTACATGATGGTTGCTTATTATAAAAGGTCGTTTTTGTTGTTGATACTTTACGGTCAATTGATATAATAGTTTTGTTTGAGTTTTCATTGATAAATCGTTTGTAAGTGTTAAATGATGATTATGTTTTAAGAACCGTCTTTTTTATAACTAAATAAATAAATTACGATTATTAACGACAATCGTTTTTTCTTTTTGTATTTTTGTGAATTCCACCTCTCAATATATGACAATACACATAAATAATCATTACTTTTAAGTGTCATATCTTTGCGGACATACATGACGTTTATGTAATTATTATTTATTAAGCATTATATATACCCGAATCTATAGTAGCGGGAATTCAAGGCGTACATGGAAGTTCAATAAAGTATCTGGTAGTCCACACGTAATGAAATCACAATGTTTTGGACTCCATTGATGTTGCATAGCAAATAACGCATGAGAAGGACAAGAGATCCGTTGAGAGTTTTGACGGAGTTATTCCTAAGTCATTGAAAACTAACTCCGACAGATTCATATTACCCAATATATCACATATGGGCAGTTACATAGATTTCACTTTAAAAATGAAAGTAAAATCGCCACTTTGAATCTGTGTTTCTTCTTATTCACATGATAGTCCCATTCACATTGAGTTTGAGCCCTAATTCACTAATGGTGGACTAAGTATATTCCAATACTATGAAATATTTATATGTATCATTAGATTATAGACAATCATATTGGTCAATCCTTTCATAATTTACTCCTATTAATACACTTTCAATAATAATCAAGGAAGAGAGATATGAAGGGAGTTAAGAAAGATGATTTGGGTGTTGCAAAAAGAAAAAGAAGTCGTATTAACTAACTTAACAAACTTCCTTAATATAGTTAAATTAAGTAAACAAGTTTTACATTGAGGATGGGAAGAAGTGGCTTTTGCAAGCCATGGGACAATCTGATTTTTTTTTTTTTTTGACACCTGCTAGTTGATCTAATGATTTGACAAGAAAATCAAATTTGAATGTGCTTATCTTGCAGTGATAGTAATTTAAAAGATTAAGCCGAGCTTGTTTTTAGGGAAAACTCCAAAAAAATTAGGTTACAATAGGGAAAAGACAAATCAAGAAGTTCAATATCACAAATCCCAAGTTAGACCTGTGGGAGGAGTATGCGATTTACAAATGTTTTTAAATAACCAATCTGCCCCTGACAGCCTTTGGGGAGATTAAGTTGTCAATATATATATTGAAGTTGTAAATTGTGATTTTTAGGTTGTTATTATCTATATTTAAGTTGATTATACATAACCATTAACAACTCCAACACACATATTGGCAAGTTGAGCTCACCAAATATCAATAATCTTATAGGTAATATTTTGAAACTACATATGTACATCATGACTACTTATGTATAGATAATAACAACTTAAAAATAACAATTAACAATTTTAATATACACTTGAGCTCCCTAAATGTTGTCGGGGCAAATTGGTTATTTGGAAATATTTGCAAATCTCAAATTCCTCCAACATGTTTGATTTGAGATTTATGATGTTGGACTTCTTGATTTTTCTTTTCCATATTTTAACCCCCCCCCCCCTTTTTTTTTCATAGAGAAGAGGTGAATATTGTACAAGCTTTGTAGTTCACTCTTGTGTTTTTAATTAAAAAAACGATTCATAAGTTAAATTAAAAAGATAGAACGTAAAAAAACCCTCGTTTTATAAAATAGGGGAATCAGAGTTTGAAAATAAAGAAATATTAATAGGGGAATCAGAGTTTGAAAATAAAGAAATATTATCTGAAGTACATTAAAAAAAAAAAAAGAGAGAAAAAAAGAAATTAGTCAGTGCAATAAGAACTTTAGCAATGACCTTAGAGTGGATATAAGGAACCGAATCTGACCACTTTCCAGCAGAGCGCTTATGTAATAAGAGCTACCCTTAAAGCCCTTTATCATAGAATGAGGATTTAAATGTAGTCACTCTTGTTAATGCACTATTAATGAGAGATCAACCTTAAACTAATTAGATACCTTACACTAAAAATGCGTGGTAGTCTTTAGAGTTACAAGCCTCTCATAATATCACTTACAATAAAGAAAAGAGACTAGAAATTTTACAGAATACTGGATGTGACTTTATTCTATCTCAGAACCAACCTATATGCATCTTGCTTCAAAGACAGCTTATGTGTCCCAAATCAGCACAACTGCTATGACTCCAACGCCCAACAACACAGCAATAAACTTGAAATAAGATGTGTCAACCTGAACTGGTTTGTGGGGTACGTATCCTTTTGACAACAGATGATTTACTGATACATAGATAAAAACTCCACAAGCAAGGCTCATGGATATAGAGAAGAGCCAATCTACCAGAGAACCCTGTGTTGTGGAATCTATGATGATTCCAATGGCTGTACCAACAGGAGTGGACATGGCGAAAGCAAAGGAATAGACTGCGCACGATAAAAGGGGGCGATTCGGGATCATTCGAAGAAGTGAAATACTGATGGCAATGGCTGCAAATATCTTGTGCAAAGAGGTTGGCCATAAGGCTCCCCAAGCATCCTCTGTTTTCTCTGCAACTCCAATGGCTATGCCGTCAAAGAGAGAATGGAAACATAAGGCAAGAAACAACAAGATGGTGTCTCCAAGTGAAGTGGAGGATCCAGCATGGACCTGTTAACCAGAAACTGCTGCTAAATACTTGATGACAAAGCCAAGAAGAAATTTTCCCAGTAGTAGAAGACTTTGCACAGGAAGAACAGGCAAGGGCCTCTAATGCTTCAGTCTCTAATACTCTCTAATGCGTCTCTTAAAATGTCCCAACTTCTCAGGGTTTATATATATATATATAACATAAAATGAGTGATATCTTATTATGAGCAAACAATGGTGTATTTTTGAATTTTTCATGATTTTTCAATAAAATAAAATAAAATATAAAAAGCACAATTTTAGGGTATTCTTTTTTGAAAAATCCTTAAAAAAAACATTGTTTTTTGCTCGTAAGATATCTGAATATCACTCACATTTGGTAGAATCTAATAATCAATAGGGGAAAAGACATTTGAAGAGTTGAGACATTGTAATGGGCATTAGAGATTAGAGTAGGGCATTAGAGGCCCCTTGCCAAAGTTAGAACCTCTTTCATTCAAAATACATTACCTGGTACTGTGATTGTGAAGTCACAACGTTGGCATTTTCTTTGGCCATTTCATAACCTGGCAAAATGACAAGAAGATTGGATGATTGCTTGGTGTTTGAAGGAAACAAAAGGACGATCTACTATTCACATCCAAGTTGATTTTTGATTGTATTGAAGCTCCCTTCTATCATTTTGAAGGAACTTTTCCTTATTTATAGATCAAAGAAAAAAGATACTCTTTCTTCGGTATTTAATATAAGATATATTTACCTAACTTGATTAGGGTAAGGAAGTTAGATAAATTTATTAATATGACATGTACTTTCTAAAATACTCTAGTTATCTTCTTTTAATCCCTCATTCCTTTTCCTCCTTGATTATTGATGAGGGAATATGAGAAGAGGTAAATTAAGAAAAAAAAATTATAAATATGAAAACAATATTTTTATTTAGGACCAAGATTAAATCTTTAAATATATCTTATATTAAGAACCAAAGTGAGTAGAACAGTAAGATATCGTGGGCATGAATGCGTATCTCCGTGTATACTATAAATCACTTGCTTAACATCAAGTAGTTCACCATAATTAATGAATTTTAAACAAACAAAGACATCATAATAAGCAACCCTCTTGTTATGATCTAAAAATCTACATGATAAAATGAATAACTAAAGTGTTCTTTTAATTTACTTCATAAACCTAAATACAGTTTTCTTACAATTTAGACGTTTAGTGAGTAAATTTTAAAGAACTGTGAATCTCAAATAGAAGCCTAACATCATCAGCCTGTTCATCTCATATATACAGCCAAAATTGTAAGGTTAATGTGCAAATTTGCTACAAAAGTTTTGGTTATGGTACAATATTGTCTTAGAATTTTTTTTAGATTTAATGTCTTTCGGAAGTATCAAAACATAATAATAATGTTGCTTGTACGTTAAAAAATTGATGTTAACCACTAAATTTTTAGTGGTAAAGGGAAATATTGCACCCTTTTAACACGCAACATTGAATCTAAAAGGTGTTAGTCTTTAATGAAAACTTCTAAGACAATTTAGCAAAATAGTTCAACAACAGCAGAAAAAGATGAAAAACTCAAAATAGAAGCAAACTGCGCTACACTGCATAAGAAGATCTAACTTTTAAACTAAGCAAAAAGCATAATTTTCACCACATATTGATCTTACTATATTCTAAACCACCAACCTTGAAGCTCACAATCAGCTCCAGAACCTGACCTCTTATTCTGCCAGGCAAATACAGAGGTGAAAACAGAGTCAGCGAGCATGGTGAATAAATAACCGACACAAGCAAGCATAAACGCAAATGGGTACTCTTTGTCTGTCAAATAATGGAACGCCTGGTGGGCTTCGCTAAGGAAATGCATCATAGCAGTACCCAGAGACACACCCCCAGCAAACTGGGTCCCTAGAACCAGGAACCCCTCGTTCCATTTCAAGACATAGGGCGAAACTCCAGCAACAAAAGTCGCGACAAACGCAATGATCATGCACCAGATTTTAGCAAGGATTAACGTTCTTGCACGAACATTGAGGCTGGTGTCGGCAGATTCCCCGCCATTGTCGTGGCTGCCATGGGTGGAAACAGAGAAGAGGAAAAAAAGGATTGAAAGCGAAAAGAAATGCAGAAATCGGAGCAATGGAGACATTGTGAGGAAGATGAAGAAGAAGAAGGTTGTGATATGTGGGAAGAGAACACTACAAGAAATCCATATTTGTAAAGTGATTTGTATAATAAATTATTACGTGAAGAGGGAAAGACTTGCAGAATAGAGAGCATGGATTGGTTAGAAGGGAGTGAAGCAGAGAGGAAGAGAGTAGTGCGTCTAAGCTTGGAAGTGTACGAAAATGGAATTAAGAAATGGGATAAAACATGGGGAGAAAGACAAGAAAAGATCTAAAATATATAAAACCTCAGATCAATACCAAGAAATGCGCACACGAAGAAGAAGTCCTTTGAAGATGTTGATGCAATTTCAGGCTTACTTGGTGATATGATTTACTGCACCTATATTAAAAAAAGCACTTACCCACCCACCCTTTGGGTTGCCGATAATATATATATATACGCGCACACACAATCATTAGCCACTAATGCTCCGTCCCCATGTAGAAAGTTTTTGTAACGGAATTGCGTGTTTTAGAAAACAGTTTAAAATGGTTAAGTGATAAATATGTAATATTTGCAGTATAGTGAGGATGGATTGGTTGAAAGGGGCTGAAACAGAGAGGAAGAGAGTAGTGCGGGTATGGATGTTCAAGGACCGGACCGGGTTCAAGGTCAACCTGAGGTCTAGTCCGATATGACTTTGGGCTAGAAAAATTAACCTGAGGTCTGGTCTGGTCTAGTATCAGCCCGAGTTCGGGCTGGACCGGACCGGACCGGCGGGACTGCTTGGACCGTCCAGGCAGTCCAGTTTTTTTTCCCCCATTTTTTTTTGGGATACAATATTTTAGTTTTGGTTTCCCCCAACTTCCCAAAATAATAAAAAATAACATAGTGAAAAGTAATTCATATAAATTAAAAAGCACATTAGGATGTTCAGACTCCAGTGAGTGGCTCAATGTAGTGGTGGTTTACCAAAAAAAGGACATCGGGTTAGACCGGACTAGTCCAGGGGGTCTAAGCCCCTGGACCGAAGTCCAGTCTAACTTGAGCAATTTGGTCCGATTAAATTGTCTTGGACCAATTTTGGACAACCTTAGACCAGATTGGACAGGACCAACCAGACTTCGAGTTTTTTGGACAACTCTAAGTGCAGGTAGCTTATAAGAGCATGAAAAGGAAGAAATGAGATAAAAAGAATAGGGAAAAAGATAAGAAAATATCTAAAATATATAAAGCCTCATACTAATACCAAGAAAACATGACGTAGAAGTCCTTTGAAGATGTTGATGCAATTTCAGGCTTTACTTGGTGAAATGATTTTACTGACCCCATATTAAAAAAAGCACCCACCCACCCTTTGGGTTGTCGAAAATATATAAAATCATTAGCCACTTATGCGTGGCGAAAATATATAAAATCATTAGCCACTTATGCTTATTAATAATATTACTCTGTACCTATATATAAGGTCTTTTAAGCTGAATTGTGGGTTCTAGATAACTGATAAAATTAATTTAAAGTAATAAATATGTAAGAAATATAATTATTTCTTAAAAAATGCTCTTATTTATAAATGAATAAGAAAGAGTAATAATGAGAAAATGATGAAAGAGAATGTAAGAGGAAATATGATGTGAGAGAATAAATAGAATAAGAGGGAATAAAGGGAATGGGTCAACATTTTAATTAATGCAATATGAAATTAATTGAGGGTAAAATGGATAAAAATGCATATATTATTTTAAACAACTCAAATGAGACCTTATAAAAAGGGGACAAGCCCATTCTAAAAACGGTGTCATCCTCCTCCGTCTCCTTCTCCTCCTCCACAACCTCCACCTCCACCCCTACCTCCAACTCCACCTCCACCTCCACCTCCTCTTCAAGTGGAGGCAATGATACAATATGCAAAACGCATTGACCATGTTGTGAAGAGGTTAGCCGCATATTTAATGAATATGAATTGGAAGGATAATCTCATTCTTAATGAGTATGAGATTGGCTACCATGATCCTGACATATTTTTATATGATTCAGGCCACCCCTCTAGTGATAAGTAGCATGATGATGTGAGGTTTGTTGCGAATTTACGGAACTTTTGATTCATTCAACTTGAAGGAAACAAACATTGCTAAATTCACAGCAGACCTCAGATCATCTATAAAGCAACTAGTTACCAGATCAAGGGTGATATTTTTTAGTTTTATTTTTATAAAATATAAAAATGTAATTATCTAGGCACTAGTTGCCCAATTTTATTTTATTTTTAAAAAAATCATAACATACCTCATGGTTATTAACTAATAATTGTGATTTATGTATATGTTAAAACAATGACATAACTCATGGGTATTATCAAAGAGCCATAATAAATATAATAAAATGAAAAACAATTTTATTGATACAACAATTATGTAAAGTCTTAGACATGACAACCCAAAAAACCTACTCTTCCTCTTTTATTTAAGCATTTGAAAGGGAATACACTTGACACTTTGTCTGTTTGAATGAAACCTGCCAACATCTCGTAACCCTACTACTCCTGTTGTCTTTTCTAGCTGTTAAGAGTCGTTTTTAGTCAATCCCCACCATAAAAAGGCTTTGTCTTACTTCTCAGCGACAATGGCGCTAGGGAATATTTTCACACTATTGTCTCAGCGACTACCAAGTGAGTTTCTTTCACTTATCCTAACTCACGTTTTCGTCGTTTGTGAGCCCTAGCTTGGTCGCATTATTTTAGTACTTTGTTATCATTATTCGATTGAGGTGTCTTTGTGATAGAGGTGCAAGTGGTATCTTATGTGGTGTCCAACAAAGCATCAAAGTTAGCATCCAAGGTGGCAACAAAGTACTACATGGTAGCTTAGGTGGTATGTACAATGAACAAGATGTTGTCTAGTGAGTGTTTGGATAAAAAGAAAAAGGCACTTCGAGGAGCAAAACCATAGTTTGAATAAAATTTATCTAAACACTTGCATGTAAGAGTATTTAGATTAGCTTTTGAAGAAAAAGTGGTAAAAGTGCTTTTTCAGAATAGATTCTGTGAAAAAAAAGTAATTTTGATAAAATAATAGTGTTTGAATATTGTTATCGAATAGTTTTTTCATGCTCAAATTGCTAAAAAAGATATTATCTTTTGTGATAATTTCATATAAAGGATAATATTTTTTTAAAAAATATTTTTAACATTAAATTTAATAATAAATGCCAAAAATTGCAAAAATTTGTGTGCAAAATTAAAATTCTAACATTCAGTGGCGGAGCTTGGGACAAAAATTTGGGGAGGGGGCCAAATCTATACTCATTAACTAATTAAAATTTTTTATGATTATATAACATTTTTTAAATATTCAGATTTATAATAAAAGTTGGGAAGATAAAAAATAGGGAGAAGATAAAATCAAAGAAATAATATTCCAGTATTACTCCCCGTATTTGGATGGATCGAGAAAACACAAAGAAAAGAAACTTTATAAATTAAAAGCCATATGTAGAGAAACTTTCTACCTTTTGTGTTATAACTATGATGATGCATCGAAGATAAAAAGCGACTTCACTTTGTAAAGAAACAGGAAAACTCTATAATGGTATTTTTGTACTTCACTCGATTCAAAGAACATCATTTGTTGACAATGTCTTTTTCCCAGATCAGTTAAATTTACAGCATATACTTCTACTTTTGAGGTTGAGGTTTAGAATGAAAAATAAATTAACTTCATCTATAGGTGTAGTGTAAAATGAGTAAAAGTATAGTAAAGAATACACCACAAAAGTAAATTTAATTGATAAGCTAAAAATTTCAGCAATTAGAATGGAATATAGAAAAAAATGACAAGATTAATATATCACATGGAACAAAGATTGAATTATAAGCCCCAAAGATATAAAAGGCTAGCATGCAAATGAAAAAAAAGAGAGAGGGAAAAATGTCTTTAAAAAAATTGGGGGGAGGGGCCAAAATTAAAATTTACATTATATTAAATTCTTCTAAAAAGAATTCTAAATAAATTTCTTTTTTTTTTTTGGGGGCCATGGCCACCACTAGTCCTAATAAAGCTCCGTCCTTGCTAACATTAGTCAATTATGTAACATGATAAAAAATAGCTCAAACATATATATATATATATATATATATATATATATATATATATATATATATATATATTAATAAATTGTATGGATTAAAATCAGAAATTATCCAAAATAATAATATATTTTAGATTAAAATTGTAATAAATTTTGGCATAGTTGTTGGCTGGCTTACTTTTACAAGTCTTCCTTCATCGCTTACGAGAACTACCACCCATAGAATCATCTGAAACTCCAACTCTTTCTGAGTCTTCAATTTGTTTATTTCTAAGCTCTCTCCTCAGTTGTGACTCAGAATTATATCGCATTGTATCACTTGAGACAACATCAATGTCAACGAATTTAGGTTCTTTGACTTTAAAATTCCTTCCTTCCTGCTTTTGAGAATTATCATCCATTGAATCATCTGAAACTTCATCACTTTTGGTGTATTTGGCTTGCTTTGCACACTAGAATAATCCTCTTCTGACGCTGCATCATCTCTGTCAAAATATTTGGCTTGCTTGGTTCTAGAATATTATATGTCCTTTGTTGTGGCTTCTAGCACATGTCCTTTGCCATGGGTTTTAATGTCGAGAGTTGAAAAGAGAAATGGAAACAAAGATTCTGACAAAAACACAAAACAAAAAAACAAAACAAAAAAACAAAAGGGAACACATGACGACAGAAGGAAGAAGAAAGAGAAGAAAGGAAAGAGAAAAAAGAAAAGAAAAAAAAGAGAGAGAGAGATCAGAGAAAGGTCCTTGGGGGAATTTATAATGCCAACTCCCAAAAAGTGATTAGCTTATCCAAAACCATGGTTTTAGAGAAAAAAGTGATTCTAAACTTTATGTTATCTAAGTAGATTCTAAGCAAGCCCAAGATCCTCTTCATAACATTGAGGGCCCAATTACTAGAAGCCCAATTACTATATATTTTGTATTTGTTATAGAGTTATTTATCCATTTAACTACAAATACATAATAACTATACTCTAATTTTATGATTTGATTTATTATTTTTTGCAAATAAAGATTATGGATGTGTTCATGATGCGGGAGAAGAATTTCATGATATTCTTACTCATGAGCCAGAGGCTACTACTCAAAGTGAAGAACAATCAAATGTCGTTAAAATCAATGATAGTGACGAAGATGACGACAATAATAGTCATCGTACTAATGTCGCTTAGTGATATGCTTTTTATGTTTTATGTGAGTTATTTGTGATTATAGTTTGCTTTTGATTATGAATTAGTGACTGTGCTTATTTATTGGATGATTCGTGTTGTAATTTACTAATTATATTTTTTTATAAAAAAAGTGGAGGAAAAATAGTTAAAATTTGGAATAGTAATTTCCGAGCCCTGGTGCTCTCGGGCCGGGCTTTGAAAAACAAGTGTTTTTCTTACTCCGGCCCTGGAGGGCCGGCCCTGTTAGGCCTTGGCCCTTCACGGGCCGGCCCTAATTGCCCAGCTCTATAAGTGACGTCCAACACACTTCAAGAAACACCTAGAAGACGTCATTATTCATTAATTAGGGTTAATTTCGTTTTAAGCAAGTTTCCTATTTTTATTTGCATTGAATAAAGCGTTTTGGCCAAAGATTGTTCTAGAAGATTTTTTTTCGTCTCCTATTTTTAGGTAGCTGACTTAGTCTTTAAGCTTAAGTAATTTCCTTATTCTTTTAGGCTTGAATGGTGCCAACCATGATAATCAATCATAATTAATCATTTAATGCATTTTTTTACTAGGGCTTTCAGTTCTAGAGTGTTCTTTTGTTGACTATATATGAAGGCCACATTTTTGTATGAAGATTTAGAGCGGAATAATAATTGAGAATTTTGTTTCTCTTATGTGAGCTTTTCTTGCATCCTTGTATTTTCGTGTGAATACTCCGAATGTATCAAGGACTGATCATCCTTGTAGTCTCTTTGTGGCTAGGGTTGTAAGAGACAGGTTCTCTTAAGGTCTTACCTTTGATCATCCATCCCATTTGTGTCTTCAAACTTGTTTTCTAGTCGGTCCGTCCCCTCCCCCAATCGTATCACTTTATGAAGTCATGATGCCATAAAGCACTCAAGGTGACATTAACTTGGTTTTATGAAGTTATGTTTTTTTTTTTGAAAAACCTATTATTGCTCTAATCGAAGGTTCATTTTTTGTTATAGGAAATTATTAACCTATTGCTTTGACTAAAGATTCCTAATTTATTGATATTTTTTTATGTAACTTCTAGAGATATGATCCCTAAGAAAATGCATCTCCTTTTTGGAAGTATCCATATCTCCAAAAGTTACTTCAAAAAGTTCAATAAGAATGCGATGAATAAACTAGTTTAGTTTTATTAATGAGAGTCATACATGAACAAACTCTATGAATAAACTAGTTCATATGTACTAAGAATCATACATGAACAAGCTCTGTGAATGAGGTAATATATTGAATTGCTTTTGTGAAGTTATGTTTTTTTCTTTGGAAATCTCATATTGTTCTAGTTGAAGGTTCCTCTCCTATTTTTGTATTGAGTTGGTGGCATCAAGTTAAAAGTTATGAAATTCAACATTGTAATCAGTCCTAGACTGTTCAATATGAGAGTTTGTGAGTTACTTAGTCTTATATATATATATATAAAATAGAGTAGTACTTCCCACATCGAGTAGCTATGCAATTTGGATAGATCAAGATTTCATAGACTTTGTGGCTATAATTAATCGCTCTCCTGATATATGTGTATAATAATGTAAGTGTTCACATATACCTTGTGTCTACTTAACAATTAAGCCTCGAAAGCAAATGAATGTGGGAAAAAACAAATATCCTTATCACAAAGTGTGCAGGCTCAAGGGTTTGCATACCCCTCCGCCCTTTGTGAAAGGGGTATATGTTTTTCCCTTGAGTCCTTTGTTTTTTAGGGTTTAATTTCGGTGAAGAGACACAATTATATATAGGCCACTAGTTACATTATCACTTATATACGTCAATCGTTGCCATTGATTCTCCCTATAAAGCCTGGAATGTCTTAATCCATTCCAAATTGCATAGCCATTCGATGTGGAAGGTATTGCTATTCTATTATATATATAAAGGAGGTCAACTAGTTCAGAAACTCTCACTTGAGAATCTTATATGTAAATGGTAGAATATCACCAAGAGGGGGATGAATTGGGGATTAAAAATTCTTTTCAATAAACCTAGAACTTCATGCACAAAATAGAGGCTAACAGAGAGAGAGAGAGAGAGAGAGAGAGAGAGAGAGAAGGATGAATGTAACATCCCATTTGAAAACGGCGGATTTTTTTTTTAAAAAAACGTTTCCAAATATTTCAAGCAGAGTAATCAGAGTAGAGCATTGGAGCGAGCGAGTAACTGATTCATAACAAACATCAACCATAGTGTAACATTGTAATGATTACAGTAATCCTAGAGTTTGAAAGTGAATAACTGAAAACGATAAAGATAGATAAGTCTTTGGTTGTACGTCTATCGCTGCTTGCCTCGATCTTCGATCCGTATTCCTCCGGATCCACGATGCTATAGGCGAGATTCAATTCACCGCATTGAATCTCGGGTAACTGATTAGTCTCAAACCCAAACAATACAAAGTATACGAGATAACGAGATATTCTAGACAATACAACAGTATATCACTACATAAGCATACAGCAGATGCATGATCATTATGCCGACAAAACATAAGCATTACGCAGTATGTAAAGCCCCACAATGTAAAACAACAATAACAGCTTGCACTATTCACCAGTGCCACGATACCACTCGTGTTCTCGCGCTAGAAAAACATACGGCGTTATCATGACTATAACCCGTGTAAAACCATCGTATATTGGTCTACGAACATATCTATCACATATATGCATTTAAGAAGCAGGAAGATTAGTGTTACAAGACGCGTCCGTACCTTCGTTGACGACGTTAGGTACTTCGCGGAAAAACTTACTTTTTACGGAAAAACGTGAAATGTTTGACGGCACGCGTCGGGCGGCGTAACGGCAAAGCAAATCGAGTTTCGATGCCCTATCGAGTAATATCACTTTCATTAGTGATTTGACATCATAACGGCATTTTAGGTAAAAATTACCATTTTGCCCTTCTACCCCTAATTTGGCGGAATTTCGCGTAACTTCGTTACTTTGACCGTATTCCATTTCAAAATTATCCCCACTATGTTTTTACCTCGTCGGGCATCTTTCAATGCAATGAGGCATAAAAACAAGCATAGGAACAAATTCGAAACTTCCTAGATCAAAACAACGGTTCTACTATAACTACCGAAAGAACAACGGAAACTAAAAACTAAGGACGAAGAACTTACTCGGAGCTAAGGCAAAACTTTTGCAGAGCTTCTCACTCTAAGTTTCGGCCAAGGTAGAGAGAAGAGGAGGTGTGAAGAATGAGAGGAGAGGAGGGTGCTATTTATAGAAGAAGGGAGGGACAAGGTGGGAATTAACACAAAAGTCTTCAAATCGGATTCCGGCCGTTGGATCGCATTTTTGAGGACAAAGCAATCTTGGCCATTCATGGTCAAACCCGACCTCTTGGTCCCCAAAAGTCAAAGATTGAGTTTTCATCTTGCTTTATGGCCTCCGGTCCGATAAAGCTACCGACGTGTCCGTTTCGCGCGATTTCGCGTAAAACTCAAAAATCCGGGCATGTAACTTTGAAGATCTTTTCATCCTCTTTCATATTATATATTTTGATCCTCTTTTTGATCATATCCAGGTATTCTCGGTGCGTCGGAAGATATTCGGACAAACGCGTCCGGTTACGGAAATCGCTTCCGATAGAACCAAACGGACAATAATTATTTGAATCGTAAAACGTCCGGTGGTTGCCTAACTTAATCCCGTGTTTGAAAACACGCAATTGTTTCTATAGGTTCTCACTTTGCCTATCCGGCTCTACTCTATCCGATCGCCTTTCCGTCTTATTAGGAATTAGGGTTTTCGGTTGCGGAATCGACGCCTGGTAAATTCTTTCTTCGGGTAAAAATTCACTTGTACTTAATTTGATCAGTCTGAAAAGACTTTTACCTCTGGTTTACCTGTAGAATTTATTTCTAACTTTTCCCCTCGGTCTGCCTATAAGCTGACTCACCGCATTATATTATTATTTTATTCTAATTACCATTTTAATTATTTAAACAATTCTTTTTAATTAAAAATAACCATAATTTCGACCCCCTCTTTTAAAAATTCAGATTTATTTATTTTTCTATAATTTTTTCCATTTTTAAAAAATATAATATTTTTTACCAAAAATTCTCGTTTTACCCCTGCCTTCGTTAGGGCTTAATCGGGCCTAATTTCTTCGTTTAGTGATCTTTTCGGGATCGGGTTTCTTCATATATTTATCTTTACTAATTTACAGTATATTGTTATCTTTCAAACTTCTATACCGATATTGTCATTTTATATCCTATGTAAAATATTAAAAATGTTTACCCCATCAAAGGTTACTTTATGGTTCGAAATGCTTTTTAAACTTTTCTTCATGTTATTTCCTCTGAAATAATTTATTAAATTCTCATAATTAGGGATAACACTTCCATATTTTTCTCATAATTTTTCATGATCTTTCAGTATTTATCATAATATTTTTAGACTGTTTTTATCACCATTATATCATTTTTAGTCATTCGTTCATCGATTTTCCGTAACTTTTTCAACAATTTACTCTATAATTATAACAATTTTCTATAATATTTTTATCTCATGAATTTACTTCATTAAAATATTCATTAATTTTCCTTTATCTCGAAATTCCAGATTTGCTAAAATCCGGGTATTACAATGAACACAGAAGATTTATACTGGTTCGGTCTAAACTCTTGACCTATGTCCAGTCTCCAGACTCTCTGGGATTTTCACTAACACTTCAATCAGTTACACACTCTGTACTCGAAAGTTATCCTCTCATCAAGATACACTCCCCTTTACAAGTTGTAATATGATAACCCAATCCCAAAGTCCTAATACTTTGAGATTCTTACAAAGATTTATAATCAATAATGATCTTTATAAAAGAGTAAATGAATAAACACTAAAGTTTAGAGTATTCGAAGATACTATACAGATGAATAGAAATAGTAAATGCTTATATCACATTGAGCATTTGAGTTTTTGATATTCTTGGTTGTTGAGAATTGAATGCTTCAGCTTATATATGATGGAAGCATTTAATGACCATTGGGAAGATTCAATGAAGCTGTTGAGAGTAATAAATAGCCATTAGGATGTTTTTCCTTAGACGCTTTGATTCAACCAAGGTGTCCAATCATTGTTGATTATCATTCCTTAAGATTTTTTCATTGGATGATCTGGCTTCCTATAACATCCCATTTGAAAACGGCAGATTTTTTTTTAAAAAAGTTTCCAAATATTTCAAGCAGAGTAATCAGAGTAGAGCATTGGAGCGAGTAAGTAATTTAAATTACATTCAAAATATGGACAATAGTGTAAATGTATCGGATTACAGTCATCCAGAATTCTCAAAAGTTAAAGAAACTAATGAAAACGATAGATAATGTAGACACGTCTTGGCCTACTCCAGCTAGGCATGGAAATAGGCCAGGCCAGGCCAGGCTTTGGCTAAATAGGCTCGAGCTCGTAATGGGTTTAAAAGGCTCGAGCTGGGCCGAGCTGGATGCGAGGCTTTTTTTAGGCTCGTGCCCGAGCCTTCATAAGGCACAGTCGGGCTTTGAAGCCTTTTAAAGGCCTACTTACATTGTAGGCCTTTAAAAAGGCTTCATATTGCAGGCCTTGAAGGCCGTAAATAGGTTTCATGCACTTTGAGCCTATTAAAATCTATATAAATATAAGAATGAAAAAATAAATATTTTGTTATTATATGATATAAATATAAATATATTTATTTAATGTGTAAACAGGCCAGGCCTGAAGGCTTACAGGCCAGGCCTTAACTAAATAGGCCTGGCCTATTTACACATATAGGCCTTTAAATAGGCCTTGGCATGGCCTTTTTAACAAAAAAGGCCGGGCGACTGTGCCCTAAACAGCCGGTCAGTAGGCCGCTGATAGGGGCCTGGCCTATTCCCATCCCTAACTCCAGCTGCTTGCCTCGATCGCCAAACATCGGTCCTCCAGACCCTGATGCTACAGCTGAGATCCATTCCACATATGGATCTCGTGTAACGGTTAACCTTACGCTCAAATAAAACAAAGATACGTACAACGAGATATTCATTTCAATACAAAGATATCATCACAAAAGCAAACAGCGAGATGTATGATCAATAACATGGACAGAACATAAGCACAAAGCAAGTATGTAAAGTCTCTCTCGACTAGTTCGCACATATCCGGTGCCACGCCACTAACGTGTCCTCGCGCTAGGAATAACTCAAACGGCATTACCAATACTATAATCCGTGGGTAAAGTAAAGTATCTCCGACGATTCTCAACAAAACCTTAGTCTATGAACGTATCTATAACGCAAAAGTATATAAGCAGCATAGAGTTAGGGTTACAAAGACGCGTCCGTACCTTAGTTGCGATATCCGGCTCTTTCGGCTAAAAACGGTACTTTTTGGCCGTACGTAAAACAATGAAACAACGACTCAACGCAAAGAACAAACGGTGGAATGATGGAATTTCGACGGTGGTTCGACGTCGAAGTATTCTAATCAGAATAATAACACACTTATGAATATTTGGCAGCATAACAGGCATTTTAGGTGAAAAAGACCATTTTGCCCCTACTACCCCTATTTGGCGGAATTTCGCTAGAACTTCGTTACTTTGACCTTATTCCATTTCAAAATTATCCCCACTAGGTTTTTACCTCGTCAGACATCTTTCAATGCAATGAGGCTTAAAAAAAATATAGGAATATATTCTGAAACTTCCTAGATCAAAACAACAGTTCTACTATAACTACCGAAAGAACTACGGAAACTAAAAGCTAAGGACAGAAGAACTTACTCGGACTTTTGCTCATAATTTTTCCAGAGCTTCTCTCTCTAGAACCTCTCTCTAGGTTTCTGATTTTGGGATGGAAATGAAGAGCAAGAGAGCTTGCTATTTATAGGGAAAAATAGGGACAAGGTGGGAATTTCCAAATTTGTTTCCAGATCGGATTTCGGCCGTCGGATCGCACTTTGCCACATGGCACTCCCTTGGCCCTTGGATGTCTTGGTCGACATCTCCCCCCTTGTGACATCATCAATGATGATGTCACCCTAGATGACTCCCGATCGTCTCCCCTGATCGGTACCCGATTCGCGTAATCTTGTCGAAACTCAAAATCCGGGCATGTAACTTTGAAGATCTTTTCATCCTCTTTCATATTATCTATTTTGATCCTCTTTTTGATCATATCCATGTATTCTCCGGTGCGTTGGAAGATATTCGGACAAACGCGTCCGATTCTGCGTAAATCGCTTCCGATAGAACCAAACGGACAATAATTCGCTAAATCGTAAAACGTCCGGTTGTTGCCTAACTTAATCCCGTGTTTGAAAACATGAAATTGTTTCTATAGGTTCTCACTTTGCCTATCTCGGCTCTACTCTATCCGATCGCTTTTCCGTCTTAATAGGAATTAGGGTTTTCGGTTGCGAGAAATCAACGTTTGGTAAATTCTTTCTTTGTGTAAAAATTTACTTGTTCTTAATTTGATCAGTCTGAAAAGAATTTTACCTCTGGTTTACCTGTAGAATTTATTTCGACTTTTCCCCTCGATCGCCTATAAGTTGACTCACCGCATTATATTATTATTTTATTCTAATTATCATTTTAATTATTTAAACAATGCATTTTAATTAAAAATACCAAGAATTTCGGCCCCTTAATTTTAAAATTCAGTTTTAATTATTTTTTCATAATTTTTTCCATTTTTAAAAAATATAATATTTTTTTACCAAAAATTCCCGTTTTACCCCCTGCCTTCGTTAAGGCTTAATCAGGCCCAAATTCTTCGTTTAGTTATCTTTTTAGGATTAGGTTTCTTCATACATTTATATTTACTAATTTTTCTTAATATTTTTATCATAATTAGTAAGTATATTTTATGCTAATTACCAGCCTTAATCTCTTAATTAAGGATTTTACCATAAATTCAACTTTCTATATTTCTCTTGTTTTAACTGAATCAATTAGCTAGTAATTATCTAATCATTCTCTTACCAATGGTTGATAATTTTATAATTTACAGTATATTATTATCTTACAAACTTTATTTGACATTGTCATTTTATATCCTATGTAAAATATTAAAAATGTTTACACCATAAAGTTACTTTATGGTTCTCGGAATGCTTTTTAAACATTTCTTCATGTTATTTCCTCTAAAATAATTTATTAAATTCTTATAATTAAAGATAATACTCCCATAATTTTCTCATAATCTTTCATGATCTTTCGTATTTATCATAATGTTTTTAGACCGTTTTTATCACCATTATTGCATTTTTAGTCATTTCGTTCATCCGATTTTTACGTAACTTTTTCTACAATTTACTCGACAATTATAACAATTTTCTATAATAGTTTTAAACTCATGAATTTGCTTCATCAAAATATTCATTAATTTCTCTTATCTCAAGAATTCCAGATTTGCTAAAATCCGGGTATTACACTTCCGAAAGAGGAAAAGAAAATATTAATGCCTTAAGAATGTGTAGAGAGTGATTAGCCAAACTGTGCTTGGTTTTCTAAACCAGCATTTAATGCTTCTGACATAATTACTTGCTTTTTGACTAATCTTCAGTTAATCATTCGTTTGACCTTCTAAAACTCACTAACAAACTGATTAAACATAGTTAGGAACAATAATGAGTGAAGATATGAAGTATACAGATCATACTTGAAGATTTTTCATTTATGGACATGGTGATTGTAAAACAGAGATGTGTTACACTCGAGTTAGTTTCAAGAAAATTGGAGTGCATAACTTGAGTTTAACATTCTAGGCTCGAGTCACTAGTTCATCTTCTTTGAAAATAAGTTTACAGTTTAAATGAAGATGTCTCTGTATGACTTTGACTCGAGTTTAAAATGATTAACTCCAGTGCATGACTCAAGTTTAATAAGGTGCACTTGAGTCAAGTCCTTTGATCAGAAATGAGCTTCGAAATAGCATTTTGGAAATGGTTGGAAATCGCGTCAGCTTGAGTCATTAAGTGACTAACTCAAATTAACTAATTCATTTCAAAATGAGTTCCAAAATCTACACTCGAGTTTACTTTGAGTTAAAAATACTTTGAAAACTCTCGGCTTTGCATTGACTTGAGTTTAACAACCCAAAACTTGAGTCAAGTTAAGTACAAATATTTTGTAAACTCTCTATCTTTAGAAACTTGAGTTTTGCAACTCTAAACTCGAGTCAAGCTACAGAGTTTTGACAGTAAGTTTCTGGTTTAAAATTTGATCAAGTTAAAAACATTTTGACTTAAATCATTAACTCCATTTTGTTTACAATTGTCAGTTATCATCAAAACACATAGAAAACTAACATTATATCCATATACATAATGTGATAATATAAAAACCGCCATGTATTATAAATGTTCACGGTTTTTATTTATAAATCATTATTTATGTACTTAATACATAACAGATGTCTATGTGAGTCTATTATTAATTTTTATTAAAAGTCATGCTCTTATATACAAATAGTTATGTATGTTACTAAATAAATAACGGTTGTAAAATGAGATTGTTATAAATCATGCAAGCATTACCATATATTACGCGCGTCCATTAATTATTTCATAGCAGTGGGCAGATCATGGTCTCACCAAACCTGAATACATAATAGGTGTTATAATAAAACCATTATAATAAGTCTGAAAAAAATAATAATTCAGAAACGTAATGTATCTACGCTGAGCTTTTATAGCGCCCGCATATTTGTGATGTATGGCAGTTAATAACTGTCATATATCGCATTTTTTGTAGTAGTGAACAAACAAAACAAACAACGAGCTAAAAATGATAAGGCAATAAATAAAAAACAAAGACATTATTCAAAAGCAAATAAGTTTATAATTTGAGTCTTGAGATTTAAAATACTACTATATACCTTAACACAATATACCTACTTCAACAATAATTAAATAACAACCATAATTCACTAAAAGCAAGGGAACAAAAAATTGTAATTATGTATTAAATAATATATATTTTACATAAAATTATATACACTTTTGAGTAGGGCCAAAATAGGCAAGGAAGCACTCTTTGCCTAATGGTCGGCCCCACCTAACAACAAACCCTGCCTAAAAATGCCCAAATTGGTTTAGGCAACACTGGGCATTTTCTGACCAGGCACAAGCAGGCATACTAGGAAACTAAGCACTATGCACAACCTGTCATATCTATTTCCAACATACTTTATCCCTTACATAATAATCTCTCAAGTCCTAAATGTAGGAGCTAATAGATATGTTAGTTTTAATTCTAAATATAAATTTCAACTCATTTTGCCTCCAACTTTTGTAAATATTTTCTCAAAATATCCCTATTGATAGCATATATTAAATAGAGTTTTCATTTATGGAGTAATGATTAAAGAAGGTATTGTACATAAATTAACCCACATTCGTTTCAAATAACTAATCTAACTAATTTTTTTTAATATATGCACGTATAATTATCTAGCTTTTACATTTAGAGTCAAATGAAGTACACAAAGTTTTGATGATTTTAAGTAATTGTTCATGGAATTAAAAGATAATTAATCAAAATCAATCTAATTTAATTATTCCTTCTGTTCTTAATGTAAGACCTACTTTGCAGTTCAAATTGAACTACAAAGTAGGTGTTTCATTATGGACTAGAGAGAGTACTATTGAAAACCAAAATACTCCTTTGATCCTATTTATATGGTAGAGAGCTTATTTAACATGTAAGTTACCTTCACTACTACAGATTCAAGCATATATAACGCTTAGTAAATAATATATACATTGAATAAACGTTATGTATGTTGAGGCAGAGGTCGAGTAAGAATATATAATACTTAAAAGTAATAGTTATTTATGCACATTGTCATGTATTAGGCAAAATTTGCGAAAGAAAAAAACAGTCATAGTAACCATCATTTATTTAGTTACAAAAATGACGTTTCCTAAGACACAACCGTCATTAAACACTTATTAACAATTCCTCTTCTAACATTATATTAGCGTAAATATAAACATAATGGATATATCAATAAACCTTAAAGTATGAATGACAAAAAACAACATTTCATAATAAGAAACTATCATGTAAAGAACAAATCTAAAAAACACATTTTCATAACCTTATTCGATTTGACAGACCAACACCAAGTACCAATTCTCCTAAGTAAGTTAAATACTTTAAGCGTATTTAACTTTATTTATACTAACATATTCCTTTTGTTCTTAGTAATTTTGTAAAAAACACCTTTACTTAACTTCGTCCTTCTCTCCCTCGTCATGATCAGATGCCAGAAAGCTCTTTTCCTTCGGCCTCGGCCTCGGCCTCGTCCTCCTCATCATCCTCACCCTCCTCCACCAACTTCACAAGCTCCTCCCCCTCCTCCTCCTCCACCAACACCTTGTCCTCCTCTTTTGACTCCTCAAATGGAGACTCTGTTGCAGACATTAGCTAGCCTTGACTGCTCCACAAGGCGTCTCGCTACCCAAGCCAACAGTCTAAACAGGAAGTTGGACCTCATCCTATCACAATCAAGTTGTATATGATCACTTCCAGCTAGAACCTTCATCTCCTTTCTCAAATGTCGATGATGTGATGAGCAACAGGGAGGGGTAGTAGGAGGAGGACAGTAGCAGTGGTAATGACTGAAAAACCACTACTGCTTTTTTTTTTTTCTAAATATTAAAAAAAATAATCGTTAGGACAATTTAGCCTAGAAATATTTTTGAAAATAATAATAATTATCACTTCACTATTATTAGTAAACAATTATGACTAATTTAAGAACGTTCATAGTTATTAGTAAATAAGTGTTGCTTATGTTAACAATGGTAATTTATAAGGACATGTTTTGCTCTATAACATAACCCTTTCATTCCAAAGGACATGTTTTGTTGTACAACCTACGAAACCCTTTCTATTATGCTTTTATTTAATTAACAAGAAATAATCTTTAATATAATACTAAAGGACGCGTTCAGTAGTAAGATAATCCACAAAAAAAATTTCTATTTAATTTTCCAAAAATAAACTTTATTTATCCATCTACACTTCTATTCCAACTTCTCATATCCATCTTCTAAGTTTTGTTCTTCATCGATATCATGGACAAATGCAAGAGATCTTTTGGTTCTTCAGCTTTTGATCTCCTTAAGGTAAAACTAAAAGATGATCGCCATTCATCGACAAGAATTGAAGGGCTAATCCACACAAACTATGACTTCCAATATACGGTCAATGATTACATTGGAGAAAGGACGCATTGACAAGTACTTTAAGGGATTGACCTCTCTCGTTCTCTCTCAAAGAAACTCACAAATGGAAGAAGTGGCTGAAAATGTCAAGCAATATCACATGAGGTTTTTGAGGGATGAATTTATTATAAGGGTGCCTAATAGAAGTGACACTTACTTCTTTGTGCCTTACATTTAATGATGGGAACATCATTAACTCTGCTTAAATTAGTTTTTATTTATTTTATAATTGTCCGGATGATGTGATCTATTATTGTACTTAGAAACCACTGGATGCTCATAGTGATAAATCCAATACACAGAAAGATTTGGTAGTGGCTCTATGAGCGGGGTTTCATATATGAGATTATACACATAGGAGACATTAAACTAGTAAGTTATGTAACACCCCAAGTTCCGTAGCATAAATCATGCCGGTGACACGTGGTTTTATAAAAATTCGACAGAGTTTGAGGTGCTACAACTCAGCGTGTTGCGGAAACAGAGAGCATGTACTAAAAATTTGAACAACGAGTAACTGATATAAAATACTCAGACATATGCTGATGCCTGACGTATACTGATATATTACAAATTTCCCAAAGGAATATTCATGTGATACACTAATACAAAACTGTGTATAATTACAACTCTTACATGTAACTATACCATCTTCAACCAAGCCTTAAGTAGATTTGGGGCATAGAACCTAATACAGTTAAATCAACCCATTTGGCCAGGCCGGGTAAAGTCTAGTGGGAATCTCCCCGAATTCACGGCGACTGATTGACTGAACCACATAGACGACCCTTTCTAGTTTAAGCACCAAATGGTTTGAAGTAATCCTATTAGTTTCATGCCAGAAGGTAGACTCTGTTAACCTTCTTCCTGCGTTTACTTTGACCGGTGCCTCCTCATGGCTCCGTCCATCGGTGTCTTTTTACGGCTCCATCTACTGGTGCCTTCTCTGGTTTATGATCCTTTCCTAACTATTAGTTTAAGACTGAGGTCCAATGCCCATCGAACCTCAGGTAACGGTTAACCTCATGCTTATGTAACAATATATGTATAACAAATATTCATGACATTTCAGTAATAATCACTACAAAATCCCATAACATATGTAGGAAATACATAATCATATATGTAAGGCAATAACAATACACAGCCCCTGCAGTATGCATGTTATCCTGATCTGCACTATTCACCAGTGCCACGATGTTTGGTCGTGTCCTCAGCGTTAGGAAAACTCAACGGTATTATTATAACCATAACCCATGTATATCTGAATGTATAATGAAAGATCTAAGACAAAGTCTTAGTCTATGAATACAACTATCATATATAAACATACTATAAGCATTAGAGTTAGTGTTACAGTACGTCGCGAACGTACCTTTGTTGTTGTTCACGGTACGTTGGACGGTCAAATTGTGATCACGGATATCCTATAAGGGTAATATCGCATTTATTAATTTATAATTAATATTCTAATAAATATCTTAGTCTCAAATGACCATTTTACCCCTGGATTAATTATTTTCCATTTTATTTCCTATAAATTTCGTAAAAACACTACTTGACAGCATATAGGCTGATTTTTCACCTAACTTTGGAAAAATCATAACTAATTCCACAAAAATCGAAACGAGGATCCGTAAAATTCCTCGGAATCCTTAGAGTGTATAGTTTCAATTAAAAATACTCATTTATGCCCAAATTCCCTGAGTCATTCCCAGGTTTAAATTTCAACCTCTGCCCAGAATTTTCCAGAATTTCGTAGCCCATTTTGCAGAATTTTTATCTCCTAGCAAAAAACTCAAAATGACATGATATAGGTATATTTGGAAAGCTCTATATGTCTAATTTGAGCATGAATGTTCTCAGAATTTTAGAACATCATCTTCAACATAAGATACTAGCACTTTTATAACTGCTTTCTGAAATTGCTAATCGACAAATTTTCGCTAGAGCTTCGCTACTTTGACCATAATCTTCCAAATTTTTTTCTATAACTTCTTCTTCATCATTTTTTTTGAAATAAGGCCAATTTTAACCATAAAAACATGAAAACAAAATTATAATTGGAAGATTATAAATCAAAACAACATCTAAGCTATAAATTAGAAAGCTAGAGCTCAAGAACTTACCTAGAACTTTGCTCCTTCTTTCTTCTTGCTCCAAGGACTTCACTCTACTCACTCTCTAACTCTATAATCAGATGATTTGAGCTGATTTGGTGTGAGAAATTGTGAAGACCTTAACTTCCTATTTATAGAATTTTGTGATGGCATTTGTGCAATTACTTCAAACCTAATTCTTCTTCATTTAGAGCCCTTGGATCTTAACTTAGTTGAGAAGTTTAATCTCACCCTTCTATCTAAAAACTGACTTCTCCCTCTCTTCCTTTCTTCATCATTTTCTCTACCCCAAAAGTCTTATGTACTAAGCCAATTTGTCCCCCCTCTTAATGTGATTCTACTTTATCATTAATGCTTGATTGTTGATTAATTATTCACTCTTGTTTTAGGCTATATGACCGACTTCTTCACTCACTTCTTGTAGTTAGTTTGTTTCAATTTTTAGTTACCCCAAATGCTTATTTAGTTAGTAGCTAGTTGGTGGTTTTATTCAAGATTCTTTTCCACTTCTCTAATCTCAATTTTATGACTTAATTAAAGGTCTTATTCAACACTTTAATCACTTAAATATTAAACTCAAAAGTTTAAGGAAATGACTTTGAAGATCACCAAATTCAAGCTTAGAATGTGCTTGTTCATAATATCTACTTATATTTGATCTATGATCAAAGGTTCTCAAGATACAATTTATTTTCTATAGGTTCTCATTTATTTGTGTCTTGAATTTATCCTAATGGTTTTCATCTTACCATTAATTAATTTAATCATTCTTGCATCTTTCTTACACAAGATTACATCACCTTCTAAGATGTCATGATCAAGAAGCCTTGAAAGTCTTTAAGCATTAACCACTTGAAAGATTCCATTTTGCTTGTGATTGTATGTACACTTAATCCTCTTCCATATGCCTTAAAAGTCTTCTTAAATTAATGTGAGATTAAGACATATTTGCCTTAAGTCTTCTTGAGTTAATGTGAGATTAAGACATGCATGCTTTAAGTTTAATATCTAGATTTTATGTTAATTCACCTAGAAGAAATCCCCTTATAGGTTAATTCCCATCTCACATGGATTAAGCTTTATGATAGTTAATTAGAACCTTAGGATTTAGCTTTATTAGTTTTAATCCAAACCTTTGATTTGTGTTGGAAAAATCTACACATTGTTGATGATATTTGTTAATGATTTAGGATTAAGAATTAATGAAATTACTTGCCTCTTTAATTAGTAATTTTCGCCACTTTATTATAATTTTTGGGAGGATTAATTAATTTTGGTTAATATTTCTAATATAGTGTTTTAGGGGTTATTAGGCCTAATTGCCAAAATTCGATAGGTTTTTAAATTAATCTTGATGATTAAAAACTCCTTGTATACTAATCTTGGCCTTTAAATATCACTTGGATATTAATTAAGTTGATATATTCTTAATTATGCCCTTTTTAAATTAATTATTAATTAATTTCAAAAATTACAAAAATATTTCAATTATTGCAAATTTAATTGCCCAATAGTTGTTGCTAATTTTCTCTAATTGATTTAGGCATATCTTTGTTAGTTCTCAATGTGTTTTGATGATTAATAATAATTGTAAACATGAGAGAATGTTTTTGTCAAAGATTGGTAAAGTATGTTGATTTCAATTCAAAAACATTCGTCAAAGACCAAACTCGAGCTTGGGTTTCCAAACTCGAGCTTGACCCTTATAGAAAGCAAACCAAGCTATTTTGCATTTTCGAACTTGAGCTTGGTCCATAAACTTGAGCTTGAAGGTTTGTAAGCTTGAGCTTACGAAGGTTTGAGGATTTTATCAAGTTACTCAAATTGCAAACTCAAGCTTATTAGTTTTAAGCTCAAGCTTGCCTCTTCCAGAGACTTTTCTCACTAAGTTTACAAATATGTAAACTCGAGCTTGAAGTTACAAGCTCGAGCTTACCTCTGGCAGAATCCTTTAAACTTGAGCTTATCATTTTTCTGTAGAGTTTGTGAGTTTACAAAAGTTGTAAACTCGAGCTTGGCATCCCAAACTCGAGCTTGCACCAGGCAGAAAGTTTTCAAGTTTTCCTTTCAAAGTGTAAACTCAAGTCTGGAGTTGTAAACTCAAGCTTGTGTCTGATAGAAACTTTTCAAAGATGTTAACATTTGTGACAAACTCGAGCTTGCCCTTGCAAGCTCAAGCTTGGGTCAGACAGAGAGCAATGTCATATTCTGAGCTTAGCAAACTCAAGTTTACACCTCTAATTGCTCAAGCTTGAATTTTGTGAACTAAAATTATTTTTGACATGAATAGTGTCAAACTCGAGCTTACTCACTAATAAGCTCAAGCTTGCGTTTTTCCATTTTGGCTTTCAAAATGATTTCAAACATGTTTCCCGACAAATGCTAAACTCGAGCTTACACACTTACAAGCTCGAGCTTGAGACTTCCGAGAGGCAAAACTCAAGTTTTAAATGAAGACCAAACTCGAGCTTGGTATAGTAAACTCGAGCTTGGAACTTCGGAAACGAGATGAACGCATCTCGGGTGTATTTTGTTCAGTTTGATTTATGCTTTAGCTTGATTCTCGCGAATTGGTTGTATATGATTTATATGATTCATATCAATATTTCCTAACCAAATTTAACCAGTTTGCTTATGAGATTTCAAGAGATCTAGGTTTGTTTTAAAGAAGACTTTAAGACAACAACTTGTGCAACTTGCAATATAATATTGTATCTCTCATCCAAAGCAATGGTTTACAACCTGGAAAGTAGGACAACCATTCTCCAAGAAAGAAAGCTAGCCTCCAAACAAGCTGGACAACATTATACAACTACCTCCACTAAACATAACAAAGCATGGGAACACATTCTTGAGGAGCCAAATTTCAAATATTCAAATCTGCAACAACCATATTCAAACATATTTGTTCACAACAGCTAGATTCATGGAGACACACTCACAACAGCTATATTTTTGAATTAGATCAAGTCTCAACGGATCTACAACGTTCACAAGCTTCAATCCAAAGTATAAATACATGAAGATTTGAAGTCTCGAAAGTAGAGAAGACATACACGTAAAACGCACACAAGAACATCGGTCTTTTTCGCTTATATTTCTCATTTGTATCTTTGATACATTGTGCTTCAAGTGCTTATCTTTATTCACTCTTTGAGAGAGTTCATTTACGTAAATCATTCTTTGTAAGAATCTCAAAGTTGTGGGACTTTGAGGTTGGGTTATCATATTACAACTTGTAAGGGGGAGTGTATCCTAGAGAGAAGATAACTTTCGAGTACGAGTGTGTATCGATTTGAGTGATAGTAGAAAAACCCAAAAAGTCCGGGATTTGGACGTAGGTTAAGAGTTAAGACCGAACCAAGTATAAATCTTCGTGTCAAGCTCTTCTTCTCTAACTCCATTTACCTTGGTTAAGCATCTGTTGTGTGGGTGATCTGAAAAGAATTTTTAAAATCCCCAATTCACCCCCCTCTTGGTGATTTCCTTCACTTTCAATCTTGATGATATTTGATTGTTTTTATGATATAGTTAAGATTATACTTGATTATGATAATCTTAGGATATTTTATGATCCCTAATAAGATTTAGAAAATCAAATGTATGATCACCTTAATTCTAGGAAAAGATTGCCTAGGAAATAAAATAAACATAATAGAAAAATTTGAGACCACATATTCACCTATTTTAAATAGGTATTATAATATTTAAGATATATTATTTATCCAAATATAATATTTAAGATATATAATTATTTGGGTATTACAAGTTATCCACTCATCATTTCTTATAATTCAATCCATCTTGCATGTTTTATATATATATATATTGTATCTTCTTAGAGCGGTGTATAATTACCACATGCAAAATGGTCTCAAGTGCACCAAAATCAACCTCATTAATGGCCGCTATAAATACGCCTTCCAATGGTTGCGTCTGAAGGTATATATATTATTCACCAGTGACTATAATATTAAATTAAGGGTTAAGTAGCAAATCCACTCATGAAGTATAGGCACAGGAGCAATGTTGCCCTGGAAGTTCTTTTTTTCCTCAATGTTGCCTCGGAAGTTTCAAAACGTAGCAATGTTGCCATATTCTATTAAAAAACTAACGTTTACCGTCAAATAATTGACATTGACCGATAACTTTTTAACAGAAATGGGCAACATTACTACGTTTTGAAAATTCTAGGGAAACATTATTGAGACAAGAAAAGCTTCTTTGGTAACATTGCTCTTCTGCGAAAACTTTTGGGGTGAATTTGCTATTTAACCCTTAAATTAAAGCACACATATAGTTTATATATGTGAATGACTGACAATTTTTTTTCTCATTTCTTTATAGTAGCCAAAGCAAAGAGACATGAGCAATGATTGTGGCTACTACATGATGCAATACATGAAGGACATAATCACATATGGTCTTGAAAATATTGATACAAATAAGCTAAATTATATGCTCAATTTGTTTTATATATATATATATATATATATATTCGGTCAGCTATATATTACAATATCTAACTTCCATATATTGTTTCCTTTTGCGCACAATATTTTAATGCCTCATGCACAATATTTAGCAACTCACAAATAGAAGAAGTGGCTGAAGAGTTGGCGACATCTCTACTACTTCAATGGGAGAGTAAATAGATCAAATGACCGCAAATTTCTAGATAGTGATTATTTGTTTGTTTTAAAGTTTTAGTTTTAATAGTATATATATAACAAGTAAATATATTCGATTTGTTGTATTATTCTATATATGAATGAATATAAATATATTGTAATTTGTTCTATACAAATATATATGTAGGGGATATCAAAAGCAGAAACACCCCAATTATTTTTATTAAAAAAATTAGCTTCAATAAATCACAATTGTTATCTAACAACTATTATTTATGTCAACTATATATAATAGTTGTTTAAATAAATCCGTTAGCATTACTATAAACTTATAACGGTTATTTAGAAAGAACCATTATTTACAAGTGTCGTTAATTATTATCACAACAATGTGTATATTATAGCATCACCAAACCTCAAAACATAACGTGTGTTATATTATAACTATTTTAATATGTATAAAATAAATAACGGTTTAGAACTGTAATTTATCTGCATGGAGCATATATCACTACTAAAAATTTTGGTTTTTGCTACGGAAAAAATCCGTAGCAAAAACCCATTTTTCCGTAGCAAAACATGTTTGCTACGGATTTTGTCCGTAGCAAAATATCGCGTGGCAATTCTACGGATTTCCGAAATCCGTAGCAATTGCGATCGATTTGAAAATCCGTAGCAAATTTGCTATGGATTTCAATATCCGTAGCAATTGCTACGGATTTTCACATCCGTAGCAATTGCTACGGAAAAAATCCGTAGCAAATTTGAAAATTTGCTACGGATATTTTCTCCGTAGCAAATTTCACAAATTTTGAAATTTGCTACGGATTTTTTTCCGTAGCAATTTCAGAATGTGCTACGGATTTTTTTCCGTAGCACATTTCAGAATTTGCGGAGATTTTCTTTTTTCGGTAGCAAATTTTAAATTTTTTTAATAGAAAATTGAATACAAATAGTAAAGTAATGTACCATGAATATATTAACGATAAAAAAGAGTTTACATAGTGAAAACACAATATATATATATAATCCGTAGCAACAAACAAATACAAAAAAGTAGTAGCAACAAGCAAATACAAAAAAGTAGGCTAAACAACAAACATTGTGATCATCGTCATCACCAAAGATGGTCATCATCACCAGGAGTCGACCGGAACCTCGTCTTTCATAAGGGACATGATTTGAAGCCGCATCACCCTCATCAACTCATTCTCGCTGAGTCATCTCCCGTCGCATCATCGCCCGTTCCCCGCTGCAACGCCGCTTGATCGATCTTTTTCCCGCGCAACGCCCGCTTGATCGATCGTGTTCTCGAATCATCTGCCTCCTCATCATCTCTCGTTTCCGAGTCGCCCGCTGGCTCATCATCTCCCGTTCTCGGGTCATCTCGTGTTACTTGCTCCTCCACCAACGCCTTCATCTTCTTCAGTTCATCTACAAAATTGATTAGTACATTTATTATTTGTACTTCATTTGAATGGATAAGAGAATGAAAATTATCAAAAACAAATGTATTATGTTTACCTGAACAAACCCCTACAGTGCCAGATGAGAGGCGCTTTGTATGCGCTTCGATCGGGTGGTAGACTCACCGTATCCAAAGAACCTCCCCTTCTTGTCAAATCCACCAGTAGCCTCAAAGAACAGACTCTCGTTGTCGGATATAGAGGATGAGGGGTCAGTCTCACGCTGCGTGGCTCTCTCCTGCGACAGTTTCTCAAAGTTTTCCTACAAGCAAACAAATACATAACAAATAAGACATGTAAAATGAAATAAATATGGTGGTGCATAAAACAAGTAATAAAGGCAATAAATGTCTAACCGCTATTTGTTGCGCCCTTGGATTAATCCATTGCCTCTCACTCCCTTCAGTGTCGGGAATGGGTCCGCGAAAGGTAACCCACTCAACCGATCCATTTGGAGCTTCCCCCACTCTACCCGCAAACGCAAATGATGACCTTAATTAATTACTTCAAAGTACAAAATATTGAATACGTAAATAGAAAATAACGTGTACTTACAACTTTGCGTCAATGCTCGTAATTGATATGGAGCCGCCAAAGATATGATGGTCCTTCCATTTTGGCCCTATTTTGCTTATTTTCGCACTTATGGTCTTAAACTTGTCATTGTTTTCCCAATTGCCAAATAATTCATCTCTAGTGTCCCGTGGAAGCCAACTGTCTTGCCTCTCGACCTTCTCAATGCATAGAGCTTTCGACGCACCATCACGCCGGCCCCGTGGTTATAAGCTTTTTTCGATTTTCAAGATGCTCGCAACGTCATATGCTTATCCCGAAAATCAATAACGAACAATTAGTGCTCAAAATTTTAAAAGTACTAAATTAACACGCATAAAAAATAACTTACCAAGAACTCCTTGAACCACGTGTCTTGTTGCTTCTTAGGAATCTCGTCCACGCGGTCCAAGCTTGAGTGTAATTACGGAATATTTGGTCCGACATGAAAGTCGCCACGGAGTATCGGCAAAAATCTTAAAACGAGAGATTATCATGCAAATATTAGCATACAAACCAATTAGAAAAGAAAATTGTAACATTACATGTAACTTGGCATGACTTACTCGTTGCCGTCAGGACGGATCCAAAGAAACCCTGTCTCAGGATCTCTTGAGCCCCAGATTGGTACCTCGAAGAACTACCTTCTTCCCCGACGTGGCTCGAGGCGACGCAGGTGTGCTAAGGAAGAAATGTGAAATATTGAAAATGTTTGTACATAGATGGTTTCAAGAAACTAAACAAATGTAAATCAATCGAAATGGTAAAGTAAACCCGTGGTCCTCCTTGCCGTGCATCGGGGGTAGCCGCCGTGACGACGATGTATAAAGTGACGGTGAAGATGACAAATATCCCGACGGTGACGACGAAAAATCAAATAGTGGCACCTCCGGGAGAAGAGCGAGCCCTCGCCTCCATATGGAGCGGTTGGCGTCGCCCTACCCCCTCTTATAGTACGGGGTCGGGCTCGACCACCGCCATGTCCACTACTTGAACATCCTCCCGGATGCTCCATCTCCGAACACTTATAGTCATCATGGCAAAATATATATATAAAAAAAATTAGTTAATATGACAAGTAGCAAAGAAACAAAGTATGTAGTATAACATATCGTCATAAACAAAGAACTAACACAAATCAACCGGACGATTCATGTTCATCGACATCTACTTGCATGTCTTCATCTGAACTCTCATAGTCGTCGAACTTAGATTCACTATCAGAGAAGCTCATTTTTGCCTCATCCTCATCGTCTGATTTCTCATCGTCAATTTGTATAGGAATCAACTCTAACTCCGCACGAGAATCAAAGAGATTGCTTGGTACTTCGTCATCGAAGATGTTTATGGGCAGCACATGTTCCACATCAGCTTGGAAAGGTTCAGCCATACTGTCATTTGATTCCGGCTCTTTCGACTTTGGTATAATATTTCGTGCTTTGGTTTTAATAACTCTCGTCCACCCTTGGCGAGATGTAGGGTATGGTGTATAGTAAACTTGTTCCGCTTTGTTGAGCAAGGATGAATGGGTCATAACCAACCGAATATCTCCTTGTCCAGTGGATCTCAATATTTCCATGTTTGTCCACTTTTGTGCCACGCAGACTGTTATCAAACCACTCACACTTAAAAAGGGTCACCACCTTGTCCCACTGGTAACTCAGCTGAATTATCTCAACTAACTTCCCGTAGTAGTCAGTCTCCACCCCGTCAACTTGGTCACCTCGACAACATACACCGTAATTGCAACATAGTGTACTGCGTTCGCGTCAACGAGTTGCAAATCGATACCCATTGATTATATATTTGTTGCATCGGGTAACCGTAATTGCAGCTCCATAAGATAAACTCCACACAACTTCATTGGGATCGATGGATTTTCCAAGAAATATGATCGAAACCATTTTGGAAACTCAGAATTAGTGAATTGATCAACTTGGGACACCGACATTGAAGGATTTCCCGATCGGACCCAATTAGAGAAGTAACTGTAACAAAAAATTTAAGTTAATAATTTAATACTTACCGTAATAGTAAACAACAAAAAACTTACTCTAGGTACTTGGCGGCCTCTTCACAGTTGTTTAGAATGTACCACTCTGCAACTCGCTTATCTCTTCCGTCAAGAGTTGACTTCCAACGTTTTCCCACGACTCGCCCTGGAAAATTAAATATTGATTTTTGATCCCTCGTATCACCGGCATCATCGTTACGAGGTACCCCTCTCCATCTTGACATCATTTCAGGGGGATAATAGTATGACGCAAATTTTGCGGCCTCTTCGACTAGATAAGCTTCAACGATAGATCCTTCAACGTACCTTGTATTTTTGATCTTGTGCTTAAGTGTGCGTAAAAACCTACAATGGAATATCAGAGCTAAAGTACCATGTCGGTCAATTAATAACAGCGCAAATCAATATATATATTACCTCTCAAACGGATACATCCATCTATCTTTGTTGCGGGCCTCCTACCTTTGCTTTGTAGGCCAAGTGAACGGGCAAATGTTCCATTGAGTCAAACAAGCTAGGAGGAAACACCATTTCTAACTTGCATAGCGTTATGGCCATGCTCGCCTCCGTGTGTCGTAACTTTTCAACATTAAGCTCGAAGCACAAATTTCTCTAAAGAACATGGAAAACTCCGTTAGAATAGACCATACATGCTTCGGTAGTGCTTTGAAGGCCCACGGCAACAATCTCTGGAAAAAAAACATGACAATCATGACTCTTCATCTTGCTCAACTTCACCTCATGCATGTCGACACATCTTTTCCAGTTTGACGCATAACCGTCAGGGAGTTTCAGATCTTTAACCCATTGCAACAATTCTAAATTCTGCTCTTTATTGAATGTGTACGGCGCTCTGGGTTTGGAAATTCGTCCAGTGCCACTGTCCACCAAATGCAAAGCAGGCCTTCTACAAATCGCTTCAACGTCCAATCTTGCTTTCACTGTGTCTTTCGTCTTGCCCTTGGTGTCCATCGGTATACGAGAATATTGCAAAACACATTCCCTCAATATGCATGACATCGAGATTGTGTCTTAACAATTGATCTTTCCAATATGGTAGTTCCCGGAAGATATCTGCGTTTGTTCCAATGATGATCAATGCCGTACCCCTCGGGTTCGCTTGAAGCAGCCCCTCTTCGACACTCGGAATGTGCCGACCGTCCCATATTTCTTGTCCACTTAAACGACGAGGTGGATCTGCTCGTTCGACAACCTTCCGCGTGAAGTCTTTTCTATTTCTCCTAAACGGATGATCGGGGTAGGAATCGTCGGTGCTGTCAAACCAACCGACCTTGCGATCGTGTTCCAAGCTAAAACCCATGTTCTGTTCAAGACATACCGGGCATGCGAGCTTTCCCGACGTTTGCCGCCCACTCAACATCCCATATGCAGGGAAATCATTTATCGTCCACATTAAGGCAGCCCGCATGGTGAAATTCTGACTTAATGATATATCATACGTAAGAACACCTTCACTCCACAACATCTTCAACTCATCTATCAAAGGCCTGAGGTACACATCTATCTTCTTTTTTGGGTTCGACGGCCCAGGGATTAACGCGTTAAGGAAGAAAAACTCTCTTCTCATGCACATAGAAGGTGGGAGGTTGTACGGAGTCACAATGACTGGCCAACAGGAATAATTCCTGCCCGTATTGTTGAAAGGAGCGAACCCATCCGAACATAGACCAAGACGAACATTACGGGGATCCATAGCAAAGAAAGGATTCGCCTCATCAAATTTACGCCAAGCTTCGGCATCAGATGGATGAGTCACAAAGTTCTCATCCCTACGATGCTCCCGGTGCCATCTCATGTGAGCAGCTGTTTGTTCGGATGCATACAATCTCGTAAGTCTGGGCACCAGAGGAAAGTACCACATCTTGCTTATTGCATGACGGGTCTTTTTCCTTCCTTTCCCCACAACTTTATATCTGTCATCTCCACAGAATTTGCAATTGGTCATTTCCAAGATCATCCTTGTAATACAACATACATCCTCTCGGGGCAAAGCAATGGATTTTTTCACATCCAAGCCCAAGCTCTTTCACCTTTTTTTTTGCTTGGTAAAAGTCCTTCGGCAAATTATTGTCTTTGGGAACAACCTTACTCATGATCTGCATCATTTTGTTGTAATTCCTCTCACTCATATGGTGATCAGTCTTCAAGCTTAGTGTTGCTAGGGTAGCCGATAGCGATGAATATTCACTATTTTCAAAGTGTTCGCAACCTTCCCATAACGGACGCCGTGCTTCTTGAAGCATTTTATAGAACCTAGCGGCTTCCGGATGAGGATCCTCACCCATGTTTGATGGTTGAGGATGGGTACCGGTCTCCTCTCCCATGTATGACGGTTCGCATGAGTAACGGGATCAAAATATTGGCCGATCGACGGTCCCGCGGCATCCATAACCAACCGCTCATATTGATTAAGGTTTTCTCGATGACTACGTCCCCGTAATAACCACCGGTGTCGTAAGACTTCGCCATGAAATTCCCAACATTGATAATCTCTAATGAATCCCTTTTGACACAAATGAATTCTGACCGTCTCCGCATCTGTAAATCTTAAACACTTACATTTGGCACACGGACACCTGATCTCCCTTCTTGAATTATTTGAATTCGCCAAAGCAAATTGACGAACACTTCCAAACCCACCAAGAATGCTTGCGTTAGTTCTCTTCTATCGTTAGACGATTGTACATCCAACTTCTATCATGGTTGCCTTCCATACTTCCTAGCTAGTTCAGTTACTAACATATATGGGCTAGATCAAAGAGATTACTTAACATTTAATCAAATTTATTGTATAACTTGTTAAACATAGATTGAAATAAAAAATTTAAATGAAATATTTTTTAAACAAATTACTAACAAGTCATTTTTATAATAGCCTAAATCAAATAATAAATTCTACTAATTTTTATAACACATACAAATGTGATTATTCTTCAATGTCACATCTTCCTCCTCCCAGTTGACATTAATTAATTAATTGTCAAACACTTCACTTTTCTAGTTTCAACATCATCCTATTTAAAGATTTATGTATCAATACCAACTAATACAAAATCTTAATTTTATCACACCAAAATCGAATTGGAATTTCTAAATTCCTAAAAAGTGCTAGATAAAAATACTTTACATAAAAAAATTATATACGTTTCTTAACCGTGTTTACTTGAAAAAATTACTTTTAAAATTTATCTTATGTAAAAAAAAACGATTTAAACTCATGTAATCGATAATCTTTGACCAACATACATATTTTCATTATTCCGGCTAAGCAAACATAACATAAATATCAAATTGTGATAAAAAGAAAATATACTTCAAGCTAACCCGCAAAAAATCGAAGTGCTAAGATTTGTTTGTAACCTGCAAAAAAATGGAAGGTAAAAAAAAAAGCGCAAAAAGGGGAAAAAAAAGCTTACATACCTTGACGGAGGAGGGGCGACGGAGATGGGGGAGGAGGGAGGTCCGGTGAGGCGGGGAGGAGGGGGTTCGGGTTGAGGGAGGGAGGGGGAGGGGGCCGGAGGAGGGGGAGGGGGGCCGGATCGTGCGTAACCGGGGGGGGGGGGTTCGGGATGAGGAGGGAGGAGGGGGGGGGCGGAGCGGGGAGGGATGCGGAGGGGAGGGGGGTTCGGGATGAGGGAGGGAGGATGCGGGGGGGGAGGGATGCCGGAGGGAGGGGGTCGGAGTCGTGGAGGCACCGGAGGGGAGGGATCTGGTTTTTA
Organism: Acacia melanoxylon; assembly: GCA_019022615.1. NCBI lineage: Eukaryota > Viridiplantae > Streptophyta > Magnoliopsida > Fabales > Fabaceae > Acacia > Acacia melanoxylon. The sequence continues at coordinate 6,036,339 of JAFJYJ010000002.1, forward strand.
CGGGGAGGGGAAGTGGCGAAAATGTTGCGGCTTTAAGCCGCAACATTTTGCGACGGATCTATGATCCGTCGCAAATTGCGACGGATCATAGATCCGTCGCAAAAAGGCTGAAAAAGGCGGCCTTTTTGAGACGGATCGTGGATCCGTCGCACTATTCGCGACGGATCCACGATCTGTCGCAAAAAGGCCGAAAAGGGCGGCCTTTTTGGCCGCCTTTTTGCGACGGATCGTGGATCCGTCGCAATATTCTGCGACGGATCGTGGATCCGTCGCAATATGGTGCGACGGATCCACGATCCATCGCAAAAAGGTCGAAAAGGGCGGCCTTTTTGCGACGTTCGCAATATTCTGCGACGGATCCGGGATCCGTCGCAAAAAGGCGCCAAAAAGGCCGCCCTTTTTGCCTTTTTGCGACGGATCGTGGATCCGTCGCGGAATGCGACGGATCCACGATCCGTCGCAAAATAAGAAAAAGACGGCCAAAAAAAGCGACGGATGACGTGATCCGTCGCAATTTTGGACCAATTTTCATTTTTTGCTACGGAATTAAAAATCAGTAGCAAAATCCAAAATCACCATTGCTACGGAAAATGTTCCGTAGCAAATTCCGTAGCTATTCCCTATTTTTCTAGTAGCGCCCACAAATATGACATTTCAAAATCGTTATATATAGTAGATAATAACCGTTATAAAATACATTTTATGTAGTAGTGCTTATTCAATTTATTATATAAATGTACAATTTTACGGCCATTTTTTTGTTAAACTGTTATTTTTTAAATTTTTATTAAAGTATGCATATTAAATAGGGACAAATTTAAAATGTTATTAAAATTTAAAATAAGGTTAATATATAAAGTCAAAGGTTTTTCTTGATCCCATAGAAATACTTTGAAAGTATCTTATAAATAGGAAGAGAAAAATACAGCATAGTCAGTTTCTTAGAAGTTAGAACTTTAATTTGAAAGAGATAGAGAAGCGCCGAATAAGTTAAGCCTATTAGAACATAATACAAATCAAAATTTATTAGCTGGCCCATGGCGTTTTGTTATAGGCCCAAATATCAGAACATACAATGAATTACTTAAGCACTTAATGATCTTGTTGGTCTATGTTGCATTGCATCGATTATCATTTTTTGAAGTGAGAATATATATATATATAACTGCAATATGCGTGGCCAGCAAGGGTATTTAATATTCATCCATAATTGAATTGGTTTAAATATTTATTTAATATTTAATATTCATCGATGATTGAATTGGTTTAAATATTAATTTAAGGGTTAGTAGTTTAACTGAAGTCAAATAGATTATGATTAAATATATAAAAGTATTCATATATAACTATAAAAAAATTAATGTTTAAATAAGAAAGGCATTGATCCAAAAGTAAAAGAAACATTCATGCACAAACCGCATATAATACAATAAAACAGAGTTACTAAATATAAATATGATTGAATACTATTTTTATTAAATGACGTAATTTCAGACTTAGTAAGAAAAATATATATATGAAATATGATCCCATTGACTCATTCTACCGATAAAAATGATTGAGTTACATCAGGTTTGTCAATTAATTCTTGGTTTAGTTGGTTCACGAAACCAATGAAGTGACCCTTTCACCTTTTCTTTTGACGGTTTAGTTTAGTTGGTTTAGGGTTTAATTGCGGGGTTTGAGTTTTTTCATTTTCTTCTCAAAATTTCGTATCCATCCTTAAATACAAAAGATGGATGATTTAAATTTAATATAATATTTTATAAATTATTATTATAAATATAAATAAATAAATTTAAACTATTAAAATTTAATCTACACAATTCATAACTACAATACACAAACAAAATTAATATATATATATATATATATAAAATATTAAATTTGTACATCCATTTTTTTTTTATATAAGGGTAGGGATGAGATGGTAAGAAGAAAATGAGAGCATCTCTCCTTTCAATTTCCCAGTCCGATCTGATTTTTTTGGCCTGTAAGGCCGATCTGAGTTTTAATACTATGGTGATCTTCATTATTTTCGTGTGTGTAGTAGTGTATGATCTCTTGTGCTCATTTCTTTTTTTTATTATTCATATTATATTTTCATAGCTCAACATATGATTTATTTTTGTTTGATCTTTGGGAAAATTTCAAATAAATACCATTTGAATTTGTAAAACCTCCAGAGGTCTGTCGAATTTGTAAAAAGACTGAGAGGTACCAAGGATCTATGAGGGATATGCAAATTCGGGTGAAATTACATTTTTGCCCTTACTTTTAAATAAATAAATAAATAATAAAAATGCCATCATCGGAGGGCCGCCACCGGCCGTGCGGCCATTGGTGGGGGGTGGGGGGTTTTTTCTTTAGGGGGGGGGTGGGAGGGGGTGTTTTTTAAAAAACAAAACAATATATTGAAAGTGTGGGGAGTGGGGTTCGAACCCCCCACCCCCCACACAGGAACCAAGTAGCCCAACCAGGCTACTTGGTTCCTTCATTATATATACATTAACAAATATATATATTCTTCTTAACATTTTTTCAATTGTATTTCAAAATCGTGAAACGAGAATTACCATTCCACAAACAAGAATTACCATTTTTTTTACAGGGTTCCCTTTTTTCACCATTTGATGCATGTTTTGTAAAACTAAAAAAATTGCATTTTTACCATTTCACAAACAAAAATTACCATTCCACAAACGCGAATTACCATTCCACAAACGAGAATTACCATTTTTTCTAAAGGGTTCCCTTTTTTTACCATTTGATGCATGTTTTGTAAAACCAAAAAAATTGCACTTTTATCATTCCACAAACGAAAATTACCATTCCACAAACGTGAATTACCATTCCACAACCGAGAATTACCATTTTTTCTACAAGGTTCCCTATTTTTACCATTTGATGCATGTTTTGTAAAACCAAAAAAATTGCATTTTTACCATTCCACAAACGAAAACTATCATTCTACAAATGCGAATTACCATTTCACAAACGAGAATTACCATTTTTTCTATAGGGTTCCTTTTTTTTTCTTTTCTTTTTTTTAACAAAAAGTGCAATTTTTTTGGTTCTACAAAACATGCATCAAATGGTAAAAAAAAGGGAACCCTGTAGAAAAAATGGTAATTCTCGTTCTTGCGGAATGATAATTTGCGTTTGTAGAATGATAATTTTCGTTTGTGGAATGGTAAAAATGCAATTTATTTGGTTTTACAAAACATGCATCAAATGGTAAAAAAAAGGAACCCTTTAGAAAAATGGTAATTCTCGTTTGTGGAATGATAATTCTCGTTTCAGGATTTGTAAATACAATTGAAAAAAATGTTAAAAAGAATATATATATATATATATATATATATATATATATATATATATATATATTTGTTAATGTATATATATTGAAGGAATGTGGGGGTGGGGGTTCGAACCCCACTCCCTACACTTTCAATATATTGTTTTGTTTTTAAAAAAAACACCCCACCCCCTCCCAAAAAAAAAAACCCCCCCCCCACCGGTGGCGGCCCTCCGGTGTCCGCGGCCGGTGGTGGTCCTCCTAGCCGGTCGGCGGCAGCCCTCCGGTGAGGGCATTTTTTTTTTTTGATTTATTTAAAAGTAAAAAAAAGGTAATTTCATCCGAATTTGTATATCCCTCATAGGTCCTTGGTGCCTCTCAATCTTTTTACAAATTCAACAAACCTCGGGGGTTTTACAAATTCAAATGGTATTTATTTGGAATTTTCCCTTGATCTTTTTATATACTCTTTTCAAAACTATTTTATAAAAAAATAGTTAAAATAAACAAAATTATGTCCAGAATTGATCAAAATAATTTTATGTATTGAAATTAAAAATATTAATAGAATTATAACTAATTGAATTACAAATACAACAGGTCAAATGTATTTCAGAATTCAAGATGGTTGGATATTGCTACCTCTTTGCACTACAAATTAGGTCTTATATATAAAAGGGTTAAGGTGCAAATTGGCCAACAAACTTTTACTTCAGGAGCGCCCAGCACAAAAAACTTTTAAGTTGACTAAAAATACCAAAAAACCTTTAAAAATGTGAAGTCAACACAACACCATTAGAATGTCCGATAGAATGTAAACTTTAAGGGTTAAGGTACAGATTGTCCAACGAAATTTTACTTCAGGAGAGTCCAACACAAAAAAGTTCATGTGCAATCCACCCAAAATCCGATTGTTGCAAATCCTTGCTCGGACCCTCCAACCATATGCATTGAGGTTAGGAAGAGTGAATGCAACAAAAAATCACAAATGTAACGAGTATATTTCATTTTGAGTAAGGATTGTAAGTTTTCGAATTTGCTCGGGCAAATCCATATGCACATGGTCCGAGCAAGGATTTGCAACTATCGGATTGCACATAGACTTTTTTTGTGCTGGGCGCTCCTGAAATAAAACTTTTTGGTGTTAGACGCTCCTGTAGTACAAGTTCGTTGGACAATCTTCACCTTAACCCTTAAAAGTTTACATTTTAAAGGACGTTCTAATAGCATTGTGCTGACTTTACAGTTTTAAATTTTTTTTTTTTTGGTATTTTTTGTCCACTTAAAAGTTTTTTGTGCTGAGCGCTTTTGGAGTAAAAGTTCGTTGGTCAATCTGAGCCTATATAAAATATGAGGAGTATTAATTATGACTTCCGATTAATACAACTTTATACCATTTTTATAAATATATTAATATTAATATTAATATTAATTTAACCATAACTTTTTTGCCAAAAATTCAAATAATTTTTGAGCAAGTACTTTTGCTCATCCAATTATTTTTTGGGGTTGTTAACTATGCTGCTTCACAATATTTTCACATATATTTGACTCAACAATATTATAATCAATTAATTTATAATAACTGATAGTGTTTGCTGATTCAATAATTGTTCTGATTATCGAAAACATTGCTTAAAAGAATTGATATTTATTGTAATGGGTTTCAAAATATTTTGATGCATTTGTTTGGTATGGTGGAAAACCATAAGATGACGTGTCAAAAGTGTATTTGATGTTTCTGGGGGATGAATGAGAAGGAACACAACATCAGTTATAATAATGAGTGAAGTTACCAAATAAAATATCTTCGAGCAAAAAAAAAGTTACCAAATAAAATAAGTGATTGCATATTGTCAATATATTCATAATTAGAAGATTTACCAGAAAGAAAAGCTAATGCAAATCATGTTAGGGTCACACACACACACACACACTAGCTTACATGTGAAGGTTTATATATTGTGCATAAATCCAACCACGTTTAACAAAGTCACTTGGATTAATTCCCAAGCAATAATCCAAAAGCTACCATGTGGCATCTCTTATTTTGGAGATATTCAGAGAGTAAACAAAACATAAATAAAATAATTTAAACACAAAATAGAGAAATTACAAATATTCAAAACAATCCATATATATTTCTACCAAAGCTCCAATAGAGTAAAACTGATACATCAGAACAAAAGTAAAATTTTATATAGAAAAACAGGCATATATTTTAAGCACCTATACACACACACACACACACACACACACACATATATATATATATATATGAAAGTGGTAAAGTACTTACTAATACATAACAATATAATAAATCATATTGTTCATTATTAACAAACTTAGCAACTTATTTTACAGTCCAATTATTTTTAGAAAACCGAAGGGTCAATCATATATATATATATATATATATATATATATATTTGGAAACTACAAGGTAAAGTTATCATTGATGAAAAAAATGCATGTTATCATTTTTTGAAAACTTACAGCTGCTCTTGCATTGTCTTTTTGCCCACACTCTGATTAACTTTTTTTAAAGATATTATCTAGGATCCAAGTTGAAGATTTTTATGTTATCAATTATATTTGTAATTTTTTCTTGATATTAAAATATAATTTGAGTTGGTCGGTTGGACTAGTGTACTGGAGAACAAGTCCTCTTGCCAATTAAATTAAATTGAATTTCATATTTTTCTCCTGTTGTTAATCCTGAAATGACATTATTTTGATTAAAAAAAGAAAGAAAACATTAGATTTGTGCTTTAATTGAATTATGTGTATTTCCACATTAATATTTTATTTAAATATTATTTTTTAGGGTTATATATGAATATTTTCTATATTTTAATTAAATATTATTTTAATATTGGTTGGAGTTATATTGCTAACTCCTGAATTACTGTTTCAACCAATTTAATCGCCAGTCTGACTTTTAGTTCCTAATTGGTTTTTCCGTGTAATTCTATTTTAACTGAAATTTTGTAAAAGATGACCCATTGATTTGACCTTTATCTCCTTCCATTATTAAATCAATGGATGAATTATTGATGTTTTGATTTCATTATGTGGGGTGTCTTTGAAGCTGGTTCACGAGCTAGTGGTATGGCTTCTACCTCCACCACAACCTCCTTGCATGTTTTGGTCCCAAATCCCATTTGAGATAACGTCATTTGGAATGTCATATTCATATAAGTGAAGCTGAAGATAACTGTTCCCAAATTATGTGACAAATCATCACTTTTATTTTTCATATTTCCTTTTCAGTCCCTCAATTCCAAGTCATATGTATGAAAACTCATGTGTACCACTGTCTGTTTTGCTTCACCGAAGGAAAAAAAATGTAAATACAAGAAAAATTCAGACAAAATAATTTAAGGGAATGTTGAGAGAAGAGATATATAGTGACACATTTTCGCCTCATTATGCTTGAATTTGAATTAGTTCATGATATTCCTATGATCTTAAATATAACAGTTTAGATAACTGATTTATAGAGATTAAAGAAATTACTTAATTTAGTTATATGTAAAAAGATATGTTACTTTCCCTACAATATTCATTTTCATATTATAGATGGGAAATTATCCTTATCAATGGAAATTTTATTTAATATGAGATAGCTTACTAAAAATTATAAATTATAAGACAAAGTGAATTAAGGTGTTATGTACATTCAGGATCAAAGAAAATTCTTCAACTAGTTCTTACATTTATGACCTAAGGTAGTATTAGATATTCCAATTGATGACAACTAAAATTAGCATATAGCTAGAGCCCATTTTATTTATTATTTATTTACTTACATATTCATATATTTTAGGGAAAATTACATACAGGTCCCAAGGAACAGAAATAATTATAAAAAAGTCACTTGAAATCACCAAATTACACAGAAGTCTCAAAGGACTTTTTTGATATTATTTGTATTAACAACAGAAAAAGCATAGATTTACAAAAGGAAATGCTATATTTACAACAAAATTTAAAATCTGGCAATTTACAACAGAAAAAGTCATATTTACAACAGAAAAAGTCATATTTACAACAACATTTAAACACCTGGATTTTGAATGTAGAAAGGTCATTTACAACAACAAAAAAAGACTATATTTACAACAGGAAATGCTATATTTACAATAAAATTTAAAATCTGGCCATTTACAACAAAAAAAGTCACATTTACAACATAAAAAGCCATATTTACAACAACATTTAAACACCTGAATTTTGAACGTAGAAATGTCATTTACAACAGCAAAATGCTATATTTACAACAAAATTTAAAATCTGTTATTTACAACAGAAAAAGACATATTTACAATAGAAAAATTCATATTTACAACAACATTTAAAAACCTGGATTTTTTTCATACAAATAATTACAAAAAAGTCCCTTGGGACTTTTGTGTAATTTGGTGATTTCAAGAGATTTTTTTGTAATTACTTTTGTTCCTTGGGACCTACACGTAATTTTCCTATATTTTATGGGGCAATAAACTAATATTTATAAATGTTGGGGATCATTTATGTCATTGTATATTACATTAAGAAAATAGTACACCTATAAAAAACAATTAGTCGAATCATGTTGTTTGAATAATTAGTTAAAATTAATTAGAGACAATAAAGATGTAAGAAATGTAACTTCTTTTTTTGGCTAAAAGTACCCTCATTTATGTGGAAGAGAGAGAATGTGCGATGAAAAAAATGCATGTAAATTAAATATAATGATATGAATAATTAAGGGTAAAATGAAAAAAATATATATTAAGACAATTTATAAGTGTGTCTTATAAAAGGGAGCATGTCATACCTACAAATTGTCTCCTATAAAAAGGAACAGAGAAAGTACAATGTAAGTATTTCATTGTTTAGATATATGCAAATGGGTACTAAATTATGTAACAAAGTATACATTTGGTCCTCTAAACTTTATACAAAATTTTGGCTTCGTCCATTTGTTTTATAAATTATATTTTCAGCCATTTAACCTTAACACCATTAGTCTCATATGATAACTTTTTTATGCCAATCATTATTGTTTTTGAAAATTAAACTTACCAAGTCAATATTTGATAATATTTTATCAAAACCTAAAATCTCAATGCCAGCTTTTTGTTATATGTGTTAGGTTTAAAGGATTAGATTTAGAACGATACTTCACAAAATAAAGGGAATAAAATGAAATTTTATATGAATGTAAAGGACTAGAGATGTACTTTTGCCATTGTGTGTTTTTTTTTTTTTTAAAAAAAATAATAATTGGGTCATGCATGTGTAGTTAACGTTTGATGCCTCCAACCATCAATTAAAGATATTGTAATGTTTGAAGATATTATTTACAAAAAATCTAACAGTTATTTATACAATTAAAGTTTAACAATGCAAAATATATTGTTAAATTTTAAACGTCAAAAATATTTTTTCATCACATAATTCAAAATAAAAACTTCTTAGTTAGTGGTCTAAATAGGAATTTCACTTCCATGTCATCAATGTCCATTTATGGAACATAGGAACTGAGACTCTGTTAGATTCCCCTATATATATGTATTCAAGGTGTTATTTTTCTTCAACACTGTAAATTCAATCTTCATTCACAAGCTCTGCAATATCCCTCTCTGCTTTCCATATCTCAGAGAGAGAGGGATGGAAGATATGAATAAGCTTATAAACAGAAGTAAGCTAAGGCATTATTTGTTGTTAGTTTCAGTGATCTCTCTGTGTTCTTCTCTACTCTTATTTTTTCCTTCTTCATTGCTCCATTACTTTAACCTCTACAACTTCTCCTCCTTGCCTTCCCAGATCTTGTCTCACACCATTGACAAGAATTGTATGTTCCTCCTCTGTAATGGCCTCCTTGTCTTCGTCGGCATCACCAGATCCTTTTTCAACTCTGATCTTGTTCGTGATTGTGATCCTCGTGTTTATGATGATGATGAACCTCTTGAACTTTGTAGCAGTATTCAATATTCTACAGAAGTTGAGGTCAAGAAGTTCATGGTTGTCGTGGAGGAGGAAAAGGAAGAAGATGATGATGATGATGTTGAGGAAGAAGGTAAAGAAAATTGTGTGGTAGGTTTGGATTTAGAAAAAGAAGAAGAAGAAGATCGATGGTTGGAGAATGAAGAGATATTGGTTGAAGAAAGTGTGGAGGAAGAGAATTTGGGGTTAAGCACAGAGCAGATGAACAAGAAATTTGATGATTTCATCAGAAGGATGAAGGAAGATCTGAGGATTGAAGCTAAACGGAAACTAGTTATTGTTTAATTATCATTAGCAAAAACCAGTTTTTCTTTTTAAAATAAAAATAAATAATAGATTAGTCTTTGGATTTATATATCTAGGTTTAGTTATTCTTTTGTCTTTTAATTTCTGGTCCTCTCCTTTGTCACCTCTTGCATATTTTATTTTATATGTTGCTTGTGTTTCTGGCAAAACTTTTAAGTGAAGCAAGGAATTGGTTATTATTCTCTCTCCTCCTTATTTTGAAATCCTTTTCCATTGTTCTTATTGTTTTTATAAGTTGTAAGAACTTTGGTTCACCAGAGGGTCTAAAGGTGATAGCCCAATTGGATTGAAATCCATGATTATATGTGAACTATGAAGCATTTGGATTTTTAAGTGCAAGATAAGTTATCAACTTACTATATGTTGGTCACCATTTTTGAAATACAAGAATAAGGTAAGTATATTATATGAATCACTTTGAAGGGGAGATTGTTAGAATACAACTGCAAGTCAATATTAAAAAACTCTACTCATATACTTCCCCACAAATTCTAATTGATCTCTAAAAAATGGATGTCATCTCATTAAGGTTTTAAATCAATTTGTTATGAGAATTAGAAAGTAAACCGTAAATTTATTAATTCAAATAAAGTAGTAATTGTTGGCATGACTCATTTAATCATATGAGTCACGTGTGTGATGCAACAAGTTGTTAAATATTACGTATTGACATCCATTAAAGAATCATAAGATCCTTCATAAATATCCAACCAATTTTATAATTCAATTGTTGATATGTGCTGCTTATTCTCAAACAGAAAGGAATATGAGAATATTACTGATAATCTTTAAATTCATATTATTTTTAATGTAAAAAGGAGCTAAAAACTCTGTCATTGTCATGCTTTAATGGAACAATTAGTTAAATATGTGATTTCATCTTCATAATGAGTTTTTAGACTTCATTTGCATTAATCTTGATCATATTTGTAGTTTGGATCAAAATTGGGCTTAAATCTCATCTCTTTTACAATTGAGTAAAGAACACTGTTTCGTATTTTGATAATATCTTGAGTTCTAGACCTCAAATAAATCTTCACTTTATATTGTAGGAAAGCTGAAAGATATACCTACAACTCTTATGAAGAGCCCAAAAGCTAAATCAGATGTTTAGAGATCCAAAATGGGATTTGAATCCGAGACAAGGCGTTGGCACTGGACTCTGGAACAACGTTCGATGTTTGATCCATAAATGGTGCTACAGAACTCCAAATCCGGTGTGGTTTGAACGAATGGAAATATGACATCCGGGGCTACATTTCGTATGAAGACAGCTTGGTCCAACTCCACCGATTTCATGGTGTAACACAGGTTGTACAGTTGACGCGTTTTTGGAGCACAAAAGTCAAGAATTGTGGTTCAATAGTTCTTCCAATTTTCCTATAAATACATGGATGTTTTCAAGAGCAAAACACACCTTGAAGAGACCAATATCTCTCCCATTCTAAGTTCCTTCTTTTATTTCTTGCCTCCTACTTGGGATGGCTTAGTTTTACTTTATTAGTTTCATGTATTGTCTTTAATTTCTTGCCTCCTACTTGGTATGACTTAGTTTTAATCTTTCCTTTTAATTATTTTATTTTGATTTTATGTTTTTCATCTTTTTCCTTTATTCGTTCATTATGTTTTTGATATTTACTTTTATATTGGAATAGAAGCTTTCATTTTCTTTAATTGTTCTTTGTGTTCTTCATGTTCATGATGAACTTGTTCATGTTCTTCGTGGTCATGATGAACATCTTTATTTCTACATTTTCATCTTACATAGCCATGCTTGGCTAAGTTTTTGTGATCAACCCATGAGTTGAGGATTCCATGGTGTCATCCGGAGGACTTATGCTTCAATCGATAACGACTTGTTTTGTTTACTTTAATCGGATTCGAGTTTAGAAACAGATTGGATGTTAGATTTAATATCCAGATTGAAATCCCAAGGACTTAGGTCGGACCGGGTTTGAAAACGTTGTACGATTGCACAAAGCGAGCTCGCCACGTGTTCGATCATATGCTAGGCGATTGTCTAGTCGAGGGAGCTTACGGACAAATGCGAGATTTCGGTTTGTTTATAATCAATCACGGGTTCCGTTATTCTATTTCTTTGTCCAATGATGGAAGGTCTTGGAATCCCATTCGAGTTGATCGTTTTTTTTTTCATTTGATTAATCTCTCCTTTTCATTCTGTCTTCAATTTCTATTCTAATTCCATCAAAACCCAATCCCCCCCTTGTTTTTATTTCATTTGCATGACATCTAGATTACTTAGGATTCAATAAAAAACTCCTCGAAAAGAGAGAACGATCCTAGGTTTGCCTATACGCAATCCTTGGTTAATTGTTGATTGTGGACCCCAAGGCTAATGATAAAAGGTCTTCATCAATTACTAGTTATGATTTGGAATGGATCTTTATATTTATGAAAATATATCAAATTCATATATATGTGCCCATTCAAATAGCATGTAAACCACACTAGTATTCAATAATAGATGCATCTATAAGATAGTTACATATGTGATTATCATTAATTTGCAACCTGAAGTGTGCAAGATTCATTGAATAAATCATTATGTTGAGCAAACAATTTCCAGATTATAAGATCCCAAATCATTTATTAAATCCTTCATAAATAGCTAGCTCAATATCTATGAGAACAAAATTTCTATTTCAGTGTTGGCGTATTTAATCTTACATATTGTGGCACTTATACAAGTCAACAAAATTCTCCCAATAAAATTAACTTTTGGTCAGAGCCAAACATACTCCATCTTAAAAAGCTAATTTTGAATGAAAATTCATATTGATCCACCACAATTCATCTTGTTTGTCTCCAAATTAAACAACAGGATATTTCTAAATGAAACAAATAGATTTAGGAGACTTTTACTGACTAATTAATTGATTGTCATTGGACGAAGTTTTCCTACCATGAGGGGACAAATTGAGTAGCTGGAAAATACAACACAGAATTCATTATTGCTGTCAAATGTATATCCTCAAATTTAGCAGAGTAAGAACTAGAAGTTCATAAAATATTGCATTCATAAAATGTTCTAAAATATTTGTTAGATGCAATTACTAACCTAAATGAGAATCACTAAATCTTATATTCTAACTAAAAATTTTCCAATTAGTATAAATGAAAATGAGACATGCCTGAAGCATGAGAAATCAATTGGTTCCTAATATAAATGTTTTGAATAAAGAGAAGCATAATATTCAGATGATCAAATTGAGGAGGTGGGTGCTCCCGTAGAGTGTCAATACATAACTGATTGCAAAAACTTGAAAAGAGGTTCAGGTACCTGAAAAATAATAAAGAAATCTCAATAAGTTATGTCACAACAAGAAAAATGGAACAAAACAGATAGAGTTGTCAACAACAGTTTTGATATTATTATCATGTGATCAGATGAGAATCTTATACATAAATATGTCAAGCAAAGTAGACAAAATGGTGATTGGCTAAAACAAAAAAGGGAATTGACGATGTAATACCCGGATTTTAGCAAATCTGGAATTCTTGAGATAAGAGAAATTAATGAATATTTTGATGAAGCAAATTCATGAGTTTTAAAACTATTATAGAAAATTGTTATAATTGTCGAGTAAATTGTCGAAAAAGTTACGAAAAATCGGATGAAAGAATGACTAAAAATGCAATAATGGTGATAAAAACGGTCTAAAAATATTATGATAAATACCGAAAGATCATGAAAGATTATGAGAAAATTATGGGAGTATTATCTTTAATTATAAAAATTTAATAAATTATTTCAGAGGAAATAACATGAAGAAATGTTTAAGAATATATTCCCATACTTGTTTTTAAGCCTCATTGCATTGAAAGATGTCTGACGAGGTAAAAACCTAGTGGGGATAATTTTGAAATGGAATAAGGTCAAAGTAACGAAGTTCTGACGAAATTCCGCCAAATAGGGGTAGTAGGGGCAAAATGGTCTTTTTCACCTAAAATGCCCGTTATGCTGCCAAATATTCATAAGTGTGTTATTATTCGAGTAGAATACTTCGACGTCGAACCACCGTCGAAATTCCATCGTTCCATTTGTTGAGCCGCATTTGTTTATTTGTTTTACGTACGACCGTCAAAAAGTACCGTTTTTAGCCGGAAGAGCCGGATATCTCGCAACTAAGGTACGGACGCGTATCGTAACCCTAACTCTATGCTGCTTATATACTTTTGCGTTAGAGATACGTTCATAGACTGAGGTTCTGTTGAGAATCGTCAGAGATACTTACAGTTTTACCCACGGATTATAGTATTGGTAATGCCGTTTGAGTTATTCCTAGCGCTGAGGACACGTTAGTGATGTGGCACTGGATATGTGCAGAACTAGTCGAGAGAGACTTTACATATTGCTTTGTGCTTATGTTCTGTCCATGTTATTGATCATACATCTGTTGTTTGCTTTTGTGATGATATGCTGTATTGAAATGAATATCTGTTGTACGTATACTGTTTTATTTGAGCATAAGGTTAACCGTTACCTGAGATCCATATGTGGAATGGATCTCAGCTGTAGCATCAGGGTCTGGAGGACCGATGTTTGGCGATCGAGGCTAGCAGTTGGAATAGGCCAAGACGTGTCTACATTATTTATCATTTTCTTTAGTTTCTTTAACTTTTGAGAATTCTGGATGACTGTAATCCGATACATTTACACTATGGTCCATATTTTGAATGTAATGTAAATTACTTACTCGCTCCAATGCTCTACTCTGATTACTCTGCTTGAAATATTTGGAAACGTTTTTTTTTAAAAAAAAAATCCGCCGTTTTCAAATGGGATGTTACAACAAACAAATGAAATGTATCATTCTAACACAAAAAACTAACTCAAACAACTCTAACAAAATGGTAAGTATTAGTGAATTACCACTACTCTCTTTCACTTGTAAGCAGATGCAATGCCTTTTCCTTTTAAAGAGAAGCAGGCAAGGTCTTTGTCCTTGGCGTAATAGCAAAGAACTCTAACAAGATATATTACAAAAAGAAATTAAAGCACCATATTCATAATAAACTCTGAATAAAAGTACCAAACTTACTTAGTGAAAACATCGACCATTTTTGGTTGATTTTCCGGATCTCCATGAACCGAATCAAAGTACCAAATCCTTTTCTTTAAGGGATTTCACACGATAAGCATCCAATGACCACTAAGTAAAATAAACATAATGAGCACCCAATTTAATGAAGTAGTATACTTTTCCCTAGGAGTACGGCACTAGGAAAAAATTGTCCTTCTTCTTTGGTGCCCTTTTAATGACCAAATCTAACAATTCCCCCGCTTTCCTCTCTACAAAATCAGGCTTATTCCCTTCGTCCAACATTTTTTAATAGAGGTGGGGGTTAAGGAACACGAACGTGTCTTGTAGGCCATTGCGGGCTACGTGCTCCTTGTAAAGGCACCTTATATAATAAAGGCAAATTAGTATATATAAATGCTATGGGTAGCTAAGTATTCATTCACAGTAGAAGACATATTGAATATAAAAGTTATAAGCACCTGAGCTAGCCATATCGCTCGTGATATTCTATTTGACTAAGACCCGAGTGATAGCTTCAAACACACCTTGTTCCCCATAGATATCATGCTCAAAAGGGACTTGTATGTAACAGTCATCTTGCTCAAGGTTTGTCTCAGTGACTATGATATCGTGTGACTCAAGAGTTACCGAAATTTCTTGGAAACTGACGCAATTGGAGGAACTGGCGGCTAAGGCACATGCACAAGCTTATCCGTCTTCTTCGATGCACAAGACACCACACCATGGTTGGACTGCGCTCCCAGATTGCTCTTCATTTTCTTTGGCTAAACAAGTTGAAAAGTTAGGAAAATAGTTAGAAAAAACTTCCTTAGCAAACTAAAAAGATGACAATATACATTTTCTAGGATGGTATGACAATAAGGTGCTTTGACCACGCAACAAAGCTAAGTACAACTCCACCCATTGTATATAAATTTGGGATGAGAATCGGAAGGGCATAATTATGACCAATGGTCATCTTCAGCTATACTCTAACACGATTCTGAAGGAAAGGCAAGTTGTGAATCGTGTTCTCCCCCGGTATGTCGTACATGCGGCCTGTAGCAATAGTATGCCGCTTGGGGTTATCAACCACACACTCAACCTCCACCTTTCCCTAAGCAAAGATAAAATACAATTAGTGTAAATAAAAAATAAATGAGGTATATGCTTTTGGCATGAGTCATACTCTGATCAGTAAAGTGATGCCATCTATCTTCAGGTTCATCCTAATGGAATGAGATCTAGATTTTGTTTTTCTTTTGAGATCTCTTACTCTGATTTTAGATCTGTTAGTATGAGTGTTAGATCTATATTTTTGGTTCCAGATTGCCGTCTATATTAGTCTGATTTTAGATCTGTTAGTGTGAGTGTTAGATCTGTATTTTTGGTTCCAGATTGTTATTATTGCATTTTTCATTCCAGATTGCCGTCGATCACTGTGATCTGTCTAGTTTTTTTTTAAAAAAAAAAAGCATATGGCATCCTAAAACATTTGGGACGTCAAAAGTCTCATTTTACTACTACGCCCACATAGATGTCCCTTTTTAAAGGGACATAAATCAAGCCAAAAAACGAACATTGTACATCATTTTTGTAGTAGTGATACTTTATTGTTAATAATTATAGGGTTAAATAGCAAATCTGCCCCAAAAGTATTCACGAATGAGCAATGTTGTTCAGAATTTTTTTTTCTGTTACAATATTACCCCAAAAGTTTCAAATTAAACTATAGTAATGTTGCTCCACTTGTTAACAAATGTTAATTTTCACTGTTGACTCCTGTTTTTGACTCACTTGCACTGATTCGGCTGCTGAGTTGGGTAAAGCTTTATACTAAAAAAAACTCTATGTTCATCCTATCAGATAGGAGTGGGAATATAAAGATAATTCAGAACCAACAATATAGAAACATGGCAGACTAGAATTTTCAACAAACACCAATCCAAAGGGGGAAAACAAAATTTAAGAATCTAAAAGGGTGATGTAATACCCTAATTTCTCTCTTATAATAAAACATTGTATTTTGGATAAATAATTAGCAAAATACAAAGAAGAATAAGTCTCTCAAAGAATTATAATCTATTGATTATATTTTCATCCAAATTCCATTTTGAAATTAATTAACCAATGGTTAATTATGAGAGTACATTTAGGAGCTATTAAATGTGATATAAATAGCACATATAATAATAGCTAATTTATAACCAAAAGAGATAAGAAAAGGTTATAAAGACACTTAATTAAATTAGAGCAAATTAGCAAATGCTAATTGGAAAATTAGCTTGTGCTAATTAGGGATTAGTGGTATATTGTCTTCAACTTGATAAAAGGCAATAAAACCTTCTTCAAAAGGCTAATTATTTTCGAGAACAATAAGTCTAAACAAGATGAAATAAAATTTGATTAATTAAGCATAAATGACCTTGATTAATTAACAAAATTAGACTTGGACATGTGGAGTGTTAGGACACCTAAGCCTTTAATTATGTTATCAAGATGACATCCCAAAGAGCCCCAAAAGTCTTCTATGCCTTGTTGGATGAATATGAGCCAAGTATTTTAGGATATTATCTCAAGAAATAAAGCCTTAATCCTCTTGAAATTAATTGCACCAATAGGAGACTAGGAGGAATAAGATGATGCCACATGGAAACTCATCTGAGGGTTAAAAAGAGAAGAAAGAGAGAAAATGAGACAACTTGTTGGTTAAGACAAAATCAAGGCTAAAAATTGAATCTTAAAAAGTGAATATTAGATCCAATGGTAGAAGAGAAAGAGAAGAGAAGTTGGATTTCCTTGTGTGGGGACCACCTTAAGGCTTGACTCTAGAAAATTGTGGTGTAAAATTCTTTGCATGTTTTTAAGGTCATATAAGGGTTTGAAATGAAAATTAGATTGAAAACATGGTGAGAAATAATTTTTGGGATCAAAATTATGAAAATTGAGAAAATTTCTAGATTTCTATTTTCTAGAGTCAATCATATTGAGGGCGTTATTTTATGAATAAAATTAGTTTTAAAAATCACAATTTTTTTATGATTAAAGTACACATCTAGGGCTTTCCATTGATATGAAATTTGTAAATTTTTGAGTTCTATACAAAGAATTATAAATTTTTGAAGTTAGGTCTGGTTTTTGAAGTTATAATCTGAACAGTGTCGAAAAACGTTAAAACTGGGAATGACCCGTAATGTTCTGGCTTCTGGGATTATTTTCCTTGAAAATAGACATGTCAAGGGTCATGTATATTTTTCAAGCACTCAAATTGGATTTTTTTAGAATTAATTATGAAGAGGCGCCGGTCAGAGTGAATGCCGGAAGAAGATTATTAGGGCATAGTTTCAGGCATGAATACGATAAAGTTTGTTCAAAACATTTGATGTCTAAGAAAGGGTTGGTCAAAGTGGTTACAATAATTAGTCACCGTGAAAGATAGGGAGACTCCTACTAGACTAACACTGGCCATGAATGAATGAACCATAAGCAAAAAAATACTGCAACGAAGATCAATTTTGAGGCTGAACCTTGTTCATTGTTGTCCTTATCTGGTTTCTTTTTTTTTTTGATAAAAAAGGGCAAGCCGAAGCTTGAAAGTGAGAAATAGGAGCTAGATTATAAGACTCTAGCCCCTGAAACAACAGCAAGAAGAAAACTATGAATGGTAGGATTGCTGATCCTTCAAAACCATATCTAGGCAACCTCTCGGGATAGTTGGAATCATGGCCATATCGGCACCAATGGCAACACTGTGGCCTTGCTTGGCCATATAATCAGCACAAGAGATGTTTTCTCTTGGAGTATGATGAAGCTCCACGTCCCAGTCTTGGAACAAAAGGTCTCGAGTCTCCCCAATAATGACTTTCAAAGGATTATCAACAGGGCAATCTCTCATAAGGATATTGACGGCATCAAGAGAGTCGGAGTAAACGACGATACTCTGTAATCCCATCTGAAGGGCAATCTGCAACCCTATCCTGATAGCATAAATTTCAACTTCAATGACAGAAAGAAGGCCAAGGGGTTTATAGAAGCCCATCAACCAATCCCCTTTTGAATTTCTTAGCACTCCCCCACATGCAGCTTTATGTTGTTGGAGCACCGATCCGTCCACATCGATGCGAATTGTATTCTCAGGAGGGGGTGTCCAAGATTCCTCGTCTATATTGTCCAGTTGGAAAATCTTGTGCTTTAGCTTTTGATTCGCTCCATTCTCCATGAGTAGATAGCTGCACCGGTGTAACATCTCCCTTGTTTCTGTGGTCATTCCCTGAAAAAGAAATTTACATTTGGTAGTCCAAAGAATCCAGCATCCCAGGCTAAAGGTTCTCGCCCATGAGAAATTCATAAATCTCCCTTTGCCTGGGTTATGTTTTGTGTTCCAGTTGAGCCAAACCTGCAAGCTGCCATAGAAAAACTGAGAGAAATAGTTAGGTTTTAAAATAAGTTTCCATAAACTTCTGGCGCGCTCACAATCTCGAATTATGTGAATCACATTTTCCTCACTATTGCATTGAAAAGGGCAACCATTATCGTTGGTGAGGCCCCTCCTTGCCCGAAGAGAGTTGGTTACAAGTCTCTCATGACCAACTTGCCACATAAAGTATTTAATTTTTTCAGGAACTTGCCATTTCCACACTTGGGCCCAGAAGTTATTATTAGCGCTTGCTTCAACGTTGTCAGAAAGAAATTGGTAGGCCGATTTTACAGAGAAACCCCCATCCTTAGCTGCTCTCCAGGTAAAACAATCCGGGGAATTATTAGAGGGTGGATTCGATTGTAAAATGAAATTAGTAATATCCTGAGGTAAAACTCCAAACCATCTGTGATAGTCCCACCGTCCATTAGACAGAAGATGATCCCTAACCGTCTCTCACGTTGATAGAGGACGGATCGAATAAAGGAGATGATGGGTTGATCAAGAGGGAGCCAAAGGTCAGTCCAAAACTTGGTACCGCCCCGTTATTGACCTTTTTACCCACACCACTGAGAAAATTATCCCAAACTTCAACAATCGCTTTCCAAGCAGAGGAAGACTTTTTCTTTCTGGAGATATTAGGCAGAAGCAAGTTGCCACAATTATATTTGGACCACAAACATTGAACCCAGAGGGCATCTTTTTTTTGTTAAAAGGCTCAAAGCAAAGTTTCATAATAAAAGCTTTATTCGACGGCGAAGATTTTTGAAACCCACCCCTTGTTTCTTTGCTTGTGTAATTTTATCCCAAGCAATAAGATGCATTTTTCTCACGTCATCATCCTGAGACCAAAGGAAATTCCTGGAAATTCGCTCAATTTCTCTAATAGTACAAATTGGGAGTAGAGATGATTGCATGCAGTGACTAGGCAGAGAAGATAATACGAGACTTGATAAGAACGAACGTCCTGCCATAGTCAAAAATTTGCTTTTCCACGAGGACATCTTTTTCCTGGCTCTTAGCACAATAGGGTTATAGGTAGCATGAGAAACTCTTTTATGGATGATAGGAACACCCAAATATTTACCTAGGTCAGCAGCAATCCCAATCCCAAGGAGATGACTAAGCTCGAGAGCCCTATTGAAGTTAATATTTTTGGAGCGAGAACATTCGTGATTTGTCAAGGTTGATTACGTGCCCCGAGACTTCGCGAAGCTTTGAATGACTCTTCGGACTTCAATCATTTGATCACTAGAAGCTTCTGTGAAAAGAATGAGGTCGTCAGCAAAGAAAAGGTGGGAGATGTGTGGGCTACCTCGCTTGAAAAGAAAGGGTTTCCACCTACGCCCTTCACATTCGGCCTTAATTAAATGGCCCAGCGCTCCATGCAAAGAACAAAATATATGGGCTCGGGGATCACCCCGTGTCGACTCCTCTAGAAGGGTTAAAACTCGAAGTTTCATCCTCATTCCAAAGGATAGACATAGATGTAGTAGAGATACGGGCCATGATGAGATCAATGAGGTTGTACTCCAAGTTAATACATTCTAGGGTATTTCGATAAACCCCAATCTAATACGTCGAAAGCTTTCTCCATGTCAATTTTGATTGCCACAAAACCTTTCTTCCTCCCGCTCATCCTCATGGAATGGATAATTTCTTGAGCAATAAGGATATTATCATGAGCTAGATCTATTAGCAATAAAACTACACGCTCTTGACTAATAAGATGGGGCATGATTCCCCTAAACCTATTAGCTAGGAGCTTAGTAATGATTTTGAAGCTCACATTGCAAAGGGAAATAGGACGAAATTCCTTCAACGTAGCTGGATTATCAACCTTGGGAATAAGAACAACTTTGGAATGATTTATGCTAGACAGCTTAGAGGGGTTGTTAAAACAATCTTCAATGAAGTCACATATTTTATCACCTATAACAGTCCATTGAGAATGGAAAAAGTGAGCTTGAAGACCATCGGGACCGGGAGCTTTAAAAGCTCCAATGGCAAAGGCTGCATTTTTTATCTCGACTTTGCAAACATTTTTAGACAGAAAGAGAAGCATATTCTCGTCAATGGAAGGAAAGTTAGAACACCATCCCTCAGGATCTCTCACTGTTGCATCCCTTGTATATAAATTTTTGAAGAAATCATGGGTCATCAATTTCAAAGTGTCGTGATCATCAATCCAAACCCCTTCATCGTTTTTTACAGCTCCAATTCTCTGCTTCTTCCGTTTAACCATGGTTGAGGCATGGAAAAACCTTGTATTTCGTCACCACCCCGAAGCCATTTTTACGGATTTTTGGAACCGAAAATTTCTTCCCCGAGATGCCACCTTATGGTATTCTTCCCAAAGCTTTCTTTCTAAGCGAAATAAACCAGTTTGGATATTCATTTTCCCGCTTTTGTCAATGCCCTCTAAGCGCCTCAAAGAACTTTTTTTTTTCTTCTTTGGTGAAGTTTCCCACACGATTCTCATTCCATTCCGAGCTGATTCTCTAAAGTTGTGAAGACCATCTAGCCAATTATTATCCCGCCAAAGCTTCAGCGGTGATATCTTTGAAATCGTTCTCAAGGGACCAAGCAATCTGATAAGAGAAGGATCTCTGAAAACGATAGCAACGGGGAGAGAAGTTGGAGTTGACAACCACAATCCTATGATCAGATTTAAATTTTAGCTCATGACGGACGGTGGAGTTTGGTAAGCAGGAAAGCCAAGAGAAGTTGGTGAAGACCCAATCCAATCTTTCCTTCAGTCCCTCTTTTTCCCAAGTAAACTTCTCCCCTTGAAACCTAGCTTCAATAAGTCCTGTATCATCAATACAATCTCTGAACTGTTGCATTGAGGTCCATGAAGGGACCGCCCTCCCAATTTGTCCGAAGGGGATAGATATGCATTAAAATCGCCAAGGACTAACCAGGGAAGGGTAGAGCTATTGGCTAAATGACGGAGGGAGTCCCATAACATATGCCTGCCAATAGAGTTAGTTTCACCATAAACCAAAGTGATAAGGCACGAAAAGTTACTTACCTGATTGCGAACTTGACAGTGGAGCATTTGGGTGGTAGATGATATATATGAAATATCAAAATTTTCCTTGTCCCACAAAAGCCAGATACCCCCAGAGAACCCACTAGATTCCACACGAATCCAATTGCTAAAACCAAGCTTACGACAAACAATATCAGCTCTAGTGCCACTAATACGAGGCTCCAGAATGCAGAGAATTTCAATGTTATATTTTCTGACAATATCTTTAACATCAATAGGGAAGGTCCGTTTACCGGCTCCCCTACAATTCCATGAGGCTATGATCATTAAATAGATATACTTAAAATGCAAGGAAACAAAGACTTACCCGCCCGCCCGACGTCCGGCTCCGTCCAAGCTCAAACCGGGTATCTCGCAACCAAGGATTCTTGCCCCTCCATAAAAT
Organism: Acacia melanoxylon; assembly: GCA_019022615.1. NCBI lineage: Eukaryota > Viridiplantae > Streptophyta > Magnoliopsida > Fabales > Fabaceae > Acacia > Acacia melanoxylon. The sequence continues at coordinate 6,058,839 of JAFJYJ010000002.1, forward strand.
CTGCAACATTTGCAATATGATCAATCGACCTGCGGGAGATAAGGATGACGGCACAACCGCCGAGTCTTCAATTCCTTTATCAACATCATCATTCTTCCCATTTTTGGTTGAAGAATCTGCGATGTCTGGGTTGCACGGCACTATTTCCTTTTCTTCATTAGTTTTCTTTTTATCCCCGGCATGCTCCTTCGTTTCCCTGGTTTTCGAAATTTCAAGTGCCTTGGTGGATCCAATGACAACATTGTGTGCCCTTGCTGCTTTCTTCTTATTTCGCACAGAGGATAAACCGTTAGGCCTTAGATTGTAATCGTGAGTAGAATGACTCGATTGTCCCACGAGAACATTGGATGGCTTACCCTCTTTTTCTTTCACTTTCATCACCTTCTCTTTCTTTTCTCCCTTCGCAGCAGGCTGTAGTTGAGGCTCCTCAATCACCAAAGGACATTTTCCATCTGTGTCGAGATTCAACTTTTCCTTTTCAATGTGGCCGACCACATCTTCCTTATTTCCGCTCTCCTTAGATGACTCTATTCTCTCTTTAGACACAAAGCCTCCTTCCTTTGTGGAAGGTAGGGATTCACCCTCTTTCCTTCTCCAAGTAGTCATAGCTACTTGTCTTTTTAGGTCGATCCACACCTTTCGATAGATAGGATCTTTCTCCTCTTGCAACACATCAAACCTTGAACCTGAAACAGATGTCTTCTCCTTCCCAGCTGACTTATTATTCTCGGGCATTTTCCCTAACTTCCTCTCTGGCTCAAGCTTGTGGATTCTTTTCCTGGAGTATCTCTTTGCTATCATCCATGAGCCAAATTCTTCATCGAGTTAATGCCCGGAACGCTTACAAGAAGCTTAGGATGAGCAAGGCGGTTGCTTGAGTTTTTTGAAGTGTGGCTTATGTTCATATGTGGAAGAGGTTTCTCTGGCAAATCCTCCCCTGTGATCCGAGAAAGCGGACACTTCTCTTGAGAATGTCCATACTTACCACATTTAAAACAGATCAAGTCGAGCCCCTCGTATTCCACAGTGTAGATAGTAGATCTAATAACAAACCTAGATTTCAGGGCTTGCTTCAAGTCTACTTCAACACTAACCCTGGCAAACTTCCCTCTTTCCACCATCATGCTTTGATTATTATATTGTGCTAATGTATTAACATCTACCTTGATGGCCTTACCAATCATGTTACCTATTTCAAGTAGACACTCTTCAGAATAAACATGCATCGGAAGAGTAGGAATACGAACCCAAACTGTAACTTTTTGAATCTCATTGCTGTAGGGGTTGAAATTTGGACTCCATCTCTGCACCGCTAGATAATGCCCTTGTATCACCCAAGGACCATCAAACAAGTAATCTCAATCGTAGATCTTTGTTTCTGTTTTAAACACAAAGTAATTGTTTGGTAGATCAATGAGCTCAAAGCTTTTTGATCTAAGGATCCAAGCAATCTGTCTTTCATCATTTCTAAGTTTGCCGATTTTCCTAGTAGAGTAAGAACTAGGGCATCCTTCCAAGGACGACAAAGACCCATCAATCTTTCATCCGACATGCTTAACTTTGGTAGGGAAGCAAGAAGAGTTTTCTCGCTCCTCGTAAAGAGGCGGAGAATTCTCCTTCTCCTCACAAAGCCATTCTTTCATTTGATCCTCTAATTTCGAGAAGACACCTCCTCCTCCTTCTCCAAAAGTATACTTCTATAGGAAATTTGACTTTTTTGAAAAGCAGTATGCGGAGGCTGCAAGATACTATTTTCTTTAGCCTTCTCAGTTTGCACCATCCTTACCAAGTCCCCATCTTTCGGCTGGATCCCTTGCCTCTCCATTGTCACAATAAGCCAAAAACTTAGACGAAAGCAACAAGAGCAGAACTAGGGATGCATGAATCGAGCATAACTTCAAAAAATTGGCAGCAGAAACCCAGAGGATACCAAACACAAAAGCTAACAAAGATGCAACCCCAAAAATACAGGTCAAATGAATAGCACAGACAGCACAAAGCCATTACCGGAACCCATGACAAATCTGGATCTGAGAAATGCTATAACAAAAATAAAGCCTCAAAACATTTGGAGAAGCACAAACCAGAACCAGCTTCACGACGAACTAAGGCATAGACGATCAGGAAGGAGAAGCGAGGGCGCGGGGAAGACAGAGCCTCAAAACCTCGGTGAGCTATGTCGGAGTCGAGCTCTTGCGGCGAAGACAGAGACTGGATCCGAAGAAGACTCCGGAATACGGGCTTTCCTTCTCGCAGCTAACGGCGAGGTAGAGTCGGCAAGGCGGAGCGAAATCACCGGACGGCTAAGGCGGAGTCAATCACTAGCGCTGGAGACAGATCTGGAACCTGGATCCAGGAGGAAACACGCCGAAAAAGAGACCGCCTTCTCGCAGGCGAACGCGGGGGGAAGGTTTGGGCGTGGAGCAGAGATGGTGGAGGGAGGGCGGAGGGAGGATCTCTCACGGCGGGGGTCGCCGCAGTGGGTGGCGCACCTAAGCCGCAGCGAGCAACGGTCGGGAGCAGCGAGCAATGGTCGGGTTGTCGGGTTTTTCTGCTTCACGTCTCCTTATCTGGTTTCTATACGCTCTTTTCAATGCCTTCTTCTCCCCTGTTTACGATGATTCCACCAAGCTCGACTTCACTTTCCCATTCAATTCTGGCAACTCTGCCATTATCATGTTTGTAAGGTAGCGGTTAAATTTATGGTGGAGGCGGATTGATGCCAAAGAGAATTTGCTAGAAAATCCCCGTCAAAGCCTACCTTGGTCAGTGGTGGAGGCGTGGTCGAAGACGTGACCCCCCTCAAGTATCCAGGCCACCAAATAAAGAAAAAAAAAAAACAAGTGTGTCAGATCGGCATATTCTCATCTCAACCAAATAAAAAAATGGTCAATATAAATATAAACCATGAGTTAAAAAAAGGGTGACATTACTACGTTTTGAGACTTTCGGAGCAACATTAAAACTAAAAACACTTTCAGGAAAATATTGCTTATTCGCAAATACTTTTGGGATGGATTTGCATCTTAACGCATAATTATAACCGATATGTTTTTATTTTCGTGAATTCTGCCTTCAAATACATGATGATTTGTTTATTTAACTGTTAAGTATTAGCATTAATTGTATATTTTTACGTGAACGCCCCCTTACATCCATGACGCTTCTTCACTATAACTATTAAGTATTTAGCATTATATATTCATGATTACGTTGTAGTGTTGGTTTTCGAAGCATAAAGTTATACTTCAAGGACAAAATTTGTTAGAAGTATTCGACCTTATTTTACTTTTACATATAAAATAGAGGGATGATATGAAATGTAAAATATTAAATATATAATAAATAAGACCATTGACAATTGAATACAAATTTTTTTGAGTTTGAAATGAGAGCCCCACCTAATTTAAATATGAAAGGTATTATAAGCAAATTGATTGATGCAACACAGACAAACAAGGACATGATGACTTGAAAAAACACCAAAAATCAAAACAATACATAGTACGAACTGAATCCATGTGTCGAACTATATCTTATGTGAAAGACAACAAATGGAGTAAGAGGACCATATGTTTGTAAGGTAGCTGTTAAATCTGCAAAACCAGCCACTAATGATTCTATCTTTATTTATTTCTCTTGTCTGCCCAAGCTTAACAAGTTGGTTGGATGTAGATGATGATTCACAAATTTTTGATTGACATGTACTCCTTAAGTTTTATTTACAGTGTAGAGAGAGAATGTTTGCATCATATTTATAAGTTAGAGTAAATACCTTTTTGGTCCCCGACAAAAAACACGGACCCCAATAAGACTTTTTTATGGACTAAAAAGGGTTTTTTGAAAATTTACAAGGGACCAAAATGTTCACCAATCGACCCTTATTCGTCCTTTTCAGGGACTAAAAAAGTCATTTCTTTGTGTGAGGGACCAAAAGGGGGTCCGTGTTTTTTTCCAATGACCCAAAAGGGTATTTACTCTATAAGTTACACCATTAACTTTTTTATGTAAATTAATGTACAATTTTACCTTTTATTTATTATTTTATTAACTTATTCTCATAGGTATAATATATATCAAATAAGGGGCTGTTATGATCTGTGTAGATAAGTGAACCCCCCTCAAGGTGTGATTGAATTTTTGTATAGAAAATTTTGTGGGAGTTTCATTCCCATGGTTTTGTCCTACTAATTAATAAGATGAGTATGGGCTAAGTGCCCCCATTTCTACAAGATATAGGGATAAAGTTGGAAATCTATTGAATTTTAAAGTATAGTTAATGAAGTTCAAGGTTTTTTTCCCCCTTGTTTATGATACATATACTGGAAGTGACCTATAAGTAGGACTATAAAAGTATATAAGTCAATGAATCTCTTATTAATGTTTTCTATAAGTGACAAATAACCAAATAACCTAAATTAAAAAATGATTAAAAATAATACTACCTCCAATCCTTATGATTATTCTAATATCCGGTACTATATTTTATATCTTGGTTCAATATTAAAAACAATAAGAAAAGAAAGGGTGGAACTAAGTTGGAAAAAAGGATGTAATTAAGAGAAGTTAAAGGGTAAAAGTGCGAAAAGAGTACCTACTAGGCGAAATGCAAATATAGAAAAATGCCCAAAAATTCAAGAATATCCAATAAAATAGAAAATAGGTTTATAAAGTATTTTTGATGCCCAAAGTACTTATTTGAGAATAAAAATGACTCAAAAAGCAATCATTAACTTAAAAGGATAATTTTTGAAAGGAGTAAATGGATGCATAATTTTTAAATTATGTATAGGTCCCATAAAAATAGGGAAAATTATAAAATAAATATTTCCAGGATCATAAATTTTATGAAAATAATTATTTACCCAGAAGTGGGATAAATATATTTATAGCTAACTTGTGGAAATTAAAGACCTATTTTTACCAAAAATTCGAAGACAAATAGGTAGAGGCTAATTTGAATGCAGAATGTGTAGACAGGAGGCTATTATTGGATGGGAATTGCCAGGGGAAGGATGGATTTAATTGAATATAGTGATGACAAGATGCGGAGGTTTGCTTAGAAGTAGTAATGGTAGATGGTTTGAGCAGTGGCGGAGCCAGGAAATTACATAAGGGGGGCATAATTGGTGGGGGAAATTTTTTTTTTAAAGGAAAGTTTTAAATGCATTAAAAAATAAAAGAATATAAACAAGAAAAAAAAATTTATGAAATCAAATGAATATTGATGATGTAATAAGAGAGGAAATTATTTTACAAACTTGTCATTTAGAAAAGACAAGCTAAATATTGTTAGAAATGCAGCTACATAAATTACAATGGAGGATGGACACTCAATAAGTTCAAGTACATATATTTTAATAAAAAAAGTATATTACAATAAAAATAATTACAATGTCATCCTTCTAGGCCTTGTGTTTTGGAATTCTATCATAATTGTCTTATTATTAATGATATCAAATATATATTTTTCAATATAAGGCACTAAACAATTATTCAACCATTCATCCCCCATCCGATTACGAAGTGTAATTTTGATGTATTAAGGGTGAACACTTAACTTAAGAGTGAAAAATCATTTTAACATGTATTAATTCAAGGAAAGTAGACAAATAATACTAATACTAATAAAAATTTGAAACCATTATATTCAAGTTATTTAGCCTGTTTGGCATGGCTTTGAAAGCTAAAATAAGCCCACTAAAAGTCCACTAAAAGCATAAGCAAGAAAAATGACTGTTTGGCATGACTTTAAGGTTCAATGGACTTCATGGTTTGAAGTGGCTTTTTTTATGAAGCCACATTTAGTTGCTTATTATCCATCAAAAGCCACAACATTTTTTTTGGACCATTTGCCCAAAAAGAAAAAAGTAAACCTTCTCTCTCCCCTCCCTCCTCTTCAATAATTTCTTCGTCTGCCTCAACAATTACTACCTTCTGTCCTCCTCCTCTTCAAAATTTCCAATTTTTTAAGTTCATGACATATTTTACAATTTTTTTAAGGGGTCAAAATTTACATATTGTTAGAGTTCATTAGTTCAAAATTATTGAGTCTGAACAATTTTTTTCCAACATAAAAACAATAATGTAAGGGGTAAAATTTACATATAATGTAATGGAAAAATTTATTTTTTAATGGTAATGTTACTATTTTATTTGGTAAATTTATTTTTATTTTTATTTTTTATCCCAAATTATCACATTTTGTACAACATATTATATATATATATATATATATATATATATATATATATATATATATATATATATGAATTTGATTCATGCTCTTTTCAGTCATTTTCCATCTCATCTATCTTTTTAAAAGCTATGTCAAACAAGTGTCCATTAGAAATAAAAGTTACTTCTGTCACCGTTATTCCAAACACAAATCACATTAGAAAAAGTCCATAAGAAAATAAGTCCATTAAGAAAAGTCCATTAGAAACAAAAGTTACTTCTATCAAAGCTATCCCAAACGTGATTAATTCAAACTCCTTTAACTTTAAATTGATTTTTTTAAAAAAAAAAAAAAAAAAGAATCCCAAATAATTGGGGGCACTTGCCCACCCAACTTCCAACCTAGATCCGCCAATGGGTGTGAGGGATTTTTGAGAAAATTAGGAACCTGTTCTCTGATTAAAGCAGAGTCATGGGGTGTGTGCGCAGGTCTACAATTAGCAAGAAGATTAAATGTACAGAAGCTGATTGTAGAGGTGATTCTATTTCTGTAATTCACATGTTGGGAACAAAAAAACAAGGAATGGTGTGTTGATGAATTTGAGTCTATTAAAACCTGTACAAAATGAATTGTTTTGTTTAGAAAAGATTAGGATTATGATTGTAGATAGGGAGAGTAATTCATGTGCTGATTGCCTAGCAAATCTCAATCTTGCACAGGAGGAAATTGTGTCCTTTTTTATATATATCCGCCTCAGGCTGAGGCAATGTTTGTACAATGATTTAGTCGGTGTTTTTTTTTTTTTTTTTTTTGGGTAGAATTCATCAATGTAAAAAAAACAAACTAGATATTACAATATTCAAAATAAAATTTTAATGAAGTTTGCTTGTTTTAATTGACAAAAAAATATTTACGTCGAGTTTTTCTAAAAATAGAATTTCTTACTCCCCATACTCAAATAAAAATATTTTAATTAAAATTGGGTTAATGCTTTTCTTTTTATTTTTTGACTTGAATTATTCTTTTTGATTCTTCCATACTAAAGGAATCACATTTCATTTTATTATATATTAATGTTAATATATAGAAAAAATGAGATACAGAGTACGTAATAAAACTCTTTTAAGAGGAAAGAGAACAAAACAAATTATAAGAGTACAATAAAGTCAATTTACCCATATTTTAAAATATCAAATTAGGTAAATAACTTGATTAAAGATTTGTTGAGTTTAACAACTTAATTTATAATTTTTCTATTTCAGACAACTTTATATAGGATTTTTCCATTTTCATATTAGCTATGAACCCAAGAAATATAAGAAACGAGTAAAATAGAGGTGTGAATCCGCGGCTGGAGTTTAGAGAGAAAGAGTGAGAGGCCAAGAGGTAAGGAGGAAGGAAGAAGAGAAGAAAGAAGATATTCAAGCTCACATGCAAAGAAGTAAAGGTAAGTACTTAAATCACTATCCCACTATTGATTTTTCTTTTGGATGAGCATCATGAGAGTAGATTGCTCTTGAATATTGGTGACTAGAGAGAAACTCCAAAAACAAGAGAGATAAGCATGAGAAAGCTTATGTTGACATAAATGGAAGATTTAATGCCTTGTATGTTGATTGTTGTTGTAGCATGTATGGTTTCAAATTTTCGAGGTTTCAAAATAAAAATGTTGGCAGCCATGATGTCTAGAAATGTTGTAAAAGTATCCCAAATTAAAAATATAATATACATAGCACCTACCTAGCTAGAGGCTCTTATGAAATGTCTGAATGTGATAGAGTTGAAATTCACAATTAATTTCCTATCCCCTGTTTTGGCTTGAGTAGTTTGAGCATGATGGATTTGTTTTTGTTGTTAAATTTAAGTCTTTCAATGAATTTAATGAGTTTAGAATGAAAAATTATACTCCCTCTATTATAAGACTTAGTTGACTTTTTTGGAGAGATTAAGGAAGCTAATTAAATTAGCTTAGAGTATTTTTATTTTTATTTTTTTCTCCAAACTAAATAGTTAGACTAATAAACTAATATATAATCTAAGAAAATACAACATATGAAATGATTAAGTAACTTATTTAGCTTCCTTAATCTCTTCAAAAAAAAGTCAACTAGGTCTTATAATTAAGACTGGAGGTAGTATAAGGTTATGTCCCTAAAATAAGTATTGAAAGCATTGGAAATGAAAATGATTTTTTTTTTTTAATTTTTTTTTTTTTGTATGTATGTATGTCTCAGCCGGTGGGGATAAATGGGAAAGGAGCTAAAATTTGATATAATTAAACTAAACGGACCCTTCATGTAAGGGTAGCATAATTCGAGTATTGAATTTTTAGACAAGAGGATATAATTCCCAGAGTTGAAGGTTCAAACTAAAGAAAAAAAGTTTAAGTAAGAGATTGAGGATTAAGTGGAAACGAAGGTGTTGTTGGCTATGAATAATTCATGCATAAATGTACTTTATGTATTGATGTTCACGTTGAAAGAATTTTGTAAGACTTGTAGTTGCTTGCAGTGGCGGAACATAGGGCCTTGGCCCCAGCTAGCCCCGACTGATCTTATAAAATTTGTTAGTATATATATGTATTTATTATATGATATTTTATTTTGGCCAATAATTTGGCCCTAGCTAATCTCTTATCTTCTCTATAAGAACAATGTTTGGTTCATTACTATTGGACTATGAGAGAAAAATAAAATTCTTGTTTGAGATACCTACTGAAAACGTTAGTATCATTTTATATCTTGTTTTGATTTATAATTATCGGTTATTATTTATTTTTATTTTCAATATTATATGATATTATTTAGTAAATAGTTTAATATATTTATTTTTTGGCCCGGGCTAAAAAAATTTATGGTTCCACCACTGGTTGCTTGCATGTTTAGTTGCCATACATGCCGAAGGTAGGAATTGGAACACGTAACATCCTTTATTAGGTTGTGCCATGTTCATGTGTTCTAGTTTGTGCTTGTAAGGTTTTGTTCTACTTTGTAACTAATTAATCACATGCTTTAGTTATTTATAGTTGCATTTTATATTTGAGTTGATATTCTTTTGCTAAGATTCCCTCCAATCTTACCTCTTCTTTCATGTTATACAGCCTAGGCACAAGTTCTTCAGAAGGAAAGAGATTGAAGATGGCAGTTGTACTTTGTGCAAGTTATTTTGTTGATTCACTTATATGCTTATATTATTTAAATGGAGATTTATATATTTATTAATTTGAAAGTCCTGTCTAAACTTTATGTTCTATGAGTATAGTTTGTAATTAACTCCATACCCTACTATCGTGACATATGATAGTTATTATCTATCATCTATAACAGTTTTAAACCATAATATATGCGTGCTTGGCATAGATACATTACAATTCTAAATCGTAATTTATTTTATATCTATTATAAAAGTTCTAATATGACACCCGTTATGTATTGAGATATGGTGAGACCATGTTGTGTGTAATATTGTTATGATAATAAAGCTAGCTCACGTAAACAACCGTTATATATATACCATAATGCTAGCATAATAAATAATGGTCTTAAGTAACCAATCGTTATAAATTAGGGTTAAATGCCTAATTTGCTCCGGAAGTTTTGCTAAGGGGGCGCTCAGCACCCAGAAGTTTTTTTGGTACCAAATTTGCCCCGGAAGTATGAAAAAGGTATCAAATTTGCCCCTCCGTTAACTTTCACCGTTAAGTTTAACTGAGTGTACACGTGGTATGCCACCTCATCAACCCAATAAGAGTTAATTATCATTTTTGCCCTTGAAGTTTTCATTGAGGAGCAATTTTGCCCCGGAAGTTTTCATTAAGGAGCAATTTTGCCCCAGAAGTTTACAAAAGTAGCAATTTTGCCTTTCTTTCTCTCAATATTAAATTTGACTATTAAATCAGTCAAAGACCACACATGTCATGCCTTGAAAAGGTCGAACTTAGAGTCAAAGAAGGAGATCCTTGAGATGTTGAGCTCAAGGTGGCCAGAATTTGTGAAGCCGAACTGGTCACAAGAAGCATCACTTATGATCTAAGCAAATGATCAGTCTATACAAACGTAAATATTATCACTATTGATTTGTTTTATTGAACCAATTTTTGGAACAATTCATTTCTCGTTTTGCGTTTCATTTGCTTAGATTATAAGTGATGCTTCCTCTGGATTTTGCGACAAACCTTTCAGTCTCTATTAGAGCCGGGAAATCGGGCCAAGCCCGTCGAGCCGGCCCGTTTAAGCCTTGGCCCTGAAGGGCTCGGGCTTGAAAAATATGCCAAAATTTTGAAATTGGCCATGCAGGCCCGTTTAACTGTAGCTTTTTTTAAAAAAAAAAATTAATTACTTAGACTTCCACTTAATGAATGTGTTTATTTGTAATTACTTAGATTTTTTAGTTTAAACTAGAACCCTTTTTTATGTTTATTATTATTTTGTATTAAAACACATAATTAGTTTTTAAAGAAGGGATGTTTTCATATTAAATAAAGACATACTTTGGTATTACAATATTATATAAGTAATAAATTATAAATATATTTGGTGTAAAATAAGTATAATTATTCAGGCCCTGGCTCTGGTACTATCGGGTCGGGCTTTGAAAAACATATGTTTTTCTTACTCCGAGCCCTATAGGGCCGGCCCGGCCCTAATTCCCAGCTCTAGTCCCTGTAACCAATTCGGCTTTACAAATTCTGGCCGTCTTGAGCTCAACATCTCAAGGATCTCATTCTCTGACTCCAAGCTCGACCTTTTCAAGGCATGACATGTGTGGTCTTTGCCTAATTTAATAGTCAAATTTAATATTTGGAGAAAGAAGGCAAAATTGGTACTTTTGTAAACTTCCGGGGCAAAATTGCTCCTCAATGTAAACTTCCAGGGCAAAAATGATACTTTTGATTGATGAGGTGGCATGCCACGTGTGATGAGGTGGCATGCCACCTCACATTTTAACGATCTACGTGGACTTCCGTCACTTTTGGGTAAATTTGATACCTTTTTAATACTTCCGGGGCAAATTTGGTACCAAAAAAACTTCCGAGTGCTGAGCGCCCCCTTAGCAAAACTTCCGGGGCAAATTAGGCATTTAACCCTATAAATTATGCAACATATATAACGGTGCTTTCACAATAACCGTTATATAAAGTTCAGCATACATAACATACATAATGATCGTTATATCGCAACCAATATTTATTTTCTATAAATGCTAACAATTTTAATGAAACAACAATCATGTATATTATATAAATATATAACGGTTTTTATACAAGAATCGTTAATTTGAGACAATTTTTTTTAAGAAAAAAAATTAGGGATTCTCCTTTCAATATCCCCTTATATGTATGAAATACGAATACAAATTTGTATATTGCAGAAGCTCACACATTGAATATAGCCATGCAATTTGGAATTGATCGAGACATTCCCACACAAGCGCCTGCCCGCACGCCCGCCTCATGGACTTTGTATTATACTCTCTTCGTTCTAAATATAAGAGTTAGATAAAGAGGTTTACCTTGGTTCTAAATATAAGATCTCAATCCACTTTGTCTTCTAAATTTATAATTTTTCTCACAAAGTATCATTATTGATTACACTTAAAGAAGGGGCTTTCATCAATGATAGTTTCAATATACATAATTAAGGATGGTGTTTTTGGGTAACCAACATAAATTTGTTATAAATAACCAACTTAATTAATTTCTTAATATCTATAAATTAGTTGTCTAGCTCTTATATTAAGGATAAGAGGTAGTACTTCCTCCAATCCTATTTATAAGAGTCTAATAACTGAATTGAACAACGTAAGAAAATGGTTAAAATTAGTTAAAAACAATAAGTGTATCTGAAATAATTTTTTTTCCCCAAGTGTACCCTTATTTATGAAGGGTAAGTAAGAGATAGAAATATTGTAAGTATAGATATCACCTACCTTTTAATTAATTAATGAGGGGCAAAGATGAAAAACAAAAACTCATCAAATGTTCATACAACTCTTATAAAAAGGACCGTTGGAGGCATAAATGATCATACTTAAGAGCTTATTGTTTGTGATTTTACCTTTGTTTGATTGTATTGATGATTGCTTTAATTGCAGGAGGATGAGGAATAATGGATAAGGAAGAAGAAGGAGAACTGATCAAGAAGAGCTGGACATGTTTGCATCCATATTTGGCTCTAAAGCCTAAGAAGCTCCAAATAATAATAATAATAATCCCTAATAAATAAATCCAGCCCTGGTGCTATTAATTCTTTTATGGAAATAAATAAAATTCACGGACAAGGGTTCAAGCAAATATGTTGTGTGTGTGTGTATAAAATTAATAATTTTGTGAATTTAGCATAAACTAAAGAAATAATTTCACAGATTGATTAATATTCTCTTTACTTTTCAGCATAGCAATGGTTTGATACAAGGTTAGATGAATAAATAATTAAACATTCATTAACCAAAATATCCTCTTGTTTTATCTAGTAAAAAAATCTGTATCCCATATAGAACTACAAATGGATTTTAAAAGACTACTCCCCCATCTTTATAAGACCTTTCTAAACTATTCAGAGACTAAGAAAAGAAAAGTAGTTAAAACTAGTTTGTATCATTTTAAAAAATCATTCACTACTTTTCAATATTATCCTCCAATTATTGAAATGCCTCTTTTCACTCTCTAAACTAAACGATTATTGAAAAAACAATGGGTTAAGTTGGAATATATGAAGTAAATTTCCAATAGCATTCAATATTCTAAATTAATTTTTAGTACATCCAGTGTCTTAAAATATTTTTCACAAACACCTAGTACCCTAAACTAATTTTTAGTTCTTCTATATCCTAAAATATTTTTTTAGTAGCACCTAACATCTTAACACAACTTTTTTGTACATTCAACACTTTAAAGTATTTTTCAACTAACACTCAATATTTTAAGTTTAGGGTGCTCATTTGCTAATGAGAAAAAAATTTGTTAGTTCTCGGTGTTTTTATGAAAATAAAGCTTAGAAAGTAATGAGAACTTGAAGATTCAAGTCACTTGAGTTCTGTATTTAAAGACACTAGAGAGATAAAACTTTATTTGAGTTAAAACTTGAATCAGCAAGATAACTCACTTGAAGTTATTTGAGATGATTACTCGAAGGGCATGTAATGCACTCGAGTGATGATCCTTCACTTCCAATGATTTTAGAAGTCACTCGATAAAAGAATTAGAGTGATGCAAAATCACTCAAGTAGCTAAGTTAGAACTCGAGTGATCCCTTGTCACTTGCAGTAAATCATCAAGTCACTCACTGGATTTGTGTAAGTTATGGCAGATCACTCGAGTAATGAGATTCATCACTTGAGTGATAAGCTCAGAGCACTCAAGTGGATAAGTGACCACTCAAGTGCTGATGATCACTCGCTAATAATTTTGCAAGTCACTTGTCTACTTTGTGAAAGTGCTGAGATGTCCATTCGAGTGAGCATGTTGTCACTCAATTGAAAGGTGAGCACTCGCGAGTAAACTGCAAGTCACTCACAATGGTCATGCGAGTCATGACCAGTCTTCACTCCAGTGCAATGACCACCAACTTGCAAGTTCAGTGCAAGTCACTTGCTGATGAAACAAGAATGTTGGCTCCATCACTGGAAGTCCACTCGAGTGAACTTCAATGTCACTCGAGTAATACAAGCCAACTTGCAAAAGCACTCAAGTCACTGGTAGAATTGAAAGTATCTTTAAACTCACACTCGAAGTGAAACTTTTCTAACACTCGAGTAACTTGTTTTTCAACAGTCTACTACCAAAGACAAAACCCATCATCACTCGAGTGAGATATCAAACGCACTCAAGTGATGGGTGGACAGTCAAGTGATTCTGGAAGCACACTCGAGTTACTGTTCTTGGTGCATTGAACCATCGTCTTTGAGAATTCAAATATTATGATTAACATCTATTTAACTTTGATTACAACTCATTATACTTTTCAATGCTATTGACCTTATTTGAATGAGTTTCAAAAGTTTGAATTCATGGATTATAACAAAAAAATGCAAAAAGCAAAACTCTATGTCAAACATTTATTGCATAGCAGAAACAGAGCAGACGAAAGATTGCAAAGCAAAACAAACATATTTCGTTCAAAGCTTTTATTACATTGAAGACAAAAGCAACCCAACCTAAAGCAATCTCAGAGCAGGCCAAATGATCATCGTCTGAAGCATCTATTGCGACGGAGTCAAAAGCGACCCAACCTAAAGCAAATCTCAAAGCATACCAAAGAGATGCCGTATGAAGCGAAGCGAAAGTGACTGAACATTAAATTCTTCCAACGACTCCAATCTGTCTCTAACGGATAGTTCGAATGCTTACAATGGTCATTAATGGCGTTCAACTATAAATAGCTAAGCATTCAATACGAAGCAACCAACCAAGCACACAATCAATCTACTGCTCATAAATTCTTCTTGTAATATCTTTTGATATTATTTGTTCATCAGTGTTAACATATATAGAGTTATTTACAAACGTTTTCAATCTTTGTAAAATCTAAAGGTGGTGGGACCTTAAATGTAGTTGTTAGATTACAACTTGTGAGGGGGGGGGGAGTGAATCCTCATGAGGATTACTCTATATTGAGGTTCTAAGAACCCATGGAATCTGGGATCGATAGTGAAAATCTCAGAGGCGTTCTAGGGAGTGGACGTAGGTCAAGAAATTAAGGTCGAACCAGTATAATCCGATGTGCATACTTCGGTGATATTCCTTTAACTCTTTCTCTTTGATTTAAGTGTTTGTCATTCTCGTTTTAAATTTTTAATATCACCCTTCTTGGGTAAAACGTTGGCACTAACATTTGGTATCAGAGCTAAGCCTTTCATTTCAAGATTAGCGTCCCAAGAAGGATCCATGGAAGGAATTTAGCCAGTTGTGCATTTATCTCTAGACCTCCTAGCTTCAACAGAGAGCATTTTTCATTCTGGAAAGCAAAATTTAGAGTGTTCGTAATGGCCACAGAATATGAGCTATGCCAAGCTATTGAAGATGGACTGCGTGCCTATGAAATTTGTAAACGAACGAGCAGTCCAAAAGTCTCCCCTAGAATACTAATAACTCTAAACAGCAAAGCCATTCTGATGATTCACAGTGCTCTCAGTCAAAAGGAACATTTTCAAATATGCAATCTCTCAACGGCCAAAGAAATGTGGGAAGCTCTAGAAATTGCCCACGAAGGTACTTCCAACATCAAGGAGAACAGAGTCAACACTCTAGTCACCAAATACGATCTACTTCGAATGAAGTCTGGTGAATCTTTGGTTGAGTTTGAACTCAAATTTACTTATATGATACCAGTTAACTGCCATGGAAAAAACATATGATCAAAATTCCCAAGTAAGAAAAACCTTAAATATTTTTATGAAGGAATGGGAGGCAAATGTGACAGCCATTGAAGAAACTAGAGGCGAATCAATGAGATTTGTAGTTGTACTATTTGAAAGTCTTTCCAAGTATAAAGGAAAGAAAAAGAACTTAAGGAAGTAAAGGAACCTGAAGAAGATGATGAGTTCGAAATGATCGTCCAGAGATTCAAGAAGTTTTACATAAAAAGATCAAGGATTCCGCAAATTCCATAAAGGTGGCTCAAGTAGCAGACGAGAATCAAAAGATCAAATTATCTTTTACGAATGCAAAAAGTCAAGACATATCAAATCCGAATGTCCACTTCTAAAGAACAAGGAGAAGAAAAAGAGCAACCACTTCAAAAAGAAAGCTTATGTATCTGCTATCTGGGGAGATAGCTCGTCAGATGAAGAAAGTGAGGAAGAAGAAATGGCAAACATATGCCTTATAGCTCATGAAAAATTAGAGAATGAAGAGGTAAATGATTATGAACCTTTTTATGATGAACTATTATCAAAATACAATGCTTTACATACGGAGCTCGATATGAGTTCTAAGAAAAGAGTCAAAGCTCTTGAACGACAAATTCAAGATACTCCTTCCAATACCTATAAAACTTATCCTGAGTTAGAAAGAAGAAACTCTAATCTCAATAAAACACTTGAAAAATTCACGAGAAGAAGAGAAATGCTCAAAGTTATCTTGAAGAATCAGAGGTTTACTAATTACAAATCTGGAATAGGATATAATCCAGAACTGGACAAGAAGAAAGGTAAAAATAAAAGGGGAGGTAGATTATACTTAAATTACTTTCAAAAATCTGTGCATTCATATAATCCTTTTGCTCACTGCAACTATTGCAATAGAAAGGGGTACAACATATTTTCTTATTTTCATAGGAAAGAAAGGAAGGAAAAACCAGTATTTACTACTTATAAATGGGTACCAAAGGGATCATATGTTCCTTCTATGATTCAAACTAACAATAAAGGATTCAAGAAAAGATGGGTACCTAAGACTTAATTGTCATCATCTACAGGTATGTCTAAGAGCAACAAAGACTAATAAATGGTACATTAATATTAATAGTGGATGCTATAGGCACATGACTGGAGATCAAACCAAATTTGTCACAATAAGATCAAAAGCTAGTGGCAAAGTAAGCTTCGAAGGAAACCAATTTAGCAAAATAGCCGGCATAGGTGAAATTGGCGAGAATGATGGAGTTCAAATAAAAAATGTCTACTATGTAGATGGTCTCTACCATAACCTCCTAAGTGTCAGTCAGAATGTAGATAAAGACAGCTGGATCATCTTACCATAACCTCCTTAGTGTCAGTCAGAGTGCAGATAAAGACAACTGGATCATCTTTAATTCAAAAGAATGTCTTATTACGAACAAAAAGGATCTCTAGATAAACAAAGATCAACTCAAGATTCTAATTAGAGCTTCAAGAGACAGTAATTGTTACACTATCAATATGCCTAGTTGTAATACTAATTCTGAAAATTATTTTTTTAGCAATACCGATGAAAGTTAAGACTGACACATATCAATATACACCAACTAGGCAAGTTGCTAAAAAATGAATTAGTTTACCCAATCTTCAATTAAAAATGATCTGATTTGTGATGCTTGTCAAAATAGTAAACAGACTAAGTCTTCTTTCTAATCAAAAAATGAGGCCACGACAGAAAGATCATTCCAACTTCTTAATATGGATTTAGTTGGACCGGCAAAAGTTAAAAGCTTTGGTGACAATCTTTATACTCTGGTCATTGTTGATAATTACTCTAGATTTACTTGGACCATTTTCCTTTCCACAAAAGATGAAATCTTTGATCAATTTATTATTTTTGCCAAGAAAGTGAAAAATGAGAAAGGTATATGCATTTCAAGTATAAAAATAGATCATGGAGGAGAGTTTGAAAATCAAGCTTTTGAATAATACTGCAATTCAATTGGGATTAACCACAACTTTTCAGCTCCAAGAACTCCTCAACAAAATACAGTTGTAGAGAGAAAGAACAAAGTTCTCACGGAGATGGCCAAAGCTATGCTAAATGAAAAGAATGTCTCGCAAGTATTCTGAGGAGATGCAATGAGTACAGCTTGTTGTATCTCAAATAGAGCATACATCAAAAAGAAGCTTGATAAGACTCCTTACGAGCTATACAAAGGCAGAAAATCAAATCTCGCTCCTCTGTATATATTCAATTGCAAATGGTTCGCTCATAACAATGGTAAGGAAAATTTAAGAACGTTTGAGCCTAAATCTGACGACTGTATATTTCTGAACTATTCTAATAGAAGTAAAGCATACATAATTTATAATAAACGTACTTGCATTATTGAAGAGTTTGTTCATGTCTCGTGTTTTACAAAAATGAACCTCTAGTCAAACCTCTGGATGATGAACCTGAGATGATTCATCAAGAGGACAATCAAATTATTTCAAAAACACCCTTTCATTTAGAAAAAGTGCCTGAAAAAGATTTTGAACTTTCCGTTCAAAACCAACCTAGAGCTTGGAGATATAACAAGAGTCATCCATTGGACCAAGTGATAGGTGATGCCAAGAAGGGGTGAAAACTAGAAACAATACTTAAGTAAGTTTCTCTGCTTTTATATCTGAGTTAGAACCCTCTAACATTGAAAAAGCCTTCTTATACTTATGGCTAACTGTGTTCCTCATGCCCTGAGATTTAAGGCTGGAAAATGGCCTTGAGCATCCAAGTTCTACTACTGGTGTATTGACAAAGAAAGGAATCCAAGAATGAATTCATACTTGGTCACATGAAACCTCGCTTAATTTTTAAGCTGTTCAATAATATATGTATATATAGATAGATAGTTTGACTCAAATTCATATAATCTGACTTTTTCATGATTTTCCATCTGATAATCAATGAAGCTGGAGGAATTACAAGTGAAATTCCAGGATCAAAGGTCATAATCAATAAAACCCAGAAGCCTCTCAAAGTATGCATTAGTGGGGAAAATACATTTTACATCTCAGATATTTACAAATAAACAAAGGCATCATCAATCAGGAACAAGGTGAGACAACTTACTAACAAGTAGCATGTCAGTTCATTTGTATGTGTGAAACTCTACAACAATGAGTCAACGACTATCTAAGATGGAGAAGGTGCCTGAGCAAGAGTTATATCAGAAGGTGAAAGAGTACCAGACTGATCAAAATCAAGCTCCTCAAACTGTTGCATTACGAGTGCGATATCTTCTTGACTTATCTTCCCCATCTCTTTGAGCTTATAGATAATGAACTCAGCAACCCTGAGAGCAACAACAAAAGAGAGGTTTAATCGAAATGAATGAATGAAAACATCTTGGTCACAATCACAAGTTTTTAACTATACTCATTCTTACTTGATCATATTGTTTGAAACAGAGCACCTTTTGCAAAAGATGTAAAAAACCCTAGTATCCTATTTCAATATATCAACAATCCAAAAGTAAACAAATTAAGGAAATACTCATCATCCCTTTACTTTGAAGTAAAGTTATGAGCTGTTCAAGAAAAACCCATTCCAAGATATGATAAATCATATGGTATACAAATTTCAATGCAACAATGATGAACTTGCCAGAAGGACTAGTTTGAAATGAATTATATGCTTATAAACTCTCATTTGTGCACTGAAAAAACATCAAGAACTGGAGTTAAGTGGGTGTGTAAATTCTGGACTGAATTGTTAGCGTATTCTTGTTCTCCTTAGATTTCTTTCGTTATGACGTATTCTTCAGTTTCACTCTGCAAATTCAACTTATCTAAGAAACGAAACATGGCGATTTTTTTTTCCTTTTCTTTTTTTTGGATAGAATTGACTGAATGACAAATTGACAATAAAGTGACTTACAAGCTTCTAGAAAAAAAAAATTATTTACTAGTTAAACTGACAAATTCACTCAACCAACCTTTTTTTAAAATTGCAAGAAAACTATATTCATATGGAAATAAATCTAAGCCAAGCCCAGGCTCTACATCTAACTTGGACTATCTAAATCTTTAAGGATAGGCCTAAATCAAAATGTGCTTGGCTAGGGTCTAACTCTAACCCCAACACTTAGGAATCTATTCGACTTTGGATCAAGCCAAACCCAACCCATGAAAGGAAAGACAACATAAACTACCAACAACCAAGATTTTGAAGAATAATGAACTAACCCAACAGTTCCATTATGATCAATATCTGCTGCCTCCAAGTCTGCATTGGTTGTCCTCCGTGTAAGAACCATCTTAGTGATTTCCTTTTGTCTTTTTTCAGTGTTCATCTCAGCAATGTAAAGGAAAAGCTGAGCTAAGCAAACAGTACCAGTCAATATCCAAACCACAGCAAAGACTCTTCCTCCTTCACTTGAGAAGCTTTTATCACCATAACCCAGGGTTGTTATTGTACAACAGACACAATAGAATGCATCGACAACTTCCAATTTCTCAACATCAACTAAGAAAACCGTCCCCATAATAATGAGCGCCAAAAGAAGGAAAAAAACCACAAAAAATTTATACAACGTCCTGTTGACCTCAGCCTCCTGTAGAATTTGAGTTGGACCAACTTTATGTTTCCTATGCAGAGCTTTGATTATCAAAACTTCCTGCTTCTCAACCAAGTAGTCTGCTGCTTTGCTTAAGATTAAACCAACCAGTGCCATTCCTGTGAAGACAAAAGCACAGGCAAGTAGTTTTGTAAGGTCACTATTTGGCACAAGGTCTCCATATCCAACTGTGGTCATCGTGACAACTGTAAAGTATATAGCATCAAGGACCCCTTCGGTTTTCTTCCCTGTGATCTGGTGCCTGACAAGATAGAAGATCACAGCTCCAATACCTAAATACCCTATAAGATATATAGCCACATTTCGAAAATTTGGATGCAACTTCCCACATATGACGTCAGAACAATGAATTGAGCCAATGTTGGTTTTCTCACGTGGATCAACATTAGCAAGAGGAGCACTTCTACAACGGACATACCTTCTCCTGCTAACCTGGCCATTTGTTTTTGGAGGGGCTGGATCTGGTGATTGGGGCAACAAGGGCTCTATTGCACCCTTACTGGTCATGTTTAGACGACTTAGAAAGGGAGGACCAATATTAAAAGGCCTAGTTCAGTTACACAACGGTAAGAAGCAGTCAATTATGTGGAAAAATACAGACAATGAATACCAATTCATGCACAAATTCTTGTGATGTGAAGGTATTAAAGTTATGGAGCATATACTTCATAAAACAACAGTGGCAAAGTCTCCTATAAAGATTTACTGAAGCAGGATCTTCAGAAAACAACACGCTTGTATTTGTAGTTGATTAGCATAAATACAAAATAAGACAGTTGCCTCATCATGCCATGGACTATTTTAACATGCTTCTTATGCAGAAGTTTGTTCGATCTTATGTGTAAATGAAGCACAAGCTTACCTACTATGTGCTGAAATTTCATTAATTTAAGAAAATTGGGGTGGCAAGGACCGTACACTTAACCACTTAGTTTGAGGATAGAGGTTATGATACCAGTGATGAAACCACAACTTAAAAAATCAAGCAGTTTGGTAGAGGCAAGAGGTTTTCCTTTGACTTAATTTGGTTAACAACAGGAAACGTTTGGACTTCCAGCAACAAAGAGAGCATAATGATACTTTTCTCTTCCTATTGGGAAAAAATGTATGACGACGATGCAAATGAAGCTCTAGCCATGGGAAATTGTAAAGCAAAACAACTAAGCAACAGAAATACAAAATTTGCAAAACACAATTCAATCTTCCTGGCTCAAATCCATACTGGATTGTTAAATAAAATACAGCTTTGCTTAAATTTCACAATCCATATCAAGTTCGTGAGCTGAATTTCATAATATATTAATTATCAAAATAAAAGGAGGCAAAAGCAACTAGATAAAGAAAATTTTCAAAAAATTAAGCGCTGTGCCTTTTTTATTACATCAATCATGGAGGTTCAATGTGATCCAAATCAGGAAAATATTCCCAAGTTTATGCCTTCAGAATCGTGAATTATAACAGCAAGAAACATTGAAGAAGCAAAATAAATACAAGAAATAGAATCACCGACAGCAGATCAAAACTAAAACAAGACACACAAAAATCTTTTCTCTAAGCTATGTCGAAAGAGACACATCAATTATAAGATAAATCGAGTAAGTTAAGATCGAGCTTTTAAGACACAGATTTATCATGATGCTACATAACTGCCAAGTTGCATTTCGTTTCAAGGATCACAACAATTTCGGCAAGAGCACTATACCCCTAGATTGACAGAGGATGGTACAAGTAACTACAGTAAGGGATTTCAGCTGAAAAGGCAAAACCAAGTTTCAAACAACAAAGTTTAGCTTACAGAAACAGACATTCAGAATCTGAAGATTCCGCGCCAAAAATGAAAATAAATCCGTAAGAATCAGAACCAAGGTGAAAATGGTGCCGAGAGTAGGGCCTTGCCTTTGGGAGAGAAAGCGAACGCTGAAATCGTAAAAAGAGGGTCCCGGATTTTAAAGCCATGTATTTAACGGTATTTTCATGAAACACCATTGTATATACAAGTTTTACAGTGATTTAGTCAGCTTATTATTACTGTAGCTGAACTGAATATTGTTCAAGGTTAGTTAGTCAAACCGAGAGTTAGATCGGAGTTAAATCCAAACCAAACTGATAAAAAAGTAAAGATTTTAGTTATTAATATGAAATTATGAAAATAAAAAAATCATTTCATATTTAAATAATGCTTGGTAAGCATGAAAGTTGAGTGATATGAATAGCATGACCTCTCTATTGTCCAGAGTCTTAGCTCATAACTGGCTAGGTAGTTGTGCACTTTTCGGCCAAGGTTCATTAAAGCTTTTGGGTTGTGTCTAGAAGTTGGATTGGCAAAAAGTAAACAATAAGGAGGTGAGCCATTACCCCATTCTCTACAAGGTTCATTATTTTTCGCCCAAACCACCTACAGTGACCTCCCTCCTCGTGGATCTCTGACAATTTCTGAGGGGAAAAAATTAGTGGTCGCTCTAATCTCCCTCCTCGTCGATCTCACCGGCGGTTTCTCAATCCGATGGCCTTTCTTTGGTTTCCCTTCTAATTGATCTCACCAGCGGTTCCTCGATATCCGGTGGCCTTTCTGTGGTCTCTCTCTATTCATCTCTCTCTCTTTCCATGTCGGTTTTTTTAAAAATAAAAATAACCCCGGTTTCTATGGCAGACTAGACCGGTTTCATGGCCGGTTCGCCGGTTTCCAGTCTGAATCAGCCGATCCGATCCGATCCGAATTTAATAACCTTAGATTTAATAAACACTTGTAATTTATTGATAAAATATAAACAACATCTTTTTGGTTAAAACCATCATGTAAACTGTGTTTTTTTTTTTACAAAAACAATAATTATATATCAATGTTTAAATAAAACGGTTAAATATTGTTTCATATACTTAATGGTGGTTTTAAATAGCTGTTATATATTTCTTTTCTATAACTCTCCCTCTTTATATTCAACGGTTTCTTAAAAATCGTTTAGTATAAATCGTCATATATAACAAAATATGTGTGTATAAAATTTATACTTTTGTGAATTTAGCATAAACTAATGAAATAATTACACAGATTGATTAATATTCTCTTTACTTTTCAGCATCTCGATGGTAAATAATATGTATCCCACATAAAACTACAAATGGATTTTAAAAGACTAATCCCCCATATTTATAAGACCTTTCTAACTACTTCAGAGACTAAGAAAAGTAAATAAAAGTAGTTTGTATCATGGTCCTCTTCTCATTTTCTAAGGAGCTCAATTATTGAAAAAACAATGGTTTAAGTTGGAATATATGAAGTACAATTCCAATAATTTTCAATATTCTAAATTAATTTTTAGTAAATCTAATGTCTTAAAATATTTTTTCATAAACACTTAGTACCCTAAGCTAAAGTTCATCCAATACCCTAAAATTTATTTTCAGTAGCACCTAACATCCCAAAACAACTTTTTCGTACATTCAACACTCTAAAGC
Source organism: Acacia melanoxylon (assembly GCA_019022615.1). Lineage (NCBI taxonomy): Eukaryota > Viridiplantae > Streptophyta > Magnoliopsida > Fabales > Fabaceae > Acacia > Acacia melanoxylon. The sequence continues at coordinate 6,082,431 of JAFJYJ010000002.1, forward strand.
ATTTTTCAAATAACACTTAATATTTTAAGTATAGGGTGCTGGTTTGCTAATGAGAAAAACATTTAAAGAGTAAAATTACACCACATATTACTTTATAATACTACTAATATCCCTAGTGGCTTTTCCAGAGATCCCACATTGAGTATATCACTTCGCCACATAGTTTCCTTTACCAAGAATTACTTTATGATATTAATACTTTGAAATATTAGATGCACCACAAATTAGTTTAGAATACTGGATGCAATAGAAAAAATATATATTAAGGTATTGGATGTTTCTTAACAATAAAAAACTAAGGCGAGAATTCTTAAGCATTAATTACAAAGTGGAGGATGAAGGGTGTTAAAGAAGACTTGCTGTCATAATACTTGTCTGGTTTTAAATGTAAGTGTTAGATAGTTAATTTATAAGAGATATGATATTGTCACTACCACTTTTTCACCGTTAGATCATAATTTCAATAGGAAAGAGAAATGATAAAGGTAGATGATATTCTGATCTAACGGTGAAAAAGTGATAGTGACATTGGTAGTGATAATATTCTATCCCAATTTATAAATACTAAGAAAATTAGTTAAAGCTAATTATTTGCAAGAAATGTGTGTTGATTTTCAACATGCCCCTTTAAATATTGAGATTAGAAACTACCATAATGGAAACCTCCTTCATAAGCGCACTTAATAAGGATAATTTCGAAAACAAATTGTAAACTTTGAGAAACAAAGTGGGTTGAGGTCTTTCATTTAAAATTAAAATAAACTCTTCTGCTAACTCTTATAGATCAGGAAGAGTAAACAATCAAATACCTAATAATGGTTGGTATTTTTAGCGTAATGTTGAAGCTGTAGCAGGGGAAGGATGAAGAAGTAATTGAAACCAATCCAACACAAATTAATATTATAGCTCAATTTGCAAATCCACCTCCCCCCCAAAAAAAATAAAATAAAATCAGAGTCTAGACCTACTGCCATTCAAAATACAAGGACCAAGTAGTTGAAAATACCTTAGAGTAGAATTAATCCATACTTATGGCTAAATGTAGTCCTCAAGCCTTGAGTTTTAAGGCTGGAAAATGGCCTAGAAGATTGAATCCAATAAATTATTCATACTTGGTCATATGAGACCATGCTTAATTTTAAGTTGTTCAATAATATATGTATATATAGGTAGATCGTTTGACTCAAATTCATATAATCTCACTTTTTCATGATTTTTCATCTGATAATCAATGAAGCTGGAGAAAGTACGACAAGTGAAATTACAGGATCAAAGGTCATAATCAATAAAACCCAGAAGCCATACTCAAAGTATGTATTAGTGGGAAAAATACATCTTACATCTCAGATTTTTACAAATAAACAAGGGCATCATCAATCAGGAACAAGATGAGACAACTTACTAACAAGTGGCATTGTAGGTGTGAAACTCTATAACTATGACCCAACGACTATATAAGATGGAGAAGGTGCCTGAGCAAGAGTTATATCAGAAGGTGAAAGAGTACCAGATTGATCAAAATCAAGCTCCTCAAACTGCTGCATTACGAGTGCGATATCTTCTTGACTTATCTTCCCCATCTCTTTGAGCTTATAGATAATGAACTCAGAAACCCTGAGAGCAACAACAAAAGAGAGATTTAATCGAAATGAATTAATGAAAACATCTTGGTCACAATCAATAGTTTTTAACTACACTCATTCTTACTTGATCAGATTGATTGAGAGAGAGCACCTTTTACAAAAGATGTAAAAAAATCCTAGAATCCTATTTCAATATATCAACGATCCAAAATTAAATAATTAAGGAAATACTCATCATTTCTTTACCTTTAATTAAAAGTTATGAGCTGTTCAAGAAAAACCCATTCCTATGATATGATAAATCATATGGTATGCAAATTTCAATGCAACAATGACAAGGACTAGTTTGAAATGAATTATATGTTTATAAACCACAGAGCAAATATCAAGAATAGATCTAAGTGAGTGTGTAAATTCTGGACGGAATTCTTAGCCTAGTCTTGTACTCCTTAGATTTCTTTTGTTATGACGTATTCTTCAGTTTCACTCTGCAAATTCAACTTCTCTAAGAAAGGAAACATGGCGATTTTAGTGTTTTGGATAGAATTGACTGAATCACGAATTGACTATAACTTCTAGAAAAATTTCTTATTTACAAGATAAAACTGACAAATTCACTCAACCAACCTCTTTAAAAATTGCAGGAAAACTATATTCATATGGAAATAAACTAAGCCAAGCCAAGGCTCTACACCTGACTTGGACTATTCAAAATCTTTAAGGATAGGCCTTATAAAAATGTGCTTGGCTAGGGTCTAACTATAAGCCCAACACTTAGGAATCTATTGGACTTTGGATCAAGCCAAACCCAACCCATGAAAAGACATACAATATGAACTACCAACAACCAAGATTTTAAAGAATAATGAACTAACCCAACAGCTCCATCATGATCCATATCTGCTGCCTCCAAGTCTGCATTGGTTGTCCTCCGCGTAAGGACCATCTTAGTGATTTCCTTTTGTCTTTTTTCAGTGTTCATCTCAGCAATGTAAAGGAAAAGCTGAGCTAAGCAAATAGTACTAGTCAATATCCAAAACACAGCAAAGACTCTTCCTCCTTCACTTGAGAAGCTTTTATCACCATAACCCAGGCCTGTTATTGTACAACAGACACAATAGAATGCATCGATAACTTTCAATTTCTCAACAGCGACTAAGAAAATCGTCCCCATAATAATGAGCGCCAAAAGAAGGAAAAAAGCCACAAAAAATTTATACAACGTCCTGTTGACCTCAGCCTCCTCTAGAATTTGAGTTGGACCAACTTTATGTTTCCTATGCAGAGCTTTGATTATCAAAACTTCCTGCTTCTCAACCAAGTAGTCTGCTGCTTTGCTTAAGATTAAACCAACTAGTGCCATTCCAGTGAAGACAAAAGCACAGGCAAGTAATTTTGTAAGGTCACTATTTGGCACAAGGTCTCCATATCCAACTGTGGTCATGGTGACAATTGTAAAGTATATAGCATCAAGGACCCCCACTGTTTTCTTTCCTGTGATCTGGTGCCTGACAAGATAGAAGATCACAGCTCCAATACCTAAATACCCTATAAGATATATAGCCACATTTTGAAAACTTGGATGTAACTTCCCAAATATGGAGTCAGAACGATGAATTGAGCCAATGTTGGTTTTCTCAGGTAGATCAACATTAGCAAGAGGAGCACTTTTACAACGGAGATACCTTCTCCTGCTAACCTGGCCATTTGTTTTTGGAGGGGCTGGATCTGGTGATTGGGGCAACAAGGGCTCGCTTGCACCATTACTGGTCATGTTTAGACGACTTAGAAAGGGAGGACCAATATTAAAAGGCCTGGTTCAGTTACACAAGAGTAAGAACAAGCAATAGCAGTCAATTATGTGGAAAAATGCAGACAATGAATACCAATCCCATGCACAAATTCTTGTGATGTGAAGGTATTAAAGTTATGAGCATATAGTTCAAAAAACACCAGTTGCAAAGTCTCCTATAAAGATTTACTGAAGCATGATCTTCAGAAAACAACACGCTTGTATTTGTAGTTGATTAGCATAAATACAAAATAAGACAGTTGCCTCATCATGCCATGATCTACTTTAGCATGCTTCTTATGCAGAAGTTTGTTCGATCTTATTTGTAAATGAAGCACAAGCTTACCTACTATGTGCTGAAATTTCATTCAATTAAAAAAATTGGGGTGGCAAGGACCTTGCACTTTACCACTTAGTTTGAGCATAGAGGTTATGATACCAGTGCTGAAACCACAACTTAAAAACTCAAGCAGTTTGGTAAATGATCATAAATACATCAGATACAACATGAACTAGGCTATATCTCCTAATTACTAAAAGAAAATAAATCTTGGATATTTGAGGATGACAAGGCAAGAGGTTTTCCTTCGACTTAATTAGTATAACAACAAGAAACGTTTGGAATTACAGCAACAAAGAGAGCATAATGATATTTTCTCTTCCTATTGGGAAAAAATGTATGACGACTATGCAAATGAAGCTCTAGCCATGGGAAATTCTAATGCAAAATAACTAAGCAAAAGAAATACAAAATTTGCAAAACACCATTCGTTCTTCCTGCCTCAAATCCATATTGGAATTTTTGAAAAAAAATGCAGCTTTTCTTAAATTTCACAATCCATATCAAGTTCGTGAGCTGAATTTCATAATATATTAATTATCAAAATAAAAGGACGCAAAAGTTACTAGACAAAGAAAATTTTCAAAAAATAAAGCTCTGCCTTTTTTATTACATCATCCAATGGCATAAATCGTGGAGGTTCAATTTGATCCAAATCAGGAAAATATTCCAAAGTTTATGCCTTCAGAATCTTGAATTATAGCAGCAAGAAACATTGAAGAAGCAAAATAAATACAAGAAATAGAATCACCAACAGCAGATCAAAACTAAAACTAGACACAAAAAATATTTTCTCTAAGCTATGTCGAAAGAGCCGCATCAATTATAAGATAAATCGAATAAGTTAAGATCGAGCTTTTAAGACACAGATTTATCATGATGCTACATAACTGCCAAGTTGCATTTCGTTTCAAGGATCACAAGAATTTCGGCAAGAGCTACGAAGCTTCAAGCACTATACTCCTAGATTGACAGAGGATGGTACAAGTAACTACAGTAAGGGATTTCGAACATAGGTGAAAACTTCAGCTGAAAAGGCAAAACCAAGTTTCAAACAACAAAGTTTAGCTTACAGAAACAGACATTCAGAATCTGAAGATTCCGCGCCAAAAATGAAAATAAATCCGTAAGAATCAGAACCAAGGTGAAAATGGTGCAGAGAGTATGGTCTGACCTTTGGAAGAGAAAGCGAACGCTGAATCTTCGGAGAGCCTCTAAAATTGGGACAGATGCAGTGGAGTGGAAGGCCAATGAACAGTTCGCACTTCATTTTATTTTTTCAAAAAATATCTGTGGATAGGGAATTACGGAATGGCTATATCTGTGGGGTTGAAGGGTGGTGGCCCTCCAATGGCGCAAGGTCAATGTAAGAAAGTACTAGTAACTAGAGTTCTAATTATAAGATATAGTTGATTTTTTTGAAGAGATTAAGGAAGTTAATTAAATCATTTTAGAGTTTTTTTTTTCTTCAAACTAATTAGTTTGACTAATTAACTGATATATAATATAAGGATACACAACATATAAAATGATTAAGTAACTTATTTAGCTTCCTTAATCTCTCAAAAAAAAAAGTCAATCATGTCTTATAATTATAAACTCAGGTAGTACCTAGTTAATTTTTTTAGAAAGATTAAGGAAAGTTTAATTAAATTTGTTTAGAGTATTTTTTTTTTTTTTTTCTTCAAACTAAATGGTTTGACCAATAAACTAATATATAATCTAAGAAAATACAACATATGAAATGATTAAGTAACTTATTTAGCTTCTTTAATCTTTCCAAAAAAATTAAATAGGTCTTATAATTAAAACCGGTAGTAAAAGAAATTAGCTAAGTAAAGGAGTCAAATTTGAAAATAAAGGTGTAGGAAAGTCAAAAGAGGAATGGGTAGTGGTGGGGTCCAAGAGAAAAAAGCAAGGGAAGGTAAAAAATCAAGGGAAAATCCATCTTGGGGCTTTTATGAAAAAAAAAAATCTCAAAAAAAGTAAGATTCGAAAATAAAAAGCGCTTCAAATGAAGCCTTTTGTGATTTTGGAATCTGTGTGAGTTGTCAATGTGGTGATATAATTGTTAACCGGGAAATTTGATATTGTTGTTAATGTGGGTGATTTAATTGTTAAAATATTGTTGTTAATGCGGGTGATTTAGTTGTTAACGAGATATTGATTGTTGTTAATTTGGATTTGATTTAGTTGTCGGCGGAGATTACGAAAATCGAGAAAGGGAAAGGTCCTTTTTAGGATTTTCAGAATCTTAGAGCCCTTTTTAGGATCCCCAAAAAGACCCCAAGATGGATTTTCCCAAACATCATTGCGATTGGGAAGGGAAATAGGGAAGGTGGACGTTGGAAATCAAAGCCAAAGGGAAGTGGTGGGGACCACCATGTGGAACAGTGGAAGTGTCAAATACCTTTTCTTGCTTGCACGAGGTGGCGCCGTTTTTTTTTTTTTTGAGTAAAAAAGAAATCTATTAAATAGACTGTCAAGAATATTACAACAAAGAGGAGTTACAAAATAAGATTAAAGCTAGCAAAACTCTTTTGAGTATGAACAACTAGGGATTTGACCTAAGAAACAATCCCAGTAGCATTGAATGACTCGTCAGTAAAAATTCTTCTGTTACGAACATCCCATAGCTTCCAATAAGTAATACAAATGTCAAGCTTCCAAGAGGTATCCAGAGAAGGAGAGTGAATGATTGAGGTCAACCATTCTTGGATTTCCAGACTAAAGAAATCATCACACATATCATAAGGAAGAAATTTCCTCCAGACCAACGAGGGGAGACCGCATCCTTTGAGAGCGTGGTCTAAGCTTTTGGTGCTGTGTTGACAGGGAGGGCAGGATTTATCAGATGTCAAGCTTTGCCTAAAGCGCTCCTCATTAGTTAACAGCTTACCCTTAAGCAATAACCAGGTGAAGGTTTTGACTCTTTGTGCCATAGGTAACTTCCACATTTTTTACCATAAAGGGTTGGGATCATTCCAACTTGAAATTTCCATATATTTGTAAGCAGATTTGGTGGAGAATTTGATTTTTTTATAAAGGCTCTAGTAGCATGATGGAGGCTGAGTATGTTGTTGGGTTAGGGTGGAGGAAATTTCTTTTAACACGTCAGGAGGCAGGGGATGCTGGAATGAGTTCCAGTTCCATGTACCATCATCGTTGGTGAATTCAAAGATAACTTTCCCAAGATCACTATCTGGAATGGGGGAAAAGGAAATGTTTTTTAGAGGGCCATAGTCACTCACCCAATAGTCTGACCAAAATGAAATTTGTCTACGATCCCCTGGATTCCATTTGATATGGTAAGAAGAGTCCTCCCATATCTTGAGTAAGTTCCTCCAGAAGTAAGACATCCTAGCTCAATAGGTAACTACTCTAAGGCTAGTCACACCATATTTTTGCTTCAGAATCCGAACCCATAAGGCATTAGGCTGGGAGTGAATTTTGAAAATCAGCTTAGTCATGAAAGCCGTGTTTTGGGAATCGAGTTTCAGCAAGCCACACCCCCCATGATGGATTGGTTGGCAAAGATCATTCCATTTAACGAGGCTAATACCACGATGGTCCTTAGAGTAGCCCCAGATGAATTTTCTTATAACTTTTTCAATCTTCATATAACAAGAGGGGGGAGGATGGTACTCTACATTGTTTAGATAGGAATGGAAGCCAGGACAGATTTGGTAAGGGTGATTCGGCCAGCTAAAGATAGGGACTGACTTTTCCAGCTGGCTAAGTTTGATTGAAGTCGATCTAAAATATAACCATAGGTTGATGACCGAGATGGCTCCTTTGAATGTTGTTCACATGCACGGTAATATTCAATCAAATGGGATCAAGGAGTATAAGGTGACATCATCAAAAAAATATTGATTTATCCCAAATGCATGCCTCCTGCATGGCTAAAGGAGAAGGGTCTGCGAGACTAGATGACTTAGGAATGGTAATAGAGGAAAAGGTTATTGAAAGGAAGGATATGGAGAATATTAGGGTCAGTGGTTTAGGTCCCACGACTGATATACAATTTTAGTGTCTTTCATGTTATGGAATTCGTGGGATACAGGCTCGAAGTCATTTTCAAGCTTTGGACGTGAACTCAAACAACATTATAAATTGGAAATCTTGGCTATTCTGGAACTCGTTCAAATGGGACAAAGACTGAACGACGAATCAATAAACTAGGATTTAGTAAATATACTTTCACTGCTATAGAAGGCTATAGTGGGTAGTGGGGGGATATGGTGTCTTTGGGAGGAAGGGTCACTGAAGACTGAAGTAGTGGACAAACATAAACAATTTATACATTTGATGATAAAAAAAACTCAAGAAGACAAAAATGGTTCCTAACAGTGTGCATGCTAGCCCCAACAAGGTGTACCGTCGCACATTATGGACAGAGCTCTTTAGAATCAAAGAAACTGTTCAAGGCCCATGGTGTATCGGGGGTGACTTTAATGCTACTATATTTGGGAAGGAAAGGCGTTCTTGTGCTATTTAGTAAGTATATCCAGATCGTGAATTCTCTAGATAGGCTGAGGACATGAATTTGGTAGATCTAGGTTTTGATGGACCAACTTACACTTGGAAGAGAGGAAGTACGGAGGCTCGATTGGATAGGATCTTTGCTAAGGAAGAATGGTGTGCTCGGTACTTAGATGCAAAGGTACTTCATTTGCCTCAGTATAAATCTAATCATAGACCATTACTGTTGAAACTAGATAGGGCTCTGATACCAGAGCAAAACAAACGATCATTTTGATTTATTGCATCATAGGTTCTTCATGCTACATTTAATAATTTAGTCAAGGAGGAATGGGGTCATTCTGATGATTGGGTGGCTAATATTGAGAAGTTTGCTCTTTCTTGCAAACAATAGAATAGGGATATTTTCGGTAATATTTAGAAGAGGAAAAAACACCTTCTTTGTCGAATGGATGGTATTAACTATGTGATTTCTTCAAGTGGGAATCCCCTGATTTATGAAGAACTCCAAAAGAATTTGTGGACAGAGCTTGATGAAACTTTAACATAAGAAGCCTTGTTGTGGTCCCAAAAAGCTAAAATTAATTGGTCAATTGATGGTGATAGGAACACAAGGTTGTTTCATGCTCTTACAAATAGTCGAAGGAAGTGGACTAGAATTGATGCTATCTGAATTAATGAAAGGGAATGGTGTTTTGATAAGATGATAATCTATTTAAGGAGGAGGTTGTGGAATGTGTGCCCCTTTCATGCAGTTTCTCTTATCCAAAGTTATTACAGGTTCATGAACGTGTTTGTCAAAAGGAAGTGGAAGAAGCTGAAATTAAATATGCTTTATTTAGTATGGCTGCTCTTAAGTCATCAGGACCAGATGGTTTTAATGCCTTGTTCTTCTAATACTAATGGGAAACAGTTCGGGGATCGGTCGTTCAGTTTGTGAAACATGTATTTCTCTACCCTGAGAGGCTATGTGAGGTTAATGGGACTCTTTTAGTCCTAATCCAAAAAACGATAATCCAGAGAGATTTAGAGACTTCAGGGCAATCAATCTATGAAATATTCTATATAAGATTGTTTCTAAGATAGTGGTGAATAAAATGAAATGTTCATGCCACATGTCATCTCCCCAAATCAGTGCAACTTCGTACATGGGAGGCATAGTTAAGATAATATTATTGTGGCTCAAGAAGTAATCCACTCTATGAGAACAATGGGCAGGAAGAAGGGATTTATGGCAATTAAAATAGACTTAAAGAAGGCGTATGATAGGGTGAATTGGAAATTCCTTATAAAGTGTTTACAGTAATTGAACCTCCCTGGCAACATTATCCGGGTAATTGAGCATTGTATTAGTACAACGAACATGCAATTGCTATGGAATGGTAACAAGGCAGAGTGTTTCACAGCCTCACGTGAAGTAAGACATGGTGATCCTATTTCACCCTATTTATTTGTTATTTGTATTGAAAAGTTAGCCCATATGATTCAAGAATGAGTGGGGATAGGGAAATAGAAGTCTATTTGTCTTACAAAGAAGGGACCCCCAATCTCACATTTGTTCTTTGCCTATCAAAGCTTCCATTCACCAAGCAGAGATGGTTCGGGATTGTTTGACTCATTTTTGTGAATGTCTTGGTCTAAAGGTAAATGCTTTTAAGACTTGGGTATTCTTTTCAAAAACATTAATCATAACAGGAGTACGGAGCTAAGCTCAATACTTGGTTTTTCTCCCACTACTGATCTTGGCAAATATCTTGGGGTACAACTTCATCATAAGAGGACTGGGAAGGAGTCATTTCAGGGGGTGATAGACAAGGTTAAGGAAAGGTTGAATGGGTGGAAGGATAGCTCTTTCTCTTTAGCTAGTAGGGCAACACTTATTTCCTCGGTGTCTTCTGCCATTTTGGCATATACAATGCAAACCTCTTAACTTCCTATGAATGTTTATGATACTCTAAACAAGCAAAATAGAGCATTCTTGTGGGGAAGCACAGTAGAAAGTCGCAAGATAACTCTAGTAGCTTGGGATGAGGTATGTAAGGCGTAAAGGAGGGGAGGATTGGGGTTGAGACATGCTAAAAATAACAACCAATCTTTTCTCATGAAGCTAGGTTGGAGGCTTGTAACGCATAGGGATGATCTCTGGGTCAAAGTAGTTCGGGATAAGTATAAATGTGGGGATGATCTATTCCCTCGCATTGATCCAAAATGGCTTGGCTCTAATGTGTGGGCAAGAATCAAAAGAACATGGGATACAGTCTGTAGAGGGATCATAACCAATCATGATAATTCCTGTGTTAGATGAAAATGGGAGAGGCATGCAGTTTTTTCAATAAAGTCTGCTTATAAGGTTATTTCAGGAAATATGATGGATCGGGGGGGGGGACTGGGGTAGTTTGTTGAAAGTCTGAGCCCCACAAAGATGTAAGGCGCTTATCTGGTTGGTAGCTCATCAATGCTTACTTACGAATACTAATTGTGAGAGAAAGGGTCTTATAATGGATCAAAGTTGCACCCTTTGCGGAGCAGGAGTTGAGGACACCATTCATGTTTTTCGAGATTGTGCTCACTCGACAAGATGGCATACTTTCTGCAATATGAATATTTCATATTGGGTTTAATGGAATGTTAAAGGTCAGAAAGGTGCAAGTAAAGAGTGGACATATAAATTTGTGATTTTGTGTTGGTGGATTTGGAGGAGTAGGAATTTGTTTGTATTTGACAATAAATTTACCTTGAATGATCAGATCCTAGCTAGTGCTTGTGCAACGTTGGATTGCATGTTTTCTACTGACGACCGTTTAGCAAGGTTCAAGCTTCAAGGTGTTACTTTGGCTCCCTCTTGAGAAAGTTAGTGACCATCGGAGGAAGGGTGGGTGAAGGTAAATGTTGATGGTGCGTACTTTAGAGCTACTAGTAGGTGCACTTGTGGGGGAGTTGTGCATAACGCTTCAGGATGTTTTCTTAAATGATTCATACATCCCATTGATATGAGCTTTCTGCAGAAATCTGGGCGTGTCTTTTGGGGCTGAAATCTGCATAGGGGTGTGGTAGAGTTGTTTCTTCATACACAGCACAATAATCACCGAGACTCAGGCATCATCAATGAAGTCCAACAATTACTTCAAATGGATCGGATAACGAAGCTAACCTATGTGCCTCGGGCCTATAATTCAACTGCAGATTTTCTTACGAAGAGAGGTCTTGAGGCCAGTCTGGGGTTTTATGAGATTTTACAGCCGTGTAAGGAACTAGAAGTGATTTTATATCAGGATTGAAATGGGTGTAATAATCCCATATGTGGTAATTGAGGTCTCATAAACTTATCAAAAAAAAAAAAAAGCACGCATCACTTACTACCTCCGTGATTAATATTCTAGGTAGATAATTTCTTAATATTTGGAGAGAGAGAAAAAAAAACTATACATATTTGGTCTTTTAAATTTATATAATATTTTCATCCCTTAATTTTAGGGAAAATCATAAAAAAAAAAAAAAAAAAAAAAAACTTCTTCAACTTCCAAAATCTCAAATAGTTGATTTCCCAACAAAACGAGTTGTCAATTGCTTTATTGTTCTTGTTAATCCTATTATTTTTGTTGCCAACAAGATTTTGAAGTTCAAGTGATATTTTTTTGTCACTTTTCCTTAATTTTAAAAGGTATGTCTACATTTTTAAAAAATATTATTTTAAAAATTAACTTATATATGATAGCATTTGACAATGTTTTGTCAACATTAAAATTTCAATGCTAGCATTTTTTTATTAACTATATTCTTGTATAGTATAAAATTAAAAGACTAGAGGTATAATTTTTATCTAGCATTTGTCAAAATGTATATTGATTTTCTTAAAATTCTCTCTTGAATCATGTATATTGAAATTACTCTTCTTAATATCTATAATTAATAGAAAAAGTTTTAAAAAATTATAAATATTTCAAGCAAAGTAGACTGAGATATAAATTTATAACCAAATCTAATACCTCATTATCTCTTATATTAGGGATTGAAGGTACTATTAATCAATATCACTATTACTTTCTGTGCAACTATTGAATATATAATATTTATTTATTTTTAAATTATTAATATTATAATATTCATAAAATTTACAGGCAGTGGCATTTGTTCAATCTATGTTCCCAATAACAATTCTAATGATCATCCTTCATCCATATCAATATTATATCTAAATTGGCATTTTTGGCTAAAATAATTATGAAATTCTTCTACAACTCGCTGAACTACAAGAAAATATATTTTCAGGAAATGTCAAAAAATACTCTTAATATGAGTAAATGCAATTGTGTAATTAACTTGTCAACTAAATGTTACATATTAACTTTTTTTTTTAAAAAAAAAAAACTTATTGGATAAGTGTTGACAAAAGGACATGGTGTTGGGGGGACTTTAGAATTGTATGAATAAATGTCAACCGCATATTGACTCATCAAAATATGAATAATGTTGATGTCAACTGGAAAACTTTTGCTTGTTATGTTTTAAATCATAAAATAATTTCAAATTAACCTGAAAAAATTGTTAGCTCCCATATTATTTATTATTTTGTTTTGACGATAAAAAATCTTGATATATAAGTATATTTTGAAATACAAAAAGCATAATAGAAAGTTGACTTGATTATTCAAGTCACTTGAGTGATTGGGTAAGCACTCAAGTGATTAAACATCACTTGGACATATTTGCAAGTGACTCACAAAAGTTTTAAGAGTTGGAGCAGATCACTAGAGTTATAGTTTGGGGCACTCGAGTGATATCCTCAAGATCACTCGAGTGATGTGGTGACCACTCGAGTGATGCCATTCACTTGCGAGTCACTACAAAGTCACTCGTAGGTGAAATAAAAGTGATGTGATCTTATCAGAAGATTACTCGAGTGATTGAGAGAATCACTTAAGTAATCCGTGATCACTTGCAAACTCCTATAAGATATCCATAAATTCACTCATGTCATCCGACAATGTAGAAACCTTTTTAAAACAATAGAAAATCACTCGAGTGATTGTTCAAGCACTCGAGTGATAATCATTTTCACAAAACCTCACTACCAGTAACTATCACATAAAGATCACTTTAGCACTCGAGTGACAGTGCAATAACTCAAGTGATAAGGAATCACTCGAGTGATCCTCAATCACACTTGAGTGCATGTTTATCATCTTTAAAATAGTGTCTCGACAAATTTGATAGCTATCATATAAACATGCCAATTAACACTATAATCACTTATACTATTTCTAAATGTTACTAATCACATTTATGCATAAGTTTCAGGTGATTAAACTATGGATTAATTTCAAAATCAAGAAAAGCAAAAATATGTCAAAAGCATTAAATGCGTAGTAGAAAAAGCCAATAGAAACATTCAATTTCATCAACAGCTACCATTACTATCTAACGAATAGTTTTAAATGCTCACAACGGCCATTAATGATGTTATACCTATAAATACAAAAGCATTCAAGACGGAGCATTAATGACGCCAACAACAAAAATTTTGTTCATTAAGTGCTATGTTATTCTTTGATATTCTTATTGCTCTTCAGTGTTTATATATCTACTCTTTTGAGAGATATTTATTAAATCATTTATTATCTGAAACTCAAGATCGTGGGATCTTGAGCAAGCATTAAATTGCAAAATGTAAGGGGGAGCGACTATATATTCTGGAGAAAGAATTGATTTGTACTGAGGCACCAAGAACATGTCGAATCTTTCGAATCTTGGAATATAGTGAAAATCTCAGATTGCTTTTGAGGACTAGACGTAGATCAAGAGGTTTGGGCCGTACCATTATAAATCTTGTGTGGTGATATTTCTTCAACTGTATCCTATTTTCTTTACAGTTTGGGCTAAATTTTTAAGATTTTAACTATCACCCAATTCACCCCCTCTTGGGTAAAAGTCTAGTTCTAACATTTGGTATCAAAGCCAAGTCTTTTTTTCCAGATTTAACAACCCAAGAAGGATCCAAATGGCCAGCATGGGTGAAGGAATACTTCCAAATGGAGCTTTAATAACCAAACCACCGGGATTCTGTGAAGAACATTTCTTCTTCTAGAAGGCTAAGTTCAAAATATTCATTACCGCAAAAAACTATGATCTTTGGAAAGTCATTCAAAATGGAGACTATGTTCCGATGAAAAGAGTTGAAGAAAGAATAATTCAAACTTCCTTGGGTCAGAAAGAATATTTCAGAATTTGCACTCTTCCCTCTGACAAAGAAATGTGGGTGGCACTAAAGATTGCTAATAAAGGAACCTTTGGAATCAAAGAAAATAGAGTCAACACTCTTGTCATGGAATATGACTTGCATCACATGAAATATGGAGAAATTATAGATGAGTTCAAACTTAGATATACACATTTAATTAATCAACTTGTAGCATTGGGAATAACGTATGATCAAAATTCCTAAGTGAAAAAAATTCTTAACCTTCTCATTAAGGAATGGGAAGCCAAGGTCACGAAAATTGAAGAAGACAAAGGTGAATCAACGAGATCAGTTGTTCTTTATTCGAAAGTCTTTCTGAGTATGAAGGAAGCCAAAATTCAAAAGAGTGCTAGAGAAAAATTGATGACAAAAAGAATAAAGGAGTAGCACTAAATGCCGTAAAAGAAAAAGAGCCAAAGGAAGAACAAGAACTCGAGAATGATGAACTTGGAATGATAGTAAGAAGATACAAAAAGTTCTACAAGAAGTATCAAGGGTTTAGAAAATTCCATAAATGTGGTACGATTAGCAGAAAAGAGAGAAGAGACCAGATCATCATCCTCGAATGTGATAAATCGGGACACATCAAATTTGAATGTCCTATTTATCTGAAGAACAAAGAAAACAAGAAGAATAACCACTTCAAAAAGAAAGCATATGTCTCAGTTATTTGGGGAGACATTTCATCAGATGAAGAAAGTGAAGATGAGGAAATTGCCAACATTTGTCTAGTAGCACATGAAGAGTCTAATGGCGCAGAGGTAAACAACTCTGAACTACTTTTTGAGTATAATGCATTACATTTAGAGTTTAGTAAAATAGTCAAAGAATTGGTAAGTTCTAAAAACATGGTCAAGTTACTTGAGCAACAACTCAAAGAAACTCCAGTGAATAATTGTGAAACTTGCCCTATTTTGGAAAAGAAAAACTCTGATCTTACTAAGACACTTGAGAAATTCACCGAGGGAAGTGCAATGCTTAAAGTGATCTTGGAAGCCCAGATATTTACAAACAATGGGTTTGGTATAGGATATAATCTAGATTTAGATAAAAAGAAAGAAAAAATAAAACAGGTAGTAAAACATATCTAAGTTATTTTCAGCATTATGTGCATCTATCTAACCCCTTTGCATACTATAATTATTGTACTAGAAAGGGGCATCATACATCCTTTTGCTTTCATAGAAAGGAGAAATTAATAGGCACCTACAAATGGGTACCTAAAGGATCATATATACCTCAAGTGATCCACACTAACCATAAAGGACCCAAGAAAGTATGGGTACCTAAAATTTAATTATCATTCTCAAAGCATCAAAAGCTAGCAAATAATATATTGATAGTGGATGCTCAAGACACATGACTAGAGACAAAAACAAATTTACCACAATAAGATGGAAAGATTGAGGCAAAGTGAGCTTTGGAGGAGCCAAATCCAGTAAAATTGCTGGAATAAGTGAAATTGATGAAAAAGATGGAGTGCAAGTGAAGGATGTCTACTATGTAGAAAGACTATGTCACAATCTCCTCTATGTCAGCTAAACTACATGAAAGACAATTGGGCATCTTTGATTTAAAGGAATGTCTCATTGTGAGCAAAAAGGATCTTTAACTCAACAAAGAACATCTCAAAGTCAAGATAAGAGCTTCAAGGGATGGTAGCTATTATACTCTTGATATGAATACTAATAATACTGAAAATTGTTTTCATAGTAATGCCGATGAAAGTTGGTTATGGCATAAGAAACTTACTCATATCAATATGAACCAACTAGGAAAGTTAATAAAGAAAGATTTATTCAGAGGTTTACCCAAACTTCATTTTAAAAAAACGACTTTATTTGTGATTCCTGACAAAAAGAAAAGCAAATAAAGTCTTCTTTTAAATCCAAAAGGGAAGTACCAATTGATAGACCACTTCAACTACTCCATATGGATCTAGTTAGATTAGCAAGAGTAAAAAGTTTTGGTGGAAACTTCTATACTTTAGTTATAGTTTATGACTATTCTAGATTTACTTGGACTATATTTCTTTCATCAAAAGATGAAACTTTCGATGAATTTATTATTTTTGCTAAGAAGGTCCAAAATGAGAAAGGTATGCTCATTGTGTTTATCAAAACTTATCACATAGGAGAAATTGAGAATAAAGCATTTGGAGAATTTTGCAACGCAAATGGAATAAATCACAACTTCTCAGCTCTAAGGACTCCTCAACAAAATGGTATAGTTGAAAGGAAGAATAGAGTTTTGACTAACATGGCAAGAGCAATGCTTAATGAGAAGGAAGTGTCTCAAGTATCCTGGGTAGACATCATGAGCACTGCATGCTACATATCAAATAGATGTTACATCATATCATTACTCAAAAAGACACCTTACGAGCTCTACAAAGGAAGAAAGCCAAATCTTGCTCATCTACACATATCCAGCTGCAAATGCTACATCTACAATAATGGTAAAGAAAATATCAGTAAATTCGATCCTGAAGCTGGTGAAGGTTTATTTCTTAGTTATTCGAATAGGAGTAAGGCATATACAACATTTAACAAACAAACATGTGTTGTTGAAGAATCTATACATGTTTTGTTAGCTGAACATGAACCTCTAGCCAAACCTAATGAAGAAGAATCAGAAATAGTTCATAAAGAAAGAGACCAAGTCAGTTTAGACAACCACATACCTTCAAATGATAAGATCAAAAGAAGTGTTGATGACGACACAAACCAACCCAAAGTTTGGAAATTTATTAGAAATCATCTCATAGACCAAGTCATATGTGATATAAATGAAAGAGTGAAAACTAGAAACAAAGTTACTTTTTCAGCCTTTATTTTTGAAATAGAACATTCTAGCATTAAAGAAGCCTTATCAGACAATGACTGGGTGATAGCAATGCAAGAAGAATTAAATCAGTTTAAGAGAAATCAAGTTTGGGATTTGGTAACTGATGAGCACTATTTATGCCATGTTTTCCCTGTATTATATGACTGTATTGTATGGTAAATATGAGGTTAACTGCACTTAATCTAAGCAAAAAGGCATTACATTGTACAGGAAACTTAAGGATAATTCCACATACATCCTAAAACATGTGCTAAGAAGAGAATGAATTCTGAGGTTTATGACAAAGTTGCATAACAGAGCCGATATTATGCTATAGCATCAGGACAGCTCTCTCAAGGTACAACACAATGCATACCTGAAGCTATAGCAGAATAAGTGACGCAATGCTATGCGGCATATGAGCTGATCTTTTGTCAAGGTTGTTTCAAGAAATAGTACAAGTCGTTAAATGGGAGAGGAAAACGGTTAGATTGCTGACGTATTGGAATAGAAGATGCGGAGGATCGAGGCTAATATCTGAAGAATCCCGCAGGATCAGCAGAATCAATTTACCGAGATTTGAAGAAAGATATGATTGGACCTCGACAGATTAGGAAAGGCCCAGCTTGCTGGACATACGCCGCAAGTAGACCTGAATATATAAGGAAACAACAGCCAACCCTAGAGAGGGTCGATAGTCGTCAGAAGCAAAAGACCAATCTCATACGGCTAGACTTGAGAGAAAAGTGAGAGAAGTATGAAGCACGAGAGCTCCAGAGTACCCAGCATCTGTCCAGGTAGTGAGACGGAGTTAAGAAGACGTGGAGTTGTGACGTGATAGGGCTTCTTCCACGCTGTCGGAACCTCCATCAAGCTTTCTGTTTTTCTCTTTATTTTATTTTTATCTTTATCATGGGCGATTCTATAGTGATTTGTTTAGTGATTCCCTCGTCAGTCATGAACTAAATTTCCTGTGGCTGAGCGAGGATGATTTCCTAAGTTGAATGAACCTAGTTGTTAGCTTTTAATCTAATACATTCAGTTTGCTTATCAGTGATTTAATTTCTTGTCGATTAGCGAGAGCTAAGGGCTAGATCAGTGGTCTCGACTTACTGAGAGGGAGTCAGGGTTAGACATCTGAGAAACAGTGATTGCTATGCAGACTTGTACAAGGCTTGACCTATTATTGTAGGCCTCAGGAATGAGTCTATCGCTCATAACCATAACACCCTGACCTTAATAACAATCTAACTAGAAAATCACCATAGGCATATGGGAGAAGTGAGTTAGGATTGTACTTATCGGACGCGAGAGCTTCCGTAGATTAGAGTGGTGGGTTAACTGAATAACATTGTAAAAGGTGTTATGCTGTAACAATTGCAAGAGCTGCGCAGCATCAATGCTATAGCAATGCGTATAGGCAACTGGGGGGAATGTTACGCTTAGGAAGGATTCTAAGCTCATCCTATGTTTTACTGATATCTGTTCACGACATCGATCAATTAGTTATTTTTTGGTTTATTAGCATAACTACAAAAACTCCCAACAACCAATCAGATTCTTATTTTCTTGTTAAGCACAACAACTTCTGCAATTCGGCGTTATCATTCGGCATCTCAGTCTCTGTGGGACGATACTCTACTTACTCTTTATTACTTATTCGACTGGTTCACTTGCCATCAAGGAATTCGACCAACAATAACCCAACCTAAAGATCATTCGGCCATTGGCACCAAATGGGTATTCAAGAACAAACTCTATGAATCTTCAATCATCCTCAAAAGAAGGCGAGATTGGTGGCCAAAGGCTATAATGAAGAAGAAGGAATTGATTATAAGAAAACATATGCTCCAGTAGCAAGATTGGAAGTTATATGAATATTCTTAGCCTTTACTTGCATACAAGGATTCAAACTTTTTCAAATGGATGTTAAAAGTACTTTTCTAAATGGCTACATTATGGAAGAAGTATTTGTTGAGCAACCCCTTAGCTTTAAGGATGTAGCCAAAGTTGCTCATGTCTATAGACTCAAGAAAGCAATTTATGATCTCAAATAAGCTCCAATAGCTTGGTATGAACGATTAAGTAAGTTTCTTCTTGATTAGGGTTTTGTTAGAGAGAAAGTAGATGAAAGACAGAATATCACCTAAGAGGGGGGGTGAATTAGGTAATTAAAAAAAATCGATTAACCCTTGAGACTCACACTAAAAACAGAGCAAAGAAAGAGAATAATAAATGCAAGAGATTTATACTGGTTTAATCTAAACTCTTGACTTACGTCAAGTCCCCAAACTCTCTAGCTATTTTACTATCTCTTTCAACTGATTACACACTTTGTAACTCTTGAGTAATCCTCTCTCTCTAGGATTCACTCCCCCTTACAAGTTGTAATCAATACACTCACTCTCAAAGTCCCTCTACCTTGAGTTTCTTTACAAAATTGATGAATAGAATTTAACTCTCTTACATAGTAGATTGATAAATACTGAAGTTCAAATATTCGAAGATATTACACAGTAATAAATGAAACAGTAAATGCAATAAGTTCGTTTGAGCGTATGTGTTTCCAGTGGTTGAACGAATTGAATGCTTGTGCTTATATTTGGTGAATGCAATTAATGATCATTGAGAACCTTCAATAAATCCGTTGTGAGTAATAAATGTAGCCGTTAGAGATTGAAGCCCATCCGTTACTCACACGCTTCGATTCTACGAATGATCACCGTCATTCTACCGTTTGACATTCTTTCTATTCTGCCCATTGTATATTGTAGTATTTAATTAAGGAAAGAGAACATGAATGCCTTTTGGGTTGCTCAGAGAATGGTTACCTAGTTTGTGCTTAGTTTTCTACGATTGAATTAAATGCTTCTAATGTAATCAATGCTTTTTTATTAATCTGCAGTTATATTTCATCTAATCATCTGTAACTCATTAATATATTGGTTTGTTAGTTCTCTATGTGTTTTGATGATAACTGACAATTGTAAACGCAAGATAAAATGAGTTTCTGATAAGTTAAAAAAAGAGAGAACTTGCTGTCAGGTGAATACTCGAGTGATGGTTTTAATACTCAAGTATTGAATTGACAGAGAATGGCTTGTTTCCACAAAGTCATACAATACTCAAGTATTGGTGTTACAGAGAGCCTTCCAAGTTTTCCACTATAAGTCAATACTCAAGTATTGGTTCCAATACTCAAGTATTGATCTTACAGAAACTCGTTCACTGAAATACAAAATTATCAATACTCAAGTATCCATATGGATACTCAAGTATTGGTCATACAGAAAATCATTAAAGTATTCAACATGTGAATACTCGAGTATTGGTTTGAATACTCGAGTATTGGGCAAACGAAAGGTTTCAAAGTTTTTCACATGTTTATCAATACTCAAGTATTGATATGAATACTCAAGTATTGGAATGGCAGAGACTTCACAAGTATTGAAAATAGTTCAATACTCGAGTATTGATATGATTACTCAAGTATTGACCAGACAGAAAGTTTTGCTATTTCCAAGTGATTTGAATACTCAAGTATTGAGGCGAATACTCAAGTATTGACTTGGAAAAGATCTCACAAAGTTTTCAAATAGCTCAATACTCAAGTATTGGTTTGAATACTCGAGTATTGGCCATACAGAAAGGTTTGCTATTTCCAAGTGATTTGAATACTCAAGTATTGACTTGGAAAAGTTTTCAAACAGTTCAATACTCAAGTATTGAGTTGAATACTCGAGTATTGAGCATACAGAGAGCTTGGCTCTTGTTTCAAATATTTTGAAAACTCAAGTATTGATTTGAATACTCAAGTATTGAAGTTTTGGACTTAAACTTATTTTCACATAAAAAGTTCAATACTTAGTATTGGTTTCAATACTCGAGTATTGGTCCTACTCAAAGAAATTGTCCAAACGCTCAAAACATGTAGTGCCTTCTCTGGAAGACGAATACTCAAGTATTCATCTGAATACTCAAGTATTCACATTAGTGCACAGTGCAATACTCAAGTATTGAAGAACTCACTCAAGTATTGGGTGCAAGTATTCAAAATTCAAATCATACGAATTTGTGATTTCTTCGTGTTTGATTTCAATGCTTTCTATTATCATTCTTATATATTCCCAGCTATATTTAACCACTTTGTTAGTAAGTTTCAGATGGATTAAAGAATGTTTAACGAAGGTTTAATACCAAAAGCAAAAAGCTGTCAGAACATTAAATGCTAAACCCAGAAAGTTGCATACTTTTGGGAAATCCTTCTGCACACGCTTACAAAGGATTTATGCCTACCTACCACATCCAGCAGCTGCTAGTCCAACGGATTTATTTACTAGAAGTCAACTCTGAACTTCTGCCCAGCTGGATTAAGTGAAGATTAGAGAGAGAAGAAGACCAAAAACTAAACCAGAACCTTGGTTAATGTCACCAACGGTTATATGAAGAATAAAAACAGTCATTTAATGCCTTCTTAGTATAAATAGAAGAGCATTCAATTCCTCTCAACAACTAAGACCCCGAAAGCGAAAATCATTAAAGTTTCCATCTACTCTTGAGTCTTTACGTACTAAGTATCTGTTGATACATTCAATCTTCGGTGTTTATCATTATCCACTCTAAAGAGAGTTTACTACTTGAAAAACATTCATTGTAAAGAATCACAAGTCAAGGGGACTTGGTGATTGGGTTCATTGATTACAACTTGTAAGGGGGAGTAAGTTCTAGTGAGAGAATTACTCTTGAGTGCGAGTGTGTAATCAATTGTGATAGTGAAAATCCCGGAGAGTCCGGAATTTGGACGTAGGTCAAGAGATTAGACCGAACCAGTATAATTCCTTGTGTCTTGCTATTCTTCTCTACTCCATAGTCTACTATGTTTTAGTCTTCGAAAAACAGAGCTTTTCTGGAAGAATTTTTAAAAATCCCCAATTCACCCCCCTCTTGGTGATTAAGCTCCACTTTCATTGTTAAATTTAGTTAAGAACAATAATGAGTGATGATAAGAAGTGATCAAATCATAATAAAATATTTAAGCTTTTCGGACAAGGTGATTAACAGAACCAAAAAAAGCCAACTCAAGTTAATTGCAAGCTCACTCAAGTTACTGACTCGAGTTGATCATTTATCCTCGAGTCACAGTTTCATCTTCTCTAAAAATATGTTTGGAAAGCAAAAGATGAGATTGAGAAGATGTCTCTGTATGAACTTAACTCGAGTCTAAAATACGCACTTCAAGTTGTGCACTCGAGTCATGTATCTTCAACTTGACTCAATTTCATTTTCACAAATGACTTCGAGTTAAGTTTGAAAATGTTTTGAACATAGAGCATACTCGAGTCATTAAATGATGACTCTAACAGGTTGACTTGAGTCATCAATCACTTAACTCAAGTTGCCAAAAAATGTTTTGAGAAAATGTTTCAAAGTGACACTCGAGTCACTTAGGACCAACTCGAGGCAATATTTTGATTACTAGAAAATATTTTGAATGTGGGACTTGAGATTTCGAAAACATAAGTTAAGTCCACAAAAGGTCAACTCAAGTCTAACAGTAATAGCTCGATTTGATGTTTTCTATTGAAATCATTTCACAAAGTCTTTAACTCAAGTGAGAAAAGAGTAGTGTTGGTCGAATTCCTTGATGGCAAGTGAACCAATTAAACAAGTAATAAAGAGTAAGTAGAGTATCGTCCCACAGAGACTTAGATGCCGAATGATAACGCCGAATTGCAGAAGTTGTTGTGCTTAACAAGAAAATAAGAATCTGATTGGTTTGAGAGTTTTTATAGTTATGCTACTAAATAGAAAAATAACCAAATGATCGATGTCGTGAAAAGATATCAGTAAAACATAGGCTGGGCTCAGAATCCTTCCTAAGCATGACACTCCCCCAGTTGCCTATATGCATTGCTATAGCATTGATGCTGCACAGCTCTCGTAAATGCTACAACATAACACCTTTTACAATGTTATTCAGTTAACCCACCACTCTAATCTACCGAAGCTCTTGTGTCCGATACGTACAATCCTAACTTACTTCTCCTATATGCCTATGGCGATTTTCTAGTTAGATTATCATTACAAACCAGGGTGTTTTGGTTATGAGCGGTAGACTCATTCCTGAGGCCTACAATAATAGGTCAAGCCTTGCATAAGCCTGCCTAGCAATCACTGTTTCTCATATGTCTGGCACCGACTCCCTCTCAGTAAGTCGAGACCACTGATCTAGCCCTTAGCTCTCGCTAATTGACAAGAAATTAAATCATTGATAAGAAAACTGAATGTATTAGATTAAAAACTAGCAACTGGGTTCATTCAACTTGGGAAATCATCCTCACTCAGCCACAGGAAATTTAGTTCATGACTGACGAGGGAATCACTAAACAGAGCACTATAGAATAGCCCATGACAAAGAGATTAACTAAAATCAAATAAGAAGAAAAACAAAAAGCTTGAAGGAGGTTCCGACGACGTGGAAGAAGCCCTGTCACGTCACGACTCCACGTCTTCTTATCTCTGTCTCACTGCTTGGAAGGATGCTGGGTTCTCTGAAGATCTCGCGCCTCGTACTTCTCTCACTCTTCTCTTGAGTCTAGCCGTATGGGATTGGTCTTTGACTCGCGACAACTTTCGACCCCCCTTTAGGGTTGGCTGTTGTTTCCTTATATATTCAGGTCTACTTGCGGCATACGTCCAGCCAACTAGGCCTTTCCTAATCTGTTGAGGTCCAGTCGTATCTTTCTTTCCAATCTCAGTAGATTGATTCTTCTGATCCTGCGGGATTCTTCAAATCTTAGTTTCGATCCTCCGCATCTTCTATTCCAATACGTCATCACTCTCACCGTTGTTCTCTTCCACTTAACAACCTGTACTATTTCCTAAAACAACCTTGATAAAAGATCATATCATATGCCGCATATAGCATTGCGTCACTTATTCTGCTATAGCTTCAGGGTTGCATTGTATTGCAATTTGATAGAGCTATCCTGATGCTATAGCATAATATCGGCTATGTTATGCGACTTTCTCATAAAACCTCAGAATTCATTCTCCTTTTAGCACATGTTTTAGGATGTATGTGGAATTATCCTTAAGTTCCCTATATAATGAATTAATGCCTTTTTGCTCAGATTAAATGCAGTTAAGCTCACATTCACCATACAATACAGTCATATAATACAGGAAAAACATGGCATAAATAGTGCTCATCAAGTAGCTCGAGTCAGTCAAAGCTAAAACTCATTTGACTGAAGTTTTAAACGCTTGACTCGAGTTGATTAACCCTTAACTCGAGTCATCTTTGACAAATATGTTAAACAAGTTACTGATTCAAGGTTTGATTAAGATAGAGTAAAATTACTTGAATCATTAACTTTATTTCATTTACAATTGTCTGTTATCATCAAAACAAACATAGAGAACAGTAGACACAACCTTATTCATCAAACGCGGAAACATGACATTTTGATTGTTCAAATTTATGTTGATGATATTATATTTGGTGCTATTAATAATTCTCTTTGTCAAGAATTTTCAAAGATTATGTAGGGTAAATTTGAAATGTCCATGATGGGAGAACTAAATTTGTTCATATGATTGCAAATTAAGCAAAAAAAAAAAAAGAATGATATATTTATCTCAAAAACCAAATATCTCAAGGAACTCTTGAGAAATATGGCTTTGATCTTGCAAATACAGCTGACACACCAATGAGTTCAACAACGCTTTTTGATGCTGATGTCAAGAGAGTAGATTACAGCATTACAAAATATTAAGGAATGATCGATTCTCTACTCTCTTACTACAAGTAGACATGACATCCAATTCCGTGTGGGTAGGTGATGAGTACAAATTATGCCATGTTTTCCCTATGGTGTGTGCTTGTTTTGTATAGTGAATATAAACCTAAACGCATCTAATCTAATTAAATATATTATGATTCACGCATATGGGGAAATGAAGGATGAATCTCATAAATTGTGGTAATTGAATAATCATTATGTACATGTACGTAAGGAAAAAAAGAAAGTTTGAGGTTATTGTGAAAGCACATAAAATAGCCAATACAATGCCATAGCATCAGGTCTACCATAACGAGCCGCAATACAATGCAACCCCAATGCTATAGCAGCGTAAGTGAAGCAATGCTATGCGCCATGTATTCTGACGTTTCCTCGAGGTTGTTTCAGGAATTTAAAGTAGGTTGTTGGGCGGATGTTAGTCGATGGTTAGATTTCTGATGTATTGGAATAGAAGATGCGGAGGATCGAAGTTAAGATTTGGAAGATCCTGTAGTATCAGCAGAATCAATCAACTGAATTTAGAAAGTTGGACCAATTGGACCTGATAGATTTGGAAAGGCCCAGCTCACTGAACGTACGCCGCAAGTAACCCTAGCTATAAAAGGAAACGACGGCTAGCCCTAAAGGGCATCAAATTCGTGAAGGAGCCATCAGAATTATTATTCGGCTAAAACTTCGAAGAAGAGGAGAGAACGCACGAAGCACGAGAGCTTTAGAAGAAACCCAGAGTCCTTCCTTGCAGTGAGACGGAGACTAGAAGACGTAAGTTGTCATGTGACAGGATTCTCCTACACCGCCGAACCCTCTGTCGACCTTTCTGTTTCCCTTTGTTGATTTTTAGTTTATCTTTTTTCATGGGTTGTTCTGTTGTGATTTGTTTTGTGATTCCCTTATCAATCATGAACTAAATTTCCTTTGGCTGAGCAAGGATGAATTCTTAAGTGTAGAATGAACCCAGTTGTTAGTTCTTAATTACATAAAGAGTAAATATCCTTTTGGGTCCCCGACAAAAAACACGGACCCCATTTTCGTCCCTAGGGACTAAAATGAGACTTTTTTATGGACTAAAAATGACTTTTTGGAAATTTGCGAGGGACCAAAATGTTCACCAATCGACCCTTATTCGTCCTTTTCAGGGACTAAAAAGGGCATTTCTTTGTGTGAGGGACCAAAATGGGGTCCGTGTTTTTTTCCAGGGACCCAAAAGGGTATTTACTCTTAAATAAATTCAGTTTGTCCATCAATATTTTAATCTCTTGTCGGTTAGTGGAAGCTAATGGCTAGATCAGTGGCCTCAGCTTACTGGAAGGGAGTTGAGGTTAGACATCTAATAGGCAGTGGCCTGACCTATCATTGTAGGCTTCAGGAATGGGTCTACCGCTCATAGCCAATACACCTTGATTAGGAATGATAATCTGAACTAGAAAATCGCCATAGAAATATGGAAGAAGTAAAGCTAGGATTGTACGTATAAGACGCGGAAGCTTGTGTATAGCTTAGTGGTATGTTAACTGAATAACTTTACGAAGGCAGCTATGCTGCAGCATTGCGAAAGCTGTGCAGTATAATTGCTATAATAATGCGCGAAGGCAATTAGGGGAGTGATATACTTAAGATGAAATCTAATCTCAGTCTATCTTCTAACTGATATCTTCTTGCAACTACGATTACCAGTTTATTTTCTTGTTTAATAACTATAACCAAAAACACCCCATTCAAATATACTTTTCTTTTCTTTTCGCAAACAACTGCTTTTGATAAATCATTATCATCATCGGTATCTTAGTCTCTGTGGGACAATAGTCTACTTACTCTTTATTACTTGTTCGACTGGTTCACTTGCCATTAAAGAAATCAACCAACAGTAAGTGTGCAAGATATCAATTCGTACCCAAAGAATCTCATGCTAGACAATAAAAAGAATATACAGATATCTTGCTAACACGACCGAACTTGATATATGGTATATGGCCGAACTTTGAGTATCTAATTACATATTTTGATTCAAACCATAGAGGATACAAAACTGACAGAAAGGGCACAAGTGGTCAATGTCAATTCCTTGGTGGTTCTATCATATCATGGTTCAACAAGAAGCAAAACACATTGTCTTTATCATCTACTAAAATTGAATAAGTTGTTGTCTCAAGTTGTTGTGCACAAGTACTTTGGCTAAATCAACAACTTCAAGACCTAGGTATTCATCTGAAAGAAATTCCCATCTACTGTGATAATACCAGCACAATAAGCTTAGAAAAGACTCTTGTTCAACACTTAAGAAACAAGCATATTGATGTAAGACGTCATTTTATAAGAGATAACGAACAAAAGAAAAATGTCAAAGTGGTCTTCATTCCTACATGCCTCCGAATAGAAGATATTTTCACCAAACCTTGAGCAAATGATAAATTTTTGTATATAAGAAGAAAATTGAGAATGGTAAATCTCAATGAATTGCAAGAAATTTCTTTCATTTTAATTAATTTTAAATATGTTTTGATCATTTGTTTACTAACTTAAGCATTAGAGTTCCAAGAAATTTGTTTTACAGGATCCTCTGTTATCGCGTTGAAAAACAGGGATAAACAGAGAAGGGATTACTTGCAAAGGAACTCAAGTGATTGTGAAAGTGATTACAAATCACTCGAGTAAAGCACAAAGGAACTTGAGTGATAAGGAAAGTCAAAACACAAAGAAGAAAATGACTCGAGTGAGGGAGACAACACTCGATTGATTGACACGTTCACTCTCAAAAGGGATCAAGTGCTCACATTACACACTCGAGTGATCACAAACATTACTCAACTGAAGTCTTCTTAATTATGGTTAAAATGTTTTTGAAAGAAATAACTCAAGTGATATGAGAAATCACTTGAATGCAATCTTGCGAAAGTGGCTTAAGCTAATATCACTCAAGTGATTTGAAAAATTACTTGGGTGAAAGAGACTTTTCACAAATTACTCAAGTAAAAGGTCAAATTATATCAAAACTTTCACTCTCAACTCTCGAACTTTCGAACTCTTTCCTTTCAAATTTCAAAACTTCTCAACTTCCAAATCTTGTAACTGTTGAGTCATTTTCTCCAATTAAAACCTCCGGCCACTCCATTGCTCTTCATATTCATCTCACTCTCCATTACTCAATACTCTCTCCGCCTCTCCTTCGCCGGAACCCTAACCCAAAATCTCTCAACCCAATTCCAAAAAAGCTTTAAAATGGCAAGAACTAAGAGGTCAAATGTCAATATAGATTAGTCGCCTCCTCCTTTGTCGAAGAAATCAAAGTCGTCCAAGCCTCTGAAAACACCAAATTTTCAACTGAAGCTTCAAGTCTCCAATCCCCCGAACCAAGACCAAAGGCAAAAGGCATTCTTATTCAAGAATCGAGAGAGACTCATTAATCACCAAAGCCGGTACCTCAAGGAAAAGGGAAAGAAGTCCCACGAACAGAGGTCGATATCAAGATCAAATTTTCAAGGCCAAACTCGACTTTACATTCCAAGATCTACTTCTTTGAGCTCTATCCCTAAGAAATCGAGATATGCCTCTTCTTCACAGACACATGAGGCTACGACAAGTCAATATACTCCAAGTCTCTTCGGCTTAGTTGTTCCTACACCCTCTCAGTTGGCTGAAGAAGATATTTTGACACCGCCTTTTAATTTCAATAGAGGGGAGTTGCAAGTAGTTAACCAAACTACTTATGACTCTAATTTGGCTAAATGATCATTCTGCCCTGTAGTCTATATTGACTTGGATGCACTCAAGAAGGATTTCAATTTAGACTTATATCCGTACTCAGGACAATATGAGCCCTGGTTGAGGATTAGGACCGTATACTACCCCACTATTGTTTAGACATTTTAATGCAATATGAAGATAGCAGATGAATATGGTGATAAGGGCATAATTATAGAGGAGATGATTGAAACTTCTGTGAGGGGTCAGAAAGTTAGTCTAATTGCAGACCTGATCAATACCTACCTTGGGATAGAGGAAGTTCCTACTAGGCCATTCAGAAAGTTCAACAAAAATGAGATTCTTAGGCTAGAGGAGCTAGTTGAACCTTACATTTACTCCTAGGTCTATGAGCGACATTTTCATAGTGATTTTCTATATCTACTCCCGGAGTATGATGAACATGTCTAAGAATTTCTCTCACATCACTAGGAATCTGATGATGGCATCTATCCTATCTTAGGAGAAGATAAATATTGGAGACCTAATCTTTCAAGAAATGAGGAGATTCATATTTCAGTCAACCAGGACCACTACCATTCCATTTCATCAATTGGTTTCCTACCTTCTCTTTTTCCATAATATATAGTACAACTACAGCAAATGGCATTTCTCTTGGAGATCATAGTAGTCAGTCACAGCCTTAGCCTAAGCCTAAGAAGAAAACCAAGAGAATGTAGACGTCGACTTCCAGAGCATATGAGGCTCAATCCTCCAGAGCTGGTTCTCCAAATCCTTCTTTCTTGGGGGCCACCATTCAGACATATATTGAGGACTCTCTCTAAGCTACTATTACTGAAATCAAGAATTCCAACACTCACTTGGTCAATCAGGTAGACTACCTAATCAGAGTTTTGGTGGAGGCTGTGAATCATAATTTCAAATAGTTATTTGACCTACAGGCAGCTCAGACAGTCTGAATTCAGAGGATAGAGAATATTAAGAGGACTCATCTCGACATTCCTTTCCTTGAGACCTCCACTACCACCATCTCTACCCTTGATATTACAACCAACATCCCCGATACTCTGACTGACCTTCCTTCAACCACACATATCTCTGATCCTATTCCAATTGAAGACCTACCTTGTGAGGATCCTATTCTTCGCTCTCCATCTCATTCATCACCTGGCCAATCAAACCACTCTTACTCCAGTTATGATACTGAAGACATTGAAATTCTTGTGCCAGAGCCTATTTTGCCTTCCTCTCCTACATTCACTCCATACTCTCATACTCATTCCTCCTTTCCTGATCCCATATTTGTTCCTTTTGTTCCCGTGACGGCCATTGTTCGTTACACTACACCTCACTCCTCCTTTGAGAACCTTGTTCCACTATCTGCTCATCTCTGAACCAATCCTCCTCCACCTACTGATATTACTTTTCCCTCTCCTTTCATCCTTTTTGCTGATAACAAAATGGGGGAGAGAAGAGTGAAAGTTCTGTAACTAATTAGGACTTTGTTTGTTTCTTCTTTTTGCATATGTTATCATGATATGTTATTGAATGCTATATAATCTATGAACACTATATAATACTAATTTTTGTATATGTTATCATGATATGTTATTGAATGCTATAATATTGAATTTTGTACACTAAACCTTTGAATCTTAATGAACATACATGATTATCTGGCATTTTTAATTTATAAGCGTAGTATGATATTTTTCTTAATCTGACTTAGTTTTTCAAAAGATTTCGAATGTAGTCTAAGTTTTGTCGTCATCAAAAAGGAAGAGAATGTTAGCTCTCGTATTGTTTTGTTTTGATGATAACAAATCTTGATATATATAAGAGTATATTTTGAAATACAAAAAGCATACCAATAATTTGACTCTATGATTAAAGTCACTCAACTGAGTTTCTAAGTACTTGAGTTATATAACTGTATTTAAAGAAAACTTGAATAAAAAAATGACTACTTTTCACTTCAAGTGATCAAAGAGGATCACTCGAGTAGTAGTAGATGCACTCAAGTGATGAATCTTCACTTCCAGAATTTTTGCAAGTCCCTCGATAAAAATTTGAAGTTGAGCAAGATCACTTGAGTGATTAAACATCACTTGCAAGTAACTCACAAAAGCTTTAAAAGTTGGAGCAAATTACTCGAGTTATAGTTTGGGGCACTCGAGTGATATGCTCAAGATCACTCGATTGATGCCATTCATGTGCAAGTCACTGCAAAGTCACTCGCAAGTGAAATTAAAGTGATGTGATCTAATCGAGGAAGATCACTTGAGTGATTGAGAGAATCACTCGGGTGATCCGTGATCACTTGCAAACTCCGCAAGTGCTCCATAAATTTACTTGAGTCATTTGATAGTGTCAAAACTTTTTTAAAACAATAGAAGATCACTCGAGTGATTGTTCAATCACTCAAGTGATAATCATTTTCACAAAACTTCACTACCAATAACTATCACACGAAGATCATTTGAGCACTCGAGACAAGACAATAACTCGAGTGGTTCTTAGTCACACCCGAGTGCATGTTTATCGTCTTTAAAAATCAGTGTCTGATAAATTTGATATCTATCATAAACGTCGTGATTAACACTGAAATCACTTATACTACTTCTAAATGTTACTAATCACATTTATGCATAACTTTCAGGTGATTAAACTATTCATTAATTTCAAAATCAAGAAAAACAACAATCTGTCACAAGCATTAAATGCATAGTAGAGAAAGCCAATGTAAATATTCAATTTCATCAACGGCTATCATTACTCTCTAACGGACAAATTTGAATGCTCACAACGGTCATTAACAACGTTTCACCTATAAATACATAAGCGTTCAAGATAGAGCATTAACGAAGCCAACAACAAAAATTCTATTCATTAAGTGCTTTGTTATTCTATCATATTCTTATTGCTTTTCATTGTTCATATATCTACTCTTTTGAGAGATATTTATTCAATCATTTATTATCGAAACTCACGATCATGGGATCTCGAGGGGGCATTAAATTGCAAAGTGTAAGGGGAGCGACTATTCTTGAGAAAGAACTGATTTGTACTAAGGCACCAAGAACCCGACGAATCTTGGAATATAGTGAAAATCTCATAGGACTTTTGAAGACTAGACGTAGGTCAAGAGGTTTAGACCGAACCAGTATAAATCTTGTGTGGTGGTATTTTATTCAACTCTATCATATTTTCTTTATAGTTTGCGCTTAATTTTAAGATTTTAATTATCATCTAATTCACCGCCCTCTTGGGTAAAAGTCTAGTTCTAAATAAAATAACAGATGAAAATTCAATAATTCACTAACGACAACAACATACTTAGATTTTAACAAGTAAATCTTTAGTTGTCAACGGAAATGTTCCATTATTATGATTGAATCGGTGCATTTGACTTTCGAAGTTGACTAAATTAGAAATTTGATTAAAAATAAGTCAAATTAGTTCAAAAAATTGATAAGAAAACCCATATTAAGAAGGTGTCAAATTAGATTAGACAGATCAAAGAAAAGAAAATTGAATTTTTAATAATTCTTAATTGAAATGAAAATTTGACTTTCTTTTTTGGTAACCAATTTTTGAAAATTTTAAAGATTTAACTAATTTTACCTCAATTCATTAATCTATCTATACAAAAGTATTAATAGTTAATCCTTAATTGAAGCGACAATTTAAAATTCAATCCAACTACATGATCGATCTTCCTTAGCCAAATTCTTCCAAGCATGTCTATATATCAATGTTGTAAAAGTCAGACCAGATGTTAAATCAAAACGGTCAATATTCTCATGATCCACCAGTTGGATGGTTAAATTTGTGACATAATAATTAAATAAAAATTTATTGAAAAATAATTATATGCATATATAATAATGTATATATATATATATATATATATATATATATATATATATATATATATAAAATAAACCTACAGTAAATTTAATTGTCAACATAATAACACCATAATATATATAACTTTTCAATTAAATAACACTGTATGGCAATAAATAGTAATCTATGAAAATATATTGAATTTTTTTAGAGGATCAATTTTTTAATTCTTTACAGGTTTTTTTTGGGAAAAAGACAGAAAAAGAATTTTAACAATAGGAAAAAGGAAAAAAAAAATATGTTCCGAATATTCATAACACCGTAGAAGTGTTAGGCTTATTTTGTCCTTTTTAAAATCAAAAGGAAATGACACAGATACCCCTCACTTTTTTAAAATTAAAAAAAGTAACTCCGCCCCGCCGTACAACAGGACTCATCTGTCTCAAAGGCGTAGTCACTGTCTTAAGGCGGTGGTGGTTTGTCGACGATTACGGGACGGACGGTGTGTATGGGCTTCAACGACACTCACAAAGGATTCAGGTGATGCCCATTTTCTATTATCAAAGTCAAAAGCTGCTCCGTCGAGTTGCAACTTCTCGAAGAAGCCCATGGCGAAGATTAATGTTGCAGGGCAGTGAATGAGTAATGGCGATGGGAATAAATAAAAGGGTTGAAGAAGGTGAGAGGGAAGAGTTGTCTAGTGTATTTGGCTCTCATTCTCTTCCCTTCTCGTCCACTTTCTATTCTCTTCTCCATCTCAGTCGATTGAAATCTGAACGGTTGATATTTAATCTTTTATAAAAAATAATACTTTTAATATTTTCTGATAATTTAATATTTTATTAATATTTTTATAAAAAATAAAATATGAACAGTTCAGATTTCAATCCAACGACTGAGATGAAGAAGAGAATGAGAAGTTGATGGGAAAAGAAGAGGATGAGAGCTAATCCCGTCTGGTGGAGGAGGGAAGGAGGGGCTTATAAATTAACAAAAGTTGTTAAAATCTATCGAAATGTTGTAAATTTCTTAACAAAACTTATAAAAACTTAATAGCGTAGATTTATTATTTAGTAAATAAAAGTTGTTAAAACCTAATCATATAATGAATTTCTTAATAAAATTGGTGAAAAACCTAATAATTTATATTTGTTACTTAATAAACGAAAGTTGTTAAAACCTAATGAAATGCTACGAATTCTGTAACAAAACAAAAAAAACCTGATAGTGTAGATTTGTTACTTGGTAAACAAAAAGTTGTTAAAACCTAATCAAATGTTGTGTATTTTTTAACAATTTTTTTTTGAAAAACCTAATAGTTTAATTTTACTTGGCAAAACGAAAGTTTTTTAATAAATGTCAAGAATTCCTTAACAAAATTTGTGAACAACCTGATTGTATAGATTTATTACTTGGTAAACAAAAATTGTTAAAACCTAATCAAATGTCATGATTTTTTTGTAATAAAACTTGTAAAAAAACATGATAGTCTACATGATAAATGAAAATTGTTAAAACTTAATTAAATGTCGTAAATTCTTTAACAAATCTTGTTACTTTGCCAATAATTATTCTCATCGGAGCTCCCTTTTTTTGTAAAAAAATATCTTTGAAGGTATTTGTGTTATTTCCTTTTAATTTCAAAAAGAACAAATATGATATTATGAATATTCAAAACATCATTTTATCTTGGGAAAATTCCATTTAAATATCATTTGAATTTGTAAAACCCCGAAGTTTAAATTTGTAAAAAGAAAAAGACCGAGAGGTACTAAAAACCTATGAGGGATATGCAAATTCAAGTGAAATTACCCTTTTGCCCTTAGTTTTAAATAAATAAATAAAAATACCCTCACCGGAGGATCATCGCCGCCGGCCGGCCACCACCGAGTGAGGGGGCCGAGTTTTTTTTTTTTTTTTTTTTTTTTTTTTTTTTTTGGGGGGGGGGGGTGGGGGTTTGTTTTTTCAAAAAAAAAAAAACTCTTTGAAAGTGGGGGGTGGGTTCGAACCAGGACACATACATGTGGCGATGGCCCACCAATTGGGTCACTTTGGTTTTCTTTAATATATATATACATTAACAAATATATATATTCTTCTTAACATTTTTTCAACAAGTATTTACAAATTCAATAACGTCATTTACAACTTTTTTTTTCAAGTTTAATTTTTTTCCCTCTTTAATGCCTCCGAGAAAAAAAAATCAACGGTATTTACAAATTCAATAACGGCATTTAATTTTTTTTTCAAGTTTACTTTTTTTTCCCTCTTTAATGCCTCTAAGTAAAAAAAAAAAATTCAAATTTACAACTTCAATAACGGCATTTAATTTTTTTTTTCAAGTTTACTTTTTTTTCCCTCTTTAATGCCTCTAAGTAAAAAAAAAAATTCAACGGTATTTACAACTTCAATAACGTCATTTACAAATTCAATAACGTCATTTACAACTTTTTTTCCTCTTTAATGCCTCTGAGTAAAAAATTTAAAAAATAATAATAATAATAATCAACGGTATTTACAAATTCAATAACGCCATTTACAACTTTTTTTCAAGCTTACTTTTTTTTTTCCTCTTTAATGTATTTGAGTAAAAAAATAAAATAAAATAAATCAACGATATTTACAAATTCAATAACGTCATTTATAACTTTTTTTCAAGTTTACTTTTTTTTCCCTCTTTAATGCTTCTGAGTAAAAATAAAATAAAAATCAACGGTATTTACAAATTCAATAGCGCCATTTACAAATTCAATAACGCCATTTACAAATTTTTTTTTTAAATTTGAAAAAAATATAAACTTGAAAAAAAGTTGTAAATGACATTATTGAATTTGTAAATGGCGTTATTGAATTTTTAAATACCGTTGATTTTTTTTTTTTACCTTGAGGCATTAAAGAGGAAAAAAAAAAGTAAACTTGAAAAAAAGTTGTAAATGACATTATTTTATTTGTAAATGGCGTTATTGAATTTGTAAATACCGTTGAAAAAATGTTAAGAAGAATATATATATTTGTTAATGTATATATATTGGTGAGCCACTTACCCATGTATATGTGGAGGGGTTGGGGTTCGAAAACACCCCCACTTTCAAAGAATATATTTTTTTTTTTAAAAAAAAACCCCCACCCCCCCCCCCCCCCCAAAAAAAAAAAGCCCCCCCACCCCCTCACCGGTGGCCGCCGCCGACGTCCAGCCGGCGGTGGCCCTCCGGTGAGGGTATTTTTATTTTTATTTATTTAAAACTAGGGCAAAAAGGTAATTTCACCCGAATTTGCATATCCCTCATAGGTTCTTGGTACCTTTCAATCTTTTTACAAATTCGGAAAACTTGTGGGGGTTTTACAAATTCAAATGGTATTTAAATGAAATTTTCCCTTTTATCTTTTCCTATTTTAAAGTTCTTTTTGTGAGATTTTCCCTTTTTTATTTTTCAATATTTTTTCATCTCCCCAAAAAATCATCCAGTTTTCTGAAAACCGTTCCGAATCCTGGTCTATCTCCGGATTCCAGCTCAGTGGTGGTTCAATTTCAATCTAATATGGTTCAACCAAATAACTGTTTTCTAATCCAAACTAAGTTGTTAGTGAGGTCCGGTTGACAGTTAAGGGCTTGTTTGGGGGGAAATCAAAACCTAAGTTTTGAAAACAAAATCTAGGTTTTGCCTTAAGTTTACCAAACATCCATATTTTTGCCCGAAACTATTCTGCATTAAAACTGGTGGTTCAATTTCAATCTTGTATATATATATAGATCGATTGTACATGAATATACCATTTAAGCCGCTTAAATGGTATCAAGAGTGTGGCATTGTATGTGTGAAACTCTATTACTATGAGTCAATGACTATCTAAGATGGAGAAGGTGCCTGAGCAAGAGTTATATCAGAAGGTGAAAGAGTACCAGATTGATCAAAATCAAGCTCCTCAAACTGTTGCATTACGAGTGCGATATCTTCTTGACTTATCTTCCCCATCTCTTTGAGCTTATAGATAATGAACTCAGAAACCCTGGGAGCAACAACAAAAGAGAGATTTAATCGAAATGAATTAATGAAAACATCTTGGTCACAATCAATAGTTTTTAACTATACTCATTCTTACTTGATCAGATTGTTTGATGGAGAGCACCTTTTACAAAACATATAAAAAATCCTATAATCCTATTTTAATATATCAACAATCCAAAATTAAATAAATTAAGGAAATACCCATCATTCCTTTACCTTTAATTAAAAGTTATGAGCTGTTCAAGAAAAACCCATTCCTATAATATGATAAATCATATGGTATGCAAATTTCAATGCAACAATGACAAGGACTAGTTTGAAATGAATTATACGTTTATAAACACTCATTTGTGCACAGAGCAAACATCAAGAATAGAGCCAAGTGAGTGTGTAAATTCTGGACGGAATTGTTAGCCTAGTCTTGTACTCCTTAGATTTCTTTTGTTATGACGTATTCTTCAGTTTCACTCTGCAAATTCAACTACTCTAAGAAAGGAAACATGGCGATTTTTTTTTTGTTTTGGATAGAATTGACTGAATGACAAATTGACTATAGCTTCTAGAAAAATTTCTTATTTACAAGATAAAACTGACAAATTCACTCAACCAACCTTTTTTAAAATTGCAGGAAAATTATATTCATATGGAAATAAACTAAACCAAGCCAAGGCTCTACACCTGACTTGGACTATTCAAAATCTTTAAGGATAGGCATGTATAAAAATGTGCTTGGCTAGGGTCTAACTCTAAGCCCAACACTTAGGAACCTATTGGACTTTGGATCAAGCCAAACCCAACCCATGAAAAGATAGACAATATGAACTACCAACCACCAAGATTTTAAAGAATAATGAACTAACCCAACAGCTCCATCACGATCAATATCAGCTGCCTCCAAGTCTGCATTGGTTGTCCTCCGTGTAAGAACCATCTTAGTGATTTCCTTTTGTCTTTTTTCAGTGTTCATCTCAGCAATGTAAAGGAAAAGCTGAGCTAAGCAAACAGTACTAGACAAAATCCAAAACACAGCAAAGACTCTTCCTCCATCACTTGAGAAGCTTTTATCACCATAACCCAGGGTTGTTATTGTACAACAGACACAATAGAATGCATCGATAACTTTCAATTTCTCAACAGCAACTAAAAAAATCGTCCCCATAATAATGAGCACCAAAAGTAGGAAAAAAACCACAAAAAATTTATACAACGTCCTGTTGACCTTAGCCTCCTGTTGAATTTGAGTTGGACCAACTTTATGGTTCCTATGCAGAGCTTTGATTATCAAAACTTCCTGCTTCTCAACCAAGTAGTCTGCTGCTTTGCTTAAGATTAAACCAACTAGTGCCATTCCTGTGAAGACAAAAGCACAGGCAAGTAGTTTTGTAAGGTCACTATTTGGCACCAGGTCTCCATATCCAACTGTGGTCATCGTGACAATTGTAAAGTATATAGCATCAAGGACCCCCACTGTTTTCTTCCCTGTGATCTGGTGCCTGACAAGATAGAAGATCACAGCTCCAATACCTAAATACCCTATAAGATATATAGCCACATTTGGAAAACTTGGATGTAACTTCCCAAATATGGAGTCAGAACGATGAATTGAGCCAATGTTGGTTTTCTCAGGTAGATCAACATTAGCAAGAGGAGCACTTTTACAACGGAGATACCTTCTCCTGCTAACATGGCCATTTGTTTTTGGAGGGGCTGGATCTGGTGATTGGGGCAACAAGGGCTCTCTTGCACCATTACTGGCCATGTTTAGACAACTTAGAAAGGGAGGACCAATATTAAAAGGCCTGGTTCAGTTACACAAGGGTAAGAACAAGCAATAGCAGTCAATTATGTGGGAAAATACAGACAATGAATACCAACCCATGCACAAATTCTTGTGATGTGAAGATATTAAAGTTATGGAGCATATAGTTCATAAAACACCAGTTGCAAAATCTCCTATAAAGATTTACTGAAGCAGGATCTTCAGAAAACAACACGCTTGTATTTGTAGTTGATTAGCATAAATACAAAATAAGACAGTTGCCTCATCATGCCATGTACTATTTTAACATGCTTCTTATGCAGAAGTTTGTTCGATCTTATGTGTAAATAAAGCACAAGCTTAACTACTATGTGCTGAAATTTCATTAAATTAAGAAAATTGGGGTGGCAAGGACCGTACACTTGACCACTTAGTTTGAGCATAAAGGTTATGATACCAGTGATGAAACCACAACTTAAAAAATCAAGCAGTGTGGTAGATGATCATAAATACATCAGATTCAACATAAGCTAGACTATATCTCCTAATTACTGAAAGAAAATAAATCTTGGATATTTGAGGATGACAATGCAAGAGGTTTTCCTTTGACTTAATTAGGATAACAAGAAGAAACGTTTGGAATTACAGCAACAAAGAGAGCATAATGATATTTTCTCTTCCTATTGGGAAAAAATATATGACGACTAAGCAAATGAAGCTCTAGCCATGGGAAATTGTAAAGCAAAACAACGAAGCAACAGAAATACAACATTTTCAAAACACCATTCAATCTTCCTGCCTCAAATCCATATTGATTTTTTTTTATAAAAAAATAAAAAAAAATAAAAATACAGCTTTGCTTAAATTTCACAATCCATATCAAGTTCGTGAGCTGAATTTCATAATATATTAATTATCAAAATAAAAGGAGGCAAAAGCAACTAGATAAAGAAAAATTTCAAAAAAATAAAGTTCTGTGCCTTTTTTATGGCATCATCCAATGGCATCAATCATGGAGGTTCAATTTGATCAAAATCAGGAAAATATTCCCAAGTTTATGCCTTCAGAATCGTGAATTATAACAGCAAGAAACATTGAAGAAGCAAAATAAACACAAGAAATAGAATCAACGATCAACGACAGCAGATCAAAATTAAAACTAGCCACAAAAAATCTTTTCTCTAAGCTATGTCGAAAGAGCCGCATCAATTATAAGATAAATCGAATAAGTTAAGATCGAGCTTTTAAGACACAGATTTATCATGATACTACATAACTGTCAAAATGCATTTCGTTTCAAGGATCACAAGAATTTCGGCAAGAGCTACGAAGCTTCAAGCACTATACCCCTATATTGACAGAGGATGGTACAAGTAACTACAGTACGGGATTTAGAAGGTAGGGGAAAACTTCAGCTGAAAAGGCAAAACGAAGTTTCAAACAACTAAGTTTAGCTTACAGAAACAGACATTTAGAATCTGAAGATTCCACGCCAAAAATGAAAATAAATCCGTAAGAATCAAAACCAAGGTGCAGAGAGTAGGGTCTTACCTTTGGAAGAGAAAGCGAACGCTGAATCTTCGGAGAGCTTCTGAAATTGGGACAGATGCTGTGGAGTTGAAGGCCAAATAAAATAACAGTTCGCACTTAATTTTAATTTTAATTTTTTTTTAAAAAAAAAACACTTGTCACAACGTCCCTGGATAATAATCTGCGTAGATTCAAAAATTAGTTAAATTATTTAATATTTAGAAAAAACTATACATTTGGTCCTTCAAATTTATATAATATTTTAGTTTAATCCTTTAATTTTAAAAGGTATCTCTATAGTCATTTAACTCAAATAATTATTGTTTAAAAGAAATCATTATTATTTTTAAAAATTAAATTATATATATTAGAATTTAACAATGTTTTGTCAACATTAAAATTTTAATGATAGCATTTTGTATTAACTATATTCTTATATAGTATAAAATTAAAAGACTAAAGGTATAATTTTTATCTAGTATTTGTCAAAACATATATTGATTTTCTTAAAATACTCAATTAAATCATTTGTATTGAAATTACTCTTTTTAATATCTAAACTTAACAAGAATGGTTTAGAAAAAATTACAAATATTTCAAGCAAAGTAGACTTAGATAATAAATTTATAACCAAATCTAATACTACCTCTAATCATAAAAATAAAACATAGTTTGTAGTACAATTTACACTACAAATTATGTATTATATTTAATATCGAAGAAGTACTTCATTATCTTTTATATTAGGAATTGGAGTGACTTTTAATCAATATCACTATTTTCTATGCAACTATTGAATATTAATATTTATTTATTTTTAAATTATTAATATTATAATATTCATAAAATTTACAGGAAGTGGCATTTGTTCAATCTATGTTCCCGATAATAATTCTAATAATCATCCTTCATCCATGTCAATATTATATCTAAATTAGCATTTTTGGCTAAAACAATTATGAAATTCTTCTACAACTCGCTGAACTACATGAAAATATGTTTTCAGGAAATGTCAAAAAATACTCTTAATATGAGTAAATGCAATGTGACTACCAAATATTAACTTGTCAAATAAATTTTACACATTAACGTTTTTTTAAAAAAATCTTATTGGACAAGAAACTTTAGAATTGTATGAGTAAAATGTCAACTATATATTGACTCGTCAAAATATGAATAATGTCGATGTCAATTGTAGAACTTTTGCTTGTTATGTTTTTAAGCATAAAAAAATTTCAACTTACCCTGAAAAAAATAACAGATGAAAATTCAATAATTCATAAATGACAACAATGTTATAAAACTGAAGAAAATGTAAAGAAAAGTAGAGAGAAGTCAGAGAGAAATTCTAGAGAGATGGAGGAATTCTCATTTTAAGTAACTTCTGAATGTTTACACAAGCACTTATTTATAGACCTTCGAGGGTTACTTTATGCAAATGGACATCCACATAATACATATATTTATAACACTCCCCTTGGATGTCCATTATGAATATGCCTCATTAAAAACTTTAACTAGGAAAACCCAAGGTGGGATAAAACCTAACTAAAGAAAAGAAGTACATCATCCATCGATACACTTTCTTATGTTGCCTCATTAAAAACCTTTCTAGGAAAACCCGGTGGGACAACAAAACCTAGATAAGGGAAAAAGAGTACAACGTGTATCGACGCTCCCCCTCTTAATTACATCGATTTTCTAATCTTTGCCTCATTAAAAACCTTTCTAGGAAAACCCAATGGACAAAACCAGATAAGGAAAAAGAGTGCAAGCGACATCAATTGCTCTACTAAAATACATTAGATTTACTCCCATGATGACTACATTACTTCTAATGTCTTTGTGTTGGTGAAGAATTATCTCATGCTAAGCATGATACATAAGTGTCATTCTTCAATTTCTTTGCTTGAGGTTGAAATTGTTCTTTATCCACCCGCAAATACTTTAAAATATATAATGGATATTACTTATCCATATAAAATCAATCTAGGATCTCCTTTTGTATAAACAAAAGATCTCATTCTTTAGGTATTAAATCTGTAATCTAATACAGAATTTCTTTCTTCTCAAGTCTTTTATTTCAAATTCAATCTTTAAACAATTAATTGCCTTATTGAAGCTTTTCAGCGTTTCAATAATGTTGATATCATCAA
Source organism: Acacia melanoxylon (assembly GCA_019022615.1). NCBI lineage: Eukaryota > Viridiplantae > Streptophyta > Magnoliopsida > Fabales > Fabaceae > Acacia > Acacia melanoxylon. Next base: position 6,124,500 of record JAFJYJ010000002.1, read on the forward strand.
CATAAATTGCAATTAAAACATTCACTTCTAGATCTTTTCATAAAGATGCATGGGCATATTGATTTACATTCTTTATACCCTTCTTTCAACATATATTTCTTGAGAAGATTATACCACTGCGTGCCCTAATTGATTTAAGTCATACAAAGACTTCTTCCCCTTTATTGTTTTCAATAACTTGAATTAAATGCTTTTGATTAGCATTCTAAATCCTTCGGGACTCGTGCTTCTAGCACAATAAATCATTTGATGCATTTTAGCACCATAAGTCTTTTCGGGGCATGTGCTCCCAAAGACCTTAAGTCCTTTTCTACCACCTTAAGTCCTTTAAGGACATGTGCTACTAGCACTTTTGATTCTTTGAAGATTCTTCTGTAATCTTCATAATTTATTAAGCCTTATGAATAGGCTACTTTTGATTCTTTGAAGATTCTTCTGTAATCTTCATAATTTATTAAGCCTTATGAATAGGCTATATAACAATATCAACATAGACGCATAATCTTTCTTTCATAAATTGCCAGATTAATAAAATATTGTATCCACCGCAAAATCACATCATAATCATATTTAACCTTGTGATAATGTTTATTTTCATATAAACATTCAGATATCCCAATTTGGACTTTGGTCCATAACTTATCATAATATGATTATATTTGCGTCTTTTCAATTTCACTTAACCTTTTGGCCAATTATCTATATGTCAACTTCTTGTGACATATCTTTATATAATATCCTCATTTGATCACGTGATATCATCTTTCAAAATTGTTGTCGACAATTTCATCTTTTCGGTTCCATTTTTCCAATTCGACATAACTTATCAATATCAATATTATTCAGGTGCACGAACCTCTCTTTGAGGTTTTTGCAATTAGTTATGTCTCGATACTCTTTCCGGAGTATCTACCTCCTTAATATGATCATCATAATTATTGCTCCAATTTATCCATAACATTTATAATTGGAACCGAATAATTTCTCATGCTTCGAGCATGCTACATTCATATTTATACATATTGGAGCATTTTTAAATTTGGAGTATGAGATTCCATAAATCTCATTTAGGTCAAGTAATATAATCGGCAAATAATTCATGAATACATAATCGATGAACTTCGGGTTCATACTACTTATTCGAGGATATATACAATGCTATAATGCATCTCATGTATTCACTTTTCCAGCTATCCAATTTCTCCCCTCATGGTAAGAAAACAATGTCAAACGACAATTGACTAATTATAAAGTATAAGTCTCCTACATCCATTTGTTTCCTTTAGAAACATCTTCTTACATTTCATATAGAGACAAACAAGAAATAGAAGGTACTTATATAATATTTATCTAAAATTTCTTTCTATATCCATCTATGTGCATTGTGGTGGGTTTATAATCATTGCACATTCAACCATTTTAAGATGGAAATTCGTTTGGCTCCTGACCAAAAACCAATTATACCGGGAGAATTTTGTTGGCTTATATAAATGCTGCTATATAATATCAAATATACCAACATAAAATTTTGTTCTCATAAGCTTTCATCCAGCTTATTTATGGAGGCTTTAATTATGATTCTTAAATCATATAATCTGGAAAATTGCGCGCTTAATTTATTCAAACATCAAACATTATTGCAAACTTCATATTGCAATCTCTTTTGCAAACTTCATGTTGCAATTATTTCGCAAACTTCATGTTGCAAGCAAATAATCTCACATGTAACCATCTTATAGATGCATCTATCAAATTTCTCATATCATTGTATGGTTTACATGCTATTTCAATGAGCCCATATAAATCTGTTTGATATATTTCCGGAGATTCATTATTACCAATTATGACCTATGACATTTTCATAGTCATTTATATTTGAGAACAAGCGACTATTTATGAAGAATTTTCTCGATTCTTCAATGGATGTCAATACAAATTCTTATTTGTATTATATATGACTTGGATGATCAAACAAGTCATGCCAACAATAAATATGTTTTGATCAGTAAATTTTTCGTTTCATCGTAACATATATCTCATCTTAGTAAACTCGGGGTTTTTTTGTAACATTATGATCCACAATCATAATTTATCATTTATTTTCGGGAGATCATATTTGTTATTATGTGGGAGGTATGGGTATGACATTCTACAAATTAACTCACACTTGCATACTAACAATTTCCCCTCAAGTGTGAGATGAACTTTCACCTTAAAACTAGATTTTGTTCTTCATAAAAGAGACTTAATGAATGAAGTATATAACTCTTCAAAATTTCACTCACACTTGTATTCTATAAATCCCCCTCAAGTGTGAGTCCTTTAAAAATACTTCACAAACATTCATGGATTTCAATCCAAATGTAGGTTTTCACTTTCAAATCATTTAATTCATTATCAAATGAAATTAACACCTAACATATATTCTCATCCTCCTTTGAGGGCTATATTTTCTCAATGGAAAATATCTCAAATATCTCCTCCTTGTATCTGCTCTTAAAAAATGAAGACTCATTTTCAATTTTTCTTGGTCATGAATTGTAATATTTGTTTACACATCAAGATATGAATTCTCATATCATTATTAACCACATGACCTAACTGATCATACTATAAACTTCTAGTTTATATATACAAATTTGGCATTATTATTTGTAAACTTCACGGTTTACAATTGCATATGGTTAAATATTTTTCTATATGATATCTATTTTGTAGATATCTTTGAAACTCAACAAGTTTCTTTCATATTTGGTAGAATAAAATGCATATTTAATGCATAATTTTGTTCCTTCAAGAAACAATACATTAGCTCTTCAGGAGCCTTAAAACAAATTTATACTTTCATAGCTCTTCCGGAGCCTTAAAACAAATTTATACTACCAAATATAGTCTGAACATTGGTCTTTCAAATGAAGTAGGTAAACTATGCTAATTAGTCTCCAAGACTATTCGCCTTTAAAATTATTACTCATATGACATAATTTCTATGCAAAATATTTGTCTTTAAGACAATAACTTAAAACTCTTTGTATCATTCAATATTTGATACATATACTTTCGTGGTCTTTATATAATAATTTATAAAATTTTCTTGCCATGCCATTTCTTTAAACCAATATTGTTCTTTTATAAAAGAACAATTATAGAAATTGATAAATTTCTTAAACATCAAATAATAAGTTTATGGCAATAAAAATGATAAATTTCCTTGTCATAAAATCATAATATTATGACTACTTCTTGCCATAAAAACATAATATTATGGCTACATGCCATTCAAAAATATCATATATTTTTTTGATTTTTTTTTTCGTGAATAGTAAATACTATTCATAAAATAATAAAATAATATAAAAATATGGGTAGGCCAAAAATTTCTCCCGCCTTCACGTGGAAGCATTGAAAAATTTGCTTGGGAAAAATTACATAACTTGACCCCAAATTCTATGAATGTTATTTTACTACCACGTAAAATTATAAAATAATACCCAAATATTTAAAATTCCAAATTGGTCCTATTTTCCGAAAATCAAAGCCTCATACTTTTGAAATTGATTTTGAGGCTGATTTACATATAATAATTATCTTATCGATAATTTATATCAAATATTTGACCTTTAACAAATATATTATGGCATATAATAAATACAAAACTAATGACCCTTGCCACCACAACAATAACATGAATTACTATCATGTTTATTATACCCAATAATATCTCTTATTATGGTTCTTATCAATAATCTTTCCTCACTTTAGGTGAGAATTTGAACCACCATAATTACAACCATGTCCATATGTAAACAAATTTACACACATATCCACAACCACAATTAATTCATTACTACATTCACTTCTGGGAATGTAGTTCATTCTGTTGGAAGAAATTCAAGATCCTTAAAACAAAAACTCAATGTTTTGTTTTATCACAGGCAAGAAATTAAATCAAAATATTTCTTGATTTTTTTCACAATATTGCTACTTCAGGAGCAAATTGAATATTCTCATATATAATAAACTTTTAGAAGAACAACCATCATCTGGTGGTCATACATTCCCATTAATTTATTCTAAAGAACAAAAGAGTCTTTTAATGCCAAATATATAATTTTGAGACTTTCATACAAATGATACTATACAAAAATTATGGATCAGGCCATGTCTCATAACTCCAGGAAAATTTATCTCTTTGCTTCAGGCCAATATGTCTCACAGCATCAGGCCAAATTATCATTTGGCTTCAGGCCAAATTATGCCTCTTCTTGGCTTCTTGACAATTTATGTCTTCTCTTGGCTTGTCTAAATTATGCCTCTTCTGGGCTTCTTGCCAACTTTTAGCTCATATCACAATATGGCTTTAAACTGTTTATCTTCAGGATAAACTTATATATATGGTTTCTGGCCATTATATATGACGCCGATCATATAATAAGAAATATACTAATAATAATAATAATGAAAATAATAATAATAAAATGACAAATAATAAATTAAACATAAACAATAAATGTTATGTTAGAAACAATAACATAAATGTAAATGTTATGTTAGCAAACATAAAAGTAAATGTTATATTAGATAACATAAAAGTAAATGTTATGTTAGCAAAAATAAAAGTAAATGTTATGTTAGATAACATAAAAGTAAATGTTATGTTAGTTAACATAAAAGTAAATGCTTAAATTAAATAGCATAAAGATAAATGCTAAATATTAAATCAAGACTTCCGGTTAGGAGGTTTAACCCCAAGTAGGTGTCGAAATTAAAATATAAATATATAAATAAATAACATAAAGGTAAATCTTTGAATATTAAATCAAGACTCCGGTTAGGAGGTTTAACCCCAAGTAGGTGTCGAAATTAATAATAATTATAAAATATAAACAAATAAACATAAATAAATGCTAACATAAAAATAAATAAATAAATATAAATATGTTAGCAATAATAAAAATAAAATGCTGAATATAAATATGTTAGCGGCATTAAATAAAATAAAATATTATATTAAAACAATAAATGATTAAACATAAATATATTAACAACAATAAAAGTAAAATATTAAAACTTAAATATAAATAATAATAATAAAAAAAAATATCAAATTTTTATTTTCGTGAATAGTATTATACTATTCATAATAAAATTAAAATAATATAAAATGAGCAAATAGTAATTAAACGCGGTTTTTTTTTTTTTTTTTTTGAAATTTACTATTTAAATACTATTTATAAAATAATAAAATATTAAAAACACGTGGGGCCCACCGACAATATTTTCAAACCGCCGTCGTGATGATTTTTTTTTTTGGCAAATAGTAATATTAATAATAAATAAAACATGGGACCCACGTAAATTTTCCTTCTTCCTCCTCACCTCTGCGTCTCTGGTTCGATTTTTCTTCCTTTTTTTTTTCTCTTTTCCCCTCACAGGCATCATATATCTTAAATCAACAATCTAAACTTAATAGAAAACATACATAAGTGAAGAGATCGCATAATCACCGATCAAAAATCAATTTCTCAGCTTGAAACGCCTCCTTTTGAGCAATTTGAAATCTTCTCCCGCCATGAAGGTGAACGACGACGGTGATGATGGTTAACACAAGAAGGAGGCTCGGTTGATTAGAGCCTCGTCGATAACGTGTTATAAAACCGAAGAAAATGTAAAGAAAAGTGGAGAGAAGTCGAGAGAAATTCTAGAGAGATGGAGGAATTCTCATTTTAAGTAACTTACGAATGTTTACACAAGACCTCTATTTATAGACCTTCAAGGGTTACTATGCAATGGACATCCACATAATACATATATTTATAACAAACAACATATTTAGATTTGAACAAGTCAATCTTTAGTTGTCAACGGAAATGTTCCACTATCGTGATTGAATCGGTGCATTTTTTACTTTCCGAAAAAAAAAACTTTTTTTTTTTTTGGCAAAAGATAGAAAAATAAATTTAAAAATAGAAAAACAAAAAAGGTGTCTCAAATATTCATAATACTACATAATTATTAGGCATGGTTTTTATTTTTTGAAATAAAAAATAAATGACATAAATGTCCTCTCACTTTTTTTTCAAAAAAATAAAAAAAATAACCCCCACCCCGCCGTGCACCAGTACTCATTTGTCTCAATCTCAAAGACGTCGTGGTCACTATCTTAAGGCGGTGGTGCTTTGTCGACGATTGTGGCACGGAGGGTGTGGTGTATATGAGCTTCAACGACGCTCACAAAGGGATTCCAGTGATGACTCATTTGTTAGAACTAAAGCGATCGAATCATGCAAAATACCTAAGTTGTGCAATTAGATTAATGCGGAATAAACAAAATGAAGAATTGAAATACCTCCGACCATTGATTCGTTCGAAGCAAGAAGGGATGAACTCTAGGTTTTGTCCTTCTGAGTCTTCTCTCTCACTCTGCAGATGGTGCTTAGACTAAACCGTGAGAGCAGACTTAGGAGACCAACAATATAATCCGACTGAATTCCACCTCTGGCCATCACAGAGATGAATGCCAATTATGGCAATTAATTAGGCAGTTACGAATATTAATTAGGTAGTTACTGCCAATTATGACCATTAATTGGCAGTTTCTGAAGCCTTAATGTGGGCCATTAATATGGGGTATTTTCTAAATCTAAATATATACTAATATATTAAATAAAATTCCAACATTCTCCTACTTGGTCCACACACTTCAAGGTATATAACTTCGAGAAACAAAATGCATGGATCATAGTGATAAGTCCTCTTAAAGCGAGTAATATCTTCCATGTATCACAGTACACCATGTTTCCCAACCCCAAGTAACTTAATGAATAAACCCTACGTTTATTCTAGGTCCAAACTTAATGATGTTCCTCAAATTAAACAAACAAATAAATGTGTACACAAACTGAAATGAGAAAAACATCACAAATAGGGTTTCACAAAATAATATCGTTCTTACAACGAAAAGAAAATCATTCTAAAAATGAAAATAAAAGAAAGGCACTAATTCCCATTCTTTCCACATGATCCATAAACTTCATCGGAGGCATGCCTTTAGTTAAAGGATCAGCAATCATCAACTCAGTGTTAATGTGTTCAATAACCACTGTTTGATGCTTAACACGTTCTCTTATGGCTAGATACTTAATGTCGATGTGCTTGCTTCGACTACCACTCTTGTTGTTCTTAGCCATAAACACAGCAGCCGAATTGTCACAATATATCTTCATTGGCCTAAAAATTGAATCCATGACTCTAAGCTTATGAATGAAACCCTTCATCCATACACCATGTGAGGTAGCCTCAAAACATGATACGAACTCAGCTTCCATCGTAGAAGTAGCAATCAAAGACTACTTCTTGCTACTCCATGACACAGCTCCACCGGCTAGCATAAAAATGTATCCAGAAGTGGATTTTCTTGAGTCAATGCAGCCTGCAAAGTCGAATCGAGTAACCGAGTCACTTCTAGATTGTCCACCCGTTTGTATCTAAGCACATAATCCTTAGTCCCTTGAAGGTATCTCAACACCTTCTTCATGCTTTCCAAAGTGGTCCATACCGGATTACTCGATATCTCCCTAACATGCCAACGGCAAATGCAATGTCGTCCAGTGCAAACCCGAGCATACATAAGGCTTCCTACGGTGAAGCATAAGGGATGTTTTTCATTTGTTCCCTCTCAAAATCATTCTTTGGACACCGGTTCGATTGAACTGTCACCTTTCACAATGGGAGATGCGCTTTGTGAACAATACCTCATCCGAAATCTTTCCAAAACTTTGTTGATATAGGTCTCTTGAGATAGACCTATAACGCCTCTACGTCTGTCTCTTTGTATCTTAATGCCAATGACATAAGATGCATCTCCCATATCCTTCATTTCAAAGCTTTTAGAGAGGAATTGATTCACTTCATACAATAAGCCATTGTCATTGGTTGCAAGCAGAATATCATCCACATACAGAATCAGGAAACAAATCTTACTCCCATTGACCTTCTGGTATATACATTCATCCATAACGTTCTCCACAAAACCAAATGAAGAGATAACATCATGAAATTTTAAATACCATTGTCGGGAAGCTTGTTTCAATCCATATATGGATTTTCCGAGCTTGCATACCAAATGCTCACCATCACTAGAGGAAAATCCTTTTACGGTTGTTTCATGTAAACCTCTTCCTCTAGTTCTCCATTGAGAAATGCCATTTTCACATCCATTTGTTGCAACTCCAAATCCAAATGTGCAACTAATGCCAGAATGATATGAAGAGAATCCTTCTTTGATACAGGAGAAAATGTCTCCTTGTAGTCGATTCCTTCTCTTTGAGTGAATCCTTTGGCTACGATTCTTGCGTTATGTCTGTCAAGGTTGCCCAATGAATCTCTTTTGGTTTTGAAGACCCATTTACATCCAATGGCCTTCGCACCATAAGGCAACTCAACAAGATCCCAGACTCTATTGGATGCCATAGAATTCATCTCATCCTTCATAGCATCATGCCATGATTATGAATCTCTACAGTTCATGGCTTGTGAAAACGTTCCAGGATCATTTTCAGCTCCTACATTATAGTCAGATTCTTGCAGATATACAACGTATTCACTAGGTATCGCTGATCTTCTTGGTCTAGTAGATCTCCTTAATGTTGTTTCACTATCTTCTTGAGGAACTTGTTGTTCAACTGGTTGCTCAACAATTTCTGGTTGTTCCTCATCAACAACTTGATCTACTGGATCAATATCAGCCAATTGTGGATCTTGTATGACTGGTTGTACAACACTCCGTTGAACTGAAGGAGCATAGTTAACAACCAATCTTAGACCTGAAGTAGAAGGTTGGCTATCTAAATGATCCTCTTCAGAAACTAGGTTTCTGAATCGATCGCTCCCACTAATCAAGTCATTTTCAAGAAATTTAGCATTCCTTGATTCCACAAACCTAGTGGTATGAGATGGACAGTAAAACCTGTACCCCTTAGACCTTTCGGCATATCCAATGAAATATCCGCTAATGGTCCTTGGGTCCAGCTTCTTTTCTTGTGGGTTATAAATTCTAACTTCAGACGGGCATCCCCAAACGCGTACATGTCGCAAACTCGGTTTCCAACCTTTGAATGACTCAAATGGCGTCTTGGAGACAGCCTTGGTTGGAACCCTGTTTAATATGTACACTGCCGTCTTAAGTGCATCAATCCACAAGAACTTGGGTAGCTTAGAACTACTAAGCATACTTCTCACCATGTCCAATAATGTTCGGTTTCTTCTTTCTGCTACACCATTCTTGTCTGGAGAACCAGGCATGGTGTATTGGGCAACAATCCCATGTTCTTGAAGAAACTTTGCAAATGGACCAGGTGCCTGTCCATCTTCAGTGTATCTACCATAATATTCACCACCTCTATCTGATCTCACGATTTTAATTTGTTTACCACATTGTTTCTCTACCTCAGATTTAAATACCTTAAAGGCATCTAATGCTTCGTGCTTGTTATGAAGCATGTAGAGATACATGTATCATGAGTAATCATCAATAAAGGAGATGAAGTATTTTTGACCATACGCGTCCATTTCAGGACTACAAATTTTTGTATGTATGATATCTAACAATTCAGTACTCCTCTTAGCACCTTTCTTTGACTTGTTAGTCTGCTTTCCCTTTATGCAGTCTACACAAGTCTCAAAATCAGTAAAGTCCAGAGTATTAAGTACCCCTTCCTTCACCAATCTTTCGATTCTCTGAATGAAGATATGTCCCAATCTCCGGTGCCACAACATAGAGGAATCCTCATTCGTAACACTACGTTTCAAACCAACAGAAACATGCATAACATCATAAGTAGTATCATGTTGTAAGTAAATAAGAAAAAGACCGTTAGACAATGTACCATTCCCAATCTTATTTGATTTATAAAACAAATCCAAAGATGTCTCATAAAACATAAAGGAATAATCCAAACGTACAAGTCTTGAAACAAAGAAATTAAGTTCCTAGTGAAACTTGGAACATAAAAAGTCTTTTCCAAATTTAAAACATAGCCACTACTTAAAACTAAACGCAAGTCCCTATTGCCTCCACATGCGAACTAATCCTTCCACCCGAGTAGATGAATTGTTCACTTCCCAATGGCTTCCTTAGGTTTTGCATACCCTTTCTTCTCAAGCCATTGCTGGAATTTAGAGCAGTCCTTCTTCATGTGTCCCTTCTTTTTACAGAAGAAACACTTGGATTCTTTCTTAATTCCACCTTGGGGTGGTGCTTTGCCTTTCCCCTTTTTCTTGGCTTGAGTCGACCCTTTTCTCGTTGTCATAAATGAACTCTCTCCCATTTCCATTTTCAGCCTTCCTCTTCCCGAACACACATGGTCAAAAGTTCATTAATTGACCATTTATCCTTATGTGTGTTGTAGGATATCTTGAAAGGTCCATATGGCTGTGGGAGAGTGTTCAGAATATTGTGCACGAGAAAAGAGTCAGACATGTCAACCTCAAGTTGCTTTAGTTGAGCTGCAATGTCCCTCATTTGCATGATGTGCTCACGCACATCTTTCATTGTAGTAAGTCTTAGGGATGAAAACTTCATAATTAGGATGCTGGCAAGTGCCTTTCCTGAAGTCTGAAATTGATCATCGATCGCCATCAGAAGTGGCCTAATTTTGTCATGCTGTTCGACAGAACCACGAATGCCCAAGAGAGGTTGAAGTCTTTATGAACATAACTGAGAGACGATTAGATCGCTCCCACTTTTCATAAAGATCAACTTTATCTGGAGTGCTGGTTGCAGTAATGGAAGGTGGTTCGTCTTTCCTTATAGCATAATCAATATCCATCCACCCCAATTGGAGAAGAACTCTTTCTCTCCATACCTTATAGTTATCACCCCTTAGTTCGGGAATATCATTTTTCATATCGAGATAAATTCGCGGGTTGTTTAAGCGCATAACATTAAAATTACATGCTTAAAAAACAAGAATTGAGACTAATAAACTACATCATGTTTTACCAATGTAAATCATGCTAAAAGTCATAAATCTACGAGACATACAACTTGCCGTGGGCTAAAGTTCTAATTCAATTAGATTTATATCATAACTATATGATAAAACTATCAAATTATTTCCTTATTCTTAATTCTGTGGGTAAGTTAAGAATATAATTTGATATCTTATCCCAATTAATCATACAAAACATATAATAAAAAACTCCTGTGGGATAAAATTTTATTATATTACATATGATCAATTACAACTAATGTCACTATGTGATCATACAACTCAATATACAATTTCAACTAATTAAAGATGCTATGGCTACTCTCTAATTAATTAAAACATATAGATCACTTAACATTACTATATAATATTGCAAGAAAATAAAAGCAATATTTAAAATAAAATTGGATATTTCATGTTTTGTATATTATTCAACACAACATTGCATGTATAATTAAATAATAATTAATACATGCAAATAACAGAATATGTAATTAATAATCACATGAAATCCAAATTTTTAATAAAATCATATTTATATTTAAATCATAAAAGTTCATGATATCTAAATATAAAATCATTCAAAATAACACAAATGTCATCATAGCCTAATGGTCCAAAAGGCCCAATTAAGGCTTTGGACCCAAAGCATGTGACTTCGAATCAAATTTAATAAATGCTAATAACAAAACACAAGGGAGCGCGTGGCACAGCTGGCATGGCGATAGGCTTTAAGGCGCCGACGCGCCTACGTGTCTTTGGTTCGATTCTCGCCAGGAACACTTTTTACATTTTTAAATCAATTCACGCCCTCTTTTTTTTTTAATTATTACACAAACCAAACGAGCTTGGCCCGAAGGAATCTCGGCCCAATCGCGTCGGCCCATCCGTTCATTAAGTGAAACGCAAGTGTTTCACACAGCCCTAAACGACGCCATTTTTATTCATCTTCCCTACCCGTTTTGTAAACCCTATCCGACCCATCAACCCCGTCACGACCCGGCATCGTTGCCGCAACCCGCGCATACGGGGAGCAACTTGAGCGATCGGAAAAATCAAAATCCGATGATTTTGACGGTGGTTTCAACGGAAAAGGATTCGAACTTCGTTTGCGCACAATTAAACAAAGATCTCAACAAAATCAAAACAAAAAATTGAGTTTTTGAAATCAAAATGAAATCGAGTTTTCTTCGCTTGTTTTTACCGATGATTTCGACGGCAATAACCTCAGAAAATCGTTCTCATGCGTAATATATACACAATCTATCAGAATCTCCTCAAAATAAAAACGAAATCGATATTTCGGGTTCTTCAATTCGACAATGAAGAACGGACGGCGACTACTGACGGCGACATTTAATGAAATCTCAATCTTGACTAACTCATTAATCAATTACGAAGCGTAACGAATTGTAATGAAAAGCAACACAATTTCAATCGAAGCACATCAATTGAGACAAACAAAAATTCTCATTTTTTTCTACGATTCCTTGTTCAAACAACAGTGAGTGCTAGCATGCGAAAAACATACTCCAAGCACAATTTCACCAATGATTCAACCATCTACCACAAAATCGAAACAGAAGGAATTTTGCACATGTGCATAAATTTAACATATAGCGTACTCAACAATCTAATTTAACTGTTAAAATAAATTGTAAGCAATGAGCATATGTTCAGACTGAAAAACCATATTTTTCTTGAAAGCTTAATCATATAAAATCAAGGCAGAGGCATGAGAGGCTCTGATACCAAATGTTATAACTAAAGCGATCTAATCATGAAAAATACCTAAGTTGTGCAATTAGATCAATGCGGAATAAACAAAATGAAGAACTGAAATACCTCCAGCCATTGTTTCGTTCCTGAAGCAAGAAGGGATGAACTCTGGGTTTTGTCCTTCTGAGTCTTCTCTCTCACTCTGCAGATGGTGCTTAGACTGAACCGTGAGAGCAGACTTAGGGGACCAACAATATAATCCGATGAATTCCACCTCCGCCATCACGAGAGATGAATGCCAATTATGGCAATTAATTAGGAAGTTACGAATATTAATTGGGCGATTCATCGCAATTATGACCATTAATTGGCGATTCATCAAGCCTTAATGTGGGCCATTAATATGGGGTATTTTCTAAATCTAAATATATACTAATATATTAAATAAAATTCCAACATCATTTGCTATTATTAAAGTCAAAAGCTGCTCCATAAAGTTGCAACTTCTCAAAGAACCCCAAGGCGAAGAATAATGTTGCAGGGCAGTGAATAAGTAATGGCGATGGGAATAAATAAAAGGGTTGAAGAAGGTGAAAGGAAAGAGTTTCCTGGTGTGGGAAAAGGGAAAGGAAGAGAGAGTGAAAAGAGAGGGAGATTGGGGTTGGTTCAACGGAAGAATTTGAAAGAAGATAGTTGAAGGAGAGGGACACGGAGAGTAAAGGAGGAAGAGGGGCTTATAAATAAACAAAAACGTTGGTTAAAACCTAGTTTGTGAATTTCTTAACAAAATGAAAAACTTAATAGTATAGATTTATTACTTAAAATGGAAATTGTTAAAACCTAATCAAATATCGTGAATTTCTTAACAAAATTAGTGAAAAACTTTATAGTTTGATTTGATACTTGATAAACAACATTTGTTAAAACCTAACGAAATATCATGAATTTTTTAATAAAACTTGTGAAAAACCTAATAGTACATTTGTTACTTGGTAAACGAAAGTTGTTAAAACCTAATTAAATGTCGTGAATTCTATAACAAAATTTGTGAAAAACCTATAAGTTTGATTTGTTACTTGGTAAACGAAAGTTATTTAGTGAAATGTCAAGAATTCCTTAACAAAATTTATGAAAAACTTGATAGTGTAGTTTGGTTACTTGATAAATAAAAGTTATTAAAACCTAATCAAATGTCATGAATTTCTTAATAAAACTTGTGAAAAACTTGATAGCTTATTTGGTAAAGGTCTAAATGAAAGTTGTTGAAATTTAATTAAATGTTGTAAATTTATTAACAAAATTTGTTACTTTGCTAATAATTATTCTCGTGGAGCTCTTTTTTTGTAAAAAAAAATATCTTTGAGGGTATTTGTGTCATTTCCTTTTAATTTCTAAAAGGACAAATAAGGTACTAACATCTTTCTAGTAGTACGAATATTCAAAACATCATTTTGTATTTTCCTATTTTAAAGTTCTTTTTGTGGGATTTTCCTTTTTTTTCATCGCCCAAAAAATCATCCAGTTTTCGAAAACCGTTACGAATCTTGGTCTATCTCGGGATTCCAAGTCAATGGTGGTTCAATTTCAATCTAATATGGTTCAGCCAAATAATTGTTTTCTAATCCAAACTGAGTTGTTAGCGACGTCCGGTTGGGATCCGGCTGAGGTCCACTACTGCTTCCCAATCACTTTGTCCTCCTCTTCCGCAATCTTTGTGTCGTTTTGACGCAAAATGATGCCGGATGCCTCTTTTTGTTTTTTGTTTTTTAAATATTCAGGGTACTAAAAAGATACTTCAAGATACTGATTGATACGAGAAAAAGACTTCATGATCTTGAAACAATTATTTTAGGATGTTGAAAAAATATTTCAGGGTACTAGCCCGTACTAAAAAGATACTTCGGGATCTTTGAATAGGGATATTGGTTGGTACTAAAAAAATACTTTATGATATTGAAAAATTATTTTAAGATCTTGAAAATTTGAAAAATTATTTTAGGATCTTGAAAAAATATTTCAGGATACTGACTGGGGTTACTGACTAGTACTAAAAAATACTTCATGATCTTGAAATATTATTTTAGGATCTTGAAAATTATTTTCAAGATCCTGAAATATTTTTTCAAGATCATGAAGTATTTTTTTAGTAACAGCCAATAATCCCGAAGTATCTTTTTAGTACCAATCAATACCTTAAAATATTTTTTCAACATCCTAAAATAATTTTTCAAGAACATGAAGTACCCGTCAGTATTTTTTCAATACTGGTCAGTATCCTGAAGTATCTTTTTA
Source organism: Acacia melanoxylon (assembly GCA_019022615.1). Taxonomy (NCBI): domain Eukaryota; kingdom Viridiplantae; phylum Streptophyta; class Magnoliopsida; order Fabales; family Fabaceae; genus Acacia; species Acacia melanoxylon. The sequence continues at coordinate 6,139,502 of JAFJYJ010000002.1, forward strand.
GTACCCTGAATATTTCAAAAAAGAAGAAGAATAGGCATTAGGCATCATTTTACGTCAAAACAATGCAACATTGTGGAAGAGGATGGCAGTGATTGGGAAGCCACAGTGGACCTCAGCCGAATCCATCCGGCTGACAGTTAAACTAGTTGGACCACATGGTATGATTCTTTTATTCGTGGTCAAGGCCTTTTGGCTTCTCAAATGAAGGAAAAATCCCTTTAAGGTTTCAAGGGACTAAGAAAATGTTAAAAAACATTCAAAAAAAAAAATCGGATGTTAAAAAGGTCTTAAGAAGTTGTTAAAACCTACTGATAGAGTTGTTAATCCCCTACTGAAAGAGTTGTCAATGTGACATTTTTTATATCAGAATTTTCTTTTGGACTTTTTTGACATTTTTTGTTCTCTTAGGACCTTAAAGAGATTTTTCAAAAATAAAATGAATTAAAGAAATAAAAATAAAAATAAAAAGATCAGAATATGAAGGGGTAATTTAAAGCATGACATTGGAAGTTATGATTCATGAAGTCGTGAATAGTGTTGTGATTCCCACATTTATGATAGGGAAAATTTTAAAAAAATATATTATTTGAATTTCAAAATCTCAAATATGTGATTTATTAATAAAACTAGTTGTCAATTGTTTTCTTGTTCTTGTTAATCTCATTATTGTTATTATCAACAAGATTTTGAAGTTCATGTAGTATTTTCTTGTCATTTTCTCTTTATGATATTAGGTTTTACGCAACTAGCTAAAGACTTTATTTTACTTCGTTCTTGTAATTTTTTTTACAGATTTCTTATAACAAATTGATTATGGATGATTTCTTTTAATTTTAAGCATATATGACTTAAAATACATTAAATTATTCATGACCGGTTCAATCATGAATCTAAAACACACTGATTATTGAACTGTAAATTAGTTCAACGGCCAGCCCAATTTTAAGGGAAAATTACGTGCAGGTCCCAAGGACCAGAAATAATTATAAAAAAGTCCCTTAAATCACTAAATTACATAGAAGTTTTAAGGAACTTTTTTGATATTATTTGTATTAACAACAGAAAATGCTATATTTACAACAGAAAGTGCCATATTTACAACAACATTTAAACATCTGACTATTTACAACAAAAAAAGTCATATTTACAACAGAAAACATCATATTTACAACAATATTTAAACACCTAGATTTTGAACGTAGAGAGGTCATTTACAACAGAAAAAGACTAGATTTACAACATGAAGTGCTATATTTACAACAAAATTTAAAATCTAGCCATTTACAACAGAAAAAATCATATTTACAACAAAAAAGTGTCATATTTACAACAATATTTAAACACTTGGATTTGAACGTAGAAAGGTCATTTACAACAGAAAAAGGCTAGACTTACAACAGGAAGTGCTACATTTACAACAGAAAAAGTCATATTTGAAGATAGAATATCACCTAGAGGGGGGTGAATAGGTGATCTCAAAATTATTTTGCAAACCCACACGAAGACAAGTAAAAACAGAAACAGAGATATGAAGCAGAGAAGTGAAATAGACACGGGACGGTTTATACTGGTTCGGTCCAACTGACCTACGTCCAGTCCCCAGAACACCTGGGATTCCATTATCTTTCAAGAACAATTACAAACTGTGTAAATGAAGGATGATCCTCTCACTCTTGGACTCCACTCCCCCTTACAAGCTGTAATTGATACACCATCTCTTAAGGTTCCTCAACCTTAAGATTCAAACAATAATAAAGTAAATGTTTATGAACTCCTTACGAAAGCGAGATGAAGTATTAAACACTTTGAAGTACAAATTGATGAAACAGTTGAAACAACGAATAGTATTAACTCGAATTAATTGCACAAGTATTTCGGTAAGTGGTGAAATTGAATGCTTCCAAAGTATTTATAGCGTTTGTAATTAATGCCGTTGAGACGCTCAAAGATACTAGCCGTTGAGACACGTTTCCGTTAGGCACAGAGAACTTCCGTTGAAGTTAATTTACCGTTGCCTCATAAATGCTTCGCCGTTTGAATATCCTTATTAGTCACGATATTCTTCTTCATTCCATTCCTCTTGCCCATTGTGAAATATCATTTAATGCATAGACGGAATATCGAGACGCTTTACTTCGATCAAAGTTGCTTTACGTGTTTAGCTTTGGTTTAGGTAAACGCATTTAATGCTTCGACAAACGAGATTGCTTTATTCAAATCCCTTTGGTAATATGTGTCTTAATAATCGAAACTCATGAACAGATTAGTTAAAAGCATTTGGTAATCACAACAAGTAATAATCTGAAGAAATAAAGGTCAATTCAATGATTCATGAATCTAGGAGGATCGTGATTTGAAAACAGGGATGATATTGCTCGAGCAATGATCCATGCTTGCTCGAGCAAGCTCCTTTGAATTGCCCAGAGAGTGCTCTTGATCGCTGATGCTCGAGCAACCAAATTCCTTTGCTCGAGCATGCTGCTCAAGCATGAATTTATCATGCTCGAGCAAGCCTTACTTGAATCAGTTAAAAGCACATTAGACTCGCTGATGCTCGAGTACTCTTTTCTGTCTTGCTCGAGCACGATGCTCGAGCATGAATTGATTCATGCTCGGGCAAGCTTCATTCAACGATGAAATAGCCTGTTGCTCGACTTTGCTCGAGCAACCTCTTTTTGCTTGCTCGAGCAACCTTTTGCTCCTTGCTCGAGTATGACTATGCGTTGCCTTGCCATTGCTTTGCTCTGGTTGATGTTGCTCGAGCAAGCTGAGACTTCTACTCGAGCAAAACTCCAAACTGTTAGTTCTCAATGTGTTTTGATGATTAATAACAATTGTAAACATGAGAGAATGTTTTTGTTAAACATTGATAAAGATTGTTTATTTCAAATTCAAAAACATTCTGTCAGCGCCAAACTCAAGCTTGCCCCTGCAAACTCGAGCTTGCCCTCTACAGAAAGCAAACCAAGCTATTTTGCATTTTTCTAAACTTGAGCTTGGTCCATAAACTTGAGCTTGAAGGTTTTCAAAGTTTACTCATATTCTGAGTAAGCTCGAGCTTACACCTGGAAGCTCGAGTTTACGAAGGTTTGAGGATTTTATCAAGTTACTCAAATTGCAAACTCAAGCTTATTAGTTTTAAGCTCAAGCATGCCTCTTCCAGAGACTTTTCTCACTAAGTTTACAAATATGTAAATTCGAGCTTACGAGTTACAAGCTCGAGCTTACCTCTGCGTAATCCTTTAAACTTGAGCTTATCATTTCTTGTAGAGTTTGTGAGTTTACAAAAGTTGTAAACTCGAGCTTGGCTTTCCAAACTCGAGCTTGTACTAGGCAGAAAGTTTTCAAATTTTCTTTCAAAGAGTAAACTCAAGTTTGGAGTTGTAAACTCAAGCTTAGGTCTGACAGAAACTTTTCAAAGATATTAATATTTTTGAAAAACTCGAGCTTGCCCTTGCAAGCTCAAGTTTGGGTCGACGAGAGAGCATTGTCATATTTTGAGCTTAGCAAACTCAAGTTTACACCTCTAAGCTCAAGCTTGCATTTTGTGAACTAAAATTATTTTTGACATGAATAGTGCCAAACTCGAGCTTACTCACTAATAAGCTCGAGCTTGACTTTTTCCATTTTGGCTCTCAAAAAATGATTTCAAATATGTTTCCCGAAAAATGCTAAACTCAAGCTTACTCATTTACAAGCTCGAGCTTGAGACTTCCGAGAGGCAAAACTCAAGGTTTAAATGAAGACCAAACTCGAGCTTGGTACAAGAACTCGAGCTTGGAACTTCGATCTTAAGAACGCATCTGAGTGTATTTTGTTCAGTTTGATTTATGCTTTAGCTTGATTTTGCGAATTGGTTGTATATGATTTATATGATTCATATCAATATTTCCTAACTAGATTTAACCAGTTTGCTTATGAGATTACAGAAGATCTAGGTTTGTTTTTAAAGAAGACTTTAAGACAAACAACTTGACAACTTGCAATATTATATTATATCTTCTTCTCCAAAAGCAATGGGTTACAACTGGATAGCAAGACAACCATTCTCCAAGATAGAAAGCTAGCATCCACCATTCTAAAGCAGCTGGACAACATTATACAATTGCCTCCACTATGGAACATACTATTATGGAGCCAAATTTCAAATATTCAAATCTGCAACAGCCATATTCAAACAGATTTGTTCACAACAACTAGATTCATGGAGACACACTCATAACAGCTATATTTTCGAATTAGATCAAGTCTCAACGGATCTACAATGTTCACCAGCTTCAATCCAGTATAAATACATGAAGATTTGAAGTCTGAAAGCAGAGAAGACATACACAGAAAACACATACAAAGTTTTGAGTCTTTTACTGCTTACATTTCTCATTTGTATCTTTGATACATTGTGCTTCAGTGCTTATCTTTATTCACTCTTTGAGAGAGTTCATTTCTGTAAATCATTCGTTGTAAGAATCTCAAAGTTGTGGGACTTTGAGGTTGGGTTATCGATTACAACTTGTAAGGGGAGTGTATCCTAGGGAGAGGATAACTTTCGAGTACGAGTGTGTATCGATTGTATACAATTACAACTTGTAAGGGGGAGTGAGTCCTAGGGAGAAAGGATCATCCCGAGTACAGAGTGTGTAATTGTATTTGAGTGATAGTGGAAAATCCGGAGTGTCGGGTGCGGACGTAGGTCAAGGAGTTGGACCGAACCAAGTATAAATCTTCTCGTGTCAAGCTCTTCTACTATATCTCCATTTACCTTGGTTAAATATCTCTTTGTGTGGGTGATCCGAAAAGAATTTTTAAAATCCCCAATTTACCCCCTCTTGGTGATTTCCTTCACTTTCACAAACTCTTCATAGTGCTTTGACTTGATGATGCTCGGGCAACTTTATGTGATATGCTCGAGTAGGGCACCAGTGTAAGTTGTCAATTCGATGTTGCTCGAGCAAGACTATACAGTCTGCTCGAGTAAGGCTTCAGTAAACCACTTGCTTTTGCCTTGCATTCGACGTTGCTCAAGCAAGCTAGATACACTGCTCGAGTAACCTTCTGAGAAATGCTTTTATCAGATTACCTTATCAAATGTTCTTTGGCTATTTTAATCCAAAAGCTTGGGAATTGTAATCATCAAAACAGAGCTAACATTCTCCCCCTTTTTGATGATGACAATTCCGAGAGCTAGTTTGACAAAGAGAATAAAGAAAATTGAGACAGTAAATTTTAGTATGCTGTTAAACCAATTGAACTGATAATTTATGCTGAAGACAATGTATTATTGATTGATAACAAAAGCATAATACCAGACTCAGAGTAAGTTCACATCAAACAGAGCAAACTAGCTAACAAGCTACAAACACAAACAAACTAGCTACTACTACTAACTACAGAGAAAACTAGCTAACAAGCTACAAACACATACAAACTAGCTACTACTTCTCTCCCCCTTTGTCATCGGCAAAAAGGGGAACGGACATATGGAGAAGGAGAAGAAGGTGC